>JAVHKZ010000018.1:2500000-5000000 GCA_035079395.1 Aspidiotus destructor | reverse complement strand
TAATCGATCTTGAACTGATGCACTTAAACTGTCTAGAGTAATTAGACTGAAGGATCTTATGGTTTTGTTTCACAGATGCTGAGGAAGAGGTATCTCCAAAATTTATATTTGGGGGAAAGAAGTACGGAAGACGATCGCAGCCTATGAGGAATGATCACCAATCAGATGAGGACCTTGTGATCCAAACTCAAACACAAATTGTTAAAGAATTTCCTGGAGTAATGAAACCTAGGCTACCTTCTTGATGTTGAAGTGCTTGTGTGCATTTTTTTCATTCACAATTGTTGTTATTGCAGGATACGGACTGTAAAAAATCGAAAGAAGGTACGAATTGAATTACTTGAATGACAAAACCGAATTGAGTGCGATCGTAGTAGCTGTTGTCTGATCACGGAGTCACAATTGAAAGAAAAATCAGAAAAAGCTAGTTAGAGATTATTTACCCAAATGTGATGCGTTTTGCGAAAACTGGCTTATGGTGAAAAAAGTCGACCTCCATATTTTGACGGATTTCGATTCTGCGTTAAGAACTCGACCCAGATCCGTCAAAATATGGAGGAAGATTTTTTTTCACCATAAGCCGGGTTTTCGCAAAACGCATCACAAATCAAAGTCCAAGTTCTCTGTAATAATAAAATCTGTTCTTCAGAATACGGCTTCAAGGGTGAGTCAGAGGCGGTGGTGGATTCGTTCCATCAATGTGACTTATTTTAAAAGGCTCAAATTTAGCTCTTGATCGAAGACGAACTTTTAGATTTCACTGACCCGCAGATTTTCGTCAACCTCACTTTTAATCTTCAAAATTTACATTCATTGGATATCTAATGGAAGTGACTTGACTCCACTGGATAATATTTGGAGTCGTGTTTTAAAACTCTACTGGATTCGAAAATAAGAATCGCAACGGTTTCGGGTTTGCAAAAACGGAGAGATCTTTTTCTATTATCGAAGGCATAAATTTGTAAAGTTTGTGGTCGGCCGTATACTTTCACATGTCGTCGTCTGTAGTTAGCAATATACTCTCTAAATTTTTGTGAATCAGGTATATAATTTGGAGTTGGAAGATTTCATTTACAAAGCAATCAAAATCGGATGGAACTTTGATTGAATGTTGCTCAAAGGGATTTTTCCAAACGTTCTTTTCGATTGATTAAATTGCTTTTACTTTTCCAGAACCCGACTTTGAAATTGAAACTCTGTGCCAATATCTGGGTGTATTCAAAGATAAAACTGTAAGCGTTCCCGAGCTAATTTCCATTTGCACTTCACTCGCCATTCCTACCTCTGCCTATGAAGTATGTTTTGTTTGTTTCAAGTTTTATTTGTTCGCTTTTGGGAGTAATTCGAAGCCTGTGTTTAACAGGTGCTTGATGAAAATATTATCAAACTAAAACTTTGCAATCTAGACAATGGCACTAGTAAGGAAGTAGATTTGACGCACGAGCAACTTTTCCGGTTGATCAAAAAGAATGGATATTTGGGGCCAAATTGGGTCACAATTCGGCTTTTAGGCTCAAGCACACCTTTTAACGAAGACCTTATCTCCAATGTCAACATTAATTTATCCGGGTATTTTGTCCTACCATGTTTTGGCCTCTTGTACATCTCAAGTTGCTACAATATAAATAATGTGTTTAGGTGCGTAAATTTTGACACTTTGGTGAATATGCTAGAAAATGGAGGTATCGACGAAGCCAGCTTGTTTTTGAATGATCTCGGAATTTCGCCAAAATTCGACATAAATTTATCGGAACTGGTTGCGCAATTGCACGAGGAACTCAGCAGCGTACAACGATGCATCGATAATTCAATAAATCACTCATATACTTTACATAATCCGCATCTTCTTATTTTAGAAGCCCTGGTAGTGATTAATGAAGCACGAATTGAATGGTACAAGTAAGTATTCAGGCTAATGTAACAAATATTGACGTATATCCTAAGTAGCAATGTGATGAAGTACCTAATTTTCGTTTTCGGAAATCTGCACAATTGCGTAAAATTATAAATGACCGTTTTTCAAAAATTTCGAGTGGTATTGATAACTCTCTCTTAGCTAAATTTAAATTGAAATTTATGTAGCTTTACAAATTCTTGTCTGATCTTATTTATTCAACATGCATAAGATCTTTCTCTTTCAATCAGTAGTTTAAAGATGCCTGAGTTAATTTTTTTTTGCTATCAATTATCATACGTGTCTTTATTTTAATTTTTCTTTGTTTGTTGTATTTTCCCATAAATTAATAGATCGTGTATGGAGCAAATGCAAAGCGAACGCGGTAAATTGCGTAACGATTTACTCATAGCTAACGAGCGAGCCGATCTATTAGCTCAAGAAGTAGATGAAAATCATGCGCGTATGGAACATTCTGTGCAGCAAAAACTGAAGTACGTCATCCAGAATATAAAAATGGAAAATTTGAATAAATTAACTTATGTTACAACAAAGGTTTCACCGACTTTTTATCTAGAAGTCTGGCATTACTCTGACACAGTTGTATTGTTAGTCCAAAAACCGTTTTTTTTTTGTTTTTTTTTTTTTGACATTCCGGAAATCTTAGGTCGCGTGGACTCAGGAGAAAATTTTAGGTCTCTATACCGAGTGAGGTCAAAAGATATGCGGTACTCTAGAAGTCTAGATGAAGTTTCTACGTTTTTTCTTAGTCGAGTAATACACCAAAATGTGCTAAAAATTACCCGATTTTCCAAGATATCCAATATAGAAGGTTGAAAATTCTCCATTTTTAAGCTTCGTAAGGCTAGTCAGGAACTTTTTCGAAATTAACGTTGAATTTCGCTGGTGCGTTATTTTCACGATTGATCAGGGTGCGCATTTAGCAGAAGTTTTGTCGGTTGCGCGCAGTCAGCAACCCTTCCGGTCAAGTCGACGCAATTGACGGATAATAATTTCATTTTTGACCCAAATTCGGCAGTATTTTTCGACCGCCACCATCGCCAAATGCTCGCATTTGGCAACTATTATGGATTTGAAAAATCAAACAAAGAGGAATATGATTTCGTATGAATTACTGAAACGTTTGTGGATCCAATATCTCGTCGGAAATGGATAGTTTCTTTCTTCAATCCACTCCCAGATAATTTTATAATTATTTTTCAACGAGGTATTTAATGGGTGTTTCTTTGAATATTGGAATTGTGATATGATACAAATCCTTATGACGTTTGGGTTTTCCCCCCTCCTTTTGTGAATGGTATTGCTAGCTGGTAGATTTCTAACGATAATTATATTTCGTTGTTTAGACTTCTTGAACAAAAACATGCCGATCAAATAAAGAAGCTGACCTTTCAATGGTGTGCGGAGCGAGAAGTATTGACAAACCAAAATATTAAAATGGAAAAAGACCTAGAGCAGTTGCTGCGGGATGAAACCATATTACGGGCCGATATCGCCTCCTTAAAACAGGTTTCTAAATAACTGTCCGACATAGATTAGTTGTACTTTAAAGATTTCTTAGTCGATTTATTCAATTGTTTGTTCACAGGAGTACAAAAATTTGGAAAATGAGAATCGTAATCTGGTCGATCATTTGGCCAATGCAGAAAAAATAAACGAAGAATTGAAATCAGAAATACTACGTTTATCCGTATTAAAAAAGAAAGTATGTCATGGACATGTGTGAAAACTTCTTAATCTTCCTCTCTTTTTTCTCTTTAAATTGATTGAAAATTTTGAAATTCATCATGACTCAAGTCAATCTATTCCACTCAAAATATTTAAAATTTGTTCCAACTTTCATCATCAATCTGAATTGCTGTCTTAGGTCTTGGAACTCGAAAACAATAATGAACAAGCTATATCATTTCTGAAACAAATAGAAGATTTGCGAGCTGATAATACGATTCTGCGTGATAAAAACGACGAGTTAGCTGCTGAATTAGAAAATGTAACTTTGAGGTAAGATTGTCTTTGTATAAATGTATATATGTGTGGTTAAAAAAATTCACAGAAACGTGTAATATACTCAGTATTGAAAGATTGATTCTCGTAGGTTAGAAATGTTCGACAAAAAATTTGTTTAAATCTTGCATTGAGTTCTTCATTCGGTCTTGAACTTGGCCTCTTTGACTGATTTTTTGAAGGGTGTAAGTCTTCCCGGAAACGACCATCTGTTTGTTTGATATCCTTGGTCTGATCCTAAATAATCCTAAAGCTACTACTATTCAGCGTATGGATGAACTACTTGTCAATGCCATAATCATCACTATGAAATTTAAGAATTTTTTGATCTGTTAAATATCTGTTGATCCCCAAACTATTGTAAATTTGAAGGGAAAATTTTTCCAGTTCCCTGATACGGTGAGGATCTCTATTGGATCACCTCTTCGCTTCCTCATCTCCGAAATATTCATGTTAAAGTTTGAACTTGCCCTCTTTTCCTCGAACCAGATGGTACTGAGTCATAATGAACGTTGATTACACGTAGACTGGTCCTCCAGATCTCCTTAGTGAGTTTCTGAGGTATCTCAATCCCTGCTACCCTTTCATGAAATTTACCTTGGGATTAGGGGAATCCTCCGGTAACTTTTTGGATTTATCGATTTCTGTAAGAGGCGGTATCCATGAGTTCGGAATATACAGGAAAGAAACTGCAACCAAAGTTTTAGTCCACGGAGCGTCATTCTGTCCTATTGCTCATAAGATGGCAGCTTTTGATTGCTTAGTTTACAGTCTGATTCGTATCCCCTTAAGTCAGGCTGCTTTCTAAAAAAAATTTCCAACATTAAAATACCTGACCAGAGTGAATGAGGTCAATGTCGACGTCGACGTGATGATTCGGAGGAAAATCGCTAGGAGAATTCTTGATTCCACTACCTCCCTCCCTGAGACACGATCCGTGATCGCTGTATGCATTGGATCAGTCTCCCTCTCTTGGGAAAGTTTTCTCTCAAATCGGATCAAGCCTTCCGCCCTTTCTATTTTATACCAGCATTTTACAACCCCACCTCTGTCAAAGGATTGTTTGTAAGGTTAAAGGATCTCATATCCGCTGATGAGAGGAGCGGTGTTTATAAGATGGAATGCAAGGATGGTAGAGGCTTTAATATTAATTAGACCAGCCGCTTGATGAAGAAAAAGAGCAGGTGAGAAGTTGAAGTCCTGGAATAAGAGACACCTGGGGGAATCAGCTTGAATCGCGATCATTTCTCTACAGCAGCTACAGTTTCCGTGAGGTATCGGAAAGGGTCCTCCATGAGGAGAATTCCTACCGCAAACACGTACTGTTCTCGAACCCACAGAAATAATTCGTCGTCTCAACACTTCCGCACGCACATTCCGGAAGATGGCTTGATCAAACTTGTTCATGATTCATATTGCGACTTCTTGTTTGACCGATCTTAATGGTTTGATTCTTTCCTCCGTCCTGTTGGTTGCTTTCATTTCGGTCCTGATGATGGTTTGTTATCCGAAAGCGATCGACGTCTAATTGTTTCTATAGTATTTGTGATGCGCTCTGCGATACGGGATACAGAGTCGGTTGGTGGAAGCTCCTTGTATAAAATTTACCCTCAAATTAGGCCTGTTTTACTCTATAATATGATTGTGTACACTGGAGACTGTCTTCATTGACGTCTATAATCCTTCAACTAAACATTCTGAACAATTTTCTTTGAGAAATATGAAGTTCCCGAAATGAGCCAGTTTTCGTCCAGGAATGTCACCATGCGACTTTGTATCCCTTATCGCAGAGCGCATTACATTTATATCTTTTATTCTCCCTTTTGAGTATTTATTTTTCGTTGGTTTTTTTTTCTTTTTACTTTAATTCCAATTCTGTTCATTGTGGCTCTGTTTTAGGCAAACTCAAAGTCGCGGTAGTCGCAGCAAAAGGCGCGAATCATCGCCCCTCGAAGATAATGAAAATTTGGATTCCAATATTGCGTTCGTTTCTACCCACAGAAAGTATCCCAAGGTACGAAAATACAGCATTGAACAAGATTTATGCTCCAACATGAATGGATCACAGTCAGAAAGTAAGTTTGTTTTGAAGCCTTTTGTTACTAATGATCAATGTTCACCTTTCAACGTTTCAGTTTGAAAACAATAAGATCATAGCCTATGTAAAAGCTCGAAGCTTACAGTTACCTTTAGAAAGAATGATGTAAATTTTGAAACTTTTTCATTCATTTTAGATTCAGTAGACTTTTGAATTTGGGTCCTGCATATCATTCTATCCTAAAAACCGTGTACAGTGAAACCAGTTTTTAAAGAAAAAGAAAAAGAATCTTTCGCAGCACAAAAGTGTAACCGACTCTTTCTGTACAAGTTTTCCGAAGTACGCGTAAAAGAATTATCATTGGCTATTTAATTTCTTTTTTCTGCTTGATATAAACTACTTCAGATACACAGTAATAAATTGTCGTACTTTCCGACAAAATGATGAAAGGGCTTAGTTATCCAAAACAAATAGATCTTGAAAAGTTGCTAGGTATCAAATTTTATGTTTGTTCTTTGGTGTCAATCACTGAAGTGAAACAACCCCCTCTCTTTCCCGCCTCCAAACGACCGAATAAATTTTCTGGCGGAGCCAAATAAATGAAGATTGTGTTTCATGTCGATCGTAAGGTAAATACAAATATGTTCGTCTTTGCCAGTTACTTTTAAACTTTCTGTGCTTGTTGGCCACCAATCTCGGTCTAGTATACTGTACGTTGAGCTAATTAACTCCCAGGGCTCGTGGTCTCGCTCGTTTTCCCCATGCCTAGGTCTTGGTAGTTTAAGTCTAGTATACTGTAAGATAAGCTACTTACCTCGCAGGGCTCTCGCTCGTTTGTCCCCTCCATCTTCATCTTGTGTAACTCTAGTAAACTACACGTTGAGCTCGTTTGTGCTCAATTTTGGTCTAGTGTAGCAGCACCACCCTTCCTCCATGGTGGAGTGCGTGCGGGTTGCATATGCATTTGATTTTGTTTCTTCCAACACCAGAATCGACCCTTCCGGGTATAAGTTTGGTGTTAGAAGAATCTCTTCTGCGAATCCTTTCTTATCCTCGGCAACCGCTACTTCGGCGACCGCCAATTTGCAGTCTCCCCTTGGCACGCAAAAAGTATTAGAACACACGACAACATTACTATCATCATTCTTGAATACCACGGATTGCTGTTGAAGTCTCTTCATCTTCTTCTTTCTTCAGGGATGACCTTCCTTTTGTTCTTACACATCTGGATGTGCAACACAGGTGTCGAGTATGCCATAGGCTGGTTCTGCATTTGCCTATTCCATTCAGTGTCCATCTTCTTCTTCATGATTGTGGCTGCAAATGCAGACACCTGGTTCCATGATTCTTCGGAACCTAGCATGATCGACACCAGGCTACTTAAAACAAGCGCTCCATCTATGTGATGCAAGGGGTAATGGTCCAAAATAGTGAGTGAAAGAAGAGGCCAAGTTCGAAACGGTTAATAAAATGATTTAATTCACTGAGCTTGACATGAACACGTTGAATTAGCGGGTGGTACAACTGGACTCAATTAATCTAGATGTGCGCGTACGAAGAAAGTGCGTATTCGCAAAATATGGATAGATATTTCATCATTCTATTAGTGACAAATATTGTGGTTTATGATAACGGTAATTAGAGTGACATTAACATGAATCATTCGTGCATATCTTACTACAGTATTAAATAAAACAAATAAAACTAAGGTAAAGATGACCGGGCGAGTGATCGATACACGTGGTATAGTTACGCCTCGTGACGTATGTCTACAATTTTCGATATTTTCACTTTTTACGTTCGTACGTGTGACGTCGTAGGCGTCCCCAGCGGCATTCCACAAGTAACTGAGTGCTTCACTGTATCAGCAGACGTCTCTGCTTGAATTTCTCGACAGCTAAGATAGCTGCTGATTATCGTGAGCAGATGTGCGGGCACTTCTGCATCCATGAGGGCTTCTAGTATCCTCTCCCATGGGATCGAACGGAACGCATTTCTTATGTCGAGGTGGACGGCTTCGCAAGACTGACGCGTAGCTATTGCTGACTCGGCTATCCTCTCCAGCCTAATCCCAGCATCTGATATACAGCAACCAGTTTGAAAACCGTTCTGACTACTAGAGTTTATCTCTTTTCTTCAGATAGCTTTGAAGTCGATCAACTATCACTCTCGCTAGGAGTTTTCCAATATTGTCCAACAGATAAAGTGGTCGATAAGAGGATAGCGGGGCAGGTAGTTTATCCTTCTCCTGAATCAGCGCTAACCTGTCTTCCTCCCACCGCACAGGGAACAGTCCTACAGGTACTGCCGCGTTGAATCTATCAACAAGCAGTGCCGGGTCAACTGAATGTATGGCACTCCAGACTGGATTCGAAATCTGAACCGGGCCCAGAGGCTTCCAATACTTTCCCCGCAGTCTATTGACCGCTACATCCACCTCCTCGGTACCTAGGATGGATTTACCATCCTCTTCTACTATTGGTGGCGTTGCCATCGGAGGTGACTGCTGTGGGAACAAGCCGTCAATGATTTGTCCCTCAACATGCAGCTCCATTCAGTTCATTTCTGAGAGATTTTAAGCTTCCTCAGCAGAATTTTATAAGGTTTTCCGAAAGGGTCTTCCCCTGCCTTTTCACACACCCCAGCCTCCCAACTGCCTATTTTCTTACCAGCTTTTGTGGGGCAGCGACCCCGACTTCCCGGTGGTTAGAAAAGTGAGAATACCTGAATACGGATGGTCGCTTCTAGAAAGCTCCTGATCCAGTACTGTCCAGTTTTCTATTCTTTGAGCCGGTCTGTCTGAGGCAAATGTGATATCAATAATGGACCCGTAAACTTGATGCTTTTGGGTAGAAGTGTTGCCCACGTCGGCCGTTTCCAGTACATTGCACACAATTCACTCCCTCGGGGCATATCCGCGGATGTCAGTTTGAAAATGACCTATTTAAGCCGCTACTATAGTCATCATCTAGACTTTCTGGAACACAAAGAAAACATACAGCATCTATATCCCTCCAAAGTTTCAACAACTCAAAAAAGTACATCTCACCTTTCTCTAAACAGCCGGTCAAAAAGATGAACTTGAGTCGTTTTTGAGCCGTATCGTTGTTTTATCCGATTTTTCATACTAAATTTAGCTGATGAATATGAATAAGTAATGAACAAGAAATATTTTGCATGGGCACTGCTTTGAGCGATAAGTATCAATTATGATGGGGTAGAGGAAGAACCAGAACTTTATTCTCTGCACTTTTTTATGCACGATGAATTTCTATTCCAGATTTTAGTAATAATTCAATGATTACTCACTGTGAAAATGGAGTGGAAGCTGATATACCTAATTCCAGTTCCTCGTTGGATAGAGTAAGTTGAATATTGCTAGCGTTTAAATTCAACCGATAATCTCATGGCATTTCATAAATTTGCTTTCTTAATATTTTAGCTTAATGAAGCTTTATCCGCTGCTGACATCAAAACTATTTTCAAATTGAGGTTCCGTGTTGCGTTTTTGGAACGATTTATTCGTAAATGTCAGGTTCGTATTTATAAAATTAGTAGCAATATTTATCCATAGTTGAAGATTTATAGTACTTACTTCATAAACCATCTACCGCGTAGCTTGAGATACCGGATTGCGGTGTCGATGCAGATGGATTAGACTGTATACCTGATTTACCTGAGCGCATCGCTGACGATCTAGAAAAACAATGCGAAACATTGCAACAGCGTCTTGATCAGGTGCAGAAAGAAATACTGAAATTATTGTCCGAAAAACGTGCATGTTCGGAAGAAAATCGTGCTCTCACGATGAAAATTTCCGAATTGATGAAATATTTTTCATTCGAGAATCTAGTTGATAAAGTGAACGGTTGGTTGCATCCTCGAACTTTCTACGTAGATTCTGGCGAGTTTGATACGCTGAGAGTTAATGCATCTACATTAGAAAGAAGCGAAATGTCGCGATATGCGAATGTGACACCAGAAAAACTTCTTGCATGCTTGAACATGTTCGCGACGATTCCGGAGAATAAAAATGAAATGGAATGGAAAACTATCAGAGATAAGAAAGAAGCCAGTGACTCCGTCGTCAAAAACGATGGCGTTTGTAATGAGTCGCCTACGTCGACTGATTATGAAAAATTACTACAGGACTGCAGTCAACTGTCACTGGAGAATAAAACGTTGAAAGAAAAAAACGACGAATTGAGTAGCTGTTTGGATATGCTTCAGAATGAATACGATCAATGCGAGGAATATTGGGCCTCAAAGTTGGATGATGAACGTAAACTATTTGAGGAGGTTTGTATTGTTCTTTCTTTTTACGTATGTTAAACTCAATCACCGAAATCGCAACGCAGCTCAGTTACTCACCTTTCTACGATCGACATGGGGAATGGGAATATGTACAGTTGCACCTACTTTGGATTCTGCATATCAGAGTTGCTATTCCTCTTTTTAGCCTAGTGATTACAGCCTTCTCTTGCGGCAAGTCTTCGTTTCTGAATTTCCTGTGCCCTAACCTTGAGAATTCCAGCCGCAGAAGAAGAGGTACGATTATTCAGAAGAGCATGAGTAATATTGTCTGATCTACTTAATTCCCCCTGGTCATTTTACAAAAAGACGCTTACAAAAAGAGCAATTTTGTCTAGTCATCTCATGAGAAGTCATTTCATGAAGTGACGGATTTTATAATTTGCCAGTAATCTAGTTTGTATGTTGGTTTTATAAGATCGAATGAAATACAATGCAAAGCAATCGAAATGTTGGTCTGCTATCGCATTGCAAGAGCAGCAGTTAGAGTTGGGAATTGAAGGGCTATCTGGAATAAGGGCAATTTCTGTGTACATTTTAAATGGGAGAATTGCTCTTCTTCCGGATAACCCTTCAATTGTTAATGTGTTGTCGGTTAGACAGCTTGCCTTTGAAAATTCAAGCTTATCTTTAAAAATATTTATTCTACTAATTCCGATTGTCATCACTAAATGGTTTATTTAACAATTCTGATGAGTAGGAACAGCGCATCAGCAGTGAAAAGTTTGCAGAACTACAGCAGAAGATCAAAGAATACAGTGAGATGTACAATACAGAAGCAATGATGTTGCAGATTTCCAAGTTACCTCCTATCGCTGAAAATGATAATCTCGAAAAGGAGGTAGGTATTCAAGTTTTATGAAAGTAAACAAGTGTTGTGGTCGAAACTAAGATGAATAGGTAATCAGAATTATTGTGTAAACTGGTGAGCGTAGATTAATGACTTCCCTTCTTAAAGATGAGAAAAATAATGAAAAAGTATTTCTGCTCCTGTTAAAAGAGTTTTGTTTTAATTTTAGGTGAATGATCTTCAAGAAGAGTTTGGTTTGTATAAAGAAAAAATGGAATTGGAATGTCAAAGAAAACAAATGGAGATTGAACATTTAATTCAGATTATTTGCTTACAAAAAGCAAATGAATGTGAGTTTTTGCTTCTACATATCTTCAAATCTTGTTGAAAAAAACGAAAATAAGTAGTGTCATTCTCTCTTAGAAAGTGAAATTAATGAATGCAGTTGTTGTTGATGAGTTCTGTCGTATCCTCAAATACTTATACAATTAAGTACCTTTTCTATCGCATTGTCTCAGGAAATGTTTTCTCTATTTGTAGATAATTCGGGTCAAAAGATCGAAGGCGATGAAAGATTCATGCTGAACCAATTATTTGCAAACCTGCAGGTTTGTTATCAATCTTCTCCTCATACTGTAGGTGAACTATTTCACTTCTTGTTTAAAGCCGAGTTTGTTTTTACTTAATTACTAGCGTCTATCGCGTTTTTGTTACGCGTTGATGATAGCTGCTAGTAACGTAAGTACCAATTTCGGTAGAAGAAAACAATTTTTTGCCAAAAGAATTTTCTAGCAACCCGGTGAAAATGCGACAAAACTAACACTAGGTATCTTCCTTTCATCAAAAAAAGAGGAGAGGAACTATAGCCCTATAAACTGATTCAGCTATCTTAATGAGTTAGATGAATAACCATACGAACTTCTCTAAATTTCAAACAGGCAGAGAGCCCTTGTGCACTGTTTTTTTTTTTATCTACATGTCAGGGCAGTTTGGGGGGCTCCGGCAACCGATCTGTTGAAGAATGGCATGTATAGAACGGTCTTTATGGATATACCGATAGGAGAATATCAAAGAAGTAGAGTTTCCTGGAATGAGAGCATTGAAACGAGATCCTTAGGAGACAGGAGTTCGTACTTATTATGTATTACTCGATCCAACTTAGGAGCTACCCACAACCTGGGACGCTTGCATTACGAGACGGAAGGGACGTTGTATTGAATCTATACAACTTCCTTCCGTCTTATAATGCAAGCGTCCGAGGTTGTAGGCAGCTCTCAAGTTGAATCGAGTATAGACTATACCTTAGTAGGGGTGAGGAAGAGAGAGGGAGCGGCGCTGTTTGATAATTTATTCGCTGTTTTATTTTTTCAATTATTGTAACTACACAAACAACTCGTTTCCACCCCGCACGTGTGGACGCGCCGTAAGTTCTGGTTGCAATTCTGTGTTTTTTTGTTGGTGGGACTAGTATCCATGACAATCGAGTCAACTCTACTTTTTTTTTTCTTCTTTTTTTCGCACCACCAACTCCGCACGACCACGGCGCGGCGGAGGAAGTGTATACAACGTATACAGTATATTATACTAGTACATTATATTCCTAGGATGGTTGCAATGATGGTACCTGCCTCCTTCCCTCCTCTACCCCTTTGTACTCTGCCCTGCCCAGTGTTCTTCAGACATCTCGGAGCGGTTGTCTAAGTCTAAGCGGTCAACCCGCCGAATTACAATGTTTTACTTTAATTTTACAAGAGGAGGGTATTAGGTGGGTTTCCGTTGTTAAGCTCTGCGATCTCCATCATTTCTTATTCTCTTCTGCTCCTCTGCCCATAGTTATCTCCAGGAGGTATTCTATTGTTTCTTGGTTTTTGTTATTCAGCTTGCGTGGTCGTCCTTCACAGTGGTCTTCCAGTGGTCTTCCTTCACAGTACCGGACACAATCTACAAAAATATGCTTGGTCGTTTGTATATCCGCTCCGCACGGGCAGTTGGGGCTATTCTTCTTGCGTATTCCTTGAAGGTAGGCATTGAAGGGTTCGTGGCCAGGGGGAGCCATCTTGAGGAAGGAATCACATTCCGAGACACTGCCTTATACATCCGGGATGATCTCCTGCGTCTATGACTCGTGGTCGCATGTGTAATATGACATCTACCACCTGCTTATGCATTGCTTCCTTCAGGACATATTGCCCTGGTGACCGGATAATTCTTCTTCATCGTCCCTATAACTGCTCTGCCTAAGTATCAGGGGCGGCCAGTTATTGATTTCTGTAGCTGGTGGATAGGAAACGGTCTAATATAATCTTTCCACACAGATGAGATAGCCTTCCGACGCGACGACCGAGTTGTATTACTTCGTCTCTATTCTTTCTAATCACAAATTGAAGGCTATATATCACAGCGCAATATTGGAAGTAGGCGACAGTGGTTCCTTCCAACATTGCTCTTCATGCTTCCGTGCTATAGCCATAATTTGGTAAATGTTGACCAATAAAGGGAAAATCTGTACCGATTCGGCGAACATGCTCTAATGTGTGTCTCTCAATTCAGTTGATAATCTACCATAACAAATAGATATTTCAGTCATGATTTCGAGAACACTGCTTCAGTGGCGTAGATACGATTTTCTCATGGGGAGGGGGAATTTTTCAATGGGGGGGGGGTACTTCCTAAAAATTTTTCTAATTTACGCAAAAAGTAGACAAAATCACTGTATCGAACGGAAAAAATACACTGAAAAAATTGCAGTGGGAAGATATATCCCCCCCAATCCCCCCCCCCTTATCTACGCCACTGCACTGCTTGGTCGTCCACTTTTACTTTTGTCCTTAATGTTAGGTTGTTCATTATCTTTTTATGGTTCAGGACATCAATCTTCATCTTTTCTGCATTGAGTCTCTCGTTCGCAGCCTCAATTCTCAATTGAAGCTCCGTTTTGGTGGATGCGGGTTTCATAGCCAAGGTGTCGTCCGCATATGCAGAGGTCTTATTCTTGCTAGCATGTAGCTCCTCAAGAATGCTGTTATATCCAATGTTCCACTGGGTGGCCCCTAATAAGAAGCCTTGCAGACAACCATATTACAGTCTCAGTTGTCTCACCGCAGGTTACTTTTCTCCCTACAAGGTAACTTTTAATGACTTAAATATAAAGTTGAGGGGTATATTCATCTTATGCAGCTGACGTAATAAGGCCAGTCGATCTCGTTGAAGGCATTTACAAAACTAAAGCAGTGAAACTGTACATCTCACTACGTGGTAGATACACTCCTCTGCATCTATCCCAGGGGTAAAGACGAATTTTTGACCGGAGGGAGTTATACTTCTATGTAGCCTGTTTAGTATAAACCTTTCAAAAGTTTTACCAGTTGTTAATAGCAGCGCAATTGGCCGATACGCATCTGTTGTTTTTGTAGGTTTCCCAGATTTTATTACTTTCTCAGGTTTCCAGGCCTCGGGGAATAATGCACACCTTAGATATTCGTACTGTGGGGCAGGAAGGAGGCTTTGAGCTAGGGAGCTGTAATTTGAACTGGAAGTGTCGTTCATGAGTGTCGTCAAATAACATCAATTTCAGCCAATTTGGTGGAGGGAACACTTTGACCATGCTTACCCCGCTGTACCCTTTAGTCCAAATCCCTATTCAACTGCCAATATCTTTCTGGTGGATCCTGTGTACATAATATGTTGGTGAGATAGTCATTTTCGAAATCCTCATGCCTTAAAATGTTGAAAATATTAAAGAAGTGTCACTGGGAGCAATACCTCCTTTTTCTACAAAAAATTGGTAAAAATAGCATAAATTTTTACGGTGATGACCAACTGATGGCACCTTTAATGTCGCCTCGTTGGACCAATTGGCGACTGATCCACTAACACCACGCTTTCATTACCTGTACCATAAGACAGGATTCAGGATACCCATTCGTTTTTTGGATTGAGTTATTTTCACTTGATCTTCAAATTTCATTGACGTTATTGTTTTGGGATCCAGGAAGTATCGCCAATTTCTGAAGATGAAGTGAAAACTAAGGATCTTGGACGCGATAAAATGAAACAACAACAAAAAAAATGAAGCATTATATCAAAAAATTGGAACGTGAGAAAGATGTTACAGATCAAGAGATTGAGATGCAATTCGATTCTAACCAAACGCATTTTTTTTTTTCTCCATATTGCATAAGAGCCCTTTATCCTTTTAATGTAAATTATATTTACCAGCCAATCTTACCTGTTCTGCTAGACTGGCTTTAAATATTATCAATATTGTGTATTTTGGGATTACAGACCCATCCTCTTCTTCAAAATTTGCAGAGTCAAGAATTGGAAAATTGTTACCTTTATGATAATATGTTACAGCAGCAGGAAGAGGCTGACAAAACAATACAAGGTATGACTCTCTCAGTTTAAAAAATAGGAGGAAGATTTTATATACTCTTTGAAGTAAACCAAGATTGTTTGTTCGTTTTATACCGGATGGACCAGAAAGATGTTACTAGTTGTAGTCGCATGTAAAACGATCTGTAGGGGCGCTATTGTTGATGTTGAGTTGACCAAGGAGTTTTTCACCATGACACGGCACATTATTAAAATCAATCATCAGTTTGCGTCCCTACTCAACTTCTTATGACCTTTTGAACCAAATCATGGACCAAAATGTACTAAAAGACCAATTTGCCGAGATTTTCAAAATAATGAATCAAAAATGTCCCTACTTTCAAGCTTTATGGAGTTAATTAGATATTTTTTCGGGATCAACGTTAAATTTAACGTTTACATATCAAGTAAATTTTGGAACGTTGAATAATTTTTAGTTTTTGACAATTTTGGCGAATTAATCATTTTTTTGGCTTATTCTGGTCAATAACTCGGCTCAAAAAACTTCTAGAAAGTTGAGTAGGGGCGCAAATTGAAGATAAAATTGAGGTACTTTCGTATGTGTCTAAAGTTTTGCGTTTTTGCGCTGGACTAAATTCAGCGCGAACTACCATTCAATTGGTAACATCTTTCTGGTCCATCCGGTATCGAATGTAGATAATTTGTAGAAAAAATGTTCTAGCGTTGTTTTGTTTATAGTCTTACATGCATATTATTGTTCATTTCTTGAAATTAGTAAATTGCATTTCACTCCTTCGAATCTGCTCGTCTGGAGGGAAAAGAAATGGGGGAGGCTACGTGATGCGAAGTATACCTGGGTCCTCTTTCTTGCTTGAGTAATCATTCCTGCTTCTGTGTCACATGGCTGCACTTGTGCTTTATCAGTTCTGTTCTAGAAAATGTTATTTTTTTTTTTTTAATTATGAACAAATTGATTCAAAATGAATATGCCTCGTTCAATAAGTTTGAGCGTTTCAAGGAATTTTGCGGTAAGTTTACAACTCTCATTGTACGCTTCTTTTCGGTTGGCAGGCTCTATCGTGTTCCTTCACTGCCAGCTTCTGATTGTCTTTTTTCCTTTTCTGTCAAAGCGTGTGGGTAAGCTCACTTCTTTAATTATTACAATTGTCTACTGAAGAATGGTATTTTGACCTTCTTTCCGTTGGATTGTGTCCCACATCCTTCATCATAATGAGGGCACGAGATGCTTTCCAAAACATGTAGTTTCTGAAACAACTTTCTCTCTAGTAGAATGGTAGAAAGCGGCTGCAGTTTGAAGCTTGTATTAGTTTCCAAAACTGACGCATTCAAAGTAACCCAACTTGGTCTGTTTCTACAGGCTCTAATAGCCGTGCGGTTCTATGAACCTTGATGAAAGAAGTTTATTTCTCCTCTTCATTGAAAAACATTGAATCATGTATACGTCTTTGTGCGTTTGCAGGGAAAGACTATGTTAAGATATATCAATCTCGATCATATTGATTCATCAATCTCTTATATCAATGTATCAATTTCAGTTAGTAGGTCAAGGTCATTGATGACGTCATGAAGCGTCGCGTCAAGTGACGGCAGATTTCAGACTGATTCTCAGGCTAAAGACATACTCTTGTGAAAAATAAAAGAGGACGGGGGCCAAGATATCAAGGTTGTCCCACACTCACTGGCTGTCTCAGCCGCGGTTTCCTCTCATCCATAGCACACCGCACCCCCTTCACCGATGCGTCTCCGTGATGGTAAGAAAATTATCCAAAAGACTTGAGCAACCCAAGAAGTCCTCCTAGATGTACGGGAAGTAATGATAGCAGCAGTCCACAGCTATACGCTCTCTACTTATAATGGATTCCTGAAAAGTTGGCGGGATCACTGCACCCTTCACAGAGTACCATTTCTTAACCCAATCTCAACTGAAATTAATACCTCTGTTTTATACAGAAAGAAAACTCTGCCCTGCCAGTACGCTGTTTGTTTACTTAAACCAAGCTAAGCTCGCCAGAGAACGAGAAAAAAGGTTCTTCGTCTCTTCTTGCCCCCCTCGTAAGGCTTCATTTAAACGAATCTTAGCCTGGTGGCTCGAACTAACTCTAAAATAAAGTGGTATAGACTCACACTTTTTACCCCACTCGACGTGAGACACCTCCACCTATGCCACATTTAGAGACGGAGCTACACCGCAGAGTATTCTCAAAGCAGCGTGGTGGACTTCACGATCCTCCACCTTTGCTACCTTCTACAACAGGAGAATTCAATCGGATCTAGGAAAGTTTACCCGGTCAGTTCTTGACTGAAAAAACCGGTCAATAGAGTAACGTCAGAACCTTCATTGATTCAATGGAAAAAATTGTTCTGTTTTTTCTCGCATACACTGAACGAGGCAATCCGTCTTCCGCTCTTTTACTCTGCTTTAAAAACAAGGTTAGTTTTCCAACAATGCAACCATGTCAATGCGACTTTGAACATCTACACTTGTTCTAGGTTTGGAGGAGGAGTGAAATACAATATCATGTAATTGAACTCACCGTGGTGTGGTTTAATTGAATTGTATGCAGTCCACCTCCAAACCTTCGCCCGATCAGAAATCCCTGTCTATTCTGGTCTTCCCTTTCCGATCACGGCGCACGTAGACAACTCTGAATGAATGTTTACTCGAGCATGAGGGCGGACCTAGGTACTCTTCGCGTCACGTAGCTTTCCCATTTTTTCTTCCTCTTGAACATATGTGGCCACGCTGTTCAGAAATAGGAGACTACTTTTTTGCTGGGTTTGGAGGCGGAACTCATACAATTCTAATTGAACCACACCAAGGTAGGCTCCATCACGTACTTTAATATCACCTTAAATTTTCTTGCAGGAAGTCTAGATCAGCCTAAGAAGGAATTGGTCAAATATTGTTCAGATTTCTTGCAGAAAATGTGGCAATCATTTAAAGAAACAACAGAGAAACAAGTAAGTGTCTAATAAAACTGCTCAAAGAAGAAAAAAGAATTTTCAAAATTCAAATGTCCTCCCTCCCCCCAGTTGTGCTGTGGTCTCTCCCCAGTCTCTCAAACTTCAAAGATTTCCAACGAAATGATCACATGATAAAGTTGAGGAGATCGTATCTTCTTTTCATACCCTAATTGTAGTCTCATAATGATGTCATATGCTTTTTTTTCAGAGGGGGAGATTTTTGAATTTTTGCGATGTTGCACCGTTACTTGTGCATAACATGTCACTCTGTATTTACATAATGCTTCACGAGCTATATTTTTTGTCAGCGCTCTCAGTTAATGGTCGAGTCACTTTGACCGTTAAAAATTCCACTTGTTAGTTTAAAGAGAAAATAATTAATTGTTTATATTTGAGGACTGTTTTTCCAAAACTCGTTCAGTCCAAAATTTGTAATCTTTGACGCAGCCTCACAAGCTAATGAACCAATGCACGTGGATACCAATTTTTGTACGAATGTATGACCATCTACTCCTACTATAACCATTCACACATTGCCATTATCTCTCACTGTGACGAATAGAGGTACTTTTTTATTCTTCCTTAAAAAATTTGCTGAAGCGGACTTGACAAGTTTTGAAAAAACGGTCCTCAACCAAGTTTTTAGAGCTGTGTGAGGATGTACGGGCGTGGATTTAAAAGTTCATTTTGAGCAGCGGGTATGATCCACTATTTTTAAAAAATGACCTAATTGCGTGATTTAGGACTTTTTTGAGGTTTTGGGACTCCTTATCCCCTTTGTAAATCCGCGTTTATAGGTTGCCCCTTGAACTGAGTAAGATTCTGGAGGCTTAAGTCGAAAGCACGGGTTAGCCTAAGACTCCAAAAGCTTAGGCCATATCTTAATCCTGGTATGATTATGTATTGGGCTCATAAAATGAAAATTACACAGTGGAAAGTAATGAGACTATTCCAGTAAAACAGTACTAGTGGTACAATCTTCAGGAAGTTTTTCTCCTGTTTTGGTTGGTAGATCTTCTTTGTATGGCGTCAAAAACAAATTTCCTATGAACGTCCTGTCTCGTCGTTCTATTTCTCGAATGTGATCGCCTTTACCTATAACCAAAAAACGATGGGGTGTCTACAGGTGCTGAAAAGTCATGAAAAGCCACGATTAGGTGCTGAACTTCCTGAAAAGCACTGAAATTCTCGGAAAATATTGTCCAAGACTTTCATTTTTATCCCAAGGTGATGCTTTCAGAGATTGATTTTATAAAAAATTTAATTAAAATTTTCAATTTCAATGTTGGGGACGTTAATATCACTTACCCTGCACATTGTGATTAAAGACTGACACTTGGCACAAATATTCTCTACAACGCAACAAATAATTTGAGATATGTTGCCACTCCCTGACCCCATGTGGAAGTGAGGGGTGGGGGATTTTTGACCCCCAAAACTAGTTTTTTGAGAATATCTCGTGAAGTTTCAACATTAGAGAAAAAAGTTTCGAACAAAAGTTGTTCTTCGTAAAATTTCCTACTATATGGATTCCAAACATGTTGGTCTAGCTTCAAAATTAAGGCTAAAATTTGGCTTTAAAAAAAACAAAAAATGTAAAAATTCATGTTTCTACACATTTTTTAGTCATTTTCTTGGATAAATCTTTCCAGAAATAAATTATAGAAAAAAAACTTCCAAATAAAAGTTGTTTTGGACGGAAATTCCTGTCAGATATAAATTGTACACACAATTCATGTAGTTGAGACTGAAATTCGGCTTGTGTAAAAACGTACAACATTGCATTGCTTCCTTGTATATGCAATTGGAACTTACAATCTTTTGCTTGCAAAGCAGGTATCAGAACCATTCCTTCACTGAGGTGTGTAAACCTAACTGAGCAGGGGCAGAAATTTGATTTTTTATAACCCTCTCCTCTCTTGTTTTGCCGATTTCAAAATTCTGAAATTCGTAATTATCCATCATTTAAAGATAAGAATTATTTTGGTCTTGAGCACATACAATGAAGCAAACATTCTCGAAATAAAGTTTACTTCTGTATGCATGCATAGTAAAATTAGCTGCGTTGATTCACTATTTTCACCATGAAAAAGAACTTTTTTCTAACCAAGAAGTTTATTTCAAACATTTGCCTTCGCATGCACATAAATCAGTACATTCAAGATTATTCCGCATACATGTGCCATTCTTTTTACAAGATTGCTGCTTGCACGCACATCGGAATCAACTCCATGCAAGCTTTCTCAACTGCAGGAAGATTTGACCATACTATGGAACCCAATTTCCTCCATCATTTTCCCAGCCCCACTCTGATGGGTTCGGGACTACCTGCATTACCGAAGTACATTGACCCATACAATTGAAACTTGGAATATTGCGCGGCGAAGGTGTTGTTCTAAGGCTGCTTTTATTGGAGGGATATTTTCAAGTTGTCTCTTTTTCTTCAGAAAACAGATACCGTCGACACTCGTTGACAGATGTATAGGGACTTGATGTGTTAGAGACAGAAAAGAAAAACCACGAAAATAGAGAATTTCAATTAGACAATCTTCGCTATCATAATCCCAAGCAGCCATCGACCGCACAGCAAAATCCGCATCTTCTTTGAATGTGATTAAAGTTTCCACTCCCTTCTTCTCAGATGCCTGCAAATAAGATCAGTCATCCAACAATTTATTCTTTAGCCGAGTCCAATGGACATCACGCGCGACACCTCACTTTGTAATTTAGCAAGTTCAGGAAGATGGAAAACAACGGGCTCACTCGAGTTTTCTTTTGCCTCATGAATGTAAGCAATGAGACTTGCATGCGTGATGATGCTCCATATTTGCTAAATGGAATGATCGTTCACCTTCCGATTTTCAACGGCTCTTCGTCAATTTTTCAAATCTGTGAGACATTTGTAATGGTATTTGGCTTCAAGTAATATCGAGTCATGTGTTTCAGACATCTTGGCCGACAATGATGAGTCGCCTAAAACGGTAGCGCATTCTTTAATTTCGGGATCGCGTTCCTTTTTCATGACTTCACTGAGAGGATGCATTCTATACTCTGGTTAACCACAAAAAATATAACTTTCAAGATCATACCCTGATTCGCGATATTTTCGAGTCTTCACTGGAGTAACATGAGAAACGTCTGCTTTCTGACTTCTGTTTGGAGCTCTCTCACTTTTTAGCTCTTTTGAGTTTTGAATTACTGCATTTTAGGTAACACGATTAATGCCATTCGGCGCGGTGGCGTGAAAAAGATGCACTCAATCTATCTCCACAATCCAGTTTTTGTGATGGAATACAGAACGGTCATTTATCCAAAGTCTCAAAAGCTACTAAGTTCTTGGCTGATCGAATTTCCTCTCTTGTTTGCAGCAGGGTTAGTCAACTTTTCTCTCAAATTTTCTCTCCGACATAAAATGCAGTTGTCCCAGTTTATGCCAGGTAAAATCTGATTCAACTCACCATTCAGAAAATATGACATGCGCCAAGTCTTGATGAAGGAAATCACAAGTTGTTCAACGAATAAAATGACCATTAAAGAACGTGAATAGTTAGAGAATGAAAATTAACAGGCCTGTTCAATGGAAACAGAACTTTCTTACAAAGCACATCACTTGCTTTTTCTCCATCAGGTAATTTTTTTGCACTGAATACAACGCAAGGAAGAAAAAAACTGAACACGAATTTTTCAAGCACTGCACTCTATACCTACTATACATCCAAATGAACAATTTTTTTGACATTCTAATATTCAATGTTGGGAGCATGTGCGATTGACTCATATCCGATGCGCTGCTAGTCAATATACAGTCGTAAAACAAAACGGAAGTCAGCAGATTCCATTCTCGAAAATCCTCCACGCTGAGGTTTATTAGCCATATCGGACTCGAGACAATCAATTCGCTGGATTTGAAGATAAAAGAAAATTGGACAGATGTAGGAGGCTGAGTAAGCTTGGTGGTATAGGTCCACAATCAATTTCACCTCATATTGTCATTTTGAATATCTGAATGAACTTTACAAGATGTATTTAAGACCCGGTACCTGAAAGTACGAATTTTTCAATTTTCTTGTTTTTTGCTCTTTTCAACTTTCAATATTAATTTCGCCTAACAATTCTACCTTTGTGATAGATTTTGTGCGGGATTTATTACACAACAACTTTCATTTGAAAAGTACTCCTATAAGTCCATTTCTTGCAAGATATATTGATAAAAATAACTCAAAAGCACGTAAAAAAGTGGATTTTCACTTTTTTAGTTTTTTTAAAGCCGAATTTCAGCCTTAATTTTGAAGCTAGACCAACATGTTTGGGATCCATATTGTAGGAAATTTTACGAGGAACAACTTTTGTTCGAAACTTTTTTCTCTAATGTTGAAACTTCACGAGATATTCTCAAAAAACTAGTTTTGGGGGTCAAAAATCCCCCCCTCACTTCCACAGGGGGGCAGGGAGTGGCAACATATCTTGAATTATTCGTTGCGTTGTAGAGAACATTTGTGCCAAGTATCAGTCTTTAATCACAATGTGCAGAGTATCCTTTCTTTTGGGACATTAACGTCCCCACTATGAACTAAGAGGTCCTGAAAAAATGCTTCAGTTTTACTTTTCAATTTACTTTTTGTAGACACCCTGTAATCAAGAACATCACTCTAAAATTCTGAAAAATTATTTAATAAAACATTATAAAACGAATAATTTTATCCTCATCTTTTTTTCAATGATCTAGAAGTATAGTTTCTGAAATATTTATAAAAATGCAATACTCGTTAATGTTTCAGGCTGAACAATTAGCGTTATCTGATGTTCTAGTCAAGGAATTGTACTGTGAAAACTCCCAGCTCAAGGCTAGAATTCATCAATTCGAGCAACAAGATAAAATTGACCATTTGTAAATTCTATTCTAGTCAAAGAAAATGAATTTTGTGAAATATGTGTAGAATATTATTACTAGGTTTAAAGTAAATTTTCCATTCACATAAATCTTAATCCCTATGAAGTGTGTGCAATAATTTTTATAAATACAGTACCAAAGTCGTGTGGAAAAGATTGAAGTTGCTGACTTCATCGTCTTTCACTATCAATTCTCTAGCAAGTCTTTGATCATCTCACTTGAATAAGAATCTTAGCTTCTTTTTATTTATTTCTTCCCGAAATCCCTTTTTACATTCATGAATTTTTTTACTTCACATTTAGGCCTATATGTGATACTATGTCATACAGTCAAGAAATAGTAATATGACTAGGCAAGGACCTCAAAATGCCAGCTAGGTTTCTTTTTGTTGATTTGCCTCACTTACTTTTATGATGAAGAAATAAGCTGTGAGATGTACTAGGGATTGGAACCAAAAGGAATAACAATTTCTTCCGTTTTTGATACTGACCCAAATTTTTTTGTTTGCTGCGCGGAACTGCCTTCATTAGCAATTGAAATTCAGGCCAATAGGGAACCAGGTTCATGTTACGTGAGGAAGGCGATATATACAGAGGCACGTAACTATAATTATGGGTTTTGATTTTTTCTATTAACACTTTTCCAAAATAGCCGTTATCAAGAAAAGATAGAAAAAAAACTCAATTTCTGCCACTCCCAAGTAGGCCCGGGGGGGGGGGGGCTTATTGAAATGATTGTGATCAACTTGCGCCATCTCCCTTCCCTCAGTTTTGGAGAAACAAGTAAGGGGGGGGGCTGACAAAATTCCTCCCCGTCATGTGTAAAGGGATGGAAAATGAGCTTAAAATGTTTAATAAGCCCCCTCCAACGTCCCAATATCCCACAGATGTTCCTTACAAAGTAATGCTGAAAGACTTACAAGCGGATATCTTCAGACTTCCGCGTTAAAATTCCCCATCAAAAAATAAGATGACGGAATTCCGAAGAACTGTAGTAAGAGAATGGACTACAGAGATTACATTTCAGATGAATGATCATCAAAATTATGTTAGTATGGTTAGTATTATCTGGTTTCTAATTTGAGTTTGAACGCCTGAGTTATAAACCAAATTGAGGAATTGCATGGCAGAATCTTTATCGTTGACAAAGGAATTCAATTATTCTGCTTGAAACATATTGTATGAAAGTATAGAAGAGAAATAAAATTTAAATTGACAAACAAAATGGACTTTAATGATTATGAATAAGTGGAATAGATTCAAGCCGACCCTGCTATCATGTTGCCTGCGACATAGCTTGTCTTACAAGTTGAATATCATCTGAGCAAGAAAGGTCTCTTGAGTCATAAAGTTTCTTGCATATTCCATGAATGAAAATGAATAATAAAAACTTGAATGTTTTAAAATAATTTATATTAGGACAAAAACGAGAATAATTATCTTAGTACAGAATGATGACCTAACTTACAATAAATTTAGATTGAAATAGTAAATGCAACAAAGTTAAAAGTAAAAATGTGACTTTTCACCAGTAAGCTCCTGCGTAGTTCTTATTAGTTCAAAAAATTTACTTTTTGGTGATGCAATAAGTTTTTGAGGAGGACCATCTTCAACCAATTCACCGTTATCCATGACCAATATTCGTTCAAAATTCAACATACTTGTGACTCGGTGCTGAAAATTATAACAATTTACAGAAATATCGCTGAATTTCAATTCAATGGGGTAAGTATGTAAGACTTGGAGGTTTGTCAAGCAAACTTACTCCTACTCTGTTACTATAGTTTGCGTAGGTGGTAGCCTATTATTCAGTATAATAAATACTAAAAGTCATGCAACTTGAATACCCAATTACTATTTAGCCAAGTTGATAGGCACGGGTGTAATAGAGCTTCAAAGCTGCTGTACTCTCACAACTTGCAACATTGTCTGCAAGCACCAATGCAACGCCACTAACACAAACATTTGTGAGAACGGTAGAGCGTTCTTACGTGTATGTATTACAAATAGATCTTCGAGATTTTTTTCATCCTAAGGAAATGAAATCAATACAGATTCGCACGTACTTACTTGGCCAACAAATGTTATTAACTCCACCATAAGGATCAAAGATCATCATATTTGAAATATTTTTTGAAAAAGAGAGAAAAGAGACCTGCTATGAGTGATTCACTGGGTGACATCACTATCAAGTCATTCATTTTGAAGAAAGACGTTTAAACTCTATAGAGTTCAAGCAATTTTTTGCTTTAATAATTAAAGTGTGAGATCAAAACTGAAAAGACTAGGGTTTCTTTCTTACCCTCACGACTTTGGAAATGTGGTTTCAATTTCTTTGAGGAATTGAAAAATTATGGCAACTCACCGTAATGACAATCACCGTACTATTCTCAAAGATTTTCAATACCATATTGAAGAACTCTATTTCAGTTTCTGGTGGCAGCTTATTTGTGGCTTCATCTAGGATGAGGCAGCATGTGTTGTGTAGAATTGCTCGTGCGAGACATATCAACTGTCTCTCTCCAGCACTCAAATTCGCCCCACCATCGTGGACTCTGGCATCTATACATCAAAATGATGAAATAAAAAATAATTCACTTTTTGCGTCCCCTTCTTTTTTATTTCTTGCAAACTTGTAAGGTTAGACCTAGTCCGCCGATTTTTGTTACTGTTTTGTCCACTTGAACCATTTTCAATGAATGCCACAATTTTTCGTCCGAAAATTCATGCTTCACATCCAGATTTTGCCTATGTAACAACATATAATTCACTATACTTCGTGGAAAGATAGCGTTTATTGCATTCTTTTGTACGCGGTAAGCGACGCGTTACCGTCTTACCGTGCGGTAGTGATGTTAACGGATCGGATCTTCGGTACTCCGGATCGTCTCGGAGCGGATCCTCTGTGCTCCGGATTTTTCCCTCAAGATCCGGATAAGCTCCGGAGCTCCGGAACTCCGATAATCTTCTCGAAGCTCCGGAGCTCCGGCAATATTTTTCATCTTGAAAACGTGGATCTGAGAGGCTTTTGCATTGTTTTCTTTACATAAGGTATCTCAAATAGATAAACAGAAATCCAGGGATGGCAAACGTAACGAAAACGTAATGTTATTTAACAAAACGAATCATTTTTTTGAGAAACGTAACAAGAAAATAACAAAATCCACCTTTGAAAATTAACGAAACAGAAATGAAAAGAAAAAAAAATGGCGAAATTAAAAAAGCCGGATCACGGAGCGGATTACAAAAGATCCGGAGTGGAATTTTTGAGCAAAAGGTCCGGATATTATCCGGAGCATAGTATCCGTTAACATCACTACCGTGCGGTGCGGTTATGAACGAAAAGTTGATAAGAAGTGTACGGTAATAGACATGGGTGGCGGAACCGGGTGGCAGGGGGCAACTTGCCCCCCAGGCTAAAAGTGGGGGGCGTTGCCCCCCTAACAAATAACTGAAAAAAATTAAAAAGTACTTGATTTAGAAATACTATAGCAAAAAGTTTTTTTGAATTTTTTTTGAAAAATTTTTGCCCCTCTGAGAAAAATTTACTCCGCCACCCATGGTAATAGATCATTACCGTACGGTAATGGATTATAACCGCACAGTTGAGTGATTACTGACGACCGTTCGAACGATTTGTTAGTGTAGTGAAAAACATCTTACATGATAGTAGAGGGGCGCTTGCTGTTACCAAATCTCGTAGGACATTACTCCGCTCGCTTCGCAACGTTGTCGTACTCAACTTGGTAACAGGCTAACAGCTCGCTTACCTCTACTATCATTTAATATATGTAGGCACTATTTCTTGGTCATTGGTCATTGCTCTCAACGATCTTCTCAATTTTTGGTTATCGCTTAGAAATGCTTTTTGATTAGTAGCATCCTGACCAATAATTCCTAAACCGTTGAAAAGCATAACTGCCGTATAAAGTAGAACGGACGTATCTACGAAATAACGATCAGGAGAAAAAGATTTTTATTTTCAAAATGAGAGAACAGAGGATGAAAGGAGAGAAACTTGATCAATTTTCAACAAGAAATACGGTGGTAATGATAGTTTCTCTATACAGACACGTATTTCAAAGGAATTCTGTAAAAATAGTGATCTTGTGTAGATATGCAATGTTTACATGAAAAAGTGTTATCAATGTTACCTTCGGCTCAACCCAAACATTCTCTTGCGGCCACCTCTAGCATTAGAATCGTCTCCAAAAAGTGAGAATAAAAATTTTCCGATTTGCAACCATGAAAAACTATCATGGGTGGAGGAGCTGCAGGTATCCCGTTTCTCCTAATCGTTATTTTGCAGATACGTCCGTTCTACTATGTACGGCAGATAAGTATATCTGTTGAAACCTTGGAATTTTCAGTCAAATGAAACAAAAAAAGAACTGATCAACTGTTGATAGACTGGTTCCCTTGTGACGTCATGAGGATCAAAAATTTTATTTAATGGAACGACCACTCATCATTAACATAATTGTTAATTGTGAAATATTCGAATTTTTGCAAACGCTACATGATCCTTATGAAAATTAGTGCGGGAAAAGTTTGTTCACATTATGACTGTACCTGTAGTAGAGCCCTATAATAACGAGTGAGGATATGCGCGGCCATATTTAGTTTTTACAGCATGAACTTCCCTATCCTGCTTTACTGATGAATTGTTATCAGTAACAGGAATAGGGAAGTTCATGCTGTAACGACTAAATATGGCGGCGCATGTCCTCACTCGGTATTATAGGGCTCTACCTGTAGCAGGCAAGTCTCTTTGACTTTATAAACTACCAGTGAATGGGAGTAATTCACTGGTAGTTTATATAGTCAAAGGCAAGTCTGCTTCCAGTAAATTGAATGAAAAAACTGTCATTTTTCCGTCATTGTGTCATCGCGGATAGTTCAATAGTCAAGAAAGATGTTCTTAATTTGTTCATAATAATGGTTCACCAAAAAATGACTATTGTTTTTGAAGGTCTGTAGAATAGTAATTAAAATTAAATAACCTGATGGTGCCACTGAATAAAATGATATCCTGAGGTACAATCGAAATCTTGGAACGTAAATATTGTAGTGGTACTGAGTCAATATCAACATCGTCAATTGTTATTCTTCCTCTCACTATTAGTGTCATACGGAATAACGACATCATTAAAGATGATTTGCCGCTGCCAGTCCGCCCACAAATACCAACCTGCAAAAATCAAGTGTTTGGTAATTTGGGGTAGCTAATTTTGATGTAGGCAAACTGCGGCCTTTGTGGACAAAAGTTTTCCAAGCTACAGCTTGTCCTAAGAGCCTCGCTACACAATAACACGTGTACAACTTGCAACCTGCAACAAAACAATTTGAAAAAGTTGCTGATTTTTTTTTTGCGCAGTCCTACAGGATGTTGCGTGTTGCACATTGCGTATTTGTGATGAGTAAAAACCGATAGTTTGAAACAACTGGTAGACCATTACTTGTTGGAGCTTCACTACTAATGGTCCAAAGACCGGTAGTACCGTTAGCACCGGTTGTATTCCAAATTTTATAAATTTTGGCGCGGACTTTGGAAAACTATTGATAGTATTGGTTCTACCTCCAGAGGTGACCAATTAAATTGCAGTAGTTAGGCAGTCATCTATGTCCTATGATGATTGAATATTCAGATTCAGTTGCTAGTCAGATTTGTGCAACAAAAGTTAAACTTGTTCAAGATTGAACGCGTCCAATAAGTTAAGAGCATCCTGAATAGTTAATGTTGATATGAAGTGGCATGAGCACCAATTCTCCAGATTTTTCCCAAACTTCAAAACTATATTTTTCTTCCTACGGCAGTCAAACTACAAATACCTAGTTTAACTACCGGAGGTGAGAAAAAACCGGTGGTACCGGTTGTACCTCCAGAGGTGGCCCATTACTATTGCGTATTGCTTGCGTGTTGGTGTCTATGTAGTGAGGCCCCACCTGCGGTATATGATAGGTTAATTTCTGTTTGAAAACTGATTCCTCCCCCATTTGTACCCATAACTAGGCCTATAAATTCACAAAGTAATATACAGTTTACAGTATAGTCAATGGTTCACATTGGTGATGCGTCACAAGTAGGTCTTTACAAAACAAATTTCTGTGGCGTAGGTGGCGCTTTTCAGCGACACTACAAACCTTTGCGAAAAAGCAAAGCGAGGGTCTTTATACACAACGGTTTTGGGTATTTACACCACGGTTTGAACTCACGCATGCCCAAAAACTTATACTTCGTTTTTTTTGTTCTTTTTTTCATTTGTGTTGAAAAGCATTGTACACAGCACTGGTTTTGTAAGTGTCTTTACAAAACTTGTACATACATTACTTCACTCGCTGCGCTCGTTTTGCAAACGTATGTACTTGTTGTGTAAAGACTCACCTACAAAACATGTACTGTAAATAGCCATGATCAAACCCTTTCTTAAATGCGTCACAGCTGAAATTAATATAATGACAATACATATTCTTCTACAGGGTCAAGATTGTCACTAAAAAGTAAGTACACAAAAAACTACAACTTCTTGACTGATGTTAACTTCTTGAATGATGTTAATTAGATGTATAGAAAGGAAGGTAGGAAGGTGCGCTCAGTGTTTAGACATTCCTCTGCGTTGTTTTTGTTGAGCTTGGTTGGTGAAACCACCCTTTTCCTTTTACACGCTCACATATTGCTGGTTCCTAAGTGCCATCTTAACTAAGTACGGATCAACTTTGTTCAAGCTACTGATAAAGATATTTAGTACAAGCATAATCACGATTGAGAAAACTTGGTTTCTCTACTGTCTATCCTGTAATCTGACAGTTTTCTTATTATTTTGGGCTAAGTCCCACTTTTTTTTTGTTTTGTCGAAGTAGGATGACAATGTTGTAAACAAAGTAGTGTTAAACATTGTTTAGAACATATTTAAAACAAATTCGGTACAAAAAATAAAAATCAGTAAGAACAAAAATTTTTATTCTGGAAAAACAAGTTTTTTCCTCATAAAAACATGGTTTTTACCTAATCAGAAATTGGAAATATTTCAAAGCTGGGAACGGGAATGCCAATTCCCGGGAATTTGTTCCCGGAAATCGGGAACAGGAGTTCCCTGTCCAAATACTGGGTGCGCTCAAATACTCTAAACGATAATACTGGAAACTCCCATCTGATTACGTCAAGCGCTTTCGGTCACGCAACGCTGCGCATCCAGCGGCGTGGGGTGCGCAAATCTTGGGTTGTTTGGGACGGGTAGTCAAACAATGAACGTCACTACTACACGCGAAAAACATACACAAATTCATAGTCACAACTCTCACAATTGATGTTAGTTCCATCCACTACCGCTAGTCGCTTGCGACCATGAAATTGAAGAGAGTTTCCAGTATTATTGTTTAGATCTATAGGGCTTTTCCACCGATGCATGCTGCATATCAATTCCCCTGATTCTTATCCTAATGGCAGTGAAAATAACATTGCTCTTATGTGTAGAGTTGATTGCATACATCAAAACCATAGAGGTGTTACGTTACATAAGAGCAATGTTATTTTCACTGCCATTACGATAAGAATCAGGGGAATTGTTATGCAGCATGCATTGGTGGAAGAGCCCTATAGAAGGAAAAATAAAAGCACATGCTCACAGCATCCTTGCTTTCATTCTATGATGATCGTCACGTTACGGTCAAAACTGGTCGCGTTGCGTTTGAAACTTCGTTGTGATCCATCTAAAATAATATTTCCTTTTTGTTTTTCTCTTTTTATATATATATATTTTTTTTTTTTATTGTCCAAGTTTTATTCCTATCACGCGAGTTTCAATATAAATAGTTACACGTCCATGTGCTTTTATTTTTCCTTCTATAAATTACGATGACGAGTACATTCGAAAGCAAAATCCTCTTCATTATTGTTTAGAGTATTTGGTGCGCTCATTCAAATCAAATGATAAACAAGACGCAACCCGCCCATTGTGACGTCACAGGCTTCAAGCAAACACTGGAACATAAGGAGCCTAAGTATTATCATTTTTGTTTTTCTTCATTCTCGCAAAAAATATTCTGAACAGGAAATGAAAAGAAGGAATTTTATGTCTTCTAATTTCCTGTTAGGTGGTACTCATTTCCAATAAAAGAAGAAAAAAATCATAATCATCTCGAAAAGCCAGAAGCCGGTACCTTCTTGTAGAAAATTTAAAGAAAAATGAATCTCATTTTCTCAATTTTTTCATTTTGAACCATTCTTCTCAAAATAATGGAGAAAAACAAAATGCACTGCAGTTTTCAATAGCAATTTTGATTCCAAAGAAGAATGTTATAAATTCAAAACGTTGGGTATCCTTTGTTTGTTTGTGATTTTTTTTCAAATGATGGTTGGACCAAAAATGATGGACTGTTTTCCTCTGACGTCACAGTTGATGACGATTGGCCAGAGTACCTGTTCTGGTGTTTACAACTTACAAGCCTCTTATATTTGTTGACTTCCATGAGAATAACAAAGGGGGCAAAGATCATCAGGAAAATAAAAGAGTACCTACTATGAATTTTGGTCATGATCAAAATTAATATTTTATAAGGTTCCTAGCATTTGTTCATAAACTTTTGGATACTAAGAAATTGTTGATTCACCATTAGCCATCCAGTGATCTTTGCTCTCTGTGCTTTTCTTACAGGAGTCGAAAGGTCTCTCGGCCAAGTAGGTTAAATGGACTGCAGAAATTTCTCTAACTTGAGAGGCCTTATAAACGCTTTGAATTTTTACTATGCTTCATCTCCCATTTTGCAAACACTCCATTTTTGCTAGCCATCATTAATTTCTATTTCCAAACCTAATATTCCTGGCTATTAGCCGCAATTAAAATGAAACGTTTGGGCCGCAATTGAAATAGGTAGCTTTAGCCGAGAAAATTTTTGACAAATCCAAAGCTTGAATACAGCCACAAATCTGAATTGTAACAAAAGAGGAAAATAAATTCCCGTCAATACTTTCTGTCTTGGTGTAATTTTGAGATTAAAATTGTGTAAAACTGCGGGACCATTGTCAGTATATTTCAAAGTAACATCAATGAACTGAATAGATCCATTGTTTGGCCAGTTCCCAATTAGTGGAGCTGAAAGGAGAAAAAAATTGCTGAATGAAACAAATCAGAACATTTACGCGTTAAAATATTTTTAAATTTGTCACCTTGTAAATTATAATTCTCGAATTGTAGTTTTGAAAAACTATGAATTTGAACCACAGCATCCATATAAATATCTAAATCTATGGAAAATTTCACAACCCAAGTCAAATATATTGGAACCAATAGTGTATAGTTTATGCTTAAGCCAAAGAACATAGAGGTCCTTAAGGAGGGCTCAAACCAAACGCTAAATAGTGATAGAATCATGGCGGCAAAAACAATGATTCCACCAAGATAATCCTTGCAATACAAGTAAAGTCCAATTAGTGACAAGTCAGTCAATCCAACTCAATCTTTACTGTGTATTTCTTCTTACCAGCATTATCCCCAACCATCGATTACTGGTATTTGAAATCAGAAAAATATTGGTATGAGCGTCAATTTTTTGAAATAAACTATTCAAAAAAGCATTTGACTGATCCAATGCTCGAATTACTTCTAGACCGTCAAAAGTTTCTCTAAAATGATTGATGACTGGAGTTTTCAAGAGATTTTCAACTTGTTGAAATTCCCTAGAACAAAATACAATGCAAGCAAAATATGTGCAAGCTATTAAATGTGCATATTTGATTATCCTTTACAATCATTAATAAATTTTTCTACAGCTCAGCGTTCACCTGAAAATACTGAAAAATGGATTACAAATTCCAAAAAGTTTGCACCACAGTAGTTTGCACTGTCACCTCAAAGACTGTCACGTAGAAATGATGGATAAAATAGATAGCAACGTTGTCTGAAATTAGGTCTCTAGCTCGTGGCTGCACCACATCCTATCTTCTGTCTTTTGACAATGTCCGGGTTGAGATATTTTGAACAAGATGTTTTAAACGTTTATTTCAAACATGTTTGGAACAGCCGAAATTGGAAAATTTACATTGCCTCTCATGGGAATCTTTTAAACGTTCTGAACATACTTTGTGTTTTAAACATGTTTTTTTCAACTGTTGTTTTTGTTTTTTTGCAAACCTGATGACGTCATTGTACTTTTTTAGACGTCGGTACTATTGCGATGGAACTGGCGTTAACTCAATTATCATCTGCTTTGTACTTCATATACCTTGCAATACAGCCGCCGCCAATGGGCTTAATTAAGGCGACGTCATATGTGACCCTGTCTACAGAAACCCACCTTAAGAAAAAAACTTCGATCAGGAGAAAAGTATCTTTATCATGAGAGTCATAGATACCTTTCTATTGATCGAAGTTTTTTCGTTAAGGTGGGTTTCTGTAGACAGGGTCACATATATATCCTCTAACTCGCTTCAACACTCTGTTTGATTTCATACAATTTCACAACCTTCTTCAGCTTGTAATTTCTCTTACAAACTCTTCTGGCTGTAGTTTGATTAGTGAGCTCCAAATAATGATCTGTTCCTTCTTGTTGGTTAGTTTATAAGTTTGAGTCATCTCTTGCAAGTACATCTAGAAAGGCAACAATTTCAAGATTTTGAGCAGAGAACACTTTTGAGGTAGCCATGTCATATCAGTCATTACAGCAAGAACTTAGTCACTTTTGTAGAGATGAACTGTAGAGGTCCTCTACCTCCAGAATCAGGAAGCAATATACCGGTAACTCAATAATACAAACGTACAAGTGTTGACCCTATCAAAAATTTTCATAAATGTCAGCAGCAGAGAAGCTATTGATTTTGGCACATTTTTCAGTACCTCAAGCAGCTGATATCGAGCTGCTGAAGAGCTACTGTTCAGCTACTGAAACGCACATCTTGTAATTTCCCTCCCGTCCCCCCTTTATTAATGATATGCGTTTCAGTAGTTGATCAGCGGTTGTTTGGCAGCTCATCAGCTGCTGAAAAACTGTGCCAAAGTCGGTCTTTGAGAATGAATAGTAATGGAGAGGCAGAAATTGAAGCGCTGCGTGGAAGAGGGGCCTTAGGTCCATAAGAAAAGCATCATACGGAGGCCCCTTTTCCACGCAGCACTTCAATTGTCGTTTTTGAAGGTTCCGTGGCAGGCGTAACAGAGCGCGCTGTTTCAATTATAGTGGAACAAGTAACACGCAATGCAAATGACACCGTTTCACCTCCTCTCAAATCCTGATTTACGTGTAGGTGAACCGGTGTCATTTGCGTTGCGTGTTACTTCTTCTACTGGAGGCCTCTTCTACTATGATTGAAATAGCGCGCTCCATTACGCCTGCCAGAGCACTACTATTTCTGCCTCTCCATTACTTTTCATACTCAAAGAACTCGGTACTACTTTTCTGTAGCTGATTTAGTCAATTTTTTTGATAGGGTACTAACACTGTCCAATGGTGTTTCAGTAACATAGAAAACAAAAATTAATTTCTAAGGGAAGTATCAAGCTGAAAATAATTCCGTTGGCCGCTTTCTGCTCGCACGTCTCAGTTTGTCAAGAAAAAAATTCTACAACTGCCTTACTTTGACAGAAAAATTCAAGCTCACATTTAAAATTTTAAAACTTAGGCCTACTACTTTATCCGTGTAAGTATATGTATGTATAGGTACAAGCTTAGTTCAGAAGAAGCTACTAAGCTGGTAAACTAGCATCGTGTGAACCAGGCTTCAGCTTAGCTCAAGACTTTTGATATCAGGCTGGCGGTGCTGAAGAGAATGATGGTAAGTTTCATGAGTGTAATGTAGGTGTGTATCAAACAAAAAAAAAAATCTTATCTACCTTATTCACAACACTTACTTGCTAGAATGCCGGTAGAATATTTGGATTTTGTAATAAACCATTGCAATGGGTATAACAAATACCACAAACCATGGTGCTACCAAACAGTTCAACAAAATTGCTGATAAACACAATAGTTGGAACTGTATTAGGCGTTGTGTTAATGTTGGTATCTTCTGAAAATCAAAGGAGCTTACAACAACAACTTTCCAAACTTACTTTTTGAAATGAAAATCTTGGATTAAGTAGGTATAAGGACTTGGGTATGTAGATTTCCTTATGAATTACATAGTAATTCTCATTCAAATAAATACTTTTCTATTGACCTACAAGTATTTCAAGCCTGGCATCTAGGCATTCGTCATTATTGCAAAGGAGCTCAATTAAAACACTCGTGAAAAATTTTCTGTCTTAATCAGTTCATTTATACAAAAAAAAAATTGAGAATTGAACTTAGGTACTTAAAATATATGGCAACAATTAATTTTTTCCATAAGTTTGATGTCAGCTTCTTCACCAAAGGGAGACAGAAGAAGATGAGAAGTTTCAGGAAGTCAGATGTATATTAAGTAGTTGGGCTCAATTACCGGTATCGCTCAATGAGCGAACAAGTTGGCCATTACACAAACATAAATTCTCAAAAACGACATCGCGTTTTGAAAGTGGGAGTTTCCGGTTGCACTAGGGCTATTTTAATAAATAAATTAACTAACCCCGACACGTTTCCAAATATCATGATTCATGAGTTACCAAAACACGGTCTGACGACGGAGGAAAAATTTTCGGAGTATGTTGATAGATCCAAAGTGAGGGTACAAAAAATATCTACGACGCATTCGAAAGTTTTGAACGGAAAGATGACGCAGAAAGAACGCCTAAAGAGGAAGATGTTTTGGTGACACAGTCGTGAGATGAGAAGACAGAGAAGAAGCAGAGAATTTACAGCGTGATGAGCCAATAGACAGATATAGGTATGTTCCAAAAATACCTTTCTTATGTTCCGGATTCAAGTAATACCTCAATAGTGGACAGCAAAATGTTGACTCTGATGAGGGTATCACTCGCAATCATATGAGTCAAACAATGAAGAAAATAACCCGTCAACGAAAGGAGGCCAATAGTGGCTTGGAAAGTGAGACTGAAAAATACTTTAGCACTTGATTCTTAGATTCCCATTTGTTGTGAGAGTTGGTCAGTTAATAGCCTAAAGATGATCACCTTTACGTTTCAAGTTTTTTAAAAGAGAAAATTCTGATTAAAAAAAAAGCTGATTAACTGTAATTTTTGGAGAAAATATGTACGATTAGGCCTAGAAAACTTGAAATCCTTACTATCAAGATCTGTATAATGTACTTACCGGTACTTCAAAACGATTGATTAAAGATCACCCTTCTGCAGTAGCAGCACTATCTGGTGAAGGTTTGAGAACGCGTCGCATCGTGGTTAGTTTATTTATTTTAATAGACTGATTCACGCGTGACGTCAGACAGTGAAAATTTGTGACAAACTGTGAGAGCAAAAGTACCAACTCATTGTTGTTGCCAATGCACATATTGACTCCCATAAGAATAACGTGAAGAGCGAAGGTTAGGGCTATCATGTTATTTATAGAAAATAAGAAATTTCTTTAAAATAATGTAAGTTCTTAGCAGAATTCCTTCATAAACCTCTGGCATTTGGGAAATTCTTTATTTTCTACTGGTAACTTCATGATCTTTGCTCCATTTGTTATTCTTATGGTATAGGCTCTACTTATGGGAGTCAATACGTCCGTTATAGCAACAATTTGGGTAATTTTGTTCACTGTGATTTGGGTCTGTGACGTCAGGAAATCAGTCTATTGTCAAAACAACCAGAACGCAAAGAGACAATTTTGCGCGTATTCTCAAATAGGTACCCAAAACCCAAATTTTGTATCACAGTTGTTTCAAAAATTCCACATCTTGTCGAGGTCAATTTTATTACTCATTGAGCGAGTCCGGTATGATTGAGCCTAAAATAAACACTGGTGACGTAAGATAGGTCTCTGTTTTCTAGATAGTGTACCACTTTTTTCAGTAAGTAGGTATCAAAGAACTTTTGCAATTAGCCTAGTTGAGGTGAGAGAAATGAGAGTTGGTATGAATGTATCCCAAAATGTAGAGACAGATGGTGGAGTTGAAAAACAATATTAAGTAAAAAAAATCAAAAGAATATTAGTTCCATAAGAAAATACAAACACAAGGACTATATATGTACTTTGTCCACAATTTCCATATCTGTTGAAAATCTGTTGATCATGTGCCCAAATGAAATTTCATCAAAAAACTGCATTGAACACTTCAGTATATTGTTCAATAATTTCTTATGAATGAACTTTCTGGCTGTAGAACCCGCGTACTGCCCAGTAGCCGTTGAACAGAACGATAATAACAGGGTTGTGATTGACAACAGAACATATAAGGAAAAATAAAAGCCAATATTCTGTGAAATCAGATTTTAGCAATAAATTCATCTTTTTTCAATTAACAAAAGAAAAAAAAAGGAAGAATCATACCGATTTTTCAGGTGTACTTGTATGCAACTTTGATATTATTGAGCTAAGCCAAAATTCGGTAAAAATTCTCATTAATTGCCACCCAAGTGTAACAAGAATGTAAATAAATGCAATCAATAGACCACAATTCTTTACATAAATGAAATAAGTATTCAAATCCTTCTGAAAGTGTTTAAATATTGTCTCAGACAAATTCCATTCCGAGCTGACATTACTGAAAATTTCTGTAACTGAACAAATGAGTCACAAATTATTTGTTTGTCATCATATAAACCAAATCTCGATATTGTGTAAAGTTTGCTCTTACAAAGCTCATTAGCATTGTCCCAATCTTCTAGAGTGTCTGAGATCATGGATGGACGCTGTTTTGACAAAATCTCGTCTTCTCTATCACTTTCTTTCTCTCTCTTTATAATAGAATGACAAGGGTTGGGTTGCAAAGACAGTACTCGGAAGACCATTTGATGCGTAGAAATTGAAGATTGAGGATAATCAGTAACAGTGGCAGCTCTTAATCTTTTCTGTTTTTGCATCAGGGTTAGCGCACCTACATCACAGTCATCTGTTGGCAATGGTAGATCATGAGTGAAATATCGCGAACCAGACAAAATACTTCGATATTGCCTCAATGGTACAAAAGTTGAATTCTAGAATAAATTTTATGAATTCCAGATTAGACTATAGCTGCAGTTGCAATTCCAATTGAGGTAAACTACATAATTTTACTTTGTAGTAAAGTTTAGTGGGAATTTTCCTGAATACCAATTCATACCTACCTTCAGATTTCTATGAAATGTATTCATTTTATCTTGAAAATTGAAATGCACTTTAGAGCATCCTTTATCATCTTCCTCCAAATTTTGGATTCTTGTGAGCGCAAGGTTCATGTCAGCATATGAGCCCGTGGTTTTTAATCTAAGATTTTCCATAACAATGATCTACAAGAAAAAAATTCTTTTGACAATTTTTCTCAAATTTCGAATCGTTTTTTTTACAACAATAACTTTCTGTTAAGTATTTGGAATGAAAATTGCAAGATCTGACTTTCTACTAACTAATGAACCAGTGTATTTTATAATTTACTTGATTAGCTTCAGGTAAAAATTTCTTATTATTAGAGACAATAATAACAGTTTTATTTCGGTCAACAGAAAATTTTTTAATCACGTTCTCAAACATATAGTTGGTTGTTCTACTATCCAATGCACTAAATGAATTATCCTGCAGAACATAGGATCAATTTATAGCAGCTCTACAAAATCACAGAATAAAGCTTATGAAAAGAAAATATGCCTATAGCTAGGTTCACCATAATAATAATGTCAGGCCTAGAGTACAACATTCTTGCGATCATTATACGTTGCTTTTGACCTCCAGACAATGCGTAGCCACCATGTCCAATTAATGTCAATTCTTTATTTGGCATTTTATTTATATCTAATCTTAATGTACAAAGTTGTATTACGCGGGCGAAGTGCTTTTCTTGAAACGAATATCCGAAAGTAATATTAAATTTTACAGTTCCACTGAGCAACCACGGAGTTTCAGGTACGTAACCAATACGTAACGATCTAGAAAATGATATTTTTTGACTTTAAGGAATATCATTCAACATTGGTGAATAAGGAAAATAATAATACTTTTTCCATTCTGTTTTGCCCGATGTGAGAACCATTTCTCCTAAAATAGCCAACAACAAAGAAGTTTTTCCACTTCCCTTTTCCCCAATGATCACGTTTAATGTACCTGAAAAAGAATTTTCTGCAACTTACGGGTATAGAACAGGAAAAAACCCCAGTCTAACTATAACAATCAATTTCTTAAAAGGTGAACAGAAAGACCTGTGTCAAGTTTCAACACATACTTATCTTGAACCAATATGTTGAGGAGTAGTTTTCGCGCTGGTTCAAACTGTTTATAAATACCTGTTCATTGTAGAGGATGATCAACAGATGGTTTAAATCAGAGGAATTATTACCAGGCCTATTCCTATCTTTATTGAGAACGCTTCAAGTAGATTTTGTGGCCAGTTAGGCCTGTATAACTGAAGAAATTTTTACGCACGATGATAGATCTATGTATTGCATAACTAAATTTAAATACATCCCACAAGCTGAACAAACTAGAGAAAAGCTTAACGTCGATTTTTAAAATTGACCAACTTATTTTCTTCTTAAAATGTTGGCCTTCAGACTGGGGTTTGGAACGTGGGAGTGTCGGCACAAATTTCTATTTTATTTGTGCTAATTGGGCTGCCGCATTGCCAGGCTCTATAACTTTAAAAGAAGTGGGGGGGGGGGAGGCAAAAAATCAGCCCCTTCATGAGACTTTAGACCCTGTGAGTTACGGTACAAATTTGTACTTTATTTGTTCCGATTGTACTTTTTAGACTCGGAATTTGTGCTACATTCTTGGACCCTGTAACTTGAAAATGATTTTTTTTTTTGTGTGTGGGGGATGCAATGATATAGTATTTGTAAAAATGATGAAATATGAGCAAAAAATGATGTAAAACATCAGTGCGCTTATTCATACATTATATATCTACCAAAAGCAGTATGTTATATTTAGAGGAATTTGTTTGGAACTATTTGATAGTCCCAATAATGTTTCTCAATGGTCTAATGTCAGACCATATGCGTTCCTCTTGTATAAGTCCGATATCCACTCAAAATTAAATTCCAATAGCTGACGCTGCCCTATCAAAAAATTTTCATAAATGTCAGCAGCTGAATAGTCAATTTTTTTGATAGGGTGATGATATGAAAATGTACAGTAAAATTAAAAAGCGCAAACATGCAATGCAAATTTGTTGCAGGAGGATCTCATCATGTTAGAGGACTAAGGTGAGGGAAACCAGCTTCCTTTACTTTTCGGGCTAAGAAACAGAAAACAAAATCGTTTTAAGCTTAAAAATTATTTCTAGAATCAATCATTCCCAGACCGCACAATTTCAAAAAATTTCTATTTGCTGGATAAGGTAATTTTTCAAAATTCTGATCAGATACCTTGAGACAGTTGGCGATCCTGCCAATATTAACAACTCAGAAAAAATTTTGAATTAAAATTCTCTTACTTTACCTTCGTTGATTGAAATTTCATCTATTTTTAATGACATCTTGGACGATTTGTCCCAAGAGTAAACGGCATTGCTGATTTTCAATACTTCGTTACCCGTCAACCAATCTGAACAATTTGAACCTCTTGCCTTACTCCGATCTTTAGTTCCATAACTCTTAGTTATCCTGTGAAGGCAAAGATTGTAATTCCCAGGCCAATCCTGGAGTAAATAATTATTGTACAAAAAATAGAAAGAAAACTGCATATAAATAAGTGCATCATAGAAGCTGGGTCTAAAAGACTTCACGTTCCGTCTGATAGCAGCGAAAGCGTTGATTGAAAAATGAAATGAGAAGAAGAAATAAATAATTATTATGAAGGGACTGAATTGAATAATGGCTAATGTATAATTTTGATTATTTTACGCAAACACACACACACGCACAGTACTGTAACTGTTAAGAAATATTTTTGTGGGACGGTCTACCATAGTAGTGCCCAGGTTTATTCCAAAAGGAAAGAGTCGCGAGTTTGACTTTACTTGCTATAGATATCTAAAATGGGAGATACCTGTTGTCCTTCCTGATCTATCGAGGCCTCTCTAAGCGGGCCGCACGGAATTCCTTAATATTCCGACGAACACAGTCCGGACAGAGCAGGCTCCGCGCACGAAACTACCTCCCAAGCTGTCGTTACTTAAGCGACTGAATTTCTATTTTAGTGTGTCATTGAAGCTATCTTACCTTTACAATCAGCATGATTCATGATCTATTGCCCGTGGTCCATTACGTCATGAAGGGTCGACTTACCCCGACGTACAGGTTCAATCAAGTTCAATAGTAGGTAGCTTTCGTTGTGAGAGTGCATTAAATCCCAATTTTATACAGCTAAAATTTTTTTGCTTTAACATTGTTGATTTATAGGAAAGCACCTACTCAAATTCAACTTCTGTCATGAAGGTAATTGTTCGTCCATAATTTTACTACTCTGATTTGGAAAATATTGGAAATGTTTAATTAACCAGAAGTCTAGCTTTTTATACGAATACTCAATAATTTGACTTATACTTCTATTTAAAAAGTTCTTCATTGCAAGACCTGCTGGCAATAAATCAGAGATTACTCCATACCTGCTAAAACGTCCAACCATCTCTCCTTTCACGCACGTTACTCCCTACATCAACAGAAGTTCATTTCTTCTGCAGTTGAATCATAGTGAGAGTCTGTACCCAACTTCTACATCAATTTCAAGGTGATACTTATGGCTTACATATTTCTGAAATAAATTTGATCTTCTTCCGCAAAAATTTTCAATGTGATTGTCTTTTGGCGTTTTTAAATTGGTCAATTGCATAGGACTTTTACTTTCTGGCAACAACAAGAATTCTTCAATTCGCTTAACACTAACCTAACAAGTAAAAAAATTGATTAGCTATTTATTTTTTCCTGAAATACGGATCTAAACGCATTATCTGAGGTATAAGAAGGGAGGAAAAAGGAATCAGGAGACAATACGGTATTGTTTGTTTAAGAGTGACAAAAAGTTAGCCAATAGCGAGGACCTTTACTAGTGAAACACGCCAAAAGAAACGCCGCACGCAAAAAAAAAAAAAAGAAATTATTGAAATAATAGGTATTGTACCTAATGTACAAAAAATAACGGCAAGCGCAATTTATATTGTACTACACGGTAAAGAAAACGGCAAATTATTAGTTTCAGACTGCAGGGTAAATACTAACACCTCCCCCCCCCTCAAAAAAAAAAAGAAAGGAACGAAAAGTAAGACCACTGACTATATTAGGGCTTTTCCAGTTATTCAAATTGCATAAGGGTTCTCCTACGGGTTATCGAGGTGGTAGTCTCTCTATGATAATAATTGAGCAGAATAAGTATGGAGTAGGTAGGTACCGAAAAAGCCCTATACACGCACCAGATCAAATAGGTCTACTTGCATTGCAAATAAGTGTATTCATTTTGTTGGATACAACTACAAGAGTGCAATGCATTTCAAGCCATAGGCGTCAGAAAAAAGGAATTATGTTCTCTCTTTTACTCTGCTGGTTAACACGCAGTGCACTTTTGTAGTCATATCCAGTAAAGTAAAAACTTTTTTACAATATGCACAAGTATTTTTCTGGTGCATGTATTGTCAATGGTACAACTCACAAGATTACCTTCCAAAAATCTGAGAGAAAATATCACAAAAAATTACTAAACCAGGGGAGCTTTTTGGCTTCGGCCAGGCTTCCTCTCTTCAACCGCTGGCCAAGAGGAATATTACAAGGCTTGACCAATTTCAGTCAAATTATGATGGTATTGTAGGGGATGTACTAAATTGGGCGCGTTTTCAAGGTCAAACACCCATGAACGGTGCCTCATGATAGAATATGATGTTGATTTGTGTTCCTATGGCGTTCATTCATCCTCGCTAATGTGCAGAAAATATGGTTGTACCCTTTACGTTACTTAATATTTGTTGTTTGATCTTATTTTTGCTGGCAAGCTACCTATTTACTTCCTTAGTTTAGTAAAATAGGAGCTGTATCCAGATTGCGGCCCAAAACCTGAAAACCATTCAGATTGCGTCCGGTGGGTGAACCAGATTGTGTCCCCCGAGGCTACCAGTTTGCGGCCAAAAAATTTTCTAGCGGTGTGAATTGATTTCCAAATCTGAGCGCAATCCTGCTCCGTCAACACCTGGAGTGCATCGGCAAACATTTCTCGGCGCATCATCTTACTCGGCCTTTCGCAAAAAGTCCTCGGTAGTCTTTCTCTTAAAAGCATTAGTCACCTGCTGTCTGGGTAGACGTGATGGTTGGAGGGATTGCGTGCATGATTATGATCCAAGTTCGAGACTATTTGCCTACCAGCTGAGAATTTGATAAAAGCAGTGCAAGATTTATTCGTACACACTCATCGCTGCACTTCGTTTTTCAAATTCTTGTGCCACTGAAACTTGTACCCGTCGACGACACGGAGCTGCTCACCACGTTTGCTGTACATACTTCACCACCTTTTACAAAATTATACGGCACTCACTTGAAAGCTTTGGCGTCTTAAATTACACTGATCGTATTTTCATTCATTCACTCATTCATTCGTTCGTTCCCATTCAGTCCTGTGAGGTCGCAAACGGTGACAAGTCGTACCATTAATCATCAAACACTAAATAAGATGTATTACACGCATTTGCAGGGTCGAGATTTTTCGTTTTCTTGGCCGCAATATGGTCGCAAAAAATTTTATTTTTGGCCGCAATCTGGGTCACTCAAAACATTTTTCAGGCCGCAATATGCTCACAGTTTTTTTTTCTTGGGCCGCAATCTGGATCCGTGGTTGGGCCGAAAACTGCTTTTCCCGAAAATAGGCATTCCTCCCTCTGATACATTAATTAAACGGAACCTCAATGTTTGAAATCTTGGACCGGATCAATTTTTCTTGAAATAATTTAATTTTAGGGTTTCTACCCTTGAAGCTATGTAGAGGGGGTCAACAACGTTTTAAGCTGATATTTCTTTCATGTCAAACAGATAGTGGGAAACCCTACAAAATAATCTTATCATAGAACCCTTTTTTTCTCTTAATACCTTCCCTTGTGCATAGGTACCAAACAGAAAAATAATGCTAACCTACCTAACTAGGATTTTTTCTTGAAATTCCATGATGCTTTCATGTATTCATTTGCTAAAAGTTATTGAAACTTGGACGGTATACATTTTTGTTCAAGGTTCTTCAATTATGACAGTACGAAAGTCTTGCACTTGTTAACGCTGTGATAATCGCACATTTTCCATCTCCTCATTATGTTTTCATGTTTCCTTAGCTATTTGTGATTTCTGTGAATGGAGCCATTGTGAACCAAACCAGGCCCGCGGGGGGGGGGAATCTGTCATCATCTGTCCCTAAAAGAAATTGTTATCTATATCTACTCCTCTCTTGATTTCTGTATGAATCTAGGCCTCCTCAAAATTCCGGTCTTGGGAAAGAAGTATCCTAACCCCCTTCTCATTGGACAGTTTCTTTGTGGTTACAAAGCACGATTATTTAATTGACTAGGAATGACTAGATTTGAAAACAAACAAAATGTATGCCTTCCAAGTTTCAATCACTTTCAGATTTATCAGCGGCTATTCCTTTGACCCTTTCTTCTTATTCCCGTTTGTAGCATTAAATCATAAATGAAATTTACCAAAGCTGAAATAATGATGGGAACCATGATTGGAAATATAAAAAGAGGCACTGTTAGTTGATTAAATAGAGCCAAGCTTGTGAGAAGCGTGCCCAATGTAATTTGTTCGTTTTTCAGTAAATGATGCAATATCAATGTCCCAACAGCCAAAATAATTGATGAAGTGTTGGCTAAAAACGCTATTTAAAACAATTGTAATCAATTCACATTAGGTATACCGTATGTACATTGAATTACTAATGAAATTTTTCATCTCTAATTTTATTGTTGAAATATATTATTTTTTTTGCAAACTCACTTATGATGGTCCAATACTTTGAGTCTAGGTTCAAGTATTCAAGTTCTTTATTCCTTAGCTTAGTAATTTCGTCAATAAAATGTGTTTCCCAACCACATAATTTAATAAATTTAATACCCTGTAGTATCTCATTTATTCTTCTCAATCTTTTATCACTCCACTCCTGCAAAAAATAAATATGTAGACAGTAGATATAAAAGCAGTGTATGAGGACAATAATTGTAATCAAAATTCAGCAAACAGAAAGAATTGAATGAAAAAACAATACGTTTATACAGGAAATCAACAAGCATCGATTAGGGAATGATAGTAAATGTAAACAATATTTATACAAAAGTTAGATATCTACTTATTCAGTTTAATTGTATTCTTCAAGTCAAGAGTTTAATTTCACCTTCCTAAATTTTGAATAGACTTGTCTGCAATTGTTACCTACAATTTTCTAGTATCCATGCTTGTTGATCTCTTGATGTACAGGGCTCTATAGTATTAAGTAATATTGCATGATAGTTCTTATTTAGTTCTTTCTGTTTGCTTGGTAATGGCTAACTGCCAAAAGTGCTGGCAATTTGAACTTAGATTACAGTGATTTGTAATTTTATTATCAAAGTGATTATTATACACCGGTACTTTATCGAGTACTGTACTTTAAGCCAAAGTTCAAGTAATAGAAGAGGATTACTTCTTTGAAGATGCAGAGAGGAAGTACAGACATCATTGAGTATCCGGCAGAAGTACAACAAAATTTTTTCTTCAATGTTGAATATAGCAAATGTAGTTAGCAAGCCGTAGTACATCTCCATTTATGAGATATTCTGAAGAGTGTCATGTGCAAAGTTGAGAAGCTTGTTAGAGCTAGTTTTTATCTGCACATACCTATAGAGATTGGAGAAGCAAGAGATCAGTCAGGAGTTGCATGAACTAGGAGTCGTATGTGGAGCCACTTCTTGTTCCCCGTCTTGAGGAAGTGGTTGTTCCTTCTGAGGTCGCAGGGAAGTTTTGAAGTTTAAGATTCTGGCCAAAAATGAAAACACAAGGTCGCCCAAAACGTTCTCAGCAACAGCTATGCTCTTTCAACAGGAGTACTGCTCTAGATGAATGCATACTCAAAAGAGTAAATCAAGGAGTAACTTGAAATGTAGCCACAGAAACAGAAAAATTCGCCGGAGCGCTTTCGATTAAGAAACTATTGTCAACGGAGACGTGAAAGCAACTAAACAAACTAACGGCTAGAAACAATAAACTACCGAGGAAATCATGATTGAACTCGCGAGTCATCACGAGGTGAATCCCACTCATAAACAAGTTCAATCAACCCCTCATCAGGTATGTGCCTGTTGAGCACATTTAGGTTGTCGTTATTCAGATGGCGAATAATTTCAATGTGTTCGAGCGCTTTACGTTTGAAATCCGAGGTCTCTCTGTGGAGGAGGGTCTCAGATTCCTCTTTATAGCTGTGGCCCTTGGTCAAAAGATGGTCCGCAAATGCTGAAACACCCATTTTCTTCTGTTCCCACTTTTTCCAATGCTCGTCTATACGAATTTTGAGCTGGCGGTTGGTCTCACCTATATAAACTCCATTTTACAATCATTACACTCATTACACTCAACCTTATAAACCCCGCTTCCTTCATTCAATGGGATAGGGTCATTCAACTTAATAAATGGATTTTTTACAGTGTTAAGATTATAATACACTGGGCGGAACCCGAAGGGGTGGAGGATACGACTTAATTGGGAAGAAAACTTCACCAAAAACGGGAGCCTATAATCCACCGCTTCCTGACAATCCCTAAAATGACCTTACAATAGAGAGGCTGTCAATCAACCCTTTAAATATGTCAATTGTCTTCATAAACAACTTTTATATATGAACTGTATACATTCTCAAAGACGAGAAAATCTCTTTAGGGGGTTTCAAAGTTGCCAATAATACAATTTGAGTGACATACCGAGATTGATTTGTAATTTCTTGTCATCTTCATACCAATTATGAACTGCGATAGTAACATCAGAATAATGCAAGCTATCGAGCCAATCACTGCGCTAATGCCAATATTTTTGTACAATAAGATAATTAAAATAAAAATCTGGAAATAAAAAACATTACTGCACAAATATATAATAGGTAATGTGTTGATGAGCATACCTCCTTGTAATTTACGCATGAGCGTATAACAAAAAAAAAAGAGACCCACCTTCAAGGGTATCGCCCAAACATAATTACCTATCCAAAAACAGGACATTATGTTATAGCTATCATCAGTCACTAAGTTTGTGATATGACCAATGTTTCCAGCATCTGAGTCACAAAAATTTACAGGGAGACATTTACGAATTTTAAGTAATTTGCAATAAATCAGCCCCTGTAAACCAAGATAGTTCTACAGTTACTCATAAGGAAAGAAAGCATTTACACAGTATTTTGGTTATACTTACTTGAAGTGCATTTTTCATTCTAATCCCTTCAACATTGATGATATGCGTACTATTTTGGGACAACGTTCCTTGAACTAAGCTGGCCAGAAACATGATGAATGTCATAATATAACCATTGCTTAAAAATTCTCGCCATTTGATGTGCTGAATTGAAAAGGGAAGAATGATCGTATTATTACAAATACTTTGGTTTCTTAGGTTTTATTTCTAAAACACATTCAGCTTTAAAATCATACTGAAACTAATAAAAAGGCAAATAGAAGCTTGTGTTGCGTAATACTTGACATTTAGCGTGAGAGGACAGGGCAATTCGCCGCGGACGATTCGCCGCAGACGATTCGCCGCAGACGATTCGCCGCGCCGTACCCACCCAATATTCGCCGCAGGATCATTCACCGCGAAATCTATTTGCCGCAGATTTGATTCGCCGCCAAAATTTGCAAAATTGAAAATGATGAGAACAGAGAACAAAATTTCAAAATGTACTCAAAATGGATGCATCAAAAATTACCCTCGGGGTATTACAATGATGATACAAGCTTTGACACTAAAAAATTGAAAGAAGAATAGAAGTACTTACTTCATCTGTACTGAGCCTATCAAACACAAAAACCATTTGATGTGCATTTTTCGTGTTCATGTTCACTCACTATAGCGTCCATTTTCACATGAGCCAATTCAAGAGACAGTCAAAAGTTGAGAAGAACAGGAGCAGGAAACATATGTGATCTCGCAAGTGCGTGAATAAACAGAAGGGAGCAATTAATTCAGCACAGTAGAAATGAGTCATTTTTGCTATTATCTCCCTCTTTTGCAAATCAGCAAATCAGTATATTTGCAAGTATCTGCGTGTCCCAGGTATTCTATGAATATTTGCCTATAGGGCGAATTCAGGGGAACTAAAGAAATAAATTATGCGACTAAAAGTAGACCTTAGCGACAACTTCATGAAAAGGGGCGTGCGGCGAATTAATCCTGCGGCTAATGATTGTGGGGGCCAGTTGTACCAGCGGCGAGTCATGCGCGGCGAATCGTCCGCGGCAAATTGTCCGCGGCGGATTGATAGGTACCCTTAGCGTGATTGTGCAGGTATTCTTATTCCATATACCCCGCCCCCCCCCCCCCCGAGTACAAAATTTTTAGCACGCAATAAAAAGTAATAGGACGGACGCGCGAAAAGTATATTGATTTTCTGAATTGCGCAAATTGAAAGCTCTCCGAATATACTGTATGTCTGTATATTGAGACATCGAGCTCACAAGGACACACTCCCTCCCAATATTGGTCTAATATTAGTCTAGTATAGGTAAGTCGAGTTCACTGTATATTAGTCCAACTGGTTTTTTCTATCGCTGGGTGAAACGGTCATCGCTCTCACTTTTTTATTTTTTGGAATAAATTTTCCGTTTTAAAGCTTTGAGGGAACTGAAAATTGATTCCGTTTCCGCGTTACGCAGTTTCCGTCTTACACATGGATTTTACATGAGGAAACGTTCGAGACTTCGATTTTTTTTTTCGTATTGGCAGGTTTCCGCGTTTGTCTTAAACGGGTGTTACTGTATATAGGCATTTCAAAAACATTACAATCACTTGCATAATATACTTGACTGCAAAAAGGTTCTGATGCTCAAATTTTTGTTTTCTCCTGTATGTATATTGGACCTGATTGATTCTACATCCTCATTAGGCCTATACATATATCATTCTTAAAGTATTTACCCGGTCAAATTGTTCTGAATAATGCGTATTACTTGATGAATAGTTTTCAATGTATGACACAACAATAGAAATACCAAGCGGTAAAACTAGACCGGTGACATCTCCTAGTAGTTTCAAAAATCCTCCAACGATGAATGTTTTCCAATAAAGACGGAAAATACTTGACCATAAATTATTATTATTATTCTACATGAAACAAAACAAGATAAAAAAACAATTTTAGAAAAATGAACAAATAATATATCAATAGACCAATTCCTAGTGATGTCATTTAATATGAATTAGATATGTACACTACTCACATAATTTTTTTCTACAACTCTCACAAAGAGCAATGATCATTTTATCACAAAAAATGAAAGACAATTCTCGTAAATAAAAAGTATTACAACCCATACGGCGCGCTAAAAAAAAAATACTCGAGATGAGAAATACTAGTACTAAGTATATTGATTTCCCACTTGTTTAAGTACAAGAGCACGTTGTTACGTATTTAAGGGAGGTTCTGGCAGAAGGGCGTCCGTCCCATAAGAAATACATTGAGCGGACGCCCTTTTGCCGCACACGTCCTCATTTGACACACGTCTTCACAATAATTATCAGTTCACTACAAAAACTGAAGCAACACTATTAAACAATATAAAATACTTGTGAAACAATCAAACATGTTTCAGTGGCGTATTTAGAAACTCTCTCTAGGATGGTTTGGAAATTTTTAAGAACACAAAATTTCCATTGAGCAAAAAAAAAGAAAAAAGCTTATGGGCTAATTGAAATAAATGATTTTTCAGGGTTTTGGAGGTCCTCTGGGGGGGGGGGGGGTTGTCCCTCCCCGTAAATACGCCACTGATATGTTTTTCATCTGGTTTGTGATAGAGCTCCAAAACTAACTCATCTCCTTGAATTTATTTCCTAGGAATAGATGTACTCGTCCGTAATTCTAATCAACAATAATATTCAAATTTTCATGGAATATAACAAATTTACTCTTGCCTAAAGACTGATTCAAAACGTTTGCAACATTTTCTTCTGATTTAAACATAACTGCAGGCTGAAAAATGACAACAACGCCACGGGTCTGCCATTTACATACATACATTCTTATAGGAAATCACGGGAGCATTTGAAATAATTGATTTGATCTCAAATATGGTGCATTTTAGAGGAAAAAACGAGAAAATTTGATTAGAAGAAGAAATAATATGTTTCTATTTTCTGTGGACATTCCTGTTGAAATTCGTCCACTGGGAATCAAACAGCAAATCGGTCCCTTCTGTAATACTAGAGCCCCGTATGCAAACTAAATTGTCCATATCAGGCTGATTGCAGCGTTGACAAATTCAGTCTACTGGCCTGTAACTAAAGACGGCTATGACTATTAATGTACCAGACAAATTTGTGTTTTACCGCTTGCAGCTCCAGGGTAGAAATTTTTCCAACTCTCCCTCCTATCACCTATTGCGTGGAGATCGAAATTTTTCAAAGTCCTCTTCCTATCACCAATAGCTCGGAGGTTGATATTTTTCTGAGTTCCCCTCTTACCATTTATAGTTTGGAAGTTGAAATTTTTCCAAGTCCTACTTTCTGCCAGTCATTGATTTTTTCTGAGTCCCAAAAGTCTGCCAGACAGCGCCCCTCATCTTTCGTCTATTTACTCCCCCTTCATGAAACAGGTTCCCTGTCAAAATTGGTTACTCGGTTTGATACAACCACAAGAATGCGCAGGGTGTTAAGACAGGGGCGTAACAAAGAGTTTTTTTTACTCCACTGGTCAACTGGCAGCGCACTTTTTTTGATAGTATCCAACAAAGTAACAAATTTTTCAACAGATACAAGTATTTGTCTAGTACTTGTATATAGGTGCACTATATGTATCTTTACTGTTCATGTACAATCAAAACATGATCATAAGCTGGCATCAAATTCTATCATTGCATCATCCCATCAAACTCTATCACTAAACTAGATCACTCATCCGTCCTTTGTTTCAAAATTGTTAAGATTATAGTCTATAGGGTGCTATATTATTGTATTGTTTTACGACTTAACTTCTCTGTATACTCGCACGTGACACGACCGCGGCTGCTGTATGATTTAAAATGTTTCTTTCCAGTATTGTTTTAGTACGCTTATGATGTTTGATGAATAAAGACCGTACTCCGCCCTTACGCGCGTAGCTCTCTTTTTACATGTTAGCAGAACGTGTTTTTAACGTAACTTGAAAATGGGTAACGGTGATGAAGTGGTAGTGCACAAACTTACGAAAGAAACTAAGTACGATTTGTGGAGGCATAATTTTCTATGCCTATTAAAATTTAAAAATTGTCGTGCGGTTATCGAAAATGACGCGAAACCGGAAGATGTGCAACAAGACGAATGGAACCGGGCTATCGATCGAGCGATGTATTATTTTAGCGTGGCTGTCCCAACTGATGACATCGTTGATTGTAAAAATCCAAAAAAAGCGCTGGAACGATTAGACGAACTATACATGAAAAAATCCGAGAGCAAACAATTGATGATCGAGTTCCAACTGAAAAGCCTGAAGTTCAATGACGGTGAGGATCCGGAAAGTTTTTTTGTGAAGTTCGAAAGAAAAATAAACGAACTAAAAGTAGCTGGAGGAGATACATCTCGAAGACGAAAATTGGGATATTTAATGTTTTGCCTTCCGGACAGTTGCCGACACCTGGTTGAGACGATCGATCTCTTACCGGAGGAACAGCGGACGACGGACTATATTAGGGAGAAATTGATGTGTCGAAAAATCCGAGAACAAGCTGTAAACGATCCAACAAAAGGTAAAATCGAGGATAAGTCAATTAAAGAAGAAAGTTTGGCTCAAGCATTCAAAGCACAAGTGAAGATCAATGGTGAAAATCATACGAAAGATAGGAAGGAAGCACCGGTATGTTACACCTGTGGTAAAGTAGGTCATGTGCGACGGGATTGCTGGTCATCAGGTCAAGGACGTGGGTCCTACAATATTCGTGGTCGAGGACGCGGTTTTCGAAGTAGAGGAAACTACGGCGGTCGAGGAAATTTTCATTTTCGAGGAGGACGAGGTTACTTCCGCGGTAACAATTATCAAAGAGGTAATCGAAATTATTTTGGGGCGAGAAATGAAAGTACAGCAGGTAATGTGGACGCGAATCATTCGAAGGTTAATATTGAATCTTTTCATATGGAGGTAAACTCATCTGAGGTAAATAAGAATTCAAAAAACTGTACTGAAGAGAAAAAAATTATTAATTGGTTGCTAGACTGTGCCTGTAACGAGCACATTGTAAACTCTGATGAGTATTTTTATAGTAGTGTAGATTTACGTAATGATACGACAATTACTATGGGAAATGATACAAAAATTAAGGCTACAAAAATCGGAAATATTTTATGCAGTTTTGAAGATAACGGTAACGTACGCCAAATTGATATAAAAAATGTTTATTATGCTCCTGATATGGGCAGAAATTTATTAAGCCTTAGCACTTTATTATTGAATGGAAAGCAAGTAAATTTTGCGGGGGATAATGCTCACATATACAATGAGCACAATAATTTAATTTATGTCTCAAAAATGAAAAATAAAATGTTTCCAATTAAGGGATTTGTGACAAATAAAACCAATATAATCTCGGCAAATTATGTGACGAAAAATATGTCTGAAAAAAAGAGACTTCATCGTATCCTTGGGCACGTTAATTTCAAAGATTTAAATCTTATGTGTAAAGATCACTATCTGAATGAATTACCTGATTTTATTGACAAGGAGTTTATGACTTGTGAAATATGTTTGGAGAGTAAAATGAATAATTTGAAATATGATTCAGTTAGGCGACGAGCAGAATATACAGGTCAAATTGTACACACTGATGTTAAGACTATGGATGTTGATGGATTGGATGGAGAAAAGTACTTCGTTTCATTTATAGACGATTACTCTAGAATTGCCCGAGTTTTCTGCATAAAGAAGAAGAGTGAAGTGTATGAAAAATTTCAGGAATATTTTAATGTACTGAGGAATTACGCACAGGGACCTCTATTGGAGCTGCGTTGTGATAATGGCCGTGAATATATAAATCAGGATATTTATCGTATGGCAAGGTCAGAAGGATTTAAAATTGTGCCATGTATTGCTTATAATAAACAGTTGAATGGTGTGGCCGAGAGATACAATAGAACCGCTATGGACAGAGTGAGGTGTCTTAGGAAAGAAAGTAAATTAGAGAAAAAGTATTGGCCAGAATTTGTAACGGCAGCATGTTATTTGGGAAATAGATTGCGAAATAGTGCGACGTTTGAGAACAAAACTCCATTCGAAATATTTTTCAACAGGAAGCCATCGATAAAAAACTTGAAATTATATGGTAGTGACGTGTTCGCCAGAGTGCCAGATGAAAAACGAAAGACCTCCGACGATAAGGGAATTCGAGGAAAGTTGGTCGGTTACTTTGATCAAGGGTATAGAGTATTAGTGAATGGTAAGGTTGTGCTAGCGCGAAACGTGACTATAGTAGAACCGGGTACCGAATGTATACGGATGAGGGATGCCAGTGAGGAGGAGAGTACTCGTAGTAGTGACGAAGAAGGCAACGGAAGTGATTTTATTACTTCAACCAAAAACACGTACCAACAACGAAAATCAACGCGTAAAACGAGAAGACCGCTTAAGTATGACGACTATATTTTAACTGCTAATTTTGCTGGTGTGACAGACCCAACGAGCTATTCTGAGGCAATGCAAAGAGACGATAAAAGTAAGTGGAAAGAGGCCATGTTAAAGGAATTCAATTCTCTTGCTGAAACAAAAACATTCGAACTCGTCGATAGGCCAGAGGATAAAGATATTTTGAGTGTCAAATGGATTTATAAGAAGAAATCTGAAAATTTGTTCAAGGCAAGATTAGTTGCGAGGGGGTATGAACAGGTCGAGCTGAATGATGATATTTACGCTCCCGTAGCAAAAATGTCTACGTTGAGAATTTTATTATCGTACGCCGTTAGGCATGGGTACAAAATCCACCATATGGACGTTGAAACTGCATTTTTAAATAGCGACGTAAAAAGTGAAGTGTATATCGAGGCGCCTGACGGAATTAAAGTGGAACCTGGAAAAGTTTTCAAATTGAAGAAATCTCTATATGGTTTACGTGAATCACCGAGGAATTGGTATGACCATTTTAATGAGTTCATTGTTCAGTTAGGATTTCGAAGAAGTGAACATGATCTGTGTCTGTACTCAAACTTTCGAAAGGAGATTTATTGTATTTTATTTGTTGACGATCTCTTGATTTGTTCGAGAAATAACGATATTTTGGAAAACACAAAGAGGAAATTTGAAGAAAGATTTAAAATAAAAGACTTGGGAAAGATTAAAAAGTATCTTGGAATAAATATAGAGTACGACGAATCGAACAAAGAAATGAAATTAAATCAATCGGAATATATCTCCGAACTTTCTGAAAAATTTAATATCAGAACTTCGAATAATAAGAGCACGCCTATGGAAGTAGGTCTGAAGTTATCAAAGGGAGATGAAAATGAAAGTTTGAATTATCGTAATTTAATCGGGGCTCTTTTATATATTGCTCAGGGTACAAGGCCTGATATTGCATTTTCTGTAAATTACATGAGTCGATATCAAAATTGCTGTAATGATGTGCATTTTAAACATGCTTTACGTATTCTTGTGTATCTTTATCATACTCGAAATATGTCCTTACATTTTAAAGGAAATAATGACAAATGCGATGTTATTCAGACTTTTGTCGACGCCGATTGGGCAGGCGACAGTAATGATGGTAAAAGTACGTCAGGTTATTGCATAAGTGTCTATGGAAATTTTATATTTTGGCGTTCGATTAAACAAAAATCTGTTACTCGATCGTCCACCCATGCCGAGTATATTGCTCTGGCAGATGGAGTGGAAGAGACTCTTTTTGTCAAGAATATTTTATCCGATTTAGGAAAAATTGATATTAAAATGGAAAATATTAAGATTTTCGAAGATAATATAAGTTGTATTATGTTAGCCAAGAATGGTAACTTTTCAAAACGATCAAAACATATTAACGTAGCGTTGCACTTTGTGCATGATTTGGTAAAGGAGAGAAAAATCGAAGTAATAAAAATAGATGGAAAGATTAATATTGCGGACACTTTTACAAAGCCATTAGGCAGAATTAAATTTGAAGAATTTCGTTTTAATTTGGGAATTTATTAATGACTTACATGTATACTTACTTTATGAGATAAGAATTGGGAATGAATTTATTGTTGTTATAAGTATTATTATGAGATACACGGGTTTTTATTATTAAGATGTCTTTGTTCTATTTCTCTAGGACTGTGTATGACTTATTTTTGATTGAAGTATTTATTCAATAATATCGCAAGGGGCGGTGTTAAGATTATAGTCTACAGGGTGCTATATTATTGTATTGTTTTACGACTTAACTTCTCTGTATACTCGCACGTGACACGACCGCGGCTGCTGTATGATTTAAAATGTTTCTTTCCAGTATTGTTTTAGTACGCTTATGATGTTTGATGAATAAAGACCGTACTCCGCCCTTACGCGCGTAGCTCTCTTTTTACAAAAATGAACATTAGAACGCTGAGAGATAAAATAAAAACGATAGCTTCCTTTCCAAAGTTAAACAAAGAACGCAGGGAACCTGTTCTATGAATGAACAAGGAACAAAAGGAAGTTGTTCTTCCGATCAAATTGGCCTCGAAATTTTTCCAAGTCCCTCTTCCGTCATACCTAGCTTGAAAGTCGAAATTTATCCGCCGTTGCGGTGCACGGCAAATTTTTCAAAAAAAGCCTCTCATTGAACAGGTTTTCTGTTGAAATAGACCTTTTCCCAGGTGACGTCTCATCAGTGAATACTGGTAAGCAAAAGTACCCGTAAATGTGTTTGATAGTCGTTCGATATTACAATGATCGGGCCAACCATCCTATCAACTCCCGTAAGAATACATAGGGAACATTTCGATCACACGTTGTTATTCAAAAATAAGAAATAAAATAATGAAGAACCAAAGGTTTATATTTAGAATCTGGAAGTTCTCAAGTATTCGAAAATGTATTTTTGTTTTGGTACATATTTCTTATTTCTGAATAACAACGTGTGATCGGAACGTTTTCTATGTATTATTATGGGATCTTGAACGATGGCTGGCACCAAGCCGCAGCGAGCAGTCTGTTTAAGACGTCATGGGGTAAAGGTCTATAAAAGGAAGACGGAAGAGCAAAAGAAGAAAAGAAACCGGGTATTCAGCTGGTAGCGATTGTAGCTCAGCAACAGCACGCGCCAACAGGTACAGAGAATCTGAACGTGAGAGCTACGCGTGTCTAGTGTTTCAAAATTGTGTAAATAGTGTCTGGGCTTCATTTTGAATTCAACTCTCCAAGTGTCAGTATCCAAAACTAACCATCAAGGAAAAATGGGAAACCGCTGCAATGCGGTAGGACCTACCAAACTATCAATCTTTATAACGGAGAGAGTATTTGTCTGGTTAGAAAATATGTCAATGTCCGAGCTTAAATTTTAGATACAATCGAGGTATAGCTTTTGTACATTCAAAGAAAGTGAATACATATTGTACCCTACAGCCTATTAAAATTGTCAATCATACTCTAAGTTACCATCTTGGAAACGAAAAAATGCTCCATAAGAAATACCACGAATTGCGGATCGCGGATCTCACAAATTTGCAATCCGTGATCCGTATTCGGATCATTTTGAATGGTCCACGGATCAAAAAAAAAAGAAAAGGTCAACGTGGTCAACACTCAACTGAGGTGGGATAGCGGATTTAAAAATTAAAATTTAAAAAATACAAAGGTGTTTCCGCGCCATCGCGGATTGCGGATCACAAATCAGTGATTCCCGGTTCACGGATCAAATATTCTGATCCGCGGATCATAATGTTGTGATCCAACGGATCACCCAAATTCTCCCTCCGAATCTTTTTTTCATACAGTATCCGTGATCTGTAATTGATCCATTTCCTCAAGAGCCTCATTCTGATCCGTGATTCCATCGAATCAAATTTTCGTGATCCGTGCCCACCCCTGATGTAAAGCAATATGATTAGGGCTGCATTATAGTAAAACTCAGGTAAACGAGTGTGCAATATGACGTGGAGAACCTGGAAAGAGCACCATAAGACTCAAATGACGTCACTGCAAATTGGTCTGCTATATTAGATTGCAAAGTATCTATAAGATCTCAAACGTGACATCTATTTCATACAGCCCAATGCCGTACCTCCCGCTACATAATAGTGCCGTTAGATAAAGCAGTACGGTTGTACGGCAGGTGGAAGAAATAGATAATACGATCGATCTATTTTTTGACAGTCGGCTAAAAATCAGACAAAAAATAGCAGTGCTCTCTCGTGCGCTTACGTCGTCCTCCTCATCCTTGGTTGATTATGTAAATTGAATTGACCGGTGGACTGAAGGGCTGTGGGCTGGAGGGCCATGGGACAACTGGGAAGGATTTCATTCTATCATTATTACTATTATTATTTCCGCACTCAAGGACCATGTCCCGTTTCTCCATAACAGAGGGATATGTGCATATGTGTCTCTCATCCGCCTATAACATGGCGCACAATTCCAGTTGTAAGTATGAATTATCACTGCCTTCTGAATATCTCGAACTTCTATTCCAGATTATTTATTACTATTATTATTTATTATTTATTATTATTTATTATTATTATTATTATTACTGTATGTAAATCGTATCGCTCTGTAATTGGCCATAAGGGTGTTGGGCGGCACGTTAAATCTAAATAAATAAATAAATAGGTACTTAAATAATCATGTAGACACAAACCTTGAAATGGGTTTTTTCAAATTTTTCATGCTGGAAAAATGATGCTTCTGATCTGGGTACGCATGTAACATCTTTTAAATTCAGAAGACTTCTGTACCCCAAATGAAGAATAGAAGTCAACCAATAAAATGTTATTTTTGAATACCAACCACAAAATTTATGTCTGTAGAGGTATTTGTCCTTGGAAATATTCGGCCTATTCATTGTGCTTGGAAATTCATTATTTTGGAGCTGGAAAAAATCAGAAAATTAAAGCAACGCTCAATTAATCTGAGATTATCAGGAGAATTTGATAATTTAAATTACATCACGTCCTTGCCTGAAGAGTAAATGCCATACTATCGCAAACTATCAAACAATAACTGATTATTGCGCTGAAGAATGAAGTTGTTAGACGAACATACTCCATGTTCAAGTCTAGAATATAATTTGATACAAATTTAAGGCTCCTGCATACACCACAACAAACCCAAAACGTTGTAGAAATCACCAAAAAATGGCGTTTTCCATATTTTTCCAGACGATTGTAGAAAATTTGACAGATGATGATTGAAAGAATGGCTATTAAAGGAACACCCTTGATGTACCATATTTTTACATTTATAAGAGAATATTCAGCAAATTCAATTGAGTGTAAAATAATTAACAGTAGAAGTAGAAAATTCCGTATATTATGACCAATGAAAAATACTGCCGGCAAAGCTAATCTGTGAACAAACAATCACAAAAGAACAATTTTAGAAGCAGCATCCAGCTTGATCATTCTTTGACTCAATTCCGAAAGGTATTCTGAAATGTGAACTTTTTCTCCTTCATGTGATAAAGGTGGTAGTGTTCCTTAAGATTAATTTCATGGGTGTTGCTATCTACAGTGATAGACAAAACTGGTACCTAGCCTATTAATATTGGTATTACCAACACTCTCATCCTTATTTGAAAAATATCTATCGGTACCAAGTGAATAAACCAGTAACGCGCCGACGTTTTGAATTGAAAGATTTTCCTTCTATCATGTGGTATATTTGTTTCCCTGTTTCTTATTGTTATGGTAACTTACTTCATAATTTCGTTATGAATAGGAAACACAATCATAGACAAGTACTTAATAGTTTTACAATACACACAATTTTGGAAATGGACGGAAAAATTTTCAAAAACCTTCTTTACAGGTTAGAGTAACTCAATTTTTTTAATACAATGGTTCCCGTTTGAAGCACCACGCTTCAAAGGGGCTTGAACTGGGCTTCAACAGGGAAAAACAGGGGTAGTAATTCCCAAAGGCATCAGATTGTTTACCGGGAGGGGTTCAGTTTTGAATCTCAGCCTGTATTATTTCCGTCAAGAAAGAACTTGACTGTAATTGTAACACCTAAAATGACTGCGCTATTAGCGCAAGTTCTTCCAACGATTTTTCAGCGAAATGCGTTTATCTAGGTAGGTACCAGTATTCATTTTTCAAATCGTTTTTTCACAAAGATTAAGTTACCGGCACTTCAAGAAAATAAAATCTGCGCGATTTAAAGGTAGACATAAAATTTACATTTGCATTTTCAAATACCTATCTAGGTACTAGAGACTGGTTTCGTTCGGATGTATTACGGTTTGCAAAGTGAATGGGAATGTTTATAATATTAGGCATACCTATTGGGATGGTTTTTTCAAATTGAGAAAGTAACTCGCAAGACTTACCCCGCTTCATTCGGCAACCACCTCAAACAAATCAAGAATAAAACAAGTACGTAAATATACACTGAAAAACATACAGCGTTCAGGAATTCAACCACGCAAGGATTTGTTATGCTTGAAGAATTGTACCTGTATAAATTTTCTGGGCAGAGCATCGCAGCAACTTTCGGCCACATGCTGAATAGCAGAATGCACTAGCAAGTAATGTAGAATCCGAAATAGTTTTTTAGGTATGCGTTGAATCAGATAATAATAACTAAAGGAACTACTTAATCAATTAGGTCTCGTTAACACAGAGCTTGTAACTTCAGCAAGTTTACTTTCTGCGGTACCGTACTCGCCAAAATTGGAACATGTGTCTACTCTTGTGAGCCTCTAACACGCCTCGCTTGCAATTAGGTCCCTTTCAAGTCACAACTCGAGCTACTCGCTCGCTCGTGTTAATGACGCGTTAGATACCTACGCCAATAGATGTCATCATTTTTCTAAATTGTGTTTGTTGAACGACCCTTTGTTTTGAATTTGGTTTGTGAAATAATTTGTTCAATCAAAATAATTGAACAAATATACTTCAGATCCGTTCAATTTGGCAGAGGAAGAAAGCCACTACTCGAATATCCTGAAGTGTCTACAGTTTATGAACTAGATAGGTAATTGAACACATGAATTATACTTCAATTAGCCGGGTAGATCTTTTCTCCTGGAGTGAAGCTGTGTTTGCCGTCCTTGCTTCTGCGGATTGATTTTACAAATGAAGCATTTTTCTAACTACCTCTCCTATCAAAAAAATTTTCATAAATGTCAGCAGCTGAAAAGCTACTGATTTTGGCACACTTTTCAGTGCCTCAAGCAGCTGATGAGCTGCTGAAGAGCTACTGTTTAGCTTCTGAAACGCACATCATGTAATTTTTCTCCCCCCTCCTTAATTGATGATGATGCGTTTCAGTAGTTGATCAGGAGTTTTTCAGCAGCAAAAACTGTGCCAAATTCGGTACTACTTTTCAGTAGTTGATTTAGTCAATTTTTTGGATAGGGCCATATTGACTCCAAGAAAGAACGAAGTGTCATAAGAGGCTATTTTGAATTTGTGATTTTCAAGAAAGGATATCCCGAGAACGGCTCCGTGGACTTTTTGTTATCATACTTGCCGGAAAAGAAATTTTGCTGACAGTCGACGATCTTCTCTTCAGTTTTTCTCTAGGAGCATTATTTTCAGAGTTATCAATTAATAATTCAAACGGTAAGTCCTTAGGGCAGGCATGGGCAATCTACGGCCCGCGAAGGACTTCAATCCGGCCAGCAGCGACGTCAAAAACATTTTATGAAATGGGTAAAAAAGCGAACTACAAAATAAATCATCAAAAAGGTACCTAGCTTTTCAATTTTTGTATCCGGCCCGCGCCTCTTTAACAACTTTGCAATGTGGCCCGCGGAAGGAAAAAGATCGCCCATGCCTGCCTTAGGGCTTCTTCAGCACTATCTTGTAGGGCTTTAAACTGGTCTTATTCTCGCATTTTGCACAACTCTTTCCATACAGCACTCTTTCTGTCTTTTATAGGCCCTCTTAAAAATGTTTTCATACTTCTTTCAAAGTTTTTGATCTTTTTAATTTCTACTTTGACCCATGTATGACACATGACGGACTTGAATAAAAAGTGAGCCACCTCATGTGTTCACCTATGAACACAGCCTCTTCATAAGAAAAACAGATCAACAACTTTGAGAATCTTGAAAAATCTTTATTTAAAGTAGGTAATTGAAACGACTAAACAAGAATTCAATTAAAAAAAAATAGTTAGCGCAATTTCACACAATACAGTAAGAAAATACGTTAAATTTATAAGTTTGTATTTCAGTTCATGCTCTTTTAGCTACTCTTTTTTTTTTTTTTTCAAGTTTACCGAACTGCCATTGGCTGACAGTGGCCATTGAAGCTAGTACAATACAATACCAACGTCAAAAATCACCGACATTGTGCTTCTATGATATAAAGAGCTCTCAGAATAGAAGCATATTGCGTGTGCAATAGTGCACACTTGGAGAAACCGGTATGTACAGTATTGATACACACGACAGTCAGAGGGTTAAGAAAGGCTGTATAACGTTTGTGCAAATGACGATAAATTAACGACACGTTTGCGCAAATCATTACAGCACGATTGCGCAAATAATAGGAACACGTTTGCGCAAAGTTTTTCATGTCCTATCTGACGTTTTTTGAATGCATTCGAGCTACTTATTTAGACCTGTACGTATCACTCAATAATTCTTTATCAGGGTTGCTCTTGCCGTTACATCCGACTCCTCCTCTGTCAGGTTTAAATTTGTAGATATTTCTATTTCAATAATTGTATCCGTACTGTCAAATTATTTGCTGTACCTTCCACGTGGGACAGGCTTGGTTCAGGGTAGTGCGGAGAACGAGCGGTCTTCGAGGTCCATTTCACCGGCCCCCCTTTTTATAGTAGGGGGTTCAAACATTGGTGATGAATTGTGCTCGATTTGTGCCGAATTGTGCCGTTGATTCTACGTTTTGTGCTTGGCCCCTTCCCAAGATATCCAATAAAATCTTTAGGGGGGGCTGCTGAAACGCCAGCCCCCCCTTTTTTGAAATTGGTATTTTTTTAGGGGATAATAAATTGTGCTTCATTTGTGCTGAAATGTGCCGCAAATTTCATGTTTTGTGCTTGCCCCATTCCAAAGATATTTCAAAAATATCTTGGGGGGGCTAGTGAAATGGCAGCCCCCCCTTTTTTGAAATTTGTATTTTTTTTTAGTCGCGTGAATTGTGCTCGATTTGTGCTGAATTGTGCCGCAAGTTTTACGTTTTGTGCTCCTTTCCCCCTCCAGAATGGGAGATGTATCATACCCCCCTTCCTTGAAATTTGGACTTTTTTCAGTCAAAATGAATTGTGCTTCATTTGTGCTGAAATGTGCCGCAAATTTCATGTTTTGTGCTTGCCCCATTCTGAAAATATTACAAGAATATCTTGGGAGAGCTAGACAAATGGCAGCCTCCCCTTCCTTGAAATTTGGACCTTTTTCAATCAAAATGAATTGTGCTCGATTTGTGCTGAATTGTGCCGCAAATTTTACGTTTTGTGCTCCTTCCCCCCTCCAGAATGGACGTAAGTTTGTGAAACATTAGCCATGTTTATTGGTCCGTCTTAGTTCAGCTTTTGCGGTGTCTTCCTCATGGAAATATTCGGTATCCTTGGTTCAGCTTCTGCAAAAATAATACCCTCCCCCTCCTTTTCCAAACCTATTCTATTGCAGTATTGTTTTGAAACAGGCAAAAGGATGTGACACACCTTCAAACCTTATTAGTAAACAGGGAACATTTTTTTCGTTCTTCACATCTTTAATTTAGCTACATAGGAAGACGGGTACTTAGTCGCTGACTGGGCATAAAATCATACCAATGTATATGATCGTCATACCTATCACCATCAAACACACTGAAATGAACGTAATCAAACAATGAATGATATGCTGTACACAATAGGACACATATAATCATTGTATATTGAAATATATTGTTTTCACATTTCATACACTAACTATATTAAAATGATTGAATGAATGACTTATTAGTGGGGCTCATGACAAATATACATGATTCACGCTGGTAAGAATTATGAGCTCTTCATCTCTTGTCATTTTTCAATCATTAATAAGCTGACAGCAGAAAGCGATTGAGACAATTTATATGAATTTTGAAGGATACCAATGTTCTACTGCTTTAGTCATGAAGTTTGTCAGTACCGCCAATTCTTTTGCTGATAAGAATTTGAAATGGTAACTACAATTTAGACAGGAATTCATCAATCCTTTAGTTTTTGTATCAACAGAAATAAGCAAATTTGCTATGTTTTGAATTGTTGGAAGAGATTTAAATTGGAAAACATCTACCTATATTCTGTTGCAAACAAAAATAATTTCAGAATACACCAAAATATAAATTCCAAAATGCCCTCCCACCTACTTCATTACTGAAATATGTTTTGGGAATATTGCAATATTCCAGGAAACAATGGATCAAAAACTTGTCATTTGAAATGCAAGATGTTTCAAACAGAAAGTCCATTTTAAACAAAAAAACACGTCAACACGTCTTATCTGTTGTTCTATTCCTTTTGCTACGCTGCAAATAAGTATCCGCAAAAACTAAATAGTACAAAATGAAATAATTTGATGAAATTTACAGAAAAGCTTTCTTGTAACTTGTGATTGGCCCTATTGAATCTTGGTCCAACAATTTGAAAATAATTTAATTGTCACATTACTGAAAAGTGGATAAATAAAAAGCGCACTCACAAATTTGATGTTATTACTAAAAATCTTGCAGCTTGGCAGTTCCTTGTTATTTAATAACTAAAAAAGTAAAACTACAAATTACTGTAAGAAAAAAAAAATTGATAATTTGTAATTTTAGTTTTTTAGACATTCAATAACAATGAATTCAAATTGTATTTTTTATTATTGAAAACAGAAACTCTGATATTAACACTTCCTTTCTGACTTTTAGTTCAGCTCATGCTATCATCACAGCAGAATAAAATTTCTTGGAATCTCAAGTTCATAGTTTGGCAATGTGATTTGTTCCTTCTTTTTTTTTTTTTTTTTTTTGTGATTCAATCGATCTCATTCAATTATATTTCTTTTTACATTGACTTTCAATAAACCCATCTCACAAGTTAATGAAAGCGTTTCTCTAACATTTTCAAAATTATTATTATTTTCTATTTATTAGGGAACAATGCATTTGATTTTTTTACATATACAGTATTATGTACATCATAAAACATTGTACGCAAAACATATTGAAAAATAAGTAATATGGTTGACTGTCTTGTTCAATCAGAATTTTCACCATTTTCTGAAAATAGGTAGGCCTATTTGCTTTGGTTGGAATTCTATATTAATTCGTCATGAGGAACATTTTTGATTTTGTTTCGAAGTACTATTTTCTAATGGTTAATCTAAGTATGATTTGTAACATAGGCCTGCACATTGTTTTGTGTTCTTTTCCAAATTTCAAGGAAGGGAGGTATGATACATCTCCCATTCTGGAGGGGGAAAGGAGCACAAAACGTAAAATTTGCGGCACAATTCAGCACAAATCGAGCACAATTCACGCGACTAAAAAAAAATACAAATTTCAAAAAAGGGGGGGCTGCCATTTCACTAGCCCCCCCAAGATATTTTTGAAATATCTTTGGAATGGGGCAAGCACAAAACATGAAATTTGCGGCACATTTCAGCACAAATGAAGCACAATTTATTATCCCCTAAAAAAATACCAATTTCAAAAAAGGGGGGCTGGCGTTACAGCAGCCCCCCCTAAAGATTTTATTGGATATCTTGGGAAGGGGGCAAGCACAAAACGTAGAATCAACGGCACAATTCGGCACAAATCGAGCACAATTCATTACCAATGTTTGAACCCCCTACTATAAAAAGGGGGGCCGGTGAAATGGACCTCGGTCTTCGAATGGAGTACAGTGACAGTAACTCAGAAGGCGGAAATGGCTTCGTTGGTTGTATGGACTTGCTTATCTCCCTCCAGAAGAAGTTTATGAAAGCTTCATTTCGTTGATAGAAGTAGCCCCTATTGAAGCCGACTTGTATATAGAATACCTCCTCCAAACATATATCTCCGACGACGCATTGTTCCCTCCAGCATTATGGACAGGACCTCCTTCCTCTAGCCCAAGGACTACTAATGCTGTCGAGAGTTTTCACAGCCACGACTTGAAAATTAACTGCATCCGGAAAAATGAATGTAATCCTCGACTGTCGGTGACCGAAGAGAAGAAGCAAGCCATGATTGACGCGTACAATAAGTACACAGTTGGTAATTACAGTCGGCTAAACTACCTCAAAGTACTGGGGTACCATAACCAACTAAAGAAAATTTAATCACGCCATTGATTCTGCATTTTTAATTACGCTTGCTCTACGCAGCCAGTCCTCAGCCTGATCAAGTGAGAAGGGAAATGCACCTTCACGGCCTATGCACTGCAAACGCTTCCTACATGAAGAGAAAAATTTGCGCAAAAGTGTTACATTTTTGTGCGCAAACGTGTTCTTCTTATTTGTGCGCAAACGTGTTTCTTTTTCACGATTTGTGCGCAAACGTGTACCGCCCTTAAGAAAAGTACCAGTATACAAACTTTTTTTACATGAACTTTTTTATTAATTTAAAAAAAATTGAAATATCATTTGTTTCTTCTTGAGAAAAAGATTGTCACTTTGAAATATAAATACATTTTCAAATACTGGGGTGCTTTCACATCCTCATTATCGAAGTTGAATTCCTTATTTATTCCTCATTTCTAAATATTGAAAAATGATCAAATTGTTCCCTGTGTATTCTTGTGGGAGTCAATGATGTTGTAAGAACCTAATTGCATGATACTACTGCAAAATTCTGCAGTACTATTGCAGAATAAATGTGCACTATCAATCACAATCATTTATTGTTTTCAGTTAGTGATGTTACAAGAACTAAGAGTAATAAAAATGCTTCCTGAGTGCCCATTTTCTTATCAGTTTTTGTGGACCAGCGACCTCCACTTCCTGGTGAGTAGAAAAGTTGATATACTAATCGTCACTCCCATGAAGCACCTGATCCATTACTGCCCAGCCTTCTATTCACCAGACTAGTCTCTCTGAGGCAAAGGTGACACCAATCATGGACGGATGCACCTGGGTAGTTTTGACCCACAGTTTTCGTGGTCATATGGGTAAAGGCTATTTTTGCTACCCAAAAACTATTGTAGAAAAAGTGTTTTTGTTGTATGTGTTGGGAGAAGATATTAGGCTTCACAAAGCAGTGATCAGTAAGGATGAGAAAATGGCAGCACATGCTGTATATAAAAACCAGTATGTGAAGTTGATTATCTGAAACAAGCAGATACATTTGTGACTTGTCACGTGAAAAAACCCTTAGTTGTCAAGGAACGGATCAGCAGGAACAGTTTAACGTAGTTGCAGGCTTGCACATATTCAAACGCTAAACTGCTGATCCGTTCCTTGACGACTAAGGGTTTTTTCTCGTGACAAGTCACATTTTCGTTTTGCACGGGCACTGATTATTCCAAATTCTTGTCGTGAAAATTTGCTACCTTCATTTTTATTCATGAAAATGGTTGCGCAGTAAAATCTGGCTTCCTTCTCTTCATCTCAAAGAAACTCATTTTTAGCAGATTCATTGCTGCTCAGATGATGAAGAATTCAATATTTTGTAAGTAAGTACAACACAATGAAAAACTTTATTATTCAAAAGAGTCAATATTCAAGTTTCATGAAGATAAAAATAATTTTTCAATCAACTTATAATAAATTAAGTAGGTAAGTAGGTATATTCAAAAGGAATTATTGAAGTCTCGCAGTTTCAAATTCATTCACTTGAGATTATTAAGACTGTAATTCTCTTTGATGTTTCAATTGATAAATTCTCAATGAAAATATTACGATAGATATTGTTACATTTTCTCTTTATATCAACACTGAAACGTAAAATAAATAGGTACATATTTTAAGTCTAATACACCAGTCAAAAAAAAAACCAAACAAAAGAAGATGTTGAAGTTTCTGAGAACATAAATTTGATTTTGATTATCTCTAGATATGATCTAGATTTTCCTCAAGAAAAACGTAAGGGGATGTCCATAAATTATGCGAGGCATTTAGGGGAGAGAGAAAATCCCACCCGATCTCGCCAAATCTTAAGTGAGAGGGATTGAGGATTTCGAAGTATCTCACGTAATTTTTTTCATACAAGAATAGAGATTAAAATATTGCAAAATTTAGCTGGCTTTCAAAATAATACATTACTCAACTGAAATAAATGACTAATAATTCAAACAAATATTATTCATCTGGTAAACGTGCGTTTTATAATTACTTGAAACAAAAATATAGCTGTGGGGGGGGGAGGGTTGTCAAAAATTGCAAGAATCGCCTCACGCAATTTTTGGATGTTCCCTAAGTAATTAAGGGTTCGATATCACAGGAGTCATCAATGGATTAAAGATAGTACTGGATCAGTACAAGATATAAATGTAATTGAATTCTGGAGAAGAAAATTAAGGGGAAAATACATGCACCACCTGAGCTAATTGGAATAATTGAAATGTAATTCAAACCAGCTCTCTTTTCATTTTCTTTGTATAGGTTTAGTGACCATCGAAAGACACGATACTTACGTGCGGGGGTAAAAACAGTGGAAGGGGGTTGTTGTAAATAAAATTTTTTGCTTGAGTTTTTCATTTACCAATAACCTCCCTCCTTTAGTGACCATGTAAAACAGATTTTTTATAAATGAATTTTATTCAAAAAGAAAAGGTAGGCTAAAAAATAAACTGGAGAAGTCAAGATGAATCGTACCTAAGTATAATAATTGAATTAAAAAAAGGTAACATTTTATAACATTAGTGGTAATAGACAGCCTTAATCCTTGAACTTGATAAAAATAGCAGGAATGTGCACGCTTGCTACTAACGCGAAACGTAGGGAGGAAAACACGTTTGGGGTAGAAAATATTTATCTATCCTTGTTGGTTGCGGAAGTGCTTTCGGAATATGGGTTGAGAATTTTTTCATTTTTGTTGAAAAGAGGAAAAGTTTTCGAATGAAAAAGGATGAAGACTGAGTTTTCAAGTATTGATGTAAATGTAGAATGTATTGAATAATGCCTCCTTTCAAGTTACTACGTAATTGTATCTCTATTCCTTGATAGTCTTCAAAATGATTGTATGATATTTCAAAATTATTCTCTGTTTATTTTCACATTGTCGTCTAATTCCCCATTTTCACTTGTGGATACTTCATTAAATGCAAATTTCTACATATTATTAAAATGATGAAATTTATGAGCACTTTTCACTGTCACACCACAATTTTTTGTCGAAGGCAGTGTAAAGACTTTACTTGAAACAGATCCTCTACAAAATTGGTACGCAACAGAAAACCAACAAAATCTTCTTTTTTTATAAAACTTTCTTTGTAGGTACTGAACTTATTTTTGTTTTAACCGTTCATGTTATTTTTTTTTTTTCGAAGTAATTTTTCCTTATCCTTTGAATTCATCTTCTACTTGTAATTATTTTATTCTTATATCATTCTAAATTTTCTTTTTTCACATTCATTAGCGAACCGGATTACCAGCAATTACCCTGTACGCATATAATAGAAAACTATTTTGTATAAGTACCAGTATAATTTCATGTTTTCATCATTTCTGAACAATGACAGAAATATTTCTACACCGAGGAGAAAAAATAGTCTGAATAACTATTGATTATAGTCCCAGCGCACCACTCTGCGAAAAATGATAAAATTTATCATTTTTTTTTTTTAAATAGTTGGAACTTACATTAGGTATAAAATGGTAAACAACAATGAAATTTTATTGATATTTACTAAATTTTACAGTAAAATTAACAAGCAGCGCGCGGAGACTATCTTCGCTGTCATTTAATTTGCAATCATTTTTTTTTAGTGTGCAATTGAGAAATTGGATCCCCAAACGATTTCGAAAGTCTTTCGGTGGTGGGAGAAGAAGAAATAAGCACCTATTCTATGGCGATACATGAAAAGTATATAATTCTTGTCTCAGATTATTAATTACCGGTATAGTGAAAATTGTTCAACAAAGTTCTCTAAGTATTATTTGAAAAATAGTGAAAACATAATTCTTTTCTTTTTCATACATAAATTAATTGACATTTAACTGACAAGAATAGAGAATACCTATTTTCGTACCGAGTCGCTTTTCCACTTTTCTCACTACTGTACCGAAAAAAGGCACGGACATTCCAGATAATTTAATTGAGTTCAGTGGCTTTAATTAGGTACATACGTTTGACCGATGGGCTCGCAACCATTTTTTTCTATAACTTACTTGATGTTAAAACAGCGTTTCGACTGCATCTATAGGTGCGGTCAAAGATTTAGTTTTACCGACAACGAGATTAGCGTGAAAGAAGAAATAGAAGTGTGAAAGAAAAATGAATCAGCCAATAACGTTCGCGTGTTTGTTAATTGAATTTCGTTTCAATATCATTAAACTTACGCAATAGGACACAATACGCGGTAAAAATTATCGTCGTTCATTTCAATTCCCTGGTAGACCAAATATTCTAAAATGTACTCCGTAGAGTGCGCCCGGACGATCCCATCAATCGTTGATTTTATAGAAAAACATATCTTACAATAGATGTGGGTATCGTGAACGTTCGCCAACTCGGCAAATTGCTCTACTCGCCTCCGGCTCAGATCGCAATTTTTGCCTCGTTGGGTAAACGCTCACTTTACCCACATGTATAGTAATATATAATTTCTCAACATGGTGCACTATTTAGATCCATACATTTTCTTAGTGATAAAGTCAAGCCTAGCAAGATGACAAATGAAGTCAGGCATGGACGACATACGGCTCGCGAAGGGCTCCAGTCCGACCCGCAGCGTCATCACAAACATTTCATGAAAATTTAAAAGATCAACTGCAAAGGTAACTTTTCAATTTTTGTATCCGGCTCGCACCTTCCTATCAACTTTGCAATGTGGCCCGCTGTAGTAAAAAAGTTGCCCATGCCTGAATTAAGCGATATTATAATTACTACAACAACATTCTGTATTTTCCCGTTTGCATGAGGACGCCTAACTAAGAACACCTTATTTTTACTTTTCTAGCCCCATGGGTACCTACACTAAAAATTCATCACCTAGAATTCTCCTTTAAACAACAACATATTCTAGGCGTGGTAACTTCCTCGTAATTGAAGGATGAAAAAGAGTGAATGTCCGAACAAAGCGATCAGTAAAAACGGGGTTTTCTTGAGGAATCAAAAAATCCAATTGTTCAGATCGTTTCTTTTGAACATTCACCTCTTTTCCTTTGTACCCTTCTATTGGTATAAAAATTGAAAAAACTCATCATAGATATGAATGATTGTTAAAATTTTGAATTGAAGATCGCAAGAAGAGGTTTTTGTTAACGTGTGTCCTTATTGCTGTTCAATATCAATCACCTTTTCAAGTACATACTGCACCTTCAAACAAATAGATCTTCTTGCTAATGCACGGGTGAGGAGGAGGGGGTGGAGGCGGAGGCTCTTTCTGACCGCAATTACTCCTGTCTTTACAACGTCAAACCGGATCTAAAACCTTTCTGTCGCGCACAACATCTTGCATTGAAATAGAAACAAGAATGAAGACACGTAATTAAGTAAAAATTCTTGTCTTTATTTTTGTACTCTGACGTGTTTAAGAAAAATCTCTCTCACGCCGTATTAATGTGGATCTGCCATTGGGTACTCCATTCCTACGACTACTTAACTCAAACCTTAAAACGGAATTTATTAATTCGATGACACAACAGGTTTACAATAATAGGGAAAACACCGCACAGATAGAATAAAATCATAATAAATAAGTGAAAATGAAAAAATGAAAAATAAGAATTCTAGCGCAAGCGCTTTTGAAAGCTATACGTATATCCGTGCGGTTTGTACAATGAACATTGTTATTCTCTTTCGTGATCGATCATACCCCGCAACATATTCCAGAGATCAATTCAGACATAATAGGATAATGATAGATCAGTGCAATGTCCCATTATTACTTTGTAATAATGTGTCTAAGTATTTGTCACCGCCAGAGGCCAAAGTCTGTCCTCGTTCTGTAAATATAGTAGAGGGAGAAAGGCAATATTTTCTGAATTGTGTGCCGGGAGAGGGGTGAGCAATTACAGAACAACACAGAACACAAATTTTTGTTGTTCCGTGGTCCTTTCCTTTCCCTAATCAGAGTCATTGTGGAAGTTCACTTTCTTAATTTAGATTACAATTGTTCCTCTAGGCTTAATTAAGATACTTAATCTACAGACAGACTCGATCTTAGAATCCTTGGATCTTTCACATACTGCCCACTTACAGTAAAAGGTCCTCTTGGTGTTGTCTCATTTTTACCATGAGTTCCAGAACAATTGACATCATTCATCATTCTCTTTTGGTTAGCTTTGTTTGGCGACACTGCGCTACCAGTTCCCTTATTACACAACTTGCCATTGTTCTTATCTGAGTTGTCGCATTTGGAAATCATCTTATAGCCTTCTAAAGATGATGACAATGCAGATGATTTTTCTCCAGCAAACCTTTGAAAGAAATATCATTTAAATAATGATTGGTTATAGAAGTATAAACTTGTAAAATTTTGATGGTCGTACGTCAATAATTAAATCAGAACTTGATTCAATACACTATTGTACTTTTTAAACACTGCGGTGAAAAAAAAATTTCATGTTGCGGTATTTTTTACACGGTTCTTCTTTCTTTCAATTTTGATTTTGGAAGGGTAATATGTATTGGGAAGAGTGTCACTCATACATTTGAGAGCTCAAAAGTCTCTGGGAGATGCATGTTCCATTCAGTCAATTCACCTGCTCCTGCCAACTTGTTTCCACTACAGCAAGTTTGGGAGCTGATATTTCTGTAGCCTCCAAAGCTCTTCAGTGTATATTTATGGAAATACGGTCACAAATTCCAAATTCAAGCACAAGCCGCACAAATGAAACAGAAATTTGAGTCAATATTTTCTACTATCACTACATATTTGGAGGCTTTGAAAAATTACCTTTCCAATCATTTGTCATCAAAACGAGTAAATATAACTCCTGTAATTATGAATTTTTGTACAATTTACTTCATTCCTCCTTGGCTCTTTTTGCAAAAACCGCCCTTGAGTAATTTTTCATTTTTTCACCCTTTGTTTTGTAATATACTATCATGAAATTATATCAGAATCATTACTTATTAGACACATCTGGATTTCCATTCTTCCATTCGAAAAGACTATCTGGCAATCTAGGAATCATATAATCAGTTTGTATACTGTCCTCTTCAAAATTGGAAGACCTTATCAATGTTTTATCTATTTCTGAAGGCAGAGGTCCTGTATACACTGGTAATAAGGCATTAATAACGCTCGGATCCTAAAACAGAAAAAAAAAAAGTCAATTGGAAGAATATTAGTGACGGAGGAAACTCCCAAAATAGATAATATTTTTCAATGGGAGAAATTGAGAAAAAAATGTTCCTCAAAAAACGCATACGGTCGCAGGAAAGTATGTTTGAAGTTATTATCACATTTTTGTTATTACGACTTTCTGATATGTTCCATGTCTCTTCTCTACTCGTGACATAATTTCAAACCTCATGACAAAAACTAAAATTCTACAAAGTCCTCCGCCTGGATTGAGAAGCTTTATTAAAAACTAGAGAGTGCTCATACTAATCGTCTATTCATTGTGAGACCCGAGAGTTTTATGAGCGATATTTTTTATGGGGGTTTTCTGAAGAAACCGCATGAAAAAGAGCGCCTTCTGTTCTCAAAATTGATAACGGCTCTTTCTACGGTGTTAATACGAATTATGTTTGACGATCCTGCGCTGTCTATGATCAGAAACTTATGTCTTACATCACTTGAACTTTAACCGACTTTTTGCAGAATTTCTGTCCATATTTGTTGAACATTATTTGTGAATCAGCTCTCCACATTCCCGGTCACGACTTCAAAAATAATTTGTAGAATTTCAACGCGACATTCTAACTTTTTATTATTTTTTAAATAATTTATTTGTTCTTATTTACCTGCATACAATATCCCAAACGTTCAACTATCATACTGAAGCTAGGACGTTGTTCTGGATCATGATTCCAGCACATACTCATAATAGCGAAAACTGGTGGAGGACAGTTCTTGGATGGTGCACCCAGTCTAGCTCCTCGAGCAACGTTCATCATGACCTCACGATTACGTAGGCCCGTATAAGGCATAAAACCTAATGACATCACCTCCCATAACAATACACCAAATGACCTAAACAGATAAAATGAAAGAAAGTTGAACTAATTTTTCTCAAGGGTGTGCTTTGCTTGTCAAAATACACACATAAAAGCATGGTATTAAAAAAAGTTTCTCGCTACTCGAATTTCAAAAAGATTGTTTGAAATGTTTTTCCAACAGTTAAATTGGGAGCGTTATGAAAGCAGAATTATACTTTTTTTTTTCTCATACCATTCTAATTAGACATTGAAATTGGCCAAAATCGTCTATTTTCTAACAGAGTAAAATTCTTTTGGAGGAAAAATTTGGGATTGGTTCTATTCCTGTAACGCCTCCTATTGAACCTTTCTGTACAAAATTTCCAAGTATCGGAAAATTTTTTGCAAATCATTCTTCAGAAAGACTACCCCTGGCAAGCATCGCGTATGTAGTGAACTACAATTTACCAAACCTTGCAGGGTATTTGAGGAGTGTAATTTATGCAACCTAAGCATCACCATACAACAAGCAACCAAGCAAACCCTCAACATACATCAGAAATTAGAAATTTGAATGAGTATCTTTCATTAAGAAGGAAATATTAGTAGAATGTTCAAAATTAGAACATTATTCATTTTACAATTACATCTGACTTTTTTTATGGTAATCACAGAAGTAATTACTCTTAGATATCAGAAAAACATCAGTTGCATCATTTCTGCACATTATGATATTGGCAGTCTGCAAAACTAGAAATAAATACTGCTTCCTTATTGGTTCAACAGCAAATGACTTTTGAGCTAATACTCCTATTGGTTGTGTGCGCAAAAGGCAATTAATATCATCAAGAGATTAATTAGAAAATATGATTAAAAACACATATTTTTGCTCCTTTCCATGGGATCTGAGCTCTCAACATCTACGTGCAAAACGCTGCCAGCCAATTAAGCATGAAATGTGCAAACATTTTTAGCATTTTTCTACAATAAATAGATTTTTTGTAGTATCCTACTGCATGATTTTATAGTAAATAGAGTCATCTACACATATTCACAGATATGAAATAAGGTTGGGAGAAGTCTTGCACATACCACACGTCCGTCTTGGTAGAAAAAATACCATCCAAAAATGCCTCTGGTGGCATCCATTTGATGGGTAGCATTGCTTTACCCTCTTTCTTATAATAATCAGACCTAAAAAAAAAGCATTAGCATTAGCATTTCTTTTTTTTTTTTTTTTTTTTTTTTTTTTTTTGAAAATATTTAGCCTCCAAAAAAAGATTATGAAGATTTCATACCGGTAGATATCCCTCGACATCCCAAAATCCGCTATTTTCACTACGCGACCCGGCCCACGAGACGTGAGCAAACAATTCCTTGCGGCAATATCACGATGAATGAAGCGCAACTCTTCTAAATACACACATCCTTTGGCAACATCCAAGGCACATTGCAGTAAATCTTTGACTGTAAGTCCAGATGGCTTGCCCTTAAGTTTGTGTCCGAGAAATAGAAATTAATTTCTGTGGTGAATAAGTAAAGAACAAACTAGGAAGATATTTAAATATTACTCACTGCTTTAGGACGGTTTTCTCGTAAAAAATTTTTTAGGTCGCCACCTGCCAGAAGTTCTAAAATGATGTAGCGTGGATGAGTGTCAAAACAGGCACCAATAAAATGTACTATGTTTGGGTGATTGAATTTGCTCATAATTAAAGCCTCCATGAGGAAATCTACTTCAGCTTGATTTGAAGATAGCGCTGGTAAAATCTATCAGAATTCAACCACAAATTAATATCAACATGGCTGAATATGCTTTTTTCATTAAGAATAGTTTGTAATAAACTACAAAAAAGAGTCATGCTCTTGTTATGACTCAGCTCAGCGCCAAAAGCGGACGGAGTAATTTAATCAGACATTCAGTTCATCATCGCCAAATAAGAGGGCAATGGTATTTCCTAGTTGCGTCCGTCCGTCCATCATCAGGTAACATTGGAATACATTCCTCAACAAGCTTTCCGAGAAAGAATAACGATTAGGAGAAAGGTATCTATATAATTAGTGCGAGTGAGGACATGGACCGCCATATTTAGTCGTTACAGCCACAGATTTCTATATAACAAGCTAGATACGAGACGCGCCATATAACGCCATGTAAAAATGTTGTGAGCGGCAGTTGCATAATGATTCCCCGCACTGCAGGCAGAAAACAAAATTCCCATAAGACGCTGTACACTTTGAACTTGAATAAGTGAACGAAAACTGATTCTTTTAAGCCGAAATTTTGATAAAAATTTTTTTATTGCCTCATTAATCGATAGCGAACAGAATTTGGCAATTTCAAGTCATCTATCATATAGCTACCATAAGACGCTGTGTTAAATTGCCTGCCCCGCGGTGTGTACCCTGCACCGCGGCCGCGTTCCGTTAGCGCCTGCATTGCTCACAGATACTTTGGCGCGTCTTGTATCTAGGTTATTATATAGAAATCTGTGGTTACAGCATGAACTTCCCTATTCCTGTTAAGGCGCTAGAGGTATTCTCGCTCAATGTAAACAAACATCGCGGGATGTTCCCATCCGAGAAACGAAAAAATGAAGTGGACTTTTTACGTGTAAATTCCACTTCATTTTTCGGATTTTGGGATGGGAACATCCCGCGCACCAACCCGCGCACTCCACTGCGATGTTTGTTTACATTGAGCGAGAATACCTCTAGCGCCTTATTCCTGTTACTGATAACAATTTATCAGTAAAGCAGGAAGAAGGAAGTTCATGCTGTAACGACTAAAATATGGCGGCCCATGTCCTCACTACTATAATAGTGATGGGCGATAGTCGATAGTCTCATGCTATCGATAGTCCTGATAGTTTCTCCAAGGTACCATCAAAACTTTCAATAGTCCCGATAGTTTTTCCTGAAACTATCGATACTGAAGCATACTATCAATAGTTTGAATGAAAAACGTCGATCAGGAGAAAAGTACCTGTGCTGAATGTGAGACAGATACTTTTCTCCTGATCGTCATTTTTTTGAAAAATCTTATGAAGGAATGTATTCTAGATATATACAAGAAAATTATTACACACACGTAACGTTAAACTTTATTCACAGAAGAACTTAACATTTGAAAGGTTTCTCTAATATTTATCAAAGTCTGTAAAATCCCCTACAAATGAGCAGTATGAACGCCAACAGAGTAGCAGCGTGCAAAATGCAAATGTAAATTTTCCATATATACGTCATCACAAAAATGGTCTATTGTCAATGGTTTTTCACAAAACTATCGTTTTTCCCGATTAGTCCAGGAAAAGTAACACAAAAATAGGGTATAAATTGAAGTAATTGGTGGCAAGCTGGAAACTTGTTTGTAGCTCTTACATATGATTGTTATCGCTGTCCTAAAACCCACCGTCGATCTGACTGGAGCTTCGCCCCCAATTGTGGTTTAAAGGTGGTAAAAAACAGTTTTTAGCATATAACTCGTTAACTATTCGCTTAATCGACATTTTACGAGGATAAAAAATTAAAGTTCATCAAATTTTCTATCAAAAAGGCTCAGTTCATTTTTTACCCACGTCTCATACAGGTGCCACAAAATGACGTCAAAATTCGCCCCCTCGTTCAAACAAAATATTGTTACTACAGATTCGCGTCCTTTTGTGTAAGTGTAAACACTGAAGCATACCGGCGACGCGATAGAATTAATATATTGAAAACCAGCTGCTAAATTATCGCAACCCTGCTGATGCTGTGAAATTCTTACAAGTATTACCTTGCTGTGACCATGGTAACCAGCTCTAAAAAAACAGAGATTACAGTGTGCTGACTCCACATTTGATTTCCTGCACAGCTGTTTCGTATGCGGGCTCAAAGCAAACAGTGATAAGGAGAATAAGAAGCCGGTCCATCAACGAGACAAGATTGTGGTTGTCACTACGTTAAAGGCGAAGGATTCGATTGTTGAGATGGCGGCAGTGGTTTCAAAAAGCTGAGGTATTTTCTCCACTTCAGGGGTCGACAACTTGCAAGATGGGGAGACGATATAAAAAAGTTCTTGGGTGGAGAAAACTTCGGAAGGGTGGCCACAGACAGAAGGGAATGGGAAAGGCTGCGGGAAACTTTTGCTCTCTTTGGGCCGAGGATATGGAGTAATAATTAATAATTAATTTTTAATTTTATATATATCTATGTATATCCTCAATAAAAGTTATTATTATTATTATTATTTTCTCCACTTCATGGAAAAACATTCATATCTTTGGGCATTTACAAACTAGCTAACGGGACCACGCGCTCTGCTCATTCACCGTCGTCCAGGAAGCCTAATATACTATTAGGCAAAGTAACTGAGGCGCGGAGGCTCGCTCATTCTCTCCACTCTTTCACCCCCCCAGCTACATTTAGCCTAGCATAAGCCTACTACACTGTATGTCAGGTAGCCTACAACACTGTATGTCAGGTCTAGTATAATGAAAACCTAATATACTGTAAGTTAGACTAGATGAGCTCGTGTACCATATGTTAGGCCCAGTATAATGAAACTGTAAAGTCGAAATTTTTCCGTCCCTAAAGTAGGTCATGGTCATTGCTAGCATTATCTAGCGTCTTCCCCCCAAGCGTCACCCTCCTATCGACAATATAATATTATATGTGACCCCGTCTACAGAAACCCACCTTAGCGTTAACAGTAACGAATGTTTTTCATATGTTAATTGATAACGCTTAAGGTGGGTTTCTGTAGACAGGGTCACATATGTCAAAATTTCCTACCTCCTCCCGATAAACATTGAAGCCCCTTGATGCCCGGGTAAAAGGAGGGCTTCAGGGGATTCAAAACGGGAACAGGGTTTCAAAAAGGGTTTCAAGTGTAGTTTGTCCCAGTTTAAGCTCGACTAGCAGGAAGGCTTCAGGGCTTCAAAGCGGGAATCAGGGGAATGAACAGGTCTTTAAATGAGGGTTCCCATGGGTAGCTTTTCCCAGGGCTTCAGAGGCTTCAAATTGTTTACTGGGCTCTGCCTATCAAAAAATTCGGGTGAACAGAACATAGTGTAACATTTCGCATGTTCCCTTTTCTGGTATTCGGCTAGAGTCTGACGATGAAGATCTCATTTGATGTGATATTTGTGTAGGTTATTTCAAAATAAATTGTCGTAATTTATCTCTCGCAACCTCAATGAGCGAGCCTCCTCGCCTCAGTTACTTGGCGTAATAGTATATTAGGCTTCTTGGACGGCGGTGAATGAGCAGAGCGCGTGGTCCCGTTAGCTAGTTTGTAAATGCCCAAAGATATGAATGTTTTTCCTTGAAGTGGAGAAAATACCTCAGCTTTTTGAAACCACTGCCGCCATCTCAACAATCGAATCCTTCGCCTTTAACGTAGTGACAACCACATCTTGTCTCGTTGATGGACCGGCTTCTTATTCTCCTTATCACTGTTTGCTTTGAGCCCGCATACGAAACAGCTGTGCAGGATATCAAATGTGGAGTCAGCAATTTCACAGCATCAGCAGGGTTGCGATAATTTAGCAGCTGGTTTTCAATATATTAATTCTATCGCGTCGCCGGTATGCTTCAGTGTTTACACTTACACAAAAGGACGCGAATCTGTAGTAACAATATTTTGTTTGAACGAGGGGGTGAATTTTGACGTCATTTTGTGGCACCTGTATGAGACGTGGGTAAAAAATGAACTGAGCCTTTTTGATAGAAAATTTGATGAACTTTAATTTTTTATCCTCGTAAAATGTCGATTAAGCGAATAGTTAACGAGTTATATGCTAAAAACTGTTTTTTACCACCTTTAAACCACAATTGGGGGCGAAGCTCCAGTCAGATCGACGGTGGGTTTTAGGGCAGTGATAACAATCATATGTAAGAGCTACAAACAAGTTTCCAGCTTGCCACCAATTACTTCAATTTAAAATGCTATTTTTCCTGGACTACGATAGTTTTTTCCAAAAATTATCTATAATAGGTATCAATAGTCTATCGATATTTCCGATCACTAATCTATAACACTCCTATTAAAGGTACTTCTCTCCTTATCAACGTTTTTTATTCAAACTATCGATAGCATTGATAGTTTTAGAAAAAACTATCGGGACTATTGTAACAAATATAGGGACTATCGATAGCATGAAACTATTGACTATCGTCCATCATTAAGGAACTATATATGAGATATGTTTGCGCAAGTGATAAGAAGAGGACTGTTGCCATGTTGATGAAGTCACACGAGGAGCAGTTTCAAGAGGTTTCAGGCAGGGGTGTGAACCGGAATCGCTATCCCAAATGGTATCCGGAATCCGGACCTGAATTTTTGGGTTTTGGAAGCGGATCCGATGATTGCCACTTAGAAGCGGAACCGAAAGGAAGCGGATCCGATGATTGCCGCTTGGGAGCGGAACTGAAAGGAAGCGGAACCAAAAGGAAGCGGATCTAGAAACTTGGCCAAAGAACTGTAACCAATATTTCATCTGTGAAAAATAGCAGATATCCCCTAAAAAATAGAGGATAACCAATATTCTTTGCCTTTTTTTAAAGGATAACCGTAATTATTTGTGCAATTCCTGAAAGATTCTTTTATCAAGATACAAAACCAAAAGGAAGCGGATCCGGTGCTTGCTGCTTGGAAGCGGATCCGGCGATTCAGTTGAAGAACAAATGGAAGCGGAATCCAAAAAAAAAAAATAATAACGGTTCACACCCCTGGTTTCAGGAGTGCCGCGAGAAAAATTTATATCTCAAACATCAAATTTTGGTTGATTAGATAGATTATTCATCAATAGAAGTAAAAAAATAAGCCAGTTTCCTTTTATTCTTGAAATTAAAATTCTTGTGTTTAATGATTGATGATTAAAATTCTCTCAGGATACTACCTAGATTGCTCCTCCTTCGACTTTATCAGCATGGTGGTGAACCAATTCTTATCACTTGCGCATACCTAGTTCCTTACCATCACTAGGTACCACCAAAACAAAATTTTATTGTTCAGTAAGGGTATTTCACGATTTGTATCATTTTGAGATGATTTCAAGAACGTGTTTAAGTAGATAAATTTTCTAGAACTATGGCGATCAAAGGAAAGCTCTCAATATAATATATATTCTTCAGTCAGCTAATTCTCAATAATAAATTGTCAATTTTGTTGTTGAAAGTGTTCCTCAGATGAAGAAGATGATCTAATTATAATTAGGTGGCCTTCCGGATATCATTCAAGAAGAAAGCTTCTGTCGCAATTAGGTCTAGGTAGGATCCTCTTTTTGCCTAATAGTCTTTGGATTAGTCTATACCTACGTACATAATGAAGCAGGTACATTACCAAGGTGTGTTCTTCAATTTTAGGATTGTACACAAACTGCCATGATTTTTTTTTTTAATGTTATGATGACTTGATTCACAAATTATTTAACTAGTTCAGAGCTTAGTTTCAGTGATGAGACAGAAGTGTGTTGTTTCACGCGGTTCCTTTTCTTTTTTTCAGCACCATATACATTAATAATATACACTTTGTAAGGAAAGCATTTTGTAAGGTTAAATCAGATTATTGCAATTTTATCTTTAATTTGAAATACTATTCTTTTCTAGCAAAACAACGGTTAAATGATACTCAAACTTTATGATAAAAGACATTGAAAGAGATATTTTTCAATTTGTACCTTAACTGCAACTGCCAGGTCTACTGAATCTGTATCGCGCTTCCTCAGAAGTCCTTGATAAACGTCACCAAAAGCTCCACAACCTAACGGCCTGATGCAAAAAGTAAAATAATACAAAAGAATTAATTGAGCGCACTAGTGATGGGTAGAAACAGATTGTTGAAATAACCGGTAGACTAGTCATTTTTTGGGCTTTACATCCAGTAGATTGGAGGTTACTGATACAAAGAATTAATACTGTAGTACCAATAGACCGATTTCCTGTGATGTCAGAAATCATGCCTCACTGCTGCATTTGCGGTCTGAGTGAACAGAAGCTAATATGCTCCCATAAGAATAACACAGAGAGGAAAGATGATTATCTTACCAATCAAGAATAGTGAAATTCTTAAGGAATTGGAGTTTATATTTGTGATCTACAATGCTTTAGCCATTATTACTAAATTTCTACAACGTAAGAAATTTCTCATTCTTTTGGTAATGTAATGATCTTTGCTCCCTATGTTATTCTTACAAGAGCGAATATTTGTTTGTTCACGCGGCTTGGAGCCAGGGGAAAGGGGAACTGCAGCAACAGCGTGCAGCAGTGTTATGTAACGTCACTGGGAAATCGGTCTATAGTACCGTTTTCAAATCTTGTAAATTTGGCAGATAATTAAAAAAACTATGGGTTCTATAAATTGAAGAGATGGATGGAAGAAGGGTCTTAGGGCACCTAAGGCCCTTTTCATAGAAAATGATTAAATCGAAAAAAATTGATTCTACTGTCTATAAACAACATGTCTACAAAGTAGAAATTCTCAAAAATGATTCACGACCATGATAGAAGAGAATAGAAGAGAAAAAAGAACAAAAAAAAAAACAGAAAATCAGATGTCAACGTACATTTTCATCGTTTCACGGAATAAGGGCACTAGAATTTCATCACTTCAAGCGTTATATAAACTTTCAGGAGAAGATTTTTGAATTGCAATTGATGTGAAATTATTCTTTAGTCTCGTACAAACAATATATTCAAATTTGAAGAAAAGTTATGATATACAAACAAAAATATTCCACTTTGAATTCTTTAATCAAAACTACAGTTTTTTCTAAGGCCTTTTTACCATCCATCTCCTCAACTGTACTTCTGAAAGTGACCTCTCAATTGAAGGACTTTGTTCTACAAATTGTTGATAAGGAGTAAGGTGAGTACTAGTTTTCCAGATTCTTTTGGAACTATAAGTTTTCACTTTTCATTTATAATATCTAGCCTATCTATTGATAGTTTGAATACCGGTAAGAAAAAAATGTAGTACCGGTTATACCTCGCGAGGTGACCCACAGCCGACTCTGATAGAAGCCAAATAACATGGGAATTGGCAACGCTGCATGGAGGCCACCGCAAATATTGCAGCGTTGTCACATTAGTTTATTTGGCCTTCATTGGAGTCGGCCATGGGTGACCCATCTATAGAGCGTATTACGCAGAAATCCTGTAAGGTACACTTTTCACAAATTATGATACTTCGGCAGCCTCCTGCAGGATATATGATTGAAGAAATTTTCTTCAAAAATTATTGCATACTTGACTAGCTGCACTTTGTCCCGGGGAATTTCTCGAAGATCACGAATGGTACATGTTTCACCACAAAATTCATAAATTTGATTATCAGTGAGTCTGATACCAGGTCCGCGACTTCCAGGTAAGGGGTTCAATGAAAGGCGAGCACCACTGACAAGTTTTTCTTGAGCTTTTGATTTTTGTTGCAAATATTTAGCATCTGAAGAAAAAGTTCACAATGAAACATGCGTAGGTACTTGTAAACAAAAAAAATATTGACCGTTTACACTAATTTTACAACTTACAAATGCATAAAATACAAATGAACAATATCAAACAAATCAATATTAGGAACGCTGCAAGCACGCCCATTGGTAAATCACTAAGAGTTTGAGGGTTCATTGCTGTGAAAAAATAAAAAAAATAAAAATATTACACTACTTATATCTTATACAAAACGTTTGAAGACAGGTTATCAGGTTATCAGGGAAATTTATTTAGAATACTCAGTCACTAACAAGAACAAAAAGCCGCACAAAGCGAAGTTCGCTTTTTGTTCTTCCTAGGCCTAGCTGAATGGCTGTTCATTTGGAAGCCTCGCACAAAATTTTAATATTTATGCGGCGATTTGTAATACTGAAAACAGTGAAATAGAAATAGGTGATTTTAAATCTTTTCAAAGTAATAAAGTATTATGGTATAAGAAGAATCCTTCAGGATTTTTTTTTTTTTTTTTCAATTTTTCATGAAGAACCCCTGCGACTACTCTATGCTGTATGGCAGTCCACCATGAAATTAGAATATTGTCCTTGAAAAAATTTCCAATTTTTAATCTGTCACAAGACTTGAATATTCTCTATTATTTAGGATCAAAGCAATTCAAGTATAGCTGTGGTGACATGATGTGTGGTTTTACAAAACATTCTTGTACATAAATAAGCATTCAACTCTATAACTATACCTGAAAGAAGTGTAGAAATCAAAGTTTTTTATTCAATGAAAACCTGATTGCTCTTCAGAGACTGATTAGTTGGGAGAGAATATTTGATCAACAATGAAGATAGATTATGATATTGAGGAAAACCCTTGATCACAAAGAAATTATAACTACGTGACTTATCATTTAGTACTCACGAACGCAAGTCAGGCCATCTTGAGCAAGATTTGTACCAGGTGAGCAGATACATTTCACTACTGTTCTGTATTCATCCAAAGCAACGCAGCGGTATTCACAGAAGCAGCCAACCACAGCCGGTATAATAACAACCGAACCCGAGCCATAATGAGCACCAGGCATCACTTCTTTGAGTAAACCTTTCGCTGATACCATAGACCAACCTCCCTCTCCATTCACAGAACTGTCAGACCAAGCTCGACCACCTGAAAAAATTACCATCACGGAGGAATGATCCCATAGGTCATCAAAAAATATAGTTTTTCTTACAATTGTGTTATTATTTGCCTGTATATCCGCCACCACCTCCTCCAGCACGGCAACCACCACCTCCTCCACCAAATCCACCAGAGCCTTTTAAATTATCCGATGAGTAATAACAAGGTTTTCCTCCGAGGCCTCCTTGTAGTAGAGACATTCCAGTACTATTATTATTTGTGAAATTACTAGGATGCCAGCCACCACCAGCACCTACAGAAAAATGACCAACCCATTTACTATGTTCTGATGTAGCTGCAGAATTAGCCATGTTTATAGGAAAAGAAAATGTAAGTCTACATAGATCTTAATACCTGCAGGGTTCAAACCAATTGATGGAGCTGTAATATTGGGAAGACTGCTATTCAAACCATTACCATGTTGCCGACCAGTATCATGAGACGGTCCATGAGCAAGACCCCCACCACCAGCAGCTACAACCATAGGTTCTGGTTGTTGGTTTTTGTTCATCTGTACATACAGATATTGAAAAAGAAAATTGAAGTCATCATGAAATATTCATTTTTTTAAATACATTGTGAGGATTTGAATAGACTTATTTTTAAATCTTAATTTTGTGAGGCCTACCAACTAAGTCACTGCCTATGAAACATCTTTCACATTTGTGCAGAAGAGCTTTGAAATATAAAATGTTTAAATCTACCTCTATGCCTTCAAACCTGGAAGAATTTCAATTTAAAAATTATTCAATTGCACAAAAATAAAAAAAAAATTTCAATTGGTCCTTCTATCATCTACAGCTCGGAGGTCGAAATTTCTCAATTCCTTCTCTTATCACTATTAAGATTTTGCAAAGTCCCCCTCTTATCACATCATAATAGCTTGGAGGCTTCGACCATGTACATTACATGGACATGTTATACTGATGAGAATCTGTCCCAAAACATGGCAGTCTGTATCTTTTTCCCAAAAACGCATGCGCAAATCGATCAATGTGCGCATGCGTGAATTTCACACACACACTCTTCACAAAGAACCGTGGAAGAGACGCACACACTTACGCTTTGGAAATAGTTACATCTTGACTATAGCATGTCCATGTAATGTAAATGGTCGAAGCTTGGAGGTCAAAATTTTTCCAAGTCCCCCTCTTATCACCTATAGCTCGGAGGTCCGGCAACCGTAATTTTTTTTTGATTTACCCTCTCCATATTATTAAGCATATCGGTTTCTGTTGAAAAAAAAATACTATAATAGATAGGCCCACTAAAAAAGAAAACTAAGCAGGCCAAAAGCCATATACTACTACCTTAATGGTAACACTCTAGCGCACAACAAATTTGACGATGGTGATTTGATGAACAAATGGTCAATTTTTTTGCACATGGATTTATGCGCAAATAAAAACGGAAGTACCTAACGTTCTCAAGTATCAATTTTTGGAGAGGCACAAATATCACATAGCCTATAGCTTATTTTTACAGACAGAACACTGATCAATTTTGTGAATTAAAAGGGTGGATTTTTTCTTGATGCAAAAGTTCACACAGATACCGGTACTGATCAATTGCTCTCTTTCAAGGTGTAAAAACTATTTCTATTATGTCAGTGTATTCTGAATTAAACATATTTCACCTTCTTACTAGAAACGCTTTTCTATATGAATGTGATAGTAATCACGCATGTTCATCCCTAATTTTGAAGAGGTAAAGGTACCTATCTCAATTTGATTATACTTACTATGAAAATGAATGTTCCTCCACCGCCTCCACCACCACCATCTTTGACATTTTGATCAAGCAAATGACTGGTCTTGAGGTTGGCCATAGTCCGGAAATGGTAGTCGTTCACACAGGATGATGTATCAAAAGACTGTCAACAATAGCCCAAAATCAAATATTCTCAACTCTAGGTTACTAACCATAATATATTATTAATTTAAAAACTTGAAAAGAACTTAATAATAAGTACCGATTTGACTAAATATAGAATTGAGGAGATGGATGGAAGAAGGGCCTTAGAAAAAACTGTAGTTTTTGATTAAAGAATTCAAAGTGGAATATTTTTGTTCGTACATCATAACTTTTCTTCAAATTTGAATATATTGTTTGTATGAGACTAAAGAATAATTTCACATCAATTGCAATTCAAAAATCTTCTGCTGAAAGTTTCTATAACGCTTTAAGAGATGAAACTCTAGTGCCCTTATTCCGTGAAACGATGAAAATGTACGTTGACATCTGATTTTCTGTTTTTTTTTTTGTTCTTTTTTCTCTTCTATTCTCTTCTATCATGGTCGTGAATCATTTTTGAGAATTTCTACTTTGTACACATGTTGTTTATAGACAGTAGAATCAATTTATTTCGATTTAATAATTTCCTTCTAAAAGGGCCTTAGGTCCTTAAGGCCCCTCTTCCATCCATCTCCTCAATTGCAGTTCTCAAGTTCTGCAACCATGTCAATAAATATATGTAAGCATTAGTGTTGAAAACAATTGAATTCGACTTTCACAGTCCATTTGTAGTCAAAGAGAACTGTTGGTTGCCGGTTTTTCAACCACAATAAAAGTCAACGGTCCTTCTTCTACCGCTTTTTCTTGGCTTAGACTGTACCTCTTTTGGAACCGGGGAAAGTTGTTGGCAATAAAGTTTCCAGATGCGGTGAAGACGGCCTTGTGCTAAAAAACTGCCTTCAGGACTTTTATATTGATAACTTTTATATTGTCCAAAGTGCCTTATGTAGTCTAGAAGGTGGCTGAGTTACAGGGTATGTAGTTGGGAGCAAAGACTACTTAGATGTTGCAGAGCCCACTGTCTGAGGGCGTCAAAGCAGCAAAAGAGGACTGACAGCACCTCACTGGAGATTAATTTGTAGAATTGTGGACTTGCGCGAAATCGCCTATGGCAATTTGTAGACAAGAAAGGAATGGACATTGTAGTTGCCAAAGTGCTACAGCCCAAGGAGTACAAGTATGGTACACACAGTGTACTGGCTGAACGGGTACTGGTGTTTGCCCAGAGTGTTCAACAGGTTGAAAGCAGACAGTGGTATGTTGCTGCAAAGATGACTAATATGGTTGTCTTTAGTTGCTACTTCTTGCCAACCCACCACTTTTCAGAGTTTGAGAACTTTTTGGACAAGTTGGAAGAACTTGTCAGGTAGCAAGGTGAAAAATTCATTATGGCTGGCAATTTCACAGCCTGGTCAGAATAATGACATTCTGGCTAAATTGACTAACCTGGATGTGCCTTGGAAAACTGGATTGCCTGCAATGGACTGGAAATGGTCAACGTAGGCAACACTCCCGCCTGAGTGCATCAAGGTTATGAATCCACTATTGACGTCACCTTTGTGTCGGAGAGCCAAGCCTGAAGAATAGAAGGCTGAGCAATGGTGGATCAGGTACTTTCTGGGAGTGACCATTGGCCCATTTTTCCCATCCACCAGAAAGTTGCGGTCACTGCTCACCAAAAACGGGTAAGAAAATGGGCTTTGGCAGTCAGGAAGCAGAATAGTGACCATTTGAAGGCTAGCTACCTTTCTCACCTGGGACCAAAAATAAGAGCAAGAAGAAAATGTAGAGGTGACAGCAGAGAGGGTCATGGAGATTGTTGCCAAACCATATAATGCAGCCATACCCAGGCAAGACAATGCAGCAGTTACCGGGGGACTGTTCCCTGTGTGGGGGAAGAAACCCAGGCAAGCGTTTATTGATGAGAGGTATGAACCACTTGCCCTTCTATACTCTGCTGAGCAATGTTGGATAACTGGAAAACTCCTGGAGAGGGTGATAGCCAATTGACTTGAGGGAAGAAATTTCACATACAAGGGTACTTATCATTGCAAAGTTGTTTACCTTCTAATAACTGTTTACCTCTGTTTCCATTGAGATGGAGTTATCCAACAAACAGATACGTCTAAATATACAGCAGAAAATTTGTCTAATTGTTGATCTGTCTGTCATCCGTCCTTTCATACCTTGAGAACAGCTCAACCTTTTGACTTGAAATTTTTGCAACATGTTTAGGTTATTCAGGAGTAATTTATAAGCTACGAGTAAAATTTCTTTCACCATAGGAGAAAAGTTCTTATTTAACAAATTATGTCCTTGCTGTATGCATACCTGACACGACTTGTCGCAAATGTAGGCAAAGAGCAAAGAAGGACTAGATAGAGACTCATTTGCAGCAAACCAAGATCAATGGTTGTACAAATACGTCTGCTCAATCAAAGGTGGCACAATCAAAGGAAGAACAAAGGGTTCACAATTACATCATTTTTCCCATGTATTTTAAATGGGTGACGTCTCTGCGAGACCCAACCTCACACATTACTTTAGTCTGTTCACATTGCGAAACGCTTTGAAGTAGTTTGACAAAAAAGGGTAACAAAAAATAAATTTCTTATCACCACGTTTGAAAAATGTATAGATTCCTAGAAGAGACGAGATAGCTAACTCACTATATACGTAACACAATAAGATGAATTTTATTCGTGCAGAGATTAATTATCTAAAATTATAAAATTGCTTTGCTCGCACATTAAAAGAAAGTACAAAAGTGTACATATATTTTTTCGTTGACGTTTCGACGTTCTAGACGTCTTCTTCGGAACGAGATGAGTATAAAACTGAACAAAATAATCTAAGAACAACGCGCTATCGATAGAGAGAAATGAACAAAACATGAAAAATCAGGAAGTGTGAGTCATAAAAATTGTAGAGTAGGTCGATTTAAGCTTCTGTGTATCCTGTTTAAAATTTACAGTATTATTCTTGATGATTTCGATGCACTCGCGAATTTTTCTCTTACGAGTGTTAGATTCATAGGCTAATATACGAGTTTTTTTAAAGTCAAATTTGTGACCTTTCTTAGAGGCATGGCAAGCCAGAGCAGTATTATCCCTATTTTTGTTTTCATCAGTTTTGTGTTGGGATATTCTCCGGTTGAGGTACTGAACCCAGCCGGAAAAAATTAGAAGCACTACAGTGAGCGAGTAGTAGCAAGTGCTACCGTCACCAACACAATAGTAATTTTCAAGTAAATTACAACAGTGGGTTTTCATAGTGTTGGAGATGCGAAATGGTAATAACAGAAGCGCACGCTACATATACTGCTACTAGTAGCAAAAGAGGGAGCAAGTGTAGTAAGTGCTTCAAGGAATGAGTGCTTCAGCTGCGCTACCATGAGCGCTGAGAGGCATCTTTCACATTCAATGCTACTAGAAGCAAAAAGGAGAAGCAGGTGTAGCGCGCGCTTCTAGAAATGAGAGCTTGCTGTGCTACTATGAGCGCTAGAAGCATCCGTCACGTACAATGCTACTGGTATCAAAAGTGGAAGCAAGTGTAGCATGTGCTAAGGGAGAGGGCACTCATAGTAGCGCTTGTATGAGCGCTGAAAGCATCCATTATAGAAATTGCTACCGGTAAAGAAATTATGGAGTAGGTGGCTATTATGTTAATGAATTGTTCGAGATCTAATCCACTTGAATTTGCTTTTAATTGGGATTAATCACAAATTTTTAAAAAACAATTCTTACAACTTTCGACTAGTAGGTAGGCTATGTACTTATCCTATACAATTGTTTTGACTGCAATAAAAACGCTAAATTATAGCTTCTGGAAAAGCTGGAGGGACTATGAAAGTCCAACATAATATTATGAAAACTTAAAGAGGACAATTGTTGCTCCGCAATTTTTTCTCTAATAAGTTCAATATGGAAAAGGTATACCATCTGGCAAAAGGTACTGAAAAGTTACCAAATAGAGAAAGAATTATTTAGCCCCAACGCATGCAATCTGGACAAAGTTTTATTTAAATTTGGAAATTAAACTTTTTGAAGCTTTCTGCCCACCTTGTTGATTATAGGAACATCTAGATGGTACCAAGATTGTAATCAAAATGAGAAAGCTAGTAGTACGGACAATTTTCTGAAAACCTCAACTGATGAGGGGAGGGTGCTAGTTGACAACTACCAAAACGGAAGTGAATGTTTTGTCAGAAATTAAATAGTTATGTTCCATTAAGTCGGAACTTCCGATTGTGGCCGTTCATGATTCATGAGATACCTACCCAAAATTTCTCATTGGAATTTACATATATCAGTATTTAACGGTGGTGTTTTTCTTATAAATTCAAAATGCGTGTCATAGCTCCACTGTACGAATTTTGTAAAGCTTGATTGAGTGGTTCGTGAGTTTTCCTTCACTCTAGAACAAAATTTGAAGCAAGAGAAGTAGGAAGTATTGTTTGTTACACAGATGGGGACAAACACACCGCTCAAAAAGATCAGTGTACCTACACGTACGCATGATTTTCTGAGATCGAATGAAATGCAATGCTAAGCGAATAAAAAGTCGCTAGTCAGCGCTTTTTAAAAGTAATTATTATGAAGAAATGGTACTTATCAGTTAAAAATTAGGAGTATGTATTTGTCATAAAATTTCCTCTAGAATGAACTGTATTACCGAATTGAAAAATATATTTTTTTAAAATAAATATGTGCCGTACCATCGAGGAACGTATTCGTGTCATGTATTACCGAAGTTTTTGCTAGCACAGTTTGGAAAGATAAATAGGAGTATAGCCATCTATGCTCTTACCGACTTTCGAAGAATTGAAATAAAAAAAGATAGATGTGTTCAGATGTTGGAAGAGGACAATAGAACGTAGGTTATGATGGTAGAAGTTCGCAGCGAACGAGTTGTAGAAACTGGTTCACCTTTATTTTTTTTTATGAAGTGTAAGAGAGACAGAGAGAGCGAAAGAGAGAGAACCGAAGAAGAGAGGCAGTAGACGATTTGATACACTGAAGACTACATTGAATGAATGGAAAGGGATGGTATTTTTATTAGGGAGGACAATGCGTTCGAAAATGTTTATATGTCAACAACGAAGACTTCATTCCAGAACACAAACGTTTAGACCTCGCGTTTTCGACTCGACAAAAAATGGCTTTTTGTTAAGGAACTTGCTCGATACATTCTTAATTCCGTCACCCATATGATTCGAAAATATTCTTCTTGTCTGGCGAAGTTGCTGTATTGAGTTCGAAAAAGGTGAAAATCTACTCTATATTAGAAAATTGTAAGAGGATGGAGGCCAGTTTTTAGGCAGAGCCAACTATTAAAGAGTGAATTAGCTGTAATTGGAATACAGAAACAATCAAACGCGATGAACACTCCGTAAAAATTTTTTAATCAGATATACTTTTACACATCAATTTTGGTCTATTTAGGGAGGCGCTAGATGTCGACTGCCAGTGTGACCAGATTTTTTTGAAAACAAAAGAGTATCTGAAGCGCTTGTGAGTGGGCAAAAGAGTATATAAAGAGTATAACTTTCTCGGAAAAGAGTATTTTTGACGAATTTTAAAAAAAGAGAGAGTACTCTTTTTTTTCGTTCAAAAAGAGAGTAAATACTCTTAAAAAAAGAGTATATCTGGTCACACTGGACTGCAACACAACAATTTCGTCAGTTTTGATCAAAAATATGCACAAAATGGTTCGATATAGGACGTGGGTATTGCTGACTTCCAATACCTCAGCCAATAGGTCGCCGTAGGCGGCCAGCAAAGCCGATAGTTGAATATAATGACATCAACTAGGTATAAATTTTACTCAAAAGAATCCACAAGTTGGAAACATGAATATAAGAGTTAAGGAAATGCTATACTCGTTCATTTACATTTTTACCAAATTTTGACAAATTTAGAGAAAAACGAGATGCATACGAGTTGAATGGTTTGTATTTTACAGAAGGATTCGCCGACAATTAACTCTATAAGGGCAGTTGGAAAAAAACGATCAATCTTATACCAATTTCTTGAACTCAATTGAACAAAACAGAATTCAGGGAAGACCCGTCGGGGAGATACCTGTTAGCCATTTGGCTACCATGTGTAGCCAACGCTTTGAAATGGGTATTGGCAAGCTTCTGTCAAAGCTCATTGAAAGACAATTGACAAAAAGTGCAACAAATGGCAATCTTATTAACCTGTACCTTACGGAATTGGCAGCCAACTGGTAAAATTCAGGTTGCCATATGGTAATATTTTTTTCCGGTGGGGACTGATGCACATGATACTAATGAGTATAAGTGTGCAACAAAGCGTTCAGCCTAAGTCGACCTATCAGAAAATACTAGCAAGGCTACCGCAAATGAAAAGTTCAGGCATAAACCATAATATTAATATTCTCCATGAATTATTTAACGCTTTATAGTACGTTTCTTTGCATAATTAGAATTGTGTGTACCAGGCTTGAGTCAAAAAGATACACCCCACACCACATTTTCAATTGAATTAATTTTCACAAGAGCTCTTCAAAGTTGTCTCGGGGAATCAGTTGGGAAGGAGGTGGTATATCATTATTGAGCCCAAAAAACCAAAACTATCTTTCTCTAGAGCTCAAGGAGATGAAATTCGACTGAATATCTTTTTATAGATAAAATATGACGCAGATGCACCTCATGACTTGGACTTTTCAAAAAATTACAACAACTTATACCTTCTTCTTCTCAATTCCCATTTTTCTCTACTAAGTAAATATTATTCTATCAACAAAGTAACCAATAGTTTTTGAAAAGTTAATATCCAAGTTCATATTGGACTTTGTAGAGCTCCTCTGTACTTTGCTGAAGTAATTCTTTCTTGAATTGGTCATTAGTATGTTGGGCAACAATTTTCCTTCAAGTTCACTTCACCCACTCACAAATTCATCCAAGTCCCAAAATTGGGAGGGGGCTGGAGTCCGAGAAGAGTCACCTGCAGGCGTCATATTACATCTACAAAATCAATGCAATAAGATCTTCATTTTTTCCTTAAAAAATCCAAAATCAAAATATGTTACTTTATTTCTCTCAAATTGCTGCAGTCTCAACTCTTTACCACATAATTGTAGGTATATCTAGTCTAAAAAAAAAAAGAAGTTGGTTTCCAGTTGGAAATAGGAAACTCTAATAAATTGTTACAACGGACTACCGCTTCATTTATCGCAAGCCAGTTATATAACGACCAAATTCATATGAACACAATTTCATTGTTAAAAGTTTTTATGTATGTAATTTTCACTGACTCACTATGAGCAATCGGCTAATCATAAGACGTCAAAATTGAATATACCGACTTTTTAAGAACTAACTATGCAATTACTGTAAAAATATTTGCCCACCCTGTGGTGGTTACAAAAACCGGCCCCCTCCCCTCATGACTTGAATTTTTCAAAAAATTTTGAGAACTAATATTTTCCTCGTTTCAATTACAATCTTTCCAACTTTTTCATATTCCTTAAATGCTATTACCAAAGTAAGCATTCCCTTTTCAAAAGCCGCTATGTGTGATTTTTGGAGACTCATTTTGAGCGTTCTGCTTATCATATAGGGTTAAAATTGGGTATACCAACTTATTGAGAACTAATTATTCAATTTCTGTCAAAATATTCACTCACCCTGCGGTAGTTACAGCTAGATTGAAAACCGGCCCCCTCCCCTCGTGATTTGGATTTTTCAAAAAATTACAAGAACTTACATCTTCTCTATTTCAATTCCTATGTTTTTAATAAAAAAATATTCCTTTAATACTATTAACAAAGTAACCAATAGTCTTTGAAAAGTTGATTTTCCAAGTTTATATTGAACTTTGTAAAGCTCCTATGTACTGTGCTAGAGTAATTCTTCTTTAAATTGGTCCCTAGTATGTTAAGCAACAATTTTCCATAAGATTCATTTCACCTACTCACAAATTCACCCGAGTCCCAAAATTGGGAGGGGGCTGGAGTCTGATTGGGGTCACGAACAAATGTTAAATTACATCTACAGAATCAATGCAATAAGATCTTCATTTTTCCGTCAAAAACCCAAAATCAAAATATTTTACATTATTTCTTTCAAATCGCTGCAGGCTCAACTCTTTACCACATAATTGTACTCGCATACCCGTAGGCTCTGTAGTTTTATTGAGATCAAAACCAATTCCCTCGCCTCATGTATAGGAGTCAAGATCGCCTATAAAATCCCTTTGGAATATACTTACAGCAACGTCTAAATGAAATAAAGGAAGACCTAGATGAAAGTTCGGTGACACATCCGAATCCAGCTCTGCTACTTCGACGTCGACAGGCCAATAAGCCCATCCGCAGGCAAAGGACACGACAAGCAACAAGACACAAGTCCAAAACTTCTCTTCTCTTGGCCTTCTTTTTCCTCTCCACACTATTTTGTAGGGGCAAAGGAGATCAAGAAAAAAATTGAACTCATAGCTTTCCAATTTTTCCAAGTACGAAATCAGGTGGAAGTAAATACAATTTCAGGCTCAAACTCAACACAATGATATGAAACATGTCACAAATTGCCAAGAAGAATTATTTGCCCAAGAGTAAGATTAAAAAACAAAATTCTTAGGCTAAATTGTTGGAAAAAATGTTGGCTTGCGACATCAGAGTTTTCAGAGGAAATACATTGGTATGTATTTTTCGGCACGGGAAAAAACTAGTTATCACGCAAAAAAATAGATGATTTTACAGAAAAAAAAAAAAAAAAAAAAATGTTCGACAAAGGCCAAATCACGACAAGTTGACCACCGATGTGATAAGTCGGTCACCTTACGTAGAAACTGGAGTTCCTTACAAAGAGTACAACCCCTCCTTATCGACAGATTGGTTGTTTCAAGTCCATTATTGGTTGATAGGGAACCTGGGGACAGCACCTTTGAACCAACATGGGTTCTTGACCAACCATCAGTTGTTGAAATAATTGAGGTACTCGTTGATCCAGGGATCTTTCTCACTTCGCCACTTTTTGAAGAAAAGTTCAGCGGCTTTTCTGAATCTTTACTCTGTCTCATATAGCTGTAAGGAATCTTTATCTGCTCAAATTTTACCACTTTTTGTCGCACCTAATGGACTCAAATATTCGAGAATATTCTTAATGGCTTCAAAGTAGTACATTATCCAAATGATTGGGTTCCCAAAAACACCTACAAATGCATTTGTGATGGCTTCAGCTCTGTCTGCCAGTAGTATGAACGATTCCCACTTTAAATTTTAATTGTGGAGGAACTGGAAATTGAATACAAAATTTACTAAAAATCATATATCGTTCCTCCAATTAAAATTCCAGTTCAGGTGCTATTGCGTGAACATCTTATAATATTGCGGTGTACATATATTTTTTATTGTGCACTTTTTTGCGGTCAAAATTATTTTTGATCGCGTGCATTTTAATATTTCCCAAATACATTGAGTAGGTACATTCCTTTTCTTGTAGAGCTTAATCGAAGCAAGTATTTGACCACTTTGCGCCCTTTAGGAGTTTCTATTTCTATCATTGAGCTAGCCCATGGATGTTGAAAGAAATATAATCGGCCCAATAAATCCAACTTCGCACCCAATTTCCTGACGACAGGGGCAGCACCCCTGTCTACTCACCGCTAACAAAGAAACAACGTCAAGTTCTGAAGAGAAGCTCATATCTCACGAAAAGGTGCTTGCAAACCCTAACAAGTAGTGTATGAAAATATTCTCAAAACTGTCCCCTGTAATTTGAAAAAAAATAAAGCTCCAAGTCGTGTCTAACGCAAGAAATTAATTTTCGAAGTTGGCGATCCTTTTAAATACGTGTTAAACGAGCGTTGGGACAAGCGCGTTGAAAACATTACCTATATGTAGTGTATTTGTTTATCCCCATTTGTAGGTGCTCTACAGAAAACTAGTTCATCTAGGACGAAGGAAAAGGGGAAGAGAATTCTTGAAGAAATCGTGTTTGATATTTTCAGGCTTAACGGAGACTCGACAGTCTGTACGCGTCCCTTACGAGTTAGAAATGCTACAGTACGTTTGCGTCTTTTTTAATAATCGGTGTATCGATTTCATTCATTTTCCTTCATGTTAATTTAATTCAAATTATTTTGTGTCTTCAAATCATTTGTGATCACGTTTTGTGTGTTGGCGGAAGTGTCCATTTACAGAGCGTTCCATCGTTTATTTACGAGTAAGTATACCACGTTATATCTCGTTCTCTTAATGGTTATGTAGGTACTGAAAAAAAAAATAAAATAAAAAAAAATGGTACCGTATAAACTTTTATAAAATATAATGAAAGACCCACGGAAGGCGAAATTCTCTCAGTGGTACACGATTCGCACTCACACTATGTGAATTATAAGCATCATCTCACGCGTACTTAATCAAGTTTTCTAATAAGTCCATTTATAATTAGATTACAATGCTTTTTCATTCGTATTTTTATTGCAGAAGGACAACAGAAAGGGTTGAAGGAAATGCATTGGATGATATTTATCAGGCATTTGACGATCACGACCTTCCTCCTATTCCTCAGCAGACTGCTGTTATGAAAAAAATTGTCGTTGGTGTAGAAAAAGATTTGTCCAAAGAGGCAGAAGATGATGCCACCTGGTGAGTTCAGTTAACTTCCATTCAAAAATATGTTATGAAGGTTAGAAAATCTAGGGGCATAAGCTTACTGAGACAAATGTATACCGCCAACCCTCCAAAAAAACAACAAATAAATTATACAAACGAGTTTAAACATAAGAAATTAACTCATCAATGGGGCCATGCTCTAGGCCCCTCCCCTTTCTGTACAAAGCGATGTAAGTGCGTTATTGCTTCATGATGTATATACGTACCTATGAATAATAAAAACAACATTTTGCAGAAGAAACTATCGCATTTTGAAAACGCTTGGCTCAGCTACAGGATTTGATCGTGGGAACGCTGGAACGACTTATGGTGAATATTCAAAATTTTTACAAAACTACCAAGTAAGGCCCCATTGTTAAAATTTGAAAAAAATGGAATATTTTATTGGGATATCATAATAAAGTTTGTCATTTTTATGATTTAGAGGTTTGAATGCTGATGAAGAAACGATCCATGATATTGGTGCATTTGTACCAGAAAGAAGATGTTCACATACGTATAGTACCAAAAGATTGCAACAAAGCGACCAGATAAACTGATGGAATCTTTATTATTTTTATTCTTTAATTGTATTCATTTACTTATTCATTAATTTTTATTTTTTCCTTCTTTCGTATTTTTTTTCTCTCACTACAGAAGATTTATTCATCATTAATTTCTTTTTTTTTTATTTTCTTCAAAAATATGTAGTTATTCTATTTTTAAATTGATTTATCATTCAATTTTTCAATTTTTGCAATAATACAGAAGAATTGAAAATTTTAAAGCATTTTTTTTTTACGGACGTTTCTGCAGAGCATGTGCTGCAAATTTGGTTGTGGCAAAACCTGAAGCGCTTCTGAATATTGATACTAGAAATGCTTCATGTAGTACGTAGTGAGCTTAGGTGGTAGCACGACTAGAAGCGCTTCTGAAAATTGATACTAGAAATGCTTCATGTAGTACGTAGTGAGCTTAGGTGGTAGCACAACTAGAAGCGCTTCACAATAAAATTGATAATGCCACTAGAAGTGCTCTCCATGTCAGTGAGTGGTAGCGTTGTCACGAGCGCTTCACTCTTGTATTGAAAATGCTCCCGTTAGCGCTTCTTGAAGCGCTACCAAGTATATACAGATGAAGCGCTAGCTAGAAAGGCTTCATCTTAGAATAGGAAATGCTTCTATGAGCGCTCCATATTACAATGCAAGAGCACAGAAGTAGCATTACTGGTAGTGCTAGCCCTCTTTTATTCCGGCGCTTCACCCTGTAGCGCTCACCTAGTAGCGTTTAAAGGAAATTGGTAGCATTTGTCCGACTGGGAAGAGTCTCGCCAACATAAGAAAGAGGGCAATTGGAACAAGGGATTTTATTGATGAGCTCGGATTTTTTGGAGAATGGAGTAGGATCCTTAGTTTTGGAGAAGACAAGATTATCCAGAGAGTGCCAATTTTTAAAAGAAATACAAATATTATCGTCAAGTTTTTTAAGAATTCGACTAGTGATAATACTGCTCTGACCTACGTAAGGGAGACTAAAATATTTACGGTTGCCTACGTCATTAGTTGGGATGACACTGCGTTTAAATTCAAACTTAAAAACAGAATTAATAAAATTATCAGGATAGCCATTGTCTCTCAGTAAAACACGTAATTCATTTAAAATTTCATTATGGAAAATAGGACTAGATAGTTTAAGCCAATTACTTTTCAAGTTCACAGCAGTGTTAAACTTATAATGATAAGGTTGGTTAGAATAAAAATGAATGATTCTGCCTGTGAAAGTAGGTTTTTTGTAATGTTTAAAAATAATAGAGTTATCACAATTACGTATTAAAGAAATGTCCAGGAAATTAATATGATTATTGCTTTTCTCAAAGGTAAAAACTAAGCGATTATGAAAGGAGTTTAAATCAGTCAAAATGTCATTAAAAATATTGTCAGGAATAATAAAAAGAGAGTCATCAACATATTTAGTCATAAATTTAATTTTATCTTTAAATTTGTCTTGGATATTGATGAAAAGAGTGTCTAACACAATTTCTGAGATAATGGCTGAAAGAGGACTGCCCATGGCCAATCCAGTGGTTTGAGAGTAAAATGTGCAGTTAAAAGTAAAATAACTATTTTTAAGACAAAGGGATAAAGCTTCAAAAAATAATTCTTTGCTTAAGGCAGTGTGCGGTTTTATATCCTGCCATTTTTCAGTGAGAATATTAGTAACTAAGTCTACGTCTATATTAGTGTACATAGATACTACATCAAACGAAACAAACACATCATTGGGTTCTAAGATTATATCGGAAATTAAGGCAGGGAGTAGGAAAGAGGATCGAACGTTTATATTATCATTTCTCAAGGAGCTGAGGATGTTTGCAAGGAAGCTCGATAGGGAGTAGAGAGGAGACTTAGTAAAAGAAACTACAGGGCGGAGAGGTAGGTTAGTTTTGTGGATCTTAGGAAGACCGTATATTTTGGGAGGGAGGGAGTTATGTTGAGATAGGAATTTTTTTAGAAAGTAATCAATGAGTTTCTTATCAAATATTTTATCAATAAAATTGTTACTATCAATTTCTAAGGTAGTGGTAGGGTCTTTATCTAAAACTATGTAAGTAGTAGTGTCATCCAAAAGATCATGCATCTTACTAATGTAATGGTTTTTTTCCATAATAACAGTTGCCCTGCCCTTGTCAGCCTTCAAAACCAGCAAGTCTTTATTGGTACTCAGAAATTCCTTGGTGCTAATGATGTCGTTACTCAGTGAAGACAAATTCAAGTTGCTTCCATGCTGCTTTGGGGTAAACTGCTGGGCATTTTTCAAGTGATGGACTAGCCTTTGCCTGGTAGCTTCTTTTTTATTATCTGCAATTTTGGTCTGGTTGATGACGTACTCAGCATCAGTAATGATCTTTTCAACAGGTAAAATGCGGGGTTTTATAGCAAATTTCTTCCCCATCTGAAGAACTCGTTGTATATGGTCTGGAATTTGCTTATCAGTGGAATTTATAATCCATCTATCATTGATGGGAAGAGAGCGCCAAGGGTCGGGTGTTTGGCGTGCTTCGGCGGTGATTATATTCAATTTCTTGGATAATCGCTGTTTTTTATGAGCTACAGATTTTTGAATTTTCAATTTGATAAATTCAAAGCTAAGTCGAAATAAGTTGTCGTCATCAATTAGGGAGGAAAAACGATTGCTGAAAAAATATCATCAAGAATAATACTGTAAATTTTAAACAGGATACACAGAAGCTTAAATCGACCTACTCTACAATTTTTATGACTCACACTTCCTGATTTTTCATGTTTTGTTCATTTCTCTCTATCGATAGCGCGTTGTTCTTAGATTATTTTGTTCAGTTTTATACTCATCTCGTTCCGAAGAAGACGTCTAGAACGTCGAAACGTCAACGAAAAAATATATGTACACTTTTGTACTTTCTTTTAATGTGCGAGCAAAGCAATTTTATAATTTTATATATACGTAACGTCGAAAACTGGTGCACTGCATTTTCGTTGTGTGTACAGCCGCACACAGCTCAGCACACGGCCTATTTTAACATTGCGTCTTATGGGGTTGACACCTTTTTTTTGTATTTTCTAGAAAAATAATGCCTAAAATGAAGAATCGATGAGAATGAAATTTATTACTTTTGTAATTTCCTAATTTATCAAACCAATTTTGAAATTTTTTTCACAAATGTTCTCAGAAAATTTTTTGAGTAGAATCATTTTATTGGAAATTACAAGGGAAATGATTTTCGTTCTTATCCTTTTTGCGATTAGAAGCATGGTTTGTGAGATATTTACAAAAAACGAGTAAACTCCATAAGCTGCAATGTTAAATCGGCCGTGGAGTGTTTGCAGCGCTGTTTCCCATATAAAATAACGTTGTGAGCATTTTTGGAACATGAAGATGAAATCTAACACACCGGTTGAGTTAGCTCTATAGAAAAATGTTTCAAACATTGATTTTGATAAAGTACTTGTTCCTATTGGTGTTTTCTTTTACTGTTTTATTTTTCCTTGTTTGAAATAATTATTGTGATGGGAAATTTACGTTGTTACCTTTCCTCAAGGTGTTACTTTTATAGTACTTTTAGCCCTTTCTTAACATGAACAGAGTATAAAATATTCAAATAAGTATACCTAAGCAGCAAACGCGAGCAATGTTATTAGCAAGGGCAGATTCACAGTTCCAGCCACTGTAGGCAGTTTGAAACCTGCTGCCTCATTTTGTATCCTCGTCAAGGGATTAGGAAAATTTGGCGTGATCAAACAATTTCACACTCTCTCACACGTATTCTGCCCTTGTGTTAGCTCAACTGTTTGCTTATTCAGTGCCGCTGAGAGGGATTTTCTTTTGAAAATTGAAATTACTGTACCACGATGAATAATTATTAAATAGAGGGGGGGAAAGGGCTCTGCCCACATAATGAGGCTTTTTCTTTTTCCTCTTTTATTTAATAACGTATATCCTTGCACAAAAAAAAAAAAATTATGAATGATTCTTGTTCCTCTGAGGCAACCATAGATCAGGATGAGACTTATTCCACAAAACAAAGTTGAAGTATCCAAGGTAGAATTCTTGATCTCATCCCGCTTTGTTTTTTTGTGGATTGTGAAATTTGGGACGGAGTGGAATTAGCAAAAAGCTGAATTGAAAGATTTCATTAGCATGCGTGTTAAAAACGAACACATAATTTGCTGGCCGCCAACAGTGCAGCAGGCGAGTACAAAGCACGAGCACATATGTCCTCAGTTGTCCACCTTATTCGGCCGGCCATCCGTCGCGAGCGTTATAATCGACAAAATTTAAAACGGGAGCATGACAATTCACCCATTTATATGTAGATATCGGGAACGAAGCAATTTAGGAGAGAGATGAAGAGGACAAAATTTGTAGAGCGTAAAAGTTCATACAAATTATCTTCTCTATCGAAAATTGATTTGAAACGATTTAAGGAAATATTCCGCCTGTCAACCGCAACGCTCATCAATTTTAGTTTGCAGTGTTTTGAGAGGTCACTTCCTCATAGCGAACGTGAATCAAGGGACCCGTGTCAGCGCTGCAGGCCTAGCCGCCAAGTGCACCAGAGGTGCAGCTAGCGCAACGGCTAGTGCAAATATATACAAGCACCTCGGGCGAGGTGTTAGGAGGGTCGGTGGGTTGATTTTCATTTATTCTATTCAAAAAAAGAAGAAAAAAAAAAAGACTTTTCGTTTTTTACTAACGGATATTTTTGCGGATATTTTTGCTTTGCGCATCCTCAATAGTAACAGAAAAGAGAATTATATTGTTTTCATAAGAATGAAATCATTCCTTAACGAAGGTAAATGACTTTGTTCTTGGATATACAATTATTTTTCATTCAATCTCGCCCCCTTCCTCCTTCTGAGAAAGAAACACTTCATGAAACACCTTAAAAAGATTCCATAGCGAACATTCTTTTCCTTGCGGGCTAGTTAACCTATTACTATTCAACTCACCGCACAAAGACTATTAATCCGATTTTTAGAAGAAATAGCCTCTACAAGCAAATTCACGTTCATGACTTCAATAACTCTAAATTTCATGAAAATCAACTCCATAGCTAAGGAATAATAGTAATAGTAATAACAATAATCTTACCTCCAGATTCTAACAGGTTAAGAAAAAACAAGAAAACAAGAAAAAATCAAAATCAAAACAAACAAAATGAACTTGAAATAAGAATAATCAAGAAAACAAGAAAAAAAAATCAAATTCAAAACCAAAAAAAAAATTAACTTGAAATAGAAATAATAAAATTACAACCACTAATCTTCTAAATAATGGAAAATAAAACAAAAATAATAAAAAGAACTAATAATAATAAGAATGATAATAATAAGGACGCGAAGAGATAGGGAAGATATGTTCTACAAAGATAGTCAAAGAAAATGCGTTTGACAAATGTAATACATTCTACCAAGAAAGTTAAAAACGCACTGACAAGAATTTTTCAGCTACCTGAATTCTGGGGTTTATAATAGGATAATAAAAGAAAGAGAAAATAAGGTCAGAATAATAAGATAACATAAGAAGATAAGATAAGAAAAATTGCTGGAAAAGGAGACGACAACGATGACACTGACGACGACGATGACACTGACGACGACGACGACAAAAAGTGATTGTAATACGGTCGGCTAGCGAAAGCGCGCCGACCCTAACAAGGAATAGGTGCGAATTGTTCTCTTTTTGCAAGATTATCAATGAGAACGTGAATAAGAAATCTGGTGCATTGAAAATTGTAATTTTTTATTCTCAAATTACTTACTGATTTCCGACAAGCATCTTGACCCTCTTGACCAACTAACAAATGAATTGTTTGCCCTTTATCCATTTTGGTAACCATCCTAACCATAGCAGATCTTGATTCTCCTAGGGCGTCTGCTCCTTTACCACCTCTTCCACCTTTGGCTATGATTCTGCACAAAAATTATTTTGGAACGTCAGCTTTCTGTTCATTTAAATTCAAGGACTGAGAAATGGAGATCTCACGTATAAAAAGCTGTCTCTGGAACAATCCATTTTTGGAATCCGATCATATTGGGCGTATCTAGGACTTCGACTTGAGTTGGTGAATTATTGTACGATTTTTCACATTCTTCTACCGATGGTCCAAGAAAACCAACTGCACCACAAGAAGTGAAGCGATAAACTGATACAGAGAAAAGTGAAAAATTTGTGATTGGGCTAATAATTGGAAAAAGAATTTTAAGAAATTGATCTTCTTACCGGGTTTGTCGGAAAAAGATGGATGGATTGATTCTAGAAAAATGAATCAGACAATATGAATAGTTAATTATTCAATGGTTTCAACTGAAAGAATTTAGGATTTTCTGGTCCATAATAATGAAAAATTTAGACGTTTTTTACTTTACTTGAAATGATTTACCTGAATTTTTTTTGGGATATTCATCATAATTGTAGTCATTCAGAACTTCTTCAGGAATTCCTGAAAAACCAACAGTAAAAAATTTGTTTTTTGTTTTTCTGATTTGGTTTTCATAAAGGAAGTAGTTCTAATCACCCACCCATGCCAAAACAAGCTGGACTGAATGAGATATCATCAATAGCTACGTCTCCGCGAGGAGACATTGATTTCCTTGCCTCAAATTGAATGGTGTACCTGAACAGAAAATCAAAGATGAATTGAATGCACTTTAGCTACACAATTTTTTTTCATTTTCTTTCGAATCGTCCAATAAGGCCAATAAAGAACTTTTCAGGTGCCTGATGAATAAAGGTACCCTGAGGGTTTTTTTTTTATCGGAACTCTAGCCTCTACCCTAAATATTCACAAATTTAAGATCACCTTTCAAAAATTCCTCTTAAAAATTTTCAAAACTCTTCTCAAGTTCAATATTGGCCCGCGAACAAAACTACCTATGGTTGGATTTTTCCGGTAAATACAAGGAAGGAAAATGACGAAAGATGAGGAAAAATTCACTTCAAATTCCCGCGAAATGTTATAAGATTTAACTGACCTTTCGGTAATATTCGGCAAAATAACTGTTTGACGTAACCAATTATCTCCTTTGTTGCCGTAGCACCACCACAACAGTTTACTACTACGCGGACCATCCATTCTCTCTTCTTTCAAGTAGAGTCCAAGAGAACCGCTGTGCGGACCAAATTTATGGTAGAAAAATGTTACCTAAAATGTAATTTAATCAGGTTCACTGTGAATTACTATACAAAAGAGAAACTAATTTCAGTTGAAAATTTATGCAGGTCTAAATAAGCGCATTTGCAATCGTGCAGGCATACTTCTGCCACACAAAGATACTGTGTTTTTAAACTGACGATCAGGCAAACGGAATCATTCAGAGGATTGGTGCAGGGAGTGTGTGAACGTGATAACAAACTATTAAGTAGGTACTACATTTTTAAAATGATGAAATATTAAACTGTGAAAAGTGAGATCTGAGAAATCGGAGCTTTGTTGGATCTATGAAAAACACTATTTTCTATTATTGTATTGTAATAAACATACGGTAGCTTATTTGTCAATATTTTTGACGTATAGGTCTATCCAAAAACACCATCTACTATTGAAATATCAAGAGATACCTAATTAAGAATAATTGATAGAAAAATTTTTTGTGCCTTGAGAAATCAAATGTTGGAACTATAATTTACTTACGTAGCAGGAATTGTAAAACGGTGACAGAGGATCACTATGCATTGGAGGGGGTGGGTTTATGGGTACACTCTCCATTAAAGCTAGTGAACCCAAACTTCCACTTGCCATATCTACATACGCGTAAGTACCTGGACGTAAAGAAACAAATAAATAAAAATTTGATATTCAATGAGTTTCCATAAAAGTTAAGTGTATTTGGAACGGGTAGCGGTGGCATTGTTGCTGTTTCTCAGCCTTTTGTTGATTTATTTGGTTTATAAGAAGAGCCATTTTGATTGTTCACTTATGAGCAATTAGTGCAATGAGAATACCTCCAGGTCCTCAGAAGGGTCACTGAGTGATAAGCGAACCATAGAGCAGTGCTAAGTTCTTCAGATTTTGCTGATGAAATTTCATGCTCTATAAACTTAATTCTGTTTGTATTGGCGCAAACCAAGTTCATTTCAAAATATTTCCATATACAGTATATTATTAAAATGTGCCATTTCCCAATGTTCATTCAGGAGTCACGTTTTTATCATATTACTCTCACCATTTTTATACAATGCTAGCGCTGCTCCATTCAAATTCCCGGGTGCATCCTAATATATGGCACCATCGCTACCTATATAAGGAGGCGATCTATACTTAGACTTTGTCCTCCTGAATACGGCAATATAAATTTTTTTGTGAGTTTCCGCGATATTCCCGCTTTACAAACGAAAATAAAATTGTAATAATCGCGAGTAGCTAGTGATTTGACTCGTGGCGCCAACCGAACAATGGACAGGATAGCCACCTAACACGTTTGTGTAGCAATATGGTGACTGTCACACATCATTTTAGCGCGGTTTTTTCACCGAACTCCGCGCGTTTTCAAGGCGGTCTTCTGGCATTTCATTTTTGCGCCGTTTTTCCTTCAAACTTTCCATTCATCATTTGCGCTTCAACATATACATTTTTTCACGGCTGTAATTTTTTTTATAGTAAATTTTTTTTTTTTTTTTTTTTTGAAAATAATATGGTATTTTTCTCTCATCCACTGCATACTAGTAATAAAAAAAAAACACATTGAAAAAAAAAAGTAAACAAAAAAAAAAGGCAAACAACAACTGTAAGGGTGAATGATATTGTAAGGTAACTGGTAAGATGCACGCGAAAAAAAGGTGAGAAAAAAAGGTGCTAACATTGCAAGAAACGCGCTACATAAAGATAAGTGATATTGTGAGATGAACAATAAAATGCGCGCGCAAAAAAGGCGCGAACATTGCAGTGTGAGCCTAATAAGAAAAGCGCGCGAACGTCAACTACATGAGGATGAGTAATACTGTGAGGTGACCGATGAAATGCCCGCGAAAAAATACCCGCGAACGGAAAAGCCCGCGAACACATGAGGATGAGTAATACTGTGAGGTGCCGATGAAATGCCCGCGAAAAAAAAAACCGCGAACGGAGAAGCCCGCGAACGTCAACTACATAAGGATGAGTAATATTGTGAGGTAAATGCCCGCGAAAAAAAACGCGCGAACGATGCAGTGTGAGCCTAATAGGAAAAGCACGCTAAAATGTGGTAGAAATGTAGAAGGGAGAAACGCGGGGAGAATGTAGTTATAATCAGAAAAACGCGCAAAGAAAGCAGTGCAGAGTAAAAGGAAGAAGCGCGCAGACAACGTACAAGATGTTGTACGAGATGTCGCGACTCAAATCACTTGCTACTCGCAATTATTACAATTTTATTTTCGTTCGTAAAGCGGGAATATCGCGGAAACTCACAAAAAATTTATATTGCCGTATTCAGGAGGACAAAATCTAAGTATAGATCGCCTCCTTATATAGGTAGCGATGGTGCCATATATTAGGATGCACCCGTATGATCAATCCAACAGCTAGCGCTCATATTTTCACAGAAGACCAGTCCAAATTGGAACTTCAAAACATTTTTTAGCAAATTTCTTCCAAAGAAAGGTTAGCTCACACAGAAAGCAATCCGTATGACAATCGCCAATTGTTTATGCACTATGAAGTCATTGACTACATCTGTTTATGTTAGTGTCAAAGTATTGAAATTGGCAATGGATAGAATGACTGGAGAAAATCAGTCATTGTGAAGAATGTCTAGCGAAAGTATGTATAGGTATCCGAAAATTCATACTTGGACTTCCTAAAATGAGTCATTGTATAAAATTACAATCTGGTGGTCGACAAAGTGTAGAATGAATCTTATTATTACCCATCATAGAGTGAATCAACTTGAAATCAAGTGTAAACGCGCTGTAAAAGCAAAAAAACGCTAACCTGTACAATAATAATTGAAAGGTAGAAAGCGGGTGAGCCTAATTTAACATTTAATTGTGTATCAGTGTGTGGCGAGTACAATTCAAGTAAGAGTACGAGTCAAGTATGCTGTAGATTTGTGATCAAGGGAGATGTAAAAGTTGATGAGATGAAAGCCAAGTTTACATCCCAGTGTGTTACCACCACTCCTCCGTCCTAAAAGTTCACTTTGAAACAGGTATTCTGGGCGTAGAGCGCACGTCATTGTTCAACCAATAGCAGTAATCTTGCAACTGTCTCATTGCATACGTCCCTCTCCATTACTTCTTCTTCAATCCTATCCTCATTCGCATATCCCAGCTGACAAGGATGGGTACCATTGACCCTGTATTATATAGGGGCTCTGCTCAGCAGGGAAATCTTGCGCTCTACTGTAACCAAAGCTGGAAACTAGCACCTGTTTTTCTCCACTCAACGCAGAGTTGGCAAGCTGCACCTTAAAACACCTATATCTATGGAATGGCAACTAACAAACATTTATTCCTCGAGTGGTCCCTCAGCTCCGCTGAGAAATCCACCGCCACCGTGCGTTGGCCCATGGATTTAGGGGGTCCAAAGTTAGATCCTGGGTGTCAACACCCGAAACGACCCGCTGTTGCAGGAGCAAGTTGCTGCACAAAGGATGAACCCTTCATATGAATCGCCACAAGCGCCGCTCTCACCTGTCCCCGCTGACATGTGGTACGATATCAGGCCCACAGATGGCAAGCAGCAAATAAGCAAAACAGCGCCTACAATTAGCTTAAACCTAGAATCAATGACTATCCTCTTCAGGTGCTTACTCAACAAGCCCCTGCCTACCGCCTTGAAGATGCAATCTGTGGAAGCACCCCTGAAGACACTTTCTGTAACACAAACCAAACGGGCACAACAACCCACACTTGTGAACAGGGCAGTCAAACTACAGCTGAAACGACTAGAAGCTTAATCATCAAACAATATGATGTATGCTTTCATACTTTTGCAAATCAATCACCGTCAATTCTTACAATATTATCTAGTGATTTTATACATAACTAGACAAAGGGTGTAATAAAAATTAAAAAATGAATTATATACATTCTCTAGGCAGAGTGATTTTTACACACATTGTCTAGTCCTTCTGTACAATGAATGGATTGAACTCTGACGCTAACATATACCTACCAGACAAATACTTGCATTGATAAGAAAGTTTTCATTTTGCTGTATACTGCGCGGAGTGTTGAGACAGAGGAAAACGCGCGCAGGGCGTCAAATAATGTAAAATATTCTGTTCTATTCAACACATAGAATTATTGTCAAACGTTGGCATGCAGTAATGTTCAAAAAGCAAAAATAAAATTTTGCTTATAATAATTATCTATTGCCAACTTCAATTGAATTCAAGTAATTCAAGTAAGTGATACTACCCTATCAAAAAAAAAAAAAAGACCAAATCAGCTACTGAAAAGTAGTACCAAATTTGGCACAGTTTTTCAGCAGCTGATAAGCTGCCAAAGAACTGCTGATCAACTACTGAAATGCATATCATTAATGAAGGGGGGGGGGGAGAGAAATTACATGATGTGCGTTTCAGTAGCTGAACAGTAGCTCTTCAGCAGCTCAGCAGCTGCTTGAGGTACTGAAAAGTGTGCCAAAATCAGTAGCTTTCCATTCCAGCTGCTGATATTTATGAAAATTTTTTGATAGGGTACATTTTTCAAGACAAAACTGTTGCTCAAGCTTTGGGTGAAATTATTAAGTAGGTACCGGTAGGTCATGCCATCAGAAGAGTACCGTACCTAACGAAGATCCTTTTCTACAGCATGGTTAGTTTCATGAAACAACTAGAAAATTGGATAATTTTGAAAAGCAATCAACTTTCCAGCTCGGAGTTTTGACCAAAGTTGACTTGTAAATAGTTACATTTACATATAGGAAATTGAGTGACGAGGAACAATGTTTGTTTGAAACTTTTTCTTCTTTGATGCATTGTTCTCGATTTACTTTCAAGAAACTCATTTTTGTGGCATTTTGACCCTCTTTTGGATAAAAGTTGCCTTCATATCGATGTGGATTTCAAGTAGGTATGTCAAACAAGGGATCATTCCTCGCATACTTCACAAAATAAACCTTTGCCAGCAATTCTTCCATTCCCAAACCTAATTCTTGATTCTCAACTCCTTACCTTAATGTACACTCCACCCAATTCTAAACATTACTTGCCCCCATCTTACCTCCTCAGAAAAATTGTATTAACAAATAAGTGATGTTCATTTCAACAGAATATAGAGAATAGTGTTTTTCATAGATCCAACTTTCTCAGATCAATTTTCAGCAGGCATTCCATCATTGAAAATATAGTAATAGTTGATGTCTGCACCAATTATTGTTCAAGAGATTCAAGTTGCCTAATTGAGGAGGGTTCTGGCAAAAGGGCGTGATGCAGGGAGAAGCCCTTTTTGCGGAGACCATGATTTTTGGACGTTTCAGTTCATTGCGCATCTTTTTTTTTTTTTCTTCTTTTTTTTTTTGCATGGGATTTTACACCGATTTTACCCTACTCTACAAAAAGGGCCTCCACTATCTTTTTTTTTCCCGGTCCCTCTGAATTTAATATTCAACAGATTGACAATGTAATTATGTATCTTATAGAAGAAGAGTTGCTCTTCAACTTTCGTTCTTACACTTTTTTTGATTAAACTTATTGTTGCGAAGTTATATTCATCTAAACTTTCAAATTCATTTTTCTGTGTTAAATATTTTCTCGCAGAAGCCCTTCTGCCAGAACCCTCCTCAATTGTCAATTTGAATTTACAGTATGGGGCGGCAGAAGTATTTCATGTCCTAGAATATGATCACATAGAGCTACGCATAAATTCACAACTGAGTAGCTCTCTTTCTTTTGCTCTGTTGGCTAACGCACAGCGCACTCTTGTAGCTGTATCAAGCAACGTGAAAACTTTTTTAAGAATGCAAGTAATTGTCTAGTGAGATTTGAAAACCACTGACGTCATTATGCCTCGCGAGTAAACCTCTCTTAAAAGAGAGCTGAATTTTTCTCAGCAAAGAACTAGGTGGACATGATTATGTTTATCACCCTTTTTAATTTTTATACGTCTAACCCACCTTACCATAATAAGTTATTACTTATTAGATTTAGTCTTGCATCAAGAAATAAGATAAAGTTACCTCTATGCTGCCATCAGCTGCAGGACAGTGAAATAACATATGTTGGCAACTTTATCTAGGCGTTATTCTGGTATACAAAATATCAAACATGTAGCACCTCCTAGGAACTATAATTTTCAAAATCTCAATTTTTCTCCTCTTGAGTTTGTCTTCAGTATTTTCATTTTCAGAAGGAATCATATGTTATCAAAATTAATTTCATGAGTCATTAAACAACCTGTCTCTTTGGAATGGAGAGTTCAATAAATATTCTATTTCTTGGCGTCGTTATTTATTTAGTTTTTTGATATCTTTGATACCAATAAAAGTTTCATTCATCATATTTGCTACAAGGTATCAACCAAAAATTGAATTCATCAGATTTGGAAATAAGTAAGAATTTGATGAATGAAAAAATTGTATAATTTTTCTTGTCTTACTCGCTCTATCAAAAAAATTGATCAAAAATAGCTGCTGAAAAGTAGTACTGAATTTGGCACAGTCTTTCAGCGGCTGATGTGGTGCGCTGATACAACTACTGACAATACGTCATACCAGTACTTTGTGCGTTTCAGTATAGGCCTAGTTGTTTTGGCACCAAATCAGCTGCTGAAGGTAGGTACCAAAAAGTGTGCTAAATTCAGTAACTTTTCAGCTGCTGATATTTACGTAAATTTTTTGATAGGGTAGTTTCCAAAAGAGGGAGAATTTTAACCCTGCTTTATCTTTCTTCTCTAAGATGTCTGCAAAATCATTATTCATTGTTACCTGTCCTATTAGCGTAGGTATTATCATGAGATGGACCAGTGTGTTCATTTGCTGAACCACGATTCAACTTCCATTTCAATGTATTATGCTTATCAGTCGCGTTTTTCCAGCCACACCAACCATTTTCAAACGTGCATCTTGAACCAGCTGGTACTTTACCTAAGAAATATTTGGTGTTTGAAAATTGCATCACACATTTGTCAAATTTCAACAAAAAGTGTTGCATGGATTTTTAATTCATGGTTCTGTAAAGGGACAAAAGAGCTAAAGTACAAATATTAGTAAATAAAACCTCAACAACACAACTTGTTGCTGTGGAAGTAGATAGTTTATAATGCAATTGTATTTGTGACTGATTACTGACGTTGGAGGGAGTCTTTGGGAGAATGGAAATAAGGGCGGGAACCCATGATAGCACGGTGAGAAAATACTCCGGATTGATACCATACATAGGAAAGTACACAAACAAAGAGATAAAGGCAATTCATGGCTATAATGTAAATGTGGGTTTCCAGAATAACCCACCCATTGTAAGGAGATATCAGCAATGACCAGAAAAAAGCAAAAGTCAAAGAAAATTTGAGCAGAGGGTACAAGCTCGGTTGTGAACCTAGCAAGGGCTTCTACATGGGTGAAACTGGGAGAAGTTCGAGATCAGGAAAGAGGAGCACAAAAAGTTGATGGAGAAAGATAATGACAAGTCACTGTATGGTAAACACTGTAACAAAGAACACCACAAACTAATACAGTAGAATTGTACACTTGGAAAACTTTTTCAATATTAGTGCTCTACTTACACACCTCTCTCACTGAATATGAGTTCCCATTGTAGTTGTAATGACATTCATTCATACTCACTTGAATGAAAATAAATTTAGAATTTGAATATTTGGTCAAAACTCTTATTAATATATTTACATTGATCTTGGCTCATCTTAAGATGATACTGACTCTGTATGGTTTGTATCTACCTGTTATTTTATTTGTGTAAACACTGCCACAACAATAACACACAAAAATATCATATAACAATAATAGGCAACTGCAAAGACACACAAGACTATACAGCATGAAATGCACTAGATTGTAACGTCAACGTCATAATTGAAAAAGAAGAAAGGAAATGTAAGGGATCTGAAAGGCATTGGCTTTTGTAAGCCCTAGCCGGGCCGCAATCCCAAAAAATGATTGTAATAGCCTTGGCTAGTGAGCGCACGTCAAGGTTCATTGGTAGCTCTCAAGGAGAACAAATTTGAAAAGAGGAACTACACAATTAGCAGGCAGCAGATTAGTTGTGGTGTAATGCAACCTTACTGGGGGCACATGAACACCGCCAGCACTCACAGTGCAATTGAGCAGCTATGCTGGTCTATGTAATAATCATATGGTCAATGATTTCTGATTCCTATGATAGTGAAAATAATTTACAAAATTATGAGATACCTACTACATTCCTCTTTCTCATCTGCTGCGTCACTACAATCATGTTTAATATCGCAAACCATAGTCATTGGTATACATATTGAATCCTTAGGACATCGGAATTTCCTTTCGTTTGGACATTCATCATCTGTTATATCTGAAGATGAACAAACAATAAAGCATTTGTTATTCTTTGTTTCTTTTTTATTAGAGAACATATTGACTTCAAATAAAGCAGGGGTCATTATCATAAATGGAGCAGTTCTTCCTCTGAAATTTTTTCTGATGCCCATCTCCCTATAGATGAAGATGAAAGGGAAATTATGACAAAAAAACCTCCTGGCTCGTTCTACGTAAAAAAAAAAAAAAAAAAAAAAAAAAAAACGTATAATATAATTATAAAATTATCATGTTTTCCAACCTTAAGCCCTCCCCTCGAAATTTTGGTGTAACTACGTCACTGCTTGAATGAGAGAGGTTTTTCAACTTTTTTCTCCCTGGTTATGTGCCTGATGGAAAATGGGAACACTTTATGAAAAACCTGGTAAGCGCCGAGTTCCAAATAACGTTTAGCAATATCTAAGGAGGAACGCTTCTGGCTACAAAATCCTAGGTGCACGAGCGCATCGTTTGATGCATGTCTGTGACAAAATTTTACCTGGAAAGCAATGCTCCAACTGTATGTTGTCGATTGCAACAAACGAAGGACCTGATGGAGAGCTTCCAATCTCCAACATGATTCGGAATTTCTCTTCTGGATGACCAAGGTTTATTTTGCGAACCATCCAACTGGAAAAAATAAAAGGAATGAAAAACAAAAACAGAACAACGCGATAAAATTATGTAGTGAGAGACTCGCACACATTAAATTATAAGGATTGTTGTTAGCGTCACATTGGATGTTGCAAAATTTGAGAGATGTAGGCAATTGGCTAAGAGCAAGCGATACAATACAAGAGTATTATAAGGGTACTATTTCTTATAAGGTATACTTTATAAAGGTATAATTATTTGGGAATAATGTTATCATGTAATAAGTAATCACACGTATCACGTTAAATCTCAAATTTCCAATATACTTAGACCAATTTCCCACTACGTCACATGTGATCAAAATTGCAAAATAATCGGAAATTTTGTTGGCTGCGGGTCCTTCATTCTGTGTTTACATTTTTTTACATGTAATTTTCCATAAGCAAAAACAACGTTTCAGAGACTGATCGATTATTCAGAACTAGAGCATAAGGTATGAGAGTTCTTGTTTGATAATCTAAAGGGTTAGCACTTTTGATTTTACAAACCACAATTCCTTATTTATGCTCTAGTTCTGAATAATCAATCAGTCTCTGAAAAGTTATTTTCGCTTATGGGAAATAACATGTACTTAAAAAATAATGTAATTACACAGAATGAAGGACCCGCAGCTAACAAGATTTCCGATTATTTTGCGATTAATGATTATCGATAGTTGGTGACGTTGCTGGGAAACCCGCCTATTGTAACTCATATCATGACTATTGACACGCGCCATTTTGACTCCTAGAAAGAACGTACTCCCATAAGAGCCCATGTTAAATTCGTGATTTTCAAGAGAGGATTGCTCGAGAACGGCTCGATGGATTTTTTCGAAATTACCCTCTTCATAAAGGAAATTTTATGTAGAATAAATCATGTCCTTTTCGTTTTTACTCGCCGAAGCTCATTTCCCGAGTTATCGATTGATGATTCAAACTCTTATTTTTGTACAAGCGCACGCGACCGCGCGTAGTAAAACAGGGCGTGAAGCGAAACGAAAGTGAAAGGTACAAAAAACAGAGTTCGAATCATCAATCGATAACTCGGGAAATGAGCTTCGGCGAGTAAAAACGAAAAGGACATGATTTATTCTACATAAAATTTCCTTTTTAAAGAGGGTAACTTCGAAAAAATCCATCGAGCCGTTCTCGAGCAATCCTCTCTTGAAAATCACGAATTTAACATGGGCTCTTATGGGAGTACGTTCTTTCTGGGAGTCAAAATGGCGCGTGTCAATACTTGGGTGTTCTACATGCTCTACTATGGTGAGGTGCAAGTAGAGCCCTGGATATTAAAATTCGCACGCTATTGACCAAGCCAACCACCTACTAATTGCTGATAGACTGCACTGATTGGATTGGATTTGACAGATGTTTCAAATTTGGGTATTTTTGAAAAGGGTAGGGTAGGATCCAGCATATCTTGATGACTTGATTGTTTGATGTTAACTAGTCTAGATATCATTGTTACCTACGCGATTGTTTTAAGTATCATCAAATTTGTTTGACATTACTGCATCTTTATTTTGACTTTTTTTATTTTTGTTATTGACTACCTACTGAATTCATCATAGGTATAAGTAGTTTGTTATTATTTAAATTCGACGTTGATTGTTTTAATTAAGATTCTAACTCACTTACATTGCATTCATGATTGATCTTCTAGAATTCCTTATCTGAATGAAGATCGATGAGTGATGTGATAAAGCATTACCTACCTAATCATCAGAATCAGGCTCTTCTAGTTAAAATTTTAGACGGTTATTTTTTGACGTTGTATGAAATCAAAAACTCCCGTCCAATCTCTTCTAACCTAAAGATGTGAATTAAGCGTTTCAATCTATTTATACATAACTACTAGCGGTTGGCGGTGCGCCTCCGGCGCACCTGACCGCCAGCCGTATGTTGAGTAGATATCAGTGTTTTGTAGCTATTTGGATTTTAAAGGTACATATCTTGTGTCTCAAGGACCCGCTCTGCTACTTCTCTACATCTTTCAAAAATTCAGTACTTTGACAATACTTTATTTTTACCAAAAACAATTCACTTGAATTTTCTGTTCTCTCTCACTCTCTCTCTCTCTCTCTCTACCACGGAGTAAGTAACAGTTTTACTACGTTGATAGTCCTCGTTTCGTTCCAATTTTTTCGCCCATTTCTCTATCCTGAGGGAGCCGAACCGTCGAAATTCATTTAGAAGCTTTACTCGAATAGAAAAAACTTTTTTCAAAAACATCACAGTATAGGTATAGAGAAAAATATTCTACTTATATTACAGAAGATTTCTGTACTTACGTTAACGTTGAGAAAATAGAAAGGAGCACCTCGAATGTGTTATCAATTGAACAGGTAGTGTCCCAATCCGGTTCTCGTGAACACAGGATGAACACAGGATGTCAGCGTAGGAGAGAAATACAGTCGACAGTTGCGTGCAGCTACCTTTTTTCAATGAATTGAATCGCATCGCGTCAAGTGATGCGTACAGCGAGGACACAATTTTTAATAAGAACTTTTTTTCTATAGGAGCTAAAATTCTTATTTATGGCTTAAATTTTATCCCTGAATGACTTGAATATGTGGCGAAAATTTCAAGTTGATAGGTAAAGCGATTCTCGAGTTATAAAAGGACAGACAGACAGACAGACAGACAAACTTTCCAATTTATATATTTAGATTTTCTTTTCAATGATGAAGAACTTATACGCTTTGTTAAAATAGATATCATTGCAGAATATTTGCAAGCAGTAGGCCTAGCTCATATAATTCATAATTACGCCTCCCCTATCAAAAAAATTTTCATAAATGTCAGCAAGTGGAAAGCTACTGATTTCGGCACACTTTCTGATGAGCTGCTGAAGAGCTAATGTTCAGCTACTGAAACGCACATCATGTAATTTCCCTCCCCCCCCCCTTGATTAATGATATGCGTTTCAGTAGTTGATCGGCAGTTCTTCGGCAGCTTATCAGCTGCTGAAAAACTGTGCCAAATTCGGTACTACTTTTCAGTAGCTGATTTAGTCAATTTTTTTGATAGGGTCATTATAAGTACCATTTTAGAATTATAAATTCGAATATCATTACTTTCAACTTTAAAATTACACATTCGAAAATTGCCGCTGCAATAAGGGCACATAAGCTGTATGTGCCTTTTTTGCGGCCATGATTTAATTTGATAATATTTTGATCCTTCAACTACAATCTGGTGAAGTTTCAAAGCAATCAAGCCCGTACTTGCGAAAAAAACGAAGATATGTATTATGCATATTTGCATCCACTACCCATTTCGGCGAAGTACCAGTGGATGCAAACATGCATGTAGCATGCGTCATTTCGATGGCGACTAAAGACGAACAAGCCTGCGCAACAACAAAATATGAACAAGGCTAGTGTACTGTTATCAGCGTGAGTGAAGCGCGCAATGATGTAATGCGACGTAATGCGAGAGTGGAAAGATACACAACCACAAACCCATATTACTTGAAGGAAAGGAAGATGAAACAGAAAAACGAAAGAAAATAGAAGGTAAACGAACTAAGAAGTTTGGACGCACTTTTCTCAAAACTATATTTTCTGCTATGTGCCCTTGTTGCAGCGGCACCGTCAATTATAACTTTCTTCCAATTTTTCTGTCTGCGCCGACTAAAAAAAAAAAGATTAAGCCATGGCCATCCGGTTTCAGCTGTCCCACCAAAAGCTACGCGTCAAATTGAACGAACACCCAGCCATGGCGCTACGTTCTAAACTTCATAGGAGCTCCAAAATTATGAGGCGTAAATGGAGAGGGCTATTGCCAAAGTGTCTCCAATTTTTATTTTGGCCCGCAATATGTGTGATTTTCCATGTATAGTTAAAACCGCTGAATCCGAAAAAAAAAAAAAAAAAAAAAATGCTCAAGAAATTCTTTGGACATTTGAGACAAAATTTTTCAAAATAAGGGTATTGCAAAATTCCTACAGTAAAAGCAAATCTTTTTATTATTTTGAATGTTATGGTGTGGATATTTAATAAGAAAACAGAAAAGAAAAACAGGTTGGTAAACCTAACAGAAGAATAGAGTTTGTACAATATTGTTAAACTGACAAAATCATCATGAAGGAGTAGATAAAGACGTGTTATGAGGAAAATGGTCTGAGCCCTGTAAATGAACGAGTTGAAGGCCTTCATACCACACCAGGAAATATCTCTCATAATAATACAAGACAGAATTAAGGTGTTTTCCAAGCCTTGACCATTTGTTTCAACGTGACGTCTTCCTTTGTTTGTTTGGTATATCTGAGCTCAAAGATGACAAGTTACTTTGAGAGAACTGATGTATAAGTTTCGCAGAAATTTCCCACAAATGACTAATTTTCTCGATTGATTGATTGAATTCGTTTTATATTGCAATTAACGTCGCGTCGGTATAATAAGTACAATTTATTGGTATTGCTAATTACAATGTTTAGTTTCTACAATTCATTGATTATACAGTATTTTTTTCTTGAATTGAATAAAACTCAAAAATTACTCACGCAATCTCAAAATAAAATTGTACATGCACAACTTCACAAGCCCAACAATAAATTCCGTGAGTTTCAAAGAAATCCATCTAGTAGTTTTGGGGGAGGAGCCTATCCTAGGAACAAAATCTTACATATTACCTGTAAGCACAGTACCCCTATTATTTTTAAGTGAGTAAATAACGCGCCCGCGTGCAGCTCAGGTGTGCCTTATTATTTCATTATTCACATAGTACCTGTGGCTGTATTTTTCAACCAATAAGAGAATTTTTTATTGGGGTGAAAAGATTTGAAATTCCTCCGCTATTATATTTGCAATCTACTCACTCTAAAATACAGAAAGAAACCGCCTCTTGACCATTTTGTTGAAATTTCGATAGGTATATCATCTTCCTTTCTTTTATTTTGAAAAATTATTGAAATTTTGCCCCTGGATTACCGGCATTACTACGTGTCAAATGTGAAGTTTCTTTTGCTCCTTTATTCTGTACATTTCTTCTCTTCTTCAGGGCCGATAAATCACATATTCTGCCTTTTTTTTTTCTCCCGCAAGACTTGATTTTCAAATCTTCCTCACGGTATTTGCAGTTAAAAATTGAAAAATACTCACCCAGTGTTTTCGTTATTCAAGTGATGTGCTATGACTTTTGTCCTATTTTCTTCCTGAATGAGAACGCTGATATTTCCACTCTGTTTTGGATACACATTCAACGACAACAACAGAGTACAAAACTCGTTGCTATTCATATCGAAATACTCGGGATTAATCTCGGGACTGGTTAGGGTCAACTCACGTTTCCTTTGACTCGTATCAAAGACGAATAAGTAGTGGCCTAAAGTAAAGCAACAAACAACAAAGAAATATTTTAGTACAAGCGGGTGAAAAATATTTTTCAATTGCAATGAACGGTAAAATAAGACTGTTACAAACTGCGGGAGCACTTCTGACCATGTAGGTCATGATCATGCAACAGAAGTTACGCTATGTATGTGTAACATGACTTGGAAAGTAGAATTCATACTAATACCTATTGTCACGTTTGCTTTCAATTTATAGTATACCAAAGGCTATAAAAAGAGCGATTCACTAACACGAGCAAACTTCTACAAAACGAGTCAAGTAGAAAAAGTAGGTAAGTTTTTAAACCGGCTGTTTTGATTTTTAATGGAATACATTCTTCCTAATATAGTCGAGCCATGATGTTGACGAATATCTCTCAGAACTTTTGACATGTTCCATGTCTCTACTGAGCTCCGACCCCTGATTTGAACGACATAGTCCCGATAGTTTTTCCGAACACTATCACAATCTGCAGTTTAAATAAAAAAAAATGTCGATCAGGAGAAAAGTGCCTACACTATCCGCAGAAAAAATATTTTTCTCCTGATCGTTATTATTATTATTATTATTATTATTATTTTTTTTTTGAAAAACCCAACAAGGAATGTATTTCAGTGTTACCAGATGATGGACGCGATAAGGAAATACTATAAAACCATGGTGCTACACACATTGCGCAACTGGTACCGCCTGACTGATCTTAATTCATTGAACTGGCGCACATTTTCAATTTTCACTTCGAATTTCCGAAAGGAAACGGCGCTATTAGACATTCCAGTTCCTTTCGCTCTCTTCAGTAAATTTTCCCAAATTTTGTGATTCTGATAAGAAAAAGAAAATCTATTGTCAATAGTTTCTCAAACTATTGACAATATTATCGCTCTCGTTTTTTTTTTTTTTTTAAACTAACCTATCGTTTTCCCCGAAAGTTTTTTCCAAAAACTATCGTTAGTATTAAAAGTCTATGGATAGCCTGTCGATAGTTCTCAACACAACTCACATATTATTGCTTCTCTTTCGTCAACCAAACATTATGTCCATCTATTTCACACATTCCTAATATTCCTTGTTTTACTTACAGAGTATTACTCTACTTGTTTCCACCCCGGTGTCTACGTTCATAGGTGAGGAAAACCTAGTCACGCAGTATGCAATATGATTCAAAACAAGAAGCTTGCTAGGTAGCCTACCTTGCTTATTACTGCTCATGTTCATCACTGATATAATGTTGAAGAAAAGAAAGCTTAAGAAAATGTGACTTTGTCCAAGACAAGGGTAATAAGCGCAGCAAAACAGAGAAGTTCCAGGAGAGCAAAAACAAAGTTCAGTTGTTTGTTGCTAATTACCCTTCCTGAATTTGTGACCTGTTCTAAGAGAAGGGTGTAATTAGCAACAAACAACTGAACTTTGTTTTTGCTCTCCTGGAACTTCTCTGTTTTGCTGCGCTTATTACCCTTGTCTTGGACAAAGTCACATTTTCTTAAGCTTTCTTTTCTTCAGGTAGGCTGTTTGTACATTGCTGGATTGCAATCAAAGTCAGTATTAGAGAATAATATTTTTGGAATTCTGGGCAAGCTGGATTTCAAGATTTTACCAATTATTAATATACCTACCCTATTAAAAAATATCAGCAGCTGAAAAGTTACTAAATTTGGCACACTTTTTGGTACCTACCTTCAGCAGCTGATTTGGTACCAAAACAACTACTGAAACGCTCAAAGTAGGGTATGACGTGTTGTCAGCAGTTGTATCAGCACCACATCAGCCGCTGAAAAACTGTGCCAAATTCTGTACTACTTTTCATCAGCTGATTTGCTCAATTTTTTTGATAGGGTACTACGGAAGTTCAGGATAAAGATTTTACAGGAGAATGTAGGAACCAGATTTCAAACTTCTTGAGAAAGCAAAGCTTAAGAACACTGAAGCAAAATCTGCAGATCAGAAGAAATGAAACACAACGAACAGACCAACAAAGAATAATATTATTAATGTTAAATCAGTTTCTGAGGTGTTGCTAACAATAATTTTATGCTGAACATGAAAGAAAACGTTTGGTAAGTCTGGAGGCATGGCTGATGGTCACAAATTAAACCTGGAGAATCTTACCAAAGAGAAAACAGCATTAAGAGAAACTATCTCAGATTGAATGAGAATCAATAAGATCATGAATACGTTGCAACACCAGGACAGCAAACATTTCCATTGAGTCCGGTGTTTGGCACCAACTGCTGAGAAGACTCGAAATAATTGAATGGCAAGACTACCAATTATTGAAGAAGAACATCTCATAAGGACTTATGAAACAAATGGAAGCACTGGCAGTTTGTCACTAAAAGAACTCATGGGAGAAGAAAACGAAATGCTACAGTTGTGGTTGACTTGGGCATTTAAAAAAGGAGAAATATACCATTTTTAATAAAGCAAAGTTCTTGACCGCTCTCTGCATCATATCATAACGTTTGATTGGGTTGGTATCCCTTGACTCGACGACGTCCAAAGAAACTTCAGTGAGTGCAAATCTTGTTAATGAGAAGTGGCTCGGCAAGAGCACAGGATTGTCGCTGTCCTCAAATCCTTGTCTATAGTACACAGACCTTGAGTTGAGTATGGCCTCGATTTGAGCTAGTACCGGGCTCAGTTCTTGAAACAATAGTTTTAGAGACTTGATAGCTTCGACTAGATACGACTTTGCCGTTTTGACAGCGGACTCCTCAATGAAAAGTTAATGGAGGAGTAAAAATCTATTCAAAGTCGAACCTACTTTGAACAACAAATTCGTTGTTTTAGTCCACATTTAGGGCAAATCTGTTTGAGGCGCCGCGCCGGTGAAATTTTCGTTGTTAGCTGAGTAGACCTTTGCTGGAAAACCTCAACGTGACATGAATCGGCAAAACACCATAAGAAATCGTCAGTTTAGAGACCTGACTTTGGATCCAAAAAGACGTATTTAAAGGAGAAACGCACAAATATGCTATAAACGACTTGTTTGAAATGTGTGGTCTGGTGCCCCACACATCTGGTTGCTATTAGGCCGACAAAGTCTACGCCAGTCGCAGTGAATGGGCGCGATATTATTGTGCAATCATGAGGCAGTTGTCTCATCAATTGCTTTGCGCATTTTGCGTTCATGAGTGCGGAAAACGCGCATTCATGATAGGTGCATTTCAGCAATTTGCTAAAATTGTCCATTGGTCATTATCTAGCTCTCAGTTAATTCCAAATAACCTGTTTGCGAGGAAAAATCTTTCATGTAAGTACTGTTTGGGCAAATAGAGCGAGAAATTTACTTTTGACATGATTTAGATACCTATAATTAAGAATTTGCGGCCCAATTGTACGGGAAGTTCATGAGTCGCTCACCAACTTGCAACACTTTTTCTTTGTCAATAAAATGATCATTGAGCTTTTTCAGCAAGCCGTTATCATCAACCTCTTCTCCTGTACATAAGGAAGCAATTTCTCTGCTAAAATGCAGTTTCTGTTTGTATTTAATTAGAAGAGTAGTGTAGGTAATTATCAATTTATTTCCTCTGCAGTTCTTCATCTAGCTCGATACTATGGTGAAATATTATTGATAAACTTCATTTTAAGATCGCATTTCGAAATTAGGGCTTTCAAAAACGTTTACATGGTACAAAAGACCTGTATCATCTTATAGAAACATGAGTACCTGGCAACAAATTTGTTTCAGAAGTTATCTGAAATCGACGTCAAATTACTAATCCTTATTTTGCATGCGTGCTTTTCAGATAATAATACAAAGGCAGCTGCCCGAGGATTCTCTGCCCCCTCAGCTTGCTGTGTATAACTGATATCAACAAAATTGGACGCTGAGATACCTCGTATATACCAAAATCCGCTACGTTATTTTCAGTGTAAAATGAAACCATTCGGCTTCGTTGAAAATTTGCATCGCGTCCTAGTAGAATTTCACTGCCTCTACCTCTTTGGCAAAACTTGTTCTTATGTTATCTGCGTATATATCTTCTTGGATTCTATTGGTTTAAAGGATGAATGGACTACTAATAAAACCAAATGGGATTTGTCATATTCATACTCACAAATTTAATAATTTTGTCCTTTATGGGGTCTGTCCAAAGAAAACAAACGTAGTCTCCGTATTCAGGCAAAAGTGTAATTTGGTCTTGCTTTCCACCAATATATTTTGCCAACGCCGCAATCAGTTACAGGCGGAAACAAATTATCGTTCCTACATAGTCTAGCTAGATATTAATTCCCTTCTTTAATGTGTTGATGAGGATTATTGTTTGTTTTGGATTTTTTGCCAAAGAATTCACTCTTATTGGCGTGGTTTTCCCCTGTTGTTCAACAAAATGATAGGCTATGGAAAATGGTGTGTGTGTGTGATGAGGGAACTAAGACTATGACTTTTGAAAGTTCAAATGTTATGAGCTCTTGAAGGAGATCCGCAAAGCGCGAGACCGTCATCTCAACACCGCCTTTCAGCAAGCGCTACAGGCTTAGCCGCCGAGGCGCGTTGCAAGCGGCTGGTCATAATGACAATAATAAAATTTGTGTCTCTTTATAAAATCGACTTATTATTTTGCGATGTGGTGCAACATCGAATACAATTTAAATTAAGATTGCACAGTAGGGTTTAAATGGAAGTGAAAATTGATCAAGAGAATGGACGACTGTAGCTCAGAAATACATACAAGAATACAATAATACAATTCCTCCTCTACGGGGTTCTTACCAAAAATTATCTCATAAATAGAATCCTACCGGATATTATACACCAGCGGAAGTTTTTCACAATTTGAAGAAAGCACACCAAAAAATTCAGAAACCTTTGCAATGGTAGCGGAGAACCCGCAACTTCCAATCCCCTTTGAGAAATATGAATTTTTAATGTAAGATGAGAGGAAAACCCCCGCTTTCCGTGTGACTTTGTGTGTTGGAAAGCGCGTCATTCCCAGGTGAGAATCCAGGAGGTTGTAGGAAAGTAGCTCACACGGCCGGAAAGTACTTTCCGCACCTGTTTATATGGGCAAAAAGTACTTTCCACGCCTGCTACAACCGGTGTAAGGGAGAGAGTGAGGGTGAAGAGCAAACAGTAGCGTATCACGCTTGTCCGCAATTCTCCGGTAGGCACTCCTTGCGTTGTGAAGTCGAGCTCCGAGATCTTATAAAGAATGGCCTGCTGATTTTGTCTGCGAGTGCGTATGCACCGCGTTTGTACATACGAAATAGTGTACGAATGTTATTCTCTCGCTCTCCGAATATTATTCTCTCGCTCTCCGAGACACCGGTGTAGAAGATGAGACACGAGGCAAATGACGTTCGCAAACGAATCACATGATGCAACAATGCAGAAATCGAATGTCGTGAACATTATAATTATTGAAGAACAAAAGAGAGTAAAATGATGGAAGTATTTGTGCTAAACAGTGATTGTCATCTTTAAAGACACACAAAAAGCGAGGATTTTCCTCTCATCTTACATTAAAATAGTATATTGAATAGGATTGGAAAGTAAGCAATCAACTTGTACGAATTACGTCTCTCGGCTTCGCCTCGCGACGCAAACACGTACTTGTTAATCGCTTACTTTCCGCTCCTGTTCAATAATATACTATTACCGACTTTTCCTAGTGGAAAAGTGAGGTATTACTTACACCCGCCCGTTCAGGTTTCCTTATAATATGTATTTATTATTTATTTATTTATTTATTTGTTATTTATTATAAGATTTTTTTGTCCGTCGAACTCCTCCAAAACTACCCGACGGATTTTCTTGAAACTTGGCCATATTGTAGTAGTATATCTGAAGATGTGCACCCGCAATTTTTTTGAGAATCGGACGAGTACTTCTTGAGAAATTTGCAATTTTTTAATTAATTTCTCACTCATTAGGAGTATAGTCGCTCACATTACCTGAAGCAAACCCCTATCCTTTTGTTATCAGTGCGTCTATTGTTATGAAGAACCTTTTATTCGACAGGTTCATTCTTGACAAAGAGTTCATTAAATTAGTTTAGGAGAATGATTTTACATAGTTAGGGCTTCTTTAGGTTTAGGTTAGGTTAGGTTCAGTTATTTCCTCGACTTTTCTCAAAATATATATTTTTTTTCGGATTGTCTTTGTAGCTGGATTTTTAGATGAAGAATATTGGGATGGAATTTGTGGAAGATGGTGGTGATGAGAGACAAATTATGAGCGAATGAAAAGATGAGCGGCTGGAGCTCTAATATACCGTATACTAGACCAATACTAGGCTAAGAATATCGTGTAGGAAAAAGTAATTGTAAAGCTCTTTTTTGTACCGAATTTTCAAGCTAAAAATGTGAGATATTAGATCCATGGCAAGGTTCCTCAAAAACGAGAGTGAACGAGGGCCTGCCGAAGCACGGTCTCTACCGTTAGGTCAAAATGGAAAACGGCGGGCGTCCGAAAAACGCCGTACGTGCCTTATTGACTCAATGAATATTCCTGCATGTAGTTTTTTTTTTTTTTTTTTTCTTTTACGAATTTTAGGTAATTAGAACTGGAGTTTTCTTACATTTTAATATTTCTCATCCCACAACTGGGACTTCTAATTTTTTATTTTTTTCATTCCGCAATTTTTTTTTTCTCGTTACGATTTAGATGTTGCTGACGTTGCTCTTATTTCTTTTCTTTAATTATACCATTTGCTTTTTAGTGTTTTCTTGTGTGCCTACAATTTGTTCGAGAATCAAATGAGCTTAATTGATAGTAATTCATCTATGGTTTTCTGATTGAAATGATGGACAATTTGTTCAGTGATTAGATTTTAGAATTTCTGAACATTTGCCGACTTTTTTTTGAAAAAAAAGGTGACGCGAGAATAATTAGAGTTTATGAGTCCTTACTAGCAGTGATCCTCTCAGTGAATTTTCATTAGTCAAAGGAAAAGTCGTGTACTACTCACGCGACTGCGTGAGTGTTTTTTATCATATATGGCTTGAGGCCGAGGGTCAACAATTCTCAAAATTCGGTTTATAGTGTCACAACTTTTGGACGCAGCAGGACCCCTTCCCAAGTTCTATTCCTATCAACTCAGAAGTCAAATTCTTTCGAAGTCCGTCTCCTATCATTTATAGCCGGATGGCGATTCTGTTGAGTTCCCTTCCATCATAGAATTAAGCTTGAAGGTCAGCGCTTTAGGTCCCTCTCCTATATTATATATCTCTCGAGAGTCGAAATTTTGCCAAGTCCTCCTCCTATCATGTATGAGCCCGAAAGTCAAAACTCTTTCAAGTTCCTCTTCCAATAAACCAGGTTGACCGTTAATATTTGGTCAACGATGATCAATTTTTGATCATGCGACCAAGTGTATACCTACCATATTGTACGATAGGCCTACCATCTCAATTTGGTCATTTAGTAGTCAATATTTTAAAAAAATTGACCAGGTTTTGACCCTTTGCACTAGTCGATTATGAGTCCAATAATTCTTCTCCCACGTATTGACTGTCATTTGTAGTTTGTTTTCAATCAATATATGAGGTGAATGACTTGGTCTATTTTTGATCAGTTTTCTGCAATTATTAGGTATTGACCAGAATTTATTATCATCAATCGGTAAGAAATGAATGTTTTACAGACACAGTTAGTTCCAAGCTCTCCTTCGTGGTGAACATTTCAGTTAATTTTTGGTTGATTCCCACAGTTAATTGACCAAAATTTCGGATCAATTGTGAGTTCACATTAGTTTTCCTTGTTTGATTAAGTATGTCATGAGGGCATTTTCGTTACAATTTCCGATCAACTTTCCGACTGTTTATTTCCGTGATTAGTAGATTGATCTATTTTTAGTCAATTAGTACTAAATATTGACCAAATTTTGCAACTTATTCTTGGTCTGAACTGAATATTTCCTGGTTAGTTTTATGGTTACCCATCGACTGGAATCTGTGGCCAATTTTTAAGCTCCTTTATTCATTGGTCTATTTTCATCCAATTATTCATAAATATTGGTTTTAAAATTGGTGTTCCACAATATATTTCATGGAAACCTGTTCGGCAAAATGACACAAAAATGACTAACTCCGTCCATCTCACTGATTGTCACGTCTGTGTTGAATATTTTTCAATAGTTAGGAACTTTGGCAGAAGATGGCTTCATGTCATTTTTTTGAACTTGAAACGTTGAAGTGACTGCAGTGCTCGCAGATAGAATTTGTAACCAGCTGAAAATAAGGTAAAAAATGAATCTCCCGGTAATGTCATATTTTTGCCAAAGTGATATAATATCATTATATCACAATAATGACATGCTGGCACATAGGACATGGGGCCGAAATCATGTCAGATTTGTGTGAGGAGAATGTTCTAATGACACCGAAAAAACATGATTGGAACATGCTCAAAAATAATGATTTTTTTTGTGACAAACATCTGTCAAAAATAATGATTTTTTTTGTGACAAACATCTGTCAAAAAAATGTCACACAATTGTATAAGTTTCTCGGTTGTAATTGGCTGGAGCTTTTGTTTTTGTACGTCGAAATTTTATCAAAGTGAGCAAAAATGTCTTGTGTCATAATTTTATCATTCTTTACGGCCCACGAGGACTTAATTCTGACTGACAGTTCCAGTCAATGTTTGAATTGATATTTTTATGACTTTGGTTGCGGGGTCAATTTTTTTCAACATTCATCAATTTATAACACATGAATTACATGGTGACTCAATGTTTGACTGAAAATTGTGATCAGTTTTCATGCTGATTTTTTTTGTAACTATTTTGGTATATTTTTAGTACATTATTTCTCAACCTCGATCGACAAATTATGTCTACTTTTAGTCATAAATGAGTGTTTCTTCTTGAATCTTGTGACGAATCAATTTTGACTGAAACTTTCACTCCGAAGAGTCGACATTTTTCGAAGTCTTCTCCTATTATGTATAGGTATATAGATTGGAAATCGACATTTTTCGTCCTTTTCCTGTCATATAACTTGAGAGTCGAAATTTTCACGAGTCCCTCTCCTATCATTTTAAAGCTCCAGAGACGAAAATTTTTATCGCGTATCCTATCATGATAAAGCTTAGGAGATGAAATTTTTTCAAGTCCGGAAATGATTACGTCTCAAGTTGAAGGTGCTAAAACCTTTTCGAGCCCTCTCCCTATCATACATAGCTCAGAAGCTGAAAATTTGTCGAGTCTTGCTTCTATCATTATAGAGTTTAGAGGATGGAATTTCCCCAAATCCGGAAATGACACCGTCACAAGTTAAACACGCTCGCGCTCAGGCTCGTTTTCTGTAAATGCCCCCTCAACAAAAAAGATAGAAAGTTCCCCGCTAAAAAATAAGGACAGATTGAATGGGTAAGGGAGCAAATTTTCAAAGTCGGAAACCGTGTACGAAAAAGTTTTTTCACTTTTATTTTTCTTTATTTTTTGTTTTTTTGTCCTCCAAAAAATACAGTACATTTCATATCTTGCAACTCCATGTTGCATAATCTTGCAACTCGGTCTTTTTTCACAAATAAACAAATAGAGTTTGTTATGCAATGCCGTATCTACTTGATCAGTGCTGGTAAATAAAAAGTCGAAAAAAACTTCTTGACAATACATCAAACTGAGTTCGTATTCATTCACGCAGTTTAAATATAAACCACATACCATCTCTTTGGCCGCTACCGTCCGTCGGAAGAGCTTTGTACAAGTCGTGGGATAATTTTTCGCTCCTATTGGCGGCGCTGACATTAGTAAAACTGTCGGGCGACCAAAACCACGAGCAGGTCGTTTCAAAATCACAATTAATATTTGGGCTATTTTTTGTCATTCGCGCATAACCTTGCCCATGCGAATGAATCGGTAAACAAGAGGCAATGAGTAGCAAAAAGAAGCTGTAAACTTTTACAAAATACCAGCTCATAATATACAAAAATACGTGTGCTATGATTGATTCGTAATTTTAAATAACCGCACCATTCAAATTAAGGAAAAGAGATAGCGATATTACGCCTACAAACGAGAATATCGAAAGCATCGGAATTACGGCGTTTATTATGAAAGCGATTCATGAGTAAGTATATAAAATTCATTCCACTATCACGATTATCATTTTCAAAAAATTTGACCAATAGGTCTGTACCATGGTATGACGCTCAAGTATTTTCAACACCGACGAAAGAATTTCTCATCGAGAGCATTCGCGAAGCTTCCTCAAAATAAGGAAAAAAATTGAGGACTGAAATGAAATTTGCGTGCAATCTTTAAGCAGCTGAAAAATCACTGCGTCGGCAGTGTTGTGAGCATGCACGAGATGAAATTTCCTCATCTGTACTGATACAGCGCGGAGGCTGGGAGTTTCTGCTAGAAATGCACGGAATATCAGCATTAGTGGAGAGAACGTAAAGTACGCAAGATCATCTCGTTGCCATAACTCACAAGCATCCTACGTCATGAGGGTTCGCTTTAGCAAATTGTGACTGCCTCAAAAGCATTGTATTTCCCTTTGAAATTCCAACACGTATTTTCTGATTTAGCTTCTTCGTACGTCAACATGGAATAACTTACAATAATGCTGTGCGTTCGATTTTCAAAAATACTTTGAAATTGTAGGCCTAGTGTATTTGTATAGGTATAGATGATAAATATTTACAATAAACTGTTAGGCTATTCGATTTCTAATTGGTATGTAAATTTTGATAACTTTTGATGTACTTTTAGTCCAAGAAACATCTATCTAATACTCTAAAAATTCATTCCGTCCCTATACTTCTCATTTCTGATTGCCCAATACAATTTAGCTAGAAAACAGCTAAAGTCGAATATTACGTGTATCCTATTTAGCCCAGTAGAATTACAGTAAATAAGTAGTTTGAAAAAAAAAAATGTCCATCAAAGCTTTTATTGCTGGAAAGTGTTGGCCTTGGTGTCCTTGTTATGTGGTAAAAACCCATCACCCCCACCCTTTGCGGAACCCCTTAAAAAAGGGGCTCATTCGGCACATTTTTTGGTTTTTCGAATTTTTCTCAAAAAGTATGAGATTTAGAGCAGAAATACCTCGGTACAAAAAAATTTCCCATAAAATTTACCATCGAATAAAGTCATTTTTATAATACATGCAGCGAAAGTGCCGCGTATTGTGTTCGTTTTTTGAAGCGAAACTCGCCGTTATCAGAACCGTGGCAAAAATGTTTTTCCCGTGGCGAAAGTGTTTTACCCGTAGCGAAAATCGCGTCAGTGGTGCCATTTAAACAATAATTGAACATCAAAACTATAACAAATTCTACTTTTGAGAGTCTAATTTTGCTTCATGTATTATAAAAAGTACTGTTTGTAATTCGTGTCGAAAAACAATATTGTAACTCGCTCACTATCCGCACTCGCTTTGCTCGTGCGGCTACACTTCGCTCGTTCCAATATTGCTTGTTTTCGCCACTCGATACAAAATGTACTATACTTTTTCGGTTACGATAATTTGACGCTGTATAACAATATCTGCAATTTCACTGTTTTCAGAAATTTTCAATTTTTCGAGTCTTTTCCTAACGTTTTTCTGATTTTAAACTTCAAGAAATTGTTGTATAGCTTCAAATTATTGTGACTGAGTAAATGATGAGGTCAGTCAGTAGAGAATTATACTGAGGACATTTTTGCAATACGTATTTTCCCTCTAAATCTCAAACTTTTTTAGGAAAATCAGAAAAACTTACAGAAAAAAATTGAAAACCATGACAATTTCCAAAAACAGTAAATTTTCAGATATTGTCATATGGCTTCAAATTATTGTAACCGAGTGAATGAGGCATTGCTTAATGGTAAATTTTATGGGGAATCTTTTTGTACTGAGGTATTTCTGCTCTAAATCTCAAACTTTTTGACAAAAATTGGAAAAACGTTAGGAAAAAACACGAAAAATTGAAAATTTATAAAAACAGTAAATTTGCAGATATTGTTATACAGCGTCAAATTATCGTAACCGAAGAAGTAATGACTCTATTCGATGGTAAATTTTATGGGTTATCTTTTTGTACTGAGGTATTTCTGCTCTAAATCTCATACTTTTTGAGAAAAATTCGACAAACCAAAAAATGTGCCAAATGAGCCCCTTTTTAATGGGTTCCGCAAAGGGTGGGGGTGATGGGTTTTTACCACATAACAAGGACACCAAGGCCAACACTTTCCAGCAATAAAAGCTTTGATGGACATTTTTTTTTTTTCAAAACGGTAATTCTACTGGGCTAATTACCATTTGTACGATGGTAAGATCACTACTTATCTCAAGAAACCCTCATTCTCGATTTTACTTGTCTAGTCCGAGAATCGGTGTCGTAATTTTATATATTATGAGAAATGTAAACATTTCATTATACTCGTAGTCATGTTTAGACTGAAGAAAGAAATTCTATTGTAACGTCTTTGTATTAAATCAGCTTTCTCAGTCCTGTCGAGAGCTTAGGCAGTAGCCCACCTATACAAATAAGCTGCTCGACCCAGATGTTCGCGAGCGTTCAGAGATTTTGTTTAAAACTTCGTTTGTACAGTATATTTATTAATCGTCTTTTTAGGTTATTAGTCCAAGCCAAAATTTCGCAAATAAAAACATCGTCTGGGAGCATAGGGGTTTTTGGTGGGAATTGTAAGTACGCCACCCACAAACAACATATTTAAAATCCCACCCCCAAAAGGGATGCTTACCCCTTATTGGGTGGGTGTAACGTCGAAAATTTGAGTTTTTTGCAAATGACTCGTCAAATTTTGATCTGAATGGAAATTGTTTCAAACAGAAATTGTTCCTCGTCAAATTTCGTGTAAAATGAAGTATACATATTATGCTATTCTAGGTGGAACAGTGCAGGAAATATCCTGTGTTAAAATTAGATACAATTTTTAAAATTTACAATTTTCCATATTTTATCGTTGAATCCTGAGAAATATCTATTCAAAATGAAATGGTATGGAACAGTTCGTGAAGTAAAAATCATCCTTCATTCAACGTAAAAGATGTACAATTATTACAATGAGTACTTGTATTTTCTAATTGTACATTGAGTTTCTTCCTCGTACTTTCATCCTTACTGTCCACACTTTCATCTGCATTGCTTTCCTGCTTCCCGTCAAAGTGGGACATTTCTTCTTCAGTTATAACACCTCCAGAATTTAAACACGCCAGACCGAGACAGCCGATCTCTCATATTTAATGTCACCAAATTTAGTGCCATAATTTTTTAGAGGAATGGTTTTCCACCTCATAAGCTGAATGGCAGTTTACATTTTTGCTTGCAATAATACCACTTCCGAGAGCTATTAGTTCTTCGATATGCCTAAAAGGGTCAGATTAGAAAACCATATATGAAGAATAGGTAACCACGCGCATTGCTCCGATCAGCATGCTGATGAGAGGTAGTTTTCAGGAGGCCAGTATATTCCTCTACAGCATCGATTGTATATTTCACTGCATACTGGTCCACTGATTGACGACGCTATACCACGGCCATACCTGTTATTTTCGTTGACTTTATAACGGTTTGCTCGATGATCATACCAGACCAGACGCCGCACCAAAATATTCCATTTCGTCGAAGTGTACTTTTCCCTTCCGAGGTGATTTGAGCGAACTCCTCTGATGTCAATTTTGACGAAAAAGAAAGCATACGAGACCTTGTGAATAATGATGTGCGTCTTCGGCGTATTCAACTAGAGGTCGGCGGTTGAGTGAAAATATTGTATGATGTTTCTGACACAACTTATGTGCAAATCCCAATCTGCACTTCTTTCAGCCCCAATGGAATTCTTTACCAAGTTTACCATTCGAATATAATGCACTCAAAGCTTCGCGGTTTTGCCTCTTGTCTCCAAAGTTCGTGAAATAATCTCAATTCCAACTAGAAGAGATAAAATTTCGCTATCCGAAAGACGATGAAGAATTGTTTTTCATCCAGAAAAATCATCAATTATTTCCTTTAATGCTGCATTATAGCTCATCAAGCGTGAAGTACATGTCTTTTAATGCTCTCATAATCAATACAAATTGCAACAAGGAATATCCTCGGGTCGCACGACTGTAAGAACGTCCATCCAAAATCACACATTAATTGCTTTTGACACGTGAATTGTCGACAACCCTTCTTTTAATCCACTTTCTTTAATAATATATACAGCACAAACATAATAATAATAATAATAATAATAATAATAATAATAATAATAATAGCGTTGGCAAAAAAATGGGCCCTACAAGCAGAAGTAAAGCCGTACTGGGAGTATGAGCCTGTCCGTGCATATGAAAATGAAAAAGCTGAACTGCTCTGGGATCGAACGATATACACGCACAAAACAGTCACCCACAATAGACCTGACATTGTGCTAAAAAATAAAGATGAAAATACCACGTTTCTAATCGACATAGCGGTGCCAAACCAAAATAATATGAAGAAGACCTTGAACCAAAAATTCAGCAAATACAAGGAACTATCAATGGAAGTGGCCAAACAGTGGAAGACGCGGACGCGAACGCTACCGATAGTGGTCACAGCAACAGGTGTGTTTCCAAAGACCACCACAAAGAATCTGCGGGAACTAGGCTGTGCGAGAAATGAAATACGAGCAATCCAAAAGCGGTTATACTCCATACCACGCGCATTGTTAGAAAAGTCATTGGCGACGAAGAGACTACACACTGTCTATAGACTTGGTCTGAGACCCTCTATAGATAAGTAATACCGGGAACTCCCGTGAATGGAAGAATAATAATAATAATAATAATAATAATAATAATAATGAATAATTGATATAGTTCCTATAGTAATATCAGCAACAGGAGTGGTCCCTGTCGGCACAGTCGCAGGAATAAAGAAAATTGTCCAGGACAAATACTGGCAACAATACGTACTAAAAGAAGAGCAAAAAGCGGCAATCCTAACAACAACAACAATAGTCAGAAAAATTATAGCCGACAGTTACTAACACGGGAAACCATTGCTATATATTAGCACGTTCCTCGTGAAATTACGGGGTGATTCACCCTTGCAGAAAGGAAATAATAATAATAATAACAGCCTCACTTACGCCAATTCTGGCCAACGGCCTCGCAACCACTCACAATTTGTGAATATCTGTGGTGCGGTATGAGGACTTCACTTCCCACGGTGTCCTAGTCCGGCTTGGGAAGGTGACGAAATGACGCGTTATTATTATGTGCAGGGTCCTTCTCTTATTAATTTTTTCTTCGCATGTGTGCGAAATAGGGGTTGCTGGTTTAGCCGATTAACCGCGTCTTTACGACGCTGAACCAGATCCACAGCTTCCCGTCTACTGCACAGGCCTGTTCGAGCGTTTAGATGCCGCCGGTAATCCCCACTTTTAGATTATCCAACTCGTTGCTGATACAGGTTGATCGGCTCAGTGACATTAACAGATAACATGATGTTAGAAGTGATTGTTCGAGAGATAACCTGTTACTGTTAACGCTTGCTCGAAGCTGGTATCGAACCGCGGACCTTCGGGTTACGAGGCCGCGTTCGTACCGCTCCGCCACTGAGCCACTAGCACAAACATACCAAGAGTAAAAGAACCCAACCCCACCCCATTGTAATATTACATTACAAATTTTTTATGATGGTGTGGAGCAACAATATCTCTAGCCTTCATACAGAGTAGTTGGTCAAATGTCCTAAACATAATTGGTACCTACTTTGATTAATTCCAGGGTTTTGTTCAACTTCATAACAGAGAGCGGTTTACATATATTGTATCAGTTTCCGGGAAGTGAATTGATGAAAAAGAACGGGGAAAAAATTGGGAATTCTGCAACGTACGTGTTGTCAAACACTACGTGGTGTGATGCAACACCTGACAAAGAAATTGACACAATTTCTTTCCGTTCTGCTTTTTGTTCGTTAATTTTTGTTGCCTACTTATAAGCCCTCAAAATCGCAACCTTGTCGGAGAGTAGCACAATAACCTTTTTGTGAGTGTCTTGGTTTACAACAATATTGTTTATTTTTGAAACAAACTCAAACATGTAGTTTTTGCGAATCAATACATAGTACTCAATTATAAAGTTTTACATGGGCTGATGGAGACAAAAAGTACCCAATTCATATGACATCTTTTTATACAATATTGTGATTGACTTTCTCAAATTTTGATTTGTCGTGGGTTTTTGTAATTGATAGTTCAGCGTCAAATTTAGCCTTTTCTATCTCCTTTGCAAAAATCCTGGAAGAAAAACAATAATTTATTATATTGCAAGGATACTAAAAAATTATTTTTCCAAGAGCCCTCAAACACATCCCAAGTATTAAGCCTATTTTTTTTATTTTGCATAAGACTTTTAGAACGACACAGAAGTATCAAATTGAACATCAAAATTAAAAACACTACTCTTATCCTAAAATATTAAAAAAATAAATAAATAAATAAGGTAGCTCACTTAATTAGATACTCGGGATGGCTCTCAAGAACATTGTTCATTGAAGCTATCAGAGGAAACCTGTTTTATAGGAGCTTTTTGGGGCATTTTTTCATTTTCTCTCTAGATGATTGTTTGTTTTGTAATATTTGCATAAGGATTTTTTTTATTAAACTTTGTTTCACTCCACCTTCAGAATTTTTTCCTTACCTACACTATCAAACCTGTTCAAAAATAGTTCTTTTTCCAATGGTTCCTATGAATAGGCAACCTGATACACTCGTCACAATTGTTGGCCACCTGTAGCCTCTCCTCTCGTCCAAAACCTTTCACCCTTTTATAATAGACCACCTAAGATATCTTACTATCCTCCTAATATACAGTAATTTAAGCTAAATTAGACTGAAAGCATAACTTGATGAACATACAAGGAAAACATCATTTTTATTATACGTGAACTCAAATTACGTTATTATGGCTGAGTTAGGCGGGTGAAAAGGTGTCGCTTTCAAGATGAGTAGTGATACTCTGTGATAAGAGAAGAAGCGGGATAAAAAGTATTTCATTATTACCCGCTGCGTGAAGAATAGGGTAATAATGGAAGTTACCAGTAATTTTGATAGAGTTCGCTTGCTGTAAATTGCAAAGTTCAAAGTTTTGATTTATGTCTTTGTTCATTTATAATAAAAAGTACATTATAAAACTAGATGCATTCAAGTGCGCTACATCAACTCGTGCGTTTGCTTCACTCGCTTTCGCTCGTTTTGCAAACCTTCGCACTCGTCGATAATTGCGCACTTTATGCATCTAGTTGTATAATATATTATTTTAAGAGATAGAAATTTTTCAAAGTCTTTTTTCCATACTTAGTGGTAAAATAGGCGATTAATCGATCATTTTCAGTACCTAGATATTGTTTATAAACAATCTATTTCAGTTGCGGGATGGTCGCAGGTTTTGACTCATCGTTTTACTCACTCCAGGGATGCCAGTTGACTACAACCAAATGCCGTTATACCTTCCAGCTAATCCACTTATGTCTTCCACAAGCTTTTAAGTATGAAAAAAAATATTGTATTATACGTGGTCTGAAACCTCAGGACGTTGTATTCACTCAGTTTATGACCTTGTATAATACATAACTATTTTTCTATCATTATTTAGGTCAGAATTTGAAATTTCTCCATGTTCTTCACTTATTAGAAATGTAATAATATGTAGCTTGATGGCTTAAATTTCTTCAAGTACCTCGCCACCCTTTGTGGTAGGAATTTTCCCTGGTCGCATTACTGATATTAAAAAAAGAGAACTAGGAGAAAAAGTAAGAAACAAATATTAGGTATAGGCCAGCATACCAAATTTTCTGAAAACAAATTAGTTCAACCTAACCAAAACAAACCAGATCTGTCTCCAAATAAATAAATTGATAATCAATTGATTCTCAAAATTTTTTCACTGCTTGTTTTTGTAGAGAAAACTGTAGAATAATGAAGGAAACGACCCAAGTTCATTTTTTGTTCTCTAACAAAGAAAACTACAAAAATTTATGAGTGCAATTTGTTCAATTGAAATATTTTGAGAGAGTGAGTATAGTAGGTGGTAAATTTCAACTATCAGTATTGACGGAAGGGTTGATTCTGTTCTCCCGGCAATCTACAATTCACTGAAGAATTTCTTACTTGGCCAATCGTTTTTGTAGCAATTTGGACAGCGCGCAAACTGGTCCTTCTGCGTACAAATAATACATGTAACCCAACACATAGGTTGTCACAATATCTCCAAAAACCATAAACATCTGCAGAAGGTAAAAAATGAATTATTTATAAGTAAGTTTTGTTGGTTTTGTAAGTCAGACGTTGAAGATCCATATTTCTCAATGTAGCCTACCTCCTTCTTTACATTTTTCTTTCTGAGTAAAATTGAGAAGTCTACACAGTACCTTTGAAAAAAGTTCCAAATCTACACTATTTTAATTTGTGAACTGAGGGACCTTCCAACAGAAGAGGGACCTTAGGGTGAAAAAAACTGCAGCACCCCCTCGGCAGATCGCATCGTGTTAGTTTCACAACGCAATCTGCCAAGTGGTGCTACAGTTTTTCCACCCTACGGTCCCTTTTCTGTAAGAAAGTCATTTGAAAAATTGCTCAATCAGACATAGAGAAGTATTCAAACCAGGCATCCGCCAGGATCGCTCACAACGCGCGCGACTTGTTCAACAGTAGTGGTACTTCTACCAGAATTGTATGAGGTATCAAAACTACGGCTGTATATGCGATGAAAATGAAAAATTGGTATTATCTCTTGAATGAAGCGAAATTGAACGTTTTGTCTACTCATCTAAAATGTGGAACGTGCGTTTGTAGACTTGGAAGTTTTTCACTGCGTAGCCCGTATATTTTTATACAAAACATGAGACGTCTTTCGACAAAGCTGTCATCATCAGAATGAAAAGGAATTCTACAACTAAAACGGATTACAATTCATAAATGTAAATTACAAGAACAAACACGAATTAAACTTCTGTACATTCATATTCCGGAGCGGTGCAATAAAGCTTATTGATGAGGTCATCTTCATATTATATATGTTAAGCCGAATCCGTCAAATTGCCGATTTTATAAAATCGGCAGAAATTTTGCCGAATTTACCAAATCGGCAGCTTAAACGCTAATTCTGCTGATTTTATAAAATCGGCAAAAAAATTCTGCTGGTTTTATAAAATCGGCAGACAGTTGCCGATTTTATGAAATCGCAACATGGTTATGAAAGGAAACTGAATCATTGCAATTATATGTGATATTTCTTTCTCTTGTTCTCCTTTTTTTTTTTTTTCTTCTTGATTGCATTCAATGACAATCTTTGAGGAAGGGGGTGCAATGCGGCCCGCCATTTAGGGCGTACATTTCAGAATCTCGAGGGGTGATTGTTTTTTTTTTTCCTTGATTTCGATAATGACGACGATTAACTTATACTCTGACTCTTTTCATATTTTTCAATTTCTTGGATAATGACAAAGATTAACTTTTTCTGACTTTTTCAAATTGAATTTTCCCATTCGTTAAATGTTATTGTGATTATTTGCTCTACAAAATTTATTTCATGACTGGGATCTTTTCAATCTTCATTTTCTACTGTCTTAATATTGAACATTATTGTGATTATTTGCTCTACAAAATTTATTTTATTTGTAGATATCATCATTTCACCCTGGCCAACTAATAAAATGTTATCGGGTTAATTAACCTTAATTTGCTTCAGATGTGCTCACATGAATTCGTTTGCAAATATTCTCAAAGTTTATCATCTATAGGTACTTCAGATCAAGTAGAAATTTTGCCTATTTTATAAAATCGGCAACAAATTCTGCCGATTTTAGAAATTCGGCAAAATTTGTTGCTGATTTTATAAAATCGGCAATTTGACGGATTCGGCTTAACATATATAGCCCGATTTACGAGGTTGTAGGCGTGGTGAGTTCTCATCTTCACAATTTTAATTTCTTCAAGGGCTTTTCGCCGGCGTTTATTATTCTCGACGTGTAAGATGATCTCATCACCTCCGAGATGTCTATTGTCCAGAGGGTGCTTCGCGAAGGCAGATTTTGTGAAGTTACTGTTGTCGTACGCTGATGCGTGCTCATTGATCCTAGCACGGACAGCTCGGCCGGTTTCTCCGACATAACAAGCGGGATAATCGCGACAACAGAGTAAGTGTACACCGCTCCTAGATAAGGGAGGGGTCGAATCTTTACCATTAGGAAGGAGTTTTCGGAGCTTTAAGTGAGGGTAGAATATAGGGGCGATATTACCGGTCTTAATTACATCTCTAATCAGAGATGTGAGTTTAGGGAGATAAGAAATTATGACAGGTGACTTCCTCCGACCTGTCCTGGTGGTCCGTTGGAGAGCTACCATCTGCCTTCGCTAGGCACCTTCTGGACAATGGACATCTCGGAGGTGATGAGATCATTTTACACGTCGAGAATAATAAACGCCGGCAAAAAGCCCTTGAAGAAATCGAAATTGTGAAGATGAGAACTCACCACGCCTACAACCTCGTAAATCGGGTTATATATAATATGAAGACGACCTCATCAATAAGCTTTATTGCACCGCTCCGGAATATGAATGTACAGAAGTTTAATTCGTTTTTGTTCTTGTAATTTACATTTATGAATTGTAATCCGTTTTAGTAGTAGAATTTCTTTTCATTCCAATGATGACAACTTTGTCGAAAGACGTCTCATGTTTTGTTTAAAAATATACGGGCTACGCAGTGAAAAACTTCTTTCTCTTCTTAAGATGTCCCGTAATGTGTCGGAAACAATCTCTCATAATCTTTATTGGATTTCATGAAGCCAAATTTGCTTCATTCTTGTGTTATTTCAAGTTTTTCATTTTTATCTCATATACGGCCATAGTCTTAATATTTCATACAATTTTGCCTCGCTGGAAGGCAACACTAGCGCTGCCCGGTTCGAATACTTTTTGCCTGTTTTTTTTTCCTTTTTTTTTTCTCCCTTTCAACAAGTATTGGTTATATCTTCTCTCCGACCACCTTATTTTATGTTGATGAGATACTACTTGACATACACATTGCAGAAATACTCAAGAGTTTTACTTACAATCATTTTATATGAATAGAATACAGGTGTTCTGATGGATGCGGTCAGGGTCATAAGTGACAGAGTATTCATTAAAAACACGGAGTACGTCATACGTCCAAATATTGTGAAGATAGGGTGATTGAATATTTGGTCAAGTAAACCTATAGTAAAAGAGTAGGAATAAGTTGGGGTTTATTGAACATAAATTCTGTAAATACTGTAGCAAAATATGAAGAAACATTTCAAGGAAAAAAGGTATAAGTACATAGAAACATTATACATCTTATTTTCGGACAAAGAGCGGGGGCTGTAGAATTATAGTTGTACCTTGATAATAAAAAAAAACAAAAACAAAAAGAAAGAAAAGATGCCATTCAATTGCGTAGACTGAATATAAGAGTATGAATTTTGTGACAAACACTCGTAATTGAATATGTCAGGCACACGATCATGAGGCATAAATTAAAGATTATTGAGCTGGGAAAATATAATAAAATAGACAACTAGAATTATAAACTTGCTTCATAAGTTGCTCCACAAGCGTGTGGTTCATTTTCTGTCACACATCATTATTTCTTACAAGGAGCGTGGTGCTTTTGGTTGGAGCTCTGTTTTGACGCAACGATTTAATAAAATTATAGTGGTAGTCCAGAAGCCCAACTTATTTCAAAATACAACCTTAACGAGGTAGGATATCGGCGGTCCACAGAATCAACAGCGCTAGTGTCGCAATTATTTTCACCAGTACATATATTGCGAAGAGAGGGGAGCAGTGGCGTATTTGCGGGGGCTGGGGTCCAAACCCCAGAGCGTTACTTTGGGACATTCGGAATGCTGGTAGCGATGGCGCGCTACCGTCGACATCTCTATTGACATGATCATGGGCAATTTCCCATTTAACTACGTGTTAACTAATCTCGAAATATCTTTGGAACAAAGGCTTTTTTTGAAAAATTGAAGAGAATGAATTTTATTGGTCTTTAAATTATCTTTCACATGAGACCATTCTCTTTTTGGTCCAAATTTTTTCGGAAAATGAGCAGTTCTTTTTTTGACACTATTGAAATTGTAGAGTGCGACTCTTTCGCGCTTGCACTCCGAATACACTTGCCAAGTCTGAAATTAATAAATTACAGTAAACTTTTTTCTTAGTGGTACTTTGTCTTCGTAAATTTTCAGGCCCCTCCCTCAGAAAAATTTTCAAAATACGCCACTGAGGGGGAGGCAAAAAATAAAGTGACTGTATCACACCTCTTGAACGTAAAAATACAAAAAAGAAATACGATAGATCAGTTCTTCTTTCCGTGGTAATGTACGTCTCATTCACGTTAATTTGTTGGCTTAGATCTGCACACTTTTGTATCTCGTTCTACACTTTAAACTCCACTATAGGAATTTTAATTTTTCTGGATTGAAAAGCCTGCTTCAAATGAGCTCGAAAAGTGAAGTATACAAACTTGAATGTGATGACTGCTCGGTTGTGGGTATAGGACAACAAGGAAAGAGCTTCAACTCACATGAAGTAGAACACGATAGAGCTATTTGATTGACTATACAAAATGAATCAGTAGCTCTATCAGTAGCTCTTACAGCCCATATTTCAGAATCTCATCATTTCTTCCCCAAAAATTCAGGAGTTACTTTCCCTCACCAGAATAATTGGAAAGCTAAAAGGCTGGCACTTTAGAAATCAAAATTGTCAAATCTAATAAAAATAACAGGTATTATATAATATCTCGATACTTACCAAATCCATTTGTCAAGTAAGACAGTAAAAGGTAAACACTAAGAAGAGCAAAGAATACTCTGTGTAGGGAGGCATACAAAGCGTTCTCCACAAGGTTGAATGGTCGTTCAGATTGGTAGAATACTATACCATAATACTGACTAGATTCACCAATAATGATGGACGATATACCACCAATTACTATCATCCTCTGTAAAGAAACAAGCTCTTTTTATGAGTGTATGATAGCCGTATTCTTATGTTCTTTTGGGACTTTCTGGGGCTCTTAAGTGCACTGAAAATTATATTGAAGTTTAAGAATACGGCTGTGAGTTTTACGCCAATTCGATCATCTTAATTAGATCACAATAGTAGAACTGCTGTTCTAGACTATTTACCTCAGCCCGAAATTAAGCATTGCGATAAATCCTATTTCTGAATGTAATACCTAAATAGTTCTGTTAAGATCAACATCTTCACAACCCTCTTACCTCTCCGCCCACTAATCTATTTTTAATCATCTCAATTATTGCTATATTTAGCCGCTCCTCTTCCCATCCACTCATGCATCGTATTCACTCTCATCCTCAGTGTCGAACATATAATAATTAGAGCCCTATATAATGAGACAGATTACGAATTATATATTCGACCCTGAGGATGAATGCAACGCATTCGAAACGTTGGTTGACGTATACACATATTTTGTTTCTTTCTGTGAAAGGTCGTGCTAAATAAATTCTGCAATATCATATTTCGCTTTCACGATCAAAATTGTTTCATTATTACATTTTTGTTTGAAATTTTTGACGTACTACCAACAGTTTTTCATTAGAACTATGACCTCACCGAACTAAAAACTTCTCACAAATTAGTAAGAAGACAGAAAGTGGAAAAATCCATACCTTTATCTAGGAAAATGTATCATAAGCTTAAGATCTCTGAATCTTCCTTTCTGAATAAATTGTTCGCTAAATCTGAACAAAATGGTCAAAAATTCCTCAGACGTTGAAAAATTATTGAGAGGACAGAATTCATGCGTAATATACCCTGTCTTTAGATTAGAAAAAAATACTAAGCCTCTGTTCTCAGAATTTCCTTAACTGAACTGACTATAATTAGCTTGAGAGAACATACCTTTGAAAACTTGAAATTTTGCTTTTGTGCTATAACCGTCACATAAGCGCCCAAGAAACCGACTAGATAAGGTCCAGCTCGGGAATAAATAGCAGAATAAAGATTTTTGAATTCGATTGACTTTCGCGGATTTTCCAATAGTCTGAAAAATAAGTAATATAGTAACTTATATGTATATAGCTTGATGCATTTTATTTTCATTTTTTATTTTTTTCAGGTCAAATAATTTTATGATACAAATCATTCATCTTACGGCATGAACAGTTTCAATAGTCCATTATAATTGTTTGAGTACGTGACCAAAAAGGTGACAATCATAGAAGAAAAGAGAATGGAAATTGTCAAAAATAGGCCCAGCTTTGGTTTTCTTACAATGACATAAACCAAGACAGACGCCAACATACAAAGTAACATATCCGTTGTCACATACCATCCAATAAGCAGACACTACAAAATCAGAAAAGAATATTTCATTGTAAACAAATAGGCTATTTATTTATTTTTTCTTTTTTGAGGGGGGGGGGGGGGAGATTCCGTGTTTTCTAAATAATGCAAAAAAATTGGAGGCTCATAATTCTTTCCTGTTCCTAAATAAACAATTGTTTATTGTTAGCTACCATTTATTGACTTTTCTTAATCATTGGTTGAGTAGTAAAACAAGACTGTATTCGGATTTCTTAGTTTTTTGCTCTCATTGGCTGTTACATGACAGAAATTCATTTTCTTTGAAAGATCTGGATCTTTCTTTTCTTCCGAAATCTAGAGCTTAAGAAATCTAGATTTTGTCCTATGTCAAGATTTTGTGGAAACTAAGAAATTTGCATATTTGTTCCACTTAGGTCTAGAACCTGAGATTTGCTTCCCTTTTACGTGTTGAGATCTAAAATGACAAAGTACTCTCGCGCCCAAATAATCGTAGAGTCAAAATTATGATAGAAATTGAGTTCCATTCATCAAAAAGTATAATAACAGTCTTCACGATTCTAGAATACATGCCGTAGGTATATTATCATTATTCGGGTATCGAGAATAATCAAACAATTTTTGAAAGACTGCAGGAAAATTTGAAAAATGCCGCGCAGAAATAAAACTCGCTAGGGCTGCAATAATTGAGACTGGACAAATTGTAGTGTCGCTAGCAACGTTTAGCATAGACCGATTTCCTGTGATGTCAAAACCTTTAATTCTGGTTGAATACTTGTTCTCTGCTGCTAATTTTGGGGCAGCCATCATTCAAGATCCCCTAAGAATACATGGGGAAAGTTTCGATCATTTATTGATACATTGAAACGAGAAATAAAAAAGGAAATGTGTAAAATTAGTTTGTTCATTCGTGCAATTCTAGCAAAGGTGCGCGGCCGGAGCTACAAGTGCCAAAAGAGCGGCTCCGCTCCGCTCCTCAATTTTTGTCATTTAGGAGCTAAGGGTTCGCTCCACTCCGCAATTTGCGGAGCTGGGATCGGGTTGGCTCCGGCTTATTTTACCGCGGCTCCGCACCCTTGAATTCTAGTGCTGTCCGGTCCAAATAGTGCAATTTCTGTTTTTCTGGTGTAAGGCGGGCCTAGTTTGACGGCCAATTTTAAACAGGGAGCTTTCACTGTGGCGATTTGTGGTCCTTTTTGTGAAGCATATGACTTATAGAATATATTTTGACATGTACATGTCCTTGCTCTGGTCTTATCCTTATGGAAATTTTCATTGTGGTAGTGATTCTTAAATCTGCGAGTCCGAGCGCGAGTCCGAGGGGGCCCCCACCCCCCCCCCTCTCGAAAGGCACTTTAAAAAATTTCGAGGTTTTCTCAGGGGAGTGATTCTCAAATCTGCGAGTCCGAGTTCGCGAGTCCGAAGTAGTAGTTTATCCTAATATAATGAATAGATTTATACTCGGCAAAGAAGACGCTGAAAGCCATTATGAAGCTATTAGCTTGTAACGTCATAGATTCGGTGACGTCATAAGGCGGTGACGTCATAGGTCCGTGACGTCATAAGTCGTGAATTCTGGTCCCCTAACAACATCTGAAACATACTGAAGCGGGACGAACGAGCGGAGCGAGTGAGGCCCATTAATCTCATCAGCCTGAAATATAATAAAGTGGACTTACACTAGACCAAGAAGCGGGACGAACGAGCGGAGCGAGTGAGGCCCAGTAATCTCATTAGCTTGAAATATACTAAAGTAGACTTATACTGGACCATGAAGCCGGACAAACGAGCGGAGCGAGTGAGGCCCAGTAATCTCATCAGCCTGAAATATACTAAAGTAGACTTACACTAGACCAAGAAGGCTCATTAGCCTAAAATATTACAAAGTAGACTTATACTAGATCAAGCGAGTGTGCCGCTCTAAAGCCTTAGTCTAGAACTCTCAAATATTTTTTTCTCGCATTATCCACTACATATCAGATTGGGCAAAATTTTGAAAAGACATGGACATGATCCTTATCTTTTTGGCTGCGCGAAGAAATCCAATACCCAAAATATCTAGATTCCTGAATCCCTCTCCAATAGCTCGGCCTCCTTTATCATCAGATGGTGGAGTCACAGGGAGTGATCAGGGATTCAATTAAGATGCAACGTCACAGGAAGTGATCCGTGACGTCATTAAATTGACTATTTGAAAAAGAGTCCGGTGTTTCTGACAAAGATGATTGAACCATAAGAGAACTTTTTTATTTTAAAAAACTCTGATTACAAGATAAAAACAAATTTTTATAATCCATTGCTTTCACATGTAAAATCATTCAGCAACACTGTAGTATTTACCAAGGCTTCGGAGCCGGAGCCAATTTTTTTTTTGGTCGGAGCTGAGCGGAGCCAGCTCCGACATCGAGCTCCGCGGCTCCGGAGCCCCGGAGCTCACAAAAGACAACAAAATGACAATGTTATCTAGCGTTAAAGAAAAAACTTTACAGAAACGCATAAAAGTTTATTGTTTATATGTGACCGCGGTTTCGCGATTAGAGGTGCATCTCGAACACAATGTTTGCAATTTCAGGGGCCATACCTACAGTTTCTCTGATGGGCTACAAATGGGAGCCCCCCTTAGCTCACTTATATCTAATGTTTACTTAGATGCTCTTGAAAACCATCTATTTAATAACTCCCCGTACATGTATGACGTAGTTTTTTGGGGTCGCTACGTCGACGACATCTTTTGTGTTTACAACGGGTGTGAATCCTCACGTGATTCTCTCCTCCGCACCCTCAACTCCTATCACCCCAATATTAAATTTACTTTAGAACTTGGAGGTCAGACTATAAATTTCCTTGATCTCAAGATTACCATTAAAAGCAAAAATTCCAGGCATACCCTTAACGATAACTTTGATTTTGATATTTTTCGGAAACCTACCACCACAGACTCTACCATCAACCAGCGCTCCTTCCACCCTCATGCTCATAAGAGAGCAGCCTACTTATCTATGATACACCGGGCGCTCACTGTCCCGCTCAGTGAATACAACCTTAATAAAGAAATCAACACGATTAAACATATAGCTAAAATTAACAACATACTTATTGACGTTGATAAAGTAATTAAAAAGAAACTCCATACCGATAGCCTAAAACGTACTTCTTCACTAATTGCTATCAATCACATCCACGATAATACTCGGTGGCTTAGAGTACCATTCATTGGTAACTCCTCTTACAAAATATCTCGCGTTCTTCGCCATATAGGCTACCGCCCTGCGTTTTATACATTATACAGTCTCCGTAGGCTCTCCCAATTAAAAGACCCTACCCCTACAATGATGAAAAGTGGTGTCTATCGTCTTAATTGTGGGGAGTGCAACACTATCTATATAGGCCAGACTGGTAGGTCTCTCCTCACGAGAGTCAAGGAGCATGACAGCGCTTGGAAAGCTCGTCTAAAATTCTTAAATAATCCCAATACCACCGAAGACAGTTATTATACGGGTAAAAATAGTGCTTTCGCTGATCACTTAATTGATTCAGGCCATACTTATAATAGCGATAAACACGTCGAATTACTGCACGAATGTAATAAGAGCAGAACTTTAGATATGTTGGAGGAGATCGAAATAATTTTACATAATAATAATCGTAATGTCAAATTAGTAAACGATGTACAATACACCACTTCGAATCTTCTTACACGAATGTACACGCACTCGTCTGACTCATAGTCAGTACGAGTCGTTTTATTCTTCTTCCGTTTGTTACATCAATTTCGAATTATTCCTGTTCTGTCTGATGATGCGATTGCACCTCTAATCGCGAAACCGCGGTCACATATAAACAATAAACTTTTATGCGTTTCTGTAAAGTTTTTTCTTTAATTTACAATGAATCGCAAAGATTTTCTAAACTTCATTATCTAGCGTTTGCTTATTTTGCTTCTTGATTTAATTCAAATTTACTAAACGTTCTTGGTTCTCGGTCTTTTTTTCATTCAATTTTTTCATTTTCCTTCTTGAATATTAATATTATAATTCGCGTGATACAACCAATGGCGTTGTCGTGGTCACGGTTGATAAGAAGAAAGCTGAAAGCCTCCATTAAACTAATAAGGCTGAGAAACAAAAACCAAAAAGCAAAAAGCCTTGATCTCCGTAGAACAAAACCGCAAAACGTGGTGATGAGAAAAACCGGAAAAACGCTTGAGAACGGACTAAGGACGTAAACGAACGGCGTGGTTTGCAGTTGAAAAAATTTAAAAAATTGAATTTGAAATGGACCAAGGTGATACTAAGTCCGGAAAATTACGACATAATACTATTGGTAGACGAAAAGCAACGAAGGTGAGTTACAATTTTCAATAATTACGTACCTATAAATAATTAAATATTATGTAACTGTGGGTATGCAAAATAGAAAATACCACTACAGTTTCGATAGAAGTGTAGAAAAAAAATCAAAATTTTAAACATTGTATTTCTCTTGATTCTCATAGCCGTGCAATGCTTGAAGAACTAACGAGAATGGAAATGAATTTTACGTTTTGTGCCGTGCCCATAGGCGATTTCATGTGGATCGCTCGAGATCGTAAAACTGGAAACAATGATCTTGTACTGCCATACATTGTGCTACGAAAAAAAATCTCGCGTTTTGGGAATGATATCAAGGCACGAATCAAATACACACACAGTCAAAAACAAAAACTAAACTATTAAAATAGGCAGCACTGAATTATCAGTGTGGCCCTATTGCGCGGCTGCATCCATGATGGTTTGGGGTGTACTTAAGAGTTAAGAAACACACACGTTCAAGGCAGTTCGAAGTTCGGAGCGGAGCCCGGAGCCTATTTTTTTTTGGTCGGAGCTGAACGGAGCCAGCTCCGACTTTTTACCGGAGCCGGAGCCGGAGCCCGGAGCTGAATTTGGCTGGCTCCGAAGCCTTGGTATTTACTTTCAGAAGGCAATAGTGAAAATCTAGAGGCCGTTTGTTTATATCAGGGATGAACACAAACAACAAAATATGCAAAAGATTTGAATCACAAATCACGTATCATTGCTTCAATTAACGGTACCACAATTCGGGCAAATCACAATTTTTGAATTTTGCTAAATTATGACAAATTTCATTACAATTTTGTAGTTCAAATACCTAGCATTTTTGGCGAGTTGAAAAAGTAACACCAGCGAACAATGAATCAATAATTTTTTTTTTTTTTAATGGAAAAGTTGACAAATCACCAACAACTACAAAAGGTTTTGTAATTGAAATTATGAATCTTAATCAAAAAATGATCTAAATCACTGAGTGCAAGAATGTGATTTGTGAGTTGATGTGTGCCCATCCCTGGTTCAAGTGGAAGACTTGATAAATAAAGCTATAACAGTTTGGAGGATACGGCTTGACGTTGTTGCTGTGAGATTTTCCTTATGAATGTTTGATTATAACATTTTTTAACATGTTTAGTAGCTAGAGTTTTTTTTAACTGAAACTCTGTTTTTTTCTCTCTTTACTTCAGTTCAAATTCAATCAACTTTGTCAGCAGATTTTTTCAAATATATTCATTTTCAGTCAGTATTACCACATTTTCTCACGCGTAACAAAAATGACTGGCTCAAACAGTGTTATTTGTCTTTATTTTTCCTATCATTTCTATATTCTGAAATCCTATAGGTACTTCAAGAGTCAAGTTGCCAAAAAGTCTACCATGAGGAGACTTGCTAAGAAAGTTTACAGTCTTTGTCCACCATTGGTCCGCAAAATTCCAATTCCAAACAGGGCAAGCGCTTCCACTTATCTCATTAGGGATAAAAGAGGGTTGTATTGCTTTATTTTTCAGCGCTCACAACTCTCAACTTTGACTCGCTAATTGCCTATCTATTGCTCCTTTAATATATTAAGTATTTCTTACAAAAAAATCTTTGAACTAAACATATAGGCACTCACTTGTTCACTATTGTTTATAAAATTATTCAAAAGTAACACATTCAGCCACCAATTTTTTTGGCAGTTCTCAACTTCCACACCAATTCGTGCATTCCATATTGGGCCATCACTTGTGTAAGGCATCACAAATATAACATAGGCTATCAGAAGAGCAAACACAGGCATCAATCTGCAAATAAATTTCAGGATTTACAGATAATAAATACCATTCCACTGTTTTCAACACTATTTTGACAAAAAAAAAAAAAAAAAAAAGAGAGAAATAATGAAGAAAACTACTGACAATTTACAAAATGAGGTTGTTCTCATGTCCTTATAGCTTCATAAAAATGCCCCTCAAGACCAGTCTCTTACCTTGAAGGATTAATTGAGACTCACATCCCGAGCAGTAAATTATTTTTCTACATGGAATAATATAGTTACCAACCTAATATATCTGAAAACAATGCTGAGAACAACATAAACCATTCCTCCTACTTTGGTTGGATAATGACCATAATAAAATGTAATAAAACCACTGATACAAAAAAATACATCCACAATGTTTGTGTTCACCAAGGCAATGTCAGCGCCTTTTTGATAGACCTGCACAAATCAAAACAAACGAATGGACATTTCCAAATCAGCTAATTACGAATATACCGTCTAATCGTATCAGTGTTAGAAAATGTTGAGAATTTTACTTCTTCCAACGAAGCTGGATTAAATTGTGGATAACCAAGGATATAAAGGAGGGTATGGCCATATATAATGAGGAGCATCATTAAAAATTTACCAGCATTGGCAAATTTTACTTGAGTTGTTTTATTGTAGACGCCAAGATTGTACGTGTTTCTCCATAAGGAGAAACAGCCGACCAATTCTCTCCAACCATCTAAAAAAAATAAGTCACAAGATGAAATAATCTCTAGAGAAATTACTTGTATACTTACCTATCATATACACAAGTAAGGAACTGAATGTATAATTATGATGTTTTATTGTGAGCTAGTGAAAAAAAAATTGATACAATTTTGCCGCGGAAAAAGTAATTGACGTACATGTTCTCGGTAATTTAACGTATGTCATCGTCACAATCCTGAGGAAAGGGTCTATAGAGTAATGTGATCCCTTCTTCATGCATACAGTTTGACATACGTCAAATCCTTTCTCTAGTTCGCGATTTTCTGTAATTTTCTGACGTACATTAATTATTTTTTGTATGGCAGAAATTCACTGAACCATCTGAGAAAATCATGTCACAGACTGATAAGGCAAAGATGTGACCTCATATTTACTTTTTCAAGTTTGTAAAAGTATTGCGGTCATTAACACGAGGAATCCTAACAATTACATACAAGTTGAGTGACAGTGATTTACAACAAGTGTACGTGTTATACAATGCAGAAGAATTGATATTTAAAAGATATTCTTCGGATGATGAGTTATGTTGAGGTCGTTTTTTTTCGAGAGGAGAATATCCTCAGGAGTATACCTACCTATTTCGTTTTCATAACAACCCTGAATGCATTCATACAAATCCCAAACGGTTGAAGAAACATTGATCAGTAGTAGAAGTCCCATGAAAGTTCTGGAAAAAATTGTTTAAGAATTTTGTTATTTGAACATAGATTAGGAGTTCTTTAGAAATTAGGTATGAATCTTGAATTATAAGGCCATGGGGTATGTTGCGACGCATGGTGTGAAAACCGTTCACCTCCTCGCAACGTCTTAAGTATACTCTCAACTTCTCACAACCAATCGCTTTATAACAATGTCACAAGATCCTTATTTTGTATCAAATCTTCCGATCCAATTTTTATCACCGTCTATCTTCTAGGTATATAGTCTGAGTAGATATAGCAGCATGAGAAAAGGTATGAGGGCTTCATTGATGGATGGTGGATATTTAATCGAAGGACTGAGCGTCACCCTTTCGTTTCAAATACGTGAAAAGGAAAACTGTGTACCGTACTATTTATTAGCGCGCCTTCCAGCTAGTACTATCCGGAGAATCGAGTTCTCCAAGTCACCTATCATGTTAGTTTGTGTTGAATTTGTCATGAATGAATATTTTTAAAGGTTAGTGTAGTAATGGTGCAAGAGTTCTTTGTGTATAGTTTTTAGTGCTTCATTAGTGGGTTTCAAATTGTCATTTTCAGAGGGGTGGTTGTTAAATTTTTCCTTGAAAAGTGGGACTAAGCGCGATCCCTTTTTTCTTCACCAGAACGATGTGTAACCATACATATAATTAATTAGAGAGTCGAACATTCCAAGAAAAATATTCATAGGTATTAGATATTATTTTTTTATTATTAATTAAAATGGTCCACCAAAGAAGAAAAAAGCCGTTTACTGGTAAACCAATAATATTGCCGAGTTGAGAAAGGAATGCAACCGTCAGCGCCGTATATATCTACCAGCGTAGGTAGAGGCTGCGAAGGGGCGCGGGTGGTTGCACCTGAATACCAGCCGGCTCGTGAGAGGCTGAAGAAAGAAATAGGAGACAGCAAGAGTGCTGCTTGGAAAGAGCTAGCAAAAGAGCCTCTCAGCAATGAGCATAATGGAGCCGAATGTTAAGGGGCAGATTATTACGGTTTGTTCTCATAGCAGCCACCAGAATGGTAACGCTACCAATAGTGGAAGAGGATGGTATATCCCTTCCAGGTACCAAGGAGGTGGGTGCCGCAGTCAAATAAATTGCGGGAGAAGTATTGGAAGGCTCCGGGCCCGGATGAGATTCCTAATCCAGTCTGGAGCGCCGTACATTCTGTTGACCCAGCACTTCTTGTTGATACATTCAGTGCGGCAGGTACTAGGGGACTGTTTCCTGTGCGCTGAAAGAAAGCCAGGCGAGCGTTGATCGATAAGAAGGATAAACCATCTGGCCTACCATCCTATTATTGACCACGTTGTCTCTTAGACAATGTTGGAAAATTCCTGGAGGGAGTGATAGCTAATCGACTTGAGAGCTATCTAAAGGATCTCTAGTAGTCAGTACGGTTTTCAAGCTGGTCGCTGCACATCAATTGTTGGAATCCAGCAAAGGAGGATAGTCGGGTCAGTGATAGGTCCGCGCCAGTTTTGCACAGCTGTCAGCCTCGACATAAGAAATGCGTCCAACGCGATTCCATTGGAGAGGATACCGGAAGCCCTCATGGACACAGAAGTGGCCGCAGATCTGCTCAAAATGATCAGCAGCTATTTTAGCTGCAAGAAATCCAAGCAGAGACGTCTGTCGGTTCAGGGAAGTGCCCAGTTACTTGCGGCGAGTCGCAGGAGTCGATACTCGAGCCACTGTTGTGGTGGGTCGCATTTAATGCGATTTTTTAAGGTGAAGCTGCTGCCGGGTGTTAAGCTTATCTGTTATGCTGTTGACACACTGGTCGTTTGTACGGCCGGGGCGATTGTAGCGGTGAACAGCAGGATAATCCGGGTCTCACAGGTAGTGATGCGCTGGATCGAGTCAGCCAGACTAGAAGTTGCAGTAGGTAAGATGGAGGCCACATTATTCACGACCCGTCGGAACTTCAATCAACCCACCTTTCGCCTGAAGGTGAGGAAGTTGAGACCAAGAAGAAAATGAAGTACCTGGGCATCTGGTTTGACTCAACGCTGAGCTTCAGGCACCATTTCCTGATGGCAGTGGAAAAGGTGGGTAGGGTAGTTACATACCTAAGCCGCCTGATGAGAACCTAGGGGGGGGCTGAGAGAAGCTAGAAGAATGATCATGGTGAGCACCGCTATGTCAATCCTTCTATATGGTGTTGCAATATGGACCGACTCAATGAAAATACCTTACCAAAGAAGAGAGATGGATAAGACCCAGCGAAGAGCTGCCCTGAGATGTGTTAATGCCTATTCCACTGTCTCAACGAAGCCTCTAGCACGTTCAACACCAATCGAGCTCCTTGCTGGGGAGAGAGCGGCGGTGTTCAGAGCAAAGAAGACAACGACGACCAACCAAGAGACTCAATGGGTTAAGAAGGAGGTCAGGCGCTTCTTGCTTAAGAAATTGAAAGAAAGAATCGCAAAGAGTGAGCTGGGCACATGGCCAACCCGTTGGTTAATACGCGACCTTGATGAATGGATGAACCAACACCATGGTCAGCTAAACTTTCACCTGACGCAGGTCATGGCTGCATCAACAAGTATTTTTACGTGCAAGGAAATAAATAAGTATTTTTACAAGAAGTTCAGGTAAGTTAGCTCGACACCTGTGTGCATCCACATCCAGATGTGCAAGAAGAAGAGGGAGATTATACCTGAAGAAAGAAGATGAAGAGAATCCGACAGCAATGCAGTAATCAAGTCCAAGATAGTGTTGTGTATTTGTGTCTTCTGGTGCTTTCTGCAGTGGCGTATTTATGGGGGATGTTTTGCCCCCCCCCCCTCCACAGAGGGATACATTGGGACATACATTTGCCAAGTCTGAAATTGATGAATTACGGTAAACTTTTTTCTTAGTGGTACTTCGTCGTTGAAAATTTTCAGACTGCCCCCATCGAAAAATTTTATAAATACATCACTGGCTTTCTGCATACCACGGGCCACTGCAATTTGACGGTTGCCAAAGTAGCTTTACAAATAATTCTTTCAATAAATTGATTATAAATTATAATTTTAAATAATTCATTCAAGTACAGGCGCGAAGTTGTGCAGGGTTTACGTATTGACACGGAAAAGATACTCCCCTCCAGACTACTACCAAGGGATATATGCAGGCGCGCACCGAAGGGAGAGGCTAGGGGGGCTGAAGCCCCCCCTTAAGCTCGAAAAATAAATATATTTTTACAGCACTAGAACGTGAGTTGAGGACATCTTTTTAAAACTGTCTTATTGCTAAGCGTAAAGTGTCTCTTTTATTGAAAGAAAGTTAAAAATGGATATTTGAAATTTTTTTCCGGCTATGAAAGTGAATTTGAAACTATTGAACGTTCTGTTCAGGAAGACGTTTTTTCCATTTCGAATATAAATACATCAGGTATGCTCAAAAGTTATCATCCCAACACGGAAAGTGAAGCTATTGTGGGGGGGAGCACCATCTACTTAAATTTTTTTGGACGTCTCATTGTTCAAAAAGTTGGTACAGAATACCGAAGAAAGATTGATTGCTCTGAAAAATGCAACCTAACCTAACCTAACCTAAGAATAGCTCCCCCCAAAAGAAATTTCTGGGTGCGCACCTGGATATATGTATACATTTGCTTAATCTAGACACACTTGTACGAGTTATCTAGGTCCAAATTTTAATACCATTTGTATTATTGTTCACACGCGGTCAATGAATTGCCTCTGTGTTGAAATTTAGATATTTGCGAAATTATTCCGAGCAATTATACGGACGTTTCAACTCATGTTTCGAATTGGACGTTTATTCTTTTCTTTGCTCGAATAGAAATCAGAAATAAGAAAGGAAAAGACAGAAACAAGCACCTCGGGTGAGGTGTTAGGAGGGTCGGCGGGTTGATTTTCATTTTAAATCTATTCAAAAAAAGAAAGAAAAAAAAAAAAGACTTTTGGTTTCTTACTAACGGATATTCTTGCGGATATTTTTGCTTTGCGCATCCTCAGTAGTAACAGAAAAGAGAATTATTGTTTTCATAAGAATGAAATCATTCCTTAACGAAGGTAAATGACTTTGTTCTTGGATATACAATTATTTTTCATACACTCTCGCCCCCTCCCTCCTTCTGAGAAAGAAACACTTCATGAAACACCTCAAAAAGATTCCATAGCGAACATTCCTTTCCTTGCGGGCTAGTTAACCTATTACTATTCAACTCACCGCACAAAAACTATTAATCCGATTTTTAGAAGAAATAGCCTCTACAAGCAATTCACGTTCATGACTTCAATAACTCTAAATTTCATGAAAATCAACTCCATAGCTAAGGAATAATAGTAATAGTAATAACAATAATTTTACCTCCAGATTCTAACAGGTTGAGAAGAAAAAATTGTTAAAATTTTATAATTGCACGCTGATACTCTGTTGGCCTTCAGAAAGCTCATTTTGTATGGGATTTTGACGACGACGACGACGACGACGACGACAAAAGGTGATTGTAATACGGTCGGCTAGCGAAAGCGCGCCGACCCTAAAAAAGAGGAAACGTGGAAACGGATGGATACCTATCTAGTATCTTCAACAATATTATTCAAAAAATTTTTCCTCGTCATGTTCTAAGTGGAGTGGATTCGATGGCTGAAATCTTGAATTGCCGCAATATTTATTCGTAACCACGTTAGCTCGAGAATATGAATTTCGAGAGGGTATCCTTCATTTCCGTGCTTTATCATTGGATTAATTAATTATGTCAATTTACGAGTACCTACCGGTATCTGATAGTTGGTGCTCATAGCTGGCAGTAGTAAACGACGTAACATTTTTTAAACCACACCGGAAATAGTTTCGAAGACAAATTATTTTTGAGTAGCCGTCTTATAGTGGCGGTAATAATTTTGGTAATAATATTGTGTTCCATTTCATATGAGAATAATAATAATGATAATAAAGAAACTGCGCACACGCTATTTATATCCTTGCTATTTATTAGCCTGTATAAATTAGTATACCGGCAACAGCCGAGGAATAAAAAAACAAAATAATAATGATGATAATAATAATCATCTATAAGTTGAAAATATTAAACTTTACAAAATACAATCCATACATCAAAAAATCAAGGATGACGAGCGCCTTCGGTCGATGACCATTTCGGCATAATTTTGCACTCGTTTGTACTCGCTAGCCGAGAACAGCACTCGCCTTGAAGGAGGTTATCGGCCAAGGGCACACGGCAACTTTAATTTTTCAATAATTATACGGTTTGTGAAGTTTTTAGGTGCAGCCGTAACGTCATATTGATTCTTGCCTATAAATTAGTGAATGATGTATGAAAACTCATTTCCATTCCTCATTTCCACTGCTACCCTATGGAAAGGCTACCTAACGAGATGATTATTGTCAGGTAAGACGGTAGTCTGACGGTAGTATTACCTAAACCAAGTTGAAACTACGATAATAACTACCGTACGTAAGGGTTTTGCGGCGAATTTTGGGGTCATGTACTTCAAGAACTAGGTATTCGACAGAATTTCTTCCAAATTTCCAAATATTGTGGACTTTGTGCTCAGACCTTAGTTTCAACATCTCGTTCTGTTAGCACAATTAGCGGCTGAGATATAAACCTACAAAGTAGGCTATCTTCGGGCATTAGTTCTATCCTAGATCATATCTTAAGTCAAAAGTGTAGGTCATATACTATTGAACAGAGTTGATACGTTCAAAATGGATTCATGTTATCACCCGGTAGTACCGTTTCATGAAGTGAACCTTATAACCTCCATGGATGCTGAAAAGAAAATTTGGAGATGAGGTCTGCAGAAATTTTCGAAATCATATGTTTGGTTCGCGGGCCTTGAAGGTTGGTCGGGCCCGGCATAGGAACTCTAGGCTTGCGGAGGCTGGAGCTCCAAAATCAACAGCAATGTAAACAGCAAAAAAAGTAACTACAATTACTCCTCCTGACACATTTTAAAAGGGAATAGTAAGCACTGCACTGTTTATCAGTTCCCAACTATGATGAAGTAGTTTTGAGGATAAAATTTAGTTCAGCTCGTGAACTCTTTCAAAAAGTATGGAAATAAATTTTATATCTGTGGAACAACGCCCAACTTTTGATGATGATCCGCGGCGGATTGAAACGTACTGGCCTGCATCAAAGAATTAAGGGAAACTAAGACCAAGTTCTGGTTTTATTCTTCATAAAGATTTTGCTTTTGACCTATAAATATTGAACAGGGTGATACTCACATGGTAATGAAAAACCCCTTTGAGAAATGTGATTTTTCTTCAACATGACAATAAATTGGATTTACTGTAACGTTCAAATTGATGCTGTATTTCTTGAATATCGGCACAAGAGTTCGATTAAGTGTCATTTCCAAATCTTCAGAAGTACACGACGCTGGCATACATATGCCCCAATACAACAGCTGTCTATTTATCCGCACTGGGTCCTCTCCTAACTGGTAACAAATATGGAATTAAAAATTAATACTAATGATAATAACAACGAGGCCAAATAAGGTCATTTAGGAAGACCTGCAGATTAACAATACACCCGTTTATCGGGGATCCATTACCATTTGCTGAGGCTCAAGCCCAATCTACAACTTTTACGCAGCGGTCCTGTTGAGCCAAGCAAGATAGTTGAGCGGAAACAGATGTAGATAAATGTAAGAAAAAGAAACCCCCGGCTAAAGCTGGAACCAAAAACAAGGGTTCCTCCCATTCCGCGCGTTCAAGAACGGGTACCTATGATGCAGAAGAACGAAGGTATGTGGCATTAAAAGAATGTGCGGAAAACGTTTATGGGTGCAAGGAACAACTAAGAATTAGTACTGTAGCTAGCAAGAAAGAGCAATGAGGCATAGTGTAGTGTCGCGTACATAGACTACCAGAAAGCCTTTGATTCAGTCCCGTCACGACTGGCTCATCAGGATTGACGCAAATATAATTGCATGCTTCAGCTCAATTATGAATTAATGGACGTAAAGGCGGAAGAGGGCTGACAATCTTTGATTTGACTATGGGAAAAACAAGTAGAAAACATAGAGCAGTACTTTCAAAAGCAAGCTACCACATTATGGAAAAACTCTCCAGGCAGATAGAGAAACAACAGCCGCACATCTAAATAATGAACTACAGAAGGAAATAATTAGCAGGAAACAAAATACAGAAGCTCAAATAGTCCAATGGAAAGCTAAAGTATTACATGGACAATATTCCACTGAGTAGGGAGAGGATGAACGATGGTAGGTGGAATAATATATTATATCTTTAATTGTCATTAATTTTACCGAAAATGAAGACTAACGCTGGTGAACAAAGTACCGTAGTTCAACAAACTCAACAAATACAAGAAAGAAGAAATTATGCAAGCAAAAATGCCGAAACAATTAAAACAAGACTGAGTCGCCATGCGCCTCAGTATCCGGGTCTTTATGCGGGTATCTATTTCGATGTGATGCAAATCATGAAAATCATTTCTATGTTTTTAAGGGAAGATTGACGGACGAGGATATTGTTTGTAAAAACTTTGAAGCAGGAATAACAGACCTATTCTTACATAGCGGAGAACTAAACCTGAAAAAAGTAAATTGTCAACTTATCTCAGAACTTTATAGTATGTAACATAGCTCCTTTCTAAAATTCCTCACAATATAGACCAACCATCGGCCATTTGAATAACGTTGATAAGTTGCCTGAAAGATGTGATGAGAAAAAATTGAAAAAGTAAGATAAAAGAATGCAAGGCGGTATTTGGTTGCCGCATCTTTCCTTCCTCTCTGCATACCGCCTGGCCTCTTTTTATTTCACTATCTCAATTTTTGTTATTACGTCTCCGAGTGCAGATTTTCAAAGTATGCTTCGGGTGTACATTGTACATGATACTACAAGAATAAATTTCAATTTTTTGTACTTAATTTTGAACCAAAATATTCTTCCAAGAGGATTGTAGAATCATCTGTCTTGGCTGATGCAGGAATTTGCGCGTAGTCTGAGTCTGGAGAGTTGATGATAAAACTCTATGCAATTCCAGTACACCATACCAAGTGAGGGTCTAGACTCTAGTATGAGTCTACTTTAGAATATTTCGAGCTAATCTACCCCCTTCTTGGTCTAGTTTACTGTATATTATGCCTGTATAATGAAGGCTGAACCGACTATAACAGTTTGAAAATACAAGAAAAGGGACACGGTATAGGATTCCAAGACATATTGTAAAGCTAAGCCAGTAGTTTACTGCATAGATCACAGAAAGATCTTGCACGCGTGCACATTTTCAAAATTAAGGCGACATGAAGCATGTCAAAACATTCTATATAACAATAATAACAAAAACAGAACTATAACTGAACCGTGTTGAAATCACGGTTGTAATTGAATCGAACCATAAGTAAACTGGAGCGCGATTCTTGAACCTCTGTTATGATAGCCACTCCTTGCGACCAGTGGTAATGCCTATCTGTCTATATCCATCTAAATTCATAGCAGAGTTTCAAGAATTGCACTCCAGGGCAGCTATTACACGCACTGCAATGAAGCACGCGCTCATCCTGGTGAATGATGTAGTGTACTCTCATATTGACAGACATATGTGCAACGCTCACTCACCACTTCTACTGCAATAAAGAAAGTTGGACAGTACAAAAATTTTGCGCAGAGTGCGCGGGTACTTTTTTGGATTGTTGTTAGTGTAATGGTTGCCCTGAACTGCACATTCAACAATTTACAAGTTTATAGACAAAAGTATGTTTCATTCAGATCCTTGAAGTTTTCTCATATCAATACAGAAATATATAATAAATTTTCTTTTATAGGTATTCTAATTTTTTTTTCAACAGTTGCAACTCAATCTATTTTATTCTCTGGCCTATGCTTTATTATTGTGGCTACAGTATTCTTATCAATCAACGAATAGTGAGATTTTGTTCTTCAACGCTCCCGCCCTATCTTGAAACCTATCCTTAGGTAAAGCTTCGGTGAATATCAGTTAGGCCTATTTTCAATTTCCCACAAATCTCCTTAATTTGAATGGTCCCACCATTTTTTTTCTCTCTCAAATAAAATGATACTTTGTATCAATATGCTCTATTCTCTTGTAGAAGACTGGGTTGTCAATGTAGACTCAAAGCGCTTACATTGTCAAGGTAACAGCACTATGCTATTCTTCTATAGTTGAAGAAGAAAGTAGTTTTTCTAGAGAAAATGTCAAAGGACAAGCGAAAGGTCACCCCAATGCGTTATTGACAGTAAGCATAGTGTCTAATAGTTGTCACCCCCATTGAAGATATAATTATCTTTCATTCCAATGATATCATCTTGCTATTTTTTCGCGATTCACAAAGAAATTACCTACTTTCAAATCACTCAATCATAACATTTTTGTTTACTAGTAAATAATGACTTAATGAGATTTTTGGTTACCGTACCTTCAGTTAAATGACACTAATGCGTAATGCCTATACTTGTAGGTACCCAATATTTTGGCACTTTCATCTTTTTCAATTTGTTTTTTATTTTTACCATTTTATTTCCTCTTTCATCTTTTTCAATGTAGTAAAGTCGTGGCGCGAGCACCCATCACCAGTAAGAACACTATCACTTATAGTTTAGCGTACCATGAGTGATAAATAAGGATACATTGCCAAATGTCGTGTACTGTTGTGTTCACAGATATAGTCGTCAGATGACGTCATAAAGGCGGATGTTTCGTTGAAGAATCAGTTTAGTCCAGAGTGAAGAGAGAATACCATAAGCACCGACTTACCTGGTATGTGGGTAAGTAGTAACCCACGGAGAAGCCTTAAAAAAGCAATAATCTGCCCATTAGCGCGGAAATTTTTTTGCCTAGTCTGCGGATGCAGTAGGTACTAACCCACGGATATTTTGAAAAGTCGGCGCCTATGGAGGCTACCGTAAGCTCGGTGCTGGAGAAGATCCAGCCTCGGCACAACCTCCCGAAGTAATTATATTAAGGTAAAAAAGTAGCTTTACTTTCAATAAATAAGAACGTTTGAGATTCACTCGGCTACTAAACATAGGTCGAGTCCGAAGACATATTATATCTTTTGCAATAAATTTTCCAATGACAGTGGTCACAATAGGTATACGGTACTTATCCGGTATGCTTACTTTGACTAATGCCTCCCACACAGATCCTTTGTTGTTCAAATGACGAAAATTGTTGTTTGAAATTCGAAGCCGATATTTTTCCCAGTTTTTCTGATCTGGTGCATACCTAAATTGAGCCAAACAATATTTTCCTTCTACACCATATGCTAAGGTTTTGATACACTCTTCATAATTTCCCATTTGATACGTAGTACCGCCAAGAACTCCGACTGGTTCAGTTTGCATTGATTCAGCCACTGAAAAATGTATTCAATGAGATACAGTTGGAAAGTTTCTCCAGAAAAAGAACAAACTTGTACCCGCAGCAATAGTGAGGTCAGCGTTCCTGAAACTTCTCGGGTCTGCGGCACAATAAACACTAAAAAAAGTTGAGCAACACGATGAAACAAATTGCTAATAATTTGGTGCAAACTTGGAAAAATATACAAGTTTGATATAGACCATATCATGAGAGAAAAAAAAATCGAATAGGATCATGAGAGTGGGGCGCCTAATTTTCCTGGCATAACGCCCTCAAGTCCGGCCTCACCCTCGATAGACAAATACGTATGTCCTCCTTAGAGAACTGAAGTTAATTTCAGGCTCTTGAATACAAGGAGAAGAAGAGCAACAAGGCATCCATTGCCCTCTTCACAACCGTTGGATACGCCGACCTCGAACTAAATTGTGTAGACGGGAGGGGCAATGCCATCTTTTGAAAACTCTCTTACACTATCAAGTCACACTAGAGATCAATAAACTAACTCGTTCTTTGCCGTTTAAGTGAAAGCATCCTGCTTCATAAGGGAAAGGTGGAAAATAAAGATCTAAATTTATTATTGTATACCGGTACTTATTATTTCATCAATTTTTTTATTTTATTTCTTCTTCTCGTTCTTTTCCTTCGTTTTCCCGTCTAATTAGGATTCATAATTTTACGGCAAACTTTACCACGAAAAATGGAGCTTGAAAAACATTGGGTTAGGTTTTATTGATTAGCAATTTTGAAAATACTCGGTTAGATTCTATTCGGGTATGGACCGGTATGTAGTGACGTCAGTGTCGTTCCCGAAATAAGGGCTCCATGTTATTTCATCAAGCTGTATCTTCGTTAATACTGAATTAAGAGTATTGGTTGTAATAGCTTTTTCGAACATTTCTGCCAGTACTCTTATATAAGGTCAGTGCACGCGTTGAGACATCGTACAAGTATGTCTTCGAAAAACCGCAATTGTATAGGTATTGTCCCCAGAATAGGATTCTCACGGGTCGAGCGATGTGTGAATGATCGCAGACGATCGTAATACTGCCCGTCTTATTGATAATAACGGCATCTGTTTTTGGGCAGAACCGCCAGACAAAACTCGGGTTGAGTCAAAAGAACTCAATATTATTATATTAATAAAAGGGTAGATTTTGGTAGTTGAAGCTGAAGTTATGACTTAGTTCCCACGAGAAAGTGGTGAATTTACTCCGGTTAAAATTATCGTGCGAGAATAAGTACACCAAGTATAAAGCTATGTGATACATTTTTCAAACTTTTTGTGCCTTTGTTCAATTTATCTTGTTAATTTTTCTCAATCAAATAAGTTCAATCACCAAATGTTCCTGCAAGGTTGCGAAACTTACTTACTCCCATATACCTCTTCATGGAGACTTGATGTATTTCTATTGTTGATTGGAAATGATTCACCATTTCATTAGGCACCCACATATAGTTATCTTACTTGATAATTATTTGATGGATCACCCCAAAACACGTATTGGGTAATTTTCGCATGCATTCAGTCAATGGTAAGCATTTTCAGAGAGGCTGAGGAAGTAAAGAAATTGCAGATTTGGCGAATCGGTCCCAAGGTTTGAAATGCATACCATGTCAACTGAACCGAGCCCATACCTAGGACTCATATATTCTTGCTATATATCTATTGCCAATAAAGCTGTACACATAAATGAGGATGGGCGAAATGAACTATGCAAGGATGAGATCCCAAAAGCGAATCCCAAAAGAAAACAGAAACTTGATTTGCAGGATGCTGGATGTATGGCAGCTAGCATAGAGAATACGCCACAATTGCAAAAATGAGAATTGGCTGGGTGTGAACCCCTGTCCACCAATAAGAGCAACAAATTGTTTGATTGTGACAAAGCTTGTAGGGGAGACACACATGGTAGGCTATAGCGACTTTTGATTGGAGACAATAGGGCTAATCACAGAACAACAGACTTGAGACTGGAGAACAACAATTTCAATTAGAAAAGCGGGCATTATCTGCCATTGCTCCACTTGATATATCGTGTAAAAAAAATTAAGTCGTAAATATGCGATCATAATAGAAGAATAATTTATTTTTAGTAGATTTTCCTCTCCTTTCTGGGGGACTGGAGGCTCGGGCAATACATTCGCGGGAACTTCTTGCACCCGCCGCAAAATTTGTGTGGAGGGCATTTCTGGATGCTCCTTCGCTTCTCGCTTTATACTCCCCTTCACTTTTAACCCTATAATTGGCACCGTTAACCACGGTTAACATTCACTTTGAGAGAGGCTGGAAGAGTCGGGAACGGAGCTATCTGCCGGGACTAGGTATTGTTGCCTTCAGTTAACATTCCTCTTTCATTTAATACCAAATACGACCTCTGTCGGGTGATTCTATGACTTGAAAAATTGTAAAATCCAGAATAAAAACATCACATGGCGGTTTTTTGCAGTAACAACCCAAACTAGCTTACAAATTTTCAAAAATTTCATGAAATGTGGTCTGATTTGAATTTTTTTTTAGGGGAAATATTCAGAGGAAGGTCTATTCTTTATGAGTATCTACTTTTTTTCAAAAAAAAATTCATTCTAGGGCATTTTACGAGCCTCTAAAAACATTGTTAACCTGAGTTAACAATGCCAAGTTACCGGCTAGTAACCAATAATTCTTGTAAATAATAAATCAACGTTTGGGTAGAGTTTAACATTCTAAAAAACGGCTGACTACCACGATAATATCGTTTCCGGTGAAATATGACTTCTACTAAGGTATACTGGTTGTTGTAAACGCTGAAATCATCTTGACTAATTTTTATCACCGCCGGTTCTATGTCATCGCTAGGAGCTACAGGTGATAGGGTGTCCCGAACGGGGATTGCCGACATGCGGAAAGGCGCCAGTTACTCAACCTTCGGACTGAATCGCTACCAATATTGCACATATTATTGAGTGTAAAGCAAAATATGTGGATGTTAGTTTGATTTTCGCCTCCTATTGGTTTTGCCGTCTGAATACTTTACTTCCAGTGCCGTGAATTTGGCTTTGTTAACTACAGGCAACATTGAGAGATTATACAAAGTTGGCAATGTTAATCCTGGTTAACATTTGTAGTTAAGCCCCAGTGAGAGTTGAACTATGATTTTTTCAACTGATATGGTGTATGTGCGACTCTAATAGCAAAAAAAAATCATCATAATATTTTTCTCTCTCCGCAAAGAGGGTGTGCCAATTTTAGGGTTAAAGCTTTTACTTTTTCTCTATTAGAAGCGTGTGAATGGTCACCATATTTCCCTCCTCCAATAATCTTCGTTAGTCGTCGGGCTAGCCGAACATACGTTCTGTCAATTGCATCACCAGCATGTAGTACTATTACAAACGGAAAGCTTAAAGAAAACCATCAAGTACGAAAAACAACTTTTCCCGTTCTGTATTACTTTGAACATTGTACACTTATGAAAGCACATATGAGCACCACCGTACGTAGGATGAGTACTGACGGCGAATTATTTGTAGGTACTCTAGGTCACAGGCGCGAATCCACGGGGGGGGGGACATAGGGGACATGTCCCCCCCAAATCCTCAATTATACAAAGAAGAAAAAAAAAAAAACGCACCCGAGGTCCCCCCCCCCCCAAAAATGACGTTCTGGATCCGCGCCTGGATCATCGATTTGCAGGCTGCATGAACACTACTCTCGTTTGAACAGGAACAGAAGATGAGACGTCTATGTAAACATACAGCTGGTGTGAAGAGACATTCAAGACCTATCATGAAGACATGAATCAGCAAGGAGAACTTACAGATCGACTAAAAAAACGTAGTATGCTCAAAGATTAGTCACATAGGACAATTTTGCGTTTTGTTTTTAAAAAGAATTGGAACTTTTTACATGGAAAAAGTACTGGTAATAAGGTTGGAACAAAGATAATTATGTTGAACTTTTTTTTAGCAGGGAACCCGCTATCTCTTTTGTGGAGGGTGCATTTACAGTAAACGAGCGCGTACGCGCATTTAACTCGTGAAGTCATCCTTTCCGGAGATAGAAAAATTTCAGCCCCTAAACTATGATAGGAGGGAGACAGAAAAGTTTTAGTTCCTGAGCTATATACTTGTGTGTGGGGGAGGGGGGACTTGAAAAAATTCACAGGAAAAATTCGTCGCCAGAACTATACACAGGGTGCGCCAAAAAGATGTTAACAGTTAAACGAAAAACTCCGGGAGGAGTCGGCGACAATTTCGTGGAGTTCCCCGGTTGACGGTTAACATCTTTTTGGCGCACCCTATATATGATAGGGACTTTAAGGAATTTCGTATTCTAAGCTATATATGATAGGAGGGGCATTTGGTAAAATTTCGGCTCTGGATTTACATATGATAGGAATGAGACTTGAAAAAATAGAACGCGTTCAACTTGGGACGTCATGATTTCCGAACTTGGAAAAATTTCAGCCCCTCAGCTTTATTATAATAGGAAAGGGACTTGAAAAATTTTCGAAACTTGTAAAAATTTCAACCTTAAGCATTATGAGGGGGACTTGGAAAGATTTCAAGTCTCGAGCTATATATGATAGGAAGAGAACTTGGAAAAATGTTGATTTTCAATCTATACATATATGTAATATGATAGGAGAGGGGCGTACGTGTGATAGGAGTGGGACTGTGAAAGCTGATCCTCAAGCTTTATATGGTGATGGAGGAGAACTCAGGGAAATATCTATCCGGATATATATGATAGTAGGAAACTTGGAAGAGACTGGAGTCCTGCTGCGTCCAAAAGTTGTAATATTTTTCAATAGAAATGATTTTTCTTTGTCTCAATGTGACGCTGCGCCCCGTACCATCAAAAATAATACACCGATATTCGTATAATCCTAATAAACCGTAATTCACTTTGTTGAGTAATAAATATATCGCACCTATTCTTGCTTATACCTATATCCCCACTGATCATCCCTTACGCATAAGTACAGTTAATCACAAATGAAACCATTATTTTGCACACGGAAATAAAGTTCACCTCTAATCTTAGAAAATCCTATTGGTCAATTCCTAATCAGCACTCTTATAACTCTAGTGTTTAAGCCTTTAACAAATGACCTTTTTTGCAGTAGTGACGCTCAACCAAAAGAAAAAGAGGCATTATTTCGAGAAATGATGAAAGAAAAAGTTGATCAGATTTGGACAAAATTACTTTATGAGCGTTATTCAAAAAAAAAAAAAAAAAAAATAGAATCTAGTATATCCGCCCACAGAAATTCATATTTCCCTCAGGACAGAGGAGACTTAGGTTATAGTTTTTTATTATTCAAGTACATTCACGCTCTGTAAATGCTCGTGCGATGTTAATACATTTTTCTTAAAAAGGTCAAAAAAATAGTAAGAAAATTTTTTCAATTTTGTGGTCGAAACAAGAATAAACGAAAAAATAAATAAATAAATAAATAGATAAATAAGTAAAATTAAATCACACGCCATCCTCGTCTATCAACTTCTTTGGCGGAATACCAGACACAATTCAACAAAATTCTCAACACCCTTCACAAATATACATAATGTTTCGCCGATAGTTCCAAATATGAAAACAAAATCGGCTTCGCATACTCAATAGGTCACATCACCGTCTCTCGCCGACACCGCAACAACGCATCAATTTTCTTTACTAAATTACAAACAATCTTTAATCTTTAACTACCTAGAACACATCCTCACCAGCCTACCTCCTCTCTTCCTCTTAATTTATTCTCGATCATTTCTGACTCTCTTTCATCACTTGACATTATCTCCAGCTAAACTTCCTCCCACTCACTCAAAAATCGTATGCACTCTCACTGCCACTTTTTACACCATCTCCATCCCATTATTCTTCATCTGGGTTCCCGGTCACAAGGGTATTCTGAGAAACGAAAATGCAGACAAAGCAGCCGAACTAGCTACCCAACACCTAAACTGTCAGTTAACCGTTCTTCCCTCTCTTCACGCTCCGATCTCTCTAAACATATCCACAAACTCATTACTCAAGCATAATTCACTCATTGGTCTAATCTCAAATCGCCCTCAAACAAGCTAGCCCAAATTAAATAAAATATTCCCATCCCGTGGGACTCTTCAAATCTGTCAACATGCACAAAAGAAATAGTCATCACCCGTCTTAGGATCAGCCACACCTTACTCACACATACCCATATCATCTTTCATCGTATGCCTCCCTCATGCCCTCATTGCGAATCTGACTCCTCTACCCTATCCATTCAACACATCTCCAGCTGCCTAACATGACCGCAATTCCTTAACCATACCTCACAATCACACAGAGGTACTATCAGACAACTTCCCCTCCATCCCCAACATATTCAACTTTCTACGTCAAGCCAACTTCCACAATTTTGCCGAGCTCATAGCCATGAAAGCAGACTGCTAACAGTTATTAAATTGAAATAATAATATTAAAAAAATTAATAAGTTATTATAAAAATTTTTTAGAGAGAGAGAGAGAGAGAGAAAGAGTGTGTCTAGAGTCATAAAATACACATTTCAGCTCAGTGCTGAACTCCTTCATTCCTGCGGCAAGGGTCACAGACTTAATCGAGACTTGAAGAGATCGAAACCATCAAATTCTACAAATCAGATCAATATCACGCTCTAAAAGAAATGGAATCAACACTTCTCAACCCGTTAATAAGATACACTCGTGTCGACAGACCGATATATGAAGATGACTCAACCTGATTGAACGCGAGTATACTACGGTTTCATTTTACTTATTTATATATTTTTTTCTCTTTCCGTTCGTTTGTTCTCGTTTGAACCACTAGATTAAAAATTTTTTGACCCTCTTAAAAACCGCGTTTTAATATTAAAACTGTTACGTGTCTATGTGCTTCTTTTCATCATATAATAATTGCTCGTACCTATGAGGATAAAATTGAAATTATTACATAATTTTCATTAAATCTAATCTATACACTTACTTCGTACTGCCCACAACGAGCTGTTCTTTAAATGGCGCTCGTACAATGCTGAATGGCTGTTGCATAAAGGGTTAGTCAAAGCATTCACTTTTAGATTGGACAACCCCATCCGAAAGGGATGAGAAATCCAAATTACTTCTGAAAGTGAGTCATCCAGTTTATCGGTGGTTGAATGTTGCAAGACCCGCTCTCTAGTTGATGATATTCTCATAGTCGCAGCTAATTTTGAAAGATTTCGCGTATCATCATCTTGGTTTTGTCTCTTGTTGATAGTAATGTTGGAATTTTGTGAAAAGTTTGCCTTGGAGTTTCTTTCCGCGATTGAAGAGGTTTTAAATTGATTTCCCGCAATGGGAACATACGGTAGTAAGACTGGCTCCCCATCACTAATTGCGTTAACGTATAAAAAAAAATTAATGAATAAAAAGTTTTTCATAGTAATTGAAAAATTTTCTTCCCTCTCTATTCGCGCACAAAATGTAAAGACAGATAGGGAACAAACTGACGACAACGAAAATATTTTTCACAACTTTCATAAGGTAACGTTCGGCCTGCAAGTTTAGTAGTGGAGGGTTAAAAGAAGGCGTTACAAGCGGCTACACCGGCAACGTTCGTAGGTAGAAGGGAAAAAAGTAAAAACCGTAGCTCTTTATGAAATTGATAATTATTATAAAAATGTAATAAGCAATTCTGCTCACTCATGGTATTAGAATAAACATTATTAAACCCAAATTTCTTATTGTATACATTTCTATCAACTAACACCGTCTTTAGGCTGTTGAATTTTCCTCTTCCCTCTGGCAGTTCTAAAAACTCTATTTAAAAGAAAAACAAGTTTTTGACTGAGATATTTCATGTAGGTGCCAAATCATCAGGTATAGTGACCGGTCGATGTCATCAAAAAGGGAAAGACCTAGAAGAAACTCGGCTGCGCTGAACAGTGGGTAATCAAAGCTTAGGCGTGTGAAATCTTCGAACTAGATTTAATAATTTATTTAGGTATTCTGAAAGATTTAAACTCTCTCCCAGTACTCATTATAGCTGATAGAAGATGGAGAATTATGATTCAAGGAATTTATTGACAGAATTTATCTGAAAAAGTCGGTGGAATATTCACTCGCGAGAATATGATGTTGACAATTTTCTTGAAAATGTGGAAAACCCTATTACATTCGAAAAATCTATTTGTCTAACCTATAAATAGAAGGCTGTGACCTCCGTACAACGCGTATAATCTTGGAGAAAACAGATTTTTTCTTCTTTTTAACTTTATTTGACGATGATTCGATAAATTCTAGTTTTTATGGGGAAAAAAAAACAAAACAAAAACAAGTTGACAAATTTCTTCCCCATAAAATTTTCTTTTCGATACGAGAATATGTAATGCCTTCTTTTTTCTATTATTTCATTGATTTTGATTCTCCAATTGTGATGCGTTTTGCGAAAACCCAGCTTATGGTGAAAAAAAATCGACCTCCATATTTTGACGGATCTGGATCGAATTCTTAATGCAGAATCAAAATCCGTCAAAATAAGGAGGTCGATTTTTTTTCACCATAAGCCGGGTTTTTGCAAAACGCATCAAAATTATAACTTTGTGTTTCCTAGCGTTTGGAGTATATTTGTACGCTTTCCCGAATTAGGTTTTTTAATAATATGTACAAATTTTGTGGGCTCGGATGAGATTCCAAATCCAGTCTGGTGCGCCATACATTCAGTTGACCCGATACTGCTTGTTGATATAAACAATACGGCAATCACTGGGGGACTATTCCCTGTGCGATGGAGGAAATGTAGGCTAACGCTGACCGATAAGAAGGAAGAAGCACCTAGCTTACCATCCTCTTATCGACCACTTTGTCTGTTGGACAATGTTGGAAAACTCCTGGAGAGAGTGATAGACAATCAACTTGAGAACTATCTGAAGGAAAGAAATATAATCTCTAGTGGTCCCTATGGTTTTCAAACTGGTCACTGTATATCAGATGCTGGGATTTGGCTGAAGAGGATGGCCGAGTTGTCGATAGCTACGCGTCAGTTTTGCGCAGCCGTCAGCTTCGACATAGGAAAAGCGTCCCCACAAGAGAGGATACTCGAAGCTCTCGTGATCACAGAAATGCTCGCATACCTGCTCAGATGATCAGCAGCTATCTTAGCTGTCGAGAAATCCAAACAGAGACGTCTGCTGGTATATTGGAGCGCCGCAGGGGTCGGTCCTCGGGTCGCTGTTGTGGTGCGTTGTATTTAACTGGATATTTAAGGTGAAGCTGCCGCCGGGTATTATGCTTATCCGCAATGCGGATGACACCTTGGAGGTATGCACGGCCAAAACGATTGGGGAACAGGGTAAACCGGGCTTTAGAGGCAGTGACGCACTGGATCGAGTCGGCCAGACTAGAAGTGGCAGTGGGTATGACGGAGGCCATATTATTTACAAACCGTTGGAAGTTCAGTCAAGCAACCTTTCGTCTGTAAGGTGTAGAAAGTATCGCCTCCCAGACGATGAGTGCACTTAGGAAAATATCGTCCTTTTTATTTTCAAATACTTACTGTATCTCTGGAAACTTTATCAAAATTCTTTCAATAAATGTTTTGAAGTTTAATTCTTTGGTTCAGTCAGAATAATTGAAGAAAAATGAAAACTCATGAAGAAAATTAAGGAAATATTAAAATACACTGGGGGAAAAAATGTTTACAAGAAATGGAGAACAGGAAGAGAAACAAATGACCCAGTTTTAAAACTGATTGCTAGGATGACTCATGCGTGTACAGAAGACATTAACAGATTTTCCCAGAAAAAGTGAAATGGATAACTATATTTTGTAATAATTGTGAGAACTAAGTGAGTAGGTAAGTGATGTGTAATTATATAGGTAGGTATGAACATGAAAAGATGCCCTACCAATGCTACATTTGATGTACTACAAGGTAGTTAATAATTGGATTTGTAACTCCATCATTCATTGAATTTGTGAATATTTTTTTGTTGCAAGAAAAGAATGGTTCCAAAAATATCCAAACTGGTACAAAGAATCTGCTGAGCGTTGTCTCTCCACCAACAAAGGTGTAGGAACCACAAATTCTATTATAATAGGAAAACACATATTACAAGAAAGACTGCCAGTGGGGCAGTTCTTGACGCTTTGGGCCTTGTAAGTTTTGGGTGTTGTAAGGACGTGCAATGGCGGGATCCATCATTGCATAGTTGGGTACAGTTTGCTGAAGCACACACCAACTCCAGTAAATTGTGAACAGGCGTCTATAATTGGGCACGCTCAAGTTCTGCAATAATACAGTACAATGGAGAAAGTTGTAGGCAGTATACTTCATTGCATTATGTACAACAAATGCTGAAGCAGCATCAAAATTGGGACAGCAAATGGACACATTTCAACAAATCCCAATCATGGTGGATGGAGATTTGGGCTCGGGCCATTGGTGTTTCTTATTACAATATTTGCGCTCTGTCTGTTATATATCTGGAGAGGCATCAATGCAAGCATACGCCAAGTGTTCAAATCCGACGCAAAGAAATAACTGTTCCAGAAGAAGCAAAACAATCCCTTCAAGACAAAAAGAAGAGGGAGGGCATCCTGTCAAGACCAAGAAAGTCTTGTACTTCAATTTTAATTTTATATAATTTAATTTATATTGACAATTTGCGCGCAAAGGACCTGTATCTACTTTCAAAATAAAAAAATAAAATAAAATACAGTTGAGCTCTTGGATCACCCAATGTATATTTTTGTCCTAAATTGTGTCTCTCAAAATCAATTAGTAAATATAGAATTTTGCTAGGTTTGGACAATATTGGTCTCCGTTCATCATTTTCTTCCACAACTTACTAGTAGCATAGCACTACTGTGCAAATGAACCAATAGGTTTGTCAATCAACAATTGGCAAATTGTTATAGAACGCTATATTTTGTACCTACTACATACTGTCTTTGGGGGGAGGAGAGTGCCAAAACAGAGAAAGGTAATAAGTTCCAATCACTTTCAAAAGTAATTAATACATCACAATCTACAATTTTTGATTTTAGATATTTATTTATTTATTTTTATTAATTTTCTTCTTTTCATGGTGTTCAAGTCTTTTGAATTAAAAATTTATTTTATCAGCACATCAACATCGAGATGACTCTATCCTGTTTGCTAGAAATAATCCATCTGGGCATCTGTGACAGCAACTCTTCTCTTCTTGAGTTTCCCATTTCTTTGAATTCAAAACCTCTCCTTGAATTCTGAAATACAAAAAATGACAGGCCTATTACCAATTCATCGAGGTATCTAGAGTTATTATTTTTATTCAAAGTTCTCCCTCTTGGGTTGTGACAAAGGCGTTTCTTCGCTCATTCTCTCACATTTGTAGCATCAGCTTATAAATACATGTTGTCCAACTAACTGATTGCAAGAGGAGGAATAAATAAAAATATTCAACATAAAAAATCAGTACACTTGCTTGGTATACTGTATACCTAATTATTAACAATACTCACATTTTTTCAGTCTTTATATCGTTTGTATCTGTTGTAGCTACTTTTTGAATTGGTCTTGAGCAACTTTGCGTTTTCTGAGATGCAAAACTGAAAATTAAAAACATTGAGCTACGATAATAGAATACTTTAATTCCTATAATATATTTCTTTTCAAGTACTTATAGGTGCGTATTCTTCCCTGAAATAGAGTTCACAATCATTATTGCGTGCTTGCAATGACAATTGTGCTAAAATCACTTGGAGCGTTATTTTAATTTAACACTGGTAGGTATACATGGGACAAATAGGGTGACGAATGAGTCCTTAATACTACAAATTAGGAGAAGTAGCACTGTTTTGTTACAACGTTGCAGGTAATAGAGAAAGAAGATCAATTGAAATATTTTCCTGAAGGAGAAATTTGTAAATACGAAATGAAACAAATTAGTATTATGAACTATTATGAGACTCAGACACAAATTACAACAAAAGTAATAGAAATCATGACAAGTTAGAAAGTAATAAGATAGGGGAACCTAACGATTAAAAAAGTGAGAGGAGGAAAAAAAATAATGGTTTTCAAGAATGTAAGGACTCTGAAAGAAATTCTTTTGCCACTGATTCTCATTTCAAAAAGAAATTTTGGATATGCCTGCAATGTATGTAATCACTTAAAAGTGACTCTGTCTACAGAAACTTAGCTAGGCAATTTTGGTGGTCTATGGCTCCACAGATGAAAAACATGAAGAGGTAGATTTGCAAAATCCCTCAACCGGGTTCCTTTAGACAGGGTCACTCATGATTTTTTAGAAGATTTGAAGTCAGTACTTTTGATACATTTTGGATGGATTATTGATATTTATATTTCCGGAAGATGTTCTCAATTTTTGAGTGTGTTCTAATTGTTATACACTACTTGTTTAATAAAATCCTTTCTTTGTCCAAATCCAGCGGTTTCATTTATCCTCCATTACCTACTTGAATCAAACTTTATAATAAAAACAATGATGTTGCCTCTTTTACCTGTTATGCAATCAAGTCCATTTCACGCCCCCCACCCCTTCAAAATATAGGCTTCAAACTTGGGTAATAAATTGTACTTGATTTGTGCCAAATTGTTCTTTTTTGAAATCTGTAATTTTTAAGAGAGGATGAATTGGGCTCGATTTGTGCTAAAATGTACTGCAAGTTCTATGTTTTGTACTTGTCCAATCCTTAAGATATTTGAAAAATATCTTGGAAGGGCTGGTAAAATATCAGCCCTCCTTTTTCTTAAGTTTGTAATTTTTCAAGCCAAATGAATTATGCCACAGATTTAATGTTTTGTGCTCTCTCCGCGCTTCCAGAATGAGGTTCTGTTTGTCAGGTATCATCCCCCTTTTTTGAAATGTTGCAGTGGAAGCAGGGAACCGACAAGTCCCACTGCTCTGTGGGAAGTATGAATTTCTGTAGGTAGACATATTAGGTTCTTTGTGAATAACTTTCATAAAACATACTTCAAATAGAAGTTGATTTCGTCCAAATCTGACCAATCTTTTCTTCCATCGCTTTATGAAATAGAGCTCTCAAAACTTCTATGCCCTCCTCTCATCATCACATAAGGCTTGAAGGTAAACATTTTTCAAAATGCAGTAATCCAATTTAAATTGGTCAGTCAAAATTTTCTCAAGTTCTATTTTCATCTAGAGTCCGTCTAGGAATCTTATATAGATCGATAGTTGACCTTTTTCCAAGTTTTCTCCAATCATATTTGTATATAACTCGGTGGAGATTTCCTCAAGTTCTTCTTCATTATATCATTCAAAGCTGAGAATTAGTATTTCAAGTCCCTCTCCTATCATATGTACGTCCCTTCTTTATCATAATAGTTCAATAGATGAAATTTTAATCTTTCGTGTCTTCCTCCTATCATATTATGCAGTTCGAGAGTCAAAATGTTACCAGGTTCTCCTCTTGTCACACATAGCTCGAAAGTCAAAATTATTCCAAATGTCCCTATATATGAACCACGGTATGAGATGAAGAGGTGGTGACACAAACGTATCTTGTCATGGTAAAAGCTGTTTGCGAGTTTAAAGTAGTTCCGAACGTTCCAAGCGCAGTGCTGGTGCAAAAAGATATGAACAATTATGAAATTCCCAAGTTTTAAAATTTTAGCCCATAAACGTCAATGGTTCTTATCAGAAGAATATTTTTCTGGCGTATTTTTATTTGTAAATACATCACTGTTCAGCTAAAATCTAACAATTTGACGTCACAGGAAATCTGTCACGGCCGGCTATAACAAACAGGCCAGAGAACGGCAATATGACAATGTTGCGGGCAAGGCCAAAATTAACGTAGGCTCTTATGAGACTTCCATGTATTTTTAACAATTATTATTCAACAAGTATACATTAAGTGGCGTATTTAAACGTTGAAGTATAGGACAAGCCAGAATTTGTAACAGCTCAAATTTTGCAGAATTTATCAAATTTACGTATTAAATCACCTGTCTCATTAAAAAAATGGAGTAGACCCTTATTTTTAGGAAATTTCACTGGCTACAACTTTCATTCTTTGCCGTTTCTCAAAAAAAAAAAAAAAAAAAAATAGTATATTACTATACATGTGGGTAAACTGAGCGTTTACCCAACGAGGCAAAAATTGCGATCCGAGCCGGAGGCGAGTAGAGCAATTTGCCGAGTTGGTGAACGTTCACGATACCCACATGTATTGTAAGATATTTTTTTCTATAAATGATGTTAAAAGTAACAAACATGCAAAAGTTATTGGCTGATTCATTTTTCTTTCACACTTCTACTTTTTCTTTCACGCTAATCCTCGAACGTGATTGGCTAATTCGTTTTTCTTTCACACTTCTATTTTTTCTTTCACGCTAATTTCGGTGTGGGTAAAACTAGTACTTTGACCGCACCTATAGATGCAGTCAAAACGCTGTTTTAACATCATGTATAGAAAAAACTATATTTCTCGAGAAACTGACACTAGAAAAAACAGTTTTTCTTCATAAGAGCACATGTAAATTTTGGCCTTCTGCAACGTTGCCAAAATTCTTCCGTGTTCCGACGTGTTAGTTATAGCCGGCTGTGAACCTGTCTACAATCATAATGACACCAGATGACTACTGTAGCGCGTCTAGGCATCTTCCATAAACATTGAGCGTTGATAGCACAGAATTCTTAGTGATTGCAGCACAGCTGTCTCTAGCTAACACGCCGGTATATGAAAGCTAGCGGGATTGCAGCAGTCCAAATTTTTTAGATGTGGTAGACTACAGAGGTGTGGTGTTGTATGTACCGCACTTTGCCTGTGCTCCTATCTGAGGTTTTTGTACTAAAACTCAAATTACTCATTTCTCACTGAACAAATTCTCTCAAAACTTGGTTCATATTGTAGGAAAACCTTTGTTGCACAAATTGAATTCTCTTCAATTTTTTCAGTAACATTGCTAAAAGTGAGTAAAATTTGATTTTTTGTAATTTTTTGTTTGTTCTCATAAGGCATGACGTAAAGGATGGACGATTAACGGTGTTGTCATTTTTCCACGTACTGGCCTGTAAACTGGATCGCATCTTGTGTAACCATCAATAGCTCGCTCGTTAAAATTTGAACTGGGCTTATTCTAGTAAGATCGTAGGAGCCTTAGCGTTGATTAAAAGTTTATTGATAAGCAAAGTAAGATCTGTAACTCATACGTAGGGTATTGCCGATGATAGTTTTATTTCTACTTCATTATAAAATCGCAAAAATGCATTTTTAAACTTAATTCATTATAAGCCCTACGTATGTATTTTTATATGCAGTGGTATTTTATTCCTTTATTATAATAACGGGATATTTTGGGATTCAACTTCCTGAATGTACTGACCTAGTACAATATTTTGATATCAGCCCTTTGCTACACTGTGGGGTTGTAGATAGGGCTCGCTCGGTTACCCTACCTAGGGCATGTATGGGGATTTTTCAGTTTTCTTCAATTTTCTCAAAATGTAGCAAATTTGAGGAAAAAAAAAAAAAAAAAAAAAAAAACGAGGAACAAAATTGAATGAGCGTAAAATTTTCTTCAAGATGATATCATTTGTAATTAAATCCGAATAATTTTTCATTTCCCATAAGAAATACATTGAACAAAATCATCGACGCTGGCGCCCCTATAATATGCCCAGACGTAGCTAGAAACCAGGGATGCAGAGCCAATCAGCATTGACTTAATCTTAACTTAAGACTTTTGAGCTGATGATCATTCTAGGTTAAACTCAGGCTAAATGTCCGTAAGTTGAAGAAAAATTGACACATGAACTTTTCTAAATCATTATAAATTCTCGGCGTATCCGATTTTCATCACATTTCAGTGAAAATATCTCTAAACTGATGAATATAATTATTGTTCTCTTCCCCTATTAGGAGCGGGTATATGTTTAGAACAAACAAAACGTATTTTTGAAATTTTTAGGAAAAAATTATTAACAGTACTTGTAAAAATTTTTTACCAAGGTACAGATATTGTTCTGTAGTCATTTGGCGCTGGAATACACAATAATATTGTAATAGAAGAAATGTATCGGTCAAAACACGCATGCATTATAAGTAGGTTTTTTGTTTTTTTTTTTCTTGGTGTACAGAAAAATTGGTTTGGCGCATAGGAAAAACGACGTGGCGCAGGAGTGACGCAGAATGAATATCTTTACTCTACTAAAATCTACCAACTTACTTTAAAAGAGCCATTTGCAATAATTTGGAAATATTGCATACTGGAGCTTCGGCGAACAGATAAAGCAGCATACCAAAAATATAAGAGAATAGTATATCGGAAGCTGCCCACCAATACTACAAAGATCAAAATGTAAATAAAAATTGTCTCTGGAGTCAAAAATTGATGATAGAGGATTTGAACGCTTGGAACTCACAAAATTCATGACTACGGATGAAGGCATTACTGCTTTCTGAGATGATGCATGATACAATTGGAGCAACGTATTGACTAGAAATACAGAATAAGTGAGACGCCCCAGAGGAATGAGAAACCTTTGTTGCAAAATATCACCGACTCTACCTAATGGAAGTCAAAAGTCAGATTGTTATTTTGCACTAAGAGCAACGTACGCAAGAAAGTGAGATGGAAGTTATACATACTTAGACCTGAAGTGAAATACATGCACAATGTTACTGCATATGGAAAAACAAATAATGATCGATTGAGAGCTGCGTATGTTGCACTTTCAATCCGATAATACTCACGTCCAAATGAGTAAAACATTATACCATAATACTGGCTTCCTTCTCCAATAATAACCGAACCAACGAAGAAAATCCACAGCTGTGTCTGCAAGAACACATAGGTAAAAATATTAAAGGGGAATATTAAACTGCACAAAAAAAAAAAGGCGTTTGAACGAAAAACAGCAGAACGAAAAAATGATCCAATATAACGAAAGAAGAAGTACTTAGGTAGTGGTAACAAAAAGTATAGCGCACGAAATTTTGGAGGTGTTCGCCCGAGAAAAAAATAACAATACAAAAAGTTTTCATAGTGTTTTTACGAAAAAAATCAATTAAAAAATAAGAAACGTTACAGTAATTTTTCTTCCAAAAAATAGTGAAAAATATTTTGAGTAGGTATGAATAGTAATGGAGAGGCAAAAATCATCGTTTTTGAAGGTTCCTTGGCAGGCGTAATAGAGCGCGCTGTTTCAATCATAGTAGAAGATTTAAGCACTACTATTTCTGCCTCTCCATTACTATTCATACACAAAGGAAAAATACTACATTTTTGAAAAAAAAAAAAATACATTGTACAATTTACTGTGAATGTAACAAACTACAGTCATAGTAGATACTGCAATAAATATTCATATACAATTTGTTCTTGGGCGCAGTTCATAACAAAATATATAAAAATTCATGATATTTTTCCTCAGGAAAGAAAAAGAAATCAAAACTTGGTGGATTCAGCCTCGACTAGTTTTTCGTTGTGTGCGAGTATCATAGTACATCTATCGGTTTCTATCTTTTCATTCTAGTCTCTGTTTCTTTCCGTTTATTGTGCTCATGCTTCCCCCCCCCCCCCTCTTTCTGAAGAGTTTGCGGTGTAAGCACACGGTGGGGATGTCCATTTGGTTGCAGTTACTGACAGCAGTTCAACTAGAAATAAGATAGAGCTACTTACTCTGCGGAAATAACGAGAGTAATAGATCTCAAAATTTATCACATTTATTTAACTAGGGCTTTCAAAATAACGGGTAGCTTTTTGGACTAAAAACAGACGTTCCAACTGCAGCTGTCTCCCTGCAAATGGTAAACAAACTTTTACCGTGCTAATTTCCATAGGTAAGGATAACGTTGCATTTGCAAAAACTCAAATATTTCATAAATAAACAATATGAGATGTGATCCGCAAAACCATTGGATCTCGACACTCCAAAAGCTCCCTGTGTAGAACGCGCCTTCGAATAATACTTACTTCTTACTGATGAATATTACCATAGTCAATGATATTACTATAGACTAAATCGCCGTGACGTCAGGGGGCTTCCGGCAATAAGTTCGAAAACAAATTCGTCGAAACCGAAAAGATCGAAGCTAATAGGTCGAAAACACAAAATTCGAACGTACAATATGATCGAATGGCAGAAAGTTTGAAATTTCAAAAAGTTCGAATAAGAAGTAGGCCTACGTCGAAGATTCAAGACATGTACTAACAAAAAATTATGTTCACACTTTAGGCAAAAGGACGAATTAAAATTTGTTCAAAAACAATAGAGTATTTAAATTAATGATCGAAAGTTTCAAGAATTACGTTTATAAAATTTAAGGAAAAATGACAAATTAAAATTTGTTTTAATATTTTAGATTGTGTGCAATGCCATGTAAATATCCCTCCTCATCATTATGGTCAACTTTCTCCTCATATTTAAGTACTTCTGATTCAAGGTTGTCCTGAGCGGTAATGACCCGTTTCCGTTAAACTGGAGAATAAAAACCATATTTCAAAACATGTTTTAAACGTAAAATCTGTTCTAAACAAAAAAAAAACCGTTGTTTTCGCAACCCTGGTCTACACTCTACACATAATATTTTCATGATGGCTCCTTCAAAATGTAGAATCTTTGTCGCGTTTTACACAAGACGCCTCCACCACACCAACCTATCCTATGGTTTTGCAGATCGCATCTCATAATATGTTAATAATGGGTGTTCTTGATGTACCAAAAAGAGTACCTATTTGAGACCGGGACGACAGAAACCCGGCTCAGCGTTTCTCAGTGAAACGCAAAATACAAGCATCACTGATAACGTTCAACTGCGTTTCCCTTGATCACTGATTGCGGTAAGCCGGGTTTCTTGGTTCCCGGTCACATTTGTATTTTACTATTTTCTAAAACAAGACCCCTCATCATCAACAAATAGTTCACTTTTGAAATATCTGCTGCTTATTTTGGGAATTAGCACGGTAAAAGTTTGTTTATATTTTGCAGGAAGACAGCTGCAGCGGGGAGGTCTGTTTCTAGTCGGCATTGAACAAAATTGCTTTTGTTTTTCGCAATCATGTCGTCACGGGGAATTGGTCTATTTTGCAAATAATTCCTCTGGGATTACAAATTGTCCCCAAATTGCTATAAACTGTGATGAGACAATCTTTGTTGTAGTGTGAATGTGTGGTTGAATGGTATAGAGTGGCGTGTGTTATCTAAATGTTGTTATCGGCTCGACGCGGTCTACCCTCCGTCAGTTCACGGTCGAAGTTCTCGATCAAAGTATGTAGTGGTTCAGGTAAACAATTTGTTTACGTCAGAATGATGTAGCCCACGTTTTTCTTGTTCCATAACGCTACAAATAAAATTTGCTGTGCACAATAAATTTACCATTTCACTGTACGGATATCACGTTAGTCCATCCGGTATGTCTCAACCTAATTTAATTATGTATTAAGGTGTACTTAATCGAGGGGGGGGGCTGATATCCGGGTTGTGATTCATTTTCTGTACTGATTGGAAGATGTCTAGATGACTGCATTCTCGGAGAGGGAGGGAAGGTTATGTAGTTGAGGTATTTTTCTCTTTTTTTCTTTCCTTCTTTCCTCTTTCCTTTTAGATCCGTTTGTCTGAAGAAGTATGTCTTCTCCCCTGTCCCCAGTTTGTCCTACAATGAGACTTTGCTCTCTGAGCTAGCTGGACGGAGTACTGGTGTGTGATGGGACTTTGTTTCATCTCAAAACAGAGAGAAGTACCCTCAGAAAATCTTAAACATACAGCAGAATTGCGTTTACATGAAGAAGATTTTTGGATAAAATACTGTCAATGAACCTGAGTTTGTTTGCGCATCGCAAGAACAAATATAACAGAATACTTATACACATAGAAATATCATCATCACTGTTAAAAGCTTTAGATATTCTCCCACACACAAAAGTCAATGGAAAAGCATTATAAGTTACCAGACCTCAGAAAGTCAAATGAAAAAGTATACAAAATTGAAATAAATGGGAAGAAATACTCAATCCTAATTGACAGGAGGGAACCTGCTCTTCTTGGAGACGAAATACCTAAGGCACCAACATTGACCAATGCACCTGACAACAAAAAACCACTCTGCTGATCTTCAAAAAAAAAGTCAAACTTCTCTATTTATTTTGTTCATGACATAAGATTATGAAAGGAGTTTCTGATAAACAAGACGACTCATTAAAAATTTAGTTCGCCTAGTTGTCTGAAAAACATAAGGCTGTGGATTTGGATCCTATCAAGGCAAACTAAATTTTGTATGTGTCTCTTTGTTCATCAAAACCTCTTTTATTCTAATTTAGAAGACTGACGCAAAATTCTTCCTCTTTACAAAAGGTTATATTCCAAGGACGATCAGCTAATCTGCATATTTGATACAGTGTATTCTTACTGCAATTGAGGTTGTTCTATTATATCAATACTTTTTGCCATATGATACTCAAAAAAAAAAAAAAAAAAAAAAAAAAAAAATCCAGACAATTTACTTACAACACTAAATTTGTAGTTCTTCTGCCTTAAAATATGAACAATGAACGCGGCTATAAACCCCACTAAGTATGGTCCCAAACGAGTGTAGGTAGAAATATAGAATTTTGTAAACTCAATTGAATTTCTAGGCTCTTCTAGCAAACTGCGAAGGTAGATAAGAGTTATACTTCAAGAGTTTCAAGTTGTAAGTCATAATATGATAAATTATTTGATAAATTCTGAAACATACCTTATGTACAACCGAAGCAAACCATAGTATTTATTCATATAGGCCACAATGAATGTTGTTGCTGTACCACCAAAGAATGTCAGCACAGACGCAATTGCACCAATATTCCTATTTTTGCATATGATCAACATGAGGACACCAGCAATGATTGTCAATTGAATATCAGCAGAAATATACCAGCTGACTAATAGGCACTGTAAAAAAGAAAGGTATTGGCTCTAGTTATTAATTCATTGGAAGGAAACATTTCAAAATTATAATCACCTAAACACAAAATACTGCATAGCTAATAGAGGAACTCTTCCTCTAATTAAATTTTTTAAAACTTCATCTGCACAATAATCTGCAAGATGCAATACCCAGTTCAACCTACCTGTTTATCAGTACTGACAATATTGTTGATTACAAGCAAATTTGCCCACCAACTTGCTCGACAATTTTCAACTTCATTTTGAAGTCGATATTTCCAAAAAGGAGCATCACTGAGATGGGGTAAAATATTCACAATGAATAGCATTAATAAACCAAAAACCGGAACCAACCTGCGACAGTAAAATCAGAAATATTCCTTCAAAACCTAGTGCACCCTAAACAATAGGTAGTGAACTTATTTTCAAGAGCATACATAAAAATACAAAGTATACAAAATTTGTATCTCAATTTTATCACTACAATTCAGCTTAGGACAAATTTTCCACTTTTTCTCCAAGTATCGCAGCATATAGGTTTTCAGAATTAACAAAAAAATTTCTATTCTTTTTTGGGTTTCATTTACTCAAGACTTGGTAGGATCATTACTCAATTCTTTGAAAATATCTTTTTTCTATACATGATGTTAAAACAGCGTTTTGATCGATGATCAGAGGGGGACACTTGAAAAGTTTTAGTTCTGAGCAGACATGATGGAGGGAGAGAGCGATTTTGAAAATTTTCAGCTCCTAAGCTATGTCATAGGATGAGGACTTGGCAAAATTCTCGGGGAAAAATTGTCTCTAGACTTATACATCATAGAAGAGGTACTTAGAAGAATTTCAACTTTTGAGCTATGTATGAAGTGACTATGAATCTTGGAACTTCAAAGTCAGTTCAATACTTTGAAGCATACTTTGGGAATCTAGGCCAATGTTAAAAGTTTCTGCTAAGCTCAAGTTATTACAGATGAAATTGAGACGTACATTTTGCACTCTTGAAGTATACATTTGAAATTTGCTTTTTTGTAATTGATTTTGGCGAAAAATCCCTTTCAATGATGACATAATTTTGAGCCACCCTGTACAACTTAACAATTTGAAACTCCTAATTTCTTTTCTCATACATGAGCTCCAGCCTCAAAATTTCTAATTCTCCCTCTTCAAATGTATGTATAGCTCAATAATAGTTTCAAGTCCGCCTTTATGATATACAGATATAAGTTCCCCTCTCTGAACATGTGTAAGATTTAGTCGGACTTTGTCTAAAGTATAACCGGCGACCATGATATCTGGTGCCAATGAAAAACTTACCGAATCCATCGGAAGATGATACTAAAGATCAAATAAATTACACCTCCTTTCTTCATATTCTCAAGACTGAAATGGAAAGTCAAAAATCCACTGATCATAAAAAATACATCAACCACGTTGGTGTGAACCAATTCTATACTGGAAGCTCGATAAAACTGCAATACATACAAATTACTCATTAATTTCTCAAAATACTCACATATCTATTTCCTACAAACCAGCTAGTATTCCATCTAACAAATGGAGTAATCAATAAATTTTTGCTCAATATTACAAACCAAGTCTCCAAAAGTAAATGAGATGCGCAACAATTGGAATCATAAAAGAATCCTATGAAAGATGGGGGGGGGGGGAGAGAAAACTGTTTACAGGAACTTACGCAAGACCTAATTCTCTTGTATCAACTGGCACTGCATGTAAGCAGTTTGTACCATAATGAACAAATTGTATGACGACCATCTGTAAAAAGAGCGTGGGTCTCTCAAATTCCTTCTCTACAGAGGTCAAACTACAGTATCTCTTGAGATTCTTTTTTTTTTTTTCTTTTTTACTAAGAGTAAACAGAGTTCAGGAGAGCTTGAGACACGGACATCATCCAAATTAGTAGTTTAGGGTTGGCCTTTGACCAAGCGGTGAATCTGCAACACTCAACAAATTATGTAGGTAGTGTACAGCTATTTGCAGAACTTCACGCGTTAGGCGAACCTGAACTACAAAAATTTGGATGATACCCGCATTCATAAATGTTATTAGTAGGTACAGCAGAGACAACTTCTGTTTGACTAATCCACAATTTTTTCATTCTAGCAAGAAGAGCGTCTGCTGTCATATTTTCAAGGATCTCCAATTGGTTTATTTTTTTGATTGAACTCATTGTGGCAGAGATATTTTCAGCTGAACTGATTTTTCTGCGATAAATTGTTCTTCACAGATGCTCCTTACATTCGCGTGGCGCCCGGCCTGTAGACGCGCTAGTGTCATGGACAAAAAGGTGATCATATGAAAATTTGCATCAGATCAAATGTTATTTCAACTAGCTGTATCTCCGTTAATACTAAAAAAAAAAGTACCGCTTGTAATAACCTTATTTGACTCTCTTGATTGGTAGAATAATATGGAACTCATAATTATAGATAAACATTTCACCAATTATCTGAAACATCACCTTTTTGTCCAGCTTCCACAAATGGCCGCCATAGTAAATGTAGAGAGCAACTCTTTTTGGGCGCAACGCAAATAGATGGGCCCTTATATCGTTCTGAGTTTTTTCTCGCTCTCTCTCTTTTCTTCTAATTCTTTAGGCAATAATGTAACATAATATTCACAATATTCTAAAGATTGATTCATGATTGTATTGAATGAGTGAGTACCTACTCCTTGAATTAGTTTACACTTATTGGATCAAGAACTATTCATGTTATCACTTACCAGCAAAAGAAGCCAACTTTTCCGACCCTGTACTGTTGTATTGTTGAATCTTAAATCTATTTTTCCTTCAAAGGCAAATCATTCCATACTGAAGGTGATTTTCAATGAACTGCTCTAAATTTTGCAATGTACTTAAACTGCTGTTTGCAAACTTAGGTAAGAATACTACCTAGGTATTCTATTTCTTAGTTTTAGAAGTGTGTACTTTTCATCTTGTTAAAGATTACAATGCTTTGTGCTAGATAGACAAAACACAATTGATGAGCTCAATCCATTGATAAGTAGGTAGATTAGAAATATTTCATATGGATGCCAATTTTAGGTTATCTTGAAATAAATAAGTACTTAACAATCATTTTGCAATTATTGCATCATCAGGTTCATAACTACAGAAAAAATATTCCTTCTTTCCTGACAATTTTGTGTAGCCTACATAAACCGTAGGCTGTGATAAGTATTTAATTAGTAGGTACCACATCTGCTGACCAATAGACTCATATAGGCTAGGTACAGTTTGAATTTGAAAACAGTGTTTTCTTAATGTCTGACCTGGGCGTTACTCACCATTTCAACAATCTCGGCACTAAATTTTGCAAAGCCAATGAAGTAAATATATCTGTGACCATAAATGATGAGCATGATATTGACAATTTTGAACAAGTGAGGAATTGCAAGATCCTTTTTCTTGTCATACTTGAAGAGATTTCTCCAATTTTTTCTCAATGAGAAACACTGAAAGAGTGACAAGATGGCAGGTTTATTTTTTTCTGCAAAATAAGAGGATAAAATTGTACTCTTGGATTAATGTTATACAATGAACAAAGTAATAATTACTTGTGACAATAAGTATAAATGTTATTGATACTAATACATAGGCCCTACTTTCAAATCTATATGTGGGTATGTTTGTCAAGGAATGATTATGGAACAATGAAACTGATTCATGAAAAGAACCTATTACATAGATGTCTATTTATATTTGTTGTGTCACAATTAAAAATAAACAGAGACAGGCCTATTATCGACACCTAGTTGTAAACCTATCATAAGGGATGATGATAATGGAAAGTAGATAGACAAAGGCACAATGTTACTAAAATTCAAGATATTCCTATCCGTGCGTCCCCTAATTTTCATCATTTCTGAAAATAAAAGTACGCAATATCGATCGATAAAACGAAAATGGTAAATACATTTAAAAATTTTCGAGTAAAACCGGTTTCCCTTAACTATACTCTGGGTTTTGTTGTCTCTGCAATGCAGTGTCAGCAGTTTGCAGAAGTGGATGAGACGCAACTTTGAGATTTAGTAGCGTGATGTTGGTAGATGGTTAACCACTGCATGTTCATGTTGTAGGGATTGACAGATTACTTGAATTGGAATAGGCAAGGGATTTTGAACGGTGTGACGCGAGCCCCCTCCAGGTGTGCCGCAAGGAAATCAAATTCTCGCGCTTTATTTTCGAATAGTTGAAAAAAATGTGATGAATTACAAACTAAGAGAATTGATTGGAAACTGGGTGGGTGCTTGTATTTGTGTTTTGCAGCTATCTTGCGCCGCTGCAATGCAGGGTGTTTTCTTAAGTTGCGGCTATAAAGGAAGGGCAAATCCGAGATGACGTTCGCAGTAAATTCCCTGCCATTATTGGACTGAAGAATGAGGGGTGTACCAAACGTCATGAAAATATCGAACAACTCTGCCGCCACTAACACTGACAGCTTTTGTGTGAGAGGACGAAACACGGAAAATTTAGTGAATCGTTCCTTATAAAATGCTTTTAGATAAAAGAACGGCTTTGCCTGCACAAAATTGCAAAGAGTATATTTATATAACGTTTCGACTGAACCAGCAGTCTTCATCGGAATAAACTAACTGATCAACGGACACGTGAGAGGAAGTACAATGAAAATTACAAGAGATAAAGATGAGTAATCAAACGAAATAAACAGAAATAAACTGGTGGAAACCTAAATATTGGCTATAATAGGACCGTACATAGTACCGAGTTTGTCAGTGTCGGATTTGAAATTTACATTCTTATTAATATTTTTCATTATTTCTATGGCCTCCCTCAATTTTCGCTTGCGCTTATTACTCTCTAACTAAAATATCGATATTATCAAAATTAAAGTTGAAACTATGTTTCTTATCTCTAGCATGTTGGGCCAGAGCAGTACCATCTTGAATTTTACTATTTAAATCCTTTTTGTGGCTCTTTTCATTACTTTATGCTGATAAACTCTTTTACGTAGGTACTGCATAGTCTCCCCCACATAATAACTGGAACAATCACCACAAGGGATCCTGTATACCAGTTCTGATGCAAGGATTTCAGGAACAGGGTCTTTAGTTTTTGAAAAAAATAATTTGCCAAAAGTATTATGATTTTCGAAAGCTATGCAGATGTCATCTTTCATATTTTCCAAATGCTTTTTTATGATCATACTGCTCTGGCCTATACAAATGGAAGCGAAAAAAATTTTTTATTTTTACAATTAGAATTGAAAAAATGATTATTATCAGTATTCTTATATCCATAAGTTTTCCCCGTCAGGTTGTGTTCAACAATCAACTAGGTCCACTTGCCCTCGCTCAGTCAAAGAAGATGCCAGAATGGAGCCAACTACCATATCCCGGCAAATTTATTCCTCGCCTTCTCGTTTGAATAGACGCTTTCACTTGCACTCTCGTGATATGAGAATAAATTTCATGAATTTTCTTCACTGTTTTCATTTTGCCTTTATGACCTATAGCCGTATGCACGTCTCTAATAATGTTTATGGTAAACTCTTCTGTTAGCCTTAATTTGCTATGACGTTTCCTCTGCCAGCATATACCTACGTAAAAGAAAAAGACTTGCGAGGGAAATGACAAGGAGAGAGTCGGTGATAGCATTTATCTAACATTGAGAAATGAGGATAAATTTTAGTACAAAGGAGTGAGATAGTCTTCAGACAAAAATAGAATACAAACTTGAAAACAAATGAAAGTACATACCGGTAATCCTCTTTCTTTACGTGCTCGACTATGCAATGCCTGAACTTATACGATTATTTGTAAATAGCTCATGTACATCAAAAATTGAATTTTATATCTAAGTCCTCCTATGTCCCCTTTTTCATGTTGAAATCAAATTTTGTACATCTTTCATGCCCAAATGTAATACAAACATAAGTACCTATTAAAAACACATTAGCATTTTTTTACCTTTTATGAGATAATCCTTGTATTTAATCTCAAAAATCGTTGAAGATAACACTAAGGCAAAAATTGTCCAATTAAGAAGCCTGTAGATACACAAAAATAAATAAAAAATGACTCTTTAACTATCATTGGAATTATTTTATTTGCATATTTACCTGACAATATGATATCCTGTAGTATAAGTGGGAAGTTCTTTCTTTTGACACATTATAGGGTTGACATTAACACTAATATTCATTTGATGTTTCTCAAACAGAGGTTTAAGAAGACTGTCCAATGAGTTATTTAGATCGTTTGGTTCGCAGGATGTTGGAATACATACAGCCCAGGTGAGCTTATGTCTATTAACACGGACTGGGTTTTTTAGGTACTGGAAAATTTTTAGATGATTTAATAATAATATACATTTGAACATCGAATTGATAATATTATACGAATCTTCAATTTTCACACACGAGAGGAAGTTTTGAATTCATAATAATATGGATTTTTCCTCTCACACAGGGATATCGTGTATTTCTGTTTGACATGAAGTCCCAGAACATGCAGGGAAATGAATTTACATCCATGCGTGCTAGTACCCTCAGTTATTTCAACAACATCAACTCTAAGAAAAATTTAAATATTTAAATTAGTTTTCAAGAATTTTTGTTCAGCAGAGAACTCGCTATTTTTTTTGTTGTGGGATATTCTCAGGGAATTTCACCAAGCGGAAGCACGTCTGACTTTGATGATATCTTCATTTCCGGGGAAACGTCCAGAGACTTGAAATATTTTCAACCATCAAGAAATATATGAGAAGGAATTTTGGAACGGGACACAAGGATGACGTCATCATCTAAATTACAGAAAAATTAGTCTGGGCTAAACGGCTACTCACTTAAAGTAGACTTAAAGAAGAAGAAAATAAAAATGAAACAAGTTATTTCCCACAGGAAGGCGCGATTGACTTACAGGTTCCCCGCTGCTCAATTTCACCAACTTCAGGAGAAAGTGCATTCTCCTGAGTGGTCAAATACATGTTTTTATTGCGTTTCAGAGGTTGTAGACTACGATTTTAGCTAAGGCACTATACTACGATAGGTACGCTGGACTGATAACAGAAAGACGACTTTTTGGCTGTAAGGTAAGAGAACGTTTCACGCAGCGTCGCGGAAACGGCGAGTCATGTCGGTACCCATCGGTTACATTCGTTGCTCTCGTGATGCTACAGGAAACAGCTTTGTCCCTTATTAACAAGAAGTTGTCTCGCTGTTATCAGTCCAGCGCACTTATTGTAATATAGTGCCTCAATGATAGTATAATACTATTTCTTATACTAGAAATTTGTGAAGACGCCCGAACGCAAATTCCGGAATCAGCGGTAGGGCTGAGGTACAAGCACCAAGATCATAATCTTGCGGACGCCCGGGTGTATATTCTGAGATTGGAGTAGGGGTAGAAAAAAGACATAAAGCATGTCAAAAATACCTTGGCAAGCTTCAAAATTGTGTTTGTTCTGGATAATAGGAATGTTGAGAAATAAGAGAAGTAAAGTCAGATTTGCTTTTGGGCGGCAAAAGTTCCTTTTTGGCATTTCATAAAATGCTTTGTAGTTACTCTTGGAAAACTATCACGAAAAACTGTAAAGAAAAAACCGTCGCAAAACAACCTTTGGACTGGGATAACTCTTGAAAAATTGTCATCAAAAATTGGAATGAAAAAAATATTTGTGCTAATCCATCTTCTGTTCAAACAACAGAAGAGGAAAAATAGACAAAATTTTTGTGAATATTTTCAAATATTGGTCCCTGAAACCAACGGCGCTTTACAGGACAACCATTTCTGTGAGGAAAGAACGCTCAGTGAAAACCAGACTTTAACTCCTAGGAAAAAGCTGGTGTTTTCAAACACCAAATGTCAGCATAGAGGCGAGAAAAATTGAGGTTGTTTAAAATTCCTGAATTGTCAGTAATTGAGCAGTACAAAAACGATGAGGATTTGATTCCTAAGAAGAAACCTGCATTGTCAAACGCTGAACGTCAGCATAATTGGCGCGAAAAGTTGAAGATGTTTTGCAATACCAATCCTTAGTGTGTTGCCAATAAGTAAACGTCAGCATAGAAGACCTCAGAAATTGAAATTGGCTTGGGCAAGTTGCTCCCATCACCCGCACACCATCTGCATCAACTGCTAGAGGAATGTATCGCAAATATTGAATTTCACAAGCATTTTGTCACAATTCAATTTGGCTTTCCATGTTCCGTCTGCAACTGTTTGTGGCTTCATTTGGATTTAAAACCAGTTCTCTCAATTTCAATGAATTTATTATGTACCAAATTCTCAAATATTGAACCATGTTTGATGCAGGTCTGTCAAATATATTATTCTATTCCTCTTGCGGGGAACAAAATTCATTGTTGATCGGTATCAAATGGGTTTTCTTATTCTCCACGCCCTCAAAATTTGCCTGATTTTGACTCAATAGTGGAGCAACTCATTTCTTCTTGTTTTCCATTTCTACAATTTTGTTGTCTTAAAACAGGTGCTTGTAGCATTTATAGCAAGTGTTCAACATTCCAGTTGATGTGAATAATATTGCAAACCTGCTTCCACGTCAATTGGACAATGATTGGGTATTCAATGTATAATATCAAAATGTACCAAATACACGGAACAGTATACTCCAAGGTTATGTCAAAAAAAAAAAAAAACACTGTAAAAGCATGTCTTTGTTACCTTGTTGAGATGCCACTGTGCCGCATGTATAATATTGTTATTGATTTTGCAAGAATAGGCGGTTACACCAACTCACTAAATGTCCCAAAAGATGATGATGCTGATCAAGATGAACCTGAGAAATTTACAATTGAGCCCATTAGCAAAAATCCAGACAATGAACACAAAGTTTTACTGACAAATCAAAACAGCTTAATGTGGAATGAAGAACATTATCTGGATATAGCGCCTACACTGGGGCAACAGAGGTTATCTTTTCTTTTTGACAAGCATGCTGAAGAACTATCTTTCCAAATATCTTTTATGGTCACCCAATAAAGTATACAAAGCAAATGGAGAATGGAAATGTAGTTGATATCAAAGTGACGCCATACACAATCACAAGCAGAAAAATGCATTGTACAGATTGACACGCTGAAAAACTGGACCATATTCTGTACTCCGCAATACAAATTATTTATGTGAATTTGATGGACAGAATGAACGACAGATTCAAAGTAACTGCAAATGTTGAAAATTTGACACGTAAAGAAATGGAGCATAAAGGAAATTTGTCAGCAGTTTGATGGCCTTCTATTTTTCAAGTCTATACCAAATTCGATATTATATTGGGCCAACTGCAAAAAAGATATGTTTGGCACAATCTGTGAACTTGGTAAGCCAATTATCTTTCTCACTCTCAGCGCGCTAGAGTACAATTGGAATGATATTACTTGCTGCTTGTCCTTTGACAAACTTGTTCTCACATTAATGTATTTGCTGAAATCTTGGTTTCACTGTACATTTGGAGAATATCGCATTGTTAATTACTTTATGCATTTTGAATTTTAACAAGACCGTTCCCATTCCTACATCTGATTGTGGCTTGAAAAAGATACACTAGGAGTTGTTACAGAAAGAGGATCTTGAAACTGTATGACTGTCACCATTGCTTTAGTTGACTCTTTGTGTTGCGTCGACTTCAATTACATTGCTGAGTCAAAAGTCGCAGACGCAAGAACACACCTTTGCGTGCTATAAATGCCAACAATATGAAGCAAATTGTACATGTTTGTTTGGAGCTCTGTTCTGACCAATGTATTTGATACAAATGTTGTGCAAGGCTTCATTGAAAGACTATACCTTGTCAATATGGACTACATAAATATGAGAGCCCAGATTCCTTGCTTTTTGCCAAATTGTTTCCCAAATGGGCAAATCTCTGAAAATAAGATAGAAGTTCAAGTCACAGCTCAGAGTCTCTTTTCCCAAGGACAGGCAAGGATGCAAGTTTACAATGTCGTGCCTTGTGAACGTATAGCCATGGATATTGCTGAACCATAACCAAAAATTGGTAGAGAAAACAGTTTATCTTGGTTATGAGAAATTATTTCACAAAATGGATTAAGAAGCTACAAGTGTTGCAAATGCATTGGTGAAAAACTGGATGACACGCTTGGAAGTACCATACCTTTGAAACTACACACAGACCAGGGTTCAAATTTTGAATCAAAAGTCGTTGAAGAGGTTGCAAGAAAATTGGATCTAAGAGTATAAAGGGTGAGGCAAAGTGATGTTACCAGTTAAATGGGCGTTTGGCCTAAATCTATTCTAGCGCAAAAATCGTGTTGTCTCACCCTGTAAAACACGTTTGCAATACCAATGCTGATAAACACGTGTGAGGTATGGGTTCCACCTTCTACAAAAGAAAGACAAACAAAGAATCTCAGCGGCCAGAATGAGATTTCTACAAAAAAAACGGCCGGATACAGGCTGGATGGATCGCAAAATAATTGAACTCATACAAGAACAGCTAAAAATCAAATCAATTGTCAGAATACCTAGTCAAAAGAGTATTGGAAGAGATGGCACGGTCACGTGGATTATAATGAGCAAGTCGCCGAAAAAATGATGTTCAAATACTGTCCGGCTGGAGAAAGGCCAAGAGGAAGACCAAGGAGAAAGCTGATTGACACGTCTGAATCACCCGAGGCTACACCGTAGACCGGCCACACGGCCTAATTGTGTATTGGCAACGACGACAAAAAAACTCATACCACTCTGCTCCATCCACTGTCAGATGGCATACAGTTGAAAAATTTAGTAATATTGTTGATGACTTCTTATCCAAAGTCATTAATGAAGGTCAAAAGGACAGGAATATGTGGATACCCTTTTTTTCCTGGCATATTGGTCATCAGTGCAGAGATCTACCTAGAAAACTCCAGCAATATGATTATGTTTGGACGGTTCCACAACTTTTTGTCCACGGACATTTCATCCAGACAACATTTCGTCCAAAAAAAATCGTCCAGTGACACAATGACACTTTGTCTACCTTTTTTCGTCCAGAAGATATTTCGTGAATTTTTCTTGTTCAACTAAAATATGAGAAGCTCATTGTTAGAGCTTTAATGTAAATTTATGGCTTGTACTAGTACTTACATGCATGAAGTAAATGGAGAGGTGAAGAGAATAGGCATGCATTTTAAATGGTGTTTCTTGTCTGCGTTTATTGATACTTGCTCATCCAACGTAGGTATCATTGTTATTTACAAAATTGAAGAATGTATTTATGTAGCTCTACTGTTTGCCTTTTCCTTCATTTCCTTGGATGACGTACAGAATGTTTCCGACGACATTATGGAAGAGATTCATGAAGACGTCGACGGTTTGCCGTCTTACTTTGACAAGACGTACGTCAAAGGATGCCCTCGTCGAGAACGCAGAAAGGCCGTGGCACCGGGATATCCTCCTAATGTATGGAACGTTTTCAAAAGCGTGCTTCACGATACACCCCAAACAAATAATATTATTGAGGGTTGGAATATGCTTTTTCAGAAATTACTGGAGGTACACCACGCATCCATTTGGAAATTTCTGGGGCGCGTCCAGCAAGACCAGAAAATGAATGAAACCCTTATTTTGAAAAATATTTCGGATAAAATTTGGACCAAAAAATTTTGGACGTATTTTCCTTGGACAAAAAGCGTCATGGACAAAATGTCTCATTGGACGAAATGTCTCGTGGACGAAAAGTGAAATGGACGAAATATCTTTGGACGAAAAGAGGGGGAGCCGTTTGGACACAAGCTTTAGTCTTGGAGTTTGAAGCGTCTCTTTACAAACCTCAGAATGTTTAAGAATATTCAATGCAACTAAGGGAGCAACTCTGGAAGGTCGATAAGCTTTACTTGATATTTGTGCAAGAATAATGATTATATCAAATTTAAAAGCAAAGGCTCTGAAGATCTCCAAGAGATTGAAACGTTTGTAAGCGTTGAGAATAGATATTAGCGCTGACAGAGCCTGAAGTCCACAAGCTAATTTGAGATGACTTTGAAATCACCAGCAAAAGGATGAAGGTTCGACACAACATTTGATCTACAGAAGAACTTTCTGAACAAAGTCTGATTGTACAACTCACAGAGGAAGAAAAGAAGAATTCTAAATGGGATATAGTCCATACACAGTGGTGAAAAAGATCAACAAGGGGGTGTACTGGAAAAAGAAACTGAAATGTCGTCCATTGGAATCAATTGGTTGCTTGGCTGGGTGATTCTTTAGGGGACGTTCAGAACCAATGAGTGGGAAATATGGCGTATACAAGGTCGTAATAATGGTAGACAAGAAAAAGTATAAAAAGTGAAGATTTAGGAAAAGACAATAGACGGATAAATAGCATGATTTGACCGCTGTCTACAAACCTTTGGAAATTTCTGGAATGGTAACCGCGGGTAGGTGATCCTGGGAAACGGATGGATTTATAATCAGTATTAGATTAGCAATTGTTGTGATTCTTTTGTTCCTGTTACAGTCTACTACGAATACAGTGCAGTATATAGTTGGATCAAAACGGAACACACTCCAGATAGTTCAAAACAGTCCACCGAGGGAGAGCGCTTCTCCGAGTTAAAATAGGTGTACTACTTCTTCATCTAGGTTCTTACGGAGAATTTTCTTTCAAATGCATCAATCATCTAAAAAACTATGCATTCTGAAGTAAAAAAGTAGATGGCCGACTTGAAGAAAATTTTGCGTACTTCAAATTCGTTTATTATCAATTTATTTCCATAAAAATGCCAACTTCCCCGGAAAACCGTTTGGGGCTAGCACATACAACCTGCCCCCCCCCCTCCTCCTGTTTCATTGAAAATTAGGTCTACAAGATGGAGATTGAAGTTAAGAAAATTGGACTGGGGAGGCAAGAAAAGGAATCAATGTAAACTATAAATTATATAAAACATACCATTTTTAGAACACTCCATGCAGGTTTCATCTCATCTATCAACTCGAGTGATCCGGATGTTTTACTATCGAATAAATTATCAACTTCGTAATTGTAGGTTGCCTGAACCAGACAATATTGACCCTTCACACCATGTGAATTCACCCACAAACATTCGTCATAATTACCCAAATGGTCCAACATTCCGCTAAAAACGCCCATGAATGGCCATTGCGATGATTCAAGCACTGAAACGTGATGACCACAGAAATATTAACATAAAGCTGAGAAATTAGTTTTATGACAGTTGTTAGGAAGAGGATTATAGAAATAAGACTAAAAATTTCAACTTAAAATAGGCTGAATATTTTCTTGAATAATACTGCGTGTGCAATTATTATCTTATAAATAATATTGATTCACCGTGATTTATCCCACCGGGGTCAATCAATAAATAAATGAATTGAAAATTTTAGACGTGGACAGACCATTGACCTTATATGAACCTTGACCACTTTCAAACTTCACATCAATTCTACTTGGTGATGAACTTGGTGTGAAATGCGAAATTGATCGAGGCTATGTAGTTGGTGCACGTCTGTTACTAATTATTCAGGTGAAACTTTGATTTTTATTTTTATTTTTATTTTTTTTGGCAAATATTGATGCTAGTACCTATGATCCACCATTCACATTCTTTTAAGCCCACTAGATCAGATTTCTAGGCAATGCAGAAATAGAATTTTTTCTCAATTCCACTCGTTTTGTTTAGGACGCTATTCATCCTATATCCTTCTATTACTTCCTATACAGATTTGACGCCATTCACCTTTCGTCTTCCAGAATGCTACTGCGTATTTTGACCCCTGTATTTTCGTTGTACAGCGCAATTCGGGCGTTGTCAATTGATAACGTTAAAGAAAAAAATTTAATTTAATATAAATGTACGACCATCAAAATATCTTAAAACATTTTTCATGCCAATATCCCCCTGGCGTCCGGCATCCTCCGTCACACCAGCCACGAGTCATACTTGATTTACGAGAATTCGAAGCCGCCGAAATTGTGAAAATACCTCAACTCGACATGATAAAATAATCGCTGTCTATATCGGTACACGAGAAAAAAAGTGCTCGAGTTTTATCGATAGACTAAAGATTTGTATAATTTACATCACAACGAAACTTATAAATAAATGCATAGGAACGCGTGAATGTCAAGCAAATCGGTATTGAACCGTGTGAGAGCGTTACAAATTTACGTACTCTTCAATAACTTGTTCCAAAATAAATGTGTGATTGTACAATACATTGACTTAGGAATCAATGGGTAGACCTCTTTTCCGTTCAATAGGCTTTTTCAGTATTATATAGCCAGAGCCAGATTTAGATCTGCTGCCACCGTGTGCAAATTTTTTTTTTGCCGCCCCCAAAATCACGCATGCATAGTTGATACGCTACCTCAAAAAAATAGGACTTATAGTCAATGATCATGATGTCGACAAAAAAAATGAAAAATTTGCCGCCCCGAAAATTTATCGCCCTGTGCAACTGCACACTCTGCATTCCTGGTCAAGCCTCCGCTGCTGTATATAGCAAGTATGAGATCGGGCGCACGATTGCTTTAACAGAGTTGAACGAACGGGACAGAGAAATCATTTTATGGAGAATGTACACCAGTCCACATATTGAAGATAAGATAATGATGTTGTATTAATGTGAATCAGAAAGCGAATGTGAGAATAGCAGGAACCGATGCAAAAGAATACTGCAACATAGAACGAGGTGTGAGGCAAGGATGTCCCCTGTCGCCAAAATTATTTAATCTGTAGGCCGAGCAAATAACGATGCAACAGAAGGGAAGAAAATCAGCTTTAAAATTGGAGGACAAAGGATTAGCAGTGTAAGCTATGCCGAAGATGTGGTGCTGTTGGCCGAATCACCGCAACAGCTACAGCAAATGGCGACGAGACGAGAAATGGGTAGTAAGAAGTTTGGTATGGCGACAAACATAATTATCCAAAACAAAAGTCATGGTGCTCGAAAAATACGGGAACAAGACACCAATCCATGTCAAAATCAGTGGAACTGAGCTGGAACAAGTCAACCACTTCCAAGTATTTAGGCGTCATGATCACAAACGATGGAAGAGATCACTACGAAAAAAAAAGCTGAATTGCTAAAGCAAAGGAAGCATGCAGGAACATATCTACTGTCCTCAACAACAAAAAGATGAAGTTTCATCTGAAATTTAGAATATTGCGCTGTTACGTTCGGCCAACACTGAGATATGCCGCAAAAACGTGGACCTTCTTCAAAGCCTTGGAAGGAAGAGTGAATGCATTTGAATTGTGATGCTATAGATGAATGTTGAGAATTAGCTGGAAGAACAAAGTAAAAAACGAAGAAGTAGTCGCAAGAGTCGGAATCGAGAGAAAAATTCTACTGGAATTGATAAAAGGATCCCACAAATTGATGGAAAACGAGCTCTTCAGACTGGTATACCAAGGAAAGATAGTCGGGAAAGCGCCCTGAGGAAGAAAGAAAAGACACATGCTGAGCAAATCTGCATTTAATTAGCTTTTAAATAACTACTCCATTTCTGTTAATGTCGGATGGCCAACTTCTTTGTGAAAATGCCCACATTATGATAATAATAGCTTAAAATTTGAAATTTTTCCAAATAGCTCAAAAAAATTCCAAGAGGTACGTTTTTCCGGACGGAGCCTGCGCCCAGCTCTCCTTATTTTAAATGCCCCCCATGAAACAGATTTCCTGTCAAAACTCATTTTATAAGGTACAAAGCTTTGATTGGTATAAGATATCGTTTAGGAGGGGGAGGAGAGGTGTAACCAAGCGTAGGAATATTCAAGAAACTGACATACAATCTTAAATAGTTCACAGAATCCAGGGTAGATCTAGAACACTTTATTAGGTCAATATGCGACACAAAATTCCAGTAATTTGACTATTCCTCCTCTTCTCCTTCTTGGGAGAATCTGGAAAAATAAGGGTGTTTCTCTGAAGGTAAAATCAATACAATCACCTATCATCAATACAAACGAATGAGCCGGTTTGAAATCACACAATTAAAAAAAAATGATTTTCTGGCGGAGCCAAATAAATAACGATCGTGTTTCATGTCTAACTCTTTCTCAATATAGAGCAAGTATTTTGTTGTTGAGTGTCAGTATGACCGTATAAATGGGAATATTTCAAGCTATTAGCTTTTGGGTAGCTCACTTCTTAGTATGGTATGAGTCCACTTTGAACTATTTCAAGCGAATAGTTTTTAGAGAGCTCTCCTTGGTATGTTGCTCCAGTTCGGATATTTTCGGCTAATTGCTTTCAGGTTGTTCACTCGCTCCACTCGTTCGCCTCCCCCTTCAGTTGGTAGAAGCCTACGTTGAAGAATTTCAAGCTAATAGCTTTAGGAGCTCACTCGCTGCGCTCGTTCGCTCTCCTCCTTGGTCTACTATCTACGAGTCCAGTTTAGAATGTTTCAAGTTAATAGCAATGAAACGACTAGTTTTGCCGTTATTTTGCCTTCAGCTAACAGATGAATTGGTGGTGCTATCAGCTCTCTCAAACGTTCTGTAAAGTTTTTTAACGAGTCCCCCATGCGTGGAACAGATCTTGAAACGTATGGATCATCCATTTACATCGGTGTAGGAGGTTATTTCCGTCATCTGCAACAAGGTATGCAGATTACGGAATTATGTCTCCTACCAAGGCTAAACCATAAATAGTATAAGCCTAATATAATACCTACGGGGAAGGAAATGAGTGTACTCAGAATTTTCTCAATCACCTTCCAAGTACTTCTAAAAATTTTTTTCGAAAAATTTTCCAAGGTCATAATTTTCATTGGGAGGCCAACTAGGCGGTCGCCTAGGGCGGCCAGGGATTCCGATTTTTTTTTTTTTTTTTTTTTTTCTCTCGAAAAAGACAAGAACAAGACGAATATAACGACAACGACTTGCGCAAGAAGTGAGAAAGATCACAAAAATATGCGCTCTGTGCTGACTAGTTGACATGTCCATGTCCAAACTTTTTATCCCAAACTAACATGAAATTGTTCGCCTAGTGCGGCAAATTAGGTGAAGACGGCTCTGTGTATAAGTCTACTTGAGTATATTTCAGGCTGATGAGATTAGGGAGTCCCACTCGCTCTGCTCGTTCGCCCCGTTTCTTGGTCTAGTATAAGTCTACTTTAGTATGTGCATTCATGGTCTAGTGTAAGTCTAGTATGATGAAGGATTCACATAAAGTCGTCTGGCTAAGGGTCTAGTATAAGCCTAGTTTGTAGTATATGGGAGAACAGTATATAGAAGAATCTACTTCAAAATATTACAATCTACTACAACATTTTGATTGAGGCTTGGTATAATGAAAACTTCGGAGACCCGAGGTCATTTGCATACAGCGAGGTGGTACTCGCAAATTTTTGAATCAGCCGCCGGTATGAATTTGCACGCGTACGCAACCAACTTTTTGGGGGTAGGGGATGGTACTCGCAAATGTTTCGATTGGGGTAAGGTGAGACTAAAGACATGAAACGTGTCAAAAGTAAAATGGCAGCAATCCTGGTCTCTGGGTTAGAGACCCGACATTGGACAACCAGCAAATTAGCCAATGTTTCAGTTTTTGTACATAGTATAAAGAAATATATGTAAAATTACAACTCGTAATTTACGACTTTTTGACTAAAGTCACTACGGGCTTTATCTCGCTTGTTCGTAATAAGATAACACGTAATAAGATAACACGGGTAGGGTAGTGTAGTAGCGTACGAAATCTTGTTATCATAATTATTCTGTTTAGTTATAAAATTGTCTAGAGCGTGTAACGACGTTGTGTCGATTCGTAGGAAAATATTATAATAAAAAAAAATATCTACGCATCCATTATTTGAAGTGTCTCAATGAATTCACTCTTATAAATCGACATCTTTACACGTTTTTCTTTTAAATATGTCAGTAAAAGTTAAATTTTCGTTTGCGTGCGAAGCGTCTGCTACCAATCCGAAGACGAATGTCAAAAAAATTAAGACGATTCAGATCGTTGGTGAACCCGTTATTTACCGCTTCGCAGAAAAGGATCAACCTCATACAGGACATCCTGAATTGGCCAGAAATGCTACGGTCGCTAGAATATTAAGTCAGCTAGATGTTCGAGGGCGAAAACGAAATGTGGCGGTGACACTTGATGAAACCTTATCGGCGCTGTACATTGATTCGGAAGGAAATGTGTGCTACCGCGAGCAATATTTGGACGAAATGCAGACTGTTCGCATAGACCAAGATGTTTCTCCAACGTCTAAAAAATCCAGCCTGAGGTCACTAACCAAGGACATGGTACTTGATAAGTTTGTTGGAAAAACGCAGAATGCTGCAATGTGGCTTAATTCGTTCGAAAAGGAATGCCTTCGTATGGACATTGCTGAAAACCAATTTGCCGAGGTACTACGTTTATTCGTCGAAGGTACAGCAGCGGATTGGTATTCGATCAACCTAAAACTTGCTGGTCTCGAAGATTGCTGGGGCAATTGGAAGCTTGGTTTTTTGGATAATTTCACTCCAAAAGGATGGTCGGAGGTAGTATTTGCGTATAATTTTAAGTACGTTAATAAAGGCTCCTTGTCGGAATTCGCGTTAAAGAAAATTAATATGTTAATTGATGTCGACCCCTTATTGTCAGAACAATCGCGTATTAATTTAGTAGCCATAGGACTACCCAGTTTTATAAGAAACAAACTAGATAGAACAAACATTTATAATCAGGGAGACTTAATGTCGGCCCTAAGCAGTTTAGAAGTATTTGTCAATAAACCGAAAGATCGGTTCCCCAATCAGAGAAATAGGGAATATAGTAATGGAGGTGGACAAGAGCGAAGACCTTCAAGGTCAGAAATGAAGCCTTGTGGCTTATGTGAGAAAGCAGGATTTCCTAACAGATTCCATCCGCAACCAACGTGTTGGTATAATCCAGAAAATCCGGAAAATAAGTTGAATAATAACTACAAAAAAAATTCATCTAGTCCCACGAACAAAGCCGTCAAGGTCGCTAATAAAGTTGAACTACAGGACGTCATAAACGAGATTGTACCAAATCAAAAAAACTAAGTCTCACTCCGCTCATCGATTTAAACGTTCAAATTGAAAATAACGAGGCCAGGGGTTTGTATGATCCCGGTGCCAATATAACTATGATGAATTATCATTATAAAAAAAAATTGAATAAAGAAATATTACCTATAAAATCAAATATGTGTAAAACGATGGGTGGAGTCAGATACATAAAGGGAGTGATAAAATTAGAAATGAAAATTATGAATATAAGTAAAGCAATATGGTTTTTCGTAATCGATGATGATGATTTTCAATACGATGTTCTTCTAGGTCTCGACAGTATACAGATTTTCAGGTTATGTCAGGATCACAAACTGAACATATCGCAAAGCGATGAATGTGAAAGTAAAATTGATAAACCTTTCAAAGATAACGAACAAATAAGAAATACACAGTGTATAGAGGCGCAACCTAAAGCTTGTAGTAGTAAAGGTCAGAGAAGAAGTGTGAATGATATTCAAGTGAATTGGAACGAACACATGCCAATAGAAATGTTTGAAGCACAGACTGAGCATCTCGCCGCTGATAAAAGAAATAAAGTTCACGAAATAATTGATAAACACGAAACCTTATTTGCTAGAAATAGATACGATATAGGGACTTTTACAGAGCAGGAAGCTCATATAAAGTTATTAGAAAATAAGTTTGTGGCAAAAAAGCCATACAGATGCTCGCTTGAGGACGAGGAAGAAATAAAAAAACAGGTTGCCGAACTTTTGAAGGTTGGTCTAATCGAGGAGTCATGTTCTCCCTTCGCCGCTCCTGTCACATTGGCATATAGAAAAGCGGAAAACCAGAAAAATAGGTTATGTTGTGATTTTCGAGGTCTAAATAAGTTGATAATTCCTGAAACCTATCCGTTTCCGTCCATTGAGGATATTGTATTAAAAACGAACGGTTGTTCATGGTTTACTGTATTAGATATTAACTCGGCTTTTTGGTCGATACCTGTAAGGCAAAAGGACCGATATAAAACCGGATTCGTCACTCGCGAAGGACACTGGCAATGGAAATGTATGCCATTTGGAATCAAAATAGCATCGCCAGTTTACCAACGAATTTTATCTGGAATCATTCGACGGAATAGTCTCAGCAATTTTTGCGTGAACTATATCGATGATATCCTGATATTCTCGAAAAGTTTCAAAGAACATCTAGAGCATTTAGAAAAAGTCTTTCAAGCTATAAAAAATGAAGGTTTCCGCCTAAAATTTGTAAAATGTCTATTTGCGTCAAGGAAGGTTAAATATTTAGGGCATATTATCGAAAAAGATTATGTGAGGCCGATGTCAGATAACGTCATCTCAATTAGGGATTTTCCCAAGCCGAAAACTAAGAAAAACATTCGACAATTCTTAGGTAAAGTAAATTTTTATCTGAAATACATTCCTAACGCGACGAGGGTTTTAGAACCGTTTCATTTTTTGCTACGAAAAAATGTTGAATTTGAATGGTCCGATAAGTGTCAGAAATCTTTCGACTCTATCAAAGAGTACTTAATTTCTAAACCAATCCTAGCAATATTTGATAGTAAGAAACCAATACAAATATATACTGACGCTAGTATCGAAGGAATTGGTGCGGTTCTGAAACAACCACAGGACGATGGCTCTGTAAAGCCAGTTGCATATTTTTCTAAAAAACTCACAGAGAGTCAAAAGAAAAAGAAAGCGGTCTTTTTAGAGTGCTTAGCCATAAAGGAAGCGGTCAAGTATTGGCAATACTGGCTTATGGGTAATCGCTTTATTGTCTATTCAGATCATAAACCCTTGGAAAATTTGAGTGTTAACGTACGTACGGATGAGGAATTAGGCGATATAGTAAATTATTTATCTCAATTCAATTTCAACATCGTCTACAACCCAGGGTGTAAGAATGAAGAGGCCGATTGTCTATCCCGCAATCCGGTGCTCGAGGCTAATTGCGAAACAAATAAAGATATTGTTAAAACAGCAAACTTCTTAGAACTTGATGAAATAATCAGCGATCAGGTGAATCTTCCCACAAATCCGAGGGACAGTCTACATAAGGGTGTTAAATACAAAACGGTGAGAGGTAAAAATAAAATTGTTCTCACAAATGACGGTTGTAAATTACTAGTAAATCGTATTCATGATAGGTTAGGACATATTGGCAGTAGGTCCATGATCGAAACTGTAATACCCCATTATTATGCTGAAAACATTTACGCAACTATCAGAGAAGTTGCGTCAAATTGCGAAATATGTATAAAAAACAAAGTTAGAATAGGTAGAAAAATGGGCCTTCTTGGTCACCTAGGTCCAGCGACGAAACCATTCGAAATTATGTCGTTAGATTCGGTAGGTGGGTTTGGTGGACGAAGGTCAACCAAACGCTATCTACATTTATTAGTGGACCATTTTTCGCGATTTGCCTACATCTCCACGTCCAAAACGCAAAATACCGAAGACTTTGTGAAGATAATTGAAACAGTATGTAATAAAAACAAAATAGGGACACTGTTGACCGATCAATATGGCGGACTCATGTCCAACGAACTCGCTGATTATCTAGAAAATAATGACATCGATCATATCTTTACTGCCGTAGACGCTGCATTTTCTCAGGGTTTAAATGAACGTTTAAACCAAACGCTTGTTAACCGGATTAGATGTCGCATTAATGAATCAAATAACAATAGAGCTTGGGCTTCTATCGCGAGACAAAGTGTAAGGGAATATAATGAGACGGTTCACTCAGTCACAAAATATACCCCGGAATATCTTCTAGAGGGAACCATATCACCAATTATTCCGAAAGAACTCCGTAATGAAATGAATATTGAAGATGATAGAAAAAAGGCTTACGAAAATACGATAAAAAATCATAACATGAACAAAAAAAGATATGATAAGAATAGATTAGATAGGGAGTTTCAAGTGGGGGACTTGGTATTTGTCGAGAACGGTAATAAGCTCAACCGAGAAAAACTCGATGAAATACGTATTGGACCTTTTCCAATTATCGAGAAGCTGTCAAAATCGGTGTATCGCGTCGCTTGTGGCACATCAAATCGAGAAAAACGTCTTTTTCACATAAGTAAAATGCTGCCTAACATACCTAATTCAACAACGTAACAAATGGGAACGTCTTATAGAAGTACGACAGTTCCCGACACCGAGAGTGTCTGGCCAAAGTAAGCGTCGCAGAGGCGGATGAAATCATTCACTCCTCGGTAGCGTCGGCATGTAGTTCGTGCTGATTTCAGCATAGCTCATGTCCGGCTCGCTGCAATGGTCTGCGAAAGCTACGCCGGAGTGGCTTTTGAGTCGACGAATAGAGCGATGGCCGCAGGGCAAGACCGCAGCATCTTGTGACTCGTATGATCTTCTTAGAAGTGTTTCTTTCTTTTATTATTTTTTATTTTTTATTTATTTTTATTTTTTTTTTTCTCTCCCTCTCTGGTTGGGGGGATGTAAAATTACAACTCGTAATTTACGACTTTTTGACTAAAGTCACTACGGGCTTTATCTCGCTTGTTCGTAATAAGATAACACGTAATAAGATAACACGGGTAGGGTAGTGTAGTAGCGTACGAAATCTTGTTATCATAATTATTCTGTTTAGTTATAAAATTGTCTAGAGCGTGTAACGACGTTGTGTCGATTCGTAGGAAAATATTATAATAAAAAAAAATATCTACGCATCCATTATTTGAAGTGTCTCAATGAATTCACTCTTATATATATTAGTGGAAGAAGAAGAGATTGGCCCTTGACGAATAAAGGAGAAAGTATCCAGATGAGCCTCTTTTGTATAAAAAAAAATATATATTAATTCTTTGTATTGTTGCGAGTCTCTTTGTAGCCTTAATAGTATTTCTAAGTACCTACATAACAATCATTGAAACTTCAGGTATATTTCCGATGAATATTATTGAGAAATGTGGCGGGAGAAGCTTGAAGATTTTTTGAAAAATAATAATAAATCCTACTGAGGTGACGAGGTATGAGTTTAAATCATTGGTACAAATAATTTTGGAAAATTTCTCTGTTTCGTTAAATTACTCGCCTCAAAATTTTTTATTCCATTATTGTTAATCGCGTGATTTTTATTTTAAAAAATAAATAAAATGGCATTAAAATTAAAAGTCATTTACCTGCGGTAAATTCTTGGGAATTCGATAAAGAGAGCAACATATTTATGTTTGACAAATTTTTTTCCCCCATTTTCATCTTGTAATGGGCGTTTGCGGATTATTTCAATTATCCGTCGAGGACATTTTCCAAAATTCGCTTGAAAATACCATTATAGTTTATTGGCCTATAATTTTAGATTCTTGTTCGATAAAATGAGAAAAAAAATCTGAATATTCCCACACTTTATTACGAGAGGAAAAAAACCAATGAAGTTGACTTCCTATTACTAAAATATAACTCTTGGTATTTTTCCATCCATCTCGAGCGTTCTTTTTGTTTTGATCTTACGATCGTCATTCGCATGGAATATCGCGTGTTTTGAACAAAAAGTCTAGGCCTATATCTTAATACCTACGAGGAAAGCAAGATTACTCACTTCTCACAGCCCATAATGTCTGGTTTTGTAAGTACATTTTGTACAACTCGAAGTCCCTTTTGCACTTGGCAGTGACATTAACGCTCATATCGAATTTCTCTGCAGCTTCCACGAATACCTGCGTAATCCATTTCCGCGGTGACGGAGATTCCGGCTTTGGTGACTTCACGAACACTTTGTCGTCGTCGCTGATCAATTTGTTTTTTCTCGTCATTATAGTGGACCGGTTATTTTCAAAATCTATACTTCGACTAATATTCAACGAAGGAGTAGCATTATTTTTCGCAGTCGATGCGCGAATCGACAAACTCATAAAAATTACAAAAATACTTAGAAAAAAAAACGACGTATATCTTGTATCCATACTTTGCTCTTTCGACCGAAAGCAAACAAAAAATAACACGATTAATTATCGTCGCCGCTCCATGTAGAGATTATGTCATTTGATTGATCCTTCAAGAGCGTTGGAAGTGGAATGGCCAATAATGAGAAGTATTCAACCGGGTTCTGAAAAATCATATTCCTTCTTATTAGGCATGAGAGGCCACGCGATGCGTGCACACTTGCTGGCCTTGAGGATGGTAGCCTGCGCAGAACGTCGGTGTATCGCGCAAATCTAGTGTTTGACGATCGGAAATACATTGGACGGCGTGCATTCGATTTGCACCACCGTGCTTTCATTCCGGATGCCCAACATGATTACTTCATTCAATGTAAATTAAGTATGTTTGTTTAAGTCTATCAGCACAACTGGTTCTTGAACTGGATTACTCTGTTTTGTAATTTACATTAGGCCAGGTCAGAAAGTAGAGGAACCATTATTGATTACCCTCGTTACGCACATTAGTCAAAATAAGTATCAAGTTTTAATAGTTTTCCCGAATCATTCCTGACACCAAGGCCTCGACAGCAATCTAAACATCTCGTTCACCTTTTTCGCTTCGAATCAAAAATTTTTCATGTTATGCACCGTTTCAGATGATATAAAATACTTAGGTGTGGGTCTGACGCGTAATTTTTCATTTTCCCATTAGCAAAACCTTTTTTGATTGTCAAAATTGTAAAGCAAAATTCCTTTTTTTGTTAAAATTTTTTTGAATCAAAATTCTCACGTATTTCTTATCCTACGCTGGCCCAGTAAATAGGCTATCCCCAGGAAATATACGAGTACGTAGAACAGAACGGGTAGAAGATGAAAATCATTTTAATACAGAAGAAAATGATTCTTCCGGCAGCTCTCATGCTCATGGGGTAAACGAAATCACCATTGATAATTCTGACCGTTGTTTAATCTTAACAGAATAAATGCAAGTCAGCCAGATGCAATGCAAAAAATGTTTTTTTACAACTTAATTTCCATCAAATATTATTGCCTGAGCAGGTGAGCAGAACGAATAATGCAATTCAAGATTTACGAAAAGTGTTAGTTGCATCAAAAGTTTTTTTCTTTTTAATGCCAAATGAATAAAGATTATATGTTTCATGTACTTCTCTGTATGAAGGTATTTTGCTGTTGAATGTCAGTATATGGCCGTGGGAATGGAATATACTAAATGAATACCGATACGCTTGGTAATCTGTATCATCTGTAGGTACTACAACCTCGGTACATACTAGGGTCGCTGTACTTTCCTTTAGGCTAGTAAAAGTTTAATTTACAATATTTTAACCTAATACCTCTTGGGATTTTTCTAGTATAAGTCTACTTTACAATATTAACAGGGAACCTGTTCTGTCGAGGAGGTTTTTCCGGAGAAAGCTTCCACCGTCCGGCCAGCCGGCAAACCTAAGAGGTCGAACATGTTTCATGTCTTTACTCTGACCTGACCCAACCTGACCTCTAATTTGAAATTTTGCGACTTTGCGAGTGTCCCTCCCCTTCACCCTCCCGTTACTCCGTGGGTGATTCAAAAATTTGCGAGTTTGTCCGGCGAGTTCACCTTGCCCGGTTTATAGACTAGCTTTATGGTGGCTTTATACTAGCTTTAAACTAGGATTTAACAGAAGAAGGACCCCTTGTCTGGTACTAGCCTTGAACTAGACATACACTAGACCAAGAAGGGGGCGGACGAGCGGAGCGAGTGAGCCTCCTAAAAGCAATTGGACTAAAATACCCTAAAGTAGACTCATACTAGACCATGAAGAGGGCGAACAAGCGGAGTAAGTGAGCCCCCGAAAGCAATTAGCCTAAAATACCCTCAAGAAGACCTGTACTAGACCGCGAAGAGCCCCACAAAAGCCATTAGCCAAAAATATTCTGAAGTAGGCTCATACTAGACCAAAAAGGGGGCGAACGAGTGGAGCATGCTACCATATAGAAGACATAAAACATGATCTTTATTAATTTGTCTACGTCAGAAAATCTTTTTTTTAGGTCCTCGTCCTATCATATACATATGTAATTATATCTATAGCTTGATGATCGGTGTATTAAGGCTGATTAAAATAGCTCTTGCAAGTAGCTAGATGTGCAATGCTTCAAACACCATAAGACTCAGAGGGCCCTCGTAGAATACCCCATAAAATAGGTTCTCTGCCTCTCCTCATTTATCTCCCTTAAAGAACCCATGAATTTTTTGACATGTTTCATGTCTTTGCTTTGACCCAACCCGACCCCTATTTGAAAATTTGCGTGTGCGTGTGTGCGTGTTTATGCTAGCGTGCGTGCAGATGACCATAGGACTTATGATTTTTTTTCTCTGAGCCTTAATGTTGAAAATGTACGTGCATGCTAAATCTCTTTTTGATCTGTTCAAAAAACTACTGGTAGCCTATACTAGGCTGATACTAACCTCATACTAGGTCTAAGAATCCTGTACATACTGTATCCCTTCTTTATACTACTCGTAGGTCCAAAACTATGCTAGGCTGACTAGGCTTCTTTATACCACAGGCTCATTCCAAGAGGAGGCTTGTATTAGTTTATACTGGCTCTACTTGGCTTATACTGAGAGGCCAACACCCGATGCAGTATGCTAGGCTTATACTAGGTCCAAGTCCCTACTAGGACCACATCAAGGCTTCTTGTACAATGTAGGCTTTTGTTATACTACACCCCAAAAAAAGAACACAATATTTTGGCTGTTTAAGATTTCACATCATTTTTTTATTTTGAATAAACAACGCGTTTTGAACGTACGCGTTGTTTATTTGAAACAAAAAAAAAAAATAATGTTTAATTTTGAACAGCCGAACTATTGTGTTCTTTTTTAAAAATTATAAATATTTTACAAAAAAAATTCCAAGATCCATGCCTCCAAAAAGCTATTAGCTTGAAATGTTCTAAGCTGGACTCCCTCCCAAAATAATGGATTTGAAAATTTTTCCGAGAAAAATTTTCATACCCGTGAGGTGATTGAGAAATTTGCGAGTACACCCTTTCCCCTTCCCGTAAGTATTATACTAGGCCTACACTAGGTCTTAGCTCTTTCATATACTATTATATTAGTCTTAGACTAGGTGTAGGTATAGACCTGGCAGATGATTGAGAAATCTGCGATCACACTCCCGCTTCCTTCTCCGTAGGTATTATACTAGGCTTATACTCGGTCTAGCTATAGGGTACAGTACACTGATTAAACGGATTTACTCAGTTTATACTAGCTTCATGGGTACTACCTTTATACTAGGTTTATAATAGCTTCATACAGGCACGGCCTGGCGATTACATTCTCAGGGTGCTGAAGTGTGAAGGGCCCGTCAAAAATTCTCGTTCTGCCACTTTTCTTTTCAAAGCCCTCCCCCCCCCGATTTGTGTTTGTATTCATGTTTTGACTTGTTTACATTATGCGTACCTCCGTCACCACTACTCATTTTTAATTTTTAGATACGTAGGTTGTAGGTATTAAACAAGCACCTCGGGCGAGGTGTTAGGAGGGTCGGCGGGTTGATTTTCATTTCAAATCTATTTTAAAAAAGAAAAAAAAAGACTTCCGGTTTCTTATTAACGGATATTCTTGCGGATATTCTTGCGGATATTTTTGGATATTTTTGCTTTGCGCATCCTCAGTAGTAACAGAAAAGAGAATTATTGTTTTCATAAGAATGAAATCATTCCTTAACGAAAGTAAATGACTTTGTTCTTGGATATACAATTATTTTTCATTCACTCTCGCCCCCTCCCTCCTTCTGAGAAAGAAACACTTCATGAAACACATTAAAAAAATTCCATAGCGAACATTCCTTTCCTTGCTAGAACATTCCTTTCCTTGCGGGCTAGTTAACCTATTTCTATTCAACTCACCGCACAAAAACTATTAATCCGATTTTTAGGAGAAATAGCCTCTACAAGCAAATTCACGTTCATTACTTCAATAACTCTAAATTTCATGAAAATCAACTCCATAGCTAAAAAATAATAGTAATAGTAGTAACAATAATCTTACCTCCAGATTCTAACAGGTTAAGAAAAAAAAAATTGTTAAAAATCATGAAAATAATAATTCAGTTTAGTGATGACGTTTATATGAAAATTTTATAATTGCACGCTGATACTCTGTTAGCTCATTTTGTATGGGATTTTGCAGACTTTGATAAATATAGAAAGAACCTATCAAATGTTAAGGTAAAGCTTTTGCAATATCTTTAACAAAAGTAGAACTAACAATGAATATTTTTATAGTGATGCATCTAGGTTAGATGGCAAACTCGGATTCACTCAAATAGTATCTACAGTCACATCTAATACAGATACCTTTTCGCTAAACAAAGTTGAAATTATGAGGCCATAATGAACTTGTATATTGCAACCACCAATCTTGTAAATAATAATAAAATAATAATACCGGTAATATTAAAAAATAGAAGTATGTGTGACGTAAGCAAAGCAATAGGAGGAATATGTTCCACAAAGAAAGTCCAAAACGCACTGACAAGAATTTTCTCAGCTACCAGAATACTGCAGTTTATGATAGGGGAAAAGAAAGAAAGAATAATAAAATAAAAATAAACTTGAAATAAAAATAATAATAAAAATAATAATAAAAATAATAAATGCGACCACTGATCTAGTAAACAATAAATGAAAATAAAAATTAAAATAATAACAATAAAAAATAATATAATAATATAATAACAACAATAGTAATAAATAGAAATGGATGTGAGGGATATGTTCCACAAAGGAAGTCAAAAACGCACTGACAAGAATTTTTTCCGCTACCTGAATACTGCAGTTTATAATAGGAAAAGGAAATAAAAAGAAGAAAAAAATAATAGTCTAATAATAATAACAAGCACCTCGGGCGAGGTGTTAGGAGGGTCGGCTAAATGAATTCTTTTTTGGAAAACTCCATAAATAAAAACTTGAAAAAAGCTGAATTTGGCTGCAGGTTGAATCACCTCCTCTCCCCTCCCCACAAAAAACCGGAGAATAAACTTTTCACAATACACTTCAGAAGACCATTCAAGATACATTCCAGAGGAAAATCTTTTGCCCTCACTTTTTTCCTTATCCAGAGCATTGTTACCTGGGCTAAAAGGTATACTAGATTCTTTGAAAAACTGAGATGAGCATAACTTTAAATGGCTTCTGTCAGCTGAACGCAGAATTATACATGTGTTGCAGAATTATACATGTGTTTCACGACTGGAGATGGACATGAAGAACACTTATTTTTATTATACACTGTTCCCACAAAAAAACCTGAAGGTAAACTTTTCACAATACACTTTAGGGGAAAAAAAGGGCACAGTGACCAACTGTAGCTTTGTGGGAATATAATAATAATAATAATAGAAATAACAATAATCTTACCTCAGATTCTGCCATATGAAGAAAACAAGAAAAAATCAAAATCAAAATCAAAACATACAAAATGAACTTGAAATAAGAATAATCAAGAAAACAAGAAGAAAAAAAAACAAATTCAAAACCAAAAAAAAATAATGAACTTGATATAGAAATAATAAAATCACAACCACTAATCTTCTAAATAATCGAAAATAAAACAAAAACACTCACGCAGTCGCGTGAGTAGTACACGACTTTTCCTTTGACTAATGAAAATTCACTGAGAGGATCACTGCTAGTAAGGACTCATAAACTCTAATTATTCTCGCATCACCTTTTTTTTTCAAGAAAAAGTCGGAAAATGTTCAGAAATTCTAAAATCTAATCACTGAACAAATTGTCCATCATTTCAATTAGAAAACCATAGATGAATTACTATCAATTAAGCTCATTTGATTCTCGAACAAATTGTAGGCACACAAGAAAACACTAAAAAGCAAATGATCAAAGAAAAGAAATGAGAGCAACGTCAGCAACATTTAAATCCTAACGAGAAAAAAAAAAAAATGCGGAATGAAAAAAATAAGAAAATTAGAAGTCCCAGTTATGGGATGAGAAATATTAAAATGTAAGAAAACTCCAGTTCTAATTACCTAAAATTCATAAAAGAAAAAAAAAAAAAAAAAAAAAAACCACATGCAGGAATATTCATTGAGTCAATAAGGCACGTACGGCATTTTTCGGACGCCCGCCGTTTTCCATTTTGACCTAACGGTAGAGACCGTGCTTCGGCAGGCCCTCGTTCACTCTCGTTTTTGAGGAACATTGCCATGGATCTAATATCTCACTTTTTTAGCTAGAAAATTCGGTACAAAAAAGAGCTTTACAATTACTTTTTCCTACACGATATTCTTAGCCTAGTATTGGTCTAGTATACGGTATATTAGGGCTCCAGCCACTCATCTTTTCATTCGCTCATAATTTGTCTCTCATCGCCACCATCTTCCACAAATTCCATCCCAATATTCTTCATCTAAAAATCCAGCTACAAAGACAATCCGAAAAAAAAAATATATATTTTGAGAAAAGTCGAAGAAATAACTGAACCTAACCTAACCTAAGCCTAAAGAAGCCCTAACTATGTAAAATCATCCTCCTAAACTAATTTAATGAACTCTTTGTCAAGAATGAACCTGTCGAATAAAAGGTTCTTCATAACAATAGACGCACTGATAACAAAAGGATAGGGGTTTGCTTCAGGTAATGTGAGCGACTATACTCCTAATGAGTGAGAAATTAATTAAAAAATTGCAAATTTCTCAAGAAGTACTCGTCCGATTCTCAAAAAAATTGCGGGTGCACATCTTCAGATATACTACTACAATATGGCCAAGTTTCAAGAAAATCCGTCGGGTAGTTTCGGAGGAGTTCGACGGAAATGAAAATCTTATAATAAATAATAATAATAAATAATAAATAATAAATAAATATATAAGGAAACCTGAACGGGCGGGTGTAATACCTCACTTTTCCAGAAGGAAAAGTCGGTAATAATAAGAAGAACTAATAATAATGAGGATGCCAAGAGATAAGGAAGATATGTTCCACACAGATAGTCAAAGAAAATGCGTTTGACAAAAGTAATACATTCTACCAAGAAAGTCAAAAACGCACTGACAAGAATTTTCTCCGCTACCTGAATACTGCAGTTTATAATAGGAAAAGGAAATAAAAAGAAGAAAAAAAAAAAAATAATAATAATAATAATAATAATAAAAAGGGTATTCTCCATTGTGTTGTGTATCTAAGGTAAGATAAGAAGATAAGAAAAGGTAACGGAGAAAACGTGAAGGAGACAAAGGAGGAAACGAGGACGACACTGCCGACGACGACGACGACGAAGAAGAAGACGAAGACGAAGACGAAAAGTGATTGCAATACGGTCGGCTAGCGAAAGCGCGCCGACCCTAAAAAGGGTATTCTCCATTGTGTTGTGTATCTAAGGTAAGATAAGAAGATAAGAAAAGGTAACGGAGAAAACGTGAAGGAGACAAACGAGGAGACGACGACGACGACAACGACGACGACGATGATGATGACGACCATGACGACCATGACAAAAAGTGATTGTAATACGGTCGGCTAGCAAAAGCGCGCCGACCCTAAAATGAATGCACACTGGTGAATTGACTAATCGAGAAGACGAGAAACTGAATTTGTAATTACATAACAAAAATGTCACGCTTCAACGTGCGTCTCGTGCGGCGCTGCTACAACATACTTTTATTAGTTGCGCTGTGTGCTGTCTCCCTATCTCTGACTTATCTCAACTAGTCCAAGGATAGGAATTTGTTTTTTCCTGCCTACAGATTGCTATTAATATTTCCGAGATCAGAAGGGCCCGGTTGGTTAGAGCCCGGGGTGCATTTGCCTCTTCGCACCCCTAGCCAGGCCGTGCCATAATAGGTGTAGGAATCTTACATTATATTGTAGTGCATGAAATATTACGGACATAAAAATGGATGATCTCTTCGCTACATTTGAAATTTACTGTTTCTATAGTGGAATATTGTTGATGTTATGTTACTCGTTTTTTTTTTTTTTTTTTTTTTTTCAAGTGTGGGGATGAAGGGAGAATGGAGTTTTGATTTGCCATGAAACTGAGACTGAGATACCTTCGACTTGGCATCAGAGAAGTTTTGATCGGTGTAGGATGATCCATATGATATTTGAGTAAGCTGATAACACCACCAATTCATTTATGTGCAGAAAAGCCAGCAGCGGTTTTTGGGACAAAATAACGGCAAAAATTGTCGTTTCATAGCTGTTAACTTCAAATATTCTAAACTGGACTCAGAGTAGAGCAAAGAGGAGAGCGAACGAGCGAAAGGAGAGAGCTTCTCTGATACTATTAGCTCGAAATTCTTTATAGGCTTTTACCAATAAAAAATCTTCTCGCGTTAGTTGTGTTAAATCTCAGTTCTGTTCTTGCCTATCTAAAGATGCGATAGTCCACTGGCGAATCCGCGGTCACACAATACATTTTATTCTTGAATGCGCTTCTGTAAAGCTCTTTCAACTCTGGCTTCTCTACGAATTCAAAGAGGGGGTGAACGAGCGGAACGAGAAGCTATTCAAAAGCTATTAGCTTGAAATATTCCGTAGTAGGCTCATACGTACCCATGCAGTGAGCTACCCAAAAGCTACTACCTCAAAATAACTGGAGCTACACACCAAGGAGAGCCCTCTAAAAGCTATTGGCCTGGAATAGTTCAAAGTGGACTCATACTATACTAAGAAGTGAGCTACCCAAAAGCTAATAGCTTGAAATATTCCCATTTACGTGGCCATACTGACACTCAACAACAAAATACTCACTCTACATGAAACATGATCTTTATCTATTTAGCTCTGCCAGAAAATCTTTTTTTTTTCCAAGTTTCCTTCCGATCGTATACAGACAGCTTCGGCGCTGAATTTTTTATGAGTCCGAAAATGATGACGTCACAAGTTCAATATGCTCGCGCTCGTTTCTTATAAATACCCCTTCAACAAAAGAGGTAGCCTGTTTCTTGGCAAAAAAAGGACAGTTCCAAGTCTAGCCGTGAAAGTAGATCGGAGAGTTCATAACTTTTTCACTGACAATCTCGTCATGACAACTGAGGAAATGCAAAACTGTGGCAACAGAAAAATAAAATTAATAAAATATCCTTTATTTATTCTTTTTTTTTTAATCATACGAGTAAAAACGACAAAAGACAAAATAAAATATAAAAGTAAAATAGGTACGAGTGGTATCACATATTGGTGTCTGTTGGTGATATTAATTTAGGAGGATTCATAATAGCAGAAGCAGAAATAGGTGATTTTTCATTAGAAAATTCATGAAAACTCAGGGGTAACGTTAAATTGTGGAGCTGAAGTATTGGTTGTTGTTTATTGTGTCGCTTGACGTGCTTTGAAAGATGATCAGATCGCATAAAACGACGTAGACATATTGAACAGATGAATTTCTTCTCACCTGTGTGCGTTCTCTTATGCCTCGATAATTCATCAGAACGAGAAAACTTACTAACACAGCCCGGCCACTGACACAAAAATGGTTTTTCACCTGAAAAAAAAAACCAAAATAAATCAGAAGAATTGCAAATCGTTACGAGGAGATACAAATTTTGAAAGCAGAAATTCAATACATTCCCAAAACATACTCGAATTCTATTTCATTGCGTGATATGCTCCACAAAAAGGGACCACACCTCGGCATGGAAGAAGCTCCCTGCGTAAACTTGGCCGTAAAATTGTCTGTCATACTCATACACCAGGATATGATTTTGTACGTTTGAGATTTTCGTCATAAATTTCTATCCTTCAATCAAACATTTTATAAACAACTTTCTCGGTATAAAATAAACCAAACATAAGAGCTAGTTTTATTTCACCTTGCCGAGATGAAGTCCCTTTTCATGGAGCGCCATGTACATAAGTATGCCCCCTCCCCCAGTGTTCTGAAACGAGAGAGTTGGAAAAAGTAATGAGAAAATTTCATCAAAAGGAGAATCAACATTTCTTTCATTCTATAAAGTAGGCAAAGTCCATTGGTGACTCTATAGGTACAGTAACAGAATCGTAACATGGAAGAAAGTCAAAAGAAGCGAACGGTTTTGCGAGTGTAAACCCATTCCTTAAACAATTGTAATCATCTCATGTTTTATGCCTATACTTACTTCTTGATAGGATGTTTTGTCAATCTACGGCACAAAAGATATGGTCTACTTGGTAAACTTGGACCTCTCTCTTTCTCCTCTTTTGTTTTCTTTTTTTTTTCCGCCATATGTTTTGATTGACAAGGTTACAATTTTTTAGAAGTTATTTGCAAAGGAAGTGACGGGTTTTCACTGAATCAATAGAACCAGCTTACAGGTAATGTCCTTGTTTACTGAGTTGTATATTATGCTTAAAAAATGAAGACAAGAAATTATCATTATGATTATTTATGATTAACTTACCAGTGTGAGTGCGCACATGAGCTTTCAAATGCGAAGATTTGAAATAGTTTTTTCCACAATTGAAATACTGGCATTCAAAAATTCTTTTCCGTGACTCTTGCCGGTGTTTCGAAGATGCGTCAGAAAGAATGAAGAAAGATTGACAGTTTAAATTTTTTGGTAAGGATTGAAGAAATAATGGTTTGGAAGCTGTGGTCAACGGAATGGCAAATGACGAAGAATGATTCTGCGATACTGTAGGAACGGCAGTACCTCTGGTTACAATAACGGTACTCGATGTTTCTCTCGCCAGAGTAATTGGTTGTGTGGGAGCAATAGATAAAGTTTTCATTGATGAATAATTTGTCAACCAACGTAATTCCTTTTCTTCTCGTTTAATTTGGTCACACACACGAGGAACAGGATTTACTACTTGATGCAAGCAATGTACGTTCGACGACGAGGAAAAGGACAACGAAAATGGCGAATGTATACTTTTGAATGGAAATTGTCGCTTACTAGCCTCGGGTTTAAGGAAAGCACTGAATTCACCACTGGTGTTGACAATACATGATGTTCCTGCAAGACAATCAACGGCGGGCACTGATTTCTTCTTGCCACTGGATATTCTACTCCAATTAACGTGCGACACTTCATTTTGCCTATCCTGATTCCAAAGTTGTTCAGATTTGAGTATTTTGTAAGGTATTTCCCTCAGAGGGTCGACAATTGGCTTCGCAACATTGTGTTTCTGCGTAACTCCGCTCAAGAAATTTTTCAACTTTTCATTTTTCTCAAAATAACGATTATCTCGGAATTTTTTCAACTGATGTTGTTCAATCAAATTTGAGGAAACATTATCGTTTGATGGATCAAGTTCTTTATTCTCGACGATGCACGCCGTTCTCTTTTTTAATGACGAATTCTTCATATCGGGACAAGTGAAAAGCAATTGATCGGCAAAAGTTTGAGGTGAGCACACTCCTTCTTTGTTGACCTTCATAATGACTGAAACACGAATGGAAGTTTGCAATTTCTGTTTTTTTGGAGTCAAAGGACAAGGCAGAGCTGGCACCTGAAAAAAACACCGGAAAAGAAGTAGTATGAAGGGGATTTTTTAACGGAATTCAAAACTTGCATTTTATCGTCACTTCATTTTTGTTTTCCTTTTCTAAATTTATCTTTGTTACAATAGTATGATGTAATTTTCATATAAATTTTTTAACAGAGGCTCAGATTACCCTTCAGAGTAATCTGCACCCAAAGAAGTAATTCAGACGCTGAGATGTATTTGCCTCTATTTGAATTTTCAATGGCTTCTTGGTACTAAAAGAATGATGAACATTAGAAGTTTTCACGATAGGCTACTATTCTCTACCGACCATTAAATTTTCATGCTAAAAATTAGAGAAAATACCATATTAAAATTTGCCGTCAGCTCTCAAAACAGCTTCAAATGACGATTTATTTGTTGAATTTTCGTTTTTTCATTGTCTCCATATCAAGTACCAGCAGATTCTCATTCAATCTCTACTTTTCTTCTTCAATTTTCAAAGAAGATTCGGACTTCGACAGGATCAATACTATCAATCAAAGATATTCTCTAATTTTTCATGCTGTATAAACTCCGTAGTACAGGAAAATTAGATGAGAAATGTGGATAGAAAAATAAAAAATTCCTACCCTCGCCTTCCGGTCCGTCAATGGTTGAGTATGATTCCTTCATCACGAGGGGAAAACCCATTGCCCTCACCCGTTGTGTTCCTTGAGATATGAGGGTTGAAAGGTCCTTACAAAGGGATTTTCTCAGTTTTTTCAAGTTTATTAAGAAATTATCAACTTTTTTGAGATAATCTATAGAAAACAAAATGTTCAACGTAAAACTTACTACAAAAAAGGTTCATAAGCGCTAATATGAACAGGGACGTTGCTACGAAGCGATAAATTCTAAAAATATTTCTTAGCATATAATATGAAAGATGAAAAAAAAAAAAATCCATTATTGACCTTTGATCTATCACTTGTTTAGCATGATCTCATAGTCTCCTCAATATGAAGAAAAACCTCTTTTACCTCATCATAGTTGCTTCCCGAGACATGAGGGTTCAATGCCTCAAAAGTTGTTTCTTGAGTTTGTTGCCAAATCAAACTTAATTTTTGTTTTTAGTCAAGTTGGTGATGGGAACGGCCAGTACACTAAAATCTTTGATTAACTTGCAAAAAAAACTGGCTAAGCCTATAAATTGTTCAACTTTTTTGATGTTCTCAGGACAAGAAAAAGATTCTACCGCCCGGATCTTTTCCATACCCAGCCATAATTTGACCATTTTCAATTTCATGTCCCAAATACAGTACGTTATCATACAGAAACCGACATTTTTCTCAAGGCCTCAAATATTTTTCTTAGCTTTCCCAAATTTTCCTGACAGTCGCTTGATGGGATCATTTTATTGTCTAAGTGGGCCACAATTCCCATTCCTGATAATGGTGCTAAAATAGTATTCATTACTCGTGCTCTCTAATCTATTGAACAAACTAAATGGTTGGCAATGCCACTCACATTTTTCATCTAGAGTCATGAAACTGGTCTTATCAATTGAATTTTAGATTTCTGGTCACATTGCCGGGCCCAATTTTGTAACAGATATAACATTTCTTCTTAGGCGTAGAACTTTTCTGTGATATACCTTCCTGCGAGAATGCGATCATACAATGTTGGTAGAGCGCCTTTGGAGTCTCATAACAACCAGCTCTACCACTAGCTCTGACAACCCTATCAGTAACGCCTTCCAGAATATAATCCACCGGTTGCCAAGGGGTCAATTGGCGAGACCGCAACAAAGCCATCTTGGCAAAATAATACTCCTCATGACTCTATCCCTGTTGTTAAACATGTATCTTCATATGGTCCATATCAAGTGTCAACTGCGTGATTTCTAGGTTCTGGAAAGGTTCTTAGTAATCATTCCTTCCACTCTTCCCATAAGTATTGATAGTTGATAAGGTCATCATACCACTCACATCCAATACCTTGGAGACGTGCCTGAATATGGTAGATAGTATATAGTAGTTTCTGTTCATTTGAACATCTTGCAAAATTGTTCCAACGTCTGTATCCATTGTTTTGTGGTCCATTTTCGCTGTTTTGGATTGTACTGTTTAACTTCATTGTCTAAAGCTCTGGTACTGGCTCTGGTATAGACGCAGCTGTTTGCTCTGCTAAGAACAGATCTATGAGTGCCTCTTGACGTCTCATCCTTGCTTGTAAATTTTCAAATGAGCTTATTCCAGCTCTTTCAGCTACATTCTTTTGAGTCCGTTGTTCTTGTTGAGCAGCATCATCTTCTTATTTACCACATTAGTATTTTGTCGCTTCATAGCAGCGTCCCTGTTGGTCTAAGCGCTCATGAACAAGTCACACTTTTCCCGTGAATTTTACGCTGAACATTTTGTTTCTTAAAAATTATCTCAAAAAAATTTATAATTTTCAGATAAGATTGAAAAAACTGAAAAAAATCCCTTCGTACTTTCCAACACTCAGATCTCAAGAAGCTCGAGGGAGGGGGGCGATGGGTTTTTTCCTCGTGATGAGGGAATCATACCACACAATTGACGGGTCGGAAGTCGAGGGTAGGATTTTCTTTTTTTCAAAACCCTGAACTTCTTGTATTACCGGTTTGTGTTGAAAAATTTCTCTTCTTATTTGTTTGCCACCCGTCCTGAAAAGCGTGTCAAAAAAGAAAAATTATTGACATCTGTCTCCAACCTGTGTCCGGTGCTTTCAAATGGGAAAAGCCAAACAAGTGTCAGAGCCTTTTTAAAGAGTAGAAGGCAATCACTGTCAACATTTTAAGATGTAGTCTTATGGGATGTGGCAGGAAGATGGCAAAATGGCTGACATCTGTCAATGTTTTTGAGTATAATAAGAACCAGCACTCAGCGCAATAAATCACTCTTACTCCTGAAGAAAGAAAATTTGCCTTAGAGTATTTTCTAATGGTGCTCCTAGGACGAAAGAGGAAAAAGAAAATGAACAAAATGACGGCTTCCTCTACAAAGTTGAACGAAGAACGGAGGGAACCTGTTCTGTGGGTTGAATTGAATCTGGTATTATCTTTTCCTCAACACCTTCTACTTCACTCCACGTTTTCAATTTGATCATCTGACGGTCTTTTTTCAAAAATTTTCCTCACCCTAAATCATTTTGTGTAGGTACACCCAGAGACACTCTTGAATTTTCAATTAGCTCGGTACCTTTTTCCATTTTGTTGGGCCGTTATTCCCCACCCATTCCAACTCGTGTCTGTATTAGCTAGGCCTACCTAATTCAAAAATGGTTAATTATTCTAATTTTTGTCTCTTGACTGTTCATTGTCTTCGTTCCTATTCATATTGTATTAATTTTATCGATTCCTTATTTTAAGATAAAAATTATATTTCAGAATCCATTAGGCCTATGTACCGGTACCTATAATTTATTTTCATTGTTGTTTATTATCACCAACATTGCCTTTTGTAATAATCATCATGAAAATACGGGAAAAGGTTTTGGAGTTTTGGAGAATTGCACCACTTCCCCAAAAATCGAAACCTTTTCCTGTGTTTGTTTACCCTCGACGAGGTAATGATGATAAAAGTGATTCTTAAGATTGGTTTTTGATTATTTATTTATTTTTTTAAATATAAGCTACCTTGACGGTGACTGATAATCCTCAGTCGACCAACAAATTAGAAGAGCTATGCCTATGTTCCAAGCAGCTCAAGACGATTTATAGATTCTAAAAATTACAATCCATCTTTACCTGAATTTCTTTGTCCTCTTTCTTCTCCATTGACTCTTCTTTTTCTTTACTTTCAAAGTCGGATGATTGAAGAGAAGTCAGTTCAATATCCTTGGCAAATATCGAACTTTCGTAATCCTTGAAAATATATCTTCGTTTCTTCACTGGTACAATGAAATTTTCAAACTGCCTCTTTTCATCTTGATTCCAACAATTGTGTTTCTCCTCAAAATCAATTCCTTGCTTAACCTAAATGGAATTTTAAGTCAAACTTTTGATAATATTTTTGAACGCTATACTTCGACAAAGAGATACAAACCTTTCTAAGGGCTGCGGAGTATTTTTGAAATTTCTTCATAATTACAACAAAAAGTGGCACAACAAGAATATTAGGCTATGTGGGTTACATGCGAAGAAATTAGGTAAAATCAACTGAAGTTCAGAGATATCAATGACGAACGTACAGATGAAAGTAGAGAAAAGTTGAAGAAGACCGAGGTTTCTAAACTTTTATTCGTAACCTCGTCTCTCTAAATACAAGCATGCATCCAGCTCGTGAATTTCTAGGCACGAGTAGTTGTTACCAATAACAGGCGAGGGCTCGTCAGTCATTCTCAGGTGATAATCACATGTACGCCTGCTGTTGTTCACGTGAAAAACGAATGTTTAGTCGTAAGAGTACCTACTCATACACTAGCAGACGTAAATAAGGGCCTATAGTACCTATGCATTCATGATGAATTAGTATCTGTCGCCGCAATACATATAACAGTAACTATTATTACAAATTATAGAGAAAAAAATTGTCGTCCAGTGTCATCTCTGAAAAAAGTAAATATTTCAAGAAAAATTTCACTAGTTTTTTAATCGCCATTCGTCAATACCGGTACCACTTTTTTCTACTTAGGTACCTACTTATCATTACTATTTCAATTTAATATTCTAATTGTTGACAGTAAATCAAAGTTATCTGTACAGCACTCAACATTAGCCTCTCCAAAACATTCTATACCACCCTTTGTAATCAATAAAACGTCATCAGTAAATCTTATGTCCCGGTACCACAGTAGCTGAGAAGAAGGGTGAGAAATAACAGCATATCAAAACAGCACGTATTGGCTATTAAAAAAGTTGAAATAACTAGGACAATTATGGTACAGCAGCAATTGAAGCCGTAAGCTGCAGAATAGGAGGATGTACAATATAATATAATCAGATGAATGTGTAAAGACATTATTTGAACGAGTAGAAAAAGGATGAGCAAAATTTTGGCGCAATGAACTATTGAAAAAATAGTAAAAAAACAAAAAAAAGCGCTAGAGATGAGTTCATAAGCGTCTCTCACAATAATTTTTGATTTCCAGATTTAGTAGGGACGTACGTACCTTTCTAATCTCTTCTTCCTATAAGAATGCACGCTAAAGCCCCTTACGCGTATACGTGAATTGGCATAAATATTTTCTCGCGGATTTCCTGAAACTGCTCCTTCTTTGACTTTATCAACATTGCGACGTGACTGCCCTCTTCCTATCACTTACGCATACTTATATCTCATATAATTCCTTATTGTAAGGCTATCATAACCAAGCACATTTTTTTTCAATTAGATTTCTTCCTCTAACGAAAGAGTGGAGATCTATGAAGATTTTTAAAAGCTAGAAAACCAACACAATATGTTTCAAACATTTCTTCAGAATAAAAGCATTTTTTTTTTGTCGCGGTAATTCTGGAAAGGAAAGACAAAATAAATTTCCTCTTGTAAAGTTCTGAATATCTTTTGCGAGTAACTTTCCAGGAAATTTTTCCAATGTACATCCCAACCCCTCACAAAGTACAACACAGTTGATGTAGGTACTAAGTATTATCTGCGCTTATACAAGAAGCCACCAATTCAAGTAATGCTCACTATTGTGTTCATCCGCATCGTGTCCTCTCTTCACAACTCACTGCTCTGAAAACAGAAACTTGTCAACTTGGTATTGCCAATGGGAAATTTTTAATTTTGGGAATCAGTCATACATTGCTCATAAAAAATTCTCAGTTTTTTAGTGATTAAAAAATGGATGACGTTATTTGAAGGTACAGTACCTACGAATAAAACATACCGTACGTTATTTGGAGGTATACAGCAAGGCAATATAGTAGATAATATTGTCATTGTCAATGCTGGTATACAGTAGCAGCAGGTAAGACAAAGATTGTGTATGTACTAATTTGGTTGAACTTTCTTCTGAGGTATGCAGAATAGTAGGGTGTGAGAGGGAAAATGTGCTCAATTTCTCGATAAGTCATCGCTCTTACCCTCGCTGATTCAGTGACCTGGCGTTGATTGTTAGTGTTGATAGTCAGCGGTTCATAATTAGAGTTACAAAAAACATGGAATTCTTCCAGGAATTGTTTGTAAGAGTCAAATTCTTTTCCTACTTTGACAAACGTATTTTTCTTCTCCATGATAACTTCACAAACAATACAATTTAACTGCTCAAAAACTTTTTCGATCTTGTAAATGATAAGATATTTCACACAGTGAATCAGCAATGATTTGACGAGAAATGAAGCTTTCTTTTCCCGTTCATACCCTTCTTATGTGCAGATCTTAGAAGAAAGTTTAACCAGTCAGTACATACACTATTGTATACAGTGAATCAGCGAGGGTAAGAGCGATGACTTATCGAGAAATTGAGCACATTTTTCCCCTCACACTCTACTATTCTGCATACCTCAGAAGAAAGTTCAACCAAATTAGTACATACACAATCTTTGTCTTATCTGCCGCTACTGTATACCAGCAATGACAGCATTGACACGGACAACATTAGCTACTATATTGCCTCGCTGTATATCTCCGAATGACGTACGTTTTCTTCGTAGGTACTGTACCTTCAAATAACGTTTTATCCGTCCGTACGTATTTTCGAATAATCACTTCGTTAAAAAATATTTTCAAATGATCCAAGAAAAATTCAAAAAAATTTTCTCGGTCTTCCAGTGGATAAGAAGAATGCACGTTTTTTTTAACGGAGTTGAATGAGGGGAGACAGGGAACCTGTTCTGTGGGGTACTTTAAATGGGACTTTTCTGAGTCTCATGATGTTTGAAGCGTTGCATATCTAGCTCATTGAAGGGGCGGTGTTTGACCATTAGGTAAGTTAGCATACAGTATATTGGACTTGAACTAGGCTAGGACTTCTCCTTGTATTTTACTGGCATTATACTAGTACCTAACAGGAGGAGGACTAGAAAAAATTTCGAATTCTGCTGGTTTTTCAGCAGAATAAGAAATATTTCACAAAATAAATAGAATAATCTGAAAAAAAAAATCCTCTTGGTTTCCCAGTAGATAAAGCTCTCAAAGTACAGTTTTTGTATATGGTATTTCAAAAGGAACCCTGGACCTTGTATAACGTATGCTCAGTCCTAGTATAAGCAAGTATGAAATAGGCCTATAGTGTTCATTATAAGCCTAGGATAGAAGCGAGAAACCGATACATACACGCCCGCAAATTATGGGATTGGAATAGGGGTAAAGATCCAAATTCCAAGGCTCTCTGCACATACGCACACAAGCAAATTTAAGATTTAGGGTAGACGTCAGAGCGAAGACATGAAACGTTTCAAAAGTACCAAGTATACATAGCCTAGGACTACAAAGTGTTGAACCAAAAATACAAGTTCACATGAACCAGTTCGGTCACAAGAGCGAGAGATAAGTGCAGCACATGAGAATCCGCCAGAAGGGCCGCATACACCCGGCTCCATTCTTTCCAGAATTTTAGGTAAATTTTCAAGATATTCGATTTTGACCATTGGTGAAAGCACAAGCTCTCCCATAACATCCTCAGCGCCAAGTTTGTTTGTTCATCAATAGTACCGCGGATAGGAGGGAATTGGAGAAGAACGTACCCATTGAGGACAGAAACAACAAACGAGAGCAAGTAATCCAGTGGTTATTAGAAAGGTCTTTCAGCACCTACAGATGACACATCCATATCTCGCCATCAGTGTCCTGTTTTCGCTCCTATAATAGAAATTGGTGACAATGGAGTCACATCTACAGGTTGTTACGAGAAATAACGTTTCACACGAAGTACAAGCCGCTTGCGGCGCACCTTAGCAGCTAGACCTGCGGCGCCCACACGAGCTCGCGCTTTGCGCTCGTTACACAAAGTATATTGATACAGTACCTTCAAACAACGTCATCCTATAGGCATCGTGTTTCCAAGTGTGTTGACGTCATCCTTAATAATACTGTACGTTGGAGAAAATAACAGTTTTACATTTTTTGATGTACCTGACAAAAAAACGTAATGTATTGTTCGATCTTCCAACTCCTTTCAAAGTGATGTCACTTTATCGCAAAAAATTGTATTTATAAATTTTCTAACGTTCAGACGAAATTATTGAGAAGTTTCATAACATTTAAAGATGATCAGAAATGTTAAGAAGTTTGTTACCTATACTGTTGAAAGAAGTAAATGGACCGTACTATGCGTGCCGGCGTAGCGTCGGCACGTTCTGAAAACATGAACGACCCTACCCGCATTTGTGAAGCACCACTTACTGGGGTTTACCGTATTTGTTCAAAACAAACTATCGACTCCCATAATAGTCCAGTCATATTAGACTGCAAAAAAGGGGTTGTTGTCAAAAAATAGGGGACAGCTGAAATTTGGTATACATATGTCCTACATCATCCTATAAAACATACTAAAAGTCCCACTCGATACGACGCGAGGGTTTCCCCCAGGGGACAAAAAAGTGTGGCGCTAAACGGTTTTTCGCGATTATCAGCGTGAATATTGAGTTTTTTGGAAAAAGTTAAAGAACAAAAATTGTAGAACGTTAAAAAATACACAAAAAATGTTTTTTTAAAAATTTTCCTACGACGCTTCATTTTGGAATAAATCGAGATCAAAGCGAATATCTTTCAATTAGCTGCGTGCATAATGCTCAAGTATTTTCACATATGTATACCTATACAAATAGCATCACAAAGCCAAAATAAACTCAGTTGAAGTATTTGAGCCTTTGATGCTACATTTTTTTCCCTTTATAGAATCCGTTTCAACTCCGTACTTCCTGAAACTGAAGATTATGAGAAAAAATATTGAATTTGTACAGAGAATCATGCGTTTGGCGCCGCAGAAAATCATGGACTTGGTAGTCTGATCATTGTGTTTATGTTGTTTTTCTTCATCTTTATTCTCACCAACTTCTACGGAGGCTTCACTTACTTGTGTATGAACTACATTTGAAAATGGCTTGACGCGTAGTTGCATAATAGGTGGAAAGTATGAGTAACCCTTCAACTGTTAAACCCCGTAGAGTTTACCTTAATTTATCGCAAGATGAAGCATCGTAGGAAAATTTTCAATAAAGCATTTTTTGTGTATTTTTTGACGCTCTACAACTTTTGTTACTTGATTTTTTCCAAAAAATTCAATATTCACGCTGATAATCGCGAAAAACCGTTTAGCGCCACACTTTCTTGTCCCGTGGGGAAAACCCTCGCGTCGTATAGAGTGGGACTTTTAGTATGTTTAACAGGATGATATAGGATATATGTTTACCGAATTTCAGCTGTCCCCTATTTTTTGACAGCAAATTTCCTAATATAACTGGACTATAAGAAGATCATGCATTCTTATTTAAACGTAAGAAAAAAATAAGAAAAACACTCACGCAGTCGCGTGAGTAATACACGACTTTTCCTTTGACCAATCAAATTTCATTAAGAGAATCACTCCTCCTAATAACTTATAAATTTTATTTATTCTCTCGTCATCATCTGTATCTAAAGAAAAAAAGTCGGCAAATGTTTCAAACCTAACCTAACCTAACCTAAAGAAGCCCTTACTGTGTAAATAATTCTTGTAAACTAATTTAATGAACCCTTTGTCAAGAATGAACCTGTCGAATAAAAGGTTCTTCATCACAATAGACGTTCTGATAACAAAAGAATAGAATTTCCTTCTCGTAATGTGAGCAACTACTTGTGATAGTGAGAAATTTCTCAAAAAAAATTTCAAATTTCTCAAGAACTACTCATCCTATTCTCAAAAGAAATTGCAGGTGCACATTTCTAACCTAACCTAACCTAAAGAAGCCCTCACTGCACTGTGTAAATTAATTCAATGAACCCTTTATCAAATGAACCTGTCAAATAAAAAAGGTTCTTCATCACAACACAATAGACGCACTGATAACAAAAGGATAGGAATTCACTTCAGGTAATGTGAGCGACTACTTGTAATAGTGAGAAAAATGCAAATTTCTCAAGAAATACTCATCGGATTTTCTGAAAAAATTGAAAGCTTCTCGAGAACTACTCGTCCGATTCTCGAAAAAATTGCGGGTGCACATCTTCAAATATATGACTACAATATGGCCAAGTTACCGGAAAATCCCCCGGATAGTTTCGGAGGAGTTCCACGGACAAACACATACTCAAAATACTAAAAAATTTCTCAAAAAATTGCGAATTTCTCGAGAACTACTCATCCGATTCTCACAAAAATTGCGGGTGCACATATTCAGATATAATACTACAATATGGCCAAGTTACAAAAAAATCCACCGGATAGTTTCGGAGGAGTTCCACGGACAAAAAAATCTTATACATATGACTATATATATGGCTATATATATATATATAAGGAAATCTGAAATTTTTTTTTAGGCTACTTATGATCTAAGACCTCTAAAACGTCGAGAAAATTCATTGCCCTCTCCCCCTGTTCATCTTGCTATGGGTGTAATACCTCACTTTCCAATTGGAAAAGTCGGTAAAAGAAGAGTTCTTATTCAGAATCTGGAAGTTCTGAAGTATTCATAAAAATTTATCTTTTGTTTTCAAATATCAACAAATAATCGAAACGTCGTCCTGTGTATTTCTTATGGAGTTGATTTTTGTTTTGAACACAAACGGTAAACTGGGGTAAGACTGTGTTAAAATGGAGTTTCAAAAGAATTCGTTCCATTACGCAAGAATAGAAATGATCATCTCTTTATGATTTGGAGTGGAGAAATACAAAAAATGTACAAGATGAAAAAACACACAATTGAGAAATCTTTACTGTTTGCGCGCGTTATGAAATGAAAAAATCCTAATTCTACACAGTAGTTTGTAACACAAAATGAAACAAACAGATGTATGATTTCACATTTGAAATGTTCTTATGCCTTCAATCATATATAACATTATCGAAGTTGATTTGGAAAGGAGTAGTCACCACAAATAGTAGATTTTTACTTTTTCATCTAAAATACAAAATGACTGCTTATGAGAAAAATATATATACATATACGGAGATGTGAACACAATAAAATGGTGCAAGCGACGCTATTATTTCTCTTTAAATCCTTCGAACTGAGACGTTTTACTTTAAAAAACTGAGAATCTTACGGTCTTCTACACCATCAACATACCATGATCCCGTTCTAATCTACGCTTCGCTTTCAGTGAAACAATGCCCATAAGATCAGAGGGCATTGGTAGACCGGCAATATTCGAGATGTTCTGTAAATAAAATACTTGATTGTTTGCCATTTGACTGCCATACACAATACTATCATCCATCCTGAAAGAAAAATTAATGAGAGGAAACATGTGAACAAAACAAATTAATGTGATTATGGTACATGAATCCCCTATTACATGTGTAACCAGCCACCTGTGAACTATACTCTGTTCAAGTAAGAGAAGGGCTAAACAAGGCTCGAGAATTGCAACCTCTCAGGAGTGTTACACTTGTAAGTGTATTAACAACTGATAACTACGTTGTTTCAGGCGTTCACAGTACGTCCTTATGAGAAGAAGAGATTTGGGAAAATTCTGTTTTTTGAGGAAATTGGAATGGATTTTGTTGGACCAATAGGATTGAAACTAGATGGAGTCAGATCAAAGGTCACATTTAAAGGCTATATTGCCGGGTCCAATTGTATGGAGTCAAAGATAGGACATTTGGAAATGATTCTCAGTCTCAGTACAGAAGCATTTTTAAATTTCTTTAGAAGATTCACCGCGCGTCGTGGGCAATAAGCATGGGTCCATTTAGACAACAGTAGCAACTTCATAGATGCAACAAAAAACGCGTCTTTACATTTCAACCAAGGGAGAAACCATAAATACATTGATAAGATTAACTTTTCAATTAGACCAAGGAAAAAACCAAGGATACATTTTATTGATTGAATCAATATTTCAATCACAATATAAATAAATAGATTCGATCGAAATTTCAATTGAACCGAGGGAGGAATCATTGATAAGTTGGCAGAATCAACTTTCAATCAGACCACGGGAAAAAATAAACAAAGATCGATAAATTGAACATTCATATCAGACTACTGGAGAAACCATAGAAAATTCAACACGCAATAAGCGTGAGCAACTGAACTAGGACAAAGAAAGTGATTTCAATAATGACGGTTTTCGCGATACGAGCCAATCCCAATAAACTTTCCCACCGGTATGGACAAATGCCATGTAGATAGTTACCTAGGCATAGAAGACTGATGGGCATAATGACTCATGTGTACAGACATGAATAGGGGAACATCATGATTCCTAGTTGAAGAATGAGAAATTCAAAGCATACAATTCTTACCTGACTGTAATATCCGTAATGGTACTATCGTCTGTGAAATTAGAATGTATTGTACCTAAAAGATCAACAAGAGGACTAGACCACAAGCCACCATGTTGCAAAGTTTCCCAAACAGAATGTAATTGTAAATAACTGTACGATTCACTGGTCGTGTTAGGGGCTTGATGAGCTTGCGGTATTGATTCCAAAGCCTCCTCAAAATGTTTCGCTAAACTTATAACGTGATCTACACAAGCTTTGTGCTGTAAAAAACGAATATAGTAGTGGTGACTCCTAAATATGACCAAAAAGTGTGTTTACAGAAAACAAAGTATGACTCACCAGACTCTTGATAAGTTTTTCGTTTTTCTCACTGTCTTTGGCTAACAATAGATATAAAGAGATGCTCTCATGTCCAAAAATAAACATAACTGTTTTTTTTAGCTCACGTTTACGATTTGTCAATATTGCTTTCCGACGTTGTGGTTTACGATCTGCTTGCCGCCTCAATTTCTCGATGACTTCATCGGGTAAAAATGTTTTTTCAGCCGTGATACATGGTACTGAAATTGTAGGGGTGAGGGCATTGAGTGGTACACTTCGCTGAGACAAATGTAGTAAACTTAGTTTGGACATGAGTGGCGTTAAAGCAATGTTATTGTTGCGTGGGGGTGATGAATGCTCAAAATGTAAATCTGAAAGTGATGAGAAACGAGAAAACAAATTAGTTGAGTAAAAAAGAATATGACGTTCACTCTGAAGATGCTGAAACGCTTTTTTGTTGAGCTGACTTTGAAGTATTTGATCAACTTGCCTTTTGTGGTTTGCCCATCATTTGTTTCAGAAAACAAAATATTAGAAAATTCGCGCTTCAAATCCGTGAGCAGGCCACTCAGTAAACGACCGTTTTTCTTCGGCGTTTTTTTACTGGTTAATGATATAGTTGTAGGTCGTTTGATTTTTTCTTCGGTTGTGGGTCGCTTATCTGCAATGAACAGTATAAAGGTGAAGATGTTTCTAAGATAAGCACAGAAATCTCAAGAATTTACCTCCGTCAGAATCTTGAAAATTGATGTTTCGATAGTACGATGCGAGGTGATCATCACGCAGAAATTTAGATGCGGGTAAACCATTACCACGAAACCAAGGATTGATAGGATCTGATATTGTGTTATAATAAAGTAACTCAGGAGAGTATTGGGTCTGTCGCCGTCGAGACTTACTCATTTTTTTATATACCATATCTTGTTCTTCCGAACGACGCGACCGATTGAAGCTAAGATATCTATTTTCAAAGATATACCTCATTAGACTAAAACTAAGTTTCAAACGTCAGTAATAAAAGAGGAAATGAACTAACCTTACAGTTTGTGGCTGAGACTGGGGTAGAATTTCACTAGAACAAGATGAATTTGAAAAGGAATCTACAACCGTATTCACCAAGTAGGATTCTATTTTCACATCGTAATATTGTCGTTTCTTTTCCAATTTTTCTTGAACGGTTTTGACAGTATCTTTGACGAGATCAGGCATACGAGAAAGATCTTCATCTTTCTCGATTGATTTATCGTTTTCTAATTCTTCTTCGACGACGGTAAAAATACCCAAATGATCAGAAGCTGTTTCTGCTGTCCAATTGGATGATTCACATGGAGTTTTACCCATGCTCTGTGCAAAAAAAAAAAAAAAAAAAAAAAAACAGGATAAGGATACAAAGAGTTCAAGAAAAGAATTTTTTTCTCATCTCATCTGTAGTACTTTAGAGGGTTTGAATAGCTCTTCGTAGGCAGAAGTTGGCTCGTTTTCTTCCTTTAACCAATTAAACTCGGGCTCGTCGACGTAAACAACAAGTAATTGAACATTGGAGGGCAACTTAAAAGACGTACGTAAATTGTCGGCTGGTATCTAAATGATGAAAAGAGTTAGAAATCTGAACACGAACTACACATGTTTGATGCAAACGATTTGATCTCAAAACCTTGATTCTGTTGGGATCTGTAATCACAATTTGTTTCGTAATTTTAGCACTGAGCTGCGACATTACAATCCTACAAACAGTCACCATCATTGATGCATCACGTTACTTCCGAAAGTTTTTTTTTTTTTTTGTTTTGGGATTACATTTTCATTAGAGATACCACCTACTTATTTTGATAGAATATTGCTCCCCCATGGACACCTTCATTTGTTTGCATCCATTCGAGAATCTGAGCAGCTTCTAAAAATATACCACTCGCGCTCTGCGAAAGTGAACAATTGTCAGTTGTGGGTACATTTTTCAACATCAACTATAAAGCTCTATCTCACCTTCGGTAATCTAATTGTCAAATTATTGTTGAAGAAGTTACCCGCGTAATATAAAACTGGCAAATATACTTGCATTGTATTGAATAATTTTTCAACTACAGTCTTTTCTTCGGCGCTTTCGCTGAACACTTCCAGATCATTGTGAAAAAACTGTAAAGTACTAAACAATACATCGCACCTTTTCTCTAAAATCCAATCGGGAATATTACGATCCGTTCCAACACACTAAAATCGAACAAGCATTCGAACTATAAGCTGACGCCAATCACGGTTCACTTCTTACTTTCCAAAGAACAATTTACCACAATGTATCTTCCTAAACGTTTTAATGAGAATTTTCCGCACTGTAACGAAATCATTGATGGGAATGTGAAACTTGTCGCTAAGAACTGCGCTACGCCTATTAGTTGGCCACAAAGAGCCATACGTTGGTTTAGGTTGACCCATGAAGGATGAAAATAGACCACTGCCAATTGTGGGTCTTCTTCTTCACGTAAACGCAAATCCGTATCATACAAAAACACTATAAACAATTCCCTGAAACAATGATCGTAATCATCATCGTAATATTTCGACACACATCTCTGCAAAGGAGTGGGCAGATCAGAGGCCAATAGATGAAAAAAACTTACTTGGCCATGAATGTCTGATATATAGCTCTTATCAATTCTTCAATAGAAATCAATCCGGCAAATGAATGGCTTCATCTGCGTTCATTGATGAACGAATTCCTAAGATTTATTTTTCAGTGTTTTGATAGCCGATTGGAGTTTTGAGTCGGAATAGAAATTAAAAATGGGATGATTGGTGAAGAACATGATGAATAAGAATAAGCTTCTTCCCCATTCCACGATTTCCCATCGGATTAGCCAAACTAGGTAATCATGTTGAGAAGTTAAAACTGCAATGGTTGTTTCAAAATATTGAAGACATATTTTTATTTATCCTAGTCGCACACCTATTTTCTCAAAAGTGTAATCAAATGAAATGATCTAGCGCCTTAGAAATTAGAAATGAGTCATAATATTTTGAGCTCTGTAAAATATTCTGCGTCACTGTTTACGTTCGGTGAGATAAGGAACGTCCGCAATTGGCAATTCACGCTAATTCAGGCCGGTTAGCCGCTTGAGAGCGTTACGATCAAACAAACAAGACAAGGAAAAAAATGAAGAGGAACAAATGAACAAAAGAGAAGCGCAGAAGCCCTTGTAATTTTCTTTCAGATGACACACTCAAGTATACCACGATTTTTTTTTCTGTACAACATTGTGTGTAAATCTTATCAATTTTGTAATTTCTTATTACCACGTTTGGAACCTGCTGGTCCAGTATACATATTAATTATGTAATAAATTGAAATACGGGTATTCAAGCAGCAAAACACAAAAAAGTTACTTTAGTTTCAAGATTTCAATCAGGTACTCTGTTGTAGTGTTCTTATTGGTGTTTCTTTGTTCATTATTGTTACATTTTTTTCACGTTGAAAACATGGTGATAACAAAATTTACCTTCTTTTATCCCTCCTAAAGGAACCACTTTTATACTATCTCGAGCCTTTTCTAATGTGAACAGAGTAATATTAAAGAGCTATTCTTCTTAATTGATGTCTACAAGAACCTTGGACCATCCACAGTATAGACTGAGTATCTGCCATATAACCCTACACAAACGGTTGACGCGAAGACATGATAAGAATAAGCATAATATATAGGCTCCGCGGGTGAACGCGCGGAGCAGTGAGGTCCATTATGCTTATTTTCTTACGTGTATTTTTATGTAAGTTTCTTATCATGTCCTCCGTTCAACGATTCATTACTATGCTCAGTCTATCTAAGACAAGAACAAACAAGGCGCTGGATATAGCCATGTAATAATAGTAAAATTCAAGTTGAGTTTACTTGTAACGCTAAAAACAACTTCACTTGATTTTCAATTTTTATACGGCTACAACCCGCGCCATGATTGCATACATTGAGCGAGAATACCTCTAACGCCATAGTCCGGCCCAAAGTGTATGAAAGCCAAAAGCCACAGAAGGCTACTTTGGTACTGTGTTTGACGCGTTCATGATTTTGATGAACGTGGGGAAAATGGAAAAGGACAAAATTACTAGATAATCTTTCTATAGTATATTTAACCTAGGATTACAAATTTGTGCGGATACCATCTCTTTGGGAGGGTGAAAGGATTGATGAAAACCAATCAACACTCATGAGCACTATTTAATATTTGGTGACTCATCTTTTTGGTATCCATTCAATTTAGCGCGTACAATTCTGTGCATACATTTCAGCGCAATGGATGAAATTGGCGTCAAAATTGGTCGGCGCAAATGGCTTAAAAATTTCTTTTTAAAGTTGTGCAACCAGCAAAATTCCAAGAAAGCTATGAATGGTCTTTGAATTTATATTTACAATTTTAAAATTGTACTTCAACTAAAGATGAATTGTTCGTAGTTGCTGGTTGCGGGGTACAGATTGTTTCTTTTTTGCAGGGGGAGGAGCGCCGGTGATACATTTAGCGTTATAAATTGCCTCAATTCATCAATAACGGACCACAATGTTGGATGATCAGAAAGAAATTAGGTTTCAACCCAATATGATGTCTGCCTTCCGGCTTCCACACGGTTGTTAGTTCAAGAATCTCTGTCCAAAGTCCGTTCATGGACATTCCACTAGGAAACTGAGAAGCGTTGTACCACTCTACAAACATTTGCACAAAGACGTCCAATGTAGTAATTCATCAGTGCTTCAAGATCATCCAGCCTTTTATCTATAGCAGGCCAAAAGAGAATTTCTCACACCTTGCGCGGGCCAAGTTAGGTTAGGTTAGGTAAATCTTATATCAATAATGCACATGTTTTGAAATGCTCACTAGAAATTTCATTTTTCTAAATCTCATCACCACACACAGGCCACTCGGAAGCATTCCGCAGGCCACGCGTTGGGGACCACTGATCTACATACTCCTGCAATTCTTCAAATGGGGCACCTAGTTTGTCAGTGGGCCCATAAGCAACAGTTGAAATCATCTTCACTTGCTTGTTGATTTGTACATCCTCAACATTAGGCATGTTTTTTTTGCATTAAATAGGTACAATTCCTGTTAAACGCAAAAATTGTCATCCACACAACCCTTGGTCTCAATTTATGCAGGTAAACGTTTTACTGTATAGGGTTTCTCCCTGATATCACATTGTATACTCGATTGCCTGATTCTTATTGGAATGGTACTTGGTTTATTTCGTCTTTTGACAGAGGAATTTAATATTCAATAATAGCATACCTGTTCCTCTGTCATGATATCAATATAAACGAAGTACCAACACAATAAGAATCAGACATGCGATAATTATGATATAATCAGGGTAGAGCCCTCCGGGTTTATTGTAGATTTGCTAGCGTCAACTGCTTAGGTCGACTGGGTCAAGTACATAAAAAGTACTGATAAGCAAAAGGTGATTGTGACTCAAAAGTCAAAACTAGAGGTGATTTTCTAGTTTTTCTACAATTTCTCCAAAAATAATAAATTCAAGCGTACACTGGTAAGGGCCTTGCTACATAAGATGCGACATATGTGCGTGCGTGCAACATCACGCACACAAGTTCAAGATTTCTGTGTCCCTACACGCGCGTCAAGATAGAATAATTCTATTTTGCCGCATGTTGCATGTTTTGCACGCATGTCGCATCTTATGTAGCAAGGCCCTAAGGAACAAAATTGAAGAGCGAAATATTTTCTTTCAGATGAAAATATTTTTGAGATTTTAGAAAATTCGAAAATTTTGGATAACGCTAGCGCTACCCGGTCCAAATACATACACTAGTTTGGTTAAAAAAATAATGTTGTCTTCGTATAAAACTCATGTTTGCTGTAGGTGTAAGAATGAATGTTTCAAAGATGAAAATGAATGAGCAACCTATTTTTTGAAAATACATGTATTTTTTTTTTTTTTCTCAAATAATGTGTTCATTTTACAATGGTGCCCCAAAAATGTAGAATATCTAACTGGGCACGATGTTTTTTTGCTACATTGTTATTGACTAGTGAACACAAATTTCAATGAAATCTCGGAATAAAGTACACAAAAATGGACTCATATACAGAACCCATATAAATATTTCATTCTAGAATCTACATCTGGTAACAACAAAAATCACAAAAGTTGCTGCCGAGAGAAAGTAGATTTGCTCCAAACAAGAGAGGAAAATCGTGCTTCTGCCACTTCATATTAGCTGTCGCTATTCAATGGTGACAAATGTCTCTTTCAATCGTTCATAAGCCATATTGACCAGACCCCAACTTATGAATGATCTTGTATAATTCATGTGCACACCTTTATAGAAATTTGTAACCCTGCATCCTCGCTCGACATAAATATCTTTTGCCGCGCTCCACGTTGAAACGAAAGGACCTCCAAGACGACTTTGCAGATGTACTTTGATAACACCCAGCGGATAAAATAAGGTGCTATTCACAGCACCTATACATGCTCCGATCAAAAACTGTTTAAAAGAATCTACTCCTTTATACTTCGACGGTTTATTGTCTACCAGCAGTTCGCCAAATTTTTCTCTACTGATGAAATATACTACGTTCGATGGCCCATTCCTATAGAGGATCGGAGTGAGACCCCGATATAATTCTCTAAATCCATACTGCCAACAAATCACTCGGACTACATGTTTCATATTTACAAAATCTCTATGATACGCACTATCCTGCAATAATGTTTGAACACGTTCGAATGGTGCGAAGATAGCTTCTACGGTACCAGCCAACATTGCTGCTATTGAACTGGCTGCATATGAATTCACGTGACTGATAATCAAAGGCTTCCTGAACATGTCATACGTACCAAACATTAATGAAGAGGATATCGATTTTTGTAACAATGGGGGTAATATACCACGATAGACAGATGTTACACCTTCGTTCATCATTTGAACGAATGCAACACGAACGTTAACTCCATGGAGCATCTGTAGATACATCACAAAGTGTTAAAGGCAATGTGACAGGAAATTGCTACTTGAGACATTTCTACATACGAACTTGACGAAAGATGAGCTTGTTGACAGGAAATGTGATAGTTATGTTTATCATAGCAGCACCACAGCCGCATGCGAATTCTCTGTAGTCACCTATCAGTGGATAATAGTACCGCCCTGAAGCTTTCGTTGCAATAAACTTGGTCGCTTCTTCCATCTGCAAAGAACACGTCGTAATAAATTCGCTAACTCTGGTTAGTCTGTTCAATCTACGGAAATAATAGAGACTTACTTTTCAACTGTATCACTACATTTATTCATGCATTGAAATAACATACTGGGCCACTTGAGATGTTCGAATGAAAGTTATCGAAATAATGTAGCAACATATTTTAATATGAATACATAAGTTTTTTGTCGCAAGTTTTCATATCCAATCCATATCGTAGAAGTGCGGTGCCTGACGGTAAGCTATCTCGAAATTTTAGACGTACGATTTTTAGTTTGATTTGATAAAAGATTGAGGAACGCGTCGTGCGACCTTCTGCAAAATCAGCACCTCTGGGCTTAGACCATCCACAGTATAGACTGAGCATTGCGCTAGAATGTTGACGCGAAGACATGATAAGAAACTTACATAAGAATACACCTAAGAAAATAAGCATAATGGACCTCACTGCACCGCGCGTTCACCCGCGGAGCCTATATATTATGCTTATTCTTATCATGTCTTCGCGTCAACCTTTTGTACAGGGTTATATGGCAGATGCTCAGTCTATACTGTGGATGGTCTAAGCCTCTGGGTTACTCCGAGGCAAGGCGAAGAGTGCGCCCTCTACATATACCGTGCGGCTATTTCCAGAAACTGGACAAAAAGGGACATTTTAAAAAAATAATTGTTAAAATCTGTATTTCTCTTATTTCTGTTTGTTTTATTTTAATGGGCGGTGGGCGATAGTCCATACTCCATGGTATCATGCTATAGTCCCAATAGTTTTTCCAAGGTACTATTGGTAAGGCACTATAAAGATGGGTTTGCGCAAGTGATAAGACAAGGACCATCGCCATGTTGATAAAGTTGAAGGAGGAGCCGTTTCAAGAGGATTAAGGAATGCCGTGAGAAGAATTTAAAACACAAAATCGAATTTTGGTTGATTCTAGATAGATTATATGATTAGAAACAAAAAAATAAGGGAGTTTCTTCTTATTTTGGAGTTAGAATTATCCTATTTTGAGGTTTGATGATTCAAGTTCTCTTAAGATGTAAATGAAATTGCTCTTCCTGCGACTTTATCAGCATGGTGACTAAGGCGCTAGAGGTATTCTTGCCCAATGTAAACAAACACCAACATAGAGTGCGTGGGTTGGTGCACGGGATGTTCTCATCCAAAAATCCAAAAAATGAAGTGGAATTTGCGCTAAAAAGTCCACTTCATTTTTTTGTTTCTTGGATGGGAACATCCCGCAATGTTTGTTTACATTGACCAAGAATACCTCTATAGTCTGTTTCAGTTAAGAAAGCGCTCAAATTATCCGTAAGTAAGGGGGGAATCAGCCAATCAGGAAAACGCGTGATAGTAGGGTACCAGTATGTTATGATTGACTGGTAACCCCTTGCAACACGGCGTAGAACCATTGACTATACACGTACCAGACAAATACTCCCATTGTTGAAAAAGTTGTCACTTTGAAGGATACTGACACCAGAGTGTGCTGCGTGTTAATATGTTGGTGTAAGAGAGAGGGAAAGATGTTCTGTCTCTTTCACTCTGCTGGTTAACACGCAGCACACTCTGGTGTCAGTATCCTTCAAAGTGAGAACTTTTTCAACAATGCGAGTATTTGTCTGGTACGTGTTATAGTCAATTGTAGAACTCAGTACAAGGGTATCTGTTAAGCGCTTTCTTATCTGAGACAGACTATAGCGCCTTACTATCAATAGTCCACGGCCTACTTTATACAAGGCCGTAATGCAGCGATGTCACAACGTCACACTTGAAAAGAAGTGGATACAGATTTACATGTACGCTTATGGGAAAAAGTGAGAAAAAACCAAAGTTTTGATTTGTACGCAATAGACCTTTTCCCATGTGACGTCTCAGCATTGATAAAGTGAGAAAAAGAGCAAAGATACCCACAAATATGATTGATAGTATGCGATTAATGTCGAGTTTGGTCCCATTGTTTTATTGATTGCCATTAGAATAACATGGGAACAATTTGATCATTTACTAATACTCAAAAATGAGAAATAAATAAGAAATCAAAGTTCCATGCTCAGAAACTAAATGTTCTCAACTATATAAAAATGTACTTCTGGTTCATAATTTATTCTTTAATTATAAATAAGAGTAAGTGATCAAAATGGTCCTATGTTATTCTTATGGAGTAAAAAGGTGACTGGCCCACAGCTGCAGTTAGCAGCCTGTTTACACAACACAGGGAAAAGGTCTATTAAAACGCTGTTTTTGGAAAAAATGAAGAGATTATACTTGAAGAGCAAACAATTTTCTATTTTTGAAGCCCTATTTCAGTAAAATTGGTACTGTACAAGAGAAGTTATTATTGTTTTAAAATTAAAAATTGGCATAAGTGACCAAAAGAGTCAGTGCTATATAGAAGTTTTTGGAAGCTTGATGAAAATATGATATGTACAATTTATAACATATGGTGCATTAATTCATTCCTCCTTCTATTGTATATCTCATTTTTTTTTGAATAATAAAAAAGCAACAAAAGCAAGTTGTTTGAAAATGAGCCCTGAGTTATTTTCAATGGACCAAAAATACATATCATGTTTTTGTCCGTTCTTTTCCACAAGGAAACTACCGCTCCTACTGGACGTCACTTATACAAATATATTTCAATTTTTATCCCCTTTTGGGAAAGTCATCAGCACTAACGCTGCCTACAATTGGCTCGCCTTGCAAATACATGATGTGGATTGTGCTAATGTGTATTGAACGACCAAAAAAAGCATCCACAGCACTGATAAGGTGTAGCTGGCAAAACAAGCGTACTTGAAATACACACATCGCACCTCTCCCCTTCACGCAAACCAGGCAAGGGTGTTAAGTTCAGTTTAAGTCGAGCTATACAACTGACTGACTGATTTGACACTCAAATTTTTCAACTGACTTAAAAACGACTGACTGACTGTATCAGATTTTTCAACTGACTGACTTAAAACTTAAACTAATATAAATAATTTACAACTGACCTACAACTTAAAACTGAACCGCTCAATTTTGCTCCAGAGTTGTTTCATTCCGCTCCAGAGCTGTTTTCTTCTGCTCCGTAGCTTCAATTTGTAAGTGGTAAGTTAATCATTTATCGACTTAATGACTTAGAACTAACAATGGTATCAACTTCGCCTCGACTTACAACTGACTGAATTAAACCATTTAAAAATACGTTCGACTTACGCCTGGCTGACTTAATTTGAAATAAGTTGATCATTTTTCGACTGAATTACAACTCAAACTTAAACTTAAACTGAACTCAACACCCTTGAAACCAGGGGGACCTTCATGGGTACTGGTACCATTGACTATATATCTACCAAACATACAGTCCTATTGTTACAATGTGTGTCGGTTTGCTGGAAACAACTACATGAGTGCGCTGCATGTTAAACACAAGAGCAAAAGAGAAAAAACATTGATCTTGATTGGTCTCTCTCTGTTACTCCTACAAGTTAACACCTAGTGCGATCTGTTATTTGTTCCCAACGTTATCCAAAAAACCAACACACTTTATAACAATAGGACTGTATGTTTGGTAGATCTATTTATTATTACTTTGTAACCCAGCTGTACACTCCTATTGTTAAGAACGGTGTCAGTTTGCTAGACAAATACCTGAGTGCGCTGTGTGTTAACTGGTAAAGTAAAAGAGAAAGAGCATTGCTGAACATTGTTCCCTCTCTGTTACACCCACATTCCAACATCTGACGCGATCTGTTATTTGTATCCAATGTAATCCAAGAAATTGACACACTTTATAACAATAGGACTGCAGTATGTTTGGGTGATATACAGTACAGTCAACGCTGGGTACAAATGATTAAATGAGCAAAGAAATTGTTTGCAAAGAAATTGTTCTTCTGATTCATTTGTGCCCACTAAGGTCCCTTATCTCATCCTTGGTCACAGATGTTGAGCCGCATTCCTCACTATTTAGCGCAATCCAGATAATATATAGTCAAGCCTTATCCACACCTGAGAATAAAAAAGGAGAATGTAAAGGAGAAAATACAATGAGAGTGTGAAGTTGAACATGTTCAACTTCTTGGGACTGGGAGAATGCAAAGGAGAAAATGAGCAGTGTTTTGTATATGCACTTAAGGGTGCGTTACTAACAATGTTATCAACATAGGACTGCCCATCACGCTCCCCATTTCCTTTTACACACGTTTGGATAGATGAAGGGAATAGATGATAATCAGCTGACGTCAACCATTGAAGGAAATTGCAATTGCCCTATGAAATGCAGACTGCAGAGATTGGTGATTTCAGTCGGGTTGATTTTTACACGCAATTTCCCATAAGAGAATAGACAAATTTCTTAGTGATGTCATAATTGTAAATCAGTGTTACCTTTGTAGCTTAGAGACTTTTTGACTCTCATAAGAAGAGCACAGAGAGCAAAGATCACTGTGTTACTAATTGTGAGTAAACCATTTCTAACAATCCAAAAGTTTATGAACAAGTTCTAGGAACCTTATAAATTATTAATTCCAACTATAACCAAAATTCATAGTAGGGTTCTCTCCTATTTACCTGATCCTTATAATCTTTGCTCCCTATGTTATTCTTATGGGGATTCACAACTTTCAGAGGCTTGTAAACATCAGAACGGATACTTTGGCCAATTGTTTTCAGCTACATGCCGTCAGAGGAAATTTGTCTATTCTGGTTGACTTTTGTTGACAAATAAATATCAAAAATTATGCAAGAAGATTATTGGATTATGGCTCATAAGAAAGGTTGAAATCTTTTATACTTTTTTTTATCATTAATGTTTCATTTCCAAGATATTCATGATTTTTGATATATTCCTCAACAAAAGTCAAGTCTACTAGAATTCTCTTATGGGGAATTGCATGTAAAAATCAGCCCGGCTGAAATCACTGATCTCTGCGGTCTGCATTTCATAGGGCAATTGCGATTTTCTTCCATGAATTACGTCACGCTGATTATCATCTATCTTTTTATCACTTGGAGAATATGGAAGTGCGCGCGCACTTTCCACCTTGTTTTCTCCTTTATATTCTCCTTATTTATTCTCAGGTGTGGATGAGGCTTCAAAGATTGGCACCAAGTTTAACAAGCAGCAGGGTTGCCGGTAAGAAATCTTGAAAATGTGTTTGGTGGACGACAAAAGTGTGCCATTTTGTGCCATATGCGCACGCCACCAGTCATGTATAAGTATTAGTGGAGTGTCCTTAGTATTATTAGGTAATGGTAGGTACGGAGCTTGAGTTCTTGAGCTCTTTATGGTAGGTAGTGTACAGTGGTAGTGGGATCAACTGAGCTAAGGGGACAGGCCTTGAACTTGAACGCGCATGGTACATCAATTCCGGACTCCGGTTGAACCAATTTTACAGCTTGCAGTCACTGCAAAGAGTGCCTGGGATACATCACAAAAGAAGAACCTCAGAGTGCATTTGGCACAAAGTACTATCAGAGTAAGTTATTGCTGTGGTTATGAGTCAAAAAATTAGACTTCTTGTAAAATGTACACTTGGGTTCCCCTTTCATAGCGCGTCAAACGTGGTGATGGTAGAGGCGCTTCATTTGACTCTCTGGCTCAGGTGGCGCAGGTAGCACAATTATTTCAACTAGAAATTTAATGGATTCCCAGACATGATCAATTTTTTTCAATTCTAGAAGGAATAGTGTGTTTTTACCTTTGTTTTTATTTAAAGAAACAATTATTAAGGGGGAATGTGCCAGAATGTGCCACACAATGAGCCACCACCGGCAACCCTGCTTTCTAAGATCAATGTTGGAAACTAGAAAGCCCACAATATTCATAAGAATCAGGCAAACAAGTATGTAATATGGAACGCTGGAAAAGCCTTCCCAGCGCGAAGTGCGCTGCCAATTTTTTTAAATTGCTGCCACTTCTGCTGACATGTCAGCAGAAGTGGCAGTAGTGGACAAGTTCATGGCAGCGCTTACATATAGCGCTGACACCTTTGCTTACAATATGGTGACACGAGAGCAATTCTGTCAGTGGTAATGGCAGCGCTGACACTTCTGCTTACAATATGCTGACGGCACGAGACGGCTACTAGCCTAGGCCTAGGTTTTAATTTTAAAAAAAATTAAAATCAGTTCAATTAAAATTACAATTAGGCCTACCTTCATTACATTCACAAAAAAAAACAAGACCGAAAAAAAAAATAATGAAAAGGAAATAGTGAAAAAAAAAAACATGTACTGGGATTTGAACCCACCATATTTGAGTTACCTGTCCGGAAGCTAACTATAACTGACCTATGGGACCTATCGACTGACAATGCAAACTATTGGTATAGATATGTGTTCACTACTTTCTTTCTGATTACTGAACAGGTATTTTAGCTGCATTTGCAGGCTATGTTCTCAGTGTAACTTGGATCAACTTAACCCTTTGACGGCCACCAACGGATGTATCCGTGTTTTCATATGAAGACCAGTGTGAACATTGAACGGATACATCCGTTTTGATACATCTCGCTAGAAAATGAATTTACATTTAAAAACAGTCAACTATAGCGCTTCTAGTTTATTTTCTGTACACCAAGTGCACTCCAGTGCTACCAAAAAAGTTTTTTCCAAAATTTCCTGATCAATAACAATGTTCTTATCATTATTTTTGTCTGGCCCGCTGACTGATGATTGAATCTTATCACTCAATTGCTTATATTTTCATTGCAAAAGTTGTAAAACTTATGAAACTATGAAAAATTAATAATATAGATGAAGGTCAGGATACTTGGGAATAGAATTCTACAATTCATTTAACAAACTTTTCCATTTTGCATAAACGCATATGTAATGTATGCTACAGCATCAGACGGATATATCCGTTTTATGTAGTGAACTAGTCGATGACGCATGAACGGATATATCCGTTATTGCACCTGTTTGGTCTACAGCGTTGGAACGGATCATGGCCGCCTCAAAGGAAGGCCGGAACATGCAGATCTGGCAACAGCTAAGTAGGCCGACCGGTTTACATGTAAATAAATGCAAAATTTTGAAAATTGAGTTTAATACATTTTCTGATAGAGAATTTAAAGGCCTACAATTTTTGTTCTCTTCAATTTTTCACCAAATTCAATGGGTACTTACTGATTCTCAAAAAACCACTTTCTCCCCATAAGAGCACATGTAAAAGTTGGCCTACTCCCACAGCGTTGCCGTTATGTGCATGTTCCGGCCTTCCTTCGAGGCGGCCATGAACGGATACATCCGTTTTTGTATTTTTTTGGTCATTTTTACTTAACGGATATTTCCGGGCCCTGTTTTGAAGAACATTTGTGAAAAAGCGTGGCCGTCAAAGGGTTAAACAGGCTTGGCCGTAACCATGAAAGGAGGGGGAAAATGGGGCCATGCTTCACTGAAACTTTTTTTGGTGCTGAATACACCGTACACTGTATACCTATATCAAAAAATTTTTAGGTCACTGAAAACTTGGCGGCACTCCCACGTTCATCATTTCATTCTTGCCTCCCTCTTGCTCCTCCTGGAAAAATTGCTAGTAATAGGCATGAACTTAACTTCAGGAGACAAGACAGTTAATGAATGAACAATAAGTACTAAGTGGTCTGTTGTGAGTAATTAATATAGGTATAATTATATATATTGACTTATAAAAAAAATTATTCAACTTGTTGACATATTTCAGGTCTCTTCTGACACCCCATACACTATCAAAAATTCGCAAGTACCACCCCTCTCCCCCCTAACAATAGACTTAGAAAATTTTTGTGAATTACCTGAGAGGTCTTTGAGAAATCTGCCAGTACCACCTTCAAATTAAATAAAAATAAAATAAAATAAAATAAAAATGAAGATAAAATGAAAAGGAAAATAAAAAGGAAAATAAAAATGAAATGAAATAAAATGAAATAGAAATAAAATAAAAATGAAAAAAATTGAATTGAAATAAAATAAAAATTAAATAAAAATTAAATGAAATAAAAAAAAATTAAAATAGAATTGAAATAAAATGCCTGGGAGGTCATTGAGAAATCTGTGAGTACCAATCTCAAATTAAATAAAATTAAAATAAAATAGAAATAAAATAAAATAAAAATGAAATGAAATAAAAATTAAATTAAAATTGAAATAAAATTAGAAATAAAAATATATACCTGGGAGGTCATTGAAAAATCTGCCAGTACCACCCTCAAATCAAATAAAATGAAAATAAAATGAAAATAATATGAAATGGAAATAAAATATAAAATAAAATACAATACAATACAATAAAAATAAAATGAAATAAAAATGAAATGAAATGAAATAGAAATAAAATTAAAATAAAATTGAAATAAAATACCTGGGAGGTCATTGAGAAATCTGCAAGTACCACCCTCAAATTAAATAAAATGAAATGAAATGAAATAAAAATTAAATTGAAATAGGATTGAAAATAAAAATATATACCTGGGAGGTCATTGAGAAATCTGCAAGTACCACCCTCAAATTAAATAAAAATGAAATGAAATAAAATAAAAACTAAATTGAAATAAAATTGAAAATAAAAATATATACCAGGGAGGTCATTGAGAAATTTGTGAGTACCAATCTCAAATTAAATAAAATTGAAATAGAATAGAAATAGAATAAAAAAAAAAAAAAGGAATAAAATAAAAATAAAATGAAATGAAATAAAAATAAAATAGAATCAAAGTAAAAATAAAATAAAAATAAAATAAAATAAAAATAAAAATAAAATGGAAATGAAATAAAAATAAAATAAAAATAAAAATTTAATGGAAATGAAATAAAAATAAAATAAAATAAAAATGAAATGAAATGAAATGAAATAAAAATAAAAATTAAATTAAATTAAAATGAAATACCAGGGAGGTCATTGAGAAATCTGCAAGTACCACCCTCAAATTAAATAAAAATGAAATAAAATATAATAAAAATAAAATTGAAATAAAATAAAATTAAATTGAATTAAATTGAAATTGAATTAAAAATAAAAATATATACCTGGGTTGTCATTGAGAAATCTGTGAGTACCACTCTCAAATTAAATAATATGAAAATAAAATAAAATAGAAATAAAGTTAAAATGAAAAATATATACCTGGGAGATCATTGAATTTGCAAGTACCATCCTTCTTATACTATCCATAGTATATTTAAATGGACTTGGAAAAATTTTGGGTGAGGTCACAATCTACTGCTGTCAGCGTATGCTGCCATGCACTGCCACATTTGCCAACAGCAACTTTACTGTCAGCGTAGGCTGCCATTGCTGCCGTCAGTGCTGACAGCAGCATCTGTAGAAATGTTGACAATCTGCTGACATGTCAGCGTACGCTGCCATGCGCTGCTAAGGCACTATAGTACAATAGGTTTGCTGGACTGATAACAGGGAGACAACTTTTAGGCTATAAGGTACGAACGCGGCTCGTGTAACGTCACGCAAAAGCAAATGTAGTCGATGGGTACCGACAGCAATCGTCAATTACGGGACGCTAGGTGAAACGTGTTTGTACCTCATAGCCTAAAAGTCGTCTCCCTGTTATCAGTCCAGCATAGCGCCACATTTGCTGACAGCAACTTTACTGTCAGCGTACGCTGCCATCGCTGCCGTCAGCGCTGACAGCAGCATTTGTACAAATGTTGACAATCTGCTGCCATCAGCCTGCTCTCTCATTTTCTACACCAACACTATATAATGATGCTCTTGTAAAAACACAAATTGGATTTGCTTGTGTGAGTGATGGCGGCAAACGCTGCCATTGCTGCTAGTGATGGGCGATTATTGGTTCTATAACCGATTAATCGATTAATTCTGGTAAAATTTAACGGAATAACCGGTTTATTTGTGATGAGAAAAAAACCGGTTAATAAAGCTCAATAACCGCTTAATCGCCAAAATCATAATTTTTTTTTATATTTAAATTACCGCTAGATTCGCTACTAGCCTGGGTGATAATTTGACAAATTTGATTTTTTCAAAGCATCCAGCGGCCAATTGCAAGGCTTTGGAGCCAGCCAAATTCAGCTCCGGGCTCCGGCTCCGGTAAAAAGTCGGAGCTGGCTCCGTTCAGCTCCGACCAAAAAAAAAATAGGCTCCGGGCTCCGCTCCGGGGCTCCGGAGCCTCGGAGCGGAGCCGCCGGTAATGTGACTCCGCTCCAGGGCTCCGGAGCCCCGGAGCCCCGGAGCCGAGCTCCGAACTTCGAACTGCCTTGAACGTGTGTGTTTCTTAACTCTTAAGTACACCCCAAACCATCATGGATGCAGCCGCGCAATAGGGCCACACTGATAATTCAGTGCTGCCTATTTTAGCAGTTTAGTTTTTGTTTATGACTGTGTGTGTATTTGATTCGTATTTTGTGCTATTTTGTGGCCTCGTTTTTATTAGTATCCATTATCCAATTATGGATTATTATTTATTATCTTACCAAAAGGTTTGTTATACTCACTCCGGAATAGACCAAATAGTGAAGAACTGAAGATCAAGATCATACCAAGGCTTGCATGATACTCATACATTGTAGTCGAGTTTTTGGTTTTTGTTTCTCAGTATGGAGGCTTTCAGCTTTCTTCTTATCAACTGTGACCACGACAACGCCATTGGTTGTATCACGCGAATTAATAATATTAATATTCAAGAAGGAAAATGAAAAAATTAAATGAAAAAAAGACCGAGAACCAAGAACGTTTAGTGAATTTGAATTAAATCAAGAAGCAAAATAAGCAAACGCTAGATAAAATTGTCATTTTGTTGTCTTTTGTGAGCTCCGGGGCTCCGCTCCGCTCCGGAGCTCGATGTCGGAGCTGGCTCCGCTCAGCTCCGACCAAAAAAAAATTGGCTCCGGCTCCGAAGCCTTGGCCAATTGCCAAAAGCTTTTAGAATTGAGGTATTTCTTAATCATTATCACGGCACCTCAGAGTCTCAGAGACCTCTCCTCTCTTTTTTTTTCAATTTTTGCAATTTTTTAGCCCTCCTAGAGTCCTAGCAAAATTTTTTGAGAACCAAAAGCAATTTAAATAACTGCCGGTTAACCGATTAACCGGTTTATTTGAGCGGTTTGAAGCGATTAACCGGTTATGATGATGTTCAATTAACCGTTTAACCCGTATATTGAAATAACCTACAACCGCCCATCACTAATTGCTGCCGTCAGCGCTGACAATATTTTCTGGCTGAGTAATTTACTTCACATTTCTTTAGTGTCAAGTTTATACATTTTCACATTTTATCATTTTTGTACAAACTAAAATTAAAATTGCCAGAATTTTTTGCGCTGGATAAATATTTTTACTTACTGATGAGAACACTTGCAGAGTGTGTATTTTGGATATGCACTAAGGCGCTAGAGGTATTCTCGCTCAGTGCGCGGGTCGGTGCGCGGGATGTTCCCATCCAAAAATCCAAAAAATGAAGTGGAATTTACTCATGTAATAAGAAGTCCACTTCATTATTCCATTTCTCGGATGGGAACATCCCGCGATGTTTGTTTACACTTTACATTGAGCGAGAATACCTTTGCCGTACAAAGTAGAACGGACATATCTGCAAAATAACGATTAGGAGAAAAGGGATACCTGCAGCTCCTCCACCCATGATAGTTTTTCATGGTTGCAAAAGCGGCAAATTTTTATTCTCACTTTTTGGAGACAATGCTAATGCTAGAGGTGGCCGCAAGAGAATGTTTGGGTTGAGCCAAAGGTAACATTGATAACACTTTTTCATGTAAACATTGCATAATACATCCTAATTTGGACATATATCTATACAAGATCTATTTTTACAGAATTCCTTCAAAATATGTGTCTTTATAAAGAAACTATCATTCATATCGTATTTCTCGTTGAAAATTGATCAAGATTCGCTCCTTTCATCCTCTGTTCTCTCATTTTGAAAATAAAAATATTTTTCTCCTGATCGTTATTTTGTAGATACGTCCGTTCTACTTTGTACGGCAGACCTCTAGCGCCTTAATCTTAGACCATTCAAAGAGATAGACGGCTAGCGCTTCATAAGAGCCCGTGTTACAGAGTGTGGCCAACCAGGGTTGGTAAATGTAACGAAACATAACGTTATAGTAACGTTTAACGATTTATTTAGCGAGAAACGTAACGAATCGAAAAACGAAACGAAAACATGCGTAGAAATGAAATAACAAAACGTAACAAAATGAATGCTCGCTCTGAAAACAAAATGATAACGTTATCACTGAAAAATAACGTTTTGTTATCAACGTTTTCGGGTCCTCGCTTCCTTTGGCTTATCAGTTCTGTGGACGCTCTTTTCGGTTGTTTTACAGACCTTAGCGCAGTCCACATAATATATAGGTAGTCAAAGTTGTAATGGGATCTTTACCAATGCTAGATAGCAGCAGTGTGAGTTTACATGATTGGTGAACGTAAGGGGGATAATTACAATTGACCAATAGACTGCCGCTATACATGGGGGACGATTTTGATTAACCAATGCACTGTCGTGAGGACACGCAGTGCTACCAACATCTGAATTTTAGGTAAAAATTCCAATAGGTACCTAGTTGGGCAGAGGCGGATTTCCCTTCAGGCTGATAAGGCTGTAGCCTCGGCGCAAAATTTGAGCGGCCCAAAATTTCTGAGAAAAAAAAAAAAAAACTATTTTTGAGACAAGAACAGCAAGAAGGGATTAATTGGGAGATCCATGCAATTGAACGAAACAAATTTAACAACAGAAACCAGAAACAGTAAATCTAAACTAATGAATTATTAACTAGTGAAGAATGACTAAATAATGGGTGTTGAAACTTGAATAACGAACTGACGGTGGTCGGGAAACAGAGACAGGCGACAATGTGCTAGGAAAGTGAGTGAGTGCGTGTACATGCACTGCAGCGGGTGTTCAGGGTATCTATTGAGAAATAAATGACTATACTATAGACCTTTTTGCTAAAAATGGATTTCAACAAGTTGAAATAAAAACTTTAGATTTCGAGAAAAGTAAGCGATTATACTCAGATCAAACGTGGTACTGTCCACCGTCTATTTTTACAAGAGTATTAGCATGTGGCGAAGAGAAACGTCGTGATTGGCTACTTTACTCCAAAAAAGGGGAATCCATATTTGTGGTCCTTGCCTATTATTAAAAAATGATGACACATTTTTTGGCCGCAAAGAATGTTTTTCTGATTGGAAGAACGTCCAGGCTCGAGTGCAGAGTCATGAAAAAAGTAATTCGCATAAAACTTCTTCCTTAGATTTTCTGTTTCGTGGGACACAAGCACACAACTAGATAGTATTGATCATAATTTGGAAGCTCAACTTCAAGAAGAAAGGAAATATTGGCGAGATGTCTTGGAAAAAATTGTTGCGATTGTACTGGCTATAACATCTCGTGGTTAGCCTTACGAGGGAAAACTGAAAGAATTGATCATTTGCATAATGGAACTTTTTTGATGTGCGTGGAGCTGCTCGTCAAATTTGATCCATTTTTTTCTGATCATGTGGCTCGTTATGCGGAACAAGGGTCAGGAAAAGTGAATTACTTAACGTCCACAATTGTTGAAGAATTGGTCAGTTGCAAGATTTTTTTCGATAATTGTCGATTCCACTCCCTCAATTGCACATGTTGACGAGCTTGCCGTAGCTATTCGTTACGTTTTACCTGATGGTGTACCAGTAGAACGTTTTCTAGCCTTTTTAGCAAATGTAGGTCACAAAGGGGAGGACGTGGAGAAGAGTAACACATTATTTGGGAAGTCTAGATATTCACATGAAACATTGTTGTGGTCCAACATAAGATTCTGCACCAAATATGCAAAAAAAATTTTAAGAGCGGCGCAAATGTTTTGATAGCCTTAGGCGCAAAATATCCAAGTCCGCATCTGTAGTTGGGCCAGAATAACTTGGTACATGACACGGCCGACTTCAATTATTACAGGCCTCACAAGTGATTTATTCATTTATGTGCCATTTGCCGGCGGGGGTGGACTGATAACCCTTCATCGCTCTTTTAAAAAGTGTTTCACTAGACATTTGTCCAGCTTCCTATGATATTATTTCTCGAGAATAGAAACAAATGCACTAAAGGTCGTTCAGCGTATTTCGTATAAACGAAACACAGCACTGCTCATGGTGTCACCCTAGATCAAAGAAATCTTTTACAGAACACGAAATGCTTCTTTATATAATGTAGCCCACACGCCATAGTTTGTTGGAGAAAAACGAGGTGTAGCAAAGAAATCTAAAATTAAAGTAATGAATTACGGTACCGTACAGCGGGAAAGATAATAAATTGGCCATAACAACATTTATACAGAAATAAATAAAATACACGAATTGATACGATTCACCAAACTGTTACGATTCATTTTACACTTCAAAGACTCATACTCGTTAAATTACACAATTTGTAATTTAACGATTGCATGAAGTGTAAATAAAATACATCGTCCTGAACTATACAAATAATAAGACTAATTAATTCTGCATCTTTGCTCAAGAGAAAACAACACACAACACAAATTTTACGGAAATCTAGAAGACTTACTCAATACAACAATATTGTTTTCTACCATCATTATTAAAATTATTTTCAAAGAGAAGTTAAACAAAAACCTTCCACAAAGAATTGATATTTTAATCAGATCACACTATTAAGTTTGATGTCTTGAGCTTTCAATCATATTTGTATTTAAAATACAACGAACTATCCCTAATGATTTTATAGAAATCACATAAAACTGTCCTATTAAATGAAGCAGAGCAGTTCATTGTGATAATAGGGAAGAAAAGCATCAGCATGAACTTGATATTAAGGGGACCATTGTTTAAATTCGAGTTCTTCAAAGAAAGGCGATTTCGTAACAGATAGATGAACAGCCGTTATAATTCCAATTAGTAAGTAAGGAAAGATCGAAAAAAAGTTTTACAAAGAGGATGATTGTAACGAAACCAGATTCGGGCAACTCATTAAGATTACACGTATCAGCCAATTTTACCAATGGATAATCGCAGACAATAAACTTGTATTGATGAGTTTGATAAAACATGAAACGATTCTCCGAAGTTTCCAATTGTTTTTTCTTTCTTCTTTTAGTGAACTATCAACTCCAGCTTCAACTGAAGTGGAAGTACCAAATTCATACATTAATAATGAAGGACATGTAAATCGATCAGAAAACAATAAAAATAAACGATCAAACAGGGGTGAGATTTCTTATTATCAATTTTATCCAATGGTTTTCTTGAAAATGTACTCAAACAACTCGACTAGGAAGCAAAAGAAAATATTATAAATGGTGAATTTTCGAATAAGTTGGGGTTTGTCGTCGGTATTATTTTAACACCGAGGCGAGAAAACTAGAGGAATCAGAGAAGAAAACCATGGGCCATACCATGGTCGTCTCTAGTATCAGGAAGGAATGCTTTGTGATTAGCAACGTCGTCCGGAACGGAGATCTATGAACGCTCTTAAGGAAGAATACTCCGAAAATATGTCCAAGTATTTTTTTATTCCGTAGAGAAGAAAAGGATAAATATATCAAGTGTGAATAATTCGCAATTTTTTGAGCTAGGTTTCGTCAAGATTGATATTGAAAAGTCAGACAGGTGACGAAGCATGGTATTCGCAAATCATCGATTAACGTGTTTTTCGAGTGTTTCTCCGTAGGAACGTACAGAAGACTCGTCCCGCTGTTTTCCATCAACGCGCCACGAAGTTGCTGTACTAGAGACGGCCGTAGCAAAACTAAAATTTGATGAAGATGTTTTCAAGGTGTGTCGAGGGCTAACAATAGAATTTGGTGGGAAACGTAGCAAGGATAGAAGATTACATGGACCTATAAACTGATATTGTAGCAACCACATCAAAAAATAAGTCATCAGTGAACTTGTATGACAAACTCTTCAATTCGTAATCATCTGAATAATTTTGAAGAGTTGTTTTTATGCAAAAAATTTTACATAAATCTACAATTGAAATAATTACAGATTACCAGAGTTTGCTCCTGATGTGATTTCCTTATACATGGGATAAAGCGTCAGAATCAGTCACGAATTGAATTGTAAATCAACCAGAACTATAGCTTCTGAGAGGTTGAATTGCGAATGAAAATATTTAGATGGTAAATTCAAAGGAATATCATTGATCTGCAAGTACAACAATCTTATAATTATACGCTAGTAAATTTTTCATTCAAAAACTGGGCAAGTTTTAAATGAAAAGGATCCAAGTATAAATATAGGGAGAAAATTTATCGGTATTACTTCTGGTCCAACAATTGTGGAGTGATCGATATTTTGCAACCTTTAATTGAGTCATTTGGGAAGATGAAGTACTTTTGATGTACATCTGTCTGACGTTATGAATTTACAACTTTCAATGAAAAAAAATAAGAGAAAAAAAAAGGAGTGAACAAGTGGATGATAAAAATTATGAGAATAATATAATAAAATAAAGCTTGGCTCATCGGGTTGGATAAGAACCACTCATAATAACTATGATCTTTATAATATCCACAAGATTAGAACACCAATAAAGAAAAACAAAACGATGAATAACAGTTTACAAAGTCATCAAGAACAACATGCAGATTGACAAACCTTGACAACGGTTACGACTCAAATGAATGCGTTTCATCGAAATAGATGAAGTAGGGAATTTTATTTGAAATTGTAAATTTGAAAAATTAAAAAATTAAAATTCAACCTAAATTGCAGCATGAATTCGTCTTCCGAGCCGTTTTATAGAATGCTTTGGACTGCATACTCAAGCCTTCCGATTTTGATACCAAGTCATCAAGTTTCTCGCCCCGTTGCAATACTGCTTCAATTGTATTGTGCTATAGGAGAAGAAAATATAATGTAAGAATTATTTCGCATGACAATGAATTTCAATTACTGGATGGGGCATCTGATATGAATAAATAATTGATTTTAGTTTCGGATTACTAGATGAATCTTTCATTTTTCCAAAATTCATTACATAGTACTGTTTGCAGATAATTATTACCAAAAGGATTTTCTTGTCCAGTCGATCACGTCCCTTCCTCCCCACTTTTTGTGCTTCATAAATACCTCCGCACTCAAGCTGTAAAAGTCAACTAATATTTTGTTCGCATTATATTGTTTTCCTGTACATGGATTATCATTGATATTTGTTTCTATAGAATCTCGCAACCTACAAGATATTCCTGCAAGGCAAGAAATGTTTTTATTTAATCGAATTCGAGTCATTAGGATACTTTCAATCTTCTCACCAAAATAATTTTAGTTTCATCCAAGTCTTCCTGTATTTTGGTCATGGCATCCGCTTCTTTTGGATTTTGATATTTGACGAGATAGGCATTGGCTTGTGGAAAATTAACTGACGTGTCTTTAATATTTGCCCACGTTGATGAAGGATACTGTTGTTCAAATTCATTTAATACCTGAAATGGATAATTTTTGCAGAGTGACAACCAATTTCTACAACCATCAATAAACAAATTAAGTAATGATTTTACGTTAGTTATCAGCGTGTGAGCTACTCTTTGGGGATAATCTTGATTCGCGATCACTATACCAGAAAGACCATCAGCACGAACGTAAACATGACAAACATAATCTGTAATATAATAACATTCGCAAGAAAATGTACGGCCAATTTTGAAATGAAAACAAATGTAGGCAGACTCGATCACCTCCTTGTTTAACGGACTGTCTCGATGCATTTTGTGTTCTCTCGACAATAGTTTTACTGGTAAAGGCCATAAATTCTTGAATACTACTCCTTTGAAAGAATCCGTACGATTGTAGATCATAGGCCGCTTTTAGCCACGAAGCTACATCTTGTTTTTTGTACAAGATGCACAAGGCATATAATTTCACCATTCTGATAAATGAAAATTGAAAAGTTAGAAAGATTACGGATAGAAGTTTTGATAATTTATATGATCGAAAAGTAAGTTTATGAGCTTACCTAGATCGTTTAAAAGAAGTGGAGAAAACGCTAAAATATGAGGGATTTCAAATGAAGACTGGATAATAGGTACAACCCACTACATTTTCCATCGGAAGGCAGATACTTTCCTCAATGAATCTTCACAGTTCTAAAATATGAGAGACTTGTCGCCTAAAACGGAGATGGAGATTCAAGACATTCAAGAAAATCTTCTGTAGTATCTATATTATTAATTTTCGTTCATTACTAACTTGGCCTTGGGGTTGGGACTCCGCTTATCAGTTCGAAATATTTCTTGACTTTTGCATTATGAGTTTTTTCGATAAAGATGATTTCCACCATGGCCCAAGACCAAGGTGTTTAAAAAGAGGTGTGCTCAGTTCAATGTAAACTACAAGGCGCTGCTGCCGTGCAAAAAAAGAATGACGAACATGCAGAATGTCGATTTGAAGAAACAGGCGCTTTTCTCCTGAAGGGAGATATCTTTCTCTGAATCCCTATTCTGCACGTTCGTCATTCTTTTTTTGCACGGCAGGCTGGTATCTAGCACGGTAGAAGATATAGAGGTATGGATAGAGCATGTAGACCCAAGTATTGACACGCGCCATTTTGACTCCTAGAAAGAACGTACTCCCATAAGAGCCCATTTTAAGGAACTATAAAGATAGGTATGCGCAAGTGATAAGATGAGAACCGTCGCCATGTTGATAAAAGCAAAGGAGGAGCCGTTTCAAGAGGATTACGGAATGCCGTGTGAAAATTTAAATCACAAAATTGAATTTTGGTTGTTTTAGATAGATTATATATGGTTAGAAACAAAAAAATAAGCGAGTTTCACTCTATCTTGGAGTTCAAATTCTTGTATTTCGAGGTTTGATGATTTAAATTCTCTTAGGAGGTAACTGAAATTGCTCCTCCTGCGACTTTATCAGCATGGTGAAGGCCGCGTTCTTATCACTTGCGCATACCTATCTTTATAGTTCCTTACCCATGTTAAATTCGTGATTTTCAAGAGAGGATTGCTCGAGAACGGCTTGATGGATTTTTTCAAAATTACCCTCTTCATAAAGGAAATTTTATGTAGAATAAATCATGTCCTCTTTGTTTTTACTCGCCGAAGCTCATTTCCCGAGTTATCGATTGATGATTCGAAATCTTATTTTTGTACAAGCGCACGCGACCGCGCATAGTAAAACAGGGCGTGAAGCGAAACAAAAGTGAAAGGTACAAAAAGCAGAGTTCAAATCATCAATCGATAACTCGGGAAATGAGCTTCGGCGACTAAAAACAAAGAGGCCATGATTTATTCTACATAAAATTTCCTTTATGAAGAGGGTAATTTCGAAAAAATCCATCGAGCCGTTCTCGAGCAATCCTCTCTTGAAAATCACGAATTTAACATGGGCTCTTATGGGAGTACGTTCTTTCTGGGAGTCAAAATGGCGCGTGTCAATACTTGGGTGTTCTAGATGCTTTAGTATGGACAGACACGACCGAAGAAATCACGTGAAAAACGTGTCCACAAAAATGTTATGATTCACAATCAATCCGCGAGAGTGCGTTGTTGATTGGATTTGGGCTTATTTTGCGCTGTCTGATACAGTGCTATGATAACCGATGAGAATCCAGAGTGAGAATCATTATTAGCAATCAGACCTTGGCTAGGTCACTTTGTTTTTTTTTTTCTTGGGAATTGGCGTAATTTGCCTAGACTAGCTGGGCCACTTCCGGTTCATGCAACAAGCGACGAACAAAAGCATAACAAAAGCGGTCGGGCTCTTTTGCAATCAAAATAGTTGTCCATTATACTTCCCCCTATAGCGCCTTAGGGCTGTTGTTTGTCGCTTGTTGCATGAAACAGAAGTGGCCCCGCTTGTGTTTACTTTTTTTGCAATCAAAATCTGCCCCTATAGCGCCATAGCAGGGGAGGGCACGGATTGCAGATCTTGAATTGCGGATCATAAATTAGTGATCCGTGATCCGGATTAGGATCATTTTGTTTCAAATGATCCGTGATCCGTGAATGGATCATTTTCTAGTGATGAGAAAGTAACCGTGATCCGGATCATTGTGAAAGATCCGCGCAAATCTTTTCTTCAACTTGAAACACGTTGTTTTTGGTTTTTCAGTTGGAAATGTTGGAAAATTTGTGATCCGTGATTTGTACAATCCGTGATCCAGAATCCGGCGGATCACAAATGAATCCCACAGATCCCTTTTCTGTGGTCCGTGATTTGTGATCTGCCAGATCTCAATTTTTCTGTTGTGATCCATGATCCATGATCCAAATCACTTCTCTTAATGCAATCCATGATCCGTGATCCAAACTTGTTCTTCTATCAAATACTCTAAACAATAATACTGGAAACTCTCCTCAATTTTGTAGTTGCAAGCAACTAGCGGCAGTGGATGGAACTAACATCAGTTGTGAGATTTGTTTTGTGACTATGAATTTGTGTATGTTTTTCGCGTGTAGTAGTGACGTTCATTGTTTGACAGTCCAAACAGCCCAAGATTTGCACACCCCACGCCCCTGGATGCGCTTTGTTGCGTGACCAAAAGCGCTCAATGTATTTAGATAGAAGTTTCCAGTTTTATCGTTTAGAATATTTGCTTCTATTACAAGCCATGATCCGTGATCCGTGCCCACCCCTGAACAAGGTTGAACACAGGGCTCATTTTCAAACAACTCGTTTTTGTTGCTTTTTCATTATTTAAAAAAAAATATGAGATATACAAAAGATGCAATGTAGTTTGCTTCTTCTATTTTAAACACTCTTTGACCACGCTTGCATTTGTGATTTGATTTTTTTGAGGAAAATGAGAAATGTGAAATGAACTAATGCGCCACCTTTTAAATTGTATGTATCATGTTTTTGTCAAGTTTCCAAAAACTTCCATATAGCAGCGACTCTTTTGATCACATATAGGAATACACTATGGGTATGTCCAACAACCATTTTGGTTCCAAAAGCTTGGGCTGATTTGTCCATAAGAGCATATGTTGAAATTGGGTATTTTGACAAATGACAACAGATAACTCGAGACTGACTGAATTATTTTTCTTGATATTATATTCATTTAAAAGTAAATTTTATGGGCAACAAATGGATGATAATCAGTGTGACGTCATTCATCAGCCAGGCTGATTTTTATATGCAATTCCCCATGAGAGAATTCTAGTCGACTTTTGTTGAGAAATATATCAAAAATCATGAATATCTTGGAAATGAAACATTATTAATGATAAAATAGAGATTTCAACCTCTCTTACAAGCCATAATCCAATAATCTTCTTGTATAATTTTTGATGTTTATTTGTCAACAAAAGTCAACCGGAATTCCCTTATAGGGCTCTTCCACCATTGCATATTGCATATTCATTCCCCTCTGATCTTCTCAAAGTGGCAGTGAAATAGTAAACAAACGCTTATCAATACCATTCTTTTGAACAAGACAGTTGAACAGCGAAATATTTCCTGCAGATGAATGGTTTAACGTCTTCATTTTTATTTATACACAGACCAGCTACATATTCCCACACATTTTGTATACTGAGTACTTACAATAACGAGTTTGTTATCTTACAATGTGGGAAGAAAAACACATGTCTCTAATATACTAATTATACACGCAGTAAAGATGAAGACTTGAATTCAATATCACCAGAATATCACGTCCTTGTGTTTCTATGATAATAATTAGGATATTCAAACAATTGCGTTGGAACATAGGCCGATGATATTTGTGTATTTGACTCTTTGTTCATTTTTTCACTTCCACGTTGATAAGATTATAGGGGAATTAATATGCAATATGCAATGGTGGAAGAGCCCTGTGGGAAATTGTGTGTAAAAATCAACCCTGCTGAAATCACACATCTCTGCGGTCTACATTTCATTTTATTTATTTATTTATTATAGCCTATTGTGTAACATGTGTATAATTATCTTATACGTAAATATAAATATAAATATGTACAGCCCTATGTTAGAGCGTAGGCCTCCCTTGTTGTTTCCCAAGATTTTTACAATGTCGTCCTCCCATCTTGTCTTTTGTTTTCTCCGTTTTTGTTTTCCGTGAATGTACCATTCCGTTATCCTTCTTGACCATCTATCCTCTTTCATCCTAGCTACATGCCCTGCCCATTCCCACTTTTTTCTCTTTGCTGCTGTTTTAAAATTTATAATATTTCTTAGTTTGCTTCTTGTCCAATTTACCCGTATTCTATCTTTCTTTTTGACATTGTGTAGTATGGACCTCTCCATTGCGTTTTGGGTCTTAACAATTTTATTCCAATCTTTCTCTGTTAATGCCCATGTTTCTGAGCCGTATATTAGGGTGGGTAGAATGCATGCATTTACTATTTTTGCTTTTTGAAAGTTTTTACAGGGACTCTTCATTATATTTTTCATGGACCAGAATTTTCCCCACATTTTTGCTATTCTGTTGTTTATTTCTATTTTTGATCTGTTCATCATGTTAATTTTTTGTCCTAGATATATTGTTTCGTCGACTATTTGTATTTTATTTTGTTCTATTTTTATAGTTTTTTCTTCAATTTCCCTATTGCTCATAATGAATGTTTTTTCATAATTTATTTGCAGTCCCACTTTTTCACTTTCTTTGTTAAGTTCTTTCAGCATTCTTATAAAGGTTGACTGGTTTTCTGCTATTAATACAATATTGTCATCGAATCTCAGGTTGTTAAGCATTTTACCGTTAGTATTTATTCCATTGTTTTCCCATTTTAGATTTCTAAAAACCTCTTCAAGAGCGGCATTGAAAAGGACAGAGGATAGAGGGAATCCTTGTTTTACTCCCTTATTTGTTTTAAAAAATGGGCCTGGTTTTTCGGTCAGCATCCTAGCTTCTAATTCTGAATATAGTTCTTCTATTATTGCGACATATACAGGGGGCGTTCCCTGTTTCAGTACAGCTCTCAGTAGAGCCTCATGTTTTACACTATCAAAAGCTTTTTTGAAATCTACAAACCCTAGATGTAATTCTTTTCCATATTCCTTACATTTTTGTATTGAAAGGCCTAAGGTATGTAAATTGTCTATGGTGGAGTACCCACATCTGAAGCCTGCTTGTTTGATGGGTTGTTCCCTTTCTAATCAACATTTTATTCTATTTTTTAGGATTTTGGCAAATATTTTAGAGTTAGTTGAGCTAATGCTAAGGGGTCTGTAATTTTCAATTTTTCCCTTGTCTCCTTTTTTATGCAGTATTATTATGTTAGATTCTTTCCACGACTTTGGGACCTGGCCGGTTTCCATCACTCTATTGAACAATCTTCTTAAAAATCCTTCAATTTTTTCTCCCCAATATTTAATTTGTTCACTTGTTATTCCGTCAGGTCCGGCTGCTTTATCGTTTTTGAGGCCTTTAATTACGTTTTTTATTTCAATTTGTAGTATTTGGGGTTCAGGCTCAATCCTCGCACCAGCTATTTTCTCCTTTGTTTTTGTGTCATCTTTATAGGGTGATTGGTAAAAATTTGCTGCTATTTGATTCACTATGTCTCTATTGTACTGTTTTTTACCCTGCTCGTCTATTAGATAAGGAAGCCATTTCTTTCCCGGCATCATAAATTTTCCAATGTTTTTTGTGTTTAGTGTTGTGTCTAAAATGTCTTTGATATATTTGTTTATAACTCTTTCTTGGTGTACTCTAATTTCTCTTCTCACTAGTTTGCAAAGCTGGTTGAATTCAATTTTTTCTCTTAAATTTTTTGTTCTAGTATTTTTTCATCTTTCTCTCCTAATCAGTTTGATAATGTTTTTTGGGAGTTTGTTTTGTTTGTAGTTTGTTTCTTGCTCTCCATCCTTGCTCGTTTCCTTCTCCTTATTTTTGACTGAAACAGTTGCCTTCTTGATGATGTTTGTCAAGATTTCACTCATCTTGTCTGCATCTTCAATCTTTTTGTATCCACTTTTCTCTATTAAATCTGTAATTATATCTTTATATTCTCCAGCACTCTCTTTCTAATAGTTCCAGTATTTTGTTCTGTATATAGTATCTTTGTTTTTCTATGTTCATCTCGCACCTAGTGGGTCTGTGATCAGTGTGAAAGGTGAAGTTGGTGAGGACATTGCCCTTTGCTGTGATTTGTGATCCATGATCCAAATCACGTCTCTCAATGCAATCTGTATCCGTGATCCAAACTTGTTCTTCTATTACAAATCAAGATCCGTGATCCGGATCATTTTATTGTGATCCCTACCCACCCCTGAGATAGACAAATACTTGCATTGTTAAAAAGGTTGTCACTTTGCTGGATACTGACACCAGAGTGTGCTGCATGTTAACCAGCAGAGTATAAGTGACAAAACATCTTTCCTTCTCTCTCACACCAACATCTTGACACGCAGCACACTCTGGTGTCAGTATCCAGCAGAGAATGACAAAACACAAGACAATTGTGACAGTACTTGGGTTGGAAAAATGAACAAGTTCATTTTCTTGAGTCAAATGAACGGCATTCACGTTCATTTTGAATTCAGTGAATACCTGTGATGTCAGAAATCATGCCTACTGCTGCATTTGCGGTCTGAGTGAACAAGAGCTGATATGCTCCCATAAGGATAACACAGAGAGGAAATATGATTATCTTAACAATTGAGAATTGTTAAATTCTTAAGGGATTGGAGTTTATATTTGTGATCTACAATGCTTTCTTTGACTATTCAGTACTTTGTATGGACTGATTCAACAAACGCGTTCCGCAAAGCTGACATTGTGTGGCAAGAGGGGAAAGTTGTGGCTAAAAGTGTTACAGCGTGCATAATCCAGTTTCTTGGTCCATATGTCTGTTCCGTAAGACGCCTGAACGACGCAACCCGCAGCACTTTTAAACACAGTCCATACAAAGTACTGTATAGTCTAAGTGCCAGGTTACATATTAAGCAGCAACTGGGCAACAAGCAACTTGCAACCAAACAACTTGCCAGCAACAAAACCCAAATTTCTGGCTTTTGTCGCTGAGTTGCCAGTCGCTCGTTGCCCAGTTGCTGCTTACGTAACCTGGCACAAAAGATGCTTTAGCCTTTAATACTAAATTTCTACAACGTAAGAAATTTCTCATTCTTATTTGGTAATGTAATGAATTAATGATCTTTGTTTCCTATGTTATTCTCACAAGAGCAAATAATTATTCGTTTGTTCACGCAGCTCAGAGCCAGGGGAAAGGGGAACTGCAGCAACAGCGTGCAGCAGTGTTATGTGACGTCACTAGGAAATATCCCACGTGACGTCACAGCACTGATAACGTGAGCAAAAGAGCAAAGATACCCACAAATATGATCGATAGTATGCAATTATTTTTGAGTTTGGTCACATCGTTTTATTGATTGCCATCAGAATAACATGGGGGCAATTTGATCATTTGCTAATATTCAAAAATGAGAAATAAATAAGAAATCAAGGTTCCATGCTCAGAAACTAAATGTTCTCAACTATTTGAAAATGTACTTCTGGTTCATAATTTATTCTTCAATTATAAATACAAGTAAGTGATCAAAACGGTCCTATGTTATTCTTATGGAGCGAAAAGGTAGCTGGCCCACAGCTGCAGTTGGCAGCCTGTTTACACGTTACTGGGAAAAGGTCTGTTGGTCTATTAGATTCATTTTCCATTTTTTTGCATTTTGCCAAGTGCTGAGTGAAGAAATGTTATTTAATATTTCTTTTGTGACAATGAGACACCCATGGAATGAATATATGGAGTAAACACGTGTTCCAGTTTTGAATGCTTCATTTTTACTCTTTTTCTTCTTTGGATTTCAGAAATAATTTGAAAATAAACCGAAATCAGGCGTTTGTTCAAGTGAACGTTCATTTTTACCCTTAATGAACAAACGTCCAGGACACCATTCAGGACACTATGTTTTTTCAAAATGAACAAAATGAATGTGAACAAGTCATGAACAGAACCAACCCTGGACAGTACTTTGGACTGTTCCTCTATTGTTTGTTTCTATTGTATGTTTTTGTTTGTATGTTGTTATTCAATGTTGCTGTGTTGATTTGTTCAATCTCTCATTCAAAACACCTTTGCTAGACTTTTTTCAAAATAAGTTGTACTTCAAAAGCATTTCTAAAAAAAAAACATATGGCTAAACTCAAGCCAAACCCAATTTCAAGATAAGTTACACTCTGGTAGCATTTCTAAAAAAAATAAAAATATTGCTAAACCTGAATGAAACCTGATTTTAAAATAAGTTGTACTCTATAGTCGGTTCAACTTGGGATTACAAATTTGACGGCACCAATTATTCTATAGTGTTCTAGTGTTGGTGCATTATGAACATGAATGGACGCATTAACACTAGAGCCTTTGACTACATAAACTACCAGTGAATGGGAGTATGGACTGATATTACAAGCCTCTGCGGAGCGGTTGTTTGAAGCGGACATTGCGCTGAGGAAGAAAGGGGAAGGTTACAATAAAATAGATTTGTATTGTTAGTGGCATAATCCATGCTACATCTAACTACGTGAGGCGCAATTTCTACAAAATAGATTTGTGCATCTGGTTGCCGACCCTACTACATGCTACGCGTTAGGCACTATATCCCCTCCTTCCGCACCATGACGGCATTGATGCGTGGAATACTAATATCAGTCCATACTCCCATTCACTAGTAGTTTATATAGTCAAAGACTAGAGCACTGTCTGCTGAACAATCGGTGACGTCAAATTTGTAATCCTAGGTTGAAGCGACTATAGTAGCATTTCTAAAAAAAAAAAAACAACAAAAAAACATATTACTAAACTTTAACCTTTGACTATATTATTATGTGGACTGCGCTAAGCATTAAAAAATACGGGTTGATATCTACAGCGAGGGGAGTCGTGCGACCGGCAGAAACCACAATTGCGGCAAGGAGGAAAGGTTTGATGTGTGTATAATAAATGGTCATGGTTTCTGCCGTCTGGCTTATCAGTTCTGTGGACGCTCTTTTTGGTTGTTTTACAGACATTAGCGCAGTCCACATAATATATAGTCAAAGACTAATACTAACGATACTAATTACTAACCCAATTTCATGATAAGTAATACTCTGGCCGGTAGCATTTCTAAAAAAAAAAAAACATATTGCTCAACTTTAACCACCTTCAAGATTGTTGCCGGTTTGATTTTGTGTCTGTTAAATTCCTTGTCGGTTTGAGTTTGTGTTGGTTAAAAACAAGTCTGTTCTGTCATTGACTATGGTTCTGTTAGGGCGGTATAGTTTCACACGGGTATACCAGACCGCCATATTGGACCTAAGAGTGACTAGCGGAGAGTCTGAAACGGCCTACTTTATACAAGGCTGTAATGCAGCGATGTCACAATGTCGCACTCAAAAAGATGTGGATACAGATTTACACATACGCTTATGGGAGAAAATGAGAATTTTGATTTGTATGCAAATAAAACGGTGTTTTTGGGAAAAATGAAGAGAATATAATTTGAAGAGCAAACGATTTTCTATTTTTTAAGCCCTACTTTACTAATATTGGTGCAGTACAAGAGAAGTTATCATTGTTTTAAGATTGAAAAATGGATAGGGGACAAAGTGCGGTACAGTATCTTTGTGGTTACACTAAGGCACTATAGTACGATAGGTATGCTGGACTGATAACAGGGAGACGACTTTTAGGCTATAAGGTACAAACGCGGCTCGTGTAACGTCACGCGGAAGCAAATGTAGTCGATGGGTACGGACAGCACTTGTCAGTTCCGCGACGCTGCGTGAAATGTGTTTGTACCTTATAGCCAAAAAGTCGTCTCCCTGTTATCAGTCCAGCATACCTATCGTACTATAGTGCCTTAGTTACACCGCATTGATGAACGTGAACCACCCCAAAACGTAACTGATAAGAATCCACTGCGCGCTGTTGTCATTTTCTACATTACGGCCTTGTATAAAGTAGGCTGTGGTCTGAACAACACCACAATAATGCGCGGAGCAACAAACATCTCCCCTTGTGCACGTCGTTCCTCACAATGTTGAGGCGTCGTTCAAACCTTCCGCTAGTCATTCTAAGGTCCAAAATGGCGGTCTGGTTTACCCGTGTGAAACTATACTGCCCTAGTTCTGTTTACTTTTTTGTTGCTTTGTTTTGTTGTTGGTCAACTTGTCGGTTACATCGCGTGTCGGTCAACTTTTACCGGACCCCATGACTTGTCACGAGAAAAAACCCTTAGTCGTCAAGGAACGCATCAGCAGAAACCTTTAACTATATATTATGTGGACTGCGCTAACGTGTATAAAATGAGCGAAAAGCGCGTCCACAGATCTGATAACGTATATAAGTAGTGGAAGGGTAAACCAGGACCATTTAAAATACACACGTCGCACCTTTCCTCCTCACTGCATTCGTGGTATGTACCGTTTGCCCCTGATATATGTACGCCGTAAGCGTAACACAGTTGCACCACTCCCCTCACTGTACATATTGAACCGTAGTTTTTAATGCTTAGCGCAGTCCATATAATATATAGGGCTCTTCCACCATTGCATATTGCATATTCATTCCCCTATGATCTTATCAAAGTGGCAGTGAAATAGTAAACAAACGCTTATCAATATCATTCTTTTGAACAAGACAGTTGAACAGCGGAATATTTCCCGCAAATAAATTGTTTAACGTCTTCATTTTTATTTATACATAGACCAGCTACATATTCTCACACATTTTATATACTGAGTACTTACAATAACGAGTTTGTTATCTTACAATGTGGGAAGACAAACACATGTCTCTAATATACTAATTATACACGCAGTAAAGATGAAGACTTGAATTCAATATCACCAGAATATCACGTCCTTGTGTTTCTATGATAATAATTAGGATATTCAAACAATTGTTGGAACTTAAGGCCAATGATATTTGAGTATTTGACTCTTTGTTGATGTTTTCACTGCCACTTTGATAAGATTATAGGGGAATGAATATGCAAAATGCAATGGTGGAAGAGCCCTATAGTCAAAGGCAGAAACGGTTTAATGTAGTTGCAGGCTTGCACGTATACAAACGCTCAGAGAAGAGATATTCAACTCTTGGCTAATTTTAAAGACAAAAAACGCATATATTTGCCACGTTAGCGCTGTAATCGCTGTTGTTTATCACCACTACTACTACACACCTACTTGTGTTTTCTACTACCACACTTGAAAATATTTGGAATGTAGCCTCCACCGCTGCTGCAGCGTGCGTATTAGCCAATCATAACAAAGCAATCGTCGCGCTAACGTGGCAAATATATGCGTTTATTGGCACTAATTTTCGCATTGAAGTTATAGCCATCTCTTCTCTGCAAACGCTAAACGCTAAGCTAAACTGCTGATCCGTTACTTGACGACAAGGGGTTTTTCTTGTGATCTTCGGGCCTTCCGCTTGTTTGTGGTCCACGTCATAACATTCCACTGATTTCGTTGTCCAAGAATGATGAAGAGACAGAACTTCTTCAATCAGTCTCTACTATCATTCTTCTTGAATATTGAAAATGAAGATTGAGTAACAGAATCATGGGTAAACGGAACTATGTCATGGTAACTAAATTACTCCTCATTGCTTGTTCTTTTTCATTTCAATTTTGAGTTGCACCTGTTCGAGAGAGTGGTGATAGTACGGTGTCGGTTACCTTGAGCTACCTAATAATTCTTCTAGCAAAATTCTGTCTGCTGGAGTATTATCCTCGTTTTGACGGTAATTTTTCAGTTGAATTTCCATTTCTCATTATTGATTTTGAAAAATTTTTAATTGATATCATCAATAGTTCTAGCTATGGATACGAAGAATAATCATGATATTCTGCCTCTTGAAGAATTCGAAAAAAACTTGCCGCCCACTGTAACTTTACTTGAAGCGCCGAATGGTGCCAAAGTGTATCTTGTTGGGACTGGTCATTTCAGTATTGAGAGCCAAGACGATGTTTCTAAGGTAGATAGAATCAGACCACACATCTTTTTCGAAAAAGAAGTTGAACTTTTTTCAATTTACCATTTTCCGGAGTCTTCTGATTAGGTAATGCAAACTGTTAAGCCCCATATCCTCGTAGTTGAACTGTGCGCTGATCGCGCTATGGTTATGCAAATGGACGAAGAAACAATTTTGAAAGAAGCCCGCGACTTTTCTTACGGTACGTCCATTTCTAACTACTTTGGATGAAGTATCTTTTTAATGACAGTTTTTATTGTGATAAATGATTATTTCTTAATTTGCAGTAAAACTAAAATCAATTTTTAAAGAAGCTGGACTCCTTCAGGGAATAATGTATGTTCTATTGCTTAAATTGTCTGCAAGTCTCACGAAAAATCACGGCGTAGCTCCTGGTGGAGAATTTAGGAGAGCATTAAAAGAAGTATGTGATAGTAATTAAAAGATGTATTAAATCCTTTTAATATTCAGTGGAATCTTACCTTCTAGATGGCCAGTTTGAACAAATGTTATTTACTTTATGGAGATCGACCCTTGAGAATAACTCTTCGGCGAGCACTTGCTAGATTGAGTTGGCGTCAAACGATTTCCTTATTCTTCGCGCTGCTTTTTTCGAAGACTAATATGACGTCAGTTTACCTCCCGGTACGAGAAAAATGTTCAATAATGATAACAATAATAATAATAAATTGTATCTTATTTACAGTACTGATGAAATTGAAAAGTATAAGCAAAAAGATATAATTGAAGAAATGATGAGTAAATTGTTGATCGACTATCCGGACGTATCTCAAGTTTTCATAAATGAGCGAGATATTTTTCTTACTCATTCTCTTCAAATAGCTGCCGAACATCCGGTACCCCAAATAGATAAAGGTGAACAAATTTGAATCGTATATTTTTGCGGTGAGAAAACCTACTTCAATACTATTATGCTGTGACTACTATAGGGCAGACACCAAATCGTGTTGTTGGTATTGTCGGTATTGGTCATTGTTCAGGTATTTCTCGTTTATGGTGGACCGTTGAGGATTCAGCTATTCCACCTCTACTGATGTGAGTCCTGTCTTGGCGATCAATATTCTCAATTCTGTTACAACTTATCTAAATAAATTCTTTGTCTTCGGTTACAGAATCCCAGAGCCGTCCAAAAGTGATATAATCATTGGAAGAACGTTGAAAGTCGGTTTCCTCTGTCTCGCTGTAGTTGGTATATGTTACGTCATTCCATTTCCCAAATCTTGGTCAACTTCTTTGAAATCAGCCTACACTACATTTGTAACTAAGATGTCCTGTTGCACTTAGTTTTGTGAGAATGGTAGATTGGGAAAATGGAAATAATGTTGAATTTTGTGTTATTATTTGGATCAGACAATTGCTATAATATTTATCGGGTTTTGAAAAATATAATTCCTTGTATACAGCAATATCGAGAACGCTCACTGGGTAGAAACCTCTGTACATTTCTTCATCGGAGGTGATGAAAAAAAAAATAATTGCATGAAGACGTTTGAAAGAGGGATCAAATTGAAGATAATTTCAACCTCTCATCACTTTTATTCTCATGACTTTACGCAGAAATTTTTATTCGATGCGTTATCGATAAAATAAAACTTTGGATTCAAGTGTTTGTTAATGTGACAGATAACATAAGCCACCCAGTGAAGTGACATTGTGTTCTCGACATTTGTCCATTCTGCTACAAGAACCTGGAAGCAATATAAACATTTAAGGAACAAATGAGGTAAAGCTGATTTTTTAGGAATGTTTGTGGCCCTGAAAAAAAGATGAGAAAAACAACCAAAAAGGAGTCTGCGTTAGAAAAACTAGTTAGTGTACCAGAAAAAAATTCAGATTTGCCTCATCAAATTCATGTTTTGTAGTTGTGACTGGCAACCAGATATAACAACAAGAGAGCTATCATTTCTTGGGCATAAATCAATCAGCAAAATGGGTTCATCTACACCATATTGAAATCCAAAATCCTTAGGGATTTTGAAATAACGGGCAACTTTTAGGGCAGTGCCCGTGCCCGTTTTGTTTCTGTCTACCCTGCCCGCTTCCCCATAAACCGTTATTTTGAAATGACGCAGTGCTCGCTGCCCGTTATAAACTTCAGACAGACTGGCATAGCTGGCAGCTATAGTACACTAAAAGAGATAGTACGCTCACTCCTTCAAAACTACCATGTATTCATGTTACGCGGAGCGCAAAACGAACAGTTTGTTTTTACACCACTTGCAGGCGATTGCAACATTTAGGTTTCAGACTTTTACATAGGCTCTTATGGAGAATTACCCTTTACGAGCGATTTTCTCACAAAATATACATTTTGATGAAAAATTTATGAGGAAACAAATTAAAGTACGAAAAATTTTCTTCAAGTTCACCATTGACATGTTTGTATTTTAACGCATACTTTTAGAGAAAATCGCCTATGAAGGGTTATTTCCCATAAAGGGCCCATGTAAAAGTCTGAAACCTATTTTTCTACAGCCGGCGTTAGAAAAACGCAGTACTAGCGCTAAAATAACGACGGGTGGATGGTTTTGAATTAATGGAAAAGTGTCTCATTTTTCAAACGAGTGGGCTAACTATAGTCTGTTCCAAATAAGACCGGGATAATCGAAATTACGTTTCACCTCCCCTGTGCCGTTAAATTGGAACGTTTCACCTCCTCTGTGCCGTCGAATTGTCCAGTGACGTCATTTTGATTATCCCGGTCTTATTTGGAACAGACTATATCTCTTCTAGTGTGCTACTTAGACCATTAAAAGAGATAGACGGCTAGCGCTTCATAAGAGCCCGTGTTACAGAGTGTGGCCAACATTGAATACACGCGCGCTTACGGGAAAATTCCCCTTATGATCAGCTGTTCCCATGTATTAGGTATGGGATGATGGTCACAGCATTTTGTAAACATTGGCGGTCTATCTCACTTAATGGTCTAAGGTGTACTATAGCCCCATTCACGGTCGACGTCACGTTGTATCGATATTTGCTTGACGTGGATCTATCCAGTAGAAATATTGTTGAAAAATATCTAAGAATGAGATCGATATTTCCATCACAAATGTAAACAATTTTTCTTACACGTTATTCCTTAAGGGAACAAACTTGGTTCTAGAATTTGTGAAATATAGCGAGAACGGAAAATTTCTTAGGAAGAAGTATTGTATGATGGCAATCGGAGAAGTTCTTAGTAATAAAAAATTAAGTTTTGGTTCCTTACAATCAATTTCTTTTCCAAGTATTCAACAATTTCTGGAACACTAGTTTTTTCTTATGGGAAAGTATCTGCAAAAAAATTGTTTACATTTGTGATGGAAATATTGAACACTAGAAGATCAGTGATGTCACTTCAGCGTGAAAGGCCCTAACTGGCATCCCACCTGTTCATCAAAACGGGTAATGCGGGCAAAAACACAACAGAGAGAGCTAAAAGTTCATGAGATGAAGATAAACTTTTCTAGGTTTTTATTTCCATAAAGTTAGTTATAATTCCAGTGTGGTGTTTAGTTCAAAAAAGAGGATAAACAGAGAAAGAAAATAAGAAGGAATATGAAAAATGAAAATGTAACCTATATCATAAGAAGAGAAGAAAAGGTGAAACCTGAAAGTTTTTCTGCATAATGCATTGTTACAGGCTTGTGGCCTGTTATTCCAGCTATTTATTTGGAAATAACTGGCAGAAGGGGCATAACGGGCTGCCTGGGCAGCCAGTTATGCCTGTTTGAGTATTGTACTGTTGCCAGAAATGCCCACTGCCCATTAAAAATTATTCCGTTTAAAAGTTCTAAAAAACCATCAAATTCAAAAGATACTGCGCCTTTCAGTTGTCTTTTAGGCAAGAATTGCAATTCTAGCCTGAGAGAACTGAGAAACTGAGAAAGTCAAATCATGATTTAAAAAAAACTGAAAATTTTGGAAGGACAAGTAAAATGAATTTCTTTCTTAACTTTCCAGGAAATTTTTCCAATCCAATGTACATCTCTAATTCTATGGTGCGCTTTCTAATTTTTGTTTGGTTAAATTCTCTTCTGTAAATTCTTGCACCTGAGATGATAATCAGCTGACGTCATTCATTGAAGGAAATCGCAATCGCCCTATGGAGTGCAGGCCGCAGCGATCAGTGATTTCAGCCGGGAGAGAATTCGGGTGAACTTTTATTGACAAATAATTCTATGCAAGACGATTATTGGATTACGGCTCATAAGAAAGGTTGAAGTCTCCATTCTATCATTAATAATGTTTCATTTCTAAGATATTCATGATTTTTGATAATTTTCCTCTTATGGGGAATTGCATGTAAAAATCAGCCTGACTGAAATCACTGATCTCTGCGGTCTGCATTTCATGGGGCAATTGCAATTTTCTTCCATGAATGATGTCACGCTGATTATCATCCATCTTCTAGTAATGGGCACCTCTGGTAGTTCTACCAGTAGTAATGGCTATTTTTTGAAGAAACTATCAAAACTACCGGTTGTGTGGTGTATGAAAAACTACTGGTGGATAAAATGAAAAACTAATGGTGGATAAAATGAAAAACTTTGATTATTTTTGGTAGTATGTGACCGGGTTGCGCATACGCAAAGTCCGTTTATGTGATTGCTTTGATGGCACAGATGTATGTTCTCACATAATATGTCAAGTAAAGACTTGGAACCATTTCTCACAACCAGTAGTATGGATTGTTGAAAATTTCAACTACCAAACCAAATACTGGAAACTCTCCTCACTTTTGAGGGCGCAAGCGACTAGCGGTAGTGGATGGAACTAACATCAGTTGTGAGAGTTTTGACTATGAATTTGTGTATGGTTTTCACATGTAGTAGTAACGTTCATTGTTTGACAGCCCAAACAACCCAAGATTTGCACACCCCACTCCACTGGATGCGCTGCATTGCCTGACCAAAAGTGCTCAATGTATTTAGCATTGACTATACACATACCAGACAAATACTTGCATTGTTGAAAAAGTTGTCACTTTGAAGGATACTGACACCAGAGTGTGCTGCGTGTTAACCAGCAGAGTGAAAGAGACAGAACATCTTTCCCTCTCTCTTACACCAACTTATTAACACGCAGCACACTCTGGTGTCAGTATTCAGCAAAGTCACAACTTTTCTAACAATGCGAGTATTTGTCTGGTACGTGTATAGTCAATGTATTTAGATAGGAGTTTCCAGTATTATTGTATTGTTTAGAGTATTTGACCAAACTACTGGTTTTTTCAAACTACCAACAACCGCCCATTACTCCAATCTTCAAATCTCCTTGATGCAGTGATGGCCAATGGGCAGTTCAGTCAGTTCAGTCCAATGGCCAAGAAACCTTTAAACAATTTATTAATGTATATGTCACAGTACAGGTAGGTTGCCGGTACATGTAGGTAACCGCGTGTTTCAGCACGCTTGTTCAACGCGTGTGCGTTGCTAACCATTTATGTTTTCTTTAAAACGCATAATTTTGTCATTTGAACCCTGGTTCAAGCCCCGTTGAAACCACGGTACATTATAGAGGTATTGACACAAACGTATAGTAGCCGTGTTTGTTACTGTCGCCTGAGTTGTGTCAGTTGATACAATCCACGCTAGGATTGTTGCAAGGTAAAACTAAACAGGAGAACTACACAAATACTATGTAGTGTAAATTCACCAATTTTCAGAAATTTGTACAAGAGTCAGGTATTGACCTAAAAATCTGAAACTTGGTACAAATGGACTATTTACTATGCTCTTCATATTTAAAAAAAAATCTTCCTATCTGAATTTCTTCATCTTCTACAACTCTTGGAAATTTTGACAACATTAGGGTACCTGCGGTAAGCTTCCGTCACGGGTGGGGTGTAGAAAGTATTTGAACAATCGCCGCAAGCGGCGCAAGCGTAGCGGAATTCTGTATGAATTAACACAACTTGGGCGACAGAAATTTTGCCTTGTGTCAATACCTCTATAATGTACCGTAGTTGAAACTAATTTTTATAATTTTTTTTTTTTTTCTGTAATTCCTTTTTCAAACTTTTTTTTATTTCTAATGATTACGGTATTCTACAAGAAACGGACATTTATCTGGGGGTGTTTTCAAAAAAAAAAACAATATCTTGACCATTAAAGTCTTGTTAAGCGAATTAACAATTTTTTTGGCCTGCTGTTATTTCTTTTTCTGCCTTTTTTTTTATCGTTGAATAGAATCAACATTTCACATAGACAAAAAGAGAAACCATAAATAAACAACGTTTCAATCAGACTAAGAGGAGAAACCATAAATAATTGATAGAGTCAACTTTCCAGTCCAACTGAGGAGAGAAATCATAAATAATTGACGCAGTCAACTCTTAAACCAGACCAAGGTGAGAACCATAAAAAATCAGAGGCGGCAACTTTTCAAAATCCCATGTGTAGCAAACTCAAAATTCTTCCAAAAAAAAAGGAAAAAGTTCATTAATACAAATAATTTTTGTTTGCTCATGTGTAGCGGAAAACTTCCCATGTGTAGCATTCGCTACACCGGCTATATAGAAGTTGCCGCCCCTGTAAAAAATTGATAGACTCAACAATTCAATTGAACCAAGGGGAGAAACCATAAATAATTGATAGAGTCAACGTTTCAATCAGACCAAGGAGAGAAACCATGAATAATTGACACAGTCAACTTTTCAATCAGACCAAGGAGAGAACCATAAAAAATTGATAGACTCAACATTTCAATTGAACCAAGGGGAGAAACCATAAATAATTGATAGAGTCAACTTTGCAGGTGAACACCCGCGCGTGTGTGTCAGAATACCAGGAGTCAAAATAATCAAGGGTATTGCTCACTTGTAAGCAATGCTTTGTGGCCAAGCGGTCGAAGGCGCAGAGCTCGTATCTGCCGTACAAATAAATAAGGACGAACGTGCAAGATGACGGATTTTGAGAAAAGGGTCCACAATCAAATGTACGTTGAAAACCTTTCTCTAAATTGTCATCTTGCACGTTCGTCCTTATTTATTTGTACGGCAGGTATGCGTATACTCGGCCACCAAGCGCGCTAGCGCCTAATCACACGCTTTGCGGCAACAAAAAACTCACCTGTACCGTCGACGCACCTGTACGGTAACATATTATACATATAGGAATAGGTTGCTCACAATATTGAAAAAATATTGTTGTACTTGTATCAACTTTTTTTTTCAATTTTCAATTTTTTACCATGACCAAAATTTTCTCTCACAACAGTTATAATAACCATTATTTGAACCAAGTTTTGGCTGTTTGACTGTTATGACCAATAAGCTTCTGATATGAAATTTTCTGAGAGTTATTTGAGATATAAACAAAAAAAAAAGAAAAATAGTCAAAAACCCCAAATTTTTTACAGACGGCGTAACCTGCACTAGGTAGCGCTAGTTACAAAGGTGATCATTGATTTTTTTCCTATGGACCAAATATATGCGTTAGTTCAAACGCATTTTCTGAAGTTATTAGACTTTTGATCAAGAACAGTGTAAGAACCAAAGTTGTAGAGAATTCAAAAATGGAACAGTTTTGGTAAGAAAATTTTTTTTCCAAAGCCTATATTTGAAGTGGAAAACTGAATTGAAGAACTGTTTGGAGATATACAAATTGAATCATGATCACCTTTGTACGCAGGGCTCCCAAAACTGCCAACTCCAAGTTACGCCACCCATTGAAAAGGAAATTTTATGTAGAATGCTCTCTTCATTTTTACTTGCCAAAGCTCCCTTCATGAGTTGTTGTTTGATGAATGAAACTTGTTTTTTGAGCATCTGCGCGTTACATAAGACAAGAGTCTTATGAATGTAATCACACAAAAAAACAAGTTCCATTCATTAATCAATAACCCATGGAATGAGTTTTGGCAAATAAAAATGAAGAGGACATGATCTATTCTACTTAAAATTTCTTTTATTACAAGGGTAATTTTAAAAAATTCATTGAGCCCCGGGTTGAAACCTACACTAGAGAGCGCTACTGAAAGGGTGAATCAAAGAATTTATGTACGCGTGTACATTGATTTTAAATCAACTGTTATTTGTTCATCATTTATTGCCACAATTTTTTTTTTTGTGTAATGTTGATGATACAGACTACAAAATGTATGCTTGTATTTGCTTTAAAAATAATATCCTACTAATTATGGTGCGTTAAATTTCTCCATTTAAAAAGCATTGAACGAAAGGGTAAATATCGTCAGGGCCACCAACTCCCCAACTCTCAGTTTAAACCCCACAGAGTACGTTCTCTGTAGGAGTCAAGATGGCGCGTGTCAATACTTGGGTGTTCTAGATGCTTTATCAAAAGCGAGCACTCTACATATTGTCTCTAATAGGTTGTTTCCAATTATGATGTCACGCTATGTTTACATTTTCCATTTTGGTCGGAAGTTTCATTAAAGCTCTTATGGAGCGGAACTACTTTTTGATGAATTGCTCCAAAACTAAGCATTCTTATGAAAAAATGAAGAGAGTAAATTCTTTTCTTCTCCTAATTTTCTATTATATGAAATCGACTCCAGAATTTTTTTCAAAAAGTTGGAACTATTCAACAGGAAATTACAAGAGGATTAAATTTTATTCTATTCCTTTTTTCATGAAAATGCTTAGTTTTGCCTTTGGAGCAATTCATCAAAAAGTAGTTCCACTCCATAAGAGTCTGTACACAACTTCCGACCAAGTTGAAAGTAAACAAAAAATGTGTTATCAAATTGCAAACAACCAATAGTTATTAGTCGGAATTTTGAGTGCAAGCGCAAAAGAGTCGCACTCGACAATTTCAATGGTGTGAAAAAAAAGAACTGCTCATTTTCCGAAAAAATTTGGACCAAAAAGAGAATGGTTTCATGTGAAAGATAATTTAAAGACCAATAAAATTCATTCACTTCAATTTTTCAAATAAAGCTTTTGTTCCAAAGATATTTCGAGATTAGTTAACACGTAGTTAAATGGGAAATTGCCCATGACATTGACTATACACGTAACAGACAAATACTCGCATTGTTGAAAAAGAAGTCACTTTGAAGGATACTGACACCAGAGTGTGCTGCGTGTTAATACGTTGGTGTAAGAGAGAGGGAAATATGTTCTGTCTCTTTCACTCTGCCGGTTAACACGCAGCACACTCTGGTGTCAGTATCCTTCAAAGTGACTTCTTTTTCAACAATGCGAGTATTTGTCTGTTACGTGTATAGTCAATGCCCATGATCATGTCAATAGAGATGTCGACGGTAGCGCGCCATCGCTACCAGCACCCCAAATTGAGGAGGGTTCTGGACTTCTGGCAGAAGGGCTTCCGCGAGAAAATATTTAACACAGAAAAATGAATTTGAAAGTTTAGATGAATATAACTTCGCAACAATAAGTTTAATCAAAAAAAGTGTAAGAATGAAAGTTGAAGAGCAACTCTTCTTCTATAAGATACATAATTACATTGTCAATCTGTTGAATATTAAATTCAGAGAGACCGGGAGAAAAAAAGATAGCGGAGGCCCTTCTTGTAGAGTAGGGTAAAATCGGCGTAAAATCCCATACAAAAAAAAAAAAAAAAAAAAAAAAAGATGCGCAATGAACTGAAAAGTCCAAAAATCATGGTCTCCGCAAAAAGGGCTTCTCCCTGGATCACGCCCTTCTGCCAGAACCCTCCTCAATTGGAACGTCCGATTGGGTCATACGGATTTTCAAGCTTATCATCTGGAGACACTGGCCTGATCATGAGATCGTAGCTAATTAGACGCTCGAGGTTGGACTGCTTGTCATTTCGCTCTTTAGCCATAATAGCCAGCTGATGAAAAACAGTGATTGATGTAAAATAAAAGACGAATCATCATCATAATTGTGATACAACAATCGTGAGCAATATCTGTGCTTTCGTGGTTGTAAAAACAACGTGATGGCCGATCCATTGAGTTTGTTGCGTCAATACAATGTCAACAAGAAAGAGATCGTTGAGAAAAATGGACAAATAATATTTGGGGAATTCGCCTGGTCCAAGAATGTTCATACAAATTTTCTTATGTGGGGGTAAGTACGAATAATATCAAAAACAGGTTTTATTCTTCAGTTCTCAATACTGAACGTCGTTTTGCAGTACTGGCAAGGATGGAAGTCAGAAAGAGTACTATACGTTAGAATGTTTACTGTTCTTCCTGAAAAATATATCGTTGTCCCACCCGGTTTATGTTCGACAAGCTGCGGTAAGTCATACTATGCGTTCCTCTCATGACCCTTATGTAGACTTCAAATGACTAATCGATGGTTAAACTTAGGCTGAAAATATTCCTGTCGTACATCGTCCCGACCGGAGAGATTTATTAGCTTATTTAAATGGAGAAACAGCCACATGTGCGAGTATCGACCGTAGTGCTCCGCTGGAAATACCGAATCAGGTTAAGAGATCGGGAAGTGATGATCTGCAAGAAGCTGTGGCGAAAAAACCGCGTATCGAGGATACGTTACAAGTCCAGAGAGTCAAACAGCAATTAGCAGCTCGATTAGACGCTCCTAAAGAAGCCGCTGTAAATGTTGATAATATCAAGTGAGTTTCATTTCAATTGAATAATTGAATGTTTTCTTACGATCATTTGTCGTCCTCACATCGTTGATATTAGATCGTTGTCAGAAGCCATGTCGGTAGAAAAGATCGCTGCCATCAAAGCAAAACGTTTAGCCAAGAAACGAACCACCATCCGTAGTGCCGATGATTTTGGTGTTGGGCCTGAGCTGAAACAGATGTTAGATTTTGACGTTGACATTACCAAAGAAATCATAAAACGTGAGCGACAATGGAGGACGAGGACAACTATACTGCAAAGTACAGGAAAGGTAAGGACATTTCATGGGTGAAATGATATACAGAAATGTTAATTCATTAGATTTCAATATGTTTGAATCTAGATTTTCGCAAAAAATATATTTGCTATACTCAACTCAATTAAGGCTCGTGAAGAAGGTAAATTGAAGAATCCGGTGATTAACGCGACTCCGTTATCGCACGCTAAACCGTCAAATTCGGGCCCAAATTACAACCGTTACGATCAGGAACGATTTGCTAAGGACAAAAATAGTGAGACTTCATTTAGTGTTCCAAAAAATTCCCTTCCGTGTGTATGAAAATTGTGATTTTTTATTAAATCTTGATTACAGATACGGAAGGTTTTCGAATCAACACTATGGGATCTTATCACGGTATGACGTTGAAATCAGTGACCGAGGGTAGTCAATTGAAAAAACCTATGGCAACTGTACAACCAATGTCGGCTTCTCAACCACCGTCATCATCATCTGTTAGTTATGAATTTCGTATCTTAGTACCCATTCGATATTTATGTCTGCAAAAGTTTCTAATTTCTAGTACTTTCGATGTATATATACACTCTATTAGTGAAAAAATGTTCAAGTTCATTACCCGTTTGCATATAGGGAGAGGGAAGATGATATCACTATCGATTGACAGAACTTGACTGTCGAAAATCGTATACCATTCTGAAACTTATTGCCGATACATCCAAAAATCGAAATCTAAAGTCTCATGGCCGTAGAATAATCCGTTCTATTAAAAGAGAGAAAGCTTCTATGGTATATAGTTTTCACATTTTACCACTATTTTTTAACGGCATTTTTTCTTTCAAATCGTCTACAACATATATTAGAGGAAGGATACGGAGGTTAGAAATTTGAATCATGATATTAAGAAATCCGACACTTTCCCTTTCCCTTCAAAAATACTGAATGAGCAGAGAACGAAGTGAGCTGCGAATTCATACTTCGAGTCTAATGATCTAATTAAAACTTGGATGAATTTTGAGATTCGCCATATTCGAGTATCGTAGTATGGCCAGCATGTTCATTTTCATAAGTCTGAAGGACATGGAACGTAATTTTTATTTTGTTCTTTCAAACCTAGTTTTTTTTCTTTCAGGGACGCATGCAAGTTACCACTCAAAATCAGAAACGTATTTCCAGAACACCAATTATCATCATACCAGCTGCTCATACGTCTTTGATTACGATGTATAACGCGCGAGATATTTTGCAAGATCTCAAGTAAATTGAGGACTCATTAAGGAAAGTATGCTAGTTTTTGCAATGTTCAATGTTGCTTTGATAATCCTTATAGATATGTAACGACGGATGAAAAGAAAAATAGTGGTGTGAAACGCGAGAACGAAATCTTGATACAGCGTCGTAAAGAGGGTTCAATCACTGTACCTTATCGAGTGGTCGACAATCCTCAAAAACTAACCAACGCCGAATGGGAACGAGTCGTTGGTGTCTTTGTTATGGGTCCTGCGTGGCAGTTCAAAGGCTGGCCATGGGATGGTAATCCTGTGGAAATTTTCACAAAAAGTGAGTGTTGAAGCTTCTCATGTGACTTCACTTATACGAGTAATTTTCGAATTCTGTTACTCGATACGATATTGAGAATAACCTTGCATTATTGGATTAATCAAGGCTTGAGTATTGTTGTAGCTCCAAAATCCCAAAACGTCTCCTATTTTCGATGAAATAGCGTAGTTTATTTTTTTGTTTTCAAAACTAAATAAAAAAGAAGACCGTGAAAATAGGAAAGTTCTAACTTTCTTCTATTTTTAATCGAATTTTAGTGAACGTGAAGAGCTGCTCTTAAAATGATTGCTTTCACTGGAAAATTCTTCATTAGCGATCTTGAAAAATATTGCTCCATTGCTTTGTCTTAAACTTCTGTCTTTGAAGAAGCATGAGAAGAGCAGCTTTAGTTTTGGGACTTCGGAATAACAATAAAAATGTTACTGACTTCTAGTTCCAATTTTCGACTTTTTGCCAACCGCTATTCTCGGCTTTATCAATTTTTGATCATGATCTCGTATCTGCGGAGGTTGTGAATTGAATTAGCGTGGCTAAAATCTCAACTTTCTCATGACTTTCTAGGGTAGGCATGTCCTTGATCTTCTTTTGGGTTTTATTCAACCTAGCTTACAATGTAATTCTAGTATGTAGAGCAACATTCAGTTCATGCGTAGGTATGCATTAGAAAATTTATAAAACTTGGAAGCAACATGATGGGTGATGTCAAGTTTAAGCTTCAACAAACTTAAGGAGAAATTTGTAGGCAGCAATATAAATGATAATTATATGTATTCTTGTTTGCAGTAAGTGCTTTCCATTTGAAATATGATGAAATGAAACTAGATGTCAATGTTGGCAAATGGGCCGTTCATGTGATAGAATTATCCCGCACCAAAAGACATCTGGATAGAGCTGCATTGATGGTGTTCTGGGAAAAATTGGACAGGTGAGTTTTCTTCAAGATAAATTGAGTGCATGGATTAATTCTAAAGATGAAAATCTATACTCAAATTTTTCATGTTGTATTCAGGCATATATTGAAGTACAAACCTCACTTACGGTATTGAACTTTGGGAATGTCAAAAAAAATTATTGTCTTCTGCTTAGTAGTTGACAATAAATGTAATTCACCTGTTGTACTATTACCATGTGTTTCTTCTCTTTTGTTCTTATGCACTGCATAAATGATATTATTACCACGTGTAAAGTGTCTTTTAAACTCTCTTGCTGTTTTAGTATATATAGAGGGTAAGGTAACTTGTAATTTGTCCTATTCCTTTGTTTTAATGATTTAATTTGTAGCCCTATTTCTCTGATTTTTTTTGAGAAAATGCATATTCAAACCTCGACTTCAACGTTTTTTGCTATCGTTTGAATGATTAAGAATTAATTAGTTTATGTAGAAAAATGATATCTGTGTGCATCAATGTAGAACAACGGTTGCAAAATTAATAAATGCCCATTACACAAAATCTCCTCAGAGAATTATTATGTAGAAATTTCCAAAAACAATTTGAAATGTGTAATGGGAAGATTACTGGTGTACAAAGTTCAATTGATTTGTATAATTCATTGGCCAAAAAATGGGAGTGACGTCACAACCTAAAATAGCCGACTTGCAAGTAGGTAGATAAGCAAATGAATGTCTCAGTAGCAGCCGCCAGGCTTTTCGGCTTACTAGCAGTTCAGTATAGTCAATCCATTTTAGACGAGAAGCCAATTATCAGTCAATCAAAATTTTGTATGGCTTTGAACTTGATAGCTGTAGTTTGAGCTAATGGCGCTTGACTTGTCAGTTGTTGATCATACTTGCGGGACGACTTTTCTTGCGTTGCGACTCGCAAGCTACCAAGATATCCAACCTGGGTGGTGAAGTCAACTCCCCCTTTACTTCAGCAAGCGGACTAAATACAACTTGTTGTCTCAACAAACTGTATCTTACTATCTTTTGTACAATGGGTACAAATGTACAAAGTTCTTTATTGCAAATATTTTTACAAAAACCGCAGATACGAGTAAAAATGAAAAAATGAAGGAAGTATACTTCCGTCGCTTGAAAATGATCTTTTGATCGAAAGCGCTCGCGCAATTGGATTTTATTTTTATTTTATTTATTTCATTTTTTCATTTTCACTCGTATCTGCGGTTTTTGTAAAAAAATTTGCAATAAAGAACTTTCATCATGTGCCGTAACTTATAGGAAAAAATTAATTCCAAATGTACAAATTGTGATAACAAACCTCTACTACTTCCCTAACAAAATTACAGGGAGAAATTATGATCTGAGAATTTAAAACTTGGTTTTTCATAATTATGATGAAAACTCTACCAGACAGCACTAGTGTTGCCCTGCAACAGGGAAAATCAAATAGAGATATCATCTGAATTAGTGATGGACAAAACCTATATTTTCTTGATGTTATAACAAAGAATGCCGGTATGAGAATTGAGGAAAAAATACTGGTAGGTATAGCCTAGTAGTAAACTAATTCAGGAAACCAAAATTCCTGTATCTTGGACCTTGGTGATGGGGAGGACCGGTAATACAATTTTTTTTGATAGAAAAAACCAAAACATACCGGTTCTTAATTATTTTCGCGAGAAACTGGTATATTTTGGTGCATGAAGCATAATAACATTCAACTTTCCACCAAAACGATATACACAAAAATGAATGGACCGTTCCATTATACTAGAATTATACCCGTTCATGTTTGAAATGCGACAGTTTATTATTATTTTGCTTGTTAAATCGAGTCTCAAATAACTCTCGAAAAATTTCATGTGAAACAATTATTGAATGAAATGGTCAAACAATCAGAACTTCTCGCCAATAAATGTTATAACTGTTGAATTCTGGTCATAGTGAAAATTTTTCCAACAAACAAAATTAGGTCGCAGGTATTCACTTTGAAATTGAAGATGACCGTTTTGACTATCGAAACGGGGAATATAGGTACATCACCGCATTTTTAGGTTCGTGCTCGTTTTCGAGCCACAAACCACTTGCAATCGCTATTTTTCTATCAGGTTCAGACTCACGTTTTATATTTTGTTCAGTGTCACGTTTGTTTTACTGTGTCAGGAAAAGGCGAAAAGTAGTGTTTGCCTCGGAATGTATACGAGTTGGTGATCGCTTTCTCTTTCTCTTTCAAGTTTTCCGGTTGATTTCTGTCTCACGTGTCTTCGACTTAGACCATACGGTCTAGTCTAAGAAGGTCTTCGCCTATTCGTCATCTCATCACGAACATTGTTGTGACGTAAATGTTTCGATCGTGTGTTTTAAAACATGGCCAAACCAGCTGCGTATTTCCGACTCACGTGCGGGTCATTTTACTGAAATTTTGAAATGCTCCCAAACTGATAAATCTTCGCGTGCTTATTATCTATAATTTTGAATGTTCGATGAATTAACATGGACCATTCATCAAAATATTTCCGATTGATTAGTTTACAACTGGTTCATATTGCGTAATTTATCCATCTTTACGTATTCGTTTATTTGTAAAGATCGACGTACTTATATAGACTATAATAATAAATTGAATGTTCATTCAAAGTGTTGAATGTATATTTAATTTTCTAATTACAAAAACTACGATGAACTAATCGGCCAAAATCGGGCGATTGATTTAAACTCCGATTTTCGTTCAAAAACTAGGATTACGGGAATTGGTAACACAGAATTGTGGTAATTTGAGTTTAATTGAGAACATGTAAAATTCGAGTATTTGGTAGAGCCGGCTATTAATCATCAGTTTTGCGACTCGTTGAACATTGAACAAAGGAACACACGATCGGCACATGACATGATATCACAGCGAGAGAAGAGATGTATTATTTGGGGTATTGATTTACTTCAGGTTTTGTGGCAAGGTTACTAGAATATACGTGTGTACAGGTTGTCTCGTTCCGCTCGGGAGGACAGACCTTGTTTTGTCCCATAAGAGCGCATGTTAAATTTGTGTTTTTTAATTACGGATTGCTGAAAATTGACTGAACGGATTTCCTTGAAATTGTATTTGATAGAAAGGAAATTTCAAGCACTATAAATCATCTTCTCTTTGCTTTTACAGAAAAAACCTTTTTTTCGAGTTATCGTTAAATGATTGAAACAAAGTTTTTTGCCCAAATGCGTTTGATCACGCCTAACAAGCCGTAGTCGTGTGTTAGAGGGTACGCTTGGTAAGAAGAAGAAGAACCAGACAACCTGTACACACGTATATTCTAGTAACCTTGGTTTTGTGGTACAAAGTAGTGATGGGTAAAAACCGGTAGTTTGAAACAACCGGTAGACCAATAGTCGTCAAAGCTTTACTACCGGTAGACCGGAGGTTACCAGCAAAAATAACCGGTAGTACTGATAGTACAGGTTGTACTCCAAATTTTAGAAATTTTAAGGTGGAATTCAAGACACTATCGATAGTACCGGTTGTACCTCCGGAGGTGATCAATTAAACTGCAGAAGTTGAACAGTCATTGATGTCCATTGTTCAGTAGTAAGCAGTCAGATTTAGCCACTAGTCACATTTGTACAGCAAAAGACCAAAAGTTGAACTTGGTCAAGATTGAGAACTTATAAAAAACGTTCAATAAGTTACAAGCATCAGTTTGGGTGTGCCTAGGCACTACACCCAATCAATAATTATGAACTGTCAAGTGACATAAGCACCAATTCTCCAGATTTTCCCAAAATTTCAAACTAACGGTTTCTTTTCAGTTGTTGTCAATAATACCGGTTTTTCCTCCAATGGTTGAACTACTGGTGGTTTGACTACTGGGGGTGAGAAACAACCGGTAGTACCAGTTGTACCTCCGGAGGTGGCACATCAGTAGTACAAAGCTTTGTTACTTACAATCACGGTGTAAGAAAAGAGGTATTGACAGGAAACAAAAAACGTGTCGCCGGTTTTGTGATAGTTCATATTTTGAACGCAAGGCAGCGCTAAGAGACAGTGCCGTACGCGCTGTTATAGGAAAGTGAGCGTGAAGACAACAAACAACAAAACCCTGGCTCATCCGGTGCTGTTGCAATGCGGTGTTCACAACAATGGTGTTCACGACAAAACAAAAATGTTTCAAACAAGAGTTGTTTGATGAATCCTAATAAGAAGAAGAATTAAAACGAATAAAACGAACAAATGAATCCGTTGAAGGTGATAAAGCAATGGTCACGGGCAATAGAGTCACACGCTCACCCTTTTTACTGTCTTATCAGTTTGGGAGCATTTCAAAATTTCAGTAATAGACGTTTTTTTGTGACGTCACTCATTGCCAACTCCCTACCAACAACGCGCGAACACTTGCAAAAACACTTCAAAAACCCTTGAGTGTGATCGCTTGTATTGTTCTTGGTTCTATCACAATATGTGACCCTGTCTACAGAAACCCACCTTAACAAAAAAACTTCGATCAATAGAAAGGTATCTATGACTCTCATGATAAAGATACTTTTCTCCTGATCGAAGATTTTTCTTAAGGTGGGTTTTTGTAGACAGGGTCACATATCAATTCTCATGAGAAATACACTGGAACGTTTCAATCATAAGGTCAAATTGAAAAATTAGGAATAAATAAGCAATTACGTGTTTATATTCAGAAGTAGGAGTTCTCAAGTATTTGAAAATATACCTGCGGTCCTTTATTTATTTCTGCTTTTCAAATCTGAACGTAAGATCAAAACGCTCCTGTGTATTTCTTATGGAGTTTTTTTTTGTTTAGGAACCAAGTTGGTAATTTAGGGTAAGATTGACGATTTTGACGGGCTGTAGGGTACGTTGGAGTAAACGGATGTGGAGTTTGTGACGTCACAAAAAAACGGTCCATGATCTGCTCGTGTCCTACGTGTCGTTAAGGCGCTATAGGGGGAGGTATAATGGACAACCATTTTGATTGCAAAAGAGCCCGACCGCTTTCGTTCTTCGCTTGTTGCATGAAACGGAAGTGGCCTCACTTGTGTTTACTTTTTTTGCAATCAAAATGGCTGTCCAGCGCTGCCGTCCAAAGTTAAATTGTCGTATACGCAATTTGCAAATGGACACGCCGCTAGAAGCGCTACTTTCCACGTGACACTAGAAGGTGATGCAAAAAATTTGCCCCATTCAATTAACATTGGCAGTGATTTTCAAAAGATTTGTTCTTGTTAATTTTGCATTTATTTGGGAAATGAAGATATACAAAATATTGGGTGAGGTTTCTACAATCGATTTTCAATATTTCTTGGGTAGTTTATCGCTTTAATTTTCGAGAAAAATGAATAAAACAAAAATCCTCCCATAAGACGCAATGAACGCGATCACCTTCTAGGGACAAGCTTCTGTAAAATTCCGCTTAGCATTGAGTGGTGGCGACTCTTTCGCGTCCATTCGCGAATACCAACGATCCCCGAAACTGGGTGTTTCGAGCATTTGTTGCGTGTGTGTTAGTGACGAAGGTTCGCGTGTGTTAGTGACGAAGATTCGTATTCACACGCTACTACTATGATGATCGAATGCATATAGGACAATTTTTTTGTCGTATAATTATGCAATGTGAAGTGCCGTATCTGAGAATCGAGAGCTTGTTGAAGGAAATGATTAATATAATTGAATTCTACGTTAAAAACTAATGTTAGAGAGCTACATAAAGTGATCTTAATTTCTTCCGAACACATTTTTCAATCTAGTTTGATACTTTTCCATGATCGTTGTTCTTGCATACACGACATTTAACTTTGGACGGCAGAGCATACCTGCCCCTAACCCTATAGCGCCTTAAGTGTCGTTAACGCTTACGGTTATCACTTATCACTCGTTATCAGCGCGCATACGAGAAAACGCCTAAAACGCGTACGCGCGACAGGACGACCGAGTCGAAATTTACGGAAATTAGAAATACGGAAAGTACGGGAATTAGAAATTAGAAATACGGATTACTTGAGATAGGTCATAGCAAATACACTGAACGACCTTAATGTATTTGATTACAGGTAGATAGATAGATGCGTGGTGCCTTACATTCATACGGTTTCTGTTTCGTCTATTCCTTTTCGATGAGCTTTGCCTATTGCAGCTGTCAATTCGTGGAAGAACTTTTATCGGAAAACGAACATGATGACTAGATTGTTAATTGAAAAATCCTCTTTCAAAGGACTACTCACATTAGAGCGCAATACATCTGAATTAGCCGTATTAACTTTTTTTGGAGAAAATCGATTTTCTTTCCCATGGTTCATTGGATTAATGTCAAATCAACTTCGCCCTGCAGACTTTTCCAAGCTGCATTGAAAAAGGATTTTATATTTTAGTTGATTTGTGGAGCGTAAACCTACTTATAGAAACAACGAAGAGCCGTTCAGACGTAGAACTTCCTTTTCATTATGATGGATTTTAAATTGTGTGGTTTTAAAAATCAGAGTCTTTACGTTATTCTTTTGTTCCACAATTTTTGCCTAAGCTGACTCATCATGGCTCCCGGAAAAAGACATTTCTCTCGAAGTAGTGTCCATCTCGCTAGGATTCACTCTCCAAATGCGAGTGTGAGTATTGGAGATGAATCCCAAAAATTAAGGTATGGAGAATTTTATTCTTCTAAATTGTGACTTATCATAACGTGGTACTAACAATTTTTATTCAATTCAGGAAAGTATGCGTTACTTGCGTTAATGAAGGGATATACGATATCTTACCCCTACATTTACCAGCTCCGAAACTATCAAGTGAAAATTACCTGGGCACTGAGTTATTTTTAGTGCTATTCAGCATCATTTGTGGATTTATGCAATATTTTAATATTTATCAAAATGCTTGGTGGTTACCGGATTCATATTCTCATTATGGTCTAGTAAGTCGATATAGTAATTATTTACAGTTGAACATTTTTTTCTTCTTCAATTTACTTGTCGAATCAACACTTTGATATTTTCTAGAATTTACATTTAATAGACTGGTTTGTCGTTCAATTTATTCTAACCATGGCATTGAGACCTCTTCTATTCACCGTAGCGCGTAATTATATCATGATGATAATAAATCGCTTCGAGAATAAGCGAAAATTAAGTCCTTACATAAGGTCAATTATGTATTCATTTTATGTATTATATATATATTTTCTTCGATCTCGAAGAATGTTGAAAGAATTTTTCTCAAACCGAATCTTATAATTCACAGGATGATGCTGGGAACGCTGACAATTGCGTATGGCTTGTATTGCAGTTTTTATTTTTGGTGGATTTATGGTCTAGTTATGCTTTCAATAATGTACCTCCCGTAAGTTTCCCACTTCTGGTTTCTTCTTTTAAGACATAATGTCAAGAACTTACAAGAATTTTCGTAAAATATCCGTAAAAATCATTACTTCTCTACAGCCTACCTGTTCTATAATGAAAAAATAGAGAAATGATTAACGCGCGCTCAGAAAAGTATTTAAATTCAAAATACTCTAACATTTTGAGTGATTTACATGTTCGTAGGTGTCCATTAGTCAGCAAAGTTGCACGAATAATCATACGTACTCCATCGAGAGTCAGAGGAAGAGCTTGGATTTCTCAGTTTTAGTCGAATCATTTCCTGTAGAGGTAAAAGTCTAAAAATGAGGTAGGAGTTAATTTCGGAGCTTGATGGGTGGGAGAAAAATTTTATTTTGTCGTAGAAATCCAAAAAGGGAGTAAATTAATGAATGCCGAAAAATGTTCGACTATTGAAAAAATATGTTGAATATCGAATGAAGCCGTGAAGTTATGAAACGTATTTTTCAGGACGAGAAATGTTCTCAAATAAATAAATCACGTATGAAGTAATACAAGACGAGCTTATTTTTTGTATAGAAATAAATTCGAACTTATTACTGAGTCATCTATCTCTCACATATTAGTAAATAAATTTTTTGATGGACGTGTGTCTTTTAATCCACAGAATGTAGAGAAGCTCCTCGTTGTATCGCATAACGCATAGTTTCTTTGAATTTTTTCGAAAAATTGGATAATTCCATCTTTTTTTTCTGTACCGAAATTCCTTCGTTTTTTTTAAATGCCGAATAAATCTGAAAATTTATATTTCAGAACCGAATTTTACAATTTTTAAGGCCCAATAACCGATCTCTGGTCATTAGTTTATAGCGAATAAAAATTTTTCACATATTATTTGACTAATCAAAATTTTATCGATCGAATCTTCTGTTGTGCAAAAATTACGGGCTTTTTTTAATAAAGTTGAACGAAGAATGCAGGGAACCTGTTCTATGGGTCGAACTGATGTTGATATTAAGAATCGAATTCAAAAGTAAGAAACCTAAAGAGTCTAAATTTTTGAGTCTCCTCCTATTATATCGAAATTTTTCCAATGAAGTCCCCCAATTATCATATACCTCGAAAGTCAACATTCCCTGAGTTTAACCTCTTCATCAGGGTCGGTCAGTTTTTGCCTGACGGCGTCCGGCGAGACGTCATAATTTCCAAAAACCTATTTTATTGTGGGTTATTTTGAAAGAAAAATGTTCGCCGTTCGTGGTACAAAAATTGTCTGCTACAAAATTTAGGGTTGCTATTCGTGTATGGTGCGAAAATGACTATTGAGTCTCTGGATTGTAAAATTTCATGCTTCGAACATAACGTTTGTAAGGAGAGAACTGAGAAGAATTTAGCTGATGGACAGGCACTCAATGAAAATAGTTGAAAAAGAGGTGTAAAAAAGTTACATGGAGAGAGATTTCAATAGTTCCGGACTATGAGCTGCATATATTATGACTATTGCTATTGCTAAATTATAACTTCCAGCAGTATAATGAAAGAAATGGCTTGAAACAATTCTGATTTTCTAGTTTTAATGAAGGACTAGTGAGACTTGAAATAATTGTAATGAGGCTTAGAAAAGAATAAAATTAAGGGAATCGTGGGATTTGAAAAATTTATCTTCTAAGGGATATACGCAATAGTGGTGCTTGAAAGAATTCCGAGTCCTCGGAAAAACTGAGTATACGTAATTGATGATCAAAATGAAGAAAAAATTGTAGAAAATAGGTTCTCTGTTGGCCTTTGTTAACATAATAACTGATTGCAGAGACCCTCACAAACAGAACATGAAATGAATTACGAGTTCTACATTATTCTAATTCTGCTAAATAAATTCTGGTCATGAAATACTCTGTATTGCAATTTATACCTTAGTTTGACAAAGTTTCTTCCTCTTTCTTAATTTTTTCCTTATTTAATGAAGAATTGAAGTTGAAATTCCTTGCTTCTGATGTGAACAAATTGGGTGCTCAAATGACTTGTTTTTTTCAGGTGGTTCTTGTACGTTTATATGTATAATAAAAGTATTCGAAATTTCTTTGACTTCAACATTACTCCTCTACCAACACCCGGGTTTATCAAAGGTGAGAAGAAAGTTTCTTTTCTTAATTCGACGATGAGATCCTTTTTTTATCTAAACCTGCCAAAAATTGCTTAAACCATTTTAAACGTGCAGGAGTTATAATCTTATTGATGACCTTCTAAATTTGCTCACTTCCAAAAGCATCATAGGAATTCTCGAGTCGTTAGGATCCTCCCCAACATAGCAGGATTTTGTGTTTTTTATGAGAAATCGCGTGTTTTGGTGTTTTTGTTGGAAACAACTCGAGGTACAAGCTTCGTACAACTCTATTTCAAGCAGTACATAGTACTACTAATAATAAATCGAAAAATGAACTTGTGAGGTCACGGCGCTCATACATTGCAAAAAATTCTTTTGTGCGCAAAATATCAAAAAACGCTATGTTTTGTGGAAAAAAAAGCAAGGCATATTAGAAGGATTTTAAAAACTTGAGGTTTCTTATGGTACTCTTGAAAGTGAGCACAATTGGGAGGTCATATCTATGACTACAAACCCCGACCGATTTGAAATTAATTAGATGAATTTCATCTCTTTCTACCTTATAGGCCGAAATAAGATCTTATCGATACTATTCCTCTACTTTTTGTATTCCTCATCAGGTATTCTGCTCCACCGGTGTAACGTATCATCTCAACGAAGCAGGGATGAGGTAGATTTTCTAAGAACAGACTTCAATTCTCGCGTAAAATGTCTACTGTTCAATTCATTTACCAATGCATATTACTGTGTGTACATTCCGGCATGTTACTCTCAGGTAACGATTGAAATGTCTTATTTGGAACCTTCAGAAGGGATAGCTGAACTACAACCCAAACCAAAAAATGGACAACTCACTCAAAATTCATCAATTCAGTTGGTTGATTGTTCAGTGGCATACCCAGGATTTCAAGAAGGGAGGAGGAATCGTAAAATTTTCTCGTTGATAATTTTTGTGTCCCATCTATCCCTTCCTCCCCCCTCCTCTTGCAGAAGACAACAGAAGGATCTGTCCCTCCGATCCCCATCCTCTTAAAGGGCCTCTGTAATTGTTTGATGTTTCCCAAGTTGGAGCTCAACATAGCGCATTCCTCCCAGTCTCATCTCTCAAGTACATTTTGATCTGAAAATATTTTGACTGTTTCAGGGTTTTCTATACTTTGAAGATACTTGGGTTTCATATTATATCATACTGGTCTGGTTGACTTGTATTTGTATCTACCTTCCACGATATTTCCCTTTTGAGTAAGTTGATCTATTCATTACAAAATTACTCTTTTGAAAATTATTATTCGTGTATCTTTTCCTCGTTCTTTCTCTCGCGAATTTGAATTCTGTTTCATTTGCCTATTTATTTGTCAAAATAAAGTTGAAGAAGAAATATACTTTTGAAAAAGTTTTCCAAAAGTACAATTCTACTTTATTAGTTATTTTTACATGCGTACTTTTGAGTGTTATCCCATCCTCAATTGTGTTGCAACTGGAGCACAAGAATAGTGTAACACTATGATCTTATTGGCTCTAACGTGCTGTTTGATGATTGATTCATTCTTTGAGCTAAATGCTGCATTTCTATTGGCTACGTGGCTACTTACCATCTTATTAATCGGTTCTGTTCTTCTTCTCTGGTTCACACTTAGAAACTTATTCTTACAATAATAAGACACTGTGTTATTGGCTATAACGTGCTCCTTGGTGATTAATTCATTCTTTTGTCCCAATGGCTGCGTTTCTATAGGGTGCCTGATTTTCTACCATCTTATTGGTTAGTTCAGTTCTTTTTCTCTTGTCCAATCACTAGGCCGAATAATTTTTGGCTGTCAAATATGATTACATTGTTCGAAAAGATAGCTGTCTTCCTCCTTGTTTTTGCAATATCCATTTGTTCTCAAGAGTTTTCTTCTTTTTGTGCTATTCTCTATGTGTATGACTTCAAATAATTATTCCCCGTTCATTGTGGTGTTTTTTTGTGCTCCTTTTTCCTGAACTCGAACTTTCCCCCAGTCTCACCAATGTAGATATCCTTGCACTGCTCACAACTCAGCTTGTACACTCTACTCAAGCTTTCCTTGTCCTCTAGTTCGGTCTGGTCATTGTTGATTCTCTTCACTGTGGGTGGGTTATTATGGATACCCACATTTACATCATAGCCATTTTCCTATAGATGATATTGATCATGAGTACTTTCTCAGCGTGCTACTCTAGGTTCCCTTCTTTGTTTCCATTTTCCCAAACACTCCCTTGCTCACACCTCTGTAGTAGCCATCGGCTTCTGCGATCTGCTCTACTATCTTCATTTCTTTTCTCCTCTCTTCATTTTTCTTGAGTACAGAAATAGCTCGATAGCAGTAGCAGCTAACTTGTGCCTGGGCTGGGGGTAGGAGTCATTTGAGATGAGTGTAAATGTATGATCCAAATAGTTGATGGTCTTATTGCCTTTTTCCACTGTGAATTTGATGCCCTCATTCATTGCATTTATTCCCAAAAGCAATAGATTATCCTGTCTATTAGTGCCTGAACGCACAATCAGGATATCATCTACATATCTATTGACCCAGTGTTTGATTAGGTTTCTTAACTTGCTGTCCTTCAATATCTTATTTTCCGTATCATTCATGAATGTCTCCGTCAGTATTGGTAACAGCGGTGATCCCATCCCAAGTCCCCTTTCCTGGCTGTAGAACTTGTTATTGAAGCGGCAGTAGTTTTGGTTTCCTCTACATTGGCGTACTTTGGTCCATTGGGGTTTCCATGGTATCTATTGTTTTTGAGCAGGGTGAGAAGTTCCTTCTTTGGTATAGTACCATACATGTTTCATGTGTGTCACATCAAAGGATACCAGCTTGTTGTTACTCTTGATTTCCAACTTGTCCAGTTGCTCAGTCAGCTCACCGTTCTTTCTGATGCTTTGTCTAGGTGCAAACTGGTAGTTTTCTTTTACAAATGTGGCTCCAATCTTTGCTATCTTGTAGCATGGTGATTGAATGCTGTTAACCAGGGGTCTCATTGGACGGTTTGCTTTGTGGAGTCTTAAAAGCCTCTCGAGGTTCATCTCAAGCGTCCTTCCATTGTGAAGTACATTGTTCCGTTTCAACCCAGCTTTCAGGTCATCTTTGTATTTCTGTGTTGGGCTCTTTGTCGGTTCTTGGTATCCATCCTCTGCGATGTACAACTCCAATTTTTGCGTGTAGTTCTCCTTCTCCTTTACCACTATCAGTATGTTCTGTCGGATCCTCTTTTGTAAAATTGTGACCTTCTCTGCATTACTGATTACTTGCGTTGTGTCTTTGGTTTGGCACAGGTTCTCCTTGATGTCCAACAGAACTTTTTCAATTTTGGTTTGGGAAATATACTTTTCTAAATTACTGAAGTTTCTTGCTTTTACTATGTTGTATATGTATGAATTCAAAATTATTATTCAATTCATTTCCATGTATTTTAGTTATTTCGATGCATGTCATCGAGCAGCTTTACATTTGGGTTCATGGTCAAAATTGAATGGAAAATTTGGTCCGTGTTATGCGTAAGTGATGAACGCTGATTCTTGATAAAATTTTTCATTGAAATGGATACCTATCAGTTGATAGAATTTATTACAGATGGGTAGATAGTATTTATTGGTACAAGGGATTGATTGTAAAACACAATGGTTTGATATATCAAGCGGATTGTCTAACAAACTCTGCCGAGCCTGGCAACCCTGCACATGAACAGTTCTATGTAAGTGCGTGATATAATGATATAAGTCACTCTAATTCTACTTTAATATACTGAACCTAATGTTTTCATTTTATCATATAGAGCTGTTTTGCGAAACCTGGTTTCCTTATGTATTGGTGGGTAGCAATGGAAGTAGGTGTGGTTTGTTTGCAGTTCGTATTTTTGTTATTCTCAACTCAGTGGAATCATGTACTAGCTTCATGTATTATGCTCAGTTGTACGTACAGTTCCTTGTATAAATGTTTTAAAAATTTCAATCTGTTTGACACATTATATAAACTTGAAGGGGCTGTTCAAACACGAATGATAGCAGGTTAAGATTGCCAATTGTGCAAATCTAGTCATTAACGTTACAGATCATGATTAATGATGACAAAAAGTTTTAGTGCTCAAGTTTTGCGTGATTTGTGTAGTTGCGTACTATGTGAAATTTTGCGTAATTCATGAAATACGCAACTACCTCGCTCAATACGCGTAATGAGCTAGAGATCTGCGTGATTTGTAAAATTTTTTGTACATTTTTCAAAATAAGTGGCCAATTCATGCCTATTACATGAATTACGCAAAAAAAAAAAAAAAAAAAAAAAAAAAAAGGCATTATCTGATATTGTGTAATTTGTAAAATGAGGAGCAATACTCTTGGGTGGAACATGGAATTTTGATTGTAAAAGGTATGGTAGGATTTTTTGTATTCAACTTTTCATCTTTGTGCAGGTCTGTCCTATCTCACAGTTCACACTCCCCCTCATAGTTAGTGTGGAGAGTAGCGATTCAATATGATCAGTGCCAAAGCACTTGTAGGAAAGCCCATGTGCCTCCTGTGAACTCTTGATCCTTGTCATTGTCCAATGAGATATTTCGAGTTTCAGAATACGACGGTTTCCTTTACGAAGTTGAACGAGGAACACAAAGTTGTTGTTCTATGGACCGTTGAAGGTCGCAATTTTTCTTGGTCCCTTTCGTATCATATAAGTATAGTTTGAAAATCGAAATTTTTCCAAGTCCTTTTTCCATCATCTGTACCTTGAAAGTCTAATTTTATCCACCGGACACCACACGGCGGACGGCAAAGTTCCTTTTAAAAAATCCCCATAGAAAAGGTTTTCACTTAATATGGGGATTAGTATTTACGCTAGCTTGACAACCTGTTTGCAATCCAAAAAACAAAAATCTGCCTTTCGCGCTTATTACTTTTCATAGTACGAGATACCCGGCTAACTGAACTGACTAGATTTCGACGTCAATTTTTCATTTTTTGTCGAGAAATCTTGAAAAATCGACCAAATTTCGATCAGTTTATCGACGTCAATGGACAGTTGAAATATTTTCGAATAGTGACCAGATGTCGACTAAATTCCGACGTCGAAATTATCTTCACAGATTCAATCGACCAGAAATCTAGTCGATTTTTTGTTTAAAATTCACTCTGAGATCGACGTCAAAATTTGGTCAATAATAATTGTTTCTTAGGAATTCGCTAGAAATTTGACGTCAAAATTTGGTCGATTAGTCTTTATGTTTCAAAATTTACTTGAAATTCGACGTCTTTTTGGACAATACAATTATTTGCATACTCATGTAGAAATCGAATTTCGTTACTCATATCTCGATACCAGGTCTCTAATGATCCGTGGACTATTGTTATACCCTGATACCGAGTCTCTAATGAACGATCTCAACGCAGGTATGAAACTTGAAATCAATTGACAACTATCTATTGCTTTTCTCTATCTTACTAGATATCTGACTACCTAATCTTTCTACGCGTATAAATGCGACGCTATCAACACGAAAATTCGTGAGAACAACTTGAAACTATAAGTCTGTCGATTTTGACGTCGATTTCTAGTCGAAATTAGTTTTTGGAAAACTAAGTAACGTTGTCGGTTTATAATGAGACCTAATATCGACGTCAAAATAAAGCTCATTTTGCGTCGAAAATTAATGGGGTTCGGAAGACTCATACATACGTATTTCGACCTGATATTTTGACGGTCGATCTGGTTTACCGGGTGATTTGTAAGTCTCTATTAGGAAGACTCTGAACATCTACCGGATTGACTTGGTCTGGATCGTTTAGTACCAAAACCAATAACACTGCGAAAATACTTTTATACCAAGTTTTCAGAGTGAAAGATTGAGTCATTTTTAGGAAACTTAAAAGAATTACGTTAAAAGATATGGAAGAAAGTTGCGAAGTTTCTTGCTCAAATTATGCTTGAAAGTTGATAATTTTACTGGATTATAACGGGAAGTCAAAATTTATGAGAAATTTGTGTTAGAGAATTGATTTACGACATTCTAATCAACGTTTTGAAAAGTTGGTATTGGTTAGGCTACAGTAATAGGAACCTGTTTCTTAAGTAGGGGAGAGGCGAGGGGATAAATTGAAGGTTAGTGACGGGCGACGGTTGCCATCCGGCAGAACAGGGGTTTTGGAAAAATGTTGATCTCCGAGCTATAATATTTAATCGTAACAATAATTACCAATAAAATGGGTGAGTATTTTTAGGTCATGTATTTTTCTTTTCTTTTCATAATTGACGTATTGAAGTAGTATTGAAGCTTTGAAACCAGTTTCTGTCTATTTCCCCTATGTTTGTATTTTTCTCTGAGTCCCTTGAAGGCCGAACAATTTAGAAAAGTGATTGAACTAAATTAAATACTGCATGAATTTGAAAGTTGAGTCCAAACTCGCGAAAGTGAGATACAATTTCATTTTACCCTCCTTTGAATATTTTTCAGACGATACAATCGAGTTTATGATGGTCAGTAGGGATACACGTTCGCTGGTATCGAGGGTTCCATTATTCATGCTTTTTCTTCTTAAGAGCTTTATCTCCGTGGTTTTCTCATCCACGTCTGATTCTTTGCTTGTATCGAACTATACCGAGGATCTAGAAATTTCGTCCATTGTAGTTGAAATGTCCTTCACTTCATTCCAGTATAATTTAGTCTGGCTAAAAAATTTGGTAATCGCTTTTGTGAATGTATCGAGATCTACAACAAAGGGTTCAATATTTGCTACCCAAGCCATTCCAATTGAATAAGAGAGTCCTTTTGCTCTTATTTTTTTCCTCTTCAACAAATTGTACTTTCTCTGATGGTAGACCTCTGGAAATGAAGGATTGAGAATAGTCCTGAAAGTACGTTGAGATTCTAGTCAATTTAAAATATTTTGGTTCCTGTATTCGGGGTAAAGTTAGCACTTTGGCATAAGGTACACTCACAAACATAACAGAGTCCTCACACGGAAGAATCTTCTATATTCCATCAATGGTTTCTAAGAGCAGAGATGATGATAGAGGAGGAGGAGGAGGGTTGTTGGTAAATGAAAAACTCACGCGAAACCCTCGTAGCTCAGCGGTTAGAACAGTCGCCCAGAAAGCAAAAGGCCTTGGGTTCGGATCCCGACAAAATGATCTAAATTTTTTGCTTGAGTTTTTCATTTACCAACAACTCTCCTCTAATATTACTTCTGCACGTAAAAATAGTGTCTTTCCAAGATAATAGAGATGAACACAAGAGAACTTGTCTCAGTGGTTTCAGGTAATAGTGGTGATTTCTCAAATTATCATAATTTTCCTAGCCTCATCAAATTGTTGAATTATTGTATGTGGTTTTAATTTAATGTTGGGATAATACATTCCCAATTTTTATTAGGTTCTACTTTTTTTATTTTTCTTAATTTGTATCTTATTTGTGATCTCAATTGGAATGTCATTTTGTTTTAGTCATACATAATTTTATTATATTGACTCTACATCTCGCTACTAAAGACTTCAACTTGATAAGTATATCATGCTTTTCATGAAAACTTGCCTAATAGTGAAACTAGTATGCTTTTACTCTGGCTAGCAAACTTGTACCTTGCGCTTTGTCAGCAACTAATAATTCCTGTTAAACGTTGAATGTTGTCTTATAAACAGGGTTTGAGCCTCGTTCAAGCCCCATTTTTTTTGTTTTTTTGTTTTTTTTTTCTCTTGCTCATTGATGATTCGATGTTTTTGTTGTAATTTTTCAATTTTTTAATGATTGTTCTTCAGTTTTTTTTCCTTGAATAAATTATGAGAGGTTTGCTTTTGAGATAATTGTTCTGTTCCTTCATTTTTCTTCTTTTTTCCAATCTAATTTTATTGTATCATTGAGACAACAGAAATAAATATTTTTGTTTACACCTATTATGAACAATAAAATGGTGAATATTTTTGCATTGCTATTTGTTGCCATCCCTGGGAAGGTTGTTTATGTAGAGTAATATTCACTAACAAAACCTCGTCCTCATTGGGAAATCTTTCATAAAATTGATATCTCAGTTAGACCAGGGAAGAAACCATTTGAAAATTAATGGAATCAATATTTTAATCAGACCAGGGCACAAACCTTTGAAAAATTAATGAATCAACATTTCAGTTAGACCAGGGAAGGAACCATTGAAAATTTGTAGAATCAATATTTTAATGGGACCATTGAAGAAACCATTAAAAAATTCACACAATCAGTATTTTAATCAGACCATGATGCAATCAAAGACTGATGCGGGGACATTTTACCACTGAACAAATTAATTATTTTTTTGTGTTCCAGGAGAAGTGAAGTATGATAATGGAATATTTAATACAGTTGTCCATTTTTAAATTGGAGCTTGTTTTTCCACATTTCTATTTGAACTGGCAGGTCAAGTATGAAACGCAATTTCGTTCAAACTTTGAGTGCTTTTGAGCTTATCATGTAAGGAAATTGTTTACAATCCCATTTTCTTGGTTATTCTCAATTGTGTACTAAGTATATCAATTAGCAACAAATTATTCGAGAAGAATAATGATATAGTAAATAAATCAGCAAAAAAATCATAGTCTCTGCCAAAAGAGCCTCCACCCAACGGACGCCGTTTCTAAGGCGCTAGAGGTATTCTCGCTCAATGTAAACAAACATCGCCATGGAGTGCGCGGGATGTTCCCATCCCAAAATCCGAAAAATGAAGTGGAATTTACACGTATGGGAACATCCCGCAATGTTTGTTTACATTGAGCGAGAATACCTCTAGCGCCTTACCTTTCGACTGATATCTCCTCAAATATATAATCTTCAAATACTGCTGATAAGGGAGCTGTATCAGAGTTACCAGCTAATTCAGCGGATATCTTTCAAACATAGAATTGAAAGAAACTTCAATCATTTATTGCGAGAGAGCTTCATTAAAAAAAAAAAGGACTTTGTTGAAAATTAAATACTACAAATTAATATGATGAAATGCAGGGAACATGATGGCTGTTCAGTAGTGATTTGCAGGACTTTCGTTTGTGGGACAATTATTTGCAGAGTAATTGTTCTTGACATCAAGAATTGTTTGCAAGAAGAGTAAGTTTGTCAGCACTTGAATTGTACACGTACAATATAATGATTCATCAATGTTCGCCCTGGGGTCTCAACTGAAGTGTACCATCGCATATGAAACTATTGAAAAATTTTGCGATATATTGGCGCTAAGTATTATCATTTATTAACATCATCGCCTTATCAAAAAAAATTTCATAAATATCAGCAGCTGGAATGGAAAGCTACTGATTTTGGCACACTTTTCAGTACCTCAAGCAGCTGATGAGCTGCTGAAGAGCTACTGTTCTGCTACTGAAACGCACATCATGTAATTTCTCCCCCCCCCCCTTAATTAATGATACGCGTTTCAGTAGTTGATCATTAGTTCTTCGGCAGCTTAAAAATTTAACCAACAAGTTCTCCGAAATTGATGAGGATGAGATTGATAATACTAGCAATGACGAGAATGACGAATTTTCAAGCCCCTTGCTCATGTACTTATGCGGCCTTGCCCACAATATTAACTACATTTGAAATTCATTTGACGACGCATTTTTCACGATTTCTTTGACATACCTATTTCTAGACAGCTCACTGCTTTGCGGATGGGGACGTTGTGAGCTGACCTCCTTGTGTTGTCTTCTGGGTATCGCCAACAAGCTTACTCTTTTTGCAAACAATTTTTCGTGGAATTTCTTATGATGCGAACAATTTATGATGATACAAACAATTACTTAGCGAATAAGTGTTCGTGTCCAGTGGCGAAGCTACAAGTGGGCTGGGAGGGACACGAGCCCACCTGAAAAAAATTTGGCCCACGCTATGGCCCACCCCGAAAAATGGGATGGTGGTCTAGAATGAATGAAACTGAGGAAATCTTCAACTTCTATTTCGCTGTGCAAGTATAATTAAATTTGGTCAAGGAAACCAACCAGTAACAAAATTTTTTAGCTCATGTGCGACAGTTTTAGTCAGTATTGGCCCACACCTGGCGTCCTACAAACAAATGTCCTAAAACCATATTACTTTCATCCCTCGCCATGGCTTCAAAAGGGGGAAGGAGTTTTTTACGTTTCATGACAATTTTAATTATTTTGTTAATTATTAAAGAAAATAAACTCTTTCGTTGTTGGAAACGAATATTCTTTGCAAAGACAGTCAACTCGATCACGAGGCAGCAAAAATCTCCTGGGTATGTAAGAAATTTTGCCAACACATCTGAGAAAGCAAAATATTAACCTTTGTAACAGATACAAATACGCTTTCGACGACTTTTCACCCCACTAGATCGTCACCGCCTCTGGCAGCTTCACGATTAATTCGTTATGCGCATTATTTATCTGGTTTCCAGTTGAATATTTCACTAAAATTGATTGCGTTTATTTCATCAATGTATTAATATAGGTGGTGATTATAAAAATAATCGTATTAAATTATTTAAGTCAGTTCTAAATTCATAATTTTCAAAAATAAATTTCTATAAATAATTTGTGACATTGATAGGCCGTCTCACCTCTTACATGAGAAACAGAGTGAGAAATGTTGGAGTACAATAAATATTTTCTTTGTGTCTGTGTTTAACTTATTTGAATTATGGAGCTTGAATAGCTCTACAATGAAAAAATGCCGCTAGAAATATCTGAGTTTTATCTCTTGCCACGGCTCTAAAAAGGGGAGTTCCTAATTTTCAACCCCCCTAGCAACGATTCAGCACCAATAGGAAACAATATCCAAAATCTTCACAAAAACGGTTCCATACAAACGAAGCCTATTTGTCCAAAAGAACAGCTGTTCTCTTTTATAATATGGATGAAATAAATTTAATTCTATGTAAATTTTATAAAATGCCTGTAAATCGCCGGAAAGGGGGAACGCGCCTAAGAATTGTGTGCTGTACATCATCGTATCGTTTATCTGTTACTTTTATACTTATATTGTATAATGTACATGTATGCTGCTACAGTCTTGATTTTGTAAATAAATCGTTATCATAAGGTAGACTCTTACTTGTGTTTCACGCTTCCACATTTCTATTACCGTCTCTACATAAGATGAACTCTATAATCATTTTTCCGGTTTCAATGGACAGAAAATTTTGTGAAATTATAGAAAATAATTTTTCTTCGACTATGTTTCTGCATTGCCTTACTCAAAAATTGCATACCTAAGCCCCTTGATGAAGAACCTATGAGGGCCGAGAGCAGCCAGAAGAAGGATCATGATGAGCACCGCCATTCCTATCCCCCTACATGATGCCCTAGTATGGGCCAACTCTTTGCGTATTAGCTCGTTCACCACCAATCAAGCTCCTTGCTAAGGAGAGAGCAGTGGTGTTCAAAGCGAAGAAGACGACGACGACCAACCCAGAGACTCTACGGGTCAAGCAGGAGGCTAGGCAATTCTTGCTTGCAAAATGAAGAACAACCCGTATGTTAATACGCAACCTTGATGAGTGGATGCACCGACACCTTGGTCAGCTAAACTTTCATTTGACGCAGGTGTTGAGCGCCATGGCTGCTTCAACAAATACCTTCACGAGAAGTTAAGGAAAGTTGAGCAGACGACGTGTTCCCACTGCGCCCAAGGGCGGGATGATAGGCCACAGCCCACCTTATTTGAGTGAGAGGCGTGGAGGCGTGAGCGGGACAAGCTTAGTCGGTATCTTCAAGAGTCTGAGGTGGATGAAGTGCTTGTTCCGAGTAGCTTGGTATCCATCATGCTAAGTTTTGAAGAAGCATGGTATCAGGTGTCTGTATTTGCGGCCACCGTCATGAAGAAGAAGATGGGCAGGGAATGGAATAGGCAAATGCGGAACTACGCTATGGCATACTCGACACCTGTGTACCATGGACATCCAGTCGTGCAGCAAGAGGAAGAAGATTATCCCAAAAGAAGAAGATGAAGAGACTCCAACAGCAAGCCAGTATGTATATTATCTTAAGATGGTGGTATTCGTTCTTGTGTGGTTTAATGTTTTCTGTGTACCAGGGGGGCACTGCAACTTGGCGATTGCCGAATAGAAGAGAAGGCTCACCGAAGAGATTCTCCCAACACTGAAGTTATACCCGAAATGGTCGATTCCGGTCTTGGAGGAAACAATATCAAATGCTTACGCAACCCGCATCCACTCTACTATGGAGGAAGGGCGGCGCTGCACAAGCGACTGAAGCGATTACCTTACTAGAATTTCACTGTATGTAAAAACCAGCGCAGCGTAGAGATGAAAGGGAGTAGCGCTGATACCTATGTAGAGGGACAAGGACGGATTTGCTCGACAATATATTTTCACGTTCATATGAGGATCTATTTGTAAGAAAGGCGTCCGTGAAGAAAAATTGACCACAGAAAATCAGTTTGAATGTTCAGCTCAAAATATCTCCGTAACAACGAGTTCAATAAAAAAAATAATAAGAATAAAAATTGAAGAGCGACCTCTTCTATAAGATGCAACAATCACAAATGAATAGTTACATTCAGTAACAAAGTAGGGATTCTTGAAAATACGACAGCGGACGCCCTTCCCACTGAGATGAAAAAAATCATGGGTTCAAAAAAAAATTCATTAAGGATCTGAAACGCATAAAAATCGAAATTTCCGCAAAAAGGGCGTCCGTCAGATATACACACTCTCTTAAGAGATAAGTCCTCGTATGTCTCGTGATAAAATATAAAATCCAGTTTTAGGTACCTTATTTTTTAGCTAGATTGTATCGGGTAAATCGGGAATGAGGTGCAAAGAGAATGCCTCTAACGGGTGCTTTTTATTAATATAGATAATAATAATTATTATTATTCGTCAGGGTGAGTCACAACGTTATATTGACTTTGTTGTAAATATCGGTACCAATTTAAACAGTCGCTGTACACCTGTCGTTGAGCATGATGAATCTGTTCGCAAATCTTTTCTTTTTGTTCCAGTCAGTTGCTATTAGAACACACTTTTTTAGTTTCATTCCTGACCAAAAAGAGTTGGTAAGGAAGGTAAGTATGCGCATGGCTATTGCTCTTTTTGTTGTCAAAATATAAATCGCGTGCTCCTATTACTTACATGTGCGCGTTACTGTTGAAATATTGGTCGAGAACTGTAATCACCACCGACCCATGTCCGTCTAAGTCAAGGTACAATTTGTTTTTTCACAATAACGTAGATATGACCTACTCACAAGTTTCATTCAATAGCTTCGCAAACGTATGAAGAAAAATCGATTTTACTGTGAGGAATTCATGAATATTTATTGAATAAAAAGAAATAGATTAGACGGATGAGTTTAAGATTTAGGAGAAATAAAGAGAATGATAGACAAGAAAGTGGACTCTAAAAGTGCATACTACAGCATTTTGCTGAGGAACCTCGTGTGGTTCCCCCTTCACGTGGCTATTCTAGAGAGCGATGAAAATACTTCAACGTTTTTAGTTGCCGTTGGTTCATTATTTGAGAAGTATTAACAAACGCTTGTGATTCATGATGAACTGATGTATATCTACTTAGTATAAAATTTCCTAATTAGAGATGAACGCTCAGATTCTTATTTTCTGAAATTTCTATTTTCTTTTTTTTATTGAATCAATTGCGTTTTCCGTGTTAATTATTCGATGGTGAATTATAGAAATAATAACTATACATTTTTTGAAAACAGTTAATCGTTTCATGGCAGATAAGATACTTAAACCTAAACTTTTGCCAAACAAAATGCGTTGAGGATCATCTTTTTAACCGGATAGATGGTGCTTTTGGCTTTGGTGTTGTACAAAAAGTAGTCTTAATATTACAACTTAGAAAATGTATGGCGCAGTTTCCATGGTACGTATTCAAGACAACTGATTTTTCGAAGTTTGTGATTACCTAGGCTTTCTTGATTCCTGGACGTCTTGGTTGGATAGTGAAGGGCAAAAAATGAATAATGCTACTGCAAGACAACTTTTTTTTTTTGAAGAACGAACTGTCGTTATAGTCATTTTGATTAGGTACTTACCTGAGAAAATAACCCTTCATCACGCTCTATGCAATTGTTTACATAAGTACTTTTATGCAGAAATGATGAAGATATTTCGCTACAAATGATCTCATTTCCATAAATTCTATCGCTTCATTCCAATTGTGACCCGTAAACACATTTTATTTTTACATAGATTCTCATTCAGAGTCGACTGACCAAAGAGAATTCTGTTCGGCCCAAAAAACACCCAGAAACAGTTCATTGCTTTTGCTCTTAAATTTATATTCTACCATTGATGTACAACGAATTACAAAGTTATTTCTCCTTGCTCGTAGATTCATGATGGTGAACAATAGTGCTTTTGAAATCAGTGCCTGCGCCAATGACGATTACTACAGATTTTTCAATGCAGACGCATTCACTATCTTATCATCAATTTCGCCACAATCACCGATTTCTACACCTACGCCTTGTTCATATCGTATTCAGCCACCAATATTCTCCCGTAAAGAATCTTCATTCGTCGTCCTCCAAGAAGTGAATAGTCATCGTTCATCTCGAGAGTCATCGCCCTGTGGGCGAGTCAGCCCACATCGTGGCTGCGGCTTTAAGCCTCATTTTCGTGATTCGCTGTCACTCGAATCATCGCCTGAGAGGGAGACCTACGACAAAATACGTCGCTCGCGTAGCAGTTCGTCAATAGATCTCTCTAATATACTGGTGTGTAAGATGAGAAATTCAGTGAGTCCAGTTCGGCACAAAAATTCCGATGCACAAATGCCAATGAAAAGATGTTCCACTTCCTCGACCAGTCGTATAATCAAATCAATTTTTGAAATCAATGAAAAACACGCGCTGAATGACGATGTATCAAAGAATAATTTAAAAGGACGCTGGGCGACAAAAGATCGTTCAAAATTATTGGCCGCGAGTACGCATACTAAGCATAAGGTAATTGTTTCGAGAGATATCAATAACACCCCTCGTAATTTGCAAACAGCATTCGATATAGGTGAGGCACTTTGTAGCAAACCTACTCAAAAAGTAACAAAAGATAAGACTAGAAGGCAGAATTTTGTTTTAGAGGATAAAAACAAAATGAAACCGAAAAGCAAAGAAAATATGACTAACCAACAAAAACGTACTCCACTTTCTCTTGTTCGAGCTACACCAGAAGATAGTTCAAAGCAGAGATCGCCGTCTAAACACAATAATTTGTCAGTTTTTTTGAGAAATTTGAGTCCTAAAAAACCGAAAAATTTGAGCCATAAGAAAATCTTGGAAAATTCCACCAGAACAGCTGGAAAAGCGATAGAGAAACCCTTGATAAAAATGGACAGTTGTAATGATTCAGCAGAAACATCAGTACCACAAACCATTCCAACTTCTACCGCAGCAAAGAAATCTAATCTTCTTGCTGTTACAGTGGAAATGGGAGAACGAGGGAATTGTTCGGAAAAGTCAAGACTGACCCGGAGTGGGGCGGAAAAAAGGGTAACAACAAGTACTTTATTGAATGTTATTAAAAACAAAATCGTGGTCAACGACAAAGAGAAATCCACAAGCCTGTCTGCGACCGATGACAAAACTTGTGTTGTAGAGTCGCCTGTAGGCCTACCATCAATTGAACCTTCCATGGAATTATCTGAACCGTCATTCCATTCGCAATCGATTCCCGAGGTAGATGATAAGAAATTATACAAAAAAAGGCAATCTTTAACTGACGTGCATGACTCATCCTCAAAACTGCCACCGAACTCAATTCCATCTTCCACTGAAATCAATTCTGCATTACTTGAAAATTCTTCAAATGATGAAAAAACGCCGGCAAGAACGACCCCATTAGCATCTAATACTGACCAAAAGTTTCCTGCGTCTCTTCATCTCAAAGCTGGAGAAGAAAATCCTGAATCAGGTAACTCCAAAAGCAGTTTGAACCTATCAAAGTTCAATCACGGAAATCAAAATCGGATCAACAAATCAACTAGGCTGAACAAGTAAGAGCTTACTGAGCTTTAAATTCTTTACAACTTTCAATAGCCTATTTATACACGTATACTGCTCTGCACCAACTTGCGGAATCGATTTAGAAGTTGAAAAAAAACAAATTCGCTTTCAAACCTCCATATTCATATAAAAGAACAAGCGGAGTGTAAAATATATTTTATTTAAGGTGGGAAACCGCTATTTCGTTGCTTCCTCCAATTATATGTGTAATGTGTATACTTGGGATTCCAAAAGAATTTAGAGGCGATTTTGTTGTTGGTGAAATTGGTTCTATTTGCATTTTCTAATCTTCAGCTGGCTACTTAGAAATTTTTAGAACAAGTGTGTTGTACTAAGCTAAGAAATACTGGATTTGGTAGTTCCGCACGCTGTGGAACGTCCGCCAATGAGGCCACTGCGGGGATCTAATGTACTAACCGAGGGAGCGCTCAGTACTTAACCTGAAATTCAGTGAGTCCTGCACCATGAACGCACGCGTATCGACTCCTCCGCCGGGGCTTCCAGTCACCACTGGGAGCTCACCAGTGTATCGCGGCTCTGGTTTCTCAGGCGAGGTTTCTTCCTCCTCCTCCTCTTCTTCTTTTTTGATTTGGCGTTTTTGGGGTTTTTTTCTTTTGCCCTTCCTTTTTGTTGGCGCTCCCTGCTGAGTGCCCTGTATTTGGTTGGGCTGGTGTTAGTAGCAGCAGTATGGGAGATGGTACAGGTAGATGTGAGAGGCTATAATGTGACTTTACATCCACCGCGCCCATTCCGCCTTGATTTTTCTTCTTTTTTATTGCCTTAGCGGCAAATGTTGACACACAGTTAACGCCTGCGTTGTTCTGAGTGGGCATGGAACTACAAATAGATTCCTTGGGGTGAGTTATCTCATCTTATCGGATCTCAGTGAGAGGACTTTGAATCAAAAAGGTGGAAATAGGGTACTCAGTACAACTGACTGTATCAGGGAAATGTGTTTGATTATGAAAATATTGAATTGGAAATAAAGATGGAAGTCAAGAATCTGAATGTATTACAGGAATAAAAAGAATGAAGAACCATTGAACGAAAAAAGAAATGTACACAAAACGTCAAACTTGAAAACATGAAACGCAAAAATGTATCGAAGATATCCGAGCAATAATAAATAGAGTAGGTTATTCGTGTGAAATTTCACTTCCTACAACGCCTTATGCGCTAATAAAAATTTCTCGTGACACGTACTGAGAACTACTTTGGACTTGCAAGGCAAAATTTTGAAGCTTGATCGTGTTGTGGGGGAAAAAATTTTCCACTTCGCGTTGTAAGCATTTCAATTTGGTCACTGAGCAAAAAAAAATTGCCCATAATGTGTATTGAACAAACGCGTTGCAGCACTTTTTTGGTCAGTGACTAAATTTGGTGATTCAGCACAACATAATCTGTATGTCGTCCACGGAAGGGGAAGGAGATTCGAAGGAGGGTGGAGGCTTTCAGCTACTTTAAGAATTTCAAATATTATGGACCTCTATACCCGTATGACGAAAGAAAAGGAGACACAAAAAAATTTAACCACCGGTATCCCACTATGTATATGTTACGGTAAATGAGGATAAATAAGGACATTCACCTGCGAAATTGGTAAATGATGAAAACAGTGTGTACACGTTGGCAATTACCGGTAAATGTCTACATTTAATAACTGGGCTTACATTTAGCAAATGTTGACATTTACCACCTGCATTTGGTGAATGTTGAAATGAACGTGAAGGCCTAGGCGTATGCGTAAGGCAATCTGTAATCTATTGGATTACATTATATGTTCGCTTACGCGCGTCTTGACGCGGCCTAAGAGAACGCATTGAAAACTTTGACATTTAGGTAATCAATTTGCAATTTCGTCTATTCAAAGTAACAAGGTGAGATATACATATGTAGTGCTACACTACACTACGGTATTGATGATAACTCTCTGCACCAATTGCTAGTGGTAAATATCTATAATTACCAATTACTAGTGGTAAATGGGTGGTAAATGTCTACATTTACTGACCAATGTCGGAATTTTATGGTTATTTCCTTGGTGTCCGGTAAATGTCCTCATTTACCAGGTCCATGTCACTGGCCCCTCCCTTAACGAATTTTGTACCAGGACCTAGCTGAATAAATTGTGCTCGATTTGTGCTGAATTGTGCCGCAAAAATTACGTTTTGTGCTCCATCTCTTATGGAGATATACTCAAAAGTTTTTGGGGGGCTAATGAAATGTGAGCCCCCCCCCATGTGACCTGCGTTTTTGGAACGACTTAGAAGAATTGTTCTACATTTGTGCTGAATTGTGCCACAATTTTTATTTTTTGTGCTCCATTCTTTCCTTCATTTTTCTTGGGGGGGGGGGGCTAATGTAATCCGAGCCCCCCCCCCCCAACTTGACTAGTGTCTCAGAAATGGGTTCATGAAGTCTTAATTTATTTGTGATGAATTGTGCTACAAGTTTTACATTTTGTGCTTCTTCCATTCTTTGTAGGGGACCTGTGAAAAGCTAGCCCCCCCCCCATGTGACTTTCATTTTTCAAGTGCAATTTACGAATGGGATTTGATTTGTGCTGAATTGTGCTACAACTTTCACATTTTGTGCTTTCATTTTTTCTGCTTATTCATTGATATTGAGGATCCCCCCCTCTCAGATGGCATTTTAGCGTGTGGCATATTGAAAACAAATGTTTTGGGGAACCCAAGATCTATTTTCAAAGATTTACAATTGGTATTCGTCCATGAATCAGCAATAGGTGACTTGTCTCAGAACTTGCAATTAGTTTAAACATCATTTGTATCTTGAGTCTTATTACAAACACCTTTTCATAGGAAACTTTTCGTTTGAGGCTTTGGCTTCGGCAAGACAGGAGCCCTTATGCATTGGCAAGTAGAGAATGAAAAAAATCTCCCAATTGATGGGTATTTGGGGCGTTGCTCAAGATTTTTATGTTACTTTAATTTTGCGTAACATTTTCTGGGAACCTATATAAGAATTTTCTCGCTTTGTCCTGCCTATTGAACACAGGGTCTCATCCAGGCCTGTAGAGGAGGGGGGGGGGAGAAAGTGGGGAATTTTCCCCGGGCCCGGATTTTTTGAAATTCTTGAAAATATCTCAGTTTCAGAGGGTAGTGGGTGAAGATCCCCAACAGAGTAATTCCCTGTAGCTCGTCTGCCGTTGTCCCCCGTAATTCCTACAGGCGGCCAAAATAATAAAATTCCTCCCGGGTTCACGCGAAGCAAAGAGTGATTCTCTGTAGCTCGGCAGACGAGCTACAGAGAATCACTCTGTTGAGAATCGCGGTGAAAGATTAACTAGGGCCCCGCGACGCAATTGAGGCGGGTAAATGTACAAGACTTCTCGTTGTGTTAGCCGATGAACAGGATAATGTCCCAAGGGTAGCCTTCTGTAAAAGATCGCGGTGAAAGATCGACTAAAGCCCCGCTACGCAATTGGGGCGGGTAAACGTACAGGACTTCTCATTGTATTAACCGATAAAGAGAATAATGTCGGAAAGGTCACCCATTGTAAGAGATCGCGGTGAGAGATTGACTACAGCGCCGCGACGCAATTGATGGAAGCCGGGCCCTCTTCAATTTCTCACCGCGAGTTCTCAACAGAAAGCGAGTTTCCTAGTCTCGGTTCCTTTCAGCGGCCAACGCAACGGAAATTTCTATACGTTTTCCCTTCTTGATGGAAGCCGGGCCCTCTTCAATCTCTCACCGCGGAAATTTGACCCTTTTTGGGCCCTACAACCGTTTTTTCTATTTCCCATGAGAGTGAATAAGCGTTTTTTCTATTTCCCATGAGAGTGAATGTAAACATTGGCCTGATGCGCAAACTGTTGGTACACTGATGTAATGATCCGCGAATTTGGTTTTGCTTGAGATAAGAGATGAGTTACAACTCAGTCTTTGATTGAGGCTGATAAATGCCTGGAATTTCTTGGGGTTTTCATCTGGTGGTGGAAATGATACCGTCAAACTTTTCTTTTGTCATGAGCTCGCAATAAGAATGATGAGACCAGGGCCGTCGAGAGAAAAAGCGGGCCCGGGGGAAAATTCAATCATGCCCCCCCCCCAGAACCTAAGAGCTAAAATTTATACTCAAAAATTTTTTGCTCGCTATCTTCACCCACTACCCTCTGAAACTGAGATATTTTCAAGAATTTCAAAAAATCCGGGCCCGGGGAAAATTCCCCACTTTCTCCCCCCCCCCCTCCTCTACAGGCCTGGATGAGACCCTGTGTTCAATAGGCAGGACAAAGCGAGAAAATTCTTATATAGGTTCCCAGAAAATGTTACGCAAAATTAAAGTAACATAAAAATCTTGAGCAACGCCCCAAATACCCATCAATTGGGAGATTTTTTTCATTCTCTACTTGCCAATGCATAAGGGCTCCTGTCTTGCCGAAGCCAAAGCCTCAAACGAAAAGTTTCCTATGAAAAGGTGTTTGTAATAAGACTCAAGATACAAATGATGTTTAAACTAATTGCAAGTTCTGAGACAAGTCACCTATTGCTGATTCATGGACGAATACCAATTGTAAATCTTTGAAAATAGATCTTGGGTTCCCCAAAACATTTGTTTTCAATATGCCACACGCTAAAATGCCATCTGAGAGGGGGGGATCCTCAATATCAATGAATAAGCAGAAAAAATGAAAGCACAAAATGTGAAAGTTGTAGCACAATTCAGCACAAATCAAATCCCATTCGTAAATTGCACTTGAAAAATGAAAGTCACATGGGGGGGGGGGCTAGCTTTTCACAGGTCCCCTACAAAGAATGGAAGAAGCACAAAATGTAAAACTTGTAGCACAATTCAGCACAAATAAATTAAGACTTCATGAACCCATTTCTGAGACACTAGTCAAGTTGGGGGGGGCTCGGATTACATTAGCCCCCCCCCCCCAAGAAAAATGAAGGAAAGAATGGAGCACAAAAAATAAAAATTGTGGCACAATTCAGCACAAATGTAGAACAATTCTTCTAAGTCGTTCCAAAAACGCAGGTCACATGGGGGGGGGCTCACATTTCATTAGCCCCCCCCCCAAAAAACTTTTGAGTATATCTCCATAAGAGATGGAGCACAAAACGTAATTTTTGCGGCACAATTCAGCACAAATCGAGCACAATTTATTCAGCTAGGTCCTGGTACAAAATTCGTTAAGGGAGGGGCCAGTGACATGGACCTAGGGGAGAGGACATGAAGAACAATTTTTGAGCCAAAGGAATCATTTATGAAGAATTGAGAGAGGATAGTATGTGAATGAAACTTGGTGTTTCAAAAACTAGGTACTAGTAATTATTATGAATAAAATTATGTTAGAAGTATGAATAAATTTTTAGGGTGCTTAAAACAGTACCTAGCATTTGAGCGATAGTTGCAGAAAATGAAGTGGGAGCTATAATCTGTATATGATAGAATAACTGTGTGAAGACCATGAATCCCAAACGCAATCAGCTGGCTTGCATTCCTATGTGACTGTCCCTATTTTATTTTAGAAACTTTTGACTGTATTCAGACGATTTGTTTTCACAAACCAATACAAAAGATTGTAAAAGATGCAAGATTGGAAACCGGAAGGTAAAAAATTGTATAAATTGGAAAATTATGGATTAAAATTGGAAATCGGGTAGGCTGACATGCCTAAACAGTAAACTCAAACTCGCAAAGACTGTCAACCAGAAAGTTCATATGAACCATAATGGAAAGAGCATTTACCTTCTTGCCCTATTTTGGAAAATGGGGGAGGCAAATGTTCTTGTAAGATTTTCATGTCAAAAATCCTGATAATAGTCTGGTAGGAATACTTACTGAGAAAGAAGCTATCTATCAAAGATTTAATTAGTGATAGAAGGTACTATTTTCTAAAAGCAATTAGCTGATCAGAAGTTCAAGAACTTCTGCTATACACAAACAGATTCATTGGGAAGGAAGTTTTTGAAAAGCAATTGTCCTAGGTTCAAATTGTAAACTTGGAAAAAGTAGAAGGTGTTGAGGAAAAGATAGAGCAAAAGAATGTGTTTCTGGTTTGATTTATACACTATGAGTGGCTCAAAGGTAATATTTTCCCCAAGTTCTCTCCTATCAGATAAAGCTTGAAAAAATTTCAAGTCTTGACGCCCGGGCCTTCATTCTTTTTTGACATGTTTCATGTCTTTTTTGACACCCTATACACTTCCGAAAATTTGCGAGTTAATCTCATCAGCTTAAAATATACTAAAATAGGCATGTACTGGCCCAGGAAGCGGGATGAACGAGCGGAGCGAGTGAGTCCCAGTAACCTCATCAGCTTGAAATATACAAAAGTGGACTTGTACTGGACCAAGTAATCTCATCAGCTTGAAATATACTAAAATAGACATGTACTGGACCATGTAGTGGGACAAACGAGCGGGGCGAGTAAGGCCCAGTCCACTCGTTCGTCCCAGGAAGCAGTCAGCCTAAAATACTCCAAAGTTGACTTAGGTATACTAGAACAAGAAGTTGGAAATTTTGGATACTTTTGAACGATGAAGAGCTTAAGAAGACTGGCGAAAAGACATGAAACATGACCTTTATATTTTTGGCAACGCCAAGAAATCCTTCTCACTTCTTTCAATAGGCCCTAACAAGATTCCTTGTTAAAAATATATATTCGATCGTTTAAGAAGAACAATTTAACCTCAAAACAAAAAATACATTTTTAAGAACTTGGACCCTTCCAGATTCTACATACCAACTCTTGATTACATATTTATTTCAAATAACATTGCCGTAGTAGAGAAAATTTTTATAGGAATCACCATCCTTCTGGAGTGCAGGCTTCTGGCAATGAATCTTCATGATTTTTTCCTTCAGATGATATATTATTTTTTTTGTTTCTACTTTTTCCTTTGAGGATACGTCTGTCTTGTCTGACCAATAAGGACTACGACTCAAGTTTGCCACATTCAGATATGTACCTATTCTGCGCTTGATCCTTTCTGTTGAAAACATAAGACTCTCAACATCAGATTTGTCTAGACCTTAAGTTCATGTATAGATATATGATAAGGGGGGTACCCTTGAAAGAGTATTCCAAAAAGACAAAATACTGCAGAAATAATGACCTGATAAATTGCAAAACGCTCGCATTTTATCTGGTAATTGTCTCTGCGATATTTGTAATTTCGGATTATTATTTTGAGTAGACCTTCCTTCCTAATTGTATCGGATTGACTTGATTCATGTAATGTGTTTTCAAAGCGAAAAGGTTTGGTTTAGATCATTATTGTAGGCATTTTTCAACATTCTCAGTTGAATTTCTTATGTTTGTTTCAGTCAATCCAAAATAAAACCACCTGTAATGCTCAGTACTGAGCCTTTCATTGTCAACTGTCAGCCAGATATCGACCCGAAAAAATGGAAAAATCTCCGGCCCGACAATGTAGAATGTGTTGAAGTTGATAGCGTTGAGAAGAAATCTAACGCAGTTGCAAATACCTCAAGGAAACCCTGTTGTAGAAATCATTTTTGTTGTTTTTGCTGCAAGCTGAAGAACCATCACAATACAGGGAGTGCCCCTAGCTCAATCTCAGTGAAAGATCTTTCCTGGTTTGACTGTAGAAATGGTTTCAGAAATCAATTGACTGTACTATCTTGTTCTAAAAAAATAATGCAACCTTCATCGACAGAAACAAAAGCTGAACCCAGTACAGGCCGTACTGTTTTTTTGAAGTTGAAAAATTGCGCTCGTTGTAAAAGCATTGCCCACAATTGCTTTGCAAACAATTCAATTCATCGAAGTTTGGAACATCAATTTGGTAAAGTATTTTCAAGATGTGGAAAATGTCTATGCTTCAATTTCAACAAACAAATTTTGGTTTTGGAATCAAAACAACAGAGGAGTGCACTTCCAAAAGCTGTTCCTAGAAGACAGAAGTGGACAAAAGTATTCACGGTAATCACTTATTAAGATAAACAAAACCTTTCTCAATATGAGATACAGAAAAATTGCTCAACATTTGTATTTTGTGTGTTACAGGACTTCCCCAAATTGGATCCTACTTTAATTGATCATGCTTCAGTGATGAAAGGTGCAATACCTTTATTACCTTTACCACTAGCTTGGATTTGTTTAATCCTGAATGTCTTCCTCCCAGGTTCCGGTACGTTGATCAATAGAAAAACAATGAATTAATTAGAAAAACAAAGAAAAAAAGAGAGATAAGGAAGGTAAGAGAGAGAACCAAGTTTAAAAGGGTAAAGTAACGAGAGGGCGAAAAGTAGAGCCTTATCCTGCTACCACCATAAATTACACTTAATTCATGTTACATAACCTATCGAGACAGCAGACTAAATCAAATGACTTCGCTCATCCCAGAGCAGCTTTCACATAGTATAGCCACCAGACAACCCACTTTCACTCAGGTAACTCTCAAGACTCTGATCCCAGCCTATCCACCCGGATAGGATCCAGAGCCAGCTCAATCGGAAAGCGCGAGTACTGATTGGAGGAAAAGGGTACGCTGAGGCTAGACCACAAGTCCAGTTTTAGTGTTACTATGAGAAACACTAGTCCTAAAGGAGGGTACTGTCGATGTCGTCGCCGGTTGAAAGCTCTACTTCTTCCCGTTGTGCAAAATGTCGTCACGTGACGCAATTATGACGGCGCACATTTGCGCCACAGTTGGGTCACAAAGAGGGCTCACTGTACTTTTTAAATGGCTGATCACCGTCACAAACTACCGTCACAAGCGTCACAGTTCTCCTCTGTTCGCAACTGTGACTGACGGACCCTAGCTTTGTCGTTATCATCATGGCGGCCACGTTTTTCAATCCGGAAAGTATCGAAAAATCACTCGTTATATGTCGAAGGGAAAAACGCTTTCCCACACGTCGTCAAACCGAGCAAGAGCTTATTCCCCCCCCCCCTCTCAATCGGCCCGGTTCACCGTCTAACCAAGATATCAAGAGAAGGCTGGATAGCAAAGGAGAAGTTTTATAGGAAGTAAAAGAACGCGGTGCAGAGAAATAGGATAGGTTTGAAACTACATAGTATGTAACGATACACATAGAAAGAAAAACGAAAGTGGAAAGTTCTACATCGGTACAATGCTTTACTTAGGCCGCTTATGACAGCAAACGGACAAACGAAGACACACACACACACACACAATCGTTCGGTAAAACGTTGCTATTTCTCAAAAAGAACTTGTGTGTTTCAGAAATAGGATTAAAAATACAATGATTGCTTTTGTCTCTATATTGAAAAAATTTATTTTCTAGGTAAGCATGGAAGGGGCTCAGGTATAATAATTGAGAATGATCAAGTTGTTTTAGGAGAAAACAAAAATTGTTTGTAATGTCATAAAATCTGGAACACTTGACAAAACGTTGAAACAATACGAGAGGAGTTATCTGTCAAAAGGGCACCCGTGAGCAGTAGTTGATTTACAAAATACCTCTTTAAAGTTTCATGTTCAGATTACTCATTCCATGTTCATTTTATCAAAAAATCTATAATGGCAAAAAATATTCTGCGTGTCTTTAGCTTTCCAGATCGTTAATATTACATATTTTTCAAATTTATCGATAAATGAATTTGGGAAAAGTCTATAAGGTCCTCTCTTTATGGAGTTGGGATTAAGTGACCATAAGCGTGAGTGTAATTTTTAATCTTTTCAAAATTTTGTATGTTGACAAGAAATGGATTCAAAAATGTGGATATCCGCAGGGCACCCCTTCGACGGGTTATCTTTCAACAGATAACTCTTCATGTATATTTTTGTGGACCCATGCCCTACAGCTCCTCTGTATTAAAAAAAAAAAAAAAGATTTTATTTTGAGGTGATTTTCACAAATCTAGAGCAGTTTTCTTTTATTAAAACAAATAAGTGCTCTTATGATAGGTTACAAATGGGTTTTTAAAATGACCCAAGTCAAAAGCCAAAAGTTTGAGTTTGAGATTCTCTCTCTACTTTTTTTGTATTACTTTGTATCTGTTTCAGGAACGTTATCCAGTGGAGTTTTCTGTTTATTTGTCGGAAAACCTAGATTTTCTATAAATGACTCGCTAGCATCAAGATTTGCCTCTCTCTTTGTAAACGTGTTAATTGCCGGATCCCAATTATTCACCGTCCTTTTTTGTTTAGTTGGTTGGGGTTGGAGTATCTGGTGGGGTGTAATCATGCTACGCGTAGCCAGTGAGTTAAATTACTAAAACGGAAATTTTTTAATAAAATTTTCGGAGCTTAACTTTGTTTTACTGTTCCAGGAAAAAGTAAGCGGACAATGCTGCCTGTACAAGGTTTAATGGAAACTCGCTCAATGTCAGTGACAAATCCTGACGATGACGTTGAAAGAGGACCAAACTTGTAAAACTAGGGAAATTGATTCTTTTAAAACTACAATTTATACTTCAAATTTTGTGACTAGATACAAATAGGCCTACCCTACCCACATCATCTGCTCAACAGCCTAGGTCTATTGTAAAATTTAAAACTCCTAAGTCATCCTCCTTAATTTGCCAACCCCTCTTCTCAGTAAAAATGTGACGTGCATACAGTTGAATCATATGAAACATAGCCTTGAGTGCAGAAATTCAGAGGTAGGTTTTATAATATGTCAGACATGCTTTGACTCAGACCACGCTCAGACAGATCAGTACTCGCTCAAAAGCGATAATAAATTCTTCTGTGATGAACAACATTTGCGTGAACTAATTTGTCGTATGTAAAAAATTGCATTATCTCTGTATCCGTTTTGATGGAAATTTTAAAGATGTTCATCCTGAGAGTTTTCTATCGCATGAAAGGAAGCACACGTTCGTTTTCAATTTATAATTTTAACAAAATAAATACCTATTACCTATAAATCTTTTCTTTTTCCCTTGTTTATTATTTTTTTTTGGTTGGTGCCGATAACAGCCTGTTGTAGGCCAATTACCACTGACAGCACCCCAACAAGATAATATGTATAAATGAATAGAACTTTTAAAAAAAATATGAAACAAAAAAAAAAACAGAAAAATAAAATAAATTAAATAAATAGATGAATAATAATAAATAATAATAATAAAAGTAAAAAAAAAAAATATGAAATGAAATGAAAAAATCATGAAAATAATGATGAGAGAAAAAAAACCGCACGCACGCACGCACACACACACACGGTCGCTTCAAAGACTCTACGCAAGCGATGAAGGTTGAGAGCCTGACGAGTCACTGGCCTGCAGAATGTCCTTGCATGCCGATTGAAAATCATGCTTCTTCTGAGACAGGATGTCCGATTCTCCCCCTCTGTGTTCTTTCTCTAGATTGTTATAAAGGGCACAAGCCCTTGCCAAGAATGTATGCCGTAAGGGCCCCTTATGCCGGCCTGTTATGTAGAATGTTTTGACGAGTCTTGCGTTGGGACGCGGCACCCTCAAGCTTATCTCCCGGAGCGGAGCAGGATCCCTATGCTTATTTAGAAGGTTTCCAGGTAGCCCAGAATCATGAGTTTTCACCTAACCTCCAAAGACTGTATTTCAAAGCCCTGTAATAATTCATTATAGTTGTGTTCGCGCGTTGACAGTTTCAACAGGTTCTGTTCAAAGTTGCTGGTAGTGGTGTGTAATCACACACTAATACAGACAACTTTTAACAGAATCTGCTGAGACTGTTAACGCACGAACACACCTTATATTCGAGTTCAAAAGGGTAATAAGTAAATATTTTGGCGTACACGTGCTTTAGAAACCTTTGCTGTATGTCCTCCAGCTTATCTGAATATTTCTTGAGAACAGGGTTCCATATCAACGCGCCGAACTCCAAGTGTGATCGTACAAACGAGTAGAATAGTATCATGAAAGTACGAATATTTTTGAAATCCCTGGTATTTCTAATAACAAAGCCCAAAGCTTTCTTGCACTTGGATATTAGCTGATCGAGATGGTGATGGTGGTCAAAAGCCAGACCACCAAGATCGCGCACATGTTCAGCCACAGCTACCCGCAAACCAGTATAATTTCTATGATGTTATTTTGATCGAGCTCACTTCTACGATATTCAAGCTTTCTCATTGGTTAGTGCTGCCAAAGTCACGATTCGGAAGACAATCGTCTGCCTAATTCAAAGACTCGATAAAAATTCCTTGTATTTCGTAGAAAATTATGTACATTCGACAAAAACCCTCAAATTCATCAAAATTTCTTGAAATCCACGGAATTGGTATCAAAGTGGTTGGTGAGTTCACGCGGAGTCGTCATTTTTTCGGCCTAATCCGCGGTTTCGGCATATATGAGAATTTGGCGTAACATTTACATATTCTTAAAGCCTTGAAAATTATGTACATAGTCTCATTGGATATCATGAAAAGTGGACCTCAAGCAGGTTTTTTCTCTTTCAATAAACATCATTTCAGTTCCCGATTGTTAATTTCATTAGCAGGGCTGCGGCGACCCCCCTGGGGGCTTGAGGAACCCCCCCTAATTTCCTGGATTGAGTGGCCCCCCCTGATGAGACCAAAAATGCACATATTTCAAAAATGAACAATCTGTCAATAACAAAAGGTCAAGTTTCAAGAAATAAATACTCGTGACCAGTCACGAAGCCATCAGCGTATTACTGATGCAGCTGTCAACCTTCAGTAATTTGAAAGTTCTTTATAAGATACTTGTGTCCCTCGCAGTAACTAGTTGTTCAGCAGAACGAGCGCTGAGTAAAGAGAAAATTATCAAAAGTCCTTTGAGGAGCTGTATGCTCGATGAGTGCTTATCTGCTACAATGAAACTAGCATCTGAAACAGATGTCCTAGACATCATTCCAAACAATGAAATCATCGACCAACTTGCCAAAAAATCAAATGTATACGCCGGGCTACTGAAAAAATGAAAGAATTAGAATAATCCACCCTGCACCCTATAAAACGAGTACCTACTATGATTTCAATTTTTCTTTTAACATTCACGAGTACACATTCTATGAACGTCTCATCTAATTTTTGAAAATAAATCTGAATTATTGAATGATCGTGTTTTTCTTCTCAGGAAAGCTGAAAGAGATTAAAAAAATCGGCCCCCCCTGGAATGCGTTTGAGTTTCGTTCCTCAAGAAACCCCCTTCACCGCAGCCCTGTCATTAGGGATTGTATTTATAGAGTCGGAGGGTACCAACATCGGGTACCCATGAGATACCCCAAGAATTCCCGCGATCTCCCTTTGAATACCCGGCGACTTCAAATAAAAATATGCATGCCTCTTTTGCACATTTCATATGGAGGATTAGAGACACTTCTTCAAAAAAATGACCTGTCGCGGTAAAAGGGTCTCTAGCATCAATTTTTCAGTCCATATATTTTTACATTAAAATCAATGTCAATCAAAAATTGATGCTAGTGACCCTTTTACTGCGATAAGTTGAAAAACCGGAGCGCCAAAGCCATAAGCAACAAACCCGCAGAGAAAGTGAAAAAATTTTATCTTGTCATCTTGTCTGTTCCTCTAGTCTTAAGAGAGAAAGAGAAATGAAAAACTGAAAGAAAGAAAAAGTGAAAAGTGGCCATTCAGGAAGAATAAATAGCTAATGACTGCTATAATTGGCTTTCTTTCAAAACTGTGAAAGGTTAATGAACTGGTTAATCCCTTATTAAGCTCAAAAAACCTTGCTGCTGCTGCTAAGCCGTTCATTGGCTTTGGCTTGACAGCACTAAAAAACACCACCAACTTGATAACACGTAGGAGAATGAAGTAAGTAATTTAAAATACTGAAAAAGCCCCATTGGAAGAAGCATTGACTATACACCCCACCCAGATGTACAGTCCTATTGTTATTAAGTGTGTGAATTTCTTGGATTGCCTTGGATACAAATAACAGATCGCGCCAGATGTTATGACGCGGGTGTCAGAGAGGGAAGATGTTCAGCGGTGCTCCTTCTCTTTTACTCTACCGCTCAACACGCAGCGCACTCACGTAGTTGTATCCAGCAAAACGATACCGTCTATAGCAATAGAACTATACATCTTGGTTACAAAGTAATGTATAGTCAATGGAAGAAGGGATGCTTGTATCAGAAAACTATAGTATAACAAATAATGATTGGATTTCTCATCAAAAAATTGTCTCAGTAAAGCAAATTTACATCTCAATTAGCTGCATTAAACTTCTTTTAAGAAGATCGAACCACTCCCCAATTGTTGATTTGGAATGTTGATTAGGATAAATGAGCGTTTTTCTCCAAATCAACATTCTGCATGTTTGTCATTCTTTTCTGCACGGCAGGATAGTATACTGTATCAGATGAAAGAGGCTATCAACTCCCATAAGAATACACAGGGATTATTTTGATTATTCGCTCAAATTAAAAAATTGGAAATAAGTAAGCAATTATGAGTTTATATTCAGAATTGGGAAGTTCTCATGTCTTTGAAAATGTACCGGCGGTCCTTAACTTATCTCTTGTTTCCAAATCTGAACGTTCTTGTGTATTTCTTATGGAGCATTGCTTTTAGGGCTTGGAATTTAACAGTTATTTAACTGTTATAACCGTGACCAAAAAAAAAAGTATTGATCTTGACCAATTGACCGATAACCGTTTCAAAAAATGATCGATAGTTAATAACAGTTATAACCGATATTTTATAACTCTCAAACGGTCATAACAGTTATCCTGACCAAAATAATAACGGTCAAACTCGCAACACCGAGCCAACACAGCAACAAGGTTTTGCAAAAAAGGCTCAATTCAGATTCAGCGCAAGACATACTTTTTGGCTGATTCATTTTTTGTAGTTCAGTAGTTATGAGTTGTGACTGGAGTGGAAACCAGAACAACAAGCCGTGGTTGGGCATAAATCAATCAGCAAAAAGAGTTTATCTTTACTAAACAAGATGGACAAGACCAAGAGATCCTTGTTTTGCTCGTTGATTTGTAAGCAAGAACAACCCTTTTATCTTTTGTCATTGCTGGTCACAAATTAATGATTACACCGATGTAAACAAAACTTCTCTGCAGTAAACTGGCGCGGCACTGCCGGGTTTACCACTGGTAGTTCATCCAACAGGTAGTTCATCCGTGTATGTTTGTGTTTAGACAAGATGAAATGAGTGTAAAACTGCAAAAAATAAGATGGGGTGGGGCGCATCAGTGAGTAAAATATAATAATGCTTGGCAAGTTGCAAAAAAGAAATTGTATCGGGAAAACAAAGTCATTTACCATTGTTAACGAGTGATGGAAATTGGAAAAATACCGGGAATTATAAAATACAAGCTGAAAAACCCGCGACTTTGTCGCTCATTCAATATTCTATGACGTCGAGGACAAAAAATCGATTTTTATTTCAATAATCACACATTGAACATACTTATAACTACCCATTTTTTAAATTTTGAATTTCGAGAATCAGTCGGTATTTCTTTTCTTCTAATTTCCCAATCTCCTCATCTATATCCAACAACTCCTTCTCGATGTGTTGGTGAATGTTCGGATATTTTCTTTTCATGTAAGGGGGGAGATATGGCAAGCGTTTCTTTGAGGTCTGTCATTCTAGCTTCCCACGTCCTTGCAAAATTATTTGATTTTCCTTCTCACTCATCACTGACATTGAAAAATTCTAATATTTATATGAATGATACCCAAAGTAAAATAATACGCCCCATGATCGATAAACTTGAACCACTCCTCTTAACTATTTCTTCTCTGAATTTGTCACCTGCAATTCTTAACGCCACAGACCATCACCCTAATTTGTATAGAGTTCGGTTTTAACCGCCTAACTCACTCTCCTGATTGTACTCTATGACCGTTGTACCCTCATTACCAGCATCGAAACATCCGTCGACCCTAATTAATATCTATGAAAACTTCAAATTACTCCAAAAACGCCATATATGATAATACTCAACTCAGAAGAAATTTTGTTTCCTAATTTTATTTCTTCATGAGTGGTCATCTTCCAATCACGATCGACACCGTGAAGAACAAATCTAACCCTTATAGTGCTTAGCCCGAGCCCGTAATTTCCAAAAGTTTCACAATGCCCCTCTACTTGTACAACTACTCTTTCTCAATTATTATCCCATCTATTCTCTGATCTCTGGGCTCCTTCCTCTCCAGCACGTCAAAACTTTCTTCCATCCTCAACGATTAGTCTGTATGTTTTCTGATTGATACCACGTCATGAAAAACTTTCCCAACTCACTGGATCTACAAAAATCAAGCACTTCCACCCTCACCCACATATACCGTCGCTCACTTGTGACCTTACTGCCCGTATTGTAACACGGAACAATATTGAGCAAAGGAATTGTTCACTGTAAACTTATTCACAATTGTCATCGTCCGACTTGCCCTTGTAACACCTCACTCACCAAGGAAGGAAACTACCCGCAGAAGATTGCATGCCGTTGTTGATCATATTCTTCCTACTCGATATTAAGCCTTAACGACCCACTCAATACTCTTGTACCCATACGACTCTTCTCGCTCACATCCACTATTCATAATACCAATCAAAAGTTCAACAAATTTATCATAATGTTCTTCTTTAATAATAAAGCAGACATTTCTTTTTTGCTGGTCAATAAATCAAGGTCTCGGCCACAACGATCTAGACCAGTGGTTCCCAACCTGGGGTCCGCGAAGCCAAGCCTGGGGGTCCGCAGAAGGTCTGAAAATAATTTCTTTTATTTTTATCCGAAAAAAATTGTTCTGAAAGGCGTTTTGAATAAGATTTCATGATATTTTAGGGCAATTTTTTCAAGGGTGCGGAGCCGGAGCTAAAAGAGCCAAAAGAGCGGCTCTGCTCCTCAATTTTTGTCATTTAGGAGCTAAGGGCTCGCTCCGCTCCGCAGTTTGCGGAGCTGGGGTCGGGTCGGCTTCGGCTCATTTCACCAGCTCCGCACCCTAGAATTTCCTCAACTCGCGGGGGGGGGGTCGATCCTTAAATCCCCCTCCCCTTTGTAAATAGGCCACTGATTAGTTCTGCTTCATTCCTGTAACATTTTTTCGTTGGGGGTTCACAAAAAAAGGCCGAAGCATTGAAGGAGTCCGTCATTTCCTAAAGGTTGGGAACCACTGATCTAGACCCACTCTCAGCCTCTGCGCTGGAATTGAAACCTTCCTCCCTCAAACGCCGCTTCCTAACTCTTACTATTGATTTTTTTGCATCCATGCAGCTCAATTCATGCATCTTCCAATCTACGCACCCGCAATCTGCTGACTCAATTCTCTCCTCCTCCCTATTGAATCTGAACTATTTAAACACCTCGAATTGAACCATCTACCCCTTATCTTAATTATCATCCACTTCTCCATAGCCTCCCCCATATGTCCGACTTGATCTGGCTAATAATCTCCAGGATCACAACACTGTATACCGACAACTCATTATAAACATTGTCTCTATGCCAATTTTATGACCCACCAGCGCCCTACTTCACCGACGGATCTAGTCTGGACTCGAAACAGGCAACGTTTACTTGATTCAAGAAATGATAATCAGTCATTGATTGAAAAAATTGTAGGATAGGCCTTACACCAGCCCTATTTAACTGGCGGCCCGCCGAAGATGTCAAAAATGCCCGCGAAAAGTACGTAATGGATACCTATACGTTTTTTCTCCCTCATTGAAAATTTTTCTGGCCCGTTGAAAATTCTTCACCGCGAAAGCGGCCCGATATGAAAATTACTTGAATAGGCCTGCCTTACACTCTTGTCTTTCTTATCTCCATCTCTTTACATTTAGCTCAAATTTCGACACGACTTTTATTCAACTAATTTCCCAAATCAACGCATTCATGTATTACTGCAATCTCTATCATCCGTTAATTATACATCTGTCTACGTCCTGTGGATCCGGATCATTCCCTGAACATAAAGCCCGGAAAAATAAACATTCAAACAAACTAAGAGGAATCGTAAGTGAAGCAGTCCCTTCGACTTGTGTAAGCGTCATAAAGAAATCATTCTCTCCCACCACACAACTGGTCATACGCGTTCCACCCATTCCAGCCTTTACAAAAATTTTATCTATTGCCCATCTCTTCACCTGCTCAACTAATTATCCTCAACCCCCGCTATAAATACACTTTGATCATCCCTCAATCAACCACCAACAACGATTGACTTGTCTTCATATTTAAGAATAATTCATATTCGTGGAACTTCATAATCCTTCCAGCACTTACTCACCTTTTTTTTTTGTACACACGACTCTCTTCCCTTCACTTTGCAGTATAAAATAACAAAAACTTCTCAAGTCGTCATCTGCTAAGTCGTATGTACTCTGAAATTGCAATAGCGCGTCTCACAAAAAGCCTGAACTATTTCACCAAACCGAAACTTTCTGAATCTCTGACCCGCAATTCCACGAACCATCACTTCAATTTGAATATTGATATTAACCAAATAATTCACTCGTACATACTCTATAACTCTTGCGCTCTTGCTGCCGGCATTAAGGCACACCGATTTCATCCAGCAACTCGCTCGGCACTCGTAGAAATACTCAACGCCAGCTTGTCTATACTCTAGAAATGATTAACATATCTCACAATAAGCTTAAACTACTTTGCCAAACCCAATCTTTTCCATATCTCTTACCCTTAACTCTCAACTTTGTAACTCTACCCACATTACAACACGAAGATTTACTCCGTAGACCCTCTCATCTCTTCACCTATAAGTTTATTTTTGGCTCGGTCAAAAAATCGTAAAAGTAGCTCCGTACAAAAATCGTGATATTTTTCCCCGGGAATTAGTGAACACAACTCAACGTGTTCCCTGTCAGAATTACTCGGCCGGTTTTTAAATTTCTCCTCTTGCTTAGCATTGTGAACGTTGAAATAAAACTTTATGCTCGCATCAATAAACACATGTACAGGAATAGGGATGAGATAGCAGCCAATATACGCTTAACTTTAAAGCTTTATTACAACTTTCCCAACAATGATTTTCTAAATTTTTTTCAAAAAGGTTGATTTCGGAGGTCTGACAATGTTATATACGAAATTTCAACTAAATCGATACATTAGGGGAGGAGGTTACTTGGACGAAAATTTTGCAGATGTGCTTTATAATATAGGAGGAGGAGGATAGGAGGATAGGAAACGGAATAATACTGAACAAAGAAAAAGAAAAAGTACCGGTACATAGCCCTAATAACAGAAACGGGCCTAAAATATACAAATTACAAACAGAAGAAAATGGTAAAAAAATAAAAGAAAAGTCGGGCTTGCTTCTGCGCTGCCGCAAATGCTTTTTTTTCCCCTTCTTTCTTCCAACTTTCAATTTTTTACCATGACCAAAATTTTTCTCTCATAACAGTTATAACCGTTATTGTCACCAAGTTTTGACCGTTTCACTGTTATGACCAATAACCGTTTGACATGAAATTTTGTGAGAGTTATTTGAGATTTAACTGAAAAAAAAAAAACTCTCAAAAGCCCTAATTTCTTTTGTTTCAATTCTAGAAGCACGGTATAAGATGAGGAGGTAGTGACACAAATGTATTCTTGGTGTGGTAACGCTGTCTGTGATTTTGAAATAGTTCTGACCATTCCAAGCGCAGCGCGTGTGTCAAAAAGGATGGGTAATGTAAAGAGTCTTATGGGAACGCCGCTACTTTCAAAAAATTATTGCAGGATTAGGAATCAGCCAACGCATTTGATACTCGGCATAAAAATACCATTTAATCTAGTTTATAAAATTTTGAAAGAATCATCCTTCTAAGTAGATTCTTGGAATTTTTATAATCCTTGGAAATTTCATCAATACTATGGTTCCAACCGTGACGTCTTGGCGCAGGTGGGGTGTGGAAAGAACACGGAAACTGCCGGAGTGTTTGCTGCAAACCTAGTGGAAGTTTGTATGTACAACTTTAAGACTGCGGACACAATTTTAGCGTTGTGTCATTACCTCTCATCTTATACCGTGCTTGCAAGTAAGTTGGGTCAAGTCATTGCGGAGCAAACATTGCCTTGTGACGTCACGACAATTTAGTCTATTCAACTTTGTAATTGTATGGCAGAGCTGATCTTGATTTGAAACAATGTAAAAAGAGAACCGGGTGATATTTCTTCTGTATTGATCATTGGGGGTAACCTAAGTTGTGTGAGTTGGTAGCTGTGTTTGAACGTAAGGGGGATAATTTTCAAGGGTGGAAAGCGCCCGTGCCGCGGGTGGTTGGCACCTTGGCAGGCAGTGAAAATCTGTCCAAATACAAATGCACGCTAGCGCTCCTACATGTTTTCTGCTGTAGGGATGGTGCCCTTGGGCAACTATAGTCCTTGGGCATGGCCGTCTTTAGTTTCAGGCCGGAATATTAAAGCTGGCAACGTCGCGGTGACAAAAAATACGGGGCCAAGTTTTATACACGCTCTTATGCAAAATTTTCAAAAAACACGTTAATTGTTGATTTACAAATAATATTCGATTCCAAAGGGAAAAAGTTGATACATACATCGAAAGAATAAACGATTCTCGATTTTTTGAGCCACATCTGGTTAAGATTGATCAACTACAAAGTACTGCACTTCGCCCTCTGTCTGACTTTTTTTTTTTTTTAAACGCGAATAACTCGCTTTGTAGTTGATCAATCTTAACAAAACGCGGCTCAAAAAATTGAGAATCGTTGGTTCTTCAAATCACATTCTCTTCATTTTTTTCAAAAACTTCACCGTATTTGTGTCAAAGAGTGTTTTTTGATGTTCTCCCATAAGAGACTGTACAAATGTCAGCCCCGTGCAATGTTGTCGAGTTTCGAATATTCCGGCCTGAAACTAGAGACGGCCATGCCTTGGGCGTTGAAGTGCTATGGGGGGAGGTATACTGGACAGCCATTTTGATTGCAAAAATGAGTAAACACAAGCCCAAACACTTCCGTTTTATATAATGAGCGGGGCTCTTTTGCTATCAAAATAGCTGTCCACTATACCCAGGTTAACTATACCTGCATCCTATAGCACCACTGAACTCTAGTATTAAAACGACTGGAATGTGTACACTTGCTTGTAACACAAGCTACGCTGTTAGACAGAGAGGGAAACTAACTCTGGGCAGAAAGATGTTCTCTATCCTTATCTTGCTACTGTGAAGCGTGCTGTTAGGATTGTTAGATACCGGCAGAAGTATTTTCATTCGGATCTGTTTGATTATTTTGTACTTCCCGGTGAAGAAATACTAAATAGATTAGTTTTCCATGACGTCACATCACCGATATCTGTAGACCAAACAAAAGTACCCAATAAGAAGAACATCAGCTTCCAGCAGCTTAATTATGCTTATAAGAATAACATAGGAACATTTTGATCATTCATCTGCACTTCAGAATGAAAGAAAAGTTAAGAATAAAAAGTGAATTTTCACACAGGAAAGCTTCAAGATCCTGAATATCAACTTTTTATCCTTAACTTCTCTTTTATTTTGAAGTACTGATGAATGATCGAAACGTTCCTGTAGTAATCTTACAGGAATCAATATGCCGTTTGCTGAAATATTGCTGTTATCAATAGATGTAACTAGATGTAACGTCACAGGAAAATTGATCTATTTTTTTAAAATTATTTGTTTGACTTGTAATAATGGTCAACAGCTGTGCAGCATACAATTGTACAACAAGCTACAACATAGCATCCAATATTAAGTTTCATAGGTGAGTCTTCCTTAAATAATGAAGATAGAATCACTTCATATGGATTGTGTCTGTATACATGTCATAGTAAGCTATTCAATTGTTTTAATCATTATATTTTTGTTTTATGAAGTTTTCCGCTGAAAAGTAAGGAACGTCTCTTTGCAATTTGTTCTCTCTATAGCACTGTGCTTTCCCATTTGTTTGTGCTTAAATTTTATTTCCCTTCAGTTTTAATAGAAAACTACATGTGAGGAGTTATCTGTCAAAAGAGCATCCGTCAAAGGGGTGCCCTTCTTTTGGATATACAAATTTTTGAATTGTTTGAGCCTGGACAAAACATCTCAACAACAAGCAATACTAGAGCAATACTACATGAAGACATTGAATTACCAAGGAAATTTTATTATTAAGTATTTGTACTTGCCGCGCATATTGTTATCTTCCTTATTACCACAAACATTGATACAGTCGGAGTCCGCTACCCTTAATTTTTTTATTACCTCGACCATTTCCCATCAACATATAAAATTTTGGAAAAATGAAAAATTGCTCTCACGCTTATGGTCAGTGGCCCAGAGATGTTCAAAATAGGTTTCAAAATCTATTTAAATAGTAAATAGAAATATCTTTGTAGAAATCCTATTTAAATATGTTCTAAATAAAATAGTCACGCAAAGTATTCAAATACATAAATATAAATAGGGTATTTAAATAATAAATACTTTTTGAAAATTGTTTTTTTTTCTTCTTCTTCTTTTTCACAAAGAAACTTGGGTATTTTAGTTTTTGGCTTGAACAAGACAGCCTCATACTCTTTTTGCCGACTGCTATTGCTATTCCGGAACTCTCAAAAGTTGGAGTCTGGAAAAGAGGGTTTCTTTTCTGGGTCAAATAGATATTTTTTTCCAGTTCAGATCCAGGTATGTTGATATCCATGAAAATTTATTGAATTTGAACACGTAAAATGCTACAAATCTATTTATATTTCAAGTTATAGCATTTAAATACAGTACTTTTATGAAGAAAAAAGCTATTTAAATAGTAAATAGAAAATAGGTCTCAAAAAATCTATTTAAATAGAAAATAAAAATAGGTATTTACCTATTTAAAAATAGGTACTTATATTTTGGTAGGTATTTATATTTTCGCACATAACTCAACCGGCCATCTCCATAAAAGAGGCATCTGAGGTACACATCCGTATGGCATTCTCTTGGACTCATTTGTCGATTAATTTGAAAAATAATTTATGACACGCAGAATATTTTTTGTCATTAATAATGACAAAAAATTTTAAAATCAACTATTGCTTGAGGGTGCCCTTTTGACAGGTAACTCCTCATGTATGGTATTCTATTTTCTTTATACAGATGCGCCAGCCAGAATAAGATGTTCCCTAGGTTGTAGTAACTCATTCTTTTATGCCTGCCAGCTACAAGTACCATTAAGTAATCAAACAGCATTCAAGAACTTGCATTCTTTATTGCAATATTCCTCTTCAATTTCTTTCTCAAGTTTCCTAAAAGAAAAATCTTTTACATTACCTAATTCATCTTCTTCTGGGCAGGTCCCAATTAATTAATTTATTTATTTATTCATTCATTTATATTTTATTTATTATGCAGATCTACATACAGGAATGGATCTTTCTATGCAAACAGTCTCAGCCTGAACCCATGAATACACAATTCACAAAGCTATTCCAAGTAATATTCTATCAGGGTCATTTTCTCGCTAGCAAAAATTTAATGAATTTTGCTGCACTATGCCTCCCTACTTTGTAGTTGTATATTGTTTATGCGTCTTGTTGTTGTTGTTGTTGTTGTATTATACTCTTGGAACACGTTTCATGTCTTTCTGGTGACTATTCAAGACGGTTTCCAACCAAAGTTGATTTTATACTTTTACAATTAATAAAGAAGTTATGATCCGACAAAGCTTTTCAAATTCATTTTTCAAGCGTTTACAGGATGGATATTCCGACATTGCATAATGCGCACCTAAAGCTACGTTTACACGAGCGACCAAGTTGCTGCGACTAGGGACATTTAGGACTTAAACGACCAGCGAGTCGAGCGAACTCAAGCAAACAATTCGCTAGAGTGAACATACATGACCAACTTTTGCGACTAGTCGCTAGCGAGCTAGTCGCAGCGTCTTGGTCGCTCGTATAAACCTAGCTTAATGACTACAAAGTTTTTGCTCACCAGCCAGCCGTCGCAGTGGCTGAGTGGGTCGAGGCGCTCCTGCTGGAACGTCAGCCGCTTGTTTTATTTACAAACTTTACGTTTTCTCTCACAAATCAAAATCTGATGATGATCAGCGTGACGTCATTCATGGAAGAAAATCGCAATTGCCTTATGAAATGCAGACTGCAGAGATCAGTGATTTCAAGGAATGGAACAAAATAATATTATTTCATGAAAACCATTCTTCTGTTTTACAAAAGATGCACCGGTCTACAAATTGAATAAATCAAAATATACCAAAAAACTACAAACTCAATAGACTAAATTGCCGTGACGTCATTCATGGATATTTACTGATAACAGGCATCAATACTCCGCAATGACTTACCCCATCTTACTTGTAAATTCAAAACAAAAGAAATGAAGAAATACACGCGGGAATGTTTTGATCTGATGTTCAGATTTAAAAACAAGAAATAAGTCAAGAACCGCAGGTACATTTTCAAAGACATGAGAACTTCCCAATTCTGAATATAAACATGTAATTACGGTTTGATTGGTAGAGGCCAAACTTGGGGGCGTTTGCGAAAATTTCGTTCGCGTTTGTTCCCGTTCACATCTGAAAAAAAAACGTTCGCGTTTGTTTGCGTTCCTTCATGAGCTTGCCTCCGTTCGCGTTTGCGAACGAACAAAAAACCTTCGTTTGCGTTCGTTCGTTCCGTTTGTTGCGATTTTAGCAAACCTATGAAATGCAACTATGGAACGACAACAATCGGCTCCGGAGCGCAATGAACTGGCTCCGGAACACAATGATCCGACTCCGGAGCACAATGAGCCGGCTCCGGAGCAATACCAATCTGGAGAAAGGGAATTTTTCTTCACCTCAGTGGCGTCATCTACAGTTGAACACAAAAAGCCAAGAACGAGTCGTTCATCTCGTTCGTTTGCAAATTTTGGTCGTTTGTTCAGTTCGCGTTTGTTCCATAGAAATTTTCGTTCGTCGTTTGCGGTCGTTCGTTCGTTCCTCGCGCACGTTCGCGAACGAACTTTCTTTTTTTAAAAAAAGTTCTACAATTTTTGTGCGAGCAGAGCCTCTACCAATCAAACCTTAATTATTGTTTTCTTTGCACGGAAAAACTAATATCTTAATTATAAACATGTAATAGCTAACTTGTTTCCAGTTTATGAATTTGAGCGTATGATTGAAATGATCCCTGTGTATTCTTATGGGAATTGATAGCCTCTTTTGATCCGATACAGTATACTATTGCATTCTTTCAATTCCTGTAATCAGTAAATGTCCGTGAATGACGTCACGGCGATTTAGTCTATTACTTAGGTTTTGTTGAAATGAGCGCGGCACACAGAGGCGCGGCGTCCTATGTTTTTATTGAAAAGAAATGGAACCATATTATGTATTTTTTTCTTTGACTATATATCATGTGCATAGATGACAAATTAAGAACGGCTTTTAACACAGGTCTTTTGGGAGAACTGAACGACTATCCGTTCAATCCTATGTAAAATCAAACGGCGTTTTTGCCTTGTTCTTTAGTTTGTCACCAGTGATTATGTGGACTGCGCTAAGGCGTATAAAATGAGCGAAAAACGCGTCCAAAGCAGTGTTGCCAGACGGCCGGTATTTTACCGGAATGGCCGGTATTTTTGTCAAAAAACAAGGGCCGGTATTTTTTTTCTACCGGCCCATTAAAAGGCCGGTATTTTTTAAAAATCTTAAAATCACGCTTGAAATTTATGTAATTTTCAATCAAATCATGGTGCGTTAGGCCTTGAAGCGAGAAGCAGAGGAGTCATATATTATTATACAATGATAATTTTTGCTTTTAATTGATTAATCGCTCCATCATTCGTAAACTTTTTTTTTTTGCTTGACACTTTCAAAAGAAAGAAGGCCGGTATTTTTTAAAATTGGATCTGGCAACGTACAGCGTTTTTTTGAAAGCTGTGAAGAAGCAGAAGAAACTGTATTCAATGCTACTGTGAATGTAGAGAATAATTTGGACAAGCACATCCGCGCCAACTTAGAACAATTACCAATTACTGTTTTTTTTTGTAAGCAATGACATTTAACATACATAATTTTGTACAATCAACAAATCATCAAAAAACAGACTATGTAAGTCGAAATTTTTTTGAATAAATCTTGCTATCAGCTCAAAATCATCTTACTCGAAAATCTCTATACCTAACTCAAATTGAAGAGGAAAAGTGTTTCCCTTGATTTTCAACTTAGACAGATTTGACTGTGCTTTGAAGAACTGAGGATTTTTTTTGCAAAAAACTCCAAATTTAGTGACTGTTATGATTGAATACTTGTAATTAGATAAAAGAACGGCTTTGCCTGCACAAAATTGCAAAGAGTATATTTATACTTATAACGTTTTGACTGGACCAGCAGTCTTCATCAGAATGAACTAACTAATACTTGATGATATTTTTGAAAATCTTTGTCTTTTGTTTCTGTGTCAAACTCATAAGAGTGACATTATAGCCCAGTTTTCTATGACGTCAATCAGCGGATAAACGCTAGCAGGCTTTGAGTTGCTTAAGAGCTTTGCTCCAGCTGGCATGTTGACTCTCATAAGAATAACACAGTGAGCTAAGATCAACGTGTTCCTAATTAAAAATAAGGAATTTCTTAGATACTACAAGTTGATGAACAGACGCTGAGAACATAATAGATTTTAAATATATATCTCTGATTTCTTGTTTATTTCTAATTTTGAATTATTTATGTAATGATCTTTGCTCCCAATGTTATTCATATGGGAGTCAACAAGTCAGTTGGAGCAACGTTGGGTAGTTTTGCTACAGTTATTCCATAGAAACCTAATCTGTTTGCGATATTTCGCGATGCTATCGCGATACTATCGAATGAGTATTGATATGTGATGTCATAGGAAAACAGTCCTATTACTGCAGCTATTCATTATTACATCCTCCTGCATATGAGGCAATACAAACGCACCCAAAATTGATCAACTAAGAAACTATCCCAGATAAGAGGATGAAAGAAGCAAAAGTATAAATGGAATAAATTTTTACTCAAATTTTGAAATAAGTTCTTCACCTCAACTTTCTACAAAAATTTACTGTTTGATTTGCTTGATTTTATTTTTTCTTTCTTTTCAATATTAGAATGACCTTGCTTGGAAGTATTTTAATTATTGCGGATATTTGTTGAATTGACTGAGAAGCTTCCCATAATACCGCCACCAGTAACTAGAAATTTTCTTTCCAGAATTGTAATTAAACATTGCCTTCCTTCCAAATAAAGAATTCTTTGTAAGAACAGTTTGGGGGTGCCTTATTTACATCGCAGATAATTTGATGCGACTACAGCTCATTGTAAAATGACTAAATGAGGAATTTTGAGAATTTTTTGTGAAAACTGTTTCTGATGATGAGTACCATTAACAGGAAATGCTGGAGCAAAATTAATCAATTTTTCATCTTACAATCTGAAATAATATTCAAGGATGAATTATAAAGCGCTGCCGCTATGATGGGCAAAATACCTGATGTTCCTAAATTTTGTCCAACTCAAATGAAAAAATGAAATTAATTATTTATAATTATGTTCTCAAAAGATTTGTCTGAGAGAATACTCTATAACATTTGATAATCAAATTATCCTAAACGCTTCAAATGTTCCTGAATTTTTTATTACGTTGATTTTTGCCATAAGACTCCATGCATTCCTGAATAGAAGCGGGCGCTGATTGTCAACGCCGTCTATCGACGCGTAACGGAACTGGCACAACATTGGCGACAACACTTTGTACAGTGGTAATAAGGAACTATAAAGATAGGTATGCGCAAGTGATAGGAACGCGTCCGTCACCATGCTGATAAAGTCTCAGGAGGAGCAATTTCAGTTACATCCTAAGAGAATTTAAATCATCAAACCTCAAAATACAAGAATTCTAACTCCAAAATGAAGTGAAACGCGCTTATTTTTTATTTCTAATCATATAATCTATCTAAAATCAACCAAAATTCGATTTTGTGATTTGAATTTTTCTAACAGCATTCCTCAATCCTCTTGAAACGGCTCCTCCTTTGACTTTATCAACATGGCGACGGTCCTCGTCTTATCACTTGCGCATACCTATCTTTATAGTTCCTTAGTGGTAATAGGCGCGTGTCAATACCTCTTTTCTTATACCGTGTTCATAACGCACCAACACTAGAACACTACTGGATAATTGGTGACGTCAAATTTGTAATCTTAGAATGAACCAACTATAAGGCCGAAACCAGAGTGAATCCGAGTTGCGGAACAAATACGAGAACGATTCACAAAATTACACAGTGCTTATGAGCAACGCGAGAACAACAACCGAGCAATGCGAGGGATTAAAATCTATATTATTATTTTTGGCTCTCCTTTTGTTATCGGTCCTACTGTTTATAAATTTTAAATTTTTAGCTTTCGATGTCTGCGTTCGTTTGCGTTGTAGGTTTTTGAGTTATCATCAGCTCAAAGCGTTTGGGCCGGCCATCCGCAAGGATTGCTATGTATAATGTGCGCGGGGCAGAGATGTACGAAAATATAAATAATAAAATAGAAATACCTATTTTTGTTTTCTATTTAAATTTAAATAGATTTTTTGAGACCTATTTTCTATTTACTATTTAAATAGGTTTTTTCTTCATAAAAGTATTTAAATGCTCTAACTTGAAATATGAATAGATTTGTAGCATTTTACATGTTCAAATTCAATAAATTTTCATGGATATCAACATTTATCAATTTAACATGACTGGATTCTGAACTGGAAAAAAATATCTATTCAACCTGGAAGAGAAACCCTCTTTTCCAGACTCTACACTTCCACTTACACATACACACAGACCATTTGGCTCTCCTTTCGTTATCGGTCCTACTGTTTACGCATTTTAAATTTTTAGCTTTCGATGTCTGCGTTCGCGTTGTAGGTTTTTGAGTTATCATCAGCTCAAAGCGTTTGGGCCGGCCATCCGCAAGGATCGCTATGTATAATGTGCGCGGGGCAGAGATGTACGAAAATATAAATAATAAAATAGAAATACCTATTTTTGTTTTCTATTTAAATTTAAATAGATTTTTTGAAATCTATTTTCCATTTACTATTTAAATAGGTTTTTTCTTCATAAAAGTATTTAAATGCTCTAACTTGAAATATGAATAGATTTGTAGCATTTTACATGTTCAAATTCAATAAATTTTCATGGATATCAACATTTATCAATTTAACATGACTGGATTCTGAAATATCTATTCAACCTGGAAGAGAAACCCTCTTTTCCAGACTCTACACTTCCACTTACACATACACACAGACCATACATGTTCAAACCAAAAACTAGAATACTCAAGTTTCTTGGTGGAAAAAAAAAAAAGAAAAAAAACTATTTACAAAAAGTATTTTATATTTAAATACCCTACCTATTTATATTTATGCATTTAAATACTTTGCATGACTATTTTATTTAAAACACTATTTAAATAAGATTTCTATGGACCTATTTCTATTTACTATTTAAATAGATTTTGAAACCTATTTTGCACATCTCTGGCGCGGGGTTTGTTCACTTTGACCAGGTTTACCAAAAATTGTAAAATAATTGAAAATGGGAGTAGAACTATGGCGGTCTGCCGTACAAGAAATAAATGATGTAAATAAATGACGCATGTCACAAAAATTTTAAAATTTTGGATCACAATAAAGGTGTTATAATTATCTTTTTTTGTTTAAAATAGATCGGATTATGCAGGAATGCAGGATTAGGATTCATGGATGAATTTCAGGAACTATTTTTGATGAAGAATTTGATTTTCAAGTCAGTTTAAAGATATACAATATTATTTGTTCTCTCAAAATTGCAACAAGGTTGTGAAAGAAGTCAATTGGTATAATTAATTGTTATTATAGGCAAGCGTGTTTCCAGCTATAGACATGCTCAAACGTTTTGTAAAATAATTAGTTGACCATAGAGGGCCTTCTATATAGTCAAAGCATAAAGTATGAAATCACAGTTTATAATTCAATTTTTTTAAATAGGCTATTATATTTATATCAATTTAATGTGAACCTTAGCTGAAGAATATTGTATTTTTCATTTGTTTCTTTCTGCTGGGAAAAGAGTCTAAAATGTTTTGGAAAGAGGAAAAGAGTTGAGAATAAGATTATAGGTCATATGAAATTTAAAATTATACAAACCTGAAAACATTGGTAGTCTTTTGAATGCCCGTGGAGTATTAGACAAATTCATAATTTATGTATTAAAATTGTACAATGATCTCTCCTCTTTCTATTATTCTTAATTTCTTATATGCATTAAAGTTCCATTTGTAAGCCCTGTAATGTATTGGGTAATGTTTACATACAAGGCATTGCTGGGAACTTTGACCATTGGAATTACAATGAAAAAAACAGAAGTTTTCTTTATAAAATGAATATACTTTTGTTAAAAACATATTCATTCAAACATTTTTTCTAACATAAAGTAGAAGTTGGCTGATTAGGTTTATCTGCCTATGATCACTTCCATTAGTACAATATTATAGTTTCACCTTTTCCAATCCCTATTTCAAACTTATTACCTGCAAGACACAATGGAGGCGCGCCGTCGGCGCGCCGTCCACTCTAGTCCATTCTAATCGCTTGCATTCAGGCCTAATGTAGACTTGCGTGGTGTTTGTTGTTTTCCTTATCAGTCTTCTGATTAAGGCGCTAGAGGTATTCTCGCTCAATGTAAACAAACATCGTAGTGGAGTGCGCGGGTTGGTGCGCGGGATGTTCCCATCCCAAAATCCGAAAAATGAAGTGGAATTTACACGTAAAAAAGTCCACTTCATTTTTTCGTTTCTCGGATGGGAACATCCCGCGATGTTTGTTTACATTGAGCGAGAATACCTCTAGCGCCTTATTCTGATTAAGCGCTATTCTGATGAATCCACATAGCAACGTGTTTTGTGTTTTGTACAGTTCTCTATCTATGTTTTGTTGTGCGAGGCAGTATGCGGCGTTCAATTATTTTAAATTCGTCAAAACTTCGACCATACGTTGGTAGGCTCTGTTCATGAATTATTTGTTGTAATCTTCTGAATTTTAATTATGTAGCTAGATTTAGATTCATCTTGTACGTATTTTCATCAGATGGAACTGTGACAAGAAGTATTGGTACGAAAACTCGATCAAAAAAACCGAGCGAATACACGCAGAGATGTGTCTTGCGGACCCTTGGTCAACCTGTACCTTCAACTCATCCTCATTTGTTATCTGTAGGAGAGGTATCTATTTTTTTAATAGAAAAGCTTTCGGCGCACCTGGATATGATACTCTCAGCTCTATTGTATTGTCTTTTACACAGTTACTACCCGGCTTGAAAGTCGAAGAATTTAAAACGCGTCGGAATAATTTGATGAAGTTGATCGTGGAAGATGTCGTTAAAAAGTACGGAAAGACAATGCCAGTCGTCATAATTGTTCCGTCAGCGACAAAGGCGTATATGTCAGGAAAAATACCTTATGTCTTTCGTCAGAACAGCGATTTTCTGTATCTCAGCGGTTGTCTTGAGCCAGACACTGCGCTGATTTTGAGTGGTAGAACTGCTGAATCATACAATTCGACTATATTGTTAAGACCGCACGACCAGAATGCATTATTGTGGGATGGACCTAGAACTGGTGAGAACGTCTGTTATTGAAACACAAACGCCATCGGATCATTTAACAATGTTTTTTTAAGGCGTGGAGGATGCAATTCAATTATTTGGTGTTGATGAAGCTGGCACGACAGACGAATTTTCCAACCATTTGAGCAAGATTGCCGATGAATATTCAGAGCATTTGCTCTTTTATGATTCTCCAAATTTTTTTGGCTTACCTTACCATAACACCATCTCTAGTCATATTCAAAAACGCGGTATCACTGTCAGTCTATTTTCTAACGCTTCTTCTTTTGACGCAGTCCTTATTCTTACCACATGATTATTTCAAAGGTACTTGAAATGTTGTTGTCCTAGTTTTCCCGTGCGGCGACTTATTTGCACCAGTTAAGAGTGATAAAATCACGAGCGGAGCAAGAATTGATGAGGAAAGCTGGGGAAATATCGTCCGCGTCTATAAACCGTACCATACAGATCACGCGAACCGGTTTGAGCGAACATCAGTTGTTTGCGACGGTTGACTACGAGTCACGAATGAGGGGAGCTGAAACATTGGCGTATGTGCCGGTGGTTGCAACTGGAACAAATGCCAATATCATTCACTACATTGAGAACAAACAAATGCTCAGCGAAGGAGAATTACTTCTCATGGATGCAGGTAGACGAAGTAGTCGGTATATCTTCAAAAAACTCAATTGAGAACAATCAATTTTATATTTATAGGCTGTGAATATCATGGATATTGTGGTGACATTTCACGAACTTGGCCGGTGAGCGGTAAATTCAATACGTATCAACGAATTCTATACGAGATCGTTCTGGAAGTGCAATTGAAACTCATCTCGTTATGTGAAGAAAGAATGTCATTGGATGAGTTACATAAGACCATGGTTCACTTATTAGGGCTATATTTATCAAATGAGAAAATTTTAAAGCATAACATTTCTAGTTCTAATGAACTCCTTTTGGTTTGTTATTATTACACTGACATTAGGGTTCCATTTTACGTTCGCGTATACTTATATGTTAATGTTGGCTAAATTTTCAGTTAGCGCATGAATTGTGTCCACATCACTGCAGTCATTATTTAGGAATGGACGTTCATGACGTACCAACTATGCCTAAAAACGTACCTTTGCAAGCAGGTATGGTATTGACCATAGAACCAGGTACGTTTTCGTTGACTACACCGTAGTAAAGCAGTGCTACGCTCCTAGCTCCCTACATCCATCCCGCCTTTCTTTTGTCTCGTTTCCTTTTTAACTGGTTTAAAACTGCAGCAAATTACATCTTTACGCGCTCGGTTAAAAAGTTCACCTTGTTTGCTCAATACTTGCAAGATAGAGAATTTCCGCCGTCCGCCACTTTGGTCTCGTTCAATATAATGAATATGTACTCCAATATTCCTGTCATGCGTGCTATCAATATAATGTGTGACATTCTGTCCAAAGAAGGAGTTGATTACAGGGTTGTTTGTGAATTCAAAAAATTAATCACGCTTGCTGTGAAGAAGAACCTCTGTTCCTTTTGAGATTCGATTTATTTAATAAGGGACAGCCTCCCCATGAGAGGACCTTTATCAGTCCTTATTGTCGATGTCTTCATGAACCATGTTGAAAACAATATCCTGTCTTCTACAAATCCCTTCCCCTCCAGCATTTCGAGTGAAAACGTTAAGTGGACGATGTTTTTTGTATCTGAGCTGGTTCCTTAAAAGCTCTTCAAGAATTTTGCTCTAACCCAAACTCTAGATACCTCTCTATGAAATTCACTATAGAGGGGGGTCTTTCGAACCTATCCTTCCTCGATTTACATCTCTCCCTTACTCCCAATGTCTCGCATGAATACGCTAGTTCTGTTTCTGTCTCCATTTCTATCTTTTGAAAGCCTACCTTCACTGGCGTTATGATAAATGACGGATCTCTTCATCACCATATTCATCAACGTGCGGGTATCATGACATTAATACATTGGTTAATCTCTATTCCCTTATCTAATAGTGCGTTCAAACTGGAACTTGACACTATAAAATTCCTATCCTTCTTCATGAGTAACGGACTTTTTCAAACAGTGTTTCTTTTATCATTGTTCTTTTGTATCCTGCCAGTCGGTGGTCTACTCGCTATTCCAAAACTGGCTACAGTTTGTATTCTTAAACTTAAATAATTAATTTTTTCAATTAATTAGGAATCTTCCTTACGTGTTTGCACGTATTTCCTTTTACCTTACTAATGACGTCTACTATTACTGATGATTTAATCCTTGTACAAGGAATCATCTTCAAAAAAGCGATTCAAGTTACAGATCATGGTAGAAAAAATGAGATCCGGCTGATCACAGAAAAACTGATCTGTCGGATCACAAATCTTGGATTACAAGCTCAAAGTTGGACATTTTCTGCAGACATAGTGTATGGATATACAATTAAAAAGAAAGTAAAAAGCTCTCAAAAGAACTACCTGATTTGAATTGCGTGGATTATTTACAATGATTCAAGTCACCAATCTGTTTCTCTTGCAACAAAAATTATTCAATAAGATTCAAAAAGAAAGAAACCAGAGTCAAGTTCACAATGGTTTTATCTGTAATCAGATATCCAATCCGCACTCCCCCCCCTCCCCCAATTCAAATGTGGATCAGCATTTGTGGTAGCGTGCTGTAAAACATGATACCCCAATGATCTACTGCCTCCCTCCAACCAGATTCATTGTCCAATTTTCTGACTAGCTCATCTTATGATGCACCTTGCCTTTCTTTTATAAAAAAAAACCTACCAATTGTGTTTGAGCCACATTCATCAGAACAACTCCTTTACATTACACTCTTTTTGGGGCTCTTGCCTCCTTTGGCAAGGTAAGAGCCCATATGCCACCGCAAAAAAATCGAAAGAAAAGAGATTCTCACCCAAAAAAAATGTGTTGTGATGTTACTCAAGTTATACATACATTCTCTCATTTTATTTTGGTATAGCAATTTGTAGATTTTGGCAGTCTTTCATTTTGGTAAAGTCAGGGAGCAAAAAAAAAAAAAAAAAGGAGAGACCCCTATACTGAGGCGCACAGCAAGCAGCGACTCAGTCTTGTTTGAATATGTGTTGTTTTTATTCATTCCTTTTAAGTTTATGATCATGATTGCTTTCTTGTTTTGTTCTCTTTTATTTTGTATTTGTTTCAACAGTCACAATATTCTATCCCCCAGGTCTATACATATCAAACAGAAATACAAAAATAGCATCAGAATTTCAAAATATGGGAATTCGTATTGAAGATGACGTCTTGATTACAAATACTGGTTTTGAAGTGCTCTCTAAAAACTGCTCTAAGACTGTTAATGATATTGAAAATCTAATGCTGAGTGGTACAAATCTTGTAACCTGAGGAAATAAGATTGTTTTATAATTAAAGTGACTACATTGCATTGTCGTTTTTCTTTTTTTTTCAGTTATTGCTGTCCATAGTTTATCCCTACAGTACTTTATTTGAAGTTGTATTCATGAAAATAATTCAAGAAAATGCAGTGCGCTCTGCTACATGCTTACTGAAATTTTTGATCAAGTCAATAATACCTCAGTTGTGGAAGGTAACAGTGGCGTATCCAGGATTTCCTTGAGGGGGGGGGGGATTTCCAAAATAGCAGGTCCAAAGAAAACGGATCTACTCTTCAATGAGTCAAGTAATGCCCACAGTGAAGGAGAATATCCAAATGTGACCTTGCACAACACGCCAACGCCCTTCCGCTGATAGGATCATAGAGTTAACGTATGTTTTTCGTGACAGGTCACAACTAATCATTCTCTTACCTGCCTATAATACAGAAACATGAGTATGATTGAATCAAAAGAAAGGGCATTATTCAGTGTATTTGAGTAAACAAAAAGAAAAAATTCAGAGTTACAATAAAATTCAATCTGTTTCCATTTGCTCTTCTTCAGTTTCTGACTTATTTGAACTACAAGATTTAGGAGCAGAATTACCTGTTGCAGTCACAAATACCCGTTTCATGTTTAGAACTTTCTGAGTTTTTGCTGCAAATTTCAAAGGCTTTGATACGTTAATGGAGAAATAGGTTTGCCTCGAGGCTGATTCATGTTCTTCAAAAAATACAGCTGTACCAATAATCTCTTCCCAAGATCCACCAAAAACCTGCAGGGGAAACAGTAGTATCACAATTGTGTAGTAAAGTAATTCTTGAAGAAATCGTCATCTTCCTATGTATATTAATTACAATCAAAAATATGTTTCAGTAACATTCATTTCTTCATTTCTTTCAATCTGAGTAATATACAAATTGTGACAATGTACATTTCTTCTAAATATCTAGGACTAATACTTTTTAAAACGGGATATATATAATGGCACGCGAATGAAAAATATTCGCACGCGAAAAAAAAATGAAAACAGCTGATTCTTATATGTCACGCGATGACACACACACACACGAGCCTCTTAATAGATTTTGACGGTAAATGTAATATTCCAACGCGATAAAACTACGATTATAGTAGCCAATACCTGAATTTGTCATGTCTGATCAAGTGAATGTGAATAATGTTTCTAGGCATTACGAAATGAAATTTGCAGGTCTGTGATTACGAGTGTTTATTGCGGGTAGTACGAGTTCCCAGTGTATGATTCTGTGCGCCATAGCTTTTACGTGATCTCTATTTTCTTTGAAAAAATGGATTTAACGCGCGTTAGTGAATATTCTGACACTAGTGCAGATGAAATTAGTAATGTACATAGATCTCCAAAAACGAAAAAAATCGAATCGAGTTTGGGTTGAACAGAAATTGTACAACACATCGGAGGAGGCTTCTCTTGGCCTTAAAATGCAGCAGAAAAAAGTGGTGTCTGCAGCTTCCAAGACAGTTCCCCTTGGACAAAAGCGGAAAAGAGGCAGGCCAGCCTTAACAAAGAAAGCGTTACTAATCTAAGTAAACTAATTTTTCAAAATTTTGAATTTTATTTTATTTTTATTTTATTTCGCGTGCTAAAAAATGGCGTTCATTTTTTCTTCTCTTGTTTGAAATAATTATAATCGCGTTCAATAACGTTATATTTATGCTGAAATTTTACTTTTATCGTGTACGTTTTGTTTTCGCGATTACTTCAATTAAATGTTAGTGATTTCCCTTCTTTTTTCTCGTGTATTCATTATTCCTTCGCGTGCCGATAAATGCATCCCTTTTAAAACTACACACGCCAAGATAGTAGGGGAATAAATAATTATAATACCAAAATCTTTTTACCCGAGCTGAAAAATTAGTTCAATTGTCATTGTGAATTGAAAAAATTGAGTAGGAAACATTAAGGAAAAGAAACATATTTATCGTTCAATTTTAACACACAAAAAGAGCACAAGACTTTTCTGACGATAGCGAAACGTCAGCGGTGAAACTGTAATTATGAATATCATATCTTTGAACTCGTAGACAAGGTTTCGAACGTTCAACGACCTCAGATAATGATAATGATAATAAATTCAGAAAAATTTGGGTAAGTATGTGGATTTCATTCACTTACTTTGCTTCCTAGCTGCAAAATAGGTTCATTTGTATCCAGCCCTAGAACTTTACACTTCTCAAGATCCTCGTCGAAGTATTCTTCAGTCATATCATTGAAATTTGTAAAAATAAGTACATCTTCATCATCAAATTCCCAGTCTTCTTCCTTCAAACTTGAGCGTTCCTGCACGGAAAAGTTTTGAACATGTTACAATACGATTCCAAAAATGGAACAGGGTAAAGTGAGCGTTTGTCAGCGAGGGCGAAAATTTGAGAAATGAATCAAAGACGAGTTGAGCTATCGCACGAGCGTGTTAATGGGAACTTCCCCTCTTGTATTGTGGAATAAAACCTCAGTATAATGATGTTGAAGAAAGTTTGAAGAAAGCAATCACGATAGTTCTCCTGCAAGATCATCATTCAAATATGCCTTATCAGTATATGAAATACACGCTATTAAAACGCGACTTTACATACCCTTTTGGGTTTGTAGTGCTTTGACATCATGTACCATAAAAAAATTTAGTCGTGACTTACCTCACAGGCACAGATAATATTGCGGGAAGTTTCCATGATTCCAGTCAAACTTTCCAAAACCGAAATGAAAAGAGTCAGTTCCTTGTTTGTATTTTGAGGACGATTTATAGAGTTTACGATTATTTCACGGGTTTCAACCGACGAAGATTCATTCACACTACGGGAGGATGAAAAACTCAACCAGCAATGTATCTTTCTAGGTCATGAGCAACATTATTTTCTATTTCTGAAAATGAAAGACATTCTTTGTCCGAACGCAAAAGGAACGTACCCGGTGCCCGCCACCCGGTTTACTCGATCTTTGATAAGTTTGGCGTCGTAGTAGCCGACGCTTAGAGCCGACGGTTTATATGAAAATACCCGCCGCAGGTAAGGAACTATAAAGATAGGTATGCGCAAGTGATAAGAACGCGGCCTTCACCATGCTGATAAAGTCGCAGGAGGAGCAATTTCAGTTACCTCCTAAGAGAATTTAAATCATCAAACCTCGAAATACAAGAATTTGAACTCCAAGATAGAGTGAAACTCGCTTATTTTTTTGTTTCTAACCATATATAATCTATCTAAAACAACCAAAATTCAATTTTGTGATTTAAATTTTCACACAGCATTCCCTAATCCTCTTGAAACGGCTCCTCCTTTGCTTTTATCAACATGGCGACGGTTCTCATCTTATCGCTTGCGCATACCTATCTTAAATCTTTATAGTTCCTTACCGCAGGGCGTCGATTCTGTACTCGGAGTGTGCAAATTGTAGGTGGCGCTAGTCTATGTTTTTTGTACTCTTATACAGCTGCTTATATGCAAAATTTGAATTTCTCGTAACTTTAGGAATAATCTCGATGCCTCAATCAACTTATAAAAAAAAAATTATCAAAATTGATTCAATAGATTTGCAGCAATCATCATTAGAAATTTACGTATTTCCCATAAGAAAGACATTGCTCATAATTTTCATCACCTTTGGGTGTCTCGTACACGACTCATACCGCGTGAACACGCGAGAATGCTACGAGTGTTGGATCACCGTTTGCTTATCAATACCTGTTTTAGTTCCGTTTTTGTTGTACACTAGCGAAGACAGCGCGCCTACGGCGCGCTTCATCAGTGGTACTTTGGTTGTTAATCTAATTTTTAAATAATCAAAAATTTTTAAAAAAATGAAAAGTGAATAGTTATGGTTGGCAACTATATTGTTTGTCTAACAATAGTTTTGTTTAATACTTGATAGCAATAGTATTGTTGATAGTTTGATCAATATCATCTATCAATACTTTGAAAATTTTCTGTCTTGTTACCAAAATTACAAAATTAGAGTAAGCTGACAAATAAAAAGTTATCATGTGAGAAAGTGGAGGGATTATCTGCAATAAATTACTTGTTTTTATTGTATTTAAAATTTTGGATTTGATTAAGATATGTTATGATTACTAAGCACAACCAACCTGATCACACAGAAGAAAATTCAAATTACTGGCTCCCTGTTGCACTTCATCAGAAAACATACAAGAGGTAAATGAATACACCAATGATTGAAAATAAATGCATGGGATTAAGAAATGTATTTCAAAACTACTTCAAGGTTCATCTTCCTTCATATATAGGTAGTTCAAATGTTTTGTAAGTTCCTCTCTTATCATACAATGTTCTGCAGCCTATAAGTCAAAATTCCAAGTTCAACTTCTTTGTTGGTTGAATGTTTTTGAGTTCTCCTCCTATCACATATAAGAATAATATAACTCAGAAGTAAACACTTGTCCAAGATGCCTTGCTGTCACATCTGGCTCAGAAATTGAAATTTTCCAGCTTCCTTTTGCAAGTCAAATAACGCTCAAAAGTCCAACTTTCACATCTTTCTTTATTTTACATATTATAGCAATTGCTCAATATAGAAAATTTTAAGATCTAATTTTTGCAAGTTCCTCTTCTATTGCATCATATATAATTCAAACAAATACCAGAATTTTCTTTAATCCTCCCCATGAGATAATAGAATAGTTTGATTTTTGAAATTATAGGTCTAACTCCTGTTAGTAAATTCCCCTCCCATCATTTATAATTCAAAAGTTGAAATTTTTTAGGTCCCCCTCAAGATTTTTTCTGGTTGAATGATGAGTTCTGTGAAACATACATAAAGCTTGATATTCAGAATTTTGAATCCAACTCCTTCAATGGTTGAATTATTTTCAAGTTCTTGTTGTGTCATATAAAGCTTCAAAGTTGGAATTTGGATTTTAACGCAGGGGAAGCGCTCTCTATATTTACTGTAGCAGTAAACTGTAGTTTTTTCAAGAAGAAAATTTCAGGAAAGTTACTCAATTAACCTGGAAATTAACTCATCTAAAAGAAAATCAAAATGAAATAGTCACAACTTTGTTGTTTGCTGCATTTTTTGCAATACTTTTTTTGCAAAAAATAATTTTTTTCATTGGTATGATTGATTTTATGAACACAGCGTCTTATGGTCAAACAAAATTATCCCCTCGCTTTACACCAACAACAGCAGCACTACACAGTCGCTGATATGTAAATTATTTCAAGTTCCTTTCCTGTCTTATATACATATAGTTGCTCCATGTACAAAATTAAATGTCTAATTTCTTTAGTGATTAAAATTTTTTTTCAAGTTCTGTTCCTATTATAGTTTAAATACTGATAATTCTCAACGTTTCAATCCTGCCATAAATACTCGTAGCTTAATTTATAAGTTTTCTTTCTGTCATACCTTGGCTGAATATTTGAAATTTTACCTCAACTCCCTTTATTGCCGCAAATTATTTTCAGGTTTCTTTCCAACTAGGTATATGTTATCTGAACTTCTTAACTCTTTCATATCCTTCTTTCTGACATGTTATACACCAGGTAGTTTGAATTTAGAATTTATGTTCAAGCCCCTACCTCATACAGTTCAAAAGTTGATTTCTTTCCCCATAATTTATACTCAATAATACAAATTTTATAAAGTTTGGGTACCTCATAAATAATTTGTAGGTATGTATACAGTATAGCTTGGTACCGTATTTAGTTTCCTGAGTTCAACTCCGTCAATTGTTCAGTTTTTACCAAATTCTTCTTGTATGATAGCTATAGTTTGTAAAATGGAATGTTTCTAGTTCTGCTCTTGTTGAAAACAACAATTTAATATTCAAAACTGTCAGCGTAATTTTTTTAAGGGTTGAATTTTTTCCCAGTTCTTCTTCTGTCACAGGTATAGAAGAAAACCTAGGGATTGCGACCAAAATAATTTGAAACGGTTAACGGTTATTGGTCCAGTCAGCTTCAAAATTTAAAATGGTCAAAGGTTATTGGTCACATAGAGTATTTTTCAAAATAACAGTCAAACGGTCATCACCATTATTGAAAAATGAATTGGTCATAAGGGTTAAAATGGGGAAAAAACATTTTTTGCGAGAAAAAACGTGTTTTTTCAGTAAAAAAAACATGTTTTTTTTTGTTCAAAAAAGAAAAACAGAACATAAAAACATTGAAAAGATAACTTTCACCATATAACTGTTATGACCGATTGACCGAAACGTTTAAACGGTCAAACAGTTACAGTCAACCCCTCATTTCACTTGAAACGGTTATTGGTCAATTGGTCAGACATTCTCATTTTGTTTTGGTTAGCGGTCATAACTGATATATTAACAACGCAAGTATCCCTATAAGAAAACCTTACATTTTTTAAACTCCTTCTCTTGTCATAATAATACATCTAGCTCAATATTTGCACTTCCAATATTCCAATTACTTTGATAGTTTAATTTCTCTGTGAAGTCCTCTCCTACAATATTACAAAGCTCAAAACTCGATATTTTTTTATATTTCCTTCCAGTCATACTTGGTTAAACATATTAATATTTCTGGTTCAACTCCCTTGATGGTTATATGTTTTCTAAGTCTTGTTTTCATCATTTACAGCTCAATCATTGATCATTGGAATTTTTTGAAATTCCCTAAAAGAAACTGATTTTCAATTTTTTTTTTTTTTTTTTTTTTTCTTGTCATACATAGCTGAAGATTGCAAGTTACCAATTCTCTTTAATTCAACAAAAACAATTCCACTCCAAAATAAAACGTCAGCAGAAATGATTAAAAGGGGCAAAAAAGTAACTATCATCATATCAATTCAATATCTTCTTATAACATTTTCATTCAAAACGTCAGGGCCCTCACGGCATTTTGTATTTTTGACATTAATTCATACTTTTCAAACCTGTTGTCAGCCATTTCCTAAACATTACGGCACTGAGAAATACACTTGCTTCTTGCTACACAACAGAGACTGACTACACTGATTAGTGATTGTGGTTAGGAGTGTTTCGATTTTGATGGAAAATCTTAGTAATACCATTCTCCAAAACGGTTGTCAAATCAACTGTAATTCCAAAACGTTCCGGCATCGAGAAGTACGCTGGTTTTGAGTGTTTCCACGGAAACCAAACCGGTTGTCAACTATTTCCAAAACGTTTGGGCATTGAGAAATATGCTTGTTTTACATTCTGTGCCCAGATAAATAGAAACTGGCGGATCAAAAAGTCAAAAAACAATACGTTAGCTGTTTAGTGATAAGCGGTTAACCAGGAAAATTAATAATATAGATTGTCAAATCAACTGTAATTCCAAAACGTTCTGGCATCGAGAAGTACGCTGGTTTTGAGTGTTTCCACGGAAACCAAACCGGTTGTCAACTATTTCCAAAACGTTCGGGCATCGAGAAATATGCTTGTTTTACATTCTGTGCCCAGATAAATAGAAACTGGCGGATCAAAAAGTCAAAAAACAATACGTTAGCCGTTTAGTGATAAGCGGTTAACCAGGAAAATTAATAATATAGATAGATAGAAGATGCACACCCCGACGAACTAAGAACGGCTTTTAACACAGGTAAAATCGAACGGCGTTTTTGCCCCGTTCTTTAGTTTGTCACCAGTGCTGCAGTACAGTGTACCTGTATATGCGTACTTGACGGAGCGAACGCAGACTTCCTATGGACTGATTCAACAAACGCGTTCTGTGAAGCCGACATCGTGCGGCGAGAGGGGAAACTCGTGGCTAAAAGTGTTACAGCGTGCATCATCCAGTTCCTTGGTCCGTATGTTCGTTCTGTAAGACGCCTGAACGACGCAACCCGCAGCACTTTTAGCCACGGATTCCCTTTACTTCTCTATTTAGTCTAGTGTTTTACGCGTAAGGCGCTATTCGCGAAATACAGAACGGTGGCGCTGCAGGTGGCGATTTACAGAATTTGGACGAGAAGGTGATTGTGTATTTTTTGCCATAAGAAGATACACTCAAAAAAATCAGCTCTAACTTGTTTAATAATTATGAATTTCTATCAAAAAGTACAGAGAGCAAAAATTATAGCTATCAAAACAAAATCTTCTTTCTGAATAACCCCATTTGGAATTTTTTTCAGAACTTTTTCCATCATCATCACCTTCTTGGCTCAATTCACCAATCAGAGAGCCCGCCGATAGATAGCGCATCACTCGATGTATTTTGCGAATAGCGCCTTAACTAAGCTCGGTCTATGCTGTGAATATACCTATGGATAGTCCAGGCTAAGGCACTGCAGGTATGCGCATCTATAATGTAAACAACCAAAATCAGGAGGATGCATACTTGGAGAGAAAAATTTTCTCCGTTTCATGTACTTTGAAGATTGATCCTGAAGTATTTTTCACAAGGCTTCGGAGCCGGAGCTAATTTTCGGCTCCGGAGCGGCTCCGCTCCGACTTTTGGCCGGAGCTGGAGCCGGAGCCGGAGCCCTGGAGCTCACAAAAGACAACAAAATGACAATGTTATCTAGCGTTTGCTTATTTTGCTTCTTGATTTAATTCAAATTTACTAAACATTCTTGGTTCTCGGTCTTTTTTTCATTTAATTTTTTCATTTTCCTTCTTGAATATTAATATTATTAATTCGCGTCAATCGTGATACAACCAATGGCGTTGTCGTGGTCACGGTTGATAAGAAGAACGCTGAAAGCCTCCATTAAACTAATAAGGCTGAGAAACAAAAACCAAAAAGCAAAAAGTCTTGATCTCCTTAGAACAAAACCCTTTTTGTGTTCAACTGTAGATGACGCCACTGAGGTGAAGGAAAATTCCCTTTCTCCTGATTGGTATTGCTCCGGAGTCGGATCATTGAATTCCGGAACCGGTTCATTGCGCTCCGGAGCCAATTGTTGTCGTTCCGCAGTTGTATTTCATAGGTTTGCTAAAATTGCAACAAAAGGAACAAACAAACGCGAACAAAGGTTTATTGTTCGTTCGCGAACGCAAACGGAGGCAATCTCATGAAGGAACGCAAACGAACGCGAACGTTTTTTTTTCAGAAGTGAACGGGAACGAACGCAAACGAAATTTTCGAGAACGCCCCCGAGTTTGGTTAAGAAACACACACATTCAAGGCAGTTTGAAGTTTGGAGCTCGGCTCCGGGGCTCCGGAGCCCTGGAGCGGAGCCACATTACCGGCGGCTCCGCTCCGAGGCTCTGGAGCCCCGGAGCGGAGCCCGCAGCCTATTTTTTTTTGGTCGGAGCTGACCGGAGCCAGCTCCAACTTTTCACCGGAGCCGGAGCCGGAGCCCGGAGCTGAATTTGGCTGGCTGCGAAGCCTTGATTTTTCAACAAGAAACATAATGCCGTTCTCCATTTTTCAGTAGGAAGTCATAAATCTACGCAATTTTCTTTTCAACTTAGAAAATTTCCTCTCCAAGTATGCATCCTCCTGATTTTGGTTGTTTACATTATAGATGCGCATACCTGCAGTTCCTTATTGCAGGAGTGGGCGCAAATCATTCATTATCAAATCGAATCATGATTTAAAATCCTTTTTTGATGATTCGTGATTTGTATTTGAATCATTTACAAAAGTAGAAAATGATTTGTGATTTGTGATTCAAATCATTTTCTGATCAGTCGAATACTTCTCGAATCCTTTTCGAATCTTTCGCGAATCACACAGAAAATGATAAAAATATGACGTCACATTGACTTCACCAAGTGTGACCTCATTGCACTCTGAAATTGCAAACTAATTATTCAATGTGATTCGAAAATGATTCAATTAAAATCCTTTTCGGATCACTAATTATCTTTTGGAATGATTCGACATGGATTTCAATCGAATCTTTTTCGAATCACAAATCATTTTCCCAGGTGATTCGGATTGGATTCGAAATTGATTCGAATCATTTTCATGGTGATTGATTTAGAATCATTTCGTTCTAAACGATTTGTGATTCGTGATTCGAATACATTAAAAAAGTAACTGATTCGTGATTCGATTCATTTTCAGACGATTCGCGCCCACTCCTGAGTTATCCAGGCCCCCTTGCCCCACGGTTTCTTATCGTCTTATCACTTGAATTCTATTTCGGGTAAGAGCTCAACACATTCGTAACTGAACTATAATGAAACTGACATGCATCAGGGAAATAAAAATTGGAATAGTGAATGTAATCAAAAATAATTCGCAGTACGAAATTCAAAGAACAATGTGTAGAGACCCACTAGTACTAGTTGAGGCCAGATCATAATTATGCAAGTGTATAACCTGATTCATGGAGAACGGAGCGAAGGCGAAAAACGCTAGACGTTAAATGGAAATTCGATTGGATGGCCGCCCTATTCATTCCTTCTTTAATTCGTCTTCTTTCCTACCCGTTGACTTTTCTTTCAGAAATCAAGGTACGTCAATTCGATTGAATGGCCGTGGCACCTATCTGTTCATCTGTTGGCCATTCTAATCGTTGTTGAACTTCAATTTTCATTATGGGATTTGCCACAGATTCAGCAATCATCTTCTTCTCGCAGGTTAACGAGATGTTTCCTAACGATGTATCAATAGAAAATTTCCGCAAATCATACGAGCATGTTTTTTATTACAGCTATTATTCTTCATTGGCGGCCAGTTGTTTTTTGTAAAACAACTTTTCAAGGATTATGAAGTACGACATACTTTGGTACAGTTGATATTTTCGACCACCTTGTGTTCGTCTCTCATTATGTTTGAATTGATAATTTTCGAAATAATAGACATTACAGAGATGAAGTAATTACATTATTTTTGTATGTGCGGTTTATCGGTTTAAATTTGTTCAATTTTCAAATGTGTTCTATTCTATTTTGTTTGTTTCGCCTAAGTTCAAGATATTTCTATTGGAATTTGTATCTGTACATCATTCTTTTCCTCTTAATAGTAGTCATACCGTTCTACATTGGATACTTCATTGTTTGCAACATACACGTTGGTAGGTACAGTAAGTGTTATCGAGATATCTTTTACATTAGGAATTCAAAGCGACTAATTAATAATTATTCGTCTACTTTTATAGTATTTTCTCAGCATGTTCATCTAACAAAATTAAACTGTACATTGTACCTACGTTCGACGAATCAAAAAAATGCGTACTGAGGTGCATATTTTATAATGTACTGTACTTACGTCAGATCGATTTTGAAGATTCTGAAAAGACTGCTGTAATATCAGCGAGAAAAAAAAAGTAGCGGTCAAAAAACGAAATGTATGAACTATTAGTTACGTTTCTTGAAATCTAATGGCCGATACAAATTATGAGGTCCTTGTGTTCTGATCCCAATTACTCATTGGCTAAATTATGTTTATTAATACGTGGATGAATCACAATTCTTGTGTCTTGCTGGTCCGAATTATTTTCCCTTTTTGCAACAATGTAGCAATCTTTAATTGTATTTCCTTCGGAAAAATACCAGTTTTTATGAGTATTTCGAATTTCTATATTTTGAATTCATTTGGACCTGAAGATTCCACAATCGTTCAGACGTAAAATATAAATTCGTACGTGAATTGTGTATCCTTGTAAAAATTTCGTTGATTTACTAGTTAACAGCTTCTATAGATTTATTTGGAGAACTTATCAATCATCGTTCCTTTTGTCTACAGTGGTGAAGAAACGTCTCATTTGTACTTTGACTGTGGCTACTTGGTTGATGTATTTGTACTTGTTTTGGAAAGTTGGAGATCCATTCCCCATTCTGAGCCCGAAACATGGTATTTTGTCTATGGAACAAGGTATCAGTCGTATTGGTGTGATAGGAGTCACAGCTATGGCTTTACTATCAGGCTTTGGTGCTGTTAATTACCCTTACACATCAATGGCATATTTTATCAGGTTGAACTCTCTGCTACCTTAATATTAGATCATGTCTCAAGTGTCATATTAATTTCATTTTTCTGCAAATCAGACCTGTCTCACGTAATGATGTTATGAATACGGAGAAAAGACTATTGCAAACTATTGATATGATCGTTCTGAAGAAAAAACGCATCGCTCTTGCCACGCAAAGATCATCGTTCTCTTCTACCGCGAATCAACCAAAACCCGGCTTCTGGGGTTTCTTGAAGACAGTCTCCTCTTCGGTTACCCATTCTAGTGAAAGTATCCTTGTTCGTTGTTAAAATCTACAATCACATCTTATCTTCTGAATTAATCGTTAACGAAACTTTAAGATATCAATCTTCTTAAACAAGAGGTGTCGGGATTGGAAGAATTGAGCCGATACTTATTTTTTGAGCTTCATGATGTTTATAATATGATGGAACGAGCCGAGTGGCAGAAAACGTGGCGAGGAAAATATTTCAATTGTTTGGGATATTTATTTTCTTTGTACTGCATGTGGAAAATTATTATTGTAAGCATTGGTAGTCTTCATGAGTTAGTCAGTTCGAGCTCTGATCTAAATTCCTTTTGTTTGTTTGTAGTCTACAATCAATATCGTATTCGATCGCGTCGGAAAGATTGATCCAGTCACAAGGGGCATGAGTATTCTCGTTCATATCCTAGGCATGGAGTTGGATGTAACATTTTGGTCCCCTCATGTTTCTTTTCTTTTGGTAGGCTGCATCGTAATTACTTCTATACGTGGGTTATTACTCACGCTAACCAAAGTACGTCTATATGCTTGCTTCATTGATACTTCGATGATACCAACTATCATACTAATATAGATTTTTATTCTTCAGTTTTTCTATGCAATTTCAAGTAGCAAATCATCGAATATCATTGTTTTGATATTAGCGGAGATCATGGTAAGAAAAAAGGAAGACGGACTTCTGCAGTGAGATTACAGCGTTTTGTACTTAAAATGTCTTCGATTTACAGGGAATGTACTTTGTTTCCTCAGTACTTCTAATGCGTATGAACTTGCCGGAAGAATATCGTACAATCATATCTCAAGTACTAGGTGATCTTCATTTCAGTTTCTATCATCGTTGGTTCGATGTTATATTCCTGGTTAGCGCGTTATCCTCCATCGGGTTCTTATATTTGGCTCACAAAAAAGTGCCGAATGAGAAGTAAACTTCTTGCTTCGTTACGTTCCGAAATTGCTTTGTCACGCTCAATCTAGAGGTTCAACAGATTAAATGATCGAATAAATATTCACTCGGTTATTTAGAGGATGTACTTACTCGGAGATTTTCCATTATATAACTTCAATTCGGTATAAGCTGTAACTAATGAAGAAGTAAAAATTACAGCTTTATAAAGGTGAAATGCTCGGATTTGACGTGGCTTAATTCTCTTGTTTGAGAGAAGAATATGAGCGTACGGTTAGGAACTATATGTGATAGGTATGTGCAAGTGATTAGAATCGGCCCGTCACCATGCTGATAAAGTCAAAGGAGGAGCAATCTAAGTAGTATCCTGAGAGAATTTCAATCATTAAACATCATACACAAAAATTAACTCCAGAAATGAAGTATTTCTTTGTTGTCTGGTAGCCTAGAGAGTACAGTACAGTAATGGTTTCTCTCGTATTCTTGCGTTTGAATGTGATTAAATTTAATAAGGTACTAATAAGTTGAATTCTTTGGTTTGGTCCTTGAAAACACTTCTCGATGTCTGGTAAAGTACTTGATATCTGAGTAATGGGTTATTCAATTGAGAATCAAATGAAATTCAGGGTCCAAAGTTATTCCTCGAATTGTGAATACCTACTTTGATATTGGGTATAGTGAAATATTTTTTCTAATTTGGTTCATGAAGTTTGGAAAGATTTTTTCGTACGAAGAAAATACAACTTAGATAGAAATTTCCGGCTGTGCGGGTAGAGCCGGAAATTTCTATCTTAAGTTCATGAAGTATTCAGCAAGGGTAGTAAGTAATATAATTTTTCTTGGATAGTAGAGCTATGAAATTGAGAAGTGTTTTCAGTTGAGTCTCATTCTGTGGCCTCACTACTGATTCACTCCAGAAAGGAGGACAGGTTCTGTCTTCTTTGCTATCTTCAATGGACTGTACCATTGGAGCGCCACTGAGTCAAATAAATATGGGGATCCAACATAATTATGTTGCTGACTTAATGCATTACTTGTCACCGTGATTGAAGAAAAATGTGACATATTTTGTCTAGTTTTGATAGGATTTGATGCAAAATGGATACAATTTTGTAAAATGATAACAGACAATATTATGGAGATTTTCCTCTGAAAACAGCAAAAATTGGTGAGTCAATAATCAGGGATTTTTAAAAATGGGTGAAAAGGTTACAAATCTATAACTGTCCCAGAACATATGAACTCTTGGTTGCGTTTCAAAAAAATTATCTTGTATACTACTGCTTATTTGAGAATGTGAAAAACACGGAAAATTTATAAAAATTGGATACAAAAAATGAAAATTTTGTTACCCAACTCGACAAAAAATTATAGGAAAGCTACCTACTTTTCCTCTATAAGTGAAAAAAATTGGGTGGAAAGTTCAGAAATTGTCAACTGTACCAGAATATACACGGGTATACTACTAATTTGTGCAAAAAGGATCGGGATTTTCCAATCATTTTCTTACCGACTCAACAAATTTACAAACAAACTAACCCACAGGCAGTGCTCGATGAACAAATTAGTGCCTTCAAACCCATTATTTGTGAAAGGGTAACTTGGAGCTGCTTCAGTAAACCATAGTCGCTTCTTCTGCAGCTAATAAGAATGAGAGTAATCTACCAAATCTCATACTTTCTTATCTTTCACTGCCCTCGATTTATCGAGGAATGAGTTTGACGCTACAATGGAGATTTCTTCGTTGGGACTTGTATAAAGAACTTTGATGTTCATCTTTATGTGTACGCGGATGCGGGTCTTGTCCAATTTTTCTAAGTGGGGCCTACATACTTTAATTTGTGAAAGCACATTAAGTAAAGTTGTGCTCTGCCAAAGACACTTTCAAAACATGATGTAATAGCATCACTTCCGTCGGCTAGTGAGGTAGATGGACGCCTCTGGAGTTTAAATTGCTTGATTGGATCAAAAATAAGAACGTAATGAGCGTCCCTCTCCCCCTTGTAAACGGCAAGCGCATACAGATGGAGAGAGTTGTTGGCGTTATTAGTACCTACAATGAGTACAAGATACCTCTGTCGCACAAATGGGTACGTCTGCAAAACAACTTTTAGAGCACCAAACTAATGCATAATTGTCAACTTTCTATTTATTATCTTGCATTAAAATTAAATTGTCGTTCTCAGGTTACTGTTCTTTTGTTTTTTCAAATTATTGCCCACAGTTACTAATCAATTGTTCATCAGTCTATTGTTCTAACAATCAATTTTATTTCTTATTTGCTATTTGCATTTTATATTACCTATTGTTACAACCATTTGTTTTATTGGGCCAATAAATACTTTCCGTTTGTACAAATTTGTCGTTTGAGAAAGAGAGCAAAAGGAATTATTGGTCAGGTCTACAGACCCCTAGAAACACAAGATCGCTAACTCGCCATAAGCATAACGTTGGAAATTGATACACTTCATTTTAGTTACGCGTACAGGCACACCGCTGCTCGTAAGAGGTCTGTTTTAACATTAGGTTTTACGGGGCTAACCACGTTTCTCTCATTTTCTAAGAATATTATTGCCTAATAAAAAAAATTGATGAGAATGAAATTTATTTCTTTTGTAATTTCCTATTTTATGGAACTAATTTTACAATTCTTAACAAAAATATTTTCAGAAAATTCTGAAAGTACAACCATTGAATAGGAAATTACAAGGGAAATAAATTTTATTCTTAGCATTTTTTTCAATTTGATCCATATTTTCCGAGATTTACAAAAAATGAGTTAGCTCCATAAGGCTATACGTTCAAACGCACCTCTTAGCGTTTGTAGCGCCATTCCCAATGGAACAATGTTGTGGACGTTTTTGAAAACATAGTTAAATATCCATTATGGCGGACGAGTTAGCGATCTTGTGTTTCTAGGTGTCTTTAGTCAGGTCCTAAATATTCCTATCCTATATAATAAAGCGCAACTTTATCTAATATTTGGACAAAAGTTTCAAAATTACCTCGAACATTTCAAGATGATTATCTATTCAATGTCGACATCAAAGTAATAGATCGATGTTTTTGGAAGGTTTGTTTGACCTTTTACTTGAAAAGCCATTATACAGAATGTATATAACATAGAAATTGATCATGAATTTTTCGACTTGACGTAGAACATACCCATAAACGGAAATTTGTATACAAGCCTATACTTCCTATCTTTAGTTCAACTCTATCATATCCCCCCCCCCCCTCCATGAGCATTACACTTAACACTCTTTGATCTCACAACTTACAAACTTCTCTCCATCTACTCCTAATTCAGAACTTCAAAAAGAAGCACAAAACTTCCTGAATATTCACCAATCTCTCATTCCCCCGTTTAACTGAGGGTTGTTGACTCCACAACAAAACTGGCGCAGCTTTTTCAATTGACCGTTCTCTATTCGAATCCCGCATTACAACTCTTTGCCATTCTCAGATGCCTACAAGAAATATCGACGTTCACACGAAACAAACGTTTTATAGTCACTCATTCACAACCGTCATTCTTAGGATTACAAAACATTTCCTCGTTTAATGCAAACCACATCTTTCATCACATTTGTCTGGATCCCATCGCGCATATTGCACTTTCACAAAATGACAAAGTAGTCGTAGATGAGGCAGCAAAAATCTCAACAAAGTTACCCTCTTCTGGAAAATTCTATCCTCAGATATTTGAAGTAAGTACCCTACTCACATACTGAACCGCGACCGGCCATATTGGACCAGAATCATCCAACTAAGTTGGTAACAGATTTCTCCAAATCAAAGTCAACCCCTCACACTACACACCTAGCAGGCCACCCAGAAAGGAAACACCTGTTTTCACACGTAACAGAATAGGACACTCACAACTCACTTACTCTTACCTTCTATCAAACACTAATGCAACAGACGTTACATGCACCAATCTCACAACCTTACAAAACTCTAACACCATCCCTCACTCCAGAAAAGAAGCACTACATTAAATGACAACTCGTTCAATACAGTACCTTACTTCATCTGAATTGTTTCCTCTCATTTGATAATACCCGTCATTATAACTTCATCTAAAATAAGATTTTTCTTTTATCCATTTGTTTAAATTATCGTCTTCATTTTTGTAATACACACTTATTCATAAGATGTCTAATTAATTAATTAATTAATAGGCCTACTGTAACATCGAGCAAATAGCCCCTTGGTGTCGCTTTAATATTTGTCAAATAGGAATAAAAAAAAATTAGAGGACCGCAGCTGCTTCGCAGCAATAATAAAATGTGAGCTGTGTTCAATCATATTGGAGGACATTGAGTTTTGTTTTTCACAAAGACTAATATTCAAGTACAGGAGTAGTTATTTTTAGTAAAATGTATGAGAATTAACTGACCAAACCTGTCTGGGCTTGGTAATAATTGATGGTTGATGATTGGTTGATGAAGTTGCCACATACTTTTTGAGGGGGTACGGCCCCCGAAGCCTCGACGACCTTTCGCATTGATCTAGCTGATCGAGGGAGCCTGCTAGTGTAACCCAGAAGACACCACGTGGAGGTCGGCTTACATCGACTTCCATCGCGTACTCCCGCCATCATCCCATGTACACAAAGTATTCTAGAATTTCATTCAATGTAAAAAAATTTCTAGGTACCAATGTTCAAGTTACCTACTGAATGGTTAGGTTTCTCGCGTTTAATCGACCGAATTTATGATGTATTGGTGATTTCTTAAAGACATACGTCGACAGTTCTTCCAGTTGTTCTACAGGATCGATTTTCTTCATTAATTGGTCGGGTAGAACGGCCCGATGTAGCGTCATTGTATCTATGACAAATTCCCCATAAGAAATATATCGGGAGGGAACGCAAATAGTGATGATTGGGGAACATCTGAAGTGGGACACCAAGTAATACTTGATGGCTAATCTAGAGGTCCTTCTGAAGAAAATAAAAAAAATTGAGCAAATCCGTCCAGTAAAACGGCCAGACGAACTCCGAAAGCGATTTTTTCCCAAATTTTTTTAATATACTGTATAGATTCAGACAAAAACGTTTATGTCTCTCTCAACGATTCCTATTTGTGCTAATAGTACTTTTTGAACAAATGAAAAGAAAAAGATAAATGGGCGGGAAAAGCGTACGCCGAGAAATTACTGTAGGAAAAACCACTATCAATTGTAGTAAAAAAAAAAAAGGAATGTCCCTTTGTAGTGATTTTTACCACAGTTGAAACAAAAGAATTTAGCAAAAACTACTGTGGGTAGTACTAGAATAAAAATAATACCAGAACTGTTCTTTCTTCACCTTTTTATTACAGTTTACATTAGTTTTCCTCTAAGACGTCTTTTCAGTGTATTTTTTTTTTCTTCTATTTGTAGTATTCTTGCCTGTCCTTCGACCATTTCTAGGCTATAACTATATAATGCCATCGAAAGTGAAAAGTTATGTAATACTCCTGGCTAAGCCTAGTTATTCATTTATAATTATACCAATGAGAATTGTTCAGACAATCAGATGGGCGAACCATGCTGAAATTATTGGGTCAAAAATATGTGGCTTAAAGTAGATACTCATTTCCCAAACTGTAGAATCGTACCTACGTGTTATCACAAGTACTCTGGTTTGTCATTGGAACGTTAAAAAATTCTTCAAGAACTGCTTCTTTTGTACGAGTAGGCTATTTCATTTTTATTTGATATTCGGCTTTGTATATACAAACCTAGGAACCATGAATGATAATTCCCAAAGTAATGCTCAACTTTTCATTAGGAATATCAAATTTTATTCTAGCCTTTAGGAGAGAGAAAAAGTTGACTGGAAATGATAGATTATCATTTGACATTTAATCATCATGAGAAAACTCGGCCTCTTCTTATTATTCTTTTCTCAAATCATTATTTCGTGTCGGGAGGAGGAGGAAGAGGAAAAGGCGGAGAAGAATATTGAAGATCTGAATCCTTATCCGACTGATACGTCCCTGGGAATAAAATGTCAACCATTACCGAGATATGTACGTATTTTCCCACTTTTTCTTTGATAACTGTTCAAACAATCAATGTGAGCATAGCTTATCTTATTTTTACTAAAATCATTAATTGAATGGAATATTGAGAGAGTACCTATACAAGAGAAATTAGATCTCGTTCCTAACTATTGAATTTTTATTCGCTACAGCTTTCTCCTTACTATTTCAGTTTGCTCCAGATAATCTCAGACTATTAAGTATGAACATATGTGACTCCATATTCAACTGTCAGGAATCGACAAATCGCAATTCGTGTCGAAGTCGTTTGTATGAATTTTTCAGAGAGCAAAGTATTCAGCTTATGCTTGGGACTTGTTTTCGTTGCACTGAAAAGGGATCCACTCAAGACAAACAAATCCGCTATAGTAATATATTCCTTCTGGTAAAATACAAAATTTGAATTACCTACCGTACTTATTTCCTTTACTTTCTGTCTATAGTGTTGATTGTAGAAAGGTCTAGGTGCTAAGTTTATTTGTAAGAATTTGACTTACCTATGTGAAACGAGAAGACTGTCTCCTCAATTGATGAAACCTATCTCTATATTTATTTTAGCGTCAAAATTGGTATTTAGAATATTCGGCGTATTCGTTTTTTGCAAAGTTCGGCTGTCCATCGAAGAGAAATGAATACATGTTGGCCACAGATTTCCCTTTTACAGGAAATGATGATCTTGGAACGTTACCTGGTAAGCACGAATTGAAATACTTTGAAAACTCTGCTTTGAGAGTGCAACAAATTGACCTTACTAATTCAAAATTGAAAAATACACATTTCAAATAGCGGTATTTTGTCATTATGCACTCCTACTAATTTCTTGTTTTTGTTGAGGCCTATTGTGACTTTTTTTTCTTTCTGAACAATTTAGCAATTATTGGGTTTGACAGCAGTTCTTGGATATTGTAAGCCGCCTTTATTTACAAAAAATTGAGGACAAGTAATAACAAAGTGCACAAAACATCAGGTCTACGTGAAAAATTAAGATTGTTAGAATAATAAAATAAGCTAATTTTGAACAGCTCAGTTTATGATTACTACGCTCAATGGTCAGTCTACAGTACCTAGTACATTATGTAAAAGGTGTAGGTACCTTGTTATTCGCCAAAAACAGAATTAGCTGTTACAAAAATTGCCTCGAGGGAAAAATATAGACGGAAAAATTAATGAAGAAGATGAAAAATAAAAGCCATTAATTCAAGATATTTTCCAAGCCGTTTGCATAAGGATGCAAACTAGGCAATGTGGGTGGCAAAATTTGGAAGCTGCTCAAAAAGGTGATCAACATAAGCATAATAATTGTTATGATTAATTTTCTAGTGTACCAAAAGGTTTGAAAAGATTTTTAGAAAATAGCGCTATTAGTAGAGCATCCTCATGCAAATACAGTAGGTAGCTCAAAACCCAAATAATTCATATTTTTGTTCTTGAGTCAAGATTGCTCTAAGTTGTAGCTCACGTCCTGAAATTCTTCCAAATCCTTTCAACAGGTCAAGGCCATATCCTCATTTCCTGCGCAACTAATGACTACCTAGTTTGTCACACAAAATTTGAAGAATTAATTAGGAGATCCACCTATGATTGTGGTTGAAAATAAGCAATCAACACGTGATGTCACAGAGCGTGTTCTTATCAATCTGGAGGCATAATAACACATGCTCTTTGAGGCATGAAAAGGGTCGAATTTTGTGAAAAATTAAAGAAAACTAAATTTATTCTTCTTGTAACTCAGCATCTGATGAGATTATTCCATATGGGAATTGATTCGGGAAAAGTTAGTTTGCATTCTGGAGAGAGGCAGCTGCAGCATCAGGCACGTCTTGAACAGAATAAGTTTGCAGGAGAGCAAGAAAGATAGAACGATAGAGTAATTCTCATTCTATCTCTTGTGCTCTCATGGTACTATCAGTTTGCAGGACGTAAAATGTAAACATTGTAAAAGGCCTATTGATAGTAACCAATTAGGATTTGCATGAAGAGAGTCTCCTATTCTCAATATTTGAATCCGCCTCCGCTTCAAACAATATTCGTGAAATTTTCCTTTTTTTTTATTCCAAGGTAAAAGAGAATGAGCTCAGCTGAACCAATCTCCGAAAAAAAATTAGCAGCAGATGAAATAACGATAGGATTGCATCTGAGGTGGCCAGTTTAGTGAGTGTCTACGGCAAACTGTATGGAGAACCAATTCTTGTTAAGACATGGAAGTTCTTCTTCTTCATGCAAAAATATTCCCACACATAAAGATAATTCAAAAGGTGGTGTGATTGACACAAATATCAACTTACAACACTTTGGCTGTAAATGCCAATACGACGACACCCCAGCAGTCTCACTTGCATATATAGCATATATATATATATATATATGTGTGTGTGTGTACCAAATGAGGAATTTGAAAAATTCCCATCTTCAAGTCATTATTATGATTGAGGAAAAATATAAAAAATCTTCCACTACTAAGCTATTATTATGGTATATCAGATAGGGACTTGGAAAAATTGGATGGGGGACTTGGAATAGTCTTGGCCATTGACCTTTTATGAATCAGATTAACAAATTTGTCCTATACTTAGAACTAGAAACAAAAAGAAACGGCTTTACCCGCAAGTACAAAACAATATTTTTATTTGTGACGTTTCGACCACATTGTAGTCTTTATCAAACAAAGGGGTAAAGCCGTTTTTTCTTTTTCTTTTTACTTGTAAGAATTCTTGCACGAATCAAATCAGCTTTATTTAATGTCCCATAGAACGTTTCTCTGTGCATTCTTTGTTCAATGTGGTTAAGGAAGTTATAAGTTTTATTCTCAGCGTTCACCAATTTTAAAGCATTGAATAAAATTTGTGTTTACAGATATTACAGAAAGCGAGCATTATTTTGCTGTTACGTCCATCAGGATGAAGCCCAATGACGGTCAACAAGAAGCTTTGCAAGCTTTCATTGAAGGAATGCACAAGAACGACATACTTGGAATGTGGAATGCTACGTAAGACTCCTATTCTTCATTTCATACTAATTTATCAGACAAAACCGCTTGGTTATAAATGTTGGACTTAGCAGAGCATTTCTTCAGTACAAAGGTACTCCAAGTTACTTTAGTTCTCTACAGAAATAAGATTTTGAAGTGAGGAGTTCATCTGCCTACATCTTGAATTACTGCGTTTCAATTATGAGTGTTCTGTAAGATAGTGTAGGCATTTTGGGTCATTATTACCATTATCATTATTTTTGTGTAGCCTATATAACCTATCAAAAAATTTTCATAAATGTCAGTAGCTGGAAAGCTACTGATTTTGGCACACTTTTCAGTACCTCAAGCAGCTTATGAGCTTCTGAGGAGCTACTGTTCAGCTACTGAAACGCACATCATGTAATTTCCCTCCCCCCCCCCTTGATTAATGATATGCGTTTCAGTAGTTGATCAGCATTCAGCAGTTCTTTGGCAGCTTATCAGCTGCTGGAAAACTGTGCCAAATTCGGTACTACTCTTCAGTAGGTAGCTGATTTTGTCAATTTTTTTGATAGGGAAGGCAAAGCGCTACCACTACAGATAGCAAAAAACGCGTTTAGCGCCATTGTTTTAGCAACAGTAAGATGAACAAAAATGGGATATTCCAAACCTCCTGGAATCTCCTGAAAATTACTGAACAAACAAGCTGAAATTTGCTAGACAAACTCTCCTAGAACTCTCTGGAGAAAATACCCTGTAAAGTAGGTGATTCAGAAATCTGCGAGCCCACCCCTTTTTTTATTTGCATTGATTGATACTCTATACTCTATAGCCCCATTCACGGTCGACGTCACGTTGTATCGATATTTGCTTGACGTGGATCTATCCAGTAGAAATATTGTTGAAAAATATCTAAGAATGAGATCGATATTTCCATCACAAATGTAAACAATTTTTTTTACACGTTATTCCTTATGGGAACAAACTTGGTTCTAGAATTTGTGAAATATAGCGAGAACGGAAAATTTCTTAGGAAGAAGTATTGTATGATGGCAATTGGAGAACTTCTTAGTAATAAAAAATTAAGTTTTGGTTCCTTACAATCAATTTCTTTTCGAAGTATTCAACAATTTCTGGAACACTATTTTTTTCTTATGGGAAAGTACCTGCAAAAAAAAATTGTTTACATTTGTGATGGAAATATCGAACACTAGAAGATCGATAGTTCCCATTATTATCAGTGATGTGACGTCAGCGTGAAAGGCCCTATAGTGTTTAGTTTGTTATCTGTGCTTCCAATGCCGCAGCCTATTTTTCAATCTTTAATTTGTAAAACAAGTTCTTGCATTTTTCATTGATACAGTGAATAAAACTATTTAATTTCTATACAATCATATTTTTGGTTTTCAATCATAATGCTCTGAAGGCCTATCACCAAAAAATGAACTATTTTGGAAGCAACCCTCATTACTATTTGAAAATTAGATAAGTATAGTTGCCTATCATATCTGAATGAGTTTTTTATTTTCCCTCTTATTTTCTTCAACTTGTTCCAGGGACTACTTTTTGGGTAGTGCAAGTCACTATGGTTGCGCAGTTATAATCAGAGACAAAGTAAATGGAGTTGATTTTCTTGGAGAAATATTGAAAGAGGATCGTGTAGCTTATCTGGCTTGTATATTTGTAGCCCACATAAAACTAGTTAGTTACAGAGGCATAATAAACGACTCGTCTTGTGATTCAAGTTATGGAATTGCGCAACCAATTGATTCAGCGGATAATTCTCTTTGTATACACATAAGTAAAAAAGATTTGCAACTTATTTTTTGTCGGGTTAGATTCAATAGCACAGCAAAAAAGACGATTAACACAGTCAAAGGAATTTTATCACAGCAAAAGGACTGATTAACAGCAAAAAAAAAAAAAAAACAATGCACAGTAAAAAAATCGATTGAACAGCTGCTGCAAAAAATACCAAAAAAAAAATTCAAACAGTAATGAATGATCAACTTAGCATCTTTGTGTTTACGTCTAAAAAAAAAAATTATTGTACCAGAAGAGCTTTCTTTGCTGCTGCGGGGCGGCTACGCCCACGTTTTCGTTTTTGCTCGAAGGACACACTTTTTGCCTGGGGAAACACGTCGCAAAGTTTGAGTCTGATAAACATGCCTAATGCATGCTTACAAGTTGAATGTTTACGAACACAAGCAGTGCGATTTCACGATCTATACAAATTTTCCAGACTCCATTCCAAATATCTTGAATTTGTTGAAGGTTTTCCACGCCTGTTCTTCTGAAAGAGTAGTTTACAATACTTTCTTCAATATTGGTTTGCCAAAAATGCTAGAGGTTGCGTAATATAATATGTGAGTACTTCCTCCGTCGTCACATCATCCTACTCAATTCAATATTACTTAGGTCACAGCCTCCTAGAATTACAAGCCGTGAAGTAGGGTTACTCGACAACGCTGTGCACGTAGGCTGATCGTTAACATGTAGTCTTATGGAGAATTCACGAATTTTCTCACAAATTGCATCATAACTCGACAAAAATTGCATTTATCGAAAAGTTGGAAATAAATAAAGTTGTTCTTCATAAAATTTCCCATCGGATTAGTGTTTCTCCAGGAAAATAAAAACCGTTATTTCAACTTTTGTTTATGATTGATTGATGATGTTGTATCTCATCAGTGAAATTTTCAAGTTCAAATGATAATAGCCGCTTTTGCTGCTTTTATGTTCTACAAATTTGGTCATGAAGAAGAATTTGTGAGTCGTCTCTTTGCCATTGAATATTTTTCTCTGAAGTTACTTTCTCAAATTTATAATTAATGCACGTTTTGTTGATACTTATGGAAACGAACGTTACTCAGTTACTTAATTTTTAAGCGTACCTACACTATAATTTGTGAGTCGTCTATTTGCCGTTGAATATTGTTTTTTCAAGTTACTTTCTCAACTTTATTATTAGTGCAAGTTTTGATGTTATTTTTGGAAGTAAAAGTTCCTCACTTACTCTAAGGCTGGACTATAACTTGTGAGTTGTCTATTTCCCATTGAATATTGTTTTCTTATTCTACTTTCTTGTTTGTCTGTGTCAGTCTTGAAATAATTTTTTAAATTGAAACTTACTCATTTACTCAATTCTCAAGCCCAGGCCTGACGAAAGGAGGGGGCAACTGAGGACTTTATGCCCGGGCCCGGCCCCTCTAGGGGCCGGGTTTACAAGAGGAGGGGTGAAGAAATTTTTTTTGAGGATCCCGCTGTGTTCCTCGTCCCGAACCCGACTGGAGCCCTCGACGGGCCTGCACAAAGTCTACACACCTCAGGAAACCCTATAGTATTCAAGCCTTTTTTTTGATAACTGAGAGACAAGAATCTTCTTGTCAGACCAAATCTCTAAATGAAATTAAACACATCAGGCATGAAATACCCTTGAGTTCTTGAAGTTGAGACTCAGAAGTAATTCTATTTTCAGGTTCCTAAGGATTTATAGCTCGAGACTCTTAGACGAATTTGTCATTGGGTCAAAACAATATAAAAATGCCCTCGTCAGACAAAATTTCTAGAGGAAGCTCAAATATGCAGACGTAGATTGCCTTTACCCTTGTGGTTTAAAGTTGAGCCTCAGAAATAATTCTATTTTCAGGTTTTTAAGGATTCATAGCTCGAGACCCAAAGACAAATTCGTCATTGGGTCAAAACAATACAAAAATGGCCTTGTCATACAAAATCGCTAAAGAAAGCTCAAAAGTGCAGACGCAGACTGCCTTCACTCTTGTGGTTTGATGTTGAGCCTTAGAAATTAATCTCTTTCCGAGTTCTATTTTTTTCTCGAAAGTACGAACTAGTTTTCTCGTTATTCTCATTTAATCTATTTCCAGTTTCTCGAGGGTTCACAGCTCGGTAGAATCTTGAGAATCCAAACATTGAGCCTCAGCAAAATATTAAGACCTTTTTGTGACAGAAAAATGCTTCAGCAATATTCTGGAACATCTGCAACTTGTGATTCAGCGAGGCATTTCATCTCATGTCATGCTAATTCTAGTTGTACTCGGTCCACAAAGCCAGGCCTGATGAGAGGAGGGGGCAACTGGGGATTTTGTGCCATAGCCCGGTTTACAAAGAAAGGAGATGAACATTTTTTTTTTTTGGGGGGGGTGTTCCTTGCCCCGGATCCGACTGGAGCTCTCGACGGACCTGCTCAAGCCTAAACTATTTAACTCACGGTTTCACCAGTCTTCTTTTTGGCAATGAATACTTTTTACTCATTTTCCGACTATAGCACGTCATTCAAAAGAGAGAAGAAAGGGCGTCATTCTAACAATGTAGAAATGTACTCTAGTTCTGGATAAATTATTATAAGAATCGGTTTTTTCAGAATGGAAATTTTATGCAAAACAATTTTAATTCCCTTCAGTTTTCTCATGAACGGCATATTAAATGAGATAACATGAAATGATTGAAGGAAAACGTTCACTTCGACTATAGCACTATGAGCGGGTGGTTTTAAAGATGTACAAATGTACCCTAGTTGTCGATAAATTTTAATGAAAGTCTGTTTTTCTGAAAGATAATTTTACGCAGAACAATTTTAACTCTTTTCAATTTTCTCATAAACAGCATATTTCATGAGATAATACCAGGTAATTGAGAGAAAACGCGATTTCTCCATATAACGCAGTGTTACAAGTCAGCCTACGTGAACGAGACGTTGCGGCGTTGCCTGTCCTTGTTCACGGCTTGTAATTCTAGGAGGCTGTGCTTAGGTAGATAGGTCTAGGTACTTAACATGTATTTCACAAAGTCGGCATATTCATGTAAAAACCACCGAATGTTTTGTAAACGCCCTGTAATTTCATTTTTGATGTTTGAAAAATTATTTGCTACACAGCTTCAACTGTTTTAATTGTTCTTTTTTTGCTGTTAAAAAGTGATGGTTTCTTTTTGCTGCTTTCTCATTTGCTGTGCTATTATAATTAACCCTTTTTTGTCTACAGATTGCTTTTCATCTTTGTACTCTCCCTCAAAACTTGTCTAATTACAGATATCTTACTGAATCCCGGCAGTAGAACTTATGATATTGCATGTGAAGAAACATATCTCAATACTATGTGCTTGGATCCTCAGTCTACTACAACCAGTACAACAATCACAACCACAACCTATCCAGTAATGACCTCAAAATCTACAATGCTAACCACAGTCACTTCAAAACAAACAATTGTTCCAGTTGTTACAGAGATGACAACAGTTACAAAACTAATGGGATCTACAGAGCTAATGACATCTACAAGGCTAATGACGTCTACAAGGTTAATGACATCTACAAGTCTAATAGCATCTACAAAATTTGTGTCATTGATGACCAAATTGCAAACCACAAAATCAGTGATAAGGACCGAAGAAACTAGAGCAGCACAAAGCCCAACTGGTATTCCACCTTACAAGTTAAATATTGGATTACCTGCAAAACTTCTCCTACCTCTCCACAATAGAACATGCGCAGTCAACTATGAGAACAATGATGAAAACCATGACAGTGACATGAATAGTAACATGGATGACTTTTTCAGCGGATTGCCGCTTTTCTTAGTGGCTGCAATTACACTATTCTTCCTTCTTGCAATGATGGTAGCTCTTTATGAACATATATTAATGTCATCTTAGTCTTAATTTCTTTACTCAATAATTGCTCAAGGAGATCAGCAATAGCTTCAATTTACACTAAATTAATTTCTTACGCTTCTTTTGTACATATTAATATTCTCTACTGGCAAGGGGTGTGACCATTGATTCTGCTTCGGCAGTACTAAGGGGGCATGTGTTTGTTTGTTTGTTTGCTGAAATATTACATTGTGAAATAATTTTATTAAATATACCACTGGTTGATTTTACTTGTTTGTTGCTTACACCAAAGGATGCATCTGCATAATAGGTACTTGGAATTTTCTCGTCTGAAGTATCTCAACCCTAAATTACTTGTTCTTCTTTGGTATCCGAGAACTCTTGGTATAATTATTCTGCTTCCTATTTGAAGCAATTGTAGCATAGGCTATATCTGGTCTAGTCCCATTACTTCAATACAGCAGGCTTCCTACTGCTTCTCTGTAGTATAATATACATACCTTCAATTTCAATTTTTGCAGTAACGTTTATTATCCATGTTTAGATGACAAATCATTTCAATATTTTCTAAAGCAAGGCGTTTGAAGTAAGATTTCTCTTTGTGGATGAGGATTTCGGACCCCTCGCTGAAACTGTGACCACTTTTATATTAGGTGGTCAGCAAAGGGCGATTCGCCCAAATTCCCTTTTTCCCAGGCCTTCATATGTTCAGCCACAGCCACTCTGATTTTAATTTGACGACCGTTCTCGCCTACATACCATTTTAGTCCTTACAAGCTATACTACAAACTCCGCTCTTTTCCACAAGAGGGACAGGATCGTTCAGTCTGACGAAGAGTCCTTTCACTACGCGCTTCACTATCTCGGTTAGAATCGCGGGGGAGGAAGGTAGTTGAATCAAGGCAATTCCGCGTGATCTTTCTACGGACCATAAGGTCAATTTGGAAAGCCGACTGGCTCAAGGAGAAGCGGGTCAGCCGATGAATAAAGCTATTGAACGCCACGAATTTGTGAGCAGCAGGGCAGAATGACGAGCCGTGGACCACAATATCGGTCGAAGTATTTTTTCTACAATATATAGAAAACTCACTGGCTTCATCTCTTTCTGAGATAGTGAGGTCTAAAAAGTTGATAGTAGAGCCTCCAATTTCTAAAGTGAATTTAATGGAGGAGTGAAGCGCTCGCGGCTCGTTTGTTATTTCTGCGGTTTAGGTAAGAGGTAGATCTCCCTTCTGTGTTTACTCCTTCAGTACTGTGGAGTATTTTTCCGTTATTCTATCTTCTTGAATTCCCTCTTCAAGAGTGAGAAACAGAATCATGTACCCAAGTTAATGATTGAACCGTTTATAGTATAGAAGGAAGTATTTTTTTGAGGAAAGCCTTCGCTATTCTTTTCGAAAATTGTAGTTCCCACAGGGGGGGGGGTGTAACTAGCTCCTATACCTACCTCAAGGGTTTGGAAAAATTTAGACGTTCTATCGAGCTGTGTGAAAGAAAAATAGTGGTTCCCGGGGCTGTGTTCCTAGTAACACAATGTATTTTTTTTTTTATATACAAACCGCACGTAACAAATTTTGAATGAACAAAAATGAAAAAATAAAAAATAAAACACTAGAAAAAATTTTCAAAAACTTAACATCACAACATGAGCGCTTCTAACTGAAAAGTCATCATCATAATTACCAAAATATTAGGTAGACTGAGCAAAGGAAGGAAACTAAAACAAGACTGAGTCGCTGTGCGCCTCAATATACGGGTCTCTTGACTCATCTTTATATTTTTTTTGCAAATTGCTACCCATACAAAAATAAAATGAGAAAATGTATGTACGGTATAATTTGAGTGACGTCACGACACATTTTGTCGGTGAGATCTTTTTTTTTCGCAATTACAGATGAATAGAATCTTTTGTCTGGATCAGAATAGAAAATTTGAAAAAAACTCGCTTGTTTCCTGACCATTTATGAAATTAATTTCTGGTGGGTATTCAATATGGACGCTCATATTGCTCGAGATTCGATGTATCGTGCTTCCTGTACTACAAAACTTGTTTGATTAGAGATGATTGTAATGGATTGAATAAGTGAAACGTGCTGTATAAGCCATGTAGGAGTTGTGCTGAGCTACACCATGATGTACTCACTTAGATTACTTAATGAAGCTCATTCACGTATTGAAAGAGTGTCTTCATGTCGGCCAGGAAACTGAGGCATGAAGCCGAACTTGCGGCAAAATGTACGTAATCAATACGCGACGCATGAAGCTTTTTCGTAACTTCTTGCACACGCAGCCTCTGAGTGTACGCGGTCGAACTTTTCCCCACCTTCTGTTCGCAAAAAAAAACTAAAGCCTCGTGCATCTTTATATAAACGCTAGGTATCATCCATCATTTGTTGCGTTTTTCTTTACATCGAGAATCTGCCTTCAAGTTGTATAAAGTTCTACTTTTCGAACAATAAATTCTTGTTCACATTATAGTCATGTTTGCAGTGAGACGAACGCAGAAATTAAATCATATTACAAAGCTGAGTTTGCCAGGTACGGTAGTATGATCATCTACGAGTTTGATGGTTTGAGCATTTACATATCAATATTGGAATCAAGTGTATTCACCTATTTTTATTTTAAATTGTTTTAGTTTGTAGACATTTATGTATTTATAATTCTCTGGAACCGAGTGGACCATCTGTAAAAACGAGTGAAATACCAGGACCGAGATCGAAACAATTAATGCGGGAGTTTTCGGAAATTACGGTAAAAGAATACTGATTTAGCGATCATTTATTCAATTTATTCTATGGTGTCTGGTAAATAAGAAGTTGTATTATACTTGCGGGACGTTTAAGCGACTTGAGGGTCGGGAACGTAACGAGTTGAAACGTCACTTCACCCGCTTTTTCAATACCTAAATAACTATTTTTACGCGGCGTTTCTACAAATCAAAATAAGAATCATGACGGCTTTTCAGCGTGAGACTATCCTATTACTACACTGTCTTATTATTTTAAATTTTTTGTGCACTCATATACCTCGTTCTGAAACTGTGTATTCCCCTCTCCCTTCGTTCGCATTCCAGTTTCATTCATACCGATTCTACAAACGAAATAGATATGCTATACGCTCAGAATACGTTACACAACCAATAAAATTGACCTCATTTGTTCGCTATAAATTGTTTGAAGAGAAAATAACACTAGAAAGACAAGTCCTATTAGTCTGAACTGGTACAGTGTGAAAATAAATAAAATACTTTTTTCACGTACTGCACCATAGATCCCATAGCGATTATTGAAACATTGCTCGTGATGAAAAATACAAAATTGACTTCTGATACTTAAGTGATAGAGTCACATGAGAAATTGATTCTAAATGTGCCCTTATCCAAATTGGATGAAAGAGTAAAGAATCCACTTTATGATCCTTTGATTATACAATGTCTAGCTCTTATTCTAAATTTTCCTGTATTATGATTATGAATTTCTAATACATTTGTCCTAATTATTTTTCCAATTTGAAATTCAGCAATAATTTCATTAAATCATTTCTTTTTTGGGTACGTCTCAAAATTTGAAAACTGCAATTTTCTGAGGTTATAACTAGAGTAACGAGTCTAATAAAAATTACAGCTCGGAACTTTCTTATTTTATTCCATTTTCGATGTTTCCATGTGCGTAGGAATGGAATGTCACCTGTATGTATGGGGGACACAAGCTCAACTTCGTCAAAATTAGAATTTTTTAGCAAGGATGCTTAAAATTTATCGAATGAGCAAAAACGCGTGAATTGCTTGCAACTCTTATTTTTTCACTGCCTGTTCAAGAGACACCATAAAATACGCCTGACGCAGACGGTTCAAAAAGTCACAAACGAAAATTATTTTTTTGCACATTTTTGAAACATCCATAGGTTCATTTTGTTGCTAGAAAAGTTGACCTTACTTGAACAGAAAAATAGATTACAAATGGTTTGTCTAGCAAATACTGAAAAAAGGATATTTATATGCGACCGGGATGGCAAGTAACTCTAACAAATGTGAAATTTCTTCAGCGCCAGAAAGGAAATAAAAACAGAGGCTCAGAATAAAGATTTTGCACCCAGAAGACGTAAGTTTGAACTCTGAAGGCGATCAACTTAGAGGAGTATATAGAATCAACGCAATTTTCCAAATTATGGATACCTAGATACAACGAAGGGAGGCAGAGTTTTTTGCTAGAGCCACGAAAATTTACGCGACTCTAGCAAAAGATTTTTCGTTCTTACTCTTTTTTGAGTACACCTTCCTTCAGTGGTTAGACATGCATGTTTGATCAGATGTAGGAAGTGTGATGATAGAAAAAGGATGGCGAAAGGACTGGAGAGAAGAGTTTTATCACATGTTTTTACAAACAGACGAAAAACAATAATGAATTTGATTGAAAATCACAATTAATTCTACGAGGCGATTGTCCCTACTTTCTTCGTCTTACGTCATATTCGAGGATTAAGATTGGCGATTAATTATAATAATAAATGACCAAATTAGGAAGTGTGTCAATCGCGATGTGCGCGATAGTTTATAAAGAATCAGCTATTTTAATTTTGCGTTCGAATAGATTTCCAGGAAGGCGAAACATACGAAGGTTTACGTTAACGTAAAGTTTATTGAATACGAATACGTGGTGATCGTTCTGATTGTCGCAGGAAGAGAGGGTGGAAGGGAACAAAATCACAAACATTAAAGAGATTGTGTGTGTGTGTGTGTGAGTGAGAGGGAGAGAGAGAGCGAGAGCGAGAGAGAAATAGCCATCCTACCGTCCGCATTCTCATGAGGAGGCTGTTGGAATCTTAAAAGATTCATTAACCAAAGCTCTGGAGGAGTGTTACACAAATATTGATGTAACGTGCCGCTTCTCACTACATCATCATATCGGTACATACCTCAACTCAAGAGACTCCAACAAATTTACATTTGAAGGGCTATCCGAAATATGGACAACTTCTGTGTACATTTTAAATGGGAGAATTGCCCTTATTCCGGATAGGCCCTCATTTGTAGTACAAGAAAATAAGATGGAAAAAGCGGATAGAAAGATGAAAAAATTCCTATCCTCGACTTCTGGCCTATCAATAGTTCGGTATGGTTCCCTCATCACGAGGAAAAAACCCATTGCTCCCACCCCTTGTGCTTCTTGAGATATAAGGGTTGAGAAATCCTTACAAAGAAATTTTTTCAGTTTCTTCAATTTTATTAAAAAATTACCATCTTTTTCGAGATAATTTATAAAAGACCAAATATTCAACGTAAAATTTACTACAAAAAAGGTCTTTATGTTCATAAGCGCTTAGACAAAAAGGGACGTTGCTATGAAGCAATAAATCCTAAGAATACTTCTAGCAGAATGAATACTAGGAAAAATGAAAAAAAAAAAAAAAATCCCCTTTGATCTATCACTGTTCATCATGATCTCATAGTCTCCTCAATATAAAACAAAACCTTTTTTACCTCATCATAGTCGCTTCTCGAGGTATGAGGGCTCAATGTCTCAGAAGCTGTTAGGTGAATTCCTTGTTACTAAATTCCTAATCTGATCGAATCCCGTTTTTTTTTTCCAAGAAAACTGGCCTGTGCCTTTATCAATGACCAAGTTTGTACAATTCATATGTGAGAAAACTTGATAAAGTAGATGAATTATTTTCTATCAAAGAATGTGTTACCTTAGGTGATTCTCTGTAGTCCAACTTGTTTCGGGCATTCAGAAAACTAAACAGGTAAAACGGTGGATAAACATAAAGAATTTGAAATTCGTTGACAACATTGTACCATCGGAAAATAGCAGAGAGGAAATATTAAAGATAGTTCAATTCAAGTGAGCGAGGAAACAGTTTCACAAATAAACATGAGCAAAACAAGTTCATGAGCAACAAAATCTAACAAAATACCCAAATAGAGGATATGAAAATTGAAGCAGTAAATAAATATATCATTTGAGAAAGGCTTAAACTCAAGAACGGCAGACAAGAGAAAAAAACTTGGGGGAAGGTTCTGGGCCTTAGAACAAATTTTAAAGAGAAACATGCGAGTCACTTCTAAAAGCAAAGGCCTACTTGCAGACTCATGAGTAGCCTAATACTAATTCTGAGAAAAAATTCATAACGCTACTCTGTCATCTCCATTTGCTCAATATGACTTCACGTACTTTTTATTAATTTTGGGATTTCTAATTTCAAATTTTGCAATCTTTCTAGAGCGCTAATTCAATTCAGCTGTTTGCCAATTATGAAAAATCAATTGGAAACTACTTAGTAGACGCCGACGATAATATACTATTAGATGTTTTCATGCAGATATCCTCAAATCCACTCGGCTACAACCATCCACAAATAATAGAAGCTTTTCAGAATTCTGATAACATTGTAAATTATGTTCAATTAATTTCTGCGCAGTTCATAGATGAGTACGGTTTTTTTAATTTTTATGAGAAAAAATACATTTTCTTTATTTGATAGAGAATCTCAGTTAATAGACCAGCCTTGGGATATTTTCCTGGTATCAACTGGATCGAGAAGATTCGAAATGTTCTCTTAAACGTAAGTAGCAAAAACTACTTTTCTGCTCTAGAATGAAAATTTTTATTTGCTCAAAATCTTTCCATAATTCTCAATTAGATTTTGTCGTTTTGTGATTAATTATCTGAAAAATCAAGTTGAAGATAATTTTATTCGTGCAAGGACACTACTCCATAAAAGATGACTCCACCCACACATATAATTTTTGCCCCCTTTTTTTTTTTTCAAGAAAATTAAATGCACACTTTTTTTTTTTAATTGTATGTGCGGGTAAAGCCACTTTTTATCGAAATATCTCAAAAATAATGCCTTTTTTTTATATTTATTTTTGAAAAAGATGTGTTTTAGGCTGGAAATTATTCTCTAATTTATGTGCCAAAATTGCATGACCAAATATACTCATGACTTCATGAGAGGCTTGAAAAAAATTCAAGTTCTTCTTTAATCTTTTTTGTAGACTTCCATCAATGAAGTCAGGTCAGATAGGTTTTTGAGTCGGAGCTTAGTACAGTATTTTCGATCAGTTCAAATTATTGTCCTTCAAATCAAATTGTAAGCTCCGATTTCATTAGTGAATTTCCTCGTTGCAGGTTGCACCAAAAGGCCTCAATCATGTGACAACTATGATGTGCGGCTCTTGCTCTAACGAAAATGCCTATAAGAATATATTCATTTGGTATCAACAAAAGTATCGCTCCAACAAAATTGAAGTTTCCAAGGAAGAAACAGAATCATGCATGATGAATTCTCCACCAGGCTCGCCTGATTTATGTTTACTATCATTCAAAGGTTTGATTCACAATTTCAAGGGGAAATCTCTTGACTGTAAGAAAATATATTATTGTATCATTCCCGGTGAATAATTTGTGTCCTCATAATGCCCATGAGACTTATCACCCATTTTAAATAGGTACTCAAAGTATCCTCATTTACCATTTTCGAAGGGTTCAGTTCTGCGATTGATGTCCCCATATGTCCTTATTATGTCTCTGAAAGAGAGCCCTCATTTTGTCTATCATTCGATGTTACTAGCATGTTTACCAATATACCTAAAAAACCTTCTTTAAAGCTCATTGAGAAAATTCTAACAGAATCCAACCTTGAATATGCTATTGTCACAGAATTTATGAAACTCCTCGAAATGTGTCTCGAACACAATGTTTGCAATTTCAGGGGCCATACCTACAGTTTCTCTGATGGGCTACAAATGGGAGCCCCCCTTAGCTCACTTATATCTAATGTTTACTTAGATGCTCTTGAAAACCATCTATTTAATAACTTCCCGTACATGTATGACGTAGTTTTTTGGGGTCGCTACGTCGACGACATCTTTTGTGTTTACAACGGGTGTGAATCCTCACGTGATTCTCTCCTCCGCACCCTCAACTCCTATCACCCCAATATTAAATTTACTTTAGAACTTGGAGGTCAGACTATAAATTTCCTTGATCTCAAGATTACCATTAAAAGCAAAAATTCCAGGCATACCCTTAACGATAACTTTGATTTTGATATTTTTCGGAAACCTACCACCACAGACTCTACCATCAACCAGCGCTCCTTCCACCCTCATGCTCATAAGAGAGCAGCCTACTTATCTATGATACACCGGGCGCTCACTGTCCCGCTCAGTGAATACAACCTTAATAAAGAAATCAACACGATTAAACATATAGCTAAAATTAACAACATACTTATTGACGTTGATAAAGTAATTAAAAAGAAACTCCATACCGATAGCCTAAAACGTACTTCTTCACTAATTGCTATCAATCACATCCACGATAATACTCGGTGGCTTAGAGTACCATTCATTGGTAACTCCTCTTACAAAATATCTCGCGTTCTTCGCCATATAGGCTACCGCCCTGCGTTTTATACATTATACAGTCTCCGTAGGCTCTCCCAATTAAAAGACCCTACCCCTACAATGATGAAAAGTGGTGTCTATCGTCTTAATTGTGGGGAGTGCAACACTATCTATATAGGCCAGACTGGTAGGTCTCTCCTCACGAGAGTCAAGGAGCATGACAGCGCTTGGAAAGCTCGTCTAAAATTCTTAAATAATCCCAATACCACCGAAGACAGTTATTATACGGGTAAAAATAGTGCTTTCGCTGATCACTTAATTGATTCAGGCCATACTTATAATAGCGATAAACACGTCGAATTACTGCACGAATGTAATAAGAGCAGAACTTTAGATATGTTGGAGGAGATCGAAATAATTTTACATAATAATAATCGTAATGTCAAATTAGTAAACGATGTACAATACACCACTTCGAATCTTCTTACACGAATGTACACGCACTCGTCTGACTCATAGTCAGTACGAGTCGTTTTATTCTTCTTCCGTTTGTTACATCAATTTCGAATTATTCCTGTTCTGTCTGATGATGCGATTGCACCTCTAATCGCGAAACCGCGGTCACATATAAACAATAAACTTTTATGCGTTTCTGTAAAGTTTTTTCTTTAATTTACAATGAATCGCAAAGATTTTCTAAACTTCCTCATGTATGGTCTCTTTTCTTCCATTTTCAGGTAATACTTCTTACACCAAACCACTCAGACTCTTGTATCAATTTCTCGAAATAAATCCACAGGATCATCTTTTTTTCTTTTTTTTTTTTTTCTTTTTTTTTATTTATTGTAAGCATCACCCTGCCGGGTGGTAGCGTAGCCCTCGAAGTTCAACAATTTAAGAATTAGGCATTTTACATACTTATAATTATGTACAATTTTCTTAGTCATAAAATTCACTAAGGCTATGTTTTCTTCTTCTTCCTCGCGGTTTCTTGCCTAGTATCTTTCCGTGCATAACTGTCTGGAATAGCTCGTCTTCTTTCATCTTCTTTCGTACATGATCATCTTAGGATACCTATATATCTATGGTGACGTTTTCTGCACTTAGTACATTTCGCATTAATAAAGTAATCTGATAGAAGATGATTGTATTAAGTACATCTTTTTGACAAGCCATTTGTCGTAAGTGACAAGATATTTTGTTGTGAGGTGTTTTTTCCCTTACGATAATTGGCGCGACTGAAATATGATTCATGTCACTTACTACATTCGTACATTGACTCTGGGGGCAAAATGGTGGACTTTTTTGCCCCCTTTTTGATGCATGCTGATAGCCCATTTTGTTGTTGATCCGTTTTTGCCCTTGACTCATTTTTGATAGAAATGTCACTTAGATCCTTTGTGCACGTCACCATCGATATAGAGGGCACTTGCTTCTTTTTCTGCAAGTATTACTGTGACACTATCAACAAACACTTTGAGGATACAATGAGGACACAATGTGGATATCGCAGCACTTGATATGTTTCCCTACTACTTCCTCATAGTATTCTCAAATTGAGGACATTTTGGGGATGTAATGAGGAGATAAAAGAGGGTTTGTGAACTGTTTCCCCATTATGTGGGATTAAGGACTCAAAGAGGACATTTGGACATAATGAGGATAACAAAACTCTTTAATATAAACTAATTTTCTTGTATTCTCAAAAATTCCTCATTGTTTCTTCATCACGAGGGCGTAATGAGGACATTTTATTCACCGGGTTGTGCGAAGTCGGTCAAAATTGGAAGGTTTAATGCAATTTCTAGTGACGTCCAAGTATTTTTATTATCATTTATCTGTAATATATTTTATTTTAAAAAGACCGGAAAATGGTGTCATTCCTCTCAATGGTGTTTTAATGTGAGAAAGCGGAAAACAAAGAATCCCGGCGCGGAAGCAAAAAATCCTGGCGCGGAAAGCAAAAAATCCCAGTCGTACCTTGTTGTATAATAAGGAAACGCATAGTTTTCCGGTCGTTTTAAAATAAAATAGTATACTCGACAGGTTTGTAAAATAACCAAATCCCTCGTACGATTGCGTCACTCGCTGCGCTCGCTCCGCAAACTTCGTACTCGGGAATTGGTTATTTTCCGCGCCTGTCGAGTAATCTACTATTAACGTTGGTAATATTTACTCATGTGCGAAGACAGTGAGGTATTTCATAAAAATTATTCTACCAGGATTATGTACTTTTTTTCTGATGATATAGGATCGTTTCATGGACGAACTTTGGGTGCACTTTCGACAACTCGTTCGAAATCCATCCACAAGCTCGATGTACCCGCATTCAATTGGCCTGTAGCGTCCTTTCCGCAGTATAAATATCCCCTTGAGGAGAACGTCAGGGAGAACCAAAAGCAAGACAGTGATTGTCTACAAGAGGTGAGCTCGGCCATGTTATAAAAAATTTATTTATACCGCACACAAAGTTTGGACCTGATTAATTTGAATACATATGAGAGAAAAGGTGGAAAATGGATTGATTTTTTTTTTTTTTTTACCGACGACTGTCTTTTTTCTTAGCGAAAAGAGGTCGATTTCTTCGTGACAGGTAACTTCGTAGTTTTTGAGATCCTTATGCTGTGTACCTACTGTACTCATTTACTGTACTTATTTATTACATTGTTTGCTGGTATGGTAATTTCCCGAGGAGTGCCTCGAAATTTCAAAACAGTAACCTTCAAAATCTCCCAAATAAATACCACCGGGAGCAAGGCCTCCCCTTTCTAGAAGGAGTCATTAATAATTTGTATGGAAATATTTTTGAGTTTGGTTTGTGATGGTTAGAGACGATGTACTTCTTCTTTGACAGGTTGAGTACATCCTCGAAGATTATGTTCGAAAAGGCAGGCCAATCGCCGGAGTTGTTGTGGAACCGATCCAGTCCGAAGGGGGTGATAATCATGCTTCCAAAGAATTTTTCCAAGGCTTACAAAAAATAACAAAAAAGGTACAATATAGCAAATACTCAATGTTTATAAAACAGTGTACTGTAATAAGTCAATTCTGTATCAGCAAAATTATATTGTAGTATGACGTTGCTTTTCTCATTGACGAAGTGCAAACGGGTGGAGGACCAACCGGTAAAATGTGGTGCCATGAACATTTCCATTTGGAAGAAGCACCCGATATTGTGACTTTTAGCAAGAAAATGCAGCTTGGAGGATATTACTTGAAGCCTCAATTTTTGTACGTCAAAGGCATTACTGCAAAGTGACTACAATAAAATAGAAAAACTTTCTTAAATTTTTTTTATTACGCAGCCTACAAAATCTAGAACTTAAGAACAACAGCTTCCTTAACGAAGTTGAATGAGGAACGCAGGGAATCCGTTCGACGGGTTAAATTGGTTTTGGAATTGGAAATTCAAATTGGAATCTTGAAGAGTCTCAAGTTATTCTGCGTCCCTTGAATCATGGTGTTTACATATCTAGCCTGAACGTGAAAATTTTCCAAGCCCTTCTTTTATCATCTAGTCACTCTTTTATCATATACTATGGCTCGAGAGTCAAAATCTCCTCCTAAGTCCCTTTCTTATCCTGTTCGATGGTTGAAAGTTGAAATTTTCCGAAGTCCAACTATTGAGCTATAAATGATAGGAGTAGGACTTGAACCAGTTCTGTTTTGGCTTGATAGTCAAAATTTTCCTCCAAATCCCTTTCCTATCATAAATTATGTCTCGAGAATCAAATTTTTTCCAGTCCAATCAGAGCTAGGTATATATGACAGGAGGGGGACTCGAACCATGTTTGTCAATAATGTTGCACTTGAACCATTTTTGTTTTGGTTGGACACCGCAGGGCAAATGTTTTAAAATGACGCCCTTTAGAACAGGTTCCCTGCTAAGTATTTCTAATTTGGAAAATTTCTCATTATTGAGACCGAAGTTACGTTTGGAATAATCATTGCTTCATTCATCTTTGCAGACCGCAACAACCATATCGAATTTTTAACACGTGGATGGGAGATCCAAGTAAGATGATTGTATTAGAACAGGTGGTAAAAATCATCAAGAAAGAATCCCTTCTAGATAACGTAAATACCACTGGTAAAGTATTTATGGATGGATTGCTCGAATATCAAAAACACTATTCAAATTTGGTGAGTTCGGTTCGAGGTCTTGGTACTTTTATTTCATTCAATTTACCAACTGCTGAACAACGTGATAAAGTTGTTGTCAAACTTCGAAACAAAGGTGAGTTTATTAATATAGGTACCTAGGTAGTGAGAAACTCTTTTTTCTAAGAATAAGATACTTACACTTGAATACAATAAGAATAAAAAAATTCACCGACTCTGGACTTCTGGAGTTGTTGAAACGGAACAAATTACTTCTTTCCGATTGGGTCGAAGGCTGCAACCATTCCTTCATAAATTGAATGAAGTTGTGAAAACAGAGCGCCATCAAAACTCCCTCACCATAATATTAATACCTATACATTTATTGAGCCGACGTATTTTAATCGTGTGACCAGCTAGAGTTATGCTCAATTTTAATAGATGTTGTTACGAAAAAGTTTTTACTCTGTTTTTTGTTTTGGCGAAAGAGTTTTATTTCTATGGATGATGAGTATAGGTTTTTCCAATCTGAGCTTATTGAATTAGGACATATTTCTCTCCTCAACTCTCCATCAGAGAATCATCTTGAAGAGTGTTGAATCAACAGTTGACCAATTTTCTGTTCAAACTGATAAAAGAACTTTCTTTATTTATCACAATTTTTATTAAGTAAGTAATGTGAGAAGTTTAGTTTAAATATTTGAACAAGAAATACCACAGCATAAGATTGAGTAGTGAACTTTACTTGTTTGCTCTTCAAAGATTTATAAAATTCCTCTTTTGCTTGCAGGAATTTTAAGCGGCGGCTGTGGGAATCTAGCAATCCGTTTACGTCCGGCCTTGACTCTGCAACCAAAGCACGCTGCCATTTTCTTGGATAAACTAAAAGAAGTATTAGATGAGATGTAGGGCGTTTATGAAATCAGTTGAACCTACTTACTTACTTACTGTGAATCTGTCTTCCACTATTTCATATCTATAGAATATTGGACTATGGTGTAAATGACGAACAAGATTAATTTTGACATTTTGAAAAAAGGCGTCAAAATGAAAAGCCTTTAGGCATTCGCTTGGTGCGTTACAATTGTTTATTATGTTTGAGGTTTCACTAGGCATTTCCTTCGAAAACACCAGAATGAATTCTTGAACTTTAGTATATTATAAATCCATAATGCGATAAAAACTATCGGCATTTATTTCGAATTAGTTTTACTGGCTGAATGAAGAAATTTGGTTAGAATGTTGAGTCCAACATGAAATTTTTACAAGTTGAAGTATGCTATATAAACCTCCTACCTCTGTACACTAGGGATTCCAAATTGGCGATACCTGAAGCAATAGGTACCAATGCATTTTGGTTCCAAGTTTACACAAACATGAGTCAAATATTGCTCTGTTCTTGTTTATTTTATCTTGTTACATTTGAAAATTTCATCTTTTGTTATTCATCTACTACAATAACGCATATCTACTTTGCATTTACAAGAGTTGTAGGTTTGTCTTCCATTCATGTGTACCATGCATAATGTTTTATACGTCTGAATTATAATATTGTAGGTACTTGACTTTCTGATTTAGGTATATTTTTTACTGTATATTATGCATTTTATGGACTAGATTGTAATTTCATGTTTTATTCAAGATAAATTAAACGTAAGTTTTGATTTTCAAGCTCTTCAAAGCAAAACTTTTGAAATTATTTTCTTAGGTCCTATAAGTTAGGTATAAAACTATTTGGGAGAACAAAAATCAAGTTCAATGTATAGTGCTCCAGAAGAACGAAATCTGTTGAAATTTTTAGGTTAATCTCAAATTGTGTCAGGCAAGAGGGTTTACCACCCCGTTGTGCGAATCACGGTGCAAATAGTCAAAGGCTGAACGACACTTTGTGAGTGAGCGTTGCGCTGCCGTACAAAGAATAAATGACGTATGTCCCATGTTATTTAAATGGAGCATACGTCATTAATTTCTTGTACGGCAGTGCGGTAACGTCAACGTCGATCCGCGTGTGAAATCCAGCATTTGCACCGTTCCGTCATTTTCACCGTGACATATATACCGATTTCATTCCTTGCCGCTCCTGATTGTTGTATTCGAACAAAGTAAATTACCTAGGAAATGGTAAAATTTCTATACTGCATTGTTGAAAACACTAAAAAACCATTCCGCCCCTTCACTCTTCATCTCCGATTGCCCGATACAATTTAGCTACAAAGTAGCCAAAGTCAAATATTATGTTTTTTTTCTTCTTAATTTTTTGCAATTTCCCTTCCACCTACAATTTGCGATACAACTTAGCTAAAATATAGCCAACGCCGGATGTACAGGTATTTTATCCACTCCTCAGCAGTACTACAGGATCCATCATCATCTTCAAATTAAAAATCAAATAGGGGACAAAGAGCGATACAGTTTCAATGTAGTTGCACTAGAACCTAGTTGCACCGCACCAATGAACGTGAACCGCCGCGCCACAAAATTTAATGTAACCAATAAGTAGTAATCCACTGCGCGCTATTGTCATTTTCTACATTATAGCCTTGTAAGAAGTAGGCCGTGGAAAAACACAGGGAACAAAGATCATGGGCCCACTGATTGATGACATTGACTATACACTAGTGATGGTTCTGTTCACATTCATGAACGCCAAAAGAATTTAGTGAACAAACGGCAGACAAGACGTTCATTCCCTTTTTTTTCTCCTTTTCCTACTGTTGAATTAGTAAAATCCAATCATTTATTTTTTTTCGAGATTTTAAGTACTTACTTGGAAAGAATATTGGAGGAGAAAAGCTGAGCTTTCACTTGTAAAAAAAAATTGGAAAAGAAAAGGTATTGTGCATAATTGCATTTTGTTATCTGATAGAAGCTAGAAGCATAGTTGTTTTGGGACTGAAATTAAACAAAGCAGGAAAGATATAAAAGCACATCACACAACATATGTAACAGTGTATCTGTTCTGCTGATCCAATTCAATCATTGTCCTCAATCTTGGCTTGAGTTGTGCGCGGTGTTATAGGTATTCAGTAATAATGAACAATTTGTAATCTCACTTCTCTTATTCAAACCATGACTACCTTGAGGAAACAAGTAATTGCAGTTATGTCCATCCAGACTACAACACACATACATACACCGCCCACGTAGTACATATCTTTTGCAGCACGTGGATGCTACCGCCGCGCTGTAACAAAACCAACAATCAGTGGAATATGATTTAGTAGTTTGGTCTAGAGCAAATGACGTCATGAACCTCATTCTCCTGAAAATTGTCTATTTGTTTTGCAGATACAACCAGTAGACTACTATAACCTTCTACAGAAATTTGAAAAATTAACAAGAATTGCTATTTACCTAATGAGAGAAACTGACAAAAAAAAAAAAATGTTTGTGAATACAAAAAAAGATCATTTATTGTTTTAATTACAAACCACTTACAGAATTCCAATTTATTCTATTTTTACTGTACAATACTAATAATATGCTTTAAATTATAAGTTTGGCATAACTTTTACTGTACATTTCAATATTCAAAAATATTATAATATAAATAACATAATTATCTCAAGAAGAGGGAAAAATAGTTAATTAGTAAGATAAAAAAAAAGTACACAAGTTGTTCATAAATTTGTATCCACATCTTACAAACATTTTATCAAAAAAAAAAAAAAAAAAAAAAAGGAACAATCAGTTTTTTAATGTTATTTTCATTACATCATAAAACAAAAACTGTACAGGTGATACAGAACAAATAGGGAAAAAAAACGAAGTTTTCAGAAAATAAAATATGAACAAGAAAAAAATTTCACAAAAATAATATGAATTACACTTTTTCCTGTTCTTCTAATGTACTATACTAAAAAAAGAAAGGAGAAACAGCGTCAATCCCAAATCAAGTATAACTTTCCAATACAGAGATTAATAAATGAAGCGCAGTGCCTTTCAGAAGTTACTAATAATTTACATTACCAGTTTACTTCTCATTTATTAAAAATTGCATAACATCAAATTGAAGTAGTATTGAGAGAATACATATTGTCATAAAAATTTGCATTCAATTGCATACATCATGTATATTTCTATCATTTATGCTCGACCATTTTATCCCTCAAATATTTAACCTTTGAGACAAAAAATGATTCAAGCGATTCCGCGCACTTGTAGAATGGTGATTCTTTTGGATTATAATATCGGCAATTGTCAAAAATTTTCGTCATATCACCAATGAATTCACTCAAATTTTTATACTTTGAATCAGTAACGCGCAAATCAATAGTGGTGAGATCTGCAAAAATTGAGGGAGTATAAATTAGAAGGAATTCAAGTTTAGGCCGCTCAAAACATTCGTTTTACACCATATTTTAAATTTTTCATCAAACTCTTCAAGTATCTTGAGTATTGTTCAATGGACCGAATTTTTTTGAAGACCCACCTTAACATAGTCTTATTCCAGTTTACCGTTTGTGTTCAAAACAAAAATTGACTCCATAAGAAATACACAGGGCGTTTCGATCATTTGTTGATGTTTGAAAACAAAAGATGAATAAAGAATTACAGATACATTTATGAATACTTCAGAACTTCCAGATTCTAAATATGAAATTCTCATTTCTCATTTTTTTTCTTACATTTAAATAAGAATGTATGATTGAAACGTCCCCATGCATTTCTACTAGGAATCGATAGTTTGTTTTGAACAAATACGGTAAACTGGGGCAAGTGGTGCTTCACAAATACGGGCGGGGTTGTTCATGTTCTCAGAACGAGCCGACCCCATGCCGACACGAAAAATACGGTCCACAGAAATGTTGAAAAAAAAAGAAGTTTCAACGCATTTATTCATGAAACGTTCTGTTGCAACACATACCCATCTGAAGAGAATCACATTCAACACATCCAAATTATGTCAGAGGGGTCTCGTGGAATTGTATCTTTAATTGTAAAGGGGTTTGCCAAGATAAAAATACAAAAATTCTTCAAATTTTCCGTACATGAAACTGTTTTGTAAAACACTCCATAACACTCTATAGGAGAGTACAGAAGATTTGAAAGGAATATTACAGATTCTTGAAATTATTGCGAAGGAAATTCGGGCCGTGCATCCATCACAGAGCGCGATCATCGAGTCGAAGTTATTGAAGGACGAAAGGTGAACCATGGAATATTGAACATGAGAAAAAATTTTTAAATCGGAATTTTTCAAAATGGCACGCTGAAAATGATTTCTTTTTGTACTATATAATGATCAAATCCTCTAAAATATGAGACCGAAACCACCAAACCTATACAAGTCTTCCTTAATTTTATAAGAATTTTTAAAAAATCATTCCTATACAAATCATAATGGAGGTTCACCTTCTGCCTTGCGTGCGTGGTGCGTACATGAACTTGTGCGCGTGTGATAAGCTAGCGCGTAACTAGCGCTGACCGACACGAATTAACTTCAAAATAGGAGTTTTATTAAAAAAAAGAAGAAAAGAAAAAAAAAAAGAGGGCAAAATATGCAAGGCAGGACTGTCAATAACTATCCCCTAAACAACCCTAAAACCTACTCTCATTCTTCAAATGTGGGTGTCGTCCATCACAGCAAAACAATCTTTCTAAGTTTCTTGCTCTCATCTCAGAGAATATCAATTTCGATGTTATGATACTCCTACCCAGAATGAAAGAGTTTCTATTTATTCCCTACCGTTTGGAGTAATAAACTGAAATAATGGCGATCAAGAATAACCCTTTCAGGCCACAAACTGAAAATAATTCTCGACAACTTAATAAAACCAAAATTCTAGACGATCTAATGTACGTATTGACAAAAAAGTTTTTCCTGAATGAAGGGTAAAACTGACTTCTAACAAATTAGAATCGTTTTTTTTTCTTTTTTTTTTGGGGGGGGGGGAGGAGAGAGAGAACCATGGAGAATTCACTTTTTGTTACCACGACTTATATTTTATTAGATCTTTATTGGATAATTTTTTTTGCGGCGCTATTTCTGGTCTAACACCTTTTTCTCCTTGTGCAGTTTAATATTCCCAAATTATACAACCAGAATTGATGTATTGATATATTCTAGATTGATATATCAATATAATGGAGATGAATACATTGGTCTACACTTACGTGCCTCTTGTATGAACATGCTCTCTTTCACTTTAGATATGGCTTGTACCTACAAGAACTCTATTCAATTTCTTCGAAAACGCCCAAACACATATACATAATTGGAGGCTTCTCCATGAAGTGGAAAAATATAATTCTCAACTTTTCGTAAAATATAAAAGGGTATAACTTTTCCAAGCGCTATGAACTACAGCGCATTTTGAGGAGATGAAAAATCGAGAGCAACAAAGAATTACAAACCCATAGGTTCCTTCACAACGTTGTAATAATCGGGCGCTTCTTCAGGATCAACTGGCTCCATAAATGGCCATGCGCTTTTATGCATCTGTAAAAGAAGAAAGGAAAAAAAAAAAAGGGAAGAATAATTCATTGTTTACAATTTCTTCCTTTTCAATTAGTTTAATCAATTGTTTACTTGTATTTGCTTAATTAGTTTTTTAAGAATTTCGTAATCTTTGGTCGTTAGGTCCTTCATGTTTGCAATATTCACGCTTGAATTACTTTTGCAATTTGGACAAATGTATTCATCAATGGTGTCTGCTTCTGACTGCATAATACCAACACAACGTCCATGAAACCAGTCTTGACATCGATCGCAACAAATATAGAATCTGAACAGTTCAAATAAGAATTCGAATAATTTTTCTAAATAGCTACAACTGTATAAAAAACTAAAGATACTTTTTTTTCCCCCCCTAAAACGTGTTGTATAAGTAATAATTATTGTTGAATGGTCAAAATACGTTATCTCAAGACACAACGACTAGAATACAGAGAGCGATAATACTTGCTCATGGCAATCCTAAAGCAGCAGAATAAAACTTGCGCGATGTAATGTATGAGTACCAGTATGTTGAGAGCAGAAAGTCAATATAAATGAAAATGAGATCTGTACCCATTATACTACGCAACAATTAGAAAATTTTTCGAAAAATTGCTGAAGTGAGATAGGTGTTATCCAAAATACTTCTAGATACAACCAACCTATCTCGCTCCAGCAATTGGACGCTTTTTAGCAAAACCCCACCAAGCGACACGACAACAATCATGGAGATTGGGCAAAATGTTCATGTACTACAAGTAAAGATTCTCCTATTCTTCAGATCGTTGTTATGTCGCTTGGTTGGGTTTTGCTAAAAAGCGTCCAATTATCAAAAAATTTTCAATTGTTGCGTAATGATTTTTCAATCCAGTAGACTCGAATTTTTGTAAAATTTTTTTGAAAAGCTGGAGAATAAATCAGGATGATTTCCTATTCTTTTCTTCCTCTACCTTTTACCCTGAATCTGAATCTACCGTACCAAAAGGACTGGATATTGAATAAATAATTAATGAATTGGCAAATTTGGGTCGACCATCCGCAAGGATTGCAAACTGCGCAAATGATTTACTCAACAGCAATGGTATCATTTTCGCCAAATTTAATGAAATATTTTTGAGAGAATCCAAAGTTGCTGACAAAAGTAATTGAATTGACATTATCAACTAAAAAGAAAAAACCAAGAGTTTGAATCGAAAAAACTCTCGTTCCCAACAAAATATTAAAATCTTCATTCACATGTAAAATGTAACAGCAACATTGTCGTATACTTCAATTTTCTCTAGTCTTCCTCAAGAGTGAGTAGCTGGTTAATTATTCAATCTTCCACTACATAGAAAAATAGCCTCTTGTCTTTTATCATGGTCTTCTAGAAATGGATACTGTAGTGCCGCTGTAATAGTCTTGTTTTTTTTTAAAATAAGGCATCAATAGTCCGGAATTTTTTTTTTTTTTCAATCAAAATCACAAAACTGTAGCCAACTGACAAAAGAAAATCAAAAATATGTGCTAATTCCATAAATTCAAATCAGTCAGGCGGTACAACTTGTGCAATGGGTATGACACCACTTTTTCATAATTTTTATTGCCGCATCTAATCTGATAACGCTAAGATGCATTCTTGGACGAGCTTTCCAAAAAGGTTAGGAGAAAGGTTTCTATCTATGGCGTAGCATAGGTACTTTTCTCGTGACTGATATTTTACATCAAGAGAAACTATTGGGAATATTAATAGTCTTGATTGTACTTCCAAAAGAATTATGGTACTATTGATAGCATAAAACTACAGACTACCGCCCATCACTAGTTTGAACCTGAGACCTCTCACATTTGAGGGTATACCAAAACCATTCTACCACTGAGAAACACAAAAAATCTGAGTGTATTTCCATTTTTACAATAATCCTAAAACAAATGCAGTAAGAAGGTTGACAGGAACAAATAAAGTTATAACAAAGAGTTAATACGTAGTTTGCCAGAAAGAATGAAATGACTGAACTAGTGCAATAACCCTATACACATACCAGACAAACACGCATGTTAAAAAAATTGATCTTTTTGATGGAAAAAACTATCGAAGTGCATTGCATTTTAACCAGTAGAGTCAAAATGACGGAAGATCGTCCTCTCCAGTCTTACTATTACACCCACGTTTCAACAAGCAGTGCACTCTTGTACTTTTATCCAGCAAAGTGATTCAATTTTTCAACAATGCAAGTATTTTTTTCTGCTATAAGTATAGTTAATGACTAGCGATGACATAACCCTATTAGATAATTATGCAAATTTGCACGTTGCTGCTGCCTCATATAAATAGATTAACAAAAAAAAAAAATATATATAGAAAAAAGAACTGAAAGTAAACTCAGATAAAAAAAATGGACAGGTTAGTCTGGCACGAGAGCGTGAAAGAAAATTCTAAGGGTCGACTGGACAAATTAATTCAAAAAATGTTGAGCTATCTTAAGCTAGAAATGAAATCTGCACTTACTGAGACTCATCATATGGCTGTTTACACAGACAGTACAGTTCTTGAGATTCTCTCGCGTACGTACACTCAGTGCACACAAACTCTGATAACGACTTTGCCATGTGTTCTGTTATGCCGACACAATCCCCATGGAACCAATTATTACACAGATCGCACCCAACGTAGAATCTGGGGAACAATACATCTTAATAATTTCTTGCGATGATACACAGATATTCATTACATCTACCCATTATTTTTAGTACCAATTAATGACAGAAAATAATAAAAATGATGATGTCCTAATATAAGTAATAGTAATATTACAAAATAAAAGAAGATTGAAAGCAATCTCTCATTGTTGTATGTAGTGTAATAAATGAGTTCAATATTATTGTACTAGTTCCATCCCTTAGAAACTTACTTCGTATCATCATAAGGAGTGCGACAGATGCACAATAATTTCTCCTTCTTATTACGTACATTGCCGCCAATGTTAGCATTTGGATTATTGGTTTGGTTTTTACGCTGAGTGCCAGTTGATAACTTTGCTAACTTCTGATTGTTTACTGCTATTGCCGATCCTGGAGATGTTGACTTATGAGGCAAACATGACTCTTTTTTCGAGGAACGCGTAAGATGGGGGATATCTGAATTTTGATTGTTTGCTACTTGCAGAAGAAAAGCTCTGGTGTTTGATGAAACTGAACTAGTAGTATTTGAAGGTACATTAGTTTGATGACGAGCGGCAGAAAGTTTATGTTTACTGCTTGATACTTCAGCTAGTTGAACTAGTTGACTATGGGCAATGGCAGCATCATCATTTGCGTCCACTGTTTCCAATTTTAAATCTACAATTTCTTGCTGCTGCAACAACAGATACCAGAAATTATTCAAAACATGCTATCATATTAATTCAGTATAAATAAATAAATCAAAGATGTACTTGAATTTGTCGTTTTAAATCCTTTTCCAATAAGGATCTCTTATGTAGAATAGTGCGCTTAAGATTATCTTTCTGGCGCTGTAATAAGTTTTGTAATTTTGTCTGCGTTTGTTGCCATTTCTTCTCTTCTTGTTGTTGATTTAAAGAAGGGCCACTGTTGAATGAAACCCCACTCAAAAATCTAAAAGAATACAAAAAAAATTCAACAGGACTCGTCTAGCAGATTTGTAAAAAAAAAAAAAAAAAAAGAATAAATAGATAAATAGATAAATAAATTGGCGGTAGCGTTTGTTGCCACAGGTTGACTAAGACAATCTTGAACGTTGGAATTTCAAAATCTGAGTCATGTTATCACAAACTTGCAGTCCTTAGTCTGACTATGTGCACTGGCCAATAAAATCAGTTATAAGTTGCAAAACTTTGGTTTTCAATAGCACATCTAAATTATCATCAACCTTGCTCATCATTATTGAAAGGAAGATGATTATAGAGTGCAATTCTGGGACATTTCAGCGGACGTGAAAATGAAATATACAGCATAGCATCAATATTGAAGAATCCATATCTTCGATAGAATGTGCCTAGTAATCTGTATTATTTGTACTATACCTCAGTAAATACTACATACAGTACAAAAATCATCAAGATGCACAATACAGAACAGAGAAAAAGGGCGTATACTGCCGTGCTAAGCCAAAATGACGTATCTCAACGCGTTTTACAATACTGGACTCACCGTGTATAAACTACGTTTTACAATACTGGACTCACCGTGTATAAACTATGAATACCGTTCCGTAAAACGCGTTACGCTGAGATACGTCATTTTGGCTTAGCACGGCAGTATAGTTCGATAATTTTAAATATTGTAATTTCCCTCTTCATTATTAATAACCAGATCTGACACTGAAACCTAAAGACATGTATAAGAACATCCACTGCCTAGCTATCTTACAACATCTTGTTGACCTGCGGGTCAAACTCTGCGGGTAATGGTTTCCCGATTCATCTGGATGTATTATTGCAAGGGTTGAACATCTCTCAGAATAATCTAAACCAAAACCAGTGGGATATGCTGCGCTGAACAACACACCACCCTACGCAATTTCAGCAAATATAGAAGTTGTCACCGCCAAAAGAACTCTCCTTAAGCAATTCTGAATACAATACAACTGCAGAAGAAGCGGTGTTTGTTGAAAACTACTGTCACTCCTTTTAGTCATGATGGTTGCAAATTAGTTATTACCAAGCACAAAAGATCAAATTATGGACTTAGATACCCACAAAGGGGACACAAAAGTTCACTCTCATGCAAATCTATGGTTGAAAAGATTTCTTTACGGCACATCTTGCATAAGAAAAGCCCATGAGTACTACTTGGTATACGGGTCAATCAAAATAGAAGCCAAACTGGTCAGACAAGATATGGTGACAACTTTCTCTTAAGAAGGAAAAGAACCAGCAAAATATTTTAACAGGACCACAAACAAGATGAATTTTGAGTCAAAATTAGCAAATGGTCTTTTGTAACGACAATAACGTCATTGTGAATCAAGATGGGTGTGAATAAAGTATTCAACTAAATACCAGGAAGACCCAATTTAAAGTCAACCTCTATATCTTTTACTGTGATTGTAAGTCTTTAGAAATTTGCCCCAAAAAGATGATGCCACCGAGGTTGGGCGCGGCGGCACCAGCTTACTGAGGATACCTCCTGCCCTCAATACAACAGATAGCAAGTTCTCCGCTGAAAAAAAAAACAAATAAACTACACACCTTGTTTTTGTTTCACAATAAGACTTCTTACTGGAAACAACCTCATTTAATTTGGCAGTTGCGGAACGTTTCCTCAAATTTTCTTTGTTCTGTACAGATTGATTATGAGGTAGAACGTCATCATTCATGGTTTTGTTAGTGACTTGCTCCACTGTATGTTGAGATTTTGACACACCTGAAGCACATAAGATACATTCAAGATGTTGTATCCAGAACTAGCATTGATCTAACCAGTTTGTGACTTACTTTCATCTGAGACAAAAGACTGCATCAGGTTGTCATTTTGTTTGGACTTCGACGTCGGCAAATCTACCAAAAGATCTTCAACTTCTGCTTGAAAAGAATCATCTAACTTTCCTTGCGATGTCTCAGACTGAGTGATATCTTCATTTAATACTGGTGCTTGTACTGACAAGTACATTTTTGTTGGACCAATAATACCTACATTACCCGAAGCTGCTTGAGCTAAAACAAGTACAAACCATTAATAATCAGAATACATTCTTTTATAAAATAATAAATTAATAGAAGAAAATTGTAGAGAAAAAATGAACTCACTTTTGAGAAGTTGTTGCTTAACTTGGTGCTGAATTGCTTGCAGCTGCTCTTGTGAGAATAAATCACCTTTCTGCAGTCCTTGCAACATGATACGCGGACCTTGAGCAGTCTGTACAATCTGTGCAGTGATGCACTTTACAATGGTACCAGAGGGTTTGTTGGAGGTCAATTTTTCCTCTTTAACGTTATTCACATTTACCAATGCCACTGCAGGCGGTTTAGTTTGCGACACAGTATTTAATGTTCTTGAGGGCAAAAAAGCTGGAGTCAGTAACGTTTGCTGGGTCGCAGGAGCAACAGAAGTTGACAGCAGATTTGAGTGGGCATTAGGCAATGCTGTGGCTGTTGCAGTTGTCTGCATGCTTGAAGTAGGAATGGTTGATGTATTTGAATTGACAACATTCACTGGCTGTACCATATAAGATTTCTGGGTGCTGGCTAATGAAGCTAATTTTGCTTCTGAACAATAGTGGAAGACATACAAAGAAAAAAAATGAATATAAATAATTATAAGAAGCCCCAAGGGGCGATCAAACATGGAAAAAATCTCACCTGCATCAGTGGGTGCCCTTATTATCACTTGTTGACCATTTAAAGTAGTAAGAGCTGCTTTTCCACTATCCAGATTTTGCAGTACACTGGCATCAATTAGAGTACTTGAACTATTGGTAAACTTTGTCTGAACAGAATTTGTTGTTTGAAAAGTGGAAAAAATAATTTTCAAAAATTGCAATGCATGATAAAAAGAAATCTTACTTGAGGTGAATTGAATGTTCCCAACACAGTTGGCTTCTGACTTATAACTGTCTGATTGATGGTAGAAACTGCTGGTGCAAGTTGTCTCAACAAATTTTGCCCGCTAATTAAGGTTTGGTCTTGAGGTATTATCACAGGTGAATTATTTGTAACAATCATTGGCGTGCCACTATTTGCAGTCCTTGGTTTCAAGATGACCTACAAATACAAAAGCACCCATACAATTTCATTTATCCAGACAAAAACTAATGTAACTACAAAAATTATGTTTACCTGGCCAGGCTTCATACACACTGTTGGTCTAATTTGTACTTTGGTAACTGGATTCTTTAGTTTATTTACGTTTGGAGCATCCAACTGTTCAAGCTGTTGAGTTGCAATTACAATTTGTTGTTGCTGGTTTTCAGGGGTTGCAGCTGAGCTTGCAATTACCACATGTGATGACTGCAGTTGTGGTTGCTGTTGCAGTTGCTGATCTACAACGGTAGCATTGTTGGTAACTTTTCTCAGCACTGCATTACCTGCCAATGATGTTGAGGGGACTCCATATGCTTGGTGTGTATGCAGAACGTGCAACTTACCACCTGGTAACTGCACAAGTTGTTGTCCTGGTAACAACCCTTTCACCTGAAATTTGCCATCTGCTGTCTTTGATATCTTCAGTCGTTGATGCTGACCTGTGGTTTCAGCTGAAAATGAGTACATACATATGTACAATGAAGACAAGATCATGAAATATACAAATTTTCAACTTTTACCATTCAACATAGAGAGGTTCTCTCTGTTGGCTTGCGGCTGATTTTTCCCAACAGTTTCTGGACTGGAAACTATTTTACTAACTTGTTGTGGTAAAATTGGCTGCTGCTTTTGGACTTGAATATGAATTTCCTGCTGAGGTTGTTGTAGTTTCAACTTGGCCAGAAGATCAGGAATACTGTTGGCGGTAATCATCTGTACAACACCATCAGGACCTAGAGGAAAAAGTTTATTTTAATAAGGTACAGAAACCATAAATGGTTTTCATAGTTGTCAACATAAGTTTACCTGTGGTCCTGTACACCTTCTGAGTAGTAATCTCTTTTGTAACAGAACTATTTTTGGGTATCTGATTAACAATAACTTCCGACTTCGACCCAGGTAACACTTTACGCACAGAACAAATTCTTTTGTTCTCATCAGCTGATGCCGTTGAACCAGTAGAAAAGCTGAGGGGTGTGCCACTGCTCATCAATTTACGTACAATGCTACTGCTGTCATTCGCGTCCAATGGCTTTGAAGGCGTTGTGTTTACCCCCGTTTCTACCAATTTACGGTTTAGACTGAGGCGTTGAAGTCTCATCTGATCTGTTAGGCGTTCTTTTGAGTCATCATTCACTTTCACATTAGCTGCATCACCAGTACTCGATCGACCAACAGGTGTATTCACATTTCGTGAACGGAGCGTTGATGGTGTGATAGTAGTTGCTCCTCGTTCCATTCTATAAGCATTAAATTGTATTCAATTAACCAACATCAGTCTCAGCTTATTTTGCTTGCTGTTCACAGAAAAAAGAAACATAGAAAACCTGTTTTATAAAATAATAAGAATCTAAAAGATAGATATTAGTTTTCTTTCAGTGGACCCATAACCTTGATATTGAAAACAATTTGAAAAAAGATGACTGATTTCTCTTATTTTTAGTACACGTAAGAAATATTGTTCTCCGTGTATTTCAATAAGCACACTTCTGTCAGCACTATAAATACAGTTCACAAAGTGTGTTTCTCAATTCTATGATTTTCTTCAAATTTTTATAATAGTTTTTCTTTTCAATAATTATTTTATAATATTTATATTTCTGCTTTCCATTTCCTGGTTTTTTGTTTTATTCCAAATTTCTACCTTTGGGAATTGTATTGTGATTTCAAATAGAGATTATCTTGTTACATGTATCTGTGTCTCCTACTTCAAATTCAAATTGTTCAAGCAGAAACAAAGCATAATCTGCCAATCGGAAGTTGATTGTTTAGGAATCCGTACAATTTTCAATACATAAGACCGACTGCTAGAATAGGAACTGAACAATGGGCAGCAGATACTTTACAGAAGATGAAGTTTTATAAAACAAGTTTCCTGTCAAAATATACAGGGCTTGAAGCTTACTTTTCTCCAAAATATCTTATTTCCCACAATTCCAGCTTACTCTCATCTACCCATTCTTCATTGATTGTAGGAACAACTTTATTGCACACTTCTTCGCGCTTCCGCTTCCGAAGCCCAGTTCGAAAAGATGATACTTCTGTAAAGAATAAAGGAAAGGGAAAAATAAGAATTTTCTATAGAATGTAAATTATCAATGCAATTGAGAAGTTAGTCGCAGATTGGAGTTCAGAAAAAGGATACATTTCAAGTTGCTATAAATAATGTAAGCCGTAATATTGGATATAAATCCTAATATCTGCATGAGCTAGCAGACAGAAAACTCACCTCGAACCGTTTTAGGCATTTCTACTGGGATAACAGTTTTTCGTATTTTGTATTCAGTGCGTTCACTGTACACTCCAAGCTGACGTTTTTCTAAAATCTCAGTCCTAATAATCTCTGTATCATTCACAATTTGATTTTTGTTGTCCAAGGGTGCTTTGATCTACAACAAAATAAAACAATCAAAAAATCAAATTATCGTTTTTAGGAGGAGGAGGGGGGAGGGGTAGGGGCCCAAAATTCAAGTCAACCACTAAATTACCACCTGCAAATCATCCCATCGAATACATGCCCACATGATTCGGAAATGGAGGCCAACAGCCAAGATTGTACGCACATTCACCAAACGGTAAAGCCAACATGTTTTAAAAAGTGGACGCGGACTGGGGTAGTTCCACACTTGCGGATTGGCCTGTCATAAAACACAACAATCATGTATTCTGAAAATAGAACCCTCCAATATGTACATGAATACTTCAAAAAATACGAAGAATAATTACTTTAGCTAGGTAACTGAACCCAGAAACATAGAAGTAGCCAGCTTTGCGAGCCACCTTGCGAAGTTCATACTGTGATAATATCATGATACTGGACTTGCTTTGATTGTTTGCTAAGAAGTTTGGTGAAGGTGGGAATTTGATGGGAGTCCGCTTCTTACGTTTATCCATCACTATCTGGTTGGGCAGTTTCTTCAAAAAAACCTAGGATAGAAATATTCAGAAATAACTTTTTTTTCTCCAACGTACGAGGGACGCAAAAGTCGCTAGACATTGCATTGTTGCAAACTTGGAAAAGTTTGTTATAAATCAAACGTAAGGATTTCACCGACTTTTGAAGTATTCCTCAAAATTCCCGAACTTATCCAAAACCAAAAAAATTCCTGACTTCTAGTTTTTCCAGAAAAATAACAATCCTTAGGCTAGACAATGTTGTATAGGCCATACTATGACAAGGGTTCAGCGGTAGCCTTGGGTTTAGTGTTTGTTATTTGGTGTTTAATGACTCAATGAAGAACACTTATACAACTCGTGACCATGGGTTTTTTTACTTGGATTTGTTCATTGACTTTTTCTTCAGCCTGTACTATTTGTCTCCTTCTTTGGGTTTAAATGTCCGCCATAGTGCTTGGATTTGAGATGTAAATTCAAGTATGAATGGCTTGATCGGGCATCTTCGATCTTGACCTACTTTGAAAACTCGAAAAAATTTTCAGAGGGCTACCTAATTCTGACATTTTTCATGTCTCTACTTTACCCCCTCCTTCCGATTTGTTTTTTTTTTCTATGGCACAGCATGGCAGCTGTACAAAATTGAGCCCATATGATACTGACCTATATTGGGCTCCTAGAATTCTCACCATAGAATTGGACCTAAACATAGGACTTGATCACCGGATGTAAAAGGGTTGGAAAGTGCGTCTCAAAGTTATAGGTGAGGGCAAAGTCATCAAAATTGGAGTTTCTTCTTTCTTTCTCTTTCTTTCTCTTAACTGATGAGCAAAAGGTATCTTTCTGCTTAGAGGATCTAATTGAAGGAAACTACTGAGAATTGGCCAATTCGTCAATACATCACGATAAGTGACATTTTTATAATCGGTTAGCCTGTACATTAATTACTTTGACAATTACCTATTACATTTACAAGTAAAATCTTGACCTAAATTTACCTTCAACCTAGTATCTGTAGTAGTATACATATTTTTTATATTCTCTTTATTTTGAAACATCCAATCCCGTGACGGAGTACTAAGTAAGGTCGGCAAGACGGATACCGAACGAATATTTCGTCCTCCCAGACTTAATGGCTCAAGATTGACCAAACCAACTTTCTGATTATGTCTTCGGGCAAAAAATGCGCTCTTCCCTCTGCAATATAGGAGAATGAGTAACACAAAATGAGCATTCTTTTTCTTTCATAAAATACATGTAAAAATTTGGGGAGAACTCACTTTGAAGAAACAGGAGTTTCTTTTGGTTGTATTTTTGGTAACATCATTCTTAGTTTGGCATTGGTACACAAAGGCTTATTCTTAGCATTTTCAACTTCTTTTTGATTGTCATCATCGCTGATCTCACTTTCTTCAGGACTTGTTTCTTGTACTTCTTCATTAGCTCCGATTTCTACTTCATTGCAGACTCCAAAATAAGATGTGTAGGAATTTTCTACCTTCACTTTTTCTTGTTCCACGTCTGCATTGGTAAATTCTTCAACATCTTTGGAGTTTACAGCTTTGCCAATAGAAATATCTTCTTTTGGCTCCTCTTTGGTCTCTGTAACAAATTCTGGTGCAACGTTTTCCAGTTTTTCTAAAACTTCAACTTTAACTACCTTTTCTGATTCCTCCTCAATAATGGTTTCTGTTTCACCATCTTTAAAGTTTTTCTCATTACTTGTTTCTAATTCCTCTTTTCTTAACTTCTCTTCTTTTATTTCTCTTTCTTCGGCCAATTTACTGGAAGAAAAATTCAGAAAATTTGCTTCAGAATTTTTCTCAGCGAGAACTTCAGATATGATTTCCTTTTTTCCTTCATCTATTATGGCTGAAGTATTCTCAATAGCAGCTGTTACCTCGGTTTCTTTTAGCTTCTCTTCATTGATGATTTTTGATATGGTTTCGTCAGATTGGTTGATAACATTTTCTGCTTTGATATCACTATTCTCCTTAATAGTAACTATTTCTGATATATTCTCGGCTGATTTGATTTCAATTTTTTGCTCAGAGGCTTTGTTAACAATGTCTGCCACAATTTCTTCAGAGGTTGCCACTGTTTCATCAGGACTTTCAGGAGTAGATTCTTTCAAAGTTTCTACTGTAGTTTGTTCTTCACTTGATAAAGTCATTTGATTTTCTTTGATGCTCACATTTAAACTTGCATCCATTATTTCTACAGGAAGCATATTATCAATAATGGCATTCCCTTGAATTTTAATATCAGGTTGGGAAACATCCACTTCCATAGGAGTGACTGTCTCAACATTAGCTGTTCCTTCTCCGTCTTTGACAGTGACTTCTTCAGCTGTTGAATTATTACCAGCATCTGAAGTGATAACATTGGTTGTAGATGTTACAGATTCAGTATTTATACATGTGGTTACTTCCATAGGAGTGATTGTCTCGACATTGGCTGCTCCATCTTTGACAGTGACTTCTTCTGCTGTTGAATTAGTACCAGTACCTGAAGTGATAGTATTGGTTGTAGATGTCACAGATTCAGTATTAATACATGGGGCTATCGATGTTTTTTGCACTGATGACTCGATGTTTGGGTTTTTAGAACTTTCAGTCGACGTTTGATTCTCCCCTAGGAAGAGAGAAAAAAAAAAAAAAACTTATTTTATGCTCACGTTCAAGTATCACCATATTATTCATACCCCAAGCTTGAAAAATATGTTCATTCTTCCAACAAACATTTACTTACCTTCAACTTGGAAAACCTCTGGCGGTTGTGATGTTGCCGAAGTCTGTTTGTTTTCTTTGTTTGCCATATTTAATGCATTGGCCTTATGCAGTAGACTCAGCATTTCGATTCGTAGCTGATACCGCTTCCGACATAATGGTGAATAGCAGTCGGATACTTTAGAAGGCATACATTGACCAGAGTAACAGGAGTACCATTTATTCAATTTAGTCAATTCCATATAGTGCGTTTGCAACAAATGTATCTTTGCACTCAACGCTTTGAATAATGTCCTATTTTTAGTTGAATCTGACAAAACAGAGGATGATTGGGCTGGTTTAGACGTGACTGGTGTATTTGCAATTGTGGTGGGCGTGTTTTTTGCATCTGTTGTCTTCAAAACAGGTCCCAATGAGATAGTCCTGGAAGTTGTAATGGTGGAGGGTGTGGAAGATTGTGTTTTGACGGACGTTGCGACAGGAACACTCTACAATAAACAGAAAGATATTTCAGAATTCATATTGAGTGTGATCAGGTTCAAGCACAACACTGAAAATTGAAAAGATCCTAAGTAGTACTTCATTAGTCAGTTGACCAACTAACCAAGTAGAATTGTACACTTGGGATACCTTTAGTAACGATATTACTTCAAGTTTCTTTTATTGGAGAAAAAAGTACAAGGCTCACATTTTTCACATTTGTGGCACGTTCTTCAACCAATTTCCAATGGTATCGTTGTGATAGCAATTCATCGAGTCTACTTTTTTTAGCTACCTTTGGATAAAGTAAGCGACCAGGTGTGAGTAATGACTTTGAAACGTCAACTTCGTCATTTTTAACCTCTGTCCTCAAAATTTTCAGTACTGCCAAGCTAGACAGCCATTCTGTAACAAGAAAACAAGAAGATAACAAGTGATAAAAGAAATGAAAAACAAAACAGGAAGATTTCGAAAAAAAGTGAAGAATTTTTAATAATAATGTGTATTGAAAATTAGGCATCAACCAACACAGCAAAAGGATGACTGTCGATAAAGCCCCGAGTTCCGCCTATAGATAGCAAGAATAAGATAAAGGCTTATATGTAATAATAAAAATTATAGTATGAACAAGAGAATATTACTGTCTGCCCTACAGCTATATTACAACACCCACACTGAAGAAAGTAAGCGGAGGGAAAGGATAATGATGATGATAATAATAATGATTACAAATTTTTATTGTGAAAGTCTTGTGCAATTTTTTAAATAAATCTCAGAGATACAATGTTTTAAGATCCAAAGAGCAATATCTTCAATATTTTATAATCAATACATTGCAGCCGAAAGATTATCCGGCGTTAAGCATAGACCGAAAAGAAATCTCAAGTTACCTTTTTCTTTTTTATCCGTAGTAGCTTCCATCAATTGACTGATCTCCTCATTTATATCTTCTCCAGAATCCCTTCGCACAAGAATCTTATATACCTTCTCATTCACTGTGAGGATTTTTGTTTGCTGATCATCTAAAATGAAATTACACAAATAAGCAATAACATCAAACTTCATCAATTCAATAAACAGCTATTCACGAGAATTAATATTTACCTTTTACTTGAATCATGAACTTGTGAGGGCCGTTACTCAACCCCATACTACGTGAGTCAGCTATTTTCAATCGACGTGTTGAGGATAACCATAACCAACCCCACTGTCCGTGAATTCTGTACTCTTCCCCTTTTTGTTTGAATACCTAAATTCAAATTCAAGCATTACTCGCTTTATTTCCAAGCGCAGTCAATGTATTTATAGCAATATAGCGAATGCTTCCGTCGACCCTTACTTGATGTTTTAGTCCTAAAGTATACTTGACGAAATGGTAAGTCATTCTATGGCGTTCTTCTTCTTCAGCCATTTCTTTCTTCTCTTTTTTATCCGTACGCTTCTTTTCCTCCCGTTCAGCGGCAGTGATCCTCAGTAATTTAGTATGACCTGAATTAATCGAAATACCTTATATAGTACAGGCAACTGAAGTTGCTATGAAGAGTATTGATCTTGAATCCTTGGGAGTTTCCTTACCTAGCTGCTCGTGCCAAACAGAGGCAAACACAACGGGCTTGATACAAGCATGTAAGGCAATCATGGCGCGAGCAAAATCACGAGGCGTATTACTCGCGTTTACGGTTGATATCCACGATTTCCTCTGCTGAGACCAGTTAACATGCATAAACGCCAACGGAAGGTTGTTTTCCAACTGCAGAAAGCTTTGACGCAAAGAATTAATGAGCTGAGATCGACTGCCTGCAAAAATACCACAGAGTTTCAGTCTTCTTTCTTTCTTTAGAAGTTCATCTGGTTGCCGATGATTTGTAAATTTTATTGTCTCAAGACTTGAAAATAACCAGAGTAAGCTAATAAAAGGATAAAAATATTATACGGCTCTACTGTTGATATTAATTTAATTGAAAAAACGTGCAACATTTAATTGAAAAAACGTTCAACACTGATAGAAAAGAAGAGGGCAAAAAAGCCTACACAGCTTCCACGATGGAAATTGGGTACCATGGTATAATATGGCTTTAACTAAGAAAAAACATGCAATTTTTTCAACGACGCAGCAACGATCCTCAACTCTCAAAATTTCGAGAAAGTTCATTGTCTTTCGCCCTGTTGCCACTATGAAAGGTATGGTACTCGCTTTTTTAAGAAAATTTGGTAAGGTGGTGAAAAAAAATTTCCTGAATACTTAATTATTACATTAAGAAAGACTATTAGACAAAAAATCTTCGTTATAAATTTTATCGCAATTTAATCAATCAGCATACGACGTACATTCGGACTCGTCGGAGCAATGCCACGCTAGCGTCGAGCCTTCCTCCCTTGCCACACTGCGTTGTTTACGGTTAAGATAAACGCGAACTTCCCCATATGTATCAATGAGAAAATCGTAATATTTAATTAGTCCTCATTACTTCAGAAATTCATTTAAAATGTCAAACGAAATGAAAATAGATAATTCAGTAACGTCAAAATAATATTTAGGACAAGTTCGTACCAAAAAATACATGAGAACTTGTTGAAGGTTCTTTGAAAAATACGATTTTCGTGTGATGTTCTAATGCTTCGTTCTCAGTTATCCTAACATTGATAACAAGCAACCTAAGTGCGTGCGCTTGTAAAGGTGTGTAAGTGAATGTTGCAAATGACTGCCACTAAGATGTCGGCCACTTTGATGACGAGTCCGAATTAGCTTTCGAGTGTAATTTTCAAGGTAATAGAAAAACCAAAGAAATAATGACTCACAATATATGTTTCCAGGCCATTTAAATTCTGCAGCTGTCGTCAGAGAGAACTTATACGACATATGTCTCTTCTTATCGCGTTCTTCCATTTTCTGTGTCTTGTTCAACGCGATATTATTGATGCTGTATTGATTTACATAACTCTTATAACTGCTTTCCATACCCAATTTGAAAACATGAGTACCTAAAAATACGATATAGAAATGAAAATTCTTGTATTGAAATATTCTTCTCTCGTCAAACATTTATTTTGCGTAAGACGATAAACAGGAGAAGTTCACTCTAAATTCTGGACAGGACAATGGTCAATGAAGAATGAACGTTTTTTTGGTACCACGGATACAATTGGCACAGTAATAAAAAACAACAATAAGAAGAACCAACGTTTTGCAATGATTCCATTCCTTTTCAGCATTTGATTTTGTTTTTAAAAATGAGTAAATTCGTTACGCCGTCAGCACACAGAGGAAATTTCTTTTTTATCATTTCCGCTTAGTATTCAATTAGTCTTAGTTCTATGATTCCTTGGTGACTAAAAAATCATAAAACCTATGGTTAAACTAGATGCGACTTACCAGTCGATATCTGTTGAGCTTTCAATCTCGTTAGTCGACTACCATTGAGATCATTCACATCTTGGAATTCACGTTCACGTTTCTCCAATACTTTACTCAAAATCCGTTCTTTCTTTTTTAGTTCTTCCATGCTAAAAGTGCGAGGTTGTAACGAACCGGTTTTCGAGCGCGTCACAATATCTCTTTTCCTCACTAGAAGAAATAAATTTGAAAGCACAATGAGATTAATGTCACTAATCGGAAAGGCCTCAGATTTTCAAGAAAATACCACCAATAAAAATATCAAAAAATACAGAAAAAGCAAAATAAAAATTCATGAAATTTGTTTTCGATTTCTTGATCTTATCTGACCAGACAAGAGTCTTACATTATTTGTAAGGTTTAAAATGATACCCAATTAACTGATGACAGTATCAACAGCTGTAGCAGTTCAATCTAGTTCTAGAGGTCACCTTACTAATTAACAAAACTATCCAGGATGCACGCATGAGCTCACATGTTAAACGAAGATTTTTTCTCAAACAGGAATTTTAGAAAACGAGAATATTTTGAAGCTCCTCATACAGAAATTTTAGACCGAGAAGTGACACTTCAAATTTTATTTTGGGGAACAATCCTACAAAGCCGAGGAAAATTACCCCTAATGAAGCAGATACGTTCAACAAGGAATGGTTTTAATACGACCAGAAACATTGTGTAACCCCCAAAAACTTTTGACATTATTTCTAGCGTGCTCCATGATTCATCTGAGAAATGAAAGTGATCGAATACAAAATAATTTTTAAAAAATGATATTTTGCTTTCGGTTCATATCTAACACAGATGGTCAAACAATTGATTCTTTTTTCGAATTTTCGATTTCGTTTGCAAACGTCTTCTACAAAGCGATGCTCAAATTAATCACGTATATTTTATGATGACACACTCACGTTTTTTATTCTCCGAGTCGCTCTCAACTTCTAGGTCGCTACCGATTGGAGCTGTCTCATCAGCATTCTGTGGACCTACTTCTTCGGAGCTGTACACGTCCATATTATTTTTGACTTCATCCTGAAAGAGAAAACTAATATTAAAGACTAGTTGGCCGCACCAAGTTGAATTGACGTATGTATATCGAAATCGAGGATCAAGAAGAAATTTTATTTTCTTCTAGTACGTTCAATGAGGCATACTCTGGCGTAAATAGTTGTCCTTACGATTTTTCAATACAGAATGTAATTATCATACTAGTTGTTCAATACGAGTATTCTTCTGACCAATGTCAACTTTTCAGATCTATGTCACGGTACAAGTGATATGGACACAAGCGTATTTTTGCTATACGAACTGTTGTCCCTCAATATGTCGTCATGTCACCAGATTGCGGTTTCACACTGAAGACTCGGGTCTTATGGCAAATCAGCAATTTTTAAAATATCACAGAAAAAATAGATTAGAGCAGGAAGCTAAAACTTGGCTCGAATGAAGAATTCATAAAAGCTATACGTTTAAGAAAGAACCATTTTTCTAATTCAATTTTTCAATTTTTCACAATTTTTCAAAAAATTGCTCATACAATTTCATAGCTCTGGTGAAGAGCGGGGAATTTAGACCCAGGTTGCACAATTTTGATGGGCTGCGACAAACCCGCGGACAGGATTTTGATGCTGTATCCATACCTCTATTATGAGCTGCGATGTATGTCAAGAATTTGACGTATGTACATCCAATGTTTATTCTAATGTTTTTCATACGTGAAAGAGCTGATAGTCCGGATCCCAACATTTTTTCCTCACTTATGGAGATCTCACCATAATGATAAATTGAAATTAAAGAGGCGAAAAAAGGCAATTCCCGACTTTTCCTCGACCTTTCAAGGTTCTTCAGACCACAAATTAACAATTCATCTGCGCATCTTTCAGTATTATGTAGAAAACATAGGAAGACAACAAAGTATTCTTTACTTGAGGTATCGATTCTGTTTCATCCAAAGAAATTCCTCGACATTTTTCAAGATTTATGACTTTTCCAAATTTTTTAGTTTTTCCAGGAAATGGCTATCCTGAATCACTTCAAAATATGCCAGAATTGTTTCTCAAGATATATTTACACTTCAAACCGATTAAAGAAATAGGTATGTTCAATCGTTGACAGTTTCAACAGGTTTTACAGACCTAATATCTGTTTTGCAATTACGAGCCTGTTTTATTTCAAAAATTACAATTTCTCAAATTCGCCACGTGAAAATACGTATTGCCTAGCTGAAGATCGTTTTATTAAAAGAAAAAAAGACGAAGCTGCAAAAATTTCAAATTACTCTAATAATTTAGGTATTTTGAAGGAAGATTCCGGCCACAATACGATATCTATGCAATATTATTTTTCGAATAATCAATTTATGCATACATTGAATTCCAATGTTTCCCACAAATCAAAACACGAACTGTACAAAAACCAACCGGGATACCATGAAACGGTGAAAAGTATCGTATTAAAAATTCCATTTTTTTCAAAATCTTATTGAACTATTCGTATTCCCGAAGAAATTATTTAATCGTTGTTTTATCGTTTTAGCACTCGACTAACATACCTGCGTAACATTTATAGTACCCAAACATTCAGATTGTCCTTTTAGTCTCAATTCTTCATCTAGAATTAGTTTTTCCAGCCGTTCTTTTTGTTGCCGCAGCAAATTGTCTAAAAGGCAGAAATAAAGTAATTAATACTGATACATAAAAGAAGTATTCGAATTCACCAACACGCTGAAAACTTACTGTTCTCGATTTCAAGATATGATTTCTTGCAGCCACGATTCTGCGTGGTCAATTTCTCGGTAATATTCATTTGGCGAACTATTTCCTCACGGAATTCGCTAATTTCGCGACACAAACCAGCCTCATATTCATCTGGATCAAGTGTTTCCAATAGTTCTTCTAACTGCGGAACGGACGAATAATACCAGCTATCCCCGTCTTCGCTTTCACTAAAACAGAACAATATAAGTAACTCCTTTCTTATTAGTAGAAGCTGAAGACTAAATAAGTCTCCTTCATTCAATCTCACCGGGGATGAATAGTGAAACTCACATAAATATTCTTCGGCACAGGAACCAATATTTCCTTCCGTGTCTATCAAACCCTAAAGGCTCTTGACGCGACAATAAACCAGATTTCTCCACTTCTGGAATGCAGTCGGTAACACCGGTAACCTACGATTGACAATCACAACGTTTATATCTCATTTTCCACAACCATGAATGGAAAGAGTTAGAGATCGATGTTGAACTTACTTTATGAAGTTTACATAAACTACATTGCCAATCATCTTGCGGAACATCACTGAGAGGCGGGTCTACACACTCCAGATGGAAGGTAGCTGGGCAAGTTTCACAGCACAACAGATCACCTCCCTTATGACACACTCTGCAATGGTCATCATATTGGAATCCACCTAGACGTATCAAAAACTTTCAACATCAAAAAATTTATTCATTGCATCAGTTCCCAACAAAATTTGGAGAACAGTTTTACTTCAAAACACCGTAGTACCTATACTGCGTACCAGTATAGCACGTAGTAAACATTATTGAGTTTGTTTACCTTCGTGGATCAAGTCCTCCCGAACAGGGCTGGTGATGAGAAATTGGTTGATCAAGAACTCCAATATTTTCAGGCGATTTTCGATACTAGTGAACGGGTATTCACAAGAATTTAGTATCTGCAGTCCATATTGTTCATAATTCTTATCACTTTCCATGTACGCGCGAAGAGTCTCTGGCCAAGTCATACCGTCGATGAAATACATGACTGAATTTACGCTGTCTTTTTGATCGAGGGCGCCAAAATGAGTTTGTTGAATATCTTCCTCGCGTAAAATAGCTTTTATAAGCATTATATGTATTTCAGAGAGAAGGCACGTTTGATCTTCGCATGTGAGGATAGCACAGAAATCTTCGAAACGAAACGGCGACAAACGAATAAGAGTTCGAAAATGCCTCAGAACTTCATAAATGGACAGAGCAGTCATTACATATTCTTTTGGTACTAGTAAATCTTCCGAAGATTTGGGTAACTCGAGCGGAGAAATATCTCGATTTTGGAGCCAGAGCGGTTCCGGGGTCGAATTCCTTTGATGATGTAGTGGAATACGTTTGCTCCCACCGGTGGTCGAGAAGCTCGACTCGGACGCATCACTCTCAGTGAGGAATTCTCGGTCTTCTTCTAGTTCGCTATTACTCTCCTCTTCTTCGCTTCTATCACTATCTTCTTCGCCAAAATCCGAACCATAATGATAGTCGGAATATTTATCTTCGACATCCACGAAGTAACTTCTATCGTTTTTCGAGGGTTTCGCATTTGGCCTCCCTCTTGAGCTTCTTGTCCTACTTCTTCTGCTAAGGTCACCACTAGCAGGTGAAGAATTACAAGATAACGATAATAATAATAATTGAGAATTCGTATCGCTGTTTTTAGAATCAAGCAAATATCTCGGTTTTTTCAACAGATTACAATTTAGATGTCTCGGTTTTTCGATATTGCCAGATTTGGGAGGACGTCCCCTCCTCCGAGCTCTGCTAAACATCTGGTTAGGATGTGAGCTACTGAAATGCCGGGAAACTTCGCATAATTCAACGAGTCAAAATATCATGAAAATACTTATCCATTCTCATCATTCGACTGTTTACCTCAAAATGCGCCATTTTCCGAAAGGTCACGTGACGAGCGAAATATTCACCAAAATACGAACATTCTGCTGAGAGTATCCTCAATTTTCATCTCACGTCAACATAACGGCTCAGGGCACTCACTTCAATAGCACATTCACCGAAATCATGTTTGTACGAAATCAAAATAGATCAAAACAAAGTCGCAAAGAAAAACGCAATAATACTTAAGTTAATAACAGACTACGATACAACCAGTGTTCCTATTGGTCGGATGACAGTTCAACTTCAATGTGTGTTATTACTTCAACCTACCTATATGAAAAGATAACGAAGAAAATATATTTTGATCTCGATATCAACGGGGTGAGGCGAATATGAAAGTTGTTGAACGAAGTCCGAAAAATAACGAAAGAATAATCAAAATTAAGAGAAAGAGTGGATTTCAATCGTTCTACGTTTTAATTCAGCTTATATCATTTCTGAAATCCGTTTTCACTTCGCAGCCAATTACAAACGGTCTGATCTCTGAATGTATATACTAGTTAGAAAAAAGATCTTCGTATGGTTGCGGATGTGGGTATCGTCGGCACGCTAAATTAGGATTCATCCGTGAGGCGCGCTACTGCTGTAGAAAAACGAGTTACAGAATGGACTCACACTCACAGACCATTGATTATAGAGCGTTTTGTATACAAAGTCAGAAAAAGTGTCCTGGAGAACTCGCTGGAGGGAAGTTCAACTTTAATGTTATGCTAGATGGAGTGTATCACGTTTTCTTCAATTATTTCAAGAAGTGAGGCCTCAAATGAAAAATTGAAAAGAACATTTTCTTTTTCTCTTATAATTTTCTATTCAGTAAGTCCAGTTTCATATTTTTTTAACGCAAAAATCTGAAGTTGACTTCATTGGATAGGAAATTACAAGACAAATCAATTTGGTTCTCTTCAATTTTTCATCTAGAGACATATTTCCCCGAGAAAATTATGAAAAACTTGATATGCTGTATAAAGCATAATATTCAGCTTCCCTCCAGTAAAAATGTAAACAGTAATATAAACAAAGAAATGGAATGCGCTATACTGATTATATGTGACTCCCCGGACAGAAACCCGGTTGAGCCGTTATCAATTACCATTACCATATGAAAAGCATGCGTTACTGATAACGCTTAACCGGGTTTCTGTCCAGGGAGTCACATATGTACATACTATGTAAGCAGATGTACAAACCTATTGTTAAAATAAACCTATTGTTAAAATGTTGTCGGTTCCCGGACCCACGTTGGAGACAAATAACAGATTGCAGTTGCACCAGGCGTTAAGACGTGGGTGTACAGAGAGGGATGTATGTTCTCTCTCTTTTGCACCAATGCTCAACACCCAGCGCACTCAGGTAGCAGTTTCCAACAAACTGACAACTCTTACAACAAAAGGTTTGTATGTCTGCTGACAAGTTTGTATAGTCAATGCATAGACTGAAGTGACTAGACTAGACCTACTGAACTTTACATTTTTCAAGTTCAATCAACCAAATTTATGATGTATTGGTGATTTCTTATGGGCAAATATCAACAGTTTTTCCAGCTGGTGATGAAGATTTTAGGGAGTCTGGTGAAGCTTATTGGAACCCTGTAATGAGCGAGCCAGCACAACACTACAATTGGCTGCCAATCTCATAAGGTACAAGTTCAGGATATTTCCAGATGTTGCACTTTCTGTCAATGTTTAGTAAATGAGCTCTGACAGTCAATTTTTTTCATTAATTGGCTGAGTAGTACAACCCAACGTAGTGTCATTGTAAATTAGAAAAGTAAACAAATTACACTTCCTGTAATTTGTTTAATTTTCTAATCCAACATAATTAATTATACCGTAATCTGAGAGAACAATTCAATAATGTAGTGTCATTGTATCTAAGAAAAACTCTGGATGGGCATGGGGAGAATACGCAAATGCAGATAGTTGGGGAACACCTGAAAAAAAACCCTATAATAACAAGTGAGAACATGGATCGCCATATTTAGTTGTTATGTCACCACTAGAGCAAGGATTCCTTGGAATTTATAAGTTTGTTCTAAGATGTGGTGGAGGCATCAGGGATGGAAAGCAAATTGTCATTGGCTTAAACTTGCTTTGGGCTGACATGTTTTTCAACATTTTTGATTAGCTTAGCTTGAGCTTTTTCAAGGTGGAAACAATGAGCTATAAGCTGCAAAGCGATAAGCTTTGAGCTTCTTTTGCAGCCCAAAGTGTGTCAGAATTTTTTGAGAATGGAAGAGTATTTGCCCAAAATCAAAATGAAAATAAGCTTGTCAAACCTCATATCTAAACAATTCAATCAAAATTTTGGAATATCAAAAACAGCTCATCAGCAATGGCTTTAAAACCCATTGACTGGCTGATGAACTGGCTGCACAGCCAAATAAAATGCCGCTTCTGTTGCTACTTTATAGTCTGTCCGCAAATAGAATGGTACAATGTAAACAAACCTGCAACCCGCTTTCATCTGTGAAAATTGATTAGAATGGAAGGAAGCGGTTTGGGGGTTTGTTTACATAGTACCATTTGTTGACTATATATTATATGGACTGCGCTAAGCATTAAAAACTACGGTTCAATATGTACAGTGAGGGGAGTGGTGCGACTGTGTTCTTCAACCATATACATTACATGGACATGCTATACTGATAAGAATCTGTGTCAAAACATTGCAGTCCGTAACTTTTTCCTAAAAACGCATGCGCACATCAAATTTTACACACACACTCTTCACAAAGAAACGTGGAAGAGACACACACTCTCACGCTTTGGAAATAGTTACGCCTGACTATAGCATGTCCATGTAATGTATATGGTCGAAGACTGTGTTAGGCTTAAGGCGTATGTATATGAGGCGCAAACGGTAGACACCACAAATGCGGTGAGGAGGAAAGGTGCGACGTGTGTATTTTAAATGGTCGTGGTTTCACCGGCTGCTCCTCATATACGCTTATCAGGTCTGTGGACGCGCTTTTCGCTCATTTTATACACGTTAGCGCAGTCCACATAATATATAGACAAAGGTACCGTTCTATTTGCGGACAGACTATAGCTCATATCGGCCTAAACTTACCATCCTAGATTTTCTACACATAAATATATTAAAAGTTTCCACTATTCTTCTCATAGGGTATTCAGTTGGTTGGATACTACCACAAGGGTACACTGCGAGTTAACCAACAGAGGAAAAGAGAGAGAATATGTGACCTGTCACAGTCTGTCACGAGATAAGGGACCCATATCTGAATTGGTAGTAATACCCATCCTCCTTATTCTTTGCAACAAACAATAAGGAGGATGGTAATTACTACAGATTCAGAGATGGGTCCCTTATCTCATGATAGGTTTTATTGTTCCCTCTTTGTTATAATCGTGTCTCTTTATAATTTTTCCTACAATGCAAGTACTTGTCTGGTAGTGTTGATCAGGAACTAATAAGATAGGTGTGCGCAAGTGATAGGAATTGGTGAAGGAGGAGTAATCTAAGTAGTATCCTGAAAAAATTTTAATCATCAATTATTGTCAAATACAAGAATTTCAACTCCACAAATAAAGTAAAACTCACTTATTTTTTCGCTTCTATTGATACAATTCATCAAAATAGACCAAGATTTGATGTTTGAGAGTTTGAGACAGAGTATTGCAGCTAGCCAAAAGCTGAATCCAAAACCTGATGAACAGCCGTGTTTTTTAATAAAACATGGGAAGCTGAAAGCTAGTTAGCTTTTTCCTACAGTGTTCAGAATACAGCCAAGAGTTACATTTCTAAGCTTTCCAAATGCTCTCAAGATAAATGTTATTTCTCTACCAAAAGAAGAAAAGAAAAAGAAAAAAAAAAAAAAAAAAGAATTCAACTTTTAACTTGAGACCAAACAAAAGATACAACTTTTCTGGGCTACTTCTAACAGTACAATAAATGAGATTTTGTTTTTAAAAATTTATAAAATAAAAATCAACCAAACCTTCATGTTCTACTTCAATTATATGTATAATAGGGACTTCAAATTGAATTTTTTACACGCTTATATGCAGTTACTTGCCAAATTTAGAATTTAATACGAATCAACTATGAATTATCTTTTAATAAAAATTCATCTTACATAGTACATGACCTACATTACAATATAGTATTGTATAAATGTACATAAATTGTGCAAGCCAGCTGCAAAAAAAAAACACAAAAAGTTGGCTTCATTTTCTGAAAAGCCAAAAATCTCCTCCACACTCCACAGCACTTGTGAAACTTCTCAAAAGTGCTCTGCCAACAATTTTATCAACATGGCAATAGAGCGCTAGAGGTGTTCTTGCTCAGTGTAAACAAACATAGCGCAGGATACAATCATTGAAAAAATGAAATGGAGTTACAAGTAGATTCCACTTCATTTTTTGGATTGTTGTATCCAATGCCATGTTTGTTTACATCAAGGAAGAATACCTCTAGTGCCTTAATGGCGACAGTCCTCTTCTTATCACTTGCCCATACCTATCTTATATAGACCCTCAGTGTTGGGCATACTCTGGTTTTTAACTGGTTAGACCAGTTACTTTGTTTTGAAAACCTGTAAAAAATCGGTCATTTTGTTGATAAAAATAACAACGTTTTTCTTTTTCTAAAGATTTGCCATCAGGCAAAATGTATCTTCTGTATAATTAATTGATCATGAAAATTTAATAGTCATAATTGTTGATTTTAAGGTATGTGAATTGACTTCATCTCTGTAGTGTTTCAGTAATCAGTAGTTGTGACAATTATTATTCAAATAATTGATTAATTATTATAATCCTAATACTCAATAGCTGTGTTCGCGCGTTGACAGTTTCAACAGGTTCTGTTCAAAGTTGCTGGTAGTGGTGTGTAATCACGCACTAATACAGACAACTTTTAACAGAATCTGCTGAGACTGTTAACGCGCAAACACACCTAATTACTCATGAAAAGAATTCCTTCTCTTCTCCAAATCTGAAATGCCGTTAGCAAAAGGCAAATGACGACGGTGTACAGTGTACACACTCTAGTTTTTACTTGGTTTGTACAATTGTAGTACACAAACATGTGCTTGTTTTCCAATTTCTATTTTGTATTATTTTCCTTTTACCTGAAGTTTCAATCACGGTATATTATAGAGGTATTGACACAAACGTATAGTAGCCGTGTGTGTTACGGACCGCTTTTTTGTGACGTCACAAACTCCACATCTGTTTACTCCAACGTACCCTACAGCCTGTCAAAATTGTCAATCTTACCCTAAATTACCAACTTGGTGCGTAAACAAAAAAAAACTACATAAGAAATATACAGGAGCGTTTTGATCTTACGTTCAGATTTGAAAACCAGAAATAAATAAAGAACCGCAGGTATATTTTCAAATACTTGAGAACTTCCAACTTCTGAATATAAACTCGTAATTGCTTATTTATTCCTAATTTTTCAATTTGAACTTATGATCGAAACGTTCCAGTGTATTTCTTATGAGGATCAATATCCTGATAGAACCAAGAACGATACAATCGATCACACTCAAGGGTTTTTGAAGTGTGTTTGCAAGGGTTCGCGCACTGTTGGTAGGGAGTTGGCAATAGGTGACGTCACAAAAAAACGGTCCACTGTTGCTAGGGCAGTATAGTTTCACATGGGTGAACCGGACCGCCATTTTGGACCTTGGAATGATAAGTGAAAGGTTTGAACGACGCCACAACATTAGGCGGAACGACATGCACAAGGGGAGATGCTTGTTGCTCCACGCATTATTGTGGTGTCGTTCAGACCTTCTACCATTCAAAGAGATAGACGGCTAACGCTTCATAAGAGCCGGTGTTACAGAGTGTGGCCATCATCAAATACACGCGCGCTTACAGGAAAATTCCCCTTATGATCAGCTGTTCCCATGTATTAGGTATGGGATGATGGTCACAGCATTTTGTAAACATTGGCGGTCTATCTCTCTTAATGGTCTAAGATACACGCGCGCTTACAAGAAAATTCCCCTTATGATCAGCTGTTCCCATGTATTAGGTATGGGATGATAGTCACAGCATTTTGTAAACATTGGCGGTCTATCTCTCTCAATGGTCTAAGGTTCAGACTCTCTGCTAGTCACTCTTACGTCCAATATGGGGGTCTGGTATGCCTGTGTGAAACTATACCACCTCACTGTCGCGTTGTGTCAGTTGATATAATCTACGCTAGGATCGTTGCAACTTGCAAGGTAGAACCTCTAGTAGAACTAAACAGGAAAACTACACAAATACTATGTAGTGTAAATTCACTAATTTTCAGAAATTTGTAGAAGAGTTAGGTATTGACCTAAAAATCTGAAACTTGGTACAAATAGGCTATTTAATATACTCTTCATATTTAAGAAAAAGAAATCTTTCTATGTGAATTTCTTCATCTTTTACAACACTTGGAAATTTTGGCAACATTAGGGTACCACCGGTAAGGTTCCATCACAGGGTGGATGTGGAAGGTATTTAAACAATTGCCGCAAGCATAGCGGAATTCTGTATGAATTAACACAACTCGGGCGACGGAAATTTTGAATTGTGTCAATACCTCTATAATGTGCCATGGTTTCAATCAATAGTTCTACTTAAAGTCAAAGGGGTGCCAAAATTATTGATTGATGATTACCTACAAATGTCCATTCTATTTCAAACGCCAATCAAACCCGGTAAACAGTTTGAAGGGCTCAAAGCACTCTGAAGCACTTGGGAATTACTACCCCTGTTTTTCCCTTATGAAGCCTGCTTGAAGCCCGCTTGAAGCACTGAGAAGCCCACTTGGCTTCAAAAGGGTTTCAACTGGGCCTCTCAGTGCTTCAAGAGGGCTTCTACTGGACTTCTCAGTGCTTCAAGCGAGCTTCAAGAGGGCTTCTACTGGGCTTCTCAGTGCTTCAAGCGGGCTTCAAGCAGGCTTCAAAAAGGAAAAACAGGGGTAGTAATTCCCAAGTGCTTCAGAGTGCTTCAGATCCCTTCAAATTGTTCACCGGGAGTGGTTATTTTATTGCTGGTTAGTCAATTTCTATGTTCATTGCTTTTGAAAAATTATAGCCGGCTATTTTTGGGAAAAAGTAACAGGTTGACCAGAGCTTGGGAAGTTTCCAAATAGCTGTATAGTATAACTGGTTAATAGAAAATACCGGGTTTTTCCCAACACTATTAGCTGGTACAGGTGGAGTGTTTCATTTAGTATGTAGAGCAATTTGTGTTTTCATCTAGTTTCCAAATTGGGTTTTTGGTTCTCCTGCATGTTTGAAGGAATGTGAATAAAAGACAAATATTTGATGTGGTACCTAGAATTACTTTATTTGTCAACATTATATTATATAAACTAGCAGGGTACTGGTACATCTAGTTCCTAATACAGGTTTCTACGCCTAAATTATAAGCCAAACTAACAAGACAATAAAAGTATCTATAGGCCTTTCACACTATTGCGGTGTTGCATACATTTGTCTTAAAATGTTATCTCGGCAAACGTGATCTCATCAGTTCACTACTTGAATTGCGAGCGCAATTGTTAGAATTTTAATGTTTGCGGACTATTTTCAGTATTTTGTTCAAGAAATCCCAATTGAGGCGATGGATGGAAAAAGGGCCTTAGAAAAAACTGTAGTTTTTGATTAAAGAATTCAAAGTGGAATATTTTTGTTTGTACATCATAACTTTTCTTCAAATTTGAGTATTATTGATTGTATGAGACTAAACAATAATTTCACATCAATTGCAATCCAAAAATCTTCTCCTGAAAGTTTATTTAACGCTTGAAGTGATGAAACTCTAGCGCCCTTATTCCATGAAACAATGAAAATGTACATTGACATCCGATTTTCTGTTTTTTTTTTTTTTTTTTGTTCTTTTTTCTCTTCTATTCTCTTCTATCATGGTTGTGAATCATTTTTCAGGATTGTTACTTTGTAGACATGTTGTTTATAGACAGTAGATGTTGTTTATAGACAGTAGAATCAATTTATTTTGATTTAATAATTTCCTTCTAAAAGGGCCTTAGGTCCTTAAGGCCCTTCTTCCATCCATTGCCTCAATTTTTTTGTTGTTGAAATATTCTCAAGATGCATTACTGTTGCGTAGCCGGATACTATAGCAACCAGACTAAGAAATATTGTTAATACTTCTGTTTGGAACCTCCGCGAGGGAGGCTCAACCAAATATAAAATCGCATTTCCATTAAATCTTGATCAATATACAAGCTGAGAAACAAAACACCATCTAAATTACACACGCAACTTCAACAGCAAACTTTCCACACCATGCACCTTTGACCATCTATATATGGACTGCTAGTGGTGGGAAAAACGTGAATGTCAACAAAGGCAATGTGCCTTCTTCGCAAACCGACACTTCGTCTGTGTGTGCGCTGTTGAGACAAGGCACCTTCACGCACACGTGGACAAGGGATAACGCACACTTCAACAACTGACAACAGAAACAACGACGCACACTTTGACTAAGTGCTGTTCTGCCAAGAATGCACATTGCCTTTGTTGACATTCAACGCTCTCCCATATAACACTGTGTAATTCTTATCACCACTAGCAGTCCATATATAGATGGTTGAAGCCATGCACAGACCATTAGCTGATAAGAACAGGTTCGCCGAGATAACATTTTAGGAAAAATGTATGCAACACTGCAATAGTGTGAAAGGCTTATTATCACAAACATTTGCAACAATCAGTGTATTAATAAAGTAGACTGTATGTTCAATTTGTACATTTATTTCTCAATGGATACAAATAAAATGGAATATCTCACAATGCAAAAATGAAATGAATGATTGCAAATAAAAAATATAAAGGACTTAGAATGATAAGAAATTGATCATGGATTTCAAATGTAACAATCCTGGCTTTACGATCTACAATTTGTTTTTTAGCAAGCAAGTGATCCAAATAAAGGATTTTTAATTATTGATATTGCGGCATGTATAACCATCAAAGAAAAAGACAAATGTTGGAAGTTGGTTATGTGCTTCTGTGTTTGAAGTTTTTGTTCAATAGATGATAATCAGCGTGACGTCATTCATGGAAGAAAATTGCAATCGCTCAATGAAATGCAGACCGCAGAGATCAATGATTTCAGCCAGGCTGATTTTTACATGCAATTCCCTATAAGATTATTCTAGTAGACTTTTGTTGAGGAATATATCAAAAATCATGAATATTTTAGAAATGAAACATTATTAATGATAAAGTAAAGATTTCAACCTTTCTTACAAGCCATAATCCAGAATAATCTTCTTGCATAATTTTTGATATTTATTTGTCAACAAAAGTCAACCAGAATTCTCAGATGGGAAATTGAGGCAGTGGGTGGAAAAAAGGTGATATTTGAAAAACTGAGTTTTGAGAAAACTGCGATTGAATTTTATGAATTGTTTTACTCAAGAATGACGCATCCAATTTCTGTGAAACTTTCAGGAATTGTAGTTTGAATCTCAAGCAACAAAATTATGAACAAATAACATGAGAAATATTACGTGTTGTCGCACTGACACCAATAGTTCTGTGAGGCGGATATTGCCCTTTTTGCAATTATTGGTATTGTGAATCCTTGCTGCATATTTTTTGGAAGGGATATAAATATCGAGTTTATTAAGTTGTTCTGTTGTCAACTAGCAAACAAATGCGAATGTACACACGCCATTTCTCTGTAGAATTTTTTATGGTATAGACTAGTATGAACCCACTTGTACAACGTTTGTACATTCAGATTACCCACTTTGCACCACGTTTTCACTTTGTTAACAGTCAGTTTACATTGGAATGCTTTCAAAATTTTGTGAGAGATACCTGAGACCATGAAGTATCAAAACATAAAATAATGTGAAAAAAGGCGATATGGCCATTTTGCCCTTTTTCCACCCACTGCCTCAATCAGGGCCGTATCTAGAACGCGGAATGGGGTTGGGCTGGCAATATTTTTGGGGGGCTCGCTCAAATTCTAGAAGAATGACATAATGCCAAGTAAAAAGTTTACCAAGTAATGAAAAACGCAAAAATATAAAAAATTTGAAACAATGAACGGGATGAGCCATATGAACGTTGATCATGAAATTTTCAAAAATGATATATCTAGCGTACATCAATTCTTTCATTTCTTACTTCTTCCTAAAATTGAAAGTGACCGAGCGGTCCAGGTCGGGCTGAGGGCTCAGCGCGGTCGAGCTAAGCTCGACCTAGCTCCCCCCCCCTCCCTAGATACGGCTCCGGCCGCAATTGCGTGTAAAAATCAACCCGGCGGAAATCACTGATCTCTGCGGTCTGCATTTCATATTATGGCGATTGCAATTTCCTTCAATAAATGATGTCAGCTGATTATCATCGATAAATAACTTGATTATGACTTGTACCTTTGATGAGAAAAAAATATTGAAATGAGAAAGAATTAGCTGACTCTCCTGCGACCTTGTGCAATGGGAGCCTTCTTTAAATTAGGGGAGAATATTGGTAACAATGTGTCTCTATCATTTGGTAACGCTGTATTTTTTTTTAGAACCTTGTTTTTTTTTTTTGGTCAATATATGTATGTCTGGCATGTTTTTTCTTGACATAATGAGCAAATATTAATTTAATACTCAACAACACTGTACTGTAAGCTATTTTATTGTACAGGGGTTTGTGAACTTGAGCGTTACACCAAAAAGTGGTGCACGGTTTGTTATGTGTGATCATTGACTATGTAGGTACCAGACAAATACTTGAGAGCTAAATCACCGTGACGTCACAAGGCAATGTTTGCTCCGCAGTGACTTATTCCTACTTACTTGAAGGATCAAAACAAAAGAAATGCTCCTTGATCTCACATTCAGATTTGAAACCAAGAAATAAGTTGAGAACTGCAGGTACATTTCCAAAGACATGAGAACTTCCCAATAGACAAATTTCCTGGTGACGTCAAAATTGTAAATCAGTGTTACCTTTGTGACTTAGAGACTTTTTGACTCCCATAAGAAGAGCACAGAGAGCAAAGATCACTGTGTTACTAATTGCGCATAAACCACTTCTTAGTATCCAAAAGTTTATTTACAAGTTCTAGGAACGTTATAAATTATCAATTCTTACTATAACCAACATTCATAGTAGGGTTCTCTTTCATTTACCTGATGATCTTTGCTCCCTATGTTATTCTTATGGGAGTTCACAAATTCCAGAGGCTTGTAAACATCAGAACGGACACTTTGGCCAATTGTTATCAGCTACATGACGTTGGAGGAAGTTTGTCTATTCTGAATATAAATATGTAATTGTGACGCGTTCCGAGAAAACCCGCCACTTGTCGGCAAAATGAAAATCGAAAATTCCTGAGCGCGCTACAGTTAACTACCTATAGATCGCGTTATAGTGGTTGAACGACGCTAAAACTTTGTAGATATGTTGCCAAATGTATCTACAATGAGTTTGTAGCATGATCAAGAAAATGACAATTTCTTCCTTTTCTTTGTTTTTTCGCTCTTCTGTGAAATTTGATTTGCCGACAAGTGGCGGGTTTTCTTGGAACGCGTCACAATTACTTACTTATTTCCAATTTTTCAATTTGAGCGTCTGATCTAAATAATCCCTGTGTATTCTTATAAGAATCAATAGGCTCTTGATCTGATAGGATATACTATTGCATTCTTCTTATTCCTGTTATCAGTAAATGCCCATAAATGACGTCACGGCAATTTAGTCTATTGTTGAAAAAGTTTTCACTATGCTGGATACTGCCACAAGAGTGTGCTGCGTTTTAACTAGCAGAGTGAAAAAGGCAAAACATCTTTTCCTTTCTCTTACACCAACATCTCAACATGTTACACCAACATCTCAACATGCGGCACACTCTTGTAGTATCCAGCAAAAAGGAAACTTATTCAACAATCTGAGTATTTGTCTGGTACATGTATAGTCAATGCTGTAATGTAATGTTCTTGATGGCCCACAGCTGTCTGAATCTACAGTTCAGAACACTACACTTTGCAACGCTGCGCAAATGACCAACGTTTAGGCCCATCACACACCTGAGCTACACCATACAAACTACATAGTTGCAATCTACAGCACAAATGGAGCGTTTGGCTACAACTATGGCGTAGCCAGGCTAATGTAGTCGAGCTATTTGTCCTTGATATATCCCAGAGTGATCCCGGCTTAGGTAGCCAGTGTAGTCCATCTCTCATTGGTTGTTTGAAATAGGTGATAACAGTCTGGTTTTTCATTGGTTGGAGAACACCTGATGTAGTTGACCATGTAAAGTTTGGGTGTGTGATTATTGAAGTGGTAGCTATAGCTTTGGCTACACAGTTTGTGTGGCGTTGCGTGCCGGGCCTTCACTCATATGGGAGAAGCAGTAAAAAAACATGTTAATTGTTAGGGCCTTGCTACATAAGATGCAATGTGCGTGCGAGGGTGCGTGCAACATCACGCACACAAGTTCAAGATTTCTGTGTACCTACACGCGCGTCAAGTTGGAATGATTCCAATTTGTTGCATGTTGCATGTTTTGCACGCATGTGGCATCTTATGTAACAAGGCTCTTAATCTAGAGACAATAACCAATTTTGGAGTAAAAGTAAATGGATAATATTGAAGGAGTAAATAATGATTCTCAATTTGTTTGAGCTAAGTCTTGTTGAGTTTGATTAACTACAAAGCGAGTTATAAATGTTTAAAAACAAAAAGGATAGGGGACAAAAAGTGATAATGTACTGCACTTTGTCCCCTGTTGTAATTTTTGTTTTCAAACGTTTATAACTTGCTTTGTAGTCAATCGATCTCAACGAGACTGAGCTCAAAAAATCAAGAATCGTTTACTCTTTCAAAATATTCATTTACATTTCCTCCACAGAATCCATTATTATTATTATTTGAAAATTAACAATTAATGTGTTTTTCAAATGTTTTTCCATGATATAGCGTATGTAAACATCGGCCTCATGCGCAGTATTGCCAATTTTCAGTATTCTGGCCTGTTGAATGCAGACGGCCAAGCCCTAGATCGATAGAAAAAGTAAAAATCTTCTTCTTTAAGCCCTAGATCATTCAAGAAATTCAAATCAGCCAATCACAGTAATGTTATACACACCACTGTTTACACAGATGCATCGTTAAAATACAACTATACAAGAAAAATCGTGAACATCTCTCTGTCATACAAGATTGACAAGGTGTGGACGACGTCAGTCCTTTTTTGAAAATTTTTGATCACATGAGACATTGAATTAGATTGACAAAATGTATCAACTTTATTGTTTATAACAGAATTTCATCGTTTGTGGACAATTGTCTGTCTCATTGCTCTATTATCCTGAACAATATTTGCTTTCGGTACTTCCTCCAAAACACCACCTCCATACAGCTGTCAAGTTAATGGTGAGAAAAAGTGTTGGTCGCTTCAATTTTGTTACTGATGGTTTCTATTGTACCAAGTGGGGCAAAACATGTTACCAGCTGAAAGGGTTTTTACTAGATCGAATGCAAGAACGCAAAACGTTAGACGTATGGCTTGAAAGTACAAAATTTGTAAATCAATTGTATCTTCAATTGGCGCCCCCGACGACTTTTCTGAGTCGAGTTATGGACCATAATGTGTCTGAAACTCACCAATTTGCCAAGATTTCCAAAAATTAAAAAACCTTTGAACTTTCATTTCTACAACAATGGAGAGAAAGCACTTGTGGATTTGAATAGTAGAAGTGGGGTCTCAGAAGATATTGAAAACGTCAAAAAAAAAAAAAAACGAAAGCAAATAGCCCAACTTCATAAGCAACTAAATTGCAAACATCTAAATCCTTCTTTTTTTCTAGTTGAAACGGTCTCACTTGCTCCACTGGTTCATCTCCTGCATCTGCCAGCATTTCTTAGCGTAGTACAAGTCTATTAATTGTTATTCGAATAAGAAATATAGGCAATGTATACCATGAAACGTGGAAAAAAGGACGCAAATAGTCTACTTTGATCAACAACTAAATTTCACAATACATAAAGATATATCACTAGCCTCTAGCCTGTGTCAAAATTGTAAGGTTTAATGAATCGCACCAAAGTAGAAGTGTGAGTAGTACACAACTTTTCTTCTCACACATTCAAAACTTATTAGGAGAGTGACTCCCATCTTTTAGATTAGGAGTAAATACCGATCACCTAACAATCATATCAGGTATTTGCAGAATGATCTGTAAAACTCAGTTTCTAAGGACATCAAGAAACAAATATATCACCCGAGTTCTATTCACTCATAGGCCCGACCTCAAATCTCACTCAAAGAAGCTGGTTCAAATTAGGAATAATAGCCCCCCCTCTCCTGAAGAGCCTCAAATGAATGAACTACAAGACACAAAAAATTTATATAGCAATCAATAATAAATTAAGAATGAAATCTTCAGTATAGTCTGGCAACACATACAATGAAGAATAAAAAATTTCAATCAATTATAAATGTACGGGTGGTTTTCACAATTCAGTACGACTGATAATAACAAAAAAGAACTTCATGAAATAAGGAAAAAAAAGTTCTTCATGGCATTAGTATTGATAAAAAAAAGTTCTGCATCAAGAAGTACTGATGATTCTACGTGAGCAGGCACGATTCATTCAACTCGAAAGAAAAATTTCAAAACGCTCGAGTGCTAGTCAATTTCTTCAAAACATAAAATTGAGTACATCACAAGAATTGAGATGATTCGTGTAGTCTCAGGGGATAGGAACGTTTCAATTTGAGTTAGTTCGTTCGAGTGAGATTGAAATTTGACCCAAGAGTGAATCACGTCTGAGTGATGTATTTGTTTATTATTTGGGAAGGACTGAGGTGGGAAAAGGAGAACGATTGACTGATGAGTGATTGGTTGCTTCTTCGGCTTCGTCAATTTTCTCATTCCCTAGGATGCCCTTGTCGCTGGGTACTCGAATGAAGATAATTGGGATGGAGTTGGCATAGAAGAAGGCAATGAGAACGCAAATACAATTTATGAATGGTTCAGAAGAAGACCGGCTGCAGATACCATTAAGTGATGCTACAAAATAAGAGATGATCAGGAATGGATTAATAAGAGGAGAGGTGAGAGGGATAAAGAGAATGTTTCCTTATTAACAGAAAGATTCGTAGAATAAGTTCGTGCACGAACATATTGAGATAGACTTCCAGCGCAACGCTCGCTTTTGGGTCAAAGTGAAAAGTTGTGTTTCGCTTCCGTAGACGGGTAGGCATTCTAAATTCGATCCCGACATATGATACGGCAAAAGCTTTTACAATTTGTTCAGTCTAACAATACTGTAAAGAGCAGGACGTATTTAACTAGTAGTCTTTGACCGTATAAGGAGTAGACCAAGTACAGTGATGAATATTCTAGGCAGCGGCCGGCGCGGTAGATAGCGGAGAAAGAGATGCTGCACGTTCTGGTACGCTCCAACCATGGAATTGTAAACAAGGTTTAAGGATCCTTATTTCATTATCACGTTCTCACATCAACGGTGAGCCTACGCTTAAATGGTCTAAGCTCGGTCTGCCTCTTATATGTATAGTCCAAGTAATTAGTACAAAGCGTAAACTGGTCTTCGAGCTTTATAGAAGAAAAATTTATGTAGACATACACGTCAATGCTGAACCTCACATAATATGACCACATATTCATCGAAAGAAGGCTACCCAAAACGTAGAATTAGAATAAGAAAGAAAAGAGGAATAATAAACTATACAATGAGACGCACTTCCGGACGATTCCTTCGAAAGACAGCGATCTGTTCGGCGGAACAACTGGAACCAGATACATCCAAGTACTTCAAGGACCGCAAACACTTCTCGGCGTGTTTCAAAGTAATATCCGTAATCTTAGGGTAATTACAAACCACTAAAGTTTCAAGAACATGGTCAATAAAATTACCACCATCCTCAGGAATTCGACAAATCAAAACTCGGTTCGCACTCGGGTCATTAGATTCTTCATTTAGCCAATTACGCATACCTAACGATGTGATACATATGTCCGTAATCGATTCGTCACCGTCCTCCACGTTGGCTGGTCTTTCAAGGTATATATGTTTTAATGATTTAATTTTATTGAAGCAACTAATTTCGCGATCGACTATACCAGTCAATCTCATATCCAACGTCTGAAAAATAAATTTCCATTAAAAGAGGATTTTGAACACAGATCATCAGGGAAAATTAGTCATCACCTCCAGTTGACGGTAACCGTACGCGGCAGCGATGCTAGCATAAGGAATAATATCCTTCATGTTACAACAACCGACCATTAATAATGTTTTCAAAGAATGACATTTGGCTAGAGGAACCAGAAGCTGGGGGTCGAACCAATTGCAGAAACTTAAATCTATAAGCTAGGGCAGTAAGAGTGATTTGAAGATTATCACTTTTGCGATCCGGAAATGAAAATTTCGCATTCTAATTTTTACCTCTAGATTAGGAAAAATTTCTTCAATTCTAGTTAAGAAATCTGTCGAGTCTATCACTTTCGTCCTTGTCAATCTCAACTCGGTTATAGTACCAGGAAGATATCGAAGATCAAACTGAAATAATTGAAATTAGAAATACGTCACGTTTAAACTCAAAGCAAATGCGTTTATTGCGTGAAAAATCACAACATACCATTTCCCGTGTAAGATTATGATTGGTTATGACCAAAGTCCTCAAGTTAGATAGCGATTGAAGTTTGTTGAAAAAATCAGTTCCAAAGCATGTATCAATCTCGTCGTTAACTACGTTCTTGTGAAATTTCAACGACACGGTTCCTCCATGTAAGTATAATGGGATACAAGCGAGCAAAGGTTTATGGCCATCACTTACAGCATTCACTTTGGTCCATAACACTTTATGAGTGCTAACATTATATATTCGACGATTGCATCTGCAAAACAATGTTTGAAGCTATTTAGACGAAATACATTAGATTATCACGGTGAAACTACTTACCGACGAACGTGTAATAGATCAGTAGTATTCAGGTACGACAACAAAATAAGCAAGATGTCATCTGGTAAGGAATCTATGTTGACAGGTTCATCGTCCTCATGTGATGATACATCGGAAGTTTGAGCACTGCTATCAGAGTTGGAAAGTAAATCATCATCATGATCAAGGATTCTAGTTTTTCGTCTCTTAATTGCGTCGTCCCTCTTCGCAAACGAAAAACGTTTGATGGCTTGTGATTCAGCATCCATAATGAACCATTAGCGCTGAGTAATATAGAATATCTCTATGAAAATCATAGCAGGATGAAATCCTCATCATTAAAATTTAGACATTATACTTGAATCATTCTAGTGTTAAGGACAGGAATGCCATGATCCACGAAAAATAATAGAATTTTTATCATGATTGATGAATTCTTACATCTTAAATTCAAAAAGAATAATAATCAAAAATCAAATACTCACAAGTCACAACAAAATTGAACTAGTAAAGACGGCGCGCCTTTGGACCTTTGGCGAAGGCACGCCTCTTGTGGTGAATTTTTTTTCCCGGGCGCGCTAGCGTCGCGTCGTGGAGTGGACAAAACAAAACCAGGATGAGGAGAAACCTTTGACTATATATTTTAGCTGTGTTCGCGCGTTGACAGTTTCAACAGGTTCTGTTCAAAGTTGCTGGGAGTGGTGTGTAATCACGCACTAATACAGACAACTTTTAACAGAATCTGCTGAGACTGTTAACGCGCAAACACACCTATTATGTGGACTGCGCTAACGTGTATAAAATGAGCAAAAAGCGTGTCCACAGACCTGATAACGTATATAAGGAGCAGACGGGTAAACCACGACCATTTAAAATACATACGTCGCACCTTTCCTCCTGAGGGCATTTGTGGTATGTACCGTTTGCCCCTGATATATGGACGCCATAAGCGTAACTCCCCTCACTGTACATATTGAACCATAGTTTTTAATGCTTAGCACAGTCCATATAATAATTATATCGTCAAAGGGAGAAACCTGAAAAATACTAGCCATAAATAAACACGTATGAAACAATGAAACTGAAACAACCGGTATCTCAGTCAATATGTAGAAGAATAAAAAAAAGTGGTGCAAGCATTTATTTAGCCTTATTTTCATGCATAGAATTTCCTGAAAAGAGAAAAAACTTGAGATTAGAGCTCTGCCACCGACGGATGCAGCATATCAATTCCCCTGATTCTTAGCACTTTTCCACTGCTACAGTAGCAGTGGAAAATAACATTGCTTTTATGTGTAGAATTGATTGCATACATCAAAACCATAGAGGTGTTCTGCCGTCAAAAGTTAAATTGTTGTATGTGCAAGTGCAAGAAGAACAATCATGGAAAAATATCAAAATAGATTGAAAACCATGTTCGGCAGAAAATCAGATCACTTTATGTAGAGCCCTATAATAACAAGTGAGGACATGGGCCGCCATATTTAGTTGGTACAGCATGAACTCTTTGACTATATAAACTACCAGTGAATGGGAGTATGGACTGCTATAACAAGGCCTCGGCGGTGCGGTTAGCGGTAATATGATGCCGACATCGCCGAGAGGAAGAAAGGGGAAGATTACAACAAAATAGACTTGTATAGTTAGTTGCATAATCCATGCTATATCTAACTACGTGAGGCGCAATTTTTACAAAATAGATTTGTGCATCTGGTTGCAGACCCCAACTACATGCTACGCGTTAGGCGCTATATTCCCTCCTTCCGCACCATGATGGCATCGACGCGTTGAATACTAATATCATATCAGTCCATACTTCCATTCACTGGTAGTTTATATCTTTGAGTATGAATAGTAATGGAGAGGCAGAAATTGTCGTTTTTGAAGGTTCTGCGGCAGGCGTAACAGAGCGCGCTGTTTCAATTATAGTAGAAGAAGTAACACGCAACGCAAATGACACCGTTTCACCTCCCCTCAAATCCTGTTTTGTGGGGAGGTGAAACGGTGTCATTTGCGTTGCGTGTTACTTCTTCTACTATAATTGAAACAGCGCGCTCTATTACGCCTGCCAGAGCACTACTATTTCTGCCTCTCCATTACTATTCATACTCAAAGGTTTATATAGTCAAAGCATGAACTTCACTATTGCTGTTACTGATAACAATGTATCAGTAAAGCAGGAATAGGGACGTTCATGCTAAAACGACTAAATATGGCGGCCCATGTCCTCAATCGTTATTATAGAGCTCTACTTTATGTAGCTCTTTAATATATTAGTTTTTAATGTAGAATTCAATTATATTACTCATTTCCTTCAACAAGCTCACCATTCTAAGATACGCGCATCACATTGCATTGCATTTGATCATCATAGTAGTAGCGAGTGAATACAAATCTTCGTCACTAATACACACGCAACAAATGCTCAAAATACCCGGATTTGGGGATTAGTGAGGGGTAATAACCATTATTTTTCATAAACCAGTTGACCAATTTTGTAAAATTTTGATAACCGGTCAACCGATTAATTAAGGAGAAAATAACCAATTTAACCAGTTAGTAACCAATTTAACGGGTTGATAACCGGTTAACTAATGCAAAAGTCAACCAAATAGAATCGTTAAATTTTTTCATTTTTTTTCATACTCCATAGAAAATAATAGGCACAAATCACAAGAAATAGGCCTATGCCATAATACCAATTCATTTTGTACATTATCTAGACTAGATGAAAATAAAATGATTGAAAAAAATTTATTTTTGTACATTAATGCTGTTGATTGCATTGCAATTGCAGATACATCCATTCTGTTTTATTTTGTTATTTTAGACTTACTGCCGCGTGTGCCATCGTGTAATTGTTAATCAGAGAAAAAGTGCCTCATCTATATTGAAAATTGGTCCAATAATGAAGCATTTTTTGTGATTGCTTATAGTGGTTATAGTGCGCAAAGTCCAAAACAAAAAATTGTATCGCTGCAGTCAGTGCACTCGTTATTCATAAGAGTGAGGACATGGGCTGCCATATTTAGTTGTTACAGTATGAACTTGCCTATTCCTGTTACTGATAACAATTTATCAGTAAAGCAGGAGTAGGGAAGTTCATGCTGTAACGTCTGAATATGGCACGGCGCCCTGTGACCACACTTGTTAGTCGTTATAGACAGTTTTCAGATGACTTAACACTTAACAGCCTCGAGCAGAGTTCCCTATTCAGCTTCACAAGCCTTACAACTTCACGCTGCATGCTGTGACGTTAGAAAAGTAAACACTTTTTTTTGTATGGTATTTTCCATGAGAGATCATGAAGACCTTCAAAATGAACAAATAATTCAAAGAGGAGGAATAAGTTAAGATGCTGGGGTATCTAATCAAAAACTCAAAACTTGTACTTAAATTTTGAGCCCCTGTATGAGGTAAAATACGTAACTGTTATCAAATAATGTTCCTTTGAAGATACAACACATTATCCTGTTGTTATCACTGTTTCAAATTCGCAAATGAAACGTTAATGTGTGCTTCTTACAAGAAAGTAGCACTCATTTATTCAATAGCCCAGTTTTCTGTGACGTCAATCAGCAAATGAACGCTGGCAGGCCTTGAGTTGCTTAAGAGCTTTGCTCCAGCTGGCATGTTGACTCTCATAAGAATAACACAGTGAGCTAAGATCAACGTGTTCCTAATTGAAAATAAGGAATTTCTTAAATATTGCAAATTGATGAACAGACGCTGAGAACATAATAGATTTTAAATACATATCTCTGATTTCTTATTTATTTCTAATTTTGAATTATTTATGTAATAATCTTTGCTCCCAATGTTATTCATATGGGAGTCAACAAGTCAGTTGGAGCAACATTGGGTAGTTTTGCTACAGTTATTCGATAGAAAACTAATCTGTTTGCGATATTTTGCAATACTATCGCAATACTATCGAATGAGTATCAATATGTGATGTCATAGGAAAACAGTCCTATTATTTAAAAAATCTCACCTTATTTACATCCTTTAAGGATTTTACAACTTCACAAGAGTAAACATTCATACAATCTTGCAATGTGGTGACGTATCTGCAAAAGAGCAAACTTCAGAACTTCATTATTTGTGACTGATAATTTTAGAAATTTTAAGGCGGAATTCAAGACACTATCGATAGTACCGGTTGTACCTCCGGAGGTGACCAGTTAAACTCTCAGAAGTTGAACAGTCATTGATTTCCATTGTTCTGTAGTAAGCAGTCAGATTTAGCTACTAGTCACATTTGTACATTGTACAGCAAAAGTTGAACTTAGTCAAGATTGAGAACTTACAAAAAGCCTTCAATAAGTTACAAGCATCAGTTTGGGTGTGCCTAGGCACTACACCCACAATCTATAATTCTCAGGAATGTATCTTTCCAATATTTGTCAACAGATCTCTTTCTGCGGACTCATTGTTGTTCTGTTGAACTGTTCTTCACATAGTCATCTTTGACTCACTGTTGCCCTTCAAATTTCAATAATAAGCTTCTACTTTCTACAAGGGCTCTGCAGTCCTATACCACAAAGATTTTTCTTATTATTATATTCAAAACTATTAAAAGCATAATTAAATGTGAAATAAAGACGTTCATTTTGTTCCAGTGTGCTGCAGTCAGCCAAAAGCCAAAAGCTGAAAGCCGAATTCAGCCAAATTTTTACTGAAAAGACGGAAGCTAAAAGCCAACTTTAAGCGCACCTTTGGAAATCAAAAGCCAAATTCAGCCAAATTTTTTTGGCTAGCTTTAGGCTCTTCTGAGTTCTGAGAAGTTTGTTCAAAATCATGTTTTTGTACTAAGAAAATATTTTTAAAATTTTCAACTTCAGTTTCTTCTTGACTTCTTAAGTTCTTGTTGTATCTCTAACAGAGAACCTTTTCTCCTGATTGTGTCAAATTTTCCATTCAATTGAAAAGCTGAAAGCCAGCCGAAAAAAGCCAAAAGCCAGCAAAATTTTTTTTGAACCAGCACAGGCCAAAGCCAAAGCTATATTTTTCAAGGTCAATAGTTTAAGCCAAAAGCTAAAGCTGAATCTTTCAGCTGCAGCACACTGTTTTGTTCAGTTCATTTTTTTTGTCGTTCATTTCCTTCACAGTGTTGACCAATCAGAGACTGCTAGCATGGAAAAAGTTGAACATTTTCAACTTTTTGCTTGCATTAACCGCCAGCTGTGGTTAACCTTGCTAGTATCTTCTGATTGGTCAACGCTTTGCATACTAGCATTGTGTGTACAAGCACGAGCCATGAGGCCCAACCTATAATGGGCTAGTTTTTTATCAATACAATTGAGCGATGAGCGATATTTTGATATCGATACTTCCTAGTAGGGCTTTTGAGAGTTTCTTTTTTTTTTTTTTCAGTTAAATCTCTTTAATAACTCTCATAAAATTTCATGTCAAACGGTTATTGGTCATAATGGTCAAACAGTCAACACTTGGTACTAATAATAGTTATAACTGTTATGAGAGGAAAATTTTGGTCATGGTAAAAAAATTAAAAATTGAAAAATTGGAGAAAAAAAACCAACAAATCCAGAACAGAATGTGCATTGCTAAACAAACCAATGAGGGAAATGGTACTTTTTGACCATGACAAGGAGTATCCTTTTCCCTGATTCTGTTAGGATTCCCACAGGGTGCTCTTCCAGCGTCACAGCTGTGAGCGTACTGCACAGAATCAAAAGAATTTTTAATATAATTAGGGACAGTGTACAGCTTCAACTTCATGGCTTCAGTCCTGGAACACAAGGATCAAGATAAACTGAGAAAGTGATTTCTGATTTGTACATTGAGCCCTGCTGATCAGACCTGCTGCTGATTATCATTTATCTCAATACCTGAGCTGATAAGATAAAAATCACAAAGACCTCGTGTCAGTGCATGTCAAGAATCAGGATTGGGTTGAATCACGGTTGAATTACCTACAGTTTACAGACGCGCACAAAATAATAGTGAAACAATAGCAACAAGCCTTCATGAACCTACGGGAAACCATTAAACATTGTTTGGAAAATTTAGATGCAGATAGCTAATCAACAGCATTTCATGATTAACTCATCACCTGTGACTTATATTTTATTATTTTGAACGTTTTAACTTCAGTTCTTAGCTTCAGTTTCACTACTCAAAACACAAACATACATGGATCAACTGCCTGTGGTAACCGGGTAGGGCCGTTGGCCACGCCGGTTTACTGTAGAGAAGTTCAGTTTACATTGGTGTATGAGTGTAAGTGCTCCGCTACATAGTGTCATTGACTATACACATACCAGACAAATACTCGCATTGTTAGAAAAGTTGTCACTTTGAAGGATACTGACACCAGAGTGTGCTGCGTGTTAATACGTTGGTGTAAGAGAGAGGGAAAGATGTTCTGTCTCTTCCACTCTACTGGTTAACACGCAGCACACTCTGGTGTCAGTATCCTTCAAAGTGACCAGTATTTGTCTGGTACATGTGTAGTCAATGATAGTGTCCAACACCCAACTTGCAACACGCAACTTGCAACTGAGCGACAAAAATCAAATTATTTTGATTATTCAGACTCCGTTGCGCAAGACATAAGAATATTATCAATTTATTTGGCTTTCACTAAAGCATTCACAATGTACACGCGCATTCATATGTAGGGACATTTTTTGTGGACTACACTTTTGTTGCAGAGTTGCATGTTGCAAGTTGCGTGTTGCACAAACATGGGGGAAAGTTCGTTCGCGAACGTGCACGAGGAACGAACAAACGACCGGGAACGACGAACGAAAATTTCTATGGAACGAACGCAAACTGAACGAACGACCAAAATTTGCAAACAAACGAGATGAACGACTCGTTTGTTGCTTTTTGTGTTCAACTGTAGATGACGCCACTGAGGTGAAGGAAAATTCCCTTTCTCTTGATTGGTATTGCTCCGGAGCCGGCTCATTGTGCTCCGGAGTCAGATCATTGTATTCCGGAGCCGGTTCATTGCGCTCCGGAGCCGATTGTTGTCGTTCCGCAGTTGCATTTCATAGGTTCGCTAAAATCGCAACAAACGGAACGCAGGAACGTGAACGCAAACGGAGGCAATCTGGCAATCCGGGCAATCTCATGAAGGAACGCAAACAAACGCGAACGTTTTTTTTTCAGAAGTGAACGGGAACGAACGCAAACGAAATTTTCGCAAACGCCCCCAAGTTTGGGTGTGTTGCACGCTATGTAGCGGAGCACTGATCAATCATTTTTAATACACCACAAAAAATGAATCTGCTGAAAAGTATGTCTTGCGCTGAATCTTAATAGCCTTTTTTGCGAAACTTTGTTGTTGTGTTGGCCCAGTGTTGCGAGTTTGACCGTTATTATTTTGGTTAGGATAACTGTTTGACCGGCGCTGCGCAAACTGTTTGACAGGAAAACTGTTTGACAGGTAAACCGTTTGACAAATAAAGGCTCCGGAGATTGAAAAAAGTACAACTTTATGTACAAACCTTATTCCCTTCATAAGGTTTGTACTTATGATGTACAATCCTGTTACATTGCCCCAAATTTCATTGCAACTGCGTTGGAATGTTTCACTAGGTGCGGGCTAGATGTTTTTAGGAGAAATTTTCAAATAAAAATTTTCAGAGGATTTTTTTACTCATAACATTCTTATCTGGAGTTGGGTCAGGCTTGTTATGGGAATTTCTAGTGACTCTTCACTGTAATTCTCGAGCGTCTATATCCAAGAGCTCAGACAAATGGAGGGAGACCTATTGAGTTGAGATTAAGGCCTTTTGAGTTGAGATTATCTTAAAAATATGTACAGCCATAAGTTTTTACAAAAGTACAACCTTATGTACAAACCTTATTCCCGTCTTAAGGTTTGTACTTAGGATGTACAATCCAGTTGGATTGCCCAGAATTTTATTCAAACTGCGTTCAAATGTTTCTTGAGGTGTGAGCTAGATATTTTTGGGAGAAATTCTCAAATAAAAATTTTCAGAGGATTTTTACTATAACATTCTCATCTTGAGCATCATTTTAGGTTACTATACTCCAGTAAAACCATGGTGGTTAGCACTTCTCTTTTGGGGTAGTATACAAGTCAGTCAATATTCAAAACCTCACAAAAAGCTCTCTCCTCCTCAACACACAGGATATACATATACTGAGTTTGTTCCAAATTGGCTAATATTTACAGTGTGATGTGCTCACTCCCCCTGAAGGGGGTGAGGGAGGGAGCTCTCACATATTAATGTTGTTGGTGGGGCCATGCACAAAAAAAAAGGAAGGATTTCTTAGCGTTGCCAAAAATATAAAGATCATGTTTCATGTCTGTTTGCCAGTTGTCTTAAGCTCTTCATTGTTCAAAAATTTCCAAAATTTCCAGCTTCTCGTTCCAGTAAAAGTCTACTTTAGAGTATTTTAGGCTGACTGCTTTAGTATAATATTTCAGGCTGATGAGATTACTGGGCCTCACTCGCTCCACTTTTTACCTCACCCAAAATTTTTCCAAGTGCATTTAAATATACTACAGATAGTATGAGAAGGATGGTACTTGCAAATTTCTCAATCACCTCCCATGTATTTTTTTAATTTCATTTTCATCTCATTTTTATTTTTTTAATAATATTTTATTTTTCAGAATTATTCTTGATTTCATTTCATTTTTTTAAATTATTCTTTTTCATTTCATTTTATTTTATTTTATTTTATTTCATTTTTATACAATTTTTTCTTTTTTTCGAAAGAGGGTGGTACTCGCAGATTATTCAATGACCTCCCAGGCATATTTTCATTTTTATTTTCATTTTTTTATTTATCATTATTATTTTTTTTTCATAATTATTTTCAATTATATTTTATTTTTAATTTAATCTAATCTAATTTCATTTTATTTTATTTTGTTTTTATTTCATTTCATTCTTATTTTATTTTATCTTCATTTTATGTTATTTTTATTTTATTTTATTTTCACTTAATTTGAGGGTGGTATTGGCAGATTTTTTATTGACCTCCCAGGTAATTCACAAAACTTTTTCAAGTCCATTATGAGGGCGAGAGAAGGGGGGGGGGGAATTAATTCCAAAAACGGTGAAATATACACATAGATCACAGTCTTTGAACAACTCCCCTAAAAAATCTCGCGTAGGACGGGAAGACCCCTTTCTTTAGCGCAGGTCACATTTTTTGTCAAACGGTTTGCCTGTTGAACAGTTTACCTACAAGGGTGGTCACGGAAATCATATTGAGTACAGCGCAATGCGTGACGAAAATTTGTTTCACGGAGTTGATCGATCTCCGGAGCCTTTATTTGTCAAACGGTTTACCTGTTGAACAGTTTTCCTGTCAAACAGTTTGCCTAGTACCTCGGTCAAGATCAATACTTTTCTTTTTTGTTATAACAGTTGAATTCCAAGCCCTACTTCCTAGAAAAAAGTGAACAATTTTTTTTACATTGGGTTTTCTGTAAGGAAAAAACAGTACTTGGTTCCAAGGTGCGTAATCAAGATGAGACTTCAAGCTTTCTTTCAAGCCGTTAACCGGCTGCTTATCAGGGTTGCAAGAAAAACAGTTTTTTTTTTTTTTTTTAAAAAAACATGTTTGAAACAAAAAATATGTTCAAAACGCTTAAAACATTCCCATAAGAGGCGATGTGAATTTTCCAATTTTGGCTGTTTTAAACGTTTAAACCATTTTGTTTAAAACATCGCAACCCTGCTGCTTATGTTTTGTTTTTGTCGAGAAAATTCAAAATACAACTGAGAATAACGATGAAACATCATCAGTTGCGGATGTATTTGGAGGAATAAGAGCGTCCGTTGATCATACATCTTATGAAACAAATGTTCTTATTTGCAACTGATGATGTTTCATCATTATCCTCAGTTGTATTTTGAATTCTCTTGACAAAAACAAAACATAAGCAGCCGGTTAATGGCTTGAGAGAAAGCTCAACGTCTCTTCTTAGATATTTACATTTATCAATGTTCTCATTTATTTGTTATTTTGAAGATAATCATCTTGGAACCGAGTACTATTTTTTCCTTATGAAAAACCCCATGTAAAAAAAATTGTTTACTATTTCTAGGTAGTATTGATATCAAAATATCGCTCGATTGTATCAATAAAAAACTTGCCCCAGGCGACGGCCGTGGCCTATATTTATAGGTACACTTATGGGAGAAAACTAAAATTTCAATTTGTATGCAAATAAAACAGTGTTTTTGGAAAAAATGAAGAGAATGTAACTTGAAGAGCAAACAAATTTCTATTTTTTAAGCCCCACTTTAGTAAAATTGGTGCGGTACAAGAGAAGTTATCACCGTTTTAAGATTAAAAACCGGTTAGGGGACAAAGTGCGGTACAGTTTTGCTGTGGTTACACAGCACCGCTGAACGTGAACCGCACCGATTTGTAACTGATAAGAATCCACTGCGCGCTGTTGTCATTTTCTACATTACGGCCTTGTATAAAGTAGGCCGTGGCTAGGCCCTTATCATGGCCTACTTTATACAAGGCCGTAATGCAGCGATGTCACAACGTCGCACTTGAAAAGATGTGGATACTGATTTACAGGTACGCTTATGGGAGAAAACAAGAATTTCAATTTGTAGGCGAATAAAATAGTGTTTTTGGAAAAAATGAAGGGAATGTAACTTGAAGAGCAAACGATTTTCTATTTTTTAAGCCCCACTTTAGTAAAATTGGTGCGGTACAAGAGAAGTTATCACCGTTTTAAGATTAAAAACCAGTTAGGGGAAAAAGTGCGGTACAGTTTTGCTGTGGTTACACGGCACCGCTGAACGTGAACCGCACTGATTTGTAACTGATAAGAATCCACTGCGCGCTGTTGTCATTATTTTCTACATTACGGCCTTGTATAAAGTAGGCCGTGCCCTTATAGCAGTGTGCTGCAGCTGAAAGATTCAGCTTTAGCTTTTGGCTTAAACTTTTGACCTTGAAAAATATAGCTTCGGCTTTGGCTTGTGCTTGTTCAAAAAAAATTTGGCTGGCTTTTAGCTTCTGTCTTATCAGTAAAAATTTAGCTGAATTCGGCTTTCAGCTTTTGGCTTTCGGCTGGCTGCAGCACACTGGATTTGGCTAAAAAACAAAAAACTGAAGTCTGAAAAAGAGGTAAAAGTAAAGACATTTTTAAAATATTTTCTTAGTAAAAAAACATGATTTTAACAAACTTCTCAGAACTCAGAAGAGCCAAAAGCTAGCCAAAAAAATTTGGCTGAATTTGGCTTTTGGTTTCCAAAGGTGCGCTTAAAGCTGGCTGTTAGCTTCTGTCTTATCAGTAAAACTCTGGCCGAATTTGGCTTTCAGCTTTCGGCTTTTAGCTGGCTGCAGCACACTGCCTTATAGTGTTGTTTAGGGAAACGGAACTAAAGACGGAACGAGCCACGGCCACGAGCGCTGCGACTCAGAGAGTAGAGCTGAAAGGCACGAGACATAAAAACCTACGTAGTGTTGTTTTATTCGGTCAGAAGATATAAATCCTACTACCGTGTTCTATTAGTTTGGATGATTATTTCTCATTATTGTATCGTTATTTCAATCTATCCTTGAAATTCATCTCGGGTTTGCCTTGCCGTGTACAATTCCTTCCTCCCACGCTGAGGAAATTTGTTGTGAAGTATTATTGAGTCTGTGCACTGACCGTGCAAGATTATGAATTTTTCTAATTCATAGATCTGAAAATTTACGATTTTTTCAGTTTTATTGGATTGTAAGTCCAGACGACTTGAAATCACAGAACCTGTTTGGAATTTATTTTGTATTGTGATTTAATTGTATGATGTTCAAGTTATATTCGAAAACAAGTCCTGATGATCCCAAAGTTAGACTCTGTTATCAGATCGTTCGTGCATCTTTATCAAAGATGAATTGTAAATTAATTCACGATGCTAGCAAGCGTCAATGGGGTAAAATTCTTCCAATTATCTTTCATCAATCGAGGAATTTACACGATGTACCTGACAGATTAGTAAATATGCCAGAAGCTGAAAATCCTAAATTTTTCGATATGGTTGAATACTTTTATCATCGAGGATGCCAGATTGCTGCTGATCGATTGGTTGAAGATATAAAAACTAAAATGTCCATCGAAGATAAGAAGAAGAAGGTGAAAGGTATTCTGAAGATAATGCAACCGTGTGATCATATTATTGAAATTTCATTCCCTGTGAGACGAGACAGTGGCGATTATGAAATGATCACTGGATACCGGGCACAGCACAGCACGCACAGAACACCCTGTAAAGGAGGTTTGTTTGGAGATAACTTCATCAATTAATAATTGTATTCATGTATAAGTTCTCTCTACTTCTGAACTTTGTACTCAACAGGTATTCGATTCTCTGAAGATGTTTCTAGAGATGAGGTTAAAGCTCTTTCCGCGTTGATGACTTACAAATGTGCATGTGTTGACGTACCTTTTGGTGGAGCAAAAGCTGGAGTTAAAATCAATCCCAAAGAATACAGCGAAAATGAATTGGAAAGAATCACCCGCAGATTTACTCTGGAATTGGCAAAAAAAGGGTTTATTGGTGAGCATTCTCCGTTGTCATTCTCTGAACGAATTTTACGTGCAAGTATTTTCGAGAAAACTGTTCTATCATTGATGGTTGAGGCATTTGAATAGCAAAAACTCAAATCCAATTCAGTAACCAGAAGATGAGTATTTTGACATATATTGCTGTATGCAGTCAACCCACATAATTGAATGTAGTGTTTGGGTTAAGAGTAAAGTGTATCATTTTTCATGGTCTATAAATATTTCGCATTACTGGGGAAAATTCAAGTATTGTACCTCCTCGTCAATCAATTACTGCCTCTGAAGAATGCGCCGGATTTGTTAATTGGTGATACTTCGCCGTATGGGCAAGGAATTTTGATTGGGGAAAAATTAAGTTTGATCTTTAATCGAGTGTTGAAAGCTCTAATTTATAATAATTTGATGGTTATTTGTTGCTGTCGAAGTAAAACTATTACTAATCATATACCTTCGACGAAGGAATATCTTTGTTATTGGTACTTTGCTGTTTGAATACCTCCATGAGGTAAAATCTGTCAAATTTAGGCCATCCGACTGTATATATCAAGAGGAGAATTTCATATTTAAGCTATATCAGGATAAAGACGTTGAATTTTTTTTTTTTTTTTGCGTTTTGTAAGTTTCCACCTGTTTTCTAGTTAGAATCCCATGTTGGCATGACATCCTGATAACGCCACGCCCTTTATTAGGTCAGTCATCAATCCCAAGCGTGGATCAACCTCAACAGCTCCTCCAATTTACTCAACCAATTTTACTAATCAACCTTCAGTTTTTCCAAGTCCATAAATAGAGTCGAAGACCCACTCCTTTCGAAATGACGACTTGCGGGTAGAACGCTGGTGGCGAACGTTTTCCCTCGGTAACTGCCATGGAACACGTTTTCTGTTTATGTAAAACATTTGTCCATAGTTTTTCTGTTGTTTCCGTCATGTGTCTGCAACATTCTCTTCATTTGTCTCATATCACCTTTGCTATTATCATTTTCCTACTCAAATTCAATTTTGAATTTCAGGTCCTGGTGTTGATGTTCCTGCTCCAGATATGGGAACTGGCGAACGTGAAATGTCTTGGATTGCGGATACGTATGCAAAAACAATAGGTTGGAAATTCTGAAATCATTCTCTATTCGACTTAATCTTGAAAAATACCGAAACCGTGAACATTTTGTAACTAAACCAACGTTTAATGATTCATTTTTCATCTTGATAATATTATTCTTTGGAAATTTTAGAGATGGAAAATGAGATTCATCATTCATTTGAAAAGATGAATAAGTAAAAAACCATTTGCTTTAAATAACCATTAATTGGTGTGAGTGAGCTAGATCGTTTTTTTTTTTTGAGTCACCCTTAGCGACCCACTACAAAGTAAAACTATAATATCTTTTTGTATTTTGAAAAGTGGAAAGGAAAAATTGATACAGATGTCTCAATATTGCGGTTGCTGGAATTTTTGGATTTAGTGAGAAACAGAAAGACGAAGACATTAAAAAAAAAAAAAATGAAGATTGGAAACGAACTAATAAAATTTATAACGGCATGTCTGGTAAAAATGTATGAATGAAAGATAGAATATCTTGGAATCTTCGCGTGTGAATTATGTCCAAAAATTGAAGTGTTTGTTAAAAACATTCCAATTCGTATTGTCTGTATGCCAGTTACTTTCGTTGTTACAACTTTAGAAACAACATTTTTCATTATTCACTCTTTTTTGTTTACAAAAAGGATAGTTTGGTATCGATAAGATAAAAGTCTGGATGAGAGGTATGTCATGATTATCAGAAAGTATCCACTTATATCTCAGATGTAACCTAATAACAGAAAATTGAATCGTTTCAAGTCAAGATGCCGAAAGTCAAATCTCGGTACTTGAAAATTTTTCTCTTTCTTTCTTTGATCAAGGCTAATTGATTTCTTCTTGTACTCGAAGTGTTTGATAATGTGTGTCAATAATACTATGATAATGACCTAAATCACTTGAATAAATATAAAAAAGTAATGTGAAAGATAAGATAGTGGCCTATTTGTAAAATTTATCGCGAAAAGGCAGTGTAAATTTGCAAGAATAGTTACTATGCGAGTTACGATGAGAGTCTTGTAATAGGCAGGTGTATTTTGTTATTAACGACTACATTGACTGCATTGATGGTCTAGAGCTAGCGACCCGTTTTCAATGTATAAATTCCCGTATTCCTGGGCGTATCCCATCAAATGATCTAGGCGGATTCTTTTTATTTCAAATAGGAGTGCGGAAGTAGTTTTTGTAATGGGGAAAAAAATCCTAATGATTGTATAATAAAAATTGTATGAAAAAGGAAGAATTCCAAACAACTTTTGGGATGTCAGTAGAAGTTTTGTAGAGAAATATGAAATTTGCTTTGCTGTCGGGACTAAGAATCTGATTAGGGGATTCTAAAGTAGTATATTATTTAGAAAGAAAATTTTTGAAGTTGCCTCTAAACATTATAAGAATTCGCACGAGGAAAAGAAAGACAAAAAAGTTATAGAGTTTGAAAAATTTCTCACTGAAGCATAAAAATTCTAGAGTAGTTAAGATGAACTCTGTCGGTAAGATTTAAAAAATTTTTTATGCAGTTGAAGGAAAGAGAAGTGAAGGATAAAAAAAATGAATGAGTTAAGAACGAACGAAAAAGGGGGAAAAGTGCGCGAATGCAACGAGTCCCAACGGCTGATTTACAGTCACAAAATTTAGTAATCATTGTACCCAACAATTGCAAATTTTGATAGAGAGATTAAATCGTTTTCTCCAGTTAAATTGTTGTATTTAATGATGAGGGTGGTCCGTAGACACGCGACAAACATAAAATTTATACTCCTGGCTTGACAATTCAAGATAGCGTTTGACTGTGGTTTGGATTTCAGGATAGCGAGTTACGGGTTATAATTTCTCTATCCTAAAGGTTCTGTCGGCTAAATAATAGTCCATTCACTAAGTAAGTTTAACATACATCGAGGAGATATGAATATTCAAAACATCTTGTACATTTCCCAGTTTATCCATTCATAAATATTGTCTCTATCAGCATCGACTATGTACACTAGTTCATTTCGCTTAAAATGAATCACAATTTTCTTCTGAGAATGTTATTAACGCGTTTTGGTAGCCGTGCGTTATCATGAGGCCGAAATAAGTTCTGATTCGTTAGAAAAAAATGATACAAAAACATTTAAAGTAAAGTCTACTTGAAAGGAAAGGGATAATTTAATTCATCGAATTTCGATTCTGGTATAATCTTGTTAGCAAGAAGGGGATACGGAGAATAAGTTTAGGCCTTTCTTAGCAAGTGAAGAACATTCACCTGTATTTGGCGAAAAATTATGAAAAGCTATTTTTGCAAAACAATGTTTGTAAAGTTCATGAAATAAAACCCATTATTGGATAATGGATACATGACTGAAATACGAATATTTCATCTCCCTTTGGCTGGATGTTATCTGTGACTTCTTTATTCTAAAGGTTGATAGGAACTACTTTAAGGTTGAAATAGGTATTACCGCTCACAATATGTTCTGCTTGTAATTATAAAATATTCATTATGATATCTTTACCGACTGTTTGATTGTTTTTGTTTCATAAAGGTCATTTGGATATCAATGCTCATGCTTGTGTCACCGGTAAGCCAATAAACCAAGGTGGTATTCACGGACGCATTTCTGCCACCGGTCGAGGGGTTTTTCACGGTCTTGAAAATTTCATTATGGAAGCAAATTATATGAGTGTGATTGGAACTACGCCTGGCTGGGGTGGGAAAACCTTTATTTTACAAGTAAGATACATGACTTGGGAATCCTAATTTTTTGTTGTGGAAATCCATGAAAAGTTTAATGTCATGTTAGTAATGATACCTCATGGATCGCAAAGTAGCAATCTTTCAGAACACGTAATTAACACCTTCTCAAAGAGGAAAAGAATAAAAACGTGGCTTTTCCTGCGCAGACTTTAATAAGAAGGTTTGAATGAGATCGAAATGTCGCGTTTCTAAAAATTGAAGTCTGTTCAGGAAAAGCCACGTTTTTATTCTTTTCGTATTCGTACCGTCCTTGCACGAATAAAATTTCTTCTTTTTTGACTTTTCAAATAGTTAGAATATTTTGTTCCCGACACAAAGGGTTACAAGGTATTCACAATAATGGATTGTGTTTAAAAAATTGTCATAAATTTCGTGGTGGTGTGGTTTACGAATTATTAGAACGCTGTTTTGAATGCCGTGTGTAAGGAAGTTCTAGTTCGTGCTGTTGGAATACAACCTGGTGTTAGCAGTAGGTTGTAGAAAGCACAATAAAGACAATGCTTAAAGGATCACCTGCTTTCGCTCGAGAAGTTGATATCTAAAGACGTCGGCAATTTCTTAATTTCGTCAGATATTGGTCGTTAACCTTATCTTCATTGAAGGACTAAGTAATATAGCACAATGACCACACGCTCAAATTTTCTATCTTTCTCAACGTTTTCGATTCAATGCAAAGGACTTTTATGTGAGAGGTAAGAGAAGTTCAAGAAGAAATTAGGAGTTGGTGGAGTAAATCAGATCAATTCTGAGACGCGATTCTAAAAGAAATTCCTGACGGACGGTGAAAGTCGTAATAGTTTGTATAATTGTTTGAAAACAATGGCTCAACAAAAGGAAGGAAAATCCCAACCAAATGTTAAATAAATACAGACTATAAAAAAAGTACCGTTAAAAAATTGAATGCAAAAATGGAAAGCTCGCGAGAAAAACAGTGTAATTTATCAAACACTCAACCTAAAAATGCATTTTATAGGGCTCTTTCTCGGCGTGTAAATATGAGTGCCCTGAAATCAAAACGACGCTATCCATTGAACCGATTCCGCGAAAATGGAAAAAAGTGCGAAGTTTTACGTGTAAGTTTTGTCACTTTTAGCGGAACCGATTCGATGGATAATGTCAGTTTCGATTTTAGGGTACTCATATGAACTAGGTCAGCAACATGAGTCAATTTAAACTGATTAGAATCTCCACGTTTTTCTTTTGAAAATCCTTATCGGAACGTGTCCGGATCAAGTCCAGGTGCTTGGCCTGTGTGAATGTATTTTTGTGGAAGCCCTACTGTTTATTGATATGATTGACGGATCGCCGTACATTTGAGCAAATCACTTACCTCTTTAGTCTTTTCTACGATTATTTCGTGAGAATATTTGTTGTTGACTATCATTTATTTTGATTGTAGGGATTTGGCAATGTGGGTCTCCATACGATGCGTTATCTTCATCGCGCTGGTGCCGTCTGTATTGGGATCATTGAACGTGATGGTAGTATTGTGAACCATGAAGGCATCGATCCTAAGGTATCCTTTTTGTTGACCGATTCTCATTCGTGTACATTATACTATGTAGTTGATATGAGGAAAATGAAAGCAGCAGGGTTGAAATTACGATCAAGTTTATTGAATAATTGTTACCCTACCGCACAAATAATAATTATTACTGTTCTACGACATAATTTTATTGTTGTATTTTACAGCAATTAGAGGATTATCACATATCTACTGGAACAATAACAGGTTTTCCAGGCGCAGAACCGTATACTGGAGAAAATTTAATGTACGAGCCTTGCGAAATATTTGTTCCTGCTGCAATTGAGAAAGTGATCACTAAAGAGAATGCACACCGAATTCAAGCTAAGGTAGAGGAGTGAAGTACAGGTACACAAGTAATTAAGATAAATGATGTAATTTTTCCAAATTTCATTGATTATTTTCATGTATCAGATCATAGCGGAAGCTGCAAATGGTCCAACAACACCTGCTGCCGACAAGATATTGATTGAAAAGAACATTCTAGTAATTCCTGATTTGTATATCAATGCTGGTGGAGTTACAGTATCCTTCTTCGAATGGTTGAAGAACTTGAATCATGTTTCTTACGGTCGTTTAACTTTCAAGTACGAACGTGAATCAAATTATCACCTACTAGGTAAGTAATCATCAAGTTTTTGAGTAATTTTTGTTCAGATTTCATCTACCTGCTGCTGTAATTAAAACAGGCAGGAAATCTTTCGTTTGGGAAATCACAAAATTTTTCCAAGTCTCCAGGCTTGAGATTGGGCATTATTTTTTGCCCTGGTCTATTTTTAAACGTATCAAATATTTGGCTTGGCCCAGCCTAGCCCGAGCAAAGCTCTGAACTCTTCTATCCTGGCTCGGATAGGTCGAGCCAGGGCGCAATCTCAAGCCTGCAAATCCCTCTTGGAAGAGATATCTCCAAAAAGTTACAAAGCACGACGAACCGTGGATATTTTTTCAGAAAAACTTGGGGAATAGGTTCCTTGTTGAAAGCTTGGATATTTTCCTTTTACAAAAATTGTTCATCAAACAATAACATTGAGAAACCAAATCCAACCCTTGAGAATACATTGTATTTCACAATAAAAAAAAAAAAAAAGGGTTTTCTAATATTATTGAATGTGTCAAGCGTTTTCGTCTCTCACCAACATATCGCTATCTACTTAGTAAATTACGTCAGGTCACTAATCTCAAGACAGTGGTGTATGTACTCAAGATCCATAAAAATATAAAATCTGTTCAGTTCTTGTATAAAGATGACTGTTTCAGAATTATTCGACATTCATCTCATTTTTGGTAATTTTCGCCAAAATAAATTCTTGTTTCCTAGCCTCTTACTATCCTAATTTGTGCTCACCTTTCACTTTTTCTCATCCTCAATCAAATTCATTCGACAAATGCCAGATAATTCTATCTCTAATTATAACATCAATGATACGGTCTTGAAAATTGAGATATTGATGGGACTGAATTAGATGGACGCTTTCTCGCATGTTCGTTTCATCAATTCTGTAGAAGGGGTGATTTTTCCATTGCAGGTTTAATCATAAACTTTTTTGTTTTATTTTAAGATACTATCATACATTAAAGCTGTTTTTTTTGAAAAGGGAATCGATAGCCTCTTCTGATCTCATACAGTATACTATCGCATTCTCTGGATTCCTGTTATCAGTAAATGTCCATGAATGACGTCACAGCGATTTAGTCTATTTAAAAGTGGGTACAAAGGCGGTAAAAAGGTGTTTATACAAACGGTAAACGTTTTCCGTCATGAGTGGAACGCGAGTGACGCCAAATAGTCGAAACGCTACTTGACCCGCAAGTTTCATACGGATCTAATTCACTAATGGGTGAAACTCCACTGTTGAATAAAATCTCTTGACTGTGTCATTTCTCATATATTTTAATTGGTAGCGTAGTGAGCTCTATCGATCTTTCTCATCTATGATATCAATTTCAAAATTTTTTCGTGAAATACGGTAAGTCAATCTTAAAAAACACACAAATTTCCGGCTGAATTTCACTATATATATTTCTCTGTGAAAATAAATATAGTGAAATTCAGCCGGAAATTTGTGTGTTTTTTATCTATGATATCGATAGTTGTAACGTCACAATGACTCAGTCCATAAACAAAAATTTCTATATTCTGAATTTCGGTATTTTCACGTTCAATTCACTGGAATAGAAAAAGACAACGTGAATATTGAATTCTTCTTCAATACAGTGGCGAATCCTCACTTTTTTTTTGGGTACATCGCAATATAAAATAGTACATTTTGTATCGAGTGGCGAAAACAAGCAATATTGGAACGAGCAAGTGTAGTCGCGAGTGCGGATAGTGAGCGAGTTACAATATTGTTTTTTGACACGAATTACAAACAGTACTTTTTATAATACATGAAGCAAAATTAGACTCTCAAAAGTAGAATTTGTTATAGTTTTAATGTTCAATTATTGTTTAAATGGCACCAGTGACGCGATTTTCGCTACGGGTAAAACACTTTCGTCACGGGAAAAACATTTTCGCCACGGTTCTGATAACGGCGAGTTTCGCTTCAAAAAACGAACACAATACGCGGCACTTTCGCTGCATGTATTATAAAAAATTTTTTTTGATACACCTTTTAGCGAGGCAATCGCTTTGTTTTGAGACGTACTAGACACGGTAAACGCGGCGTCTAGAGCTATTTCTGCGCGTGAGCCTACGGTTTTGTGTACGTAGGGAATCTCTAGAAAATGTGATTGCCTTGGCATACTACCCTTCACATCCAATTTTCATAGTTTATTACGTTCAGCGTGATGAGGAATCGGGCAAACCCTACGCTATGTGCAATAGTGTGAAAGGCTTGGTATTTTTTAGGGTCGGCCCGCGCTTCTTGAGCTGAACAGCACTAGCATTGCAGAGGTTGAAAGAGGTATTATGGAATACTTGCAAAAATTATTTTTGTCAAATTGAGTCTCCGTATTGGTGTTTAAAGTTTCATTTGCCGGAAATAATCACATATACAAAGAGAAAACAATCAATTTGTGTACATTTTTTTGAAAAATTTCCTGAAACCTCTTACGTTTATCAATTGTTGCAATCCTACCGGTTCAAATTGCAATCACTTTGTTCCATTTGTCACCAACCATGCGGCAAGTTTTTTATCTATACAATTGAGCAATAATTTGATATTGATACTTGCTAGCAAGGGGTGGTATAATCGCTTTAACCTTTTAATTTTTAACAGGGAACCTGTTTTATCAGGGGGTCTTTTGACAAAAAGTGTCCGGCGTCCGGGAGGCAACTTCCTTACCTTACTATGACCTTGAGAATGACCTTGGGACTTGGAAAATTTTTGACCTCCCTTCTTTCCTATTCCCTCTACCTTAAGGTCATTTTTTCCCCAAGTCCCCTCCTATTTAATTATACTGTATACTAGTATAAAGCTATTATACTACAAGGAGGGGTCCTAGCTTATACTAAAGATAATACAAATTGCTAGGCATATCAATATTCCCATTATACAGCCATAATCACCTATGACCTTGGGACTTGAAAAATTTTTGAGCTCCCCCTCCTATCATCTATAGCTAAAAGATTCCAGTTATACTAGTATGAAGCTAGTATAATAAAGGAGGACTTCTGGCTTATATTAAAGAAAATGCAAATTGCTAGGCATATTAATATTTGATAGTACAAATAGCTGGGCATATCAATATCTCAGTTACATAGCCATAATCACACTATCGTATCAAACAGCTGAAGGTATTTTAAAGATATTACAGATTGCTAAGCATATTAATATTCCAGTTATATTAGTATAAAGCTAGTATCTATATTATAAAGGAATTAACGTTTTTTCGTGTCGAATAGGCTCGGCAACTATTGACTCGATTTTGATGGGAATTGAAATGCAGCTTTGTATGAGTGCTTGAATTGTCATAGGGGGGTTTAAAAAACGGAACAACCCCTTTTAAAGCCTTGACGAGGGATAAAGATTAGATGTCATTGGCTGTGTCTCTTCATTATGCAGTCTATTGGTATTAATCAAAGTTTTTCACTTTCACGGAATTGACGAAATTGCTTGGAAATCCGGATCGAGTGTTGATTGATGGCCGCGTATAATTTCGAACGTTATACGGTAAAATGTGCTGATGATTCACTAATTTCCGTGGAAAAATATCACGACTTTCGTACACGATTTTTTGACCGAGCCAAAAATAAACTTATAGGTGAAGAGATGAGAGGGTCTAAGGAGTAAATTTTCGTGTTGAAATGTGGGTAGAGTTACAGAGTGAGTTAGGTGGTTCCATTCACATTGAAGTCATGGTCGGTAAAGTTGAGGATTAAGGGTGAGAGATATGGAAAAGATTGGGTTTGGCAAAGTAGTTTAAGCTTATTGTGAGCTATGTTATTTCATTTCCAGAGTATAGACGAGATAGCGTTGAGTATTTCTACGAGTGCCGAGCGAGTTGCTGGATGAAATCGGTGTGCCTTAGTGCCGGCAGCAAGAGCGCAAGAGTTATAGAGTATGTACGAGTGAATTATTTGGTTAATATCAATATTTATTCAAATTGGGGATGGTCCGTGGAATTGTGGGTCAGAGATTCAGAAAAGTTTCGGTTAGATGAAATAGTTCAGGCTTTTTGTGAGACGCGCTATTACAATTTCAGAGTACATACGACTTAGCAGATGACGACTTGAAAAGTTTTTGTTATTTTATACTACAAAGTGAAGGGAAGAGAGTCGTGTGTACAAAAAAAAGGTGAGTAATTGCTGGAAGGTTTATGAAGTTCCACGAATATGAATTATTCTTAAATATGGAGACAAGTCGATCGTTGTTGGTGGTTGATTGAGGGATGATCAGAGTGAATTTATAGCGGGGGTTGAAGATAATTAGTTGGGCAGGTGAAGAGATGGTCAATGGATAAAATTTTTGTAAAGGCTGGAATGGGTGGAACGCGTATGACCAATTGTGTGGCGGGAAAGAATGATTTCTTTATGACGCTTACACAAGTCAAAGGAACTGCTTCATTAACGATTCCTCTTGGTTTGTTTGAATGCTTATCTTTCCGGGCTTTATGTTCAGGGAAGTTGTTGTGATCCGGATTCACAGTACGTAGACAGATGTATAATTAACGGATGATAGAGATTGCAGGAATAAATGAATGCGCTGATTTGGGAAATTAGTTGAATAAGAGTCGTGTCGAAATTTGAGCTAAAGGTAAAGCGATGGAGATAAGAAAGACAGGAGTTTGAGGCCTATCCTACAATTTTTTTAATCAATGACTGATTATCATTTCTTGAATCAAGTAAGCGTTGCCTATTTCGAGTCCAGACTAGATCCGTCGGTAAAGTAGGGCTGGTGGGTCATAAAATTAGTATAGAGACAATGTTTTTGATGAGTTGTCGGAATACAGTGTTTTGGTCAGCTAGATCGAATCGGACATGTAGGGGAGGCTATGGGGAAAAGGATGATAAGATAAGGGGTAGATGGTTCAATTCGAGGTGTTCAAATAGTTCAGATTCAAGAGGGAGGAAGAGAGAACTGAGTCAGCAGAGTGAGGGTGCGTAGATTGGAAGATGCGTGAATTGAGCTGCATGGATACAAAAAATTAATAGTGAGAGTTAGGAAGCGGCGTTTGAGGGAGGAAGGTTTCAACTCAAGCGCAGAGGCTGAGAGTGGGTCTAGGTCGTAGTAGCCGAGGCCTTGATTTATTGACCAGCAGAAAAGAGTTATCTGCTTTATTAATATTAAAGAAGAACAGATGATTTTGTTAAACTTTTGCTTTGTATTACGAATACAAAGTGGATGTGAGCGAGAAGAATTGTATGGGTACAAGAGTATTAAGTGGGTCGTTGAGGCTTAATATCGAGTAAGAATATGATCAATAACGGCATGTGATCTTCTGCGGGTAGTTTCTTTTTCGGTGAGTGAGGTGTCACAAGGACAAGTCAGACAACGACGATTGTAAATAAGTTTACAGTTAACAATTCCTTGCTCAATATTGTTCGATCCGTGTGACAATGCGGGCAGTAAAGTCACGAAAGAGCGACGGTATACAGTATGTGGGTGAGTGTGGAAGTGCTTGATTTTTGTAGATCCAGTGAGTTAGGAAAGTTTTTCATGACGTGGTATCAATCAGAGAACATACAGACTAATCGTTGAGGATGGAAGAAAGTTTTGACGTGCTGGAGAGGAAGGAGCCCAGAGATCAGAGAATAGATGGGATAATAATTGAGAAATAGTAGTTGTACAAGTAGAGGGGCATTGTGGAACTTTTGGAAATCACGGGCTCGAATAAGCACATATAAGGGTTAGATTTGTTCTTCATGGGGTCGATCGTGATTGGAAGACGATCACTCATGAAGAAAAAAAATTAAAAAACAAAATTTCTTCTCAGTGAGTATTACCATATCTGGCGTTTTTGGAGAAATTTGAAGTTTTCATAGATATTAATTAGGGTTGACGGATGTTTCGATGCGGGTAATGAGGGTACAAAGGTCATAGAGTATAATTAGGAGAGTGAGTTAGGCGGTTAAAACCGACTTCTATACAAATTAGGGTGATGGTCTGTGGCGGTAAGAACTGCAGGTTGAGAAATTTAGAGAAGAAATAGTTTGGAGGAGTGGTCCAAATTTATTGATCATGGGGCGTATTATTTTACTTTGGGTATCATTCATATAAATATTGGAATTTCTCAAGGTCAGTGATGAGTGAGAAGGAAAATCAAATAATTTTGTGACAAGCTGTCGGTTCAACGATTTTGTCAAATATTAAGATAGAAAATTTACATGATTTGTGATCCAAAACGATTATAGAAAATTTGACGTTCAAAATTATGGATTCAGTCATTGGTAAATTGCATACTGGTCAGTGGTCGGGTGGGTAGGAAAATCTGGAGTATGGCGCGTATAAGGGTTCCGTTCAAAGGACGGGCATTTCTGCTTGTATATTATATACTTCAAAACTGAAAAATACACATTGTTTTTCTAGCGCATTTTTTCATTGAACAGACAAAAGATTTTCCAACCGCAAAACTCATAAAACAGGTTCCCTGCGTCCTCTCATTTAACTCCGTTAAAGAAACGGTGAATTTTTTCTTGTGAAATTGGGCGTCTGTGAGAATGGCTTTGTGAAAATGTCATTTGTAAAATTAGATTTGTGATTTTTTTTCTCGTGAAATTGGGCTTTTGTGAAAATGTCCGGGAAGGATTGATACTTCCTAGGAAAAAGTGAACAATTTTTTTTTCCTAATACATGATGTCAAAACGCGGTAAACGCCGTTTTGATCATCAAATACATGCAGGTAAAATTGATTTTTACCATCGACTATAAAAATGTGAAGAAAAAATGAATTAGCCAATAGCGTTCGAGTATCGGTTGACAATGATTCGTTAAAGAACAATTATTTGTTCAGCGTAGACGCCTCTCCCAAAAAAGGGCCTAACTTCAGAAAATCTGTTTTGAGAAAAACGCGTATAAACTATAAAGTTTCAAAATGCTACACTGAAAAAACCATGGCTCCTAGTGAATTGATCAATGAATGAAATCTTTTACAGTAGATAGCGCTGTGTCATTGTACCACATGATAGAAAAGTGTATGAAGAATAAAAATAAGCAAGAAAACGAAAAAAGGCCCAACTGAAGTTAAGCTCTTTTTCCGGAGAGGCGTTCAATCGTTTTTGCGTTATTGCTTCTCCGTTCTAATTTTGTTTTTTGAAGAGTTTACCATCTTTAGGAAGATGGTTTTTCTAACAAATGATGTTAAAATCTTCAAAACACAAAATTAAAACAGAGGAGCAATAACGCAAAAACAATTGAACGAAACTACGCTGAGCAAACAATTGTTCTTTAACAAATCATTGTCAGCTGATACTCGAACGCTATTGGCTAATTCATTTTTTCTTCACACTTTCCTTGTCGAGGGTAAAAATCAATTTTACCTGCATGTAATCGATGGTTAAACTAATAGTCCTATTGTTTCTTCTTTTGCTGAGTTCACACGACACGACGCCACGCTGTGAAAACAGCTTGGTTGTCGTTCACATACTTACGGTTGGCCACTTAAGGCCGATGCCATTTTTATCTCCAGCCACTCAGTGCTGCCAGATTTGAAAGGTTGTCATGTACAAATATTTGATGAATATAAGGACAGTAATTTTAGATCTGTCCAGTTGGACAGATTGCAGCAAACTTTCAATCTACTAGCTTTGTAATATGACCCCCACAACTCCATTTCTAAGATTGAAAAAAGGTAGAAAAAAGTTGTCTTTTCTAGGTATGAAACGTTTGATCTGCTTTTCTTCCATCTAATGCATCTAGCTGGTTTCCTCCCTTCAAAATTTCAAAAAGCAAGCAATGATTTTTTAAATTGAAAATCTTTGAAATCTCTGATTGGATATTTGTTTGCATGATGTTTCATGAAGAGCAATGTGAAATTAAATTGATCCCATTTGTTTATCTACCCATATTAGAGCTCTACCCATACCTACTATGAGATTTTAAACATTGAAACATTTTAATTGTTTGGTTTCTGTAGAATCCGTCCAAGAGTCTCTAGAACGTAGATTTGGTCGTGTAGGAGGGCGCATACCAGTTACTCCTTCAGAGGCGTTTCAAAAGCGTATATCTGGAGCATCAGAAAAGGATATTGTGCATTCAGGACTTGATTATACTATGGAACGTTCAGCTAGAGTAAGTTTTTATCAGTCTATTAATAGAACAGTAATGTAGAATTTTTTCCTTCAATATTTCAGGAAATTACAAAATGACTAGAAGCTCCCGAGCTTTTGTTCCTTTCTAGTGGGTATTGAACTACTGAGTCAGTGGCCGAATGGTGTAGCCAACAACTTGTATGAAAAAGTCCCCAGTTTCAAATCTTTTTTTTTTTTAAAAAGAGATAAATTTGTGCATTCTTGTTGTTCAGTAATCCCGCCTTCCGTTTGAAGAGGAATTCTTAATTATTGAAACTTTTTTGCAATGTTTTTAGAATCTTTTGTTTGACGACGTTCCTCTGGCATTTGTTCTGAATCGATTGATTCATTATTTTAATTTTTCTACTTATATTGTTGTCTTAAAATTTCCAGGCGATTATGAAAACTGCAATGAAATACAATTTGGGATTGGATTTACGAACTGCTGCCTATATTAATTCAATTGAAAAAATATTCACTACGTATAAAGAAGCCGGTCTAACATTCTAAATCTCAGGGAACTCGTATTCATCATTATGAATGTCTATGAATCTATTTGATGAAAGTACTTCCAATGGTAATTGTATTGTTGCCTAATGATATTTTGTTATCCCAATAGCAATTTGTTTTAGAAATGCCCTTTTTAATGTTACAAACCAATTGATTCAAATTTGTTTCTGTTTCTTTTTTGAAGCGTGGTTACATTATAGCCTGAGCTAAAATTGTGTAACATTTATTCCATAACTTTAGAATGTAGGTACATCTTGAAATTTATTATTTTGCTACGGTACTGATGAAAAATCTGAAATTTTGAAATTTGTATGACCCTAGCATTCTACCTTTGCAGAGATGATTTGAAAGAGTTTTGAAAATATTTTTGTTTCAAGATAGGGAAATTATATTTTATTAAGATTCATTGTATTATTTGTAATCAGAAGCATTTTTATGATTACCTACTTTCTAATTATATCAATATTTATTCAATCCAAGTTATTATTGGAATGTGAACATCATTCCAGAATTTTAATTGTAGGTATTTTATGTAAAAGTAACTGCGCTTACCTGTGTTGCCGCATTGTTGTGGCTTTTGGTGTACTTGCAACTTGTTTTGTTTATTGCTTATTTTTGCATTGTTATCTTGTTATTTAAAGACAACGATGTTTGTTCATTATCTTCCTTAAACAATGACAGAATTTTGCCTCTTTGCTATAGTAGTTTCAATCATTAAAATGTATTGTTGATAAACAGTTCCCATAAAATTGAAAAAATTCATCAACTAGGTATAAAATTGAAGATGTTCAATGTATTCCTTGAACTATGTTTTTATTCATACATTTTAGTTGGCAAATGGCGCCTTCACTATTGGCAGACTCAATTTAATATTCCTATTTCAAAATGAGCTGTAACAACAGGAAATGAAGTCAGTGTATTTTAGCCAAATTCCTTAAAGGGGAAAATTATACATCAACAGGCTGATTTCCTAGTGATTTTGATGAAACAAGTACGCGCAAATGAGTTGTCAACAAAATCAGAATGCATGTTGTATTGGTCTCCCTTCAAAATATGGAGAGACTTTTTGTATGGGTCCAATATAAGTACAAGGTCTTTTTGATTATCCACACAGAGTAACCCCTTTTTGACTCCAAGTAATACCTTCAGTCAGGTTCGCTGTCTGATTTGTTCCCAAGACTCTCCAAAGTTTAGTGCTGGATATGTTTGATATGCCCGTTGGGTAATACAATGCACCAGTTTTCAACGTTAGGCATATGGTAAGGTAGCCCTCTTGTCTTCTGATTGCTCTGTAAGAATGATTTACTATTTTTACAAGATGAAGAGGGAAGAGTTCTAGACTTGGATCACCAGAATTTGAAAAAGGATCCCATGCCCCTATTCCATCTGACCATTCAAATGTGAAAGTGCAATGTGTTTCAAGAAATAGTTTCAGGGTGTATTTTTTTACCAGCGGCTATCAATGTTTTTTCTCCCTTTCTAACAGTATTTTATTTCAGATCTTAAATAATGGAATCCACAGGCTCTCTTGGAGAGGAAAAGATTAAGCTGAGAAAAATTTCAGTCAAAAGGTCAAATGCTTTGAAAAGTACAAATGTCTATGTAGATTTCCTGATGTTCTACACATTAAAACCAGCAAAGAAAGGAAGTCTGCATTACTAGCGTAAGTTGGAGAAGAAAATTTAAATGAATTTGTAGACAAAGGAAGACATCAAAATTAATCTTTTAAATTGATAACAAAATTCATTGGAATAACAATAGGTACATTCATCATACAAAGTTACATTCTCAATAAACTAGGAATAGAATAATAAACAGAAGATTCTGAAAATACATATCAAGTTATACAAATTCACAGGATAGACAATTGAGGGAAATTAATGAGAAAGAAACAACAAATGGACAAAAGAAGACAGATAGAACCAATAATAAAGAAATTAGGAGGTTTCAGACTTTAGGCTCAGTACAGTTAATTTTTGATTGCGTAGACATATGTCATCAAATACAGGTATACCATATGTTCCAAAAAACAGAAGTATTGAGGCATTTTGTTGACAGAAAAACAAAACAAGTATCAAATTAAAGCATGTTTGTACTGGTGAGTTCAATAGCAAAAAGTTTTCCTACAATGATGTAGATCAGCTTCCATTTTTGAAGATATAATAACAAAAAAAAAAGAATAGATTTTCTTTTGTAAAGAAAGAGAAATCAAGCATCGTTGAGTTTGATAATAAGAATGGTCTCCTGCTGGAACAAAGTTTTATGTAGGAGAAATTCCATAATTTGATGAAGTTTATTTTTTAAACACTTTAAAACTTGGACCATATAATAGATAGGCCGAGCATCGACCATATAAGCCTATGTTAACCGTTGACGCGAGAACATGATAAAAGAAAATAAGGATTGCTGGACCTTGTTTACACTTTTATGGGCGTAGCGGGAGAACGCGCGGAGTTGTGAAACACACCGTGAAGCGTCTCTTTCTCCGCAGTCATTCAATATTTGCGTACTATGCTCGGTCTATCACTTGTATGGTCTAAGTTTAAAAGAGCTACACTGCATGATGATAATTTGGAATCCAATTTGTGAATACTATTATTGTGGTGATACAAAATTACAGAACAGGATAGATAAGTAAGCAATAACTGAGTGCGTGATTTGCAGAACAAGAATGTGCAATTGAATGGAATGCACACTTGCTTTCCCAATTCTGTTCTACAAGTAATCTCACGGGAAAGATATTAGTCACAAGACCATAATTGCTTTGTTTTCACAAAATGAACTTTTCTATTGAAATAAAAATTTGCTGACTAGTGCAAATTTTTACATGTCAGCAAATGTTTACAAAACAAGTTGAAGACAGGTTGGCTGAATGCACAAACTGCACTGCAATATACTAATGGTGCTATCAACAAGAATGACAGCTGTATTCCCAAACAAACAATATAATTTCAAGTGCTTTCAAGAGTCCCAGAAAGTCCCAAAAAAAAAACCCAAAGTAACCTCACAAGGTTACTTGAGTGTGTTTTCCGGTTTGTTAAGCAAACTTAAAATTACTTCGTTTGTTTGGGAATACGGCTGTGAGAAACTGATCCATAGATTTCCTTCTTTACAATAATAAAATATAGAAAGAGAAGAAATTTACTCCTGTTTTTAATAAAACAATAGTAGAAGTCATTTGTGCTTATAAGACATGTGATTGGCAATAAGAGAATTTAGAATGCAGACCATTGAGTTGTAAACACAGTCACCGAGATAGCAAATTGATTATTGATAAACAAAACAACAGAATTCTATGCTACAAACGACTAAGCAAGAAATGAATAGCAATGAAAAGAAAAGGAGCAAAACAAAAAAACACTAGATCAAAAAAAAAAAAAAAAAAATCATCAGATAATGGAAGTAAACAGGTACAACATTGACCAAATAAAAACACAAATACAACTTCAGGACACATCGTCTTCAAAATCGTCGTCAATAATAATTGTGCCAGCCTTATGTTGTTTTCTTGGATCAAAAGGATCAACCACTATTTGCTCAGTCCCCTTGATTTCAGCACGACAAAACGGACAGCCAAGACCATGAATTTCACCGCTTTCCTAAAACAACATTAATTCAATAATAAAATTTCAACAATTCCAAGAGAATATTTAATCCACTGATGACAAAAGAGTCTTAAATCTTCAATAAAGTGATACAAAAAAAGAAAGAAGAAACAAGCAGCCAGAACCAGGCTGGAAGAGGGTCGGCCAATCTTTTCTCTTGAATTTTGATGGATATAGATTGATTTTATCGAATTGCAAAATATTGCAGAATGCTGCTTGCTGAAATGCTGAAGTTCCTTTGGATCACACTTTCAGTGACTTCCATACTTGAATTGAGCTACGACGACGTTTAAGCGTGGGGATCAAGTATGTTAAGCCGAATCCGTCAAATTGCCGATTTTGTAAAACCGGCAATCGCTTACCAAATTGATAAAAGCGGCAGCATTTGTTGCCGATTTTATGAAATAGGCAAAATTTCTATAACTTGATCTGCAGTACCTAGATGATGAACGTTGAGGTTGAGAATATTTGCAAACGAATTCATATTATGAGTACGTCTGAAGCAAATTAAGGTTAATTAACCCGATAACATTTCATCAGTTGGCCAGGGTGAAATGATGATATCTACGAATGAAATAAATTTTGTAGAGCAAATAATCACAATATGTTCAATATTTAGACAGTAGAAAATGAAGATTGAAAAGATTCCAGTCGTGAAATAAATTTTGCAGAGCAAATAATCACATATGAAAAGAGTCAGAAAAAGTTAATCGTCGTCATTATTGAAGTCAAGGGAGAAAAAACAATCACCCTTTGTGATTCTGAAACGTACGCCCTGAATGGCAGACCAAATTGCACACCCTCCCTCAAAGATTGTCATTGAATGCAATAGGAACAAAAAAAAACAATTGTAGAACAAGAGAAAGAAATATCACATATAATTGCGATGATTCAGTTTCCTTTCATAACCATGTTGGGAAGAATACCAGTAAAACAAATTTGGAAGAGGAAAAAAATATTATCTGTAGATTTACATATAACCACAATATTTCAGTTGCCGATTTCATAAAATCGGCAACTGTCTGCCAAATATGTATACATGTATTAGGCTTTCACACTTTTGGTTTGTTTACATGTTTCTTATCTCGACATGAGTGAAACGTGATCAGAGTTTGTATTTCTGAATTTCTATTTCACGTTTGGAAGGAAGAATGACCACAGAAATGCGAAAGAATAACGTTTTTGGGACAAACCAAAAGTGTGAAAGCCTAATAGCAGGATGGTTGGATTGTTTCTGAGTCATCTTCTCCTTCTCATATACAGCTATAAGATCTAAAATTTTTAGATTCTCAGAGCAGCTACAATAATCCAATCATTCCCCTGAATATCAATGATTGCAATTCTGAATTTTCTTCTGATACATAGTGTAGATTTTTCCAAGTCCTCATAATAGGTCATAGCCCCCATAGTCAATGGTGTTATCGGGTGAATGTAAAGAAAACGTTATTTATGCAAACCAGGCATCCGCCAGGATCGCTAACAACGCGCGCGATTTGTGTGTTACTTTTACCAGAATTGTAAGAAATCTGAGTCAATCGCTGGAAAACGTTGCGGGACAGAATGAATTTAGAACACAAAAAATTATATTGAGGTATTACACACCGCACGGTTAAATTTTTTTTTTTTTTTTTTTTTAAACCAAAAATAAACAAAATAAAAAATAAAAGATGAAAGAACAGAGAGCCGTATCAAATGAACGAACGAACGTTTTCGGCTGAATAGCCATTATCAAGTAACGAAAGATTAGACTACGAGCGGAAGGAAGCTAAAGAAACCACGACAATCAGACCGATGGTGACGGGAAATCAAGATGAATCATAGTCGTTGGATGGAGAATAGAATTTTTCAATGAATCATTCTCCGGGATAAACCGATTCAACACAGAAACCTGGCTGTTACACATGCGACGTACGATTTCGATATGCTCAAGAGCCAGCCGACGACGGAACGAATCCTCACAATGAAGCATAACAGCCTGGTCCAACTCAAAACTATGGCCGGATTCTGAAAGATGCCCAGCAAAAGCTGAGCTTTTCCGGGGGAGGTTAGAATGGACTTCATCAAAATATTCCAGGACCCTGATACAGAGCTGCCGTTTCGTATCCCCTATATAGACGGCCGGGCAGTCAGAACATTGAAGCTTATAAACTCCACTCCTCTCAAAAATAGGAATAGGATCCTTAAACCTACAGAATAGGGTACAAATAGTACAGGGGTTATGAAATGCCGGGCGAAAACCAAAGGGTTTAAGGAGGCGGCGGAAGTCAGAGGATAACTCACCCAAGTAAAGCAAGCGAACCCATCTTTCCCTCCTCCTCCTCAACCCAACAGTTACCCGGAGGAGGGAGGAAGTGGAGTCTAAAGCTTTGGAAATGAGTTTCCTCCGGACCATGCGGTCAATGTCAATCTCAATACCATTAGAACGGGCACGGTGTTTGATGACACACAGCTCCTCAGAGAAACCCTACGGAGAGAAGGGAAGAGAAACGAGGCGATGGATATAACTATTGAAGGCGGCGAGCTTATGAGGAAAGGGGCAAAACGAGGAACTATGGATAGAAATATCCGTCGAAGTGCTCTTTCGGAAGACCTTGAAAGTGTGCTCACCACCCTCAATGGAAATCGACAGGTCAAGGAAGTTAATCGAAGGACCCCTCACCTCAAGAGTGAACTCAATAGTAGGATAACGACTATTGAGGAACTCTAAGAAGGCGAAGAGATCACAACGAGAACCACTCCAAAGACAAAGGACATCGTCGACGTATCGGTGCCAGTAGACAACATGGTGGAGGAGGTGAAAACCAGACTGGAATATCTCCTCCTCAAACCGTTTGAAAAATACCTCGGAAACCAACGAACCGAGGGGAAACCCAATAGAGACACCGATACTTTTGGGGAATTCATAAATAAGATGCTGAAACTGGCAAAAGTTAGGGGAGAGGCACAACTCAAATAATGCCATGAATTCCAAGATGATGGGGTTGGATACCTGCGCATCAGCCAATAAAGATCTGGCATATTCAAAAGTGGGGGGAAGGGGGATGCGCGGGAACATACTTATGGCCGTAAATGGGAGAAAAATGAAAAAAATTGGCATTATTCTTTGGGTGAAGCGAAATTGAACGTTTTGTCATCTCACCCAATTTGTAGAAGCGTTTGTGGAAATCTTTTATGGGATGTCAAGAAGCCAAATCTGCTTCAATCATTTGGCCATATACAGCCATAGTGTTTTGATACCTATTACAAATTCTCCTCGCTGCAACGCAACGCTAATGCTGCCTGGTTCAAATTAGAACTGGACATCATTATTTCAGGAAGCGAACCAACTGTGCAGAATAGTTTCTCTTATCCATGGAATACAAATTATTCAATGAAAGTAATCTTCATTATGAAACAAAAACTATACGGATTTCTTTCCCTTCTATAAAGTTCAAAATTGCCTGTTTGGTCATGTTATGAATACAAACTGACTCCACTAAATGTTGAATAGGCTCTAGTATTGGGTCGTACTAAACATATTTACAACGCACCAAGTCTGGAGCAAAATTTAATATGTTTTAACATCAGTTTGTTCCGGTAGTTTTAGTGGATCAGAAACTTATAAATTGGTTCTTGTTTCAAAACAACTATCTCTACTTGATGAGAATAATTGTAAAGCTCATCGTGCCATAATGAAAGGATTGTAAATAATCAACTTCTTCAATTGTTATTTGTTAATATGAATTCTGAAAGAAAACATACCTGCCATGAGGTCAAACATGGAACACATAACAAATGGCCGCATGGTTCCAATCTAATATCCTTATTGTTTTCGGCACAAATTTTACACAACTGAAATGTTGAACCCATTTCGCAGTATAATTCATACTGTTCCTGAGTAACTTTGATATGATCCTCAGTTGTTGATTGCACAGCCCAAGTTAAATCTGGATTATTATTACGTCCATCTGGATACAAATAACTGCAGAAACAGAAAGAGAATATATAATCTAATGTGATAGTAACAAAAAAATCATTACATTTTGGTACAAAGTCATCAGAAATTTTGATAATGAAAATGCTTAGAAAATTAACTCTGGAAGAAGTGTTGAACTGAACCTGTTTAAATTTCATCAAAATAAAATACTATAACTGGTAATTGAGAAATTGAGATACTTACAATCCTTCTCTATACCCATCAAGCAAGGCTTGGCACAATGATTTATTTTGAGGGATGGTTTGTAGAATTTCACCCTCAGCAGTCACATATCCAATGGCCCATTGCCCCAATCGCGTGCAACTTAGTCGGAATACATAACTATAAGAAGAGGAAAAATTCAGATATTGGTAGGAATATGTCTTTCAGGAATATTCCCGAATTTTCAACTTGTAACTAGTCATTCTAACTGGATTAACTGAAGCATTTACATAATGAAAATCTTGATTTCTATTCTTACTTATTATTATGTTCTCGTTTTCAGTCAATCTATCTTCAGAGAAAAATAAAATGACACAAAAAAGGTGTGTTAAGAAGGAGAACTTGAATAATGCGATTAAAAAAAGGATTGAAATTACAATTTTATACTCTTTTAATTATACATTGGTAAAGTACAGGAGAGAAGAAAGATGAACAAAAGAGATGTAATAAGTGAAAACTGATTTGCAATTTGGACATCTGAGAGTACTACACAATGGAGAAGAAGTGATATGATTTTTTTTTTACAAATAATAAAAATGTTCTGGCATCAGTTTGAAAATGAAAATATGGCGTGATTAATTAACATGGAACCAGTTCTATGAGCTGTTTTTTTTTTTTTTAAATTTTGGCATCCCGCCGATTGCTGTCCATTTTCTGACAAAAGCTAACCTACTCTAATAAAGGCGTTGGACTAATAAAAATTTTGACTTTTGAAGTATATAATATGTGACGTACCGAGCCCAAAATTGTACAGATCGGGAATGGTAGGCATTTTTGTACCACTTGCGAAATGAACAACCCAATTTGTACACACTCCAAAATATCGATACAAGAAATACTGTACCATTCGCGATTAGTGTACAGACTTGATGAAAAAAAAACAAAATGGTACGGAATGTTTGTACCAAGTCCGAAATACTGTATTAGTAGTGACAAATTAGCTTTCATTTTTTGCATAATTGAGCATATAATAATGTTATTCTCTGATACAAAGTTACGTCGCGTCGGATGGGCAAGTACTTTCATGTAGGCTGGATAATAAATCGAATTCGTCAGTGGCGTATTTAGAAACTCTCTGGGGGGGGGGGGGGAAGTTCGAAGAAATTTTTAAGAACACAAAATTTCCATTGAGCAAAAAAAAAATCATCGGTTAGTTGAAATTGATGATTTTTCAGCTTTTGGAGGTCCTCTGGGGAGGGTTCTGCCCCCCCGTAAATACGCCACTGGAATTCGTGGTCTAAGGGTTTACATTTCCTTCAGTTCCAAGAAAATAATAGTTACCAATCTGGAATCAAGCAATCGACTTTTGAGGCACTCTTTGGTAGAAAAGCAAAAATAGTACTCTATAACGCGACTCTGCCCCTGAAATTATTGCGTCTTTGCGCTCGGAAGAGGATTCAAATGAAGTCTGTCACTCTTCTACCTGCAAATGAGACCAATAGCCCGGCAGATCATGAACAAATCACCGAAGTAATACAGGAATATCATGGACACATCATTGAGGTTACTGATGGAGATCACGGACAAATTGAAGAAGATTCGTGTACCAGTGAACACGGCAGAGACGAACAATAATAACCTGTATATCTTCATTTCGGACTCGGTACACAAATTCTGTACAAAGTCCATTCTTTTTTTCAGCTTGGTACAAAACTCTTATACACATTGCGAATGGTACAGTATTTCTTGTACCTAGCCTGATATTTCGGAGTGTGTACAAATTGGGTTGTTCATTTCGCGAATGGTACAAAAATGCCTGTACCATTCTCGATCTGTACAATTTCGGGCTCGGTACGTAACATATATACGTCACGGCACAATCGAGTTGACGGTACAAGTAGGCAAGCGCTTGTGCAGCCACGCTCATTCAACGCGTGTGAATTGCTAAGCACGGACAGTTTAAACCCAGTTTGATGAAGGCTAGTATACTGCATGATAATTAGACTGACTCATGAAAGCTAGTTTAGTCCCAAGGAAGGTTTATTACTGTCTGCGTAGAATGTACTATAATAAAACTTATTGTCGGAAACAAAAATCATTATTGAATGGTGTTATGGCAGTGTTGACATGTACCTTACCTGATAGTATTAGACGCCAAGTCGATTTTTGAAAATCTCTGAGTGAAACAACGACTTTCAAATTTCAACTTCCTCTGACTTAATCAGCAACGAAAGAGATCGCAATTTAGATACTTTCACACAATCTCTGTGAACCCTTTCCTTGCCAGAGCGGGAATAAAATTCATGAGTGGATGAAAAGTAGAGCGGTTGGAGATAGCACTAGGAGATGCCAGGAAACGGAGATGATCCAGAATAGAGCTACTCAGCCAAACATAAGGGATACTAGACCAATACTTGGCTAATAATAACATATGTATGGGAAGAAGTGAGCGATTCTATGGTTAATTGAAATGATGAAAGATTAAGACTCTGCTCGCACAGAAGATAAAATCAAATCAACTAGGCCTAAACAAAAATGAACTCTGAAAACTGAAGAAGACGCCTTCGATGCGTTGAAATACGGTGAACTAATAAATTTTTCAAAGTTCATCTTTGTTTAGTTTATTGTACTTCATTTCCGAGCGAGCAGAGCCTCGATCTTCCATCAAATACGTACAATCTCTGCCCAAATGAAATCTCATACTTTGTGAAATAAGAATAGAAGGATAAAAAGGTTCTTGATCATTTATTTCAGTTTTCAAGAACTCACTTTACTTCATTATGAGTTTGCAATACATTGTAAGCAGCGCTACATTTCTATTCGTCAGCGGTTCATTAGTAGGTCCCAAAAGGAGAAGTTGCCAAATTTTTTTCTGAAATTTTTTCCCACTTTTTTTGTTTCTTAATTTAAATTAACGAGCCACTAATAGCTTGTCCTCAGGGCTAGGAGCACAAAGGTGTTACTGAGTCCAGGTGCGAGAGATAAAATTTGATTGAGGAAATGAAAAATGTAAAGGAAGGATTGAGGGTTGTTTGATACTTCTTCAGTGTGATTGTAAGATATGAGTAAAGAGTTGCGGAGTGAGGCTAATTTGGCCAAAAAAAAAAAATGTGCTGTGAGGAAGGGGGAAGAAGTCAGTTTTTCAAAGAGGTCTTGAGAAGGGTTTGTGGGAGTCCTTTTTGACCAATTATGAGGGGAGAGATGATTATTTCTGGGATGAGAATATCATTTTTAATTTGAGTCATCTAGTTTGAGTGAGAAATGAGATTCGACTAATGAGCGAATCAAGCTAAAGTGATGTAATAGTCAATGTATTTGGAGAGGTCGGAGCGGGAGATACGGAAAGACAGTTTAACGGTATCCTCATGGGTACGGTCTATACTAATTAGAAGATATAAGAACACAGGAAGGTAACTTTATAATAATTGGACGTGGAACGAATGATAAAATACACAAATTGGTCAGAATTACAGGTTGGATACAACGGTCGTAACACAAAAGACAATTATGTAATAAAACCACACAAACAAACAGACAGAAGAGAAATATTTTCCATTAGATTATTAGTTGAAGCATTTTTTCCATGTCACGAATACACGCCCGGTTTCGACTTATAGCGTGAGTTCATCCCAATTCTAAGGAAAGGCGAGTGGACTGTTGGGTAATTGGCTGTTTGTATGGCTTCATTTTTGAAATTTTTTCGTTTTCTAGCTACTTTCCCAAAAGAAGAAAATCAGGATGGAGAAGATGATGAGAGAGTGAATACATTTCATGAGTGGATGAGAATAAGAGCGGGAGATAGCATCAAGCTCAAGCGATGTCAAGGTATTAGATATGATCAAGGATATCATATCACCGGGAGAAGAGGTAAGAGGGATGTTGAGGTAAGTCCTATTGACAGAACAATAAGACAGAGGGTAGAACATTCTAAGATAGAATCTAAAAGCAATGCTCAACTTCAGGCTGAGATGAAAAGTCGAGTATTTTTTACGCAGCTGCGTACGCAATTTGTTTTCATCTTACATGCCTTCCCTTATCCTGCTCGTAAAGTAATTCAATTAAAGATAACCAGAAAACGCTGTGTGTCCTACTCTGCTTTGGCTGTGGAAAGATGCACTTTTAATGCTAGCATTAGAATAGCAGTCCTTGCAAGTGAAACGCAGTAAGTAATTTTAGAATGAATATCTAAAGGATTACAGAACATGGTTGCAAGAAATTGATATTTGTCAACATATTTACTAACAAAAGGATTCCGAAAATGATGAAAGAAACGGATTGAGGACAAATTGAACTGAAAGTTCGTGAAAAATATTTTGAAAAGAGAAAAATATGAACAAATGTCACAAAATAAATAATTTCAGATGCCTTGCACCTTAGCTCATTTACTCAGGCCTTTATAATGTACAAGAAGTTTACTGCATAGACTGAAGCGAGGTCTAGGTATGGAATAAGTATGGAGTTGGTACACCAAGTCCTGAATAGTGCATGGAACGGAGGATGGGAGAGTGGGCTAACTCGCAAATTTCCGAATTAAAGGGTAGGGTTCAGCAAAAATATGGAACATGTCAAAAAAAAAGTGAAAGACTATCAGGACTTGATATTGATACCATGTGAACGGCTTTGCATTCATTTGGCCGCATGCGCTATCGATAGAGGATGACGAAATGGCACTAAAAATATGTTCATATATCATTCGTGATTACCTATACAGCTCAATTTCAAGCAAATGACTAAAAATTCTTGCAATTTTTTCACTACAAACACTCTTAGAGACACACACTTTCATTTAAAACGTTTCCCGTCAATCTTTAATTAAAATACTGCCGAGTGCTGCCGAATAATACTTAATACTAATGATAAATAATTGAAATTGCGGTAAGCCACGATCATTGTTCATTTCTAGTATGATGAGGCCTAACGAACAAAACCTTCAATCACAATCATATTCTACGTAGGTTATACTGCACACCTGAACGGGAGGCGCAAATTTTGGAATTAGGGGACGACTGGAGCAAAGATATGAAAGACGTAAAAAAATAGATAGATTGAGAGAGAAATAGGAAGAAAAAACAAACCTTCCAGGTTTTTCGATATATTTTTGAAGTCTCGCTTTTACTTCGTCGTACGTAAGGAATGCAACGTATCCTGGATGTGTAACAGCCAATATTTGCCAGTTTCTAAGAAGTGTAGACCAGGGTTGAAATAATCTGCAACATGAAGTCGCCGATCAGTATGATAGCTAAAACTCTAATACCCAAGTTTTTTCTTTACATACCTAGTAAACACATCAAATTCAAAATTTGATATATAATCATCACACGTCAGATCAATTGTAGACTTCAAAGCCATTGCTTCTAAACCAGAGCTAATCGGATGCACTTCATTCAGAAGCTGACGAAATAATTTCCACGGAACGAGTGTACTGTACACATAACAGAAAAATGACTTGTACGATATTTGATTTTTGAAAAAAATATAACATCTTTTGGCCTCACGCGGTGTAAAGATTAAAAATATGAATAGTCGTCATACCTATTATTAAAATTTTTCTTCCAAAATTCGGCAGCATCGCTCTTCGTAATTCGATATTGATCTCCGGTAAAAACTCCATTGGGAAATAACGCTTTTAATTCACTTAACATATGACTGAAAACTAAACTCAATTTGGTGAGATTTCTTCGGTAATGAGAGTTCTCGTCGTACATCTTTTCCTTTCCTTCTTTGAATAATTTGATCGCCTGCTTACACTTCCTCATCAAATTTAAGATGAATAAATTAAAATGTTCATTCTCGTGAAGTAACTGAAGATTGGGTTCATATTTTGAATAAATAAATCTGAGCCGCTGGTACGTATCTGGTAGAATGTCCAAAATAAAAGGAGGCGAATTTTTTAAATTCATTTTCGAATGCTGACATAATTTAACCACTTTATCCATCAGTTTCCAGGTTTTATCCAACGTTCTCTTATCAGTTGTTAATCTTGGAGAAGTAATAGCTTCTGCAAATGCACCGTGCAGTTTCGATAAAATGGAAGTTATGTTCTTGTTATAGACCACCCTGTTCCGATTAGAACTAGCCGCCATAATAAATAACTGTACCAAGGTTTTAATCACGAATTGTAATCGTGAAAAAGGTCATCACTAATGCAGAACTACAGTCAATCTATTTAATAACACAGGTACCACAGGAAATTCAGAACACGCGACTGTGATAACCAACACAATTTTTTGTCAAGACCCTGGCAAATGAAGAATCAACCGCATAATGACACGTGAATATTAAGAAAAACATTTGTCTTACTAACTTCACAAATCATCTATATTATTAATAAGATTCGAGAAGAAAAAAATAATCATTATCACACAACAGGAGCAACTTCAGGTAGGTAGGTTAAGTTCAGTTAGCCTATTATAGTAGGGACATGCCAGCTGAAGAAGAAATAAATTGTTATTTACATTTTTTCGACTGAACACTTACTGAACATGAACGCGTTGTCTCTTGACAAACGCCGGCCCTTTTCTTCTTCAGCAGAGGTGGGCACAAATTTACGGATCTCGATTCACGGATCACGGATCACGGATCGACAATAGGCACTAAGGAACTATAAAGATAGGTATGCGCAAGTGATAAAAACGCGTCCCTCACCATAAGGCGCTAGAGGTATTCTCGCTCAATGTAAACAAACATCGCGGGATGTTCCCATCCGAGAAACAAAAAAATGAAGTGGACTTTTTACGTGTAAATTCCACTTCATTTTTCGGATTTTGGGATGGGAACATCCCGCGCACTAACCCGCGCACTCCACTGCGATGTTTGTTTACATTGAGCGAGAATACCTCTAGCGCCTTAGTCACCATGCTGATAAAGTCGCAGGTGGAGCAATTTCAGTTACATCTTAAGACAATTTAAATCATCAAACTCCAAAATACGAGAATTCTAACGCCACAATAAAGTGAAACTTGCTTATTGTTTTGTTTCTAATCCTATAATCTATCTAAAATCAACCAAAATTTGATTTTGTGATTTAAATTTTTCTCACGGCATCCCTTAATTCTCTTGAAACGGCTCCTCCTTCAACTTTATCAACATGGCGATGGTCCTTGTCTTATCACTTGCGCATACCTATCTTTATAGTTCCTTATAGGCACCATAACCTAACTTCTTCTTCTTCTTCTTCTTCTTTTTTTTTTTTTTTTTTACAGGTTCTCCACTTTGACTATATATTATGTGGACTGCGCTAACGTGTATAAAATGAGCAAAAAGCGCGTCCACAGACCTGATAACGTATATAAGGAGCAGTCGGGTAAACCACAACCATTTAAAATACACTCGTCGCACCTTTCCTCCTCAGGGCATTTGTGGTACTGGTATGTACCGTTTGCCCCTGATATATGTAGGCCATAAGCGTAACTCCCCTCACTGAACATATTGAACCGTAGTTTTTAATGCTTAGCGCAGTCCATATAATATATAGTCAAAGGTTCTCCAGTTTGTACGTACCAGGTAGGGCTTATAGTACCCTAAAAATGACAAGTATGTACACTGTCGATAAACGCAGTGTTAGGAAAACGGGTGAACGGGAATTAGTTACACGCGCTAGTCACTTGAAGGCCAGTTTAACATTGGCGCTTATGGAGCGAGATCAGTTTTTTCCAATTTTCTCGAAAAATACAATTTGTGGCTAAAAACTGATAAGGACATTATTTATTCGCCTTTTAATTTCCAGTTGATTGAGACCAATTTCATAATTTTTCTTAAAAAGTCAACGAAAAAATCTGAAACTTTACCAAAATACGCAGAATTACAAGGGGAATAATTATGGTCCTCATCACATTTCACATTGAGTCGTATTTCTGGAGAGAAAAAAAAAAACTGATTTTGCGCCATAAGCAACCATGTTAATATCGGCCTTTCAGTGACTACAGCGCCTGGTCCTATTCAACATAGTGTAGTGGTATCGTTGAGTACTACACGCTTGTAGGCAGGCTTTCATGCTAGTGTACATACTTGTCATTTTTAGGGTACTATAGTAGGGCTATTTTATTCCACAATAAAATATTTTTTTAAAAAAAGGATCCGTTGTTGCTCGGAAAAAGAATATTGATCTAAAAAGAATAAAACAAGATTTTAAATTGATGAAATCTCTGTTGTAACCAAACAGAATTCTAATAATATACTATTTTATTTATGTAACTGACTGAAGCTGAAAAAAAAAAAAACATAATAGTGAAATTAATAGGGCTTTTCCAGTACTCCATATTGCATACTCATTTGCCTGCCCTGTTATCAATCTGGTAGCGTTTGATAACGATTTAACATTGCGAAGGCGTAAGTCCAAAACCTCCTAACTCCCAAAAAAGTGATTTTTCACTTTTTTGTATAGATGGGTGCAGGCTGCACTGCTGCATCAGTGCAGCTCATCAGACTGAAAAAAGAATGAAAACTTGGCGAGAAATTTCAATTTTTGTGAAAACTCCTAAGTCCGTAAAACCTCCCAAGTCCAAATTGATAAGCTTATCAAAGCTTATCAACAGTAAGGTAATTTGGAGCAAAACTCTTCACATTGTTTTATGAGTATAATTTCATACTGTTTGTGAGCAGAGAGATCAATTTTTTTTTGCTCTCCTGAACAATTTGGTTGAATCAGTGGTTGAATGGACTTAGGAGGTTTTGGACTTACAAAACAGTTTTTTTGCTCTCCTGAACAATTTGGTTGAATGGACTTAGGAGGTTTTGGACTTACACCGTCGATTGGTCTTATTAAGGGTATTGCTGGATTGCATACCCTTGGAAAATAGATTCACTCGGTACTCCGCGAGGTGCTGCACTCTTATCTACTCACTGCTACCAACATCTCAACCAAACTCCTACAAACATCTTTTATATGCTGTTTATAGGGCTTTTCCAGTACTCCATATTGCATACTCATTTGCCTGCCCTGTTATCAATTTGGTAGTGTTTGATAACGATTTTACATTGCTCTTATGGCAAAACGCTCCCAAATGAAAATGAGTATGCAATCCAGCAACACCCACAAGACCAATATTAAATTGTTATCAAACACTACCAAATTGATAACAGGGCAGGCAAATGAGTATGCAATATGGAGTACTGGAAAAGCCCTATAGAATTACTGTGTATGTGGTACTATTTGAAGTATAGTTGTAGGTTGTATGTGTACGTTATGAGAATATACATGTGGTTCTACGGTTACTGTTTTGTCTACTTTATTTTGGTCAGCTTTGCAGCTTTTCAGTAGAACGTTTCAACCAATTTTCTGAAGCATACTCATTTTCATTCTGGAGCGTTTTGCCATAAGAGCAATGTAAAATCGTTATCAAACACTACCAGATTGATAACAGGGCAGGCAAATGAGTATGCCATATGGAGTACTGGAAAAGCCCTATTGTACTGCAACACTGCTGTATCCATCATGAATTTATCAAGGGGCTGTTTCTTCTTCGTTTGTTAATGTACAGATTTACTGAGTTACAAATTACTACTTATGCATAATAAAGATCAGAATTGGGATGACAGCAGTGTTGCAGTACAATTAATTTCACTATTATGTATTATTTTTTCAGCTTCAGTCAGTTACATAAATAAAATAGTATATTAGAATTCTGTTTGGTTACAACAGAGATTTCATCAATTTAAAATCTTGTTTTATTCTTTTTAGTTCAATATTCTTTTTCCCAGCAACACCGGATCTTTTTTTTTTTTTAATATTTCATTTGAATTATTTTTTAGTTAGGTGACAATTGGTCATTTTTAGAGGTTTTACAGGCTCGTGCTTCGCACTCGCGGCGCGCGTTGGTTCATGGTGACTAATATTTTCTATTTGTGAATATTTACGGACCCGGATTTATTTTTTCAAAAATATTTCCTCTAATTGAAGTCTAATAAAAAGAAACACAAGAACACACATAAGATTGTATGCTTTGTAACACCTTCCCGCATGTGAAGTGCAGCATTTGATTGGCAATGCAAAGTGGAAGGAGTTAGGCTCGTTTCACAGGACGCTGTGTAACGGCACGGCATGGTTGCCGGCCCGGTGACTGGATTTTGAGAGCTGTATGAACACGTTCATTCAATCACATACACTATAAACCGTCCAACGGACAAACACGTTCATAGCATATACAGCTACCCTCTACGGTTAAAAGTTTTGGACGGTGCAACACGGCACCGTTCACGTTTCACGCATAGATTCATGGTGTACACTTCAAACCGCGCAAACGGCAACCGTGCCGTTTCACGGCGTCGTGTGAAACTAGAGCATGTAGAACACCCAAGTATTGACACGCGCCATTTTGACTCCTAGAAAGAACGTACTCCCATAAGAGCCCATGTTAAATTTGTGATTTTCAAGAGAGGATTGCTCGAGAACGGCTCGATGGATTTTTTCAAAGTTACCTCTTTAAAAAGGAAATTTCATGTAGAATACATCATGTGCTCTTTGTTCTTACTCGCCGAAGCTCATTTCCCAAGTTATCGATTGATGATTTGAACTCTGTTTTTTGTACCTTTCACTTTCGTTTTGCTTCACGACCTGTTTTACCACGCGCGGTCGCGTGCGCTTGTACAAAAATAAGAGTTCAAATCATCAATTGATCAATCAATAACTCGGGAAATGAGCTTCGGCGAGTAAAAACGAAGAGGACATGATTTATTCTACATAAAATTTCCCTTATGAAGAGGGTAATTTCCAAAAAATCCATCGAGCCGTTCTCGAGCAATCCTCTCTTGAAAATCACGAATTTAACATGGGCTCTTATGGGAGTACGTTCTTTCTAGGAGTCAAAATGGCGCGTGTCAATACTCGGGTGTTCTAGATGCTTTAGGTCGGGTTGCCCTTCTGTCTCCGGGCCGACCCTGAAAATCTGAAATGCCAGCGATTGCAGCGATTGCCTACGATTGACGCTTGCTAAATGTACTTGGATAGGGATCGCGGCACTCGCGTCATCCACTTTTTCAATCAATGATAGTGAGTAATGATTGTGAGTGTGAGATTTAAGAAAGACTAGTGTGAGACTACTGCTTGAGGCTTCTGAGTTTGGTGTTCGGTGAAATAGTAATACACTAGTTGAGACAGAAGAATTTTTATAACCATTTTCTTGAGAGAATATTGGTTCAGTTCTTGTAATGTTATTTTCTCCTTCAGCCTTCTCCTGCGTGCCCTTAAATACTTTATTACTATCACAGTAAAGTCAGGGAGAACCATGGCAACTTGATAATTTCTAAATCTTGGTTGAGTTTCTCGTTTCGTATATAGTCGCGGACAACGTATTTTGATGGATTATTTCTCTCGTTAGTACCGAGATGATGTTTGCTTTGGAAATGTAACGTTTCACTGACGAAACCAATGGACAGCTTCTACACAAGCGAGAGACGTATCATAGAATCTGCTTGTAATAATTCTCGTTCAAATAAGTCATCTGACGAATCTAAAATGGAAGTAGTCAAAATGTTCAACAGTGAGGTAAGTCCTACGATAAATTACAACGATTTCACATCTTTTCTACCGATGGTGAAAAAAATGTCATTTGTACTTAAATTTGTATTCGTGTTTCTTTTTAGTTGGTATCTTTGTATGATATCAAACCTCCGATATCTAAAGCGAAGATGACCGCTATTACTAAGGCAGCCATGAAATCGGTAAAATTCTATAAACACGTTGTTCATGGCGTTGAGAAATTCATCTTGAAAGTACGTATTTTTCCTGGGTCCGAATAACTTTACTGGATCGAAAATATTGTGATTCTTCATTGTAAGATTTCTGTTGAACGTTGCAGTGTCGACCAGATTATAAGATACCCGGACTCTATGTGATAGATTCTATAGTGAGACAATCCAGGCATCAATTTGGCGTTGAAAAAGATGTTTTCGCTCCTAGATTTTCGAAGAATCTTCTTCAAACGTTCAAAAATATATGTTTATGCCCGGAAGAAGATAAAGTATTGAATATTTGGACGCGTGGATGAAGACTTTATGACATTGGAATCGTCACTGATAATCATGCGTTTTATTTTCAGCAAAAACTAGTTCGAGTTATTAATCTGTGGCAGAAACATAAAGTATTTCCTGATGAATTACTGAAGAAGTTTCTGGTGATGGCGGAGGCTTCGGAAGAAGATCTACCCGAATTGTACAAAGAAGAAATTGAAGCTATTCAAAAATCGTCAAAAAAATCTCCAACTTCAGGTGCATATTGATTAGAGTCCTTGATATTCAATTAATGACATTGAACTGAGAAATTACTGAAAGTTCAAATCTTCGTTCTACAGCTTCAAAATATAAACTGCTGTACATATCCCCCCTTATTTTCTAAAGAAAATTTGATTTTATGAATTATTCGGTTTCATTTCTGACTTTTTAAAGAGCGACTGCGACCCTACGTCAGAAATTTTGACAGATCATTTTTATGTTCTCAAAGCGTCTTTTTATCATCTACACATTCTACAACATAGTGTTTTGTTTATAGGAAAGAAGAAGAAAAAATCACCCTCAAGATCCGGGTTCGATTCAGTCGCCACTCCTCTACAACCAAATTCTTATTATTCTAACTCTTCGACATCAGTAAGATAAAGCTTGATCAACTATTTCAAGCTGTTTATGTCTTCTTTCTAATAAACGTGTTGTAAAAATTATTCTGTAGCGCACATCTAATACGTTTAATGATACCAGTAAGAATAATTCTGATATCATTCAGCAGTTGCAAACATTGACCTCCTTACTCCAGCAATCCAATGCACCACCAGTAAACGCGTCTCCGGTGGCCAGCGTTGTATCGAATAGTGATCAAGTTAGTAAGGATTCTTCATTCAGTTATCTCTTGTGTTATTCTGGAGTGCACATCAATTATATTATTTGTGATTCAGGTGAAATTTGATAAAAAGTTGTTAGACTACGATTACGGAGATGATGAAGACGAAAATGTGAACTTTCCATTGTCTACTAACACAGCTGCTCCCAATCCCGATTCTATTACCAGGTTATTGGATTCAACTTACACGTTGTATTTAAAGTATCGGTTTAGTGCAAGTTTATGTAGCAATTGATTTAGGAAGCTTTGTTGCTCGGCTTCATTGCGGTGATTAAGTAATTTATTTTTAACAAAGAAGAGAGTTCAATCTTGAGCAGAGTAAGTAAATCAAGACGAGTGTAATCATGAAGCTGATGGATTAGTGGTCAAATAATGACTATGTAAACTTAGATTTTTCCGTATATCTCTATTCGATCCAAATGGGCAGTGAAGAAGAAGCGAAAAAAAGGAAGAGAGAGAAAGAAATGTAGGCACGTGCCTGCATTTGTTTTCCTCTCTTCTTTTTTTTTTTGTTATGCCTGGCTCGTAAATCGTAATGTTGTTTTCGTAGGCAAATTTCTTCAATTTCAATGAAGAACGCAATTTGATAACCTAGAAGCAGCAAAATTGGCTTCTATTTTATTTTGTTCGATAAAAAAATTGAAAAAATGATGACATAATTATGAAATACGAGCCGAAATTTCACTATCTTTATAGTAAGAATCAAGTGAGTATTGTGTGCAAAAACGTCGACAATTGTTGTCTTCTACTTTCAAGAAATGAATGTACGCTTGGATGGTTTTCACTCTATGTTATAGACTTTATTCGTTCTTTCTACACTTCTAAGGTTCTTGAAAATGTTTCAATCAGGCGCCGAACCATTCTGGACGTTTGGCGAACGTCTTCGATATCTTGGAGTTGTTTGAAAATAAATTCAAATTATCACTGGATCGATTTTTCAGTGTCCTATCTTATACGACATAAAATCAATATATTTGATAGAAAGTAAATTCATTCTTGCTCAGAAAGCGAGGTACTCTTGTTGTTTTAGTCCAAAAAGAAAGAAAAACCACCATTGATTTTAGATAAATTTTTCTTCTTTATTTCTTCAAAAATGGATTTCAAAATCATGATGTGTAATATATTTCTGATTGATAGCATATTAACGAATCCGGATGTCCTGCGTCAATTACAAACGCTGCAAGTCCAGTTATCCATGACTCAAGCCAAGCAGCAAGATTCACAAGCGCTGTCGATGATGGTAAGTATTTGTGTGAGTTCAAAATTGAGATCGTCTTTCTGATTCATGTTAGAGAACTTGACGAAAGTTATCAAATTTGGCTATCTAGGATCAACAGCGTATGACCATGAATCAACAAATGCCGATCTATAATCCTTCTAATCCTTCCTTGATACAGCAACAACAATATCAATCGGATTTAAATTTGGCGAACGCCGCTGCCGCTGCTGCAGTCGTTGCTATGCAAAATGTGGTGGCCAACCAATACAATGTGATGACTACAATAGATGATGATGGAGATGACAAACCTGAAATGTAAGTTCTGAAGAGCATCAGGGGGGCTTGTGGTCAAGATCCCACGAAGTGAGGTGATGAATTTTGCGATTTTATTAATCGCAAAGCTATTTAGTTAACAGCTATTTACAATTACTAATTAGTTGCATGTAAGAGACGTCGAACACTCACTATACTACCTTCTTCCACTCTTCTTCGAGCTGGTAAGAAATGGCAGAAAAGGAAATTCTGTTTAGCGGTTCCATTAGAAGTGTGCCATTTACAAGAACCAATATTCTTATATTTATAACTGCATGCGTTGAAGTGAGGAATATTTCTTGGAAATGAGAAGGGAAAGAAAGAATAGAAAAGAATACTACTCCCAATACGAGTAGCAAAAATGACCTTTTTATTATAACTAAATTGAAATTAACAATCCACAAGCTTTTTTTTTTTTTTTTAATCGCAAACGCGTTCGACTAATCAAGTCATTTACGAGCGAACTCAAGGAAGCACAATTATAATATATTATGGAAAACCGAAAAACGTATTTTTTCGATACTTTTTGTTGAAGAATCACCCTATGAAACAACGCTGGTATACGGTTATATCGATACCGTGAAACAAATACTTCGTAAGCCACAAAAAATTCACATTTTTTCCCCCGTGATTTCCGGATTGTGGAGTATGAAAAAATGGAAAATAGCAGTTATCTAGATTTTCTTTTTTTGTGTGGCTTACGAGGTATTCGTTCTACGGTATAGATTGTACTACTTTTTCGATAGCTTATAACCAATTGTGTAAGCTTGCCTTAGGAAAAATTTTGCTTGAAATACTTTGTATTAATTTTTTATAATGGAAAAGTTTGAATTGAAAAAACTTTTCTCTCCCACCCGCTTTATTGATTGCGAGTATCTTGACTATTTCCGATTACATTCATTTATTGATGTAGAAATCTCACAAAATGGGGATGATAAGTATTTCCAATCTATAAACTTTTCTGGGGTTGTACACAATCAAGTCTAATTACGCTATTGAACAAAGAAACAAAAATTGTTCGCATTACTGATTTGATTATGTGATTCTGAAGTACTTTTCACCTTGAATTCAATGCAGTTTGCCGTTTTTCTCTATTAAGTCTAGATTTTTCATAATGTCGATGTTTATTTGCGTCCTTTTGCCGCGGCCTTAAGCGATACGTATCGAATGTTTGAGGTTGAATACTGCTCAATCACTGCGTTCAGCGATGTTCTGCGGCAAATCGACATCAACATAATGAAAAATCTAGACGTGATAGAGAAAAACGGTTTACGACATTGAATTCAGCGTTAAAAAGTACTTCAGAATCACATAATCAAATCAGTAATGCAAACAATTTTTTTTTTTCTGTTCGGTAGTGTTATCGAAGTTACGTCAACTTAGTCGAGCTGCTACAACGACGATGTATTTCTACAGAATTCTGTTCATCCATTTTCGTTATGGATTACTTTTCAATTGACGATGTTGTGTGAGACTTGAGTGAAGCGAAGGAACATAATTACTTCTCAACATACTATTCTGAATTTATAATTCTGGTGAAAAATTGGGAAGTAGTCTCTTCCCCTGAATTTGATATTGTGTTTTGGCACATCTTAATTCTTCTTGATGTCCTCTTGAAAGTAAAAAATGCCTACGTAGCTGCATAAGTAACATACAACTCTTCACCTCAGCCAGAAATTGAGAATGCATGAAAAAAACATGGAGTGATGAAATGGGTTTGTGTGAGTTCTGTTTGCCCGATTTTGAGGCGAGTGATTAAATCCTCCCTGGGAATGCTTCACGTTCTATCTTATTCTATAAGCCTTTCACACTATTGCGGTGTTGCATACATTTTTCCTAAAATGTTATCTCGGCGAACGTGATCTTATCAGCTTATGGTCTGTTGCATGGTGTGGAAGGTTTGCCGTTGAAGTTGCGTGTGTAATTCAGATGGTGTTCTGTTTCTCAGCTCGTAAGATTTAATGAAAATGCGATTTTATATTAGGTTGAGCCTCCCTCGCGGAGGTTCCAACCAGAAGTATTAACAACAATATCTCTTAGTCTGGTTGCTATAGCATCCGGATACGCAACAGTCATGCATCTTGAGAATATTTTAACGACAAAAAAATTGGGATTTCTTGAACAAAATAGTCGGCAAACATCAAAAAAATTCTAACTTGCGCTCGCGATTCAAGTGGTGAACTGATAAGATCACGTTCGCCGAGATAACATTTTAGGAAAAATGTATGCAACACCGCAATAGTGTGAAAGGCTTATAAATCTTTCTGTTCATAAGACGTACATCCGCACCATTTCTCTTACCTCTCCTCCCATTCATCCATTCTCGGTCATCTCCAATGCTATCTCAAGGTACCTTGCCACAAATTCACTCCGGGGAACGGAACAAATTGACGATGAAGATGAGCGACCAATTAATGATCAGTCAACCTTTCTTTCCTTTTCTTACTCTCCGACCTCTCCAAACACATTGACAAATACGTATATCTCTCAAGCTTGGTTCCCTTATTAATTGATCTAACGTCCAATCACGCTCAAACAAGGTGTGAATGATACGTTTTTAATTATTGAGGTATTTTTAGTTGCATACGACCCACTTGGTTTATTCAAATTTTTCAGATTAATTTTCACAAAATTCATGTTATATACAGGGGGATTATATTTACGGAAACCATTTCCGCTATAACAGTGGAAATGAAACATCCTACACACTCTTTCACGCTGGGATTTGAAAATTTTTGTGTTTGTATGTTTTCGAATCAAATTCGATAAGATTTCTTCTTCATCAAAATGGAAGCAGTCCTCCAAGAAGGCTATCTATAGGAATACTTGTGTGTGCCTTCTGATTTACATAATTTTTATTTTGATTCGCAGAATCATGGAAAAACATGGCTCCGATCCACTAGAAGTAATTGATTTAGACCGTATACCTACGCCTCAAAGTGACAGGTCAGGTCGACAATCCTATTCCCGTTCCAAATCGAGATCTAACTCTCGTTCACCGCGTGGAAGATCGCGACGCCCACGTTCTAGAAGGTACATAATACCAAAATATGATTCCTGCAAAGACATATATTTTTAATTTTAACAAAATATTTAAATGTGCACAGATCTCGTAGTCATTCTTGGGTACGTGAACGCAGTCGTGATCGTGAACGCAACAATAATAGACGTCGTCGAGCTCTTCCGCCTATTAAACGAAAACATCTTGCCGGTTAGTCATTAGCGTTTTGCAAGCACTATTGAATATAACCCCCCTCCAAAGTGGGTTAGAATTAGTGTCAGTATTTTGTACCCAATTCGTGTTTTTTTTGTACTTCAAGGTCTTTGAATTTGTGCTCACATACTCTATCTTGTATAGAGGATCAAATATCTTATTTTTTTTTTTTTTTACCGAGGAATGGTAGAAACTTCTATTCTCACCCGCTTTAAGAAAACAGAACAAAATAATTTGAAAATTGAAATGAGCGTCAAAATACCGTGTTTGATTTATGTTTTTTGTGATTCTAAATCCCAGAATCTCAATTCTCCGCGATTGGTCGAAGTTTGAAAAGCTTTAAAATTATTTGTCGTTCAAAAAATTTGGAGGTTGATATTGATGTCGAAATGATGTGCCTAATTTGTGCATTTTGTTCTTTTATGTCTCACGATTGGAGGTCTCTCTTTGCTCGTTTGTGATAGAGTAAGAGTCGAGGAATAGTGTTGTAGAATTTGTTGAGAATAGAAAATTTTACGGTACTCAGTTTCTCTTTTTCACGCTACAAATTTGACCCGTTTGATGCATTAGGTTGATGTTTTAGCTTTTCTGTCCAACGGCGACGCTCGTATCCCTTCCTGCTCCGGGAGAATTTTGAAGTTCGAAATTAGCTCAATATTTGAGTCAAACTATGCTGATATGTCTTAAAAGTCTTACAATTTTAGCTGCGTCTGTTCCTATGACGGAGGTTTGCGCCGTTTTGCCGGCGCCCAACCCGCCGACTAATCATTTTAACGACGACCTAATTTGTCGACACTAATTATACCGACAATCAATTTGCCGACGTGCTATTTTTCCAACACATTATTTCTCCATCACCCACTTCGCCAAACGTTCTGCCGACACTACATTTTTCCGCCTTACTAAATTTGCGACCGTAACAAAATATCTTCTGAGAAAAAGAGAACATTTACGTAACCACTGAATGAAAAATAAAACTGGTACTAGCCACCACATTTATTTGAACAAATATAATGTAGAGAAGGACGACGTTTTGACGCCCTAGCGTGATCTTCGAGTCGACGAACAGAATAGACTGATGAAAGTACAGAGTGGTACGAACGAGCTCTGAACGTTGTTTTCCGTTGAACATTCTTGCCCCATCATTGAAGACGTTTCGGGGAAATGGGGATATTTTAAATACGTAATAGGGATATCATACGGGTGTTCTTGTCGTGGAGGCGTCAAATGTTAAACGGGTTCCAGATTGTGGATGAATGTGCATGAACGGCATCACCCAAATACGCACTAGGGACTGCTACAAGAACAAACTGACCTGTCATCGCAGAATTGGCCGTGGTTAAAAGAGTAAAGAACTCGGAATGTGGCTTCAGAGTAGGACAACTCTTTTACAAGAGTGATGATAGAATTATTGATTACCTGAATAGATTATCGCACATTATTGAACTTTGATTTATTTGTATGTGTATGTTTCATTACAATGGCAATTATTCTTCTTCTAGCTCACAGTATCGTCTATAAATGCACATGACGATCGCGTGTAGGAAAAATGTTTGTCGGTAAAATTTCTTCGGACAAGAGGGTGTCGGAAAATAGTGGTCTTGCAAAAATGGTGTGTTGGAAAATGAGTGTAGAAATAATGAGTTTCGGCAAAATGTCGTTGGCGAAGTGGGTTTTGGAAAAATGGTATGTTGGTATAATTAGTGTCGACAAACTAGGTTGTCAAAATAATTAAGTTGTAAAATGAGCGTGAGTCTAAATGAGTGGCGAAAAGCAGCTTTTTTTTGTCGCAAATTTTGAATTGAACACGAGGTCATTATATTGTGTTGAAATTGTGTTTCTTTGCGCCCCAGTTATTTGAAATTACGTATTCTTCACTTCGTTCCTCCATCTCAAGAAATGATTTTGTCCCCAGGCATCAATCAAGTTTTGTGATTTTAAAATGATGGATTTTTTCAATTTATCGATTTTATAGAAAATCATTTACAATTCTTCGTTCATCTCTCTTGAAAAAGAGACTCTTAAAGTCTTTCCGACCTTGTCTGTCTGTTGAAAATATAGGTGAAAAACATAATGATGAAGGAATTGTGCCAGAATTGTACTACAACGGTGTTACAATCTTTATGTATTGTGCAGCCCATCTTTGGTGGGAATAGCCAACAAACGAGTTTTAAGATTCGAAAATGATTGTAATCTTTTTTGACACCCATTTTCAAGTCTTTGAACTCAGATAAACAAAATGTATTGAATTCTTGAGATTAGTGTCTTTTTTCCTTTCATCAGATTTTCTTCAACTAATGAAAACATACTTATGAAACATAACTCTCTGCCCACTCGTATACGAAAAAGATACGCGTAATAGAACTTGTAACTTTATACCCAATTGATTCATCAATGAAAATGATAAGTTTTTTTTCTTTCTTTTTTTTGTATTTGCAGTATGCAGCACAACGTTGTGGGTGGGCCACTTATCAAAACTTGTGCAAGAACAAGACTTATCTGACACGTTTGGTGAGTTCGGTGACATTGTATCAATTGATTTGATACCCCCACGTGGTTGTGCGTTTCTTTGTATGAATCGACGCCAGGACGCGGATCGAGCGTTGCACAAACTGAAGAATACAAAGATTCATGGCAAAGCCATAACGGTATGCATTCAATCATTTTTTTTTTTTTTTTTTTTTGTGGTCAGATGGTTAATGGTTAATTAGGAGTTCGAGTATTGAGAGGAATATTGGTTATTTAATCGGTTAAATCCGGATGCGTTTGAAATTTGGGGAGGTAAACATTTCTAGATTACATCTTCGAATAAAATCGTTTTTGAAAGCCTACTTTGAACAAAAATGAATTGAATTATTAAAACCCCATTGGCATAGAAAATGATTTCAAAAAAGACCATTGCTTTCTTGGTTCTAAGATATTTTTCCCCTTGTTAATTTCCATATGAATCATAGACATATTTTTTGCACATTACAACGTGAACTCCTCTTCCTCAAAAATAATTGTCGGCATTATTGAAGGTTGTCCGGATGCCGTAAACTTTCTTTAGAAGTGGAATAAGAAAAATAATTTGCTGATATTATAAAGTATGTATAAGATGGGCCTAATTATTCTCTTGGAATGATCCAGTAACTATTTTTATCTTTGCTAAAAATTGTTATTAGATATCGACAGAATTGCATACTTCGAGAACTTCCGCCAGTTTTTCGAAAAAACAACCGTTCCAAAGGTCAAATATAAGATTTGAACAAAAAGAACAGTGTTTAGGTGGAAACAACGTTTAGACCGGAAAAGTTTTCCAAGTGTACAATTTATTCTACTTTATTATTTATGTACTTTCATAAGAGTATTTTTAGGTCTTAGGTCTTATCCCATCATCAGTTGTGTCGCAGTTAGAGAACGAGGCCTTAAACATGAGTTTTATGGTATAACAACGTGATCTTATTTTCCCATAGACTCTCCCCACCACACCTCTATGGTAGCCGTTGGCTTCTGCTTTACTACCTCGATTTCTCTTCAAAAATAGCTGGATTAGAATACAAAACATAGAGGAAGCCGACGCACGCAGACACCACCAGCCCCAATGACTCGTACCATCATTCCATGCACAAGTTAGCGGCAATCCAGAACCAATAATTCTGTATTCGATGAAGGGAGTCATTTGAAAAATTGAAACAAGGAGGGAACCCATGAGAGTACGGTAAGAAAGTACTCCGGGTTGATACCATAAGTTGGAAAGTACACAAACAAAGTGATGAAGGCATTCAATAGCCATGATGTAAATGTGGGTATCCATAGTAACCCACTCATGGTGAAGAAAATTAGCAATGAACGAATGCAGTGGCGGATCCAAGGGGGGCAAGGGTCCACGCCCCCCCCAAAGGAAAAAGAAAAAGAGAAAGGGGAAAAACGGAAAACGCGAAAAAAAAGGAAAACGAGAAGAAAAAACTTCCCCCCCCCCCCATTCTGTTTTTCTAGATCCGCCACTAAACAGATGGGGGAAAAAAGGATCAGGAGAGCTTGAGCGGAGTGTGCAAGTTCAGTTGTGAGCAGTGCGAGGGTATCGACGTTTGTGAGACTAGAAGAAAGTTTGAGATCAGGATAGGAACACGAAAAGTCAAAGGAGAAAGAAGGTGGTAAATCACTGTTTACTAAACACTGTAACGAAGAACTCCACATTGGATAGGGAATATTTAAAGTCATACATGTAGAAAATCGCACAAAAAGAAGAAAACTCTGGGAACAAATGGAGATTGTGAAAGCAAAGAGGAAGAAAGCTATCCTCTAAAACAATGTAATCACATTTGACGGCGGAAAATTAGTCGGCTTGGTGATTGTACAAGAGAACAACAGAACTGACCAATAAGATGGCCAGAAACCAGGTAGCCAATAGAAATACACAATTCAGCCCAAAGAATGAATGAATCACTGAGCAGCACGCTGTAGCCATTAAGAACACAATGTTACATTATTGTAAGAATAAGTTTCTATGAGTGAACCAACCACAACACAGTATTGTTGCAGCTAATAAGATCACACTGTTATAATAATATAAGAACTCATGTTCGAGGCCTTGTTCTCTAGTTGCGACAGAACTGATGATGGGATAAGACCCAAAAGTACTCTGGTAAAAGTAACTAATGAAGTAAACTTGGAAAACTTTCTCAATATTAGTGCTCTACTTACAGCTCTCTCCGTCAATATAAGTAACAAAAAATCTGGAATTCATTTGGTTATTCGGTGCTTCATTTATACCACCTCTCATAAAATACCAATAACTCACTCATTACGTGAGGTAAAGAAATTTATAAACGATCAAATTTTCTCTGATCAAGAAATTTATCCCTCTAATGAAATCTATATGAACTTGTAATGTACCGTTAGCTTTTGAACGTTATGTATTGTCTTGATAGAAGAGTATGGCGGCAATTACAGCTGTGCTTACATCATTCATTCACAGAGAATCTATTTTACAGGAGGGTATTTGGTAGAAATGTTCGCGCTCCGAAGTCCTGTGAACTTCAAATTTTAAATTGTAATTTTGACCTGAAGAAATATTGCTTGTTGACGTATCTGTATGAGCTGTTGTACATGAACTTGGGGAAACTTTGATTTCTGTATGCTTATTCCACCTGTATAAAATATTCTAAAACTTCTTCTATTCTTCAGAAGCAATTCGATAATAATCTCATATCTGACTGATACTTTTGACAGATTGCGTGGGCGCCCGGTAAAGGTATGAAAGGACGCGAATGGAAAGACTACTGGGAAGTCGACTATGGTGTCTCGTACGTACCATGGAGTAAGCTGACTAAGGAAACAGATTTTGAATTGCTTGAAGAAGGAGGCATGCTTGATCAGGAAACCATGCCCGATTGGTTGAAAGGTAAGAATTATTCCTCCATTCTTTTGCCCCTTTACTGTCTAATTTATCTTCGCAGTAATCCTTTGTTGCTAGGACGCAACGACTTCTGGGGGGCATTCTAATACATCATAAATGAATTGGGATTAAATCTATCGACACTTAATATCTCTCTCTTGCTATTCTCTTCACCTTTTAGATCATCTAGAAGAAAGACGTAAAAAACCCTTCGGTTTACCGATATCTTGTGGCAATATCAATGCTCCCAAAGCTATTTACTCGCCAACTGGCACCGATATGGACGAGAGTGATAACGACGACAATACAATGGATATGCATCATCCTGATGTGATTATTGAAACATCGAGTAACGGTATGGCTGAACAAATGATACCGCTACCAGATGGGCCGCAACCAAACGTTGAACTCCAAGCGCCGCTCGGAATTCCTATGCCGCCCAGTCAAAATCCACTTCCGCCTCCTAACCTGCTGAATCCGTTTAATTTACCACCAAGTATGTGCAAATTATCTTGATTCCACTATTATGAAATGAACAATATCAATGAAAAAATGAGTTTTGTGTAGAATGTCCCCAAATCAGCGAGGAATCGAATTTGTGATAATACAGCTCAATCTACCCCCCCCCCCCCCCCCAATATAATTATTTCTTAAGCGTAATGGTTCTCATTAAAAATATTCATTTCTTTTGTCAACAATGTTGGAGATTGTGTTGGTAAAAAAACTCAGTTTACTTCAATAGATCGAAAGAAACATCGAACGAGTATTTTATTTAAATAATTGTCTAGCGTTAGAAATGTTTCTTTTCTTAGATGGAAATCAAACGAGCTTTTCCTTCGCCAAGTTTCTGAGAGAAAAAAATATTAGAATGATAAGATGAATTTTATTCGTGCAGAGATATTTTGTATAGAATGAAATTATAAAAATACTTTACTCGCACAATACATATAAATACAGTTTGAGGAAAAATTCAGTCCAAAAAATGTGAATTTTCGGATCTATTCAATATAAACAGGAAAACGAAAAGAAAATTTTCTGCAAAACGGAAAGATTATGGAAAATTATCAAAGTATTTACAAAAAAATTCAGAGAAATTGTGAATTATACTGTTTAACGAAGTACCTCCCTAGATTCTTTGTTTCAAAAGATAGGAATCTATCAATTGCTCAACCTCGACGGAGACAATTGGGGCGTATATATACGTACAGAACTGTGCTCACCGAAGAAAAAAGAGCAGTGCTGTGAATTAAGATGTCGTTCATCTTTTGTAGAATTGGAGCGCTCTTAGTCAGATCAAACCAAGCGATACTTTTTTAGTTTCGAGGAGTGCTGATTTTATGAGTGTATCTTCTTATGGCAAAAAATACACGATCACCTTCTCGTCCAGTTTCTGTAAATCGCCACCTGCAGCGCCACCGCTCTGTATTTCGCGAATGGGTTTTTCTTGAAAATACCGTTCATTTTGCGTTCGAAAATTAAGCCTCGGGATTCTAATAGCAACACGATCTTTGTTTGGACACACTCAACAAGATATTATTTTCTTTATGGTAAAAAAGAAACTGCGCGGTCTTTGTTGTGAGGTAAAATCCATGGGCGCATTGACGCGCATTAAAAGGGGTATTGATTTTGAGCATTCCTGTCCTAACGAAGATGACAGCAGGTTTTTCTCACTGACACTAAATAATGATTCAATCGATAAGGAGGAAGTACTTGTAATTTCATGGAATGTGTATTTCAGTTACTATCGGTTTCTTATTCAAGAAAGAGTGTCCCAATAATCTAGAAAGTTCTTAGTATTGACCAATTGAAGTACTATATTTTCAAGTAATGTCATGCTGATTATTGCCTTTTGTGTCATCCTCATAAAAATGTTCCGTTATTGATAAACTAGTCTACACACTAAGAAACCTTCCTAAAAATATGCTGCCTAAAATAAGGTTTCTGTCGTTCATTTTTAATCATCTTCCTCCTTCTCAGCAATAACTATGAGCATTTTCATTTCGTGTGCTTCAAGTGTGTTGATGTACATTCTATCTCGTTTTCATCATTTGGCAGGATTACTGGCTCCAGTTGGTGGACTTGGTACAAACTTTATGCCTTCATTAGGCGTACCTCCACCTAGTTTGCTCATGTCTCAACCCATGGTGAATCGGCTACCGCCACCATTTTCAGGACGTAAGTTTAGAAGTGTGATGATTTTTTCTTTGTAATAAGTATTCATTAATTTTCTGATTATTTACGCATTCTAGCCCCCAGTTTACCAATGATGAACTCGGGACCACCAGGTTCAAATCCGTCTATAGCACAATTACCAATTCCTGATTCAACTGATTCTTCAAGACCTGTGAACAAATTCAAACCTCCACACTTTGGACTGAATCCAAATCTACTGTTTCCAGGTGTGTTTATTAAGATTCGCATTCATCACAAATTGACTTTTCAATAATTACATGCATATAACTCTTATTCCTAGGTAATATAAATGTTAAAATTGATCTACCTGGAAATCCCCTGGCTCTAGGTCCGAGTAATCAAGATCTTGTTAGCAGTGATGTTAACACTGATAAGTGAGTATTAGTGTACTAACCCCATTTGAAAAATTTATTATTATTACTATGACGTGCTACTTCACAGCGTTGTAAAATTTGGTAGCTTCCTATTCTGAACATGAGGAGAAACTTGTGGAAAAATGAGCGTATTCAATCTTGAAATCGGCTCACTAAGTACCTCTTTCAAAAATATTTTGTCGCTCCCAAACATCCGCTATCATATCATGTGCACCCACACACCCGAGTTGAATGAAGTTACCCCACTTTACAGTGAAAAGCAGAGCGTGCAGTTGCACAGGGCCGCAGATTTTTCACTTTTTTTTGTCGACATCATGACCACTGACTATAAGTATTTATTCTTTTAAGGTAGCGTATCAACTATGCATACCAGTGATTTAGAAGAAGAAAAAAGAAAGTTGATTAGGAATCATGGGGTGGTAAAGAAATTTCTGTACAGGGCGGCAGCGATCCTAAAACCGGTACTGCCAACTTATAAATGAAATATTTATTAAGACTCTTTCCTTTGTCATGATATTATTATTGTTGATCATTCGTTATTATTGATAAAAAAAATTGTTACATCATTGCATAATATTTCAAAGTTTTTCGAAATTACAAACCGGGAGAGGGTTTGTGGGTCATAAGTTTCCGAAAAAGAAAAAAGAATGCTCCGATCCGTTCCAAAGAAGCAGTCGACTGAGTCAAAAAAGATCTTCAATGTCATCTTTAAGATATCGCCCCAAGAAATTTTCCGGGGAAAATAGCGTTTGATATTTCTAGCTATCATTAAAATGCAAAACAAGAACAGCCCAATCTGCTTGGTAGAAGTCGCTGACGAACTCGGATAAGTTTTGCAACAGTTCTTCAACATATTGTTGATTATTTTATTCATTTTACTTATCTATTTATACATATATTTCGATTAACTCGTTTTCATTATTTTTCACCGTAGGAATCTATTTTCTACTGGTCCATTTAAAAATCTGCCTTTGCCCTTCAATCCGTCCGATCTCAGTAATCTAAAGCATGATTTTCATAATGAAGACAGCGATTATCGTATCCTCAGTGGCCTCGGTACCTCTGGCCCTCTTCTACTCAATGATACAAACCTATCTTCGAAGCGAATTACATTGCCGCCTTTATCACACCTTCCGCTTCCTGTTACTGTTAAGAATTTATCTGCTACAAATGATAGTGGCCCGAGTGAAGAATTAACTAGTGGATTGTTCAATAATGACCGCTATACAAATAATGAATACAATCAAGAACAATATGGCAGTAAGTTCCATGAACGCAGTCGTGATTTCAACAAAGATTCAAGTGGCAATAGCTTCCAGGATCGTAGTCACAGATTTGGTGGTAGACGCTCGCCTTATAAAGAAGACCGTTTTGAGATTGATTGTCGAAATGGCTATCGGCAGGGGCGGTACAATCGTGATTTGAACCGCAATTATAAAAAAGGAGGTCTAGGAGGGACAGGGCCTGGTAATTGTGACCCCCGTGATTTCGGTGGGACTAGCCAGAGGCAGGATTTGCCTGGTTTGTCATCTGGGTCACGTTCTCATCCTAGGTCAAGAGACCGTGACTCCATGTGGGATCTTAATCAGGACCACTGTAACACCAGTCGTCAAGACTACATAGAAAATGAGCACAATCGACGACGCAATCTATACAACAGATCATATAAAAAGGCTGGGGACAAATTTGCTGAAGATACGTTCCACGGTGTCAAGCGCAGTCGCTGGAGTAACTCAAGTCCCAAAACACAACTGGTGGAACCAAAACCTCTGACCAAAGCCTCCGTACCAAGTCATCAAAATGAGCTAGTAAAGAATGAGTCTACATTAAGTACGCAAACCAACTATTCTGAGGCTTTAGTTAGAGGACGGAGTGAAAATTTGTGTTCGGAAACAGAGATGATCATTCCTAATCAGTTTACTGATAATATTGAAGGAGGCCAACAAACTTTTTTAGTAATTGAAAATGAGCCGAAAATCAGTAATGATCCTACGAACAACAATCCAACATCGTGTAATGAAATAAATTTGTCTCAAGACGAAACAAAACTATCGCTTAATTCTCATGACCAGAATCAAGACGTGTCGAATGAGCTGATACAGACCCGTGCGACAGAGTCCATTACAATAATACCAGCAATCAACTCTAATGGGACTCCATCATCAATTAGTACAGACCAAACCTTGTTAACAATAGAACCCAGCCAATCACCATCAACAATAGAATCCAGTAAGCCATCATCATCTGCGCAGGAAGAGATGAACCAGGTGGCAGACTCAAACTACACGTGTCCATACGTGAACGAGGTTATAAAAGATGGTGAGGATGTTGGAAAATCTGAAAACAATGCTCCAACAGATTTCGGAGAATTGGTAGCTCCGTCTGCAGACAAGTGAGTTCATATTTTTCCTGTTTATTTTACGCATCAAAGGGTGGTTATTTCTATTTTCAAGAAAAAGTCGAAACTTCTTTGACACTTCTGATCCTTCACATTAAATAGCATTCGACACAAGTTATAGACGAATGGTCAGGCTCTTCCCTCGTCATACGTATGGCGAAAATCTTGAAGGTCGATTTTTTTTTCAAGTTCTTCTAAGATAATTGTATACAGCATCAGTATTTTCTTCAAAAATACTGCTGCCCCTCTCAGAATCTCAATTAGCCTGAAAGATAATCTCGGCTTCCTTGGAACAGGTTTTTTTGTTTAATCTCTGGAAAGAGAACAGATTTAGTATTTGTTTGCAAATATTCTCAACTGCCTCATCATCCTTGATCCACGCCTCTTTCCCTTACGCTGTTTTCAGAGAAAATGTCAAAAACTCTTTTTAAAACACGTGTCATTTAATAACCCGGTAAGATGGAGTGTGCAAGCAATAGCAAAAAGTGTAAGAATTAAAAAATGAGTTTTCTGAATAAAGAAGTACTGTTCCATAAAATAAATGAATGCGTGATAAATTATTTTCTTCATACACAAACGCTTTCATTGAAAGTACGTTCATTTTAGATAGCCAAAACTGTGTATGTTGATCAACGATGAGAAGCATGAAATTAGAGGCAAAAAAACTATAATTTGCACCATGATACCAGAGACTCGGGAAAACTTAAAATCTTCAAGATATCAGTTTTAATTCTGAATACCAAAACCAATTCAACCCATAGAACAGGTTCCATATATCCTTTGTTCAACTTAGGGAACTGTCTTTTTTTTTTTTTTTACCTTTAAATGTGCTACTTACTATTTTTATTTTTCTATTTTCAGAATTACAAATGTAGTTCCTGAAACACCAACCATAACAATGCCAACAACACAAGCTGTGATAGTTCCAGAGACAATACCTATCAAACTGCCTCCCAAGAAATCAAGCACCACATTTGATATGTTTGCAGATGATGATGATGAAGAACCAACAATGGTAGGAACAACTATGGCTTCAAACTTGTGTGAAATGATGCAGCAGCCCACATAATGCGGTCAATCAACAAATCTATTATCCTTCATGCAGTACCTGCGATCAGCTGTACAAGGATTCCACAGCCACAAAACAGGCACATTCCTAGGCATGCTACAAAACTTTCACAAGATATAATGTTCAAGGCTCCAGTGTTGTAATAATTATGCAACCATTAATGTACACACTGTATATGTTTCACCCTTGACGATTTGAAGGTTTCTCATCCTATTGATATGACCATTCTAAGATGGAAAAATTAGGATAAAAACTATTATGAAAGTTTTTTTTTCCCGGTTAGTCATTTTTTTTTCTTGTGTTATTTATTATATAATTCTTCTATAAATATCTTCGATGTAATTATATTATCCTAATGTATTGTCACCAATCATCACGCTACACGTTCAGAACAATGACAAATTATATTACAAGTAAGACATTTTATTTTTAATTTTAATTACTGAGAATTTTCTATTGTATTGAATTAGTGTCCATACATGTATATCAATGTAATTTATTTATATTTTCTTTCGGCGTTTGTATAATATATGTATTATATTAATTATTATGATTTTGTGTTTAGTATCACAAGTCTAGGTAGTAACTCCTAGCTGAGCTATTGGAATAGCTTCTGTCTAATAAGTGGAACATTTCTTTGTCTTTAGTTTGATTTCATCAAATTGGTATAGGTAATTTTTTGAAGTAATATTATTAAACAGTTTTATTATCCTGTCTAATAAGGGAGATTGTTTTATTGTGATACATACAACTGAATAAGTTGATACTCATTTACTTGGAGCAAGATGACCTGTTGGAAATATCAATCCAGTTTACTTAATGTGAAACATTCTTCTCTCTTCCATATATTTTGTGTATTATATTTCATGTTTTTAGAATTTAGTTTGTATTCAAACTCCATATTTTCTGTTTCTTAATAAACATTTGTTGTGGAACTGTTTGATGTGTATGTTCTATTTTTGTGTAAGCTACCATACCTGATACCATTATGCTGTACGCTAATATGAGATTCTAATCAGTTTTTTGAAGATTTTTGATAGGGTTTCAAGTTATAAGAAGGCTGTTTTTCCAAAATGTAAATTGAGATCGGAAATACAGCCGTGGTAAAAGTTGCAATAGAAATTTTGAACAGAACAAGGAAAAACCTACAGCACAACTGGATCCATACTAGTGATTTATTGTTGAAGATTGCTCCCCCCCCCCACAAAAAAAAAAAGAAAACAGAGTATTGGGGATTGTATCTACACTAACACCTTTGCACGCAGCGGAAATTATGTATTTGAAGCCTAGCAGCTCGGTGATTTATTCAAATGACAAAAATTGAAACGTTGACGTATGGTTTTACAAATGACTAAACACGCACAGGCCCATACTAGGTGTATTTGTTTTACCAAAACTATTGAACCTAGAGCAAAAAAATTCCCCAGGTTCCTGTATCATCCTATTTGTTTTACCTCGAGGTTAATTAATGACTTCATCAAAGAAACTGCGAGCCATTTGTTTTACTTAGTATTACTTAGCCGAACGTAGTTCTCGCCTGTTTGGTTCAAAAAGGTTGGAACTTTTAAAACCTGCTTTAAAGTAAGTTACCTTCTCTTCCTTGGTTCCCTTCCAAGTGAACCTGACCCAACCTGGTCAAGTCTTCTCCCAGAACTAAACCCGCTCCGTTCTATATTTATGTGGTAGAACAAACAAGTTTTTTTTTTGCTGGATACTACTACGAGAGTGTGCTGCATGTCTAGACGTGGGTGTAAGAGAGAGGAAAAGATCACATCCGTGAAAATATGTTTCGGCTCCTTCACTTTGCTGGTTGACTTGCATCGCGCTCTTGTGGCAGTATCCAGCAAAGTGAAAACTTTTTCAACAATACCACCATTTGTGTGGTACCTAAGCAGTCTTTGACTATACAAACTTCAAACTAGTGGAACTACTTGGTTGAAGTTTGTAATTTTGTACAGTCAAAATAAGCAGTGTTTGGACAGGGAATTCCTGTTCCCAATGCCCGGGAATTGGCATTCCCGTTCCCAACTCTGAAATATTTCCAATTCCCGAATAGGTAAAGACCATGTTTTCATTAAGAAAAAACATTTGAAAAAAAACTAGAAAGTCAGCTTTAGTTTCAAGTCACTATCACCGTTTGCTTATCAGTATTTTCTATAAGGCGCTAGAGGTATTCTCGCTCAATGTAAACAAACATCGCAGCTGAGTGCGCGGGTTGGTGCGCGGGATGTTCCCATCCCAAAATCCGAAAAATGAAGTGGAATTTACATGTAAAAAGTCCACTTCATTTTTTCGTTTCTCGGATGGGAACATCCCGCGATGTTTGTTTACATTGAGCGAGAATACCTCTGGCGCCTTATTTTCTATGTATGTTACATAGGCAACGCTAGCGAATCTACGCCCGGTCCAAATAATATAATTGCACATTCTTGCCCTAGATTAGTGAACATGAACAACAAGTGAGCAAGAGTAGAGAGAGTGGCAACACTGCGTAACTCCAACATTATTTTTCAAAGCGCGGTTACATTTGTGTCACAAACAAATTTAGACATAAGGTCAAAGACTTTTGCCGAGAAACTGCCGGCCATTGGATCCATCCAATTTTGTCAAAAACATGTTTGTCACACAAATGTAAATCAGGCTTCAGCTAATTCACATAGAAAAAAAAGGGTGAGATTTTCTACCAAATATACACTGTTCTTATGGGTGTGAATATGGTGAGAATCACAATACATAATTTGAAAAATACAAAGCAGTTGCGCTGCAGGTGGCAATTTACAGAAACTGGACAAGAAGGTGATTGCGTACTTTTTGCCACTAGAAGATTTACTGGTGCTCATAAAATCAACTCTCATTCGTTCTCGTTTAATATGAATTTTCTAAGTACAGAGAACAAAAATTGTAGCTGTCAAAATCTCTCTTCCAAACAACCAAACAACCCCATTTGGATTTTTTGTAGAACTTTTTTCATCACCATCACCTTCTTGTCTCAAATCACCAATCAGAGAGACTACCAACAGATAGCGCAACACTCAATGTATTTTTGCTGTGGCCTCTTTGAACATAGAGATACATGGAATGCGTGTATGTACTTGGCTCGTTATTTTGCTTCGGCTCACTATTTCTTCCCATTACTCTAACACAGTAACGAGCCAAAGTAAAGAGCCAAGGTACATGTGAGCGTCAACCAAAACGTGATACACGCATTCCATGTACCTCTATGTTCGAAGTGTGGCCTGTATGAACATGGCAGCAAAATTGTGTTTGCAGGTTTGTTGCAGTGCATCAAAGTTTTGATACATTTGTTGCAAGCTAGAGGTTCAAGTTTCTCGCTCTTCATCAACGCCCTCACATGACTATAGATGCCCTAGTATGAAAGATTTTTTCAAAAATTGTAGAAAATTGAAAAATTTACCTCCTAAAGGAATGCTTCTTTCTTAAATTGTTCATTCAAGCGAAGTTCCAGCTTTCTTTATTATTGGAACTGATATTGAGTGAGAGAGGTGTGAACTCTGACTACATTAAAAGAAAAATTTTTGAATAAATTCAGAATTGGAATAAAATAAAGGAATAACTTCCAATCCTCTATTTTAATTTACATTGACCGCATAGAACTACACTATTTTTCGCAACGAGCGCTTTTGAATGAACACTCATTATCGAGTCAATAAAGAATTGAAAGTTATACTTATTCGTTATTTTACTCCAATTTTGAATTTATTCAAAAATTTTTCTTTGTGTACTGTAGCACAAAAATGAACATTAACGAACCTCGGCCGTGAACGAACGCATTTGTCTGACTATATTATATTTTACGTTCGGAAAGGTGTATGGACCGTGGGAAAGGGGGGTTGTAACATCTTCCATCATTCCCACTCTACTTAGACCATACAATAGATAGACCAAGAATTGCCCATATATGCCTATGATAGGAAAATAAGGATCGTTGGACCGACCCTGTTCACATTTTTATGCACGTAGTGGGAAGAGACACTCAGTTTAGCTTTTCCTTCTCCGCAGTCAACCGCGCTACCGTTAAAAAGTCCAATGATCCTGATAGAATACATTTATCTTTATGCACAGTCTATCTCTTCGACTATATAGTACTTTTTATGGACTGATATAACAAGGCATCTGCGGATGGGTAAAATGGAGGTGACGTGTGCAGGGGTGCATAGGGATATTCGACTCTTGTCCTATTATATAAGGAGGCGATCTAAACTTAGATTTTATCGAGCTGAATACGGAAATATAAATTTTTACATGAGTTCGCGCAAAATTTTCGCGATACGATGCAAAATAAAATTGTAAGATTCAGGAGCATCTAGTGTTTCGCGATGCGCGGCGTTGCGCGACTGAGCGACAATAAACAAACGTTGTGTCGCGCACTGTGCGCTGCCGGTTGAACGGTAATACAAATTCAACCAAAGCAAAGCAAATACAAAGAATGAATGGCAATTTTTCCACATTTTACAGTATTGTTGGCAGGCGGGGGCTGGCCCCCTCCCTGTTGTTTGAAGGATATTAATTCAAGTGATATGTCTGAGAGGAAAATACCAAGGATGAATGGAGATTTTCCCAAGTTTTCCACTATTGATTGTTTTGAACTGCTTAATATTTTTCCTACCCTTCTTTTGTTCACCAGTTATCAAAACAACGAAGGGCGGGGGCGAAGCCCCCCGCCACTGCCTGATAACCGTCCTGAACAAAATAATTAGTGCAGCCAAGCGAAAAATTTTCTGTATCGCATTGCACGTTATTACTGAACTGAACGAACAAACTTGACAAAGCAGCGCGTAACTTTGAAACATTGATGCTTGCTGCCGCAGTACCGGGACTTGAAACACTAGATGCTCGTGAATCTAACAATTTTATTTTGCGTCGTATCGCAAAAATTTTGCGCGAACTCATAAAAAAATTTATATTGCCGTATTTAGCTTGACAAAATCTAAGTTTAGATCGCCTCCTTATATATATAGGTACTATATAGTCAAAGAGATAGACTGGTCAAAGTCAAAGGTCTATTGATTGTATGGTCCAAGCCGCTCTGTTGCCGCGAGACCTTAAATTGACGCAGGGTGTAAAGATATTGCCTATTTCAACGTCGCCATGACATACCCACAGGGTGAGGCAAATAATGATGTTATTAGTTAAATGGGAGTTTTCACTAAATCTGTCATAATTATTGTAAAAACGCAGAACAATAGACGCATACTTCACATCTACAAAATTTGCATCGCAATTTTATATCAATATTGGCGCCTTTACCCAATTTTATACAACTTTTCTCAGCCGAGTTATCGACGCGAAAAATTGAAGAATTTGTCAAGATTTCAAAGATAGAAAATTGAAAAATCCCCACTATCAATCTTCATAGGCCTATAGGGTTTTTTAGGTTTTTTTTTTTTTTTTTTTCTTTTGGAATCAGCGTTAAATTTCATTTTCCAAGTTTCAAACCAGATGAAAAAGGAGATCCAAACAATCTTTAATTTTTGAGAATTTGGAAAATTGATCAATGTTCGGCAAATTTTGGTCTATAACTCGGCTCTGAAAAATTGTAGAAATTTGGGTAGAGGCACCAATTGTAGATAAAAGTGAGTTACGAATTTTGTACATGATATTTTTGAAGTATGCGTCTATCGTTTTGTGTATTTGCGCTACAACAGCGCAAACCCCCATCCAACTGGCAACATCATTTTGCCTAGTCAAGAGTAAAAAAGACCACAGGGCTCTTCCAGCCTGGAACAAGCTGCTTGTCTCTTGATTAAGATGGCGACCAAGTACATGTGGACGCGTCGAGCATCAAATTGCGGGTGCCTTTGCCAGAGATATTGTTATAGTTACTCCTACTTTCTTCATAACTTTACTAAGCATTAATCATTCAAAACAGTTTTGTAGTCTATAGATTAGATATTTGAAGTTCGTGAAAAAGAACGAAAAGAACGGGGGACGATCGAACTAAACGAGGATACCTATCATTGACGGTATATACTTTGATATTAATAATTGTTATAGTCAATGTTTCTACTACCGTATACTTATGAATACATGCACACGCCACATTTTCACAACAACAGCGAAATAGTAGGGGTGGTATGCAAGATGGCGGTGAAACCTGAATCCGTGATTCAAGTACCAACATATGCCAAGCGAACTGCATTGAACCGTACGGTGTAAGCGACTAAAACTAAGCGTACACACTGCACAGTGACTGTAGTTCGTTGTTAGACTCTCGTGAGAGCCGGTTGTGAATTCATTCTATGCGAACTGCCTCTGCGCGATACTGTGAAGAAATAGTGCATCGCATCGCTGACCGCCCGTGGTGATTCTAAATTTAACGAAATTTTATGAACTTTCACCTTGATCACCTCGCGTACGATTCGATAACAATTCATTAAATCGGGATTATTATGTAAAGTGATAGAAGTGCGGGATGTTTATCCCGGAAAAGTGAAATGGTTATTATGGTGTCTTGTGCGCGTGTGTCATCGCGTTGTTTGGTGTATATCTTTCTTCTTTCATCGCTCAGGACTTACGGTAAGCATGGATGAGAGAGGATAATGTTACCTATTCTTAATAGTTAATTGGAAGTATATGAATAAAAACCTTGATAGAAACACTATCCAGCCTCTGAATCCGCGATTCAACCATGTGAACTCAGTTTGGTACCCTCAGTTCTTTAATAACTACTGCTCTCTGGTGCATTTATACTTCGCGACATGTTTGTCATCAACATGAAAATTGTGCACCCACCTCAAAACGTGGTGGAAAGAAGTCTCAAGAATGTTGATGAATTGATTATCACGTCGCGTCAGTGTCTGCAATTATTGTCTTTCAACTCGATTCGGTAATAATTCTTCTGAGATTTCGTGTCCGAAAACGCGTTGCCAACATTGACGGAAACGATGTTGCGCAGTGTAAATGTACCGTCAGTGTAACATTCTATGTATTATGAACTCTCATGCATGTATTCTGCAAACGTTACCAGTTACGACTTCGTGTAATTTCGTTCGTTCACATGTAAACTCGTCTATCATATTACGTATTGAGCCCGAAATTGTACAGATCGGAATGGTACAGGCATTTTTGTGCCATTTGCGAAATGAACGACCCAATTTGTACAGACCCCACATTTTCGGATTTGGTGCTGGAAATATTGTACCATTTCCGATGTGAATAAGAGCTTCGTATCGAGCTGGGAAAAAATGTACTTGGAGTACAGAATTTATTTGCCTAGTCTAGAATGAAGACTTGCAGGCTTTATTCTTTGTTAGTTAGATTTTTACATCGCGCTATTATTATCATTGTTATAATGTTACATTGACGTTCAGGGATGTGCTGTGTACGAACGTTGAACTACAAATTAATTTCTTTGCGTTGAAAACATTGTCACGTGTTCCTAGTTTTCGTTCGCGAGAATGAAACATTCTCATAGGTTGGTTTGCCTGATGTCATGCGGTTTACTTAGCGTCTTCGGTAAGGGTGGGCCTGGGGGTGGGCAATCGCGCTTTCACTCGATGCATCAGCATCATGGTTGCGTCGAAGGTCAGTAAATCTAATTAGGCTTAGTTGTTACAACAGGCTAAAGAATTATGACAACGAGAATTACATAGCATGTTTGCTTTTTTGCATGCACATCGGTTGGAGCGACATTTATTTGTACGCGCAAACCTTAAAACCCTTTGTGCTCCTAATAACGAAGCTTGCCTGTCTGCTGTTTGTAAAGAGATGCTGCTCGACGGTATACGTTCCGTTTTCAAGAAGGAATTTGAAAGTTGAGCAACCTGATTGCGAGTATACACTTGCGGAAGAACTTCAACCGCGGTTTGCCGTTATTTGTAACTTCCATCACACCTCGTGAAAGAATTATCTGAAGTAAGAGGAGAATGAGACTGAAAGACTCATCGTTAAAGACAATAACACATTCTGCTTCCATCATGATCGTCTGAAGGGCGGTTTACTCCACCGATAAAAATGATCATTGTTGAGTGCTTTATTGATAAACGTGACCGTGTACACCAAAAAAACGTCATCATATTGATTCTATGTTCCATATAGTCAGTAATATTTCAAAACATTTTGAATTTTCAATGGCATCTTCTTTAGTGATCGTGTAAACCGCCCTTAAATCAATAACCGTTGATCAACACCGTTATTCCTTACAATTTTCGGTTAAACTGATCAGACCTACAGGAAAACACTCGCTCCTCCGACGTTACTTTGTATCAGACAACATGAGTTCAGGCATGCAAAGAAAGAAAGCTAATTCATTGACTTCTTACAAAACATTCCGTACCATGTTGTTTTTTCTCGACTTCTTAACCAACTTTTTTTGGAGAAACTAATAATACTACACCCGTCACAGTTGTGACAGAGGGAAGGGGAAACGAATTTTCTCAACGTTTTAGGGGTCGTAAAACATGGCTACGTCATTAAAAAATTCTAGGTATGGGTCAAAATTTGCCCGTACTTCTCGTCCGAGACCACTGAAAGGATATTCTCGAAACTTAGTGAAGTTGAAAGTGTATTATGTGAAGTTATACACTTGCAATTTTTTTGACGATCAGATGACTAGTTTTGGAGGTATACTCAATTTAAATAGTAAAAATTTCTCACTCCCATAACTGATAGGATTTGTTATTCTTCTTTTTGAATATTGACGTGTTGTAGTTTTCATATCTTGGATTGTAAATGTGAAAATTTGGTGTTGATACAATGCGCTTGCTTCTTGAGAAATCTCAAATTGAAGCGTGAACTAATTTGAGGAAACTTTCAAATTACTCAAGCTATTAATATTTCGTAAAATTACACTCCAGATAGTCGCTTAAGTTATGAAGATTGAAGGATGACCTTTGATTACGTAGATTGTCAGTGTTTGTGGCATGGTAGTGATTGTTATTTTTTGAGTCACTTGTTCATACACATAGAGATAAGCTCGATTGTATTGAGTTTGTCGTGAATGAATGTTGTTAACATAATGTGTTATTTGTCATGATATCTTGCTAAATTTTCTACGAGAGTGATTATTTCATAACTTGTAATGCAGATTTGTATTATTGAGAACTCTTGCTAAGGTTGTACGATCAAAGATTGCGAGAGTTCTAAAAGATGATGGAAATTCATGGAAATTCAGAAGCAATGTAAGACCGTATTAACAATCATCTGATATTTCACTGATTTTTATTACACTGGGTAATTATTTTGGGCAATGATGAGTCGTTTAAAAATCAATGTTCTTGTATAGTTGCTTTTTTCTTCTTGTTTGCGTGTGAGTGTAAAGCGTATCCTTCATGGATCTCCTACTGTGAACAGAAGTTAGCGACGAGCAGCAAGCTATGCAGCAACGTTGATTAGGATAATACGTGGCTCAATTTGAACAACAGAAACAGAATTTCTTGTTTAGGTTGCTCAAATACCTGATTGCCTGTTGCGCTTTGTTTGTGAATGACGCTTGTTCATTGTAGAAAATGAAGATCCTCAGAAACAATGGGCCATTTGTGCTCAAAATTATTTCACAAGGCCAATTTTGAAGAGAAACCATTCATTTAAGACTTTCTACTTCAAAGAACTTGGAGAATGTTTGCATTTGTTCATCCATTGCTCATCTGATTAGTTGTAAAATTGAACCTGTTGAACTTGATCGACCAAGTTTTACTCTCGTTCATTATGATGAATCATGAAACAATTCAGGCCTTTTTACCTATCCTTATAATATTTCAACAGTTTTCTCCTTGGGCGTTTCATTGATCATCTTGATTAAAAAAGGGAGAAAATTCTGTTCCTCAGTGGTTTTCAATGGTTGAAAAAGTTTTGGTCATCCAAATTTAATGCGTTGATTAGTTGAGCGATCGTCTATCGTTATCAGTTAGGCGGATGTGATAGTGTTATTTTCACGCAAGGTCGAAAGCATGAGTGACCCTGTCTTCACATGACATCCATGTTTTGGACAATATCCCCGAGAGGTTGGAAGGCAATTTAGATGGAAATAGCAAACAAATCACGTTGTTGGATTTCAAATCATTCTCAAGCCACGCCCGAATTTTCCAATGAACTCGGTAAGAGTGTCGATTGGCTACAATTTTCCTAGGAGGAAAGTGAGTGTCTTCGACCGATTTTTAGGAAGAGATCTTGAAAACACTTCTCAGCTAATGGTACATTATACAACGCCAGAATAACTTGTTCCCTAACCGCTGCAGTACCTTCATCGCTTGGAAGAATATCATTGCCAATTCCCGTCATTTGTCCCTGTCGTATGCATCATAAATAATGTGAACTGAGTTGACCTTTTTGGTATAAAGTACAAGTTGTGTCGCACCTAGAGCATGTGCGCTCAACTAATATTTGAGCATTCTACTCGCATCTTGGCACATCACAACAAAGGAAATCTCCTCATTGTACTGGTTTCACCAAATGAATGGGTGCGAGAACTAACAAAATCGACATTCTCGTCAAAAATGATAACAAGTGTCTCTCTGTCTGTCATAGAAGTCCGCGTGTCTATTCAGTTTTGACTATAGTTCCATCAACATCGTCTTCACATACCAAACCAAATACATCTGCATCTAATAGTTTCCGTCGGTGTATAAGGCGTCCTTTATTTTTGAATTGCATAAAAACTCCTCTTGTTTATTCGTTACAGAAGTAGGATGTTCAGTCGAACGAATAAGGTCTAAACTGAGGCAATCTATTGATATTCTATTTGATGAAAAATGTTGAAATCGTGGAGGGTTGTGATGATTTACGGGAGTCGGTAATGGTGTTCTACAGAAGTCAGTCAAGCGCTGAAAGTATTGCAATAGTTGGAGAATAAGTCCAAGTGAACTCTTGTATATTATTTTGGTGCACTCGAACCATCCAGTTATTCATTTATTCGTAGGCATCTTCTATTTTGTAGGTAGTTTTTCTCAATCACGTGTACGCTAATGTAATACGAGTAGAATACATATATTATTAGTAGACTACTATTATTATTTGCCCCTGAGGGTAGACCTGTTTTCTCGGAACTTTCCCGAACATGACTAAGTAAAACAATGGGTCTCCTTTTTTCTTCTTGAGAAATCGTGATTTTTCCTGAGTATTCAGCAGTACTGGCTCCTCTATCCTGAATCTTGCCAGCACTTCTCGGTGTTTTACTTAGCCGGTCCATGAAATACACCGCATTCTTTAGGAGCACCAGAGCACCATAGCTCAAAATCCCTCATTATTTGAAAACAGATCGAATTTAACTACGTAGTATTCTCTTACGTGTTGTAAACCTCGATTTCCTGTCCGGAAGGACGTATCTTAGATTAGAGAAAACATTAATTCTAGCGTTTGCTAGCCGACAAGCGATTTCAGTGTTGTCTTTGCGGTGACTCCTAATCATGACTCCGAAATACGTAATTATGAACATCAACCTGCTGTAGCATCTGCCCTTCTTCTTCGATATGTATAATTTCTTTCTGCTTATTCTCTTTTTTATGACAGTTACTTTTGTTTCTGAAGTGTTTATAGATTATGGTCGCGAAAGTCCTCGAATTTGCCCGAATCTACTCTTTTGACTTGTACTTACGCAGACTATTTCCCACTACGTCTTTCCTGTGTACAGTTGACGTGGTATAGTAGGTACAATCTTGTTTCGTCTTCAACACACTCTTGAATTATTTTCCTATTAGAAAAAACCGAAACAATCATCTTTGTTCCTCCGCATTGAACAGTCTTTTACGAGATCTTCGAGGGAGTTCAAAAAGTGGCCAACAGAAAGTCGATCCCGTTACATATACCGTCATATTATGTATTGGGTGAAGCGGGAAAGAAGTGAGCGTGAGTAATTGATTAAATCCTTCTGTAGGTGAACATTGAAAGAAATGAAGTTTATCCAAGTCCACATTTTAATTCAATTTACTCTCTCCCACAATTTCTTTCTTGAATGTGCAAATGATTCTTCCCCTGATGAGATTGAAACTTTGCGGGTATTGCTTCAGCTTTTGGATGAACACCGTTCTCAATTTTTACTTGTGGATCTTATTCTGATGTGACGTACAAGATTTCTTGTATATAGCATAGAAAGCACCGCCGCTTTGGTAGTGAAAAAGTTGGAAAAATGTCGAAATTTGAAAAAGAGAAATGAATTAGGAGGGATTGTTGCAATTTTTATTTTTCTTTCTTCTTGGTTCTCCCCCTGATTTGATTGAATCGTTGGTTAAATTGCTCAAACTTTCAGATGGAATAATGCTGAAAGTTTGGTACGAATTTCAATAAGAATCGTGACATACTCACTGTTTTTTTTTTTCTACATCCAATACAGTAAATATTATTGGTATTGTCAAAAATGGAGTATTGTCAACAGTCCGAAATTTTTGAAATATCTAGAAAGCTAGCAAGGCTACCTCTTGATAGGCAAGATAACTTCGAAATCCATGTATCTACATAACACACATAGCTGGCGCCGCCCCCGCTAGTTCATCCGTAATTTTAAATGATCAGGTTTTTTGTCTCGAAAATGATTGTAGAAAAATCGCTTGCAAAAAGGACATCACTTTTGCCGAGTAAAAAGTCAATCACATGAAAAAGTATGTAAAGATAATGTGTGAGTATCAATCAAGCAAAAACTTGACAAAATACTTCGCTAATTATTCATTTCATCGGACTCGTGCAAGATCCATTTAAGGCACCCACTATAAACGTTGATTTTTTCTATCGTATTCGGTTGCTTGTAAGAAGTTTTTACAGCCAATACACGATACATTACCTTAGGGCAGCATAACTCAAACTGGAGCAGCCCTTACGGCTTTGTACGCATATTTTCTGAATTACTGAAGAACCACTCGCCCAATCGTCGATGAGTACGTAGTAACAGCTCTGTTTTGGCGAATGTAAGTTACCTTCCAACGCTGCATTTGTGTAAACAGTAGTGGTGCGGCTCCGTAGTATAGCTGTGATTAGCTGATTAGTATTTTCTTGATTGCTCTTGGGTATTCAAGAACCTTAATGTCATGCAGCGTATTGCAGTGCAGTACGCTTAAATTTACGAAATTACGGAACCTTTGCATCATTGCACTATACAATAAAATGGCGTGCAGTACAGTTGAATCCGCACAATACTGAGTGAACTAAACTGTCATTTATATTTAATTAAGTGAATTAATTCAATGAAATGATGTAACCGCGAAATTAAAATCAGAACGCGAGCGCGCTTTCGGTGGTTGCCATTATCTAACTAAAATAACGAATGAGAAACAAGATGAAAGAAAAGAGAATCATGTATTAGAGAAACAGGAGCAAAGACGAGGAGGCAAGAAAAGGAAAGAACACACGGCAGAGTCGAGGATTCACAGGAAACAAACAACGAACCATAATTATGAAGTTCCTACCCCCGATTCGATGAGTTCCTCTGTCTATTGAACTAACTGGTTGGCCCCTAATTTCTGTAAATTCAACAAGCAAATGTTCTTCTTCCCTGATGGCATCCCATCGGGGTATCTCATTTTTGAGATTCCTATGAACTCGATCGAGTGTCCTGTTTTCCTCTGGCAACGCGTTACTTCAGCACCTAGTTTACCTGGTGCAAATATGTTGACGATGTTGTTTGCCTCCAGAAAGGTCCTACCTCACTCCTCCAGGATTTCTTGACTTTCTTAAATTCTCAATTTCATACTATATCTTTTACTATTGAGCTACGGAGCAGTTCTAACGATTTTTTAGATTTATCCGTTTCTATAGAGAGGGGAAGGCATAAGTTTTCTCAACTTTGTAAGCCTACTGCTACTGACCATCATTGATTGGTTTCTCCTTGTCCCACGGATCGTAAGTTTACCGCTTCGTCATTAAGTGCCTTGCCCAGGTAATAGGTTAATTCTATCAAGTTCGATATTCAAGGTGTTGTCCGCAGGAAATTATTGTTGGAAGCTCTGGATGCCACACGTATTTTTTTGTGGATCAAAGCTAAGTCGATACGTCTGCTGAACCTTGAGTTTTTCCTCTGAATTGATACCTCTAGAGCTCCGTCCTGCTTTTTAAAGTGTCTATCAATTGACGACTCTACTTTTCCAACAGAAAGTCCCCATCCCTCCTCCTCTCCGTCCCCAAAAAACCCTGGGTGGTACTTCTGGTAAAGATCTCATCTTCTTTCTTGTTTCTTCTTGTCCCTGTATAATTTCATTCTCTCGTTTCCTCGTGATTTTTCCTGTCTCTTTTCTTTCATCTTATTCCTAATTTGTTTTTTTCGCTTAGTAATGAAAATTGTCAGAAGCAAGCTTACGCTCTAGTTTTAATCATGCGATGTATTCATTTTAAGAAGTACTGTTCAGTATTGGTCAATAAGCAATAACTTGCCTTCGTGCAGTAATCCACTATCACTTCAAAGTTCAAACCAAAACGGAATGTCAAGAGAGGAATAGAGGTCGCTGGAACCTGTGCGCGGCGACAGCATACTACTTTGAATGGGCTGAAAATACCAAATTACTGGCAGTGGACATCGACACCAGCGAAGGAAGTACAGTCGACTCTACTTCGAAACACTGTAATATTATGATAGGCGCGCTGGACTGATAACCGCGAGACTACTTCTTGCTTGTTTGCAGAACTGCTTTGCTGAGCCGAAGTCGTTAGCTAGCTGATGCAATCACTTTAGCCATTTGTTATTCAAGTTGGAACTACCGACAGATAATTCTTTCTCTCCCCCATCCCTCACCCCTTCACTTTTGAGTGATCCCTCCCCTACTTTAAGCCGTCAGCTTTCAACTTATAGCCGTTAGTCATTCTATTTTGCATAAAATTCAATTATTCAGCTTTTTGCTAGCCAATGATTCTGAATTAGCCGTTAGCTGATAGCCGCAGCCAAACGATTTGAAGGGTTAGCTTTTAGCTAAGTTTTCAATCAATAGAACTTGTCAAGCAGCCCTGGTTATTTGCCTGTAAAAGCTCCGCTAGGAGCGCTCTTTCCGCGCTACACTGAAAGGTGATACTATGTAATAGTCCCACATGAATAACAAACAGATGATTTTGAAGGTTCCTCACTATTTAATTGATGAATCGATTTTTAAAAAATAAGATATACAAAAGTTAGGGTCGATAGTTGAAAATTTGTCGAGAATATTACAAGGAAGAAGAGCTGGAAGAAAATAATTGTGTTGTAGTCATTATTTCTCACATCATCACCGTTGATGGCAAGCTTTGGAAAAATTCTGTATAGCAGCGCACTCCCTGCCTTTATCGGCGAATACCTGTAAAATCACAAGACAGCAATCTCGCATCGCTGCGTATGCACTGGGCAGAATGACTTGAATATCATTGCGTTTGGTGCAAGTGGTTCTTTATCCTGTTCTTCCTTCCTGTGCGTCAAGTGATGCCTACAGCCATGACTTGACTTTTAATAAGAACTTTCATCTGAAATTTTTATTTATGAGTAACGCAAATGTGGGGCAAAAGTTTTGAGTCGATACTAAGTAAAGCGGGTTTCAAGTTGTGAGACGATAGAGAGACAAACTTTCTGTTCTATAAATTTAGATATTTATAGATCCATTTACTTACATATGAAATTTTCTTGTCTGTGGAACTCTAAAACTAATTCATGGTTTTTTTTGGAACTTGGTAGATGGTAGTGCTATAGCTGGAGATGTGCACCTACAAAAAAAAATCTTTTTGCAATTTACGTTCATCCATGATGAACATACTCGAAAGAGTAAAATAACGTTTTTGATTGAGGAAAATAGGGAACCTAATTCATGGGAGTCATGAACAGACAGGGTTAACCTTGTTAATTTTATTTAATAAAGCTTGAACTTTGTTCCTCACCATCCGTCGAAATTTTTCCAAGTCCTCCTCTTATCACCTGTAGCTTAGAAATCGAACCAAGTCCCACTTTCTGCCAGACAGTCTTTTTTTCTGAGTTCCAAGTCTGTCGTCATTTTTCTCGATTTCCTCCCCCTTTCCCTATAAAACAAGTCCTCTCTTGGAACAAATCATCTACAAGAACCGCAATAAATAGACACAACTGAGCGCTTTTGGCTGAACAGCCATTCTTCAAGTATAGAAAGGGTGTCTATTCATTGTGGTTCTTGATTCGTTTTTTACTTATTTGAGTATGTTTATTACGTGCACCTACAATTTGAGGATTGGATGAGTAATTATTGAGGTATAATCATCAAAAATTTTTCACTTCTATGACTGAGATGATTTAATGAATTTCCTCAAAATGCGGTCAAGTTGTAGTTCTATGTGTGGAATTATTCTACTGCAATTTTTTCAGTATTTGGTGTTTAGTCCTTGAGATTTACTGGATTTGAGGAAATTGACTCGTGCTCAATCTTCTCGAAATTTCTTGCTTCCATTTCAACCACTTGTAGCTGCTTACAGCCGCTCATGTCATGAGAAATGGATTTTTTCATCCTTTTATCTGCTTTCATTGTGATGAAGAACTTTCTTTTGTTGGGCTTTTTCTTTTATTTTTAGTCACACTCAACAGTCAAAACCTCGAATTTAAAAATCCATACATTTAAAATTGAGGACAGTTTTTCAATCTTCATCAAGTATGCTGCGAGACTACCTCGGATTTCTACATGAGTTCTTTGTGTAGACTCAATTTATAGTAGTTCATAATTGATTTAAGGCGTCTCTGGAAATGGGAATATAGTTTTGAATTTGGGCTAGCTTTTTCGAGTGAGATTTGAGGTCCAGCCTATGAGTGAACCAAGCGTAAGTGATGTATTTGAGGAGTGCTAATCCAAGTAAGCTAAACTTATTTAATAAGTTATAAAGGGTATTTCAAGAGCTAGAGGAAGGGTGCAAAATTCGAAGAGAGACATGGTAATACCTACGTCAAAAGAATATACCTGGTACTATTAGGAAAAATAAATTCTCTTTTCCTCTCATTATAGAAAATTTTATTCACTTCTTGACCTCAAAGCTTCATCTTCATGAAGCGATCTTGAATAATTTGAACTTGTAACCCCGGATTAAAAACAATTTTGATTTTTGAGCGGTGTATTAATGGAGAAGATGTGGAAATAGATTTTGGAAAAATTGACGTGGATTCTTTTCCGTGAGTCTCTCAGTATAGGTACTCACGGACAATATAATTGAAATTTTATTCAGCGGAATGATCGCATTCCCAACTGTATTCAAAATTGTGGAATGTTTATCGTCTACTCATTTCCATGATATAATAATTTTTACCTCATCATTTTGATTCATTCTTATGACTTGATTCTTCATTCTTCTTCTTTTTATTCATTTCCTTATGTTGGATAATTTTTCATTGGAGACTTTTTTGAAATTTTACTAGAGGACAGTATTAAGGATTTATCAACCCCAGCAAAAAATGCTTTTACTGGATTATTCCTAAAAAAAATTGTCGGAAGAAGTGTGTTACTTGTCGCGCAATTCAAACCTTTTATTTTCTCTTTTTCATTGTTTGGTTCATTCTCTCTTGTATTTTTTCAATGCCCTTGTTTTTACTTCATTTTTTGAGAAGTACACCTTTTTTTTTGGTCTATACCCTCCCAGTAGTTGAAATAAGTTTTCAGATCATTAATTCTCATCTCTGTCATATCATCTTCGACGTTTTCTGACTCATTTCTTTTCCATCTGGTGGTTCAAAATGCGGACACGGATATTGATAATTTTATGCAGAGTATTGCAGCCGGAAATTTCAGCTTCCACTTACAACCTTGAACAGTATGGCTTTTGGCTTTTCGAAAAATTCAGCTGTTTTTGGCTTCTGCCTTGATTTAGCTGATTTTAGGCTGATCAATGTTCTACAGGATTGGGTGTACAAACGAAACGATCAAGAGAATTGGGGCTGCAGATCTTTTGGTTTTTAGAACCTGACATAGAAGAAATCTAGATCGCTTGAGCCGTACATCCAGGTAGGAGAAAGAGCATTGGATCTTTCAAAAAAAAAAAAACGAAGAGACCTGGATACTGAGCCGCATGGCGATTCAGTCTCGTTTCATTTTTTTCTTGCTTTGTTTTGAGCTTCAGCTTGGTTGATATTATTACTTTTCTAAGATTCCAAAACGAATTCAATGTACGTGGCATCCCACGTCTATTGTTTTCAAATTGAGCTTGTTTTTTAATTGTCAAAAACTTATGATTCTGGTTGGAAATGAAACTGTACCATTCCTTTTCACAAAAATATTATGAATATGTTTTAAAATGAACACGTCGAAGTATACCTCGTATTAGAGTATTATTATCAAATTTTGGTGAAATATACTCCAGAAATTATTCGAATTAATTATCTATGAATGATGAAATTACTGACAATAATATTTCATGACTCCCACTGTAAATTTGTGAAAAAAATAAGTAGAAAATGCTATATGGTAACAATCGTATTGCTGTGGAAGAGCAGCAGCTGTTACTGTCCATTATTTATATTATGAAAAAAAAAAAGGAATGGGAGTTGTGAAACAGAACGGGTGGGGATGTTCAAGAGGTATGAAAGACGGTTAGACCTTGACATATACGGCCAGCTGCTACTTTTCGATGCAATACGATGTATCGCTGGAGAAATGACAAGCAGAACACTGCCTAGGCTTGAGAATTTTCGTTGTACACGTTTATAGAACGTGAAGATGAACACTGTTACCATGGAAACGGGATTACTTGTTGGATGTCTGGTACTAAAGAAGACAGATCGAAGAAGCGAGAACTACAACATTCTGAGCAACGAAGCTCAGTATTTTAATGAGTAGTTAATAAACATTATCTTCACGGGACAAGAAGTGAAAACCTGATTCGAGATTCGTGTGAGCTCTAATATTTTCGCTTACGAAATTGCTTTCTAAAAAACACTGAAAAAATTCGATTCAAATATCATTTCTTCATCATGAATAGAACTTTCCTCTTAACATGTTCCTCTTGCGTTGTTCGGATCACTTTATTCATTTTCCAACTGCAATTTAGCGTTAGCTAGCGTATGCATCATTTCAAAATAAATGAAGAACGAAGAACTGTACAATCGAAAATAACGAGAAAGTATATTGGCACTGATGTCACTACTTTGGAAACAACCGCGCTCTTACACTTTGGAAAATCAAAATTACTCTTTTTGTTGGAAATGAGCTCATCTGAAAGGAATTTCAATGCTCCTTCAATTACGTTTTCAGTACTCGCGATTGTTTTCAAGATATTTCGAAAAAAATCGTCATGATTGCCATGTATCGCTCGCCGTTTTTCAACTCATAGTTTTTCTCATCAGTAAATGTCTTTGTCGTTATAAATCGTATAGTCATCACAAACGGCTGTTTACTATTTTGTTTTATATTTAAATTGTTGACCTGAGCATTGAAACCAACTTCAACTTAGATCACCTTTGAAAAGGTGACGAGAAGAAAAACAATTATATTTTTTGTGGAAAAGAACTAGTTTAGGTATTTCACAATTATACGTCTTCTACAGAGAATCTGTAAATTTGCTTCACCTGTGACCTTCCTATTGAAATTTTCAGCTATGAATTTAATATTAAATAGGCTGATAATCCAGGACAATTCTTCATAATATTCGTTTTTGAGGAAGTCGTACAAATTTTTATTCTTCTTTTTTTTTTTTTTTAGCTGTCAGAAATTGAAGTCGGGTGGGCCAAAAGTTGATTCATAAAAAAAATTGTATACGAAATGCATGTGTATGAGGCTAAAATATCTCATATTGAACGGTTCACTGTCCGCAAAAGAAAAAAAAAATTGTTGAACACTCGGAAAGAACCGCAACATGCCACAACAAGGGTCAAGTAGTTTTTCAGCCTCATATGAAGGCCTTTCATACTCGTTTTTTTTTTTCTTTCTTTCTTTTTTCTTTTTTTTGTGAACTAACTTTTGGCCCACCCACCAAAAAATCTTGGCTCACAAATTAGTTCTGATACATACTAAAGACCTCTATATTGTGGACGGTACCAGTGGTCGGATTTTTGGCCCAGAAAAGGAGCAAAAAGAGATGGTTGTGTTAAAACACATGCAATAACGCTCCACCGTTCTCACAAACTTTTGTGTTGATGACATCACGTCGGCACTTGCAGACAAAGTTGTAAATTACAAAAACATAAGCTACTGAGCTCTATTACGCTGGTACTTATTGATTGTGCCGTGCAGTCGCCGAATAATTGAGTGGTATGATTTTTGATATTCAAATTTGTTCAACGAACTTCCGAGTCTTAGGTCGAATGCAATAAACGAAGTTTGGCAACAAGCAACAAGAAACGGGTAGTTTGGTGATGAAGTCGCTACTCACCATCAATGTCATTCAAAGTGTCTCAACAATGACTGAAATTTTGACAACGTTGATCAGAATAACACGACTCGATTAGGACAGGTTGCACAAAAACCAGATTGTCAACTTTTGTTCGCTGTAGGAGACCCCCTACATTTTGCCCTTCAATTGTAATTTTAAAAATTTTGTATTTTTCAGGTATTTCTGGCGTGAATTGCGAAACAAAAAATGATTATTGCCTGGGAAACTTATGTCAAAATGGAGCTACTTGTGTTAGTGGAATTAACTCATACACTTGCCAGTGCCCACCTACGTATACTGGAAATCGCTGCCAAACAGATATAGATGAGTGTTCATTGAAGCCAAGCGTTTGCGCTAATGGAGCCACTTGTACAAATTTGGTTGGCGGTTATTCATGCATATGTGTGAATGGATGGACAGGGACTGATTGTTCAATAAATATTGATGACTGCGCGAGCACTTCTTGTTTCAATGGTGCTACCTGTATAGACCGAGTTGGGAGTTTCTATTGTAAATGCAGTCCTGGGAAAACAGGTTTGTTGATGTCCGAATTTTTCATGTATTTATTCTATCCTAATGCTTTTCTGTCCTCAATTTTAAAAAAAATGAAATAATTTTGAGTTTAGATGAAAATGTTGTGTGCGGTATACTTGCGTACGCTATGTTTCTAAGTACAAACAATTTTTTAATAGAAATTGCTGCAGAACACATAATACACGTACAATAAAATAGACACAGGGATAGGGTGAGAGCAAAGCAAATGAGCCCCGCGAAGCCATTCAGCTTCATATGCAATATACTAAACTTATACCAGCTAAGAATGAGATTGGACAAGCGGAAACCCAACTTACAGCATTGTAAACGTGAAACTTGAACTTTCTGCATTTGGCTCTGCCAGAAGATTTTCTGCTGGTCATCTTCTCGGAAAAATTGGCTCAAATTGATTCAAAAAACCTTTCTTACCCGTCGTCCTGCCGTTTATCTATTTACAAATTATTTTCGATCTATTTTTTAAAACGAAAAATCCTAAAGAGTCGAAGATTTTTCAATCGAAATTAAATTGATATGTTGATCAAAATTGAATATTTCTATAAAACAAGCACTTGAAATTTTTGTCTCCCAAACACTCACAAAATTTTTTAAAAAACAATAGGTTAGGTAAATTACGACAAAAATGCATTGTTACCGTGAAATCATTGACTCTCCATAATTCAGCCCGTCATTATTATCATAATACCCTTTGGGGCTAGTTTTATGATACCGAGTCATTTTATAATCCCAGTTTATTCTCTCGAATATTGAGGGATTGTTGGTCAACGCGAGAGTTTATTCCGTCACGTGACGTTAACTTGGTATTGTAAAACTGGCCCTTGGTAACTCTCAATACCTAAACCTTTATTCTCATAAAAAGAGTGTAAACAAGTTGATATTTTGATAATGCTACAAGTTCGCTGTTTACTGAACAATGGTACTTGAAAATTTTTTAGCATTGGTTCAATTTTTTGAGGCATTATAATATCATCATGATTTTTCCTTTGCCAAGCTTTATATCGGTACATATATGTATGTCATATATTGTTACAGGGCTTTTGTGTCATTTGGATGACGCCTGTACTTCAAATCCATGTCACAAAGATGCTATCTGTGATACTAGTCCTATCAATGGTTCCTACACATGTTCATGTGCTCATGGCTATAAAGGTATCAACTGCTCTGAAGATATAAATGAATGCGAACAAGGTATGTTGAAATAGAAAATTCTGTTTCCAATGTTGAAATATATTCTTAGTACTTAATGTAGAGGAGTTGAGTGTACCTCTCCATTCACTTCTTATGTTTCTCTTGGAAAAATCTCATTCCATAGATAGTTGGTACTACTCACCACACTATAGGTTCTTCTAGGAAGAATTGCAATGGTTCTCACTCCAACTATACTCCTATCTTTAGGAAACAGTCTACAGTCCTAGAAATACACGTTCATGTTGGAAATTTTAAAAATGATTAATATTTTCAGTGCGATATTGATAGAGAATTGAAACTGACACTGTAACATGTGGTGTAGTTGGAAGGTCACATTCAATGAAAAGAACAGTATTCAGCTACTTACGCTAACTTTATTTTGCATTCACGAAAAGTATTGTACAATACCCTGTTGGGGTTGCCGCAATGTCTATGTTGAAGAGATGCAGAGGAAAGGCTTGATTTGAATTGCGACAATTATACTGCTCTTGCCTGTTATGGATGATGATCAGCTGACGTCATTCATGGAAGGAAATCGCAAACGCCCTATGAAATGCAGACCGCAGAGATCAGTGATTTCAGCCGGGCTGATTTTTACGCACAATTTCCCATAGGAGAATACTTTTGTTGACAAATACATCGAAAATTACGTAAAAATAGTTGTTGAATTATGGCTTTAAAGAAAGTTTGAAGTCTCCATTTTATTTTTAACAATATTTTATCCCTAAGATATTCATGATTTTTGATGTACTGTATTCAACAACAGAAGTCAACCAGAATTCTCTTATGGGAAATTGTGTGTAAAAATCAACCCGGCTGAAATCACTGATCTCTGCGGTCTGCATTTTGTAGAGCGATTGCGATTTCATTACATGAATGACGTCACGCTGATTAACATCTATTTCAAAAAATGTAATCAGAAGTTCAATTGTATGTTAGAATGGAGTAGAGTATTGAAACAGTAAGGCAATACAAGTGGTGTGTGATTGCACTTGTAACAAATTACGTGGAAGACTTTGTCTTGATGATTGTTTTTGCATATCAATGTAACTATGTTGGAAAAATTATTCTTAATAAGACTCAACACAAGTAAGTTTGTCTGCCATTATTCTTCTCAAGGCGTAACAAATTACGTGGAAGACTTTGTCTTGATGATTGTTGTTTTTGCATATCAATGTAACTATATTGGAAAAATTATTCTTAATAAGACTCAACACAAGTAAGTTTGTCTGCCATTATTCTTCTCAAGGCTGAAAACAAGAATTTCTTTTGTTCAACTTGTATTTTCCAAAAGGAAGTAATTTTATATTAGCTTTATGGATTTTTTGAAGTTGCAATGACTAGCAGGATTCATTAGGTCAATCTTCAATTTATCATCGAAAAATGATGATAATGTAACATTATTGATGATTTACTTTTGAACTGAGAATAATAGCGAATTTCATTTGCCAACCCTTGTCACACCTTGCCGCAGGGTGCTTGTTTCATTCTTGAATCATATAATAGATGGACCGAGCATTGGCCGTATAGACGTATGTTACCTGTTAACGCCAGGACATGATAAGAAAATGAGGATTGCCGGACCTTGTTTACATTTCTTTGGGTGTGGCAGGTGAACGCGCGGAGGAATGAAATACACTGTATAGCCTCTATTTCTCTGCAGTTGACCGCGCTGCCTATGAAAAGTCCGATAATCCTCATAGAATATTCATCACTGTATGCTTGGTCCATTTCTTATATGGTCTAAGGTTTCACTCACTTCATTGACTGTACACTTACCAGACAGATACCCGCATTGTCAGAAAATCAGTCATTTTGTTGGATACAACCGCATAGATGCGCTGCGTTTCAACCATCAGAGTAAAAGAAGTAGAGCATTGTTCTCTCCACAGGTTCTCGCTGTGTTACACCTACATTGTAAGAAGCAGCGTCCAACAAAGTGACTATAACTTTTCCACTATGCGAACATTTGTCTGGTACGTGTATAGTCTATGCTCGCTCGTTGTATCTTCCAGTATCTTCTTGATAAAGAACAGTGACTTGTCCATTGACTATACACGTACCAGACAAATACTCGCATTGTTAGAAAAGTAGTCACTTTGCTGGATACTGACACCAGAGTGTGCTGCGTGTTAACCAGCAGAGTGAGAGAGACAAAACATATCTCCCTCTTTCTTACACCAACGTTGTAACACGCAGCACATTCTGGTGTCAGTATCCATCAAAGTGACAACTTTTTTAACAATGCGAGTATCTGTCTGATACGTGTGTAGTCAATGGACTTGTCCAAAATGTTGAAGAGTTTTTGTGAGATAAAGTTGATAAAAGTAGCTGAATACTGTTCTTCCTCATTATGTAAATTAATTAATTTTACCAAGGGAACATCATCTCTCATGTTGTTACTTTTTCTTTATTATTCTTAATTTTTGGTACTTTTTTAGGGTCACCTTGTGAACATGATGGTATTTGCGTAAATACACCCGGCTCTTTTGCTTGTAACTGTACGCAAGGTTTCACAGGTCCGCGATGTGAAACAAATATCAACGAATGTGAATCACACCCATGCGCCAATGATGGTTCATGCCTAGATGATCCAGGAACTTTCCGCTGCGTCTGCATGCCAGGTGAAAATATTTCCAGCTTTTCCTTTATTGTAGTGTTGGATAGTTATATTATTGGTTTGTGATGAGTAATGGAAGCTCATTAACACATCCCCCTCCCCCCCCCCCTCAAGAATCTATGGAAAAACAATTCTTCTGGGAGTGAATATTATGTTTCCACCAATCAATAACAACAATGAAGCATGCTTTTGATTGCAAATATGGAAATATGGGTACTTAGGTACTTCTGTTTGTGATATACTGTATGACTTATCTCAGTTTATTAAGAATTGTTATTTCGGGATCTGAAATGGAGCTCCTGCTAGTTGCATCATGGAAACTTCTGTTTCTTCTGTGTATGCTCCAATCAAAAAGGAAAGAAATGATGATTATAATAATAAGTACAAGAATGAAAGCATATAGATGAATCAGTAAAAATTCTTCAAAATATGTTTTATACATAAAATCTATTTTGAACAAGAGAAAAAAACATTGTTCTTTCTGTGAAGAAACATTTTTTTGCAACCCTCATCAACTTGTTATAAAGTTCATTGCAGGTCATTTCACAATGCAATATTTGTAGGGCTTTTAACTAAATCAATTTCTAACCAACAGCGGGAATTTCTGGCAACAGTGCAATATTCAAACGGGCATAATTGGCTGCCTGGGTGGCCTGTTATGCCCGTTCTGCCAGTTCTTCTCAAATGAATAGCAGGCATAACGGCCAACGTGCCACAAGCCCGTGACAACGCTTTATGCAGCAAACAGTAAAGTTTTTATCTGTTTTTCTATTCTTTTGATATAGTTACATTTTTATTTTACTTATTTTTAATATTTCTTCTTCTTTTCTTTCTTTGTTTGTCCTCTTTTTTTTTGTTTTTTTTACTCAACACCACCCTGCAATTATAAATAACTTGGTAAAAACAAAAACCTACAAAAGTTGACATTTATCTCATGAATTTTTAGCCTTTTTTGTCATATTTTTGTCCGCTTGCCGAATGGGTGGGCTACCAGTTATTCCAGTCTGCTTGAAATTTTTAATGGGTATGACGGACAGTGGGCAGCGCTTCAATTCAAAATAACGGGTTATAGACAAGCGAGCAGGGGTAACAGAAACAAAACGGGTACGGGCACTGCCCAAAAAGCTACCCGTCATTTGGAAAGCCTTGAATATTTGAGAACAATCAAAGATTTTGCACAAGATTATTTCAATTTTTAAACTTTACATAATTGGTCTTCAATTTGTTTTGTTCAATTTTGTTCTTCTTTCTGGTAAAAAGATTTTGTTATTCTCGTTTTCATTTTTGTTTTCATAACTTTTGTGAAAAATGTAATTCTGCTCAAAATTTTCGAATTTAGTTCTTGGTTCATTCCTTGTAAACTCCATTGTCAAATGTTACTTCGTACTACTCGTATGTTGTTCATGTTGTACAGTATTTTACCTTGCTTTCATCAATAGCTCCAATATATAAGAACATAACACAACATGCTAGTCCAGTTGTAGAATTCCCACCACTCAGAAACTCCAATTCAGAAACGAACATTATGCAGATCTCGTGAGTTCTTGATGTATGAAGTAAAGTGTGTTTGTATGTTATGAAACAGGACTATTTATTAACATACTGTTTTTTAAATTTGCGTTTTTGGATGTACGTGCAACTAAGAAGATCCCACTTGTGTGGTATTGAGTTGAGCTCAGATTGGGAAACTAGATAAAATTTCTGATCCAACGCACCAAAAAGCTAGTCTCGGTCAAAAATTCATCAAGACACGCGCTTTTGAAGTTGAAACTTGAAGAAACCTGTTTGGGGAAAAACGCATTTGAAGTTCTGCAACCCTGTGAATTAAGAGGGGAAAATACGATTCACTCATGTTCAACATAGGATTAGTCTCGAGAACTGCGATGAAAGGTGAACGGCGTTCAAAAGAGCAGTTCCTTTCATAAAAACAATGAAAATCCCAAAATTGATAATTTTGTCCATTTTTATGTATTTTTGCTGTCGCGCAAAAACTAATACCTCATATATGGGACCTTAGACGATATAGTAACATAGACCGCCGATACAATGTGTAAACGACGTTATCAGTTGTCGGAAGACTGGAGGTCTAGAAATAAGACGGTGGGTTTTCAAGAAGACATTTCGGTAACCCGCGGTGTAAGAGGATGACATAGCCACGCCCATCGCGACATTTAACGCCGTTATTCTCTAACTCTGATAAAAGCCCACCTTCTTATTTCTGGCTTCCAGTCTTCCGACGTACTTCTTATCACAATCCGTAGTCTATGTTACTATATGGTCTAAGTGTGGGACCTTCTTAGTTGCACGCACACCTATATAATCCTAATGGTAATTAACATGGGAAAAGTTTGTTCACATTTTAAAGGGAGACAGCTGCAGCAGGTAGGTCTGCTTTTAATTGAACAAAGGGTGGCCGACAGTGGCGTAGTTATGAGGGGGTTTTGGGGTTACCCCCCCCCCCGAAATTTCCTTCGACATAAAGAAAAACGAGAAAAAACATAGAAAAATAAGAAAAAACGTATAATATTCAAAATTATCGACCTCAAAACCCCCCCCCCCCCCAAAAAAAAAAAAAACAAAAAAAAAATTGGTGTAGCTACGCCACTGGTGGCCGACGTGTTCACCGGGAGATGGTTCACCGACAGTTTTTCACCGAGTTACGCATTCACCGGAGGGACGTTTCACTGAAAATAAATTTTTTCATCGACTCAAAAAAATGAGGATAATTTTTGAGTACCTTCAAAAGACAACAAAAGCTGAAATGAGCGAGGTGGGCAGGAGCGGGCTCCGATGTTTCTAATTGAGCTTTAGAACTGTTATGACAGCATTTTGAATGACCTCTTCAGAACGAATAATGGGATAGTAGGGTGGCACCATACTTCCGAAGCATTGACCACAGATCACCATGAAGGTTACCTTGAAAATTTGTGGTGCTGTATCCAGAACTTTTAAGGCAGCCAATCTAAAGTTGACGTCGTGGTGGAAAATACGTTCCGATCGATGGGCCTCTTAAGTCTATTTCTGCTGAATATAAAATATTCGAAAATGATGTAGACTGCACAGAATACTAGCGTGGTGTAGCACATAACATTGCTTTTTAATCATACTTGTAGGGCTACATATCTACATTATAGTACTATTCAATTTTGATTTTTTGATTTTTTTTTCGCTCTGTATTTTTAATAAACCGCACCTCAGATTTTGTGTCGGTGAAAAATTTATTTTCGGTGAAACTTCCTTCCGGTGGTTGTGTGCCTCGGTGAAGAACAGTCGGCGAACCGTCCCCCAGTGAATCATCCGCTGGTGAAACGTCCTAAAACCTAAACAAAGTTGCGTTTTGCAATTATGTTGTCGCAGGGAAATCAGTCTTTATTTTTTATTTTTAGCCCCAAAATATTCTTTATTATGCTAAAAATCCGATTGTCAAACAAATTGATTGAATCTCAAACCTTTTATTAATCTTATGTTTTGTACAGGGTACACTGGCACTCAATGTGAAGTGGATATCAATGAATGCAAACCAGATCCTTGCTACAATGGCGGAATTTGTACTGACATGATTAATGGATTTAAATGCTCGTGTCCAATTGGTTTTACTGGCTCACGCTGTCAAACAAATATTGATGATTGTTTGAACAATCCCTGTCTCAACGGTGGAACCTGTCACGATTCTACAGCAGGCTTCACTTGCGAATGCCCAGCTGGTTTTATTGGTGCTCTTTGCGAAGTCAACATAAATGATTGCAAATCGTCTCCATGTCAAAATGGTGAATGTATTGATGGCGAAAACAAATTCACTTGTAGCTGCCATGCAGGTTTTACTGGAGCATTGTGCCAAACTCAAATTGATGAGTGTGCTAGTAGTCCATGTTTGTTTGGTGGCACCTGCATTGATGAGACAAATGGATACCAGTGCCTGTGTCTTCCTGGTACTTCGGGTATAAATTGCGAGTATAATATCAACGAGTGCTACTCAAACCCATGTCAAAATGGAGCAAAATGCGTGGATGGCATCAATCAATATTTCTGCGACTGTTCGCCTGGATTTGCTGGATCATTTTGCGAATTGAATATAAATGAATGTGCTAGTAATCCATGTGCTAATGGTGGCGTTTGTATTGACATGGTGAATGGTTTCCGTTGTGATTGTCCAAGAGGATACTATGATGCAAGATGTCTCAGCGATGTGGATGAATGTGCTAGCAATCCGTGCATGAATGGAGGAAGCTGCGAAAATGGTTTAAATCAATTCATCTGTCATTGTCCTATAGGTTATGGAGGTATGGAAGGAAAATGTTATTTCTATATTCTGTCGGTTATAAAATGATCCAGGAAAACTACCCATCTTGTTAATCATACAGACAACTGATAAGGTGACTTCTGTAAAAATTACATGGAGAGGAAAGATCATTATCTACATAATTTAGTTGGAGATTTAATTAAGAGATCAGACTTATATATTCAGAATCTTTGAGCTTCTTAGCGCTTGTTCATCAACCTTCAGTTATTAAGAAATTCTTCAATCTCAATCAGGAATACAATAATCTTAGCTCCTAGTGTTCTTTTGGGAGTCAGGATGTCAGTTAGATAAACCCTTGCTGTGTGGCATCACAGAAATCCAAGCTATTTAGAAGTGAAGTTGTGTTTGAACTTGCAAAGAATTTGCGTCTTCACTAAACCCTGCCCCCTCCCAAAATCTGCGTGAGCATGACAGTGAGATTGAACTCAACTATAGGGTCATTTAGCCTGCATGGGGGTGGGGGGTGAGAGTGGCCTCTCAAGCTAATTTGATTGGTTTTTTTTTATTTTCCTGCTACCCAATGATATGAATACATCTTCATTGAGGACAGTTATTTGGTATTATGCTAATTTAGACGCTGTGTCTTCTCTACAAGTGATTCTATGCAATGGTGTCCTGAAACATATTTTTGTCTCCAAATGGTTAAAGTCTTAATCTCCTGTTGATCGAATAAACCTACTCTCGAATTGTAGAAAATCTAGTTTATGTATTTCTTTCTGGATTATGAATTGTCCTACATGTTGTATATTTTTTAGGAAAACGCTGTGATCTCGATATTGACGAGTGTGGATCAAATCCTTGTCAGCATGGAAGTATTTGTGTTGATCGTTTGAATGGTTATTCATGTCAGTGTAAAACGGGATATACGGGTGTGAATTGTGAAGAGAATATCAACGACTGTGCTACAAACCCCTGCAAGCATGGTGGTTCCTGTATCGATTTAATAAATTCTTATAGATGCGTTTGCGAATTACCATATACAGGCTCAAATTGTCAAGATAAATTAGATCCATGCTTTCCTAACAGGCAATTATTTACATTTTCTGTTGTAATAAATTATTTCATGACAAGTATTCAGCTGTAAAAAGTACTCTCCTCTTCCATTTAGATGTCAGCATGGAGCCAGGTGCACGCCATCAAGTAATTATTTGGACTTCGCCTGTCATTGTAATGTTGGATGGTCCGGTAGGTTATGTAATGAGGACATAGATGAATGTTTGATGACATCACCTTGCCGCAATGGAGCTACTTGCCAAAATACAAATGGTTCATATATTTGTATTTGCAATCGAGGCTACGAGGGTCATGATTGCATAATCAATACAGATGATTGCGCTCAGTGTAAGTATTTCCATAATTGAATACTACTAAATCAAAAATATAAAAGATACAAGTAGTTGATGATCAAAAATTGAGAATGCAATTTGAAGAGAATACAGAAGCCATACAGGAAGATGTATTATAGTGAAATATTCTGGTGAAAGTGTCAATGGAGGAAATGAAAACAAATGAATTAAGAAGAGTAGCTGTAACAAAAAAAACGATGCGAGATCTTCTACAAGGACATTGATGACAAAAACAATAGCCCAGGTTTCTCTGACGTCATAAAGCAAATGACAATAAGCAAAACTCTACTCCTTTTGTTGATCCAACGGACAACTGCTGAGGTGACTTTGGTAAGAATAACATGGGGAGCAATGATCAGTATCCGAATAATTTGGAATGAGATTTGATTAAAAGATCAGATATTTATTTAGAAACTTTGAACTTTCCAGCGTTTGATCATCAACCTCTAGTTATTGAGAAATTACTCATTCTTTTTCACAAACACGATGATCTTAGCTCCTTGTGTTATTCTTATGGGAGTCAACATGCCAGTTGGATCAACGTTGGGTAGTTTTGCTAGCGGTTATTTGCTGTTTGGCGTCAGAGAAACTTGGGCTATTGAATTGCAAAAGATGTAGAAATTGGAAGATGAATCAATGTAAAAATGAAAAAGTCAGTAAAAGAGTTTCTCAGTTGTATTTGAAGTACGGTAATAGTAATTTCAAAAGTATTGTATTGACAAAAACTTCAAGAAATTTGAAAATTGCAAATAAAATTAACGACCTATATGTTATGAATCAGTGGAGCCGAAAAATGGTGTTGCTACGCCCCCACAATAACATGAGAGCCTTCAAAAAAGGAGTCAGAAATTGTGAATAATATCTACTCATAGAGATGATTCTACAAGGATTTGAGGAAGACTAAAAGATGCAAGAAAAACAGAGTATCGAAAAAAATATGGGTGGATTTTCAAAATATTGATGCGTGTATCAAAGATTGGGCTTATAGGTAGAGAGAGATTATTTGAGTTTGCTTCTCGTCCCCGGAAGTCCAACTAATTTTGTGCAGTTATTGGTATCTTCATGGTAATAGGCAAATTCTATTAATCAATTTCAGCTCCATGTCAGAATGGCGGTAGTTGTCTTGATGAAGTTGGAACATACACTTGTCTATGCCCGGATGGTTTCTCTGGTGAACATTGCGAAATGGATATTGATGAGTGCGAGTCTTCACCTTGTAAAAACGGAGCCACCTGCAATCAATATGTGAATTCATACACCTGCAGTTGTCCAGCTGGTTTCAGTGGAGTGAATTGTCAAACTAATGATGAAGATTGTACCGAAAGTTCATGCATGAATAATGGCACTTGTATTGATGGTGTGAATAGTTATTCTTGCGTTTGTCCAGAAAGGTGAGTAATCGCTATTTCCTCACCTTGAGATGAAAAGAGAGTTCTTTAACAATTTTCAGAATACATTCACATATTAACCTTGGCTAGCTGCTGCGGGCTGATTATATTTCAATCATTTCTCTATTTGTATCGCAAACTTTGAACGCTCGCGGCACGATACGCCTGGAGCGGCTGATTTGGAAGGAAAATGATGATACCTAGGATACATAAGGTCTCGAGAAAAATGGAAATTAGTCGAGAAGCTTGGGTTTCCCTGGGGCAGCAGGTCAAACAGAACCGTCTGATTATTCTTCAATTTTTCTCACGACCCAGTGACAAATGTAGCTAGTTCCCTCATTTGAAGTGGATGTTGTAATTTACAAGTACTGCATGTAATAATGTTTTAATCAGTAATTTTTTCCCAATTGCAGGTATACTGGAAGTAATTGCCAAATACGCATCAATGAATGTAATTCGTCGCCTTGTGCTAATGGAGGCTTGTGCATTGATCAAGTAAAATCTTATACGTGTCATTGTCCTTATGGGTATACTGGCAAGCATTGTGAGTCGTATATTGATTGGTGCTCGACTGATCCTTGCATAAACGGAGCAACCTGTCGCCAAATTCAAAACTTCTACCAGTGCTTGTGTCCCTCCGGATGGACTGGTAAAGTCTGTGACGTTGAAATGGTCTCATGCCAAGATGCAGCTGTCAGGAGAAGTGAGTAGAAAATTCTATTTGACAAGAGGGATTTCAATTTGCCAAAGTGTACTTCTATGAATGAAAAATCATGCTTGTAATTTCAATGTTGTACAAATTTCTTGATGAGATGTTCATGAAAATCCAAGGTTATAATTTTGATGTTTTACGCTCTTGATTTTTTTTTCCTTCATCAGACGTTCCTTCAAATTTATTGTGTAACAATGGTTCGTGCGAAGATATTGGCAACAGTCATCATTGTCGTTGTGACACTGGTTATACTGGCAGCTATTGTGCTATCGAAATAAATGAATGTGAATCATCCCCATGCCAGAATGGTGCGATATGCAAAGATTTAATTGGCACCTATAGTTGTGTTTGTCCCAAGGGATTCCAAGGACCGAATTGTGAACTAAATATTGACGATTGTAAACGGAACCCTTGTCAGAATGGCGGCACCTGTCACGATTTGGTGAATGGGTTCAGCTGCTCATGTCCTTTTGGTAAACTTGATGATCTTTTTTACTTCTACCTTGGCATATATTTATTAGAATACATGCTATCTAAATGCTGATTTCTTTTTTTAGGAACCTTGGGTATCATTTGCGATATTAATATTGATGATTGCACTCCAAACGCATGTCATAATAACGGTACTTGCGTGGACAAAGTTGGTGGATTTGAATGTAAATGCCCTCCTGGCTTCGTTGGTCCTCGTTGCGAAGGAGATATTAATGAATGCCTAGCAAATCCTTGTTCCGATGTTGGCACATTCGATTGCGTTCAATTGGTCAACAATTATGTCTGCAACTGCAAGTTGGGCTATATGGGTAGACACTGTGAAATTAAAGTGAATTTTTGCGAGCGCGAGTCTTGCCAAAATGGCGGTATATGTACACCTTCAGAGAACGGTTATACTTGTCTTTGCCAAGAAGGATTTTCTGGACGTAATTGCGAATTCTTTGGATATGGATGCAATCCAAATCCATGTCTACATTATGGAGAATGCAAAATGGATATAGGAGGCCGATACACATGCCAGTGTCCTGAAGGTAAAGAAGAAAGTTTTAAACGTATTACTGTGTCTATCTCATTTTCCACCTTTCATGTTCATAGTTCATTTGTAGAATGAGTAACATGCTTGAAATTTTAGGAATTGTGAATCTTTGAATTAGTAATTTGAAGTTGCCTGCATGTCTCCAACAAATCCTCATGTAGCTCTTATTGTCTGAGTGGTAGAAGTCATTTTTTTCTTTTGGATATTATTTCGAGGCCTGCTTGAAAAAGGACCTTCTAAGTCCAGAATTGAGTGTAGACTGGCAGACTGTTCAAACAAGTCCAGTTGTAGTTTAGCAGTCAGTTGAGGTTTTCACGTTTCCGTTGCCTCACTTTTCAGTTGCCTCAAGATCTCAGGTTCTTTAGGTGTATTGCCTCCTGTGAAGCTGAGACTAAACTTTTTTTGAGTCTCATCTCTGTATCTCCTCTTCAGTGAACAAAATTCAGAGTGAATAGTAAAAATTTTGATTCTATGATTTCTTTAGCAAAACAAATTTCTTAGAAGGGTTCAACTCTCTCTCATCGACTTTCAAATTTTTGTATCGTTCTCCTCCTATTATTGACCTAAATCATTTTCTTTTGTTGCAGGTATTTCTGGTCGTACTTGTGAAATTGACTCATTCAACGACTGTCACAGCAATCCGTGTAAAAATGATGCTATTTGTCACGATCGTTTTGGTGACTATGCCTGTCTATGTCAACCAAAATGGGCGGGTAAAAATTGCGATCATTATGATCCAAAATCAAAGGGTGGTTTTGGGAAATTATATTCAAATCATGTAGGTCATTGTTTGAAAATATGTATACTCGATTTTCATTAGTAACACACTCCATGTATTCGAATTTTCTATTGCTGCTGCAGTTACATCCTTCGAGGTCCGATTCAAATTCTCAATACGAGCTATTAAAGTGTGAACAGATTAACTGCTTAGCCAAAGCTGGAAACCATAAATGCGATGACGAATGCAATACTCAAGCTTGCAAATTCGATGATGGCGATTGTTCTTTGGGTATCAATCCGTGGTTAAACTGCACTGCTTCAAAGTGTTGGGAAGTGTTTATGGACGGTAAATGCAATGAAGAATGTAATAATGTGCAATGCTTATTCGATGGACGTGATTGTGAGCGCCGATTGACCAATTGCAAGTAAGTAAAATCAATATGTGCAGGTATTTCACTTTTCATAAGATCTCCATACGCCTTGAGTTTCAACCACTTTTCGATCTGTTGACTTGAAATTTTCTAAGTCATTGAAAAAGGGGTTTCAGAAAGATTCCCTTGGCTCTCTCGGCGTGGAATAGTGTACGAGAACAGAAAACAAAAAATGATTATCGTAAGAATGTACGTTGTTGCCAGTAATTTGCTCCTTACTAAACCAAACATGCATACAGTTACACAACTTGCTGTTTCTTCTTCATCTTCATATTCTCTCAACTCTTAGACTAGTATAACTTATGACTCATTGGAAGCTTCTGAAACGATTTTGCAGTATATCCGTGCTCTACAATTTAATGCTCTTGCGTCGTTAACAAAGTATCGCCACGCTCGCGTTGCGACCATACTCTGAAACGCTCATTTTTGTCATTTCAACCCTGATTTGAGCTGTGCTATAACTTCTTAGACTACAATTTTGCCCACGTCTGTGAGCTATAAGTGAGTGCGGGGAGAAGGCATTTGGTTATAATTTTCACTCTATTCTTGAACAAGTAGAAAGCACTTTTCAGAATATGCTTCACAGACCAATACTTTTTCAATGTTAGTTGGATCCGTTTCATTACCTCTCTTCACCCACTTATTCCGTTCGGCTTGATATTTATCCTTTCTTTTCCGCGTTTTCGAGTGAGGATTGATTTTGGTTTTCCTAGAACTCATTGCCAGTCCCTTTTGTTTCCTTCCTCATCTAGCTTGTGCATCATTTCCTCCTTATTTTTGTGATTTTTCGATGAGTGCAACATCGTCTGCATATCTGTGATCATTCATTGTATTCCGTTTATATTGACCCTCTTTTATCCCGTTTGAGTTTGCTGGATACTTTCTCCAGAACACTTTACGTTGAAGAGTAGTAATGATGAAGGGTCCCTGAAGTTGAGGAGCTCGAAACTGTTGTCTCATTTGTGGCATTCCCCTTCTACCTACTTGCTAAATTTTTTAATGCTTGATTTACGTCTTGCGTCGTTTTCCACGACTCCTGTTATGATTCCATTGAATTTACTTCTGAAATAGGCAATGCCATTAATTTCCTTGACTTGAACATTTCCATAGCCAGTAGTAGCCATGAGTCTGAAATCTAGCATGAACTCATTTGCTTTAATCTTACCACTCACGGGTCTTTGTTCGGATTCTTTACCTACAAATATGCGGCGTTGAGGTCTATGATCCACCGGCCGGTCTCCCTCCCTCTTCTTACATCAGCTTATAAAAAGGGGACTGTTGACTATAAAGTACATAGCTCACGTCAACGCTCTTGAATTAGACATTGATGGTGTACAGTTGTAACCTTAGATAGTACAACTACCCTGTAAAGAAAAAATGGATTAGTTTTCCATACTTTGAGATTGAGTGTTTAAGGATCCATCCCTTGATTGACGGGAAGTGGCGTGTATCGCCTAGAATGTTCCAAGTGCCCTTCACTGTACATCGGGGAAATATGCAGACAGGTAATATTATCGTCAGCGAACATATATCGATGCTTTGAATAAAGAGTTACCTGAGAAGTCGGTTTTTGCTTCCCATTTACTCGAGACCGGGCGTTTGTTTGATAGAGGGAATGAAACTAAAAAAGTATCTTTTGAATTCCTGGAGATTGCTACTCATAAACGAGACCTAAAATTCTTTCTATTTGATGAACACTTTTCGGAATGTACTTTCATAGATAAATACAATGGCTGCACTGACTAAATACATTTTCTTCGGTGACGGACTCTTTTAGGAGAAGGGGCAGACGAAAGAATATTGCATGCATATTCTTGCATACCGGCACTTGCGGACAATATACGTACTACGTAGTCACTAGTCAGAATGGTCATCAGTAAGAAAATAGTTTTAGAGATTTGTCGATTATTCCCGCTATTACGTATATTACGTAGTAACAATCATCTGATTCTTACATTAATCCCGCAGGAGTGGCAAAGATCAAAATTTATTGTATTTTACTGTCATGAAAAAAGACTGGAGCATGCGGAACAGATTTTCATGCGTCAGATTTTTTCAGCTATTTCAAAAATTGTCATTGATATTTTCTTTATATTTCTTATTTCAGTGCTTTGTTCGATGAATATTGTAAAAGTCATTATGGCGACGGGCATTGTGATTATGGTTGTGATAATGCAGAGTGTGGCTGGGATGGTTTGGATTGCGATACAGTGCCTCCCAACCTGGCAGATGGAGCGATCAGTGTTATTGTGCTCATGGATAAACAAATTTTTGAAAAAAATTTAGTACAGTTCTTACGAGAAGTAAGTTGAACATATTGAATAACTTGATGGCGCTCACATAATTTAAAAGAACTGGGAAGAAGACAATCTTAAGTCCTTTTAAATCCGTAGATTTTTCGTTTTTCAAAATAATCAACAGGGAAAGACAATTCCAGACATATATTTTTTCTAATAAACCATTTTTTCGTTGAGTTGTTGAAAGAAGATGCGCAATAGACTGAATTTTCGTGACGGACAACGCGCGAACGCTTGTGAACACACTTCAAAAATCCTTGAATGTGGTCGATTGTATCGTTCTTGATTCTATCACAATATCGATTCTCGTGAGAAATACACTGGAACGTTTCGATCTTACGTTCAAATTGAAAAATCAGAAATAAATAAGCAGCTATGTGTTTATATTCAGATATAGGAAGTTCTCAACTATTTTTGAAAATATATCTGCGGTTCTTTATTTATTTCTCGTTTTCATATCTGAACGTAAATTCGAAACGTTCCTGTGTATTTCTTATGGAGCACTTTTTTGTTTTCAAACCAAGTTGGTAATTTAGGGTAAGACTGACAATTTTAACGGGCTGTAGGATACGTTGGGGTAAACGGATGTGGAGCTTGTGACGTCACAAAAATTCAGTCTCTTGTCGTGCGAAGTAGTGGGTTCATGACCGACTGCTAGTAGTTACAGTTTTTGTTTCAGTAAACTCTCCCGGAAGCTCGTACCTATCACATCATTCTTCGAATGATACCGTTCTTTATTGTTAGCGCTCTTGCCGAGCGAGAGCCCCCATTCGCAAAAAAAAGAAAAAAGTTACCTACAGAACGGTACGTCAAAACGTCACGACTCGAGATATATAATGAGTAGTTAAAATCTTTTGAAAAAATTAAAAAATGAATCTCCGTTACGTAACTGTTGATGAGAGAAAAAAATCAAGAGACCCGAATACTGAGTGAAATAATATGCTCGGAATGAAAATACCGTAATAAAATATCGGTGAGGCGCTTGATGCGTGTTAGTGTACGAAAAGTAAAGGAAAAATACTACAAAAATAGCGTTCTCGTCAGATTACCTTTTGACAGTTTCTTAGCAACAAAATGGTTTATTCACGTAGAAATATAATTATATTCTTGGAATCATTGGAACTCGTGGGAGAGGTATAAGTAGAGCACCAATATTGAAAAAGTTTTCCAAGTGTACGATTCTACTTCATTAGTTACTTTCACAAGAGTACTTTCGGGTATTGTCTCATCATCAGTCGTGTCGCAACTGAAGAATAAGGCCTTAAGCATGAGTTTTTATCGTATTGTATTCGAACTGGGTATCCACCAGGAGCGCTGCCATTGATATCAGCGTACGTGTGAAGTACGAAGGGAGGTATTTTGGTAAGGGAATGTATAATGAAATTTCGATTTTTTTGAAAAACGTCCGTCAAATGAAACTTCGAACTCCAGTACAAAGACTTAACTTTTACAAAAATAATTCTCACAAGTATTCCATGATATCTCGTACGACCTCGGCAATGCTAGCGCTGCCCGGTTCGAGTAACACTGTGATCTTATTGACTATGGCAATGCTACGTTGTGATTGGCTCACTCTCAAAAACTTATTCTTACAATAATATGACTCTGTGTTCTTATCGGCTACAGCATGCTGCTTAGTGATTGGTTCATTCTCTTGACCCGAATACTGCGTTTCTATTGGCTACCTGCTTTCTTGCCATCTTATTGGTCAGTTCTGTCTTTTTTTCTCTCGTTCAATCACCAGGCCGCTTGTCAAATGTGATTACATTATTCGAGAGGATAGCTTTCTTTCTGTTTCCTTTCGCGATCTCCATTTGTTTCCAGAGATTTTTTCTTTTTTTGCGATTCTCTGCATGTAAGACTTCAAATATTCCCTCTCCATTAGGGTGTTCTTTGTTACAATGTTTACCAAACACGGACTTGCCATCTTCTTTCTCCCTTGACTCTTTGTGCTCCTTTCTCGAGATCTCAAACTTTCTCCCAGTCCCACTAATGTAGATACCCTCGCACTGCTCACAACTAAGCTTGCTCACTTTGCTCAAGCTTACCTTGTCCTTTGCTTATGTTCGGTCTTTGCTGATTCTCTTCACCATGGCTGAGTTGTTATGGATTGCCACGTTTATGTTATAGGGGTGAACGCCTTTATTACTCTATTCAAGTACTTTCCTATGTATGGTATCGATCCGGAGTACTTTCTTACAGTGCTTTCATGGGTTCCCTTCTTTATTTCTATTTTCCCGAAGACTCCCTCGCCCACCACTCCTCTTTGGTGATCATTGGCTCCTGCGATCTGCTTTACTATCTCGATTTCTTTCCTCTTCTCTTCATTGTTCTTGAATACAGAAATAGCTCGATAGCAATAGTTCCGGATTGCCACTAACTGGTGCCTGGAGTGGTGGTAAAAGTCATTTGGGATGATCATGTCCGTTTGCGTCGGCTTCCTGTGGATTTTGTATTCCAACCCGAAAGTAATCTTGTGAAAGAAACACTTGAAACACTTTTTCAATTTTCAGAATCGTTTTTTCATTTAGATTATGTTAAGTAAAAATTTCACAGGCTTTAGAGGGAGTCAGGAGGGGAGGAAATTTTTTCAAGTCTCCATTCTACCATAAATTCATCATAATAACTTGCAAATCGAAATTTTTTTGTGTCACTCCTTGTGTGTACAGCTCGCCTACCACAACTTTTCCCAGTGAAAATCCCATTTTATACTGGGTGAGGCCAAAAAATGTTACCAGTTGAATCGGATTTTGCGTTATATTTATTCTAGCGCAAAAAATGCAGGATATTAGTTGTATATTTGAGAATCTCCGAAATTTGTGTCTCTATTTTATCTTCAATTTTTGCCCAAACCCAACTTTCTACAACTTCTCCTAGTAGAATTATGGACCAGAATGTGCTAAAGATTGACCAATTTGCCTAGATTTATAAAATAGGTAATTGAAGACTTTTCCTTTTGCCAGCTGAATAGGGTTATCAGGTATTGTTTTTGGAATCAGCGTTAAATCTCGCTTTCAAATTTTGAAATTAGTCGTAAAAATTTTTAATTTTTTAAGATAGGTCAATTTCTGTTGGCAGTCGAATGCCGGGTAGGGGCGCAAATTGAAGATGAAATTGGGGTAAAAATTTTATAGATTTGAAGGATCCATCTAACGTTTTGCGTTTTTGCACTGGAGTGAATTGAGCTTGAACTCCCGATTTTTTGGCCAAGCCTGGTATAGCTCCCGTCTTCTTTCATATAATGCTCGGAAACTAGAATTTTTATAATTCAAACTCAACCTATTCCTCGTAAAACAAGTTTCCTACTCATTCCTCTTTCAACTCTGTTGAAGAACCCGTGAGTTTTTTTGACACTGAGACTATGAACATTTGACTTATAACCTGCACGTATAAAGAGGGGGACTTCCAGAAATTGCGATTTTTGAGCCATGCATCTGAGGAGGAATTGAAAAAATATCGATATGCGACGAAGATGAATCCTGTAAAACAAGTACATGTTCTCTGCTCTCCTTATTGATCTCGCCCTATGAACCTTTTATTTTGTTTGCAACTTTTCTTGGCAGAAAAAAAAATTTAGGAAAGTATCAAACATGAGAAAAGATTTAAGAGGCATAACATTCTTTCAAATTCTCAATTTATTCTATTTGAGTGTATTTTTAGCTGTGATTAGCTCATTATTTTATTTCAATAATGAAATCTAGTCTGTATGATGTCTTCTCCAAATGATGAATGCCAAATTTTGTGAATGCCACGCAACGTTGGAAACTATCATCTAGAACAGATTTGTACAATATTTTCAAATTTGTTGACTAATTTTCTACAATCTCGGAGCCTGCGGTTCGCGTACTCCGTCCTCGGTCCACGAGAGTGTGGAAAAAAGTAGCAATTTGCGACGATGCATCAATATTATGAGGATTAAAAATTAACTGAGTTCGGTATGACTTTTTGTCTTTATGTAGATGGGACATCAATTACGAGCTACTTTACGAGTGAAGCAAGATGTCAGTGGCCACAACATGATATACCCATGGGATGTAATTGAAGGACGTGTATACACTAGTGGCGTGCTAGCATATTTTGAAATCGACAATCGGAAATGTGAAAAAGAAAAAGAAGTTGAGTGTTTTCCAACGGCTAATGAAGCTGCTGAATATTTAGCTGCAAGTCAAACATTGCATGCTTTACCCGAATTTTTTCCAATCTATCGTGTGAAAGGAGTGCCATCCAATGCCGTGGTGCCAAGTGCTGCTGGTGAACAACCAGAGAATATAAAGCTTGTCCTTGTTGGTGTTACACTGATGATGATTGTTGGAACATTGTTGGGTGTCTTGATATCAAACAAGAGAAAGAAAGCGACTGGGGTAACATGGTTTCCTGAAGGCTTCAAACAAACTCAGAGGTTTGTTGGATGCTTGAAACGTAAATTGGTCACGTCCTCCCTACAATTCTTGCAATTGATTTTATTTTCTTTTCTTTTTCATCGTTCAGTGAGCATAGGAGGAGTCATCGGCGAGGACCAGATGGACAAGAAATGCATCATATCAGGAATATTCAAATTGATCATTATTCTGATGAAGAAAACGATCTCCCTCCAGTCAAACGACCTCGTGATAACACCATAATTTCTGATTATGAAGACATGTGGAATAATTCTATGGTGCGTAATGAAAGGCCAACCATTCTTACTCCTCCCAGTCTTGTGAGTATTCTTGAAAGATATTCAATGGTGTTAGTGGATCATTGGACCAATGATTGATATATATCCTTGTTCATTACCAGGAAACTCCAAGCGTTGACATACGTGGCCCAAATGGTTTGACTCCATTGATGGTTGTTGCCACTGGGAAAACAGTGAATGGATTAGGAATAGAAACTCAGGATGAGGATGATGAGGATAGTGCTGGTGCATTAATAGCTGATCTCATATCTCGAGGAGCAAATTTACATGCAACCGCTCCAGATACTGGTGAAACGCCTTTACATTTGGCCGCAAGGTATTTTTTTTTTTGTGTTTTACAAAATCTACCACCAAAATAGTTTTGACCTACTCATGAACTCCTGAATTATAGGTTCTCCAGAGCGGATGCTGCAAAAAAATTATTGGATTTGGGTGCAAATGCTAATGCTCAGGATATGAATGGGCGTACTCCATTACACGCAGCTGTTGCAGCGGATGCAATGGGTGTTTTCCAGGTACTTGATTTTATGTTGCCGTTAGTAGAAGAGTAAAACATGTCGTTTCATGAGATTTTATTTGTAGATTTTACTGAGAAACCGAGCAACAAATTTGAATGCGAAAATGCATGACGGTACAACACCTCTAATTTTGGCTACGAGGTTAGCTATTGAGGAAATGTTGGATGGATTAATAAATGCAGATAGTGATCTAAATGCAGCTGATAATAGTGGTCGAACAGCTTTACATTGGGCCGCTGCTGTAAATAATGTAGATGCTGTGAAGGTGCTGCTTGCACATGGTGCAAATAAAGATGCTCAAAATGAGAAAGTAAGTTTTCATTTGTGGTTTGCTTTATTGTAATTGAATATGTGAAGCTGAACAATATTTGCATTTTATGAATGTTGCTAAATAGAAAACCTGACGAACTAAAGAACGAGGCCGAAACGCCGTTGATTTTTACATAGGAACAAACAGATAGCCGTTCAGTTCTCCCATAAGACCTGTGTTAAAAGCCGTTCTTAGTTCGTCATCTATGCTTAATAGGCTCTTAAAACTTGATGAAAATTTTTGGTGTGCTCCTGTATCACCTTCCAATGATTAGTTTTGATCTGATGTTATAATGAAATATAATTGATGGGTATGGGGACCTAATATTCTAAGCAAGCCTTTGTCCAATGACATGTAATATACACCCTTGATTCATCTTCCTTAATTTTTTTCCTCTGCGCAGTGATGAGTTTCAATTTCATCTTTTTTTTTCATCAGAAAAAGTTTCTTGAAGCATGGACACAGCTGTAGAAAAGGAGTATGGTAACTTTGTTACCAGGCCCTGAGAGAGCCCGCAGGGCTCGTCGTATTTTTCTCTTTCTAAGAAATGTTTATTGCAGGTCAAACGGGTCCAAAATTTCGAAGGGCTTACTGTTTCATTTCTCCCGGGCCCAGTAATTATGGAATTTTTTTTTTCAAAGTGTCCATTGAATTTTATGTGAGCTTAAAAACGATATTTGTTTGCAGGAAGAGACACCTCTGTATGTAGCAGCAAGAGAAGGGAGTTATGAAGCCTGTAAAATATTATTAGACAATTTGGCCAATCGTGATATAACAGACCATATGGAAATGCTACCGCATGATATTGCTGAACAGCGGCAACATGCGGACATAGTTCGTCTGATTGCTGAACATGTACCACACTCGCCTCAAGTAATTGGTACAATTCATAGTAATGGCTCATCGTCATTAAATGGTATGTTCTGCATTAAGTGTATGTGTGCTTATATTATGATTCATGTTATTAATTACTATCACCGGTTTAATTTTAGGTTTACCTCCTCATTTAATGAATAATTCGAGCTTTATGGGCACCGGTAAAGTTGCCAATAAGTGCAAGAAGCGACCGAAATTCAGTGCCAGTCCATCTAGCCCCGCAGAAAATAAAACACCGCAAACATTGCGTCGTAAAATCAGTGCAAAGAAACCAGCCAAAAAGTTGGTTGTGGATACCTGTAACAGCGGTGTATTGGGGCTAGATGCAAATAATCTATATAATAATCCAGGATTGACGCCTGTATCTAGTTATCATTTACCATTCCAAGAGCCATCACCTCCACATAGCATTACATTTTCACCTCCGGCAAAGACCCGTCCATTGTTGCCCACATCTCCTACGCATATGACTGCCATGCGAACCAACGCCCAACAAAAGCATTCCAACATGACGTATACTGACCCATTTTCTTTAAATCCAGTTATTCAATCAAATCCCACTTACCAGCAATCAAGTCAACTGTCGCAGTCACAGCAACAACAACTCCAGTACTACCATTTCCTGACTCCACCTTCAGAGCCAACAGAACGTAATAGTTATCCAACCCCATCACCTGAATCTCCTCATACTTACTATTGGTCTTCGTCATCGCCACACTCAAATTCTGACTGGTCAGAAGGGACATTGAGCCCTAATTCTTCTTCCCACGGAAATAAACAACAAGATGCTATATTTATATGATTGAATGGTTTTAATTGTCACTGTTATTATTTTTTATTTTTATTGCTAAGAAATTATCTATCTCTTGTATAAAAATTTATGAGATTGTGTTTATATGATGCCGGACTTCAGATATTTTCATTCTTCTTAATATCCATCTTTATAGTTGTCAGAAATTAATTGTTGTGAATACTTTATCGTGTTCTATTTTTAATCACATCATTGTGTTTCAAGTTGTGTGATATTATTCTTGTTTTATTGATGATATTACGCAATGATCGTTATGATATTTCTTTCTAAGGGTTTTCAACTTTGGTTTGGGTACTGACTTTTATCTAATGTAGAGTAATTAGACAAACCATAATAGAGTTTCAACTCGTGTGATCAAGTTTCTGAATGTAAAAAAAGTTTTGAGACTTTTTTGCAAATTTTCAATAGTTTACGACTTATTTTCAATTTTAAAGTTTGGTATTTGTTGTTACTTTTTCTGAGATTATGAGGCAATTGAATCTTGATTACCGTTTCATTTCTTATTTCCTGAAGATGTTATATTTTTTGGCTCGAATGGAAATATTTAAACCCTGTTTAAAACGTTTGCTAGAGCTTTTGTTGCCCTATTGTTTAGAAATTTACAAATGAGATTGTTATGTTTATTTTGACTTCCTTTTAAGATTATTCGACCTCCTTATTTTAGAGGATAAAATTTACAATTGAATATTTTCCTCCCTCTTGTTTTTCTGTATATCCCTGTTCAATTCTATTTATTTTGATGTACTTGTGCTTTTACAATGAAATTTTTATCTATGATCTTTAATTTTGAAGATGTTCAGTTTCAATGATAGGCTATGCAAAATATTTATGTACCAGAATCTAGACAATTAATGTCAAATTATTGTATTGCAACTCATACTATTTACTCCGTAGCTCAGTGTTTCCCGTTGGTTTCAGATTTTGAGAAGCAAATTACGGGGAATGAAAGTACCTTTAACGTCTTCAATTTGTCCAAAACTACTATCATGTTCTATCATTCCATATCCACATCTTGAGAAGAACCATAAAGAATTTCTTGTATTTCTTATTTAGAACGGATTTATTAAAGGTAGTTCTTGAGAAGAAATTGATCTCAAAAATGTGCATGAACCTTTCAAACTTCATGTAACATTCAAATTTTTACAACTGACTGTTCATTCCACCTCTTCCCTCCCTCTCTCGCCTCCCCCCATTCTCTTTTCTAAATGGAAAATCTTAAATTGTTGGCATTTGAGTTTGCAGTTTGAAAACTGTTTGAGAAACTTCTCTGTCCTTTTAAATAATATCATGTTTCTTGTGTAGTTAATGTAAAGTGATTCATTCCTTCCTTAGTTTCATATTCTAAAACTAAAACGCCTTTCACTAATCATGTGGTTTTTTTTTCTCTCTTTTCTTTTAGCAATAAGGGAATGTATACAAAAAATGATCTCCAATGTGCATTTTAAAACTTTTGAAGAATTACTATTATTGTTAATTTATGTACATTATTCTTTATTTTTTTCTTCAATGCATGTAAACTGTACTTTCTTTCAATATTTATTGTAATAATTGTCGTTTTGTAATAAAGTGTCTTCAATTTTTTTATTCTTAATTTTCTGTAAGAGAAAAATACTTGTATAATATGTATGTTCATTGTTCAGTATTGAAAACAATGTGTGTTATTGTTAATGAATATTATCAGTTGTGACTTGAAATTATTTGAACTATCCATAATATTTTGTCGCGAGTTCCAATTCCTTGTTTCCTCAATCAGAATAGATTCAGTCGTCTAAAAGTTCTAGAAAAACCTAATTTCTTTCCAACATGGAGAAAGAGAGAAAAGATGTAAACTTTTTTTACCACTATGTTCGCTTGTAGCCAAAAAAAGAATACATCAGTTCTTTCCAACAACTTGTATTTGCGATTCTGATTGATTAGAATAATAATTTTTGACACGTCAACTCAATTTTCATGAGCCTTCATCTTATTGCTGTTGACGTGATAGCAAGTTCTGTGTAAGTAAATCCAGTTCCCTTGACAGGGCAAACGTGCTCCCTACCAAGAGATGACCTCTTTGAGAAACGTCAGCAGTAAACGCTTCACAGCACCATGCAACAAAAAGTAAGAACCCAAGAAAAATTATGAAAACTATACGCTGGATCATCAAAACATGAAAGAGAAGAAAACAATGAAGAATAGGTACCTTACAAAAGAGAGAAACCCAAGAGACGATAAGTGAGAAATCAAGTCTCAGACTCTTCTGTAAACGGCAGCTTTGAATTATCCTCTCAAAATTACTTTCCTTTTTTGTTTATTAGGAGCCTTCTCTTCACACTCGTTACTCCGTCGGTGATTCAAAAATCTGCGAGTTCACCTCGCGAATTCAACCCTCACCCCTTCCCCTCCCCACAGATTATACTCAGTTTAGCTAGAGCTTAGCTATTATATTATTAACCTAGTATAATGTAAAAAAGGATCTTGTCAGTTTATACTAGCTTTATACGAGGATTTTGCAGGTCTCAAACGGCACTTATATCACAGACGAAGAAGGGAGAACTAACCAGCCGTGCAAAAAATAATTAGTGTACATATGTCAGAAAATTACAAAAAATGCGAACTAGAGAGAGTTGGACGTATGTCAGACTGTACACATGAAGAAAGGATCCAGGGTCGGACTGATGGGTCGGGAATCGGAAACTTCAAGATGGGCCGCGAAGATTTTGGGCCGGCGGGCCGGTCGGCCGAAGGAGAAAAAAAAGAAGAAAAAATGACAAAAGATATTATTACAGTAACTTTAATAACTTTTCTAATAATATGGCCAAATAATCCTAGTAATTAGAGGATAGAAACAAATTCAAACCGAATAAAGCTTATGCTAATTTTGATAATGTTGGTGATTTTAAAAAGTTCACGCGCGAGGGCCGGCCGGAGTAAATATTTTCCGAATGTTATTTTACCGTCAGTCCAACCCTGAACGGATCTCATTACTGTACCTATAGACCCTTTTCTCAGGATTTTGACGTTGATATACGTCAAATTCCCAAGAGCATACGTCAATTATTTTTTGTACAGGAGCTTCACTCGGGTGCCCGAGCGTAGGCTAATCAACTGAAATACAGTATAATAAAGTTGAATTTATACTAGACCAAGACGTGGGGCGAACGAGCGAACGCAGTAAGCCCAAACAACTAATAAAAAAAAATTCTGAAATCTGTAAATTTAGTATACAGTCTACCCTACAACCCTAGTTTGGTGTAGAGGATATGAGACCTTGTATAATATACCTCATACTGAATTTAGTGTACTTAATATACGTGCATTAGGGAAAGTTAGTATTTGGTTCATATCTGAACTGTCCCCCGCCTCCCTTCCGACTAGGCTATCCCGGCATATTAGCTTCACCCGATAAAATTGCTAAAATTACAATCTATTTCAAATCTGAAATCGAAAAGTTCACCCCCTCTTTCCCTAGCCTAGTATATGTATAGTATGTTAGCTCTTATACAAGACCGAGGAGGGAGGCGAACGAGCGGAGCGGGTCAACTCCCCAAAAGCTATTAGCTTGAAATATTCTGAATTAGATTTATACTAGCCGAAAAGGGGAGCGAACGGGTGGAGCAAGTGAGTTCCCCAAAAGCTATTAGCTCGAAATATTTTGAACTGGACTTAAACTAGACCAAGCCCGCAGAAGCTATTGCCTTAAAATATTGTAAATTAGATATTATAATAAATCCAAAAGAGAAGTTCAACCACCCAGGTATGTTGAACGAAGGCATACTCAAAACAGTAACTCGAGGAGAACCATAACTTGGTAAATCGGATTCATTCGATCCTGGTATGTATTGAGGTTTAGTACAGATAATACAGATTGCTAAGCGTATCAGTATTCGTTCGGCATAATCCATTCACCCGGCCTCAAGTTGGACGAGTATCTAGCCCCAACCCGTCAACCACTCATACTTAACGTGTCTTGACATTGTCCATGTCTTCACTGAGCCTTGACGTCTATTTTAAAAATTTGTGAGTGCCCCCCTTTACCCGCCTTACATCGTGGACGATTCAAAAATCTGCGAGTTCTCCCGCCTTGCTAATACTCAGTTTAGCTACAGCTCCGCTGGTATAATCTGAAATAATCAAAAGCGCGGTCGTGATGTTCATAACTTCTTAGTGTTCCTCAATAGTCGTTATCTAACCATTGAGTTCACTATCAAGGTAAATGGTACCTCTATCAACTTCCTTGATCTTTTCCATTGAGGGCGGTGTGCACACTTTCGAGGTCATTTCATAAGAGCACTTCGATGTATATTTCTATCCATAGATCCTCGCTTCGCCCCTTTCCTCACAAACTTGCCGCCTTCAATAATTTTATCCACCGTCTTGTTTCTCTTCCCCTCTCTCAAGAGCTGTGTATTATCAAACAACTTGCCCATTCAAATGGCATTGAGATCGACGTCGACCGTATGGTTCGGAGGAAACTTGTTTCTTAAGCCTTAGACTCCACTACCTCTCTTCCCCAAGGGACTGTTGGGTTGGGGAAGAGGGAAAGATAGGTTCGCATACCTTACTTGGTGTTTAAGGATCCTACTCCTATCCTCGAGAGAAGTTGAGTTTACAAGCTTCAATGTCCTGACTGCCCGACCATCCATGTCTAGGGGAGACAAGTCGGCAGCTTTGTGTCAAGGTCCAGGAATACCTTCATGAAGGCCTTTTTATCCTCCCCTGGAAACGTTTGGCCTTTACTAAGTATCTTTCAGAATCTGGCCATACTTGGTTTTTGCAGTAAGGTAACGCTTAATCATGATTCTTTCAAGAATAAATAAACACCTAAATACCTAAACATTTTTATTTTCTCAACAATTTTTGGTGCATACCTACCGATTCATTCGCTAAGAAACTAGTACAGATTAAATATGTTTCTCTGCATAATGGAACAAATCAAATTCATTGAAGCACAGATTCAAAATTAATGCTACAAAATAACTTACTCGAACGTACTTCAAAGTTAATCATATATATTCATCATACACATTGAATCAGTTTTAGTAGCAAAACACTTGAAAAAAATACAGCAATTTTGTTTCATACAGCCACGTTGAATAGAGAACTGCTTGAGACATAGTATATTACTGTACGGGCAGCAAAAGTGAGGATTATTGCAACAAGTTCAATGCGTTACTACTCGAGCGAAGCAAGTGTTGTAAAATTGAACAAGTTGCGATACTTACTTGCTGCCCACACTGTAAGATATTTTTTCAGCGTTTCGGACCCTGATATTGTCAATTAAGCAGAGTAGTGGCAACAAAAATAAAGTATTTTCGCACTCTGTACTGATACTTTCGCGCACTGTTTCGACATTATGATGAACGCGATTTTCTTTACCTTCAATTTGTTTACTTTTGTTACCTAAGTTCAGAAAAAATGAATTTATACATTCACTAAGCAATAGGTCTACAATAATAGGTTCTTGTACATTGACCTCTAATTATTCTTTATAAAATATTTAAATATAATTATCAGTTGGGAATGAAGCTCTGAAATTGACTAGCATATTAACAAGATGAAAATACTTATAATGAAACATAAATCACACACAAAATTTAGTACATTTATTTCATTACCAATGGTCCTGATAGAACTTGGTAAAAACTTTGCAAAGAACAGAACATTTTTAAAGAATACATGCATATATATTCATGAATTATTTCATCACTGCTCTATAGCATCTTATACACAAAATCCAAAAATTACATGTAATTTGAAAATGGTACAAGCATTTACATACAAGTACAATTTCCAATATATGAACTGTTCTATTTTCACTATTCACAGTAAGAAGGGGGTTATAAAACAAGTTTTATTCTCCTTTCCAGTAGGGTCTAAAAACCTAGGACTTTGCCTCATAAATACATAAGAGGTTCTGAGTTCAAACATTACTGGAGAAGGGCAAAAATTTGGGCATTTTGTTGTTTCATAATCCTCCCCTTCCTCAGTCCATCAACTGTACACTTGTAAACACACCTAATCTTGTTAATTAAATACCAAATTACTTCTCTAGCTATTTACGATTATTAGGGCTTCTAACAAGCAGAAAATTATCAAGTTAGAATAAAATGAATTCTCAAGATTAAAATTCAAAGCAAGACAGCTCACAAAGGGTAAACGCCAATTGCATGAAAATGGAAAATATTGAACGTTTTGATCCAACGCTCTGGGAAAACCTATTAAATGTATGTATATTGGAACTACTGCGATAGCATACTACTGTACAAAGTTGAATTGATGTATCTGCAAAAAAACAATCAAGAGGATAAGAATATTTTCAGTTGATAGGAGATAAAGTCATAACGCTCATTCTCCTGGTTGTTGTTTTGCAGGTACGTCAATTTGACATTGTACAGCCGATTTGCAGCGCCATTGATGGTAAGGAGTCCTTTTTGATTTTGTAAAGCGTCCGTGAAATTTAGTTTGTTTTCATCCAAATTTTGCAGTTAAAAATTCTTGAAGCGCAAGTACTAGGAAAATGTTTTTCTTGATGGGAATAATCCAAAACCAATTTACAGTTGTAGCAGGTAAGATATCAGACTATATGAGGACTACAGGAGTGCGCAACGTAAATGTAAACAAGCATGCGTTAACCCGTAATTGTTCCTATTTTCTTTTAGCAGACCAATGCAAACAATGCAATGCATACAGTAACATTATTATTACAGGTTAACGCGAGCTCCAATCAAAAAACGGAAAGCGGCATCGTTTTCAGTGTGAGAAATTCGTCTTTCCGCAACTGGTTTCAAACCTTTGTTAATTAAAAATTTTTAATGAACGATGCTGCCGCCACCAGAATGCTTGTTTACATTTATTACGTTGCGCATTCCTGTCCTCAGACTATATAAACAGAGTTCTAAAACAGACATAACAAAGATGTACCAAATGGTGACACTAGAAATGAATTCTACTACTTCAATACCTATATATTTGTTGTGATTCCCCTAAAAAGTAATTGAAAGTATCTCAACTTGAAACAGTTACATGTAAAACCAAGCTGGCTTATTATTTTGGCGTCTATAGGAGGTTAACAAACTGGAAAATAGGTAAAGAGCATTTTTCCAACTGCCAAAGCAGCAGTGATGAATTTCATGTTGATGATTGCTTCAGTGGAGCTGATGATTTATTCTCGGCTCCGATGATTTGTAAACAATTATGGGAGCATTTGGGAGAGGCAGCTTCTAAACTTACTAAAGGTGTGCAAATGTATTTCAAATCCCATCTGATATCGAGTGAAGAGAACGTAATGAGTGAAACTAAAACTATAAAAATTTTAGGTACTCCACAGTTACTTTCAGATGATTCAATAATGTATTGGTTTGTTGATACATTGACAACAGAAATTACCACCTAACAACAATAATTTTGTCTGAAATTCCTGAATTTGGAATCTACAGCCAAACTAAAGAAAAGCCAAGTCTCTCATTTGAATGAGAAAGTGCCATTGAGATCTTGAAGTTTACACAGTTGAAACAATATTTTGTCACACTCAAACTAGAACTACATAGATTTTCAGATGCCAGTTTTCAAATGTATGGAATAGTAATTTATAATCAAACTTTGAATAATGTAGTCAAAGTAAAAGCACATTTCTTGTGTTATAAATCCAAAGTAGCTCCTTTCAAAACAGCGATGATCAATTGTCCACTCAAAGTAGTCTTTGAAATGTCATGTTTGGTCCTTTAAGCAGAAATTCATCATCACTAAACTTTGAGTGAGGGTTCACTGAGAATATTGTTACTAATCTTACAATCTTGATCTGCAAGTCTTCTATGTGCCTTTTCATTTCCATAAAGCGGAGACAATTTTTATTTCTGCATATTTTCTTTTGGCAATCAGTCTCTGTATGTTTTTTTTTTTTTTAAACACATCAGATGTACTTCCCAACCATACAAACTAAATATTAAGAAACTGCAGAGTTACAGTAGCATTGATTGGGTCTACACTTGTCCATTGAAGAAAGTTTCAGAAAACTTTCTGCTTTCTTCAATCAATATTAACCCATTGATAGATCAAATAAGAAACTTGGGTTTGTGAAGGTCAATAAACTAAATTAAGATACCCACACAAAATCACAAAAAGTTGAAAATGAAAAAAAAAAAAAGATCGAGATACAAAAGATTGAAAAAAAGTTTGATGTAGATAATAAATCAAAATAATAAATTATCAAATTATAGAGGAGTACAAAATGAGCCTTCTGCAATTTTAAACAGTACTTGTCCAAGAAATAAAAACAGCACAGATTACTCTTTGCTTCAAAATATATGAGCAGTTGCCTGCGCGCTACTACATATTAACAAAGGACAGAAAGCTTATGTAGGTATGGGTCAAATTCCTGAAATGACTGAAAGTTCAGAAACCCCTGCAGGGCTGTATTGTGTAAAACAAAACAATTTCTGGGAATTGCAGTCTCTTTTCTTTCCATTAGAATAAAACAAATTTGACAACAAGAACTCAAAAATCTTCCATGTGCCAAAACTAGGTCAAGATTATTAATGAAGTCATGCGTATTACAAATTTCAGCTCAAAAAAGTGCATACTTGTACAAGTCAAAATTGTCTACAAGTAAAAAAAGAAAATTATATGTTTCATGCCTTATTTCTGTAACATTCCTCATTTGTCAAAATTTCTTGGGAATTCCTGAATGTAGATCCAAGTCATTTAGGATTAGAAGCATGACGTGATATCCTTTAGATCAATGCCATTGGGCTCACTAGTGTTCTCTTCCCACTACATAAAGGTGATCTGGGATCAGGGAATGATATTAGGGTCCTATATTAAATTTGACAAAAAGAAGAGGGAATGTTCATCTTCTGAAATTACTGCCCATTTCAATTTGAGCTTTCTCACAAAGTACTATTTTATCTGCACCAAATTTTTTGAATATTATATACACAGGATTAACAATGCATCAACATTCAGAATAAACCTGACTAAGTCCAAGTCGAGAGTCAATAATTTGTCTTTTTCAGATCAAAAAACTACAGATCCAAACTTCAAAAGAAAAATGTACATGTACCACTTCAGATATACAGTCAAAACTTGCTCAGGTTTTCACCTAGTAGTTTTGAATGGTGTTCTTTATACATACAACAGGATATGTATGAAATCTTTTTTCAATTTTTTCTTTTCCCGACCATCAAAACGTTGAGAAAATTCGTTGCCTCTCCCCCGACCCTAAGACTTTTCTTCCAGAAAAATTAGTAGAAGCTTCGTTTGAAAATGATACAAAAATGTTCGTACTATTCTTAAAATGTACAATTTAAAGTTTAGTATGTAAGATGTGAACTTTTTCATAGCATATCATTTCAAAAGTGAAGCAAATGTAGAGGTGTTGAGAAACCAAACAAAACGATAAATACGAGTATTATTATCAACCACAAGCACATGATGCAGTTTTATCAGCTACCTGTTAACTTATTGTAACCTAGACCTTGTAGAAATAATTGCATGGCTTCACAAACTTTATGTGGTTGTTCCTCCAACACCATACCACAATCGGAGATCTAAAAATAAAATAGGTAATGAGCCAGCAGTTAATGGCGTGTTTATAAGTAATGCGCGTAGAGAAATTGGTTGTTTTACTTACTTTCATCCAGGAAGAATTTGTAGGGTCTAATCTGCCATTCAGTGTAACTGTGTCATCAACATGCGGTGAATATGCACCAGTAATATTCATAACCGGCATTGAAAGAGTTGCGTTACTTTCCTGTTTACAAATTGGGTCAAGTTTGCGTACAATGTTCAAATCATTCCGCCGGATGTAACTATCAATAAACAGAGCGAGATTGACTGGATTCACACACTTTTCAAAATAATTACGATACACTTGGAACAGATCGTAATTACGCGTTTCTGTGCCCTGAAATCATAAAGAGATCATACTTTTCTTCTCCATTAAATGACTAATAAGACAGGATTAAATCGAGGTATAGAATTGAGGGCAAGATCACTTCACAACCTAACAGGGTACGGATGAGCCAAACAACCGAAGAGGTAGTCTGGGCTAATAAGGGGAGGGGATAAAAGATGAGGATGCGAAATGAAAGAAAAATGAAGAGTGGTTATCGGTAGGAAACGGGACGGGTTGACCCGAACGTGTACTAACACGCGACTTTTCAGAGACTGAGCGCCCTGAAGTCAAGAGTTCAAGTACGTACGTCTCGATAGGATTATAGGATTGAGGTCAGAGTCATACAAGAATACAATAAGCTTCACGAGTCAGGGACAGCTCAGAAAGCCGAGGTAGCGACTACAGATGGATCCCAAGCACTCTGACAAAAAGCTCACGGAAATATTAGTATATAAAACTCAGCTAAATGTACTAGGCATATTTTCTAGGGATGTTCAAGCCAATTTTCTTTCTATCAAAAAACATGAATCAAAAAATTTTTATACCCCAATCTCACGGTAACTAACTTTGGTGAGGACTCTGACTTATCTTCAATCGATATTAACATAAATGAGTCATTTTTTTTCATAACAGTTGGGGCGAATCGTCAAAACAATGAATATTGGTAACAGCGAGATTGAATACAGATTCAACAATATCTAGAATAACTCATGTACAATACTTACTCTACCAAAATGATGCCACATCAAATAATCCAGAACGTTTTGCGTCATACCCTTTGACTTGAGAAACTTGGCATTCAATTTTTGATAACCCCATTCTATCCAACCAGCAGGTGTTGATACAACATTTATTAAAATTAGAGCTTCCATCTGCAATACATTAAAATGTACAAAGTAGTATATGTATTTAGGGTGTCTAACAGCATGGAAAATATGGAAAATGTGAAAATAGCACGAATTTGGCGACAGGGAGCATGGGAAATCCACCAATCGATAGGGCCACCCAGGCTCGCTACCATTGCTGAGACTCAAGCCCACTTCCACAGTCTTCGCGTGGCGACCCTGTAAGCCAAACGACATGGTCGGGCAGCGATTAACGTGGATGGATGCAGGAGAAGAAAAACGCCGAGAGAAAAACCGTTTTGAAGAGAAGGAAAACTCCGGTAATTAACCCGGCCAAAATCGTCGGCAAGAAAGGTTCCTATTTTCCTCGCTTGCGAGTGCGGGTACCTATGAAGCAAAGACGGAGATATAGTAAAGGAGAAATAGGTCAAACTGCTGCCTTGCGGTCAAGGAAAGGCTAAGGGAGTAAACCTCGACAGAAAATCCCACGGAAGGTAAGGCAAAACCACCGCGAAACTTTCGCAAGAAAACCTGATAATGAGTGCGATAAATCAAAAAGGCCCCGAGTTCCGGCGCTTCTTAAATGGGGCAGGGGTGCGAAGACAGAAAAGTTCTATCATGAACTGATTTGGTACCCAGAAGAGACATTGTGCTAATACTAGGCGATCTTAATGCGAAGGTGGGTAGGAAAGAGTCGCACGACAAATACAGCGAAGTGGCTAAAAATTCGGATTGGGCCGGCGCAATGACCGAGGAGAGCGCATCCTACAGTTCTGCGTAGAACAAGAACTGATTGTCACAAATACATGGTTCCAACAACCAGAGAGAAGACTGTACACATGGGAATGGTGCGACGGAGTTACGCGAAATCAAGTAGATTATATCCTAATTAACAAACACTGGAAATCGTCAATAACCTCTGTAAAGACTCTCTCAGGAGCAGATGTCGGATCGGACATGGCTGCGGATCAGACCATCTACAATTATAAGCAAGGTTCAGAGTGCGACTGCGAAAACTGAAGGATAGCAGTAAGAGGAGAATATACCTTGATGATGAAGAAAAGAAAGAATTTGCAAGAAATATGTCTGTAAATACAAACATTGAAGCAGTGCAACAATGGGACCAAATGAAATGCCATCACAAAGAGCGAAGCCTCAGAAGAAACGACTACTGTGGATAACGAATGCGAATATAGACCTAATGGAGCAAAGACGAGAGGCAAAGGCAAAGGGTGACTCGGCGGAATACAGAGAGCTGAACCGTAGAGTCCAGAGAAACTGCTGTAAAGATTGAGCGCAATTTGTGGAAAAAGCGTGCGAAGAAATCGAGGAACACAACAGGGAGGTAAAACCAAGTACTTACATAAGAAAATAAGACAAATGACCGGTGAATCTAAACCAAGAGTAAGCAAGGTCCGAAGAGCTGATGGATTAATATAACCTGTACCAATGCCAAGATGATAAAACGATGGCGAGAATACTGCGAGGATTTGTATCGGGACGAAGTAGTGGACACCAGAGCAGGCATACTGACGGTCACTGTCACAGAGGAGGAGTAAGAACCGGAAATACTTATCAAGGAGGTTAGAGCAGCGATCAAAGCTATGCAGAATATTAAATCACCAAGCCACGACGATATAGAGGCGGAACCACTCAAGACGCTGCGCTGCGATAGTCATATGGATAATCTGCAGGGAATTATGGAGCATATAACAGTGACCAGAGGACTGGTGCAAATCGATATTGATTCCAATACCCAAGAAAGGAGACACCAGGAACTGCAGCAACTACCAAACAATCGCGTTGATCCCGCACGCAAGTAAAGTGCTGCTGAAAATCATAAACAATAGACTGAAAGCGTTTCTCAACCGGCAAATTCCGCCAGAGCAGGCAGGGTTTGTGGCAGGACGCGGTATCAGAGAACAGATCCTGAACCTATGTATGCTAATAGAGAATAGTCATGAATTCAACGTACCAGTGATCCTATGTTTTATAGACTACACTAAGGCATGCGACTTCGTTCAATGGGAAAAACTTTTCCAAGTACTGAAACAGATGGACGTGCTTACACACTTGGTGGAACTGATCAGAACACTGTACAAAGATAGCGGAATGACAGTGCGAATCAATTTGACAGAAAGTGCCCTCTTCAAAGCAGAGAAAGGTGAACGGCAAGGATACATCCTCTCGCCTCAACTTTTTAATATTTATGGAAAGTTCATCATGAGAGAGGTGATGGATGGATGGGCCGGAGGAGTGGAAGTCGGCGGCTGGGTAGTAACAAACCTTAGGTAAGCGGACGACACAACACTGGTGACAGCAGACGGAACAGAAATGGTGTAACTAATAAAAAGAATCAAGACAGCAAGCAAGAAAATAGGTCTATATACTAACATTGAAAAAGGACAGCGCAAATAAGTTAACAGATGTAAACGTATAAAAAGGTATAGAACTAGTAGAGAAGTTCGTGTATCTGGGAGCGTTGGTGGAATCGGCAGGCGGATCTTCTGTAGAAATAAGGAGACGAATTGCTCTGGGGAAAGCCGCGATGATGAGGATGAGAACCATTACTAGCAACAGCTAAAAGTCATAAAAACGCTGATCCACCCAATCACGCTTTATGCAGCGGAAACATGGCCCCTAGAGGGAGAGGACAGACGCCGCATAAATGCCTTCGAGATGTGGGTTTGGAGGAGGATACTGCAAATCCCATGGGCCAAACGCAGAACCAATCAGTTGGTGGTGGAGGAAGCCGATGAACTGGAGAGACTGGCGGTAGCATGCGAGCGAAGCGCTCGAGTTCTTTGGTCACACAGTAAGACGCAACGGGCAGAACCTGGAGAAGGCGATACTGCTCGGTCGAAGTATAGGAACCAGAGCAAGAGGCAGATCACCCATTCCGTGGACAGACCATTTAGGATCGAGATTCGGAAACATGACACAGGCATTGGAGGCAGTGCGGGATCGGACTGAATGGCGAAGATTCCTTCATTCAGAATCGAGTCACAACGGTCAGGAATGACTCATAAGTCTCATGACAAGAAGAGAGAGAGCATAAAAGCATGAAAATAGCATGATTTTCAATAATTTCTAAGAAAATCATGAAATATTGAAGCCAAATTACTCTTCATTTTTTCCCGAGTCTGTTATTTTTATGATTCTTATTCAATTTTTTCGAGAAACTTGTTGAATGGTTCATGAAAAAATGATATGAGTGGCATGGGAAAATATAAAAATGGCATGAATTTTTTAATCTTGAAACACACATTTACAGTGTACACAATGGTTTGAATGTAAATATTTTTGACAAGGATGAGAATTCGCTAAACAAGCAGAGGCAGGGAATACAACATTTTTTTCACGTTGTACATTTCCACATAGGGCTTTTCATAAAAACTTAACGATTAACGAAACTTGTACGCTCGAATGTGTTTGCGTGAAAAACGGCACGCGTCCTTGATTATACCATACACACGCGCCAACATCTGTGCCCGCTCTCTAATGCGTCCTCCTAAACGTTGGATTTCTTCTAATAAACCCCGGTCTGAGCCTGGCGAGAGCACCATATTCATTCTCAGTTATTCATCTTTTTCTTTCGATCACACCTTTTTTTCGACATAGTTTTCTAATCTTTCCGTGCTGATGTAATCCAGGAAAATCCAGTCAACTCGAAGTCAATTGGACTCATTATAGCCACTTCGAGCATGTCGGTGTACGTAGTGAGAATCTCCATATGTACATACCGCAACAGCCAACGATTTTTGCCAGCTGCTACTCAAACCTCTCATTGATTTCAATTTTGAACATACCTTTTCTGGATGTGCCAACGCAAACCTTGCCAATATATTTCCTCCAGCTCCAACACCCAAACCAATCACATTTTCTAAACCAAAATACGCCACAATGAAATTTAGTTGATTTGCCAACTCATCCATACTTGGGTAAATGAAACTGAAACAAGAGAAGAAAAGTTATAATAATAATTTTAAGTTGATAAATTCATTTCACAAATGGTTTAGCATAATCATTTCAATAATTTGAAAAATCAACTGTACAAATACTTTCACTTTCCATTTTGAAGTCAGTTTTGTATTTGTAATCTGTATTTGCAATCAAATTAGTTCTTTTAACATTTATTTGTAGACCTGCTTTTTTTTCTTTCCAAGTTCACAAAGCGCTTAATCCAGCTCTTCTTTTGAGTTTGCTATAACGACTACATCATCTGCAAAGCTCAAGTCATTCACTCTCCTACTACTGATATCAATTCCTTCATAATCGCAGAGGAGGTTTCTGAAAACTTTGTCCTGGGTAATGTTTGAAGATAGAGGCAACCTGTTGTACACCTAAAATTTTAAGAATTCAACCTTCCATGTCTGTGCTGATGCAGGCTTTTGCCACACAATATGATTCCTGAATTAATTAACTAGGTGCGAGTTTCTGAACATCCCTGTTTTTGCATAAGTAGCTTCAAAAAGAAAATAATATTTTACTGTATCAAGAGCTTGAGTGTAGCAAACACACCTGAGATTTTTCAATTATCTGATTGATAATGAGTAAGTTTGTGATTTTTGAAAAATTTCATTAAAATCTAGTTTGTTCTTTGGTTGGGTAGATTTGTAGTGTTTATCATTTGTAACAAGAAAATATTAATTGAATCATTGAGGGCGGGGGTATCAGAATTGCAATGAGAGGTATAGAATACAAGACAAGATGGATGAGTGTGAGTCCAGAGTGACTGATTCTGAGGGCTAGTGATGATTATTTCTTTTCAGGAAGTGAGTTGATTTGAGGAGTCTTGAAGGATGGGGATATTTTCAATTTAGAATAGCTTGTTTGAAGGGGATTTGAGGTTAGACCAATGAGTGAACCAGGCACGGATGATGTACATATTTGTAAATTAGTTTGGAGAACTGGCTGATGAATGATTGGTTGCCTGTTTGGCTGCTTTTCAATTTTTTTGTTTCTTGGGATGCACTTGCGGCCGGGTAAGCAGACGAAGAATATTAAAATGAAGTTGATTTAGAAAAAAACGACGAGAGCACGAATTCAATAGCTTATGAGTTGATAAAAGAAAAAGCGGCTGGGGATAACATTAAATGATGCTAGAGAATTGGTGATGATCATGAATGAATTAGAGGGGCAAGAGATAATGAGAATATGTGAGTCCTAATCAGGGAACGATTTATAGAATAAGTTGGACTTCTGAAGATAGGATCCAAACGCAATGCCCAACTGCAGGCAGAGGTGAAAAATCGTGTGTTGCTTACGCAACTGCGTAAGCACTTTTTCAAGTGAACTTAGCTTACAGGGTTCAAGTGTAGGTACAACGGGACATCCATCTTGCTGTCCAACAAACAAAATGTTATCCAAAGGAATTTAAGGTTCTCTTTGAAAACAATAAATATTGATGTGCATTTTATCTGCTCTCAATCCCCTTACCTCTTGTTTTGTTTGTGTATATGTCATGTACAGTATCATAAGTCGTACAGTATTGAAAGTCGCGCATCGATCACGCGTACGAGTCAGCGTATTGCGTGCTTCTTCCTTTTTTTCGCTCGTTCCTATTCTTCCGTTTTCTTCCTTATCCGCAATGTTTCTTCTTTTTTTTTTGCTTCGTAGCGTCTTTTTTCACTTCGCGTCTTCATTCGTATGTTCTTCATTTTTCTTCATACGTTCTTTGTATTTTTCTCTCTTGGTAGAGGGCTCAAACCCTGTCGAAGCTCTATTTTCTTTTCTTTTCTTTTTTTTCCCCCCAAAGTTTTCATGAATTCATAATTGATAGAATCAACATTGGAGTTGGGCCTACAAGGAAACCATAGTTAAATTATACCTCTTACGTAAAAAGTCGAAACGAGGTAAAAGGTTTGAGCCCTGTTCAGATTTTTTCCCCCTAAATTTTCCATGAATAAATTGATAGAATCAACGTATGAATTGAACAAAGGAAAAAATCATGAAAATTGATTGAATCATCTTTTCAATAAGACCAGGGGAGGAACCACAAATAAATAGATAAAATCAGTATCTGAGTCAAACCAATGAAGGAGTCTGATAGGAAAGTTGATTCTATCAATTTTTCATCACAGCTCCTAATTTGGTCTAATTGGAATGTTGATTCTATCAGTTGATTTATGGTATCTTCCGTAGTCTAATTTCTTTATGGTTCCTTCATTGGTCTTACTCAAATAGTGATTCTATTTATACATTTATGGTTTCTCCTCGAGTCTACTTGAAACATTGATTCTATCAATTGACTCGTGGTTTCTCTCATAGTCTAATTCCTTCATGGTTCCTTCCTTGGTCTGATTGAGAAGATGATTCAATCAATTTTTATGATTTTTTCCTTGGTCTAATTCAAATGTTGATTTTATCAATTCATTCGTGGAGAATTTAGGGGGAAATAACCTGAACAGGGCTCAAATCTTTTACCTCATTCTGAGTTATTACGTAAAACGTATAATTTAATTATGGTCTCCTTGTTGGTCCGACTCAAATGTTGATCACGAAAAATGTAGAAAAAAAAAAAAAAAAAAAAAGAAAGAAAGAAAGAAAGAAAGAAAGCTTCGACAGGGCTTGAATCTTTTACCAAGAGAGAAAAATACAAAGAACCTATGAAGAAAAATGAAGAACATACGGCGAATTGAAAAAAGATCAACATTTGAGTTAAACCAAAAAATTGATAGAATCAACATTTCAAGTAGTACTTTTGAAGTCGTTGGAACCTTTCTTCAGTGACTGAGAGATAATATAATTTTTATTGAAGGGAATATTAAAATATGATTATAATAATGAAATACATTTTTCAAAAAGTAAAAAAAAAAAACAATAATTACTGAGTACACGCCTTTACGTGGAATCGAACGCAGGCAATTGGGAAGGCCGGTGTCTTAAACAGCAATTTCTTGGAATCAAACGTCAAACGTACATAATAAGAGCATTTTAACTTATGATCAATGTAGTCGGCATGGCGTGCTCCGCTAGATCACGGATCATCGGACAATGGCGTCAGTCGCAAGGATGAGGCACAGGGGGCAGAAAGGCGATCGGACGACAGCCTAAGACACCCTCAAAAATGTGAAGGGAAGAAGATGCACACAGCGGTAAGAGGTGAGGCGCGAAGGATGAGAAAAGCTTGTGTGAGAGGAGAACAGCAACGGCCATGGAACAGCGTTCTTTCTTTTTTTTCTCCGTTCCATTTTAAAAATTGAAATTCATTCGTACATACATATGCAACCACATAAGTGTACTTCTCCAGCGTGCAAAACGCCGCGTTCGACGTGTTTCTCCGTAATAATCCGCCCGACTTTCGATACTGTACGACTTTCGTTAACGCAAAAATGACACAAAGGCGAGACTACGCAGTTTAAAAGTACTTGACCGTGACGTCGCAAAGAACTACAGATAAAGAAACTAGTAGCTAATTTCTTTTCTCCTTATGACAAAAAATAACGAAGAAGACTAACCTACGCTCCACCTTCACAATAGTTTTACGCACGCACACACACACATACTACAGCTCTAACAGCTGTTTAACTGTGTTTTTGACGTATTGAATAAAAACGATTTCAATAGCGTTAGCCTTTGCGACGCAGGCCGACAACAAAAAGGGTTTCACAGAAGGATCAACACTAGAGAAACCTCAAAATTTAAGTCACTCACTCTTCCGGAAGAGTTGCAGCTCCTTCTTCTTGCCCAGGTGCATTCACATGGTAAATTACAAAATTATCTAGAAACATTCTCATCTTGCTGTAGTTGAAGAACGCCTGATAATTTGACAGATCTGAAAGTATAAAACAAAATGTATTTTTTATTGACAGTGGACCCAAAATTATATGTTTAAGATGCAGTATGCAAACACGCGCTTTGACTAACAAGTCGACCAAAAGCCTGGCCTTACAAAATTAATTTTACTTCCAATCGAGGAAGAAAAAAGGCAAATAAGCGTATTTCATTATATCTCATATGTCAGGCCTTAGTAATCAGAATTGCCCGATGAGCGAAAAAATTGACCACAACTTGATAAAGAATTCTTCAAAACGACAGAAACGCAAAATTCAGTTTTGGGTATTTTTTGAAAACGCACTGCGTCTCGATCTTATAGCAACTGAAATAAATCTATCACAACGCGTTCTCAAATTACAAACGAGCAATCAAGTTCTCCCTGGCTACTGCAAGGGTGATCAAGCGAACTCTCTTATTACACCTATTGAACTCTTATCAGTCACCACCAAGTGAATACCGATTCTGTGAAAGAGGACGAACTAAAAAATTGTAGAAGAGTAAAGTTAGTTCCTACAAAATCAAACTCAAGATATCTACAGATATAATTTTCTTTCAATCAGATCTTAATGACACAGACTTCAAATTTTGTAACTGGTAATTGTATTTTTCAAAAAAAAAAAAAAAAAATGCAGTCAATCAACGGAAGACGATGCTTACGTATCGTCAGCAACATTTTCCTCCTTTTAGATCTTCTTTCTGCGTCATCTATCACTTCTCGCTTAATTGTGTCAAGTGCATCATTTCCTCGTTCAGGTGTATTTTGTACCCTCACTACGGATCTATCCTTATTCTGAAAATCCTTCCTCCTTCGTCAGAACGTGTTTCACGAACGCGTTGTAGTTAATTTATTTCATTTATGAAGACAGTTATAGCGTGAAGTAAGAATTTTCATTTCTAGAACGCGTTGTGAACGGTTTCAGAACTCCTAAAAACCCACATTTCGTTCGTCAATTTTGATGATTGAGCTTCACATATTATACTGTATAAAGAAATCCACTGATTTAAGAAACACCATGCAAGACAATCTATAAATACACAGCGGAGAAATTACATTTTTGGAGTGTATATTGATCACCAAGTAGGCAGCAAAATGTAAATTGCCGATTTTATTGAACCACTTTGATGTAAGTGAGTATAGTTGAGCAATTTCGTCAGGGCGCAACACTAATACAAGATGAAACGAAAAATTTTTAGGAGTGTACAATTCTACTTTATTAGTTACTTTTCACAATATCATATAAGTTGTGTTGCAACTGAAGAACAAGGCCCAAAACATGAGTTTTTATAGGTAAAGATTGTGATCTCATTGGCTGTAACAATGCTTTATTGTGATCGATTCACTCTTAGAAACTTATTCTTACAATACCGCTATCACCAATACTACCAGTGATATTCATGAATGATATGGAAAACGAGATAATAAAGGGCAGCAAGTTCAGAAACTCGATCAAACCTAAAGCCAGATATGTAGATGATATCCTGATTGTGTGGTCAGACACGAATAGACAGGTGGAAGGGAGTGCAATGAATGAGAGCATCAAATTCAGTAATTCACAGTGGGAAAAGACAAAGAGACCATCGAATATTTGGACCTCACACTCACACAAAGGAGTGAAAAAAAAAGGTATACTGTCATGACTTTCAATAATATTGCACTTTTAGAGAAAGTATTCAGGAGAGTGAATACTAATAACTGAGCTATCTGAGATTTGTGAATGATACAGCAGTGATTGCAGGAGAAGTAGAAGAAGTTCAGAAAATGTCTCCTAATTGGACCACTTGAGGAGCAACAGCTTACTCAAATATGAATATTGGAAAAATGAAATATATTTCTAACAAAGATTGAGGTTTTGTGTGTGAGTAATAGAATTTAAAAGATGAATATAGGAAAACAAAAGAATAAAAAAAATTTTTATCCGGGTCAAATCATCTCAAGTAGTTGAGAATAGTTTCTGATTCAACATTTTCCCGTCTAGTTTAATGATGGTCTTTCACCAGAACATTCATCACAGCCTATCCATACAATTGTAATTTACTTTTCCGATAATTTCTTTTTATGAATCTCGACTTCCTATTTTTCCTTCTACAACAACCAATTTCCATAAAATATTACGCTCAACTCACAATTTAATCCAATATCATGGTATGTTATGATGGCTGGTTTGCTACGATCTCCTTGAATTGCAACAAGTACGATTCCTCGATCAGTTTCAACCAGGACTTCTTCAACGCCTTCATTTTTTGAACAATTCAATGAACGGATACTTGGTACTTGAAACTGGATGGATCTTAATTCAACTTCATCCAACGAGTCTGATGGCATTTTATGTCTTGAACAGAAAATCCAACAACATTTCACTAACAAACTCTGTTTTTTCCAAGCAGTATAATTAAACACGAGATTTTGAAAATGAAGAATGCACGTCATGTTATTATTGAGAAGAAGGAAAAGAACTTGAATCTGAATCAAATTTCTGCCCTCTGAGAAAAACTTTTCAGCCATGTGTTTTGATTGATTATACCACATTTCTTTCTAAATCCAGCAGTGTCTCACGCGATCAGAGAAAAAAAATTCATAGAAATTCAAAATCAACATAGGTAGGTATCTCTTGAAATAAAATAATTATCGATGTTAATTAATCAAAACTTTTTCAATAACAACCCCTTTTGATGATTCAGATTTTTGCAGTTTATTCATTACTTGTATTTAACCAAACCATTCACGGGTGGTTGTTCAACAAAATAATGTTGAAAATACCTATCAGGGCAATTAAATTGATTGTACATTTAAAAAAAAAAAAAAATCCTTTGCCATCAGACAAATGAATAATATTTTGCTTTAATGTGAGAGAAACAAGAACTACTAATAAAGCACGCTAATACTTTCAAGTAAGGCAATGATAGGCATACTCTGTACATAGAACTGCAATATGATAGTAAAAACTGCAATATGCAATATAAGTATGCGTTGAATAGCTGTCCATTTCTATTATCATTGAGATAAATACTGAATAAATGACTAATTTTGAAAACTAAAACTCACCCCTAAAAGATTCAAACAAATTATACAACCAAGTTTAGCTTCTAGTAAATGATCTAAACAATAGCCTAAGCATATGATTTTATCAGATCTTATGTAAGTACTTTTAAGCGTTAATGATTGTATGATATCAAATACATGTAAGAATCAGGATATTACCAAGATTATGGTAGCGTGAATTAGAAAGAAGAACAAAATTTATGACCTTTCTGCCAAAAGGGCTTCTATCCCACAAGAAATACATTGAGTGGACGTCTTTCTGACAGAAAGGTCCTTGATTGTGTATTCAGCTAGATATGAGATCCTGAAAACAGCTGTTTCTTTAGGGAAGAAGGAGGTGGGGTGTACATGAAAATGTTGAGCAAAAAATTTGACCACCTTGTCCGGATTCAAATCCAACCCCTTATGTTTGCCGGGCAACTGCTCTAACCACTAATCTATAATGGCGATTGAATCTGCAAATTTTTCCAAATACTAATGACAAGAACTTGGACATCACTACTTACAACAACAACAAACCTTCACCAAAGCAAATAAAACTATGTGACAATAAAAATCAACAAAAGACACGTTACTTACGCTCGGGGGTACTTTATAAATGAGAATTTATTCACCAGAAACCTTTCCCCTCCTCTAATTTCTTATATGCGAGAATTGTGCCTCTTGTAAAAATATTCCAAAAATCAGGACTCGAGTTTGTTTTTCTCAAGTACCTACAATAAGAATTCAGGTAAACGCTATTTTATCCGCACAAGTGTGTTAAAATCAATTTTATTCATACAATTTACCCAAATTATTCCCTGAACCCCACACGCACTCCTAGCCATTCATGATTACGCGCTTCAAACATAAGCTTTAACTTCTTTGTTTTTTCCGCGGAAGAGTTAACTAAGTACTTACTAGTACTACTCTCAACATGGGTCAATTGGCCAAATACAAAACATCTGAGAATAGAATATTATGTCACCGTTAGAGTTGAGCTGTTTCAAATGCGCCTGTGCGCGCCCATTTTTTTCACATTAGGCCCGGCTATCCGCTAAGATTTCCAATTACGTAAGCGGTTTGTTTACCTAATGTGGTATTTTTGACGGAATTGAAAATGGGAACTAAACTATGGCGGTATATGAGAGAAAAATGAAAAACTTGGAATAACTCTTCTCATCTAGTTTGTAGAATTTTTATTTGTGAACAATTTTTATGGAATGTCCGGAAGCCAAATTTGCTTCATTTAAAAGTTAATTTGATTTGTCTACTTTTTTCCCATATACTGTCATAGTTGAGCTCCCATTTTCAATTCCTCCCGTTCGGGTTTGGTAAAAATGTAGCGCGACGCTAGCGCTGTCCGGCCAAAATTAATCGCTTTATCACTCATTTTGTAACCACAGAGCACAGAAAACAATGAGAAAGCGGAGACATGCAACAACAAAGGTACAAAGAAATAATGTTGTCTATGTCTCTGTGTTCAGTCATTCCACTGTGTTCTGCTGTTCCATAGGAAATTAATTCCGGTCATTTTGGTTATGGTCATGTATTTGAACTCCTTATTCTGGTCGACAGTTATGGTCAAAGCGTCTTCATCATTTTGGTAATAATGGTTATGGTCAAAATGCAGCAATATTTTTGGTCATGAGTGGTTATAACTGTTATTATGGGTTTTGATTACGAGCCCTAATTTTTCTCCCTTGAGTGAGAAAAATACACTATGGAAAAGAAAATTCATTGTTTTCTGCTCTCTATTGCTGGAATACTTCGATGCTGCAGATGTTGATTTCTCTTGGACAACAACAGCTGCATCAATGAGAGTTCTTGTTATGAATCAAAGCCAAGTCTTGCAAGGAATAATACAAGTGACGTCAAGATTTTATTGACAAGGAGAAAATCCAAAGTGGTCATTATCAATTTTTCTTAATCTAAAATCAAAATGCTGACTAACGCCACAGGATTGCCAAAATAACACATCTAACTTGCGCTTACAACTAACAAGTACTTTGCGTTGCTTTGCAACCTAGGGATTTGTATCACTGACTACGCACTTGTTAATTGCACACTTACAACTCCAGTGGAGTGGCATGCCATCACATAATCTGTAGGAGGCAGTTTTCTCCATATACAATATTTCAAACAAAACAGACGCATTTTTTCAGAATTCCCCCCCCCCCCCCATCTTTCCATCTACTTTTGTAACATCTGAAAACAATTTAGTATCCACAGAATTCATTGGACAATAGAATAGATGAAACGTTTCAAGGATTGATCATAATATTGAAACTGTGATGGTTTAAATATTTGATTACCTACCTATTCTCCAATCTTATTCTAAATTTAGAACTTTGAACCGTTGAAACTAATTGACCAAGAGATAGCATATTAAGCAAGTGGAGGAAGCGTGGAAGAAAGTCTATATCAATCATAAACCTCCAAGTTGATCCATGATTTGTCAAATCATCCTATGTTTATTATTTATAATGTCAACATAATAGAAAGAAAGAACCAGATTTCCCAAGGAAAAATGATCACCAACAATCTGATATGCCTTGAAAGTGTGGTACATCTTCATCAACAAGATCTTTGGATTACACAAAATATATTACAACATAAAAGAGTATTAGACCTAGCCCTAAATCCTCTACAAATGTGACCTGTCACAAAGAAATGGACCATATAAAATTTATGTAGTAGAGCTGCATTTCTGCAGCACTGAATTATTCATACTGCAGAAGTGTAGCTAGGGTATGAACCTATAAAACCTTATAAGGTGACAGGTCACAAATGCATGCTGCATTCTTGTTGAAGATGAACCCACAGTCAACAGCAAAGATATCTTATGCTTACAGACTGAAACAAATATTCCAAATACTTCATTTGCCTGTAACAACGCTAATTTTGATTATAAAGAATTCAAAATGATGATGGACTCCAGAGCAGAACTTCAAACAGTCAATTGTCCAGCTTTCCTCACGAGCGCTATTTCTGTAATGAAATTCTTTGCAATACAGTACATACTGGCTCATTGTATATCCAAGTTGTATCATGCGAGAATTTGGTTTCTAATACAGGTATACTAAACAATGTACTCTTTGTTCCTGGGTCAATTTGTGTCTCTTTCAAATTCTAATTCATTACCTGGATTAGAAGGGTCAGATGAAGCCAACATGGATCTTTTCATGTTTGAGTATTTAAGATAAAAACGTTTCTTTTCTCACCCATCTTGTGACAACGTTATTTGATTGCTTGTGCAGTAGTATACTTGCTAAAAGATAATTGTCTGACTGAATCTGGTGAAGCTTTTTATCTATAACCATATATCTTCCCCCCTCTAAATCCTAGTCAGGCAATTGGGTGGGTTATGTGTAGAATTTATTTTCTTGTGAGACTGTGTATTGAATGTATGGCAATGGTGATCCTCATCATATGTGAGGTAAAGCTATGCTACCTAAAAATTTTGTGTTTGTCTGTGATAGGTTGTCTTCAAATTTTTATCAATTTTTGTCCAGTTTTGTTGGCCTAGTTTTTCATCTTTTTAAAATTTTTCTTATCATTTCTCGTAGTCGATATGTCAAGTTTAGAATGATCTGAGGCAAACAAGTAGGGTAGGTTTCTTTGTAGTGTGCAAATGTATTGAACCTGCAATCCCACTTGTCTCGATTTAATCTCAGCTTCACAGAGAGGTCCTCCTCCTCCCTCAGACTTGCGTCGTTCAGATCAATAGTTTTGCCTTTAATGCCCGTCGTCCCGTGAGTATTCTCATTCTCCCACCGCGCATGAGTAAGTTATTCTCTAGTGCAAATGACGAGGTCAAGAGAGTAAATACTGACAGTAACAATGTTGAGTAATTTTGATCTGTTAGATAGTGGATTTCCAATCTATGCATCTTTATAGTTTCATCTTTTTTAGGTCTTCTCTCTTGTATTGTACTGGCAATGAGGTAACCCTTGACGGCAAGGGGAGGGGGGTAATGAAGATGCACGTTGGGTGTAATCTAAATGTAGTCAAGCCTACTAAAGCACCGATGATGAGGGTTACATCACAAGAAAATGAAAATTATAACCTCTAATTTTCTTTCAACTGAGTTCAATTTTAGATTTTGAAAGATGTTCATTCAGAATCATTTCTTGAAAATTTGCTATTCTTTTGAGATACAAGTAATTATGTGGGAGGTAGATATTGTTGTTGGATTTTGAAACCGCGTGAGGAAAGGTTACTAGGACTAGGTTCACATGAGAAAAGTGAAATTACATTCAGCATCTCTGACAGAAAACGGCTGTATGCGCCTCATGCATGCGGGTTTCTTACCGACTCTCCATCTATTTCCTTAATCATTGTGCAAAATATTGATGAATGAGTCTGGTTTTTGCTGCAATACGGTCGTTAGGTCTCAAGTAAGCTCTTATTTAAATTAATTTTGAGTCCTAATTGGTTTTTACCAATAACAGATTTGATAATTATTGATTGGTAATTTGTATTGCATGTATCGACACTCCCTCTTGTCTTCAACTTTAATGTTATTGGTAAAAGTAAAGTATTGTCAGCAGTGCTAAATTTTTGAAGATTGTAAAAATTTAGTAAAGCGACCTCTTAAAACGCAACTGACCTACCTACAAAATGCAAATGTCTACAAAACACAAAATATGTCTACCCAACACATGGCCAGCGCCGCGCCGCCAACTGCTTGCTATTTATGGGTCATTTTATTAAAAATCTTCAGAGGAAGAATTTTTGTTTCGAGAATTTCTCATATGGATCAGAATTAGATGAGCTATTTAATGAAAAATATTCCTGTACTTCCACCCCCAAGGAAAGGAGCAAGCGTCAATCACACCCAGGTTTGAGTCTTGCTCGAGCATCACATATTTTAATTACCTTATTTTCACCTTCTTGTTTTTTACTGAATTTTTAGAGAAAAGGGAGGGATTGTAATACCCTGTGTAGTCGCAATTTGAGCGGAAATAAAAATATTTTTTTCTATACATGATGTTAAAACAGCGTTTTGACTGCATCTATAGGTGCGGTCAAAGTACTAGTTTTACCCACACCGAGATTAGCGTGAAAGAAAAAATAGAAGTGTGAAAGAAAAATGAATCAGCCAATAACTTTTGCATGTTTGTTACTTTTAACATCATTTATAGAAAAAAATATCTTACAATACATGTGGGTATCGTGAACGTTCACCAACTCGGCAAATTGCTCTACTCGCCTCCGGCTCGGATCGCAATTTTTGCCTCGTTGGGTAAACGCTCACTTTACCCACATGTATAGTAATAGCTGTGTTCGCGCGTTGACAGTTTCAACAGGTTCTGTTCAAAGTTGCTGGTAGTGGTGTGTAATCACGCACTAATACAGACAACTTTTAACAAAATCTGCTGAGACTGTTAACGCGCGAACACACCTAGTATACTATTACCTGACAGGAAAATCATAGATTATGAATAAGCGAAGACACGCAAAATAAATACAACAAATGGAAGCCTCCAACTTCCCTTGATAACAGGTCACAACGGTAACCCTTGGATTTGTATTTTTTTTTGTTTTCGACATTTTAGAAACTTGTGTTTTCTCTTCGAAATATCCCTCTCTCGATATGACATAAGGTATTAAAGCGGAAGGTAGCATTTCTTGAAACTATTTTTAAAATCTTGTGATACGACTTCAATGAATATTTTTTCTTAAATAGAATCTGCGTAATGATGTTTTGATCAACTTGTGCGTACGCAGACTGAAACTGAATACAATTAGAAACATGAGGCCTACATGAAAAGTAAGCAGTTGCACTCGTTATCGCTCTGTTCTAACCTCGTGCAATGACTTGTCAGCAAATAATTTGATTCAAGTAAGCGATGTGCCGTTCCATGAACAGATTGTGTTCCTGTGAATAATAGTAGGTAGGTTCCAAATAAAGAGATCAGATCGAATCAACACGACTTTTTAAATTACGACTAGGTACTCAGTGACTAAGAAAATAGTTGAAGAAAGTGAAACGAAGCGCTTTCAACTAAATAAGGCCATCCTCGGCAAAGACAAGAACGCTGAGTTTTTGTTTTCGTTAACGATGGCTACGTAGTCGAAGCGCTTTGTCCAATTTTACTTTTCTTCGGTTTTTCGAAAGTGTTCTCATGGTTAATTATTAGAGTATCTGTTTTTAATTGAAGAGCACAGAATTGATAACAGCGCATGATGGCGCTGAGATAAAAAGAGACCCATTCTATGGGCTAGAAAAGGCCTCTCTTACCCATTTAGCCAGCAATACTGTCATCAATTTTGTACTCTCTTATTCAGAACGTACTACAACTATTGAGCTGCATACGATTCGCTTTAATCTTCTTAAAAATAGGACAACTATTTCACTAACAAGCGGTGTTACTGTAAGAGGAAAAAATAAGTAGTATGCAATTCAAGGGTCGCCTGACGCTATATTTTATCAAATCATCATTCAAATGAGAACCGTTCCGGAGTCCATCTTTACTAACCTGTGAGAGACAAGGTGAGTTGATTTCGAGTTCGCAGCTGTATTTATCAATGGCTCCGAGCGCCTAACGAGCGGTGCGAAGTGCGACGTAGATGCATTTGCGTTATTTAATACTTTTTTCAAGTAATCTAACATGCTTGATTTTGTCTCCGGTATTGTAGTACTTTTATACACATGATTGTCAGGTAACGAATGATAAACTGGGTTATAACCCGGTGCCATGATTAAATCTTGTAACACAGCGCAAAACAAACATAAAATGATAAAAACTGTGCGGTGCGTAATCCGAATAGTTGAAGAAAAACAGGATATCCATATTACCTAAAGTAAAATAGTCTAGACTAGTTGTTCCAATTAAAATTGGCATACAAGCGTCAAGCTCGGGCTTCGAAGGGAAACCACAAAGCTTACTATCTTCAGAATAAGAATTCTGATACGAGGAAAATTACTGCGATGTATATTATCTCCAAGAATATTACATCTAGCTTTGCTCGTTTTCGGTACTAAACATACGATCGACGGCAATTTCTTCATTAAAGATCATGTCGAAATTAGAAATTTTAGATTCGTAATATTCATGGAAATTAACCAACTATTTCTAACATGGTAAAGTGAGAGTTTAAGATGAACGACAAGCGAGGAAAAACTTTCAAACATGACTCCAGTACAATCTACTACCAATTTAAATCTTGCATATAATCAACTTGATAAATTGGATAGGAATTTGAAAAAGGAATTTAAAATTATTTCAAGATACGTACGAGAAGTAGAGCTAGCCACTACGAATTTACAAATGCAGACCACACCACTGATGTTCAAGAAATAAAGGTCTTGTTACTTGGTGACGATTACTGTACACAAACACGAAGCCTGATCAATGATGAGGATCATCCTCCAGAGTAGAGTCTCTTCACAAATAGATGGGTTATTAAGGTTATTACATACCCGAGTTCATGGAACACAATTGATTATGATGGGAGTGGGAGGAGGCGGCCAGGCGGGAGGAAGTACTGTATAGTCAAAGTTCATAGACTATAAATTACTGCCGTCCAAAGTTAAATTGTCGTATACGCAATACCAACGATCCCCGAAACTGGGTGTTTCGAGCATTTGTTGCGTGTGTGTTAGTGACAAACATGGGGGAAAGTTCGTTCGCGAACGTGCGCGAGGAACGAACGAACGACCGCGAACGACGAACGAAAATTTCTATGGAACGAACGCGAACTGAACGAACGACCAAAATTTGCAAACGAACGAGATGAACGACTCGTTCGTTGCTTTTTGTGTTCAACTGTAGGTGACGCCACTGAGGTGAAGGAAAATTCCCTTTCTCCTGATTGGTATTGCTCCGGAGCCGGCTCATTGTGCTCCGGAGCCAGCTCATTGTGCTCCGGAGTCGGATCATTGTATTCCGGAGCCGGTTCATTGCGCTCCGGGGCCGATTGTTGTCGTTCCGCAGTTGCATTTCATAGGTTCGCTAAAATCGCAACAAACGGAACAAACGAACGCGAACGAAGGTTTTTTGTTCGTTCGCGAACGCGAACGGAGGCAATCTCATGAAGGAACGCAAACAAACGCGAACGTTTTTTTTTCAGACGTGAACGGGAACAAACGCGAACGAAATTTTCGCGAACGCCCCCAAGTTTGGTTAGTGACGAAGGTTTGCGTGTGTTAGTGACGAAGATTCCCATTCACACGCTACTACTATGATGATCGAATGCATATACAACAATTTTTTTGTCGTATATGCAATGTGAAGTGCCGTATCAGAGAATTGAGAGCTTGTTGAAGGAAATGATTAATATAATTGAATTCTACGTTAAAAACTAATGTTAGAGAGCTACATAAAGTGATCTTATTTTCTTCCAAACATATTTTTCAATCTAGTTTGATACTTTTCCATGATTGTTGTTCTTGCATATACGACAATTTAACTTTGGACGGCAGAAAAGAAGGTTTACAACACAGGTTTACGACATGGTTCGCGTCACGTTTTCTTGTTTGTGCGATTCCTGGTGACGTCAAAATTGTAAATCAGTGTTACGCTGTTACCTTTGTGGCTTATAGAGACTTAAGTTCTAGGAACCTTATAAATTATTAAATAATTCTGACTATAACCAACATTCATTGTTGGGTTCACAAATTTCAGAGGCTTGTGAACACCAGAACGGATACTTTGGCCAATTGTTATCAGCTACATGACGTGGCTTGCCACATGACGTCATGAGCGCCGTCACGTTTATATCACCCGATTTAACGCCATGTCTTGAGGTTTCAATAAACCTGTGATAAAATTTTTTTACCACGTTTGTCGAGCGGTTGTAATAGGAGCCCAGGTCTCTTATAACCGTGACTAAAAGGGACTATATAAGACAGGTATGCGCAAGTGATGAGAATTGGTTCATCACCATACTGATAAATTTGAAGGAGGAGCAATCTAAGTAGCAAATACTCTAAATAATAATAATGGAAACTCCTATCTGAATACATTGAGCGCTTTTGCACGGCCTACTTTATACAAGGCCGTAATGTAGAAAATGACAACAGCGCGCATGTGGATTGTTATCAGTTATGTTTTGAGGTGGTTCACATTCATTGGTGCGGTGTAACAATCGGATTTGCCGTTAACAATGATGAAACTGTACTGCACTTTGTCCCCTATCCGATTTTTAATTTTAAAACAATGATAACTTCTCTTGTACAGCACCAATTTAACTGAAATAGGGTGTAAATCTGTATCCACTTCTTTTTGAGTGCGATGTTGTGACATCGCTGCATTACAAGCCATGTATAAAGTGGGCCGTGGCATTTTGGCCACGCAATGCAGCGCATTCAGCGGCGTGGGGTGTGCAAATCTTGGGCTGTTTGGGCTGTCAAACAATGAACTTCACTACTACGTGCAAAAAACATACACAAATGCATAGTCACAACTCTCACAACTAAGACACTAAAGATGGGAGATATACTGGGACTCCATATTGTATAGAATTGCAACACCCTACCACATAGGCTGCACACACTCACACCAACACAAGACGCAGAAGCCGCAGAAATCAAATGGAGTGCAGCCATCAGCTACAGATTTAATTCTATACAATAAGGAGTCCCAGCATATCTCCCGTCTTTAGTGTCTTATCACAACTGATGTTAGTTCTATCATTTGACTATACAGGGTGGGGCAGAAAGATGTTACCACTTGAACGAAAAACTCCGCGAGGATTCCGCGAGAATTTTGTGGAGTTCCCCCGTTGACTGGTAACATCTTTCTGCCCCACCCTATATATTATGTGGACTGCGCTAACGTGTATAAAATGAGCGAAAAGCGCGTCCACAGATCTGATAAGCCAGACGGGAAAAACCACGACCATTTAAAATACACACGTCACACCTTTCTCCTCACCACATTTGTGGTGTGTACCGTTTGCTCCTTATATATGTACGCCCTAAGCGTAACACAGTCGCACCACTCCCCTTACTGTAGATATTGTGCCGTAGTTTTTAATGCTTAGCGCAGTCCATATAATATATAGTCAAAGGTTCTATCCACTACCGCTAGTTGGAGTCGCTTGGGACCACAAAACTGAGGAGAGTTTCCTGCTTTCCTCTTTCTAGTATTATCATTTACAGTATTTGTAAGTAGTATCCTGAGAGAATTTCAATCATCAATCATCAAATACAAGAATTTTAACTTCAAACATAAAGTAAAACTGGCTTATTTTTTTGCTTCTATTGATGAATAATCTATCTAATCAATCAACCATTTTTCTCACAGCACTCCTTAGACCATTAAGAGAGATAGACCGCCAGTGTTTACAAAATGCTATGACCATCATCCCATATCTTAGACCATTTAAAGAGATAGACGGCTAGCGCTTCATAAGAACCTGTGTTACAGAGTGTGGCCAACATCAAATACATGCGCGCTTATAAGAAAATTCCCCTTATGATCAGCTGTTCCCCTGTATTAGGTATGGGATGATGGTCACAGCATTTTGTAAACATTGGCGGTCTATCTCTCTCAATGGTCTAAGTCTCATACCTAATACATGGGAACAGCTGATTATAAGGAGAATTTTCCCGTAAGTGCGCAGGTATTTGATGTTGGCCACACTCTGTAACCATGGTATAAGATGAGAGGTAATGACACAACGCTAATAAAATTGTGTATGCAGTCTTGAAGTTGTAGACACAAACTTCCACTAGGTTTGTGTGGTTTGCAGCAAACACTCGGGCTGTTTCTGTTTCTTTCCACACCCCACCTGCGCCAAGACATTGCCGTTGGTACCATATATAGTATCGATGAAATTTCCAAGGAATATAAAAATTCCAAGAATTTACTTAGAAGGATGATTCTTTCAGAATTTTATAGACTAGATTAAATAGTATTTTCACGCCGAGTATCAAATATGTTGGCTGATTCCTAATCCTGCAATAATTTTTATAGGGATTGCAACCAAAATAATTTGAAACGGTAAATGGTTATCAGTCAGGTCAGCTTCAAAATTTAAAACGGTCAAAGGTTATCAGTCACATAGAGTATTTTTCAAAACGGTCAAACGGTGACCAAAAAAGAAGTATTGATCTTGACCAATTGACCAATAACCATTTCAAAAAATGATCAATTGTTCATAACAGTTACTTATAACTGATATTTCACAACTCTCAATGGGTCATAACAGTTATCCTGACCAAAATAGACTGTGTTATTTGTGGTAGCAAGAATATTAGAACATCAATTGAGATTGATTTGTTTGGCAAGAGTACTCATTCTGCAGGAAATCTGTACAGTCCAACAAGCATTTAGACTCCCATAAGAAACACATGCCAAGCAAAGATCACTAAGCAACTAGATATGAAAAATGATGTGGCAAAGATTTTTTTTTCCAGATTGATAGCAAAAACCTGACAGATTTGAAATATAAAATAATATTTCCTGTACCATCTTTTCTAATAAATTGGTAACCTGATGATCTTTGCTTTGAATGTTTTTCCTATGGAAGCCAAATTGCTTGTTGAGCGGATTTCCCGCAGAATGGGTACTCTTGCCAAATAAATGACGTCACAATAGCTGAGACCATTTTCAAATAAAGGAAAAGGAGGCGCTCTCTACATCAACTGTAGCGGCAAATTGTGGAAGCTTGCAAAAAAAGTGATCATGATGGAAGAAGTTCATCAAACAATCTAAAATTGCATTCATCTGATAGGAAATTTAAAAAGCTACAATTTCTGTTCTCTACCATTTTGACGAAAAAAAAGATTTGAGACTGTAAAATTGATTTTATTCCAAATGTTACATTATGGTAAAACCCGCCATGATCACTTTTTTTGCAATGCTACTAGCGCCTCTTCAGATGCCTTTATTTGCAAAAGTAACTTGCAAGTTGTAATTGGCAGGTTACTACTTACTAGGGTTTGCAGTATAACTGTTATAACCAATAACCAAAACAAAAAAAGTTTGTTAACCGTTTGACCAATAACCGTTTCAAATTCTCAAAACCATTTGACCAATAACCATTAACCGTTTCAAAAATAAAACGGTTATAGCGGTTATAAAGCGGTTATAACTGTTATAACCGTTTCAACAGTTATAACCAATATTTTCTGGAAAATTTTTTGACCGTTTGACCAATAACCGTTTAAATTTTGAGAATGATCTGACTGATAACCATTAACCATTTGAAATCATTTTGGTTGCAAACCCTACTACTTACTAGTTGTGTACTTGCATGCCAAGAAGATGAAGGTGCAATTTGAGTACACAATATGTTAGCTGTAGAGAATAAGTCAAGAGAATTGTGAATAACTTAGATTATAAAATCCTAAAAAGAGCTTGGGGATTATTATTCTTTGCAGCTAGAGGTTACCAAAAGACATCTTAATGATTTCTGCCTCAATAGGGCTCTTCTCCTATATCATATTGCGTATTTGTTTGCCTGATTCTTATTGCAATGGTACTTGGTTTACATGGGTCTAACTGCAGAGGAATTGAATATGCAATAATAGCATATCTATTCCCATGCCATAAGACCAATTTAAACCGGGCACTATTAAAATAAGAATTAGGCAAACAAATATACAATCTGATACAGGGAAAGAGCATTGGGTATCACAAACTTGAATTTATTTTTTAAAACTTTGTTTTTGCCAAAAAAGAAAAAAGTGATTCAATATCGAGATCACCTTCTTGGGCAAAGCTTCTATACATTGTCGCCTGTAGCAACTTCTTCACTGTCAAGTCCAAATTACAGGGAGTTTCATTAGTTTTTGGAATAGTTGATTAGGACAAACAATTTTTCCACCTTTTCCTCAAAAAAATAATAAAAAAAGGAGTCAGAAATCAATGGAATCTTGTAAATAACACATGACAAATATTTTTGAACATTTTTTGAGAAATGTTCACTCAGAAGACTTAAGACAAAAATGAAAAACGACATAGAAATGTAAATGAGCAGTCGGATCAATTTGCGACCGTTTGACTCATGTGAACGGGAGTTTGCATCAATTCCAATGATGCTCCTTTCAGATTAGCTCCTCGTAGATTAGCTTCTTGCAGGTTACTACCAGTTAGATCGCAGTTCTGTAAAATTTGAATGAGTACGACACTCGAATTAAAAATGAAAAAAAGACAATTAAGATTAAGAAAATACCAACTTCTAAATCAGCTCCGGCTAACACAGCCGCCCTCAAGTCACAATGTTTTAAATTAGCATTTCGAAGTGTAGCTACTCTTAGATGCACTCCTGCCATGTTACTCCCTTCTAAATTTGCACCTTTTAAATTGACAGCTACAAACATACGGTTCAGAAAATTAAAATTAGTGCGCAAAACTATGTATGTATAATCCTAAGCGTAAATATGTAGTGCACCTTCCATATTGGCGTTGGTACCAGCCGGGTCTTCAAAATTACATCGTCTGAGACTCGCTCCCTCCAAATTGGCACACAACATTTTCACACCGAGAAGTTGTGCATTATCCAAAATTGCCTGCGACAAATCAGCCCGCTCCATTGTACAATGACTCAAATTTGTTCCATTTAAAAGACATCCTTTCAAGTTGGCATACTACAAAGAAATTTTATTACATCTTCTTAACCACATCAACGGCTAATACTTGAATTGTATGGAGCCAACCTTGAAATTGATATGTTGTAGATCAAGTTTGGATAGGTCGGCACCGTTCAAATTAACTCCTTGAAATCGAAGTTGTGAATCTTTAGCTGTGGCTATCAAAGCATTCACCACATCTCGCCTAGTGAGCGGAATAGTATCTCGATTGTAATGTGAGTATCGCACAATTTTTTCCAATTGAGGAATCATAGATTCAATACCAAAGTATTTTGCTTCTTCTAACACACCTGCAAAAAAAATCGTATGCATTTTTCGGAAATTGCTTTCCTATCGAAGGAAGTTTTTCTTTTTAACCACACCGTAAGGATTCACTCCGCTATCGATGATCACTTCACTTGTGCGAAGATAATTTAAAATAGGTTTAAAGTAATTTGGTGATCTATCAATTAGATATGCTCCGTTGGTATCTTTCTCACTTGGTTGAAAACCACCATTATCAGGAGAGAACATCCTAAGGAAAAATCAAGCCAGTTCTAAATTATTTCCAATGGATTCTATAGAAAAGTTAGACAAAATAATGATCATTAGTTCATTGAAAACCATCTTCAATCCAATACATCTCATTTGCACATCAATCTGTACTTTATTGGTGAAAGAGAAGAGAAAAAGGTAGCACGAAAATGCTATTCAAATGACAAAAACTAACAAGCTTGACGAAAATAATCAGTAAGTAAGTTTACTCACTTAGCCAGCACGCTGTTCGGCTCTTTCAAAATGAGCGTAGATCGAGAGGTGGTAAAATATTCTCCACCGACATTCAAAGTAATCCATTCTCCCTCTGTAGCACATGGAAACGAATATTTGACCACTGGACCGATGTCTTCTCTGCTGTTTTCTTGTCTACTGAATGGTTCACCACTTGACACGAATAGAACATCATTATCCCTGAGAATGAGAAGGTGTTTTTATTCAAATCGACAAAATGACTTTAAATAAGTAGATCGGTCTGATGGGTGAAATCACCTGATAACGTCAATCTCATCAATTTCACCTCCCTCAATTGTAAATATTCTTGTAACATCTATACCGCATTTCTTGCTCGCAGCCGAAACTAAGTCTTCGAAGGACTGTGTTATCGTAATGACCTGTACAGTAAAACTGATTTCCATTAACTGATCAAAGAAAACGTCACATGGCTGATAAAGGAGACATACCTTGCCGTTCACATTAGTTCCGTTCTTGAATAAGACAACACGTTTCATTTTGAGGATTTATGAAACCAGATTTCGCTCAAGATATGGAAACAGAAAGCCAATTTATAGAAGGAAATATTTAGAAAAAGATTTGGTGAATTAGTATTATCTATCTAGTATCCGTATTATCATCATCAATTCAATCCATCTTCATCTTCAATCGTAAGTTTGGAATTAACGCGTATTATCATTCTGTCTGTCGGTCGGTGTATTAATCCAAGGTGTTTGAAAAGGGTGTAATCAGTATAAAATTTTTCCAACTTATCATTGCAATATCATAGGTGCCATCAGTCGGTCATTACCGTTCTTGATGCGTTCTTCTTATTGGTCGAAAGAATTAAATATTATCATAGTTTTATCTATCCTATTTGTATTGGGATTTAAACTTAGAGTTTCAAAGGTTGGCATCCTGCGTGTTATCGATTACTGAGTGAGTGATCATGATGATTTCACCATTGGACTACGGCAAAATTTAAACATTTTTCTACGAATTAGAACTTCATTTTAAAGGAAAACTTATCCTACATTTTATTGCACTGTCGTTAAAAAATTGAATCATAATCAATTTAACTACGCAAAACAATTTTCCATTATTTTTTACCCTCCTGAAGTTGACAGTATTTCCGTTTAAAACTATCCGCGATCACTCACTCAGTTTCACCCGCGCAGGTAATTTTGCAGCGCCATCTAGTGCAGGTTTAAACCCCAATACAAGGAACTATCGTCGGGAAATCGACTATATAGACCTGGTGGTGTTCTCTGTCTGTGTTGCTTGGAACTAACGACTCGTCATCAGCTGTAGACATTCTACGACCGCACGGCTTACGAACTTCGGATCTGTTTTCTCTCGTCTTGTATTATTATTGTTATTGTTGTAATACGGGTGTGTAGTTCTATACGATAGAGTTAAAATACGAGGTGTTGAATACGAATATTAATAAAGGAGTATTTACGGGTGCATTCTTGTGTCGTCTTTTATACTAATTTAGGTTTGTCGGTATTCTGGAATTACTATATTATCTGCGACTCAAGGTCATTTTTCCGACGTGGTGGAGGCGCCGGGTAGCGAATTTACCGAGTAAGAAACCTCATACTAAGAGAAGACGACTAAGTAAGTTTTGAACTTTGCTATAGCTAAAGATACGGAAAAATGATGGAGAGATATGAACTAGAACAGAATAGAAATATTGTTTGTGAAAGCAAAGCAAAAGTAAAAATACGAGTGTATAAAGAAAGGGACAAGACTGTAAGGGGTGAATGGTGTAGAAGAAGAGGTGTTCAGTGTTCAATGAAAACGAAGGGGTTAAAAAGGAAATTATTGCAGCGAAGATTAATAATTGCGAAAAGAATATTGAATAATACAAAAGTATACTGTACATAAAACGAATACGTAATACGGGTGAAATACGGAAAATACGGGTGAATTGAAAATGTAAGCATATAGGCACAATATAGTTACGTCGTTGCATGGATGCGATACAGAAAAGCGTCAGGACCAACATCTGGAAAACATAAAGTTGGAAGGTTGAGGTTTGCGTCGCAACAAAATAGGTCTAAGGCACGATATGATAATAAAAATTTGTCTAGTCGACTCGAAAATCGTAAAATATTTGCCTTTTTGTAGTTTTTGGTAGGCCTACTGCTTGCTGTGTAGATCTCACGATCTTGTAGTTATTGGATTTCTGTTCGAAGTTATAGGAAGGTTTTAGTCGTATTTATCTTGTGTCGCTAGCTTGTTCGGATTTTTGTTCGTTGAATGCTCGTTGAATCTTAAAACTCTGTTCGTATTATTCTTGTACAAGTCGGTGTGATTTAAGTCTCACTTTTGTTCGTTGACTATCGTATATTCGTTGTGAAAATGTCTGATAAGGAAGGGAGTGACCTCGAAACTGAAATTAATGAGTTTGAAGCCGCCTCGGCAGCTGATGTACTGACGCTGAAGCAGGAGATTGCGTCTTTGAAGGAGCAGCTTGCACAGACTTCAAAGGCACCAGCGCCATCCCATGAAGGGATAAAATTAGAACTTCCAAGAGCTACTACGAACCCCCCTCTTGTTCTGGATAAAGAAACCCATTTTGGCGTATGGAAAAGAGTCGTTTGGAGCGACTTTCAGAGTTTTGGTCTCTTGTTCTTGCTTGAAGAGAACATACCTCCGCCTGCATTATCAGTGGAAGAACTTCAACAACGTGTAGGCTTTGGAAATTCCTACTTATTGAGTCGTCTATGTGACGATTACAAGAAAAGGGTTTGTGAACTCAAGACACCAAAAGAGATCCTAAAGCGCATAGCGGAGATTAAACAACCGCAGTTGCCGTCTTTACTTTTTGCGGCTAAACGAGCGTGGTCTCAACTTAATTTCCAGAAATCGTCAGAGACTGCTTTGGATTTTATCATTTGATTTGAAGAATTAGTGCGGAAAATTGATGCGCATGCCACTGATACAGAGAAGTTGACTGATCGAGAAATACGCGACAACTTCCTTATGGCAACTTCCGAAAGCTTCCCTGAATTAATGAGGAAATTTGATGCTTCGCAAGGAAAGCCAATTGAGGAGTTGAAAGACAGCCTCGTACACAAAGAGGGACGTGAAAAAGAAGCGAAGCAAAGATCGTCAGAGGGTACAACGGCTGGGACATCGGCTTTTGTTTTTGACAATCCGTCTTCGTCAACTGGTCGCGGTCAAGGTTCTCAAAGGCGTAGTAGGCGGGGACGTTTCGCCGGGAGTCATTCACGGGCTTGTTTTTGTTGTGGCAAAGCTTCGCACCTGAGTAGAGACTGTGTTAGTAGGAGCGTGATTTGCTATAACTGCAAAGAACCTACTGTTGACCATATTGCGTCAAATTGTCCAAAACCAACGGTATATGGTAGAAATCGCGTAGGGTTCCGTTCTCTTCGCACGCAAAGTGGCCGTATTGTGAAACGCGGTGGCCGGCATTCATTGAGAGGTTCACGCTTTATTCGCGGAGGTTACGGTTACGGTCAAGGAGGATACGGTTATGGTCGTAGTTTCAATCGCAGTTTCAATCGTAGCCGGTCTAATTTCAATGGTCGTCGAAATTTTGGTGGTAGAGATAGTAACGATCAGTTATTCAAACGAGTCAAGGTGTGCGACTCTGAGGGTGGCGACCCAAAATTTATGTTCATGGCGGTGAACGAACGAGTAGCCGAAGCTAATTATGCTACAATACGTCCTGTTGACGCAAATAATGCTACGGGTGAAAATACGAGTGAGTATAATAAGAATATGATACCCATGGTTGCAGACTCAGCTGCTACTGATCATGTAGTTAATTGTAGAGATTATTTAACGGAGATTACAAAATTGAACGAAACAGGCAGAATTAAAAGCGCTAATAATAAAGCAGATTTGAAAGTCGAATATGAGGGTACTATACTTGCTAAGGGTGAAAGAGGTGAAAATTTAAAATTAAATAATGTATTATACGCGGAAGATTTATCGAAAAATTTATTTTCAATACGAAAGATCATAAATAAGGGTGCGTATGCTAAATTTGATCGAAAAGAAGTTATTCTAGTAGATGAGAAAACTGGAAAAGTTTTAAAACGTGGTCCCTATGATGGACGGTTTTGGTGGCTATTTTTTGAACAAAATAAAGAATTGAATAATCGTCACCGAGTAACAACTCTATTGACGAATAAAGACGAAGGGAGTAGCGTGAAACGAAAAGGAGAGGCTAATACGAAAAGGAGAGGCTAATACGAGTGAAAGTGATTATGCAAATAAGAGGTGTAAACTTGACGATCATACCTATGCCTCTACGAGCCAAGATAACTCAATTTACACGCCCTCTACCATCACGTATAAAGATATACAAGATGAAAACACATTACAAAGGTATTTACAGTCAGTGAGTGAAATGGAATTACGTGATTTACAAGCGCTGCATGAGAAGCAGGTTGCTAGCCTTCGTGATGATATTGGTTTACTGTGGCATATTAGATTGTCTCACGTATCAAAAGGATATTTAGAGAAGGCTGCTAAACGAATTCCTGAGTTGAAAGGGGTGAAATTTACAAACTCAATTTTAGACTGTGAAATTTGTAAACGAGCCAAGTTGATTAGACAGCCCTCGAGTATAGTGAGGTATCGGTATGACAAACCCCTCGCTTTACTTCATACTGATCTGATGGGGCCTATCTCCCCGTGTACGTATAAATATGGAGGTAGATACATTATTACATTTATTGATGACTTTACTCGTTATGCGTGGGCGTATCCATTAGTGGGTAAAAGAAGTGTGCATATTGCGCTTGGTAAATTATTAGAAGAAGTTTGTTCAAAGAGAGGTCAGCAAGAGCGAATACTATGTCTGCGCCTGGATAACGGGACCGAATATTTGACTGAAAGTATGAAGGAGTTACTGGAGAAGGAGAAAATAGTTAGAGAACCAACTCCTCCTTCCAGCTCGAACCTGAATGGCACTGCGGAGAGATTTAATTTAGAACTGCAACAGAAAATTCGGTGTGTAATTTTTGACTCAGGGTTTCCAAAACAGATGTGGGCCTATGCTTTGCAGTTTGTTTTACGGGTGTACAATAGAACTCCGAGAAAAGCCTTAAACGATAGAATACCATTTGAGTTATTATATAACAAGCCTTGTACAGTAAAATTCTTTCGTAGATTTGGATGTAAATGTTTTTACATAGATATTAATGATAAAGGGAAATGTGATGAAAGGAGTAAAGAAGGCTTCTTAGTGGCTTGTGCTGATACACACTATGAGATAATGGACCCTCACACAGGAAAAGTTGATAGATCGAAAGACGTGAGTTGCATAGAATCAAAAACGTATGGCGATGAATATGTGAAAGAAAATAAGACTACAATTCTATCAGATCCGCCTATTGCACCTAATGAGGAAGGTGCCAATTTCTTTGCTCCCTCGGCTGCTACGGCTGTTAGCGTTGAAAATAATAGAAGTGCTATGTTCAGTTTACGTGAGAAATTCTCATTGTTAAGTGGTGATATTGTCTGTGAAAAACAAGACGTAGACATTGACTGCCTTTATCTTGAAAATGAGCCACAAAATTATGTTGATGCCACAAAATCTGATGAGTGGCAAAATTGGAAAAAGGCAATAGATGATGAGTTTGATTCGTTGAATAAGAATAATGTGTGGAAAATTATAAAAAGACAAGATGTACCGACTACCCAGCCAATTATGACATCAAGGTGGTTATTTAAGAGAAAAGAAGTGAAAGGAGGAAATAAGATATTTAAAGGAAGATTGGTGGTTTGTGGATTTACAGACAGAAATATTTATGATCGAACTGAAATTTATGCGCCTGTGGCTAGAATGACAGATGTTCAATTTTTCTTATCTGTGGTAAACAAATACCAGTTAATATTAAATTCTCTTGATGTAAAAACTGCATTCTTAAACGGTAGTCTAGAAAAATCGGTTTATATGGAATTGCCGGAAGGTTTTGAAGGAAGGGAGAATATGAAAGAAAATTACGTGTGTGAATTACAAAGAGCATTATATGGTTTATGAGTGAGTCCACGAAGGTGGTATGAAAGATTTTGAGAGGCCATGGTGACACTTGGTTTTACAATTTATCCTTTTCAGGTCTGTATGTTCACCTGGCGGAAAAATAACAAATTTATACTGCTTTTACTTTTTGTTGATGATATTTTACTAGCTGGAAATTGTAGTGATAAAATAAGCCAGGTGAAAAAGAAGTTAGCCTCAGAATTTGAAATGCGTGATCTTGGAAGTCCTGAAAAATATCTGGGATTTGAAATAAAGAGGGATATAAGAAATCAAATATTGTATATTAACCAAAGAAAGTATACGGAGAAAATTTTGAAATAGTTTGGTATGTGGCAGTGTAATCCTGTCTCCACGCCTATGGTGACGCGTGATTGTGAGCGAAAATCAAACGAATCTCAAGAAGATATAGAGAAAGAAGGTACTTATCCTTACAGACAAGCTATCGGTAGTTTATTATTTTTGGCGAATGGCACAAGACCAGACATAACCTACGCAGTAAATGTAATGAGCAGAAAACAGGCAAATTATGTGTACGGAGACTGGTTGAAGATTAAACGGATTTTTTGGTACTTAAGTGGCACGTTAGATTTGGGGTTAAAATACGAGAGTAAGGGAGAAAAATTAGAATGTTTTGTCGATGCTTCTTTGGGTACTAATGATGAAGTAGGAAAATCTACCAGTGGATTAATCATAAAATTGTTAGATGACGTAATTTATTGGCGTACCAAGAAGCAGTCACATGTTGCCCTGTCCTCATCTGAGGCAGAATATATTGGTATGTCATTAGCCTGTAAAGAACTGGTCAGCTTAAGGGAGATGTGCAAACAAATTATTAAATTAGAAACGTCGCCCTTACTATATGAAGATAATATGGCAGCTATTAACATTGCCAAGTCAGATGATCCTCAAAGTTTGAAACATATTGTCAAGTTGTGTTACCATTACGTGAGGTTAGAAGTTTCAAACGGAAATGTAGATATTAAATGGATAAGTACTTAGGATCAGTTAGCAGACATGTTTACTAAAGCCTTGGGGACTCAAAAATTTCAAAAATTTAGAAATCAAATAGTTTATAATATCGAGTAATTCCTTTGATATTTGTTTCAGCGGAGTCCATCATGTTCGATTAACTTGCAGTAAAAATTAGAGTATGATAGAAATAAGATGTTAGAATTAAATTGAGGTCAAATAGTTTTTTTTTCTTTCTTCTGAGAAAGTTTTTTTATAAGTAGAGTTAAGTTACGGAGGTATTTTACGTCGAAAAAGAATACAAATAAGATGACAAGATTACGAAGAAAAAGAATACAAGTATACAGCAAGAAGCTCAAGTATAAAGGCGAAGGGTGAACACATGTTGTATACAAAGATGTGGAGAGTCAAGATATTAGGATAGGGTGTGTTACAGGCGAAACGATGATTGGAATGCATTGATGAAGTTTGTCGGGTCCAGATGTTGATGTGCGGATATGGTTTAATGATTGGTGTCCTCGATTTGTGTTTGTTGTCGCAGCTCCAATTTCTACCGATGCTTCATTGTCACGTGCTCCGCCGAGAAGGGAGCGTCGGGAAATCGACGATATAGATCTGGTGGTGTTCTCTGTCTGTGTTGCTTGGAACTAACGACTCGTCATCAGCTGTAGACATTCTACGACCGCACGGCTTATGAACTTCGGATCTGTTTTCTCTCGTCTTGTATTATTATTGTTATTGTTGTAATACGGGTGTGTAGTTCTATACGATAGAGTTAAAATACGAGGTGTTGAATACAAATATTAATAAAGGAGTATTTACGGGTGCATTCTTGTGTCGTCTTTTATACTAATTTAGGTTTGTCGGTATTGTGGAATTACTATATTATCTGCGACTCAAGGTCATTTTTCCGACGACTATAAAGATAGGTATGTGCAAGTGATAAAAACGCGTCCGTCACCATGCTGATAAAGTCGCAGGAGGAGCAATTTCAGTTACATCTTAAGAGAATTTAAATCATCAAACTCCAAAAATCAAAATACAAGAATTCTAACGCCAAAATAAAGTGAAACTCGCTTATTGTTTTGTTTCTAATCCTATAATCTATCTAAAATCAACCAAAATTTGATTTTGTGATTTAAATTTTTCTCACGGCATCCCTTAATTCTCTTGAAACGGCTCCTACTTCGACTTTATCAACATGGCGACGGTCCTCGTCTTATCACTTGCGCATACCTATCTTTATAGTTCCTTATGTATACATGCTGGGGCAGTATAGTTCCACACGGGTATACCGGACCGCCATATTGATCCTTAGAAAAATGCTTCAAGGTACAAACACGTTTCACATTAAGCTCTGTTCAATTATCCACAACTCGTTGGGTCGAGGTTCACTCGGTGTAATATTAGTGTAACACGATAATTACGTCATTATCACACGGAGTATATACAAAAGTGATGGGTTTTCTATGAACAAACTGAACGTTTTCTCAACCTTCCGAGAAAAACAACGTGGTAAACAAGCAAACTCCGGTGTCAACCCTACTCTGGAGGAAGGTTGAAATTTTTAACGCCGGCGTTAACCTGAGTTTACCCTGCTGGCAAATCAAACATTCAACACCAAACTCTGGAGTAGCCTCAAGAACAAATTGAACGGCAAACCTGACAAAAAGTGTACTCGGTGTCAAAAAGTGTTAACACTTTGTGGATCGCGTCCGGCCCCAAAAGAGTCGCCCTCTACATTCACTATAGCGGCCATTTGTGGAAGCTGGACAAAAAGGTGATGTTTCAAATAATTTAGGAAATTTTTATTTTTATGAGTTTCATACTATTCTACGAGTCAAAAGAGTCAAGAAAGGTCATTACAAGCAGTACTTTTTTTCCAGTGTCATTGACTATACACGTACCAGACGAATACTCGCATTGTTAGAAAAGTTGTCACTTTGAAGGATACTGACACCAGAGTGTGCTGCGTGTTAACCAGCAGAGTGAAAGAGACAGAACAGCTTTCCCTCTCTCTTACACCAACGTATTAACACGCAGCACACTCTGGTGTCAGTATCCTTCAAAGTGACAACTTTTCTAACAATGCGAGTATTCGTCTGGTACGTGTATAGTCAATGCCAGTGTCAACAGAGATACAGCGAGTTGAAATAACATACGCTCTTATGTAAATTTTCATGTGATCACCTTTCCGTCCACGACACTAGCGCGTCTACAGTAGTGGCCTGATGCGAATAGGATAGCGTCGCGGAAACGGTGATCGTAGTCGGGAGAGTCCGATAAGGTTCAATATGTCGGTCCGGTATACCCGTGTGGAACTATACTGCCCTATACATGCTAGCGCAGTCCACTAATAAAATAGTCATAGTCATAGCATAATAATTTTTGATAATTATGGTTATGGTGATAGATATGATTGTGATCTGAATTTTCATCTCAATCACTTAGGTATATGGAAAGTTTTCCATGATTATTTTTGGAATTATTTTCTGATCTAGGTCTAATTACAGTATGTCGGGAGATCAAAGAACAACTATTAATGGTAGTCCGTCCCAATATGTCAAATTGAATGTTGGCGGAGCTTTGCATTACACTACAATTGGTACTTTGACTAAGCACGATACAATGTTAAGAGCCATGTTTTCAGGTAGAATGGAAGTACTGACGGATTCTGAAGGTAGTTACAAAAATATTCTCGTCAAAGTTTTATTTCCCAAATGAGTAATTTTTGATTGTATCCTAGGGTGGATACTTATTGACAGGTGTGGAAAACATTTCGGTACTATTTTGTGTTTTCTACGTGATGGAATGGTTACGTTGCCCGAATCATCAAAAGATATTGCTGACTTGTTGGCTGAAGCAAAATATTTTTGTATTACGCCGTTAGTCGAATCGTGCGAACAAGCCTTGAAGTACAAGGAAAAAGAGGTTGAACCCATCTGTCGAGTACCGTTGATAACGTCCCACAAAGAAGAACAATTGCTAATAAATACTACGTCCAAGGTATAGTAGAACGTATTATCCAATTATAATGTGTTCAATCTATAATACACTTCTAATCTGTGCTTGTATCTCCATCTAGCCTGTCGTTAAATTACTAATCAATCGACACAATAACAAGTACTCGTATACAGGGTATGATCTCTGAAAACTACCATTTGAAATGAATGATTTGGTTTTCGTCCTAGTTTATACGGTTGTATGTCTTATTGCAGAACCTCCGATGATAATTTATTAAAAAATATAGAGCTGTTCGATAAATTATCGTTGAGATTCAACGGACGAGTATTATTCATTAAGGACGTTATCGGATCGAGTGAAATTTGCTGTTGGAGTTTTTACGGTTTAGAAAAAAAAGTAGCGGAAGTTTGTTGCACTTCGATTGTCTATGCCACCGATAAAAAACATACGAAAGTGCGTAGTGGCTTCAATAATGGTCTCGTATTACAGAATTTCTTGTCTGTAGCTCTAATATTCTGAATGTACGCCAGGTTGAATTTCCAGAAGCTAGAATTTATGAAGAAACGCTAAACATACTTCTGTACGAGAGTCGTACTGAACCAGACCAAGAATTGATGAAAGCTACGTCGACAAGAGGAGCAGTTGCTGGTGTTTCGTCGTACACGAGTGATGAAGAAGAAGAACGCTCTGGTTTAGCTCGGTTGCGATCAAATAAACAAAATAATACCTCATAAGGGATATTTTTCCTCTAGAAAATGAATTTGTTCGTACATACATGAAGAGAAAAGGCCTCATTTGCTTCATTTATGACTTTCAGAATAGGTGAGGTCAGTTTCAGTTAGAAATAATGGGAAACCCCTGTTTAGTGATAACTTAGCTCAATGGGTGCGTTATAATTCAGTAATTATTCAGGACATAGGGTACTTTTTTCTTGAAGGCTTTTGCATCGTTGAAAGTGGCGTTGAGTTGTCTCCAGTTGTAATAGTTTCTACCAACTTCTCAGAAAGGATAAAATATTTGCGCTTGTACAATGATATTTCAATGACTTCACTACTCATTTCTAGTTGTTTTCAAAAGGGACCTACTTATCGGCATGAGAAAAAGATGGTGATTGATCAGAATTTTCAATAGGTTACCATTTATCGGCCCGATAAACAAAAAAGAAAATGAACAATGAAAATAATTGAAATCACAAGCGTTAATAATATTTAGCAATATTTCAAGAGAAAAACATTTAATTATGATATCGCGCAATAAAAATATTATATTAACGGTAAAAAAATTAACTGAATGATTGTAAAAAATTTAACAATACAAAAATAAGATCTCCCCTCTGAATTAATTTTTTGCCGATATCTAGGACACAGTAAAAAATTTAAAATAAAGATTTAAAAATACAGTTTGAATGTTTGAATGTATCAAAAAGTACGGTAGGAAAACAATTTTTTCTATATATGATGTTAAAACAGCGTTTTGACTGTATGTATCAATAGGTGCGGTCAAAGTTTTAGTTTCACCCACACCGAGATTAGCGTGAAAGAAAAGTGAATCACAACCAATAACGTTTGCGTGTTTGTTAATTAAATTTCGTTTTTAACATCATTTATAGAAAAAAAAATCTTACAATACATGTGGGTGGCCGTTCACCAACTTGGCAAATTGCTCTACTTGCCTCAGGCTCAGATCGCAATTTTCGCCTCGTTGGGTAAACGCTCACTTTACCCACATGTATAGTAATATACTATTTTTTTATATACAGTAATATAGATACATATGTAGAGACCGGAATCATTGGCATTTGTCAGATGATCTTGCGTGAAAGCAGGTGGCTGAAAATCAATGGAGAGCACGTTTCAAGGTATAGGGAGCCTGCGAAAAAATTTTTATTTTGCCGAAAAATGCCGAATTTGAAATAAATGCAAAAAACAGTGGTAATTGCCAAATAGTGCCAAAAAGTTACAAATTTTCGTTTTTCTTGAAGAAATGCCATAATTTATTGATGAAATATGCAAAAGTTGGATAAGAACTGCTTCTTTGTCCTCAGTGTGCTGCAAGTTTACTCGTAGACCATGATAGGGTGCTCCCATTGTTTTAGTCAACGTAGAGAGATCTCTTTCTGAATATAAATTAATTTTAACGGACAAGAGGCACAATTTGAAACAAGAAAATTTGAAAAAATTTTTGCTTGTGATGCATAATAGGCACTATCCATGATTGTTTCGTTATTTTGTTATGTTGTATTTAAAAAAAAGAATTTCTGCCAAATTTTGAATTTTTAGTGCCAAATTACATCGTTTAAAATACCTAAATGTCCGGTCTCTATACATAGGTAATTATATCTATTGGATAAAGAGCGCACGTTTTGACTTCGGTGGGCGACCTCTTTTCTTCTTCTGGCCCTCAGGAATTTGCCTAGCCTCCTCAGGAACTGAAATAGATTTCTGCCGGATTTTCAAGCCTAGTACGTGTTTACACACGAGACACGATGTACTTTGTAAAGGAGAGACACGTACATGAACAATCCTCATTAACGTTTGTAGTTTGTACAATTAGGATCACGCAGAAAATGAAAATGATGATCGAAAAAATATGATAAAGAACGAAGTGTACTTTGATAGAAGATTTTAATTATTAAACTAAATCAAGATACAAACTCACATAGAGTGAATAAATTCACCCAAGACTATTTCGCACGAAAAATTAATGATTAAAGACAATATTGACGCTACCAACTATTGAACAACTGATATTTATTTAGTTTTTGTGAGTGATCTTCACTCTTGTCTTCAGCCGAACGATGCACTCTTTCCCTATGGCGGTATGCTGCCTTCCTTTCTTTTGATTTTAGTACCTATTGCATGCTTGCCTTGTCTGTTTTTCATGGAGAACGGACATGTTCATGTAATGCCATCAGGTTGGACGATGATCTCCCAAATTTCATCGTGCCAATGTGAAGTGTTTTCAAGAGAATGTCGGTGGTCACATAATTCTGAGAATCTCATTGAATCGAATCAGGTAATTCTTAACGACTTTTCATGTATGATCAATTTCTTTCTAAAGTTTATTTAGTATGAGAAACTGTTTTGAAAATTTTGTGGGGTTGTGGAACCTTCTGAAATGATTTAAGTCATCTAGTATACAATTAAACAATTACTGATTAATTCGACTGTTCTTTGTCGTTATTTTGGAGGTGCTTTTTCTCGAAACCTATTAAAAGTTGAGAAACACATTCAACTACTACACCGCCAAATCACGAATTCCCCAGAAAATTAATCCATTATCTAGATAAGACCTAACACTTTATGTCGAATATACTTGTACAGGCTGGAAATTGTCAAAAAATTTATTTTATTTTTTTTTCTTTTTTGGAAAGGCATTTTTTTAAATTTGTGATACTAATGTGTTCCAAAAAGAGGCGATTCAGTGTCAGAAGGACAAATGAAATTCCTTTTGTTGTCATTTCTCCATTTCAAATTTTAGAAAGTTTTCTTTTCTATGTTAAATTATAGGGAAGTTTTTGATATTACATATACAAGGGAGTTTTATTTTCATTCGTAGCTGTAATACAGCCTGTATAAATTATCTTAAACTATAATTCAAACACATTAAAACCCTTATTATTCATTGGCAATCGCACCTAGAATTCTATTTACAATCCGTTCTTTTTGAACCATTGAGGTGTACGCAGTGGTATGAATGGGGCTACAAAAACAAAAGATTATTTCCAACCAACATTCTTATTTTTTCCACCATACGGGTTTCAGTAAATTATCACTGGAGACTTCAACGCCAAGCAAATCTATTGGGATTGCACGTTACTAGCCCTAAGGACCATGAACTATGGCGGGCCACAGTCACTCCAGCTAATGCAACTCCTGCAATTTCAAAAAAATGGCAGACTGTATCGACTTTTTCATCGTGCGCAGTATCAGCCAACTTCACTGAAATCGACTTATCTGATGATTTGTCATCAGCCCACTCAATTAAATGAATTGCAACAATTTTCAAAATTTTATCAGACCACTCGCTACTTCCAACTTTTTGTATTATACTAGGTAAGCAAATGACTCTGAGCTCTTCAACAACCACACAGACTGGGATATCTTTAAGAAGGAGTTAGCAACAACATCGATCTCCGCATCCGCTTAAAGTCGCCTGATAAACTTGAGTAAGGAGTCCCTTCCTTCCCCAATTTTCTACAGCAGGAGACCAAAAGCAGCCACCCCTATGGGAACTCCAGGCCAACATACATATCCAAGCTACCCAGAGGAAAACCTAGAACTCGTTAAGAAACGCAGAGGGGTTCGCCACTTCTGACAGTGGTCTTGCAATCTCGTGCATAATTAAGAGCTTTGGAAAATAATGAAGATCCTATTTGCAATCATAATAATAATACCTTTAATCATTTTATATTATTCTTGGAATCACCGAAAATTCTTTTGGAAGGCAACGCGTAGAAAGAGCCAAAACTTTCGCTAAGCATCTTTGAGAAAGATGGCAACTACATAATTTTCCCATTTATATCACTCTTGATTTAATTCTCTCAAGAAGCTGATAAATTTTTGCCAAATGAAATTGAAAATATGACCAAGAGGAACGGGAATCCAAAAAAACGCCCAGACGTAACCAAATCTCAGCCCGCATACTGCCAAGAGCTCCTGTGTTGAGGTCTTGTTATATAACGCAGTGCTTTAGCAATGGAAAATGGCTCAAATTGTTATATGATTTACAAATCATCAAGCAAACGAACAGTGGGTTTTAGTTCACCCAAGATGACTTTGCCCTCCAGGGGCATCAGTCCAAACAAATGTCTATGAACCATCAAGCTTAATTAGCGCGCAATCGCTGGGCATTTACATCTACACGGTAAACTCTACGCGTTGTTTGGGCCGTGCATCCATCAGAGCGCGCCACTATTGGATTGTAGTGATAAATTGAGAAGGTAAACGTTCACAATAAAATTCACATTTTGCCTGTTAGTCTACATACGGATTTAAATTCAAATAGGTATCTCAAGAAGTGAGACATTTTTAGAGTAAATAAAGAGGGACAAATTTTTTGAACAAAGTATTTCCTTTCAATGAGAACTATTTTTGTACCTGAATCCCAGGTTTTTGCTCAACCTTCACCTTTTTGTCACTGATAGTAGTCGATGCTAGCGCTGCACGGCCCGAATAAGGAAGAAAAAAGCAGGGATGAGAAGTTTGAGCCAATAAGCGCATAAATCGAAGCTTGAGCTCATATTTGATTGAAGCATAAAAGTCCGTCAAAGAGCAAGCGACTTTGACTTACCAATTTTTCACTCCGGGTCCGATTCGTTCCACTCTATAGCCGGTTTATTTCGTCCTGAAGCCGGTGCATTGTTCTCCAGAGCCGGTTCATCCCACTCCACAACCGGTTTTATTTTTCTTTGAAGCCAGTTCATTCCACTCCGCAGCCAAGCCGGTAGCCCAGCGCTTGGAAGCTAATGATGATGAAAGCAAACAACCAAAGCAAAAAAGATCAGGTGCGGGGAAAAGAAATGGAACTTCTCAATGCTTTTGCGGGCTTTGTCCGGCGCTGGCTCGGGAGTGCGATTTTTGAAAATTTTGCGAGCGGTTGTGCACAGATCACCCGGAATATGAGCCTGGGAATCCGTAATTTTTTAATGATGTGCTCGCTCTTAAGATTTTTATCAATTAGTTTTGAAAATCTCCAGATAAAATTGTTCTCAACTTTTTTATTGACTTCATTGTGGAGGTCGAGTTTTGGTAATGGAAGTTATAATTTATCTAAAGTTCCAACGGTGGGAAATGTTTCCAAATTTCTTCCGATTCGAATGGCACGAGTCAGAACTCTAAATTTCGCGAGTCCCACATCGCGAGCCCCAATCCTCTCAGTTTTATCGTGGTTGTTTTTATCTGAAAGGTAATTTTAGTATTTGATTATGGACATTAACAATTCAAATACCAGTCATTGAACTTTTCCATCGTTTCGATAAAAATTAAAGAGCATCAAAAGGAAGAAATCTGTTTCGACGATAGCCGTACCACCACTAATCAAGTTTGTTATCTTATAGGCCTACTGTTTCAATTGATAGAGACTGTACCTACAAACTTCACCAACTTAGCAGGACTCAGTGAGATTGGTTCTGTCTAAGTCTGTTAGATTTAACTTTCAATACCTATTAAAATGTATGTTTATATAAAGTTTAGTCGGGTTCGCTCCTTTCAACCAAATGGGTATCTCATGTTCCGAAGTTTTAGTTCTTGATAGTAACCAAGATTCTAAATTTGAAATCAATACCAAAGAAAATTACACGTACGTCAAATAGTTTTCTCTAGTCTTCTTCCTAGGTCTACGAAGATTTCTTTCGGCCAACTTTCTAAATTTTATTTCAGCTTACCTTGGAAATTTCTCTTCTTCCCTACTCTCGAGCTTTATTGATTGAATTTTTCAATTCTTGTTTACCTACTCGTTTTTCTTTCTAACTTTTCCAGCTTTCGTATTGTTTCAGCTTTAGACGATAATGACATGACAGACTCCTTCTTCTGAGTCTGATAAGATTGTAGAGTTTACTCCTAACGACGACGCTAGCCTCCTCTTGAATCGACGTATCTCATACCCTGAGTGATCTCTAAAAGTGAATCTTAGGGCGAACTAGTACCATACCCCGGATTATCCTTTCGACCCTGACGGAAAGTATCCATGTTCTACTGACTGAGCTAGTCTGGCGGGTAGCATCGAGATCAGAGTCGTGTAGGCGTATAGTCGGAATTAGCTTTTGATGTACAATATAGCCTACTACCCTATCAAAAAAATTGACTAAATCAGCTACTGAAAAGTAGTACCGAATTTGGCACAGTTTTTCAGCAGCTGATAAGTTGTCGAAGAACTGCTGATCAACTACTGAAACGCATATCATTAATTAAGGGGGGGGGGGGGGGGAATTACATGATGTGCGTTTCAGTAGCTGAACAGTAGCTCTTCAGTAGCTCATCAGCTGCGTGAGGTACTGAAAAGTGTGCCAAAATCAGTAGCTTTCCAGCTGCTGACATTTATGAAAACTTTTTGATGGGGTAGGCTTATAATAAGTACTAGGTGTAGGTATAGATCTGGTAGGTCGTTCCTTACTGGCGGGAGACCCGCCATCCGTTTAGTTACTGGGGGTCATCAGAGAAATTTGATTCGCCTACGCGTAACGCTGGGTGGTCCAACGCTTTTTGGGACAAAACGTCGGAAAGCGTAACGCTGGACTTGGAAAAAATTCGTGACCTTCTATGGGCTAGTATAGGGACTTGGAGAAATTTTAAGGTCTTCTATATTCTCTATTAGCTAGTATAGGGACTTGAAAAAATTTCGAGCTCTTTTATACATCAGTATAGAGAGCTCTTCTATACCCCTCTATTGGCTATTATAGTATGACTTGGAAAATTTTCTATGGGCTATTATAGGGACTTGAAAAAACTCGCAGCCCACACACTTAGCTGCTCGGAATTGCCTTCATTGACTGTGGCAATTGAGGCAAACAGGGAACCTGTTTTATGGGAGTAATCATGTGAGTGTCATTTTTTGCTTTTTGTCGTCTCAAGTAGCGTGAACTTTGTTCCTCACCACCTTGAGATCTCCTCTCATTAGGTCAAGTTCTAGGCGCGTTTTTTTTTTTTAGTGGTTTCCCCTGTAGGCCTAATCCACTTTAAAATTCCTATATTAGGAAAAAGTACGCTATTTATGCATAATCAAATTTTTTAAAATTCCCCCTTTTATAGCTTAAAATTCTCCAATTATAATTTATTAAATGTTACAGCTTGCCCCCATGCAACAGGTTTCCTGCTATTTATTTTTACAGCCTGTGTGGTACCCCCGGTAGGCCTATCCTGTTATCAGTTCGGAGATCTGATGACGTCACGATTTGATGACGTCATAATCTGATGACGTCACACGACGTTACGATCTGGTGACGTCACGATGGGGATCTGTGACGTCACTATCATCGTGCCATCACTATCTGATGACATCACAGAGCTAGTAAAACCACTAATACAGTAGTATAAAGGAAGCCTAAGACCTAGTACAAAGCTAGGACAAACTGCTACTATAAGCTATTATAAAGATCTTGTAAGCTTATGGTATGAAGGATGCCTAAACCTAGTATAAAGGAGGATTGGACCTAGTATACGCCTAGTATAATACGTAGTATAAACCTAGTATAATATACTGCATGAAGCAGAGAGGATAAGTCCCCCTCCTATCACTTCATCAAAATTTTTCTAAGTCCCTTTTTCTTGCCGGACGGCGCCCGGCGCCCGGCGCCCGGCGCCCGTCATTGTCCTTCAGTTTACCCCCCGATAAAACAGGTTCCCTGTTAAAATTACAAGGTCTTACAATGTCTTCTATGTGCTAGTATAGAGACTTGGAAAAATTTCGAGCTCTTTTATACATCAGTATAGAGCTCTTCCATGAAAGCAAAAAAAATGTATAATATTAAAACCAATAGTTTCAAGTTGTAATCATTTAAGCCCAACCGACACGAGCAAAAGCTCAGTGGTGAGGGAAAAATAAACTATTCTATTCTATTCTATATACCCTTTATTGGCCAGTAAAGGGACTTGAAAAAATTTTAAGCTTTTCTATACCCATCTTATACACCTCTATGAGCTAATATAGAGGGACTTAGAGAATTCCAGGCTCTTCTATATTCCTCTATTGGCTAGTATAGTGACTTAGAAAAATTCTGAGCTCTTCTATGGGCTAGTATAGGGACTAGGAAAAATTCCGGGCTCTTCTATGGGCTATCATAGGGACTTGAAAAAATTTTGAGCTCTTCTATACCCATCTTATACCTCTCTATGAGCTAGTATAGAGGAGCTTGGAGAATAATGGGCTCTTCTATATCCTTCTATTAGCTAGTATAGTGACTTAGAAAAGTTTTGAGCTTTTTTATAGAATATGGAAAAATTTTTAGCGGGGAACCCGCTCTCCCTTTTGTTGGGGGTACTCCCAGGAATTTTTTCCGAGCGCGAGCGCGAGCGCGTCCGCGAAGGTTGATGACGTCACAGAGAAGTTAGGTTAGGTTAGGTTAGGTTAGGGGACTTGGAAAAATTCTTACCTCTGAGCTATATATGATAGAAGGGGGACTTGGAAGAATTTTGAATCTTGAGGTTAGGTTAGGGGACTTGGAAAAATTCTTACTACTGAGCTATATATGATAGAAGGGGGACTTAAAAGAATTCCGAATCTCCAGTTCTCCCCTTGATAATGGACTTAGAAAGTTTTCAAGAAAAAAGAAAAATTTTTGCATACCTTTGTGGTGATTGAGAAATCTGCTGGTCTAATGGACTCGGGACAATTTATTTCAAGTTGAATAAACATCCCTTCCACATGTTTCCAAATTTACTCTTACAATCTTCAACCCTGAACCATGGGTCGCGGGTCTCCCGCAACTCTTGCTCCGTAAGCAAGAGCCTGTAAGTTTTTACCGTAGGTATTATACAAGGCTTATACTATGATTTAGCCTTCGTAGGAGTCATAATTCTGTAATCTGCATACCTCGTGGCAGATTACGGAAATATTCTCCTACATCGATGAAAACAGATGATCCATACGTTCTTCAAAATCTGTTCCAATCATGCTTTATACGTCAAAAAACCTTGGAGGACATTTGAGAAAGCTGATAGCACCACTAATTCATCTGTTTGCTGAGGAGCCAGCAACGGTTTTCGGGATAAAATAACGGCAAAAATTATTGTTTCATAGCTATCAACATGAAATATTCTAAGCTGGACTAGCAAGGAGGAGAGTGAACGAGCAAAGCGAGTGAGCTACCCTAAAGCTATTAGCTTGAAATATTCCAAAGTAGGCTCATACTGACCTACAGAGTGTGCTACCCAAAAGCTATTATAGCTCAAAATAACTTAGCTGGAACTATATACCAAGGAGAGCTCTCTAAAAGCCATTAGCTTGAAATAAAGTAGACTCATATTGGACTAAGGAGAGGCGAACAGGCGGAGCGAAAGAGCTCCCCAAAAGCTATTAGCTTGAAGTATTCCCGTTTACATGGTCATACTGACATTCAACAACAAAATACTCGTATTCTGAGAAAGGAAAGACGTGAAACACGATGTTTATTTATTTGGCTCCGCCAGAAAATCGTTTTTTCAATTTGCTTAATATCTGTTGGTCTCCCAATTTTTGTAAATTTGATGGGAAATTTTTCGAGTTTCCTGAAGAGGTCAGTATTCTTATCGGTTGGCTTCTATCATCTCGGAGCTTTTCTCTTCTGGCCAGGTGCAGGAATGGTCCAGAGGAGTGCTGTTTATAAGGTGGAGTGAAATGATGGTAAGGAAGTTTACATTGGTGGGACTGGCCGCCAGCTATAAGTTAGAATTGTTGAGCATAGGAAAGCGTGTGAATAAAAGAACTTGGGTGAATGGACGTTTGCGGACCATTCTGACTACTAGTGGCCATAGTTTCAGAAAGGGGTTCAAGGTCCCTCCTCCATACTTCAAACGTGTTGCGCTTGAACACATCGAAATTATTCTCCATCTAATTAACGATCGTTGATGTGCTAATCAGGTACATATACCTGATGAGAGGTTGATTGAACTAGTTTATGAGTATGATTCACTTTGCGATGACTCGCTAGTTCAGTTTTGATTTTTTCGGATCTTCTTATTTCCATCAGCCGTAGCTGGTTTAGTTGCTCATGTCATCGTTGACAATGGTTCTATAATCGAAAGCGCTTCGGTGCTCTTTCAATTTTTCTCTGGCTATAGCAATTTTACCCTTAGCTTTACTCTCTGGAGTGCGCCTTCGTTCGGTGTTGTGTGAGTGTTTTGGAGAAGCTGTTTTATTGTATAAGAACCATGCAACTTAAATTTAATGCAATGTAAATTTAATGAATTAACGGAGGGGTGGGGGAGTTTTACAAATCCTTGTTATTTTATCTTTTACTTCTATAAGTATTGTACATGTGAGGAGCTATAACCGTTGAAACAGCACGTGATCAATTCAATTCTTATGAAACAAGCGCCCTTTTGACGGATAACTCTCCTCATGTACGCCGCCACAGTCTTTGTAAATAAATCTTTGTCGTAAGGTCCATTGTTATTTGTATTTCAAACTTCCACATTTTTATCATCTATTTCAAAAATAAATCTTTCATACCTATCTGCAGAAGGATATAATATTAGGTAATCATCATCGAAAAATTCTGTGAAACGAGGACGTCATTTTCTACATTTTCTCTTCAGAAATGCATGAAAACCACACATAATAAAATATGATTCAACACTAATAGGAAAACCTTGCCAATGTTTCGAAACTGTTTCAGAAAGTGGATGCTGAAACATTTTTGATGGGTGGAAATTCCTTTGACCTCAAAGATACGAGCATCAGACCTACGAATAGATACAAAAAAAATGCTTGACAGCAGGCAAAATGAGATAAAAATCGTTGAGAGTGGCAAATATTCTTGCAATTTTTACCAACTGAATTAATTTTCATTTTATATACACATGTAACATGTAGCCGTTCGAGATAGAAGTTCATTTGTAGGGGTGAGAGAACAAATTCCGATGACGTCACACTAGAAACATCAAGATGGCTGCTGCGCGCAGAAAATACAAGATGAGTATTGATTGAACGAACTTTAGCCCGGCTTCTTGTCGAACAATCTTCAGTTAACCTTACAGTGCCATGGGTAAATGAGATGTCATCTCTAGCTTTTGATTCTCTTGCGTAAAAAGTCAGTTACGTTTCATTTCCTGTGAGTTTTTCAGTAATTTTTGTTTAATTTTACGACCCTGAACGAGAATAAATTATTGTATCAAAATATTTTATCATTTCAATTGACGTGTCGGAATTCGATAAATGTTGGCATCAAATGAGACTTGAATCAAGTAATATTCAAATTTCTTGCCTTCTTTTTTCCTTAGTCTAAAATCATTTTTCTAATGAGTATTTAAATTGAGAATGAACGTAGGTAAAAGAAAGAAACCCAGTTGAACGTTCTGATGGATGAGTTGGAAGAGGGAGAACTTTCAAAACTATAATCATTAACCATGCCTGTAAAAGTAACCTCATTTATGAATGGGTGTTTTTCGCATCAAAAATAGGGTACTATTGTGTTGGGTTTTTTTACTACAAGTAACAAAATTTACCACCAATACTCGTAGAGATTAAATTGTTGGACAATTACATCAATATGATATTTATCTTATGATACCTACCCAGCAAAATAACGGCACTAATATTTTTAGATAAATATTACAAAAAAAAATCTTTTTGGTGATAAGCCTATCTATTCTTCCAAGTCTTCATGATGGTCTAAAGAACGCGACTTTTATTCTATGAAGGTAGGCCTAATGAGATAATTATTTTGTGAGACATAATTTTCTGTCATACGAAATATGATGCGAATAAATTACGTGGAAAACAGTTATACAAAATTAGCTTGTAGATCTGCGTATGTTGCAATACCACGCATTTTAATTCTTTTTAAAAACATTTTAAATTACTTTATATGGTTTTTTTCATTATTATTTTCTTTAACGAGCTATTCCATAGCTCGAACGGGGCCCTGAGCTCGACGGATAATTATTTTACACGCTTATAAATATACAAGCCGTAAACCCGCTAAATATTATAAAATTTCAAATTATTTTCAAAATTCTTGATATTTATTTATATTAATAGTAAGCTTTTAGTTCAATTTCTAATCTAATTCTTTTAATGTCCCCTAAAACCACAACAGCAGTTTCTCGGACTTGTAAATTTGTCCTACCTTTATGGACATTTGCTACAGGATCGTTTCGAATAATCATTTCGATATCATTTGTAGAAGACATCCCTTCACACTTTTCGTAGGCGAATTTAAACGATTACACGTAAAAATTTACGAGTATGTATGCATCATACTCTGCAATTCTTTTATCAAATCCAAATTCATGACCTCTGAATCGGTATTTTCTCTCCGCAAAAAGGCTTGCTCTTCTTCATTGTCCATGAAATACAATTGCAGGAATCTTGCTTCTGCTCTTGGAGTAGGTAGATAACTTCCTATAGCCTATAATGATACAATTGTCCAAAAATTTTGAAAGTTGTACTCGTAAATATGTTTGGAACTTCATTACTCCCCAAAGAAGCCATCGAAAGCGCATCGTTATATTTACGCTGATTATTAAGAAAGTGAGAAGATCTATTATCCCTTCCATCTAATAGTTTTTGAAAAAGATCCGGCATTGAGGGTAAATCAGGTAACTTAATCTTACCACTCCCGCAACAGAAATTTCAATTTTCTATTGCAAATAATTTTCAATCACAAAATGTCCACATAATTGCCAGATTCCCAATTGAACTTACACTGGTATATTCTTTTTCAATAATGTACCTAATGAATGGACTATTATCGTTCTAACAATCATTTTCCACAATCCACATTATTTTCTGATGTCGAAATTTCGGAATTGACACGAGCCCTCTTCCTTTTGTTCGTCAACCGCCCTAGATTTGCTTTCTTGCGTTTCGACATTCCAATTAGATTGCAATAAAGTGAGACATCCGTTACTCCGATATTGAATGTTCGGAATTGACGTGAATTGTTTTTGGCGAGAGACCCGCTTTCCCCATAGTTTTTGGAGGCCCTCAGAGGAATTCTGTTCGCGTACGCGAGCGCGAACGCATAACGCTGAGGGGCGTAACGCTGGGACTTGGAAAAATTTTTGGTTTCTCTATATCGCTGGGAAGCGCGTAACTCTCGAACTTGGAAAAATTCTTGGCTCATATTTTCCATGACTTTTCTTCTTTCCTGGGGAGCGGTTGTCTATTGCTTACCGTAATTTGTCAGTCAATTTGATAAATGGACATTTATTGGGTGAACGATGAAAAAAAAAAAAAAAAATTGTTAAATAGGCTAGTTGTTATACGAAAAATTGTCATAATCTCTCGGATCTTCCAAACAGGAAAGTTTTCAAATTGAATTATTGTTCGGTTCCCAGTTTGTAAAAATCTTTTCATTTTACATGGCAAATATATTTCATCAAATTTCTCGCGAAATTACTTTTGACGAGACTTTCATTTGAATCGCTTCATATGAGGCCTCTAAAAGTCTAATCATGGCTTCAATTGTTTTGAAATATCAAAATATCATCTAGTAAAAACAACAAAAACCTTTCAACTTCTGTCGACAAAACCTAAAGAAGAAATATCCAAAAACTTATTCAATTTTTCTATTTTTTGTAAAAATTGTGAAGCAAGATAATTCAATTAGACTCTTCAACTTTTGAGAAGTAACCCCTATTTAGAGAAACATCAATACAAGAGAAAGAAGTAACTTATATTTAGGTTATGATAAAACTCATTGGATGAACGGTGTTACATAATTGAGCCATTGACTCTTTGACTATATTTTACTTCGTATCTCAGACGTACAGTCCTATTGTTATGAACGGTGCAGTGTCGCTTTCTTGGATTACGTTGGATACAAAAAACAGATTGCGCCAGATGTTAAGACGTGGGTGTAACAGAGAGGGACCAATGATCAACGATGCTCTTGTCTCTTTTACTCTACCGGTTAACACGCAGCGCACTCACATAGTTGTATCCAGCAAAAAGACACCGTTCATAACAATAGGACTGTACGTCTAAGTTACAAAGTATATTATATAGTCAATGATTGAGCACAAAGAAAATAACGGCTGAATTAATTAATTAGCCCATAACATCAACATTTTTATAGATTACTTTATCGAATTTTATTATGATGTATGTATTTATTGACTTTCTTGTGTCCAGGTGATGGACATATACTGCTTCACCACAAAAAATGAGCTGCAAAAACAAATTAAAGTCTACCACTTTTCCATTACTGCGTTTTCCTTTGTTGAGCGTCTGGATATTGGTAGAAGATAGTAATCAGTGCCTCCTTGGTGGTAAATTGAAAGACCACATAGGAGGCCCACAAACGCCAGGATGGTGGGTTCCAGAGAATGAAGAAGCAGAACGTCAGGACTCTCTCCTTAATTGTTTGCACGTTCACTTATTTACTAATTGGAGCTGCAGTCTTTGACGCTTTAGAATCGGATATCGAGAAACTTCGTTCTGTAGCTTTAACTGGTAAGTAAAACAAAATTGTTTTGATTGAATGGAAGAAAGATTTTCTGGCCTAGCCAAATGAATAAAAATCATGTTTCATGTCTTCTATAAGGTAGCATGCTTTGCTCGTTTGCCTCCCTTATGGTCTAGTATAAGTCTTCTCTGGAATGTGTTGGGCTAATGGCTTTTGGAAAGGTCACTCACCTCGCCAGTTCATTCCATTCTTGGTCCAGTATAAGTCTACTTTAGAATATTTTACGCTTATGACTTTAGGAGGGTTCACTCGCTCCGCTCGTTCGCCCCGCTTCTTGGTCTATTATAGGTCGGGTGTCCATTAGAATTGAAGCCAATAGCTTGTAGGGGCTCACTTACGGCCTCCATAGTCTAGTATGAGTGTCGTTTACAATTTTTTGGGGTACTGGCTTCCAAGAGCTCACTTTCCTTCATTTAGTGCTGTATATTGTGTACTAAGTCTATGATGAAAGCTGAACTCACTATAGCAGCCTGGGGTGGGCCCTCTTCTTGGTCTGTTCTTAAGTTTTCATTTTACTGGACCTGATATACTGTGTACTAGTTTATAGTAGCTAAGCTGTACCCTAGTATAAATGACGCTTAAGAAAGGACACAGTATACAGGTTTCCTAGACCTAGTATGAAGCTAGTGTGTTGATTTACTGCATAGATCAAAGAGAGACTTGCCGCAGTTTGTTGACTGCTGCATCCACCTCCTCGGTACCTAGGAGGATATACCACCCTCTTCTACTTTTTGTAGCGTTACCATTGGTGGTGGCTGCTGTGGATTTCAACGCATATCTAGGCTTAGTGTTCAAATTTTCCTAGTATAAAAGTTATATGAAATACAGCTAATACAGAAGTAGTATACTGCATGAAGGTAACAGTAAGAAGAGGAGTGTACTTGCAAATTTTCAGATCAGATGGTTGGACGAATTCCTAAAGTCCTACAACAAAGGTGGGGGCAGTGGTGGAATTTTATGTTAAAGGGAGGGTCCCGGCAAAGATATTAAAAATGTCAGAAGAAGAGGAAATAGTCCAACTCGATCGGCAACTAAATCGCTACCTACTCAACCCATTTTTCGGACTAAAGAATTCGTTCGTCATGCTCGATCTCCCCTCTGTCTTGTTAGCATGATAAAAGAATAGAATGCTGTATGTGAAGCTGCAAAACTGACGGTCTCACTCGCACTTGAACTAAAAAATTGCTAAGTAGCCAAATGAAAACTGGGAAATACAAATAGTACCTACTTAATCAACAACAATAAAATCGCTTCTTCAAACTGAAATTGTAATTTCGACCATCTCAAGTACAACTTAACAACTGAGAGTGCGAGAATGAAAAATCACTTTTGGTACCTACGAGAAATAAAATGGTATTCTCCCTTTTCAACCCAAAATTGATGTATCTTTCTGACATAGGATATGAAGAATAAAATGGGACTGCCACCGTCCTCCACCTGGTTTGCAAAATTTTACATTATTTTGGATGATTTTCACTTGAATTCTGTCAAAAAGAACTACACAATTTTTCATACTTGGGTTGATTTTGCCATGAGTTTTCAAAAAACATGAGAATTGCGCTTAATATAATCTTACAGCTTGATGTTCTTAGTTACTAAATAGTTTGATATTCCAATCTTTTTACAGATATTGAACAAATGTTGATAAGAAGATACAACATTACAAAAGATGATTACCGTATTTTGGAAACTATTGTGTTGAAGTCAGAGCCTCATAAAGCAGGCCAACAATGGAAATTTGCTGGTGCTTTTTATTATGCTACAACAGTGCTCACCACTATTGGTAAATAGATGATCATTTTATTTAGCCCTATTTGAACCGGGCAGCGCTAGCATTGCGGAGGTTGTTAGAAGTCTCATGGAATACTTGTGAAAACAATTTTTGTGAAATTGAGTCTCTGCACTCAAAGATTCATTTGATGGAAATAATCACATATACAAAGAGAAAACGACCAATTTACAAGCGTTTTTCTGAAAAATCTAAATTTCATTAGGCCTACACTTACTTACTCTTACCAAAGACTCTCCTTGGTACCTCTTAGCTCCTACATTTATCATTTTTTATCGATTGCAGCAATCCTAGTGGATGCTCGGTTTGAATGAGAGTGACATATTAAATTGTGTGACTACACAACATTCTTGAATTCTAGGTTACGGACATTCAACGCCTAATACAATAAGTGGGAAATTGTTCACAATGTGTTATGCTATGGTAGGCATACCTTTAGGATTAGTTATGTTTCAAAGCATCGGTGAACGCCTTAATAAATTCTCATCTGTGGTAATCAAAAAAGTAAAGTTGTCTCTGAATTGCCGCAAGGCAGAGGCCACTGAACTCAATTTAATTTGGGTAGTTACTACTTTGAGTACCCTAACAATTGCTGTTGGTGCGACAGCATTCAGCCACTACGAAGGTTGGGCTTATTTTGATTCCGTTTATTATTGTTTTATTACCTTGACAACCATTGGTTTTGGCGATATGGTTGCTTTGCAAAAGGATAATACTTTAAACAATAAACCCGAATATGTGGGTTTCACTTTGATCTTCATACTTTTTGGATTGGCTATTGTTGCGGCCTCTCTCAATTTACTCGTGCTGCGATTTGTCACTATGAATACTGAAGATGAAAGAAGAGATGAGGCAGAAGCATTACAGGTTTGTATACATATATATGGGTACAAGGCACTTATTTCATCATGCTGTCAAATTTTTATGGAATATTTGCAAATATTATAGGCTGCCCAAGGAGCTGTGCGACTCGAAGGAGATGTGATCACTGCCAATGGATCAATACTGCAGTTACCAATGGTCATAGAAACTAACTTAAAAAATGGACCAAATACCCAGTCTATATATGCATGTTATTGCTACAGGGATATGTTTCAAGAGCCCACCAATTGTTTAGTTGACTCAACCCTTCCACCTTATTTGCCACAGCCATTGGCAATAGTACCCTTAAGGTCATTAACTCGAGAACATGACACCCTGGAGACCATACGACGTGCTTCTGTATGAAATATTTTCTGATCTCTTGAATAACTCGCCACCAATCAAGGAAATTCAAATTTAAGCAACTAAAGAAGAGTCTTTTTCTAAAAAATTCTCAAGATTAATTATTCAAAAGAGTCTTTTTTCATGAAAACTTTCCCCCTGTTTGAAATACCAGAAATATTTGTATTTTCATTTGTTCCATAAACTTTAATTTATTGCATAGGCCTACCTTGTTAATGAAAAACATGGTTCACATTCATGATTTCAACATTTGTACATCGTCACAGACTTTTATTAATTAATGTAATATCTTCATCCAATTTTCCTTATTCTTTTCATTATTTTAAATTTTTTAAGATTCATTTCATTTTCTCATTCTTTCTTTACAATTTAAATATTTTTTTAAAACAGTTTAATACTTTTATGAATAATTAATTATTAGTGAATTTGAGATCCAATCTTTGCCTTCTTTTACTTTATATTCCATAAATTGTTCCTAGTACTTTTATTTTTCCTGTGTAGATTGTGTAGGTACTTATTGCAATAGTCGAGATGGAAAGAAGGAATATGTCAAGATGCTTTTAACTTTTAGGTTCTGATACATAATTATATTGATCCATCTATACCAGCGATTCTTAAAAACTATGGGTTGCGACCCTTTTGTGGGTCGCGAAAGAATTCAAACTGGGTCGCAGAAAATTCTCAAAATGTTCGAATAATATATTATAATTGTAGCGTAAATCCATTCATTAAGTTTTTTTTGGCGGGAGAAGAAGAGAAGGTCACAAAAAATGTACCAATCCTAAAATTGGGTCGTCATCCACAAAAGTTTAAGAACCGCTGATCTATAGATCCGTGGGTAGCCTGCATTCGCAGAATCTTTTTCTGTGGCCTGCAACACAAACATGATATTATACCAATAATATGATTGTTCTCAATTAGGTGGGTACATGAAAAGAAAAAAAAAAATCTACACAAAAATTGGCTGTCTTGAATGGGATTGAGTAGATAAACAGAGAAATATAAACTTGTGGGGAACTTGAGTGTACACAATTTTTTAGTACCTAATTTACATTTCATGATTAACATTCTTAAAAATTCCATGAAGTGCTGAACAGATAGTATATTACACAATTAGTACGAAGAAAGTGATAAATGACTTTAGAGTGCAATGTTTGTGAAATGAGGCCAAGCCAAATGAAGCAAATTGCACAAATTTTCGTATTGTGCTTTCACTCTTTTCCAACAACGGTTCATCACACAAAAGCAACTTTCTTGTCACCTGGATAAGAATGTTATAAGAACATGTTGCATTTTTCTAGCCATATGGTATCATTAAGGGAACAATATTATTGCAGTCCATAAAAGCAGGCTGCTCACGCCTACCTTACATTCTCCATACAAGTATAATGGCATAATGATTGTTTATTCATTTCTCTTTCTATTGTTTTGTTTTTAATTTTAATCCTAATAGAGAATTAGTTTTTTCTTTCTTTTTCTTCATCTCTCTTTGTTTCTTTCTTTTTCTTTCTTCTTTGCATCTTTTTATAATATTTATTGCCAGCATTAGACTGAACCCAAGTGAAAACATGACTGTCACAGGATAAATTTCTCTTCAATTGGTTATTTTTGGAGAAATAATTGTAAAGTACACCTCCTTTGAGTTTTTCCTATACTCTAATTTAGTACCTAGTTATTCCCATATTGCTGTCCCAGCTGACCTTAACAAGAGTGAGCAATCAACTTGGTCCCCAATTTCACTATTGTAATACAACTTTGCGCAATAATTGGAAACTATATCTTGTCTTACCTATTGTAATCAGAATGTACAGCAAACTGAGAATAAAATTGGACAGAATTATAATTGTGCGTCAAGAATGTCCTCAGCTTGCAATGATGTTTCATTTCTCATATCTTTTCTTATTGGTTTCCTTGTACTATAGTTAGAGCCTATTTTAGTTTGAATATTACCTGTTATGTTATCTGCATTTTCTCTCATGGAGGTTTCTTGGCTTCCATGTACGTGTTCAGTGACATTTGTAATTCTAAACATGGCTTGTAACGTCCAAAATGAAATTAATTTCATTCTTTTTCCAGTAAGCATCAATTGGAAGCTCAAGCAATGAAAAACTCAAGTTCAAACTTGAACTGTTGTGTTTTCAAATTATTTTAGGTACCTAGCTGAAAGCCAGAAAATACTGAAATTTTGTAAATTTGATGCTGTTTCCAAATATGAATGCAAGTTACAAAAACTTGCATTCATATCATAAAAATCTTTCCATTTCATATGAGTCCAGAATTTATTGTGAAGTGGAAGTAGACAAGAAAGTTCAAAAGTTATGGTTGCTTATCCAGATTTAGAGACAGATTCATGATAGAAATAAAAGTTCTACTTCATGTAAGAGTACTGTAATCAACTATTATTACAACTTGAAGGTTGAAATTTGCTGTATCATTTTATGTTGATACTCTTTGCAATTGAAGGTACTATCATAAGGATGAACTACGGTAGTTTTGAAAATTTGTTTTTTTGGATAAATTATCTTTTGATGATTATTTCATACCTACCTACATTAAGTGGGAGACAAGAATTACTTTTTTGACATACTGTAATATAGGTACCCAGTTTTGCTCACATCAACTCACCTTGTGATGACCCTTTTGAAACGCTCATTTTGGGCTGTACAGCACTATCTACTAAAGTTGATATGCATGAGGTGCTTTGGAAATGGGAGTTCAACTATAGCTCTAGGTAGTTCAATGGTGGTCTCTGCTGGAACCAAAAATTTTCAGACACCCAAATGAAACGGATTTGGTCTTCTGTCATTTTCTGCACTGCAAAATATCAGAAGGCAAGTGACTGGTCTAAATTATTGACCTGCCACCTTCAGATTCATCAAATCATGAATGTGATTCATTCTGGCCCATTGATTTTGTTTAAATGAATAAATTTACATCAAAACGCTGAAAAAAGAAGCTAGCAATTGATAGGTAATAAACTGTATTATGAGGCGCAGTCAGACACATTCAACCTAAGTTGTTTGGTAGAAGCTCCAGGTGTAAAGTTTGGTTATTTATTAAATAAGAACTATTTTACGCTCGAATGTATTGTCTGCACTTCAAATCCTCATTGATAACTTCAGTCTAGTATTCTTCATTTCAAACATCATAGCCAACATCCTCCGCCGGAGATGGGCCTTCATATCAAGGCCAGTTTTATATGTGGAGTTTTTACCATTCTGACTAAGGGTTGGATTTATCTGACTGCGCCTCATAATGTTACAACATGGAGGTTTTTGGAAGTGAAATTAAGAAATTTGGCACTTTTGAAAAAATACAAACTGAAAAATTAGAAAATTCTGTTGAAACAATAATATTTTTACAAACTATAAAAAAAAAAAAAATCAACTCATTATTACCCTTTTTGATATTGTGTGTTGTGCAGGTTACCTATAAGGTGAGAACATCTATGAAATTAGTTTACATTGTATTTCTGGGGTAAAATCTATCTGTTTTATTGCAATATTTAAATTTTAACTTTTTTCAGCAATTTCATTCAATTTTTGGCATTTACTCAATTTTTAGCAATATTATTCATCTTCTGGGAATGTTCAAAAAATAGATTTCTCCTCCTGGGGTCCTTGATACCTGACATACTTTCATCTTTGATCAAATCTGATTTGTCCTAATTAGAAATAATGGGAGCTGTATTCATTATCTAATTTTCTGCAGTCCATGACAATAGACCAATTTCCTGTGACAGTTTAATTGCAAATAAACGGCAGTGAAACAGTGATTTTGTTCAATTTGGACCAAAGGCAGACCTGCCTGCTGCAGCTGTTTTCTTTCAAAATAAGGACAAACCCTTATACATTCTATATAGTTTACAAAGCGTTTGCAAAAACGCCAGTTCTTCAGAAATGAGCAAAGTGTCAAAAATGAGGCATCTTTTTTTGTAAAATACAATCACATTTCTTCTTATGATCAAAACATTCATCATTAACCTAATACATAGTAAAACCTGTTAAAAACGGATCCTGAATAAGACAAAATCCTGCTAAAACTGAAGAAATCTTGTTCTCCCATCAATTTTTTGAGCTGCAGCATGCAACCTGATTCACTTACAACTCATTTGCACATATTTGATTCACTGACGTCATTGTGGAATCAGTCTATCACGCGCAAGCTTAGCCATATGACAAGCATCAGAAAAGCAATAGACCTTAGACGCAATAGACATAGTGCCCAAAATCAGGCTAACAGAATTTGTGTGGCATATGATCAATATATCCTTCATCTTCCTTAATATCGTCATCAATATTTTTTTCATTTGTAGCTTCTTCTCCTTCTGGAGCTGGAAGTATATCAGAAAAAATATCAAAATTTTTCTCAAGTTTCTCATTATCTTGGGAACCTTCTTTTCACTAGTTTTCCTCAAGAGGATTCCAAATTTTTCGCTACCTATGGCTCATCCTATTTTTTGCTGAGAAGTTATCTCTAGTCTCATTCATTAACTCAATCACAGCTCTTACATTTTGTTCTCTTCATTGGGGGGGGGGGCATCTTCTTATCTATCTTCAAATTTAAATTTTCAAAATCCCTTTATTAAGGATTAATCAATTTTTAAGGATACAAAGCGGATTGGATATAACAAATTTTTCATCAGGAATTGGCAAAATTCCCCAAACGTAGTGCCTGAAAAGAAACTTTGAAAGGGATATTATCTGAAGAACAGTGAAGGGCAAAAAGTACCTGATACAGGAGAAATTAGTTTTGAGTTCATCAAACTTCAAAAAGCAAACTCAAATACCTTTTTCATAGCCAAGATAAAGAACAGTTTCAATCTATTCAGCCAGGTGATCAGTCAGAGTTATTGTTACCCAAAAACATGAAAAAACGAGCTTTGGAGTGTATTTTGCAGATGGTGAGCTACCAGCTGACGGTTGCCGCACAGTGAAAAAAATTTGTGCATTTGGTTGCAGACCCCAATTACATGCTACGCGTTAGGCGCTATATTCCCTCCTTCCGCACCATGACGGCATTGACGCGTGGAATACTAATATCAGTCCATACTCCTATTCACTGGTAGTTTATATAGTCAGAGGATGCGGTGAGGCCAACTTTGAGCCAGATCAGGAGAAATAGCCTTTTTTTTTGCATGTAATTCCCATTCAAAGAGACTCATTTTTATGTTCTAGTCTCATTGGATGCAAAATTACAAGAACAACAAATTTAGTTCTCATCAATTTTTCACAAAATTTGACTGTTCTTGTTATTTACCACTTGCAAAAGTAGACACATGTTCTACTTTGGCGAGTATTGGAGCGAGTACCAGACAAATACTACTCGCTCATTGCATAAGTGATCAAGAGAGTTGCTGCTATATGGAAGTTTTTGGAAGCTTGACAAAAACATTATAATACATACAATTTAAAAGGTATGGCGCATTAATTTGTTTCTCGTTTTCCTCAAAAAAATCAAATGCAAGCGTGGTCAAAGAGTGTTTAAAATAGAAGAAGCAAACTACATTGTATCTTTTGTATATCTCATTTCTTTTTAAGCAATGAAAAAGAGACGAAAACGAGTCGTTTGAAAATTAGATCTGTGTTATAGACCAATTTCCCAGTGACGTCACATAACACTGCTGCACGCTGTTGCTGCAGTTCCCCTTCCCCCTGGCTCCGAGCCGCGTGAACAAACAAACAATACATTTGCTCTTGTAAGAATAACATAGGGAGCAAAGATCATTACATTACCAAATAAGAATGAGAAATTTCTTACGTTGTAGAAATTTAGTATTAAAGGCTAAAGCATTGTAGATCACAAATATAAACTCCAATTCCTTGAGAATTTCACTATTCTTGATTGGTAAGATAATCATCTTTCCTCTCTGTGTTATTCTTAGGGCTTGTAACCAAATCAACTTTTGTGGTCATCATGGTTACGGTTATGAACCAACTTTTGCCTATTTGGTTATGATGGTTATGGTCAAGAACAGGGGTGGTAAGCCGTTTGGAAACGCTAACGGATTGGCTAAAAACTAATGACCTTGAGTAGAAAGGCTAACGGAAAGTCTAACAGCTAACTCCGTGCAAAAAGCTAGCTAACGGCTAAAAACTAAAAGCTAACAAAACATCAGAAATTTTTGATTTCTGGTATAAATTCTTGAAAATAGGCTTATCATCTGAGTTTTTTCACGTAGAACGCAAATCTGCTTTTAGAATTGCGCTATCTCTCTCCTGAAGCGAGAAGAATGTCATTAATTCTGCTGCAGTGCTGAAAGCTGAATGAAAGAAATCAGCAAAAAGCAAAACAGCGCACGGCCGCACGCTGTCTATCTACCGCGTCGCCATTAATTATTAGTTTTGGGGAAATGGCATTATTTCCCAAGAGTAAAGAATACTATTTCTCCAAAACTTCCTCTGAGTTGCGCTAGGAATTGGCTACCTTTTACTTTTAATGCGGCTCAATTTTTTTCTATTAGCTTTTCATTTTAGCAATTCAACAACAGCTAACGGATAAGCTAATGTTTACATCCTTCTTGAACAGCTAGCTAACAGCTAGCTAATTTTGGTCCAAAATTGCTGGGCTAACGGCTAAAAGCTAAGGCTAACGGATAAGCTTACCACCCCTGGTCAAGAATAATGCGTCCACCAATACGGTTATAGTGGTTGCGGTCAGAATTCAATCATACCTTTTGGTCATGGCGGTTATGGCGGTCATAACGGTCATGGTTATACAGCTACACAACTACTAGAATTTTCTTGAAAATCAATGAAATGAGATGAGAGATTGGTCATTTGATTAACTAATTACTGACATTACTCCAGAAAAATAATTAATATTAATTTATGAATTTAATTCTGAAGAGTAACCATTAACCAAATGGAAAATGATAGGGTTAAAACGGTTGTGACGGTGATAACCAGTTAAAACAGTGTAACTGGTTAGAACGGTCATAACCGGTACGTATAACCATATGGCAATGGTATAGATACCTAGAAGAGACAAGATAGCTAACTCAACCGTCATGTTAGATTTCATTTTCATGTTCCAAAAACGCATCACAACGTTATTTTATATGGGAAATGGCGCTGCAAACACTCCACGGCCAATTTAACATTGCAGCTTATGGAGTTTACTCGTTTTTTGTGAATATCTCACAAACCATGCTTCTAATTGCAAAAAGGATAAGAACAAAACTCATTTCCCTTGTAATTTCCCATAAAATGGTTCTACTTGAAAAATTTTCTGAGAACATTTGTGAAAAAAATTTCAAAATTGGTTTGATAAATTAGGAAATCACAAAAGAAATAAATTTCATTCTCATCAATTTTTCATTTTAGGCATTATTTTTCTAGAAAATACAAAAAAAAGGTGTCAACCCCATGAGACGCAATGTTAAAATAGGCCCTGTGCTGAGCAGAGTTGGAAAGCTAGCTGAAAGCTGAAAGTTTAAAGCCATAAGCCGGAGAATTTTGAGGAAAAAAAGCTGAAAGCGGAAAGCCAAAATTGAATTCCGGTATTGAAAGCCAAAAGTTAAAAGCTACAAAACAGAATCACAAAGGAAGAAGCTGAAAGCCAAAAGCTAAAAGCCGACAAATTTTGGGTGAAAAAAGATAAAAAGTTGAAAGCCAAAAGTTTTATATTGCAGAATGAAAGCTGAAAGCCAAAAGCTAAAGTTTTATCTTCTGGCTTTCCAACTCTGGTGCTGAGCTGTGTACGGCTGCACACACAACAAAAATGCAGTGCACCAGTTTTCAACGTTACGTATATGGTGAGTTAGCTATCTTGTCTCTCCTAGGAATCTATAGGCAATGGGTTATCGTGGTTATGGTTACTTCAAGATATTTCTCAATACAGTCATTGCGGTTAAAATAACTGATTTGTGAAGTACAATTTGGTCATCACGGTCACGGTTAAGATGAACTTTCTTGATTTGGTCATAGCGGTCATGGTTATTGGTTACGGTTATGGTTACAAGCCCTAGTTATTCTTATGGGAGCATATCAGCTCTTGTTCACTCAGACCGCAGATGCAGCAATAAGGCATGATCTGACCAGGGTTGGTAAATGTAACAAAACATAACGTTATAGTAACGTTTAAGGATTCATTTAGCGAGAAACGTAACAAATTGAAAAACAAAACAAAAACATGCGTAGAAATGAAATAACAAAACGTAACAAAATGAATGCTCGCTCTGAAAACGAAATGATAACGTTATCACTGAAAAATAACCTTTTGTTATCAAGGTTTTCCGGTCCTTGCTTCCTTCCTGAAAAACGATTGAAAAACGATTGAAAAGGGATTAGTTTTTGAGGAAAAAGGATTCGTTTTTGAGGAGAAACCAATCAAATTATTTGTTTCTCAATAATGTCAATCAAAAGATGGATGAAAACAAGAGACGAATCAAATTTGATGGTAATAAAGTGGTTTATAATCCATGTTCATCCGTGACGGTGACCCACATGGTGAGTTTTACAACTTTGCGAGGAATTAGGTTTGGCTACCCTAATACCGGTCTCATTTTCAGGTTGCTTGTGAAAATGCGCTTAGTTTGATACCCATATTGATATTTTATAACGTTATAACGATTTGCGTTCCGTTAAACGAAACAAATAAGTAAAAAATACATAACGCTAAAATTTTTCAAGAAAACACAAAACAAAATAACAAAACGATTCACTTGTTGTAACAAAATCACATAAGGACCAACCCTGTTTCTGACATTACAGGAAATTGGTCTGAAAATTAGGGCTTTTCCAGTACTCCATATTGCATACTCATTTGCCTGCCCTGTTATCAAGTTGGTAGTTAAGGCGCTAGAGGTATTCTCGCTCAATGTAAACAAACATCGCGGGATGTTCCCATCCGAGAGACAAAAAAAATGAAGTGGACTTTTTACATGTAAATTCCACTTCATTTTTCGGATTTTGGGATGGGAACATCCCGCGCACCAACCCGCGCACTCCACTGCGATGTTTGTTTACATTGAGTGAGAATACCTCTAGCGCCTTAGGTAGTGTTTGATAACAATTTAACATTGGTCTTATGGGTGTTGCTGGATTGCATACTCATTTTCATTCCGGAGCGTTTTGCCATAAGAGCAATGTTGAATCGCTATCAAACACTACCAACTTGATAACAGGGCAGGCAAATGAGTATACAAATGGAGTACTGGAAAAGCCCTATTTTAAATGGACTAAAAAATAATACGTACATGTTTTCTTTCGTTCTTTTCTACGTGGAAACTACCGCTCCTACTGGACATCACTTATGCGGAAGAGCCTGCGGCAATTTTCTACCTCGTTTGTGACGTCATGTATCATTGCCTTGCACATACATACAAAAGGTCAAAAGCTAACAAATTAATACTGGGTTAGTGATAAGCGCTTTAGTAAATAATTACTGATACTAGAGTAGACGGATTCATTTTATAAAGAAAACTTCTGTTTTTTTCATTGTAATTCCAATGGTCAAAGTTCCCAGCAATGCCTTGTATATAAACATTACCCAATACATTACAGGGCTTACAAATGGAACTTTAATGCATATAAGAAATTAAGAATAATAGAAAGAGGAGAGATCATTGTACAATTTTAATACATAAATTATGAATTTGTCTAATACTCCACGGGCATTCAAAAGACTACCAATGTTTTCAGGTTTGTATAATTTTAAATTTCATATGACCTATAATCTTATTCTCAACTCTTTTCCTCTTTCCAAAACATTTTAGACTCTTTTCCCAGCAGAAAGAAAGAAATGAAAAATACAATATTCTTCAGCTAAGGTTCACATTAAATTGATATAAATATAATAGCCTATTTGAAAAAATTGAATTATAAACTGTGATTTCATACTTTATGCTTTGACTATATAGAAGGCCCTCTATGGTCAACTAATTATTTTACAAAACGTTTGAGCATGTCTATAGCTGGAAACACGCTTGCCTATAATAACAATTAATTATACCAATTGACTTCTTTCACAACCTTGTTGCAATTTTGAGAGAACAAATAATATTGTATATCTTTAAACTGACTTGAAAATCAAATTCTTCATCAAAAATAGTTCCTGAAATTCATCCATGAATCCTAATCCTGCATTCCTGCATAATCCGATCTATTTTAAACAAAAAAAGATAATTATAACACCTTTATTGTGATCCAAAATTTTAAAATTTTTGTGACATGCGTCATTTATTTACATCATTTATTTCTTGTACGGCAGACCGCCATAGTTCTACTCCCATTTTCAATTATTTTACAATTTTTGGTAAACCTGGTCAAAGTGAACAAACCCCGCGCCAGAGATGTGCAAAATAGGTTTCAAAATCTATTTAAATAGTAAATAGAAATAGGTCCATAGAAATCTTATTTAAATAGTGTTTTAAATAAAATAGTCATGCAAAGTATTTAAATGCATAAATATAAATAGGTAGGGTATTTAAATATAAAATACTTTTTGTAAATAGTTTTTTTTTTTTTTTTTTTCCACCAAGAAACTTGAGTATTCTAGTTTTTGGTTTGAACATGTATGGTCTGTGTGTATGTGTAAGTGGAAGTGTAGAGTCTGGAAAAGAGGGTTTCTCTTCCAGGTTGAATAGATATTTTTTTCCAGTTCAGAATCCAGTCATGTTAAATTGATAAATGTTGATATCCATGAAAATTTATTGAATTTGAACATGTAAAATGCTACAAATCTATTCATATTTCAAGTTAGAGCATTTAAATACTTTTATGAAGAAAAAACCTATTTAAATAGTAAATGGAAAATAGATTTCAAAAAATCTATTTAAATTTAAATAGAAAACAAAAATAGGTATTTCTATTTTATTATTTATATTTTCGTACATCTCTGCCCCGCGCACATTATACATAGCGATCCTTGCGGATGGCCGGCCCAAACGCTTTGAGCTGATGATAACCTTAGACCATTCAAAGAGATAGACGGCTAGCGCTTCATAAGAGCCCGTGTTACAGAGTGTGGCCAACATCGAATACACGCGCGCTTACGGGAAAATTCCCCTTATGATCAGCTGTTCCCATGTATTAGGTATGGGATGATGGTCACAGCATTTTGTAAACATTGGCGGTCTATCTCTCTTAATGGTCTAAGATGATAACTCAAAAACCTACAACGCGAACGCAGACATCGAAAGCTAAAAATTTAAAATGCGTAAACAGTAGGACCGATAACGAAAGGAGAGCCAAAAATAATAATATAGATAGATAGATAGGAAATTGATACAGAATGAAAATATATGAAAGGTGAAAGATGATTACGATAGTTGATTAGTGGTACAGATTCCGTCAAACTTTAAGACTAATAAGGACCAATCGATTCTAACTTTTAATATCGAGCACTTGTCAACTGCTATCTGAAAGAAACTTTGGTACGGTCGTCCATCCTGCTAAGGACTGATCCTACTATCCTAGATACCTGAATTTTGAATGATTTGCCTCATTTTATAGTTTTTAGAATATGAATCTGTTGAATTGTGTTATCAGTGGTATAAACGTTCATCCAATGGAGTGTTAGTTACCCTGGTGATACTAATTTCAATGAATACAAGTGCTCCTTTCTGTACTCGGTTTACAGACATTACGTGTGATAGAAAACGTCAAATAGATACGGTTAAAGTATTCAACGATAAGTGAGTTTTACATCTACTCATTTCCAGCTCACTCTCCTCTCGCTGGTTGTTCAATAGTATCTCCGACTAAAGTGTTTCAGAAATTTCTCAAAATGAAGAGTATTCTGTGAAATTTAAAGCGGGAGAAAATACGTTAGCTATGTTGATCATATTAGGTCCAAATTTTCCTATGGAAAAACCGTTGTTGAAAATCACTCCACAAATTTCGCATCAATGGCTTAACGAGAATAGTGAGATCGTCAGTGCTCCAGGTTATTTAAATGTGAGTTCAACAATTGACTATTTTGCAACAAGGGCAAAAAAGTGACAAATGGCTATCCGTGCAATTTCCGGCTGTCTACTACGCCTCGAATCTCCAAAACTTGCCGTCATCAACCATTTTCCACTGTTTTGCCCGAGTGACATACATATTTTCTTCTAAAGATGTAGAGGAAGTAGTTTCATTTTTTTATTTTTGCATAAATGAAGCTACATCATTTGCTCGAGTAGTTATTAATTTTTGCCGAGGAAATTTTCACTATTTCTGAGTTTCTACTCAGTTTTCAGTGTATTCCGATTTGGGAAGAGTTGTTCAGGCTATCATTCGAGAGTTTCAACGTAATCCACCCTCTTTGAAACAAGAAGAATTTCTTCTGTCGGAAACGAATACGCCTTCATCTAAAAATTATGGTCCGTTATTCTATGCTCATAAAATATTATTCTGTATGTGATTAAAATATTGACAAATTTGTGTTTAGAAAACAGTCAGACGCCGTTGCTACAAGAAGAATTCTGGCAAAGCTTTGAAGTCATGGTATATTATCTCATTTTTCTAATTGCTCTTGTAAAAATATAAGTTCACTATGGTTGATCCTTGGAAATTTATTGATTTCAGAGTAGCGTTATTGGAAGATTGCATAAAATGTCTCTAGACGAACTCAAAAGTTTGGATAAAGATAACGAAAGTTTGGAACTATTTGTGAGTGAACTGCCGCACATAAAACATTTAAAAGAAACTGTTGATTGTATGACGAATGCTACAAAGGAATTAGAAAGTAAAAAAAAAAAGGAATTCTTACTTGACATAATTCGATTTACCGTGTATTCATTTTAAAACAGAACGCAAATGAATTGCATGTTACAGGGAAGAAAACTGAGTTGGAAATGAAAATAGAGAATCATTCATCCGAGGTAGAAGGAAAACGAAAAGAATTCGAAAACTATAAGGACATTTGTTCATTATTATGCAAGAAGTATTCGAAGCTTATTGAGATTCGATCTCCTGTAAATGTAAAAGTAGGTTAATTCATCATACCTAATGTTCGCGTAAAACTTCATTATACTATTCCGCTGACTTTTCGGAAAATGAACCTCAGTTGTCAAAGTTGCGGTTCGAGAGTGCGTCGATCAGAGCTGTAATAGGGGCTAAAATTTCGGTTTCTTTTTTACCTACGCTACGGTGTAGGATGAAAAACCGAGAGTGTCGACGTGACCTCGCGCCGTACAACGCGTAGAGTACGTGCTTTCGTTCATGTGAACCGAGAACGGCCATGACACCACTAAAATTTGAAAATTTTTTGACAATCAATTTAATGAAATAAATTGTTTCAAAAAATTATTTTCTCGCTAAATTCTAAACTGTTATTCTAAGGCAGATTGCGTTTTCTTCTTATGATCTTCAGTTTCCACTTATCGTATTTTTGCAAAACGTAGCGTCCCTTATAAAACATTAATATCGTTAATCGAAACTCGAATAAGCATCCCCAGTTCAATTTCTTCTGGGATGTTTGATTTTCATTTCTTCACATTCTGAAAATTTGACAGATGCATTGCAAAGTCGAATCGGTACATTTTCCTGTCTGGTATAGTTGCTCTTCATTCAAAAACTTTTCTGTTATTCCTGTAGAAACGTTTAAGAAAAACTGCAGCAACGCTCGACGGAGACAGTGAATCAATAGCTGAAAATTTTTTAAGTACCAATATTACGCTTGATGAATTCTTTTCGCAGTATATTAGTCTACGAATGGTATGTTGATTGTTATTTTCTACTTCGCAGTTCGCATTACTTTGCAGAGTTGATTTTTAGCTAATTGAGATGGAATCTTCAATATTTCTTCCATATGACTATGAGCCTAAGAAGTTTTTTAATTGTAATGTTACAATAAATATTGAGAGAATAGAAAATTGAATGCTCACAGGTATACTTCGTAACCTTTTTTTTCTTGTTGTCGGGCATGAGGTATCATTTTGAGTAATTTTTTATAATGCTTCTTTTAGATACAATATTCATGTCCATAGGCTATATTTTTCATAAACTATCTCTCAAAGTAAATGCGCTATGAAAAAAGGTCAGGTAGTAAAGCTGTAAGTTATTTGGAAATAAAATCATTTTCATCATGGAGATTGCAAAATGGTGAAAAGATCGTTTCACTAGATGCTGAGCGTTTGAAACAAGATTAAGATGACAAAAATTCTGTCACGTTCTGATCCTGGATGTTATTTGCTCCCAATTTCTCGTTCATACATTTTGATTATAGAACCAGTTGATAAAAAAATGCTCTTGATTATTTGTTAGCCAGTAATTTTTCTTCATGTTGCAGAAAGTACACGAGATAAAATTGAGAGAAAAACAAATAGATCTACAAGGATTCAGAATGAACGAAGATGAAATGTCTTAATCTCGATGTTAATTTTTTTTTTTGTGTATTATTGATGATGTAATAGAACTATTGCTCTTTTGTTTATGAATAAAAAAAATACTCTCTGTTGGTCGGGACTTGATGTATTTAAACCTATCAAAGTGAATAATAGTTTTATGATTCGCCAAAATGAACAGGTCATATTAAACGAATTCCCAACATTATGTATTACTACCAATTTGAAGACAACATTTGAACAATCCCAAGTTATTTCTCGTGTTCGATGACGAGAAATTAAGTAAAAAAGTATCATAGGTATGTGCTTCAAAATTTGATCAGCTCAAATTGAACCTATTAGTCGAAGTTTTCCCCATAAAATATTCAAAGGCTGGCCTAATATTGATCATTCAAAATTCTCAATGGTTGCCGAGCTCCTCTGTTCGTACGTTTATAGGGGCTCATTTGAAAATTTTTGTCATGCGTGGTCCTTGTGGAATTTCCTGAGGGTACCTCATTTTGACCTCAATTATAACAATTTTTCATTGAAGACTTTGTTTCTCACGTTGATGGTCACCAGAGATGCCGAGTAAACGTCATTTCCAGTTGTTTTCAAAAGGGACCTACTTATCGGCGTGAGAAAAAGATGGTGATTGATCAGAATTTTCAATAGGTTACCATTTATCGGCCCGATAAAAAAAAAAGAAATGAACAACAAGAAGAATTAAAATCACAAGCGTTGATAATATTTAGCAATATTTTAAGAGAAAAACATTTAATTATGATATCGCGCAATAAAAATATTGTATTAACGGTAAAAAATGAATATTGAATGATTGTAAAAAAATTTAACACTACAAAAATAAGATCTTCCCTCTAAATTAATTTTTTGCCGATGTCTACAAAACGGTAAAAAAATTTGAATAAAGATTTAAGAATACAGTTTGAATGTATTAAAAAGTACGGTAAGAAAACAATTTTTTCTATACATGATGTTAAAACAGCGTTTTGACTGTATGTATCAATAGGTGCGGTCAAAGTTTTAGTTTCACCCACACCAAGATTAGCGTGAAAGAAAAATGAATCACAACCAATAACGTTTGTGTGTTTGTTAATTAAATTTCGTTTTTAACATCATTTATAGAAAAAAATATCTTACAATACATGTGGGTGGCCGTTCACCAACTTGGCAAATTGCTCTACTTGCCTCAGGCTCAGATCGCAATTTTTGCCTCGTTGGGTAAACGCTCACTTTACCCACATGTATAGTAATATACTATTTTTTTATATACAGTAATATAGATACATATATGTAGAGACCGGAATCATTGGCATTTGTCAGATGATCTTGCGTGAAAGCAGGTGGCTGAAAATCAATGGAGAGCACGATTCATGGTATAGGGGAGCCTGCGAAAAAATTTTTATCTTGCCGAAAAATGCCGAAAAATGCCAAATTCGAAATAAATGCAAAAAACAGTGGTAAATGACAAATAATGCCAAAAAGTTACATTCCTTGAAGAAATGCCATAATTTATTGATGAAATATGCAAAAGTTGGATAAGAACTGCTTCTTTGTCCTCAGTGTGCTGCAAGATTACTCGTAGGCCATGATAGGACACTTAAGGAGGAAGATACTCAGTTCCTATACATGTGCTTCCATTGTTTTAGTCAACGTAGAGAGATCTTTCTCTGAATATAAATTTAATTTAACGGACAAGAGGCACAATTTGAAACAAGAAAATTTGAAAAAATTTTTGCTTGTGATGCATAATAGGCACTATCCATGATTGTTTCGTTATTTTGTTATGTTGTATTTTAAAAAAAAGAATTTTTGCCAAATTTTGAATTTTTAGTGCCAAATTACATCGTTTAAAATACCTAAATGTCCGGTCTCTATACGTATGTAATTATATCTATTGGATAAGGAGCGCACGTTTTGTCTTCGCTGGGCGACCTCTTTTCCTCTTCTGGCCCAAAGGAATCTGCCTAGCCTCCTCAGGAACTAAAATAGATTTCTGCCGGATTCTCAAGCCAAGTACATGTTTACACACGAGACACGATGTACTTTGTAAAGGAGGGACACGTGTGTAAGGCTATACTATAGGGCTCTAACCAATGCTAGGTTAGGAGAAACGTATAGGAAAGAGTATTTGGGGCTCTTGTTCATTTTTACCAACTGTTTATAGCTCAAACGTTGAGGTATTACCTATATCCATGGTAAGGTTGACATGGGGAGGTAGTGATGAATTTTATAAACATTTCGGAGGTCCTTCAATCTGCAATAATTTTAGGTTTTCTAATTTATAATACCTATTATAGGTCCATATTTAGACTTATAAGATTTCTTATTGTCATCGCGGATCCCCCTAAAATTTCTTTGATGTATCATTTCAAGACTCAAGCAAGTCATAATCTCATATCTGAAGATGCGTGTCTAGAACTTGTTCGAGGATCGGGGAGCTTAATTGAGTAATTCATCTATGTGTTTCTGACTGACCCGATAAACAATTTGTTTCCCATATGAATGGAAAATATTTACCCTCATGATGATTCATGGCAGTTCATTTAGTAAATATCAGAATTTTTGAACATTTGCCGACTTTCTTCTTTGGGGCAGGAAAGTGACGAGAGAATAAATAAAATTTATGAGTGGATGGTAGAAGTAATTCTGATAATGAGGTTTGATGAGTCAAAGAAGAAGTCGTGTACTCATACGACTACGAGTGTGTTTTTCTCTCCCCCGTAAATTTCGAAAATGCGTCCGGGCGTCCTCACGGATGATCTCGGGACTAGGAAAATCTTCGACGTCGAACTTCAGCCCTACCCCTGATTCCGGAATTTGCGTCCAGGCGTCTGCACTGTTCTCTACTATAAGAAATGGTATTATATTGCCATGAAGATGTATACTATACTGGAGATGAACAAGACGAGGACCTCCCCTCGTATTATACTACTTTTATACTAGCTTTGTACTGGGATTACCCTAGCTCGACTTCTACTGGAGGGAGAAGGGGGACAAACTAAGTCTCTGATTTGTCTATGCAGTAAACTAATCTCGATCTAGGAATTCTGTATACTGCATCCTTTCTTGATCCTCCTTCATACTAGGCTACAGCTTAGCTACTATAGTATACAGTATATCAGGTCCAGTAAAATGAAAGCTTAAGAGCAGACCAAGAAGTGGGTCCATCCCAGGCTGCTATAGTGTGTTTAGTTAATAGGAACAGTATCAGTATACTAAACCAAGGAAGGGGGGAACAAGCGGAGCGGATGAGCTCTTTGAAGCTAGTAGCCTAAAATATTGTAAACTAGACTCATACTAGACTATGCAGGCTGAGTAAGCCCCTAGAAGCTATTGGCTTCAATTCTAAAGGAGACCCATACTAGACCAATGAGGGGGTGAACGAGCCCAAAGTACGCTGCTATGGAATCTGTTAAATTATTATTCAGAACCGCGAGTGAGCTACCCGAAATCTATTAGCTCGAAATACCCCAACTGGAACTATATACTAAGAAGAGCTCTCTAAAAGCTATTTGCTTCAAATAATTCAAAAAGGGCTCGTACTAGACTAAGGAGGGGGACGGGGGGCTTGCGAGGTAGATAAGCTCCCCAAAAGCTATCTGCTTGAAATATTATCATTTACACGGCCATACTGACACTCAACAACAAAATACATACTTGTATACTGAGAAAGGAAATATAGAATTGAGTCCTCTAACGTACGAGTCATCATAATTAGAATTTTAGGTTGGTACATAGACACGTAACAAATACAAAGAAATCACGATTAAACAGTCAATTTTTTTATTCAGATGAATCAATTTTGAGGTCAAAAATATTGAAATTTTACAAGGAGTGCTCACACGTAAATAAATTTAAAAAATCGAAACCAACAAGAAAAGTTCAGAAATGAATAAAATACTCGAGATCAAAGAAGTCGAGATATACAAGAAAAAACCGGAAATTAACTTTAGTTTAATCGAGATTCACAGCGACCGGTTTCGGATATGCTCGGATATCCATCATCAGGCAACTGAAGGAGAGATGAAAAATAAACGATGTCTTCAATCAGATCATGACGTGTATGGTAGGGATAAGTCATAAAGGAAGCGCGAAATCGGAGAAACAAAGGTAGCCGACAAATCATTCAGAAGATTTGCACCGTGAGCTTTCTGCGCCGCAACCGTTTCCACCTCTTCCAGATGATTCATCAGTAAACCTTTAGAGCATGAGTGTAGAATTTCCCATGTTACTTTATCAAAGTCATGGCCCGATTCCAAACAATGTTTGGCCATTGCTGATTTGTGAGGCTTGTTTGTATTGAAGGCTGTACGATGGTCGGAGAGACGTCTGAATAAAAAAATTGACTGTTTAATCGTGATTTCTTTGTATTTGTTACGTGTCTATGTACCAACCTAAAATTCTAATGAGAAAGGAAAGGCGTGAAACATGATCTTTATTTATTTGGCTCCGCAAGAAAATTTTTACGGGGTATTTTCTTTAGCGGGGAATCCACTACCTCTTTTGTTGAGGGGGCATTTATAGAAAACAAGCGCGAGCGTGTTCAACTTGTGACGTCATCATTTTCGGACTTGGAAAAATTTCAGCCCCTAAGTTTTATATGATAGGAGGGGGGATGAAAGAGGGAGATGAAAAAAATTTCGGCTTCCAATCTATATAATAATAGGAGAGGGATTCAGAAGAATTTCGACTCTTGGGCTGTACATGATAGAAGGCTGACTTCCAATCTATATATGATAGAAGGGGGATTTAGAGGAATTCTGAAGCTAGGGGTATATATGATAGGAGGGTCCGAACTATGGAAGAAATTTTATTCTCGGGCTCTCTTTAAATGACAGGGTACGGCTCACGAAATCGTTTTCCGCGTGAAACTTTACTGCAGAGTCAACTTTCCTCAGGTACGCTATTGGACAAAGAAATTTTAATCGTTACAGGAATTTTTTTTAGCCAATAATGCGTCTCGAAATACTTCGATGGTTGTAATCTTTTGGTTTAATTCAAATAAGTGGAACAGTTTCTGATTTTTTGCAGTTAGGTAATATATTTTCTAAATCCACTGATGAATGAAAATATTTGGCACTCGTATTTATTTACCACCTGTTTATCGAGACATTGTGATTATAACTTCAAATTTAATTCCAGAGCTGTAGACAGAATGAGTAGTACTGTGCACACATACCTGAAAAAGAAATGAGGAATGAATAAATCGTATATGAGAGAAAAAAATATAATAAATAAAAAAGAAAGAACGAAAAGGAAAACACCTGCCGATTTAATAAATATTGGTGGCATATCCGGCTCAAATATGCTATAGTGTCTCTTAAAAATGCATCTAACATCCACCTGCTACTACAGCTGTTTGAAACGATACTAATGTGTCTTCGTGGTTCAGAGATACCATCGTACCGCAATATACAGTTCCACTGCGAGTGAGCTAGTCGTGCACATACGAATATCTGTTCAGTCAGCTTGTTGGACCAAAATCAAACACTAAAAAATGACCAAGAAATACGACTATTAAGTTCTCGTCTTTCTCTTTTGCTACCTATTTCTCCTCTGCAATAGTCACTCGTATAATTAGCCTAAATTTTAATCCTCTTTGTAGGTAAACATACTCGGAAGATATTAGTGCCTTACCGGTACTTTACATTACTTCACAAAAAATTGAACTCTTGATAGAGATGTACCATAAAACAGAGAGTAAGAAATTGAATATCGATGATAGTGCAATTTGGTGAGTGAATGATTCGTAAGCCGTTAGTAGGTCTACTCTCCAAAGTTACCTATCACCTCCCGTTGAACATTTAATGGCAAAAACTCCCCCATTTAGGTCATTTTGGAGAGTTTGAGAATATTTTACTTTCATAATGGGGACATATGTAATACGGGTGTTTTAGCCATGGGAATATCAAATGTTAAACAGGCTTTATAGCAATACGTGTATACATTGAGTTCATCGTTCTTTCTTTTAATGGCGCTTAATTTTATTTCAAAGGAACATTTTTGAAAAACACGCACGCAGTCGCGTAAGTGGTACACGACTTTTCCTTTGACAAATCAAAACTCCTTGAAAGAATCACTGCTACTAACCACTTATAAATTTTATTTATTCTCTCGTCACCTTCCTTTCTGCTGAAAAAAAAAGTCGGCAAATATTTGGAAATCCTGATAGTCACTAAACAAATTGTTCACCAGGTCAATCATCAAAAAACATAGACGAATTGCTATCAATAAAGCTCATCCGATCCATGAACAAATTGTAGGCACACAACTTCAAATATGAGAGTATAACTTGCTTGAATCTGGAAATGATACATCCCAGTAGTTTTAGGGAGATCCGCAGACAAAAAAACCTGATAAGTCAAAATATAGGCCTATCATATTATAAATAAGGAAATCTCAAATTATTGCAAGATTAAAAATGACCTAGGACCTCCGAAATATCGAGAAAATTCACTATACACCCTCCCCTTGACAACATTGCCATGGATGTTTAACACCTCATCTTTTGATTTCGACTTCGACAAAACTTAATAACACTCTCTGAATCAGTATTGAGAAGTATAATTAAATGTTGCCCAAGTCATATAATCAGTAGCCTAATTCATGAAAAATTGATGGAAATAAAAGGGCTGCTTAATTCACGTAGTCGTAAAAAAAATAAAAAGAATTGTATTCGTAATATGATAAATTGTTGAGTAATTCTTGAACTCTGTAACAGCGTTGCTTATCTTGGTTGCAATTTTTCAGCCGAAAAATCGCAATTTGAGGAAAGACTGACGAGTCATCAATGAGGAGCTATCACCGTGTAAATCACTCTTATTTAATGAACCCGTCAAATAAAAGGTTCTTAATCACAATATAGACGTGCTGATAACGAAATGATGGGAATATGCTTAAAACGTAATGTGAGCGACTACTCATAATAGTGAGAAATTAATTGAAAAATTGAGGAAAATATACCCTACCTACTAGCCTACAATATGGCCAAGTTACAAAATAATCCATCGGGTAGTTTCGGAGGACTTCCGCGGACAAAAAAATCTTATAAATAATAAATAAATATATTATAAGGAAACCTGAACGGACGGGTGTAATACCTTACTATCTATCAAAAATTTGAAATATCTGAAGTCTTAACTAGCTTTATATGTATAACTACATACCCCGCTTTAAAGCTCTATAGTGTGAACAAAAGTTCTACTCCACACTCTACCAGTAGATGTCTCAATAAATCGAGTTGCAGAAATACGTGATCGGCCAGAACTCCTCCGATACCGTATAGCGTACTACAATCCCTTACAAAGTTTACCTAGTTACGAATTTGGATTTTCAAGAGATCTATGAGGTCATGAGATCTATTTTAGGGAATTCTGTTTTCTATGATGCCTTTATTTCATAGCTTCGGTTTTACTACCACGATTATGGTCATTTTTTCTTAATGTTCATTCTCGTCAATTGTACTTCGACAAGGGCAGTATATTTATCTTGTTATTAGTAGACGTAAGGTGCTGTGTGTGAGGTGTTTGCGAACGTACGTGCTTAGGTTACGCTCGGTTTATCCGATACGCGTGTCTATATTTTGCTCCACCAGCTGTTACATTGCGACATACTTTGTAAAAGTATTGTTTTCCATTCGTCGAGCCAACTTCATCCCTAATTGAAGTTCATCTCGATGAAGACAAAATAATGATCATTTCCGCATTGGTATAGTTACTTCAACTTATTGGTTATGCTTGACGAAGTTTTCCTTGCAACAATGGATATGTACGTAGCATACATGTCGGAGAACCATATGGTGGAAAACGTGGACCTGCGCCAAAATTTTACGCTTCCTTGACCATTTCCTTTTTGTTCTTCGACATAGTGTAGAGGCATTATTGTTACGGTATGCATAGGTATACATAGTTGCTCTCCGGAACCCATCTCGCCCAACACGCAGATGTTCGTCAGCACGTCAGCGCTCGCATTTTAATCAGAATTTGAGAGCAGTAAACACCTTAAAGGAGGGAATCACTGATGGTGCATTTTACTCTGTCGCTAATCTCGTGATTTCACACATTTTCTCCAAATATTATAAAAACTTATAATTTTTACCTTCGGCGAAGTCTTCTAGCTCAAAAACACAGAAGAATGTAGAATTAACCCGATTTGCCAAGTTATGGCCAGACACACCGAAGGGTTGCAGCTCAAGAAATTTACTCCTCGTTTTGCTCTTTATGTCTCCCTTCAACATAAGGATGTACTTGCTTGATATTTTGATGTGGGCACTTTTTGTGTTACCAAATGTATTACTTCCGTATTTTACGTGGTTTCTCATAGTGACTGGACAAGTGTATCGATGGAGATTTTCCTACGCAGTAAGGAAATGCTAAAGATGGGCTCCCCGATATTGAACTTGACGGCGTACAGCCAAAATTTCAGGGAGATAGAGAGTCAGTGACGGATAAACACTTTTTTTTGGATCCGGGTAAATGAGTACCCGAGGGGTGAGTTTTAATTTTCGAAGGGCGCGAGGGGCGCTGTTTTTCACTTTTTTTAGGGGCGCTTCGGGAAATGCTCGAATGCCCGATACGTCTATCCCTCACTGTAGAGGGTCGATATACCGTTCCCTTAATACTTTCAGTAAATTTTACATTTCACAATTACTTTTCTAAAAATCCTAGTTAAGGGGAGGACTCATTCCTTTAATTCGTCCTCTAATCCACCCCTGGCTACATAATTTGTCTGATAGTTATGCAGACAAGGGCACAGAAATATTCAAAACCGTGTTCTGATGGCAAGTTAGGCTATACCTGTTTTTCAAAAAAGTAAAGCATAATTATTCGACCTCATCACAAGGAGAGAGCTAAGAGCGAGTTGCGATGAGACAGGAGTTGCGAAACGAGGCCAAGTTGTGATAAGAAAAGATAATAAGTAGAATGATGGAGGGGGCTGGTTTTAGAATCGCAATGAGAGCATAAAAGAGGCATAATATGAGTGATGAGATGGATGTGTGTGTGTGTGTGTGTGTGTGTGTGTGTGTGTGTATGTGTGTATGCGTGTGGGTGTGTGTGTGTGTGAGTCTAGGGTGACCGATTCTGAGGCTAGTGATGATTATTTCCTCCGTGAGTTGGTTTGAAGAGTCTTGAGGGATGAGAATATTTTGGCATATTTCATGTCTTTACTCTGTCTTGACCCGTAATTTGAAATTTTACAAATGCCTCCTTCTCCTCCTTCACCCTTGTTACTCCGTTGATGATTCAAAAATCTACGAGTTTACCCCGCTCAGTTTATTCTAGCCTCATACCAGCTCTATGCTTGCTTTACACTAGGATTTTACTAGTCTTAAACTAGACTTATACAAGATCGAGAAATGGACTGAACGAGCGAACGCAGTGAGCCCAAAAAGCTACGAAAATAAAAGACTCTGAAATCTGTTAATTCAGTATACAGCCTACCCTATTACCCTAGCTTGGTACACGGAGCAAAAACTGTAGTTATTTCAACTAAGAACATAGTGAAGCCGGTCCAGTCGCGATTTTTTTATTCAAAACAACCAAGCAATTCAGTTTTATTCTACTTTTTCTCGTAAGTGAAACTAAATTTTTCAGTAGTTCGACTGGGACCGGCTTTACTATATTTTTAGTTAAAAGTAACACCAAAATTTTTCTCAGTGTATAGAGGATGTAAGGGAGTATACCCCATATTTAATCTAGTATACTTAGTATCCATAAATCAAGGGAGATTATTATTTTGTTCAACCTTGCAGGCGTGGATCCACGGGGGGGGGATTCCTCCCCCCCTACTTTAATCAGCTTGAAATATTTTAAACTAGATTTAAGCAAGCCGAAGAGGGGGGTAAACGAGCGGGGCCAGTGAGCTCCTCAAAAGCTATTAACTCAAAATATTCTAAATTGGACTCATGTACAAGACCAAACCAGCAAAAGTTATTAGCTTAAAATATTTCACAAACTTCGGACACAAGTGTCAGTCTCAGACAAGAAATATTCAATTGTGATTTTAAAATGGCCCTTATCAAAGAAATTTCGCACAATTTTCCATCAAGTTTGGTAGGTAGCTGTTTTTTTTTTCAAAGTACTGTATACAAAAAGTTCGCGGATGTGGGTTGCGGAAGAAATGCAAACAGATGACCACTATTAATTTACATATCAGGCTAATACTCACGCTGATGTTTTCTCCGGTACCTGATATTGTTTCTGCGGTTATGAGGAGCTGGGAGTTGGGAGACTACCTACGCAATGAATCCTAGCGACCTGCGATGCATTCTGTGGAAGCTAGTTAATTACATTGGATGTTGAAAAATTCAAGGGAAAGACGACTTACGTTTTGTACCTAGGGGTGAAATTTTTACAAGAGGACGATAAATGGTCATTCTAGAACCAACAACGCAATGGAGAGGAGAAGAGTCATCACTGATTTTACACCGAATTGAGATATTCATTTCCAACACTCTGGACTTTTATTGTTATTTAGTTGAGAAAAACGTATTATTTACCAAGAAAATTGCAAAGAGGAGAGTACTTGCGGTATATCGAAGTATAAACGAGTGCACAATGCTTCAAGGAGGCCAAAGATAGAGAAGTTGTGAGGTGCGAGTCAAATACACGGAGCCAATGGGAGCGTGCGAGATGCGATACGAGATGCGAGTGATCAGAATTAAATCTAATCTCTCGCACCTCGCATCGTATGCCGCATTCAGTCCGCCCTGGGCCGAACCGGAAATACATAAATTATGAAAAAAATGCTATCATTGGCTATTACATCAGCGTAAGATACAATTCTCGTATATTTGTAAAAAATTATGAGAAGACGCGAATCGTAAAGGAAGTGCATGTAACTCTGAAAGATGAAACAGCTCGCAAAGGTGAAATACAAACCGGCAAACGCATCTTCTGTAATGACACCTACATTTTCTGAACAGCTTTCGCGTAAAATTCCAGTCTTTATATCGCTTGTACAATTATGACAAAGTTTTCACGGATCTGCGGAGGACTAGTTAGTGGACTTCCTCGGAGTTTCTTCTGGGTAACGTCAATGGACTTCAAAAATTTTCGCACTTTCACGCCAAAATGCGTTCGGTTACCTTATCAAAAGCCTCCCTCTTCTCTTATTTTGCTTTACATCAAGAATTTCCTCATCACTTTTGTATTTTGATTTTTGTCGGGAAATTATAGGTATTAAAACTTGAGAAAGAATCAAAAGTACCGTACTTGCAAAATAAAACGTGACGTATCGATTTCATTTTCATGAAGCCGTAGGCCTACCTATCTACAAAACCCTTTATACTGTAAGGTGTGAATTGTCAAGAATATTAGCTTTTGGTTACCATTTATCGGTCCGAAGGAAATTTTATGAATCCAGGAGGGAAGATTACTTACACGAGAATGAAAATTTGAACGGAGTAAATAAAAAATTGCAGCAATAACATAAAATCTACAATAATTGAAAATAAATTTTTCACAAAAATAATTATGATGAGGTTTTAAAGCTTCTTGCTTTTTTCATCATTTTTTTTTCTTTCAAATTTTATTATTCTTTTGTTTGACAAGGCGAGGGCTTTATCCACCCCTCTGTTTTATCTGTGACTCCGTCTCTGGTTGCAGGAGAGGCGCCCAGGAAACTTTATCAAACAATTAGGGCCTATAGATGCTATGTAAGTTATGCTGATGGAAGGAATGTTGGTGCGAAACACTTTAAAGAAGTAATTTTTGGTATCCAAAATTGATTACAATTAAAGTGAAACGATGGATGATAAAAAAATAGTGTAGATATTTTAGTATTATGTGGTATTGGTGTAATACAATCCATAAAATACTTACAACGTCTGAAGCAATCATCTGCTACCGAGCTAAATATTTATCCCTAAGCATTCCATAGTCATCCTGGCATAGATTTTTCTAAATTTTGTTGTAGGAATAAGTCGGATAAGAATAATTCTCAATCCACTTGATTACTATCTTTCGACATTATATTGTAGGCTAAAAACTTGCTGTGTATCGGGAAAAATTTTCAGAAATTCCATGATCATGGAATGTTTATAGGTGAGTATGAAAGATGAATTTGTGATGTTTCAAGAACATAGGATGATAGCATCATTGTTTATCATTAAAATACTGCAGAATTAGGATTTGATTAGGTATCTGCACTTTTGAGTGACCTCTTTTTTAATGCTTATGAGTGTGATGAAAGAATATTACGTGTATAGTGACAAGATCCGTTTGCTTTCAAAACCAAGAAACAGAGTAAAGAGGAAGAATTTATTATGAAAAAACTCACTCTACGAAGATACAATGACAAAAACATACAGATCCACAAAGGCATAATAATCTACGAGTTAAAAAATAAAACGAACACTTTAAACGCTAGACATACAAAATAAAATGGATTTTTCGACCTTTATTTGTCTTCTTTCTGATAGAATTTTCAGAAAACTGCTAAGTCGTTTCTTGATACAACGATGTATAACACAACGTATAACTTAATATTTGTTCCTGGGATTACAAAAAAAAAAAAAAAAAAAAAAAAAAAAAACCGTTAACAAGTATGAGTAGGTTATGCTGAGTACAATTAGTACCCACAAATATGCTCGTAGTTCACAAAAATTCAGATAAGTGTGGTAAAGTATGTAAAATCCATATTATGGTAAAATTTATGGCCTTTATAGGCATGACTAGTGAAGAAAGCGCGGTGGCTTTATAATTAATCTATAAAATAACCAAATACAATTTCAGACTCCTTTTTCGTAATAGGTACCTATTACACATTAATTAGGACTCTGATGACTAAGTACTGTATTTTACAGAAACAATTCATACACGGGAAGAAAAATGAGCAAAAAAAGACAATACAATAAATTAACGAATTGATAGATGACGAGCAATGACACTTAGACAAAAATGAAAGTCTTGGAAATCTGATAATTACTTAGAAATAAAAATGTGTACAAAAATAGACCATGAAGACACGATACAATAAGAAAGAAGAACAATGAAAAATGAAAACTTCAAAGAATACCTAGCTCTATAACACGCCTTAGTTATTAACTTGTACACAACATGATGTCACATTTGTATTTGTCGTAAAATGTATCATCCCAGCATTAACTCCTGGACAGCCACTCTCCAGATGCTTGGATAATAGAGACATTCTGGAGAAGGTCTTGTTGCAAGTGGCACATGAATATTTCTTTACATCCGAATGTGTTTGAAGGTGAGCGCGTAAATTGGAACGATCAGCAAAAGCACGGTTACAGTGGGGACAGGAAAACGGTTTTTCGCCTGTGTGCGTTCTGATGTGACCCTGAAGTAACCATGGTCGAGAGAAGGCTTTGCCACATAATTTACATTTACAAGGTAACGTATGTGTTCGTATGTGCATTTTCAAAGCACCCAAAGAATTGTATTCTTTCTCGCAAAACTTACATTTAAATTTCTTTTTGGAAGCAGCATCTTCATTAGCACTACAATGAAATTGTTCGTGCTTGGACAAACCCGAGCAGGTTGAATATGATTTTGAGCAAAACGAACATAGAAATCGCGGAGAGCTCTCCCTGTTCTTTGATTTTCTTGAATTACTGCCACCACCGCTAGAGCTTTCACTGCTTACACTACCTGGTGATGAAAGATCTTCAGGGCAGAGAGATGGTGGACTGCGATCGGAAAAAAATGGAAATGAGCTGGTAGATGAGGTAGAGGAAGGCGATAGCGGTGAGGGCTCACCAGGCTGTGGATCGCGTGCGGGTCTGGATTCAGATGATGTAGGATAGTATGGTAATGCAGTTGAGGTAGACCGCATGGAACCGGAATGGTGAATATGGAATGGCGTAAATGCGTGTTCTAGAGGAGAGTTCTTGCGTTCGCAATGTGTAGAATAAGGTGATAGTGGAGCTTGAGGTAAATGTGGCGGTGAGGGTGATGAATAATAATAGGGAGAAGAGAGTAGATTAGATTGCAGTGAATGAACATAGTTGAGAGGAATGTAGTGCGGTGGATACTGCGCAGGTACGGCACGTGGGAAAGGTGGTGTGGCAGATGTATTGTAATGTTGATTGACAGATGTATTCAAATTCAGAGGTTCAAGAGGTCCACCACCTGATTTTACCAGGAAATGATTGAGATTGCTATGGTTATTGATCTTGCTGTAGGTGGAAGGAATTTCCGGCAGCTCATTTCTGTCCTGGTGATGAGGTTCATTCTTCACTGATATGAAAGCTGGTGACAGGACCAGTGTTTTGCAGCTCAAATCTTCTGGTTTTGTACTCAAATTTTCTGGCTCCAACTTACTATCAGAGAGACCTGTAAGCAGAAACGAAGAAGTAACGTGTACATATGTTGAATTTAAAAAGAAAATTTTTTAAAGCGTATTCAAAACAACGTATTAGTGTGCTGAACCATTAAGCAAAATATTATAGTCATGATGAATGGATAATGTGAAGCTAAGAAAATAAGTAGTTTAAATTAATCGTTGAATCATTGAATTATAGAGGTAAATGGAGAGACCAAATTTACTATGTTTAATTGCTCACTATTATCAACATTGTGGGAATCGGTCTGCGAGTGAGCCCCCTTTAAGCCATCAGTCTAAAATATTCCAAAATAGACTTGTACTAGACCAAGAAGAGGGCGAACAAGCGGAGCGAATGAGCCCCCAGAAGCAATTAGCTTGAAAAATTCCATAGTAGATACTAGACCAAGAAGTAAGCCCCCAGAAAGAGTTTGCCAAAAAAATTCTAAAGTAGACTTATACAAGACCAAGAAAGGGGCCGACCAAAAGCTATTAGCCTAGAGCATACTTATACAGTGGACCGTCCAAAAGCCATTAGCCACAAATATTCTAAAGTAGACTCATACTAGACCAAGAAGAGGGACGAACGAGGGGAGCCCGAGCATGCTACCTTATAGAAGATATGAAACATGATCTTTATTTGGCTACGCCAGAAAATTTTTTTTTACTTCGCGATAATTCTATTTGCTTTTTATTCAATTGACAATCAGGAAAAGATCCTCTCAACGATTGGTGCGAGTGTGTGAATCGTGACTCTAGAAAGTCCAAGTTTTGTTCCATCTTCAAAAAACCCTAAACCAGTACACTGCATTACCAAATCGTTAAGATTAGTTTCTAGACATAGTCTGTTAAATAACAACATACTAAAAGAGTAATCAGACCAATCACATTCAAAATAAAACATAACAAACGGAAAGAACAAGGCAAAAACGCCGTTGATTTTTCCATAAGGAACAAACGGATAGCCGCAGCCGTTCGTTCTCTCATAAGACCTGTGTTGAAATCCTTTCCTCGTTCGTCATGTATGCTCGAAATATACCCGTTGTGAAAAATGCCGTGACAATTGGGAACAGAGGGGAATCGTGACGCTTGTGACTGTAATTTGTGACAGAAATCACTCATTTAAAAAGCACTAATCGTTCGTGGTAACGCAACTGTGACGCAAATGGGCGCCGTCACAATCCAGTCACTTGACGGCATTTCTCACAACGGGATATTCGATATACCTGAGTGAGAGAAGAGGAATTTTCTTCAATCGACTTAATTGTTACCCAATTCATTCTATCCTAATCATGGTTCTTCAAACCAGTACTGGAAAAGCCCTGTAGTCATAAAACCTCTTACAATTTTGATAAAAGTACCACTACTATGGAACAAATCACGCACTTTGACAAAGCCATCAAAGAGCTTGAAAAAAAAAATTCTTAGTTTAATATAATGGGTGAGCTGTATACCGGGATCCAACTCTTTTATAAAAATAAATTTTGAAACCAAATAGTTCCAATAAAAAAATTTGCCTCCTTATATTCTCTTTTTTCTTTTTTTTTTACAACGCAACGTAAGGTAAATAGACAATTTTCATGTATCCTATAATGCTCTTACACTTCTACCTTCATGACTCAGCGTTAGGAAGCGCCCTATATGTCAGCGAATAAAATATGAAAAAGGATATTCTAACCAAGAAGTCTCTCAACATCAAATTTTTCCCCTTTTCCGAGTTTAGTCGGCCTAAAAGTTTCATACATCCTTACTTTCCTATACTTCTGCACTTCAACTTCTCTTCTTCATAGGTATGACCCTACATTTTGTGCAAGGGCTTTGTGGCGTAACAATTTCATTCACAAAAGCTCACTCTGAATATATTGTGTAACAGGCTAAGGTGACTGAGCCGATCAACCTGTCTCAGCGATAAGTCGTGTAAAATCCAGGATCTCATTGACTGTTGCACTACAAAAATTCATTTTCTCTTTTTATCATAAGATCTGGAGTTTTTTTCCCTACCCAAATGTGGAGCTCGAGCGATCTAGATTTTTCCTATGTCAAGATCTAAAACCGAGAGATCCGCATCTTTGTTCCACTCAGATCTGGAACTTGAGAATTGCGCTTTCCTTTTTACTGTCGAGCTCCAAAATGCAAAAATATCCCCGCAAATATTATAGTCTAGGTGTTATTCGCCAAAATAATGATAGATAACTGAAGAAATTGAGGTACGATTAGTCAAAAAGTATATTAACAGTCTTTACTGTTATAGATTTTATGTGGGATATATTACCGTTGTTGAAATAACGAGAAGAAAAAACTTTTTCAAAGACTTTACAAAGATCTGAAAAATGCCGCTAGGACTGCACAGAAATTCTAAAATGCTAAGCAAAAATTAAATCTAAGGTGACACAGGATATGAGGAGTTATTTGTCAAAGTTCAATGAGAGTTGAAAAGATGAGGTGACCTCTTGACAGATAACTCGTCATCATGTAGCTCGAGTCGTGACGTCACAACATACCGTTTGGCAGGAAACTTCATCATTTTATTTGGGGCTCATGCCTCAGCAATACTATGATTATTTGCAGATACCTATATTTTTGCACTTTGGAGCTCGACGAGCAAAAAAAGGAACTCAACCATCAATAGAAGATATTCGTTTTTGCAATTCACGGTCTTCCATTATTTAATTTTATTCTCAAATGAGTAAGGTAAATACAGAAATACTATAATCGCAAGATTTTTAACAACACAGAGCGCTTTCGGCTAATCAGCCATTCTCAAAGTTTAGAAAGTTACCTATCTAATTTGAGTATAAAATTAAAGAACTCAACCATCTTGTTCCAGACCTGAGAGGAACAAAGATGCGATCTCTTGGCTTCCCGATCTTGACGTAAAAAAATCTATATCGCTTCAGCCTTACATCTTGGTACGAAAAAAGCTTCAAACCTTTTCGAAAAAATTGAAAAATGAATTTCCGTTACGTGCTCAATCAATGAGAATTAAAAAAAGCTTTCGCGCTGCGGAAGCAATACCAACTTTTTCTTTACTATCTGCTTAGGTTTGTACAATAATCGATGATGAAATAAATCGCTCGTGAACAATTCCAGATGACTTCGTTCTCCGATACAATTTCATTTTCGCAGCTTGCCTAGCATTTTATATTTTATTCACTCATTCGCCCCCACCCCCATCTAAGAAAAATAAAACACCTCGTAACAAACTACAGTGGACTTTGCTTAATGGAACCACGGATAAAAGATACAATCGGTTTGTTGAAACAAAATGCCTTGAAACGGATCCGTTGTATCTTGACCCATGTAAAAATAATCGCTTGATCGAAACAACACATCGTTTATTTGAAACAGATCTGGTGTCAACAAATACTTGAAAAACGCGCTAAAAGGATGAAAAAAATCGAAATTTTTTTTTAATATATTCAAAATCGAAGTGAAATAAAAGAAATTAAAAGAAAACGCGTTCGTGTGATGAAAAAAGATCTTCTTCCACTTCTACAGTTACATTCACGCGTCACTCCACCTTCTATAAAATGCCGAAACAACGCCGTGATTTGATTTTGCTTGAAAAATGCACTTTATTAAAAACTTACAACAACCTTCCTCAAAAAGGAATCTGAGAGATACTGCAATGGAACTCAACATTTCTCACTGTTCCTTGAGTAGGATTTTAAAAGAACGTCTGAATGTTGAACGGGCCCCTTTGGAAAATGATTGTCTTGATTGAAGAAGAAAACGAACCGGTAAAGAAAAACTCATCGAGATTGCTCTGAAGGAATGTTTTATAAAAGTTAGGGAAAATGATGCAAAGATCAACGGTCAGATCCTGCGTGAAAAAGCAGAGGAGCTCGCAGGGAAATTAGGTAAACATGACTTTGTAGCACCCGAAGGCTGGTTCCAACAATGGGAAAAGAGGGAGAACATATCTCTTCTTTTTCTCCTTTTTAAAATACAATTTTCAAGCAACGTCGTTTCATTGAAACAATCGGTTACTTATTTGAAACAAATCACCGTCCCAAAGTGTTTCTAATAAGCGAAGTCTACTGAAGATTCCATAAGAAGCCTTAAGCGTTAGTTAACCAACTAGTATTTAATTTATCACCCGAAAACTATTAATCCGATTTTTAAAAAAAATAGCCTACACACAAATTCACGTTCACTACTTTATTAACCCTCAATTTCATGGAAATCGACCCAATAGATACAGAGAACATTCAGGTACAAAAAAAAGTATATACGTACGTAACGTACGTACGCACATACATGCATATGAATTTGAACGAATGTTAGAATCGTGATCTAGACCCTCTGAAACGCCGAGAAAACATCCCCCCCCCCCACCAAAAATTCCACCGTGCGCAAGATTGCAATACCTCCTAAAAGTCGGTAAAAACCAAGAGACTCGGAAACTGAGGCGCATTTTGACTCACTTCTTTTTTCTCGTCATTTTATCACCCAAATCAGATGAATTGGAAGGTTTCTTCCACTGAGCTCAAAGTCATGAGGACCCATTTTTTCCTATCATTGTTTGTAAAATTTTAGGCTGATAAATACAACCACAAGAGCATTTACAAATTTCAAAAAATAGAAATTGTAGTCAGAAAGGTCAGAAATGGCCGAACAGAAGAAAAGATTGGCGTGGTACGTCATTTCGATTCTCAGGTACAATTTTGATAGGAATCTCTACTAGAGGATCTAAACAACTTGTACGATTTGAAATTGATGAAACATTTCAATCAAGATGTAACATAGCATGAGAAGATTGCTCCAATTTGTTTTCTTCTTTCTTAAAGCGAGGCTGATTACAAAGTAATGCAATGGGATGGCAGTGGAAAGACAATTCTGACAAGAAGAAAATGTACAAGGAAAGCTGACTTTTCACTTTAAAAAATTTACCAAACAAATGATTATTGTCTATTATGTAGGTACCATGAGAATTTATGAGATTTTATTTGACTAGAAATGTACAATAGAAGACTTTAAGCTAGTCATTCTTGCTCAGTTCAAAAATCGTTTAAATCTAAAAGTTGTCCCTTTCTGTTGTGTCGCTCTGCTGCTGAGAACATGCGTATCATGTAATAAATTCTTCCCTTCTCTTGAGCTCGAGGTGTGATATTTTCAGTTCCTTCTCATCGTCGCACTAACTCAACATTTTCCCGCGAATGTTTCAAATTTTTAAAATTTGAATTTGAATTGTTTATTCACGTCGAAATTGCTAAGTGCGAAGTGCTGAATGAAGACAAACTCAAAATATGTTATTAATATTCAATGCTGACACCCTCCCCACATCAGATAGTTTGAAAGTCGAAATTTTTTGAATTTTCTCCAATCAGATGTAGCTCGATATCTGAATGTTTTTCACGTCTCACTCTCATCATTTGTTGTTCAATTTTTGAAATTTCTCGAGTTCCCCTCTATCAAATATAGTTCAAATAATTCGAAGCACCAGGTTTTTTCGGACGGCACCCAGCCCTGTTTTTTTTTTTTTTTCAAGTAATATGAAAAAATCTCATTGGAAGATAGGTTTTGTTGGACTCAGAAGTAGGATCTAAGTTCATTGGTCAATGATCAGCTTACAAGTAACATTTTGTCACTTGTTTCAGAAGAATATAAAATTTACAAGAATATCACAACCCGATATACGAATAAGAATAAGTACATTCGATTAAAATCTTTTAATTAAAAAAAAAAAAAAAACTTCAACATACATATTTGTAGTAGCTGGTATCCAATATTTTCTAAGTATAAAAATATATTTCGTACTTTGAGAAACTTGATTTTTATCGCAATGTCTAGACTTAGCAGCAATTTCTCAATTAGGATTATCTACATTATACTCTTTAAGAATTTTAAAAATATACAAAAAATACGAGGAGGGAGGGGGGGGCGGAGAGGAAAAAATGAAGTAGAAAATTTATCAATAATTTTGCAGTAAAACCAACATGCCTTTAAAAAACCTATTTCTATCGTCGAATACGCATAATGTTTTGTAGCGTGCATTATTTTTTGTGTACGGAATAAGAGAATAGGCAGGCTAGAGTCAAAATCATTCAGTAAGGAGCTGTAGGTGAGATGAAAACGTAGAAATTATACTACAGTAAAAGTACACGAGCTTGTGTGTTAATTCGCGCAACTAGTAGCACTTCAATTGTCAACTTACCACTTTCAAAGTTCTCTTCTTTTATCAATTGTACGGGTCTCTTTTTCAGCGGGCAGTGACTATACTTTTTCGTTAGAAATGACCTCGACATAATCGTCGTCTCGTCACCACTAGCACGCATTACTATATTGACCAAAAAATTAATTCTTCACAAAAAAATTAATGGTTAACACTCATATTAAGCTCACGAGAAAAAAATAAATAAATAATCTGATTATGAAGAAAATTATTGATGCATTAAAAATCAATTAAGCACTGAGACCGTTTGCGAATAATTTGAAAATTTTATGCATGAAATCAAGTCAAGATAATTATTATATTATTATTATCAGTAACACAAATTTTTTTTTCACAGGTACACGAAATATCGGTAAGACAGAACTGGCCAACACCACCGTGACTTCGATCCAACGTGTGTGAACTAACTGGTTCGTTGATCGTTGCATTTGATTATTGAAAAGAAAGCAGCGGTAAACCCCCACCAAAGAGCACCCCTTACTCATCGTCTTTTCATCTTGTTCGGTGATCTACGAGAATGACGAGAAAGCTTAGGCAGGAACACGAGCACAGTCATATTAATAGTTATGTACATCTGTTAACGTGCGCATATGGGTAGGTATACGCTTTTAGGGTATAGGTAAAACACACATGCACTGGGGCTACTCAAGCATACCGCTACATCGTCACATCATACCTACAACGTTCGATGGGAATAATGATAATAGGTATAATTTACCAGGCGGCTACTGTGTTGCAAGCAGATGAAGAAATATAGCACGTGCTAGCCAACCAACAACGTTATTCGGTAAGAACCAATCCTACCAGCGGCTGACGTTAAAGGGACGCTACTATACGGCTCTAAGCAAAGAGGTGGAGTTAAAAATAGGTACGGTACGTATGTATCACTGGAATCGCATTCCAGTAACGAAATAAATGTTACAGGTGTTGTCCCTTGTAAGTGCCATCGTCATCGAGCGTTATTAATGAACATGTTTAAGTCTGGCGGATGAGTGTGAGGAAATCAGGCGACTATGTCAGATTTTTCAAGACAGTTTCCTTTCCGGTATTCGTTTCTTAGTCAATCAAAATCTCATTTACATATGACTAATATTATACTTTTTTATCTGACTCCCTCGTCGGGCGAAAGTGTCGAGCTGCATACAATGGACTTCAGCTCCCAATAAAAGCTACCTTACCCAGAATTTTTTTTAAGGACTTAGAATCCTGGAAGTGTTGTCACTTATGGGGAGAGACAGATCTCCTCCTGATTTGAACAGTTTACATACTTTAGGTGAGATATATATTAGAACTAGCGGTTGGCGGTGACCGCCAGCCTTGTGTTGAGTAGATGTCTGTATTTGTAGCTATTTGGATTTTAAAGGTATCTTGCGTCTCAAGGGGCCGTTTGCTAGCTCTCTACATTTTTCAAAAATTCAGCTCTTCTGACAATACTTTATTTTTACCAATAATATTCAATGTGTATGAGAACTAAAGAGACTGTGGATTCACTTAAATTTTTTGGTCTTTCTCTCTCTCTCTCTCTCTTACGCATTTGAACATTTAAAACACCGCGTACAGTAAGTAGCAGGTTTACTACAATGATAATCCTAGTTTTTTTTTTTTTTAATTTTTTCGCTCATTTCTCCATCCTGAGGGAGCCGAATCATTCAAATGCTTTACTCAAATAGTGAGAAGTTTTTTAAAACCAATTCCGTCTTGGTAGATGGATGCGTTCAAAAGCTATGGACTGATGTACAAACATACATATCACAGTATAGGTATAGAGATCCATTCAATGAACAAAAACAGAAAAATATTCTACTTCCGTACTTCCGTGTACTTCCGTTAACGTTAAGAAAATGGAAAGGATCACCTCTAACGTGTTACAATTGAACAGGTAGCGTCCCAATCCGGTTCTTGTGAACACAGGATGTCAGCGTAGGAGAGGAATACAGTCGACAGTTGCGTGCAGATACCTTTTCAATGAATTGAATCGCATTGCGTCAAGTGATGCATACAGCGAGGACACAATTTTTAATAAGAACTTTCTTTGTATAGAAGCTAAAGTTCTCATTTATGGCTTAAATTTTATTCCTGAGTGACTTGAATATGCGGCGAAAATTTCAAGTCGATAGGTAAAGCGGTTCTCGAGTTATAAAAGGACAGACAGACAAACTTTCTGCTTTATATATTTAGATATTGCCGCTACAAAGAGGGTCTCTTGCGATTTTGAAATAAGCAACAAATATGCTATTCGCTGCTACCATCATTTAGATTGGGCGTGGGCAAACTTTTTCACGCCGTGAGCCGCATTCATGAGAAATTGTGGGTAACTTTCCACATCACTGAAATGAGTTACGGATAAACCTTGCTATGGATCTGATACCTTAATCCTTGAGCTAGAAAAGTCGGTACAAAAAAGAGCTTCGCAATTACTTTTTCCTGCACTATATTTTTAGCCTAGTATTGGTCTAGTATACTGTATATTAAGGCTCCAGCCGCTCTTCTTTTCGTCCCGTCTCTCATCACCACCATCTTCCACAAACTCCATCCCAATATTCTTCAAATAAAAATCCAGCTCTAGAGACAATCTGGAAAAAATTGATATTGAAGCCAAACAAACACGCTCCGAACTCTCCGGATATATCAATAAACAAATACACCCCGACCTTGCTCGACCACGGGGCAAACCTCAAATCTCAATTAAAAATAATAATCCCATCTCCTGAAATACCTCATATCAACTCTAGAATCTTAAATTGCAAGTGCACATCTTCAAATATATAACTAGAATATGACCAAGTTACAGAAAAATCCATCGAGTAGTTTCGGAGGAGTTCCGCGGACGAAAAAATCTCATAAATAAATAAATATATGAGGAAACCAGAATGGACGGAGGTGATACCTCACTTTTCCGCTCGGAAAAGTCGGTAGAATCTGCGGGAGCAAATAATTATGTCTCCTTCAAAGCCACGTACTGTGGCATTTTATACGCTTGCTTTGTTTACAAAGAAAGTACAAAATAAAAATTTAATTTTCCCCTGTTCATATATTTTTTGGGTGTTTAGGCCAATTATCACCGACATCACCACAACAACATGAAATAAATGAGTACCGATCCTGAAACCCGGCTCAGACCCCTTCTTTCCAGCATCATATCGCCCGATAGTACCTATTATCCAGTGTTCTTGAACAAAAGACTTCTTTGGTATCTAAAATTGAATAACCTTCTCTCATCCTTCCAATACGGCTTTAGAAAAGGAACACCACCCAATCTCTTGTCGACCTCCAATTGCAAACAACACCTCTACACTCGAAAATCCTGTGTTTACTCCATCTTTTTTGATCTCGAGGAAGCCTTTCCCCACCCCAGAGAGGAGTACTTATAGTCTTACTCTTCCACATAGCCATCAAGAGGACATTACGAAACTTGTTAACTCCCCCCCCCCCAACTCAACGTCTTTTTGCTGATGACTTTAACGTTTCTATGTTTTTACAACCCTTAAAGAGCCCACAGATTTCTCCAGGAAACACTAAAATTAACTACTACAGGGACATCAAAAAATAGCTTCAAATTCCTCCAAGACTCACCTAGTTATTTTCAAAGAGAGACGTCCGATTCAACATCTCTTCTTACAAAATATTGAAATTCCACTCTGAAATTCTGCTAAATTTCTCGACCTTCATTTTGATCAAAAGCTTACTTGGACCCCCACATCAAATTTCTGCAAGCAACATGCACATTGCACACGTGCCTTAAACATTATCAAATTCACCTCACATCCCTCTAAAGGATGCTCCAGAAAACTACTACCACAACTTTATGAGAGTCTTGTCCGATCAAAACTAGATTATAGAGCACCAGTATAAAATTTAGCCAACAAATCTGTTCTCTCATTACTCGATACTATTCGAATTTTCTCTCGACGAATGGCCCTAGGAGCCTATCGCAAAAGCCCTAACCTCACTTTATGCGCAAAAGCTGCTGAACCTCCACTCTCCCCAGCTCCCCTCCCCCCAATCGCAAATTCCTACTTCTTACTGACTCACTCTCATCACTACACTCTATACTGGACACGTACAGCACTCAACCCTCCCCAGTGCTGTAAAATCTACGGATTTTTGTTTCTCAAAAAGAATACAGATCTCTCAACGGATTCCTTAAGCTCAAGGGCAAAGTACCTCAGTCACTCATATAAGAGATACCTTTCTCCTGGTCATTATAAGCTGATACCGCAGTCCCCCATAACATTGAGTCGGCCAAGGGAAAAGTATCACAGTTACATGTATGAGAGAAGCCTTTCTCCTGATCATTATTGATAGATTGGTGAAAGTTCGTAGTTTTTATAGGTCTTAGAAAAAATGGCGGTCACGTATTTTTGATTTATCATCTGGCAGTATGGACCCTCACATTCGACGCATTCCCCTTACTTCACTCCCCCTTCAATCCATTAACATACAAATTACATATATATGGATCCCTGGTCACATCAATTTCTTTGAATATGATGCAGTCGATAGAGCAGCAAAAAACGTCACCTCTTATGCTAAAATAACTTACTACGCCCGTTAACCTGTCTCTGATTACAGAAATCACTACCGTTCCCTCATTCATCAAAAATAGAAATTATTCTGGAAAAACCAAACATCCGACAAACTTCTCACCATCAAACAAACCCCTGCACCCTGGTCCACCTCTCTTGAAAGTATTAGACGGGAAGAGGTTGTTTTAACCCGTCTAAGAATCGGTCATACCCGAATCACTCACTCGTACCTCATCAACCCTGATCTTCCAACTCCTCCATCCTGTCCTTGCTACAATGAAGAAACTCTAACAGTCGAACATTCTTTCTCTTGTCCTCTACTCGCACTTCTCCCTTCCTCTCTAAATGTACCCTCCTCCCGCTCTTAAGCATTGATGAATAATTCGAATACGATAATGTCCTCCCTCCGATACATACGCCTCATCCAATTCTATTCTTTCATCTAAAAAAAATATAATATATTTATATATATATAATAATTTGCACACTAGCACTATCAATATCACCATTCTCATCTCCAAATTCTTCACTAATGCTCAAGAATTAAGATTCCTTTTTCACATTTTCAAAAATATTATTATTACATTGAATTGGTATGCTGGTCTGACATATCTTGCTCCCTTCATCAATTGTATTTAAAATTGTCAATAATTTCTTCGAAGTTTTTAAATGTATAAAATGATGTCTTTCACATACGTAAAAAAGACAAACTCTTTTGTGGTGCACTTCCGCTTTGAATTACAAGTTCCGATCGCACGATATATATAAGTTAGGTGCGAAATACTCATAAAAATATGTTCTCATCTCTTGAGATGCCCAGCCACGCACTTCATCTTCTGTACGGGGTGTTTGGGAATTAAACATCATCAGAGGGCGTCCGAACGTGATTTTTCGAATATATTTTGTATTAGCATGCAGCGCCCCATCGTTATAAAGACTTAGAACTATTTTGACTATGTATAAACTTGGTCCTAATGGTACTCGTTGAATACGTTTCACGGCCCTACCATGCATTTCGAATGATTTACATCGAGAAACACTGTACTTTCTAGGCACTATTATAACTATATGTAACGATTCTTAAAAATAAGTATAATATATTTTCCTTTATTTATCCTCGAAAAGTACTGATTAGGTGCTTGTATTGTTTGCTCAAGTTATAGTATATGTACATTTTTTTTTTTTTTTTTTTCTCAGATTGGATGAGTACTTGGATAATTCACAATTTTCTGCGAATTTCTCAGTATTGCTTCACAGGAAGTATTAATTGGTTCTTGAATGATGCTCAAAATTCAAAAAAAGAGCCGCGAAACCTGAATCTTGTTCGCTATGTTCGTTTAATTTCTTTCACTCCAAAAATAATGCATTATGTCTTGGCTGTAAGAACTTTTTTTACCGAATGTACATGATTAAAAAATTTTCGAATACTCGAGAAAAATTAGTATATGATTGAAAAAAGCTGGAACAAAAAAGAATTGAACAAAAAAAAATTGTACAAAGGAGTTTCAGCGGGGCCAAAACCAGGTTTCGAACAACAAAACTTGGCGTCAAAATGTGGCTAGCAACGTATAATTATGCGGCGTGCAGCATGACCACAGACGCGCTCACATACTTGTACCGTCAACTTACTTACATACCGATACCGCGACAGATACATTCCAATGTTTTTAAAATAGCAAAGCGAAAATTGAATACAGGTTATAAACTGAGAATAATGATAAACAAGTCAAAGCTGTAGATTTACCAAATATTTTGGGTGTTCTCAAAATTTTTAAGCGGAAATTGAGTACAGGTTATGTAAACTTGGAAAATGTAAGGACAATGAGTCAAGTATCAAAGATCGGTAATTGTTTCTCAGGACAGAAGCAGGAGTACGTTCAGGGTCTGAAATTTTATGGGATAGAATAGAATCTTTGGCGGCAAAGACAATGGCATCATGTTTCAAGAAGTTGATGTGACCCAGAATTCACAGGCAAGAGACAGATGTAGAAGTGGACGATAGTGATTGCAGGAGTGGACGGATGCGCAAATTTGGTGAATTAGTTGAGAGTTCTGTACAGCTAGGAGAGATGAAAGTGTGTCATCCAACAGCAGAAATATGAGCTGGGGGTGAGAAGATGGAGATGAGAAAAACGAGAGTACATGGCGTTTTCTTTGGCAGTGAAAATGGAGACAGAATTTTTTAATTAAAGACTGATCATGACTCTTCGGATCGATTATGCGCATCCTCTTTTGGGTCCAGGTTTAGATCCATCAGTAAAGTAGGGCTGGTGAGTCGAAAAATCGATACAAAGATATAAATGTTTCAAACGAATTGATGGTTTATAGTGTTGTGAATTCGGAGATTATCAGCTAGATCGAGTCATATATCTGGGGGAGGGATTAGATATGGGTAAAGGGTTTAATTTGAGGTGTTTGAATAGATTTCAGATTTAAAAGGAACAAGGAGAGACTAGCGTCGGCAAAGTGTGGCTGGGTCGATTGGATGCTGAGTGAATTGCATGGTTTATTAATTTAGAGCCCGGAAGTTTATGATATTGCATCTTTTTTTTTTTTTTTTTTTTTCTTGGTTGGTACTGGTGTTGGTATAAATCTGATCAGTAATGTAAATCGATCTTGCATGTAGGACTCCTCATATAAATTTTACTTTGCAAATTATGCATTCTTCGACGTTGTTGCGCAGTTTAGCGTATTTTTCAAAATGTAGGGGTTTTCATCTATTTTCAAAAATGTTGAAAAGAGAGAAAAAAAAAAGAGACAACCGAAAGTCGGTAAAACGGAAGAGGAAAACAGTTCCAAGAGAAAATGAATTAAAAATGAATGAACGAAAGAGAAATGAGATCAGAAAAGTTGTACGACCATTGCTACCGTTAGTCACCACCTGACTACTGAAGGTATAGTTGCACACGGGGCATTATCGCAGTTCGTACCTCGCTGCTATTTGAAACAATCGAACACGGCTGAAAGTGGGTAGATCTAAGGGTGCGAAAATAAGGTCCTGGATGGCTCCTCATAATTTGAAATTCCAAGTTTTTACCAGCGATGGGGTAGCAGTGTACTGCAATGTTTGAAACAAATCGGTAGGGTGCGACAGAAAATCACAGATTGACGCACTGTACAACAGGTATGTTCTTCCTACAATGGTGGTACTTTCCGTGTAAAACTCGCTCTCTGATGTAGGGCTTCGTGAAAAGGGAAGAAAAAATAAAAGCTGCCGTAAAGAACTCAAAACTCACGGAAGAACTGGCTTCCATCAAAACGCTCGCTAGTCACTTACCAGCGATAATAACTGCACTGGAAGGGCGAAATCTGTCTCTAACGGAACAACTTTATGTTCTCATCGTCGTGACGGAAAAGTTGGAGGATGTGCCGAAGAAAGGGAAAAGTGTTATCATCCGCGAAAAATTTAGATCAGTGTTTGAATAATCATAAACATGAGGGCTTGGAATTATCTAAAAAAATCGATCGCGGCGAAATTCCAAAAAACCTGACTCCCAAAATCTACAGATGCTTACGTTACGCGCCTTTAACGTCGGTTCTTTCTCGCTTAAGGAGGGTATTTTACTCGAAAAAGCCTTTCAACAAAGATAGAGTGAGAAAAACTGTTTTTTGTGGTAGTTTTTCGGCTGTACACCGGGGGATAGGGGGTTTTAGTACGCTCATTAGGGAGTTTTATCATTCATCGGGTAAATTTTCATCTCTGCCGCCCCCAATATTCCAGTTCTACAAATTAACATTCTTGGACTAATATGTGTGTTTGTGTGCAATGTTTATGGATTCAGCGAGTTAAGAAAGTTTCTCATGGTGTGGTATAAGGCAGAGAACATCTATACAGAATAGGTTGAGGAAGAAAGAAATGATTGTAGTGGTTTAGTGTAAATCAATATGTTCTTCAATATTACGGTTGAACATATTCAAGGGGAGTTCACTCTAATGTGTAAAATGACAAAAACCGCAAGAAATCACAGATCTAGCCGCTTAACGACCTCTCAAGGAAAGGCAGAGATTAGAGAACGGATAAGGCAACAGTTGAGAATAAGTTGTTGGACAAATGAGGAGAGATTGTCGAACTTTGAGAAATTACCAGCTTGGGTTAGGTTTGTATAAGGGTCCTATCCAATGCGTGTATAAATGAAAAAATTTGAGCGAATATTGAAATCGTAATCTTAACTTTCTGAACAGCGAAAAGAAAAAAAAAGAAAAAAAAACTCCAAAGAATACAATAGGTACCCCCTAAGTCGGTAAGAGACGCTGGAGCGGCCATAACAGTGTAGCGCGCATATTGTTCGCGTAAATATACACACCTGCAAAAGGCAGCAAATACCGTATGTCTATAAGTTATACGCGTGCTTCAAATGTACCTAAACATGTACGTGTACAGATCGCTTTATTGAATACCTAGTGTATTCCATACAGAATTGAATGAAGTGATCGCTGATTAATTTTTAAATCGTTTTTTTCGACAGAGGAATCTAATTACTACACGTGAAGTTTCGAGGTTTACAATCAATTAATTTTTGGAAACTAGCTTCTGCGTGATGAAGAGAAAAAAGAAACGGATGATATTTGTACAAAAATCGCGTTGATTTCTTCGCTCTTTCACAAACATTGCGTACGAGGACAGGAAATATTATTTATTTTTACCCCTAGCTATACAGGGTACTACAGCTTTTTTCAACGTTTAGCTCTTTCCTCACATGAAATTGTCTCCTCCACGTATAGTGAATATAGGTAATATGAACATTTTCAAATGTACACTATTATGTACTCTTACTTTTCTACGAGCAAAGCTAATCATAGAATCACAGAATATGTGAAGACGAGTGTGCTGAATGAATTGTTTAGTGTTACACACCCGAGCAGATGTTTTGCACGTGCCTGTACAGATTGTCGCGCGCCTAACCACCCCTTGCACGGCACTTCTCATAATCATAACGACTCGGAAACTATAAAAACGTAAAAACACCATGCCACAACGGTTCTTTCTCCACGCCATCTGATCTGGTCCCCAAACTTATGAAAGGTAATTTTTTCTATTTTTCCACCTTACTAAATTAAGTTTTGTAATACTCTCGCGTATGCTTACTCTTCAAAAGCCGATACGTATCACCTGCTTCTTTTTTACGATATTGTGCCCTTGTAATCTCTGCGCTAATACAATAAGTGTTCAGTATACATATATATTTATTCTGTTGTACTGTATGTAGTATGATATGTGTATACCCTATTAGCTAAATTCTGTGGCACAGCCTGCAGATATATTGTAGATCCGTTACCCCAATTCCTTGTTCAAGTTACCAGTTGCAACCGAAAGTCTGTTTATTACAGCACAAAGGAAAGGCACCTTTCCTAGCCGAATTGCAGAACGTCGCGTGCAACAGAAGAGTTCTGATGGTAAATACAAAATTCAATTTTATTTTTATAATAATTCAATTTACTTCATTTTGTAATGGTATTATGTATGTGCACATAAATACTACCTACTTCACCATTAACTCGGTTGAGACTGGAACAGTGACCGGGCCTATATAAGCCACGAAATTTTACATCAATTTTCAAAACAAAAAGTTAGTCATGATATTTACCAAGAATACAAATCTCCTAGGGCGGCAGATTTGAATAACTTGCTCTCCACTTCAAGGGAAGTAAATTATAATTTTGTTTCGAAACCTGAAAGTTTTAAGAGAAAAGTGTCAAATCTGAACAGTTTACAAAACTTCAGAAACAAGAAAACTATCAATGTTCAGTAGTTTCCCCACCTTGTATGAGGTTTCAAATGCTAGTCTAACTGGTATTGTAGAACTCAATGGCTGTTATAGGGTTTCCTGAGGTAAGTAATGTACGCAGACTTCTTCACTAGGAATTCGTCCTATTATTTTTTTCGCTTGTGTCGCATTTGCAGAACGCCGCCCCTACCTCCATAGTGGAGTGGGTACGGGTTGCGTATGCATTTAATTTTGTTTCCTCCAACCTGGAATCGACCCTTTCGGGTATAACTTCAGTGTAAAAAGATGTGGAACGCTTCACGATTTTGCGTGTCATCCTTGCGCAGGGCCATGCTAATCTTCTCTGTATCGTTCCAATTTTAGTATATGTACCGCCGAAGCGAGTACAGGAATTCGTCGTATGATTTCATTAATAATTCATTACTCAGAAAGATCGTCGCCATAAATCACATGGAAAACTCATGATTTCTGCTTCAAGTCGTATTAATTAAAGTATTGATAAAACTTTTTTTGGCCATGTAAGACAGCATGAAGAAATATTCTTTCCGACGAGGGTATCTGCTAAGCGCTTTCTCAACAGATACAGACTATAGCAAGTGAGAAGCCACAAGTCACTCGCAAAGTAGAGACTGTCGCAAGTCGCAACTTTGTGCGAGTGTTCATACAATTACAAGCTAGCTACTTGCCGCATTACCTCCCGCTCGCTGGCGCGTGACTCGCTAGTATTAACGCGGCTTTGGTAAACAAAACATAACGTTTCCCGTAAGAATGTTACATATCCCACCGGGAAAAATTATCGGCATATGGCAGCCTGAATTTCATAAGGTATGAATTAACGAGATTGTCATTTGTTGCACTTCTTGTCAATTGTCTGTCAATGAGCTTTGACGGAAGCTTGCTACGACCGGCCCGTTTAAAAGCATTGGCCATATATGGCAGCCAAATAGTTAACAGGTATTTTCCCAGGGGTATAAAATCACCAGCTCTTATCACTACGGTACTTGACAATTGGATTAACATGATGTAATTTTTCCCGAGTTCTTATTTACTCTATGAAATTTCTGTTTTGAAGATATAAGTACAGATATAGACTAGTAACTTGTGAGATGATTAGTTCTTTAAACCGTGAGCTCAAATGGAATGAATTTATTAGAATTCTATAATTCACCGGTAGTTCAAATGAAATTGCAATTTGAGTAGGTACCTATGATCTTCCACATTGAATGGATTGTATATTTCATCTTCGGAAACGCAATTTTTCCATCATTTTGGTAAGTTCTGACTGAAGTAATTTGAAAATTTATCGAATTAAATTACAAATAAAAAGGCTAGCGTAAGCATTACACGACTTTTCGCCTTTTCTCAAAAGTAAGTACCTATTTTACTTGAATTCTATCTCACAATGTTGGCTCTCTAATTAAAATCAAAACGAAATTAACAGAACAAAATCTTGAATTTTTTTAATGAGATCAGGTTTCCTGAAAAAGGCAAAACTCCTTAAGTATCCCCCCAAGAACGAAATTCCTTCAAAAAATGATTAGAATTTCTTTGGAAAAACGAAAAACGAAAAACGAAAAAAAAAAAAAAAAAAAGAATACGAAAACAAAATTAAAACGACGGTTTGATATTGAGAATTCAAATTAGAATCTTGAAGGTTCTCAAGTTTACCCGAGTTTCTTTGTATTAAGGTGTGTGTATACAGGGCCCGCCAGAAAGATGTTAATAGATGAAATTTGAACTAAATTTATTGTGGCTGTAATGCGCAAAAATGTTAGATGTTTCGTTCAAATGTAGCAAATCTGTAACTCAATCTTATCTTCAATTTACACCAAATAGCGTTTTTCTGAGCCGAGTTATGGACCAAAATGTGCCAAAAGTTGACCAATTCACTGAAATTCCTCCATTCCTCCTATTTCAAGCTTTATAGGGTACTTCTTTCTGGAATCAGCCTCGAGTTTCACTTTTAAATCTAGTAGGTAAAATATGGAAGTTGAAACAATTCCTCACTTCAATAGATTTTGGCAAATCGGTCAATTTTTGGCACATTTTGGTCCATAAGTCGGCTCAGAAAAACGCTATTTGGCGTAAATTGAAGATAAGAGTAAGGTACTTTTGTACGTTTGAACTAGATACATCTAACGTTTCGCGTTTTCGAACTACAACAAATTCAGTTCCAACCCCCATTTAACTGTTGACATCTTTTTGGCAGATATACAGGTGCGGATCCAGAATGTCATTTTTTTTTTTGGGGGGGGGGGAGGAAGAGTTTGTTTCTTTTTGTTTTTTCTCTTTTTTCTTTTTTTTTTCCTTTATTTTCCTTTTTTTTTTTCTTCTTTTTCCTTTTTCCGTTCTTTTTTTTTGAGTTGGGGAGGAGGAGGAGAAGGGGGGAGATTTCCCCCCCCGTGGATCCGCGCCTGTTCTATATAGCCTGAAAGTAAGAATTCTCTGAAGTTCCTTTCTTATCATGTATTGTCGCTTGAAAGTCAGAATTTCTCCAAGTCCTCCTCTTTCTATATATTATGGCTCAAAAATCAGAATTTTTTCCAATTCTTTTCACTGTCCATTTAATCCTTTCACTGCCCATTTGATCATCCTCGAATGTTACTCTGTATATTCTCATAGTGAAACGTACCTCGCTCTGATTGTCTCCAGTAAGGCTAAAATATCGATGAAGAACTGAGAAAGAAGCACTACATGGGCAGTATGGTGCCTTGCTCATTACAGTACTGATTATTAAGCACGGCATTCTTAAAAACGAAATAATGAAGAAAAAATAAATGAAAACATGTAATTGAACGTAGAATTACTGCAATAAGAATAGCATTTCGCAGTCAGAAATACTCGAAAGCTTTTTAATATTATACTTTTCTCTTAGCTTCGTGAATCTTGAAATAGAATTTTATTTTTGCATCAGTCCCTATAATTATTATACGTGCAGAAATAGTACAGAGATAGTAACCACTATACGTTTAACCTCCAAACTTTATCACAACTTTCTGAACAATGATTTTGTCATTTTTTTTCAAAAGGTTGATTTTGAAGGTTATGCATTGCTACTCGCAAAATTTCAACAAAATCGATTTATAAGGGGAGGAAGGTACTTGCGCGAAAATTTCAGGATCGTCTTTTATAATATTGAGTAGGATAGGATAGGGCTCTTCCACCGGTGCATGCTGCATATCGATTCCCCTGATTCTTAGCGTAATGGCAGTGAAAATAACATTGCTCTTATGTGTAGAGTTGATTGCATACATCAAAAGCATAGAGGTGTTACATTACATAAGAGCAATGTTATTTTCACTGCCATTACAATAAGAATCAGGGGAATTGTTATGCAGTAGTGATGTGCCACCTCCGGAGGTACAACCGGTACTACCAGTTGTTTCTCACCTCCGGTATTCAAACCACCGGTAGTTTGACTATTGGAGGGAAAACCGGTATTATTGACAACAACTGAAAAGAAACCGATAGTTTGAAATTTTGGAAAAATCTGGAGAATTGGTGCTTATGTCACTTGACATTTCATGATTATTGATTGGGTGTAATGCCTAGGCACTCCCAAACTGATGCTTGTAACTTATTGAAGGCTTTTTGTAAGTGCTCAACCTTGACCAAGTTCAACTTTTGTTGTACAAATGTGACTAGTGGCTTATTCTGACTACTTACTAATCACTACAGAACAATGGACATCAATGACTGTTCAACTTCTGCAGTTTAATTGGTCACCTTTGGAGGTACAACCAAAACTATTGATAGTTTCTTGAATTCCGTGATAAAATTTATTATTATTATTATTATTATTATTATTATTATTATTATTATTATTATAGCCTATTGTATAACATGTGTATAGTTATCTATATAGGTATTAAAAAAATTTGTAAAATCTTTTCCGACTTTGTTTGGGCGTTCTACTCAACCGATTTGCTTCTTTTTTTTAAATGGAAGGGATTGATGCCTAGATGAAACAAGGACCATTCAATTTCACCAATTTTTTGTATTTCTCAAGTCATATTTAAAAATGCTGTTTTGCGTGTCTTTTCGTGAGTGTCTGCATACACTCTTATCCCCATAAGTCCGGTTCTAATTGAGTTAGGGAATTGGTTTTGGTCTACGAACACGCAGTGGATCAAGACCTTTCAATTGAGTTATTAGAATTTTAAATTGGATGCACTAGAGCGGAGCTAGGCGCGGACATCCAACTTCAGTTTTCATTACAATCATCACTCCCTGCATTCCTATTGATTCTCGCCCTTTCAACCAATCACAAACAAACATATAAATTTTAGTATGAATTGAGAACAGCATTACGTGTTGCATTCCTATATTGATTCTTGCCCTTCCAACCAATCACAAACGAGCATGTAGATCACTCACAATCTGCAATACTTTTAGGTTTTCTTATACATAATATTAATTATACACGTATACCTAGGCTATTTAGACTCATGAGTTTTTTCTTGTCTGCGGATCTCCCTAAAAGTATACTTGGATGTAAATATCAGTTCGAGACTCAAGCAAGTTATATTCTCATACCTGAGGATGTACTCCTACAACTTAATTGTTCGAGGATTAGATGAGCTTAATTGATAATAATTCATCTATGTGCTTCTGCAATTTGTTTTCCATGTGAATGGAAAATGTATACCTTCATAATGATTCATGGCAGTTTGTTTAGTGACGTTCAGAATTTTTGAAGATTTGCCAACTTTTTTCTTCAGAGAGGGAAAGAGTGACAAGAGAATAAATGAAATTCATGTGTGGATAGTGGAAGTGACGATTCTTTCAATGAGTTTTCATAAGTCAAAGGAACAATTGAATCGTGCACTATTCACGCGACTGCGTGAGTGTTTTTTTTCTAACTCTTGAGGTCTCTTGGGAGATCTAATGATGGTACATCGAATTGGGAAGCTACCGGTAGCTAATGAAAAATTTAAACTTTAAATTTTTTTGAATTTTATCCTACTTCTATAGGTACCTAATTTAGTAGAATAAGTACTACTAAAGCCGCAAGGCGTAGATGAAAGTACAAGATATCGTAAACGTATTTGTGGACTATTTAATTGTTCCCATAATAATTAATATCACTCTCGATTTTCTGTATTTGGCCAAATGATCAAGCATCTGTTAATTTTCATCTTTAGGTTTCCAACAGTTGTAGGATATCAAACAACGTTATCGGAATCAGATGAAATATTGGCAGAACTTGAAAGTTATAGACAGACAACGCTTCAGCCTACAAAAAGCGATGCAGAAATGATACCCTTCCCAAAGAACGACGGATGTGATAATGGTATTTGTTCAAATCACAGCTCCAATACTTATCGCGGAGGTCAAGATCAACATCAAGGTGATTCTAAAGACCATGATCTTCCAGGGAAAGATATTGGACAGCCTTATGATAGTAAGGATAGTCAAAGTCAAGGTAGCAACAGTCAAGATATCAGAAGTAAGGATAGCAAAAACAAGGACAGAATAATCATTGGCCCACCAAACTCGTCAATGTACCATACAATAATGCCACATATGACAATGTCCAGTCCAAGAACAGATAATGATAAATTGTTAAAAGAAATTCAAGTATTGAATACAAATACAGCTACGCAATGGGACACGCATTACAAATATTTGAGAAATCTCATTATCGCGGCCATTGCTGCACAAGTTATTCTGACAATTCTGGCTATTGTCGTGATTGTGTGGGTAGTTCATATGAAATTTGGCGAATTATTCATGGCAGTTGAAATTACTGCAGAAACTTTTGAGCCAAAAATGCAAAGAATCCCCTAGCTTGAAATTACTTCAAATTACCGAGAACTTTTTTATACCTAATTCCAGTTGTCATCATTCTCTCCTGATTTAATTTATTCCTATAAAATTTTGTCTCTCTAATATCAACATATCTTCTCTCACAGCGTATACCAATTCATCACAAATGGAGAGAATCGGCCAAGAAGCCTAGGTAATGATTTATTTGCAATTTTAAATCGAAAGAAATATTGCACCATGAAGAATAAGTACTTTGTCAGTAAGTTGTATTACTTACTTTCAAGTTGGTAACCTTGGAAATTTCTGAAATGCTTTCAATGAGAGAAGGAATTTGAAGACAGGCGTTCAAAAGTGATGATTATTCTTTCTTCTTTCGATGTCAACCTTCTTAATAAAGCCGTGAAGTACACACTCACAGACGCATTTCCTGAGGAGGAAAGTATTTGCAAATACGGGCTAGAGTATCAATGAACAGATTGAACAAGAAATGCGCTTGGAAAAAAGCACTGCTGGCTGCTACACGACACGTGATTAAATTAGATTGTATTTGTATTCGTTAAAGGCAGATCGTGAAAATGAATAATTTCATGAAATGAGGGCTAAATTTCAGTCATTTCATAAAGTTGAGAAAATCGTCGGATTAGATGAGGCATTTTATAAATGGTGGTACTCGCATCAGGCTCAAATTAGGCATATCATAAACTAGGTTTTCTTTTTGGAACAGCGAATCGAAAATTCAAGTACCTACAATTGGGCGATAATGTATGCGAAGGATAACAGAAACGTAGGTACAGTTCTTGAGAAGACGGACGTGAGAAATTCGATGAATTAGGCATTAAGAGTGGGCACCTGTCATAGTCATTTGTGCGATCACAGTTCACGGTTTGTTGGGAAGTTTTTTTCGCGCAGGACGTTCCCGATACAACAACTGCCTTTCGCACAGCCACGACAAACCAGGCGGAGGCCTTAGGAAGCCACGGTCAAGAGTTCGTAAGGTTCCTCCTGTGCAAAGAAGTGTGTCAGCAATCGTTGCCTCAGTCGGAAGAACGGCGTATTGTGCTACAACAAATGCCATGGAAGCATCTCACGTTGCAATAAGTAGGGCCAACGATACCACACTACCCGGTACCTAGACGACTGCCCAGGACGAACTTTTAATACTTCTTTTTTATTATTATTATACCAGCCATCTGTATGCTACATCCTTATGATTTTAATGATATGCCTAAAAAACGATAACCATTTCATGAAATGCCACGAGTGAACCAATCATAATACAGCATTGTTATACTCAATAAGATTATATTCTGCCGCACAAAGTGGAATTGACGTTATGCAAACCAACGATCACCGACTCGAAGTCTTCCGCGCAATTTGTTGTAAGGGTGTTAACAACAAAGCTCTGTAATCACGCACCATTACTACCAAAATTGAATGCATAGGTATTAGGTACCTATATTGACAACGTCAATTTTTTTGACGCATTTGCAATGACAGACTGGGATCGACTAAGCGTAAAGATACCTTATGGGCTGAAACAAAAATAATTTAATTTACAGGAAAACAAAAAAACAAAACTCAATATTGATTCTTATACAAAAAAGCTAATACCTATTGGCGATGAGAACTAGCCCTAGGAAAGTTCTTTGAATATTGAACGGTTAGCATTTCTGCCGTACAAAGTTGAATTGACGGATATCCAAATAATGAATACGAGAAAAAGAGACTATGATTAAGTATACCTATAACCTGTTTTAGTGTTTTCCTCGTATTCATTATTTGGATATCCGTCAATTCAACTTCGTACGGCAAATGTTCGGATTCAGCGATGTTTTTTAGATAAGAATCAATCATTGCTCAACTCATTTTTCATTTTTTGGCCCATAAGGTACCTTATGCTAGCCGGTCCAAGTCACCAAGTGTTGTGTTGTATCAGTTTGAGAATCGAGAACTTCTTACTAAATTGAAAAATGAAAACTGATATTCAAGAACAACTACAAAAGATCTGATTTTCTTCTGAAGGTATTTTCCGACTCGTTTTCATACTCTTCCATGATCGTCATTCTTGCATATAGCTACGTCAATTTAATTTCGTACGGCAGATTATAAAAGCACATGTTCAAGACCTTGTTCTTCAGTTTCAACGCAACTGACGATGGGATCAGGGATGCACAGCTTAAGCTATTATTGACTTAAGTTTAAGCGCAAGGTCGTAAGCCGTTCAATTGCCCGTTTTCAGGAAAGTTGAATTCTGTAAGAAAGACTTTTCACCTAAAAGCCAGTTCAATGTCAAGCTGATTGGCTTAAGCTCGCCAATTCAGCCAATCTTGTTACTTATTACAGTGATACTTCGGTATGATATGACTTTGTTCAATTTGACAAAGCGAAAAGGAAAATATTGTCCTGTATCCAGATTGTTGATTGACAATTTGACAAATTTGCTCATTTGAATGATTAATTATTGGTGCAAGTATAAGAATTCAACTACAATGAAATGGAATGAACTAATTATGGAAAAAATGAAAAGAAGGAAAAAAAAAAAAAAAAGGAAAAACAGGAATAATTGAAAATTTTCCTGTTCCAACTTACACTAACTGAGAAATGAGTAGCCAATTTAAATTCTACGTTGAACGTAGTATTCTAAAAAAAAAAAAATAATACCTAATTTATGAAGTGTACGAGCGCAAATTGACGGGGGATTAACTAGGGATGTACATTGGGAAAATTTCCTGGGAAGTTACTTGGAAAGGAAAGAAATGAAAGAAGAAAATTTATTCTATCTTTCCTTTTCAAAATTTCCATTAATGAGGAAAATAAGCTTCTAATCTGAAGAAATGTTGAAAACAAAAATGTTTCAAATTGAAGAAACATTTTTTTCAAAAGAAAAAACGTACTTTTTTGTTCTTTAATATTTCCAAAATTTCTATTAATTTCCAATATTTCTTTCAGGAAAGAAATCTAATTGGGAAAAAAATTAAATTTCTTTCCAATGTACATCCATATAAGATTAACAGAACGATCGCGTTTAAAAGGCCGCGTCGCATGCTAGTGTAATCCTGCTCTAGAACGCTGAATTATTACATTCTGTAAAAATTTTTTTTTTTTTCAATTGGAAGATTTTGTTTTTTCATTGCATCATTGGAGAGAGTTTGAAATATTAATTTGTCTAAATTGATTCAATAATTATTCTTCAAAGTGCAGCGAATCAATAAGTTTAAGTAGTTGATTTTACTACATTTTAAATATTTTAACAAAAATTACTGAAAAACTAGATGTGTTGCAGGGAAATTGTGAACGTTATCGTTTGCAGCCTCAGAAATACTTTGAGAATCAACTAAAACTCGAATTGTTGTACCTATTTAAATTCTGAAGCAAATCAAGTTAATCAATGAACCGAATCAATACTGTTTGAGAACAAACAAGCGCTTTCGACCCAACAGCCATTCTCGAGGTACTATTGAAAGCGACACTTTCTATACACTTTGAAAATGGCTGTTAAGCCGAAAGCGCTGGGTCGTGTTTCAATTTATTGCGGTGTATGTATAACTGGTTCTTTCTTAAACTTTTGAGTATATTTCTTAAAATTAATCAATAAAGTCAAAAAATATGAAGCTTTAAGTCAGCCAAATAAAAAAATACCAACGAAGACAGGAGCCGAAAAACCATTTAGCTCGCTAGGTACTCATACATGGAAGAAAAGAGTTATAGTTCCTCGACTGCTAAAATATTGATGGGTAGCCTATAGGCCTGCTACAAAATAAAATTTAATAACACAGTAAAATAAAACTGAAACATTTAACGCATTTGTTTACTATAGGAGATAATCGCAGTATTTGTTGATTTTTACATGCGTAAATTCGAGTTCTCAATATCGCAATTCTCTCCGCAGCCTCCGCTGCACATGAAAAAACTGGGTTCATTGCATTAACGTTAAAGCGTTGGAAGCATACACCGGCACGGTACACCAGCAGACCCTTCAGTAGGTGCATTGTGCAGTATTGTAATTCAACGCAAACTGTACGACAGTATGGCAGTACCTATTTGGAATAAAATCAAGGAGCACGAGCTAAATAACACCAGCTAAGTGTATTGTCTCATTACAAACGACCAGGGTATAGGGGGCCGTTTGGCACCAGAAGGTTCTCAACATGGTTCACGCAATATGAAAACACCTTTCCTAAAAGCGCACCTTAGTTCGAATATCTTTTGGGCAGTGGTATTGCTCTTAAAGAGCTGTGATTTGCAGCTGTCGCGTGCCATTTCTATGCAGCTTACCGCGTTTTGACTCTCCAACTGCATAATAGTAAATAATATGTTGGATGCAGACAATGTTATATATGAGCAGACGAAAGTAACGTTAGACGTAACGGACGTGTACATGCCACCTAGCTATCAGATATAGTCTCAACACCGTATTCGTCTAAATTGTACATTTGTATAGCTAAATTATTGTTTCTTGATACATAATATTCATAATTATTATAAACGTCACTATTTATGACTATCGATTTATTATTATTTTTATTACCTATCATTCTTCCTAGCACGAGTATATGTCTCGGTAACAACAATTTATAGAGGATAGGTATTATTAATAAACGTGGTGTGACTTCTTCCCAACAACTTTGTGACAGTTCTAGAAAAAAACAGAAGACAGCTTTGTGTATGGCTCTGATCTGAGTATTCTTCTATCATTATCATCATTATAATATTATTATTGGTATTTCATGTACTCAAAATGTCTTCTGTCAACATAATAATATGTACCTAGGCTAATATTGGTCCAAGAAATTCAAAATTTCAATATTCTAGAAGTGTAAATATTAAATATCTATTCTACAATCACAAACTTAACATCCGATTTTTAAGAGTTCCAAAAGTCTCATTCATATCTAGGGTGCTTCCGCATAATTCAACAAACACGATGGAACATTCATAAGTACGCAAAGTTTGAATAAACTGCTGATTGGTTGTAGATAAAAGCTCACTTGAATTTTACTGTCTTTTCACTAGTAGAAAATATGGTATTACACCCAACTCAAAGTTAACAGGGAAGGGAGCAATGAACTTTTTTGACGTTTTATCACTTCTACCGTAATGAGCAAATTTCAGCTTTCCTCATACAGAGTTGTAACGGGTAGGCACGGCCAGAAGTAACACGTTAGGTGCGTAAGACGAAAGCTGTTTATTGTGTGTATACAAAGCGAGCGATAAGGTACAAGACGAGCGGGCGCTGGGCAGCGGCGAACAGAACTGACAACCCGAGATACGATAACCGAGATATTAATGTTGCCGCCGCTACAGAGTCCACCAAAGAGATGTTAACAGTTAAATGGTAATTTGGACTAAATTTGTTGTAGGTAGCGAAAAAAATGAAACGTTAGATACAGGTATAGTTCAAATGTACAAAATTTGCATCTCAACTTTATCTTCAATTTGCGCTATACCCGAAGTCTGTATGTCATCTCTAAGCTAAGTTATGGACCAAAATGTGCCAAAAATTGACCAATTTGCCAGGGTTACCAAAATAGAGATTAAAAATGATTAATTTTACTGTACTTAAATGAATTTTAAGTATCTTAAGAATTAAATTGATGTCATACGAAGGAAATTTAGCGTAGAGTCCGGAACAAATGGTTAAAAAATTCTTGAAAACATAAACATCGATCAATGGGCCTAAAAAGGGTCAAATTTGGGCGAATTTACCAGCCTCCATCATGTACAGGGCTCTATCTGATCTCCCACCGCTAATTCACGATAGAAACCACACTTTTCGGCACTAATAATAAGAAAGGCTTTACCCGCACATAAATTTATTCAATACACAGACGTTGTTGAATAAATTTATGTGCGGGTAAGCCTTCTTACTATTAGTACCTAATCATCCTTGTGCGTATAGAATTATCTTCATACTGATTTTCGACACTATTTCGTTCATCAGCTGTAGTATTTCCGCTCGTTTCCCCGCTTCGATCAAACATGGGGCTTCCGCCAAGGTCTCACTGCGAATTCACAATAGAGGACGATCTGGAAGGTAACACTCGATCCACAGCTTAAAACAATGAACACCTCTCACACATTTGTCCCCTTTGATCGAACACGTTGCTTTTGAGGTTCTATTGTCGCGAGTCCTCAACAGAAAGGAAACTTATCGGTGTCCCTCTCTCTTGTGGCCGACACAACGTGACTTTCTTCACGTTTGCCCGCATCTATTGAATACGGGGCATCCTCCAATCTCTCACCGCGAGTCCAAAATAGAAAGCAAGCTTCTTGGTACCCTTCCTTCCAGCGCCTAAAACAACGAGGATTCCTGCACCTTCGCCAGCATGAATCAAACGCGGGGCACTCACCGAGTTCTTTTCGCGGTCATACAATAGTAAACTAGCCCTTCAATAACATTCTTCCAAGAGGTCAACACAACGAGAATTAGCGCACATCGTCTCGCTTCGATTCAGGTTGGGGCTTTAGCCAACCTTTCTCTGCAAGCTACCAACAGAACGCCAGCTTATAAATACCGTTACCTCCATCCCATTAAGCTCTACAAAATTCCAGAGTTCACACACTAGCTCGTCTTGGTCGAAGACATATAGTGCCCCAGTCAATCTTCCACTGGGAGAACACAACAAAAGACAAGTTTGTAGGATTTTTAATCTTTTCCTACTCCCCGCATAATTTTGCTCGAGAATCGAGTAATTTGATAAACATAGATAAGTTTACTCGAGGAATTATGACGAAAGAAACTCCTTCCTTGAGCGAGAAAGCCTTCAATTACATGGAGAAATATTTTCGTTTAACTTTCAGTCTATGAGGAAAAAAGAAGTTTGTTCTACTTCACAGTGTACATCCCCCTGCACAGTGACTGAAAAGTAATAGTCAAGTATTATCAGTGCCCAGGCACACATTACGGGAAAGCGAACTTGGTCATTGTCCAATCCTAACTTTTAGGATGCCCTGAAATTCGGAACAATGTCGAATAGTAATTTTGCTACATTGACAGTCTTTTCGTACTCTAAAGGATAGAAAAAACTGTTTTCCGTCAAGTGCTCCACATAATGCAAGATGAATCAAAAAAAGTCTGTATAGGGAATACTTCGATTATTGCGACCAGATCTTTTTGACCGTGATTGTTCGGTAACAAAACCAATTAGATGAAACAAACAATTGCAGTTTCCGTTAGTTTCCATTAAAAACCATTCTAAACGTTTTCGGCTTTCGCTTTCTTGAAGAGCGGAGGAACAAATACAAACGGAAACAAAACGAAATAGTACGTTCGTAATCAAAAAAGAGTGTCCGAAAATTTACACGTGTGAAGTTGTGTAGAACGCGAACGGTGACTTCACAAAAACTTCAGTAACTAATAATTCATCGTTTTTTACTCGATTTAGCACTTCGTAACGATGGCACGTCTCGTGCTTTGTCATTTCGATTGATTCAAGGGCCAACCTTCATTTGAATTTCTCTTCAAAATGTAGCAGCCTTTCCCCGTTAGCTAGATGTTTTTCCTCTTACAGATGCTGCGCTGCAAAAGTCGACTTTGAGGGATTTTCGTTTTCAAAGGCATCAACGTGATCAGTGATTCGGGTTCGAAAGGATGTACCGCATTCTCCAATGTAAACTGCCGGGCAATCTCTACATTTTGAAAGGCAGACACTACATTTTGATAAAGGGGGGGGGGGGGGACTGTCTTTACCGTTAGACAAAAACTTACCAATTTGAAGGTAAGGGAAGAAGACTGGTTTCAGACTGTTTGCCCTGAGGAAATCAGTCAAAATATCGGTAAGGGGAGGGAAGTAAGGAAGAGGTGGCTATTCTAGTTTTTTTGGTTATAGTGGTGGGGTTATGCAAGAGGTTGAAACACGACCGAGGGTACTTGAATAAGCTTTCTCCTTATGATCCCACAAATGTCGACATAATTATTCTTTGTTGGCAAAATACTTGATGAGGCGTTACAGGAACTAAAACCAGTCTATTGATGAAGTAAATGATAAGGGGTCAACTTATAGGGGAGGGGGCAGAAGGATGATTCGTGAGCTGTAATGTCAACGATGGTGAGTTTTTGATGAATCCCGTAAGAGCAAACGCCAGCGGAGACCGGTATGGTTCTTATGATGGTCAAGGAAATTAATCTGATTCCCACTGATCTCCACAATGAATAGTGGGATAGAGGCTATTGAGGAAGGTAAGAAACTCACGAATAAGCTCGGTGGGACTTTGCCATGTACATAACACATCATCTATGTATTGGCGCCAAAGGGCCATATGGGATATGAGAGGGTTGTCAGAATGGAATACTCCTGATTCAAGTCTCTATATAAAAACTTTCAGATCCTAGCGATGATCCAATGGGGGATGCCTATACCATCCAGGAGGTAATGGATTGCGTCCTGCGTCCCTAAACTAGCAAATATTCGAGCTCAAGCAGCTTTTCTTTTGTGAAATCTTCAAGAACATTAGATTCTTTAAAAATTTCCTGGATGCGCTTCAAGGTAGGCTTATAGGAATATGTGGGAAAAGGCTTTTGACATCGGATGAAATCAATTTGCGTCATAGCGGAGGGGGGTTCAAGTGAGTCTCTTACCCTCTTCAATAGTTCTTATCCCACTATCGAAATCACCGTGGAGATCGGTAGGAATAAGATTAATTTCCTTGACCATGATATGGACTATACCGATCTCCAGTACGGGATTTATCGGAAACTCACCACCATTGACATTACAGTTCATGAATCATCCTTCTGCCCTTTCCCCCATAAGTTGGCCGCTTATCATTTACTTGATCAATACACTGGTTTCAGTTCCTCTAACGCCTCAAGTCTCCAAAAGTGATATTGAAGTCATTAAGTATTTTGCCAAAAAAGAATAATATTAATGTCGACATTTGTGGGATGATAAGAAGAAAGCTTATTTAAGTACTCTTGGTCGTGTATCAACCTCTTGCACAACACCAAAAAAACTAGAATAGCCCCTCTTTTTTACTTCCCTCCTTCGCCAATCTCCTGAGGGCAAACAGTCTGAAACCAGTCTTCTAGCTTTAACTCCAAATTGGTAGGTTGTTGTCTAATGGTAATAACCGTCCCCCCTTCCCCACTCTTATCAAAATGTGGTGTCTACCTTTTCAAAACGTAGAGATTGCCCGGCAGTCTACATTGGAGAAAGCGGTAGATCCTTTCGAACCCGAATCACTGACCACGTTGAAGCCTTTGAAAACGAAAATCCCTCAAAGTCGACTTTTGCACAGCATCTATTAAAACGAAGGTTGGCCCTTGAATTGATCAAAATAACAAAGCACGAGACATGCTATCGATACGAAGTGCTAAATAGAGTAAAAAACGATGAATTATTAGTTACTTGAGTTTATGAACTTCAGCTAAATTTCCGGACGGCAGGATGTAAATTGAAGAGTAGAAATGGAGCACTTTTGCAGGACTTTTCAGTTTGCTCATATTTTTTTGCATAATTATTGATTTCTGATTGCACCACCTTGAGATAAAAATTTATTCCGGAAATTTCAGTACTTTTCCAAATCCTTTCAGCACCTATTTCCAAAATTCATGACTTGAAGGACTTTTCAGCACCAGTAGACACCCTGGCACACTTGTTATCGATTACGATCGATTGTAATTCGTTTTGTTTCAGTTTATATTTGTTCCTCCGCTTTTGAAGATGTCGAAATCCGAAAACTTTTAGGATAGTATTTTATAAAAACCTACGGAAATTGCAATTGTTTGTTTCATCTAATTAACGAGTACCGTAATCTAAGAAAACAATTCAACAACAAAATCAATATCGGCTACATAATAACACGGCGAAAACATTTTTACCAAATTTTCAGAGTATAAAACAACTTCGTCAAGTTTCTAGCAACATCAAATTAGAAAATTCACGATATTACACCAGAGAGTACAAAATGAGAAGATGAACTGTTCTGATTTAGGACACCTTAATAAACGTTTCAAAAAGTTGGTACCGTATAAGTTTTTTTCTTAACGGGGACCTCGCTATCTCTTTTGTTGAGGAGGCATTTACAGAAAACAACCGCATTCAACTCGTGACGTCATCACTTCCGAACTTGGAAAAATTTCAACATCTATGCTGTGCATGATGGGGGGGGGGGGGGACTTGGAAAATTTCATCTTTCAGTATATGATAGGCGCGAGACTTAGTAAAATGTTGACTCTTGAGCTATATACATGTAATAGGAAAGGGGAATTGGAACAATTTGGACTCTCAAGCTGTGTGTGATAGGAGGGGGACCTAGTAAAATACAGGTCTCCTCCTTGGAAGCGGAGCATTGGCGTGCAGAGGCTTTAAATATCTTGCAGAGGCGTATAGTGGCTTGCGGGAGAATGTAATGGCTTGCAGTTGCTCGGATGAAGTGTGTTAGGTATGAGGATTTGAGTAGATATGGAATGTACTTAGAGGATAACACCAAATATAAACAACGTTCCTGAATGTGGTCGATTCAGCAGCTCTCCTCACAACTAGTGCCATGTAGGGCATCGCGCATCCCCATGGTAACTTAGGCATAGGAGTGTTGGGGGCAGGATATAATTTTTTTACACTGGAGATGGCAGCGAATGATCTCAACATTCTGGCTTTGGATGCAAAGATGCATTTGAGTTGCAACTATCGCATATCAGGAAATTACGCAGTATTCAACCCCGATCGGAAGAATATAATTATTTCATAATATTCATTGAATCGTGAATGTGAAGTGTCTTGAATTTGTCCGACAGAATAAAATTGATCGGGATACGACCTAACATGAATTTTTCTAAGTAGATATCAAAGCATTGATGGACAGAATGATCCTGGAACCTTGAAGTATATCTAGCAAAACGGAAACGTGGATGAGAAGATTTTAAATTTTCAATGAGTTAGTTTTCTGTATGTAAAATGAAGAGAGAAACTAATCATGCAGGTATTATATCAGGTTCCTCTTTTTTTTCTTTCTTTCTTCTTTGCTTCTGTAATATACTGATATATTATTATACACAAACAGAATCTGTACGAGGTGTACACTTTTTACAACAAACGGGAGATTTAAGGACAATAACGCAGCCCCTTCATTGCTGACTGAGCTCATTGAAATGCTAAATAGTAGTGCACAATATTTTTTTCAATGCCGATCAAAAAGATTTTTACGAGTATAATTCTTTCACATACAAATGAGGGTTGAACCGGATGTACGAGAAATTCACGTTATTCACGTTTGCTACATAATACCAACAAGAAGTTGCGCATCCAACCTTTTCTCGAACGGTTATTATTATTAAAATTAAGAACGATAAGCGCACAGAACAGTTCTGTCTTATACTGATGAGTTGAAAAAAAAAAATGCAATATGCGTACAGGTCAAAGATGGAGTAAAATAACCAAACTCAAAAATTGCGAATGAAAATGTACATATATTATTATGTATTCAACAGCCAATATATTTTATGATCACCTCAAACGGTATTAAAAATAATTAAGGAGACAAACGTTCAAATCTTTTTTCCCTTCTTTTGACATTACTACCTATTTTAGAGCGTTGGCAGACAGGTGGTATGATATTGACGAGTTTTGCACTGTGGGATTATATAAAGTATACTCCTTGAGATAAAAATACTTTCATACTTATAAAAATATAAGTTCGCCTCCGATCAAAGACTGTCCATTTATAAGAGAAAGCCAAAAAGATAAAAGTTGTACATGGTCTGATTTCTTCCAGACAGCTACTTCAAAATTTATGGCGAGAAAAATCATTTCAAAAATGGTCTTACCCGATAAGAAAATGCATTCCTGGACAACTTTCCGAAACCGTTTCGCCGAAGGCTATTTCGTCCACGTTTCATTTCCTCAACGCATTTTTTTACAATACCCGCTTTGCCAAACCGCCTGTACGACTGTACATTTACAAATACCTTTAGAATCTCGACTCGCTTCCTTAAATTGTTTCTGTAATTTTCTTTTAAGAAGGGAGACTTGAGAAAGATTGGTTACCTCATTGGAGTTGAAACGGGATATATGGATGGAGTCTTGCGTAGCCAAGGTGGGGGGCATACCTATAGTTTCTTTTGAATCCTCACTGGTTTCCATGAAGTCTATTTGGATTTTTTCACGCTCTTCTTCTGAGGTTTTACTCTCCCTTCGGGCTGTTTTAAATTTTGCTTGCAATTCTTTTAATAATTTATTAGGCATAATACTTTTATTAAAGCAGACAGATTGAAAAATACAGAAATTCCGTTCAATTTTACTTACATTTCTACAATCATGTATTTTCAAATTATCCTAATATTGATAAGAAATAATAGACAAACACTAGACGACACTAGCGCGCCATGGGTCTGCAAAGTCCGAAAAAACTTAGGAACTACTCTGTTAGATTTCTCTCTCTCAAATTACGTTCATGACCAGGTTCGTGACTAACTTCATAATTATTACGTTCTCCGATCCATGGCCTGAACTGAATAGAAATGGAACGTCGGGTCACCTCTTCTTCTTGATATCACAAAAGAATAGCAACCCGTGTCACCGCCAAACCGTTAGAAAATTCACGAATAAAAGCAAATGGCGCCAGTAGCATTGCAAAAAAAGTGATCTTGGCGTTCTTGGTTCTTTACCACAATAAAACATACGGAATAAAATCGATTGTACAGTCTCAAATCTTATTTTTTGTCAAAATGGTAGAAAATAAAAGTTGTAGCTTTTTAAATTAATTTCTTTCAGATGAGTGCAATTTTAGATTGTTTGATGAACTTTTTTCATCATGATCACTTTTCTCGCAAGCTTCAGTGGCGTAGATACGGGGGGGGGGGGTTGAAACCCCCCCCCCCAGAGCTTGAAAAAAAGTAGGTCAAGTAGAAAGACGAAGGAAAGGTTTTACTCATTCACGTTCGTAATAATACGAAGCACGTTTGTATGTACTTCGTATTTTGAAAGACTCGCGAATTCCTAGTTCTTGACGTAACCTGTTTAGTATGGTAGTCTTTCTTTCTTGAAACATTTTTTTCGTGCCCTCCACATTACCCGTCATACCTTGATTGATGGTTTTTTTTTGCGTTGTTCCGGGGAAACAGAACTCGGTGAAATCAAATTGTGGAGGAGAGCTAGAGACGGATCTGGAAGAATGAATCCTTCTGAATTGCTAAATTAATGCGATGAGGATATGTATCCAAATGTAAAACAATTACTTCGGATTTTGTTATGCCTACCTGTCACAACAACCACAAATGAGCGGTCTTTTTCCAGCCTAAGGCTGATTAAAACATATTTGAGGAGTACGACATCAGAGCAAAGGCTGAATGGACTGGCTTCTCTATTTATTAATCGTAGGATAAGTTTAACAGCGGAAGAAGTGTTGGATAAATTTGCAGGATGTACACGAAAACTACAACTCAAATAGCCACACTGCACACTCATTATTATTATTATTATTAGGCCTATTAATTATTATTATTTCAGGAATACCTATTTATCTACGTGCATGTAACTGTATAATGTTTATTTTCAATTAGTACTGTCGTTCAACAACAGAAGTTGGTGTTACTTTTTTTTCTTTTTTTCGTTAAACCCCCTCCAGAAACTTCTTCTATCTACGCCACTGGCACACAGTGGGATGGATGGTCAATCTAGGTGGCCAAAATTCATAGTTTTGATGAAAGTCGTTGAAAACTTGGATCTGGGGGTTTTTGAACCCGTAGAATTCAAATTTGAAATCAGATTTTAGGTTCAAGCCCCCCTTCCATCGAATTCAGGGGTGAGGCTATATTTGAATGTTCATTGTTTTGGTGAAAATCATTGAAAACTTGGATCTTGGGGTTTTGGAACTCGTGAAATTTCAATTTGAAATCAGATTTTAGGTTTGAGCCCCCCTCCTACCGAGTCTAGGGGTGAGACTATATTTTAATATCAAATATTACTAAAATAATATTTACAAAGCGTTTTTTTTCTCTTAGATCAACTACTGTAGATGAATTTTTTGACTGAAAGACTTTGAAATTTGTTTTGCAGTGTAGCAGACTTGAAAAAACGATGTTACACTACAGAGATTTATGACTGATTCAATATTATCTGAGTTACAACTAAATTTCTGATATAGATTACGGACTAAAAATTGTACGAAAAATTGTCATTTAGCGGGATAATAATGCGTCATTTTCTCGAAAAGGGGCAAAAAGGGGCAAACATGTAAAACGTAGTTTGAAAGTACAAGGTTCAAAGAAACTTTGTGCGTTGACAGATCCCATTAATATTGGTTAATACTTTTTAAACCCTTAGTTAAATATCCGAAAAACTTAATTTTATGTAGAAGAAAAAGTACTTATTTAAGGTTCAAATAACTTCATTGATCTTGGCTCAAAACATATAAATAAGTAAAATGACGTAAAAAACACTCCCACCAACCATCACCTTGAATACCACTCTGATGAAGTGTACCAGCTTCCCGATATCCCGCAGTATAAGATCTCCAAAAAAATGAGTCACAATAAAAAAAATAGCGCCAACGTGTAGACTGCTGTCTTTGACTTCATGTTTTGGGCCTTTGTCACGTTATGCAGCTGGTTTCCGCATCTGATTCAGACAGCTTAGATAATGTAGAAAACATTTTCAAACGATTTGGGCATTTTTAAGAACCTTCATTTTTGAATTTTGGCCACCTAGATTAGCCATCCATCCCACTGTGTGGCAAGCTTCCACAATAAGCGATTAAACCTTCGCTAGAGGGCGTCGCAAAATTACCTGCGCGGGTGAAAATGTAGACGTGATCATGGGTTCTTTTGAACGGAAATACCGTTGTCCTTAGCATGAGAAAAGAGAACAGGTAATGGTTTATCTGGTCAGAATAGATTATAAGTTAATTGTTTGGTCATACTCTAGTCGTACTGCAATTAAATTTAGGGCAAAATTTCTTTTACCACTAAATTCTAATTGATTAAAAAGCATTTATAATTTTCCGTAGGCCAATGATAAAATTGTTCATCATGACCTCTAAATTCGGCAGTGCTAACAACATTTAGAACTTCAAGTTTAATCGCTTATTTGCCGCTACAGTTAATGTAGAGAGCGCCTCCTTTGCCTTTATTCGCGAATTGGCTAAAGATCTCCCGAGTGTTCGCGGCATAATAGCATTCTCTAACTGTGACGAGTGCTGGGAAAACCGACCTTAAGGTGAAAATGAAAAAAAATGAGTTAGTAGCTGATTCTTGAAAAAAATTTTACGCCGAATCGATTGTGCCCTACCGCGACCTCCTAACTTCAAAACTCACCGAGATACAGTAGCTTAAAGTTGAAAATTCAAAAAAGTAGTTTTTGAGAAAAACGCGTTTAAACTTTTGATTAGATGTCCAAGAACTTATTTCCATCAAAAATTGAAAATCGAAAAAAATCGGATTTTTTTTCTCGCTTTTCCGCTATATCTCAAAACGAATTTCATCACCCTAAGGTCGGTTTTCCCAGCACTCGTCACAATTATGAAAATAGCACCGGTTGGTTGTACGCGCGTAGCCGCGTACCTACGCGTACTAGTTTGGGCTTCGTTTTGGAACTGAAAAGTATGAGTTTTTGAATTCGTGCTTTCTCTCCTTTTCTAAAAAAAACGATTGTTGAGATAGAACGCGTGTATCTTACTCCTAGCACACTCGCAAATACATGGTTACCAAAAATACCGTCCCGGCTCTAACGGTTTAACCGAGTTCACCGTCACTGTCTTGAAAGTTCAAGAGGTAGGTTCGAACAATTTTGTCAGTTAACAAATTAGCCTTTGTCAACCTTTTTAGATTCTTTCAACAGAGAAATTCTCAGAAAATCGATTTTAGCGGGCTAGAACGTGCCGCAGAAAGGTTGGCATAGCTTCTAAGGGCAGTGATGATTTTTAATAATTATGTTGTTTGCAGAGGAAATAGAATTAGAAGTGGAAAGGAACGTTAGGTGACTGCGATGTACAGGAACAATTGTTAATAAAAAAAACGCACCTGAAATAATCTTGAACCAAATGTTATTGGACATATTAACCAAATCTAAAGCAAGAAGTTCCAACAGGTTTGAAACCATGATAAACCAAAATAAGGTAGAAATGCATCACTTTTTTGACAGAATAAAACAGACAGATGGTACCGTTACAGCAAAAATCAGATCAATTTACAACGGGAGCAAATCCAAACATTGCAAACACAAAATATATGAGCTGTTGCCGGCTAAGTCTCCAGCGCCTAGAACGACTATCGGCTCGCAATCAACTACAAGGCACTCTGAAAGCCATGAGAGATCATCAGTACACCAGGTCCAGGTCCTATCGTTCAATAGAGATATCTTTTGGGAATTGTAGAAGAGCCAATTTAAAGCTGCTGCAAAACTCTACAAATGGATAAATGAAGAGAAAACCACAAATCTTTCGGTGAACTTGTAAGGATCAGCATTACAGATACTCTCCAATGTTACAGAAGCAAATGAGAAAAATTTCTTCAAGTCCCCCTTTCATCACCCATAGCTCCGAGCTCAAAATCTTTCCAAGTTCCCCTCTCATCATATACAGCTAGGGGTCAAAATTTCTCCAAGTCCCACATTTCGCCAGACGACGCTCTTTTCAAAGTAACAAGCCTGCCGGACGGCGCCCGTCATTTTTCTTCAATTTATCCCCATTGACTGAGCTGCTCAGGGTTGCCTTCTTTAACGTTGTTAATTGAGGCAATAAGGGAACTTGTTTTATAGGAGTCTCGAGATGCACTTCTTTCATGTTCATGCACCATTTATTATGTTCACATTTTTTAAATTTTTTTCGTTATTTCTGACTTTTCATTTCGTGCGAAAAAATCCCACCCAAGAAATAATACTTCTTTGTTTATTAATAATATTATTAAACCCAAAAATAAGAGAAATGAGCTAACTCGTAATTCTTTCTTGCTCATAGCTCGCACTACTTAGTGCAACCGAAAATTATTACCCTCGTAATTAAGACGCTCTTTTACCTCATCAACTGATTGCAAAACAAAAAGATTCCAGTTATTACGTCACACACGTTATACAAAAAAGGAAAAAATTGTCGTCGAAGGAGTCAATGAACCCTGCCTTGATTTCAGTTTAAAGACAAACAATTACGAAGTCCAAAGAGACATCACAATCAATGAAATAATGAAATCAAAAGAAGCGAGATGTTTGTACGTAAATAATAAAAAGAGTACGTAAGGGTATATCAATTTTCCTGGGGCGTCATATCTATCGATGACAGCAATATTTCTTCCAATGGCATGAATGCCGTGGGAACGTTTCGATTATTCATCAGCACTTGAGAATTAATAATTTTGGGATAAAAAGTTGGTATCCATATCATGAAGATCTTTTCATAAGAATGAACTTTTTATCCTGAAATTCATTCTGGTTCGCAAGTATGAGTGAATTATCAAAATATTCCTATGCTTTTTTTAAGCTAATACAAAGCTGTTGGAAGCTGATAGAATTCTTTTTGGGTACTTTTTCCTACAGTCAATAGTGCTGCGACGTCAGGGGAAATCGATCTACGGGCGTTTTATAACCCAACTGAAATGCTAAAGAAAATGAAGAGCGTATAACGAACTACAATGTTGCCCACTACAAAATTCACTTTGAAACGCGCATGAAATTCCACACATGATGGTAAATGCACAAGATGCGGCAGTTTTTAAGGAGAGAGAGGATAATAAAAAACTTTGCCTTACAATCTTCATTTGAAAATTTTATTTTCAGTACAAAGATTTTGCATGGAATAAACAGGGAGTTCTCAGAAAATTGCAATATTCTAGGAACTTCTGCGTTCCATTATCGAATACAGAGCATACATTTTAGGAGTGCATGATTTTCTTAACTTTGTTATACAAAGATTTAAACCTCTTTCCCTCATTTATTTAGATAAGAAAAAAAAAAAACTCCTGTGAGGGCAACCATTTTCAAATGGTTTTACTCGACACCAATGGACACGTTTTCCGTTACGATCTTGAAGAAGGTATTATTAAAACTTGAAAATAAAATTTAGGATTCACATCAATACCAAGGAAAGCACTAAGAAGCACTCGAGAACATCCAATGAGTTCAACTTCAACGTCATGGCCATTATTTTGCTTCAGCAATCTGGCTCATCGTCATACACCATTTTTGGAAGCGGCTATTGTGCTTTGTTATAATTAAGTTCAATGCGCCATGCTTTGACAACTTAATCTTCGCGTTCAATAATGGCAATTGGGACTCTGGAAAATAGAAAAATATTCATTTTGTATAATTATAACACTAAATATTCAATAAGTATACCTTTTTTCTTTTTCACCACTAGCTAAATTTTAACGAACAAAATTGATACCAGCTAGTCGCTTTGATGGAAATTATCCAACTTCAGACCACGAATATGAGGCACACCTATCAGCGAACCAGAACAGAGAAACAAATATCAAAGTACCTGTGATTTGAACTTCCAAAAAAAAATTGACAGACACAAGAAGTGAACGTCTGACTCGCATTGATCTATAATTTTTGTAATTGTATTCACACACGTCCTAAAATAGTGTTTCCGAAGCTCGCTTCAACAACCGGAAAAAACTGATTTCTGTTGCTCAAGCCATCAATGAGTATGGCTTTACAATCTCCACAGAGATGGGCTATAATTTAGCATCATTTTTGCATAGTCTACACACGTTTGAACAATCAATATCAGTTTTGAAAAGTTACGGCCAAAATCCCTTGAAATGAAATTCTAATGAAAGCTAAAATTCCAACATAAGAGTTCTTGACTAAGGAATAATTATAAAGAATAAAATTTGATTATTACGGGAAAATGTATTTCTTCATGCTTTCAAGAGGTGTCTTGAAGAGTTTTCCTAGTTGACGAGATAAAATTCATTCTTTATCCAACAACAATATTACTACCTGTTTTTACCGACTTTTCTAATTAGAAAAGTGAGGTATCACACCCGTAGCAAGGTGAATAGGGGGAGGGGGCAATGAACTTTCTCGACGTTTTAGAGGTCTCAGATCACGACTAGCATAAAAAAAAATTCAGGTTTCCTTATATATATATGTATGTATAAGATTTTTTTGTTTGTGGAACTCCTCCGAAACTATCCGGTGGATTTTTTTGTAACTTGGCCATATTGTAGTAATTATAATTGAAGATGTGCATCTGAAATTCTTGTGAGAATCGGATGAGTAGTTTTCGAGAAGCTTTCAATTTTTTGAGAAAATCCTATGAGTAGTTCTTGAGAAATTTGTAATTTTCTCACTATTACAAGTAGTCGTCCACATTACCTGAAGCAAATTCCTATCCTTTTGTTATCAGTGCGTCAATTGTGATGAAGAACCTTTTATTTGACAGGTTCATTTGATAAAGGGTTCATTAAATTAATTTACAAGAATGATTTACACAGTGCAGTGAGGGCTTCTTTAGGTTACGTTAGGTGAGGTTCAGTTATGTCCTTGACTTTTCTCAAAATGCTGTTTTTGTGAAGTCAACAGAAAAATTGCAGCCGAATTAAGCACCGATGTTTCAGAGTTTATGAAGGGTTGTATATAATGGCACGCGAAAAAGAAATATTTGAACGCGAAGATTTTTCGCAGTAAAAAAAATAGAAATGAACAACTTCTTATATTTGATTCACGCGATGATGCACACACGATCTCATTCATATGATTTCACGCGAAATTAACTTCTTTGATGAGAGAAAAAAAAAAATTGGTAGCAGAAGTGGAATTTTTTTGAGTAGAAAGAGAGGAGCGCAGTAACAGTGAAAACAGTGAGAAAAAGTACCATTCCTTCAGAAGCATGAAATACTAGAACGACAAACAGACGACGGCTCGATGTTTTTTGTATCCTCTTACAGTTTTGAAAACCCAATTACAAGTACTGTGGAAGGAGAATAAATGTAAGACGTTCGATAATTTCAAGCGATGGAGGACGGACATTTGGATACAGTACTTACATTGATGCTAAGAAAAGAGGTATACCCACGTGAAAATTTTTACGTTTCTGTACCTCCTTTCTTAGCACTGATATGGCTCGTACCTTCAAGGCATGTCTTCAACTTGCATTGAACCGAGATGGTTCTTCAACCTAAACATGCCCAGTGTTCATGAAAAAAACCGTTTGCAAACATTCTTTGAGAATAAAACTTCGACAAAAACGTGTGGCGGTGCCCTCAGCTGCTAAACAGGTGCCTCTTGGCCACAAACGGAAAAGAAGTAGACCAGCGCTGGCCGAGAAAGCTCTATTGATATACAGTAATAATAAAGTGTTTTTTTTTTTGTCATTTATACAATTACCGGGCAAAGAGGTGATCTGGCCCCACAAGGTGAATCGAATCCTCGTAATTACGAGCCATAATATTATGCAGATTTTAGATTACTGAAGCATCTAACGGAAGTAAGTTGAGTAAAGCAAAAGTAATACAGGAAAGAGAATCTTTTTTTTCTTCTTGTATCGCTTCTGCTTTACCAAACTCACTTCTGTTACATGCCTCAGTAATCTAAAATCTGCACAATCTGGCCCCATTCTTTCTTCTTGTTTACCTTGCAGTTTCCAGATTCAAGCACGTTATATTCTCATGTTTGAAAATGTGTGTCAACCTATGCACTGATCTAAATGGTCGACAATTTGTTTAGTGGCGAGATATCAGAATTTCTGAACATTTTGTCGACTTTTTTCCTCAAAAAAGAAAGGTGATGCGAAAATAAATAAAGTTTATGAGTTCTTCCTAGCAATGATCCCCTCAGTGAGTTTTCATTAGTCAGAGGAAAAGTCGTGTTCTACTCACGCGACTGCGTGAGTGAGTGTTTTTTCTAATTTGAATCGTCAAGATGAGCACTTTCAGATTATTTCGAAATCAGAAAGCTCCTACAAAAGTTTTCGGTGTACGGTTATATTCTACCGACTCAGAAAAATCTATTACAATTATATTGTGTTGTAGGTATATGAAATTATGAGCTTTCAACTACCGATACTTCATTTCAAATCAAATTTACGTGCCACTTCTTGCCAAATGTTTCGCCTTCTTCCCTTGAATGAAATACAGTTCTATTTGGAATAACAGCCCTTTATCAAAAAAATAGTGAAATAACGAAGAAATATTCATCTTCTCAAAATATGAGTATTGAGCTGTTTTCCAAAGTGCTGATTTCAAATTTGACAACAATAATTCTCTTAAACCTGAATAACTACGCTTTTCCATCCAAAAACTTATTTGATTAGTGAAATAACAGAACATATTTGATACATAACCGCTGCCAAATTTGGAATCAGCAATCTTAAACAGTCGCACACATTCGCATGAGAAATATGTTTTTCGACTGCAAAAACATATTTCTTTTGTCTAAAACATGTTCATTGAAACTTCTGAGCCAAACACTGGGCCGAAATTCTGACACCGCGACCCAAAAAAATGAGCCAACACTCATCATGAAAATGTTTGGGTGGCGCAGTGTGTGTCAGTCTACTGATTTCCACAATGTTTCTAAAATTCATTCTCATTCATCTAAACATCCTCATAGGAATTGTAAAGTAAGTCAATGAATGTGAACAATGTTCACTTTTTTCTGTGAATGACTGAATTCAATTTTATCGACTTTTTGCAGAAAAACGAGTATTTTTTTTTTTTTTTTTTTGTAGCTTTACTTGGATTTTTATAATGCAGTATGAACCAGTACCTTCAAAATGAACAAGAACGTACTCTCCATCAAAGTACCTATTCTTACTCAAAAGACCTTTTTTCTTTTCTAATCAAAAGTGGAAAAAAGTGAAATGAACGACGTCCATTCTGTTCATCTTATTATCTTGCTGTTCATTCCTTCAACGTTCTTTTTTTCAAATGAACATGAACAAGTGAACGGGTTTATGAACTCGATCATCCTCGTATCCTGGACAGAATTGCACCCACTCAAGTTTGCGCCTGTGCCCCACTCAATTAACTCAAACTAAAAACAATGACATTGACAATACCTATATCAGCCTAATATCAATATTCTTTTAGAGCAAAACGATCAGAAAAAAGTGTTTTGATAGATGTTTAATGTACCTCTTGTTCCAACTTCAGTCTCCTTCAGTTTTCATTGTTTTGATACAAAAAACTGTTTTACATAATCCAGAAAATAATCGCTCATCCGCGTGTCTGGTAACCTTTTCATCGTCAAAATTATGATCCCCACAATCACCATTGTAGTTATGATTCGTAATCTGTGAAGATGAAGATTTGGTAGATTCAGTGCACAACATATCATTTCCACAACTCAAAAATTTTCAATACCCTAATTAAGCCAAATTCATTTGGACTGAGATTTTTTTTTCATTTTTTTAATTTAAAGAGCTAGTTTGCTGCTCACAAAAGACAAGAGCAGGAAATTACCAATGGTAGGTCTATTATGGAGGCTGTCACTCAATGAAAGGTAAAAAACTAGGAACATACAAAAAGACGAGATTCATTTTTAGATTCACACTGTATTATAAATAAGAAATTGAAACAAAAACAACGGCTTTTCCCGCACAGATTGTGCGGGAAAAGCCGTTGTTTTTGTTCCAATTTCTTACTAGTTCTCTCCTTGCACGTAAAAAAAAAAAAAAAAAAATGTATTATAAATGATAGCACACTTTCTAAAATAGTTCTTCATCCAATTGTTTAAAACATTTTGAGTATTTTTGCTTTGTAATAATATAGAGGAATTATGGGACTGTAAAATTTTACACTGTGAGCTTTCAGTAACTCAGCCAAATACGTAACAAAATCTAATGATACATAAATAAGACAACCGCCGTACCTGGTTTGTAGAAATGGCATCAATATGCCAGCTGTGGTAGCCACCAATAATAATACAACTTGTAGTATAGTCAGAACAATATTTATCAATTTGACAACTAGAGCTCGCGCATTAGAGTTATCAAGTCCTTCCAAGGTTAAATACTGTTGGTGTTGAGCTTGTTGATGTTCCATTTTTGAAACCTATACAATTTTAGAGGTATTATAATTTGGCTTTGATTTCAATTTACAGCAGAGAAATTGTTCAAAAAAAAAAAAAAAAAAAAAAAAAAAAAAAAAAAAAAACACACACACACTTACTTTTGTTTGACATAGTTCTAACATTTCCTGTATATCTCGAAGCCTTTCTTCACTCTGATATTGCACTTTTTCTTCCATATCACAGATTGTTTGTTTCAAGTTCTCAACCTCATTTTGATGCAGTTCTGTTAAGTCATTGATTTGTTCTTCAAGACGCTCGCTTCGGAATCTTTCTTCCTGCAACGCTTGATTCAAAGTTTCAATATCTTTTGTAAACATTTTCTGTAAAATTTATAGACTCATTAATGCATTTTTCAAGTTCACTCAAATTGCAATATGCAAAACAAACCTTCACATTCTCCAGCTTATTCCGAAGCCTATCTATTTCTTTGCGCCAAATTTGCAGTCTCGGAAACAAAGACTCAAGATTCTCTTGCGGCAAACTGCTTGCAAAAACAGGAACACCACAATCACCCACCATGTTGATACCTTGATTTGAATGCACTGATGATGCTTTGGTATGCGAACGCAAGTGAGCTACCGCGCCAGAATTACTCTCGCTGGTAACTGAGCTGCATTCGGAACCTTCATTACTAGCACTAAATCTAGTATCCATACCAATGCCGCCACTACTGGATGTCAAACTATAACCTCCAGGTAACGTTGCACTACCATGATGTACGCGATCTTCATCTATTGAATCATTATTGCCGCTCCCTGCAAAACACAATGAACAACATCTAAATGCACTAGGCATTACTTTTAGTACCTATAACAAAAACTCTAAACGCTAGAAGAATGATTATCCAAGATAAGGGAAAAGAAAGTCGAACCGATGGAACCAAGCGTCAGCCAATAATTATTAAATTGTTTAGGTATCACTCACTTGATAATGAATTAATATTATCCGCGCTGCCAAATTTATTGCGAATCAAATGAGCAAATTCTCTAGGCTTTGCCATAACAGATCTATAAAATAACAATGACTACATAAAATATCTATATACTTTTTTAAATAATCAACTACCTAAGTAATTAGAATGAGCTCACGGATCAGACAAGGCTGAATAGCCATACTCTTTGTTTTTGAATTCGTGAGTAAATAAATTGAAAAGTTTGCTTGGAAAATCAATGTCAACTCTTGTATGTGTACGTCAATAGCAGCGAACTTCAAAATAATGGTTCGTATAATTTGTACATTCTTTTACTTTATATTAAGAGGCTTTGAATCCAATTTTAGATCATCTCCTTCCCAATAATATGCTCTTCAAGATCGAGTTACATACTTTTGAGTACATCTTGAAGAATAGGAATATGAAGACATACAGTATTTTCATCCTGGTTGTTAAAATTGACATTGGTACATCAGGAAAATTTACTCTCAAATGATTTATAAAAATATTTGATTGATGTAGGAAGTCTACTGAACTGTGGACCACAGAATGGGAAGGGCAAATACGGGTCTGTGGACAAAGGAGATTTTACCAAGTCAAAAAATATTGAAATCACTCGTGCTTTATTCTGAGCACGGTCCTCTTGGGGCACGAGAGTTTTGCAACTTGCAGATTCCGCACAAAGAAAAAGAAATCGCTCGCATGCCCTTGCGGAGAGAAGCACCCACCACGCATTCAAGGCGTGCCATACGCACATCCTTGAGAGGTTAGCGATATGAGATAACTTGGGATGAGTCAAGCCTCACCCTATAAACAGGATGAAGGATCTGTGGAAACAAAAAATTGCAACCGCGTAAACCAGTCCTCGGCTACACAGTAGATATACAATAATAAGCTGTGCCCACTTGATGAGAGACATTTCAAAATACCAGATTTGTTTGCCACAATTTCCGTAGACCCCAGCATAAGCGAATTTAACAATACAAATGATAACCAGCGCATAAAATACAAGAGCCATAAAAAAATTTGCCTTGACATAAGTAATCCCCCACACTCTCGTCGATATACTTGCGATACAAAAGCGAAAGTAGGATTATCGTACTATATCTACCCCCCTCCCTAAAATTTGTGTCTCTCTCCGATAAAGGTGAAAGTCTGAGGGAGTGTTGGATGGCATTTTTCCGGAAAAATGAAAAAGTATAGCTTAACATAAGCATATTTGCTAGGTTTAATTTGAAGCATTAACGACAAATTTGTGCTATATTGGCTATTGAGCCGAGGCAAATGTGATATAACTATTTTACACAATCCAAGTCTTTTTTATGGTCTCCCTTAATTTCAAAATTTGCAATTGCACGACCGTACGCTCAGAGCTGGGTCTAATTTTTGTGAGCTCTAAGGCTAAATTTTGGGATTTTCCATGTTCTTATCGGCAACCCACCTCACTTCAGGAAATCTGCTAACTCAAGCCCCCCCCCCCCTCCTCCTCGTTGATGGAACTTGAAATCTCGAACCCTTCACCTAATCAAGAGATCTGCCAGGCTGAGTTACCCTACCCTAGCATATTATATTAGGCTACACTAGTATCTCTCAAGTATTACACTAAATCAGAAGAATTGTTTGAAAAATGACTGAGTCACAAACATTTTATCCCAATACAACGTATTGATATTTTCACCAATAGGTACCTAGTTAATACTTATTTACTAGCATCTACTAACTTCAAGCCCTGGCTCATATCTCGTAGTACTTCTCGTGGCTGTCTATAGTGATTGGATACACCATAAGCTTCAAGATCTTGTAATCTTCTATTGTAACTTTCCAGCTTTTTTTGTAACTGCGAAATAGTCTGCGCATATTTTTGATTCTTCTTCTCAAAAACTGCTTTTATTCGTTGTAATTGATGTTTGTCAGCATTCGACGCAAGCTTCAAGTATTCATTTACATTGTCTGAGGAAAGTTATAGATAAGAAAATTAAAACATGTTCATCAGCAACAGCAAAACTTATATGGTCTCATCTTTTCGTCTTAAATTGAAAAAAATAATAAATAAAAATAATGATAATGATTGCAATAATGCAGGCCAAGTTACAAAAAAACCCATCCGGTAGTAACTAGCGGACAAAAAAATCAAATAAATCGACCTACAAATAAAATAAGAAAACCTGAACAGACGAGTGTAATACCCCCTTTTTCTAGAGAGAAAATTCAGTAAAAGGGTATTTAATCCTTGAGGTGAACATTGTTTTCTCCACACCTCACAGTAGGGACGGGAAGGGCCTCCAATCATTTGGATAGAGTGAGAAAACTTTGTACTCGCAAGTAGTCGCTCAGTACCAATTTATAACAAAAATAACTGGTATCAACGTCAAGTCTAATGCACACAAATTCCGAACAGCATTTGTGAGCAAGTCTGTTTGCAGGAATGCGGGAACTCCCAACGATTCTCTTTCAATCCACAACATTTGCAAGTCGAAACACATGCCCGTTTTGCCACCGCAGGCCGAGCCGCTATCGTCAGTAGCTCGTAGTATATCAATGAAAAGAAAAAAAAACTAGTGGTAGAAGAATAGATGATCTAGTATTGTAAAGTTGTCGGTGCACTAAACAATCATAAGAAGATGGGAGGGAGTCTTTTGAACTTCATATCTCCTTTTTTACAATTACAGTACAATTTTAATGAGTTTGAATCCTTACTACAAAAAAAGGGAGGTATCAAAATAGTCTTTGCATCAAAATTCTACAAAAGAGGTTAAGGACCGATGCGTTTTTCGAGAATTATAGTTCTTTTTTCTCAAAAAACTCTTTACAAAAATAAGATTAAACCTGAATCACAATATTATTGAACTATGTAGGTCAACAATGAAATCAACTTCGATGATTAAAAATATGGGTCCTTCAATCATGACGCCTGTGTTCCAACACAATAAAGGAACGGAAAAAAATTCCAATAAAAGAATGGACTCCAATGTTGAGGGCGAAAAAGCGGTAGTAACTTGAACGCTTAGACCATGTTACTCACAGTTTATTGCTGATCAGTGAGCATCATTTCCTAAATCGCTCCACAATAACGTAATTTTTTAGAGTAAACTCTCAATGCCTTATTGCAGCAGGATGCAGTTTATAATATTATAATTGTATCATCTCGTGTTACAACATTTCCGGTAACATATGTACACAATTAAGTTGAGATACCGTAAATACTATCAGCTCCACATGGAAAAAATGTAGGAAATTTGTATTCTATACCTTTTCTTTTTCACACGTGGTAACTAAATGAATGTGGTAAAAAGTATGATATGTATTTTTCAACAAACCATCACGAGCTGTTTGTTCTCCCCGGATAAGATCTCTAGTGCGATCAATCTTAATTAAAACATGTTCCATAGCAACTTTTGTCTTAATCCCATCATTATCCTCGATCTGTTCGGACGAGGAACCGTTTGGCAGGTAACTAGAAAATGAACGATGACAATCCTGCAAAAAAAGAAAAAGCGATCATGTCCTTTGAACAAGCTTCAGAATTCGTGACATACAATTTCATTTGAGCAAGTAGAATGAACGCGTCAACAAGAAGAATTCTCAATCTTGGCATTCTCTAGTAGAGTTTTTCAACAAGTCTTTTCCCATTTCAGAAATTTGGAGAAAAGCTAAGGCTATCATACCGTTCGAAAAATACCAAGACTTGCATCCAATACCTCGTTTTTTGCACTGGATGGAACAACCCTTTTTTCTCAGAAAAGCCTAGAACTACTCTACACAAATAGAAGAATACTGCACCAGACATCGACTGCATTTCATATGATATCCTCAAACATCTGTCCTTGTCCAAAGTAACTGAACAGTAATCTTTGTAATGGTCCACGACAGAAACTACGCGGCATTTTTCGTTCACTGAGCGGCATATTAAAACAGCAAAAAAAAAAATGATGATCTCATATAAGGAACGGCTGCAGTCCAAGCGGACGGCGGAAACATGTTCACATGAAAGAACTCCAACGGCTGTGAACTGCCTCGAATTCTCAGCTGTACCCTTTAGCTGTATCACATGAACGAAGGCGTTTTCGTGGACTATTGAGGATCATAAAATCGTGCGGCGACCGGGTAACCTACAATACTTTGTAACTTCGTCATCATTAGGAACACCCATCACTGCCAAAGCTGAGTCAGTATTCCAGACCAAGAGGGGCAAACGGAATAGCTTTGCGAAATTCTGTTCAGTACTTGTTTATGGTATGTCGTCACTGGGCCGAATTCTAAAGCAGTCGTGCTGGGAACATGTTTTGAGAATTTCTATTAGATCGCAACAATAGGAGGTGCCGGCTGAGGCGAAAAATGTCTTACTCGGGCGCACGCGAAAGCAAAGACGCCCACCCAAAAGTAAAAGGGCACTTCTTGTTCAGCAGAGCATTTTTTCTTCCGAGTCTTTTTTCTTATTGCCGTTCTGTATTTCTCAACGCGTACGAATTTTTACTCATTTTATTGAAACAGATCATAATTGTTTTTGCCGTTCCAAGTTTTTCTATACAAGATCTGTTCTTTTAATCCTTGGAAGGGTACTATTTGCCGCAATTTGTGCATTTTTTGCCGTAATGTTAAATCATTTCCTCAATTTAATGGAAGAAAGAAAGCGTTTTCGGTCCAGGACCATCACTGCGCGAGTACAAAATGATACCGATTTAAGAGTTTTAAGGTCAAGGAGCATACATCAAAAACAAGAAAAATCAAATCTATGATATTCCTTATCATGGAGGAAGCTAAACAAAGAAGAACATTCAATTAAAAGTACTGTATATGAGAAATTACTTTGCGTTTCATCTCTAGAGAATATAAATTCAGAAATACTTGAATAATTTCAAAATTAGGTATTTTATACATATCGCACAAATAAAATTTTCAGAAATCCCAACTAGTTGTCAGAACTTTTTCTAAAAAAAAAAGAATAATAAAATGGTACTCACTCGTTCATCAAACGTTGTATTTGGATCATCCATTGAAGTTTCAATATTTGAGAGATCATCAATTCCAAAGTGGATAAGACCTGTGTCAGCAGAACTACCTCTTTCATGTCTCACTCTAGGGACAGGAGACTTGCAGCGGCTCATTTCACAATTTTTTTTTTTTTTCTCCGCTAAAACCTGCTGAAAATGTAACTTCAATAGTACAAGAAGACTGATATTGCGAAAGAATAAAGGAATGAAAAAAAGGATGTGATACGACCGATGACAGAAGTAAAATATCTACTATATGGTACATCGATGAGTTCGGTGAACTATGGTGACAAAATAGTCATTTTCTGAGTAGTTATGGCTAGTAGCCTAGTAGACAATTACTATTTCCTTAATAATACAAGGACTAAACAGCCAAAGAATATCAATCAGAACTGGCGACTGATAACAGATTTTTCCCCGGGTCCAGTTTAGCTCTTGGCGACTTTGTCCGAAATCGGATGCTGAATGCGGGCAATAACCAATATTTTGAGAGGCATTCTCTCAAGGAATCAAATTCAACTTTATGTCAATCATTATCTCCAAAAAAACCGGTGAATAAATGAAATCAAGTGAAAATAATCGTTCTCAAATATCATAAAAGTACAGCTCACAATCTGGTTTGGTTATTCTGCTGGATAATATTATATAAATATAGCTATCATAACCCGACTGTTCAACACGGTTTCCTCAATATTTCATTTAGTACCGTAGTAGTACTTACATGATAGGATGATTTTTCAAATGTATGAAAGCTCCTTATCATCCACAAAATCGGAATTCTACGGAAAAGATCTTACCAACTGGATAATTTCAGAATTAAGTATTACCCAGATTTATACTACAATTACGTAAATTATTCTACAGAATAAATTCCCAAGTGAAAGTGATTCTTAATAGTAGTAACTGTGAAAATAGAACATTTGTCTAGGTGCTAATCAGAAACATCCGTTTATTGTATTTCCTAGACTTAGTACTTAGAAGACGGTTAATCAACTAGGAAATGACTTACTCAATTTACCTTCTTTTTCTCGAAATCTTCAAATTATTGAGCCGAAGGAGCGGAAAGGAAATTGAACAGAATCACGGACACGGATAATTGGTGAGAAAGGCAATTATCGAATAATGTAATTGAAAATTTAGGATCAGAAATAATTCATATTTTCTGTACATGTAATGAGCAAATAAGTTTATCCATAGAAAAAAGTGACAGTGAGTGGTTATTTAAACGTTCAAATTGAAAAATTAAAATAATACAAATAACAATAACAATCACTTCAGATTAGGTAATAATAAAAATCTTATTATCGTAAAAAGGGTTCTGTCTCTCGGCCCCATCATTCCTTTCAAAAGCCTCGTATGTTTTCGTATGGTACTACGAGTGATATTATTATTGCAGGTTGTGCATAAGAATGTGAAGTAGGCGGAGCCTCAATCGATTGTTCAAAAGGAAATAATATACCATCGCCTCGCGGCGCGAGACCTTGAAGGGTCGGCTAATGTATTGATCAGGGAACCCCATGGGGAACCGGTATTGATCATGTCATATACTAACTTTGTTTTTTTTTTTTTTATCGCAATCAAGTTGAATTGCTGATAATCAGAAACAGATTGGCAATTTGTGATCTATTTTAACAACATCCAACAAAATATGAGAGAATTCTATAATGACGTTGTCTTGTTGTGAGGCATTTTGAATTCTTTTCTTTCTTTTTCTTCTCTGTTTTTGAATTACCTATTCTAATAATTATTCTGATTTAAGAACAAAAAACTAACAGTAGCTCATTGACTTCTGGTGTAGGTATTGGTTGAAAATCCATAAAAATTATTTCTATAATCATAAGCTGAAAAGTAGCCTTTTAGCAATAATTAAGCAAAATACTATTATCGGATTAGCTAAAGCTAATGGGTGAGATAAGCTAAAGGTGCTCATGCGCTCCTGATGAATTCGATGTTTTCTTAATAATATGTATTATAGGTACGGTGACCAGACCAGACGTACGTAGTACAGTACTTCTTTTTAGGGCCAGTTTTACAATATAGAGTCAACTGTCACGTGACGGAATAAACTCTCGGGTTAACCAATAATCCCTCGAGATTCGAGAGTTTGGGAATAACCAGGGGTTATAGAATAACTCTGCATTGTAAAGTGGGCCCTTAGCCTACTGTACTACCATAAAATTTGTTGCTGAATTGAATTGTTTCTTGTAACATATCCCTCTTCTTGTTGATCATTGTACATTATCTAGTCACTTACTACCAGAATGCCTATAGTCGGATATTCTAACGTTTTCAATATTTCAAAACTGAATTGGAAATTCTCAAATTGCTGTAATGAAGAGACCTATATGATCGATCTCATTTGTAACAAATACTCCAAAGGATAATACTGGAAACTCTCCTCAATTTTGTGGTCGCAAGCGACTAGTGGTAGTGGATGAATGAAACTAACATCAGTTGTGAGAGTTGTGACTATGAATTTGTGTATGTTTTTCGCGTGTAGTAGTGATGTTCATTGTTTGACCACCCAAACAACCCAAGATTTGCACACCCCACGCCGCTGGATGCGCTGCGTTGCATGATCAAAAGCGCTCAATGTATTCAGATAGGAGTTTCCAGTATTATTGTTTAGAGTATTTGTTTGTAGCTATGTTCGCGCGTTGACAGTTTCAACAGGTTCTGTTCAAAGTTGCTGGTAGTGGTGTGTAATCACGCACTAATACAGACAACTTTTAACAGAATCTGCTGAGACTGTTAACGCGCGAACACACCTAATATAACATCATTGAGCAAGATATATTAGATTCAAATTATATACAGTGAATTAGGTTTATGTTAAAAAATTCAGGTAATTTGCGCCAATATGACAAATCGTTAGAAGAGGATAACTTACAATGAAGAAGCTTCCAAGAGAAAATTTGCGGATTGGTTCGTACCTCTAGACTTCAGAACTTTTCATCAAATAAATTTTGTAGATTTTTCAAGTACCTACCTGAATTCTTCGAGAAAATACTTTGACACAAATACATTCCTCAATGGTACGGCACATATTTACCAAGAAAGCGGCTCCCTCCTTCTCCACAAAGAACATTCATCCCCTATGTGGAAGGCCCACAAGATCGGTGAGATAATTAAACATTTAAATAATAATACAAACGATAATATTAGTAATATCCGTCTGCTAAACTATGTCATCCCTCATTCACCTATATTTGAAGTATTATTTTATAAGACTAATCTATGATCTCATACCTCATATTTTTATTTGTATAATTTCTCCATCTGTTCTTATGCTTTCACTACTTTCATTTCATTTCATTCTATTTGTAAGCTTGAAAATGACGTTTTGTCGAAAGCGCGCTTGCTGCTAGTGTAATATCTATATGGTTTGTAATACATGATATTTTTTATTTGAAAAAAATATATTATTTCTTACTTAAAATACTTTGAGTCTTTTTTTGAAAAACTTGAAAATTGTTCTCAAAACTATGGTTTCAAAATCTACTTGAATTTAGTTTGAGTTATCCTCAACCTTCTTTTCCATCGTAATTGAACATTAGATTTTTAAAAAATATTTTTCCAAAGTTGACACATCATCTCACAACAATTCATTGAAAACAAATATTTGAAATATTTAAATTCATTTTTCGTCACCTCACCCCCTTTTCAACCCTAATTGAACATAGGGATTTTTTCTAATATTTTTCTCATATTCAGCACGTCATTTCACAACAATTACATGACGAAAAAACTTCAAAATAATTAAATTCATTTTGTCGTCACCCCCACCCCTCGTTTTCACTCCAAAATATTTTTCCTGGAGTCAGCAAGTCATTTTACATAGATTTACAAATTAAACAAATTTTGGCCTCCTACAACCATATCCTGTCCCACAGTGCGTGTTGCGTTCTTTTTCCTCTCCTTCTCATTTACATTTGTTGCCTAGCAAGGCGTTTTTTTTTCTGTTTGGTCGCCCGTTCGTCTGCTTGGCATGAACCAGTTCATAGCATAGGTAAAACCAAACATCCTACAATATTTCCCGAGATATTTTGCTGACTTGCATTTTTTTATTTTTGGCTGCCTAGAATTGTACTCAAATGGAAAACCATCTTGTTTGTAACTTACTGCGAGCTGATGGTTTTTCTACTGACTGCGAGCTTGTCGGGTTTAGTCTTAGACCATTAAGAGAGATGGACCGCCAATGTCACAGTATATTATAGAGGTATTGACACTATGCAAAAATTGTGTCTCACAAAATCTGGTAGTGAACAAGGAATTCCGCTAGGTTTGCAACGATCTTGGTCACCAGTTAGCACATTCTTCCTCACCCCGCCAGTAGCTCAGCTTTACCGTAGGTACCCTAGTATTGCTGAATTTTTCAAAGATTATAGAACATCGAGAAATGTACCTAGAAAAATGAATATTTTTGAATATTATAGAGTTTGATAGAATTTAATTTTTCAGTCAAGTCCGAGCTCTCTACGTTAATTCCTGATTTTTTTTACAATTTTTTGAAAAACAGTGAGTTGCCATAAGACTCTGTATACTATTGAAACCAGACTGACAATGCGCTCTACAAATATGTTGCGGAACAACCAGAGATAGACGGACAGTTGTTTTTATGATGAAGATATGCGAGTGTCAATACCACAGATGTATACGCTAATGAACCTAGATATGTAACTTGACTGTATGCAGCAACCTACGCTTCCTCTTACCGCACCATTTTTCTGGGTGGCACTTTACACACACAAACGTACGTATTTTACTCACACAAATGTACACAACCATTGTTCTGCCACCCAGCACGGGGAATAAACGCAACATCTCGACACAAGGAGAGGGTCGCGACACTACATAGCGAAGGTAAGGAACTATAAAGATAGGTATGCGCAAGTGATAAGACGAGGACCGTCGCCATGTTGATAAAGTCAAAGGAGGAGCCGTTTCAAGAGGATTGAGGAATGCCGTGAGAAAAATTTAAATCACAAAATCGAATTTTGGTTGATTTTAGATAGATTATATGATTAGCCAAATAAAATAAAAAATAAGCGCGTTTCACTTTATTTTGGAGTTAGAATTCTTGTATTTTGAAGTTTGATGATTTAAATTCTCTTAGGATTAACTGAAATTGCTCCTCCTGCAACTTTATCAGCATGGACGCATGGTGACAGACGCGTTCTTATCACTTGCGCATACCTATCTTTATAGTTCCTTAGCAAAGGTATACGAGTTATGTATCTAGGTTTATTAGCTATGTATCTAGGTTTATTAGCGTATACATCTGTGGTCAATACCTCTATCATGTACCGTGGCCAATGTTTACAAAATGCTGTGACCATCATCCCATATACCTAATACATGGGAACAGCTGATCATAAGGGGAATTTTCCCGTAAGCGCGCGTGTATTTGATGTTGGCCACACTCTGTAACACGGGCTCTTATGAAGCGCTAGCCGGCTCTTCTATCTCTTTGAATGGTCTAAGGGTTCAGTCCGGTGTTTTTGTATGTGTTTGTTTACTCACAACTACTCACAATAAAATCAGTAGAGAAGTCGTCAGCCACAGCCTACTTCATAAGCAATTAAACCTTTGCTAGAGGGCGGTGCAAAATTACCTGCGCGGGTGAAAATGTAGAGGCGATCATGGGTTCTTTTGAGCGGAAATACCATTGTCCTTTGCATGGGAAAAAAGAACAGGTAATGGTTTATCTGGTCAGAATAGATTATAATTTAATTGTTTGGTGATACTGCAATTGAAGAGTTATCTCTCAAAAGGGCGTCCGTTCCATAAGAATTACATTGATCGGACGCCTTTTTGACTGATAACTCCTCAATTAAATTTAGGGCAAAATTTCTTTTACCACTAAATTCTAATTGACTAAAAAGCATTTATTATTTTTGCCATTAGCTAATGATAAAATTGTTCATGATCATGGATCACCTCTAAATTTGGCAGTGCTACCAACATTTGGAACTTCAAGTTTAATCACTTATACAAGGCTGTAATATACAGAAGTCACAACATTGCACTCCAAAATCAGAGGATAAATTTACACCTACGCTTATGGGAGAAAACAAAAATTGAAGCGATGGATGGAATAAGGGCCTTAGAAAAAACTGTAGTTTTTGATCAAAGAATTCAAAGTGGAATATTTTTGTTTGTACATCATAACTTTTCTTCAAATTTGGATATTTGTATGAGACTAAAAAATAATTTCACATCAATTGCAATCCAAAAATCTTCTCCTGAAAGTTTATATAACGCTTGAAGTGATGAAACTCTAAGGCCCTTATTCCGTGAAACAATGAAAATGTACGTTGACATCTGATTTTCTGTTTTTTTTTTTTGTTCTTTTTTCTCTTCTATTCTCTTCTATCATGGTCGTGAATCATTTTTGAGAATTGTTACTTTGTAGACATGTTGTTTATAGACAGTAGATGTTGTTTATAGACAGTAGAATCATTTTATTTCGATTTAATAATTTCCTTCTAAAAGGGCTTTAAGTCCTTAAGGCCCTTATTCCATCCATCGCTTCAATTTGACTTGTATGCAAATAAAACGGTGTTTTTAGAAAAATGAAGAGGATATAATTTGAAAAGCAAACAATTTTCTATTTTTTAATCTCACTTTAGTAAAATTGGTGCAGTACAAGAGAATCAAGTTATCATTGCTTTAAAATACAGTATTAAAAATTGGATAGGGGACAAAGTGCAGTACAGTTTCACTGTGGTTACACCGCACCCATGAATGTGAACCGCCCTGGCCTTGTATAAAGTAGGCCGTGCGTCAGCTTGTAGTAAGTTACAAACAAAATGGTTGTCCATTTTACCTGCTCTCAAGCTTCCTAATGCAACAACTCAAAATAGTGGGACTTGGTATTTTTATGCAGTTGTATTGACACTGTAGTGGTTTGATGATGCCTTAATGTAGTTATTGTGTACTGAGACACAGAAAACCCAAGTCCCATTATAGGCTTTTTCCTAGTGATGTCACATAGAATGATTTGATATGACGTCACGAGTGAAACTACCCAACATTTGGCCAATGCACATATTTACATAGAAAAATCTCAAACACTACCAATTCATTTTTCAAAAAAAAAAAAAAAAAAAAAAAAAAAATATGACTATATTCTAGTACACAAAAATTCAATACTCCTCAATTTTGAATAAAATGACAGAGAACATTTGTGCACAAAATATTTCATACATATTATTTAAAAAAGAGAATACCTATATGAATTTGAGCCAATGTTAAAATTATTCTGATCCACACAGTGGCAAATCCAGAAGTTTAACAATTAGGGGGGCGTATATGAGCAGAAATGTTGCTTGGAAGTATAAAAAAATTCAATTTTAACAGGGAACCTGTTTTATCGAGGGGGGGGGGAGTCGCCCGGGGAAAAAATTTGCTGTCCGTTGTACGCTGTCCAGGAGGCAACATGATCCTCAAGTCCAGTATACTGTATGTATTGTCCCCTTCATATCATATATTTGAAGCTTGGAAGTTGGTGAGTAAAGCCTCATCAAAATAGCCCCTCCTAGTAACTAAATATGCAATGCTTCCAACACCACCCCTCCTAAACCTTCAAGTCTCCTTTGTATCATCCTGCAGCACTGACAGCCTGATTAAAATAAAAATAGCTCTTTCAAGTGACTAGATATATGCAATACTCCATACACCAATTTACTCTATACACCAATTTGCGTGACCCCTTCAATGAACCAGATATACAACGTTCTGAACTTTTGGTCGTTTGTTCACTGAATTCAAAATAAACGTGAACGCCGTTCATTGGGTTTTAAAAAAATGAACTCGTTCATTTTTTTCTGTTCATCAACATGAACGGAACCAACCACGGCCTACTTTATTATACAAAGCCGTAATGCAGCAATGTCACAACGTTGCACTTGAAAAGTAGTGGATACAGATTTACACGTATGCATATGGGAAAAATTGAGAAAAAAACCAAAGTTTTGAAGTTTTGATTTGTACGCAATGGAAACGCTGTTTTTGAAGAAAAAATGAAGAGAATATAACTTGAAGAGCAAACAATTCTATATTTTTGAAGCCCTATTTCAGTAAAATTGGTGCAGTACAGGAGAAGTTATCATCGTTTTAAAATTAAAAATATGATAAGCACCTATGAACGTGAACCGCCCTAAAACGTAACTGATAATAATCCACTGCGCGCTGTTGTCATTTTCTACATTACGGCCTTGTATGAAGTAGGCCACGAGTAGGCCGTGAACCAACCCTGCATGTAACATTGTATTTTTATACCATTATCTCAATTTTCTTATCACATGTCTGCGTAAGGCGCTAGAGGTATTCTCGCTCAATGTAAACAAACATCGCAGTGGAGTGAGCGGGTTGGTGCGCGGGATGTTCCCATCCCAAAATCCAAAAAATGAAGTGGAATTTACACGTAAAAAGTCCACTTCATTTTTTCGTTTCTCGGATGGGAACATCCCGCGATGTTTGTTTACATTGAGCGAGAATACCTCTAGCGCCTTAGTCTGCGTCAAATCGACAACATTGTTCTTATGGCCAATGGTTGGTCTGTAATTCTGTATACTATAAGGTACTGAGGAGATGACAGAAGAATTCCCAATTTTCTTGTTTTCTGGTTGGCGCACAGGGCCCGCGGATCCTATCGGCAAGAACAATGCATGTATGTTAATGGCTGATGCAGAAAAAACGCATTCCTGATAGCCGTCATTCAATTGCTCAACAACTATAGAGTTTATGATTTATATCTGTAGTCAACAGCAAGCACAGAGAAGACAAGGGGCATCGTCACACCTCATTACATCTGTAATAATGTAGTATAAAGTCGAGATCAGTTTCAAGTTTGAACTTTTGAATTTTTTGCACTTTCTTTTTGTAGTACAAAAATAAAGTACAATTGTTCAAATATGAATAGATTTATCAACATGACATTATTCACTATGATTTAAACATTTAACCACAAAGACAATTAAGACAGATATTTATGTTACATAAGTTTATTTATACATTTATCCATGCACACCATACCTTCCTTGAATTCTCAGCGCGTGATTAATATGTAAATATTTTAGCATGGAAGTTACACAAGTAATCAAGTTAAAATGGGGAAAAATCAGTCATTACTATAAAAATGTAAAGAAACAAAAATTCTCTATTTTCTGGTACTTTTCTTTAATTGAAAAGAATTCAATTGCAAGTAAGTAGATACAGTAGATACATAGATAAACAGAATATCTAGAGCAAAAAAAATGTAATATTCATCATTGGTACAGTAATGTTACAAATTGGCTGATGGTGGGATAAATATGCAACCCCATACTCTACTTCACACATATAAGATCCATAGAAACTCTCATTTCTCTGATTTTTGGAGAATACTTCTACATGCAATGTAATGAAGAACCTACACACATCTATTCTGAAATTTATTTAAAGTTGAGTCTCTCTCACAATTTGATGACTTTGATTGAGGTTGGGCTGGCTGTTGTGAAGTAGTACTAACATCCAATATTGGCTGTTCCCGTGCTTGACGTCGGCGTCTCTTGCTCCATAATTCATGGCAATCTTGCCACGTTGGCAAACTTGGAGTCGGCATTCTAAAATCACAAGAAAAGAACTGAAATACATTTATATAAGTTGAAGTATATTCAGCAAAAGCTCACTAAAAATATTGGAATGAAACGTGACGAGAGACCTTTCTACAAAAGAAAAAAACGTCATTTGCAAATAAAGGCAAAAGAGGCGCTCTCTACATTAACTGTAGCGGCAAATTGTGGAAGCTAGCAAAAAAAGTGACCAGGATGAAAAAAGTTCATCAAACAATCTAAAATTGCATTCAACTGAAAGAAAATTTAAAAAGCTACAACTTTTGTTCTCTACCGTTTTGACAAAAAATAAGATTTGAGACTGTAAAATCAATTTTATTTGGTATGTTGCATTATGGTAGAGAACATCATGATCACTTTTTTTGCAATACTACTAGCGCCTCTGCAGATGCCTTTATTCGCAAATTGATCTTTTCCCTAGAGTTAACAAATGGTAATGTAAATGATAATGAACTTTATTTGTACATTCTAGATACGGCGCGGTATTAGAGTTGGTGCAGTGTGATGTTAATATTGAAAAGTGTATTATTGAACTTTGAAGTGAAGTAATGTTGATAGATTTTTTCTTCCGAATTTTGTACGTCCAACAGTGACAGACTGGCAGGTTGAAGGATAAATTGGCTTCGAACTTCCGAGACATACCTCCCAAACCAAAGAAGTAAAAGAACAAGCACCCTGGGACTGCACAAAATGTTAGAAGGGTTGACTTATTGTTATTCTTGATAACAACAAGATTTTGGTGATTCTTGTTGCGTTGAGCCCCTTTTTGAGATTTTGTGTTGTGATCTCAGCAAAGTGCCCTACATAGTACTGCAACATGTTTGCTCCAATATGATAATTAATCAGTAGGTACCATTATTTTAGCAACCTTCCAGAAGAATAACTTTGTTATCATCCAGTCAACATAATTCTCGCTCTTTATACTTTCACTCATGTTTCTTCAATAGGCCAATATTATACTTTCATTCTTTTTGCTCCAACTTAATCCAACAATTTCCTATTCATTTGTTATTACTCATATTTTACTTAGGACCTACCAATATAATATAATTTCCTTCTCTCTCATAAAAAAAACGAACGCCCAACAATGAATTTGTGTTTCCCAATTTTTTGATCCGCGATCTCTGTTTTCAAGCACAAATATGTCGACCGGTCCATATCCTTACTAGGTGGTATGATCACAAAAATGTAGAGTCCAATATTAATCATGATACCAAGGGTGAGGAATAGGGGGCTAAAGAAATTGAGATCCTCCTTATCCTCCCTTAGACCAGAAATGAGTGTCTATTACGGTATCTAATCTTAATTTTTTCAAAAACTATAATTATCCTTACATTTTTTTTTTTTGTGAATACTGCGTTTTCTCTTTCTTTCTCAACGCTTTCTCAAATACCATACTATCTACTTTCTCCTTCAACGCTGTATCTCCCCTCGGCTTTCTAAGAAAAGAAACAATGCGAGTTCGGACTTTCGTCATTACATTACATCTTTGCAAAAAATGATCAACGAACTGAGACTTTTTGAGTCTCAGAATGGAATACGCGCTCAGCCAAGGAACGAACGTTATTCAGTGGCGGTGCGGCGCGCTTACCAGACTGCTTGGGTGAGCGTTGACAGGGGGGAGGCAATGCCCATCAGAATTTGGATTGGAGGGCAATTAGTCCCCTTATTCCGTAACCCATAAACCAAAGTTTGAAACTGGGTATTACCCCCTCTCACTAGCGTAGACATTTATTTTGGGCCAGAACAATGATAGTTGCGAAGTTTTTAGCTAAGGATAGCATATAGAAGATTATTCGCTCTAATTTACCAGGAAGAAGAAGAATTATAGCCAAGATATCATTCCAAAAGTTAAATCATTGAAAAAGAAGCTGGAACACAATGTACACCATAGTAAAAAGACGTACTTTTCAGGTATCACATCTCGTAACCATGCTGATTTGAGAGCATTTTCTGCAGTGATTCGTTTTTCCGGATCCATTTCCAACATTTTATCAAGAAGATCGAGGGCTGGTGCTGGTAATGAAGAGAATTCTTCACGCAGTTTACGTCTATGAATCTTTTTCTGCTTAAGTGTACCCCAGTGTGGTAAGTTTATCACAGCCGGCCACAGCGAGGGCACCGGAGATCCACACACTCTCGAAATAAGGTCTAGTTGCATCATTTCTGTGTTCGCCTACATAAATGATAACGAAAAAATGAATAAATAAAACAGAAAACTATGACAAATTTAAATAGAATAGAGAAAGCACAACAAAAGTTGTTTTAAACACATAACCTCTCGTTCACATAAAGAATACAATGAGTGCCAAATTCTTGTGCCACCTTTAGCTATATAGTCCAAGGAATAAGTGTAAAAATATTTCAGTTCTGGTAACCAGTGTAAAATTTTGCAGTATACTTTCACACATACAAAAGAATTGAAGACCACCGGGAAATATTACGTTGGAGGTCTTTGCCCTATCGCGTGGAGGTATTAAAATCCTCAAGTCAAAATTTTTCGCAAAAAATAGTCAAATTTGAATCTAGACGGTCTAGTTGAAAATATTTCACACTCGTGAGCACGGCAAAGGTATTTTTCATATCATTTTCAATACCTTAGTTTCCTTCAAAAAGCTTCACAAAAGATTTCCATGTCCAAAATTCAAAATTCAGAAATTCAATTACAAATTCCATATCGTAGTGAACAACAAGTTTCTGAAAGCAGTGGGACTCCATCTGGCATTACGTTCTACCTCAGTCCTCTCAAACAAATTCCACGAGGGGTCACAACCTCTTTTTTTTTTCTTCTCAATAGACATTAATTGTAATTAAATGACAAATGCCTATCTTATTTTTATGAACTCTAAAAAGAATGCTCTATGAAAGTTGATATAGTGAGTATGTTTTCACTGATACGTATTGAAATAGATCACGTTTCCATGTTCTTACCGGGAACATAGGTTTTTTGGTAAAAAGTTCGCCGAGGATACAGCCACACGACCACACATCAACAGATGGTCCATATTCCTCTTCACCTAATAACAGTTCTGGCGGTCGATACCACAGCGTTATAACCTTATTTGTATATGGTCGTTTCGTTTCCCCTGGTGAATATAATCTTGATAATCCGAAGTCAGCCAATTTAATTTGACCCCTGTAATCAAGAAGGAGACCTTAAACATTGACTACGTTGGATTCATTGTTACTATCCTCTTCATGAGCAAACAATAATTCACAAGAAAAATTTTATATTAGTCGCCAACAATTATTCTTTGTTGACACCATTTTATCAAAATTGTTTGAACAACTTCTGTGATCATTGATTTAAATTGACGATATTTTAATAAAACGTACTCTCACTTTTATAATGACACCCAAAAGAAGATGCATTCAAGTAGTGCAATATTGTCAAGTTAGGATGACAAAGTAATGTAATATGGAGTGACAAAAAGATAATGAAAAGTCAGAAAAAAGAAAATAAAAGAACAGAATTTATTTTATCAACCTTATTTGTATCCCATCATAAATTCGACCTTCAATATTTGTCCTTGAATACATCTAACAATCTATGGTATCAACAAGTCCGACTCAAGTACAGTTGACCAGGTTACAAATTTGACCATTTTAAAACATCATTGTATTTGGACTTGCACTAGTATACTGTATCGTAAGATAAATTAGTCATGTTTTTCGAACTAAGCCAATAAATACTCACTTATTATTCATCAATATGTTGCTACATTTTATGTCGCGATGTAAAAAATGTTTTTTATGACAGTAGTTCAAGCCATCCAGAAGTTGTTTCATGATACTGGCATTGTGAAATTCATTAAAAGTTACCATACCAGATTCTAGCAAGCCCATTAAATCATGATCCATGTACTCAAAGACCAAGTAAAAAGCTCCTTCATCCTGTAAAATAATGTATTCTCAGGTTATCAGTTTTCAAAAAAGAAACGAAGGGGACAGTACACGAACATGAATTAGTGCGTCAATAGATTGATTGAAAAACTTGTCAAACTAGATTTGGATGACAGAGATACACATATTAACCTTTTTAAAATCCATGACATCTTTTTTATCGGTGACAATCTCTTGAAGATTAACAATATTTTTGTGGTTCAGTTGAATAAGTATTTTAATCTCTCTAATGGCAGTTATTGGAAATCCTTCCTTTTCATTCTCCAAACGAACTTTCTTCAATGCAACAAGCGTATCTGAGGAAATTGAATAATTGAGGTAGGCAATATTTTTAGAAGAAATTTGATCGTATTCCTGATGCACTCATCTCACCTTTTGAAGTATCTTTGGCCTTATAAACCTGTCCATAAGTACCTTCACCTATTTGCGCCAGTAATTCGAATGCATCCACCGTCCTCTGGCACCAGTGAGTGAGGTTGCGACGATGTTGTAATGATTTCTTATCGAGTACTCTTGGTCGCGGGTACATTTTATTGGAACTTGATTTTGAAACAAGATTCTTGAAATACTTATCCTGGCTTGAATGGGATTCATCTTCATATGCACTGTTTGGATCTTCCAATGATCCTTGAAATACATGAAATCAAATCAGAATTGTGAATTATAGGAAATAATTTCTTCTATATTATTATGTTTTTATTCTTTTTCTTACCAGGAGGTAATGGTAAATCCATGATACCTTTTTTAATAGTCTTTGTTTGCGGCGGTGTAATTGGACTAGTTGGGGAATAACTTATGAGATCACTGCTTTCGATGACAGGCTGCGGCAGCGGTAACGACATCAAACTCTTACCACGACTTGATGTCAGATATGTTGGAGCAGATGATACGAGCGATTGCTCCAGCGGTACTTTGTTAGGAGATGATGGTTTCCGGATCGGTTTGGAAATATTCTGCTTTTCATGAGTTTTCACGTTTATCACAGCTGGGGTAATGCTATTGTGCGACACAACCAATGATGTTGGTGCCACTGGGAGTGGAGGGAAAACATCTGAAAGAGTGGAACGAGAGAAAGGCGGCTTAATCTTTTCAGCTGCGAAAGAATTGTCGGCAAATTTTGACAGTGGACGAGTATCTCGTTTTTTCCCATCATCTTCAGTCAAGTCGATTTCTTCAACCATACGGGTGCCTTTACAAGGTAGAGATGGCGCAGAAGGAGGCGGTGGTGGTATGGTAACATTTTTCTTCAAAAATTCCGCTAACAGAGTCTGGCCAATTGGCATAGTACTGTTACCAATGTACGACTGCGACATACCTCTACCCTGGATAATATCGTATATTTTATTAGAAAAGCACGGAGGATTTTCAAAATTAGAACTTGCAGCAACTGAGAGGGCTGTAGCTCCTTTTAGATGAATGATTTCAGTGTCCTGAGGATTTTTTGTTCCGTTCTCTGGAAAATGAACGCAAAAAATTAATTTTATTAACCACTGAAGGTAAGAAAACTAATTAGGACCATCAAAAATAATTAGACTCTAGAATTCTGAAATTGATAGGGAGAATAGTATACTATTTCAATGGAAGTGGCTGAAAAATATTTTGCGCTTGCCTTCAGAAATGAGACACTTTCCACGCAAAATACTAGCGTGGGAACACTGGTTTTCCGACCACCCTCCATTAATCATGATTATTTTGAAACGAAATCCGTTTCAAAATATGAAGAGAACAGAATTCGATCGTCTGATTATTCGGGGCGGGCCAAATTCTCTTTTCTCTACTTACGGACTTCAACATCTTGATTTATAACATCGTGTTCTAATCCTTGTTGACGTTTGAACGCATCTTTCACTTCGTCTTCATCGTCTTTTTTCTTCTTATGTTTTCTGGTGACAAGTTGCGCAAATAAACTTGTATCGCTCATATTCGATGACATATCTCTAGATTTTTTTAAACTGGACGTTGAAGGTGTTGGCGACGACGTTGGAGACGAAATTGATGACTTCGTTACAAGAGGGCTTGGTGTCGCTGATTTGGATTTCTTCTTTTTCTTCTTCTTCTTATGTGATTTTGAATGGGGTTTCTTTTCAAATTTCTTTGTCTTCGTGGAACGTTTCTTCTCCATTTTAGAAACTTTACTCATGTAAGACATTCGACTATTAGTACCAACTTCGTTTGAGGGAACTTCGTCGCATGAATTGGAAGACTCGGAGACAGGCGATCGTTTTGCACGTTTTCGTTTCACGGCTACGAACGTTTTCTCGTACAATGGGCTATGAGATTTCTTACGTGAGACATAGCGTTTAGAAGACGGAGAGACTTTTAACCGATTAGGAGAAATTACCCTCATTTTACGGGGCGTAGGGGGTGATCTTGAACGTCTTAGAGGAGAGCGCCTCGATACTGGGGTTGGTGAAAATGACCGACGCACAGGAGAACGCGACCGATAGGGCGATCTTGAAGATGGTCGCTTACGGTTAATGGATCGCGTTGGTGAATATTCCGGAGATCGAGAAGAATAGAGTGGCGAACGCGATTTGCGTCGACATGAAAACAGTGACTTCTTCACGTTGCCTGGTGTATACGATCGTCGAGGCGAAATAGATTTACGATAACTTCGTGATAGCCGCAGCTGTTCTTCTGGCCCAGGACGGTAACGTTCGGCTGTATGATGTGGTTGCCAACTGTAACGATCAAATGAATGGCCCCAAACTGGCGAGCGAGTATCTTCAGTATACCTGCTTCAATAGTATTCAATATAAGAATTCTCAATGGAAAATGGTAATGAAAAAAACCACGTAACAAGTGTAGTATGAACATAGGTATACCTGTAATAAATCATATGATCTTCTCTCAACGGAGGAGCTCCGGGGAGATTTCTCATGTACCTTTCCATGATAAACCACGGCTCTTAATACTACCAGTCCAAAAGAATCATCAACCTCCTTGCACGATGGCCACGCCAAACTGGATTGTAGTAATAACACGACAGAAAAGATATGATACCAGCTACTACAATAATGATGAAGTAAACAATAAATGGTTCAACTTACGGACGTTTCGAAACCAGTTTCAAAAATTTTTTCCAACACTTACGACGATATGTCAAGGAACGAACTGAATACGGACGATGGGACACGATTCATGAAAATAATTCTAGCTCAATTTCAAAAAACGAAGACCTACATATCTGGCGATAAAATTGAATCTGCGGTAGTTCCGATGATTCAAGGTAGTATTGATTTGTTGGCTCTAGGAAAACGTAATTGCGACCAGGTACATGGTTGAACAATTTTCCTTTTTCAATTAGAATCTCGTATCTCCGGATATAAGAATCAATCATCAATAAAGACAACAGATCATCGCGGACGATTCTAATCATAAAACTTCGGGGGAATTTAAATATTCATTGTATTCGTTTACATGGCAATATAGCATGATTATCCAACACTCCAACAGGACTTGAGAATTGACAAAACGGAGGAGGAAGTCGGTCACACGAGATATTATTACGGAGATTATCCGCAGTCCATAGGGTGTCGAATCTCGAAACTCGAAATAGACGATTGTGATTCACGTGCCTTCGTGACATAAGTCTATTATTTTGCTTAATCGAAAGCACGATCGAAAGGCTTATCGGTGTTGTGTATCACATGGCACGCGCTGCACAGTGCACACAAGCATGGCGACACACAAGCTTTCTGTGACGTCAATCAGCAAATGAACGCTAGCAGGCCTTGAGTTGCTTAAGAGCTTTGCTCCAGCTGGCATGTTGACTCTCATAAGAATAACCCAGTGAGCTAAGATCAACGTGTTCCTAATTAAAAATAAGGAATTTCTTAAATATTGCAAATTGATGAACAGACGCTGAGAACATAATAGATTTTAAATACATATCTCTGATTTCTTATTTATTTCTAATTATGAATTATTTATGTAATAATCTTTGCTCCCAATGTTATTCATATGGGAGTCAACAAGTCAGTTGAAGCAACATTGGGTAGTTTTGCTACAGTTATTCGATAGAAACCTGCGATATTTCGCAATACTATCGCAATACTATCGAATGAGTATCGATATGTGATGTCATAGGAAAACAGTCCTATTGACACGCGCCTATTACCACTGTACAAAGTGTTGTCGCCAATGTTGTGCCAGTTCCATTACGCGTCGATAGAGGGCGTTGACAATCAACGCCCGCTTCTATTCAGTAATGCATGGAGTCGTATGGCGAAAATAAATGTAATAAAAAATTCAGGAACGGATATTTGAAACGTTTAGAATAATTTGATTATCAAATGTTATAAAGAATTCTCTCAGACAAATCTTTTAAGAACATAATTATAGGGCTCTTCCACCGATGCATGCTGCATATCAATTCCCCTGATTCTTATTGTAATGGCAGTGAAAATAACATTGCTCTTATGTGTAGAGTTGATTGCATACATGAAAACCATAGAGGTGTTACGTTTCATAAGAGCAATGTTATTTTCACTGCCATTACAATAAGAATCAGGGGAATTGATATGCAGCATGCATCAGTGGAAGAGCCCTATAAATAATTAATTTCAGTTTTTCATTTGAGTTGGACAAAATTTAGGAACACGTATTTTGCCCATCATAGCGGCAGCGCTTTATAATTCATCCTTGGATATTATTTTAGATTGTAAGATGAAAAATTGCTTAATTTTGCTCCAGCATTTCCTGTTAATGGTACTCATCATCAGAAACAGTTTTCACAAAAGATTCTCAAAATTCCTCATTTTGGGAAGAGCTGTAGCCGCATAAAATTATCTGGCAATGTAAATAAGGCACCCCCAAACTGTACCTACAAAGAATCCCTTATTTGGAAGGAAGGCAATGTTTAATTACAATTCTGAAAAGAAATTTTCTAGTTACCAGTGGCGGTATTACAGGAAGCTTCCTAGTCAATTCAACAAATATCCGCAATAATTGAAATACTTTCAAGCAAGGTCATTCTAATATTGAAAAGAAAGAAAAAAATAAAATCAAGCAAATCAAACAGTAAATTTTTGTTGAAAGTTGAAGTGAAAAACTTATTTCAAAATTTGGGTAAAAATTTATTCCGTTTATACTTTCGCTTCTTTCTTCTTCTTATCTGGGATAGTTTCTTAGTTGATTGATTTTGGGTGCGTTTGTATTGCCTCATAGGCATGAGGATGTAATAATGAATAGCTGCAGTAATAATGTCTCTCTTAGGAGTTTGACACGGACACAAAAGACAAAGATTTTCAGAAATATCATCAAGTATTCAATCATAACAGTTACTAAATTTGGAGTTTTTTGCAATTCTTCAAAGTACAGTCAAATCTGTCTAAGTTGAAAATCAAAGGGAAACACTTTTCCTTTTCAATTCGAGTTAGGTATAGAGATTTTTGAGTAAGATGATTTTGAGCTGATAGCAAGATTTATTCAAAAAAATTTCAACTCATATTGTCTGTTTTTTTGCAATGATTTGTTGATTGTACATAATTATGTACGTCATATGTCATCGCTTACAAAAAAAAAAACAGTAATTGGTAATTGTTTAAAGTTAGCGCAGATGTGCTTGTCCAAATTATTCTCCACACTCACCGTAGCATCAAATACAGTTTCTTCTGCTTCTTCACAGCTTTCAAAAAAACGCGGTACCGTTTGCAAATGGCTTGAAGAACGTCGACAGATTAGATTTTCCTTACCAGCGTCTATCATTGAGAGATGATTTTCACCGCTTCAGTACGGTTCATAGTTTTGAAATTTTGAATGAGCCCTAAATCTAATGGTTGGAGGACTGACGCCACGTTTGGAGGGAAAAATTTGACGGTAACTGCTTGCAATGGAGGAACATCAGGATGAGGTGTAGCATTATCTGCAAAGAGAAGAACTCGCCTTTTTCTTTATGCATTTTCCAGTCAATTTTTGAGAGCCATGACAAAAAAATACAAAAAATTGCTTCAAGTTGTAGGAACATCATTTCTGACGTGATTCGAGATATACAGACTAATTTGTATTGAGTGTTATGGATATTTCAAGGGAAACGCATTTTCTTTCAAGTTATGTACTGTGTGTGGTTTTGGCTTAGACCGATTTGACTGTAGATGATACAAATGTAGGTTGCAATACAACAAAAATCCTTTTTTTAGCACATGCTCGAAAAGCGCCTTATTTGATACTACTTTTCTATGCAAGAAGTGAAACTTTTCAATACGAAAAAGATTCACAAACAATATACCTAAAAAGAATACAAAAATAATTCGAGTTTTGCTCTAGTGCAAGAAAGAGCAAAGATTTCGGATTCAGCTTGTCCTTCATGTCATGATTTTCGTGTATTTCATGAGTTCATGACGAACTGTTCGCGGTTTCTGTGAGAATCACAGTCGTTCATTATTCGTTATCCATACCATACTTCCGTTTGTCCATGCTAGTTCTCTTACCGCCAAATTCTATTTCAGTTTGAAATTTTTGACACTCGATGAGTTTTGACACATATTATTTACTGATTATTTCGATTTTCACGTTGTCGTTAGGATTAAAACTTTGTTTAAGAAAATCATGTCAGATTGTGAAGATTCAAACGATGATTTCGATGATGATAGTGCGGGTGATGAATCGACACCGGCCGAAATAATTACCGCGGCTAAAGATGTTGCCTTCAGTACGCTGCCTCCCAAATCTCAGAAGCAATACTTGTCAACGTACCAGAAATTTCAGAAGTGGAAGAAGAAGAAAGGAATACCGCAGAGGAATTACAGTGAAGATACGCTATTAGTTTATTTCAACGAACTCGCAGATTCGATACGACCACCTACGTTATGGGCTCGGTATTCAATGGTGAAGGCGGTGATATATCTACACAGTAACGTCGATATATCATCATTCAGAAAATTGACCGGATTTCTGAAGCGAAAAAATGTCGGATACGAGGGAAAGCACGCGAAAGTATTCACGCCCGAACAATGTGATGAATTTTTAAATCGAGCACCTGATAGCGAATTTCTTGTTCATAAAGTCGTTATGATACTGGGTATTTGCGGCGCAATGAGAGTTTACGAATTATTGAATCTTGATATCACTCATGTTGAAGAACGCGGATCATTACTTATTGTGCGTCTCCCAAGATCGTTAAATAAGAACAAGAAACCTCGTTCATTCACAATCGACGAACAAGATTACGTTTCCATTATCACGAAGTACCGGTCCCTACGACCTTCAAATTATCCTGGCCGATTTTTCGTTAATTTCATAAAGAAAACGGGAACTTGTACGAAGCAGTTCATAGGACGAAATAAATTAGCTAAGATGCCTTTCGACACTGCAGAATTTTTACATCTTGAGAATGCGGAAGAATATACAGGTAATAAGTGTTATAACACGTAGATATCTGAAAATATAAGAGATGCTCAATTTCAACTGTTTTTTGTTAGGTCATTCGTACCGACGAACGTCTGGAACGTTTGTAGCAGACAGCGGAGGCAACGAAATTGATCTTCTGCGACATGGTAGATGGGCAAGCATGTCAACTGCCCGTCGCTACATCGATGAGTCGGTATCGCATAGCAGAGAATTGGGAAGAAAAATTACAAATCATGTAAAGAAGAATACTCCGGCTGATGTGGAGGAACGTGTTTCTGACGAGACTGTGCGGCATGCTACGTTCGATAGTTCATCGTTTTGTACATCTGATGTATCGGTACCTGCAGTTGAAGCTATACGCGTACGTCAAACATCTTCTGCAGATAACCTCTCGAATACTCCTACTTTCGATACCCAATCTTCGACTTCTAAGACACTGTCTTCAAACACCGATTCACCTTCTTCTCAAATAATTGAAATAGTATCTCCTCACGACTTACCGAATATTGATCATTACATCGTTGAAGAAGTAACCCCTGTGAATAATAATTTTACTATTGAAAATAGTATTAATCGTAATAAAGTTCCCGCCGGGAATGTGTTCAATTTTTCGAATTGCAATGTAACAATAATTACTAAGGCTGACGAGTAAGTAGTTACCTACGTATAATTTTTCGCGTGTTCTCAAAATGAAAGGAAGGTAGCCTAATTTTATTTTTTATTTCGTTTCAAAGTGATCTCAAAATGAAAGGAAGGTAGCCTAATTTTATTTTTTATTTCGTTTCAAAGTGTTCTCAAAATGAAAGGAAGGTAGCCTAATTTTATTTTTTATTTCGTTTCAAAGTGTTCTCAAAATGAAAGGAAGGTAGCCTAATTTTATTTTTTATTTCGTTTCAATTTTTTGTTTTCGTTTTACCTCTAATTAGTGTGTTATCAATATTTTTTTTTTTTTATTCCATGACCTTGTGAGTAGATTGGTTACCTAAATTTAGTTTTACGCGTGTTCTCAGAATGAAGGATCTCAATGTTATGTTTTCGTTTTAAAATTAAATTTTGTTTCAATTTGTCCGCAATAATTGTCTTCAAACGTTCAATTCTTCGTTCTCAGTAGCCAATTTCATCAAGTATTTGATTGAAAGAAGAAAGAGTAATAATTGAATAATTTCACAACCAATGACCGCCATCACAGAAAATCTACTTAATATAATAATTTCTTCCCTTATAAACTGCTTTTCGAGCATGTACTAAAAAAAATATAGTTTGCAACTTTTGCCAGAAGCGCGTGATTCACTCGTGCGATTATTTGCGTCACTCGCGCTGCTCGTGCCGCAAAACTTCGCACTCGTCACGAATCACGCGCTTCTTGCACACGTTACAAAATATACTATTTTTTTTTTTTGCAATTCACCAACACAGCAACATCTACTTCTGAGGTATCTAATTTTGTGAATAATGCTGCACAACAGATGTCACATTTTGATAAACAATTGGGGAAATAGAAATAGGCTATTATCTAGTGATCAAACTACATCATTCAGTTTCCAATTTCAACAACAAATAAGAGACATCATTCTTCTTCAATAACATGTAACAAAAAACTGACAGAAAAGTTTAGAAAACCTAAAGAAATGAGAATCCGAGAAAAAAATTGATCCTCTTCCATTACTATGGCATGATAACGCCGGGCACTGTCTTTTAGCGCTGCCTTGCGTTCAAAATATGAACTATCACAAAACCGGCGACACGTTTTTCGTTTCCTCTTTTCTTATACCATGCTTTTCATTATTCAAACCACTGTGATTCAAACTCAACAGCGGTCGCATGTGTGTACACGCGCTAGCATCACGGCCTCCTCTCCTGCTGCCTTTTGTAGCCACATGCCGTTTTTCTGTAAAAGCGTTTATTGTGTTCTTACAATCATTAATCATTCATTACTATGTGTATCTACTATAGTACTATCTATCAAGTTTTACTGCTTATTACATTGGAAAGCGTCATAACAAATTTAGGAAGAGTTCATTCATTCTTTTTGTAGAATTTTTTCAAAATTGGTAATTGAGGAGCACCTGTCAAAAGGGCATCCTTTCCATGAGGATTACATTGATTGGACGCCCTTTTGACAGATAACTCCTCAATTACTAATGGACAAATTTCCTGGTGACGTCAAAATTGTAAATCAGTGTTACCATTGAGGCTTAGAGACTTTTTGACTCCTGTAAGAAAAACACAGAGAGCAAAGATCACTGTGTTACTAATTGCAAATAAACTACTTCTTAGTATCCAAAAGTTGGCAAAAGTTCATTTACAAGTTCTAGGAACCTTATAAATTATTAATTCTGACTTAACCAACATTCATGGTAGGGTTCTCTTCTATTTACCTGATGATCTTTGCTCCCAATGTTATTCTTATGGGAGTTTGCAAATTTCAGAGACTTGTGAACATCAGAACGGATACTTTGGCCAATTGTTGTCAGCTACATGACGTCAGAGGAAATTTTTCCATTTGTCATAAGAGTCATAAGAGTCTGTGTAAACCAGAAATGTTTACAGCAAAGCATACAGCGCAATCTGGGAATTTGCATTGACTATACATATAACAGACAGATACTCGCATTGTTAAAAAGTTGTCACTTTGCTGGATACTGACACCAGAGTGTGCTGCGTATTAATATGTTGGAGGGAAAGATGTTCTGTCTCTTTCACTCTGCTGGTTAACACGCAGCACACTCTGGTGTCAGTATCCTTGAAAGTGACAACTTTTTCAACAATGCGAGTATTTGAAGGGTGCAGGGAAAGAAGGGGGCATCCAAAGAAAACAAGATGGACAATTGGATTGTTTGCACCTCTCAGAAGAAACTGTTTCTTCATATTTTTGTTTTGTTTGGACGTTTCCCATTCTTTCCCTGTACCCTTCATTTGTTGACTATATATACTTCAAACAAGTGGAAGTATGGACTGATATTACAAGGCCTCTGCCAAGCGGTTGTTTGAAGCGGACATTGTGGTGAGAAAGAAAGGGGAAGGTTACAATAGAAGAGATTTGTATTGTTAGTTGCATAATCCATGTTACATCTAACTATGTGAGGTGCAATTTTTACAAAATAGATTTGTGCATCTGGTTGTAGATCCCAACTACATGCTACGCGTTAGGCGCTGTATTCCTTCCTTCTGCACCATATTGTCATTGACGTGTGGAATACTAATATCAGTCCATACTTCCACTTGATTGAAGTTTGTATAGTCAAAGGTATAATCAATGGAATTTGTGAAGAGATGAGGGACAACAGTTTGTACAGCCAAGATACGCTTGTGTCCATTAGTGATGGGCGATAGTCGATAGTCTCATACCATAGTCCCAATAATTTTTCCAAGGTACTATTGGGACTATCGATAGTCCCGTCCCAATAGTTTTTCCTGAAACTATTGATACTATGAATAGTTTGAATGAAACATGGATCAGGAGAAAAGTACCTGTGCTACTAGTAGGATAGATACTTTTCTCCTGATTGTTATTTTTTTGGAAAATCCTGTCAAAGAATGTATTCTAGTGTTACCAGATGATGGACGTGACTAAGAAATACTTCAAAAATTAGGCCCCCCACCTAAAAAGCACATATGTGATCAAAAGTGAACAGTGAACAATCAGCTATTTGACATTCCAGTTTCATCTCTTTCTTTCAAATAGCAGGGCTTGAATTATAACAGTTATATAACTGTTATAACCGATAACACTTAACACAATTAAATTTTCTCCATTAACTGTCATGACTGTAACCATTTTTGAGAAAATTTGATTGACAGTAACCATTATAACTGTTTCAACATTTTGGTAAAACGGTTATAACTGTTATGCCCAATTCAGGGTTGCCAGATTTTCTTGCTTGTTGGCGGATTAAGAAAATGCCTAAGAATTACAACTATAGTACACTAGAAGAGATAGTTAGCCCACTCCTTCAAAACTACCATGTAACGCGGAGCGCAAAACAAAAAGTTTGTTTTTACGCCACTTGCAGGCAATTGCAACATTAAGGTTTCAGACTTTTACATAGGCTCTCATGGAGAGTTACCCTTTACAAGCAATTTTCTCACAAAATATACATTTTGTTGAAAAATTTATGAGAAAACAAATTAAAGTACAAAAAATTTTCTCCAAGTTCACCACTGACATGTTTGTATTTTGACGCATACTTTTAGAGAAAATCGCCAATGAAGGATTATTTCCCATAAGAGCCCATGTAAAAGTCTGAAACCTATTTTTCTACAGCCCGCTCTTACCCCGCGGTAGAAGAACGCAGTACTAGCGCTAAAATAACGAAGGGTGGACAGTTTTGAATTAATGGAAAAGTGTCTCGTTTTTTGAACGAGTGGGCTAACTATCTCTTCCAGGGTACTATAATTACAACAACAAAAACGATTCGAAGACGTTGCTCATGTCAACTTTCAATGATAATTGGGCACCTCCCAAGATAGCTCTTGAGTGGCGCCACTTCAAAAATAAATGATCATGTGTGCCAGCCACGTGTTTACCAGCGCATAGCCGTTTCTAGTTTCAGGCCGGAATATTAAAGCTGGCAACGTCGCGGTGACAAAAAATACAGGGCGGAGTTTTATACACCCTATTATGAAACATTTTTGAAAAACCTGTTAATTGTTGATTTGCAAATAGTATTCAATTCCAAAAGGAAGAAGTTTATACATACATCAGAAGGGTAAACAATTCTTAATTTTTTGAGTCAGGTTTTGTGAAGATTGATCAAATACAAAGCGAGTTATTCTTAATTTAAAAAAAAAAAAGTCAGACAGAGGGCAAAGTGCAGTACATGTACCGCGCTTTGCCCTCTGTCTGACCTTTCTTTTTCTAAAACGCAAATAACTCGCTTTGTAGTTGATCAATCTTAACAAAATGTGACTTATAAAATTGAGAATCATTGGTTCTTCAAATCACATTCTCTTCATTTTTTTCAAAAACTCCACCTTATTTGTGTCAAAGAGTGTTTTTTGATGTTCTCCCATAAGAGACTGTACAAATATCAGCCCTGTGCAATGTTGTTGTGTTTCAAATATTCCGGCCTGTAACTAGAGACCGCCATGACCAGCGTCTTACTGCCCAGGGTCAGTGATGTACCATGGCCGTGTCCAGTTACAGGCCGGTAGGCTGAAAAATGACAACAGCGCAAAGGGGCTGCCGTTTACATACGCTCTTATGAGAAATAAGCAAACATTTGATTTGTTCTCAAATATGGTGCCTTTTAGAGAGAAAATGAAGAGCACGTAATTTAAAGAATGAAACTTTTCCTTTTTTTTAAGCCCTAGATCGCAGAAATTGGTTCATTAAAAAACGAGATATGATCATTTGAACATGAAAAGTCGCGATAGAGGACAAAGTGTGGTACTTTAACTTTTCACCGCACGCCAACCAAAACGTCTATCAAAGGAGGCTGATTGAGACGTTGACTAGTTTAGTCTACCGGCCTGTAACTAGAGACGGCCATGGATGTACCTAATAGAATTAGAATGTTCTAATTCAAATCTACAACCATACTGGTAGAAATCTACAACCTTATTGACAGAAAAAAAATGCAGCCAAATCTGACTATGATCCGGCCTTATTTGTAGTACCATACTTATGATTTACATTGAACTTGAATTATAATTTGGAGAAGTTCCAGCACACAAATTTCAGCGTAAGTCTCTTGCAAGGTGTCTGCAATTGGCACTTTGGCAGTTGTGTACACTGTACAGTAGCCATTGAAATATTTAAAATAAATCTGATTTTTAAATAATTCAAAAAAAAAAAAATTAAATTAACAGGAACAAAATTAGCTGGTACTTACAGTTCTACAAGTATTTTTGACGCTGATCACAATGCCGTTGGTTGTTTTTTGAGATTGACTGTGGTGATCTAGAATCAAATTCAAAAAACGACCAATGGCTTCATGATCAGCGTCAAAAATACCTCTAGAACTGTACAGGCTAATTTTGTATTTGTTCTTGTTTTAATTTTCTTTTTTTTCCTCTTTCTTGTTTAGTTGGGTAGGTATTGAAAAATTGTTGGGTAACTTTCATCTAATTTACAAAATGATTGAAGCTAGTGACAGTGAACTGTATGAAGTGCAGTATAGACATTGACTATACACGTATCAGACAAATACTCCCATTGTTGAAAAAGTTGTCACTTTGAAGGATACTGACACCAGAGTGTGCTGCGTGTTAATACGTTGGTGTAAGAGAGAGGGAAAGATGTTCTGTCTCTTTCACTCTGCTGGTTAACACGCAGCACACTCTGGTGTCAGTATCCTTCAAAGTGACAACTTTTTCAACAATGCGAGTATTTGTCCGGTACGTGTATAGTCAATGGTATAGAGCTCTTCCACCAATTATGCATGCTGCATATCCATTCCCCTGATTCTTATTGGAATGGCAGTGAAAATAAAATTGCTCTTATGTAATGTAACACCTCTATGGTTTTGATGTATGCAATCAACTCTACACATAAGAGCAATGTCATTTTCACTGCCATTACAATAAGAATCAGGGGAATTGATATGCAGCATGCATCTGTGGAAGAGCCCTATGGTTTGGAATTTCTAATAGACCAATTTGATGTGACATCACACAGGTGATAACAGTGAGTTACTGTTGGAAAAACTACCCAATGTTGCTCTTATGAGTCATGTGACTTTTATGTGACTCCAGTAAAAATATCATGGGGAGCCAAGTTCATTACAAGAATACTCAAAATTTGTGCCACAACTTTTCTCAGGAATTAGATATTCATAATCCAGAGGGTTTTCAGAATAAATTTTGCTTTCTGCCTGAATAAATTAAAGATCGTTAACCATGAAAAGTGTCAAATATGTGGAGGAGTTAGTGAAACTGTGTGGCACACCTTGTGGGAGTGCGAAAAATTTGCTGAGTTGAGGAGGAGGTTTGGAATTAATAGTGAAAGCGATCTTACTGTTGGACATGAATGTGAAAAAAGAAATGAGAATATTTTGAATTTTCTGAACGCGATAATGAAAGTCAGATACATAGTAACAATAATATTGATAATGATATGATATCAGCTTATTGCGCATACAATATAGCTGTTTATCTACAGCATTGACTATACACGTACCAGACAAATACTCGCATTGTTTAAAAAAGTTGTCACTTTGAAGGATACTGACACCACAGTGTGCTGCGCGTAAGAGCTCTCGTACAATGCGTCAAACATTTCATGCAACATACGCACACAACAACAAACTTGTTTGTTATATTTCGATATGTTTTGCGATATATAGGCTACTCAAGGGACAGAACATCTTTCCCTCTCTCTTACACCAATGTATCAACACGCAGCACACTCTGGTGTCAGTATCCTTCAAAGTGACAACTTTTTTAACAAAGTGTGTACTATTTTGGTAGGTGTATAGTCAATGCCTACAGTTATTGTTTACACTGCGTAACAATTTAGAACTTTTTGAAAATTACTTGAATAAGAAATAAGAATAGATGATTCTTGAAGCATCTATCATACCTAATTCAATGCCGTTTACCGTTTTTCAATAGCACGTCTAGATTTCTTTTAATCCTCATCTTCACTAGACCAATTTTCCACTACGTCACATGTGATCAAAATCGCAAAATAATTGGAAAGCTTGTTAGCTGCGGGTCCTTCATTCTGTGTTTACATTTTTTTTACATGTAATTTCCCATGAGCAAAAATAACATTTCAGAGACTGATCGATTTTTCAGAACTAAAGCATAAATAAGGAATTGTGGCTTATAAAATCAAAAGTGCTAGCCCTCTAGATCATCAAACAAGAACTCTCATACCTTATTTGTGCTCTAGTTCTGAATAATCCATCAGTCTCTGAAACGTTATTTTTGCTTATGGGAAATTACATGTGAAATTTAATGTAAACACAGAATGAAGGACCCGCAGGTAACAAGCTTTCCGACTATTTTGCGATTATCAATGGCTATTGATAGTTGGTGACGTAGGTGGAAAATCAGCCTCTTGCAATGAATCGCCGTGCATCGTCACGACACATAACGCTGGTTCTTGTGCTGTGATACTGCTATCTATCATTGATTGAAGCGCGGGAACCTGTGTTACGTTTTGCCAGGACGCACGGCGATTTATTGCAAGTAAAGATGACGATTACAAGAAATCTAGACGTGCTATTGAAAAACGACAAACGGCATTGAATTAGGTATGAAAAATACTTCAAGAATCAACTATTCTTATTCAAGTAATTTTTTATGTGTTACGCAGTGTTATTCATTATTGGTAAATCACTACTTGAGTCTTGCAGCATCAGTGGCTTAGACCATTAAGAGAGATAGACCGCCAATGTTTACAAAATGCTGTGACCATCATCCCATACCCAATACATGGGAACAGCTGATCATAAGGGGAATTTTCCCATAAGCGCGCGTGTATTTGATGTTGGCCACACTCTGTAACAAGGGCTCTTATGAAGCGCTAGCCGTCTATCTCTTTGAATGGTCTAAGATCAGTGGGTAGTTTTCTTTTCAATCGGACCAATGGTGGATATTCTAGGAGTTGCAAAGGAAGGCTGTTGGTGTGCTTATGTAGACGTTTCTCAAACAAAATTGCCAGCTTTTTAACGACTTCTTTGACAGTGGATATAACTTATTCAGATCTTCTTGGAGGCAATCATTTCTTGTGGTCATAATCCAAGCCTAGGGCTTGTAACCGTTATGATTATAACGGTCAACAGTCGCGGTCACAGGACCGTCTAGAAGCTCAAACAGTTATTGGTTAAAACAGTCAAAAGTTAAAACGGTCAAACGGTCATAACAGTTATGACCGTTATGATTTTTCATTTTGGTCTAACATAGTTATAACAGTTATGACCGTTATGATTTTTTTTTTTTTTTTTTTTTTGGGAGAAACAAACTTTTTGTTGGACAATAAAAGGTTGCTGTATCTCGCAGTACCTACTTAGACCAGTTTGGTCATATGGAGCACCAATCTGGGGCTGCACGGCCCAGCAGATAGCATAGCAATCTGCTTATCCTAGGAAGGTTGCAAAACCGCATACTACAAAAAATCTAAAATAACCATCAACTGGAGCGCCTTGGATTATGACTATGAGAAATAATTGCTTCCAAGAAGATCTGAATGAGTTATATCCACTGTCAAAGAAGTCGTTAGAAAGCTGGCAATTTTGTATAGAAGGGTCTACTTGCAACTCTCCTAGAAAATCCACCATTAGTCCGATTGAAACGGAAACTACAATGCTGGAAGCCTAATGTAGTGATTTACCAATAATGAATAATCAATAACTGTAGGTAGGTAATGAACAGATAAAGCTGATATCATATCAATATTATCGTTACTCTATATCTGAAAGAGCGCCTATTAAAAAAAATAAGAAGGAGATCATGCCATATGTAGGTACGTACATTTTGAAATTAGAAATTGGAAACCATACTGAACTTCATACAGTTCACTGTCACTAGCTTCAATCATTTTGTAAATTAGATGAAAGTTACCCAACAATATTTCAATACCTACCCAACTAAACAAAAAAGAGAGAGAAAAAAAAGGAACTTAAAACAAGAACAAATACAAAATTAGCCTGTACAGTTCCAGAGGTATTTTTGACGCTGATCACAAAGCCGTTAGTCGTTTTTTGAAATTGATTCAGGGTTGCAAAAAAAACGGTTTAAAAAAAAAAAAACAAAAAACACGTCTTTTCTTGTTTAAAACAGATTTTATGTTTAAAACATGTTTTGAAATATGGTTTTTATTCTCCAGTTTAAAACACATTTTAAACGTTTTCAACATCGTTTAAAATGTGGTTTAAAACAACCTTTGATTTTTTTCCCCCAACTTGATCAACCCTGGAAGAATCAGGGTTGCGAAAAAAAATGTTTTTTAAAAAAACAAAAAACAAACAACACCTTTTTTTTTGTTTAAAACATTTCAGTCATTTCCTGTTTTGCATTGATTATAAATTATAATATTGAATAAATTTGTTTTTTTTTTTTTTTCAAGTAAATGTCTCGATAACCATAATTTGAAAATTTAGTAACCATATTTTCAGAGATAGGAAAAAATAACAAAGCTTTTAATGTTTTAAATGGGATTAAAAAGAACAGTTTTTAAACTAAAAAAAAACAGCGTTTTAAACATATTCCCGTTTAAAACAATATTTTGTTTTTTTCGTGTGTTTTAAACGTGTTTAAAACATGTTTTAAACACCGCCTGTTTGGAACATCGCAACCCTGAATTGATTCTAGATAACTACAGTCAATTTCAAAAAACACCCAACGGCATCGTGATCAGCGTCAAAAATACTTGTAGAACTGTAAGTACCAGCTAATTTTGTTCGTATTAATTTAATTTTTTTTTTTTTGAATTATTTAAAAATCAGATTTATTTTAAATATTTCAATGGCTACTGTACAGTGTACACAACTGCCAAAGTGCCAACTGCAAACACCTTGCAAGAGACTTACGCTGAAATTTGTGTGCTGGAACTTCTCCAAATTATAATTCAAGTTCAATGTAAATCATAAGTACGGTACTACAAATAAGGCCGGATCATAGTCAGATTTGGCTGCATTTGTTTTCTGTCAATAAGGTTGTAGATTTCTACCAGTATGGTTGTAGATTTGAATTAGAACATTCTAATTCTATTAGAAACATCACTGACCCTGGGCAGTGAGACGCTGGTAAACACGTGGCTGGTACACATGATCATTTATTTTTGAAGTGGCGCCTCTCGAGGGCTCTCTCGGGAGGTGCCCCATTCGATATGCCATGTTCTAATACAGGTCAGATCAACAGAAAGAAGGATTTACATTAGGGTGAAGGCGAAAAAGCGATTTTAAAGTGTATTTTTGTGTAAACACAAAACTTCCAAAAAAAAAATAGGGTAATTATGTGTATGTTCAATCAAATACCTGAACTCTTTGACTGTCTTGAGTAATGGATAAAATGGTCAGAAATAGGTTCATTTTGTCTGCGAATTGATTGTTCTAATTGATTAAAATGAAATTGAATTTTCCAGTAAATTGTATGCCATCACCTTTTCATTATGCAGGAAATTTGCGCTCCTGCACAGCATTCTAAACTTTTCTGGGTGGAGTTATGAACTACCCTGTTTGCTCACCAGAATGTTTAAAAACGTTGGACGGGGCAGCGTCACATCATCTCTTCCAAGCATCTTCAACAGTGAGATTGAGCGCGTAGTTTGAAATAGACCACAGAATACATCTGACAAATTTTCACCCATATCCAAGTTAACATATGAGAAGGGTTCTGGTAGAAGAGCATCTGCCCCATTAGAAAAATATGATGCGGACGCCCTTCTGCCAGATACGTCCTAATAAACAAGCATAGATGATCAAAAATTCCCCACCACTTATTATTGTGTATCTTTTGTTGAATCCAACTATTATTCTAATGAATCATTTGCTTTTTCACAGGAGAAATATAAATCAAAATAATGAAGATACTCAATTCAAAAAACTATTGACTGTAACAATCCATAATGCACAACTTCCACAAGTGGTCTAATAAATCTACACGTCCAATAAAAACCTATAATAAAAATATATAATGAGGAAAGAAAATTTTTGTTCTCTTAAGATTAAACAGTTAACATTACTTCAAAATTTCAAATTCACAAACCTTAATCTCTTTTGACTGAAAAAAACAAGTTTGGATTTTCTTCATTGTATGGCTAGGATAATTCAACTGACATGGAATATAGAACAAAAATATAGAAGAATGATCTATAATCATTATTGGTAATATGAAAATTGCGAATAAAGAAATATTTTCCAATTAATCACGTTTACGTCATATTGTATTCACAGTGCTTTATTCAATGCAAAACATCAACAATACATAATAGGAGAATGAAATCGATCTGTAAACAATTTTCTTACATGTCCACGGGCAAAAAAATTTACTCCAGAAATTGTTGAATACTACAAGAACACACCATTTTATAATGACAACCTCGTATTATCAAATATTTTAATCTAGGTACGTTTCAATGACTAAAAATCCAATTTTGGTTCCTTACAAAAGATTTGTTTTTAAAATACCCAAAGTTTTCTAGAATATTTATCTAGAAAAAAATTGTTCAATATTAACATCACACGGTTGATAGTTTACAATAATATTATTTATATTTTAAAGTTGGAGTGAATGACTCCATTATTCAAGTAATACGTATTTATATAGACACTAGTGAGTTAACAATCAAACATAAAATTACTCATCCGAATGAAATTCGAATAAAACTAAGATCACATTTTCAAATTCCTTTCCCGAGAAAAATCTTTAGTTTCTGATGAAAATAATAGCGAATAAAATGAATTATAAATCTATTTTCATTCACTCAAGAATTTCTTAGAACAGCTAACACTACAATAATAGTCACAAAATCACCAATATGAACAATCCCAACAAAACAAGTTCTAAGACATATCCTTTAAATGACTTCAGTGACAATTTGCCCTCCATGAATTTTTCCAAACTAAGAGACCAAACAAACTTGGTACTCTACTAAACGTATGATACTGAAAAATGTAGGCAATATAAATTGCTAGTTCGTTGGCTCTGAGTTTAAATTAGCGGATACAATCATTGACTGGATGACTTTCAAATTTCATGTAGGAGATAGCCAAATCCCTCAGGGTAATTTACTTCGCGTTTCTCTGTGGTATTGATGGTGCGGTTGATGAGACGTTTCGCTTTTTTCGAACTGATTGACATCTGCAGTACCATCATTTGTCCACAGCGTATGAAAATCCACACCCCTGAGAAGTATCAATGAAACATTTTTAGTATTTCTTTTTATCAGGTAAAATTCCAACAACTTGTTGTTCAGTTGAACCTACCAAGATGGAATTTTAGCAATTGAGATACCCAATGCTGTGATGGGAATTAAGTTCGTGATTATAATTTTTTCAATGTTCTTAATATCAGGGAAGAGAGTAGAAATTTGTTCCAATCCTTCAACACTTGTTATCTTCGATGAGTCCAATTTGTTCCATCGGCTTTTACGCTGCAGCAATTTTTCCTTTAATAGCTCATTTTGACGAAGCTCGCGGATTCTCTGAACATCCCATCTTCAACAAAAATTTAATTTCTTGCATATGGACAGATTCGAGTTGAGCAACAAATGAAGTGATTTTTATCTACTTTTCTAGTACAGTAATTTGTTCTTAAGAAATAAAAATTACTTTTTTCTTTTTTTTTCTCCGATTTCAAATCGCAAATGCCTGTCCTTTGCCGACTCAAGAGTTACATCTTCAAAGTTATCTTTCAAGACATTGGAGGGGTTCGTGTTATCTCGTTCAATTACGCCATAAGACGGGACCTCGAATGAAAAATTCAATATGAATCAATAATTATAGTATTGAATGATTTTATTAGATCAGACCTAGCACTCACCTCTAGCGAAGTAGGAGTATAAGTAATAGGAGAGTCAATATCATTGCGGACAGCCATGTAGAATGGTTCATGGGTTGTTATAATAGGAAATTTTAATCGTTTTTTCTGTACGATTGAAGCTGAAATTAGAGTAATACGGTGATAACAAAAGAAGACATTTTCACATTCTCAATTGAATAATTCTAAGATTCGGATACGGCGAGTAAATGAGAGTCTTTCTCCCCTTGTCCTGAGAAAAACATAATTATTGTTAATCAACTTCCACCCAGCAAAGAACAAGAGACGGACATCATGGCGCCAGTTTGAGAGTCTTACAATATAAGGATGCAACACGCAACGTGCAACTCGCAACATCCAACAAAAAGCTTGGAAAAAATCAACAATCCATCAAATCGTTTTGTTTCGGTTGCAAGTTGCGTGCTTGTCGCGTGTCGCAAAGAAAATGTCTAGGGTTAACAATAATAATATGCTGAAGAGGAAAAGAAAGATGTTTCGGAAAAATAGAAATTAAAAGACGTAAGATGAATAAAATTCAGCCAACGGGAACAAACACTCTGGGAAATTTAGGAACTTTGACGGGAATAAAATAATGTTGAAAGTACCAGAGATACGAATGGTCCTCCTCCTCACCTCATTCACTACTGAAGACTAAAGAGAGACCGCTAGAATTTGACTTGAAAGAAGAAACAACCACGTTATCAAACAATAACTTCAGCTAAAATGAAAGAAACTTAAGATAGGAGTATGAAAAAATCAGATTATTAGTGTGCGTTGTGGCAATCATTATATTCATACACAAAATTTCGTCTCAGTCATCAAATCCTAACTCAAACTTGGTTACTTCATTTCGTTTCTTTTCATTCCTGATGTCAATTGATTTGAAATAATTATGAAAGATTGAAGTAATTGCACCAAGTTCGGTTCTCAAAACATATTCTTTCAAAACCATCACATAAATGAATCATGACGAAGCTGCTTGAGTTTTTTTTATCTATGATATGCAACTTACTATCTTCCACATCAGGATCGTCATAATTCCCGGGAATGACCTCTTTTGCAGGTTTACCATTGAAGGCCGTCTTAAGAAACAATACTGCGTTTTCTAGCTTCAATTTTTCATCCACAGCTTGAGCGCTATTTCTTTTCAGTTCATCCATAGTTGAGAAAGAACTACAGCGCTTTGCCTCAACAAATCGAACCATTTTGCTGCATTTACGATATTCTTGACCTGAATCAGGAACTTTTTGTTGGAAACGAATGCGAAAACTCGCAGTCTGGTTTCCATCCACATCTGAGTTTTGAATTGTGTTACCTGAGTATCGAGGTATTCAAATAATAACATTCCTTTACACACAAATGAAAACGTGAGTTGAGTGACTTACCAAAATCAGATTCGTTGTAACGATTAATTTCATACTTATGATCGGAGTTATCAAGAAAGTGTTCACTTCTTTTGTTGTATATATTCACATTAGAATCTGGATAAGCACATCTCTTTTTTATCCTACGACTACACTGATTTAAATTCAAACGTCTATTCATACGCTCAATCCTGGCAATTAGCTAATCAGAAAAAGAGATTCAGACCGTCATAATCAAAGCATTGATACTTTTTCATTCATAAAATACTTACCAATTCATTCTGTTTTCTCAGCTTCGAAATCTCCTGATTCTGCAACTCAAGTGATTTAGCTTGCTCTTCTATAATATTCAAGTGACAAGAATTCAAAATAGATCTCGCCGCAATCATGATATTTGAATTAGTTTCAGATTCTCCAATGCTACTGGCGTACAAATGATCAAATTCTGGAAACGGGATCGTACCGATAGTCATATTATCTTCTGGAACCACTGAGTCAGCAGGCTCGCTCTTCAACTTGTTCAAAAACAACAATTCTTGCGTAGGACACTTCTCAATTTTGATTTCTCTATGACCATTGCAAACCATACTGTTATCTGTCATAGTACATTCCTCTAGCTGAGTTACTAGATTTATCAAGAAGATGGTGAAGTTGCTTCAATCTTCTGCACTCATAACTTCTTTCAAAGCAAAGTCACCCCATCCGCAAACAGAAGTCAAATAAGTGACGTTTTTAAAAAATTTACAATATTCTGAGTGTGCCCAACGTATCCAAACGATGTGAAGTAGTGCGTTCAAACAGCCATCAGGATTCAGCGAATAACTGAACGTAAAGAAGCCAGGATCGATAGCGGAATTGCAAAACAAAAATTAAATTTTAAATTTGAAGGTTAAAAAAAGTATTTCCGCCTAACAATTTCCAGTCATTTTAAAGAACCGCAAAAAGAAGCAGCCAAGAACAATATTTTCATCAATTTTTTTGCCAATAATAACTCCTTCTTTGGCTACAAAAAACAGGAAAGTGCTAGCCTAGTGCACTCGAAATTAGAGGGCGCAAAATTGATAAAATAGCATTGTCGGCGAAGCACTAAGAACTTAAGAAGGAGGGGTCTCGTGGTATTGGTAGAGCAGCCGTATTGATGCCAGGATTTGATGCAAAGCGGTTATCAAATTTGCGAACGCTATTCGAACCGGACAGCGCTAGCATCTTCGACCATCTATTTTATATGGTCGAAGGCTGCCATCACGGAGGTCATGGGAGGACGGTATTAGGCTTTCACACTTTTGGTTTGTTTACATGTTTCTTATCTCGGCATGAGTGAACCGTGATCAGAGTTGGTATTTCTGAATTATTATTTCACGTTTGGAAGGAAGAATAACCACAGAAATGCGGAAGAATAACGTTTTTTACACAAAAAATTATTCTCTCACATTTCTGCGGTCATTCTTCCTTCCAAACGTGAAATAATAATTCAGAAATACCAACTCTGATCACGGTTCACTCATGCCGAGATAAGAAACATGTAAACAAACCAAAAGTGTGAAAGCCTAATGGAGAGGTATGGAGAGGGATCAGGTAAGTAAACCGACTCGCAATCCAACCGACCCAAGAGCTAACCGACTAAAAACAAACTGACACAAAAGTAAACAGACTCATTTTAAACCGACACGAAATTAAACCGACTCGGTTTTAAACCGACACAAAAACAAACCGACTACCATTCTATCCGACAATGTTTCTGTCCGACACTTGCAAAATAACCGACAGCCGTTTTAACCGACTCAAAATCAAACCCACAACAAAACAAACCGACACGAAAGCAAACAGACTCATTTCAAACCAACCTGAAATCAAACCGACTCGTTTTTAAACCGACAAAACAATACTGGTGGCGCTCTCTATGAACGTGAGCACGTATGCATTTTGTGGGTGCTGTTTGAGGGAATAGCCCAGTTTTCTGTGACGTCAATCAGCGGATAAACGCTAGCAGGCTTTGAGTTGCTTAAGAGCTTTGCTCCAGCTGGCATGTTGACTCTCATAAGAATAACACAGTGAGCTGAGATCAACGTGTTCCTAATTAAAAATAAGGAATTTCTTAGATACTACAAGTTGATGAACAGACGCTAAGAACATAATAGATTTTAAATATATATTTCTGATTTCTTATTTATTTCTAATTTTGAATTATTTATGTAATGATCTTTGCTCCCAATGTTATTCATATGGGAGTCAACAAGTCAGTTGGAGCAACGTTGGGTAGTTTTGCTACAGTTATTTGATAGAAACCTCATCTGTTTGCAATATCTCGCGATACTATCGCGATACTATCGAATGAGTATCGATATGTGATGTCATAGGAAAACAGTCCTATTATTGAAAGTGCATAGGACGGTAGGACCTCACTGTATGTCAGTGCAACCAAGGAATGGGAACCTGATACAAGTTTTGTTCATCTTCAAGTTGGATCACGAGAAACGGGGTTCAACCTTTGTGATGGAATGTAAATAGGCGTGATATTCTCCAGATCTTAACCTCCGCTTTGCGTGAAAATGAGAATCGGCTTATCAATGATGACCGGAGTACCAGCAGCTCATAGGTTTTGACTTTTGCGGTAGGAGCTACAATAGGGCCTGCTGCAATGGTCGACTGGTCGCAATTAAATTAATTTTGAGCTTTATTATACCGTGATTTTGAGCATGTGATGTCACGGGGATTTTACAAAAATAAAATTCCACGGTTCTGCAGAATTAATTTTATCTAGAAACCAACGTTTTAGAATTAATTACTTGTACAGTTACGGAATGACTGTAAATGAATGAAGTGGATACTTCTGGTTTGAAAACTCGATTTCTTTCAATTGAAATTCACGTGAAGGGTTCTTTTGATTGATCATTAAATCATTTTAATTGTAATCAAAATTGTCCGCAATGAAGTAAGAACAAAAATTGTCAACAATAACGGTGCTAGAATGACTAAGGTTTAGTATCGCTAAATGGTGCGAACGTAAATTACCTTATAAAATTTCCAAGTTGTATAATTGTGTTTCATGTATTTTTCATTGGTAAGGAGCACAATTTTTTCCTCAATTTTTGTTGTTCTCTTTCTCATCTAAACTCACTTGTCAACTTTTGCAGCTCATAGTTGTCAGTCGCGGTTTGTTGCCATTCCTTTAATAAGGTCATACCTAGCCTCATATTTATTGAATTATGATGTATATTATGTAGGTCAGAACTCAGAACTCAAAATTTTTTCAAGACTCTAGATGAATTTCTATTCTTTCTATCATAATTTCCCTTATTATATGAAATTTTCCAGGGGAAGGACGAGATCGAGGCCTTGGCTTCTCTAACAAAATCCGATGCGGGATGGAGAAAATTTGTTTTATGGGAAACAGGAGAAGAATTTGGCAGGAAATTTGACTGTCGAGCTTCATGTAAAACATAATGGACGCACTTAGAATGACTTTCAATCTATGAATCATGGAGAGGGACTTGGGGAATTTCGACCTTTACCTAATTATCAAAGTCTTTTTTTTTTTTTTTTTTTTTTTTTTTTCTATTCTTTCATCACATTTTTCTTTCAAATCAGTGAGCTACTAAGAGTCTTCATCAGGACTGTACGCACGGCAATATCATCGATCTTAGATACAGGAGAGAGAATTTGATTGTTAGAGGATTTAAAAGATGTTGAGGGCAGATGGAGAGTCGTCCAATGGTGTTTCCAAGTCATTGTGACTAAGGAGTTGCAGGGTGAGGCTAATTTGCGGAAAGAAGAGATATGTTTTTTGATTGGGGGGGGGGGGGGTGTATCAGAATTGCAATGAGAGTATCAAAGAGGCATTATGACAAGTGATGAGATAGGTGAGTGTGAGTCTAGAATGACTGATTCTGAGGCTAGTTATGATGATTTCTTTTCTGCAAGTGGATTGATTGAAGGAGTCTCATCAGGATGGGAATATTTTTATTTTGGAATAGCCTGTTTGAAGGGGATTTTTGATGAGACTAATGAATGAATCAGGCATGAATGATGTATTTGGAGAGGTGGCTATTGAGTGATTGGTTGATTTTTTTGTTTCTCAAGACGCTCTCCGTTGTACAAAGCAAAACTGACGTATCATGCAGAACATCAATCACCGAGACAAAGTCTTTAAAGTCTTCCGCTTAATTTGTTGTGAGTGTGTTAGTAACCGAGCCTCGTAATCGCGCACCACTACTACCACAGTGGAATGTATATATAGGTCAATTTTTTTGACGTACATGCATCATGATGTGCCGTATCTGAGAATTGAGAATTTGTTGAAATTATTACTATTATTGAATTGTAAATTGAAAACTACTCTTAGAGAACAACTATTTAATTTTCTTTCGAAAATATGTTCAAACTTGTTTTGATACTCGTCATGATCATTATTTTGACTTTAACCTACGTCAATTTATTTTTGTGTGGCCAGGAACGCAGATGAAGAAAATTAAAATAGAGTTGATTTATAGAAGAGAGGGACTAGAACGTAAATTTAACAGCTTATTTGTGGATAAAAAGAAGAGCGGCTGAGGACACGATGCTAGAGAATCAGTTATGATCAAGAATGAATTAGATGGGCGAGAGGTGGTGAGAATATGTGAGTCTCATAGGGAAAACGATTCATAGAATAAATTTGAGTACTGCTGACGTATACCGGTATAAGACTATTTACTCGTGGTATAACCAAGCATTTTCATCAATATTTTATTGTGTACACCTATTGACATGTTTCATGTCTTTGCTTTGACCCCTGCCCTGATTTCAAAATGTGCGTGCGTCCGTCCGCGCAAATGACCTTGAAACTTGAAAAATTTTGAAATCCTGATCCCTACCCTGATTTTAAAATTTGCGTGCGTTTGTCCGTCCGGCCAATACTCTTATGTACTAGACCTATAGTAAGGTAAAGTCTTCATTATACTAGGCCTAATATACATATACCAGTTTTTATACTAGGATTATAATAGTTTTGAATTAGACTTACTAAACCAAGGAGGGAGCAAACAAGCGGAGGGTGAGTCCCAAAAAGCTATTAGCTTGAAATTATACCAGGCGTTGCTTCACAATGCGATTCTGTATCTTCACGCTCACTTTCCCATAACAGCGCGTACGCTTTGTGGCTGCGGATCATATTTTTTGGATATTTTTCCTTATGTTTTTAACATAAAAACAACCAAGTATGGAAATATTTTTGGACTTGCAATATTTTTGTTGATCAAAACATCTCAAAAAATATTCTAAGTCTAAAAATATTTTTATACTTTTTTGTTTTTCTGATGATTCCAGATGTTTTTATCCTAAAAACAACCAAGTATGAAAATATTTTTGGACTTAGAATATTTTTCAAGATGTCTTGATTGGAAAAACGACTAAATTTGGAATATTTTTGGACTTAGAATATTTTTCAAGATCTTTTTATCATAAAAACAACCAAGTATAAAAATATTTTCGGACTTGGAATATTTTTCGAGATGTTTTCATCATAAAAACAACCAAGTATGGAAATATTTTCGGACTTAGAATATTTTTCAAGATGTCTTGATTGGAAAAATGACTAAGTTTGGAATATTTTCAGACTTAGAATATTTTTGAAGATCTTCTTATCATAAAAACAACCAAGTATCAAAATATTTTTGGACTCTGTTTTGATCAACAAAAATATTCCAAGTCCAAAAATATTTCCATACTTGGTTGTTTTTATGATAAAAACATATGGAAAAATATCCAAAAAATATGATCCGCAGCCACAAACCGCAGCTAACAAGCTTTCCGACTATTTTGCTCCCTATTGATAGTTGGTGACGTAGGTGGAAAACATGGTACATTATAGAGGTATAGACAAATTACCTGGTGACGTCAAAATTGTAAATCAGTGTTATCATTGTGGCTTAGAGACTTTTTGACTCCCATAAGAAAAGCACAGAGAGCAAAGATCACTGTGTTACTAATTGTGAAATGTGAATAAACCATTTCTTAGTATCCAAAAGTTCATTTACAAGTTCTAGGAACCTTATAAATTATTAATTCTGACTATAACCAACATTCATAGTAGGGTTCTCTTTTATTTACCTAATGATCTTTGCTCCCTATGTTACTCTTACAGGAGTTCACATATTTTGGAGGCTTGTAAACCTATGTCCAACTTACACAGTATTTCAAAATCAATTGTGAGATACGCGGTTTTCTAGAATTTTGAAACGTTAATAGAAACGGTACAGTGCATTTCCGACTTACGGGGTTTCCATATTCAGATTCCTCATTTTTTTTACATCAAGAAACTACTTAAACCCCATTTTTTAGAGCTTGGAATTTAACAGTTATTTAACTGTTATAACCGTGACCAAAAAAAAAGTATTGATCTTGACTGATTGACTGATAACCGTTTCAAAAAATGATTGATAGTTTGTTACAGTTATAACCAATATTTTATAACTCTCAAAGGGTCATAACAGTTATTCTGACCAAAATAATAACGGTCAAACCACGGCCTACTTCATACAAGGCTGTAATGCAGCAATGTCACAACGTCGCACTCAAAAAGATGTGGATACAGATTTACACGTAGGCTTATGGGAGAAAACAAGAATTTTGATTTGTACGCAAATAAAACGGTGTTTTTGGAAAAAATGTAGAGAATATAATTTGAAGAGCAAACAATTTTCTATTTTTTTAAGCCCTACTTTAGTGAAATTGGTGCAGTACAAGAGAAATTATCATTGTTTTAAGATTAAAAATTGGATAGGGGACAAAGTGCGGTACAGTTTCACTGTTGTTGCACCGCACCAATGAATGTGAACCGTTCTGTGAACCGCCCCGAAACAAAACTGATAACAATCCACATGCGCGCTGTTGTCATTTTCCACATTACGGCCTTGTATGAAGTAGGCCGTGGTCAAACTCGCAACACCAAGCCAAAACAGCAACAATCAGTGTGCTGCAGTCAGCCAAAAGCCAAAAGCTGAAAGCCGAATTCAGTCAAATTTTTACTGATAAGACAGAAGCTAAAAGCCAACTTTAAGCGCACCTTTGGAATTCAAAAGCCAAATTCAGCCAAATTTTTTTGGCTAGCTAGCTTTAGGCTCTTCTGAGTTCTGAGAAGTTTGTTCAAAATCATGTTTTTTTACTAAGAAAATATTTTAAAAATTTTCAACTTCAATTTCTTCTTGACTTCTCAAGTTCTTGTTGTATCTCTAACAGAGAACCTTTTCTCCTGATTGTGTCAGATTTTCCCATCAATTGAAAAGCCAAAAGCCAGCCGAAAGCCAGCCAAATTTTTTTTGAACCAGCACAGGCCAAAGCCAAAGCTATATTTTTCAAGGTCAAAAGTTTAAGCCGAAAGCTAAAGCTGAATCTTTCAGCTGCAGCACACTGGCAACAATGTTTTGCAAAAAAGGCTCAATTCAGATTCAGCGCAAGACATACTTTTCAGCAGATTCATTTTTTGTAGTTCAGTAGTTATGAGTTGTGACCAAGGGTGGTAAGTTCAGTTTAAGTTTAAGTTTGAGTTGTAATTCAGTCGAAAAATGATCGACTTATTTCAAATTAAGTCAGCCAGTCGTAAGTCGAACGTATTTTTAAATGGTTTAATTCAGTCAGTTGTAAGTCGAGGCAAAGTTGATACCATTGTTAGTTCTAAGTCATTAAGTCGATAAATGATTAACTTACCACTTACAAATTGAAGCTCCGGAGCAGAATAAAACGGCTCTGGAGCGGAATGAAACAACTCTGGAGCAAAATTGAGCGGTTCAGTTTCAAGTTGTAGGTCAGTTGTAAATTATTTATATTAGTTCAAGTTTTAAGTCAGTCAGTCAGTTGAAAAATCTGATACAGTCAGTCAGTTGTTTTTAAGTCAGTCAAAAAATTTGAGTGTCAAATCAGTCAGTCAGTTGTATAGCTTGACTTAAACTGAACTTAACACCCTTGGTTGTGACTGGAAACCAGAACAACAAGCCGTAGTTAGGCATGAATCAATCAGCAAAAAGAGTTTATCTACACTAAACAAGATGGACACAACCAAGAGATCCTTGTTTTGCTGGTTGATTTGTAACCAAGTACAACCCTTTTATCTTTTGTCATATTGCAGGTCACAAATTAATGATTACACACTGATGTAAACAAAACTTCTCTGCAGTAAGCTAGCGTAGTGCGCGGCACTGCAGGGTTTACCACAGGTAGTTCATCCGTATATGTTTGTGTTTTGACAAGATGAAATGAAACTGCAAAAAATAAGATGGGGGTGGGGCGCATCAGTGAGTAAAATATAGTTGCAAAAAAGAAATTGTATAGGGAAAACAAAGTCATTTTCCATTGTTAACGAGTGATGGAAATTGGAAAAATACCGGGAATTATAAAATAAACAGAAAAATACTGAACATAGAAAAAGAAAAATTACAAACAGGAGAAAATGGTAAAAAAAAGCGCTGCAGCAAATGCTTCTTTTTTCCCCCTTCTTTCTTCTAACTTTCAATCTTTTACCCTGACCAAAATTTTTCTCTCATAACAGTTATAACCGTTATTTTCACCAAGTTTTGACCGTTTGACCATTATGACCAATAACTGTTTGACATGAAAATCTGTGAGAGTTATTTGAGATTTAACCAAAAAAAAAAAAAAAAAACTCTCAAAAGCCCTACCATTTTTGAAAAATCTCGACTTACGTGGTTTCCATTTTACAAGGTGGATGTTTAAAACACACCTTCAACTATGTACATCACAACATCACAACCCCGTCGATACCGCCACCCCCACAGTATATCAATATTGCGTTGAAAATCAAACACGAGAACACAACCGCAAACTCATTTACATTCAAACGCAAAAAGTACTTTTCTCCATGCAGTAAGACAATTGAGTACATCGCAATGATCGTACATTGAAACTCAAAATCGCAAGGTCGGTGAACAAAAATCACACTGAACAAAAAAAAAAAACATAGCGATTGCAAGTCTGCCATACAAAGCGAAATTGACATATCTACAAAATAACGATCAGGAGAAATGGACTTCTCGTTGCATAACGCTTGAATGACGTAGTGTATTTTAGCCTGCAGGCGTGGATAATTATTTTCTCGGAAATCATTCTAGTCAATGCTAACTTCAAATTTTTGAAATTTTCTCATTTAAACTGAAGAGAAGATTTTTTCCATCTGTTGATTTACGCTATTATTGTTGATAACAAACGTGATAACGCTTCAATCAGTTGTAAACAAGGGAGATACGTCAAACATTTTGACGTAAATGCAAGCCCAGGGAAAACTGAAGAAGGAGTCAAAAATTGAAAAACTGACGTCAGTTAATGAACTTCTTATTGAAAAATAGTGCGATCACGAGAAAAGATATTCGAAGATATGGTCTTGTCAAAAAGTTAGAATTTTCTCCTGATCGTTATTTTGTAGATACGTCAATTTCGCTTTGTACGGCAGAAGTGGTTTGTGACTCGGTCCCGAGCACAAACCTAATAACACACAACAGCACAAACCTCTTGCTGCCTGCTACGGGCTGCTTGTTTTTCCTCCCAAACAAGAAATAAAAATTCAGAAATACAAACTCTGATCACGTTTCACTCATGCCAAGATAAGAAACATGTAAACAAACCTAAAGTGTGAAAGCCTAGGCGCTATAGGGGTTATAGCGCCTTACCACGGCCATGGCCTTACTAATAGCACCTCCACTATTGCAACAGAGGACCGAGTGAGCGCACCCCGGCACCAAGCAACCGATACCGCGTTTGAAGGTTTGTTTACAAGTTGGGCTTTATCATGATATAGGACGCACGGTATAAGATAAGAGGTAAAGAGAAATTGTGTCCGCAGTCTTGAAGTTGTACACACAGACTTCCACTAGGTTTGTAGTGAACACTCGGGCTGTTTCAAAGTTCTTTCCACACCCCACCTGCGCCAAGAGGTCATAGTTGGTACCATAGTATTGATGAAGTTTCCGAGGATTATAAAAATTCCAAGAATTTACTTAGAAGGATAATTCTTTCAAAATTTTATAGACTAGATTAGATGGTATTTTTACACCGAGTATCAAATGCATCGACTGATTCCCAATCCTGTCATAATTTTCTGAAAGTAGCGGCGTTCCCATAAGACTCTGTAGGTACATTACCCATCCCTTCTGACTGCACAAGCGCTGCACTTGGAATGTACAGAACACTTCAAAATCACAGACAGCGTTTACCACAGCAATAATACATTTGTGACACTACCTCTTCATCTTATACCGTGATAGGACGTCATCAATAAACCTCAGGGTAGAACAAATAGGATGGTGAAGGAACCCAGGGAATTTTTTGCTCTAGGTTCAATAGTTCCAATAGAACAAATAGACCTATTATTTCATAGGGTTCCTAGAACTTCTTTTCTTTTTTTTTTTGGCGGGAGGCCCGCCATCCGTTTAGTTACTGGGGGTCATCAGAGAAATTTGGTTCGCTTACGCGTAACGCGGGGGGGGGGCTAACGCTTTTTGGTACAAAACGTTGAAAAGCGTTAGGGGTCATATAGGGACTTTTTTGGGACAAAACGTCAAAAAGCATTGGGGGTCATATAGGGACTTGGAAAAATTTTGAGCTCTTTTATACATCAGTATAGAGCTCTTCTATACCCCTTTATTAGCAGGTAAGTATATGGACTTGAAAAAATTTGGAGCTCTTCTATACTCATCTTGTACACCTCTATGAGTTAGTATAGAGAGAGTGAGAGACTTGAAGAATTTGAAGCTTTTCTATATCCTTAGAAAATTTTGAGCTTTTTTATACGATTTGGAAAACTTTTTGTTCTTCCATTTGGTTAGGAGGTTGTCCCTTTAAGACTTGTGAAAAAATTATGAGCTGTATTTTAGTCATCTGTGGAATTTGGAAGGCTATCTGTATTCACGGAACCGGAATTGACGTCAGCCGGTTCCGTTTTACATTGTTTTAAATGGAGATCAGCTGATGTAGCGCCTTGTTGTTTACATTGAACTGAGCACACCTCTTTTCAAACACCTTGGGCCTATTCCAGCTCTGAGCCTTCATTATAGAATCGATATTTCGATACAATCGAGATCAGTAATCGATATAATCAATTACATGTATCGATATAATCGAGATTGATACATTGATATTATCAATATCGATATTATCGATATAGATATTGTCGAGACCGATAGATCGATACATCAAGATTGATATATTGATATAATCGAGATTGATATGAAAGATCTTTACTTTGAATTTCCTTGCAAACGCTCAAAGACATATATATAGAGACCGGATTTTTCGGTACTAAAAGTGAAATTTTCGGTATTTTAATAATGTTGCATTTTTGGTATTATTCGGTATTTAAAAAAACAATGAAAAAACACGCGTTTTTAGTACTTTTACAAATTCACAACCAGAATTATTGAGTTTCGACCACAACTATGTAATTTTTGATCAAAATAAACGAATTTCAGGGATAAAACTCATCAGCACTAAGATCCCAACAATTTTTCAATCAAAATTTTCAATTTTTAAAATTTGTCCTAGATCATATTTCAGTATTTTTTCACTAAAATTAACCAGTTTCGGACGAAATTTACCAATTTTTCGTTCAAAATTCTGTGATTTCAAACGATTTTCCACAAATTGGTCTTTTTCGGCCTTTTTGTCTTTTTTGGCATTTTCGGTGTTTTTCGGTGAAATAAAATTTTTTTCCTGCGTCCCATTCACCCCCATTCAAACTTCAGTCGAAATCTTACTGATTTCGTCCTCAAGGAAAAAAAGTGTCTAATACCGAGGAATCCGGTCTCTACATACATAATTTCTGTTTGTACTCTGAGTCTATGATTTGCGTGAAATAATGAGTAGGTATTAGGCCTAAACTAGGCTGCTTGATTATATAGTTCTATATTGGGCCTGACATGAAACATGATCTTTTTCTATTTGGCTCCGCCAGAAGATTAGGGTGATTTGCTCTCGTCTGCTGAAGAATGAACGACTAGATTTTTTAGTAATTTTTTTCTTTTTTTTTTTTTTTGAATTCCCATTAAAAAAGCAAAATAGATCATAAAAAATGTATTTTCAGAGCATTCTACTAGAAATAGTATATGAACTATCAATTGATACAAATACTACATAAATATGGTCCAAAAAGAGATGATTGCATCTTTGTGGCAGCAAGGTATTGGCATACGCATTTCAGTGGCAATTTTCATACCATTACTAGGTACTTCTTCAGCAGTGTAGTTTGTAAAGTCATTTCTGCTTATCTGCAAAATCAATGAATAATGAGACAAAATATAAGAAGAATGACTATGGAGTGAAAAACAGGGCTATAATGAATCAGAAAAACAGATTTTTGTAAACTTGTTCACGTGACGATGACGTCATTAATAATGACTACATAATGCAAAATTGTGCGATAATTTCATGCGCAGGAACTTAGAACATTATTAACTTACTCCCATGAGAATACACGGGGAACAATTTGATCATTTGTCAAAATACAAAAGTGAGAAATAAATAAGGAATTGAACGTCGATAATGAGGACGTGGAAGTATCCCAAGTATCTGAAAATGAATTTTTGTTCCCAACTTAAATTCTTTTTTTCAAGTATGAACAAATGATCAAATTCAATTTTTTGTCTCATGGAAAAGTCCATATGAAAAGAGTTTATTTTACTTCTCCCAAGCACCATTGCATGAAACTATTGCCAAATTTTGCGATATATTGCCACTGTTATCAGTTAATGATGACGTCACCATGGACAAAGAAGATTGGGAAATGATTTTAGAATTACATGGATAACTTTTAGAATTATACTATGGATAATTTTGTTTTAATGCGAGGGGAAATAAAAAAAGAGAAAGAGAAAGAAAACACGGGTGATCACCTCCCAATATCCTTTTCTCTCATATCCACGCTGCTCCGCCGTTAAATTGACTATATCCAAAACAACCGTCTGGGAGACTGAGTAATAGTTTTCTAGATAGTGAAATGGGATAAAATCAAGTTATTTTCAAGAGATTCCCTCCTAATGTTTAACAAGGAATTCAAAAATGTCATAGGATTTTTCAAATTAGGTCTGGTTTCTGAGATAATAAAGATACAATTTGGATTTTGACGTATCTCCATGCCGACAAAAGGAATCGATACGCTCACACATAAATAGCCAACTACACACACTGACCAGTCTTTGGACAAAAGATACCGTTCAACAGAATAGCGTAATGCAGATACGCCAATTCAACTTTGTACAGCAGACCTGTCAAAGCTTCAAAGGAATCCTTAGAGATGAGTACACAAAAAGTAGACAATCTGTTTGAGAAAAACTCTGAGCCTTGTCTTTTTATAAAATCTTCAACGAGACAGAAAGAGAGGTTCACAAAAGATCAACATTATTTTGCACTTTTATGGCATTCTCTTTAGTGGCAGTTGGAAACAATCTTCTGAAATTGGACAATTTGCTAGTGTAATCTATCCTCTTGCAATACAAGGACCACTCTCTTTGCATGCTCTAAATAAAAGTAAATGACAAAACTCCCAGATCCTCATAGAGGTCATAGTTCCTACTCTAATAAACCTTTGTAATACATGAAAGAGACGAAATGAAGGACATCATTTAGTACAGTATTTTATCAAATGAATAAGCAACATTCAGCTTTGGGACTTTGAGAGGGAAAGAATAATATTTCACACTACAATTGCAGGATGAAAATAAAAACGATTATCTTGTGTGAATCAATGATAAAAATTGATAATCACCTTGTATTTGTAGCACTTGACATGACTGACATGACCTGCGCATGTTGATGATGCAACATTGAATTGTTTTCCAAAGAATGTAAATTTTTATGAGTAGAATTCTGCGGACTGCGAAGGTTAATAGACCCTGATAGCATATTTATATTGGATGGTAGTGGAATACTTCTTAGCTGACTATCTTCTAATGGATTATTACTATTTCCGGTCCCATCACTGCTGTATAATGATGAATTGGTGCTGGCTGAATGATAGAGCATTTGAGAGTGAGGCGTATTCTGTTGAACTGTTGAAGGTTGCAATTGAACTTGTTGATCAGCTAATGACTGATGCGGAAGTTGTAATTGAGGTTGTTGAAGGCTATGAAGTGGTACCAATATTGAGGTTGATACTGGCGAATGTTTAGGCGAGGTTTGCGTCAAAGAACTCGCATTATTCACTGCTGTAAGAATATCATGTTGTCTTTCAAATACAAAGCACGGGCTATACGAGTATAAATTGTAAAATATTATAAAACAGTGAAATACATACGCTGGGATATGGGTGCTAAAGGCATTGCTAAACGCGCATTGACACCTAATAAGTGATCTCGTCTAGCTTTCAATTTACAAATATGCTCTTCTAATTCAAGGTTTTCAGCTCGTAGTTTATGGAGGCATGTGAGCAGCGAAGCAACTGTAACAACAAATTAGTATCATTTAAAAACGATAACAAAGAAGTTTGTAGCAGTTGATATCCAACAGAAACCCACATCTTAGTTCAATAAAAATGCACTCAACTACTAATGAGTTTTTCAGCTCTAGCACCACCTGTTCTAGCGGTTACATTCTGAAAAGTTGTTTGAGACTGTCTTCTGCTACAGGATAGGACTCAAACCATATGATTTTTTTGAACACTCCGCTTCACACAATTTTCAATTTTTCAAACAGATTTTCGCCTCTATACAGCTCAAAACTTGGTACACTAGGTATTTTTCTGTGTCAAATGAAGATGAAATCAATGACTACCAGAAAAAACTTACAAACATAGAAACTGACAAGCTCATTTTCATTATCACAATAACGGATTTCATCTTGCAGATTCTTTTTCAAGCCCGCTAGGCTACTTAAAAGAGAAGAAGAAAAAAAAAACGAATAATAGATGGTAAAGTTTCCTATGTAAAAATAAAATAGCGAGAGGGTTAGGGGGTCGAACCTCTCCGAAGATACATGAAACATCAAATTTTATCCTAAATAATTTTTTCAACAATTTCGGTAATATTTCTCTTCTTTCACTTCTTCTTATACCTTGTTTCTACCCATAAAATTTTCTGGCTATGCCACTGACGAAATTAATAGACGAGGCTCTTGAAACTCATTTTTCTCATCAGGGGGTAACAAATTGACATACCGATTTCAAGTTTCTTACAGTTATATTTTGACACAGCGTTCCAGCATGTCTAAGTAAGAAAGAAAAAACTGTAAATGCAGCACATAGTTTTCAATGACTTATTTGCCAATGATACGACCGTTTCAGAATAACTCATAAATAGCAATGAAAGACTGTCCACAAGAATAATAGTCGAGCTAAAGAGAAAAAAATGGTCTTAAGATGTTCAGAGAAGTAATTCATAAAACATAGGTATCTTAGACTGACATTGCTATCAATCGTCACACTTGAAAACATTGAGAAGAGTTACTTCCATTCTTGACTTTTGTTGACCTAACATGTCTTCTCTCATAAACACGGTAAATAGTTTGAATGTGTCAAATATATTACTCACTATCAAAATGTTGCGCCTGTTCCATCAAAAATGTTCCTCCTTGCTCCCATTGTTTTTCTAGAAGTTCTTCCAATGTTTGAGGAAAATTTGCAGCTGACCCTGATAAAGATGCTAATGGTCCATTGTTTGACGATAAATTATCACTCTTTTTTGAAGAATCTTTAAGTCGTGTCTAAAATAAATATTTTGAATAATTAAGAATATGAAATGCAATTATTTATCCAGTACTCAACATACAAGCGTTAGTCTTTTTTCTTCATTTTTCAAATATTTCATATCCCAACTCACGACCCCCCCCCCACCGCCCTAATATGAAAATCAGTGCCTTTGTCCCTCCTGTAATTGGACTTGAGGGTCGATTACGATGTCGGAGAAAACAAAGTCAAACTCACACGCAACCCGCACCCACTCCACTATGGTGGAAAGGCGGCACTGCACATGCGACAGAAGCGATACTAGACCCAACATGGGGTATACTAGATTCATAATAGTCCTGGCATACAGTATACCAGACTTGCCTGCTATAGACTTCATCATAGCAGATCAGGAGATGCTGGTAGAGTAGGATAAGAGAAATGGAAAAGCATCCTGCCACAAGCAGGACTAAACAAATAGCGTAGCTGAAACTAAGCACACAAATTGAGAAAATAAGGGGCGCTGGACCTCAACGTGAGAGTGAAACACGCTGTTCACTTGCGTCATTCATAAAACTTGCACAGCGCTGACAGTCAGTGCCCCATTTAAAAATTACATGACGAATATTATTAGGTCAGAAGAAAACTTCCGCATACTGATTATGAATCAACGAACAACAACCTCAGGAAGGATATGAAAGGGCACACTACTGACAACAAGAGAGGCTAAAAAGCGCTTAAGAAATGCGGCAGGGAGGTGAGTCGGACACCAAAAATTGGGAACGATAATGTGACGATGGAACTCATGGTAAAAATTATTATGTATGATGCAAGTGAACATCAAACGGTCGACATAAACATTTAGTCTGGCATTGAATTATGCAACAGAATTGAGTGTCGAAATTGTGTTTATCAGTTAACCAACAATGAGGAAAGGAAAATAGCCTGGGCTCTGAGCTGGCAACAATATACCGAAGAAGATTGTGCATTCAAGGCAGAAACCCCAAAACAGGGTCGCAAACAGTAACAATTGATGAAGAAGTGATAGTCGCCTGTTCGTACGCGGCACCCAATGAGGAGATACCCAACTCATTTGCTTAAGTGCAGGAAATGGTATACTCATGGAAAAATGGTATGCTAGTACATGGGCAGTCGCCAATGCGGTCATGAGAAATTGTGGATATGCATTGGCGGAAATCATAGCGAAGCTGAGGATTGAAACAGAAAATTCAGATAACCCTACTTGCTGCCATCAAAATAGGTTTATGAAAAATGATTATACGATTACAAGAGGCATTTGTTGACAAGGTAGAGTCTCTATCAGACCAGTTTCCTTGGGAAGTGTATTATTAGCTGATGGAAAAATGGTCTGTAGACAGACATCAAAATCCTTCAGCATACCCTCCTTTAATACTGACAATACAAGGGAAGGGGCACTGGAATAGAAATTCGGATCTCAGCGCCAACGTAGCTTGGAACATCGAATGGGTCAGCAGTCAAAAAGAAAAATAAACAAGAGTCCTACAGTTTCCTGCGGAAACACAATTCCTGCCGAAACACAATGGGACTTACATGGCTTTTAATTGGTACTGGGGTTCAACGTGCACGGTGTGATTGCAGAGTATCTATTCAGAAAGAATATATGTTGCTGCAAAACATTCGATGAGACACCTGCCCATGTATTTGGATAACATGCACTTTTTCTTTTTGAACAAGAGAGTATAATAAAATGAAAGTTTCAAAATAAGATAACGATGAACGAGGAAAATTTTCTTCGGATTTGCACGCCATATTTCCATTATCATGTAATCAGGAATTTCTTATGGAAGAAACCTTATTTTTTTGGTACTCACTGATGATAGGATTTTGTTATACAGCGGGGGACCGACAAAATTACTGAGGCCAGCGGTTTCATTAGTTGTAAAAATACTGTGTGCTTTGACTTCGTCGTTCAAAGAGTCAAACATTCTTTGAGCCATCGATGAAGCTGGGTTCAGCTGATTACCAAGCATATGAGGAGCATTGGAGCCATTCTGAAATCTGTGAAAATGAACGACATACAACTTTTACTTCTCTGTCAGAAAAATACTCACAACACAAAACAAAGAAAAAAATCCAAAATTTACTTCGCCATTTTCTGATTTGATGTATTCGTAGAGGGAGCCACTGACAAGTATGAACTTGCGACAGACTTTGGCGGAGAAATATTCTCGTGTTTTTTTACACAGGTAACAGGAGTTTTACAGGCGCTTACCGAAGTGTTATTGATGAGGAAGTTATTTGAAGATAGAGTCGTGCTCGAAGATTCAGATGTTATTGACGACAAAGAGACAGCAGAAATAGTCGTATTTTCATCTACAAAATTTTAAATCATTATCAGCACACAGTTTTAATCCTATACCAATAACTCTCAAGTTTCAGAAATACAAACTTATCGATACGGAGGGAGCATTCAAGTCTGAATTCAAAGTTGACAGATTTGGTTCTTCTACGAACTTCAATTCATCACAGTCATCATTTTTGTCGTCAACTCCGTTACTGTCATTATCCTTATCGGAATTAATGTTCAAGTTATTACCACAATATACTCCCCCTTGCAGAAAAAACTCTGGTGTCGTCATAGATACCGATGTTGTTGCAGTGATTGATGGATCATGTCGTTTTAGTGATGGTTGTAATGGTTGGGAAGATGAGGTATTAACAACTGCAGACAGCGTTACTGGAGGTGAAGCGATAGAAGTTGTCTCATACATCTTCCGTTTTTTACTATTCTTCTGGACCTCTGCAAACACACTCTCACTAGGTGTGATAACGCTTTCAGTAAAGTTGGAAGTTGTGAAACGAGGATTTGAGTCACTTTTGACAATAATTTGAGGTAGAGATGAGATACTATTGACAGCAGGATCATTGCTTGTCACGGATGTTCTTTCTTTTTCCATTTGAGGAAATATATTAGGCGATGGTGAAGTCATATCCCGAATTTTATTCACGTTATCCAGAGTTGAATGTTGGCTCGGCGATTCTTTGACTGACAACCTCGAAGAACCTTCCAAGAGAAAAAAAAAAAAAAAGAGGTGTACAGATCAAAAATATTACTTCTCGATCGTGTTTCTATAATCATTCTATCGAATGAACTGTCGAAAAATAAATTATAAAATTACGAAACAGTCTCAAATGGAAGAAACCTCATTACTTAACGCAAAAAAAAGATGATAGTTGCTACATTAGTGTTATCACCGTATGATTCATCATATGAAATATCGAATCAGAACATATCTCACAATTTAAATTTTCAACTAAGCAAACGGTCAACTAGCAAACGAATTTGAAAGGATAATACGATGGAACAGGAAAAAAATTGGAGAGACTACGTACCATTTACAGACACCGGTCGACTGCAGACTGATTTCCGTTTGGTCGTTTGTTTTAAATCGGCCGTTAACTGATTGAGGTTTGATATTTTCTTCTCTGGCGACTCCTCTGAAGTAGAAATACTAGTAGATGCTGGTTTATAAGGCGGTATTGTTTTTACATTCGAATTTTTCCTCTGAAACACAAATTGTTCGTTTTTGCTCAAAACAAGGAACTTGCCCGTACAAGCCACCTTAAATATCAAATTCATAAGACTGATTACTCCTATTCAAAGTACAGAAGACGCGATAGGCAACAAACAGATTGTGATTAGATTCAGTTCTTCTTTTTTTGCTGGGGACGTTTTTTGTTACCCAAAACTTTTAAAATACTCTACCAACTTGGGATGCAATTGGGCACATACAAAATGAAAGAAACATGGAAATGAAGCTGTAAACAGTCTGATGATTTAATGAATCCTCATTAAGAAAGATTCTCGAATTCAAAAGGATGTCACAGAAGTATTCCAAAACTAGAGATTTTTAAGTATAGTAATAATAATGACTTGAATTCACTCAAGTTTTTCATTAAAAAAAAATCTATGAATTTCTAAAGATCACTCACAATTTTCAAGTAGTGTTCCTGACAGTAACCGCAGTATTTAACATTATCTTGATAATTTCCCGGTTCTTCACACAATAGTCCCAAAGCTTGTGCGCAAGTTACGTGAAACTGCTGCTTACAACCAGCTTTATTACATTGCATGCACGCGCCTATCGAGGCTCGACCTCGATTATTTTGTTCACAAATACAACAAACCTAGAAGAATAAATATTCCCATGGTTAATCTTCCATAATCCTCATTCTGTGCCGTGTATTCGAAAATAGAGTCAAGGTTTCTACTTTATTGAATCTTTCTGCCGGTATATGTGATAATAGAATTGGTTCCATAGTTGTCACACTACCAAATCTAACTTCAGGTATGTACAAACCGCAAACAACGTGAGCCCAACCATTATTATCAGTACGTTTAAGAGCGCCATCTCTTGATGGACACAATTCGCAACGCTACAATCAGAGTTGGCAATGAAGACATAGTAAGTTCATTTCTTTCTTGGAAATTAAAACGAAGTACTCACAACTCTGGCCGAGCGCTCTTGAGATTCACACTTTCTACAATACCAATTACCACTTGGTACAGAAACTATTCCATAGCAGGCTAGGACCCAGAAAAGAAGATGAGTTTTGATAAAAATTCGTATGAGTATCATAACTTTACAATAACTTCATTTCACCTTTGTGGACACCGATGTTGCAGCCAACTCCATCACAATAGACGAGGGGATTTTCAGTCCAGCCTCGTTCATCCGAACACACGCAGCAACCGGAGGCCATTTCATTCATTTTTTGAAGAAGTCAATCACCTTGTTACAAAATGACAGGAGAATCCATAAATTTAGTAGTAATTTAATGGGATTTTCACCAAGAATCTCATTTCTATACTTCTTTGCATTGAAAATAGACGTGAATTTTAATAGTTACATTACATCTAAAATATCTGAACACATCAACAGCTGAGCAAAATGAAAGAAAATGAGCCAGTAGTCATAGTTGCGTAGTAACAGGACGGAGTTGTGTGTAACAATAGCTACAATTCAGAAGGTAAACCTTTCACTAGGAAATGGATAAGCTACATGAAGTTCAGAATTACAAATGGCACACTTTAATGGTAAAAACTCACTTTATCACAACTTACTCTTCAGCATAATCTTTAGACCATTGACCATGGTGTAGATTGTGGAATATGATTATACTTCGGCTTGATGTCTAGTCAATGCTTAGACAATATAAGCGATAGACCGAGCCTGTGGACTGTGCAGTGTGCATCCGATGAACATATTGACTACAATAAAAGGAACTATCATAAGGTAGGTATGCGCAAGTGATAAGACAAGGACCAGCGCCACATAGATAAAGTCAAAGGAGGAGCAGTTTCAGAAGGTTATTACAGGAGAGCTGTGAGAGAAATTGAATCTCAAATATAGGATTTTGGTTGATTAGATATTTGTATCAATAGAAACCAAAAAGTAAAAGAGTTTTACTTTATTTTTAGTAAATTAGAACTCTTTGTATTTGATGTTTCACTATCAAAATTCTCCCAGTATTATTACAAGAATTGCTCCTCCTATGCAGAGAAGAGATGGCTAACTACAATGAGAAAATTAGTGCCAATAAACGCATATTTGACACGTTAGCGTGACGATCGCTTTGTTATGATTGGCTCATACGCACGCTGCAGCAGCAGTGGAGGCTGCATTTCAAATATTCTTGAGTGTGGTACACAGATGTATACGCTAATAAACCTAGATACGTAACTTGTATACCTTCGCTATGTAGTGTCGCGACCCTCTCGTTGTGTCGAGATGTTGCGTTTATTCCCCCTGTCGGGTGGCAGAACAATGGTCCTGTACATTTGTGTGAGTAAAATACGTACGTTTGTATGTGTAAAGTGCCACCCAGAAAAATGGTGCGGTAAGAGGAAGCGTAGGTCGCTGCATACAGTCGAGTTACGTATCTAGGTTCATTAGCGTATACATCTGTGGTGTGGTATTGTCTGTTCCAAATAAGAGCTGTGTAATCAAAATGACGTCACATGACAATTTGACGGCACAGGGGAGGTGAAACGTTCCAATTTAACGGCACAGGGGAGGTGAAACGTAATTTCGATTACACCGCTCTTATTTGGAACAGACTATAGTAGAAAACACAATTAGGTGTGTAGTAGTGGTGGTGATATACAACGGCGATTACAGCGCTAACGTGGCAAATATATGCGTTTTTTGTCTTTAAAATTAACCAAGAGTTGAATATCTCTTCTCTGCTCCTATGACTTTATCAACATGGTGCCGGGTATAGTTCCTTATGACGGGCGCGTTTTTATCACTTGCACATACTTGTATTTATACCGGGTGGGGCAGAAAGATGGTACCAATTAAATAGGAGTTAGCGCTAAATTTGTTGTAGCGCAAAAATGCAAAATGTTGGATGTATAGTTTGAATGTACAAAATTTGTATTTTTATTTTAACTTCAATTTGAGCTATATCCAAAGTTTTTACAACTTTTCTGAGCCAAGTAATGGACCAAAATGTGCGAGAAATTCATTAAATAGCCAAAATTAAAAATTGTTCCAACTTTTCCAAAGTGAAATTTAACGCTGATTTACAAGAACCTGAATAACCCCATGAAACTTGAAAGTGGAAGATTTTTCAGTAGTTTATATCAAAAATCATTGCAAATTAGTCTGTCATGAGTACAGCGCCTGGGTATCTATTACAACCACTCGCTAAAAACGCATGAGTGCTGTCACGTTTATATCAACAACGCCATGTCTTGAGGTTTTGATAAACCCATGATAAAACTTTTTACCGTATTTATCAAGCGGTCGTAATATTGGCCCTGGTCCTATTCAACATGTGATCCGTGATCCAGATCATTTCCATGATCTGTGAATTGATCCGCTGTGAGACCAAAGATTCAAGATTGGCAATTTGGATCCTTCTTTTGCAATTTATGCCCTTCCCTGAACAGAATTGACAAGTACGCAATGTACGCCACCGGCCACAGCCTACTTTATACAAGGCCATAATGCAGCGATGTCACAAAGTCGCACTTAAAAAGAAGTGGATACAGATTTACACGTATGCTTATGGGAGAAAACAAGAATTTCAATTTGTACGTGAATAAAACGGAGTTTTTGGAAAAAATGAAGAGAATACAACTTGAAGAGCAAACAATTTTCTATTTTTTAAGCCCCACTTTATTAAAATTGGTGCAGTACAAGAAAAATTATCATTATTTTAAGATTGAAAATCAGATAGGGGACAAAGTGCAGTACAGTTTCACTGTGGTTACACCGCGCCAATGAATGTGAACCACCCCGGATCATAACTGATAAGAATCCACTGCGCGCTGTTGTCATTTTCTACATTACGGCCTTGTTATAGTGGGCCGTGCAGCGGCAAAGTCATTCAAGTCAAGTACACATCAGATATATATGCTAATGAACCTAGATATGTAACTCAACTGTATGCAGCGACCTACGCTTCCTCCTTACCGCACCATTTTCTGGGTGGCACTTTACATACACAAATGTACGTATTTTACTCACACAAATGTACACGACCATTGTTTTGCCCTCCAGCACGGGGAATGAATGCAACATCTCGACACAACATGAGGGTCGCAACACTACATAGCGAAGGTATAGGAGTTAGGTATCTAGGTTCATTAGAGTATACATCTGTGGTCAAGTACGCACATACAGAACTGCCGCCCTGAACAAACAACTAAAATTTGCAAACAAACGAGATGAACAATTTTGTCTGTTGCCTTTTGTGGTCTAATGTAGATGACGTCACTGAGGTCAAAGAAAATTCCCTTCCTCCTGATTATTATTGTTCCGGAGCTGGTTTATTGCGCTCTGGGGCCGGGTTTTGTTGTTCCGCAGTTACATTTCATAGGTTTGCTAAAATTGCAACCACAATAATATACCGTGATTGCAACAAAGGGAACAAACAAACGCAAATGAGAACAAAAGCAATCTCAGGAACAAGGGCAAACAAGCGCAAATGGTTTTTTTGTGTTTTTTTTTTTTTTGTAAAAAAGGACAAGAACGGTCCCCAAGTATGGTTGTCACTAGGACTTGTAACCAAATCAATAAACTGCGGTTATTATGGTTAGGGACGTGAATAATATCCGTTTCAGGTCATTCAGGTAGGTAAAATATTCAAATATTTTATTTCCTTTTTTAGTCTAAAATATCCAGAAAAAATCCCTCAAACGCTCAATTATCCAAAAATATTCCCTTGAAATATGAGTATCATTTTGAAGGGGAAACGCAGTCAAATTCAAAACTGCACTGAAAATTGACCTGCAGTAAGAGAATGAGTAACACGAGCAATTATTTTAATTACAACACTTCATTTTCATCACATAACTTGCTGCCCTGCAAAGGAGGACTGACAAACATGCAGAATAGCGCTTTGGAGAAACAGGCGCTCTTCTCTCACAAGGGAGATATTTTTCTCCAAATTGCTATTCTGCGCGTTTGTCATTCTCCTTTTTTTGCAGCATAACAAGACAGCAATCAGCATGAAGTATAATAAGTGTTGACTAGTGTTGACTCACAATGTTGACTTAACAACTAAATATGAATTGGTATATTATGTGGCAGACATATTGCTATTTGCTATCCTTTATTTAAAAAAAAAAAAAGTAGAAGACGCTTAGAGCTGCGGATTGATTTTGAATGATTTGGGAAAAATTTGACAAAAGTGAAGGTTTTTCACTGGGAATGTGGTAAATACCCTACTTTTTTGCCCAAAAAGTCGAAATATTCCCTCAATGGTCAGGTATCCCAAAATATCCAAACACAAATTGGGTTCAAGTGACTCAAAATTTCACAAAATAAAAAGATATTTTTGAAGTTTTCAAATTGGCTCACTGGAAAAAAATATCTATTTGAATAGAATTCACGTCCCTAATTATGGTTATGGTTAGGACTAAAATTTTGCCCTTTTGGTCATCACGGTTACGGTTATGAATAATATTTCTCTTAAATGGTTATCACAGCTATGGTCAAAATCAAATGTTTCCATTTGGTCATGGCGGTTACAGTTACATAGTATTTTGACCAATAACCAATTGAATTTAAGCGCTTATAACCGTCATAACCCTTCCGTTTCAAAACCACTGGTCATTGACAAAAATGGAATCCATGATCAATGCAGTTATCACAGTTACAGTCCCTCAATAATTTTATTTAATTTGGTGATCATTGTTATGGTTACCATGTTTATTTCCTTAATTTGGTTATAGTAGAGCCCTATAGTAACAAGTGAGGACATGGGCCGCCATATTTAGTCGTTACAGCATGAACGGCCCTATTCCTGTTACTGATAACAATGTATCAGTAAAGCAGGAATAGGGCCGTTCATGCTGTAACGACTAAATATGGCGGCCCTAGCCAGGAACCCTATAAAATAATTATTTTGATTATAACCAAAATTCATTGCAGGGTTCTCTCTTACTTACCTCGTGATCTTTGCTCCCTGTGTTATTCTTACGGGACTCAACAGATTTAAGAGGCTTGTAAATACCAGAACAGGTATTCTGGCCAATCGTTATCAACTGTGTATGACATCAGAGGAAAACAGCTTATTTACTATAAAAACGACACGCTGATTGGTTTGTCACATTGTGCAAACTGTCTAGGTCTTGTTGAAATTCAAAATCCATCAAAAATTGAACAATACTGCACCTTTCAGCTATCTTTTATAGTATGTTCACGTTAAGAAAGGACAAAAAGAATGTAGAGAGTTATGTTACTTGGAAAGTTTGTACCATGTTACTCAAAAAAGTTGGTGCAAAACGGTACAAACTTATACCCTTTCTTGAGTAGCCCTTTCTTAACATGAACAGACTATAGACAAAAATTGCAATTCTATTCTGGCACAAGAGAACTGAGAAACTGAGAAAGTCAAATTATGATTTTGAAAAAACTGGAAATTTTGGAGGGAATAGTAAAATGGATTTCTTTCTTTAATTTCTTTCCTTTCCAAGTAACTTTTTTCCAATGTCTTAGTACCATATAGGATAATAGATTACAGACCAACCATTGGCCATAAGAACAACAAAGTTGATTTGATGCAGAGACGTGATAAGAAAATTGGGATAATGGGATGAAAATACACACATACACACATCAGCACTATGACACAACTATGAAAATTGGGATATTGGTATAAAAATACAATGTTAAACGTTATCACGTTTAGGCATCATAATTTTTGTAGTATGGTTGGTCTATATCCTAGCTTAGACCATACAAGAGATAGACCACAAGTATAGTACAAATATTGAATAAGGATCATTGGACCTTGCTCAGGCAGTGCGGTTGACTGCGGAGAAAGAGACGCTGCAAGGTGTGTCTCACACTCATAGATACCTAGAAGAGACAAGGTAGCTAATAACTCACCATATATGTAACGTCAATAACTGGTGCACTACATTTTTGTTGTGTGTACAGCCGTACACAGCTCAGCACGCGGATCATTTTACCAATCTTGTGGGGTTGACACTTTTTTTTTGTTTTCCTAGAAAAGTAATGCCTAAAATGAAAAATTGATAAGAATGAAGTTTATTTCTTTTGTGATTTCCTATTTTATCATACCAATTTTGAATTTTTTTCACAAATGTTCTCAGAAAATTTTTCGAGTAGAATCATCTTATAGGAAATTACAAGGAAAATGATTCATTTGTTCTTATTCTTTTTGCGATTAGAATCATGGTTTGTGAGATATTTACAAAAAACAAGTAAACTCTGTAAGCTGTTTGCAGCGCCATTTCCCATATAAAATAACGTTGTGAGCGTTTCTGGAACATGAAGATGAAATCTAATATGACGGATTAGTTAGCTATCTTGTCTCTTCTAGGTATCTAGTCTCACCCCTTGGCGCGTTCACTCGCTACTCCATGAATGTGTAAACAAGGTCCAGTGATCCATTCCTTATTTTCTCATCATGTTCTGGCGTCAACGGTCAACATAGGCTTATATGGCCGATGCTCGGTCCATATACTATATGGTCTAAATATTATATGGTCTAAGTATCCTAGATGGTACAAAGCAAGCATGGCCATGTACTAAGTCCAATGTAAATCTCTATTTGCAAGTGTTCGCAGGTGTTCGCACGTTGTTGGTAGGGAGTTGGCAATGAGTGACGACATAGAAAAAGTCTTCAGGATTGTTATTCTTTGTAACTGAAGGTTACAAGAAGAGATTGTAATGATGTTGTCAAATTAGAGGAATAAAACTTTTCTGGGTTGAAGGACCAAGCGTTGGCAAAAATTTAAATCAGTAGAAAGTTAAATTATAAGAATAGGATTTTTCTCGGTTAAAGGACCCAAGGTTAGTAATACATAATTTGAACCAGTAGAGAGTCAAATGAAAGGAATAAAATTTCTTTAGGTTAAAAGATCTCGGGGTGGGATGGGGGGGGGGGATTTGAACCAAGAGAGTCGAATAGGGAGGAAGAATTGAAAAAATTAATTTTTCCGGGTTGGAAGATCAAGGGTCGGTAAAAGTCTGAGTCAGCAGTGCAAAAAATAATAAACACAAGATAGTCTAGAATGAAATGAGCTCTCAGAAACCAATTCTGTCAATAACCAAAATTGAAATGAAGAAAAATGGAAGTTATCAGAAAAACGCATACACCTTACCATTTTTTCCCTCTGTGATTCTGAAAATTTTTACAGGAATAGTGTGAAAGACTGAGAACGCACAAATTCAGGAATGTATTTTCCCCAACCAAATATTTGTAAAAAACCTTTCCTTCCCGAATAGTGATGACAAGTTGAGAGATACGAAACTACTTTTTATTAAGGCCTCGTTGTGCAAAATGCCGTCACAGTTGGGAACAGAGAAGCATTGTACGCTTGTGACGGTAGTTTGTGACGGCGATCTACCATTTAAAAAGCACAGTGATCCCACTTTGTGACCCAAGTGTGACGCAAATGTGCGTCGTCACAATCGCGTCACGTGACAGCATTTCGGGGCCCTACCATTTGACCTGCTCCTCAACTCAATCTTAACATTCATGGACCTCTGCAAGATCGAGGCGAACGTCATTCATGAGAACAAATTTGACTCCCATGTCCACGTATGTACCTCTCTTAGAAAGCATTGACTTTCAATTATTTAAAATATTGTTCCTTCCTATCGCTGCCTTTGATTCATTTCTCAAGCACTATTGAACACAACAAGCGTTACTAAAAAACCTATTACAATTATTTATTATGAATCAGTTGTTTTTTGAGGGCTGAATGAAATAGTGCTTGAGCGTTGAATTCTTCGCAGTGATTAATGAGAAAAAAACTTTCATCGATGATTTTCGAAAATGTTAATCAGGGTGTCTACCACATTCGAAAATGAAAGATATTGGACTTTAATTGGACCTTCAATGACTTTTTTTCCCTTCTGCTTCTTTTATTAGTGCACAGCAGTAGTACTTCGATGATATAGAAAATATCCACAAAATGGACTGGGATCTCTCATTTCAAAGACTGATCAAATAAATTCATAAGCCTATTAATTTGGACATCAAAACAAATTCAAATTGGGTACCTACATACAGTGATTGAGGAAAAAAAATTTGAACAAAAAAAAGTGAAGTCCAGAAAATAATACAAACTTGAAAGAATTCACAAATAATATTAAACTCGCGCATTTTTTTCGTAATTTTCATAGGACTTGCATCAAAATTAATGGATTTTTATTGACTTATTGAACCATTTTTGGAATAGTGAACTTCTATTGGACTTATTGACCTGATAGACACCCTGTTAAAGTAGATATTCAAGTTATGAATGTGCTTAACGTTCAATACAATTTTTCCGAGTAAAAAGCCCCATAATCGTGTAAGCGTATCTCATCAGAAATAGAGCAAATGAGAATAGTTGAGTGATAATTGTGACACATTTTCCTCTTTGTTTTTTACCCAACAATACCGAAAACCTTAATTCGTATCATATTTTGTTGGTCTATGAGCGAATTTTAATTCCAATAGTACTGCCACGAAGGAAATGCTAGCAAATCCAAATAAAGAAGCGTTTATTAACCAATAATACGGGAAAAGTGAAACAATAATACAGAAAAATAAAACGAAAACAGAAAAGTTCTTGTGCCATTTACCAATTTTTATTTAACGTCTAGAAGAGTTGAATGGAGGACGAGAAAAAGTAGCGAGAAACCGGATAAAAAAAGAGAATATTGCCTGTAATTTTAAATTGTATAACAAATGAACAAGCTTAGAAAATAATCGTTCGCATAGCTCCGGTCTTTACGACATCAGAAGTAGGCCTAACCCGTCTACTGATTGTCCGAGGAATACTTGTCTTTATTCTTTCCTACTTCATTTCCGCAGGTTCACGACTCCTAACGACTCAGGTACGGTTTCCACAATTTACAACTAAGCGCAGACAAGAATTCATCATCTGCCATAATAATTATGATGATGCTCTGGTTTTGCAAAAAATTAGCATCTTATCGATTTCAACTCCGATGTTGCATTTCTTTGTAAAGAAACAATTCTCTACCAAACTGCAAAATTTTCATCATTGCAGACATGATCACACAACACGATTCATTGATGCCCGCTTGTAAGTAACTTCAGTAAGAAATTGAAAGAACTACAGAAAAGTTTTTGCAGCGCGAAAGCATAAGTGATTTTTTAATTTCTTATTGTCCTCATTTGTCAATTTTCTCATACATACTGAGCTAGTAAGCCATTTTTCGGAGCCGACGAATTTTCATCGATTTCGACGTTTCTCAATCTTGAAAAGTGCATCCAAATTTCTCAAGTAGAGTAAAATACTTTTTCAGGAAATGCTTAGTATTGTATTTCAACTCAATGTGATTTACGAAAATATCATACAGTATACAGGTATAATATACCTACTACAAACATCATCTGGACGCTACTCTGACGACTACTCGTCAGCCCAACTAAGAAGAATTTAAGTTCAGAATATCAATCACAAAAGAAAGAAAACTTCCTATAATTGCACTCTAAATGAAAAATAAATTTATAGCAAACGAAGTTCTTTGTTAGGCGCCGGGTGATAAACGATCTAACGTTAGATTTACGCCCTTTGTCTTTCAATTTTTATTGGAATACTAGCAAGAGATACTGAGACAGTGTAATCGATCGTCCATTCAAGATTTTGTAGACCAGCCTGTAAAACCTATGGTTTGTAAAGCGATACATTTTATGTAACCATTCTCTTCCGAGAATTTTTGTCAAACGTGTGACCGGTGATACACAATGAAGCGGGATATATTTCTTTCATGAATCACAGGCGTTACAAGCAGCTTAAGGATTATGCTGCTTTAAAATTTTCATATTCTGTTTTAGTCTAGTCTATCCAATATACTACAAACACCACTCATTTTAGGAGGAAAATAGAATTTAAAAAAAAAGGTGGCTTAATGATGTTCAAAGACACAGGATGAAACGATTTCAGTAATCTCACTGGTCAAAGGAAAATTCACAAAATGGAGCTTGATCAATTCATCATATTCAACAATTTTACCCGGAGATTGAAAATTAATGAAGAATCAAAAAAATTTTTACGAGCTATGTAACGAACTTCCAGCTTGATTTCGTTAATTTGACCTCTTTCTGAAAAGTAGCAATTGATAGGAGAACATTAATCAAGCAATTCACTGATTAATGAATAGCAGTGCAGCGTGAGAGGAGAGGGGATGGAAGAAAGCGTCGTGTATCAACCAACTGGTTCATAAAATTCGGTTTTCTATAGATATCGAAATTGTGCCGAACCTGTTATGTAGGGATGGTAAAAGATAGAAAATTTAATTCAGAGACCTTGATCTCAAGCGCCGAATTAAAATTTTGTGAGCTCGCACAGAATATTGGGGAAAAAGTTAGCAGGTATCCCACGAGGAAGTATTGAATTGTAGTCATAGAGGATCAATCTTTGAAAAATCTACATAGAGACAACTGTACACATGAAAACATCGCATCGTGCATCTTTCTGAGCTCGCACAAAAATACTAACGACTTTTTTAGATTCAAATTCTTTCATGTTCTGGGAAACCGTGATTTTTGGAAATTCAAAAATAAATAATTATTGAATCATTGTCACAACGAGAGAGAAAGAGAGAAAAATAAATGGAAAAACGGAAGATGACTTGAATAATAGGGTAATAACAATAAAAATAATGATAATACTGAACGTTCTTAATCTTCATTCTGAAGAATATCCAACCGAAAATTATGGAAATAACCATACAGATTGTTCACTAAAATGACTCGTCTAACAAATCAGATATTTACTTACAGTACTTTGAGATCGATCTTGGTCTATGGAAGAGAAAGAAGTTCATAATATTACTCTCTGATAGTATCTACGAGTCTATAGACTTCATAATCAACTACAGCAATAGCTTCTCAAATAATTCGAGTATTATCGAAAATCAATGAAGGGAGACTCTTCCAAAAGACACGCAGTCAATTGTGATTTCCTTCATGATAAAAAAGAATTAATAAGCCGATGAAATACATTATAAAGAATGTAAACGATGAAATTTGTAAATAAAAGAAGAGTAGAAATGACACGCGCAAAAAGGTCTCATGGTCGCATTTCAATTACTCAGATTAGCAAGATTTGTAAGGAAGTCCTCCGGCGTCAAAATATGAGACGAACCTAGCAAAATAAAATGAAAAAATTTCGAATTAGAGAGCGTACCTCCTACGACGACGATTAAGTAAAACGTCATCTTTTTTTCTACGTAAGTAATATACTTGCCAATTATCACTTCCCAATTTTTCACCGCATTGGTCACTTCGTACGCGCATCTCATTTCCGAAAAACTGACGCCGCCAATAATAAAAACTATCAGCCGAGGAATGTTCTTGATTAACGATTGCTGTCCCTTATCTTTGTGCCAGTGGCCGTAGCGAGCGCTGAAAATATTTTACGATGAAAAATAGGTGTGAGAGTTGGATATTGAAAAAAAGTGGAAGTAAAAAGAAACAAAATAGGACATGAAAACGATAGATTATGAATATTGAATAAGAGACCAATATGTACTGGCGAGATTAGCTGCGAAATCAACACTATTACAGCGAAGAGTTTGTTTACCCGTGAATAAGTAATAATCAATAAGAAGCAAAAACATTGGCACTACTATTCACTGTTTTTTATTTTTCACCGGTTGTCGTGTAACATACTATTTTATATTCCACAACGTTTCAACGGCGTAGCCGTCTTCTTCAGGTGAAATACTAAACGAAACTGATAACGAAACAATTAAAGAGGAAATAAACTACGTCAAAATGAAACCAATGTAAACAGAAATAAAAGGTAGGGAAGCAGATGAGTCAGCTATAAGATGATCCTCTTGTACGAACTGGAAAAGCCATCCGTATCGCTTTTAAAGTTAATTACGCTGCTTCTGTTTTTTATGATGTTGATAACCTCAGAAATTTTTCTCTTCTTGGTATTCTCCTCCCTACTTACAATTTTAGTCTTCTTAAAATCAAAAACATGGCCCTCCTCAAGGGCATGGTTGGCTAAAGCAGTGTGATTAGAGCGCTTTATAACATTATTCTCATGTTGGGGAAACGTTGTGGAATATAAAAAATAAAAAAAAACAGTGAATAGTAGTGCCAATGTTTTTGCTTCTTATCAACACTATTACGTCAGAGAATAAGTATCACTTCGAGCATGTTTCTCTTTCTTGCATTGTTTTCACTTCCTACTACACGAACGTTATCACAATTAAATTTATGGTTCCTATCAATAGAGTGAGAAGCCGTGGCAGTGCGATTATTTCGATTTTTAATATCATTTTTGTGTTCCTTCACTCTCTTCCACAGAATTTGGGAATTACAGAATTTCAAACTATTCGTTGTCACGAAAAAAATCCAAATCTAAATAAAAATAAAAGTGTAGCCAATGAACGGTGGAAATCTGTAGCTTAAAATCGAGGAAATCGACAAAGAGGGTGGATTTCTCATGAGTACGTACAGCGGTAGTACACCTAAATTTGGCACTGAGTGCGGCATTTCAGAATTTGTTTTAATAAAATGAATGTACACTTTACAATCGATTTTTTCTTTACCTGGTAGGAGCATGGTATCCAGTTGATGTAGCTCGACCAGCGAGGAAGGGGAAATGTTTTAAATCCAATTTTTCATCAATACAATCCTCCATCAGATCTTTAATGATTGGAGTCCATCGGGACATTTGATATTGATGTTCGCTGGGTCTATCTTTTCGCGATACTTGATAGATTTTTTTACGGTTTCCCTACAACATATGTTTAATTTCAAGTTTTATAAACTTTAATTCATAGCAACGAGTCAACTTTTTGACGTCTTTACTTACATTGACAACAACATTCAATCCTAAATGAGATAGATTGACGATAGCTCGTTTTTCTTCCGGAAGTAGTTGAGCGTGTTGAACCACTTTATTCAAATTCTCTTCAGACAAACCGTTTTTCGCCAATACGTACAAAATAATGATACGCATCTTATCCAAATTACTCACGCTTCGATCAAGCAAGACGGGTACAATATTACGCATGTGATCTTTGATACGCTCGCCGTCCGTATCCAAGCCAGTGGCCAAATCCTACACCGAGATGAAAAAGTCGTGATAAAATACATACTTCAGGCTGGGACTTTTTATCTCTCGCTCTGTACGTAATCAAAAGTAAATACCTGTTCCACTTTGCAAAGTTTATCAATGACTCCTTGGAATACTTTCATACAATCTTCTGCCAAGTGCAAATGTGTCGAATATTTACTCAACTCTTTCTGATACTGCGGCATCTTCTTGATCATAGTCGACAAATCACGCATCGATTGTTTGTCTCCCTGGGGCATACGTTTTGAATCAATAAACTTTTTAAGATTTTTCGTCACATTCCTACGGATATAAAATCGTTTCATCTATGATCTTGAAGAACGCAGGTAGTTTTAACTTTTTTTCAATACGCACTGAGATACAACGGCAATATGTTCGTGACGTAACTCTACCCATAACTCATCATTTTCGTCCAACAGTACTTCCTTTTCAGGTGCACCCGATGTAGCAACATACCTAAAGAAGTTTCTTGATCAGTAATCATCGAAGTATCCCAATCTATCTCGAGATGTCGAATACGCACTTATATACATCGTTTTCAATGGGTAAAAGATCATAGGCCATGGCTTGGAAAGTGAGCTCGTGTAAGACAGGCGATACACAGTCAAAACCGCGATCTAAAATCATTAACTGTGATCGCGCTTTCTCTGGTCCTTCACCCATCGTCGGCTCGTCGGCTTTGTACGCATCTAGTTTTTGCTGCACAATCTGTGCTAATTCGGCATTACGTTCATAATCCCTGAAAGAAATATAGGAAAAGTAGTGCCTCACCCAATTGAAAAGTTTTAATGAATTCGTCATGTGGTACACTTACGCGCGATATCGCACTGACGGATATTCACCTAAAGTGGCACACAATGTCGCGATCTGCTCCGCGATGCGTTCCATGTTTGCCAACCTTGCGCTAGCATAAGCTGGATTATAATAACATTGGAACGTTTCAGGAGTATCCAAAGAAAAAACCTTTAATTAAAAAGAAAATGATATGTATGATAATTGCGGGCTATTAAAAGTCCAGCTTGGTTCAACGTACCAACCTGGCATTCGTACGGTAGAAACGCGATATTTATCTCTTTCAAAGTTTTTATTTTTCTAGCAGCCGAAGATTTACACAGCTCGTTAAAAAGCTCCTCCTGACATACTAGAGGCGTGCAGTAACATGAATGAGGAAAGGGTTAGTATGATGAAAGTAAAGTCAATCGTTAATACATTAATAATAGAGAAGCTAATCTCGAATATCGTGTCATGCCAGGTATATTATGGGGTTAGTACAAGTTTTTTTTGGACCCACCACCGATACAAGAAATACAAGTTCGGACTTATCGAATGCGTATCATTTTTACCTGTCGTTCGTACGCCACAAACGATATATTTATCTCTTTCAGAGTTTTGATAAATTTAGATACCTTGGCTTGACTTAATTTATTAAACAGTTCATCAGGACAGGCTGAAATGGGAAAATTTAGAATTTATAATCGTATCCTCCCGCGGAAACTCTAATTTAACGCACCACCAATGACGCATGCACACAGGTGTTTAAATACTGTTGAGTATGTTTGCTGATAACATTTCCTCATTAAACCGAATGGAATCTGATCACTCAAGGGTTTAAAGACTGTGTGTATGCGTCACAACAAAAATTGATGAATACCCTCAGTGAAGTACACATGAGCAGCACGATACATTGTCTTATTCGGATTCATAAAATCTTGCATCAATGCGTGAACCGATTTTTCGCTGGGTGTAATTAAATAAACGGCATCCATAGTGGGCAATGGTTCTCGTCTCTTATTCAAATCCTCAACAACTAGACAGACAAGAACACGAATAAATAAGAATTCTAATAACGAAGAATTACTCTAATTAAAAAAAATTCTTCGCACTTGTTATGCCCTCAGCAGATATCTCATGCATCTTACAGCATGCTGAAACCATTCGCATTGCCAGCTGATCAACTACCAATACTCGCCATTCAATTTCTTTTCCAGACTTCTTTTTCTGTTTTATTACTTCATTCATAATCTCTGTAATGATACAGTAAAAAAAAAAAACATTCTGTTATATACTCATCGAGTCATGATATATTTTAAAATAAAATAGATGCTTCAGTCAAGGAAATATCAGATTAAAATGAACTTTTCGAGAAACGACAAATGGTTTTATATCGTAGATATTTCCAATATCAATTTTACCAGCTTTATTTTGAACAAAAATGCAAAGGCGAGTTCAAGATGTTCATATTTAGTAAGCTGTAACAAAATACCCGAGTGAGGCTAAATATTCAAGCATTCTGAGATTCAAATACCTATTGGTACGAAAAATTGTACCGAGAAGTAGCTTTATATGGCGGCAGCTAGTTCATCAATTGAATATCTACTCAACTTTAGATTTTTATTCTTTTGAAAGATTACTTTCAATTACAGAAGTTCAGTGTAACTTACTCTGACCAACTACGACTTTCAAAGCCATGATGATGAATATCACTCGCAAAAAGCTTCAAACAAGAGGACGTTCACAGAAGCAAATGATGGTAAAAAAGGCAAACGGTCTGAAATTTAGGCCTGATACTGATACTGTTAGAAACTCGAGAGGGATTTTAATAATTTAATCTAGGTAGGCTCCTTCAGATCTAATCTGTAAGAATTACAATCCATAGACTCTAGAGAGATAACCCAGGCCAGACACATCAAGTAACGGCCAGTGCCACACACGCATGATCCAAACGGCACACACTGATGGAAATCATCGTCAAGATCGATTAGACACCATGGCAGCGCTAGGGTACTAGGAAGGGGGGGGAGGGGTATGGCAATACGCCATTTTAGCAGCAAAAAGAAGGCCACGGCGCTCAAGCCTTAGACCATCCACAGTATAGACTGAGCATTGCGCTAGAATGTTGACGCGAAGACATGATAAGAAACTTACATAAGAATACACGTAGGAAAATAGGCATAATGGACCTCACTGCACCGCGCGTTCACCCGCAGAGCCTATATATAAGCATAATCTTATCATGTCTTCGCGTCAACCGTTTGTACAGGGTTATATGGCAGATGCTCAGTCTATACTGTGGATGGTCTAAGGCTCAAGCACAAACGCGTTCGCCAAGTGTCGCGGAATATTCGACAGGGTCGGGCAACACCGGTCACGTTCGTTGTCTCGCGACGCACTCGTGCGTTAGATACTTCTTTTTGCTGCTAAAATGGCGTATTGCCATACCCCCCCTTTATAGTACCCTAGGTGGCGCTAGCGCTCTGTCGTTCAAAATAAAAGAAAATATTATTTATTACCTACAACACTACATCCTCAATGAACGTATCTGCAATCTGCATATCCACGATCTGCGGGAAAAGATCCTCCCACTTTTTTGAAAATAAGCCTTTTTTGCTGATTCTTAACATGCTGTACAGAAGCATCTAAACTGTGATTGTGATAAAGTATCCATAAATTAAAGAATACCCAAGTATTGACATGCGCCACTTTGACTCCTAGAAAAGAACGTACTCCCATAAGAGCCCAAGTTAAATTTGTGATTTTCAAAAGAGGATTATTTAGAGAACGGCTCGGTGAATTTTTCTGAAGTTACCTTTGTAAAAAGAAAATTTTATGTAGAATAGATCATGTTCTCTTCATTTTTACTCGGCAAAGCTCATTTCAAGAGTTGAGTTATAATTGATGAATAGAACTTGTGCGACTATAGGCGCATAATGGCGCGTGTCAATACTTGGGCATTCTAGAAACTCTAATTAATGTGAGTGGGTACTGGCTAGCGTGCTACAATAAGCAATTAAACCTTCGCTAGAGGCACGGCCTACTTTATATAAGGCCGTAATGCAGCGATGTCACAACGTCGCACTCAAAAAGATGTGTATACAGATTTACACATATGCTTATGGGAGAAAACAAGAATTTTGATTTGTACGCAAATAAAACGGTGTTTTTGGAAAAAATGAAGAGAATATAATTTGAAGAGCAAACGATTTTCTATTTTTTAAGCCCTACTTTAGTAAAATTGGTGCAGTACAAGAGAAGTTATCATCGTTTTAAAATTGAAAATTGGATAGGGGACAAAGTGGGGTACAGTTTCATCATTGTTACACCGCACCAATGACTTTGACTATATATTATGTGGACTGCGCTAACGTGTATAAAATGAGCGAAAAGCGCGTCCACAGATCTGATAACGTATATAAGGAGCAGACGGTAAAACCACGACCATTTGAAATACACACATTGCACCTTTCCTCCTCGCCGCATTTGTGGTATGTACCGTTCGCCCCTGATATACGTACGCCGTAAGCATAACACGTCGCACCACTCCCCTCACTGTACATATTGAACCGTAGTTTTTAATGCTTAGCGCAGTCCATCTATTATATAAACCTCTAAGCTCGCGCGCGTGACGCTAAAAAATCGAGTGACGCAAGAAAATCGCGTGGCCAAAAATTCAAGTGCGGCTATCTATTGGAAACTAGGTAAATCTGAAGCGCTACCTACGCATCGTTAGGGCGTGGTTAAGGCGGGTCAACCTATAGGTTACAAACTACGACGCGACCGGTTAACCTGACCGTTCAAGTAGTTTCTCAAAGTATCTCTCTTCCTTCCAATTTTTTTGACAGTTCTCAAATGCTCTCGAAAGGATCCAGCAGTAGCGAAGATTGATATAAATAGAAGCGCGTGATGCGGCGGTGCATCATTTTACGTTAGACTCATACATGTAACAGTTCTGTATTTCTTTATGACTCCAATTAGTAATTTAATTATCTATCATATGCGCGGATGTTTATGGAGAATGTAGCCACAACACTAAAATGTAACAACAGCAACAATAACAAGCGAGCGAAGCGAGCGAGCCTGATGGACGCGAGCAGCGGGCTGCTCGCGTCTGTTAGGAGCCGCCGGTAGGCCGAGCCGCCAAGGGCCGCCGAAGGCGGCCCGTCAGCGGCTTGTATAATATATAGTCAAAGACCAATGAACGTGAACCGCCCCGAAACGTAACTGATAACAATCCACATGCGCGCTGTTGTCATTTTCTACATTACGGCCTTATATAAAGTAGGCCGTGCTAGAGGGCGTTGCAAAATTACCTGCGCGGGTGAAAATGTAGAGGTGATCATGGATACTTTTGAAGGGAAATACCGTTGTCTTTAGCATGGAAAAAAAAACAGGTAAATTAATTGGTTGGTGATACTGCAATCAAATTTAGGGCAAAATTTCTTTTAGCACTAAATTCTAATTGATTAAAACGCTATTAAAATTTGCTGTGGGCTAATGATAAATATTGTTCATGATCACCTCCAAATTTGGCAGTGCTACCAACATTTGGAACTCCAAGTTTGATCGCCTATTCTGTAGGGATTGCGGAATAACTTTTATTATAACAGTTATGACTGTCAACCAAAACTAAAAACACCTTTTTTCTCCCAAAAATGCTTTTTCTCCATTTTAACCGTTATGACCGATTCATTTTTCAATAATGGTCATGACTGTTTGACCGTTTGACTGTTCTGAAAAATACTCTATGTGACTGATAACCTTTGACCGTTTTAAATTTTGAAGCTGACCGGACCAATAACCGTTAACCATTTCAAATTATTTCAGTCGCAATCCCCAAATTCCAGAGACATACGGAACTTTTCCCCAGTGACACAGCCTCCTAGAATTACAAGCCGTGAAGTAGGGTTACTTGGTAACGCTGTGCACGTAGGCAAATTGTTAACATGTAGTCTTATGGAGAATTCACAAATTTTCTCACAAATTGCATCATAACTCGACAAATATTGCATTTATCCAAAAGTTGGAAATAAATCAAGTTGTTCTCTGTAAAATTTCCTATTGAATTAGGGTTTCTCCAGGAAAATAAAAGCCGTTATTTCAATTTTTAAGTTTATGATTGATTGTTGATGTTGTATCTCATCAGTGAAATTTTCAAGTTCAAATGATGATAACCACTTTTACTGCTTTTATGTTCTACAATTTTGGTTGTGAAGAAGAATTTGTGAGTTGTCTCTTTGCCATTGAACATTTTTCTCTGAAGTTACTTTCTCAAATTTATAATTAATGCACGTTTTGTTGATACTTATGGAAAGGAAAGTTCCTCAGTTACTCAATTTTTAAGTGTAAACTATAATTTGCGAGTCGTCTATTTGCCGTTGAATATTGTTTTTTCAAGTTACTTTCTCAAATTTATTATTAGTGCAAGTTTTGATGTTTTTTTTTTTGGAAGTAAAAGTTACTCACTTAAGTACTCTAAGGCTGGACTATAACTTGTGAGTTATCTATTTCCCATTAAATATTGTTTTCTTATTCTACTTTCATGTTTGTCTGTGTCAGTCTTGACATAATTTTTTAAATAGAAACTTACTCATTTACTCAATTCTCAAGCCCAGGCCTGACGAGAGGAGGGGGCAACTGGGGACTTTGGGCCCGGCCCCTTTAGGGGGCCCGGTTTACAAGGGGAGAGGTAAACAAATTTTTTGAGGATCCCGCTGTGTTCCTTGTCCCAAACTTGACTGGAGCCCTTGACGGGCCTGCACAAAGTCTACACACCTCACGGAAGCCTACAGTAGTATTCAAACCTTTTTCTTGATAACTGAGAGACAAGGATCTTCTTGTCGGACCAAACCTCTAATGGAAATTAAACACATAAGGCATGAAATACCCTTGAGTTCTTGAAGTTGAGTTTCAGAAATGATTATATTTTCAGGTTCCTAAGGATTTATAGCTTGAGACCCAAAGACAAATTCGTCATTGGATCAAAACAATATAAAAATGCCCTTGTCAGACAAAATCTCTGGAGGAAGCTCAAATGTGCAGACGCAGACTGCCTTTACCCTTGCGGTTTAAAGTTGAGCCTCAGAAATAATTCTTTTTTCAGGTTCTCGAGGATTCATAGCTCGGGACCCAAAGACAAATTTGTAATTGGGTCAAAACAATACAAAAATGGCCTTGTCATACAAAATTGCTGAAGAAAGCTCAAAAGTGCGGACGCAGACTGCCTTCACTCTTGTGGTTTGATGTTGAGAGAAATTAATCTCTTTCCCAATTCTATTTTGTTCTTGAAAGTACAAACTAGTTTTCTTGTTATTCTTATTTAATCTATTTCCAGTTTCTTGTGGGTTCACAGCTTGGTAGAATCTTGAGAATCCAAACATTGAGCCTCAGCAAAATATTAAGACCTTTTTGTGAGAGAAAAATGCTTAAGCAATATTCTGGAACATCTGCAACTTGTGATTCAGCAAGGTATTCATCTCATTTCATACTAATTCTAGTTGTACTTGGTCCACAAAGCCAGGCGTGATGAGAGGAGGGGGCAACTGGGGAGTTTGTGCCATATGGCCCGGTTTACAAGGAAACAAGGTGAATAATATTTTTTTTTTTGGGGGGGGGGGTTGGGGTGTTCCTTGCTCCCGACCCGACTGGAGCTCTCGACCGGCCTGCTCAAGCCTGAACTATAACTCACGGTTTCACCAGTCTTTTTTTTTGGCCATGAATACTTTTTTCTTATTTTCCAAATATAACACAACATAACAAAGAGGGAAGAAAGTGCGTCCTTTCAAGAATGTAGAAACATACCCTAGTCCTGGATAAATTATTATAAAACTTGGTTTTCCAAAATGGGAATTTTATGCAAAACAATTTTAATTCCCTTCAGTTTTCTCATGAACGGCATATTTTATGAGATAACATGAAATGATTGAAGAAAAACGTTCACTTTGACTATAGCACTATGAGCGGGTGGTTTTAAAGATGTACAAATGTACCCTAGTTGTTGATAAACTTCAATGAAAGTCTGTTTTTCTGTATACGCAGAACAATTTTAATTCTCTTTACTTTTCTCATAAACAGCATATTTCATGAGATAATACCAGGTAATTGAAAGAAAACGCAAATTCTTCATATAATGCTGTGTTACAAATCAGCCTACCTGAACAAGACGTTGCGGCGTTGCCTGTCCTTGTTCACAGCTTGTAATTCTAGGAGGCTGTAGTGATGGGCAGTTATTGGTTATATAACCTGTTAATTGGTTAATTCTGGTGAAATTTAACCAAATAACCGGTTTATTTGTGATGGAAAAAAACCGGTTAATAGAGCGCAATAACCGATTAATCGCCAGAATCATGAATTTTTTTTTATACTCAAGTTACCGCTAGATTCGCTACTAGCCTTAGTGATAATTTGACAAATTTGATTTTTTCAAAGCATCAAGTGGCCAATTGCCAAAAGCTTTTAGAATTGAGGTATTTCTTAATCATTATCACGGCACCTCAGAGTCTAAGAGACCTCTCCTCTCTTTTTTTTTTTTTCAATTTCTGCAATTTTGAGGGCGAAAACGTGGAAGACTTTGAGGCTTCTAGCGGAATTTTTTGAGAACTAAAAGCGATCTAAATAACTGCCGGTTAACCCATTAACCGGTTTATTTGAGTGGTTTCAACCGATTAACCGGTCATGATGATCTTCAATTAACCATTTAACCGGTATATTGAAATAACCTATAACCGCCCATCACCAGGAGGCTGTGCCCGTGACCATGTAACATTGCTGACTTGCTGCTGCTGCAGTTTCCCTTTTTTAGCCTGGCTCCAACGTATTAGCCACGGCCTACTTTATACAAGGCTATAATGCAGCAATGTCACAACGTTTTGCTCAAAAAGAAGTGAATTAACCATATTGCCGTGACGTCATTCATGGATATTTTCTGATAACAGGAATTGAATGCTTCGCAATGACTTACCCCAACTTACTCGTAGCATCAATTAACAGAAGAAATGCTCCATCCATAAGAAATACACGGGAACGTTGTGATCTTACGTTCAGATTTGAAAACAAGAAATAAGTTAACAACCGCAGGTAAATTTTCAAAGACATGAGACCTTCCCAATTCTGAATATAAACATGTAATAGCTAACTTATTTCCAATTTATTAATTTGAGCGTATGATTGAAATGATCCCTGTGTATTCTTATGGGAATCAATAGCCTCTTTTGATCTGATACAGTATACTATCGCATTCTTTCAATTCCTGTAATCAGTAAATGTCCGTGAATGACGTCACGGCAATTTAGTCTTTACAGATTTACATGTACATTTATGGGAGAAAGGTTAGAAGAAAGAAGAAAGAAGAAGAAGACGATAATGAAGAGGGAAATATAAGAGACAAAGAAATTTTGGCAAAGAAGGAACAAGCAACCTACTTGGGACAGCAAATAGCCTACAACAACTGTACAGAAAAAGAAATAAATACACGCATAACGAAAACCTGGAATAAGTACTGGTCACTAAAAGAGATCTTCAAAGGCCCGTTTAAAAATGAACATAAAAGTGAAATTTTTAATATGTGCATAGTTCCAACCTTAACATATGGTTGTCAAACATGGACCCTCACCTCAAAAATTACCAATAAACTCCAAGTTACGCAAAATACAATAGAACGTTCCATATTAAAAGTCAGAAAAAAAGATAGTATAAAAATATCAATCCTAAAACAGAAACTAATAAACAACACAGATGTAATACAATATGTCAGAAGACAGAAATGGAAATGGGCGGGGCATGTGGCTAGATTAAAAGATGACAGATGGACATATAAGACGACATTCTGGTTCCTCTCGCAATACAAAAGAAGTAGGGGTCGACAACTTGCAAGATGGGGAGACGATATAAAAAAGTTCTTGGGTGGAGAAAACTTTGGAAGGGTGGCCACAGACAGAAGGGAATGGGAAAGGCTGCGGGAAACTTTTGCTCTCTTTGGGCCGAGGATATGGAGTAATAATTAATAATTAATTTTTTAATTTTATATATATCTATGTATATCCTCAATAAAAGTTATTATTATTATTATTATTATGGGAGAAAACAAGAATTTTGATTTGTACGCAAATAAAACGGTGTTTTTGGAAAAAATGAAAAGAATGTAACTTGAAGAGCAAACGATTCTCTATTTTTTAAGCCCCACTTTAGTAAAATTGGTGTAGTACAACAAGAGAAGATATCATTGTTTCAAGATCAAAAAATGGATAGGGGATAAAGTGCGGTACAGTTTCACTGTGGTTACACTGCACCAATGAACGTGAACCGCCCCAAATTGTAACTGATAACAATCCACTGCGCGCTGTTGTCATTTTCTACATTACGGTCTTGTATAAAGTAGGATGTGACTTAGCTCCAAGTAAGGCGCTAGAAGTATTCTTGCTCAATGTAAACAAACATTGCGGGAGGGATGTTCTTAAAAAAATGAGATGGAATTTACAAGTTTGTAGATACAACCTCATTTTCCATTTTCTGGGATGGGACTTATGACTATATATTATATGGACTGCACGAAGCATTAAAAACTATGGTTCAATATGTACAGTGAGGGGAGTGGTGCGACTGTGTTACGCTTACAACGTCTGTATATGAGGGGCGAACGGTACACACCACAAATGCAGTGAGGAGGAAAGGTGCGACGTGTGTATTTTAAATGGTCGTGGTTTACCCCTCTGCTCCTTATACACGTTATCACGTCTGTGGACGCGCTTTTTGCTCATTTTATACACGTTAGCGCAGTCCACATAATATATAGTCAAAGGGATGGGAACATCCCGCGATCTTTGTTTACATTGAGCGAGAATAAGCAATTAAACCTTCGCTAGAGGGCGTCGCAAAATTACCTTCGCGGTTGAAAATGTAGAGGTGATCATGGGTACTTTTAAACGGAAATACCGTTGTTTTTGGCATGGGAAAAAAGAACAGGTAATGGTTTATCTGGTCAGAATAGATTATAAGTTCATTGTTTGGTGATACTGCAATTAAACTTGGGGCAAAATTTCTTCTACCACAAAATTCTAATTGATTAAAACGCATTTAAAGTTTGCCCCAGGCTAATGATGAAATAGTTCATGATCACCTCCAAATTTGGCAGTGCTACCAACATTTGGAACTCTAAGTTTAATGGCTTACACCTCTAGCGCCTTACTCCAAGCTGAGATAACAACCAAAATGTAAATAACAGATTTTGCATGAGAATCCCATAAGAAAAAATTGTCGCGAGTCCATTAGAACAACAGATTTCTCAATCACCACCAAGGTATAAAAATTTTCTCGAAAATTTTCCAAGTCCATTATCAAGGGGAGAACTTGAGATTCAAAATTCTTTCAAGTCCCCCTTCTATCATACACAGGGTGCGCCAAAAAGATGTTCACAGTCGAACAAAAAACTCCGGGAGGACTCCGCGACAATTTTGTAGAGTTCCCCAGTTGACTGTCAACATCTTTTTGGCGCACTCTCTAGCTCAGAAGTAGGAATTTTTTCAAGTTCCTTTTCTATTATAATTATATAGCTCAGAGGTAGGAATTTTTTGAAGTCCACTTCCTATATGGCTAGAGGGTCGAAATTTTTCCAAGTCCCTCTCCATGACGTCATCAACCTCGCTTGCGGACGAAAAATTCCTGGCCTGTTTTTTTAAAGCGGGTTCCCCGCCTTAAAAAAACAGGTTTTTTAGACCATCAATGGTTGGAAAATTGTAGTTTTTTAAAAATGGGGAATATATAAATGCGCGTCTAAAAAGATTCATTTGCACGCCAACCATACACCAGCTAAAAAAGTTAAAATAACGCCAACTAATTAAATAATTAACGCCAGGCACATACCTAATTGCACACTAGGAAGAAAAAAATGAGCACCTTCATCAACTTTGGTAGCTGTTGAACAAATGTGTTGAAAATGTTGCCCTGTATGGTCTATGTAGACGTCATATGACTCCATCCGTTGGATTCCCCTCGACAAACAACGACATTGAATCTACAAATGCGGTAATCAAGGGTGAATTTACACTCCGTGAAAGGCTTCCTGTTGGCCAGTTCTTGAATTTGGTATTCAACATCAAATGGAAATGGTCTGAGAAACCAGCAACGTCTATTACAGCACGTATGCTTAAAACTGCCAAACGAAAAGCAGGGGTCTGGAGTTTTTTCAAAGAATTTAAGAAATGGCAGTATGGACTGTGGCTCATAAAGATTTTGTCTTCAAATATAGAAGAAAGCACCTGTTCATGTCCGTATTACTTGAAGAAATAAGCATGTTCTGGGGATATTTATTTGATTGAAGTTAACAGAAGCTCCTCCTGAAGCCTAGAATATAGATCTCGGCCAGAAGCGAGAGAGGGGCCGTCCTTCTAGAACTAAGAAAGCCCTTATAATAAATTACCATTTTTTCCTAGTGGAAAAGTGTGGTATTACACCCGTCCGTTCAGGTTTCCTCATATATTTATTTATTATTTATTTATAAGATTTTTTTGCCCGTCGAACTCCTCCAAAACTACCCGACAGATTTTCTTGAAACTTGGCCATATTGTAGCAGTATATCTGAAAATGTGCACCCGCAATTTCTTTGAGAATCGGATGAGTCATTCTTGAGAAATTTGCAATTTTTAAATTAATTTCTCACTCATTAGGAGTAGTCGCTCACATTACCGAAGCAAATTCCTATCCTTCTGTTATCAGTGCGTCTATTGTTATGAAGAACCTTTTATTCAACAGGTTCATTCTTGACAAAGGGTTCATTAAATTAGTTTACAAGAATGATTTAGACAGTGAGGGCTTCTTTAGGTTAGGTTCAGTTATTTTTTTTTTAGATAGGGATGGTGACGAGAGAATGAATAAAATTTAGAAGTTATTAGTAGGAGTGATTCTCTTAATGAAATTTGATTAGTCGAAAAGTCGTGTATTACTCACGCGACGGCGTGAGTGTTTTTTTACATAATTTTGTGTAATTTCGGCTTTTTGGATAATTATATTGAAAGTACTTTACAAGCTGTGCGTTTTATTTACTTGGCGTGCACAGGGTTTCTAGATGCTGATTACATTTTTAGCTGCTCATATTCTATTCTGGTGTGCGAAAATTTTCGATGGCCTGTACTGCATCTTTAGATGTTTCAGCATTTATTTGACTGTTATTGTCACGTATTCTGGCGTGCAATTAAATCACACCCTTTGAAAATCTTAGGAATTAAATTCATCATCATTCTAGAGGCTTCTATTGATCATTTGAGCCGGAAAACTTCCGTCCCTTTTTTACCTCTTATGAAGTCAAAATTCTTGAAAAACCAATAAAAGCTGCTTACATTTTTGTTTTTCACTCAGACCGCAGATTCAGCTGTAAGGCATGACTTGTGACATTATAGGAAAAATGTCTGTAGCAAGCATGACTGACGGAAAGAATGAGGCAAAAACGCCATTGATTTTTCCATTATAAACATTTCTCCCCTTTTGCAAGTCGCTAACACAACTCGCTTGTAGTTAGGTCCTTTCAGATCCCAACTCGAGCTACTTGTCCAATATTACCATTGAAGTAGGTAATATATTATAGTTAATGATATTACTGTAGCGGCGTGTAAACCTCAACAAGCCTCACAGGAACAAACAGATTTGTTCTCTTATGAGACCTGTGTTAGAATCCATTTTTTGTTTGTCATGCATGCAAAATGGGAACGAATTTGTTCCTCATGGAAAAATCAACCGCATTTTGCCTCGTTCTTTCCGTTTGTCATGTCTGAAGACATACGCCATTTTCCATTGTTCAAAATTCAAATACCCTCCAAGATCTACAATGCGAATGCGTCACACATAACATCACTGAGCGGCTGATTTTAGTTTTTTTTGTTTGCACACAATGTACCCTGGAGCATTTACTTGTACAGCAAAACTTGTCTAAAACGGAATCGCATGGGAGAAGACAAAATTTCCGTTATGATCAAGTTTCCGTTTTGAAGAAAACTCGTTCAAAACGGAAAACTCCGTCTTATGCAAAATGTACAAGTCAGAAACTTACTCCATGCGTTTTTATTTAGAGTGCATAATTTATGCTATAAGTTACAGAAAAAACTATTATTTCCAGAAATCGGGCAGAGTAAGTTGTATCGTTTTATTTTCCCTTAGTTTCATTTGTCTGAAGAATCCCTCTAGCATCATAAAGTAATTGAACAAGGTTTTTGATGCAATTCATTGCGGCTTTCTTTGCTGGGAGATATGTTAGATCGGATACTGAACGCGCAGTAATGCTTCAAAAAAGCTGGGTTTCTGAGTGATGATGACTGTAAACCAACAACCTCATCTAATGATACCTACACCTGAAAATATGAACAAAGACATCCAGGAGTTGTGTTCTTTACCTGAGATCTCACAGCGCGACTGAGTTTCTTTGTTTGGAAGTTGAAGAAGCTACTGAGGGCGAAATGGAATCTGTGAGACCAACAATTGAAGGCTATCGTCAGGCGCTCACTTCAGTACGAAATTTTCATTTTAGGTAGATTTGTCCTCTCTTTGACAATTTCATCTGTACTTTTTCCGTTTCAGACTTGCCCACCCTTTCCGTTTCCGCGTTGGACAGATTCCGTTTTATACAAAACATTTAGTACATAAACCCCATAAGAGCTGCCGGGAGAATCATTTCTATCCGTAGTGGACAGATTTCCGTTTTGTACACGTTCCGTCTTGGACAAGTTTTACATACGTACCAGACAAATATACTTGTATTGTAGTTTTCACTTTGCTGGATACTACCACAAGAGTGTGCTGCGTGCTCAAGGGACAGAACATCTTGCCCTCTCTCCTACATCCACATCTCAACACGCGACATACTTTTGTGGTAGTATCCAGCGAAGTGAAAATTTTTTGGCCTAGTCAGTGGTGCGGTGACCCCTTTTGACCTATGAAGAGAACCCCAAAATCTCTAAATGAAAAAACAAAAACAAAAAAATTGATACCATAAGATGAAGTTCAAAGAGTCCATGGAGCAGCAGATGAAGACTCGGGATGAAGAATCTGAAAGAGAAAACAGTGACGCACCAGTTCTTGATTCTGATGTTGTTCTAGTTTCATTAAACCTTTGAGACTCCTGAATGAGTTATATCCTGTTACAGGAACCTCATTGTCTTATATAAAACATTTGTATCATTGGCAGCCACTACAGCTACAGCTCTGAAAAAGCGCTAAGCAAGAATAAAATTATCAAGAACCCATTACGCCGCACAATGCCCCCAGCAACACAATGCTCGACGCGGATTTAATTCAATACCAAAAAGAATTAGTGTACAAGTACACACGCAAGTCTGATGTACATGCAAGATTGTTGAAAGAGTAGACAAAATATATGTGCATACCTATGTAATGGGTAGTGGTTACGTAATTTTAGGCCCATCCTATATATACAAAATATTCGTTATTAATCATTATCACCTACCATTACAATATTACTAAAAATATGTTCACTTTTAAATAAGTTCACTTTTTCTTCTTTTGCCCCCCCCCCCCTCGAAAATCATTTGCGACAAGTTGCTCTTCAAAAAAGTAGCGTCACTTTACCATTGGAGTGGGTCTAGTCTATGCTTGGAGGGTTTCTCAACAATGGAAAATAGCTTATGCTTTTCACTTGTATAGTTCTAGTGCTTTAGTATCGCAAAGCCAAGGGTGACAAGCTATTTGATTTTAAGGCTTGAGCCTTATGCTTAAGTGGAATTTCTGTTTGCTTAAGCTTACAGCTTAATTTAAACTTAATTAAGAATTATGGGTTTTAACTCAAAACTTGAGCGTAAAGCCTAAAGCCAAAAGTACAAAATATGCTTTTGTTCAGAAAACAAACATGTTCTTCTTCAAAAAATATTTTCTTGTCTGAAAAAACATGTTTTCGCCTTTTTCAAGTTTTGAGCTTATGTTTTGGCTAATCAAGTTGTATATAATCAAGCAAATGAAAATTGTTTTGCCTATTGAGTCACTTGATTAAGCGGATGGGAAATATTTTTGCTTAAGCTTATTTTTATTAATTTATGGCTTAAAATTCAGATGAAACCTGAGCTTCCCTATCAAAAGTTTAGGTAAATATCAACAGTTGAAAAGTTACTGAATTTGGCACACTTTTTGGTACCTTCAGCAGCTGATTTGGTGCTGAAACAACTACTGAAACGCACAAAGTACCAGTATGAGGTATTGTCAGTAGGTAGTTGTATCAGTAGGCCTACCATATCAGCTGTTGAAAAACTGCCAAATTCTGTACTACTTTTCAGTAGCTGATTTGGTCAATTTTTTTAATTGGGTTACCATCCTTGTTGCAAACTCAAATTGATGGACAGTGCGGGTGACGGGGGAAGATTTCCTCGAATCGCTCCAAATCAATTTTTATGAAAGAAGATAATGTGTAGGAAATTTTACGCTCTACGAATTTTGTCACTTTCATCTTTCTCCTAAATTGCTTTGTTTCCAAGTTATTTTGATATTAATCACCGCACATTTAAAAATGGGAAAATTGCCACGCTCCTGTTTTTAATTTTGTCGATTGTAACGCGCCTAGCGGATGACCGGCCCGACCTGCATTGACCAATCAAAAGATACTAGCACGGTTAGGTATGGGAAAAAGCAATAGCATCGTGTATACTGTGCACCAGCCCTTGGCAATAGACTGATTTACTCTGACGTATGTGAAACTTGTAATTCATCCAACTTTCTTATATAAAATAGATTCAAAGAATAATACATCTACATATCTTGCGCCAAACAGCCGTCTTGTTCTAGATATTTGTAATATTTGAAAAGATAGTGATAGCGTGAACACTTATGGCGAGGGTGTGAGTGGCATATAGGGTGAGTCTTGAAGCTCTACATTTTTTCACTCAATAACTCGCGCGTCCGCTGATGGGATAAGACTCGAAAGAACCTTTGTAAAATTAACTAATGAAGTAGAATAAGTACACTTGAAAACTTTTCCAATACCTAGCTATTAGTACTCTACTTACACCTCTCCCACTCAATATGAGTTCCAATAGTCTTTCCCTCTTTTTCACGCCCACGTCTTAACACGCAGCACACTCTTGTGTTGGTATCCAGCAAAAGGAAAACTTTCTTAACATAGCAAGTATTCACAAATGCTTAATGCTGACATGATACACTTGCTGTTTTTGCAGTGCGAACTCATATGTTGACCATTTTGGATAAGAATCAAAGTTCCTGAGACAAGGTCAAACATGACCCATCCATCCACCCTATCTTTCAACGTTGAAATTCACTCTGTCCTAGACTAGACGCTTTAACTCAAGTTTTTGCCAAACTGTGTGTTCCAGTCATTCAAGAGACTAATCCTCTTAATTAGATTTATAAACTAAAACATGCAGATGTGTTTTTTCAACACCAAGTTTCATTGAAGAAAGTCACCTTAAATGCTATATGTGGCCTAACCTTTCTATTCTAACGATAATTTACAGCGCAACACTTTAACAGAGTTTGTGGAGAAATTATTATTTATATAAAAAAAAGGGAGTTAGAGTAGAGTTAGAGATGGGGGAAAATTATCCTTATATTATATAATTGATGATGGGGCGTTGTAGAGTCCTTGCAATAAAATAGCTAAAAACTATTTGTACAACAGCCCACAGTCCCAATAATTACCAATTGTGAGGGTTATGTGGCGCAATAAATTTTCGGGAAATATTAAATTGAACGACCAAAAAAATTAATTAAACGACGTACAAGGCCAACGACCATTTTTATGAATTTCCCGCCGAACCAAAAAAATGTGTTTTTGAGGTAACTGCGTTTTTCGTACTTCATATGAATAATATACAGTAGAAGAAATGCGAGTGGTACGAGGGTGCCTGATTCGGTTTTCCATCTACTAATAACGGGATTGAAGGCACGAACCATTGGATTAAAACAGAACACACTTTGTGGAAGCGCCTCCCTGTAAACCAGTTTCTAAATACAGTAATGTAGCCGCCTTGCTCATTAAATGGTCCAAGAACAGAGATCCCGCGAACGTTAATTATGTACCATTTCTTGAGGCTCCCCCATCTCGCTTCCACTATGGACGAAGGCCTATCATTGGGCATTAGAAAATAGGAAGGTTTCAGAGCGCTCCCTGACTGACACTTCCACCGAGTATTTCACGGCATCGAGTACCATGGGAAAGCCAATTGATAAGACCACACTGAAAAAATACATAAAATCGCAAGGAAAATGGTCATCGTTTGATGAGTTCTAGAAGCTGAACTTCGGTGTTTGGAAAGTAACAATTGACGTGAATAATTTAGGCTCTTCAAAGTGTACGTACCCCTACTTCATGAAGAATGAGGAATGTAAGCATACCCTCGGTATGAAAATCAGACAAAAACTGGTTCACGCACCCTCAGAAGCGCGCAGTGTTCCGCTGGGTTGCAAAAGGAAGCGAGGTCGGCCATCAACGGCTAAAAGAGCCTTACTTGTACAGTAAATCCACGTGAAATTTATAAATTACGTGCCTACTTTTGTAGTCCTTTTTTTTTCCGACAATAATTATTACGCAATGTGCAAAACATTATCTTTTTGCGTAAAGTAAATTTTTTGGTCGCTCTTTTATTTTTCGATCGTTCTCATTATTTTTGGTCGTTAAACCTGACAAATGTGGTCGTGATTTCCCATTTCGTCGTCGTGCACACGTTTGGTCGTGATTTTCCTTTTTTTTGTCGTGCCGATAAATGCATGCCTAAATTTTCATCAATGAACAACAGCAGAGCTGTGAAAGAAAACCGTGTGCATTTCATTATCTTCTCCTGAATAATACATACAGGCCTCACAGGCATGAACACTGAATTCCTTAAATTCTAGCTTCTACAGCTTTCTTTTCCTAGTTTTCTGAAAAGAGTAGAAATCATTCAAGTGAGAATTGTACAAATCAATATACCGTAATTTAAAAAAAAAAATATGCCCACAAACAATTGGGCAAAAATAGTATTTTCATTGAATTGCAGTAGTACTGATACTAGTAGGTAACTAAGAGGTCCACAGTTACATCGTATGCACTTGCAAAAGCGTGCGCTCAGTGAAATGGTTCAAGCTCATTACTCAGTAGCCTTGCTCAAAAGTACGCTCTTTTTTGTACCTTTTGCTCTTTCTTGACGTAAGAACAGACTACAACCACTTGTATCGACCTGGGAATAGTATGGCCTGCGTTAACAAAAGAGTGTTAATTTCAGCTTTTGTATGACTGGCGAGCAAAACAATCTTTTTGGCGTGCATCAAAAAAATAATAATCAAGGCTCCTCCGACTTTTTTTTTACGCCTCCTATTTAAAAGCATTAGGACTTGGGGTGCAGCCGAATAAAAAGACTGTTTCTTGACAAGACTCGCTCGCAGGGTGGTAATGATCTACTTAGAAATGCACGATCTCAATGATTAGGCTACGATTTTTTCAATAAGAATTTTGGTGAGAATAATTTAAGAGATCATTATATCGTAGTTCGTGTACAAAAGAGGTATTAAAATACTTCCATAATGACAAAATGCTCCTGTAAAATTTATGGCATATGGATAGACTACCCCCTAGTTTTTATATTGAACAAACTTATTGAAAGGTATGTGTGTGTCAGTTTCATAATTTCATTTTGTCTTTATATGTATGGTACTTATTTTACAATACCCATGAATCGCGGAATAACATCTGTTCTTCTGTTTCAATCTCATACAAGTCGGAGAAATTTCTCTCTTTTACGTATTTCAATTACTTTTTTGTGTCTTCATTCTACTAAATTTTTTCAACGTACTCGTTCGTCTTCGAAGCTATTTTTACTATGGTATCGCGACAATACGAACTTTGTGTTCGAGCTACGTTAAATTTAACTTTTATCGTCACTCAACTAGAGTACGAGAGTTTCGGTGATCTTAGGACAATTGTAGGTGTTCTCCCCCCACTTTTTTCTACTTTCTTTCTCTCTTTCTTTCGTGTGTGCATAGTTTCTACTTGTGAGAAAAAATTGAAGTCTCGAGGATGGAACAACATCACCATGGCCGATTTGGCGGATAGAATCGATGATTTAATTTGTACGTTTGATGGTACCCTAAACGCTGACATAGATACATCGGCCATGTACATGTTTGGCGTATTCGTGTTCGTACTTTTCGTGGTAGTGTTCGTATTCCACATTTACGGCAAGAATCGTGATAGAACAAAAAAATTTTCATCAGATGCAGAGGCCGCAAAGAACAGCGTTAGAAATTCCAGCGAGGTGTACAAGAATGCAAAAACGATCACTGCAGTGGTAGGAACGAGTAAAGCAGTGCCATCCTCTCCGACCATTCGTCGACGGTTTGGGTCAAAATCAGGTAACATGTCAAACATTGTGACATCGACTAAAGATGTATCTTCACTCTTACCACCTTCGGCAACTGGTGCTGACGTCGAAGCTGTGAAATGGGTAAACGCGTTCTTCCGTTGGCTGTTCATGGATGTGGTCGTCGTCTCCGAGTTGACACAACAATGGATACAGGCGTTGAATGAAACAATGAAACCAGCGGTGGCCGAGCACGGTGTTGGTGTTAAATTGATTCGCATATTGCCTGAGACAGTTCCACCCTCACTTAACAACCTCTTTTGTGAGTGTGCCTCAAACGACGACGTGAAAATCACCTGCGACTGCGAAGCAAACCTGGCTATGCAGCTGAAAGCGTTGCGTCAAAAAAGCGATAAGATAGAAACTTTCCACTATCGTGTAAATGTCAACAAGTTACGTAGCCGTCTAAATATTACTTGTGTCACCAGCAAGTTACACTTACGCGCAAAGTTCGATGGTTGGCCAGAAATTAAGGTGATACTGGCGCAAGTGGGTAGTCTACGTAACAATAATTTAGACGAGCAATCTTTGCAAGAGGTGATTGTAGAGATCGTCTCGTCTGCATTGCGTAATACCGATGTCAGTTTTAACCTCAGCTCTTATTCGAATTGCCCTCGTTTCTCCCGACAATCCACTCTGCCCCCACGTACTCTCCCACTACACTACGATAGTTTACACTCTTCGTGTAGCCCCACTTTGTCCAAACAAGGAAATCAGAAGTTGATAGTTAAAGTAGTGAAAGGGAGTGGATTGATCCAAGAAGCAAGGATACCTTCTGAAAAATTCTGCGTTGTTGAAGTAGACACGCCACACCAAACAAATCGAACGAAGAGCGTTTGTGATACTAATTCTCCCTTCTGGAATGAGGAACTAATCTTTAACATTAACCAATACACTGAAGAGATTTTGTTCGAAGTATACAACAGGGGTACCATGAATAATTTCGACGAGAACAATTTCCTTGGTTTAGCAATAATAAGTGTACAAGAGCTGATACAAAGCGGTACCCAAAGTCACGTTATTTCACTGCAGTCTCGCCCTTATGAGGATAATCAGGTTTCTGGAACACTTACTTTAGAATTTTTCTTTACTGATTTGCCAAAATTGAGCGATAACGCTACATTTACGAAAAGCAGAAAAGAAAATACGTACCTCTCCACCAACCTCTCCCCCGCGCCAAAAACAATTTATTCCAAATCCGATTATAGGAGCACGTTTGAGGACGCGGTCACAGATGCCAACAATAAAACAACAATCACGCATTGTAATATTCAAAAACCTTCACACCTACCACTTCTACAATCGGAGGACCAAGAAAACACTAGAATCATGAACAAAGATCCAAGCTTACTGAGCAGTTTACACAAAGGTGATCAAATTAGAAATGCAACACAGGTGGTTAACCGGTCCAGCGACCGTAAACGCCGTAATTTCTTTGGTGCCATACGTAAACAACTGAAAAGATCACAAGATCATATTAAATCAAACTTTCGCAATGGCTACGTTAGCGACACAACTGACCAAGGTACTATCTCGGGAAATCAGCCTACTGTACAAATATCCAGAGCAAAGTCGGCCGACCGATCGCTGCCTGAGGTACCTTCCCAACCACTAACAATGCATTCTTTTTCGCGCAAAGGCTCGACTAGATCTAGTCTAAGTGAGATGTCAGGTCTAAGTGGTGCCTCTTCCCGTACCTACCTCAACGAAGCTAGTACTTTGGTGCTGGAGACTGAAGAAGATGGTATCGCCAAATACTTTCTCGTGCCCTTGTCCCTAGCACAGAAGAATAAATGGAAAAAGAAGGGAATAAAACTGCACATTTTCAACGAACACACATTTGTAGCTAAGCATTTAGCTGGTGGTACCGTTTGTGAGGTGTGCAGCCGAACACTACCTAGGCGTTTAGGCAAGCAGGGCTATGAGTGTCGCACTTGCTTGCTAAAATGCCACAAAAGATGTCACGTACATACAGACATTACTTGTCCGACTGCATCAATACCAAATTTGGAATTAGCAGAAGTTTTGCAACAAACTCAATAATTGTGCGATGAGGTGAGATTGGCGACGTTCCTTTACCCACACTCGAACACCAGTGCATCATAATATTCAGTACTGTCGGAACGACACAGTAAATAAATGTATTAGTCGTCCAAGCGCGGTGGGGAAAGTTGAAAGTTTATTCATTGGAATAATCTAATAGTAAAGTCGCATTACGTACCTCTGAAGTCCTAGGTACGACTTGACATATTAGCATGGACAATTCAGAAGGAGGTCAAGTAAGTTACGTAATGAAGTTGAGCAGTGGAGAGAAAGAAAACTGAGAACTCCATGGAAGTAAAATTGATTTTTTCTCTTCATGGTACATAATGATACTTTCGTATGAATTTTGTTGAATACAAATGTTTTGAATAATATCGCTTAACAGGTATTTCATTAAATTTGTACACTGCAATTGTCATCTTAAATTATACTTTCAATTTGTTCATTTGAGTCTTTCATTTTCAAACGGACTGTGCAGAGCAGTTGTGTTTTTGTATCAATCAGGTACCTATGACATTGGGATTAGTGATACACGATATGTAGGTAGGCTACCTACTTACTAATTCCTTTGCAAGAGCATTGCTGTGGAATACACTACCGGTATAATAGAACAATCTGTTCCTTTCTACTAAGATAAAACTTTTCAAAATCTCATACAACGGATGTTGACAATACATATCATGTAGAAAGTAGGTATGGAATTAGGGTATAATTTGTGATAGGCCATGTTTCTACCATCGTTGTATGAACTGCTAGTATATGGGATTTTACTCTCGAGCTGCAGATGGTCCGAACGGGTAATGGTATCATTTGTTCGCATCTTCAAGCGACACGGGCTAGACAGGTCAATGTTAAATTCCCACTTGAGCTAAATATACATATATTAGAAGAAAAGAAATTTGTTCTCGAGAATAAAATTTTCAACCGATTAGTCAAGATTTTCGAACAGAAATTCTTCTTTACGTTCGATTTTATTGGAAGAAGTGAAGTGAATTTTTCATTCGGATAAGCTCTATCTTATCGTTTCGCAATCATAATTTGTACTGCCGTAAGCTAAGTCTTTTCATCATATTGTTCCGGAGTCATCATCACGTGCCGATCATATCAACCATTCGTTTCGTTCGTCAGTAGCAGCGACAAGGATACCAATCCAAATTTATCAACTCAGTTGAAAAGAAGTTTCGCCATTTCAATATATAAGTATTCATACGCGCAGGTTAGTTTTGTTTTATTGTTTTAATTACTACATACTACTCAATTTCACCGGGTGAGAGTCTATATCACAAATCTATTACAAGCACGTCCGGAACGGCGTGGAATTGATTGAGATAACCGGATGAAAATTGGTCTTCAGTGATGATGTGGTAATTATAGGAGGGAACAGGAACGTGAGATAGATGAATCGATAGAGATGGGATGCAGTCTTTGAGATTTGAAGCGTGATACCCTGACACTCACTATAATAAGTAGGAGGAAAGGGAAATCTCTTTTCATTTTTTTTTTTTTTTTTAGTTTTTCTCTTCGTGTTTAGGTCGGGAGTGTGGAAATATTCTTCTTATATTATCTCTTTTGCCTCTAATTGATCGTCAATGTGTCGGGATTTTACTCGGATTTTCATCCTAAGATTACTGAGGTGTCTAACCCCTGTCTCATCTAAATTTTTCCATGCCCATGTCCTTTGTGGTGATTTCACATCCCTGAACTGGACATGCTTTACTACCGCGACCCGTCGTGTCAAGTTGGTAGCATTAGAGCCCTGCGACTGGCTTGGTGGCAATCGTGTAGGAGAGTTTTGGCCTGTCCATATTGAGGCAGGTTCCTTTATTTCACTCTCAATTTAGGAAACATTTACTCATCCTTCGACAGAGCGGAAGTAGTTAAATTTAGACTGGTGGTCTATCGATGGCTCTTGAATTATAACAACTTTTAGGAGATAAAGTTATAAGTTAAGAAGTATCTTGCTTTTGGTGCTCAAAGGCCATAGTAGGGGGAGCCTGCAAGCTCAGCTACTCCCTGGCCCACCAAATAGGAGAGGAACTATTTGAAGCCCTGAATATGAATTAATTTTGACCAAACTCAATATATATCCTCCATGTGGATGCCCAAATGACGTTCATTTGTTAGAGCCTCCTACCCCCTCCTCAAATAGGGGAGCGAGTATTTGAAGCCCTAAATAAGAACCAATTTTGACCAAATTCAATGTCTTCTTTCTTCTTTCTTTGTCTCATTTTTGGTTTTTATTTTTGTTTTGTTAATTTTGAATGGTAAATTTTGTCTTTATATTGTTTATTGTTTCTAAAATATAATTTGTTTCATCGAACAAAGTTGTTTTTTTTTTTGTTTTGTTTGCCACACCTGGCTAATGAAAGAATAGAGGTCAAGTTGGAAAAGCTCAAAAAAAAAAACAAAAAACGTGAGCTTGTTTCACATAACGCAAAACCGGCAGCTGTAAACCTGTGACGGTGACAGCTATAGAATGTTGCCAGACTTCATTTCAACGGGCGTAGAAACCATACCAGACAGGTTACCCAGCGCTCTGAAGGTAGAGAAGTAATAGAATGCGTGCAATCTACTTGGCTCACCATTTTGTTTGGGCTCCTTATTTCTTCGCACTACCATACTTTAACTAGAGCCCTATAATAACGAGTGAGGACATGGGCCGCCATATTTAGTCCTTACAGCATGAACTTCCCTATTCCTGTTACTGATAACAATTTATCAGTAAAGCAGGAATAGGGACGTTCATGCTGTAACGACAAAATATGGCGGCCCATGTCCTCACTTGTTATTATAGGACTCTACTTTAACCTAGCAAGGAGCCAAATTAAGGAGCCCAGTTACATGTTGGCGTCAACTACAATGTGACACACGCATTCCATGTCTGTCTCTTCAAACATAGAGATACATGGAATGCGTGTGATGTACTTGGCTCCTTATTTCGCTTCGGCTCACTATTTTCTTCCCATTACTTTAACAAAGTAACGAGCCAAAGTAGTAAGCCAAGGTACATGTGAGCGTCAACCAAAACGTGATACACGCATTCCATGTATCTCCATGTACAAAGGTCTGTCTATGTTTGAAAACTCATTGCAAACCTTTGACTATACAGTACTTTGTATAGACTGACACGGCCTACTTTATACAAGGCCATAATGCAGCGATGTCACAACGTCGCACTCTAAAAGATGTGGATACAGATTTACACGTAGGCTTATGGGAGAAAACAAGAATTTTGATTTGTACGCAAATAAAACGGTGTTTTTGGGAAAAATGAAGAGAATATAATTTGAAGAGCAAACGATTTTCTATTTTTTAAGCCCTACTTTAGTAAAATTGGTGCAGTACAAGAGAAGTTATCATCGTTTTAAGATTAAAAATTGGATAGGGGACAAAGTGCGGTACAGTTTCACTGTATACACCGCACCAATGAACGTGAACCGCCCAAAAACGTAACTGATAACAATCCACATGCGCGCTGTTGTCATTTTCTACATTACGGCCTTGTATGAAGTAGGCCGTGGGACTGATATAACAAGGCGTCTGCGGGTGGGTAAAATGAAGACGACATGTATTGTGGAGAAGTAAAGGGAATCCGTGGCTAAAAGTGTTGCGGGTTGCGTCGTTCAGACGTCTTACGGAACGAACATACGGACCAAGGAACTGGATTATGCACACTGTAACACTTTTAGCCACGACTTTCCCCTCTCACCGCACAATGTCGGCTTTGCGGGATGCGTTTGTTGAATCAGTCCATACAAAGTTCTGTACAGTTGGACCTCGGTAAGTCAGTGCCGGACTTAGGTGCGATGCCGCCCTGGGCCCTCAGAGTTCTGCCGCCTCAATTTTACATGACTTTTTCTAAAAAAAAAAAAAAAAAAAAAAAAAAAAAAAGGTTGGGCAGCCAAATTGCCGCCCTTTCACACTTCAAAAATTTTGCCGCCCTGGGCCATGGCCCATGTTGCCCATGCATAAATCCGTCACTGCGGTAAGTTGAACATAGATAAGTTGAAATCATCAATAAGTCGAACAAATTTCTTTGGTCCCAACGCACTCCCATTTAACCCTGTACATTTTTTCCCTCTGTAAGTTGAACGTCGCCATAGATGACTCGAACAAAAAATTACAGATTTTTCTCACTTTTTCACCGGTTTTGAGCGTTCACACCTTCTTTGTCGAGAGAATTTGAGCATGTTGCAACAGGTTTCTTGTCCAAACTTCACTCTGATTGATTTGTCTACTGAATTTATACACGCAATTAAGTTTGTGCGACGATCGTTTTTAATCAATTTTTTTCTTGCTGAGTCGAATTGCAACCGCTTATAAGTGAACTTTAGATAACTTGAACATCCATCAAACCTAACTCAAATTTTGATAACTCAAATTTTGATAACTCGAAACATAGATAACTCGAACAAATTTTTTTAGTCCCTTCAGTTTTGACTTACCAAGGTCCGACTGTATAGTCAAAGTTGCAAACAAACTTTATTCAATGAAACAAATGGAAAATAGTTTGGTATATCAAGTTATTAGATTTGTGCTTGTCCTATAGGTCACAAACCAGTTGCAATGGCTTTTTCCTCTTTTTCTGTTTTTTTTTTCTTCTTTTGTTTTGTCTCCTCTTCTCCTCTCATTCAGGTGTTGATTGCTTAAAAGGCTGAATTTTACAATGCAAATGAGAGTGCTTGGGTCGGTCATATTCTGAACAAGAGAGAGGTAGGTATTATCACAACAGTTTGGGAAAAAGAGGAGTCAATGAATTTCTTATAGTTTTAAGAAGAAAAATGAGTACTGGTGCTATCATAGTTGTTGAGCGTTTGTTTTATTTTATAAGGATTGGTATTTTTATTAGGATCAAGAGTGAAGAAGTTTAGTGTTGAATGTTTGTCTTCTTTTTGTAAAAAAATGGATGAAACTTTGTGAGGAAAGTGAAGAAGATTATCAAAACATTGAGAGGAAACTTTTGAAAAGAGAAAAGTTGGAATATAGCAGCATCTAACCGTTATGTAACTGTGACCAAATCAAAAAATGTGACCCTGTCTACAGAAACCCACCTTAAGAAAAAAACTTTGATCAGGAGAAAAGTATCTTTATCATGGGAGTCATAGATACCTTTCTCCTGATCAAAGTTTTTTTTGTTAAGGTGGGTTTCTGTAGACAGGGTCACAAATATTGATTTCAACTGTTTGATCAAGATCTCTCATACAAGATGATTGATTTTCCACATAACTGTTACAACAGTTTTGCTTGTCCAGTTTCTGTAGATTGCTACCTGCAGCGCAACCGCTCCATATTTTGCAATTTTAACTTTGTACAGAAGATTAGAGTAGGTACAATCCTCTTCCGGCCAGCTACAGGCAGCTTGTTTGATTGCGCAAATGAAAAATTAGTTTGCTTCAGACATTGACTATAATATATAATGGTACTTGATGGAGCAGTGTTTCCAAAACTTTTCAGGCTCGTGGCACATAAAGTGCACAAAATTAATTTTGCGGCACACTGGAAAAATGTTTCTAAAATACATTTTTTACAATCCTGGGCCTGAAAAGCCGCTTTGTTTTTTTTGTTTCATAATTATTCTTTGCACAAATAAAATCTTCTCTATTTGGTACCCACCATGTATCCACACATATTACCTATTATCAAACCTGCATATTTCTCATCAATTTCTCTCTTTTTTCTTTCTTTTTTGAGGTTTCTTTTCAGTTTTCCCTATGGTAATTTTGCGGCACACTTTTTGATGTAGAATTGAGTTTGGGAAACACTGTGATACAGGTATGGGCACAAGCGTATCTTCACCATACATTTAGTTGTCCCCTGTTTTACCCTGATTCTGTAATGAAATGTAACACGCGTTGTGTTTCAAGTCTACATAAATTCATGTACCAATACAGGCACACTCAATTTCTCCAGTTCTATTTAACTATCGTCTGAAGCTTCATCACAAAGGTCATTATACATTGTTTAGGTGAAAATTTGATGGGCTTCCACTTTTCTTTTTATCAACTCTTCAATTAGTTCAATATGAAAAATTACAAGAAGAAACAGAAAAATTTGCAAATAAAGTTGAAAGAGGCGCACTCTACATTTACCATGACGGATATTTGCAGAAGGTGCTGAAAAGGTGATGAAGGTGAAAAAGTTGCCCATAAAATTTGAAATTAAGCTCAACTGAAAGGAAATAAAGAGGCTAACTAGGTTTGGCAGAGGCGTGTAGAGAGTGGAGATACTGTACATAGTACATACCTCAACAATATTACATAGCCTCTTTGGAGCAGGAGGAAGAAAGGAGAAGGTTATCACAAGGAAGATTTGTATTGTTAGTTACATAATCCATGCTACATCTAACTACGTGAGGCGCAATTTTTACAAAAAAGATTTGTGCATCTGGTTGCAGACCCCAACTACATGCTTGCTATATTCCCTCAATCTGTAGTCCGCACCATGTCGGCACTAATAATATCAGTCCATTCCACTTGTTTAAGTTTGTACAGTCAAAGGTTCATACAAAGTACTATATAATAATTATAGTCCATTCCAAGTAAGATTGTCGGCAAGTTGAAAGGCAACCACAACCTGTGAGTTCTGGTGCGTCAATATCACGGTCAATGAGAGACAAGAAGCGTTGTGCTGCTTGACGTTCTTAGTGTAAATTTCGCGCTTCTCTTCATGCTAAGGCGCTAGTATTCTCGCTCAATGTAAACAAACATCGCCGTGTAGAGCGCGGGTTGGTGCGCGGGATGTTCCCGTCCAAAAATTCAAAAAATGAAGTGGAATTTTACTTGTAAGAACTAAGAAGTTCACTTCATTTTTCCGTTTCTAGGATGCGAACATCCCGCGATGTTTGTTAACAATGAGCGAGAATACTTCTATCGCCTTATTCATGCCACTGATACCGCATTGCCTTTGACTTAACGACAATCTTACTTGGAATGGACTATTTGGACCAGGCAACGCTAGCGCTTTGACTATACAGTACTTGTATAGTCAAAGCGCTTGCGTCGCGCAAGAATTTTCAAATTTTTAAAATCTTTCAAAAATATTACCATCTGAAAGAAAATTTTCCACTCTTCAATTTTGTTCCTTACAAGTATACGCCTAAATTCATTATTTTCGGAGAAATTAATTAAGGAAAAGGAAAACTAAAAAATCACCAGTTCCAACTTTCGAGTCACAACACAATCACCGTTCGCTCACCGTTCGCTCATCAGTATTTTCTATGCATTTTACTCAGGCGACGCTATAGTCTGTTGCTCTGTTCCATATTAGACGGCTCTTAATTACCCGTAAGTAAGGGGGTTACCAGCCAATCAGGAAAACGCGTGATAGTAGGGTATGTTATGATTGGCTGGTAACCCCTCGCAACCCGTCGTAGAACTCAGTACGAGGGTATGTAACCTCCTACAATGCGTAAAACATCGATATATATCGCAAAACATATCGAAATAAACAAACAGGTTTGTTTTTGTGTGATGTAGTTTTGTCGTTGTATGCGTATGAGCTTTGACTATATAAACTACAGCGTCTGTCACACGTAACATATTCTGTGAGAAACGCGTGAGAAGTACGTGAGAAAGTGACGAGTGGGCGGAGCCAAAAAGGCATCTCACTGTATCTCACGATGTTGAACGTGGTTCAACTTTTCTTATGAAATTACGGAGAAATTAGGTTTGTTTACCATTTTTAGGCGCGAAAACTGTCTGTTTACAAACAAGTAATTTAATTTATTCAGTGCTTCTCGTTGTTCGATGCTTCTAATAAAATTTATTGTATACGTATTTTTGGTAGTATTTTTAGTATCGGTGAATTATTATTATTACTTGTGGAGATTTAGACAATTAAGTTGTAAGTTATTAATTTGGTAAAGTCACTTGTCGCGATACGGTTAAATTATTGATTTTTAATTCGTTTTATCCATAAATTGTATTAATTTGAATCATCATGGCCCATACTCAAAATAATAAACGACAAACAAAGAAGTACGTATGGAATAAGTCAGTATAGTAAATATTGAAATGTTTTTAGAATCATATTTTGATTGAAGGAATGATTTTGTTTTATTTTAGGGATAAGAAATCATCAGACGACGACCTCCGATGGGCGATTCGAGACGTTGAAAAACTTCTCGAATCTGCTCAAAACCACAGGGTCCTCTTTGATGACAAAGAGGAAAATCATCGAGATAAAGTCCTGTGTGACAATATCTACAATGAGCTGGCTTCGATGTTTGGTACGTGCATCTTCCTTCATTAAAAACAAGGCTTTATTTGTAATTACGTTTCTCATTGACGGTTTGGATACATTTTGCAGACAATCCTCGTATCACAGGTGCCGCATGTAAGGCCAAACTGCGAAACTGTAGGAATACAGTGGCTGGTATTCTGCGGGCACAAAAGAAAGTAACCGGTGGCAAAAGAGTTCCTCGTCCTAAGTGGTACGAGTCAGCAAAATTCTTGGAGCCCCACATAGTTGCGAAGCAGAGCATAGAAAGCTTGGTGAGGTCATAGCGTTAAATACTTTTATTCTGCACGGCTTTTTCTTGATCAATCAGTGGCGTACCCAGGATTCGAACAAGAGGGGAATCTGAATTTTTTTTGCTCCCTCCCCTCAAATTTGCCCCCTCTCCAAATTTTTGTAACAGTACAGGTATCAAAATAATCTCCGAGGTAGGGATCCATCCCCTAATCTCCCCCTGGGTACGCCCCTTGTGATCAACTGATGAACATCTCAAAGAACCGTAATGTTTTGACAGCAGATAATAGAACACGAAAGTTACGATTCGGGATTATCAAGTGCAGAAACCAATTGGCATGAACGCGGACTTCTCCCAGCTTCGAGTTCTGCGAGTACAAGTGATATTATTGCTCCAAGTATTCCCGCAAGTGAAGAAATTCCCGTCATTATTTCTGCTGGAAGTAGTGTCACTCCTAGTAGTGGTAGCAGCCAAGCTCTTACCACCAGCAAGCGTGACGTTCAAACCCCACAACGGCCACGGCCCCACGTTAAATGGAACTCGTCAAAACAGTCAACTTTGAAGACAGCCTCCAGTACTAATACGGAAACACCTGAAAAAGACGCCGTGTACAAGAACCTATCTGCACTTATACAGAATATGCCAGCCATTAGACAAGACGCAATGGCACAAATTCTTGGAGACCGCTTTGCTCTGATAAGACCAGCCTTACGATTTGAAGCTTTGGAGCGAGTATTAGGCTTCTTAAATAATGCTTACCCAATAAGTACCTGCACCATGCCCAGTTCCAATCCTATCAACACTCCCACAATTGATGTGCTCTGTGATAGTAACGATGATGATGATGTAGAGGAGGTAGTGGTAGGTTTTGATGATGACCATCATGAGTCGTAATAATTCAAACAAAAGGACCATTTCTTTGGTACTCTATTGATTTCATTTTTTCTAATTTTTAAAAAGTATGTTCTTAGAAAGTGGGCCTGTATGTGTGATAAGTAGAGACCGGATTCCTCGGTATTAGACACTTTTTTTCCTTGAGGACGAAATCAGTAAGATTTTGACTGAAGTTTGAATGGGGGTGAATGGGACGCAGGAAAAAAATTTTATTTCACCAAAAAACACCGAAAATACCAAAAAAACTGAAAAGGCCGAAAATGACCAATTTGTGGAAAATCGTTTAAAATCGCAGAATTTTGAACGAAAAATTGGTAAATTTCGTCCAAAAATGGGTAATTTTGGTGAAAAAATACTGAAATATGATTTAGGACAAATTTTAAAAATTGAAAATTTTGATTGAAAAATTGTTCGGATCTTTGTGCTGATGAGTTTTATCCCTGAAATTCGTTCATTTTGATAAAAAATTACATAGTTATGGTCGAAACTGGATAATTCTGGTTGTGAATTTGTAAAAGCACTAAAAACGCGTGTATAATACCGAAAATGCAACATTAAAATACCGAAAATTTCATTTTTAGTACCGAGAAATCCGGTCTCTAGTGATAAGAATTTGACACTCTGTTCCTGTGAAAGCACTGAGGCAATATTCGCCAACATTCTCAACAAGTATTAATTATTTCAAAGGCTCTTTGTTACTCTCTCAGATTGTTATTAGATTATAAAATAGTTTTTAAGTTTCGTTGACTTGACCGTTCCTGTGAAAGCACTGAGGCAATATTCGCCAACATTCTCAACAAGTATTAATTATTTCAAAGGCTCTTTGTTACTCTCTCAGATTGTTATTAGATTATAAAATAGTTTTTAAGTTTCGTTGACTTGACCATTCCTGTATTCATATGTACCTTAGGTGTACGCTTCTCCAATATACCTATTATCATTATTATGATTACATGATTTTCAAATTTCTATATTGCAAACAACATACTCATTATTCTTAGATTAACAAATTATCGACCATCGTAATAAATTAATTATCCGTTATGATGAGAACGAGAAAATACTATGTACACTCATTCTCCTCAGAATTATAAATTATCTTCTGCTATAATAAATTAATTATCCGTTAATAAGAACAAGAAAATACTGTACTTGTTCCCCTTAGAGAGGCAAATTCTTCTCTGCCGTAATAAATTAAATAACCCTAAACAGAAAGAAAAAAAATGGGAGCCCTAATCAGAAAAATCCTCGTCAAGAACATCGTCTTCCATTTCAATCTCGTAACCGTCCATTTCATCACGAGCGTCCGCAGGATTAATTCCAGTTGCTTTCCATTGCACAGGAATAGCTCCTTCTTGCCAAAAATGATCAGCATACTGGTCACGAATTAATTTTGCTGTTTGAGTATAGTTGTTGACAGTACGATAAGAAGCTGATCGAAGAGCTGTGACTTCTGATCGCCACTGACCCATTATGATCTCACCCGTCGATCCATCTTCTTGGTCTACGGACCCAGATGTTAAGTAAGTTGGGCTCCGCGATCGCAACCAATTGTGCAGGGCACACGCGGCCAGTACCACAGCGTCAGCCGTTTCAACTTTCAATTCAATCGTATGAGAAAAAACACGGAAACGCCACGCTAAAATTCCAAAGGCATTCTCCACTATACGTCTAGCTCTAGACAGGCGGTAGTTGAATACAGTCTGCTTATTATTTCCACTCTTATAAGGATACGGTTTCATTAAATAGTCCTTCAAAGGGAACGCACTATCTCCCAAAATGACATGTTCAGGTGGGAGGTTCAGACTTCCAGATTCGAGGGCTGAAAACAGAGCCGAATCTTGAAAAATACCAGCATCATTTGAACGTCCATTTGTACCAACGTTGATGTACGTGAAGTTGTAATCTGCGTCAACCATAGCGAACAGCACAGTACTATAATAACCTTTATAATTGTAAAAGTGCGAACCGCTGCCGGGAGGTGCTTTAATTGCAACGTGTTTCCCATCAATGGCACCACAGCATCGAGGAAAATTCCAAACTTGAGCAAATAACCGAGCAATTTCTTTCCAGTCGCCTGCTGTCTGTGGTACCTGTGGAGAATGTAAGCGTTAAAACACTGCAAAAATATCAGCAATAGTGAACTAGAAGATAATCATACTTTTATACAGTCACCCAACGCAGCATAAATGGCTCGTAAAACTTCTGGTAGAAAACGTGAAATAGTATTGTGCGGCACACGGAACAGATATTGTAATGATTTCAATGAATCCCCAGTGGCAAGGTATCGAAGTGTTACTTGTAATTTCAATCGTGGCTCCAAAGCACGTCTCATTACTGTATCCTGCTTCGATATCCTCGTTTCAACCATAGCCAGCAATTCCTCAAACAATTGTGAATTCATCCGAAGGGCATTCTTGAAAGAATTGGGATCCTCCTCTTGCAATTCGCGTAGAAGGATTTCACCACCTAATCTGTTACGGCGCTGGATCCAAGGACGAACCCAAATACGCTTCTTTCTAACTTTCTTTCTACAATCTCTTTCCTCTTCCTCGTGTTCGTTACTGATAAGCTCACGAATGACTGAAAGTGCGCATCTCATCACTGTGCGTGTATTCTGTTCGCGTTCTGCTTGAATATTCATTAACAAAGCGTCAGCCGCGGCATATTGCGCTTCCTCAGCTGGTGACCTGAAAACAATCATTATTTCAGAACATTGCTGTTTCCACTTTTTTGTACGTGTTCGATCGAGATCCATTATGGATATGGGATAAATTTGGACATGAACACAGGTTTCAAAATGAATGAATTATTAATCACTTACAACATAATTATCTTGATATTTACGAAATTGCTTCAGTGGTATGCTTCAGTGGTAGTAGTTAAGAATTCCTATAATGAGGAAATTAATGTATAACAAAAGTACACAGAAAAAACTGTATGTAATAATAGCCGGAGAATCGAGTTAAATTATCATTATTTACCTCTTCTCTTGATGATCGGAGCTTAGCTTTCAAACGTGAAATTCTTTAATTTTCACCGGTACTTCCCAGTAGTCGATTAATTCCTCATTTTGAAAATAATAATCAGTAATCAATCCGCCGTTATCACAAAAAGGCAGTAAGAAAGACATTGTACATGAAAAATGTGAATTCGTGCGTGTGAACACTCAGTGAGATGTTTACTGACAAGAGGTAAGAAAGAGCGCTGCGCACGCACGTATTTCATACAACATCTCACGTCATTCATCTTACGTGTGACAGACGCTTACCAGTGAATGGGAGTATGGACTGATATTAGTATTCAACGCGTCGATGCCATCATGGTGCGGAAGGAGGGAATTAAGCGCCTAACGCGTAGCATGTAGTTGGGGTCTGCAACCAGATGCACAAATCTATTTTGTAAAAATTGCGCCTCACGTAGTTAAATATAGCATGGATTATGCAACTAACGATACAAATCTATTTCGTTGTAACCTTCCCCTTTCTTCCTCGCCGCGATGTCGGCATCATATTACCGCACCGCCGAGGCCTTGTTATAGCAGTCCATACTCCCATTCGGTGGTAGTTTATATAGTCAAAGGTATGAGACATTGAGACACGAATGTTTCATGTCATTGTAGGAGCGCTCTAAGTCGTGAGACGTCTCTGAGTCATATGGAACAGACTTACCGAGTCTATACAAACAAACCACCGTTGAGCTGTATTTATATGCGTATTTATAGCTGTATTCTTTATACCATTTATTTTAGCGCAGTCCATATAACATAATATAGTCAAGGGTGATGATAACCACGATGATGATAACAGATAATAACAGCGATAATAGAGATGATGACCAGAATTCATCAGCATTTTGGTTTGAGTTTGCATTTTTTCTTCTTGTTTTGACTTGGCGTAATGAAGAATTTACAAATTATCGAAATTAAAATCTACATCTCTCACTTTTAGCACTTTCAGTATGAACAACTTTCCACCCGGTCAGACTCGGAACAATATTCCTTACATTTTAAAACGTGAAGTTTTACCCATGCTACCTGAACCACACTATTTGAGCGGACAGGTATGATGTATTAATGCTATTTTCTATGCGAATTTCTGTTGAGGATAATAGGCGGCCTTATGACGTACCCGTAGACTGCTAGTCACATGTAAAGTCATTCTGTATTATTTGGCTGTCTATAGTTTCAATGCATACTATTTCGGCATTTTCCTAATTCTTAGGCGGGTATTTTGTGTTTCAGAGAAATCAATGCGTCTCTAAGTTTTCTGGTGTCGGTGAAAAATTCTACCAATGTGACACTTGCAAGAAAACGTTTTCGCAGCAATCAAATTTATGTAAACATGTGCTAATTCATTACGGTGTCAAACCATTCAGTTGTGAAGTTTGTGGTAAACGCTTCACTCAGCAAGCAAACCTCATAAAACACAAACGAATACATACTGGTGATAAACCGTATACCTGTAATGTATGTTTGCGTCAGTTTTCACAAAACGCAAATCTCAAGAAGCATAATGAACTTCATACTGGAGAAAAACGATATCGGTGCGAATTCTGTGAAAGAGCATTTGTTCAGCAAGCAAATTTGGATCGACATCGAAGAACGCACACGGGCGAAAAACCTTTTTCATGTAATGTTTGTCAGAAAAAGTTCACTCAAAAAGGCAATTTAATGAAACATGAAATCATTCATTACATGAAAGAAAGTTCTCAACAAGTCACTCGATGTCTGAAAGAATTTGAGAAGGGAAGCATCGGTGCTGTTGGCTTGAACGATACTGTCACCCGAAGAGCGTCTTCCGACGAAAGTTACCATCGACGAATGAGTATGCCGACCATGCTATTAACGGGAGACGGAATGTTTTCAAAACGTTATTGAGTTTGACCTGAATCTGCTTTTTGTTTTATTTTTACAAAATTAATTCTAGAAAAATTGTGATATTTCTACAGCATATAGACTTCAAGCTTGGTTTTGTTTTCGTTCAGTGATTCGAGCATTGTCAGACGGACCTTTTTGAAATTCTTCATCAACTTATGAAACTTTCTTCCTACAGGCTTGTTATTCATGGTCTTTCGTCTCACATTGGTTTCTGAACTCCTTGTGATAGGAACGTTTCGAAAACTTGTGTCTCGTTTGTATCATACTAGAACTAGAGAGCGAGCTTACTAATTTGGAGTGTCAGGGGCGAATTCAGCCAAACCTTTTGGGGGTTGATATTTACATTTTGGGGGAGGGGGGGATATTCCATGGTCTAAAAAATTTTTTTCCTCGCTTCGCTCGGAAAGTGCAGTCTATTTGCGTTGTTTTAGTCTGTTTTTGGAGGTTTGGGAGGGGGGGCGTTCGCCTTGTTCCCCTCGTAAATTCGTCCCTGGAGTGTTCCCGATTACTATTGAGTGTCAACTTCATTACCCAAAAATCTGAAGTATATGAACGATTGAGGAGAAAAAGAAGCATAAGCTTTGGACGACTTTTCGCCTCTCCTCAAAACTAAGTGTTTTACCAGAATTCCATCACGAGATGTTGTTTTCTAATTAATTTCAGTATGTATCGTTCTATTTATAAAATAAAGGATCTCGCTTAGAAATTCCTCTTAATTTTCAAACAAAAATTCAAAACATAACTTCTCCGCTGACTACGACAATTTAAAATCCACTCATGAACTTCTGAAGAATTATATTCAAAGAACTGCTGCACTGCCTCTTCACTTACGCATATTATTCATTTTCTACAAATTCAACCATTGTCACGAGTGTGAACAAGTACCCTCCCCTCAATAATAAAACCCCTGCCATACGACTAAGCGTTCAATCTGCATAATCAAGTCGCTCCTCATGACAAAAGCGGCCACTTGACGTGCTATACCACAACGCTTCAATATATTTTGCCAATTTCCCCAAATTCAGCTTCAAAATTCTCAAGAAGCAAACATGGTAGGAGTGCGAAATTTTTACATTCACTTTTTTGGATACCTATGTATTTGAAACATATCAATACTCGAAAAAGATGAAATCCCTATCGGAGTTATAGGAGTGAAGAAATTTTTCAAATTGAGTATATGTCCAAATTTACCTGACACATTCTCTAAAAAATTGCAGGTGTACAACTTTAGATATAATAAGACTATAAATTACGCATCTTGGAGAAGAAGAAACAAATTTTGATACAAAAAATTTCAAAAAGCAATGCACCTCACAAGTTGAAGAAATTGAAACTAGACTTTTGAAGAAGATTTCCCTCACAACAAGGATAGCCAGAATAAGCAACTAATTACTTATCACATGGGAGGGTATTATTTTTCCTTCATTATTAGGAGCAAGAAGTTCTGCTTGTAAATGGTTACAACATCTTCTGAGGTGACTGTTGTGTCGTATTTCTGAGGGAGCAAATTTAAATTTTATGAATCATCCTCTCTCTTACTGTATTCTTCTGGTCAACCTAATAACCCTATTTTTTGTATTAATTCTTATTCCAAACATCATGAAAATATCGTACAGTTTATCCCACTGTGAATAGGATCAAAAAGAAGTGTATAATACATTTTGATTATGAAGAAAATATTAAAAAATGAAATATCGTTCTATTAGAACTCATTTTGAGTTATACACTGGAAATTCGTTTACCATTTCCAAATTTTTTAGGTCAGCTTTTGATAATCTTTATCATAGCAATGTCTTGTCATAATAATTATTGAAATTGTGCAACGTGTAACACCAATTTTTGAAAAGTTTTTACAATATATTAATTACCAACATTGCGTTGTAACAAATTATTATGAATGTACGGACCTAGTCAGGTCAAAATAATGTACGCAGATGCTCCCTTCCCTCTCTCTCAGATCTTTCAGACTTTAAATATTAGCAATTATGAATAATGAATATTAAATCAATTATTTTTTCAAGTTAGAACATTTTTCCGCATTCCATTTGTTACTCGATTATTATAGTAACTACGAAAAAGTAATTCTAGCATAGACCTTATGATTAGGTATGCATCAATGTAGAGAAGAAAGATAATCGTTCTGCGACGAGTACAAAAATAATCTCTTAACTAATGTGGCATGCAGGCCATGTCTATCTGTTTCTGGAAATATTTTGGTAACAACACTACGCAAGCCAAATGAATGAAGATCAAGTTTCATGTATTTCTTAGAGTATAAGAATTTTTCTGTTCAATGTCAGTATGGCTGTGTAAATGGATTATACAGAGCACGCTTAGCAATCTGTATCTATCATCTGTACTATACCGGTACCTCAATACATACCAGAAGAGTTGCACTTCTCTTTTGGGCTAGTGTAAGTCTAATTTACAATAGTTTAAGACTTCAGCGACGACGAGTTTCAAAAAATCAAGTTTTTTCTTTGTTTTTTCGCTCTACTGTAAAATTTTGTTTCGGCTCAAATGGTACCTTCACGCTTAGCCAGTCTGCCATTAAATATCTTTTGCGAGCTTGGTCAAGTATAAGTCTAGTGTACAATATTTTAAGCTGGTAACATCTAGTGGCTCACTTGCTAAGCTCGTTTGCCCTCTTTCTTGGTCTAGTTTCGAGTTAATGGCTTTTGAAGGGCTCCCTTTTTGGTCTGGTATAAGTCCAGTTTAGAAAATTTAATAAATATTGAGGAGCTCACTCGTGTTCATTCGCCCCCTCTTTGGTCCAGTATGTGTTGACATGCTATATACTAGGCTAGGGAAAGAAGGCGTAAACTCGTTGATTTCAGAATTAAAAAAGTTTGTAATTCTAGCGATTTTGTCGGAGGAAGAAAATACTAGACATACTCTCAATATACCGGGGTCTACTTGATGGAAGAGGGGAAGGAAACATTTTGATCCGAGTACTCATCAGAAGGAAGAGTTTGCGACGTCTTTTGGCTGATACTCTACCCTCCCCTCTTGAGCGCTCTCCAAAGAGAGAAAAATGGGTTTGTCTCTCTTTCCTAGTCAAACCTTCCGAGGACTTGGCCTCCGAACTCCGCAGATTTGGTTACGGCACAGGATTTACTCACTTTCCACTATCTCAAATCTGATTTCTCTCAAGGACCCTACTCTTAAAATGGACTCAGATGGAGTTTTGGAGTCTCTTGCGGTGAGTGCCTCTCAATTTACGTTGGACAAACTGGTAGGACCATCGCAAAATACAGAGCGGTGGCGCTGCAGGTGGCGATTTACAGAAACTGGACGAGAAGGTGATTGTGTATTTTTTGCCATAAGAAGATACACTCATAAAATCAGCTCTAACTCGTTTAATATAAATTTCTATCAAAAAGTACAGAGAGCAAAAATTATAGCTGTCAAAATCTTCTTTCTGAATAACCCCATTTGGAATTTTTTTTTCAGAACTTTTTTCATCACCATCACCTTCTTATCTCAATTCACCAATCAGAGAGCCCGCCGATAGATAGCGCATCACTCAATGTATTTTGCGAATAGCCTCCTAGAATTGAGGAGGGTTCTGGCAGAAGGGCTTCCGCGAGAAAATATTTAACACAGAAAAATGAATTTGAAAGTTTAGATGAATATAACTTCGCAACAATAAGTTTAATCAAAAAAAGTGTAAGAACGAAAGTTGAAGAGCAACTCTTCTTCTATAAGATACTTAAGTACATTGTCAATCTGTTGAATATTAAATTCAGAGGGACTGGGAGAAAAAAAGATAGCGGAAGCCCTTCTTGTAGAGTAGGGTAAAATCGGCGTAAAATCCCATACAAAAAAAAAAAATTAAAAAAAAAAAGATGCGCAATGAACTGAAACGTCCAAAAATCATGGTCTCCGCAAAAAGGGCTTCTGCCTGCATCACGCCCTTTTGCCAGAACCCTCCTCAATTATAAGCCGTGAAGTAGGGTTACTTGGCAACGCTGTGAAAAGTAAGAATAGCTGACTCAAAGAAGTAAAGTCACAAGAAGCATCTCAGTTGCCCAATTTTTAAGCGTACACATTTGTATATTTGCCCTTGAATATTGTTCTCTTAGGGTGCCATAAAAAACTTACAATCGCCCATTTATTAGAATGTGCCAAATTCAAGGAGACTAAAGAAAGAATAATCTTAGTCAATGTCGCGAAGCGCGTATATTATGTTACAAGCCTACTTGCAGACAATGTTTGAGATCCTTGTTTTATATACTGAACTTTGTCTGCGGTAGGCCGAGAAACCCTTGTTACAAATAATATACACTCTCTCTCGGGTGTTGTAATCTTCTCGGTTTCTTCTTTAGTCAAGGATTTGGAAGGAGACTGTCTAAAAAGTCTTGTTGTATTTACGGGAAGTTGATCTGTATCCTTATATTCAGGTGGGACAAAGCAGGGGCGGAATTAGCCACAAATTTTGGGAGGGGGATATTCCATTGTCTGAAAATTTTTTTCTCGCTTTGCCCAAGGAAATATGGTCTATTTGCGATATTTCAGCCTGTTTTTGGAGGTTTGGGGGGGGGGCGTTTCACTTGTCCCCCCCCCCGTAAATCAGCCCCTGACACAGAAATCTATAGATATATAGGTACTTATGAACTAAAGAACTATTATGCTCATCAACTAAGAAATTTTGATTAATTATATGCAGATAGATACTGTAACTATATAAAAGACGATGATAACCGCAGAATTGATGCGTCTTTAAATAAATTATCAATACCAATTGTTAATTTTTCAAATTTATTATTACGACAAGTTTTGACGTTATTTCTGGATAAAAAGTCCTTACTTACTTTAAGGCTGGACTATAAATTGTGAGTTGTCTATTTCCCATTAAATATTGTTTTCTGATTCTACTTTCTTGATCCTCTATGTCAACCTTGGTATAATTGTTTTAATTGAAACTTACTCCTTTACTCAATTTTCAAGCCTAGACTATAACTCACCAGTCTTCTTTTTGGCCATGAATACTTTTTTCTTATTTTCCAAGTATAACACGACATTACAAAGAGGGAAGGAAGTGCGTCCTTACAACAATGTAGAAACATACCCTAGTTCTAGATAAATTATTATAAAAATTGGTTTTCCAAAATGGGAATTTTATGCAAAACAATTTTAATTCTCTTCAGTTTTCTCATGGACAGCATATTTTATGGGATAACGTGAAATGATTGAAAAAGAACGTTCACTACAACTATAGCACTCTAAGTGGGTGGTTTTAAAGATGTACAAATGTATCCTAGTTGTCGATAAATCTTGATGAAAGTCTTGTTATGACCTGTGAATGGTCTTGTACATTCAGCAAATGCCCTTCAATGTTGGCGTTGTCTACTCGCGATTTTGACTATAGGAGTCGAGTCAACTTTCAACCACTGTAATGATTTGGAAATAAAATGCTAGTCTCCTGACCAGCTTGGTTGTCCGTAATCCCACAATACTCGAACTAACTAAACTACGCTAGTCTAACAGTTTTTATAGCGTGTCGCAAGCTGCAACCGCGGCGCGCACAAAAGGATCCACTGCTGTCACCACTGCGTCGCGGCGGTGCTATCAGCTGACAATTAGAGATTAGGAAGAAAGAAGGTATTTGTGCTACAGTTAGGAGAAAGGGAGCGATCGGGAGAAAGGGACGTAACATTCGGCTCTTCAACCGTCCTCGGTTGACAAGGAGGGGAAGAGGGGTTGGTTTTCACAGAAAGCTATAAGTACGCATAATAATTATAAAGGTAGTAAGCTAGTACATGGTAGATATTTATAAACACTATTATTGTACCCTAGTTAAATCTAAGTATGGGTGCACTCTTATAATACTCAGAATCAAGTACTGCCTCAGCCGGCGTCTGTACTCAAAATTCTGTACTGCCTCATTTGGCGTCTGTACTCAAAATCATATATTGCCTCATTTGGGCATCTCTACTCAAAATCATGTACTGCCTCATTCGGCGTCTGTACTCAAAATCAGGTACTGCCTCATTTGGCGGCTGTACCTACTCTAAATCAGGTACTGCCTCATTTGGCGGCTGTACCTACTCTAAATCAGGTACTGCCTCATTTGGTGTCTGTACCTACTCTAAATCACGTACTGCCTCATTTGGCGTCTGTACCTACTCTAAATCACGTACTGCCTCATTCGGCGTCTGTACCTACTATAAGTCATTTACTATTCTAAATCATTAGGAAGTGGGTTGGTGTCGGGGTCACATATTTATTTTATGTTTACCGACTTGTCCCGCCGCCACCACCCTACATGGAGCTTTGCTCTCTGACTAAGACAATTTTTTTTTTTTTTTTTTTTTTTTTTGACAAAAATTAAACAACTTTCAAAAATGAGGAATATCTATCTCTTAAGGCAAGAAAAAAAATGACAATCTTCAAAAGAAGGACAATAACAACAAAAAAAATGGAATGAGGAAATTTATGGTAATGCAAACTGCAAAAGAAGGAAGGAAACGAAGAAACTTTAGTGTTGCGCTTGTGGGGAGATGAGTATGAGCATCTCAAGGTAGAAAATGTAGAAATGTTACAAACAAGAGGCAAAGAAAAGAGAAAAGAAGTATATAATGTTTTTGGATGCGGCCAGTCGGCGGTATAGGTGAGGCGGTCGTCATCTCACGCAGTTTCCTGACTATTTGAAGTAATTCTTCAAGTTGTTTCTTTGTACTTTTGCGTTTCTTGTGGTCGGCGAGCAGATTTTCTGAGATACGTTGTCGTTGGAATTTCCTTTTCATTTGGCGGCGAAGGCACGGATGAGGCACTTGAGGACAAGTATGTGTCTGGAAAATGAGTGAAAACTGCTTGGGTGGCAGTGATAGGACTGATGCTAGTGCACATCTCTTGACTGTTTTCAATTGTTGGCTGTCTTTGTGATGCCGGTTACACTTTTGTTGACGTTGGGGTTGTTTGCGGTGTTTTGTCATTTTCTATAATTGCACAGAGAAGAGTTGCGGTTTCTTCTTGTGTTGACTTCTTCTTTTGCTAGTTTTCCTTGAACCCAAATGATAAGAGTAAGGGAAAAAAATGAAGATCGGACCAATATAGCCCAGTTTTCTGTGACGTCAATCAGCAAATAAACGCTAGCAGGCCTTGAGTTGCTCAAGAGCTTTGCTCCAGCTGGCATGTTGACTCTCATAAGAATAACACAGTGAGCTAAGATCAACGTGTTCCTAATTAAAAATAAGGAATTTCTTAAATATTACAAGTTGGTGAACAGACGCTGAAGACATAATAGATTTTAAATATATATCTCTGATTTCTTATTTATTTCTAATTTTGAATTATTTATGTAATGATCTTTGCTCCCAATGTTATTCATATGGGAGTCAACAAGTCAGTTGGAGCAACGTTGGGTAGTTTTGCGACAGTTATTTGATAGAAACCTAATCTGTTTGGGATATTTCGCAATACTATTGAATGAGTATCAATATGTGATGTCTGAGGAAAACAGCCATATTGACGTGGTTGTCAATCTGTATTGAAAGTCTCCGTAACGAGTGATAGGTAGAAGCATCCAGTGTTCTTGACGACAAACAGAAATGAACTGAAGTGCAAGTTGAACAAAGGTAACAAAGTAAACGTTAAGGCTTGTTTCACACAACGCCGTGTACACAGCACGGTTGGCGTTAGTGCGGTTTGAAGTGTACACAGTGAATCTATGCGTTCACACAAGAGACGGACGACTGTGAAACTTGAATGGTGCCGTGTTGCACCGTCCAAAACATTTAACCACGGTACATTATAGAGGTATTGACACAAACGTATTAGCCGGTGTTTGTTACTGTCGCCTGAGTTGTGTCAGTTGATACAATCTACGCCAGGATCGTTGCAAGGTAAAACTAAACAGGAGAACTACACAAATAATACTACGTAGTGTAAATTCACCAATTTTCAAAAATTTGTACAAGAGTCAGGTATCGACCTAAAAATCTGAAACTTGGTACGAATGGACTATTTACTATGCTCTTCATATTTAAGAAAAAAAAAATCTTCCTATCTGAATTTCTTCATCTTCTACAACCCTCGGAAATTTTGGCAACATTAGGGTACCTCCAGTAAGCTTCCTTCACAGGTGGGGTGTGGAAAGTATTTGAATGATCGCCGCAAGCGTAGCGGAATTCTGTATGAATTAGCACAACTTGGGCGACAGAAATTTTGCCTTGTGTCAATACCTCTATAATGTACCGTGCTTTTAACCGTCGACGGTGGCCGTATTTGCTTATGAACGTGTTTGTCCGTCGTCCGGTTTATACAGTCTGTCCGCGAATGGTACAATGTAAACAAACCCAGCGGGTTGCGGGTTTGTTTACATTGTACCATTCTATTTGCGGACAGACTTTAGTGTATGTGATTAAATGAGCGTGTTCACACAGCTCTCAACAATCCAGTTAGGTACCGGCCCAGAATTGTGCCGGGCCGTTACACGGCGTTGTGTGAAACGAGCCTAAGGACGCGTCAGCGGCTTGGTAGTGGTGTAAGCAGGAGTGAATCAGGCGGAGGTTATTAGCCTGTGGTGATTCAGCGTTAGCCTGGGCGATACTGATGTGTGAAGCGGACGGGTGAATGAATTCTGATTTGTGATGATTTGATTATTGTACGCCGCGCTGGTGTCCTGCGTGATTTGACGACTACAGGTTGTGATTAATAATTCCGTGTTTTCTAGGAGTTAATTGTAGCGATAATTTTTTCCATATATGTTCAGGCGCGTGAATATTGTTGTATTTTCAATGACGAGGGCTGGCGTTTCCAACAAGATAGCAATTGTTAGGTAGTATTTGTGTGATTATGTAGGGGCCTTTATTACGAACTTTTAATTTTGTTCCCGCGTTGGCATTCGTCAATGTGACATAGTCGCCACAATTAAATTTAATGGCAGGTTTTCTGCCTTCAAATCAAGGAGCAGTTTTTGCTTGATTTAATTTATTTTTGGCAATTGCTTCTTGACGTGTTTGGTTGCGATGGTTTTGGAAACTTGAAATATTTCCTCTGATGGTAGTTTGGATTATCAATATCTTCATCTAGTCTGGTGAACGTTCTTTGTGCAATGATTTGGTGTTTTTTGATAACCAGGTTTGCATTGGAAAAGTTTATTACTGGAAGAAATCTATGTTGGAGTGTAATAGCCCTTGGTATATACGTGTAACTCTGTGGTCCTCTTTTTCCTTCTTCTACATAGATTGGTTGATGAACCGTTTTTTTGTGACGTCACTCATTGCCAACTCCCTACCAACAATGCGCGAACACTTGCAAACACACTTCAAAAACCCTTGAGTGTGATCGATTGTATTGTTCTTGGTTCTATCACGTTATTGATTCTCATAAGGAATACACTGGAACGTTTCGATCATAAGTTCAAATTGAAAAGTTAGGAATAAATAAGCAATTACGTGTTTATATTCAGAAGTAGGAAGTTCTCAAGTATTTGAAAATATACCTGCGGTTCTTTATTTATTTCTGGTTTTCAAATCTGAACGTAAGATCAAAACGCTCCCGTGTATTTCTTATGGAGTTTGTTTTTGTTTACAAACCAAGTTGGTAATTTAGGGTAAGATTGACAATTTTGACGGGCTGTAGGGTACGTTGGAGTAAACAGATGTGGAGTTTGTGACGTCACAAAAAAACGGTCCATAATAGTCTTAGCTGGTGATATCATCAGGGGTATATAATTGACAATATTTGAGTGAATTGGGTTCTATTATCAAGGCTTTAGCTGCCTGTAGAGTGACTTTGGTTTGATGGAGTGGTACATCTTCTTGAGGTTGGGTCGGTTGGAACCACCATTTTCCATTTGAGATTGAACTTAAGATGTCAGGTTTCATGATTATGTTGCGGCCAATGATAATATCTTCCTCTTGAAGAGAGTCTGGTACTATCCATATTGTGTGAGGTGTTTTATAAAGTCCCAGGGTGATGTGTACTTTGGCTGTTCCAATGGTTTCTCCACTGTGGATGTGACCATACCCTTCAATTGGTCGTTGATTTCTAATGATGGGTATGTTGAGTAGTGTTGCAAATGATTTGCGGGCTAGAGTTTCATCAGCTGCTGAATCTATGAGTCCTATGGCAAGATTATTGTTTACAAAATATTCCTTATATTGTTCCTGTGGTGCAGAAGGATCCTTGGATTTCCGCCCTCTAATTGGTTGCTAGGTGGCCGCTGGTTCGGTTTTGGAGTCGGCTGAAGTTGAAGCCAAAGTTATAGTGTTGATTTTGATGGGGCAATTGCGTGATAGGTGTCCAGATTGACGGCAGTTAAAACAAATTGAGGCAGAATTCTCATGGTTGGCTTGGTTCTTTGGTCTGTAATTTTCAACTCTTCTTGGGTTTTGCTGTTTGTTGGTCTGCTGAAAGGATGTAGATTTCTCACTTTGTTCTTTGGTGTTGGGTTTTCCATATTAGTCTCTTTGATTTCCTTGGTAGGGTTGGTGGTTTGTTGTGTAAGTTTGATTGTTACCACTTGAGCTGTTATGGTTGTAAGGCTTCGGATTTGGATAGTTGGGGTAATTTTCTTGGTTATTCCCACTGTTGAAATGATGGCAAAATGGTCTTGTATATCCAATACAATTACAATTATAGCATACCACATTTGGATTTTTGGGCTGGTAATATTGGAAATGGTTTTCGCGTTCTCCTGGACGTATCACTGGATTTTGCATTACTGGATTGAAAGAGCTGTTTCCAGGGTACAGATTTTTGTAGGTAAATGATTTACTGGCTGTAATGAGAAAAGTGCGAAGTTCCTCTGGCGTAGCAAATGAGTTACTGTATGCAAAGAGTTTGGTCTACTATCCCATCTATTATGTAGTTAACTTGTAAAATGGCATCAAGGTGGCATAGACGGAGGAGATGTAATTTTGCAAAGAAATATTCCTCATAGGTTTTGGTCCTTTGTTTAATGCGTTGCCGCATACGTTCAATGTCCGTCACAAGGTGGCTTGGTTCAATGAAAGTTCTTTGCAAGGTGGTTTTCCATGCCTCCCACGTGGTGGGGAATTCGTTGAGAGACTCATACCAGAGTTTTACTGTTCCTCTTAGTTGGGCTTGCATATGGTAAATAGTTGACGCTTTGTTCCATGAATATATTGATTGTAATTGTTCAATAAGGAGGTAGATCCATTGGTTAATGTTGTACTTTCTTTCTTTTGGGTCAAAGATAAGGACACTCTCTAGTTTTATCCCTTGTTGAACGGTAATTATTGGTTGTGTTTGAACACATTGCCGTTTTTGGCGTTTGAATGGTACATATTTGTCATCAGATGAACTTGATAAGTCATCATTGAGATGATCATGCTGAAATTGAATTCTGGATCATCATTGGTATCTTCTGTTCTGGTTTCTAGGTTTCTCTCAGAGTTGTCTCGGTTATATGGCGCCGTTTCCTTCTCTGTATTAGGGGCTGTAGTTGATGATTTATTGCTATTCTTTGTTTTGTCTTTGTAGATTTCTTTAATGGTCTCCTTCTTTTTCTGGATGTTTCTGAAGTTTCTGTAGGTTCTGCTGAGTTTGCAGCGCTTTTAGAGGTTGGTTTTCTTTTCCTTTGTGGTCGAGCTGGCCTATTTTGATTAGTTTCCTCTTGGTTGTTATGCCCTGGTGAGGTTATATGGTTGGTAGTTGTTTTAGCCCGAGGTTTTTGCTTTGATACAACATGCTTTTTTGTTGGTAAGTTTGTGGAATGCTGCGTCGATGTTGTAGATCGCAAGACATTTACCTGGTTTAAGGATTCCTGTTCTTGAATACAAAGTTGGATTTCCTCTTCATCAGTATTTGAACTTGGATGGTCCTGAAGCAATTGTTGAATCTTTCTCTTTGGTTGGGTAGTCATCTTTGTGATATCAGTGCCAAAAAGTCTTGGAAGAAAAAAAAGAATTTTCGTTTGGACGAGAAGATCAAGTTCTTTTCTTGGCGCTATTGATTGGAAAAGAAATCCTTGGAAGAGAGAACAAGTTCCTCTCTTAGCGCTATAGTGATTGGCAAAATGAAATTATTTGGAAGAGAAAATTAAATTTTTCTCTTAGTAATATTGATTGGGGAAAAAAAATTATATCTTGGAAGAGAAAACAAGTTTTTCTCTTTGCAATTTGGTTGGAAAAAAAAAATTTCTCAGAAAAGAAAGTCAAGTTTTTCTTTTACAGAAAGGAAAAGAGAAAAGAAAAAAAAAAAATTTTCCATCTTCTTTGATCAGCCGATGGTGGGCGTTTTTTGGAAGTAAATCCCGCTTCTGAACTGTTATGACCCGTGAATGGTATTGTACATTCAGTGAATGCCTTTTAATGTTGGCGTTGTCTACTCGCGATTTCGACTATAGGAGTCGAGTCAACTTTCAACCACCGTAATGATTTGGAAATAAAATGCTAGTCTCCTGACCAGCTTGGTTGTCCGTAATCCTACGATACTCGAACTAACTAAACTACTCGAACTAACTAAACTACGCTAGTCTAACGGTTTTTAAGTTTTTATAGCGTGTCGCGAGCTTCGACCATATACATTACATGGACATGCTATACTGATAAGAATCTGTCTCAAAACATTGCAGTCTGTAACTTTTTCCAAAAAACGCATGCGGAAAATTGATCGATGTGCGCATGCGTGAATTTCACACACGCACTCTTCACAAAGAAACGTGGAAGAGACGCACACTCTTACGCTTTGGAAATAGTGACGTCCTGACTATAGCATGTCCATGTAATGTATATGGTCGAAGGTCGCGAGCTGCAACCGCGGCGCGCACAAAACGACCCACTGCTGTCACCGCTGCGTCGCGGCGGTGCTATCAGCTGACAATTAGAGATTAGGAAGAAAGGAGGTATTTGGGCTACAGTTAGGAGAAAGGGAGCGATCGGGAGAAAGGGACGTAACAGTCTGTTTTCCCAAAAGAAAATTTTACGCAGAACAATTTTAATTCATTTCAATTTCTTCATAAACAGTATATTTCATGAGATAATACCAGGTAATTGAAAGAAAACGCGAATTTTCCATATAATGCTGTGTCATAAATCAGCCTACGTGAACAAGATATTGCGGCGTTGCCTGTCCTCGTTCACGGCTTGTAATTCTAGGAGGCTATGGTAGAACCCTTCGGCAGCGACTAAAGGAGCTACAAACAAAATATACCGCCGTCTCAAGACTCTACTCTAAGGCGAACCACGACCCACAAAGGCTCAATCCTATTTCACCACTGCTAAAAAAGCTCGCTTATGAACCGTCATGAGGAAGCTAAAGCAATCGCCGCCAAAGTCAGAGTAGGCAACCTCTTGCTCAACAATTTGGAAAAAACTTTTATTAAGGGCGTGCTTCTCCCATTGACGAACTCCGAAACGGCGTACGACCAGTTGCATATACATCCCCAAATACCCTACAAGGTTCGGCATACCAGCGGTCACTACGTGGAGCTCGTTGGGCGTGCGTGGGTAGTCCTTATAACAAATGACATGGAATGACTTCACAAAAAATATTCTCAAAGGTCCATTTTCCAACGAATTTTCTTGATCTCTGGAAATGTTGTACAGAAAGGTTTGATGGAAGGCAGTATAGAAGCAGAAATCCGAATTTTTGCTTCAAAAAATTTTTATAACGTTTGAAAATAGTCGAATTTTCGATGATTTCGAAGTGAAATAAAAAACGCATGGAATAAAATTTGAAAATTCTGCTTGTATAGCGCCTCTAGTTGTACCTTTCTGAAGAACATGCCAGAAAATTAGGAAGATCCATAGAAAACTCGAGTAGTGAGAAAGATTTTCCGGTACCATGTTTTTAATGCTCAATTTCACGAGCAAAGCACACCCTTAATCCGTTGTTACCGCTACGAGTCACATGGCTGATTCATTACTTTCGATTTCATTTTCACTCCTTGTCGGATTTAGTTTGTAGTTTCACAGTAACAAATTAGTCCTGAAGATAATCCTCTTAAAACTGTTCGAAACCGGTCGCATTAGAGTAGTATAGTTGTATTTACCTTCGCGTCTACCCCAGAATAAATTTGTTACGCCCGTAAATTTCTCTTCTTCTTATTTTCAAACTTGGGTCTTACTCTGGAAACTCTACAAACTTTTTTAAAATTATGTTTTATAATCTGTATTCTTCACGATATCGAACTTCACTCGTTACTTTTGTTTAGTTCATTCTTGTAGTAAAGTTTACTTTTCATTGTTCAATTCATTCATCGATTAGAACTTCCTCCTGAGTCATGAGGGGGAGGGGGGCAACTTAGGAATTTCTGAATCACCCGCGGGGTAATGTAGGTAAATGTGGGGGCCACTCGCAAAATTTCAAATTAGGGGTCGAGGCTCAGAAAAGACATGAAACATATCAACAGTGATAGCAAATTTAAAAAAAATATATTGTATCATTCATTTTGAGAAACCATCGAAACTGTAGACGAGGAACATGACTCCGCGATATTCATGAATTGGACTCAAATAAATGTACTGAAATTGATGAAGAACGTTTTAGAAGTCAAAACGTTGACAGGTATTGGAAAAGGAAATACTGTTCTCATTCCTAGAATACCCCTAATTCCAAATGATTCTCCGATTCCTTCTAAGCGCATCCAATTTCTGAAAAAAGTAGACGTATGCTTTTCGTTGTCAGTAAATAAGGCTCTAGGCCAAACTATAAATTGGGTAGGATTGGATTTGAGTGAGCAACGTTTTTCTCATGGACAACTGTACGTGGGATATTCTCGCGTGACATAAAAAAAAAACTTCTGTTGTCTAAGAAGTAGTGTAATGGATTCGTAATAAATAATTTTCTGCGAATTTTTTTTACTTTCTTTGAAATGAATAGGTACTGAGGATTCTGTCCGGAGGACGGGCATTATTTTTGCTTGTTTTCAAATTATTTTCACAGTATTGATATAAGTACATTCTCTTGTCTATACGAAAATTTATGAGTCGGCGCTTCATTTCTAAATCAAATAAATCGAAGTATTTGTTGTCAATCTTTTTTTCCACCATCGAGCGTCAAACCAAATACATAGGTTGGTACATACCTATATTACAATTGCATAAACAACGATGTAACTTCGGTGTGGTAGACAAATTTAGGATTTTAGAAGATTATGATCGCTTGCCGTGAAGCCGCGCTTAAATTCAATATTGCCACTCGCCCCACAAGGGGCATCGGCATTTTAAATGTATATGCGGACGCAACAATCTGTAAAACAAACTCTTTGAAATATACGACTACTTGTGTCACATTATCAAGAATCTTACAAGATCGATCGATCCTTCAATGTTCTGCAATGAAAAATGGACGGCAGTCACAAACAAGAAGTGAGAAAGATAAGTGCTCAAGATAACATTGAAAGGATTGATTTTTGGAAGTTCGTGAGAAAAATGCTCCATTTGATGAAACTCTGTTGCGCAAAAAGGCAGAATAGCTGACAAAGAAAATAAGGAAGACCGATTTTATAGCTTTTGAAGAATATTTCCATCATTAAAAATTTTTTCTCCTTTCTTTTTTTTTTTTCCCCTGTTGGTACCTAGGTTACGTGGTTAATTGAAACATTGTACTACAGCCCCAAGGTAAGAAGCAGCGTCCACTGTCTATACCACAATTGCAATTTCTGAATTTCACTCGTAAGATAAAAAGTGAGTAGCGACTGCACAGAATTCTCGCGGATTCAAAACCATCTCGAATGAATTTATTATTTTAATTCGATTACAATGCGAGTATACATATGCAGTATACACAAAAGTATTCATACGTTGTAGAGACGGCCAGAGACACCGTTTGATCTAATTAAAGACAACGTCGATTTTTTGAATTTTTCTCGTCCAAATTTGGCGGGAAAGTACTGGGGGCCAACGGAAGATTCGTCGTGAGGAGAGCTCTAACGAGCTTTTTAGTGTTTTTCGTTTTCTTTCAGAGTCGACGGCATAAATCTAGCATGCAACAGCCTTATATGGAGTCCGTAACATGAAGTATTTCTAAAATTGTGACGTCATGTACGCGTATTCTGCCAAAAATATCAACTGCGTATACGCCTTGTACAGAATGGCTTCCCATGTATGGAGGGTTATATTTTCGGGATCAACTGCACCACTCAATGATAAAGTCAGCTCGCTGTGCGAAAATCACCTCAATTGTTGTTCGCTCTTTTGCGCAGACGGAGCCCTTCGTTCGTTTTTTTTTTTGAAGTAAGTTCAAGTTGTGTAGTGAATTTTCGACTGTTCGTATCATTGTTTTCTTCTTTTCGAATTACGAATTTATTGCTTGAAATACGGATTTTTTGATTTTTCACGAAATTTTCAAATTATCTTCTTTTATTCAGGTCGGAAACGTAGACTAAAAAATTAATCAAAATGTGCGACGATGATGTAGCGGCATTGGTTGTGGACAATGGATCCGGTATGTGCAAGGCTGGATTCGCCGGGGACGACGCTCCTCGGGCTGTTTTCCCATCTATCGTCGGTAGACCGCGTCATCAAGTGAGTCAAATTAAGATTTCATTAAGAAAAAATTCTAAGCAAAACGACTGATCTAAAGAACAAAAGCTTTATCGATACTTCGAACTTTTTTCCGTACTGTTCAATTCATGGTTGCATCATTCAAAAAACGAGTTCGGCCTCCCATGATTTTTATAGAATTGATGCTTTGATGCATTCGTTTTATAACACAGGCCTAGCCCATAAAGGACAAAAAAAAACTATTACAAATGTACGTTTACAATAACCATTTATATGAATTTTTTCCCCGTTTTGTTCATTAAATTTTTCTGATCCACTGAATGAACAATGATCGAGTATGGAGTAAAACTTTTGAAAATCATTTTAATGATAATTCAATAATTTTACCGTGGGAGAGACTGTATAGTTTTGGGAATCAATCATAGTAGTAATTTATTTGGTAGATTAGAGAGAAAATTAGAAGTAGCCCGCGACAAAATTAAATTTTACTAGGTCGCGTTCCAGAACTCCAATGGTGAAAAACTAAAAGCCTGCAATGTCTCAAAGGACGGAAATTTTGAAATGAACCAAGTTTTTAAAAATCGTGAACGAATTTGCTTCAATAAAAATCAAAATAGGCCTAACTTTATTCACTTTTTTTATTCGAAGTGTCTGGTGCTCCAACTTTTAAGGGTCATCTTTTTCGATCGAGAAACTGTCTATTCAGTTTGTAAAACTTTTTATCGAAACCTGCCAGTATCATGACAGAATTTTGAATTTTTGAAATTAACTGCGTTTATTTTACTATTTTCCAATCAGTAAATCAATCGTAATTTGAAAATTAATAAGAATGCGGAGACCTATATTATGTGTTTGTGAGGATAGCAAGGTAGACGTGCAATAAAACTTGACTGGTTCACAAATTTATAAAACGTTTTAATAAATAAGATCCGGGTTTGCCAAGTCACTGTAGGGGCCTGGTTATTTGTCTTAAAAAAATTCTTATTCATATTCATAACTTTGTATGTGAACCCTGTATCAAATGATTCAAGTCTTGTGGTTTTTTTTTTTATCTACAAATAGTCAGTAGGAATTCAAATTCATGTTTTCATAGCTATCAAAATCTTTTCTATTTCTTTCTTTTTCTTGTTTCTATGGCAAGTTTTCTTCTTTTGGTAGTTCTATGATCAAGGAGTGTACTCATACGAACTGAAATAGCATCATGTAGGTACCTGATAAAAAGCTCATTATCATGAGGAAAGTTGGTTTAGTTTAAGTTGTATCGCTGGCTTCTCTTTCTAGCGTCCTCACAAATACCTACATTTTTTAGTTGAAATCTAATATCCCGTCATTTTGGAAAAAATATAGTTAGTCGGTAGGTACCCAGATATTTTTGAATTTGTCCCAAGATTTTCTCCGTGAATTGTAGAACGTGAAGTAGAAAGATAGAAAAATACTACATTTGCGTTTACGCACACATCCGTAAAGAGTAATTCCGTGGAGTTGAGAAAGATTTTTTATTTATTGTCAAAGTAAGATACATCTTATTTATAATATTTCTAAAAATAGAATGAACCAAGAGAGAGTAGTGGGTACAGTGGGCTCGATAATACAGAGTTTCGGATGTTCGTACACAAATATCATCAGTATTGTGGGGCGATGTTGAGAGAAAAAGTTGGCACGCGAGAACGATGTCCTTCATTCTACAATACGAGCTTTATCTGTTCCAATTTCTATGTACCGACGGTTGAATCATCACGACTGTAGTTTGTCTGAACAAAATCACTCACCAAGAATATCGTACAACACATGTGAAGTGAGGATTGTTGAAGAATACATCAGCAACTTATTAGGTGGAGAATGTTACGGATTTATTCAAATTTTGTTTTACCGGCAGAAGAGATGAAAAATTTGTCCGAGAGTAAGAAATTTTCAAAACGGTTTGTCCGTCCGAAATGAAAACGAGGCTCATAAAGGTATGAAGGTATATTTCTAGCACACTTCTCACCTACTTTCTTTTCCTTCTCCTGAAAATTTAAATTTAGGCAACTTTTATGACGATACCGAATAAACAGAGAGGAAGGATTTAGCCTTTGAATAACTTTTCTCTTCTTGCTAGAACCAACATTTTTTTGCATGGAAGAAGTTAAAAAACTAACTTTCAATCCTTCGAAATTTCACTCTTTCTTATAACATTGGTTGTTGGAAACGTTTGGATGCTATTCCAAGAAGAACACTTGGTACAGATTTACAAGATAACTCTCATAGATACTTTGAATTAGTCTGAGAAAAATCACCATATATTTTTACGTATTATTTATGATTGTACGTTCTCTCGTTCTAGGGTGTAATGGTTGGTATGGGCCAAAAGGACAGCTACGTTGGCGATGAAGCCCAGAGCAAAAGAGGTATCCTCACCTTGAAATACCCCATTGAGCATGGTATAATCACGAACTGGGATGATATGGAAAAAATTTGGCACCACACATTCTACAATGAACTTCGAGTAGCTCCAGAGGAACATCCAATTCTCTTGACTGAAGCCCCTCTGAACCCCAAAGCAAACAGAGAAAAAATGACACAAATTATGTTTGAAACTTTCAACACCCCAGCCATGTACGTCGCTATTCAAGCAGTGTTATCTCTGTATGCTTCCGGTCGTACCACCGGTATCGTTTTGGACTCTGGAGATGGTGTTTCGCACACTGTACCCATCTACGAAGGTCGGAATTTTCTTCTAGCTGGATGATCAAGCTTCAATCATGAAAGACTACTTATTTAATAATTTATTATTATTTTTCAGGTTACGCTTTACCACATGCTATCCTTCGTTTGGATTTAGCTGGTCGTGATTTAACCGACTACTTGATGAAAATTCTTACTGAGCGGGGTTACAGTTTCACCACTACGGGTATGTACCTACTATTTTTTTTTTGCCAATCGACAAAAGCAAATATTATGATCTTTCTAACGACGTCTGTCCTCTGCAGCTGAACGAGAAATTGTTCGTGATATCAAAGAGAAATTGTGTTATGTTGCTCTGGACTTCGAACAAGAAATGGCCACTGCAGCTGCTTCTACCTCTCTTGAAAAATCATACGAATTGCCTGATGGTCAAGTAATCACTATTGGTAATGAACGATTCCGTTGTCCTGAAGCCCTGTTTCAACCATCTTTCTTGGGTATGGAATCTTGTGGTATCCATGAAACTGTTTACAATTCCATCATGAAATGTGATGTCGATATCAGAAAAGATTTGTACGCCAACACCGTTCTCTCTGGAGGTAAATATTCTTTTTATTTTCGTAGTATGACGAATTCGGAAGCTGTCTGTATATTTAACCAAAATTAAAAATTCTGAATTATTAGGAGAGGAAACTCAAAAATTAGCCTATTAGGTTTGAAAGTTTTTGCAGCCGACAATTATCCTTTGTTGTCTTTTTTTTATCACCTCATTTCTGGTACCCATTCAATGTGTAGATTTAGTGTTGTTCACCCATTTTAAAAAGATACTGCACTTAAGAGAAAGAAACAAAAAACATCACCGGTACTAAATCCACAAAAATCAAATCAATTGTTCACCACCCTCTCAGAAAAATTGACTAAATCAGCTACTGAAAAGTAGTACCGAATTTGGCACAGTTTTTCAGCAGCTGATAAGCTGCCGAAGAACAGCTGATCAACTATTGAAACGCATTTCATTAATTAAGGGGGTGGGGGAATTACATGATGTGCGTTTCAGTAGCTGAACAGTAGCTCTTCAGCAGCTCATCAGTTGCTTGAGGTACTGAAAAGTAAGCCAAAATCAGTAGCTTTCCAGCTGCTGACATTTATGAAAATTTTTTTGATAGGGTAAAGATGGTATCTTCTGTAAATCAAGGCGACCTTTTTCGGTGTACCTGTAGATGAGGATTAATTTAATTTTTTCAAATTTAGTGTTGTTTTGTTCTCTTGTATTATGGTTCGTAACCTTGAAGAAAAATATAAAAAAGATATGTACACTGTGCAAGTAGAAAATTTGTAGAAGCCAAAATTTTGTAAACTTGATGATTTTTATCGTTTGCCGAATTTGTTCTATTCATTCATCTTCTTTGCAGGTACCACCATGTACCCAGGTATCGCTGATAGAATGCAAAAAGAAATCACTGCTTTAGCTCCGTCGACGATCAAGATCAAGATCATTGCTCCACCTGAAAGAAAATACTCCGTCTGGATCGGTGGATCTATCCTGGCCTCCTTATCCACTTTCCAACAGATGTGGATTTCAAAACAAGAATACGACGAGTCTGGTCCTGGAATTGTTCACCGCAAATGTTTCTAAATTATTTAATTTATTATGTTTTTTAAACATCTCAATTCTTTTACATCTGCAATGAAGACAAAAGTGCTCATCAAAACAATATAATTTATTCTTCCTAAAACAACCGATTGTATTCATGTTTCTTTGGATCTTATAATACGCGAGTCATCTCTCGAAACTGGCATATAAATGAAATACCTACGTCATCATAAATTGACAACTAATTTATTGCCACAGTATTACCTATACCTGAATGGATAGAGGTTGTTGATTGTGGAGTGGTCGAACTGTTTTATCTTCTTTCATTTTCCATCTGTAACTTTTATTTACTTACCGGTATTTAAATTATTTGAATGATTAGATCATGAACGAATAAATTATTTATTCATACCTAACCTTTTTTGTAAATCAAAAGTTCGAAGCTTGTATTAGTTTTATGACACTAATGACGCTTTCTGCTGGGGCAAAATCTTAAGTCTTAGAAATAGGATACCTATTGCAGATTTCAATCGATTTCATTGGAAAGGTGTGATGCCAAGTTTGAAACTCACGCTGGAATGAAGACAGGACCGATAAGTCTATCTACCTAAGGAGGTACAAGCAGAAGATAAGAGACACGTCTTATTGAACTGAGAGTTGGAATCTTCTTCGAAGAAAGAGTAAAAAGGGTTGGAATGGGGCGTCGCTACCAAGCCTTACCTCGTCTTGTACTATATTTTTGAATTTATACTGTATAACTTTAGTGTTCAGGGTGTGGGAATGCTTACGTTCAAAATTTGTAAATGTAATGATAGTTTTCTTATAATTTTTAATTATTCACATTTAAACGAAGTATATTATGATTCTACTTTTATTTGGGGGGAAAGTTACAGGAAAGAAATCCGTTCATAAAATTTTATGTTTTAATATGTGTACATACTCGTCCCGAGTGCTGACAAGTAGACGAGGATTAAACATCGGACATCATTATACACGTAAGAAAACGATAACTACCGTACCGTATATAATTAAACATTTCTTCTACTGATAATTATAACAGCAGATCTGACAGCGTTACGCTATCGTATAGCGAAATATTGCCATTTTCTGAAGAAAACGCTATCACTCCTGCCACAACGACAAACGCCGTCAGATCTGCTGTTTAATAATTACTAGGGAACATGCCTTCAGAGAATGTGCTTTGACGACGCCAAAGGTGGGCTATGGATTTGTTTAAAGATCGAGGGTGATTCTCAGGAAAACGTAATTAATACTTATTCATAGTAGGCAGTCAGTGTCCCAAGTTGAACGAGTGGTACAGTCGTGCTCTCTTTTTGTAAATAGTAGAAGGATAATCTAACGTACAAAAATAGACTGCAAACTATGCTTGAGAGTTTACGACCTCAACCTCCGTTCAAATGAGAAAAAATGTCGTCGTCGTGGGCGTAACTTATTTTCAATTTTGTTTCATCGCTTCACTAAGTTATAATACTTCTTCAATGAGTCAGAATAAAGTACTAATGATAGTATTCTTAATTAACGAACGAAATGTGTATTTTTCATAAAGATTATGATACTCGTACATATTATTTTTGGAAGAGAGCCGTCTTAGAAATTGTAATTAATTTTTCATTTCTTCGTTGGGTCAGTATTTAAAATAACGGAAATGGGGGCGAAGGGACCTAAATATTTCGCATGCCACTTGAACTGAGCTCATTTGTTCCATGTTAGGGCAAATATCCAGTCTGAGATTTAGCTAGCCTCCCAAAATAATGCTGTCAGTAATCATGATTAGGTTAGAAGAAGAATTATTCTTTTCTTCCTCTTCAGGATGATGAATACTGGTCACTTATGATGTATTCTTGGACTCCCTACTTCAATGAAAATATTTCTGTTTAGGGATACTAATTCTAACCCAATATCCGCATTGATTATTGAACCAAGAATAGGAACCTTAAAGGAAAATATTCTACAATTCTCCATGATACAGTATCTTCCACTTGATCGATTCAAATAGAAGCCTTCTTTTGGTTTTTTTCCTACATTCTGACGAATTTTTTTACCAACTTTTGATATTTTCCATGTCTTCACAGAGCCCCGACCCCTACTTTGAAATCAAACATCTGCGAGTTCACCCGACCCAGTTTATATACTAGATTTATTCCAGTTTTATAATAGCTTTATAATAAAATTTTACTAATTTTAAACTAGACTCATAAGTCATAATAGGGGCGTCGGCAGTTTGCGGCCCAACGAAATATTTGTGATTATCCATATTGCGCCCCCCCCCAACTCACCCCCCCCAAAAAAAAAAATTAGTTCGTACATTCATTCTCGAAACGCACGTAAGTATCATAATAATACAATATCGTCATTCAGAGCTTGTACATACAGGTATAATTATGTACAATGGTACACGTCGTTAGAAACTTGTGCGTTGACATGCATGAGAAATGTACAGATTTACAAAACTAGTGTTTTTGTCCCGGTAAATATTTGCGCGATAATATTTTGATATATTCGAGAGCAGTGATAGTTCCTTTTTCGAAGTCGTCGATGGCGTTCTGAATAAATGTCTACCTGTCTCGACTGCGTTCGAGTTCCTTCGTTAGATTCACTGATAATATTTTAGAGTACGACCGCTCTTGAATTTCCATTAGAGCATGCGCAAAGATTTTTGCAGGGGCCTCAAACTGGATAAACATATACTTTTTTTCCTGGCCGCGAAACGGATAAACAAATTTTAAATTTGGGCCGCAACATGGATAAACACATTTTAAAATTTGGGCTGCAAACGGTGTCCCTTTGCTGATCTTCGGCCGCAATCTGGAATTGGCCCACATAATAGACGAAGAAGGGCCACGTCAAAATCTGTGAGTTCATCCGGCGGTCTAATGTGAGCCCCGAACCCTAATTCAAAATTTTGTGAGTGCCTCTTCCCCTTCACCCTTGTTACTTCGAGGATGATTCAAAAATATGCGAGTTCACCCCACATGCTCACCTCAGTTTATACTAACTGTATACTAAGAGTGCAGTATCAGCTTAACTAGTTTAAACCTAGCATACAGGAGTATGTACTGTATAAAAGGAGCTAGTCAGTTTTTGTTATACTAGACCATATCCCCCAAAAGTTATTAGCTTGCAATATTCTAAACTTGACCTATACTAAACCAAGAAAAGAGTCACCTAAAAGCCATTGGCTTGAAACACCCGAAAGTAATCAAGTTGAAATATTCTAAAGTAGAATTATACTAGAACATGTCCCAAAAAGCTATCAGCTTGAAATATTTTAAACTGGACTTATACTAAATCACGAAAAGGGGCGAACGAGCGGAGCGAGTTTGCCCTCCAAGAGCCACTAGTGATCTCCAATAGCTGTTAGCTCTTCTAAAGTAGACTTATACTAGATCAAGAAGCCAGGAGGGGGGAGAACGAGCGGAGCGATTGAGCTTTCCAAAAGATATTAGGTATCTTGAAATATTTTCCAAACTTGACCTGTACCAGATCCGCGAGTGAGCCCCCCAAAAGCCACTAGCTTCTAAGAAAGATATGAAACATGATCTTTATTCATTGGGCTATGCCAGAAAATTTTTTCATTCTATTTGTTCTTCTTTCTTCTTAATTTCGCTATAATTGTGGTGTTCGCAAAATCTGTAGCGAGGATTGTACTAAGAACATTTATATAAAAACGTTTCGCACGTACAAAATTCACGAGTAAACTTTTTGGCCGCGACAAAGGAATTGTAATGTTAATTGCATTGAAAATTCAATATAATGTTTGTATGAAGCTACCTAGTATAAAAAATTGTAAGCTAATAGCCATTGGGGGTCGCTAGTGGTTTTTGAGAGCTCACTCGTTCCGCTCGTTCGCCCTTTTTCTTGATCTAGTGTAGGTCCAGTTCAGAAAATTTCAAGATAATAGCTTTTGGGGGCTCACTTACGATCTGCAGGTGTTCCCCAGGGCAGCGTTCTAGGACCACTACTATACAGACTCTACACGGCTGACATCTCTCAAAAAAAAGGAACTACCGTCGCGACCTTTGCAGACGACACAGCTATTTTGACAACTGATCCGGACCATAATACCGCGAATCAACGACTCCAGAAGGCAGTGAACAAGGTAACAACTTGGGCCAAACGCTGGAAGATACAGTTGAATCCGACCAAATCAGTCAAAGTAGACTACGCACTACGACCACACCCACCAGCTCCAATTCATTTGGATAATCAGCTCACACCAACTGACACTCACGCCAAGTACTTGGGCATCCATCTGGACTCCAAATTAACGTGGAAAGTACATATCCTCAAGAAAAAAGAAGAAGTCAATGCTGGACTCCACACAATGTTCTGGCTGCTTTGTGCCAGAAGCAAACTTTCACTCAGAAATAAACGCGCAGCAGATCCCAACCTACTTATTTCACAACGACTTCAGAACCTGATCCTGAGGAAGATTACTGGAGCCCCCTGGTTCATAAATAACTGTTCACTCCACCAGGCCTTATGGACATACCAACCGTCAAAGAAGTAGTAGGCAAATTAGCCTACTCCTACAAACGCCGACTCCACCGTCACTCCAACATCCTAGCGATTTAACTACTAAGAGAGCCACCTATCATACGACTTAAAAGAAGAAATCCAGGCGACTGTGTGACATACTAGTTATAATTCACTCGTGCATCTAAACTCAAGCTTTTCTAAGATAAGTTAGCGACTCCGCGACTTATTGTAATGTACAACAAATACTAAAGCATAGCCTAGCCTACATTACGGCATCTATTTATGGCTGATATGCACATGCTACAAATGAGATGTCAAAACTCGAACTCGCAGATTTCTGGATCATGTCTAGGGTCTACGAACAGTGGGGAGGGGGGAGGGGTGTGCCGGTAAAGACAGTAAAAATGTTAAAAGACAAATTTTATTTTTTGGAGCTCTTGACTCGGCAAACAAAGAGCTGTATTGCAGTTGAATAATTTCCAACGTAATTGAAACTACAGCTTGTAGTCCAGTTAAAATAAACTTTAAAGAAGGTGAACCTGGCACAAATCTCCAGAAAGGGTATATTACTGTACAAGTAGTGAAAGGGAGAGTTATCGCAACGAGTTTGATTGTAGGACCACGAGCTTGGTGAGTGGAGCTCCGGGTCAAATGTGAGATGCAGAGGGAGTAGGCTATGCTGAAACAGGGACGCCATCGTCACCGGTACCATCTGCATCTTCAAAGTCCGACTCACACCTTCACGTGGTGACCCGGGTTAAGCCAAGCAACATAGTTGGGCGGCAACTGACGTCAGAGGACGATATGAGAAGGAAAACTCTGGCAAACCCTACAACTACCCAGCCTTTTCAAGCAGGCTTCCCTATGACGCACAAGCGCATCAGGGTAGTAATGGAGGTAGTTGTAGTACATTCAGCGCGCGTAATCGAGCGACGCTGGTGCTTAACATCTGCACCATATGATTCCCTCCATACCTAGGAGCAAGTGGCTAGGTATGGTTAAACTGGCCCACACGATACCACAATGACTACGTAGTTCTTGGCAGACGGCCTACCCAAAAGTCTGCTCAAAAAGAAATGATGATGTCTAATAAGAACAATAAGCCTGCCGGTGCAAGCCCGGTACCCGGTACACAGGGGATTGGCTCCGTTGCCTCCTGTGGATCGTTAGCAAGCAAGACGAGCGATCAATGCACCATACCCCCACTGGACCAAGCAGCAGTGGAGGACTCATGGACCGGTCTGCAAGAAAAACACGATACTAGCCTGAATGATGAGGTAGACATATTCTCATCCGTTCACAAATCACAAAGGACACCAACAAAAGAGAATAAGAAAATAAAATGCATTGATGAATGAAGACAATGAGGTAGCAAGTGAAGACGAGTACCACTCCACTTAGAAATGACACTGAAGGTAATCATAAAAAAAGACACTTCCGTATCGATAGTAGTGAAAAATCCAGGGAAGGCACACCAATACTCAAGCAAACAAAGCGTCTTATAAAAAACTTAAATTTAGAAAGTACTCTTGAAATGGATCACGATCATTTAACAGAGCAGTTGATGGCGGAAAAATCTTCAATTGAAGAAGAGAATAGAAAACTGAAAAAGAAAATTGCAAACCTAGAAAGAAAAGAAAATGAGAAAATTCATCAATTGCAAAAAGCGAATGAAGATCTGCAACAAACTAACACCCAAATACAAAAACTAGAAAATCTATGCATACAATTGAGAGAAGAGCTTATGACCTATAAAGAATCTGCCTCGCAACAAATGATCCCTAGTACACCAGGATTTGACCCAACAAAATTCCAAAAAGACATTATGGATAAAATGTCAGATTTGTCATAACCAATGCAATAGAAAAAATGAAAAAAGACATCCTAGAGAAATTATGCAAGAGAAAGTGCTCTACTGCCACAGCATCTACGCCATTAGAAGAAGAAAGAATGTCCTTCCAATTTTCACAAAAAGAAGAGAATGGTTTCCAGCTACCAAAACAAACAAGCAGGAATTAAAACTTGAAAAAGAAAAATGAGCAGCAAAATGTAAAAAGTAGTTATCAATCACCATTCCTTTGACTTGAATCAGTACAGTCAACAGATTCAATCGGATCAGCTGGCTCATTAATAACTTTCAACAGGACGTTTGATAATATGGAAGACAAAAATGATTTATATACTGACGCAGTAAGAAGAAATGTATACAATTCAGAATAAACCCTGAAAAAACAAGTGACAGATATGCAAATGATATTACCAAGTAACAACAGGAAAGACAGAAGAAGAACTTTGAAAAATATAAATAAAGAGGAAAACCCCAAAAAATTGTCAACTGTTAACAGTACAAAATTACTCCTCCTACCTACTAACAAGGAGGATGAAAGAGTAACTCGCATTCTACAGACAAAGAAATGTCGCCCCAAAGAATTGGGAATTAAGAATATAATAGAATTTAGTAGCAGAGCAGCGCTTGCAATAATAGATAAGGAAAAAGCCAATGATTTTGCTAAAAAACTGCCGGATATGGGATTAACAACAAAAAGCCAACCAATATACCGAAATTATGAATTTCAAATACATAATATTAATCCAGATAGAACAGAAGACAATATAAAAGAAGACTGAGAATGGACACTGGACTCAGAACCAATCAAATGTACTATAATACCATATCAAGATCCCTTGAAAAAGAACCAGAAAATTGCATCTATAGAATATAATGAGGAAATGTTCAAAAAAATAAGCCAAAGAAAGTCAATTATGATAAACTACCAAAACTGCACCATAGACTGCCGACCAAATATAATGAAATGCAAACTATGCAATTTACTAGGACACACAAAAAACCACTGTCCTGGTATCCCTGAAGAAGTTGAAAAGAAAAAAGATAATGTAGAAGGAAGCTGTATTGACTGTATAAATTACAATTATACAGCACATAAGAGCAAAATCCCCTCAAGATTATGGAGGGATGAAATTCATAAAGGAAATACTAAAGAATGCCCAACATTATAGGACATTGTTGAAGAAATATATAGCTGCCCGCAAAACAGATATACCAGAGAGGAATGGTAAGGAAGAAAACACAAATGGATGAACTACCTAGATCAAGAACAAAGTACAGAAAACTTTACCACTAAATATGTAAAGTGTATACAAGCCAACCTAAACCACTGCAAAAGTGCTTCAGGCACTCTTGAGAATGAATTATACAAATACGACATTGGAATTGTTTCTGAACCCTACACTCCAAATATTAAAGTGAGAGGATATAATGTGCACTATGCTGGAAGAGCAATTCCTAATCAATCAATCTATACAAGAGGAGATACTGTTGTTGTCAGAATAAGCAACTTATGTATTACATCAGTATATTGGTCACCAAATGAAAATATCAAGAAAGCAATGTGGGAATGGTGGGAACGAAGCGAAGCCACTGAAATAGCTCACTCACACTCAATGATACTTGCAGGTGACTTAAATGTTGGACTTAGCCCAACAGTCAATCAACAAAGCCTTAACCGAAAAAAGAGAGAAAGGTCAGAGAAAGCTCAAGCTTATATTGAAGCCTTGGACCTCCAAATTGAAAATAATAAGGACTACACATGCTGCCACCAAGGACACAACTCAATAAATGACTATACCTTAACGCGTGCAGTAAAAATTGATAACTGGCAAGTCCATCAAACATATACTGGGTCAGACCATAAGTATATCACATATACGGTAGAAATACCTGGTACAACAGAAATAGAATTAAATAAGAGAAAAAGAACAGATTTAGAAAGACTTGAAAGGTATCTCAAAATGGCTCCCACATTGATTGAATATGAATCAAAAGAAAGTACTGAGGTAAATGCATCCAAAATAACAAAATGGATGAGCAAAATAATTGAAGAATGTACTGTAGAATGTAAAAACAAGCAGAACTTGGCAGATTGGTGGAATGAAACATTAACAACAATGAAGAACAACTTGGCTAAATTAACAATAATGAAAAGAAGGAAGAAGAATAAAGAAGAGAAACAAACCATAGAAGAAGAAATTAATGAAGCAAAAAGGAATACAAAAAGGAAATCAATAACGCTAAAATGAGAGGATGGAGATGTTTCATAACACAGAACAGAGCATGGGGAAAACCTTATAATATAAATTTATAGTCAGAACGAGAGAGAGTTGTGAAATCAAGCCGGGAATGATGAGAGAAGATGGTACATATATGCTATCCAAAAAAGAAACCATAAGCTAGGTACCTACTTGAAAAGAAATTCCCAAATACAGTGCAATATATTCAACATCAAAACAAGAAATATGTCAGAATAGCGAAGAAGAAGAAGAAGAAGAAATAGAATACAATACTTAAGATAAATTTTATTCGTGCAGAGATTATACAAATTGAATGAAATTATAAAATTGCTTTACTCGCACAGTAAAATAATGTACAAAATTGTACAGAGATTTTTTTGTTGACGTTTCGACGTTCTAGACGTCTTCTTCGGAACGTTCCAAAGAAGACGGCTAGAACGTCGAAACGTCAATGAAAAAATCTCTGTACACTTTTGTACATTATTTTACTGTGCGAGTAAAGCAATTTTATAATTTCATTCGAAATAGAATACACTAACAAATCAGCCCCAGGGAAAGATGAAATAATACGCTGGAAGCATATGAAAATGCTGAACAAAATACAGCCAAACTTGCTATTACAACTCATGAACGCTTGTTTGAAGTATCAAATCTTCCCAAATGTATGGAAACAGGCTAAAGTGGTCTTCATTAATAAACCAGGGAAAAAGGACAATAATCCTGACTCCTACAGACCTTTATCACTACTCTCATGCCTAGGCAAACTATTATAGAGAAGATGATTGCAATGCGACTACCTAAAGAAATAAGCTACCGACAGTACAGGTTCAGAGAACACAAAAGTGCTGAAGAATGTGTAATGAAAGTTGTAGAAGAAGTTAAGAAAGAAATAGAGAAAGAAGGAGTCCACTATGTTGCAATGATCTCACTTGACGCGACATAAAAAGCGCGTTTGATCACCTGGAGTGGCCAAGAATAATACTTACAAGCTCTAACATATAAGAAAACTCAAAGTTATGTAGTAGAGATACTGAAATCCTATCTAGAGAACAGAACCATAGAAGCAGACAACTGCACTAAAGAGTTGAACAGAGGATGCCCACAAGGTGGAGTACTCAGTGCATCCCTCTGGAACATAGCATATAATATTATTCCAGAATACCTAGAAGAAGAAGGAATCAGCGCCTACATATATGCAGACGACACACTAGTTCTAGTGCCAGCTAACCTTAAAGAAGAACTAAAGGAGAAAGTTGAAGAAATAATGAAAAATATGGAAAGGATGATGGGATATCTAGGCCTAACACTAAATAAGAAGAAAACAGAAATACTACTAACGAAGAAATTCCCTAAAAACCACAGAGGAAAAAAGGACTGGGTAATGAATACAATTAGAATTCGTGGAGTAGAAGTTGAAATTAAAGAGGCAATCAAGTATTTAGGAGTAATTATAGACCAAAAGCTCCAATTCAAGAAACATATAGAATATATTAATGAAAAAGCCCATAGAGTAATTAATAAATTATACCACGTATTCCGTAACAAATATGGCTATGGCAACAGAGCTCGAAGAACCATGATACAGGGATGCATATGGAATTTATACACCTACGCAGCTAATGTGTTCTACGAGGATATTGTGAACAAGAAACAAGTTGTTAAAACGATTGAAGCGAACCAAAGAAGGGCAAATATTAGAGTAGCTAGAGCCTACAGGACAATAAGCTATATGAAATCCACAGTAATATCAAACCTTCCGCCAATAGTATATATAATTGAAAAAACTGGTATTCAAAAAAAGATGAAATATAGAAGACCAGGGAAGTTTCTGAACTTGGGAAAGCCAGACCTAGCATTGAAGGACGAGAAAGAAGTGTTAAAACATCTAGAAGAGCAGGTGTATATCAAATGGCAAGAAGACTGGGAGAAGAAAATAGAAGAAAACAAATGGTTAAAAATTTTGATTCCCAAAGTTCCTAGTAAAGATGAAATAATCAGCCAGAATTTTTACTTGGCCCAAGCCATCACCGGTCATGGTTGTTTTGGTGAATATCTACACAAAATTAGGAAGAAAGACAGTGAAATGTGCCCTTGTCAGGAAGACATAGAGAACCCTCACCATGTCTTCACCAATTGCGAACTACATACAGATGGCCGACCAGAAAATTTTGATATATACAAAAAAGAAACTAGGTATTCAATACTTAATCAACACGACCAAAAAACTCTGGAGTAAGGAGAAGGAAGAGAAAATCAAGAAAGTGGAAGAAAAGAAAAATAAGATGATGAAAAAGAGAACAACAAAGAAAGAAAGCAAGGAATATGTAGTATCTTGTAATAATTTTACTAAAATAGATTACATAATATAGTAACAATGCCGGTAGTTTTAAAGACAGAAATGTATAAGTGATTTCCGGGACAGCGAGGAAGCTATAGAAATGTGTAACCTATATCAGGAAAACTCTTGAAAGATTGTAAAAACCCCAGCTCTGGGTCGGTCGTTACCTGATGCTGGGCTAGCTATAAGACTGTTTATACTGCGGTTTCAATAAAAAAGACAAAAAAAAAAAAAAAGAAAAAAAGGTGAGTGGAGCTAATCAAATTTTAAACAACATACGTCGAAAGCAGTTTTCTGGTGCTTAAATTACATGATTCTCCAATTTTATCACGATTCAGGAATCCGTAAATCAAATAGAGTCGCTCTTTGAATGATAAAGTCTTCGTTTAATCGGAATCATCGTTACTCAATACGGTACTGAGTTTTTTCGCCTCGCTCATGTTCCTCATAGCTGGTCGATAAACGCAGTTTTTGCTGTCGAAAATAAACGTACTTTCGACGTTTGTGTTTAGGAAATATTTTTTTTTGCATATTAGTCGGAAATGGTCTCTTCAAGAATTTCAAGGAGTTTCCCACCTCAAAGTGCGGCGCTCTTTCCCCCAGGGGATAAAACGACTTTAAAAAAATCAGTTTTTTCAATTTTTCTCGGAAATCGTGCACTCTACGATAAAAATACCTCATCAGAACAGAAACAACTCTAACCAAATTTTTGATAGAAATGTATTCTTCTAATTTTTCGATTAATGCAATGAAAATTGAGTAAACACGTCCTCAAAATCATTCCCATTGAACAGCTATTTCAATGAAAATGAGTGAAAAAGCCAAAAAACGTATTTTCTTCAATTTATCTCCTGAACCGCGCATCGTTTGAAAAAAATACCTCAGTACAAAAATGTTCAACGTGAAATTTGTAAGAGTGTACCAACTTAACAATTTTTAATTAGCTCAATATGATAGAAAAATGCACGCCGAAATAGGCGAAAAGGGAATGGGTACATTAATGTTCTGTTTCGCGTAGCACCTCTTACTGGAGTATCAACACGCGATGCCGCGTTTTCCGAGTGTATGTTTACTCGTACTCTGGCGAAAACTACCGGGTGCCAGAAATGTCGAAACGAATGGGAAGTGCCTTTAGTCTCATTTATGCCGTCTGAAAATGAAAATCTGCGGGCGACCCTTGACCATGAAAGCACCCTGTATAAACTACTTATAAGATGTTTAAGATGTTGGAACCCCTTGTAACAAGCGATCTTGTTGAAAAGGCTAGTGATAACTTTATCTTATTTTCGCGATAATATACCCCACCCTATCGAGTAACTTCAAACTAGGGATCCCCCCCCCCAAAAAAAAAAAAAGGTTAGGTGAGGTGAGGTGAGGTTTTTGAATAATTCTCATAAATTTTGCTAATCCTGTGCTCGAATATTAGTCTTTGTGAAGAACAAAACCCAATATCCTCTAATATGATTAAACACAGCTCACATTTTATTATTGCTGCGGAGCAGCCCTGGTCCTCTAGTATTCCTTTATTTATTTTGATATTTTCCATTCAAATAGGCCTACTTGTTTCGGCTCCATTCCGCACCAGGATTGTATGCCAATCATTCATCGTGTGATAATTTTTCTGTCCATTTTGTACCTATATTTTCATTATTTAGTATTATTTTCTACATGTTCACAACCGCTACTGTGGTTGGTTTACATCTTTAGTGCGAGTAATATTTTTATTATTATTATATTTTCTATTTTTAATTGTCGTCAAAATATTGCAGTTTGGTTGTGTTTTTTTGAAGACAAAGCATAAGATTGTGAGTAAGAAGAAACAAAAATTTTATATTCATCAACGGATTTTGGGGCATTTTGTTGTATTGACTTTCAGAACAAAAATAAATTCATGCGTCAGTTTTGGAAATAATGAATGACGAGGGAGAGAACGACGAGGAAGGAGAAAGATTTGGAAAACAGTCCAATATATCGTTTAAAAGACTCAAACTTGACAAACATGGTGACCAGAAAGTGAATCCATACTTTCATAAGAAAATCGTCCTTGTCTGTGGGTTATTTTAATTTCGTTTGCGTGTACAGTAGCCAAGAAGTTTTAATCGCAGATTTGTTTTTAGTTTCTCGTGCGGCTTTTACTGCGAACGCATTGCACGCTATACGGTGTCTTCAATTGTCTCCGGTATTTGTGCGGTGATTTGAGAGTGGTCGCACCAATTTTGTCAATATTAAAGAGTAATATTTGATTGTACCTTTTGAAATTTGGATAAATTTTTTTTTACAATATGTCGCTTTCGAAAACGAGCAAATCGTATACTTATCGATCAGTAGGTGGTAGCGGAAATGCCGACATCAATCTCGAATACGCTACTGATTTGAGCGCTCTTTCCAGGTTGGAAGTAGGTACCTTTTATTACACTATTTTATCGTAAAATTCATTAAAAATCTATCAGCACCTCACTCTTTACAAAATTGAGCGTAAATTATGATTGCAAGGTCAAATTTTTCGTAGGTGCCTATTTCTTGTGTTTACACCGGCTAAATTACAGCAACTAAATTAGAGCATCTCGTAAGGTGTATATTTGTAAACGTAAGAATTTGTAGAATGATTTTTTGTGACTCCCTCTCTAACACTAATCTTGCCTTACCTATTTCACCCTTTTTAGTCAAAATCACATCATCCTTAGTTTCTTTCTATGTGGTTTCGTTTTGATACACCTATCGCATGATATTTGTTTTTGCACAGGACAAGATTCGTCTGCTTCAGGAAGATTTAGAATCTGAGCGCGAATTACGTCAACGAGTAAGTACTGAACACGTGGCAAAATTGATTTCAGTTCTTTAATGCTTGATTGCGAATAACATGATACCTGTCGTACCTATATTATAATCGATTTGAAATAATAATAATAATAAAAAAAGAAAAAGTTCTTTAGAAACAGAAATTGACTTTCTACCTAAATATCCTTAGTCTCGAGACAAAATTTTATGCATTTTACAGAAACAAAACATGTAAATTATTTTTGAATCAATGTTTTTGGCTGCGACTTGTCGTCGTTACTGGGAAGAAAAAGTCAATAAGCCCAAGGTACCCATACAAAGTTACTAGAAATAGCCCCATCTTCATAAAATCTAAAATGTATTTTTGCTCTTGGAATACCTCTCTTTATTACAGGATAATAATTCACACCCTTTTGCGGTATTGGGAGTGAAAGTTTTGAGAATTGATCAACAAATTATTATAAGAACTAGATGATTGAATGAACAAAATTAATGTTACCTAGTTGAATAAAAAGGAAATGAGTAAATGAAATACGCGGAAGAAAAAATTCAGTTAATCAAGGTAAAGAGCATAAGGTTTCAACCGTGCTGTTGATTCCTTAGTCAAAATGACTAACTTTTTTCAGTAATCATTGGCTACCCACCATTGGGGTTCAGTTGCCATTTTTTTTTTTTTTTTTTCCATGAGAGCATTAATTATTCCCAGTAATTAGTGAGAGAAACTGCTGAAATTTTTCGTGGCGCAAAATATAAAAATAGTACTTGCAACAGAACATGAGTACCTACGTTTCGATGACAGATGCGAGAGAAAGGATTTTTTGGTTCCCGAATTTGAGATAAGAAAACATTCCACGTCAATATTAGCTACTCCAGTTTTGAAAATATGAAATGTAATACTAATACCGAATAATGGTTATCATAAAAAATGACTGACATGATTAGGACTAAATTTAGAATCTTATTCCAACCGCGTGGAGCTCTCTTTCAAAACGAACATAATTTTAGAAATATACAGACCACCCATTTGGATCGCGACCAGTTATTATGAAGTTAGGTAGTTTTCTTCTTGACGCTGTGCATACGAATGTTTTTATCTCCATTTTCACTAGTTTCTTGTTTTACCTAAGGAAACCATCTCACGCCAGAGAAATGATGCTCATGAAATCGTAGGAAGATGCTGAATACAAACAAAATGTAGAGCAAAGAACATAAAATTTACAATTTGCTTTCTCCTCATTATTTTTTTCACTCTTCTTTTAAAAATCCGTTAGTAGATTCCACCCAGCCGTCATTGGAGCACTTCCAAAATGGTTACAGACGAAAAAAGTGCGCAAGCTGCGTGTGTGCACGTATATGAGAATCTTATTTACATAGTTCAAAATCAAAACTATATCGCACTCTCGCTACTGAAAATTCCAATTATTTTGAATTTCTCCGATCTATCTGACTCAGTGCTAAAAATAAATGTGTCACCCGCTTTTTGTATACAGTGCAGTGGTTGTACCATTGCCCTCGTGGAATGTGTAATTATAATCCACTATTACTCTTGAAATCGATCTTCAATGTATATCTAAATTAATTGATTCATACCTACTTCATTATCGGTCATCTAATCTCCTTATTTCAGGCGAGTCTATATAGCCTAAGTATGTTTTTTGAAAGAATTGGGATAAAAATATCGCAGCCAAAATAAAAGAGTTTGGAAGAAAGTATACATATAAATAGAGACCGGATTTTTTGGTATTAGACACTTTTTTTTCTTGAGGACGAAATCAGTAAGATTAAATTCGACTGAAGTTTGAATAGGGGTGAATGGGATGCAGGAAAAAAAATCTATTTCACCGAAAAACACCGAATGTGTAAAAAACACCGAGAAGGTCGAAAATTACCAATTTGTGGAAAATCGTTTAAAATCGCAGAATTTTGTACGAAAAATTGGTAAACTTCGCCCGAAACTGGGTAATTTTGGGGAAGAAATCCTGAAATATGATTTAGGACAAATTTGAAAAATTGAAAGTTTTGATTGAAAAATTGTTAGGATCTTTGTACTGATGAGTTTTATTCCCAGAATTCGTTTATTTCAATCAAAAATTACATAGTCATGGTCGGAATTGAATAATTCTGGTTTTGAATTTGTAAAAACACTAAAAACGCGTGTTTTTTCAATTTTTTTTAAAATGCCGAATAATATCGAAAATGCAACATTAAAATGCCAAAACTTTTCATTTTTAGTGCCGAAAAATCCGGGCTCTACCTATAAATAAGTCATAACTTGGCCAATTTTAAATTTTCTCATTTTATTTCATTTCCTTTCTGCAAAGTTGGTGTACTGGTAGCTAACGCATTGCGTCACGTTCACCCGAGGCTCCGAACCATAAACATGGTGGTATAAAAAATTTTTATCGACCGTCAAGTTCACAGAAATGTTCACAGAACGGAATTATATTTCAAAAATCCCAGAATGAGTGTACTACAGTATTGAAATTATGAGAATACTATTAAAAAGATAAAATATTGGTAGTGCGATGAACTAATGTGTGAAGTTATATGCTATACCTCGAAGGTAAGCAATACGAGGCGCTTCCCTTGTTATATAGGGTCTCTTCCCCCGTATCATATTGCTTGTACTCGTTTGCCTGATTCTTATCGTAATGGTACTTGGTTTACATTAATATTACGGCAGGGGAACTGAATATGCAATAATAACATATCTATTCCCCTGCCATAAGATCAACATAAACCAAGTACCATCACGACGATAAGAATCAGGCAAACAAGTACTCGTATGCAATACATATGATTTAAAGAAAGAGCCCTATACAATAACAATAGGGTACGTATTCTAAAAGTAGCCTTTGCCAGTGAATAGTTAAGAAATAAAATAAAAGGAGAATTTCGCAAATAGAAATAATTTTATTCGTCTTGAACCTGTTTTCTGAAAATTACTTGATTTATCTTATCCTTCAAGTTCTGATCGATATTTCTCTACCTTTTTCTCTCTTGTAAAGATGTGCTTTGCGCTAAGTAATTCGATCTCATTTTGTGAGACGAAACAATTCCTAACCGCTTCTCTAATATTTTTGTAGACAGTAGTACAGAACATTGCAAAACTAAGGTGCTAGCCTTCTCCGCCGTCATCAATTTAGGGCACACTATTCGAAACTCGAAAACCTTGGTGTACGTCTTCGTTCGTTTCAATTTTCCACCATCCATTTTCTCTCAATGTAAAATATAAACGCATAGCTTCTCCTTCGGGGACCGAGATAATTTTCGAAATGTCTTCCCTACATCTTGATCTGGCACCAAAGGTGAGATCGGAATGCATCTCAAGGCAAGGCAAGAGGAGAATCTGCGGTCAAGAGATGAGTCTCAACATCACATGATGATAATCTATGTACGGAGGCCATATTTAAATTCAGTACCATGAGTGGGGGTACCCATTTTCGGTTTCGACCATATGAACATGGACCCCGGTAAACATTGTTCCCAGTTGAAGCTCCCGAATGCGAAGGACTTCAGGAACTCGAAAAGGAAAATAAGGCTTCAAATAGAAATTAAATGGGTAGTTTTTCCCAAATGAAGTCCGAGAATCAGAAGGGCTTCAGGCTGTTTCTGTCGAAGCTCTTTGAGCTCGGGAATCCAAACGGCTTTGACTGGGAAAAAATTAGGAATAAGGGGACCAATGGGGCTTCAAATGGGTATCAAAGGGGTAATTTTTCCCATTTTTTTCAGAGGTTCAGATGGGAAACAAATTGTTCACCGCGACCCGCATGGCTGCATAGTCGCTGTACTAGAAGCTGAACATCAAAATTGAAACAAACATGATCAGCGCTAAATGCAATAACAAAGTACATTACGCTGGAAAAATGAATTTTGTGAAGTTGTGTCTGGGCGTCGGTGATTATACTGACTCGCACGCATGTCACCTATTTCTCCTACATTGACTGCGTTCTTGCATTTTTCTCCTGACGAGTTTGCTTCTTTGCTGATCCGTGTATTGTGTATGATTTGAGCTCCAAATATCGCCCTGAGTAGCGTAATACGCAACCTGTACTGTTTACGCAACAGAATCGAGTCTACGAGTACGATTTGCGAATGAGTTTCATTCTCCTTTTTGCTTAAACGAACCTAGGACAGACTGTCAATATTTATATTATATTGGTGTGCGGTTGAAAGCGAAAGCGTAGCCAACCTATCATTTGTGACTAGGCAATTAAAATTTTGGACGAGGCATTTTCTAAGTGAAAATAAGATTCTAGTCAACTATAAAACTAGTATACCTTATATCAGGCCCAGTCTTAAGAGCAGACCAAAAGGTGGGCCCAAACTAGGCTGCTATACTGGGTTTGGCTTTTAAAGAAAAGATCTAATATACTGTATACGTTTTAGACCATGAAAGCCGTGAATTTGTCCTCAAAAACTATTACTTCGAAACAGGCGCGCTCACGGGAATCTCCTTTGGGAGGAGCTAATTGTTAGATTAGATTAGGTTACATTATTCAGAGAATTAAATTTTTCTTCGGTATTCTTCACCAACTTCTTGAATAATGAGACGCGCATAAAAATTGAAGTAGATGGTGATCCCATGTAACTTCAACTTCCGTAATTGGGTGATAACATTTGAGCCTATCTGATGTCTGACGTATTTGAGAAATCGTTTTCCTGATCAGAACGTTTAGTGGTTACAAATTCATTCTCAATATCCAATCGAGGTCTTGCGACCAGAAAAAAATTTCAAACATCCATGTTTGTAGTCTGTCCGCAAATAGAATAGTACGATGTAAACGCGAATCCCCGAACCGCTTCCTTCTATTCTAATCAATTTTCACAGATGAAAGCGGTTCGGGGGTTTGCTTACATCGCACCATTGTACTTACGGACAGACTATAACTTTTTTCAATAGAAGAGACACTCCACGCTTAGCAATAAGACAGTACGATTTGAACTAACACAGAATAATGACAGGTTGATCGTTGACAGCTGATACTGATAGATCGATTGAAGATTGATTTGACAAGCAGTGCGTGCATGTAAATTTATTTATTTTTCAATCTGCATTAGGTCAATTCGTCGGTCGGGCAAGATGGTCCTATGTTCTCACCACGTCACCCGGCGCCCAGCCTATGCATACAAGTTTATTCATTCACTTCTTTCTACTTACAGCTACGGTCAATCTCTTCATACAGTGCATGATTCATATTAGTTTCAAAATATAACTGCCTTTATTTTCAAATTTAAAAAGATGTTTTTAAACACGTTCTATACTAGTGCTGTAAAAAAGATTTGAAGAGTACAGGGAAAAAATGAGGAATTTCCAAACAAAACGAACTGGACAATCAGATCGTTCGCAACTCTCGGAACAAACCGTTTCTGCAACCCGTCTCGTTTGGACATCCCTATTTTTCCCCTGTGCCCTTCATTTGTTTTTCGGGCCTAGGGAGCCTCCACATTTCCGTCTCAAAATTTTCTTCCAATTCGTGGTTTCTTTTCTCGCGAGAAGAGAAAAAATTGAAAATATTCCAAGTATTCGCCAATTTTTAAGGCTATAATGAGCGGAGACGGCCTTCTGAAAAGAGGTACAGTTTTTTCCGCTAAATTTGGTCCTGATAGGTACGCGCCATTATTATTATAAGAAGAAAAAAAAAAACTTGCAGACACGTGACATTTTCTAAAATGATCGGAAAAATTGTCAGAAAATTTTTTTCAATTCAAGGGGTCAAAACAAGAACAAACGAACAGAAACAGAGAACAAAATAAATACCTCAGTAAAATCAAACAATAGTTATTGAAATCTTTTTAAAGAGTTCAGAGTCATAAAATACACTAAAACACTTTTAAGAAAGGTTATGGCAAAACACGAGCGGTTTCGATACTGTGTACCTATCTTCATCAAGTATACAAAGGATGAGAGGACGGACCAACCGGAAAAAGAAATTTCGATTAGGTTCAGTCAGTTTCCTCGTTTGAGGATAAAATCTCTGACGCGGATAAATCTGGTGTTCATAGAATAACTTGTGGCGAGTGTCCAGCCACCTACATTGGACAGACTCGAAGAGCCCTCGAAAAACGACTCCAGGAACACATTTCAGCTGCTTCTTCAGAAACCGATCTCAATCGGCCGAAGGCCTTCATTGTATTGCCCTTTGACACGATCCTGCAAAAATCAGCACTGAAAACCTTTATTCCTGCGGCAAGGGTCACAAACTAAATGGAGTATACACCTAATGAAGATACGTAGGCTACACTGTATTGAAACCGGTCAAGTGTTCTAATTAGAGTATTTTTCATGATTCTGGACTCTCAAAAAACAATTTCAATCACTTTTGTTTAATTTCATTTAATTATTATTATTTTTTTCTCTTTCTGTTCGTTTGCTCTCGTTTCGACCCTCAAATTGGAGAAATTTTCTGACCATATTCAAAACGGTGTTTTCATTAAAACTGTTACATGCTTTGTGTTTCTTTTTGTCATGAGGTACAGTTTTATTTGATACAAATGTTTACTGTATATGACAGTACGAAGAAAAGAACGAGTGACGCTCATATGAATGAGAAACGTTTTGTATGATGAGCTCTTCCCTGTCCCCTTTGTGTTCATCAAGAGTTAAAGGTCTCCCAGACCTGAAACTGGGCCAAAAAAGAGCTCCGACCGAGGCTAGTCTGAAAAAAAGGAACTTGGATGAGTGGGTCCTTTTCGAGGGGAGAAGATGGAGAGAAAAGTTTCTGCTCTGACGCGCGGAGCAAAACGTGATTACCAATGTATCAGGCCTGGGGCCTTCACGAGATTGGCACCCGTACATATAAAGTCTTCAGTCCGAATCTGCATTTGTTCAGGGAGAGAAGCTCTCATTGAATTTTTATAATTACCTATATAATAAGTTTACTAGCAGAAGAGAGAAGATGTGAATAATTGAATCATTAAAATACTCTCATTTTTTGTCCTCAATAGATAGAGCGTGAAAAAGCTGACGTTAGTGTACAACTGATCTCGTTACAAGAAAGACTGGAAGAAGCTGAAGGCGGTGCAGAAAGTCAAGTAAGCTTTTAAAGGAACCAATTTGAATTTACTGCCAATAAAGACCAAGTGCAAACGTTCTCGTATCATTGTGATTTGTTATGTTATTGCAGTACGAGATTAATAAAAAAAGAGACACAGAATTGACAAAATTACGAAAACTACTGGAAGATGTACACCTCGAATCCGAAGAGACAGCTGCTCTTCTACGTAAGAAGCACCAAGAAGTTGTCAATGATTTTCAAGAACAACTCGACCAGTTGGCTAAATCAAAGGCCAGGTAAGACAGCGTAAGAATACAGGGGAGAGGGGGCAAAATGATGCAACCAATGGGATAAAATTGTGCGCTAAATCTGTTCCAGCACAAAAACGCGTAATGTCAGATGTGTACTTGAAGTATACCAACTTTAAATATACGCGATTTTTATTTCAATTTTATCTACAATTTGAGCCCAAAACGAACTTTCTACGTCTTCTCTGAGCCGAGTAATGGACTAGAGAGCACCAAAAATTGACCAATGTGATCAAGTTTCTGAAGTCAGAGTTCAAGATTTCATTTGTAACTTTTTAGGATCATTCAAGTATTTTTTGAAATCAGCACTCAATTTCACCAGTAAAATTAATAAGATTTGCAAGTTAAAGCAACTTTTCATTATTGAGACTCTCAATTTTAGCACATTTTGGTGCATAACTAGGTCCAGGAATGTTGTACAAAGTTTGTTTTGGGCTTGAATTGTAGCTAAAATTGAGATGCAACTGTTCTATATTTAAAAATTTCACCCTACCCGGTATTAAATCAATGGTAATACATGAGAACAGACGCCACCAATAGTTTTTTCGTGCAAATTTATCTCACGGTTTGAAAATAGGACATATAGGAAATACTTTGAATATGTCAAAATAAAAAGAAAGAAAGTAGTTGTTGGAAATGAATACGCAGTGGCTTTGATACTGATTTTCAAAAGTTCACTACTGGGAGATCACAAGGAGCTCACCAGTAGTGCGTCGCAGCTCTGGCTTCTCAGGCCAGGTTTTTTTTTCTTCTTCTTTGATGTGAAGTTTGCTTTTTTCACCCTTCATTTTTGTTGGTGCTCTCTCCTCAGCGCCCTGTAACAAGATGTGCTGGTGTTGATGCTGGAGTGAGTAGCAGTAGCAGCATGGAGGATGGTACACGCAGGTGTGAGAGGCCATAACGTGACTCTACATCTGCCGCACCCATTCCGCGTACATTTTCTTCTTCTTTACCTCAGCGGCAAATGTAGATACATAATTCCATACCTGCGTTGTTCGGAGCATGCATGAAATCAAATTGAATGGGTTGAGCTCTGCATCTTCCCCGAACTTAGAGAGAGACCGTTTTAGCTCACGTCGCTCACGTCTCCACGCCTCAAACTCAAAGAAGGTGTGCTGTGGTCCATCGTCCCGCTCCTGATAGTGTGAACACGACAGGTGCTCAACTTTCCCCATTTTGTAAAAGTACTAGTTGAAACATCCATGGTCGCCCATCATTTGTGTGAGATGAAAGCTTAGCTGGCCATGGTTTTGGTCCATCCACTTGTCAAGACCACGTACTAGCTCGTGGGTCCACTGGACGAGTCGCTCTTTCCACTTGGCAAGCAAGAAGCGCTTGGCCTTCAGCTTGGCCCACGAAGCCTGTCGGATGATCCTCGTTTTCCTATTTGTCTCGTACACCACACAATCTCAAAATGGCGGGAGAAGCTGAGCTCACAGTCGAACCAGAGCCCCAGGTATTTCACTGTCTTCTTAACCTCGATTTCCGCACCTTGCAGGCGAAAGGTGGGTTGATTAAACTTCCGACGGGTCGTGAAAACAATGACCTCCGTCTTGTCAACTGCCAAGCTTAAATCGGCCACAATTCTTGTGATAGAAAAATTTGTATCATTTTGATGTAAAAACAAAGAGAGAAACAGTTTTAAACAGAGCATTTGGCAATATTTTTAACAGAAACGCTGTTTTATCGTTTTACCTTTTTTTTTTTTTTTTGTGAAAAACGTCCACCGACCGGCTGGCAATGCTTGGAGGTCAAAAATTTTCCGAAGTCCTTCTATCATGTGGTATGGCCTTTTAAAAAAACTAGATATGTAATGCTTCATATACCAATTGGCATAGCCCCTTCGATGAGCTAGATATGCAACCCCTTGAACACCATAAGATACAAAACCCTCATAATGCAGGTGCCTCCAAAATCTGTGAATTTTTCGGCTTATGAACTTGGAATTTGACCCATTCATCTTACTTCAAAAATTATGCGACTAGTTCAAAATGCAACTTAGAAAATTATATATCGAACATCTTATAATTACAAAGATAGTCATCGTTAATATCAAGTTTTCTTACTGAGTATTTTGATCACTCTTAGGCTTAAGCCATCTATATACATGAAAATTTTTTAGTAGAAGATCATAAGTGTATAGGGCTCTTCCCCATATCATATTGCATACTGGTTTGCTTGATTATCATCGTAATGGTACACGGAGAAAAAAATATAGTAATTTTAACAAAGAACATAGTGAAGCCGGTAGTAAGCAATTTAGTTTTATTCAATAAGCAATTTAGTCTAATTCACTACTTTTTCTCGCAAGTAAGTGTAACTATATTTTTCAGTAGTTATGACAATAATCTTCGACTGGACCGGCTTTACTATATATATGTATAGTAAAAAGTACCACCAAAATTTCTCTCAGTGTACTTGGTTTACATTGGTCTTATGGTAGGGGAATCGAATATGCGATAATAGCATATCTATTCCCCTACCACAAGACCCATGTACTTAAACAAGTACCATTACGATAAGAATCAGGCAAACAAGTATGCAATATGATACAGGGGACGAGAATAGGGTACGTATTCTAAAAGAAGCTTTTCTGAAGATTGCCGGTGAAAAATTAAAGAACAATGAAGGAGAACTTATTCGTGTTGAAACTTTGTTTTCTGAAAACTACTTTATTTTTTATTCTCTTTTTCTTTTTTTATAGAACTGAAAAAGAAAAGGCAAAATTTCAACAAGAAGTTTACGAACTTTTATCTCAGATTGAAGTTGTCAATAAAGAAAAGGTGAAAAGTAAATTTTTCATGAAAATACATGAAACCAGTGGCGTAACCAGAATTTTAGAGGAGATAACCTTTGGAGATAACAATTAATATTTTACAGGGGTGCTGTGAGGCTATTTTCATAAAGACAATTCAACGTATTCGTTTTTTTTTTGGGGGGGGGGATACAAATTTTTTCCCCCATTTTTTTTTAGCTAGGAGAAATTAAAATTTGAGGGGGTTTCTTCATTGAATCAATGGGACCACGATACCCCTGATTATTGGATATCATCCAGTAAACCTTGGATCACAGCTTCATTTTCATATAAGAAGCAGAGTCAAGGTGTGGGCGAATTCACCCTTTCAATTTTTCCCTCTGGTAACGCTACTGCATAAAATAGAAAAGAAAAAAGAAAAAAAAAAGGAAAAATTAATACTATGACCAATTTCTCTTCATATAATTGTAGTTGGCGACAGTCAAACACGTCGAAAAATTGGAAATTTCAATTCATGAATTGAATGTACGGGTTGAAGAGTTGAATAGAACTGTAATTGATATCACTTCGCATAAAACTAGGCTGTCACAAGTAACTGCGCTAATAGTTTGTTTAACTGAGGTAGTCACCAAATAAAAATGTTGAACTCATTTTTTTATACTTCTTATTTCAGGAAAATGTCGAGTTGGTCAAAGAAGTGCAAGACTTGAAAATACAAATCGAAAATGTTTCCTACTTAAAAAGCCAAGTTGCTGGGCAACTCGAAGATGCTCGCAGACGTTTAGAAGATGATGAAAGAGTGAGTTTATTAATTAAGCCTACCTATTTTGAAAGTTCTGCAAGAAAGAGGCTCAAAAAGCAAGTACAAAAAATAATAAGTAAGTAGGTATCTCATACTAGTCTTCTTCATTCATCTTTTGTGGAGGCAAGCGAAAGTCCATTTTCTAAGTAATTGCAAGCTCTAATCACTTAATACCTCTCTTCAGATCCTGTCGCGAACATTCAATCACCTCCACAAAAACTTCGTTTCGGTAGATATTTAAAAGGATAGAGAATGAATTCCATTGCCTAAACAAAATTTCTTCTACATCAGTACTGTCAGTGAATTAAAACTCCTAATAACGGGGGCACAAAGTTGCAATCTCATCAAGAAGTAGAAAGGGATCCAAAAGTCCAGATTTGTTGTACGTAAAACTGGAAAAATTCTGTAGTCACGCTGAAGAAATCGAGGTCAAAACGTTGACGAAAGAACAATACAATGCAGGGATGTCAGTTTTGAGAATTATCAATGTAGGATAGAAACAATGCTTGGATTATAATTGAAAAAATGATCCAAGTTGTTTTGAACAGTAAGTTCTCCGTCTCTGCGTCTCATCAACCTTGCAGCATCTTTCTCCTTAATAAAACATTGAACGTACATTAAAATTCGGCCACCTGACCGGAATGATATTTTATGCTTTCGTGAAGAGTGTAAATCTACACCCCTCTTTTCGCACTTCGCTACACTCGTATCGCGCTTTTTGCAAACCGACGTGGAGAGGAACTTGAATAACCTGAAAAGTAACCAAATTTGCAGGAAAATGTCAACTGGTAGGTATCGTAAATTATGAAAGAAAATCATAAATGATCTTCAAAACCAATCTTTATGATGTGCGCCTTGATTTTTTCTGACCTATACGTATGAAAATAAGTCATACTTATAGGCTTATAATTGGATGAATATGTTTGAAAAAATATGCCTAGATATTGATAAATAATAAATACAGACCAATTACATTAGCTTCCCGTGGCCGTTGCGCAAAATGCCGTCACAGTTGTGAACAGAGGAGCATTGTGTCGCTTATTACGGCAATCACCCGTTCAAAAAGTACAGTACAGTCTATTCCCTCTTCGTGACCCAACTGTGACGCAAATGTGCGCCGTCACAATTCCCTCACGAGACGGTATTTTGCACAACGGGTAGGAACATATTAAAAAGATACTGTGTAAGAGTACTTATGAAAAGCGATTAATGTTGATTGTAGCAACAGTTAGCTAGAATTCAGTCAGGGAAAATATCGATGGTATTGAAGACGCAACCAATGTATTATGAACAAAATCTACTTTTCAGCGTCGTTCTTTGTTAGAAGGAAACCTTCATCAAGTTGAAACCGAGCTTGAATCAGTTCGAGTACAATTAGAAGAAGAAAGTGAAGCTCGTTTGGACCTTGAAAGACAACTAGTTAAAGCCAACGGTGACGTACAAACATGGAAATCAAAATACGATAGCGAAGCAGCAGCTCGTGCAGAAGAAGTTGAAGAACTTCGGTAATAAATATTTCAAATGCTCTAACTATTAACGGGAAGTCCTTTTTTATCGTATCTTTTTAAGATTCAGGAAAAAAAAAATTGAACGATTATAAGTACCTATTGCAATCTATGATTAATAAATAAGTAGAATTGTACCCTCTGTACAAAGCTGCAGAATAATTTTTGCCTACTCATTTTGTTTATCCGTTAACCTCGCAGTAAATTACGTCGTTTATGGTCTATTAAAATTATTCTGCTACTTTCTAGACAAGTTTAACTTCATTGATTGCAAATTATGAACAGGGAAAATTGTTTTTAGCAATTTTTGGACTCTTCACCCTTTGAGGCGAAGAATTTTGATGGGATAAGATGCGTGTTTCAAAAAGAATTTTCAATCAAACTTTAAAATGCGACAGCCCAATAAAATTTCCCATCCCTATCAAAAAAATTTTCATAAATGTTAGCAGCTGGAAAGCTACTGATTTTGGCACACTTTTCAGTTCCTCAAGTAGCTGAAGAGCTACTGTTCAGCTACTAAAACGCACATCATGTAATTTACCTCCCCCCCCCCCTTCATTAATGATATGCGTTTCAGTTGTTGATCAGCAGTTCTTCGGCAGCTTATCAGCTGCTAAAAAACTGTACCAAATTCGGTACAACTTTTCAGTAGGTAGCTGATTTAGTCAATTTTTTTGAAAGGGATTATTTGATTATGGAATGAAGGAATTACTTAATGTATCATACCGACCTATATTTCAGCCGAAAATACACAGCTCGTCTTCAAGAGCAAGAGGAGCACATAGAAACATTGATAGTGAAAATTAACAACTTGGAAAAACAGAAATCTCGCCTTCAGAGTGAAGTGGAAGTTCTCATCATTGATTTGGAGAAGGTCCGTAAGAGACACAGTAATAAGCAATTTTCTTCTATAATAAAGTTTTCTAGTGATCATTTTTACTCTGATTTTCAGGCCAATGGTACCGCACGCGAATTGCAGAAGCGCGTTGAGCAACTTGAACGCATGAATATTGATTTGAAAACGAGATTAGACGAGACCACAGCTTTGTTTGAACAAGCTCAAAGAGACTTACGAAACAAACAGGCAGAAGTGCAACGACTAACGCATGAACTGGATAAGACGCGCGAACAAAAAGACGCTTTAACTCGGGAGAACAAGAAACTGGCTGGTTCGTAGTTTAGACATCAAGGAAGTAAGTATTTGAAGAATAAGAAATTTCCCAAAAATGTACAATGTTTTCAGATGACTTACATGACGCCAGAAATACCATCACTGAACAAAATCGTAGATTACATGAATTGGAAATTGAATTGAGAAGACTTGAAAATGAAAGGGAAGAACTGAGCGCTGCCTACAAAGAAGCTGAAGCTGTGAGTAAAACCAGATTCAAGTCTTTTTGAATACGAGTATATTATTTGCTAGAAATGAATGACATAAACTCAGGCGTAAATAATTTTTTTGAATGGAAAACACGTGTCTTATTTGTACTTGATTGCACCCACAGACCTTCAACTTAGGTATTTTTTTGCCAAAATTTCCAGTGGTTTTGGTTCCACTCTAGAGAAGACGTGATTATGAGGAAGTTTTAGTCGGAAAAAAAGGCTAGCTTTTTCCTTTAACCTGTTGATAATTATTGTAATGGCAATAATAAATGTTGCTTTAGTTTTTCAGTCACTAGAGAACTCCAAGAACAAATCTTCCTAATTTAAATTTTTGAATTAAAAAAACTCATTTTCTGCACTGTACAGGGACGCAAAGCCGAGGAAATGCGAGCACAGAGACTATCTGCTGAATTCGGTCAATTCCGTCACGAGGCAGAAAAACGTTTGGCAGAGAAAGATGAAGAAATTGAAGCTATCCGGTAAAATACTTTCATCTCTTACATCCATTCCTACCCCCAGTAATTACTGTTTTAGGAAAATTGGTTGAGGAATTCGTCCACCATTTTCCGCCTTCAAGATTATTTAAAAAGGCTCATTCGAAAAAATTGTTCGAAAACTCTTCTTCAAACAGGTCGCCGAACAGAAATAGACTGATGAAAGTACAAAGAGATACAAATAAGCTATGATTAACGTTCAACGATCGGCTTGTATGCTAAATATCATGTGAAAGAATGCGTCCGGGCTCTTATAGAAAATTTTACGGGGAATATTTTTTCTCTAATGACATTCTTTAGAATAAATAGTTTTTTTTTTTTTTTTTTTTTTTGGAGAAAAATAGAAAAAACTGATTTTAAGGGCCTCATATCCCTACATTGAGAGAAGGAAAAGGGGTAGGTAGGGAGGTTTTTTTTTTTTAGTATCGAGGGGATATTATCCTACAAATTGTACCAGAAAAATCTTTAATGGCAATTCTCTCCTTTTCACCCCATGATTATCACCTAAAATTCCCGTATCACTTCTAAATGCAGATGTTGTGTATAAAATCCTGTGTTTAAACTGTTCCAATACATTTCAATCACTAAAAAAGACGGTCTCCCAACACGAAAACGACATCAAGAACTCGAATAATACCACCGCTTTACTTTTGTATAATTTAGACGACGGTCATCGATTCAATTTTGAGAATGTAGACTATCCCTTTCAGGACGTGAGGGAATTGAAGGAGAACAAATTCTCGAAAAGGTCAATATTGTAAAACGTGATACCGTTAATTTTAAGACTGACAAGATCGTGGCTTGTTCGTACCTTTTTGTAGGTACTTTCATCAGTCTATTTCTGTTCTTCGATCTGAAGATGACACTTGGGGGTTGAAACGTCGTTCTTGTATGCAGGCCCGTAGCTAACCGTGTGTGTGTGTGTGTGTGTGTGTGCCAGGGCATTTGATATTCAAACCAGGGTACCTCAACAATTTTTTTGCTCGCTTCGCTCGCAATACAATGGTATTCCTATTTTTGCTAGCCAGGTCGGCTGCCCTGGCGCTAGCTACGGGCCTGTTTCTATGTATTGTGTCAAATAAATTGAGTTGCTTATAAGTGCCTGTCTTTCTTCTCAACTAATATTTACTTGCAACCGTGAGTAAATCTTAAATACAAAGTTACATAATAGGTATTTTCGAAAGTTCGTACATAAACTAAAATTTGAAGGAAAGGTACTTTAAAAATTTTGACCGCAAGGACTCACGAATTTTCGCAATTTTTTCACCTAATGATGATCTTGCATCAGAAGCTTGCTATGGTTCATTTCATTTAAAATAGAAATTTCCTTCGGCTGTCGTACCTCTTGTGTTTCATTTTTAAACTTCGACTTACTTTCTTATCTGTAGAGTTACTTGTTCTCCTTAGGTAGGCAATAATAATCACCGTGGTAGGAAGCAAAAGTTTTCTAGAAAGAACTAATAAATCACTTTTAAAAATGTTCATCATGATAACATTATTTTGTTTGGTCGTACATTCGATAGTAATCGATAATTTTATTTTGAAAGAGTTTTTAAATACATTGGCTCACCAAAATAGTAGCCTACCGAGTAGAGAGAGAAACACAATAATGTATCGAAATAATTTAAAATAAGACTGATTTCAGGCGTCAATTTCAATAACGTGATATACAATACCGGGTTTCAAAATTTTGGACCGATTTACGCTGCAGCTCTTCTTAGGAATCACAATAATTTCTCTGAGACTCCTGTACATCACCCTCGATTTTTCACAAGCTCGTCTTTTTTTCTTTTTCATTAGGAAGGGCCATTTTGTGTTTCGTTCTGATAGCGACGTCTAAGTACGTTGGAACATAAATTATCAGTACCTGTACCTATTTCAGTATTTCTTTCAACAAATTTCATTAAAATAAGTAACGATAGGCTTTCTACCTACGTACCTACCGCACATTATTATAGTAAGTTTTTCTATTCTGACTTAGTATTGTTCAGCGATACCTAAATAGAATCAAATCTCTGACCTTGAAATCAATAAATTACGATAATACCATATCATCAATTTGAGGTTGGCTCTATCAAAATATTCGAATTTTTTTCAAAAGCTACCTAATACAAAGAGAAAGCAACTGTTATTTTTGTATAAGACAAAGGGTTATACTATCCAAACTTTTTGTTTACGCGTAGGTAATCGATTGGCGGCCAAGCTTTCTTCAGAATAATAATAGGTATATTTAAAAATAGATCATAAGCTCTTGTTCTTCGATGACGAAACTCTGACATGATTTATAATTAGATAGTTAGGTAGCATTCGATCTCCGAACGGACGTCAATCGTTTCTGAACCGTGACAGCTTCTTTGCGCAGTTAATTCGTTGTATTCGCGTGCGTTTCGTAGTGTGACGATTGTAACGTGCGAACGATTATTAGACTATTCATTTCATCAACGCAGGAATCATGGCTACGGTCTTATCTCCTTATCTAACAGTACCCAGGATGAATAAAGCATTGCGAGATAAAATTTGCGAGACCAACAAATCACGCACACGCCCTCCATTAACCAACTATTGCAGTAAGTCAGCCAGTCGAATTCAATCGGAGCTTTTAGCTGATGCTTATTGCCACATAATTGAAGAGCGATGCAGGAGCGGCAACAATTTCAGAAGAAGTCAGAATGCCGAATTCAAAGTTAATTTCAAGAGTGTGGTAACTCCGGAATTACGCGAAATTCAACGTGAAATTAACGACTCATCTTTTTTCAATCGTACAGACACTACAAACAGTTTAGAAGTTGTTGAAAAAAAATCTACAAATCATTTCGAGGATTATCGGTATGTGAATGATAGAAACGACTCAAACAAATCGGCATATCGACGGAAAAATGAACACGTATAGACGCATACCATTCTCTTCCGTAGTATCAACTTCCCTATAGCTATATCGTTTTTTGTTTTTCTTTTTCACTCCTATCAATTCCTCTTCCTAGCATCTATTTTTTCTGAAGATCTTTCTAAATTAGCGATCATCAGGTTAGCACCTGAGCTTCTATAATTTTTTTTTTTTTTTTTTTTCTTACGAATGATTAGCATACAAGAAATAATCCCCAAATTGACCTCTCGCGTGTTCGCAGCAAACAGACTAGTATTGAAATTGAACAACTGAATGCTCGTGTTGTGGAAGCCGAAACGAAACTTAAAACCGAAGTCACGCGAATCAAGAAAAAAATGCAGCTTCAAATCACCGAGCTAGAAATGTCCTTGGACGTAGCTAACAAGAATAATTTAGAATTACAGAAGACCATTAAGAAACAATCGTTGCAACTTACTGTAAGTACTCCCCTTTATCTCTAAAACGGAAGGGAGAAGGCGAAAATTGTAGAGATTGTTTAGAAATTTACAATTTTCAACTTCTGAACCAAAATATTCAGAAAATAATCACCTTTCTTTGTAATGTATACAATATTCAAAAGAAAATGGACTTTATTTTAACAGAAATTTTTTGCATATAAATCCGCCGCTTGCATATGACATAGAAAAAATGATAGTGGCTGTTCTTGTTTACAAGTTTTATGGGTGGAGCGGTTTGACGGTGTGTTTTCTGTACTTTGTAAAGCGAAGTATAGACCGTATTGTTTGTATGAGCCTTTCCTACCATTGTGGATAGCATAGTGTCTGCCTGATTCCTCACCTCGCCTAACGTAATAAACAAAACTTTTACCTTCTGAATAATTTGAAGACGAAGTAAATATTGAATTATTCTTCGATACCATCTTTTGGAGACTTGTATTCGCGTATGAGCTTGCCATCATTCCCGAAATCGGGATTAGGTTGATATTCCCTTAATGCTCGATCAATGTTATTTCATCAAGCTGTGTCTTTGTTAATATTAAATATTAAGAGTATTGGTTGTAATAGCTTTTTTGAAGATTTTGGACCAATACTATAAAATACAATGATCAAAACCGTATAAAAACGAATTTTCTGAAATCATCCTGTTTTTGGTCATTTCTATAAATGGCCGCCACAGTAAAGATAAAGAGCGACTCTTTTGCGGTCCCTACGCAAATATCAATATAAATTTTTGTTCATTACGTTCTGTCGCGATATAAGGAATTAGGCAAACGCTATGCTATCCGCAATCACACTATTGGGTAATTACGGGGGGGTTCACCCCCCCCCCCCTCAGGGCTTCCAAAGTTTATGAGTGTTTTGTAATTTTCAAGACTCATATATTTTTCTTATTTGTAGCTTCTTCTTTAACCCCCCCCCCCCCCAAAAAAAAAAAAAAAAAAAAAAAAAACTTCTCAAATACGCTACTGATAATGTGAAAAGCTTATCGCGACTCTAGTTCTAAAACCTCGTGAGTCCAATTTTCATTAATTTTGGGATTTTTGTACTTTCTACACTGTTCTGAATCAGTTAAGACTGGTAGAAGAAAATTATTTCAAATAATATGTGTACGTGCAACTAAGAAGGTCCCACTTGTGAGGTATTGTGTTAAGCTCAGATTGGGAAACTAGATAAAATTTCTGGTCAACGCGCCAAAAAACTAGTTTCTCAGTCAAAAATTCATCAAGATATGCGTTTTTGAAGTTGAAACTTGAAAAAACTTGTTTTTGAGGAAAACGCATTCAAAGTTTTTCAACTAATACCTTACATGTGGGACTTTCTTAGTTGCACGTACACTTATGTAGAAAGACGTTCCACAAAAAGAATCATCGCTAGTTTCTTCCCGCGTCAGAACAGTTTTTTCCTTCTCTTGTAACATTTGTTTTTTTGGACTTACGAGGTTTTGGAACTAGAGTTGCGTTATAGGGATTTTCCAGTATTTCAAATTGCATACTTTATCGTCCTACGTGTTATCAACAGCCCAGAGTAGCCAGACCATAATTTAAGGGGGGGCAGATGGATTTTTAAGGGGGGCAAATTTTTCAAAAAATAATGGTAAAAATTTTTTGTTTTTGTTCTGGTCAAATTGCCAGGGGGGGCAAACGAAAATGCTAGGGGGGCCACGCCCCCCTTGCCCCCCTGGCTACGGGGCTGGTTATCAAGTTCGTAATACGTAATGTTTTCAACGTTGATCTTATGGGTGTTGTTGGATTGCATACTCATTTTCATTCAGGAGCAGTTTATCCTAAGAGCAATGTTGAGAATAAGTATGCAATTTGAAATATGTACTGGAAAAGCTCCGCGAGTTCACCCGTGTTTCCTTTATTGAGATTCGGCACCCTATTTCCTTACCATATTTTTGGTTCAACGCGGTGCACATACATGTACACATGGCCAATGCTCAGTCGAGCCTCAGACCGTCCTCTTGTATGGTCCACAGAGTAAACAAAGGTTGTCTCTCTTATGAAAGTTAACGAATACGGGCACCATTTAAATTCGTAGTTTATCGCTTCGATTGTGTTTAGTGCACATTTGGAACCTTTGGGCTTTGAAACAATGAACGTCGAAGTTCTATTTCAAAGAGCGCTAACGCGGTAGGTCAATTGTTGAGGGAAGAAACCTGACAAGATCGGAATGCAAAAAAGCCAGTAACTACAAATTTTAATGATGCCTGATGAGTCTACTGTCTTGAGCGCGTTTAGACAACCACAACTGCTGTTTACTCTGTGGTATGGTTCAAGCTTGCAGCAAGTACAAAACGTGGGCCGCCTAGGCGCGCCGCGAGGGGCTAGTCGACTATATCATTATATTTATATAGCAGAGTTCACTATGGTTCTCATCTCACATATCAGCAATGGCAGTGTTTACTTTTTTGACACACTGAATTAAAGAAGCACCCTGCAGCAGGTTGCCCCTGAGAATCAGTGAACTCAATTTGTTTGTCGAGACTAGTTGGAACGCGTGCTGAACAAAAAATATGAAACAACAAAACAGAATTTCTTTTTTCTTTCTCTCTTTCCGTTGAAAAGTAGGTTTTCGAGCAATGTCTTCTCTACTACCTTCCTATATTGAGAATTGCAATTGAATATATTGATTCCAGGAATTACAAGCTCATTACGATGAAGTTCAGAGACAACTTGCTGTTACAATGGATCAGTGCGCCATTGCCCAACGTAAAGCACAATCATTGACAGCAGAATTGGAGGAAGTGCGCATCAACTATGAAACTGTAAGTCATAAAATTCATGATTTGGATTTGACAATAAAACAGTCGCTGGCGATCTGGTGGAAATACGCGAAAGCCTTATTTAAGGAGCTGAATGCAGTTCAGTGCAGAATGTAATAGTTTCTCAAGAAGATTAAATTTTTAAATCTATCAATAATTCTAGATCCAGCCGCTATCTAGCAAAAAAACATAAATTGCGCGAAAATAATCCCCATTTTCAAAATTTATTACTGAAATTATTAGCAATTTTCTCAATTCTATCCCCTAGGCAAACGAGTGGTAAAATTCAGACTCACATCTGTTACAAATATCAATTTCCTTCCCATTTGAGTCCCGTCTGTAAGATTATTCCAAGTTTTAAATGAAGAACATTGTTCCTACCTACTCTATTATACCATAAGAATATATTTGTGATCATAATTCTCCTACAATCCATCATGATTTTCTAAGTTATAATAACTGAGGATTTTGTTTTTGACTGGCCAAATTTGTGCGTATTATTCATAGGCATTGCGAAATAAACGTCAAGTTGAACAGCTTTACGAAGATGCTCAAAGCAGAATCAATGAATTGACCACTATTAATGTCAATCTGACTGCTTCTCGCTCGAAATTGGAGCAAGAACTTGGTCAATTAGCAGCTGATTTTGAAGAAGTTCACAAAGAATTGAGAGTAAGTGATTTTCATTTCAGAAGATTATAAAATAGATGATCAACTTTGCTGTAGCTTGGAAACTACTCAAACATCCAGAAGACCTGTAATAAATTTAAAAGGCATTCTGTTGAACTTTGAAAAGGGCCAAACCCTCTTCAACTCCACTTCCTTCTTTTTTTCAGCGTGGTAGTGATTTCAGAAACTGAAAATTGTATTTGTGGGTAGGGGGAGGTGACGGGTGTTGCCACCGTTATCTGTGAGGATCTCAGCCCCCCTGGTCCTCTGTTGGCCATAGACCTGTTACAGAAGCATTTGTAGGCAGTATAAGAACATCTCTACTGTCTAAATGAACAAAAAGTCACAAGAGTTGAAGGGAATATTTACAACTCTTGTGGCTTTTCATTTGTTTTATATGACGCCCGAAAGTAGAATTAATACTACATTTAGGCCTACTGCACTACTGCACTACTGTAGACTACTCACTGTCCACTTTGGCGTTAATTATTGTTTATTGGGTGAATAATGTAATCTAGTCTTCTCTTGATATGATGGAGTTTTATTTGAACTTTGATCAAGACAAAATTAATCCTCTTCCAGCGCGTATGAGAATGTAATCATGAATTCTATACAATATCCCAATTTTCTAAATTACAGGACCAAACTATTGTGTTATCTGTCAGTGATATCTATAAAATACCATGTTCATTGGTAGAGCCCAGATTTTTTGGTCATTTTTGAATCATTTTGCTGAGAGCAGAAAGCTTGAATAGCACACAGATGTTTGTTGTAGGGGTAGTAGGCAGTATTGTGACCAAGAATTCCCGGTTTTCACAGGAAGTATTCCCGGCGTAAAAATTCTCCAAATTTCCGCCAAATTCCCTGCTCCACTTTTCAAGGCTAATTTGCAGGTTTGCAGATGGTGAACTAGAACTCTGCAAGTTATTGTCTACAACAGTCTGAGGTCTATGTCTATGCCGAATCAAGTTATAAATCTGTGATTTGTGAGTCTCATGCTCACGTGCTGGACTGGTCACTGGGGTACTGCTACAAAGCTACCGTGCTGTACAAGCTATGCCCTGAACAGGGAATTAAGTGTACAGTCTGTAAATAGTAAATGTGGTCGCGGGCAATTTTAAAAATTTATGGAAAATGATTGTAACGGACAGGGAAAATGGAGAACTACGTCGCGTCTAGGGTCTCACATTAGAATTCAATACTTTATATCAAATACAATATTGTTAATTTCTGGAAGTTCTACTGGATCAAATTCGCTGAAAATTGGCGCAAATGGATGGTACTGGGATATATTATTCAATTTAAAATGAATTTCCGCAGGGAATTGTCGTTCCCGGGGAAAGTATTTTTGTTCCTGCGGGGAAGTCACAACACTGGTAGTAGGGTCTGGGAAACAAATTTCAGATGCAGTGGCGTACTTAAAACATTTTTTTTTTGGGGGGGGGGAGGGCCTGAAATTTTCAAAGACAAAATACCACTAGGAGAAAAATTGACTGTAATTTATTAATTTCAGACTTGACGAACGTATGTCCCAATGTATCCCTCTGTGGGGGTGGAGGGGGGGTCCGGACCTAACCCCCCCCCCTCTCCGTAAATACACCATTGTTGAGCTATTCTATTAAGACATGCCCAAAATTGAATGAATACCAAAAACGAGATTTGAAACCCAATGAGACCATAAATAGCCAGTTTGTTGAATGTTGTCCAAAATTATTGGTAGAACTTTGAGCAAATGTAACAGAAAAGAGCAATCACAACAATGGAAAAATGAGTTTTCCTGAAAAAAGTATTGAATGGCATTATAAATAAATGTAGGATGAAATGATTTTATTTCAGACAAATTATAATATTATTCCCATTGAAAATAAATTTGAACAACATACAATTGATTTCAATTAAAAACCTCAACATCAATATTGGAGAGGGAGGATAGAGAAGCCATTGCTTTCCCTTTTACAGTTGGTGCCCATGCAAGCTGGATGGCAAAATGTGAAATTTTCCTCTTCTCATGTAGGATCCACAACACAAAATTCTTTCCCATCAAAAGCAGCAATTTTCCATTGGTTTGGGTAGCTCTCAAATTAAATCGAGTATAACGACAGGATTACAAAGTAATCACGATGAACATTGAGAAATAATGATTTCTCCAATTTTGAGCTTGTTAATTGTATAACATGGTACTTACTTTCTGCATCTGTTGCATAGAAAATCAATATAATGCTCTTAATATTCCTCTGGGAAATAACAAGAAAAACAATTCTGCCCAATGTTTCAGTTGTGTGACGAACGTTTCCAGCGCTCACAAATTGAACTGAAACATACAGTTGAATTATTACATGAGGAACAAGAGAGAATCATCAAAATTGAAGCAATCAAGAAATCTTTGGAAATAGAGGTGAAGAACTTATCTGTACGTTTGGAAGAAGTTGAAGCTAACGCCATTGTTGGTGGTAAACGGATTATTAGCAAGCTGGAGGCTCGAGTAAGTAACTTTTTTAGCTCTACTTTGCCGTAAAAATGTTAAATTTATTGAAGTTTCTTACTTTTTGTCATTTGTTATTCAATTTTTTCTTAGATACGAGATATTGAAGTTGAATTAGATGAAGAAAAAAGAAGGCATGCTGAAACAATAAAGATTTTGCGCAAAAAGGAACGTAATCTTAAAGAAATATTGATTCAAAACGAAGAAGACCACAAAAACGTTACGCTTCTAACAGAACAAGTTGACAAGCTGAATCAAAAAGTTAATCTGTACAAAAGACAGTTACAAGAACAGGTATTGTCCAATGTTCCAGAAAATCAATTCAAGTCTTGCGAAAAGTTATCCCAGTTCAAAGCAATTAGGTACCGCATTGAAAAGCGTGTCAAACAAAATTCTAGTGTACGGGCGAATTTCTCCCGGACAAACTACGGGACAAATTTTTCCAGATCAAATATTAATTATTTTGATCAAGAAACAAACTTCTGTCACGAAAAATCAAGAAAATACCACGACGCGTCAACGCACGTGATCAACGTTGTGAGTCGTGACAGTGGTTATCAAACTTTGAAAGGCCCTTCCACGGCCACCTTTACTATCAGGGCGAACAACTGTATATGCGGCAACGTGACATGCCTTGCCCGTAATTAACACAGGGGCTTATGGAGAGAACCCAGGGGTGGTAAGCTTATCCGTTAGCCTTAGCTTTTAGCCGTTAGCCCAGCAATTTTGGACCAAAATTAGCTAGCTGTTAGCTAGCTGTTCAAGAAGGATGTAAACATTAGCTTATCCGTTAGCTGTTGTTGAATTGCTAAAATGAAAAGCTAATAGAAAAAAATTGAGCCGCATTAAAAGTAAAAGCCAAAAGGTAGCCAATTCCTAGCGCAACTCAGAAGAAGTTTTGGAGAAATAGTATTCTTTACTCTTGGGAAATAATGCCATTTCCCCAAAACTAATAATTAATGGCGTCGCGGTAGATAGACAGCGTGCGGCCGTGCGCTGTTTTGCTTTTTGCTGATTTCTTTCATTCAGCTTTCAGCACTGCAGCAGAATTAATGACATTCTTCTCGCTTCAGGAGAGAGATAGCGCAATTCTAAAAGCAGATTTGCGTTCTACGTGAAAAAACTCAGATGATGAGCCTATTTTCAAGAATTTATACCAGAAATCAAAAATTTCTGATGTTTTGTTAGCTTTTAGTTTTTAGCTGTTAGCTAGCTTTTTGCACGGAGTTAGCTGTTAGACTTTCCGTTAGCCTTTCTACTCAAGGTCATTAGTTTTTAGCCAATCCGTTAGCGTTTCCAAACGGCTTACCACCCCTGAGAGAACCACTATAATGAGTTGTAACTCAAAAAATACGACGTTTGAAGCAAAATTGTTTGGAACAAAAATTGTTGGCCGTTCAATTTTCTCTCTAAAAGGGTCAACATGAATTTTTCGTGAGAGATGTTTTTTTACATAGAAAACGTCAGACGGAACGCAATGTTGCCGGCTTGAGTTGTTTGGCCTGATAGTAAAGGTGGCCGTGGCCTTTCTGTAAAATTTTGTTTTTGTGAGATAAATAGGTTTTCTTGCGGAGGGTTACATTAATGTTTTATCATCTTTCTGCATTTCATGTTTTCAAGTGAGAAGGTTTCAAGAAAGTATCATTTTTTATGCATGCAGTATGGACCGTTTTTTGTGACGTCACTCATTGCCAACTCCCTACCAACAATGCGCGAACACTTGCAAACACACTTCAAAAACCCTTGAGTGTGATTGATTGTAGCCTATCGTTCTTGGTTCTATCACAATATTGATTCTCATAAGAAATACACTGGAACGTTTCGATCATAAGTTCAAATTGAAAAATTAGGAAGAAATAAGCAATTACGTGTTTATATTCAGAAGTAGGAAGTTCTCAAGTATTTGAAAATATACCTGCGGTCCTTTATTTATTTCTGCTTTTCAAATCTGAACGTAAGATCGAAACGCTTCTGTGTATTTCTTATGGAGTTTTTTTTTGTTTACAAACCAAGTTGGTAATTTAGGGTAAGATTGACGATTTTGACGGGCTGTAGGGTACGTTGGAGTAAACAGATGTGGAGTTTGTGACGTCACAAAAAAACGGTCTATTATGGGATATGCAGTGATGCTAACTTGTGTTTGGTGAAGCTGGCCCTCATTAAGTTATTATACTTTCTGAGTGCATTGAACTGTTTGAAAGATCATTTGCACCAATTCTACGCAAAAGTGAACAACTATAAAAATTAGTTTTTTTTTTTTTTTTTTTTTTTTTTAATAGTGTTTATTTTATTGAGGTGGTACCGGCAACAGTCCAGGACCAATTACTGCCGATACCACCTTTACAGTGTTATATTTCCAAATTAAGTTACAATCAAAATATTTACAATATTATATGTTAATACAATAATTTAATAATCAATTATATTGGTAGTACCTATGTTGTGCGTAGGTACTTATTATTAGGATCTGATCAGTAAATTTCATAAACTTTTCTCTACAAAAAAAAACCTGGGTCCAGTACCTACAATTCTAAAATTATTAATGGATTATTCATTTTTCAATGCCAAGTGAATAGAGCGATCAGTGTTGAACCTTATAGAATCTCTGAACACCTATTCTTGATCATAATGATACAAAATTTCTTAAATAAATTCATTACTAAAATCGCAGGGGCATCATAGGCACCATTGCTCAATATATACCCACGTAATTCTGAGTTTTTCGTTTTTTTAATTTCAGGAGGGAATGTCCCAGCAGAGTGTAACCAGAGTACGAAGGTTTCAACGTGAACTAGAAGCTGCTGAGGATCGTGCTGATGCGGCTGAAAGTAATTTATCTTTGATCAGAGCAAAACATCGATCATTTGTCACCACTAGTTCTGTACCAGGCTCACAGGTGTATCTTGTTCAAGAGACAAGAAACACTACTACAACCGAGCAATTCTAATCTCTATATTATGTTCTGATTTTATTGAGTATGATTTTGAAGAAATACAAATTAAGAACAAAAAATGAAAGATGGCTTTCTACATACCTTATTTCATGCTGGAAATAAAAAGTTGAAATTGATCTTGAAAGATTCACTTTTTCCTTAGTGAAATCAAACTAAACTTTTCAACTGCCTACAATTATTCTATTTCTACGGATGCCTTTCTCCTTTATGAAGTTGTGTACCGGGTGCGCCAAAAAGATGTTAACACTGTTAAATAGGAATTTGGACTAAATTTGTTGTAGCGCAAAAACGCGAAACGTTACATGTATTTATACCTACTTCAAATGTACAAAATTTGTATCTCATTTTTATCTACAATTTAAGCCATATCCAAAGTTTATACGACTTTTCCGAGCCGAGTTATGGACCACAATGTGCCAAAAATTGACTTATTTGCAAAGATTTTCGATATTAAATATTGAAAAATCTTCCACTTTCAAGCGTCAGATGGGTATTCAAATATTTTTTCGGAATCAGCGTTAAAGTTTACTTTGAAATCAGATAAAATGTGGAAGTTGGAACAATTTTCAATTATTGCTTCTTACTCAATGAATCTTTGGCACATTTTTGTCCATAACTCAGCTCAGAAAAGTCGTAGAAACTTTGGATGTGGCTCAAATTGTAGATAAAAATGAGATACAAATTTCGTACTTTTGAAGTATACATGTTTTCTCGCGTTTTTGCGCTACAACAAATTTAGTCCAAATTCCCCTTTAACTGTTAACATTTTTTTGGCGCACCCTGTATAGGTACCTACAAAATTGTTTACTCTATTAAATGAACCTATTCTATGCGCCCAATAAGGGGCAATGTATAGTAATTGTGATTGAGTTGAAATGTCCACTAAGCAAGCGTAGGGAGGGCGTATTCCATTGAACCATTATCATCTAGTTGGAAACAGAGGAGAATTGTGAAGCTTGTGACGGTAGTTTGTAACGGCAGTCACCCATTTAAAAAGCACGGTGATCCCTCTCTGTGACGCAAATGAGCGCCGTCACAATCCCGTCACGTGACGGTATTTCGCACGATGAGATGTTATATCAAGAAATTTTTAGCAACCATAGTAAACCAGGGGTACTTGACCGTTCAGAAAACCCTAACATTGAGTAGACAAGTGAGATCATATTGAGTAAGAGTATACAGATACATCTAGGACACTAACGTTTTGTTACAAATTGTTACAATTATTTTACTTCAAGTCATTTAGTTTTCACCTGAAAATCAATAAAACCACTTTTCAAATTTTCCTGGAGAAGAGGCGATCCAAAATCATGAAATCACATCAAATGCACCGTGAAGCACCAGAAACCTTAGGTTTTCAAACAAAAATTAAATTTTTTTTCCCTTCAAATTTGAGTAGGCCTTTTACCCCAAGACCTATCAAATTACCTTGAAAAATTCAGCAATCTTAAACAATTATTTTTCCCGGACATTTCAGAGAAACACTATCTTGCTCACTTTTTCCAGGACACTCCGGAGGCACACAAACGTGTCTTGGAGACAAAGTTTGTCCGTTTGACTAGAGCGTTTGACTACACACAAGAAGAAGTGGAGCCAAAAATAATAATTAATTATTTGTCAGGACAAGTTCTTTTACCCTGCTTATAAGGGACAAGTCTGTTTGTTTACTCTTAAATAGATCATGATTCCCAGGAGAAAAAGAAAAACAAACATATAGGTAACTGCAGAAAAGTTGTTTTTGTTCTACTCTAGCTACTTTTTTGATGTTTTTTTGTGTCCAGACACATTGTACATACATTATACTAGAAGGTGGATTCATAGACATTCAAAATTAGGATATTGTCCATGTACCTTCTATTAAATTGAATTTTTTTTTTTTTTTTGGTCTTTTATTAATTTTTTATTAGTACAGAGTAGTGTGCGAGAGATGAATTCATGAAAAAAAAAAATAATAATAATAAAATAAAATTTCAGATATTATTCTCGAAAATTAGGAATTCCAAGCTAGAATGGACTGTGTTATTTGTGATGACAAGAATATTGATTGAGATCGATTTGTTTGGTAAAAGTACTCATTCTGCAGGAAATCCGTCCAACAAGCATTTTGGCTCCTGTAAGAATTAGGAAATACATGCGGAGCAAAGATCACTAAGCAACTAAATATAAAAAGATTTTTTTTTCTTTCTAGATTGATAGCAAAAACCTGACAGATTTGAAATATAAAATAATATTTCCTGTCATCTTTTCTAATAAATTGGAAACCTGATGATCTTTGCTCTGCATCATTGACTATACATATTATACACTACCGTGATATACACGTACGCATGTATTTCTTAAGGGAGCCAAACTGCTCGTTGGACAGATTTCTCGCAGAATGGGTACTTTTGCCAAATGAGGAGGGTTCTGGCAAAAGGGCGTGATCCAAAGAGAAGCCCTTTTTGCGGAGACCATGATTTTTGGACGTTTCAGTTCATTGCGCATCTTTTTTTTTTTTCTTCATTTTTTTTTGTATGGGATTTTACGCCGATTTTACTCTACAAAAAGGGCCTCCGCTATCTTTTTTTCTTCCGGTCCCTCTGAATTTAATATTCAACAGATTGACAATGTAATTATGTATCTTATAGAAGAAGAGTTGCTCTTCAACTTTCGTTCTTACACTTTTTTTGATTAAACTTATTGTGGCGAAGTTATATTCATCTAAACTTTCAAATTCATTTTTCTGTGTTAAATATTTTCTCGCGGAAGCCCTTCTGCCAGAACCCTCCTCAAATGAATGACGTCACAATAATACAGTCCATCAACCAGGAACAAAAATCAAATTGCCGAAAATTTTTTCCAAGAACAGGAATTGGAAATTCCTGATGCTAACACTGCTTATGGGAGTTTGGCCTCTCTAGGAATTTGCTTCGACTATATTATAATACATATTACTACTAAACTTACTAGCGTCAACGGCAGCCGCTAGCCAGGTGAATACCAATTTTGGAATTGAAAACTAATTTTTTTTTCTTTAAGAAATTTTCCCCAAAAAAAGGTACTTAAAACTACGCGGCAATTCACTAACACAATAAGGGACTTTGTTCTATTTATGGGCAAAAGAGGAGAAAAACTGCTCTTATAAAGAAATTTGTTTTGTTTTATGGGTACTAAATTTTTTCTCTTTAGAAAAATAATCATGAATACTTCCCCAGTTTTTGAACAGTTTGAGTTTCTTTACATTCTTTTACCCGCATATTTGAGTAGTGGGGGTCTGCGCCTCCCCATCTGTTTCTGAATACACTTTATGGAATTAATTTTTTCCTCAGTGTACGGCACATTATTATCATTTATTTGAAATGAATAAATTTGCAAAACCGCAGATTTATACGATAAAATAAAATAAAATAAATAAATAAATAAAATTAAGAATTATAGAATTGCGCGAGCGCTTTCGATCAAGAGATCATTTTCAAGCGACGGAAGTATGACTGAAGAGGTGTTACAAAAGAGGCGGTGAGAGAGAACAGAGAGATGAATTGGTACCGGTAGTGACAGGAAGAAGAAATGAGATAAGATGGATTACGAATATACTATTTCAGCGAGCTCCGCCGTGGGAATATAATTGTTGATGACCTCATACTGCGGGTTATTGCAGTGTCGAATAATTTCGATAGTTTCAAAAGCTATACGTTTCCTCTCGTCATGTTCCTCAAGAAGGAGGGAGACGTTCACTTCATCTATAGGATGACCGGACTGTAGTAAATGGTCCGCAAAGGCCGATTTTCCACTCTCTTTTCCTTGACTTTTCTTTTCATAAGAAGTGATGTGTTCATTCAACCTGACAATTAGACGACGTCCAGTTTCACCTATGTAAGTAGCTGTACAGCTACCACATTTTAATCTGTAAACTCCACTGCGCTCGTGTCGTGGGATGGGGTCTTTTTGTTTACAGAATAAATGCCTAAGGGTATTGAGGTTGTAGAAAGCTGGACGATAACCGATGGGGCGAATAATACGATTAAGCCGATGAGATAGACTTCCCAGAAATGGTAGACGAATCCATTTCTCCTTTTTACGAGGATGGTCTCTGGGGAGAGAGGTGGTACTATCGAGAGCACGAGAGATGAGCTTCTGCCTGATGATTTTATCAATATTGATGTTGATATCGTTGGACTGAGCTAATTGTTTAATAACACTCACTTCTTCATCGAAGGCCGCGGTGCACAAAGAGGGTCGAAATTAAACGATTGATCATCGAATAATACGCAGCGTATTTATGGGCGGGAGAACAAAAAGAGGAGCCGTGTATCGTGATATCGGTCGTGGTAGGCTTACGATAGATACGAAAATCATGGTGGCCTTCGGAGATAGAGATCGACAAATCTAAGAAATTTATGCTGGTACCCCCAACTTCGATGGTGAATGTGATAGTAGGAAACTGAGAATTAAGAAATGTCAGGAAATCTTCTAATTGAAGAGGGGTACCAGTCCAAAGGCACAATATGTCGTCCACGTAGCGATACCAATAATGTATATGCTGCGTGAACTGACGATCAGAATCAAACATCTTCCTTTCAAAATAACTCATGAACAGTTCGGAGACCAGCGGAGCTATGGGTGAGCCCATTGGAACACCTATGTCATCAGGGAGGAAGAATATTTTATTGTTGAATTTGCAGAAATTGGGGGATAAGTATAATTTGAGCAAACTGATGAACTCTTTAATGACAGGAGGAGGAAGCTGGACTTGCTGTAGTGTATCCTCAAAATTCAACAGAGCGATAGGAAGAGGAACATTTAGAAAAAGACCCGTCACGTCAAAGGAGACGAGTATAGCATTGGGAGGAGGATTAGATGTCGATATTTTATTAATAAGATCACACGAATTCTTCACCATGTGAGGCGATTTAAATCCGGAGATACCTCTGAACCAGGATTCCAGGTACCTAGCTAGGTGGAACGTGGGGGACAAGACAAAAGATACGATAGGACGCATAGGAGTGTTATTTCTATGTACTTTAGGAAGACCGTATAAACGTGGAGGAACTGGATTTGGAACTAGAATAGACCGCTTATCTTCATTGGAGGTTTAACAGGAATTATCCTTTCAAATTCAATTATTGACATTAATTTACATGACTCATATTATGTAGTAGCACATTTTCATTATGTATTATCTATAGGAGTAGTATTTTCAATTATTTCAAGATTAATTTTTTGATTACCTTTATTAACAAATTTTAATTTTAATAATAATTGAATAATAATCAACTTCATTATTATTATTGCTTCAAAAAATTTAACTTTTTTCCCCCAACATTTTTTAGGATTAAACGGAATACCCCGCCAATTCATCTCTCTGTTCTCTCTCACCGCCTCTTTTGTAACACCTCTTCAGTCATACTTCCGTCGCTTGAAAATGATCTCTTGATCGAAAGCGCTCGCGCAATTCTATAATTCTTAATTTTATTTATTTATTTATTTTATTTTATCGTATAAATCTGCGGTTTTGCAAATTCATTTATTTCAAATAAATGACACTTTATGGACATATCAATAAGAGAGCATGATTACAATTTCTCCTCTGTATTAATCCTTTAAAAAATAGTACTTCATTCAGTCACACTTTCAGCCGCATTTGAAAAAAAAAAAAAAAGAAAAAAAAGTAGAAAAAAAAACATAATTATTGCCCCCTTTAACCAAACCCTATTACCCTATTTTATATACATTCTACTTCAGTTGAATTTCTACAAAAAACATATTGCTAAACTTTAACCAAACCCCATTTTCAAATGAGTTCTACTTTGGTCGCATTTGAAGAAAAATGTTATACCTGTTGCTAAACCTTGACCAAACCCTATTTTAAAATAATATGTTCTACTTCGTTGCCTATTTCACTAAAAGTTGGCTTTGTTTAAGATCTAATTACAATCATTGCTTTGTACACCATTTCTCACAAACGTCTGAAAATATGTACTCGTCTGTCAAAAATGGTTTTGTCCACATAAGACCTCTCAACTACGATCAAGCAAAAATTTCAACAATTACCATAATTATTAGGTTTATTGAATTATAAATATCGTATAAAACAAACTGAGCATCGCATTAGTTTTTCAGTGAATTTTCTGTAATGCCAGATTTTTTCTGCTTACAAAGAAACATATTATCAGTGAACTCGATTCTCCTGCATGATCTATACTGCCTTGAAAATGCGCTAAACAAAAAAACAAAGAAAATAGGGAAAGGTCGGACAATTACATAGTTCCTGTCTCTCATTGTTTCCACATTTTTCATTGAGTGCGCATTCTAGTCAGTACCATTGACTATACACGTACCAGACAAATACTCGCATTGTTAAACAAGCACCTCGGGCGAGGTGTTAGGAGGGTCGGCTAAATGAATTCTTTTTTGGAAAACTCGATAAATAAAAACTTGAAAAAAACTGAATTTGGCTGCAGGTTGAATCACCTCCTCTCCCCTCCCCACAAAAAACCGGAGAATAAACTTTTCACAATACACTTCAGAAGACCATTTAAGATACATTCCAGAGGAAAATCTTTTGCCCTCACTTTTTTCCTTATCCAGAGCATTGTTACCTGGGCTAAAAGGTATACCAGATTCTTTGAAAAACTGAGATGAGCATAACTTTAAATGGCTTCTGTCAGCTGAACGCAGAATTATACATGTGTTTCACGACTGGAGAGGGACATGAAGAACACTTATTCTTATCATACACTGTTCCCACAAAAAAACCTGAAGGTAAACTTTTCACAATACACTTTAGGGAAAAAAAAGGGCACAGTGACCAACTGTAGCTTTGTGGGAATATAATAATAATAATAATAGAAATAACAATAATCTTACCTCCAGATTCTGCCATATGAAGAAAACAAGAAAAAATCAAAATCAAAATCAAAACAAACAAAATGAACTTGAAATAAGAATAATCAAGAAAACAAGAAGAAAGAAAAACAAATTCAAAACCAAAAAAAAAAATGAACTTGAAATAGAAATAATAAAATTACAACCACTAATCTTCTAAATAATCGAAAATAAAACAAAAATAATAAGAAGAACTAATAATAATAAGAATGATAATAATAAGGATGCGAAGAGATAAGGAAGATATGTTCCACACATAGTCAAAGAAAATGCGTTTGACAAAAGTAATACATTCTACCAAGAAAGTCAAAAACGCACTGACAAGAATTTTTTCCGCTACCTGAATACTGCAGTTTATAATAGGAAAAGGAAATAAAAAGAAGAAAAAAATAATAATAATAATAATAATACAAAACACTCACGCGGTCGCGTGAGCAGTACACGACTTTTCCTTTGACTAATGAAAATTCACTGAGAGGATCACTGCTAGTAAGGACTCATAAACTCTAATTATTCTCGCGTCACCTTTTTTTTTCAAAAAAAAGTCGGCAAATGTTCAGAAATTCTAAAATCTAATCACTGAACAAATTGTCCATCATTTCAATCAGAAAACCATAGATGAATTACTATCAATTAAGCTCATTTGATTCTCGAACAAATTGTAGGCACACAAGAAAACACTAAAAAGCAAATGGTATAATCGAAGAAAAGAAATAAGAGCAACGTCAGCAACATCTAAATTGTAACAAGAGACAAGCACCTTGAGCGAGGTGTTAGGAGGGTCGGCTAAATGAATTCTTTTTTGGAAAACTCGATAAATAAAAACTTGAAAAAAGCTGAATTTGGCTGCAGGTTGAATCACCTACTCTCCCCTCCCCACAAAAAACCTGAAGGTAAACTTTTCACAATACACTTTAGAGAAAAAAAAGGGCACAGTGACCAACTGTAGCTTTGTGGGAATATAATAATAATAATAATAGAAGTAACAAAAATCTTACCTCGAGATTCTGCCATATGAAGAAAACAAGAAAAAATCAAAATTAAAATCAAAACAAACAAAATGAACTTGAAATAAGAATAATCAAGAAAACAAGAAGAAAAAAAAACAAATTCAAAACCAAAAAAAATTGAACTTGAAATAGAAATAATAAAATTACAACCACTAATCTTCTAAATAATCGAAAATAAAACAAAAATAATAAGAAGAACTAATAATAATAAGAATGATAATAATAAGGATGCGAAGAGATAGAGAAGATATGTTCCACACAGATAGTCAAAGAAAATGCGTTTGACAAAAGTAATACATTCTACCAAGAAAGTCAAAAACGCACTGACAAGAATTTTCTCCGCGACCTGAATACTGCAGTTTATAATAGGAAAAGGAAATAAAAAGAAGAAAAAAAAAATAATAATAATAAAAAGGGTATTCTCCATTGTGTTGTGTATCTAAGGTAAGATAAGAAGATAAGAAAAGGTACCGGAGAAAACGTGAAGGAGACAAAGGAGGAACCAAGGACGACACTGACGACGACGACGACGACGACAAAGACGAAGACGAAGACGAAGACGAAGACGAAAAGTGATTGTAATACGGTCGGCTAGCGAAAGCGCGCCGACCCTAAAAAAAAAAATTGCGGAATGAAAAAAATGAAAAAATTAGAAGTCCCAGTTGTGGGATGAGAAATATTGAAATGTAAGAAAACTCCAGTTCTAATTACCTAAAGTTCGTAAAAGAAAAAGAAAACAAAAAAAAAAACTACATGCAGGAATATTCATTGAGTCAATAAGGCACCTACGGCGTTTTTCGGACGCCCGCCGTTTTTCATTTTGACCTAACGGTAGAGAGCGTGCTTCGGCAGGCCCTCGTTCACTCTTGTTTTTGAGGAACCTTGCCATGGATCTGATATCTCACTTTTTTAGCTTGAAAATTCGGTACAAAAAAGAGCTTTACAATTACTTTTTCCTACACAATCTTCTTAGCCTAGTATTGGTCTAGTATACGGTATATTAGGGCTTCAGCCGCTCATCTTTTCATTCGCTCATAATTTGTCTCTCATCACCACCATCTTCCACAAATTCCATCCCAATATTCTTCATCTAAAAATCCAGCTACAAAGACAATCCGAAAAAAAAATATATATTTTGAGAAAAGTCGAGGAAATAACTGAACCTAACCTAACCTAAGCCTAAAGAAGCCCTCACTGTGTGAAATCATTCTTCTAAACTAATTTAATGAACCCTTTGTCAGGAATGAACCTGTCGAATGAAAGGTTCTTCATAACAATAGACGCACTGATAACAAAAGGATAAGGGTTTGCTTCAGGTAATGTGAGCGACTATACTCCTAATGAGTGAGAAATTAATTTAAAAATTGCAAATTTCTCAAGAACTACTCGTCCGATTCTCAAAAAAATTGCGGGTGCACATCTTCAGATATACTACTACAATATGGCCAAGTTTCAAGAAAATCCGTCGGGTAGTTTCGGAGGAGTTCGACGGAAATAAAAATCTTATAAATAAATAAATGAATAAATAAATAAATAAGGAAACCTGAACGGGCGGGTGTAATACCTCACTTTTCCACAAGGAAAAGTCGGTAAAAGGGTATTCTCCATTGGGTTGTGTATCTAAGGTAAGATAAGAAGACAAGAAAAGGTAACGGAGAAAACGTGAAGGAGACAAAGGAGGACACGAGGACGACACTGACAAAGACGACACTGACAACGACAAAAAGTGATTGTAATACGGTCGGCTAGCGAAAGCGCGCCGACCCTAAAAAGTTGTCACTTTGAAGGATACTGACACCAGAGTGTGCTTGATAAGAATCAGGGAATTAATATGCAGCATGCATTGGTGGAAGAGCCCTATGGAGCTTTTCCAGTATTTCAAATTGCATACTTTATTCTCCTGCGTGTTATTAGGTTGGTGATGTTTTTAACATTCGTCTTATGAGTGTTGCTGGATTGCACACTCATTTTCATTCCGGAGCGGTTTGCTATAGGAGCAATGTTAAAAACGCACTACCAACTTGAGAACACGTAGAAGAATAAGTAGGCAATTTGAAATACTGGATAAGCCCCATACGGCTGAACATCTGTGACCGGTTCCACGACTTTTTGTTCACGGACATTTTGTCCAGACAACATTTTGTCCAAAAAAAATCGTCCGGTGACACTTTGTCCAACTTTTTTTGTCCAACCATTTTTCATCCATGGGACATTTTGTCCAGACGATATTTTGCCCAAAAATTTGTCCTATGACACTTTGTCCACCTTTTTTTGTCCAGAGGATATTTTGTGAATTTTTCTCATACAACTAAACTATGAGAAGCTCATTGTTAGAGCTTTTTTTTTTTTTTTTTTTTTATAACATTCATATATTTCACGTACTATCTTGCGATATTTACGTGTTAGATTAATAGAAATAGTGACATGTTAGTTATATCTGTTAGCTGGCATTCCAGCTAACAGTACAATTAGTAAAAAAAGTGACGTGTAAAATATAATAATATTGTGCAGAGTAGATTAACTTAGAGAGTAATACAGATGAACTTACCAATAAGACGGTGCGTTGACTCAACTTATAGTTTGAGTGTAAATATGATTAAGATAATTTCAGACTGGACAGCTTAAATCTAAGAAATGACAGCGTTGTAGACGCCGCAACGCTGGTTCCTCCAATAGTTGTATAGCCAGCGTATTGACGTGTTGATGAAGCCGTTTCTTGTAAGATATGGTTAATTGCTGGATGGTTTCCCTCACCGTTTGAATCTTGAGGTCCTGATGTAGACATTGGTTTGTCAGGTACCATGGTGCCCCGGTGATGCGTCGTAATATCAAGTTTTGCTGGCGTTGTAGGATGAAGTTTATGAAGTTTAGAAAATCTTTGCGATTCATTGCTAGTAAATTAAAGAAAAACTTTACAGAAACGCATAAAAGTTTATTATTTATAGCCTATGTGACCGCGGTTTCGCAATTAGAGGTGCAATCGCATCATCAGACAGAACAGGAATAGTTCAAAATTCGTAACAAAACGGGGAAGAATAAAACGACGACTCAACTTTTAGGTGTTGTAGGATGTTTGTATTGGCCTTGGCTGCAGTTCCCCAGATGGGCGCTCCATAAGACCATAGCGGACGTAGGGTGGTAACGTAGAGTAGGCGTTTGTTGGATAACGAGAGCTTACTGTTTGTCTGAAACATCCAGAATGAGGCTCTGAATCTTATTTTGAGTTCGTCTCGTTTTTTGAGGATGTGCGTACGCCAGTTCAATTTGCTGTCAAGTGTAAGCCCTAGATATTTTGCATAGGGTGACGGTACCAGAGTTGTCAGATCAATGGTGATGGTCGTTGGCGGACAGTTACGTAACGTAAACATTACATAAACTGATTTATCTGCACTTATTTGAATTTTACATTTTCGCATCCATTCTACTACTTCTGAAACTGTATGTTACAGTTGAGTGATGGCTGTGGTTAGAGCTTTGATGTAAATTTATGGCTTGTACTAGTACTTACATGCATGAAGTAAATGGAGAGGTGAAGAGAATAGGCACGGCATGCATTTTAAATGGTGTTTCTTGTCTGCGTTTATCGATACTTGCTCATCCAACGTAGGTATCATTGTTATTCAAGAAATTGAAGAATAATATTCATGTAGCTCTCTTGTTTACCTTATCCTTCATTTCCTTGGATGACGTACAGAATGTTTCCGACGACATTATGGAAGAGATTCATGAAGACGTCGACGGTTTGCCGTCTTACTTTGACAAGACGTACAGCAGAGAACGCCCTCGTTGAGAACGCAGAAAGGCCGTGCCACCGGGATATCCTCCTAATGTATGGAACGTTTCCAAAAGCGTGCTTCACAATACACCCCAAACAAATAATGTTGTTGAGGGTTGGAATGTGCACTTTCAAAAATTACTGGAGGTACACCACGCATCCATTTGGAAATTTCTGGGGCGCGTCCAGCAAGACCAGAAAATGAATGAAACCCTTATTTTGAAAAATATTTCGGATAAAAATTGGACCAAAAAATTTTGGACGTATTTTCCTTGGACAAAAAGCATCATGGACAAAATGTCTCATTGGACGAAATGTCTTGTGGACAAAAAGTGAAATGGACAAAATGTCTTTGGACGAAAAGAGGGGTCACATCTAATGTTACGCTTAAAGTGTTGTGTAAGAGGTATAGATGGCAAAAAACGCGTATTGTGGAGAAGGATAAGGTGCGACGTGTGTACTGCAAGTACGCCTGGTTTTGCCACCATACTTGGGGGCGTTGGCAAAAATTTTGTTCCTGAAATTGCTTTTGTTCTCGTTCACAAACAAACAAAAAACCTTTGTCCACATTTATTAGGTCTGTTTGAAACAATTTTAAAAACCCTAGAAAATGTAACTGCAGAACGACAAAAATCGGCTCCAGAGCGCAATGAGCCGGCTCCGGAACAATACCAATCAGGAGAAAGGGGATTTTCATTTACCTCAAGGGCGTTATCTACAGTTGACCATAAAAAGCAACAAACAAGTCGGTCATCTTGTTTGTTTGAAAATTTTAGTTGTTTTTTCAGTTTGCATTTGTTCCATGAAAATGTTTCTTTGTTGTTCATGGTTATAGTACCCTAAAAATGACAAGTATGTACACTGTCGATAAACGCAGTGTTAGGAAAACGGGTGAACGGGAATTAGTTACACGCGCTAGTCACTTGAAGGCCAGTTTAACATTGGCGCTTATGGAGCGAGATCAGTTTTTTCCAATTTTCTCGAAAAATACAATTTGTGGCTAAAAACTGATAAGGACATTATTTATTCGCCTTTTAATTTCCAGTTGATTGAGACCAATTTCATAATTTTTCTTAAAAAGTCAACGAAAAAATCTGAAACTTTACCAAAATACGCAGAATTACAAGGGGAATAATTATGGTCCTCATCACATTTCACGTTGAGTCGTATTTCTGGAGAGAAAAAAAAAACTGATTTTGCGCCATAAGCAACCATGTTAATATTGGCCTTTCAGTGACTACAGCGCCTGGTCCTATTCAACATAGTGTAGTGGTAGCGTTGAGTACTACACGCTTGTAGGCAGGCTTTCATGCTAGTGTACATACTTGTCATTTTTAGGGTACTATATTCATGGTCATTTGTTTGTTCCTTGCGCTTGTTTGCAAATAAAAGTGTTCACAAAAGACTGTTTGCCACCTATCCTGGAAAATCTAGAACACCCAAGTATTGACATGGGACATTTTGACTCCTAGGAAGAATGTACTCCCATAAAAGCCCATGTTATATTAGAATTACTTGAGAATGTCTCCATAAATTTTTTTGCAATTACCCTTATTAAAAAAAAAGATTTTTGTAGAATAATAAATCATGTCCTATTCATTTTTACTTGCTGAAGCTCATTTCATGAGTCATCCATTGATGAATGGAACTTGTTTTTTTGTGCAACTGCGCCTGTAAGAGTCTTATGCGCATTGTGACAGAAAAAAAAATGAAATTCCTTGACTTTTCAAGTTTTTCCAGCCCATAAGCTCCACTAAAAATTTTGTGCAACTGCGCCTGTAAGAGTCTTATGCGCATTGTGAGAGAAAAAAAAATAGATTACTTATGAAATGAGCTTCAGCAAGTAAAAAAGAAGTGGACATGATCTATATTCTACATCAAGTTTCCCTTTCAATGAGAGTAAGCAGAAAAATTCATCAAGCCGTTCTCGAGTAATCCTTTTTCAAAAATCATAAATTTTACACAGGCTCTTATGGGAGTACATTCTTTCTAGGAGTCAAAACAGCGCGTGTCAATACTTGGACCCTTTTTAGCCAAACCCAACCAAGCGACATGATAACAATCTGGGGAATAGGATAATCTCCACTTATAGTGAATAAACATTTCTCCTGTTCTCCAGATCGTTATCATGTCGCTTGGTTGGGTTTGGCTGAAAAGGGTCCACTTAGGTGTTCTAGATGCTCTACCTATCCTGATACACCTTATCACATCTGATGACAATTTTTTTGGTTGTTTAATACCCGCTAGCGCAGTCAATATAATTAGTTGTATTTGAGTCGCAGTCAGACAAATCCAACCTCAAGTTGTGTTGGCAAAAACTCCACTATAAAACTGGCCTCGATGTGAAGGCTCATCTCAGACAGTGTTTGGACAGGGAATTCCTGTTCCCAATTCTTGGGAATTGGCATTCCCGTTCCCCGGCTCTGAAATATTTCCAATTCCTGATCAGGTAAAAACCATGTTTTTATGAGGGAAAAACATGTTTTTAGGAGAAAAAACTTTTTTTTCCAAACTAAAAATGTTTGTTTCAACTGTTTTTTATTTTACTGTATTTGTTATAAATATGTTCTAAACAATGTTTAAAACTATTTTGTTTACAACATTGTCATCCTACTTCTACAAAATAGAAAAGAGCGGGACTTGGCCCAAAATAGTAAGAAAACAATGCAGAATACAAATCCACCGGGAATTCCCAATGGGAGTCCCGTTTCTGAACAATGGCCAGGAATTCCCAGTCCAAAATTGGCTTCCCAGGAACGTCCAAACACTGATCTCAGGTGGAGGATGTTGATTATGATGTTTGAAATGAAAAATACAAGAAGTTATCAATGAGGATTTAAAGCGCATCAGATAATACATTGAAGCATAAAATAGTTCTTATTTAATAACTTGATTGCACATGAAGCTAATTCTACCGAGCCATCTTAAGGTTTGATTTGTCTGATTGCAACTTATCTGTTTTACCAAAAAAATGGAACATAGAGCGAAAATTGCACTAGGTTTTTGTTGTAGGCTATTCCCCCATTTGTTTTACCTTGGGTTTTATTAATGACGTAATCAATAAAACTGAGTACTTCCTATTAATTGTTTCATCAGTATGAACTGGAGTTCTTGCATGTAAAGTTGGGACTTTTTGCACCTCCCCTGTTCTCTCATGAACTAAGTTTGCTCGGTTCCATTTTTTCTTCTTCTTCTACTTTTTTTTTTCAATGTAAAACAATTACAGCTATTGGGGTTTAAACTTAGAGTCAGGGAGTTGGTACCCCTGACAATATTCACCCTTTCATTCAATGCTTTTTAAATGGAGAATTTCACGCACCATAATTGATAGGATATCATTTTTAAAGCTAAATACAAGCAGATATTTTGTAGTCTGTATCATCAAATTGACATACAACAAAAATTGTAGCTACAAATGATATATTGAACGATAACAGTATGGTTGAAATCTCAATTTCTTCTTCTTTCAGGTTATTCTATGCATGAAAATAACAAAGAAAAGCGCTTTTACCACTTTTCTTGTTTTCTTTATTTTTCAATATTGACTAATAGAGGGCGCGGCGTTTTAGTTTCATACTCCGACTATAATATTATACAAGCCACTGGCGGGCTGCCTTCGGCAGCCCTTAGCGACTTGGCCTGCCGGCGGCTCCTAACTGACGCAAGCAGCAGAGCTGCTCGCTCGTTATTGTTGCGTTTATTACATTTTAGTAGGGTGGCTAAATTCCCCATAAACAACCGCGCATATGATTGGAAAATTATAACTTTTAAAATACACGTTCAAAGTGATCGATGGATGTAAAACATCACCACATACCGGTATATTTTTAATTATTGCGGGTATAGAGCTCTTCCACCATTGCATATTGCATATTCATTCCCCTATGATCTTATCGAAGTGGCAGTGAAATAGTAAACAAACGCTTATCAATATCATTCTTTTGAACAAGACAGTTGAACAGCCGAATATTTCCCGCAAATAAATTGTTCAACGTCTTCATTTTTATTTATACATAGACCAGCTACATATTCTCACACATTTTGTATATGGAGTACTTACAATAATGAGTTTGTTATCATACAATGTGGGAAGACAAACACATGTCTCTAATACACTAATTATACTGTATACACTAAAGATGAAGACTCGAATTCAATATCACCAGAATAATTATCACGTCTTTGTGTTTCTATAATAATAATTAGGATATTCAAACAATTGTTGGAACTTAGGCCGATGATATTTGAGTATTTGACTCTTTGTTTATGTTTTCACTGCCACTTCAATAAGATTATAGGGGAATGAATATGCAAAATGCAATGGTGGAAGAGCCCTATGGTATTATCCCACAGTCCCATTAGGTACACATCCACTGGGCGCTGCCACGCGGTTGTAATTATACCAATCTCCGCTACTGCTAGATTATTCCAAGAAAATTTGAGAACTGTTGGAAAATAAAGAGAGGAAGAGAGATAGTTTGAGAAACTACTGGAACAGTCAGGATAATAGCGTAACCGGTCACAGTGGTCGAGCCTGTGTGAGCGTAAGTATGGCCCCGCCTATACGTCTATCCGCCCCGACCTGAGAACTCGGTACGCTTGAGTTTAAACAGCTTCCAATAGACAGCGACACTTGAATTTTCGGGCACGCGGAATTTTCGGCACGCGATTTTTTAGTGTCACTCGCGCGCTCAGAGGTTTATATAATAGATAATAATAGATTGATGGACTGCGCTAAGCATTAAAAACTACGGTTCAATATGTTCAGTGAGGGGAGTGGTGCGACTGTGTTACGCTTCCGGTAAGGCACTATAATAGGTATGCTGGACTGATAACAGGGAGACAACTTTTAGGCTATAAGGTACAAACACGTTTCACGTAGCGTCGCGGAACTGATGAGTGCTGTGCTGTCGGTACCCATCGACTACATTCGCTTTCGCGTGACATTACACAAGCCGCGTTCGTACCTTATAGCCTAAAAGTCGTCTCCATGTTATCACTTATCAGTCCAGCATACCTATCGTACTATAGTGCCTTACTTACGGCATAACGTACATGAGGCGCGAACGATTCACACCACGCAAATGCCGTGATGAGGAAAGGTGCGACGTGTGTATTTTAAATGGTTGTGGTTTTACCGGCTGCTCCTCATAATATACGCTTATCAGGTCTGTGGACGCGCTTTTTGCTCATTTTATACACGTTAGCGCAGTCCACATAATATAGTCAAAAATTTCATATGTGTTTCTGGCATTTTTGCAGTATCCCCTTTTCAGGCACGAAGCTAATGCTACCTACAAACTGTCCTCATGCAAATACAAATAAAATTGTTTCCACTGCCCTAAATGTTTTTTAGTACCTATTTGAAAAAATGAAGAGAATGAAAGTTGCAGCGTTGTAGCATAATTATGTGATTATCTTTCAAATAAGTTCAACTCTGGATATTTTTGTGGGATTTTTTCACATTGGGTTAATTGCTACGATCAGCTATCGATCAGCAAACAGGATTTATTGTTTTACCTTCAGAGAGCAAGTTCGCATGGAGGTCCTTACTAAGTGAATTCGTAAATCAAGATGGCGCGTGTCAATACTCGGTAATGGACGCCACTAACGCTGCTGGCGGAGGTTATTTATTAGGTAATTTTGAGTTCAAAACGGGTGGAAATCGGTACTATTGAAAAAACAAAATTATCAGTTGGTTTGGTTGTAGTTCCGTGGTAGTATAGCCGTGAAGTACTTGGGATTCAATAGATTTTGAATGGAGGCGCGATTAGTATTGGGGTTGGGTTTGTCGATACAATCTGTAATTTAATTTCGCAAGAATGTCCTTAAAATTTATTTAGCAATTAATCTAATGCGGCATCATAATTCTGTACTTCAGTTCGTATCAATCAGTACACTGCTTTGATTTCATTATCTTTTCCTTCCCCTCCCCCCCAGTATTTCCATGGTAGAAGGTATTTTTCTTGAAGAATATGGATACCGAAATGAATACAAGGTTTGTATCGTTCTTGAAGATCATTTATGGAAAATTAAGATTCATGGTGTTATAGTGGCGTTGTGCAATCATTCAATCATTGCTTTCTTAATCTCGATTCGTATCAATGTATTATGAAGTGTAAATCATTTCTTCAAATTATATGATTAATTTTATGAACATTGACGTATGCACCTTTAAATTTTGTATCATCGTAGTAATCATTTGATCTTGTTTCGTTGCGTATCAATTTTCGCAATTTGATTCCGATTTTAATTGTATCCTTCTTCAATTAATTGTATGAATTTCGTTGTGTTTAATTCATTAATGAAAGTTCTTTCCGATTGTTACAGCAATGATACTTCGGACTATGAAATATCAACGCCCTGCCTGAATGTCAAGGTTCGTATTCGTTTTAGCTGCATAGATCGATCACTTTGAAGTGTGATTTCGCGGTGCTCTATCATTAGAGTCGAGTCTCGAAATTGTTATGTTTGCCTAGTTTACTCTTCAAATCAGCAAAATAGTTTTCAATGTTTGAACCAATGGAAATTATTATCAGTAATAATAAATTATTCACTAGTATCAGCATTGTAGCGCTTTTGTCCTCTCCTTTCAGTCGGATTTTTTTTTGTTACTGCACAGCTAATGCTCAGTTTCACCGTACATCTACTGACCATACCATCATTATTTGTTTCAGAATGACGAGGATTCTTATGATTCGTGCTCAGAACCAGAGTATCAGAGTCTGATTAGATCAAATGATTACGACGATGATGATGACGACGATGACGATGAGGACGACGACGAAGCAGTGGTGAGTTGCATTGTGTTATTTTTTCATCAAATGGATTAATAACAGGAAGAGTATCTGTGTTATTTTTTATACTTTTCAGAAACCAAATTTGAATGATGATGAAGACGTAGCTAGTGTTGCTTCGGATCATTCATGTTCTAGTTGTTCTGATTCAAATTCTTCTTCGAGCTCTGACTCCGATAATTGTAGCAGCTGTACAGGTTCGTCCAAATCCAGCTCGAGGTCGCGAATTTCAAAGAATGAAGACGAAGTTATAACACCTCCTTCACCCCCTCCACCCGTACTGCCCCAATTCCATTTATTCGATCCTAATACTTTCGCGTGTCACTATTGCTTGCAACAATTCAGTTATAAGTCTAGTCTCAAACGACATATCAAATCGCACATGCGGAAGGATTTATTTGCGTGTTCAACCTGTGGTAAAGAGTTCGCGGAGCCGATTCAACTTCAGAAACACGTTCTAGTCCATTCAAATAATACACCTTTTGAGTGCCATTTATGTGGTAAAGTTTATGGAAACCGAATGCAGTTGATTGGGCACATGTCTTGTCATAGTAAAGAATCCCGCGAGCGCAGCAAATATATTTGCAGTATTTGCAATAAGAAATTTAGCAATCGAGGAACACTGCGAGAACATGAAATTAGACATTCGAATGGTACCTTACATTCCTGTGATGTTTGTGGTCGAACGTTTAAAATGAAGTCATATCTTGTTGTTCATAAAAGGACACATACTATGAACAAAACGTACACAGGTGAAAGACCTTATCCTTGCCAAGTATGCAATAAATCGTTCCTTAGTTTGAGTAATTTAGAGTTGCACTCGTTAGTACATGCTTATGAAAAGACGTCGTTTACTTGCGAGGTGTGCGGTAAAATATTTTCAAGAAAATCTAATTTTATGGCTCATTCCAAAGTGCACTCTCATAACATCGATTATGATGATCTCAGATGAAAAAGTAATGCAAAAACTTTTCATGGGTAGCCTACGTTCGTAAGAAGCGCTCGGGATCACGTAATAGTGAATGGTCGGATTTCTCATTTTCAATACTATGATGAAAAATGGAGAACTTTCATACTTCTCAGGGTTTATGTAAATGATTCACTAATTGCATCGAGCTAACTTTGTTGAGATTGAATTGGCGAAGCGTTCGATCAAATTGAACATTTTCATTGATTGGTGTGTATATGAACGTGATTTCTTGTGATGATGATCTGACTGCCTTCTCTTAGAAATTGCATTATATTAAGTGGTATATTGTTTGATGACTGGTTGTGGTTCATGAGAAAAAGTTGTAAACATTGTAATGAGCGTTGTTTGACTGACTCTCCTTGAGTAGTCTCCAAATGATTTTCCGTAGATCTCGGGATTTCTTCTATTTATTGCGAGGCAATGAAAGAGAGAAAGGGAAACTTGGATTTATTACTGTACGATTTAATCAATTCAACAACTCACAATCCAAAATTTTGGAGCCGGCTTCATACGCTGTTTTTCCGATATGGTCAAAATTCCGTACTGACATTCATATCTCGACCAGTTTTAAATTATTTCATCTATGTGACTCCGAATGATTTTTTTTTTTCATCTTCTTTCTTGATGTAGCATGCCACGTACTTAATTTTTGTTTTTTCATTTTTTGTTTATACAATGAACAATATGCATGAACCATACTTTGGGTCAAATAGGTGGCTGACGCTCCGTGGCCTAGTGGTCTAGAGTGCTGCTCACAAATTGCAAACTTCATTTCTCTTACTTTTTGCAGAAATGCATGTCACGCGCTCAGTGTCGCGCCGTACTCAAATGTTACAATGTACTGGAACATATGAATATCTGCTATCAATCTTGTTATACCTTTATTACAGTTTCACATCCTGTATTTTGATTGAAAGAAAATTTTGTATTTATTTAGTCGGTAAGGAATTATTGAAATATATTGCAGATGAACCTTGTTACAATGATGTAAGGTGACTTCAAGAAGGAAACATCCTGAGTTTCCAACCACCATTGCTCTTATTGCAATGACTTCTAATTTCTTTTCAATAGAAAACCTGTTTTGATGAGCTGTAAAGATAAAAAGTCTGACTTGAAAAAATTTTGGATTCCATTAACGGAATTTACTAAGACTAGCGCGCTACAAGATACCTACTCTTGTAAGGAGTTGACTGAAAGCGACAAGTCTGTAATTTAGTGAGGAAGAGAGGAGCGTCGTTCGACAATTTATATTTTACTTTTTTTACTTTATAAATCATCATAATTACACAATCAACTCGTTCCGCTCTCTGCTTACGTGAAACAATACCCCTCGCCCTCTCTCTCCCCTTTTTCGTGTAGGGTTGTATGAATTGAGTACTAACCAAAAAACGCAATTCCCCTGCACGTACTATTGCTTGAAATGCGCGCTAAACAAAAAAAAAAGAGAGAGAAAAAAAGATATGCCGTTTAATTGGTTCCATTATCAACGTGGGCCAATTATTCTCTCTCTTCTCATTCTTTCTATGATTTCTCGTTCAGCGCACCTCAGCTGAATCAAATTCCTTCAAAAAGTATTCTAATTCCAAAAATGTCCTGTCGAGCAAGAATCATACCAGTACACTTTTATTTTTCAAAAAAAAAAAACATACAACGGGACCGCTCACCCTCCCAGTTACTTGTTAGTCTTATCTTGAATTACAACTACAAAATATTACTCCAGCCGCATTTGAAAACAAACATTTTCTGCCGATCTAGAGTTTAAAAATCTGTCACCAACGTATCACACGTTATCTTTAACTCACTCCATTAGAGAGCAAGAGTGGCTAGTTAGAATAGGAAAAATTGATTGATTACGCATAGGTACGTATTTCTGAGTGCACCCCTGCAGAAGAAAAGTGTTCGCTGTGCTCTGCCTTGGGGGTGAACAGCTAATTTTGTCCTATTAGGTTGCAATTTATAACTCAAGTTACGCTAGGTAAAAGCAGTTTTCTGGATTTTTCCAAGAAGGATGACAGGATTTTTCTGTTTACATAACTCTGCCTGCCGTACAAAGTTGAACTGACATATCTGCATTAGGAAGACAAGAAAATTACACACCTGATGATGCGTCGCTTAGACGTCGCGAAACATGTTGTGTTGTAAAATATAAAGTTAATATATCCGTTACGTGACTGTAATTTTCTTGTCTTCCTATGCAATGTCTCGTAAATACGAGGAGACTCTTTTACGTAACTGCATTACGCAAATCTGTTGAACGGTATCTTTTGCACAAAGAATGGTTAGTGAGTGTAGTCGGCTAGTTATGTGTGTGCGTGTACCTTTGTCGGCATGGAGATACGTCAACATCTAAATTGATTCATCTTCATTATCTCAGAAACGAGGCCGAATTTGACATTTTCGAATTTCTTGTTGAAAATTAGTTAGGAATTTCTAGGGAATAACTCGATTATATCCCATTTTACCATCTAGAAAACTATTATTTAGTTTCCCAGACGTTGTTTTGGATATACATACGTCAATTTAACGTAATTATGAAGCAGTTATTTGTTATTTTGAAAAAAAAATAATAATAATATTAATATTTTCTGGCGTAGCCAAATTAATAAAGATCATGTTTCATGTCTTCTATAAGGGAGCATGCTCCAATTGTTCGCCCCCATCTTAGTCTACTATAAGTATATTTTAGTATATTTCGGGCTGATGAGATTAGGGGGCCTCACTCGCTTCGGTCGTTCGTCCCGCTTCTTATTGGTCTAGTATAAGTCTACTTTTTTAGACTGACATTCTGGGACTCACTCGCTCCGCTCGTTCGTCTTGCTTCTTGGTCTAATATAAGTCTACTTTAGAGTATTGTAGGCTGAAAACCTAACCTAACCCAACCTAACCTTTTTTTTTTTTCCTGGGGTCCCCAGTCCGAACTATCCCGGTGGGGCAAATTTATTATCGCGTAATAAGACAAGATTAAAAATAGCCCATGCAGCAAGATCGCTTGCTGTTAGGGGTTTTAAACATCTTAAAGTAGTTTATACATGTTGCTTTCGTGATCAGAGGTCGCCCGCAGAGACTTATCAGGATGATCTATGCACTGAACGGGTCCCCTCATCGCACTACCGGCTATTAATCATCTTCCCAGCTGGCCTGAATCAGTCTAAACAGTGACCTCAGGTGACAGTTGGGGAGAGAAAAAGGGAGTTTTTGTCATCTCCTCCTTCTGCCCAAGTTGGCCTAGACAGTGGCCTTGGGCAATAGGGAGGAGAGAAAAGGCTTACGTTAACATACAGGTTACATTTATATGTGCCGCATGTAAATTGTCCAAGACAAGGGACTTACATGGGCAAAATGTTATGGTACATACGTATATATTACAGGTCAACGTTTTAGTCTATGCTGAAATAGAAGAAAATGTTGATCCACACCAGTTGCTCAGTACTCCACTTTTAGCCCATGGTGACAGGAAATAGCTGCAATCCCAGTAGAACCCAACCTAACCTTTTTTTTTTTTTAACCCAACCTAACCTCATCCAAAATTTTTCCAAGTCCATTATACTACAGATAGTATGAAAAGGGATGGTACTCGCAGATTTTTTGGTCATCTGCACGCACGCGTTACGCATTACACGTTAAGCGCACACAATTTCAAATAAAGGTAGGGCTCAGAGAGTAACCGATAGAAAAAATCATAAGTCCCAAGGTCATCTGCACGCACGCATTACGCGTTACACATTACACGTTACGCGCACGCAAATTTTCAAATGAGGGTAGGGTCAGAGCAAAGACATGAAACATGTCAAAAAGGTAACTTGGCGTGCTTAACTAGGAAGAAAAATTAAACGTAGCAAGTTGACCGAACGTGCAGACTGTAAGACCAACTTTTCTTAGTTCTTATCCCCAGAAAGAAGAAATAGGGGAAAAAAATGTAATGTCATCAAGACTTGAGTAGCTTGTCCAATTTGGGGATCTAGCCCATGCAACCCCATGAGAAAGCAAATGACCAATACATAAAAATGTCCAGAAGAAAACAAGAATGAGCTGTAGTGGGCAGTTGCAAGATGGACGCACAGAGAGTTCTGGCTGTAGTTTCATTTCTCTGCCGGTGGGACTTGCATCATGGCGAGCGAATGACTACTGACTAGAGATCTAGCTCTAGTTACTACAACCAGTACCCTCGCCCCCCCCCCCCCCCATATAACTTGACTAACTTGACTGAAATCATAATTCACCCCAAGACTTTTTTCTGTGGGTATACTCCTCACCATTGGTACAAATATCCACTCAAGGACCTACGCAAGGCTGAATGATTAAAAATCATGGTCACAGAAAAAGATGAGCTACTTACAACTACATACTTGAAGAAGAACATGTTTTTTCTCAATACGTGATGGTAAAGTACGATTTTACTCACGGTTGGCAATCTTCACAGTCATTTTTTGAGGAAAATATCTTCCCAATACAAGTGATTAAGATGAGAATTTGCTACTCGTGCGTTTACTTAACCGAGACGACAAATTCTCACTTTCATTACCTTGTTTCAAAATATACTATTTCAATGAAAATTCAAAGCACTTTGCACTCATACGCATATCATTCACCTAAATTTAGACTCAATTTATAATGATCAGAGGAAAATAGGTAAGTTACTAACCAATAACTTGAAGATAAAAAAACAAAAAACAAAAAACAAAAAAAATTGTTCATTCGAAATCAGGTTTGTTAACCTTTGAGAAGAATATTTACCATTATTGAAATGAAATGAAATGAAGTTTATTACCCATCACTAAGCAAGACGCTTGTGTTGATAGGCCGTGTAAATCATAAATACAGCTTCTTATTTTGTATAGATTATTTACAAAATTTTACTTAATCGGCTATACACAATTATTCGTTCTTAACCTGTGCGCTCTGTTTTTCGTTTTTCTTCGACTAAAGTTCGTATCGTTTTTTTGTATTGCAGTAGTTTTGCGTCAATGATTTTTTGTTTGGACTCTGTGTCTAGTTTATTGAAATTTTGCAGGCCGCGATAAATGCAGTTTGTTTTACCTAGATTCGTCTTTATTTTTGGAAGAGGGATAGTATTCTGATTGTACCTCGTTTTTCTTTCTTTACTTTCTATATTTCGGAGGTAGCCTTGTTTTTTAATATATTTCAATTTACTTATCTCATGCAATTCTTCTATTGTGGGGACCCCCATTTCTTGAAATAATTGTTTCGTACTATATTTTTTTGGTTTCCCATATAGAATTTTCAAAAATTTTTTCTGACTCCTCACTAGTGGTTCTAAATTTGTTTTATACGCTGCCCCCCAAGCTGATATACCGTATTGTAATTTAGACTGGATTAGGGCCATATATATTATTCTCTTTGTCTTTTTTGAAATCATATTTCGAATTTGTAGTGCTGCATAAATTGGTTTCAACATTTTCGTTGTCATTACTTTAAGATGAGGTTTCCAGTTGAGTTTTTCGTCTATTATTACTCCTAAGTATTTTGCTTGAAATTAAAATTTACCTGGACGTATGAAAACTAAAATTTAGTTATAAATGGAGTATCTATCAACATTCAAGTACTGAATCACTTCTAAATAATTTCACCATCGAATGAAATCTTTCTTCTGGCTATATTATTCTCAAAATTCTCACACTACAGGAACAAGAAGGAAAAGAAAATGACGCTGAATTTGTAAATTTAAAGTACATAAGTTATTCTGTAAACAAAATCTCGTCCAGAGCCGGATTTAGGTCTGCTGCCGCCCTGTGCAAAATTCTTTTTGCCGCCCCTCAAACAAAACAATTTTTGCTCGCGATTTACCGTCCAAGGTGATGGGGGGGGGGGAATTAGGAAAAAACCGGTATTTGCAAATAATTGAAATAATTAATGAAATCAGTATACCGGTTTTTTTGAGCTTTGAAAGAACCGGTTCAACCGGATTTTACCGGGAGCTCAAAAATATTACATTTTTGCCACCAGGAGCGCTAAAAGCGTGGCTTCATAGCGGTCCCAGAGCGTAATGAACCGGCTTTGGAGCGTAATAAACTTGTGTCTTGTGGACATGTGGTCGTGCACTCGACTTTTTCACTTCAAGCAACAAGATTAAAAAAAATAAAGACAAAAAACAATTAAAACAGAACAACGTTAAAAACAAACGCCAAAAGTCAAAACACGAAAGTTGCAGCCTTGCAGTTTCAACGCTCCGAGTCACTGACCGTCGCTCTCTATCAAATCAGCAAAATAGGTTCTTAGGCCTTTCCTAGATCTCCAAAAGTTTTGGAGATCTAGGAAAGGCCGAAGAGGTAGTCAAAATTGTAAGACCCCCCCCTCAAATGAGCTCAATAATCACCACCTGACGGAGTACCCCTGATCTATATTGTCTGCTCTGATTACGTCGTAGACTGAGCAGTTGTTAGTGTATGCTATCCTGAAGCGTCCACACTGGGTTTCAATGATGATGATGGGAGCAAACTAAATCGCGACTTCCCCTCTCCTGCGAGTTTTGTACATGCCACTCTGAAGGATCTTGAGTGAGTGAAGGGAACCTCAATCGAGTCAATTAAACACAATCACTGATCACACAATAGTGCTTCAGCTTTTTTGTTTCGTTTTCTTTCATTCCTTTTTCATTTCGTTTCCATCTTGTTTTTGTATTTTGACTTTTCTTCTCCATTTCTTGCAGTGTAAGTAAGTATTTCAGCTGAAAAATTGCCGCCCTGTGCATCGGCTCAGGTCGGCTCAATGGTAAATCCGGCACTGATCTCGTCATAACAAAATTGACAATATTTAAACAATTAAAATCAAGAATACCTAATACCTAATGTATTGAGCAAGAAGTGCATAGAATTAGATACGTATGTACCCACTTGTACCCACTCAGTTTAATGGACGAAGCAAAAAGGAATTTGATTTCAAGTTATTTTGAATACCCAAATCATTCGCCAGTTTCTCTTTCAGCGGCAGGTCCGGATTCCCCCCCCCCCCCCCCCCAGAGGGATACATTAGGCCATACAGTTGTCAAGTCTGAAATTAATAGATTACAGTAAACTTTTTTCTTAGTGGTACTTTGTCTTTGGAAATTTTCAGACCCACCCCCCCCCCCTCCCCGCCCAGAAAAATTTATCTTTTTCACGCACATTTTACTAACGCGCCTTTCTTTCGTGTAACCTAGAAATTTGCCCACTGAAATGTTGCTCCCTCTCTTAAAGAAAGAACAAAAAAAGTTGCAATTTCAAATAAAAAAAAAATTTTATTTCCACATTCAGAAAAAAAAAAAAGAATTAAAAATTAGATTACAAAATATATGGTATTTATGAAATTCAGGTATTGTTATTACTCATACGTAATTCTTGTATATTTGAATAATCGGGGCAGGTAAACTTCAGCGCAAGTTCACTGAATGAAGGTCGGTTACAAGAATTGTAAGCCCAACACTCATACATTATGTCATATATCTCTTTTGAGCATCGAGACGGTTGCGGTAAACGCTCTCCTTTTTCTACCAAATCAATTACCTGCATAACAAATATTTGATCTTCTATACAGTTTCTATTTTACAAGAAGAGGTAATTTGAGGAAGAAAAGCTTACCTCATTTCCTCTGAGAGATCCATATGGTTGTTGTCCATATGAATACATTTCCCATAGAAGAATACCAAAACTCCATACATCACTGGCACTGGAGAACGTTCCATAATTGAAAGACTCAGGAGCATACCTGAAATTAGAAAAATGTTAAAGTAAAGCTAATAGTTGAACAAGAAAGAAACTACATAGTAGGATTGCAGGGAATTTTGCTTTTGTTCCATTCACAATAAGAAAGGGCTTGGTACCAGGCGACTCAGGAAATGTTTGTGGTTTTGTCAACAACAATAAAGTAATGACAACGTTGTTGACTTTGGGTCAATCGGAATTGATCTCAGGAAATTTGATCGCACAAAAATTTAACTGAGAAAATTGAGCACGCTTTCAATGTTTAATCAGCCTAGTATTTCCCACAACTTTTCTAACTTCTATTTTTCAACTTTCAGTTACTCTTTCAAACTCAGCTTGATACACACTTGATATATAGCGTGCGCCAAAAAGATGTTAACAGTTAAATGGGAATTTGGACTAAATTTGTTGTAGCGCAAAAACGCGAAACGTTACACGCATACTTCAAAAGTAGGAAATTTGTATCTCATTTTTATCTACAATTTAAGCCATATGCGAAGTATCTACGACTTCTCTGATCCGAGTTATGGACCAAAATGTGCCAAAAATTCGTTGAGTAGCAATAATTGAAAATGGTTCCAACTTTCACACTTTATCTGATTTTAAAGTAAACTTTAACGCTGATTCCGAAAGAAATACTTGAATACCCATCTGAAGCTTGAAAGTGGAAGATTGTTCAATATTTTATATCGAAAATCTTTGCAAATTAGTCGATTTTTGGCTCATTTTGGTCCATAACTCGGCTCGGAAAAGTCGTAGAAATTTCGGATATGGCTTAAATTGTAGATAAAAATGAGATACAAATTTTGTACATTTGAAGTAGGTATACATGTAACGTTTCGCGTTTTTGCGCTACTACAAATTTAGTCCAAATTCCTATCTAACAGTTAACATCTTTTTGGCGCACCCTGTATACACAAACTTGGGTTTGTGCTTACAGCTCACTGTTCAGAAGTATTTCTTCTCAAGAACTTGAGCTTATGGCTTTCAGCGTTTTTCCCAACCAATCTCTGGCTTTGGTCTTACACTTTCAGCATTCAACTAGCTTTCAAACTCTATTCTGCACGTTAATACGTGATATATCACACTCCCTTCTCTTTTCAGAAATTCGTTTTCAATATTTTTGGGAGTGCATACACTTCTCTCCCTAGAAATTTTCATTCATTTTTTACAAGAAGAAAACAAACGCTCAACAAATCAATAGTAAACTTGTTCTTGATTTTAATGCAAGTTTCAATCACTGCTTAAAAGGTCATAAATAACCCAAAACAAACGCCTAATAACCATGATAATTCTGAATTTCATCGACTCACTTTTTTTCTAAGACATAAGTTTTCGATTTTCCTGATGATATGGACTTCTCTTCTATCAACCGTTTCTGAATAATATTTTCGTAATTGCTTTTGATTTTTCTTGCCAATTGATGATATCATCAGTATAAAGACTGCAAGCTTATCACGAACTCCTTTCTGTCCGTCTTTGTAAAACTTACAACACATTCACATTCTGTTTGGGTTTCTTCATCCAAAGATGATGAAAATTCCACATCTAGACAATTACTTCCCACATTAACATTTGTATCTTTCCTCAATTCATTTGAATAATACTTCCAATAGTTTTTTTCAAATATGAGATAACGCATAAAATGTATTATGATGAATTAAATTCTACTCTACTACATTTCCTTGCCGTTACACAGCGCATCAAAGAGGCAGAATCTTTTTTATTCAATTTGTACAACTGAAAATTCAGCAAAATATAATGAATGTATTAGAAATCGAGCGCAAAATGAAAGCTCTCTTCCTTTTTACAGCAGAATCAATATTTGTCAGAATATTTACATTTTAATTCACTCATACTCTTATGAGTCATAAGTTATGACTGTTAACTACTGCGCTCTAGCGCTCACTAGTAATATTATAATATGTAGATCCCTAACAAAACAACAATAACAATATTATGCTCACACGTCACACACTTTTCTCAATCTTTCAGACACGCAGAGTTCTTGAAAAGTTGAAACTTACGCACACAGATTGAAAAGAAGAAGAAAAGAGGAAAAAAGTGGATGCACCAGGTTGGCGCAAAAAAAAAAAAAAAAAAAGCAAACGCAATAGGTTTGCTGACTGCTGAGCGCTGCGCGCACGAATCTCAAAAGTAAGATTGAACAAAATTCAGACACAGAAAACAAAAATCGGGACTACGTTGTACTCCGTAACGCAAAATTCAGGAACTAAATCTTACCACTTAATCGGCCAACGGCCTCCGGTGGAAGCACGATAATATTCTTGATTAGAAGATAACGTTCGTGATAAACCAAAATCAGTAATCTTAGCTTGATATTTGGTAGCTAATAGTATATTGCGACCTGCTAGATCACGGTGAACGAACCGGTGTTCTTCAAGATACTGCATTCCTGCGCAAAGAAAACGCAGTTGTAAAATAATGTAAATCAGTAACGAGAACACCTACGACGACAATAAGGAACAATTTTACAATTAATATCCATTTAACATACCTCGAGCTATCTGCCAGGCCCATAACTTTAGTTCGTACATTGGGCTCACTTGATTAGGAAATTTTAATAAATAACCTAACATAGAACCGAGGGCAACCAATTCCTGTACCTGGAAATTCAACGATTTCATAATTTCATCAGATTTGACGAAAAAAAAACTTTCGCGCAAAATGAGATCGTCGTACATGAATCAAGGATAGATATTTAGAGAAACAGATTTTTCGTATGTGTTACTATACACAAAATAGACCTAATTTGAAAGCGAATGTACGTAATTTAAAAAAAAAAAAAACACACAGATCGTCTAGACAAGTTCTATTTTATTTCGTAATTTTTTAGGAACTTGATATTGACGAGCCTATATTTACTCCCACGAATATGCACAGAACAAACGTTGTTGACAACAATTCATTACTTCCATCGGATTCTACGATGAAAATAGAAGAAATCGACAGAACGTAGTTTGATTTTGTTTCATTTCATCCTTCTCAAAAAGAACAGTATTTTTCTCTAATTCAGGCGCGAATTTACGGGAGGGGGAAAGAGGTTATGAGGGATATATCTTCCCCCAAACCTCCAAAAACAGGCTAAAATAATGCAGATAGACCATATCTTCCGAATGAAGTGAGAAGAAATTTCAGACAATGGAATATCCCCCCACCCAAAAATGTTCGGCTAAATCCGCGCCTATTTAATTCGCCGTTTGGGATATACCTACATTTAATGTAACGTCAAATAAGTACCGCAGAGGATTATAAGTAAAGTCAACTTTTAATCTACATTGATTGGCTCTCGTATCCGGAAAAAATGAAAAAATCAAACAAGCGTTCCAGAGGCTTGAAACAGTTTATTCAGGGCTTCGAAACCCGAATATTCTCGAAATAATTGGTACAATAAATGAGATTAATTTGAATTTTCCAAGTCGCAAACCACCTCTTTTTTTTCAAATCAAACATTTCTTTCCGTGAAGTTTGATGATTGCATCGATTAAAATAAAACATGTCGCCTCGTACATCGCTTCTGAGTTAAGTCACACCAAGAACATTTCCGAGATATGTACTGAATTCCTGCTAACCAGGACCTCAACCAACTTGCCAACACCCAGTACATTAAGAAAGAGATCGTTACGATCTTCATCTTCCTTTAAAACGGAAGTGGGAACAAACCATGCTGACGCTCTTTATTTCGAGCATTTCCACAGAATAAACTCAAAATAAGTGTAAAAACTGACATCTTGACGCATTACAATTTCACTTTACCTAATCGAAAACTCACCATCAATAAATTGTTCTCCGTACTTATACCAATGAATTTGACTATGCATTCATGATTGAGTTTCATCATGACGTTGGCTTCACGAAAAAACTCTTCTTTATTTGGCGCAGCGATATCAATCCGCACCATTTTTACAGCAACTTCTTCCTGTAATACAAATAAATCATGATAAAAATATTTAGATTGTGGGACACCATAGTATGATATCAAGTTTCCATTGTTGCTCAACAAAATGCAAACTTTCTTTTGAATCCTGAAATGAGTTCAGATAATATTTTTGTTGCAGAATCGCAAGGGTCTCTTATTTTTACTTCAACAGGGTCGGCGGTAATTAGCCGTCTAGCTGCTACACCACTAAAAATAAATTATAATACTGTAAGTAAATGAACAAATTGTAGCCAGAAAATACCGTAAAATAGATAGCCTATTACCGGTATCATCATCAGCGCAAGAATATAACTGGAGTAAGGATGGCGATAAGTAGGAAGACGAAAGCGTAAAGCAAACTTATTGATTACGACACACACAGAAGGGTATACACCTCACGTATGATTCGAATCTAAATATAATTGAAACCACAGCTTCATCGTACTTCGAGAAAATTCAATAATCTTGGAAAATTTTATCAATTTTTTAAAAATGGGATGTATATGAGGGACTAATTATTCGTTCATCAAAGAAATTACAGACACATATCATTCAAATATAGCACTATAATCCGACCAAGTTTCAGAAAAATCCATCCGTAGTTCTACAGGAGTTTCCCCGAAAAAATAAAGTTATAGTTATTCTAATGCATCAAAAACTTGTCAAGAGAGTCACTTCTGTTCAGATTAAATGATTGTGGTGGAAATCAATGCGACTCAATTATAGTCCCACCATTTCCCTAAAATTTACCATCACTTCACGCGTTTGTTCACATTCTCAAGAATAGATCTAACGCCTCAATGAAAGTACTCTACTGATAATAATAATAAAAGTGAAAAAATACAGAATGAAATTGGCTCAATTGGAAAGACGTAAATGAATTACGGACGGGTGTAATAACTCCCTTTTTATCCCTTTTTAATGCTAAGAATTTGAGTAATCACAATGTTCTTTCCTCTCATACTCTCAAGACAAGACACGTTTTCAACTTACAGGACTGTAATATAGGACGTGAAGAAAAAGTATTATTCATCTTCGTTATCACTGAGCATAATCAGTTTAGCGTTTCGTTTTCTTCTTCCTCCTTTTCGTCATTCTTCCTTCGGTTATATTCTTGCGCTGTTGATGGTACCGGGTGCACATCGAACCGTCCGCAATAAAAAATTTGTATCAAAGTGGAGGTAAAAGCCTTTTTCCGGTGTTGTGCCACACCACCGGTACGTGTTTGACCGCGGATCTTTCTTTCTTTCTACGTATCTGGAAATTTAGGACCCTCGTATCTCGCTTCACACACCACCAAGAGCCTTACTTTTTTTTTTTTTTCATTAAATTCGTCTTTCAACGGAGAGTGACAATGGCTGGTCAATAATGAAATTTGAAACAAATTTTATTGAGAAATTACACAAAATTTGTCCGCCTATTCACCCGTATACGAAGAAATAGTACCTAACCGCTGATTCAATGCTGCACTCCGCGGTGCGGTAAGGTGTAATACGGCGCGGCACATTACAATCTCATGTGTGTTGTGTTGTTCTTTTTTTTTTTTAAAATTAATTAGAGAAAATGTTTTTGGGGGAAAAAAAAATCCGGTGTTGGTAACATGTTGATAAAACTAATTATGAAAGAAAAAAATTACGCCATAAGTACATAGAACTAAAAAGTATAAAATGAAATGATTTTGAAAAAAAAATCCGGTGTTGCAGGAAAGAGATAACTTTCAACTAGAACTATAAAGTATAAAACAAGAATTAAATTTGAAGAAACCTTTGGTATTACCGAACAGAATTCTAATTCAAAATTTGAAACTAAGTTGAAGTGAAAGAAAGAATTAATTTATGAAATTAATCATAGTAACACCGCTGTAGCCTTATGTAAAAAACAATTCAGACAAAAAATAACAGTGGCATTGGTTGAGTTGGTTATGGTCCAGGGTTATCGGTAAGGAACTATTAAGATAGGTATGCGCAAGTGATAAGACGAGGACCGTCGCCATGTTGATAAAGTTGAAGGAGGAGCCGTTTCAGACTTCAGGAGGATTAAGGAATGCCGTGTGAAAAATTTAAATTACAAAATCAAATTTTGGTTGTTTTAGATAGATTATATAGGATTAGAAACAAAAGAATGAGCGAGTTTTACTTTATTTTGGAGTTAGAATTATTGTATTTCGAGGTTTGACAATTTAGGATATAACTGAAATTGCTCCTCCTGCGACTTTATCAGCATCGTGACGGACGCGTTCTTATCACTTGCGCATACCTATCTTTATAGTTCCTTATTATCGGGTGTAAACTGAGACTGTGGGTTCTGCTCTCTCGTGCGCTTACATCCTCCTAAATTGAATTGACTGGTGGACTGAAGGACTGCGGATTGGGGGGCCATGAGACAACTGGGGAGGATTACATTCTATTATTATCATTTTGAATTATTATTATTGGATTATATTATTCTTATTCATTATTATCAAATTATTATTATTGTTATTATTGATTATTTATATTATTATAATTATTATTATTATTATTGATTATTATTGATTATTTATTATTGTTAGTTATAATTATTCATCATTATTATTATTAAATCGTGTCGCTCCGTAATTGGCTATAAGGCTGTTGGGCGGCACGTTAAATCTATAAATAAATAAATAAATAAATAAATAAATAAATAATGGTTATGTAGGTAGCGGCTGTTCCTTAAATCATCAATTTGAAGATTGAATAAAGAATTACATCTTACGAACATTTTCAGAGTCCAGAGGATACAGCGGTGTTGCTGTGTGATTAGTTTCATGAATTAATTTTTCTTTCTTTCTTTCACTTCAACTTGGTTTCAAAATTTTGAATTAGAATTCTGTTCGGTAATACCAAAGGTTTCTTCAAATTTAATTCTTGTTTTATACTTTTTAGTTCTACTTGAAGGTTATCTCTTTCCTGCAACACCGGATTTTTTTTTTTTAAAATCATTTTATTATTTTACAGTATTTTCCCATTGATTTTGGCCTCTAGGGCTAGAAATCTTTCAAATAAATCATAACATATATTTTTGTTAAACAGGGTAATTTTTTTTCCAATAATTTTCAATTGGTTCTTTCTTAGTATGAGCTAGAATGTGCTACGGTCGTTTCTTTCTATAAATTCAAATAAATTATGAGAGTTACTCACTTCAAAACCCTGTCTGTTCTGTAAAATTCCTCTATGCACTGATCCAAATTCCCCTTCTCCTATAATTTCTCGCAATATTATATTGTCACTTGGGATGAAACCTGAAAAACTAGAGTAACGTGATTATGTATCGCAAGAAATATATTTATTTGAAAATATTTTGACATTAGATGAAATTACCATCAGTCTTACTGAGATTTGGGCGCTCAATGACGTGATCTAATTCGTTTCCAAAAATTGTTGACGTTTGTTTTGGATTGATTAGCTTTGGTAAAGTATTAGCGTTTTGAATATTCAAACTGCCCAAATCGTTGACATCAGAAGGGCAAAGTTTTTGACTATCTTTTCTAGTAGAACGTTGTAACGTAGTAGGATGAGGCGAAGACGGTAAAGGTGGATTAGGTTCAGGAGCGATTGGTACGAGCAACTTGGACGGTAAACCATCCACTAACGTCATGTAGTGTTCTACTAATAATTCGAGTGATTCTAAATACGGTCCATCATCGATGAAATAGAAATTTTGCTAGAACATAATTTGAGAACTACTGTGAGAATAATGATGAGTTACATTCTGATCTTCCAAATTAGAGTACGTTATCGATATTGTACATAATTTAGAACTGATACAAAATTGAATAAATTGCGGAGAGGATGATGATAATTCAGAAGTGCTGCCAAAAAATTATGGATTTCCGAACTTGAAATGAAACAGTAATAGGTACAAAAAATGAGAATATTAACATTTTTTGCAAAATATGGATCTACTACGAAATTTGTTGATAAATTTTCATTTTCATTTGTTTTCGAGGATTTATAATTACACTACATTCCAACTGGTGATGGCGTAATTACGTAAAATTGTTGATATTGATTCGTAAGAATGAATAGAAGAGAAAAAGACTGGACAGGTAACATACTTCTTTCTGAATAGGGAAATGGTAACCTTGCTCGGAATATAACATTGTCAGCACGAGACCAGTATTTTTACTGAAACGGACGAGAAAACTGCCATCCGAATTCCCAGACTGACGCGCAAGAATTTCGACAGCTTGTCCTCGACCTAATGTTCCATGATACCATTCTGATTTCGATGTCTTTGGTGAAGAAATAAGATGATTAGCTTTGAAAAAAAAAAAAAAAAAAAAAAAAAAAAAAGATAAAATGACTCTCAGTTTATATTTTCTTTCAAAAAAAGTATGGTGAGTAAAACATACCTAGAACTTCAACACATTTCTGATGACCGTTTGCACGAGCCAAATCGATTGGCAATTCGTTGTTAGATGTTCGAGGCCGCAGCGGAGCACCCAATGATAATAAGGTTATAACGCTGTCTACACATCCTCTACTGGCAGCTTCATGCAGGGCAACCCAATCTTTAAATTGAAGACTCCACATTCTAATTATCATGAAAACATGGCTGGAATGGAAGGTATCAACAGGCCCGTACCAAGCTATTTTGCCGTCCTGGGCAAGGTTTCATTCTGACGCCTCAAAAAGAGCACGTTAAAAATTTACAACAAGAAAAAGTTCCTTATTTTATTAAATGACAGAAAGTTATTTTTCCGCGAAATCAGAAGTATGAAAACTTTATTGTTCAACATTAGATATTCTAATTTTTTCCCTCCATTTTGCCGCCCCCCCCAAGTGTGCCGCCCGCCCATTCTGCCATAGGGTTGGTACGGGCCTGGGTATTAACATACTTGTATTCGTATTTCTCATTTGCACTAATGCTCCTCCTTTTTCGATCAAAGTGCGTATATTATCGACCGAATTTCGATGGCAAGCATACTGAATCACGACAAGCGTAAAAATAATTCATTACTTACACTTATTGATAGCCAATGATTATCTAGGTACATACTCACATGCAACGGAGTGTTTCCCTCAGTATCACGACAATTTACATTGGCTCCTGACGCAATCAATTTCTGCAGAATCGAATCTTCACTCAACTGACATGCCAAGTGCAGGGCAGTTTGTCCATGTTGATTTTTGGCCTCCAGGCTTCGGTAACCACATTTTAATAACTCTTCCACGATTTTGACATCGCCTGTTTTAATAGTTCGAACGAAAAAATTCATAAACCAAGGAAATTTGAGGGAATGACGCAGGGAAGATCACTGATACCTTCTTTTGTGGCTCGATGAAGTAGATTAGTCCTACCATGACGTCTGGTATCCGGAGGAGGAGAATCTTTGATTATAGGACTTCCAAGTAGAGATATTATTCCACCCCCAATATTCTGATGATACTCGATCAAAGTTTCTAATCCATGACAGATCACTTGTTCGTCTGAAAGATGGAAAAACTTACACTTCGTGCTTTTAATAGCTATGTCGAAGCTGCTTTCACGTCTATACGATTACCTATTGAAAAGAACGCGTCATTTTCATGCTTCCTTATTTGATAGTGTATTACTTCGTCTTTGACCAACACCGAAAGTACATAGTCTCCCACTGATGTTGAACTGTTTCTAACCAGAAACGTTCCTTCCCCTCCAGTTCCTGGAAAAATATCACAGTTTTACAGATTTGAAGGAATTTGAGCAAGTATAAGAGGTACTACAAGATGCATTCCATTACATTAATAAAATAGTCACAACAAATTCTATCTTTCCCCCACATCGATTTTGCGAACTAACCTTTGAGAAGTTGTTCAGCATCTTCTCGAGATACAAGTCCATGGTAGAATCGAATATTAGCGTCATTACTCATGGCACAACACTAAAATCACATTCTTCTGGCGAAGCATAAATTTAGATTTCTGTAATTGTAGGATCCATTTTCTGCGATTTGCAAGAATTCAGACGAAGAATTTTTCCTGAAAAAATGTTATCAAAAAGACTGTTTGTTTGCAGTATCAGTATCAAAATCCCAAGTCCCCAAGAAACTTTTTATGAGACGCTTCGCTTTACTGCTTCGAACATAGAGCTACATGGAATGCGTGTATCACGTTTTGGTTGACGCTGGATATAACGTGGCGTCTGTGGGTGGGTAAAATGAAGACGACATGTATGGGGGAGAAGTAAAGGGAATCCGTGGCTAAAAGTGCTGCGGGTTGCGTCGTTCAGGCGTCTTACAGAACGAACACACGGACCGAGGAACTGGATTATGCACGCTGTAACACTTTTAGCCACAAGTTTCCCCTCTCGCCGCACGTAAGGAACTACCACACGATGTCGGCTTCGCGGAACGCGTTTGTTGAATCAGTCCATATGAAGTACTGTATAGTCATTGACTATATACATATACGAAGTAATATATAGTCAATGGTATAGTCAAAGACCTTGGCTTACTACTTTGGCTCGTTACTGTGTTAAAGCCGTGGTTAAAGCTTCGACCATATACCTTAGACCATAATGGTCTAAGCCATATACATTACATGGACATGTTATACTGATAAGAATCTGTGTCAAAACATTGCAGTCCGTAACTTTTTCCTAAAAACGCATGCGCACATTGAATTTTACACACACACTCTTCATGAAGAAACGTGGAAGAGACACACACTCTTACGCTTTGGAAATAGTTACGCCTGACTATAGCATGTCCATGTAATGTATATGGTCGAAGGGTTAAAGTAATGGGAAGAAAATAGTGAGCCAAAGCAAAATAAGGAGCCAAGGTTATTACACGCATTCCATGGGCATGACCACCTTGGGGCATGATCACCTTTTTGTCCACAACACTAGCGCGTCTACAGGCCGGGTGCAACGCGAATTGGTCAAAACCGAAAGAATTTTTACTATCAATTTGCGTATGGACCGCAAAGGAGTCGCCCTCTATGAAAACTGTGGTGGCCATTTTTGGAACTGCCTGAAAAGGGGATGTTACCATTGACTATACACGTACCAGACAAATACTCGCATTGTTGAAAAAGTTGTCACTTTGAAGGATACTGACACCAGAGTGTGCTGCGAGTTAATACTTTGGTGTAAGAGAGAGGGAAATATGTTCTGTCTCTGTCACTCTGCCGGTTAACACGCAGCACACTCTGGTGACAGTATCCTTCGAAGTGACTTCTTTTTCAACAATGCGAGTATTTGTCTGGTACCTGTATAGCATAGAGCTCTTCCACCATTGCATATTGCATATTCATTCCCCTATGATCTTATCGAAGTGGCAGTGAAATAGTAAACAAACGCTTATCAATATCATTCTTTTGAACAAGACAGTTGAACAGCCGAATATTTCCCGCAAATAAATTGTTTAACGTCTTCATTTTTATTTATACATAGACCAGCTACATATTCTCACACATTTTGTATACTGAGTACTTACAATAATGAGTTTGTTATCTTACAATGTGGGAAGACAAACCTTCGACCATATACATTACATGGACATGCTATAGTGTTTTGAGACAGATTCTTATCAGTATAGCATGTCCATGTAATGTATATGGTCGAAGAGACAAACACATGTCTCTAATACACTAATTATACTGTATACACTAAAGATGAAGACTCAAATTCAATATCACCAGAATAATTATCACGTCTTTGTGTTTCTATAATAATAATTAGGATATTCAAACAATTGTTGGAACTTAGGCCGATGATATTTGAGTATTTGACTCTTTGTTTATGTTTTCACTGCCACTTTGATAAGATTATAGGGGAATGAATATGCAAAATGCAATGGTGGAAGAGCCCTATAGATGACGAACTAAGAACGGCTTTTAACACAGGTCTTATGGGAGAACTGAACGACTATCCGTTCAATCCTATGTAAAATCAAACGGCGTTTTTGCCCCGTTCTTTAGTTCGTCACCACCATAGATGACAAACTAAGAACGGCTTTTAACACAGGTCTTATGGGAGAACTGAACGAGTATCCGTTCAATCCTATGTAAAATCAAACGGCGTTTTTGCCTCGTTCTTTAGTTCGTCACATTTGGTCACCACTCACCAGTGAGTGGTGTATAGTCAATGATGTTACAGAAAATTGTTGAAATCTCAATTTTTGTTTTTTTCAGGTTATTCTATGAATGAAAACAATAGAAAAATGCTCTTACTACTTTTTTGTATTTTTCAATATTGACAAAGATACAGCCTGTTTTAGTTTCATACAGGTTTATGGCGTTTTTTGCCAAATCCCCTTCTCGGGAACGACACTGGCGCTTCTACAGGCCGGTCCAAACGCGAATTATCACTCTCAGCTTCGAATGGGGCGTGTTTTTTTGTCGCCCGATTCTTGAAATCTTGTCAACCCCACCTTCTCATGCAGGGTGAAGTCAGGGATGTCAAGCTGTATGATAAAGCTTAAGCTTACAGCTGAAGCTTAAATTTGATAAGCATATAGCTCAGCTTAAAGCTTATGACTCACAAGAATACGGCTTTGGCTTAAAGCTTGAAGCCTAAAGCCGAAAAAATACGACTTATACGGGTTAAAACTTAAGGCTTACGGCTTAAAATAAAATTTTTAAGGTAGCAGTTTTTTCAAAGTTCAATTGATGTTATACTGTAAAAAAGATGAAAAAAATATGGCTCAGCTTGAAGCTTACAGCTTACAAGAATAAGGCTTAGGCTTTGAGCTTACAGCTTAAAGTCGATAAAATATGGCTTATACAGCTTAAAACTTGAGGCTTACGGCTGGCTTACCATCCCTGGGTGAAATAGGACACGATCTGTAGAACGATATCTTTCATACAAGACTCAAAGATTTTAGCAATTTATTTAATCAACTGTTCACCAATTTTTGATAGTAAATGCTCAAACAAAAGGGAGAAGCTCCTAGTTCATGAGAATAAACGTACAAGTCCTTATTTCGTCTTTGTTTCTGAAATATTCCGAGATTGTTTGGAGCCTAGCAGTAAGTTGGGGTAATGCTGTTATCAGCAGTATAACGTCACAAAAATGTTTGTTTTCGGACGGCAGTGTCAGACATATTTTCTCATCATTGACTAAAATTGAAGTCATAACGTACGAAAACTAAGAATTAGGGCTTGTAACTATCATCGCAATAACCGGTCATGACCGCCATGACCAAATACAAAAATCAAATTTGACCGTAACCGCTATAACCAAATCAAGGAAATAAACATGGTAACCATAATCATCATAACCGCATTGAAGAAAATCATTGTGTGAGCGTAACCGTGATAACCACATTGGTCAGGATCCCATTTTTGATCATGATCGGTGGTCTTGAGACGGCTGTAACGGTTATGATGGTTATAACCGCATAAATTCAATCGGTTATCGGTCAAAAGACCATATAACTGTAACCGCCATGACCAAATGGAAACATTGATTTCGACTGTAATTGTGATACTGATAACCATTTAGGAGAAATATTATTCACAACCATAACCGTGATGACAGAAACGGGAAAATTTTAGTCCTTACTGTAACCGCGATAACCGCAGTTGATCGATTTAGTTACAAGCCCTATTAAAAATAAGCAGGTGGTAAGGAAAAAAAATTCAGAAGTTTCAAATGTTTACAAAACAATGAGGATAAATGAAAAAATTTATTGTTTCAGGAAGAAATGGAGAAAAATAAAAGATAACGGCAGCATTAAATACACAGATGATTATGATGCCAATAAAACGTACAAAAAAACCGTTATAAATTTTACGTGAGAAAAAAAATCACAATAGTATCATTACAGTTTTATAAGAGGTCTAGCTCTCTGAAATAATTTCTAAAACATGTCAACCTATTCAAATTGGGATTGTCACAGGGTAAATACATTTTGGTATCTCGTTCTCCCGGAATCAATTTCTCCAAAGATTCCATGTATTCTCGATCAAAGGAATCTAGAACAAGAATATATATTCTGTAATTACTGAATAGAATGAAATCGAACGCGTCGCTTGAAAAAGGATCTAACTCATGAAACTGCGGTGAATTGTAAAATTGATTTCATTTTTCAAGATAAAATTTTCTACACTATGGCTTATACAAGAACACGCTAACTTGAATCAGAATAGTGCATGAATTAGTACTCAACAGCGGAGTAGCCTACATTTGGTCAACTTTGTTCAAACTAGAGAACTTGGGTAGGATTTTTAAGGTGTGCTGTGAAGCGAGGTTATCAGTGCTGTCGCTGGGATATTTTTTTAACATCACATGAGATTTCTGAATGATTCTTTCACAACTTTTTTCTAGTTCCTTGAATCCTAATAAAATCGAACTCATTTGAAACAAGATTTCAAACACTAGAAATTAATGCCGCGGTTTTTTTTTCTATGAAAGTCGATATTTTTAGGAAAAAATGCATTGTTTTTGAGTTCAAATTAGGCGTATGCTACAATGAAACAAAGTTGGCAACGCGACACAAGCTACGTGCAATCTGGTAAATAATGAGCAACAATGCGTTGCTCAAGTTAGCAACTCAAGTTTTTCATTTCTCATTGTAGAGACTCTTTCATGACACAAAGAACAAGACAACTCACTTTGATCAATATTCTCTCTTCCAATAGCTACAAAAGCTAAAAAAAGAATATCTCTATAGAGTGAGTGGTTGTGGTTGACGCCGTGACTCTTCAACTTTGTTCGTTCTGCAGCTACTCGTCGAATAGGATCCAACAAATCGGAACACTGAATACCCAGAATGACGCGATCCATCAAACTGAAAAAGGGGGAAAAATCAATATTAAAATAATAAAAATTAATTTCTCAAAACCTACTAACAAGTTAGATCTAATTCAAGAAAATTGAGTTAATTATCATAAAGGCTGTAACTTCACAGGCACTTCATCCCATAGTCATCTTCCGATAGTATTCATGGTTATTGTGCGACTAATGATGTAAATGTGAGGTTTGGGGACGTGACAAGTTGACAGGTAAAGGTCTTTCACCTTACATTCAACATCTGCCCTAACATATATGGGTACAACAAGTATGAACACTCTCCATAAACGCAGTGTTAGGAAAACGAGTGAACGGGCATTAGTTACACGCGCTAGTCACTTGAAGGCCGGTTTAACATTGGTGCTCATGGAGCGAGATCAGCTTTTTTCAATTTCCTTGAAAAATACAATTCGCACGAATTATGTCTAATTTGACAACAAGTATTCCTAACAAATTATGAACTGCATTGGATGAAACAAACTTTTTTATTTCTAATAAATTGCATAGCCGGTACAATTTAGTTTGGGGGATCTCTCAGCATCTTGTGGCGGAGATAAATTCGCACGAATTACGTCTAATCGCAAGAGGAGTGTCCATTTATACTTGGTGATAGTTGAATGAGAAAAAAAAATAGAAAGGTCACTCAAAGGATCCCAGTCAAGAGACAAGTTTCATCTCACTATTACTAATTAGAAAAATTATCCTATCCATTTCTCATCAAGTACTAATAAATATGTATATTAATCAATTAATTTATGTATCTACCCATCACAAAGAGTGACGCAGGTATACAAGAGAGAGAGAGAGAGAGAGAAAAGAAAATACTTGTAGCAACCAAGGTACAAGGTATGCAATTCAAAACCTAGGCTAGGATATATTTATTTGAAGCTACGAAAAAGGACGGGAGCAATTCACCAATGCACAAGGACTGATAAGTCGGACTGACGAGCCGTCAAAGACCTTCACCTGTCAACTCATCACGTCCCTTAAGCTCACATTTACACCTACTGTTGTAGATTTTAAGAATATTATGTTTACTTGTACACAACGGGTTCAATCCTCACAAGTATATTGCAAAGCATTGTTGTTGCTCACCTTTTTGAAATAGTAGTATTGTCTGTTAACAAGGCACTAAGCAAATTGCTTTCCTTGTCATTTTCATTCCATATTATGTACATTGGAATGCCAACCTGGAATTTGAATATCAAGTAGGTCTAGAAATGTTTTCAGTTTATCATGATATCTATTAAAAAGAATTATAGTCTACTTCATTGTGTAAATTTGGATTGTCCCATAAAGAACGAACAATTATATTCCTATGATCACATTCCAACCATGAGGAATGAAACTGACTCACATCTCGACTACCAACAACAGATTTGGACAGCAAACAAAGGCCAACAATATGGGAACTTGTCTGTATGCGTTCAAAAGTCCAAACCTAAGCAGAAAGATATGTGTCATCGAAATTAAAACCGAGAATTCAAAAGAAAAATAGAAGTATCGAGAGAAAACTTCAAAAACATAAAATAAAATTTTTAACATTAATAGAATACAACCGATGGATTCCCTCACCAGATTCCAATATATAATGGGATGTTCATCCACAAAAGACGACTGGATTAAACAAACGTCACCTTCTGTTATCAAAATAGATTCCAATTCTTTTCTCAATACCAAAGGATTCAAATATGGTACAATGATAGGCTCTAAAGTAGACACATTCCTGTACTTTGTATTCGTTTCCTCATCAAGAAACGACGAGTCTACAGAAATTTGACTCCCTCCTGAAATGAAAAGATTACAAATTTTCTGTTTTCAAAAACCAAACCGAATCATAGCCAACACATTCAATGAAAAACTAGTTGGCGAAAATCAAATACTCAAAAGGGAGAATAGAAGACACAAAACCGCAGAAAAAAATAGACGTCGAGCGCTTTCAGTTAATGAACCATGATCGGGACCAAAATGAAAATAACTCACAGAGCGGAGGAGAGAATCAGATCATAAAGTTTGGTCGAACGAGAAGCTGCGGCGTCAATTATAAACAAGTTTGATCAGACCATCTTCCGGAATGTACGAGTTGAGTGCAGTAATTTCATCAGTATTGAGATGACAAATTATTTCTATGTGTTTGAAGGCAATACGTTCGGATGGGGAATTCTCATCGTGGTGAAGCCTTTCCGAACCCTCACGGAAACTGTGGCCGCCATTGATTAAATAATCAGCAAAGGCTAATTCTCCCAGGTATCCCTTATTCCAAAATTTCAAGTGCTTAGCTACTTCCCAACTTCATCTGGCGGCTGGTCTCGCCAATATAGAACACTCTACAATCCTTACATTCCATCTAACAAACACCGCTCCTTTCATCAAGGGGTACAGGATCCTTTAACCTCACCAACAACTCATTTTCAATGGTAGGGTTGTCAAATGCTGGTCTGAAACCAAACGGGCGAAGGACCCGACCATATTTGAGGGAGAGCTTCTCCATGAAAAAGAGACCGATCGCGATCTAACGCACACGACGATCACGGTTTTGGGGGGGAGGGAGATGGTAGAATCAAGAATTTCTTGTGATTTTTCTCCGAATCAACACGTCAACGTCGACATTAATCTGATTCACTTTGGTCAGGTGTTTTACTGCTAACAATTAATTTTGAAGGCAGCCTGACTCAAGGGGATACGAGTCAGTCTGTGAACTAGGCTATTGAGAGCTGCTATCTCATGAGCCACAGGACAGAATGACGCTGAGTGGACTAAAACATCGGTCTTGGTATATTTCCTGCAAATTCCGAGCTTATGGATACTGCCTCTTACAGAGATCGATAAATCCAAAAAGATAATGGAAGATACCCCTATTTCTAAGGTAAATTTTATGGAAGGGCAGCAAGCGTTGAGATACCTCAAAAACTCACCAAGGAGATCTGGAGGACCAGTCCACGAGCAAAGAACTTCATCAACGTACCTGTGCCAATAGTAAATATGACTCAGTAACACCTGGTTTGAGGAAAAGAGGTCAAGTTCAAACTTCGACATGAATATTTCAGAGATGAGGGAGCCTGATGATGATCCAATAGGAATCCCTATTTCATCAGAGGACTCGAAAAATTTCCATTCGAACTTCTTGTAGTTCGGGGACCAACAAATATTTAACAGATCAAAAATTCTTGAAGTTGATTGTGAGGAATATTGGCATTGACCAAAAACTCACCCATACGCTGCACAGCAGTAGCTTCAGCAATATCTGAGAACAGAGCAACGGCGTCAAACGAACAGGTGGTCGTGCCCGGCGGAAGACTTATATCCTTCAAAGCATCAGTCAAAGAGGCCGAATTCGAGACCGAGTGAGGAGATACAAAATCAATGCAAGCTTTAAACCAACGGTCCAGGAATTTAGCAAGGAAGTAGGTCGGAGAGGAAATTGATGAGACCACGGATCGCAACGGGGTATTATTCTAAACACATTAGGCAATCCAAAAGGAGGGGGGCATAGAGTTAGGTCCAGAGCTGAAGTTTTGATAATAGCCTTACACTCGTTGATGACTCTCCAACCTTCTTTAACGTGATTAGGGAAACTGAAATTCTCACTTTCTTTAGCACCACATTGCTGGAGCACTTCGCGGACCTTATAAGAATAGGCGAATCTCTCCATCACCACAACATCATTGTCCTTGTCAGCTTTAGTGACGATTAAATCTCCCTTCTTAATTTTCCTCTTTGAGCCTTGGATCACTTCTCCCAAAACGTTATATTATAATACTCATGCGCAGGAAGAAGTTATTGCGGACTACTTCGGCACAGACTTTTTGGGTATTAAAACCAGGACCAATTTTCACGGTGAGATACGCAACAACATTCGTCGAAGTTACATCATTTATGAGGGAAGGTAGACAAAACTTTCTCAAAAATAGCTGTTTCATCACTATCAAACACTACCTGACTATTACTTATGGTCAGGGGGAAGAGGAAGATGGAATTTCTGAATAACAACACCGTCACTATCCCCTTCCTTGACCACACCAGCCTTTTCATTCATGAAGGAGGATAACGTCCTATTTTTCGTTTCCTTCAAATTCCCCTCAAACTTGCGACACTTTTCATTGACATCACGCAAAAACTGATCAAACTCGCAAGGGGGGGGGGGAAGTCTCGAATGGACCATAAAATCTATTCTAGTCGTAATATTATATTTACCATGCCACCTCCGCAGTTCCGTCCTTATCCACTTCATCCTCATACAGTTTTCTAGTTTCTCAGTCGTGAACTCACAATCGGAGTAGAACCGGACTTTTACGAACTTGGGTCCCGAATGGAACACTAAAACCGACGAAGAAACTAAATATGAGAAACGAACGGAGCACGTTGGTTACGAAATTCCAGAAATAAGAAGTGTAAATACGCAGCGTTAGCGTCATCGATTCAGACCATCATTTTACAACCCCACTACTGTCAGAGTGTTGTTTGTGAGGTTGGAAGATCCTATACCCATTCACGAGAGGAGCGGTGTTTATAAGACGTAATGCGAGGATTGTAGTGTATTTTATATTGGTGAGACCGGCCGCCAGATGAAGTTGAGAGTAGCTGAGCTTTGGAAGTCTTGGGATAAGGGAAACCTGGAGGAATCAGCTTTCGCTGATCATTTGATCAACAGTGGCTAAAGTATCCTTGAGAGATCGGAAAGACTCCTCCATAAGGAGAATTCCTACCCCAAACGTATTGCCCTCAAACACATGGAAATAATTCGTCATCTCAACACAGCACTGATGGAATTACGATACTAAACACGTACATTCCGGAAGATGGCCTGATGGAACTCGTTTATAATTTACGCCGCAACATCTCATTTAAAAAATCTCTATAATCTGATTCTCTCCTCCGTCCTCTCAGATGCTTTCATTTTGGTTCCGACGTTGGTTTATTAACCAAAAGCGTAAGTAAAATTTTTTTGAGCGGTTTTGTATCTTTTACTCTTCCTTTTGAGTATTAGTTTTTCGCTAATATGGATAACCGCAATTTGGAAGAACAAATTCGTTTAAAAAACTACGAACCGACTGAATTATGTAAGGCTTTTGATTGATTAAACGAATTTTTACGTTTCATCTTTCCGACAGAAGATGCTACACTTTCTTGACTGATAAACTGCCTTAGTACTTCGGAACTACTTCGATAATCGAATATATTAATATATAAAAATGGTACTGTTGCTTTATCACAGAATGGACACCTGAAAGAAAATAAAATGAAATAAAAGTGTAAAACTAATAGATTCACTTTTATGAAAGTTCAGGGCAAACTTTCTTTTAATGCATCGTTCCAATTGATTATAACGAAATCGAATTAGGCTGTGAAGTAATGCTAAAATGTACTTCCTAGTTCAATATGATCACTTTTTTATGGTACAGGGCTGCCAATACTTGGAACTCCAACGTTTATCGCCTATTGCTAGAGCATCTGAAACTCTCAAGTATTTATATATGCCATTTGATTTCTAGAAAGAAAGAACTGTCATGAGAGCCCGCGTTTAATTCGTGATTTTCAAGTAAGGATAGTTAGAAATTGGCTCAACCAAACTTTTCGAAATTGACTCGACCGAACTTTCCAAAATTATGCTTGTTATTAAAAAAATTTTATGCGGAATAATTCATGTTTTCTTCTTTGTTACGAGCCAAACCTCATATTCCGAGTCATCGATTGATGGATAGAGCGCGTTTTTTCGAGCAAGCGCGCGTAAGATTAAGGCATCTAAAACGCCTAGCCGCGTCATTTTGTTTCATTTTGTAGCACTTCAGTTTTACAAACACTCGCACAAAAAAACGAATTCCAATCATCGATCGATAATTCAGAGAATAAGCTTTGGCGGGTAAAAAAACAGAAGATAATTCATTTTACATAAAATTTCCTCTTTTACGAAAATAATTTCAACATCTTTGGTCGAGTAAATACGAGCTCTCATGGTAGTGCGTTGTTTCTAGGAGTCAAAAGGGCGTAAGTCAATACTAGGATGTTCTAGATGCATTACTATTTTGTATTTCTTCGGTAGATTACGTACTTAGTATTAAGATTAGAATCCTCTGGTAACCAACCAGCCATAATTTCTTCATCATAAACTAACGAGCAGCAATGGTGACATTTTGAGCACGTTGTCATCAGAAGTTCGATTGCAACAGGTGCATGAGGTGGGCGATTAACTTTTGGATACAATTTTTCGTTGACCAAAGCCAAGGACTGCTGCGAAGATGACGATGAGTGTTCCCCTGCAAAATTTTCAAATTCTCAAACTTTTTACGTCATCCACTATTGCAACAGATTGTTCGGTCATACCCGTCGTGACTTACCTATTGGTTGTAAGTTTGAAGTGCTCCCTTTCCTACTACTGTCGCTAAACAAATCTAAAAAATTGGTGCCCCACGTATCTAATTGTTGTGTGACAGAGGACGGCGAAAATTCGTTCAAGACCTTTCTTCCTACCATCATTTCTTCCCGTCCACCTCCTCCAAATATACTTCCAACGGTTTGACCGGTACCAGTATGCACTAAATACGAATCATCACCATTGTCGTCTAAATATTGGCCTTCAAATATTCTATAAAATTTATCAAACAGTAACACATAATTGAATGGAAGGATTTCCGTTCTTACTAATATAACCTTCCAGAACAAACAAATTGAAAAATAGATAAATGAATAAAAGAACTTTTACTTACCCTTCTTTTAGAGGTGTTGCATTCAAAGAAATAGCTTCCTTTATTTCATCGATTTTCTTTGCCATAGTGGAAGCTGCATTTTTTAGGCTACTCAAGCCACCCATCAGTAATTCATTAGACTTTTTACTCGCCAAACTGCTTGGACTAGAAATGCAAACGAACCGAACAATCGATAAGTACGTACATGGTACAATAAAGTACGTACACACATAGTACAATAAAAAAGACCAAGTAATTATGATAAGTGATAACAGATCGCTTTTGGAGCTAATTTGATACGAAGCTGTTTTGATATTTGGAGACCAAATTAATAGAACCTCGAAGATAAAATAATAACCTCAACGGGAGCAGATTGATGACAGAGAAAAACGATTAAACGCCCCACGAAATATTTTTGGAATTGGAAGTCTTCAATGAAAAGATAGATGACTAATAATCTTTGACAGAAAAATACAACTCGTACTAAAAAAACCCACGTAAATATACATTTCTCAATCACATGATTCCCCATGAAATTATTTCACCACGGTTCAGTAATATCTTGGAGTATTACGATAGGAAGGTAATCGTCAATCTTTACAAACATCTGAAAGAAGCAATAAACCTCTCTTCTAGCACTGATGTTTTAGAATGATAGCTACAATTTGAATTTTGAGATTATCTGAATTTGGAACGGGTATGAGCAACATTAAAATATTATAGCTATTGAACCAATTAAAAACCAAAAACTGATCATCAAGACAAAAAATGGTAAAATTATCATCTTCGGTTTTAAATCAAGAATACATTACCTAAAGGGTAGCTTGAAATTGGAGCTCAAACTACCAAAACTGGTTTTGAACGGACTACCCATATTATTGGCGTCGCTGAAATTCTCCATTCTACAATCGGTTGATGTAATTGAAGTTTTGCAACCGTCTGAATCGATCTGATGTTCTTCTTCTCTTTTATCGTTAGCTTCGTTCCAATTTTCTTTACGCCTGTCAAACAATATGGGGATTCCGGACTGATCTAATTCAATCTTCGATGCCACCTTACTGCGAGCCGTAACCACAGATACAGTCAGCTTCTGTGCGTCATCGTCTCTAATCGTGTTGCGTGCCATTTTCAAACGATCTGCACCCAACGGATCGTTCTCTGTGACTGGAGTTCGAACAGGACTCTTCAGTGATGGTGTACTGGAGATACGATTCAGAGGTTTGTTCAATTCTTGACCACAGAGCTCCTCAAGTGAACCGACAGAATTTTTTTCACAAGGCGTTTTAGTAGCAAGACTCATGATAGGGCTAAATTTAGCACCCAATGAAGCTAAAATTTTATTGTCGATGGGTTTCCTCGAATTTGATTTAAATTTCATCATCAAGTCACTTACACTTCCTGTTTTCAACAGAAGAATTTACAAACAAATATTCCAATCAAATTTGAATCTTATAGATCATAATGTGATATTCAATTAGCAGTGTAGACGTTCAAAGCAATGCTAATCGAGGAATAGGAACAGTTAACCCTATAATTGGCACCGTTAACCACGGTTAACATTCACTTTGAGAGAGGCTGGAAGAGTCGGGAACGGAGCTATCTGCCGGGACTAGGTATTGTTGCCTTCAGTTAACATTCCTCTTTCATTTAATACCAAATACGACCTCTGTCGGGTGATTCTATGACTTGAAAAATTGTAAAATCCAGAATAAAAACATCACATGGCGGTTTTTTGCAGTAACAACCCAAACTAGCTTACAAATTTTCAAAAATTTCATGAAATGTGGTCTGATTTGAATTTTTGTTTAGGGGGAATATTTAGAGGAAGGTCTATTCTTTATGAGTATCTACTTTTTTTCAAAAAAAAATTCATTCTAGGGCATTTTACGAGCCTCTAAAAACAATGTTAACCTGAGTTAACAATGCCAAGTTACCGGCTAGTAACCAATAATTCTTGTAAATAATAAATCAACGTTTGGGTAGAGTTTAACATTCTAAAAAACGGCTGACTACCACGATAATATCGTTTCCGGTGAAATATGACTTCTACTAAGGTATACTGGTTGTTGTAAACGCTGAAATCATCTTGACTAATTTTTATCACCGCCGGTTCTATGTCATCGCTAGGAGCTACAGGTGATAGGGTGTCCCGAACGGGGATTGCCGACATGCGGAAAGGCGCCAGTTACTCAACCTTCGGACTGAATCGCTACCAATATTGCACATATTATTGAGTGTAAAGCAAAATATGTGGATGTTAGTTTGATTTTCGCCTCCTATTGGTTTTGCCGTCTGAATACTTTACTTCCAGTGCCGTGAATTTGGCTTTGTTAACTACAGGCAACATTGAGAGATTATACAAAGTTGGCAATGTTAATCCTGGTTAACATTTGTAGTTAAGCCCCAGTGAGAGTTGAACTATGATTTTTTCAACTGATATGGTGTATGTGCGACTCTAATAGCAAAAAAAAATCATCATAATATTTTTCTCTCTCCACAAAGAGGGTGTGCCAATTTTAGGGTTAACAGCAGCCTGATTCACGCCAGGTATGATGCAGGCTTTAGCCTAGTATAGGTCCAGTATATAAGGTCGCTTGAATGGACGCACGCACGCACGCAAATTTCGAAATAGGGAGGGGGGGGGGGTGTCAGATCAAACACATGTAACAAGTCAAAATATTATAAAATAGGAGAAAAATACAAATAAGATAGTAAAAACGCTGGCTGACCTTTTGATTACAAATATTCATGATTTATTTGGCCACATTGGTTCAACAAGTAACTAATGAAGTAGAATTGTACACTTGAAAACTTTTTCAATACACCTCTTTCACTCAATATGAGTTCTAATAATAACGCACCAGACACGGTTAAGGAGGTTTTCAAGTTTCTGAAGATCAAGGCCTAACTAAGAGTAACGCATGTGAAGATTTGGCTCAATGACGAATACTGAGACGAGGCATTTTTCCCAAGTATGTGAGTATCAGACTAACAGGGAACAATGCAGTAGTAAAACGCACTAAGATGCAAGCCGAAAGATTAAGAGTGAAGAACGAAATAAACGAACTTTACAGGAAAATCATCACGCTGAATGGTCAACTGTATGATCAATATTCCCATCTGGTCAATTTGTGTATTAGCACGTTCACCACCAATTGAGCTCCTTGCTGAGGAGAGAGCGGTGGTGTTCAGAGCAAAAAAGACGACAACGACCAACCGAGAGACTCTACGGGTTAAGAAGGAGGCCAGGCGCTCCTTGCTTGAGAAATGGAAAGTAAGAATTGCCTCAAGTGAGCTGGGCAAGTGGACAATCCGTGCGTTAATACGCGACCTTGATGAATGGATGAACCGACACTATGGCCAACTAAACTTTCGCCTGACGCAGGTGCTACGTGGCCATGGCTGCTCCAACAAGTACCTTCATGAGAAGCTAAGGAAAGTTGAACAGGCAACGTGTTTGCACTGCGACCAAGGGCGGGATGATGGACCAGAGCACACCTTATTTGAGTGCGAGGCGTGGAGGCGTGACTGAGCGACACAAGCTCGAGTAGCCTGGTATCCATCATGCTAGGTTCCGAAGAAGAAGGATGGAACCAGGTGTCTGCATTTGCAGCCATGGTCATAAAGGAGAAGATGGACCGAAAGAGCCAAATGCAGAACCACGCTATGGCCTACTCGATACCTGTATACCATCAACAATCAGATTTGCTGGAAGAAGAGGACGACGATCATCCCTGAAGGTAGAAGAAGATGAAGAAACTCCAACAGCTATTTACTATATCTTAAGGTTAAAAGGAAAATGGAACACAAGGACACGTAACAAATTTTATATTTCTAGTCCGTACATTTGGTCAAATGAAAAAAAGGTCGAAAAACAAAGGGTGAAAATAAAAAAAAACATAGGTTAATAAAACTAAAAAATTTTAAATTTAAAAAGACTAAAAACGGTAGCGGACTAGACGATATTTAAACGCGACCGGTTTCGATTCGTCACGGCGAACCATCAACGGGCAACTGTACAACAGGTTGGCGGTGTTCAGCGGTGAGATCATCCTCTGTTACGTCTAGAAGGTAGCGTAGGGATGGGTTGGAGTAAGTAGCTCGCGAGTTGTTCAATGCATGATAGCGTCTATCTTTGAACAATTTTAAGGTTTCGATCTCTTCTAGTCGGTTCATGTCATCACCCTTGGCACATTGATGGAGTAATTTAACGCTGACTTTATCGAAGCTGTGGTTTTGTTTCAAGCAGTGCCGTCCTACCGCAGTTGACTCCCCCTTCGTCGGCACTGAGTTTGGTCTTGCTGAGCGTCGGTGTTCCGCGAGACGTGTCTTCAGGGTTCTGCCTGTCTGGCCTATGTAGGAAGCGTTACACGAGGAACAATCCATCCGGTATATTCCTGATTTTTCAAGAAGAGGTACAGGGTCCTTGAGCTTGGAGAGTTCGCGTAAGGTGGAGAGTGGGTAGAACCCTATGTTGTAGCCGTACCTCTTCAGTTCTTTGGCAAGTTTCTCCGATGGTCGTCCAAGGTATGGAAGGCGCATGTATTTTTCTCTCCTCCTAATCGTTGATGCCGGGAAGCTTGGCTGGGATCTGGATTGAGATTCAGATAACATCCGTCGGAGCATCTTGCGTCTGGCTATCAAGTCAACATTAATTCGTAGGTCGTTGGCGTGAGCAATTTGCTTGATTATGTCTATTTCTCTCTGGAAGGCTGGTCTATCCATAGGGATTTCAATCGCCCTGTGAATCATCGAGTGGATGGCGGCGTGTTTGTGGTGGCGCGGATGTAGAGAGGATCCGTGAATGGATACGCCAGAATACGTCGTTTTGCGAAATATCTCGAATTTTGGAGTAAGAAGCTCATCACGAAGGGTGGTAGGCAGTAGCGATATTTTGAGGTCCAGGTAGGCCACCGACTTCCCTCCTTTTTCCATCGTAAATTTTACAGGCTCTGCAAAGTTGTTGAGTTTATTGAAGAGTGAGTCAAGTTGTGAATCCGGAGCATTCCAAATACACATGATGTCATCAACATATCTTCTCCACAGGAGGACACCTTCTGCCTCCGTTGAATTATCAAGGACTGCGTTTTCCAGGTGGTCGATATAGACGTCGGCAACAAGTGAAGAGAGAGGGCCTCCCATGGGGAGGCCATCCGGAAATTTGTAAGTCTTCCCTTGGAATTGGCACAGGTTAACCTCTAGACACTTACTAATGAGTTTCCTGAAGTTTTGCACCACCTCGTTGTGTAATCCTTTCCCCTCTAGGTGTTTGCACATAATCTCAATGGATTCTTTCACTGGTATCTTGGTGAACATGGATACTACGTCGATGAGGTTGATGGTGGAGGAGGCAGGAAACGTGCTGTTTTGTAATTCTTTGGCCAGATCCATTGAATTTCGGATGGTGTATTTTGGGGAGAACCCAGCGAACGCCCGAAACCATTTTGCAAGGTATTTTGCGGCTGAAAAGCTCGGATCGCTGAAAAAGGCTACAACAGGTCTCATGTTGAGTCCTGGTTTATGTAATTTTACTTGACCGTAGAGTCGTGGAATAGCATAGCACATCTCTAGGGCTTTTGAGGGATCTCCTCTTATGACGTGCGTGGATTTGTTTACCGCATCTCGTATTGCTTGATTATGCGTCTCTAAATTAAAGGTTTCAGCTTTAGCGCTCGATTTTTCAAGGAAATCCTTCATCCTCTGGATATAGTCTGCTTTTTCCATAATAACAATGGTCTCTCCTTTATCGGCTTTTACCAAGGCTAGATCCTCACTCCGAATGCGTTTCCGAAGGGTTAAGAAGGTCTTTAGGTCGGTGGTCTTAGCACCTAATGTAGTTGAAGTCATCTCGTCTATGAGATTTTTCACGCGTTCTGAATTGAGTCGCCTATCGCTCTTGATACCGGTAGCTAGGTCTGCCATGATTATAGACTGTAACTGGTTGCGTTTCATTTGACCAAATGTACGGACTGGAAATATAAAATTTGTTACGTGTCCTTGTGTTCCATTTTCCTTTTAATTCAGTATGGCTCGTACACATGAGGCTACCGTTACCTATATCTTAAGGTGATGTTATTGTTGTGTCTTCTTGTGTTTTCTGCGTGCCAGGGGGGCACTGCAGCTTGGCGGTTGCCAAAGTAACTTGGTGGTTGCCAAGCAGAAGAGAAGGTTCGCCAAGGAGATTCTTCCAACACTGAAGTTACAACTGAAAGGGTCGATTCCGGTACTGGAAGAAACAAAATCAAATGCATAAGCAACCCGTACCCACTCCACCATGGGAAACGGGGCGGCGCGGCGCTGCATATGTGACAGAAGTGAGATCTGGTCAAGTTACTGCAGCGTTTAGAATTTGAAGATCTCACTGTCAACAAAAGAGAAGGCAAGGGGGAAAACGAGTGGAAGCCCAAATCAAACAGATTAAGAAGAAGCTCGTTGAACTGATTCGGAAGAAAGGAGAAAGAAAAGAAGAGACTCCGACAGCTGAGCACAACTTTGCTCCCAGAAGAGAAAACCTCTTGAGCGTCACTTTACAGAAGAAGAAAAAAGATTGCTGGAAAGAGACATTAAATACGTGCAGACAGAAAGACTGAACCAGAGTCAGCTCGAAAGTATGGCCATTAGCTGTGAACAGGTAATCAGAACCATGGAATACGACGTGAGACCAGAAGCCCGAACCGAAATAGGAAGATTACTGTTGGATATCGAGGAGAATCCGCACCGAACCAACGACAGAACATAAGTTATGCAGAGGAAAGTCACGGATCTCCAAAAGAAGATCCGACAGAACTACCTACCTAATTTTGACAAAGACGGACAAAGGCAACACGGTAGGACTACACACAGGAAGTGGAGTCGTACATCGCAGAGAATGGATACCAAGGGCTGACAAAGAATCCAATACAGAGATACCAACAAGACCTGAAAACTGTGTCGAAACGGAACTATGTATCTGGCAATGGAACGACGCTTCGGATGAACCTGGTAGCACCAGAACTCAAGGGGCCTGTAAAACTCTACAAAGCAAACCGTCCGATGAGACCCCTAATCAACAGCATCCAATCACCACCTACAAGATAGCAAAGATTGTAACCACATTCTTGGAAGAAAACTACCAGTTTCCATCGAGAAAAAGCATCACAAACGACAGTGAGCTGATGGAACAACTCAACAAGTTGGGGATCAAGAGTAACAACAAGCTGGTAACTTGAAAAATTGGAATTTTGTTTCTGCAAGGATTGATAAATTTAAACACAAATACAATAGGCTTTGCCCGCACTCATTTGAAATATATTTTATTGGTCGACGTTTCGGTCACTTCGTGACCAAAATAAAACGTACATCGGTCAGAGCGGTCTCATCATCCAAAAGTTTCTCAAAAAGTTGGATCCTAAATTTACTTTGGCGTTCAGTTCTCACAACACCTTGCAAAATTTTGATTTTTTCGAAAACTAAGGATACGACCCCCTCACTTAAACGATCGGGTGTTGTTTACGGTATTCCGTGCTCTGACTGCCCCAAAATTTATGTGGGTTAATCTATGCAGCTTTTACGATGCAGGATCACTCAACATAAATACGATGTGAAAAAGAGTAATGATGGGACTGGTCTAGCTTCGCATGCTATAGGGAGGAAAATCATAGTTTCAATTTTGATAATATTAAAATTTTGGCTCATGAAGAAAATTGTAAAAAACGTAGAATTCGTGAAGTTATTGAAATAATGAAAAGGGAAAACACAGTTAATTTTAAGAGCGATACACTCCGAATGGCACCGTTCTACTCGCCGGTGATTAATCACGTATGTACGGTACAGGCAAATACTTGACCTGTATCTTTTTCTTTTTCTTGTTTATGAATTGTCGATCTGGTTTCGTCGTACGTTTTATTTTCAGTTACGTCTTGAAAATGGTCACGAAGTGACCGAAACGTCGACCAATAAAATATATTTCAAATGGGAACGGCCCGTCTGGCCAATATAAACGGCAGAACAGTTAGGGACTGTGCAGGAAGCACGATAAACTTCGCAGCAAGACGGGCCGTTCTCTTAAGGATCGTTGCGATGAACATGGCTCCGCATTCCGTAACCATCATCCGGAAAAATCCGCCATAGCGAGGCACTGCATTGAGCAAAATCATAGTTTCAATCATTTCACCTTCAAGCTTATCCATAAAGCGACGAAAGGCCGGCTCCTTAATAGGTTAGAAGAGGTTGAAATTATCGCCGAGCTTTCACGTTCAGGCGACTTCCTTCTGAACGATACTCGCAGCCTCATCAATTCGTTTATCTCTCACATGCATAATCTTGTTCCGTCCGAAGACGATGACTTCACTTCTACTTGATCTTTCTCCTTCTTTCTTCCTACATTTTTCTTCTCGTTCTCCTTTGTCGCATGAATTTTTGTACCATCGTATGTATTTATTTCAGTACACCTGATGATGCGTCGCTTAGACGTCGCGAAACATGTTGTGTTGTAAAATATAAAGTTATCCGTTACGTGACTGTAATTTTCCTGTCTTCCAATACATTATTCCTTTTGGAGCATAATTTTCGCTGGAGTCAGTGACGAATTCTCCCGATTAGCGACGGAATGCGTTGCAAATATATGTGCGTTGAGAGGAAACGCTCTATCTCGAGGTACAAAATCAATCATTATTCATGAACTCACCACTTTCTGAATTCTGAAAAGTTTCGTTGGAGATGGATCTACTTTGTTCTTTCAGTTTTTGACCATTTTTTTTACACGAAATTTTTTCCATATTCCTACTTGAAGTGGGCGTACTTGAAGAAAACAGATTCTCTGGCTCGTTAGCTGCGGCAACCATGACGCCACTCGAATTGTAATATTTTTGACTTTTGATAACTTGTAGGTTTTTGAGGATTTGAGCATCGTTTGCAAAACTTTCTGACCTGCAAAACGAAAGATTTCAAATTTCACGTGATACTGGCGAACTATTTCATATTAAAAATCATCATTGGAATAATTCTATACAATATCCTGCAAAAACAACGGAAATTTTTAGAATGATGATAAGAGTGGATCAAACACGAGTCAAAAATTAAATTTCAAAGGTAGTATAAGAATCAAAATTTGTTTGCGCTTCTCCTCTGAGACCACACAATGGAGTTTCTTAAAACTTGGACAAATTATACTTCTATATGCAGAGACGCGCATCTGCAATATTTAGAGCCGGGCATTTCGAGACAGAATACAAGTAGAATACTTAGACTTAAGAAGAGGCAAAAAGTCGGGTAATGCTTACGCGATTGCAAAAGTTTTTTCTTCTGAATCAGCCAGTTTCAGAAAAATTAAAGAAAAAACAGAAATTTCTTATACATTTATTTTTGGGTAGTCATCATAATTCCTTATCAGTATTTGTGATATGTACTCTACATGTCCAACGCGAGTAAATTTACGATAGGCCCACTCCAAATACATCTACTTGAAATATGTCATGCGCGGTTTAGATAAGCTATGAAATCAAATGAACTGGTATAATAGGTGTATCAAAATCAATGTATACGTACCTCTTGAGCAGTTGGTAACAATCTGATGTTTCGTGAGAAGATGTTCTCCCACTATTATTTGCTCCAGAATAATAACTGTGATAAGGTCGAGTGCTACCCTTCGGTAAGGAGTTGGCGACGTTTTCCGAGGACGAATCGCTTCTAATACGTCTGTTTCTGAACATAACAATAATATTATTGTCTCATTAATATGCGAAGATGAATTCTCCAGCACAAAAACAAAATAATACAAAATCTATAAAATAATAATTGACGGTGCCGCTGCAATAAGGGCACATAGGCTTATGGGCCCTTTTTGCGGCCATAATTTAATTCCATAATTTGATCCTTCAAGAACAATCAGGTGAAATTACAAAGCAATCAAGCTCGTACTCGCGAATACAACGAAAAAGGATATCGGGTTTAAAAAATATAAGGTAAAGCTTGAGTTCCAGCGTTAGTAAAATATTTTCAAAAGTAATTAAAAACAGATGCTACCAACAACTAGATAATAATCAAGGAAAAGAGCAAGCGGGTTTTCGTAAGGGATGTTCGACAATCGGTCATCTTTTCATAATGAACCAACTGATCGAAAAAGCTAACGAGTACAAAATAACCATAAATATTTTATTAATAGATTTTTATAAGGCTTTCGATACAGTAAATCATAAATTTTTATGGAAAACTTTAGGAAGACAGGGATTACCCCAAAAATACATAAGAATAATAAAAGGAACTTACACGGATTCGAAAGCAAGAGTTTAAACAGATGAAGTGGGTCATGAGGTAATTGAGCGAAAAAAAAAAACAAGAGAGGCGTTGTTACTAACCTGGTACTACTGGAGTGGTTTTTAGCAACAGAAGAATCACTTTCACTATTTTCCAGAAGAGAAAGGCATACATCATTCCCTAAACAATGTGATATCGATACGCCATCTGTCATCAGTAAACCGGCACTGCTTTCATCTGGAACAGTTTTCCGTGAACATAAATTTCCACAATTATTGAGACTGCTTAATTACATGAACTAGAATAATCCACCCCATAATCCCGAAGTTATTCATTCTAAGCAAGCTTACACTGTTGTTGACTAATGCTAGTATTTTGACTACGAATTGGTCGGCTGGAGACTTTCACAATGGTTCTCATTTTTGAACAACACTTGTTGAGTGTTGCTATGTCTCTGGCCGTTATGGCGCTGGCTCTCCTGTGACTGAGAACTGAAACAGGGAAAGTAATTCATCTTTCTAATCTGTATAACTAATAAAAGTAATGAATAATCGGTGTAGGCTAAAAATGCAGAGCGCAAAATGAAAACTCCAGAACAGGATGCTACGCAAAGCAGTACATAAATGTAAACACTATGCTTCTACCAATTAACCCCATATTCTGTTAACTAAAAATTGTCAAGAGGACATCCCCAAGGAAATTTCACGTAGATCATTTTTGTACTGAAATATTTTCCTTGTAGGATTACAAGAAATCTTTTAGCGTTTTACTCTTTGTTCATTAAGGTAGCCGTTTTACAGGCGTCATTTTGAGGACCTTGATTTTCATTGCTTTAATTAAAAATTACAAGACTACATTTTCATAGTAAAATTGATGAGGATTATTTTTGTAGCGAGATATTTTCATGGTGGATTGCGCGGTTTACAGAAGAAAATTGGAAAAATTAATTTTCAAAAATTCATATGGAGGATTGCGCTTAGTTCGCCTTTTTTATTATCTAATTTGAGTGGACTATAAGCTATACAACAAGAATTGTCAACTAGTAATATTACAGCTGCGATTGAATGGATAATAATAACAATAACAGGATAGGTGCCATTATCCGAGAACCGCAATTGAGAGGCACGGGACTCCCAGAAAAGAAGGAGGACGAGTAGTACCGGATACCAAATACAAAACATAAGAAGATACAATTATGAAATAGACTGAAATAAACTCAATATAAGAAGCATCTTTGAGCATGAAATACTTACAAGGCATAGGAGTACATAGATCATCATTACTCAATAATTGTATTTCTTTTTTTTCTTTCTCGGTAGGATTGTATTCCAGTATTTGCTCAACTAATGGTACTTTTGGATTTGTAACAGCCACATCGTCAATAGCATTTGAGTAAAACATCGCTTCTTTCAAATTATTTCTATGACCAACATTGTCCTCCTCATCGCCATCATTTTGACCATCTACGGAAATCAAGTGTAATAAAATCAAGAAAAATAATGGAAAGCAAACGTAAAACCTGATATGAAAAATAATATCATGGAATTGAAAAAATTAACACACCTCGAAGAATTGTATGTAGGCAGTTGCAAGTGAGTCTTTAAATTGGGTCATTCTCATCACAAGGTTAACAATTAATGATCATAATTAAGGCGCCTTATCATAATTATACGAAAGATTGGAACATTTTTTTTTTATTAAAAACTTCTAACCAGTAATGCAAGGAACTTCGTCATTCTTCATCGAGTTTGAGATGGTGACGCCTTCATCCAACGTCAACAAGCCATGCATCATTGAAATTTCTGCCTGTGCCGAAAATTTTCGTTTTTCAGCCTCTTGCCCCATTTTTCGTAGCAGAGCGGTTGCATGAACTACATTCCTAGACAAAATTTCAAACTCGATCATTTTAATGAGGGTCATCATCAAAGCCGAAAAAGAATTACAACACAAAAATTGTTCATATTGGAACAAATAATTTCTCTACAAACCGAAGTTTATTCCAAAGTAGTTGACTTGAACTGCTAACGTCCGAGGGCCATTCAGACTCCAAAAGCGCCCGATTGTAGAAACCGTAGGTAATGGCATTAGGTTGAATACCGCTCCGTTTCATGAGAAACAAAAGCTTAACGGCAAGCATAGGTTGATTGTAGATACCACATAACTGCATCATAACTCGATAACAAACCTAATGAACAGAGGAATATATTAATTTGAGAACTATATTTTCCTCTTTGTTTTTTTGTATTCACTCAGGGATTTACCTCATCGGTGAGTTGTAGTCCAGTCTTCTGAACGCGCACCAAAAGATCATAGGCCAAACGTAAAGTATTAGCAACCTTTTGCTGATTGTACAATACATAACTTGGTAGGTGGATAAACCACAAACTACGATACAGAACACAGGAAAATAATAAAATAACACGAAGTATACCAAATTGGAAAAACTTGATAAGAGACTTTACCTGTGACATGTAGTCAGTAAACACTTCGCCCATAATTCGGACGATTTATAATGCTTACGGGCTAATTTTTGAGCGCTTTTGACTTCGTATTTTGTACGTCGAGCTAAAGGGCTACCCGGAACCGCAGATAAACCTCCGTTAATGTCTAAGAAATTATTTTTGACTCCTTTTTGATAGAAAAACATTGGATTCAAGTTGAAACTGCCCTGTAATAAGAGATGTGCGACGGAATTTTACAGTTACGCAGGAAAATGGCCTATGGCAATCGTATCAATCTAAATTTGATATGAACTTACTTTGTAAGACGAGTTGTGATTCATCGAGCTTTGTTCTGGAGGTGAAACAAAAACCGTGCGTTCACTCTGCTGAGATTCGTCAAGTTCCAACAAATGCACCTCAGTTTCTTCTTGCTCAATCTACACCAAAAACGATCCACTACATCGTTCGAGTATTTTCAATATCTCGATCTTATATTGTTGAACGGGGTATAAGAAAACTATTCTTCCAAATTATAGCATTGTATCGATAATGATGGTATAAAACTGTAACTCAATTCTCTTCTAAATTTAACAGTTGTTAATTATACAAAAAAAAATGTACAACATACTATTATGATGAGCGTCTTAGACCGAAAATCAAAGGCAAGTAGTTGCTATTGTCGTGAAGAGCAACGGATAACCTTGGATTACCTAGTTTGTTAGTGTAATTGTAGCATGTGGTTTTATTAATTTTTTGGGTTACCTGTTCACACGCGTGAGGATATGCAATGTTTATTGGTTTTGAGTTTGTCATGAATGAATGTTGTGTGTCAGTGTAGCATTGGCGCAGCAATCCATCATTTAACATATATTTTCTTGCCGCCAATTAGCCTCACTCCGCAACTTCTTACTCATTTCTCATAATCACATAGCAGCACTATCAGATGACTCTTCATCTGTCCTCAAAATCTTTCAATTCAGACGATTAATACGATTTGCTGAGTTACGGCCAGACACACCGGACGGAGACATACTCAAGAGAGTACAACGAAGAGTAAAATTGCTATAACCACAGAAATAATGAAAAGAACAGCGGAGCGCCTTTGACTAAGAAACCATTGTCAACGGACAAGTATATCCCAGGAAATCATGACTGAACTAGCGAATCATCACAATATGAATCATACTCATTAACTAGAAGTCCTAGCGGTTAGTGAAATGATACTGCAAAATTGAGTAATACAATGAGGCTTATTATGATAGTAGTTATGACCCCGGAGAACATTTTCAGAAGGCGTGCCACTCCAAATTTCCCTTAGGGGGCAAAATGGCGCTCAAAAGTCAGTATTTTGTTAATATCTCAAGAACGGTTGGGAATAGGAGAAAAATACCTCAGTACAAAAATATTCATCGTACAATCTTACATAAAAAGTATTCTCTTCATTTTTTCGCTAAGTCTCACCGTTAAACCATAATCGGCGCAACCAAGTGGAAGCATATGAGAAACACCGAAGTCGGGAGTACATATACCTGCAATCATGGTTACACGTTGCGCCACGCGGTGTACGGTCACGCCGTGGCTCGGTCAACTAGCAACGCTATGCCATCGCTTATGGACGGTTTGCCTGTGTTAGGCTACACAGATGTGTACTACACATTTTTGACATAATTACAAAGATCTTCTTTCCATGTTAATGTTACCTTGACTATTAACAATTAGGATTAAAGGCTGCCAGTATTATCAGAACTCCAAGTATAAGGTGGAAAAAATGTAAAAAATAATGACATTTTCAAAAAATCCTACGTCTGCAAGCTACCAAAATGCTATTTTCAAAATTATTAGAATGATGTTTTCAATTCACTTTGAACATTGAACACTATGTTGTTTTCCATTTTTTCTTCATAGTCTTATTCTTTTTTTGTTATCTTCTTCAGTACTTATTTCTGAGAAACTGAAGTACTTTGGAACTGAAATTATCGAGTAAGAAGAAGAAATAAATCAAAGTGCAAAAATACTTTTCGTCTATAAGAAAGCGATCATTCAATCTTCCACAAAATAGATTACCTACAAATCTATTAGAAGTTTATTGAATTCTTCCTCATACATACTTAAATTTTATTTCAAATTTATTTCTTCATTTTGCCTCAAAGTAGGCCTACATCTTAAGAATAAGTACAAGGAAGAACCCATCAAAAATGGAAGACCACGATACGTTCAGTGTTCTTAAAGGAACATAATTATATTGAATATCATCTAATAATTTTAAAAAGAGAGAAAATAATCTCAAAGTTGTTCTGCAGTGTCATGAGCAACTTCTATCTATGTCATTTGGGTACAACTAAAAAAAAAAGATAGAAGAAGGTGGATATTATGGGCCACAGAAACAAAGAATGACTCAAAACTGGTAGGCCCAGGAAATAATTATCGTATCTGTGGAAGTACGAGCACTACAAATAATCATGTCAATACCTACACAAATAATATGATATATCAATCGTGCAAATCAAATGAAAAAGTCGGTAAAAAATCTCATTAAGCATACAAAGAATACAAATCCCAGTTATTAGCTGGCAACATTTGTACATCCAAATTCATAAGTTTAAATGAACCTGTAATGTAACTCGATTTCTTTCTGTTTTCTTCTGCATTGATTCAGAAATTTTGAAAGTCTACATGTTGTAACTAAGTACACTCAAGTTACAAAATTATTGATACCTACTTTTGGGCAGAAAAAATGAAACCAACACCTTTTAAACAGCAGAGAAAAGTTTTGCCAACAGCGAACGTTGTGCCGTATGGTCAGCGAATGTGAATAATGGAAAACGAACAGGGCTCATTTGTCGCACAGTGAGCCCGTTTTTTTGAGGGATGCATCCCTTCGTCTTTGTTTTTTTCGAAGGTATGCAGACATCATTAGTCATGTACAGCTGCACTGGCGACAGTAGTCCCTGCCACCATAAGTAGACCCGTGAAAAGCAAACTTGAGAAAACAAAAATGATTGTACGGTACCGCCACGCTTGTATACTGTGCACCGCGTGGCACAACGCGTAACCATGATTGTAGGTATGTACTCCCGACTTCGGTGTTTCTCACATGCTTCTACTTGGTTGCGCCGATTATGGTTTAACGGTGAGACTTGGCAAAACAATGAAGAGAATGTTTTTTATGTAAGATTTTACGATGAATATTTTCATACTGAGGTATTTGTCTCCTATTCCCAACCGTTCTTGAGATATTAGCAAAATACTGACTTTTGAGCGTCATCCCCCCCCCCTTCGACCCACTAAGGGAAATTTTGGGTGGCACGCCTTCTGAAAATGTTCTTAGCGGTCATAACTTTTACCTTACCAAGTATCATTCTATAACTCAATTTTGCAGTATTTCGTCTTTTTTTTATCAATAACCGCTAGTACTATAATTCAATCAACCCCTCAAAAAAATAAAGATACAAAAATTGCAAATCAATGACTATTGCTCAAAAACGTTTCTGGATTTGTAATGTTCATTAAATTGCCGACTTTTGTAGTTTTTTTTTTTTTTTTCGTGTTCACATTATTGAAATAGAGTTGACACAAAAGATAGCAATTAGAGCGTCTGCCACTCCAACAAAGAAGAATCAGCTGAACTACTGCACATAGAAAATTCTTATTTCAAACGAATTGCCTTAGAAAAAATTTTATTCAACACCAGGGATCGATTAATACCGCCTCACTGAACAGGTTTTCACAGGATGGAGACTTCCTCAAAATTTTATTTAATCATCGTCCTAACACTCTTGATGATTAATCTGTGAGTAGAATTTGTCAGTTGTAGTTTTCTCGCGCCTTAATGATGACTGTATAGTCCAAAGGATTCTCAACAGGGTACGTATTCCGTTTCGAGGAATTTTGAATTTCTGTGTGTGTACGGATTAGTTGTACAAAACACTATATTGATTAATACTCTATTGCGTCAATTCGTAATTGAACTATTTCTCAGGTCACCAATACGCGCATTATTCGTCGAAAAGACGCATTGCACTTTTAAGGAAAAGCAACATTTGATATCACTGATTTTACGTATTTTAAAATAATAAGTGCGGAGAAGAAAGAACGAGCTTTTCATGGACATGCGTTCTCCTGAAATAAGTCAATTATAGAACTTATTTCTTTTCTACTGAGCACTCTCCTTGTTACTTGAGTTCTAGCTGACATTAATTTAAAATGATTCCGAATAAATTGAAATCTGGTTAACGATAGAAATATAAAACTAGTCAGGATTAAATATGAGTAGAGATAGGAATTTTCGGCAAAAAAAAACGAGATTTCGGCATTTAAAATCGAAGATTTCGGCATTATTCGGCAAAAACAAATTTTAATTCATAATAAGGGCTACAAATTTTGAAAATTGAAAAAAATCACAAAAATCGCTTATTGAATAATACTATTAAATGTTTTTCAACGTTATCCTGCGTAAGGCGTTGTCTTCAATCATTTAAAAGGTATTTGTAGTCGGAAAATGAACGCTCTACATCTGTAGAGACAATGGGAGCATAGGCGTACGCAGCAATTGCATCGGAGCCATTGATTCCTTTTTCGTCATGGTAGAACCGTGAACAAATGAACAATTTAGAGATCGCAATTTTTGGAGGCCAGGATTCTTCGAGAAAACTTTCTCGACTTTGTTTTGTAGAATACTCCCACGAGAACCAGGGATTTTACCAAGTTTTGAGGAAACATCTTCTACAATAGCCAGTTGATCGTATAAAGAAAGACCCCTAGTTTCAAGTTTTTCAATCTGAATCGGTTTATTTCCACATAGCAGACACGTTACTATTTTGCCATCAGTGAACAAAATCTCCGACGCACTAAGACTATTTTTAATTTTAGGCATACCGAGTAGAATAAATATCAGTCGAAGAAGTTGAAAAGGGAACCGATTAACGAAGAATTACAACGACTGAACGTGCTCGACAACTAAGAACAACTGTTCACGCATATGCCTACTTTGTAGGTTACTATCAGATGAACGATTTCCAGTATTTACTAGCCTATCATTTTCATGACTAATCTTGCACTCCAGTTTATGTACTTCGCATTGATTATTAGAGGTCTTTCTATGATTCAAGAATCTCAAAAGTATGAATTGTATTCCATTTTTTTAATGAAAATAGCTGTTTCGGCATTATTCGGCATTTATCCCACTTTCGGCAATTTTCGGCAAAATAAAAACTTTTTCCCAGCCTCCTACTGCCCTAATTCGTGCTTATCTCTTAATTTCTATCATCTGCCCTCAAACAAATTCATTCGGCAAATGCCAGCATACGTAATTTTAAATATCAAGCGGAAAATCAAGAACTTACTTTTTCTATGCATTCATCAAAGAATGCCAATCCAGCATCCAAATCAGATACAAAAGATCTTTCTTCAATGAATCGAATAAACATCTGAGTTCGCGTGACCAATGAATAGAATTTCTGGTACGATCGATCCCTCGACTTAAGAAAGCCTATTAAAATAGTACAAAAAAATGAGAAATGTAGGATTACTCCAAGATACATTTTTGTTTCAGAATAACATCATTTACTTTGAAGATCAAATAAGGAGTTAGTATCAGTAGCACCAACAGTGGGGGCTTTTATTATGGGTAACAAGTAATTTCTGTATCCTTTAAGCAAATGAACCATGAATTTCAAGAACGCTTCTTGGATTTCTAAATCGAGACTCAACTGAAAATTTCAATAACATATAATCTATAAAAATTATTTTCTAAAAAATTCCTAGACAAGAAACAGAAGATAAATTTCACCGTTAACGGAACGTTTCTTAAAAGTTTGAGTAATTCTTCATTTGCCCAAACCATACCTACCTCTTTTCTTTTCAACAAAAAATCTTTATCGATATTAACATCTTCGTCATTATCGTACTGTTGTAAAGTCTGAAGAAACGATGCCAACTTTTGATATATCAAATCTAGACTATTTTTTAAGGCTCGCGCGGCTTTTTTTGGAAGTAATTTGGTCAATAAATATTTTTTTTCTTCGCATCTATTTAGGAAAAAAAATGAAGAAGAATTACTTCACTTGATTCACACGATTGTACAAGTTCAACGAGGTATGTGAGTCCATTCAACAGATTTGCACAAGTAAATACGTACAAAAAAGATCAGGTAATTAATTTGATACTTACAAAGCTATATTATTTGTATCTAAATTAACGCAGTTGACATCTGCTGGGGGATCGTAGAGATCAAAAAATCTTGAATCAACACCAATTAAAAATGGTACTGGCGCATGTAGTACTTCAGCTAAACTTAAAGGACATAATGGTATGTACGGACACTGCCATTTGAAAGGAAATATAATCTAAAAAAAAATGACACATTACAGCATGTTTAAACAGCCTAAACCCGGAAAAAATGGGATAGTTCAAATGATCACCATTGAAACAGCTTCAGCTACAGCAGTTAAAACATCCGGCCTCAATGAATGAATCAACATTTTTTGTTCCGTTAATACACACAATAGTAACAATAAAGAATTATCTGGACCTAGATTCATGAGCATTTGATGAAAACCAGCTCCACTGAAAAGAAAATTACAATTAAAGACAGAGAATTTGCATTTTTCTCTCTCTATAAGAGCGACTCCTTATTCGGATTTGACAGAGCGATCGCGCGTCAGCGTATAATGTGAGTAGTAGTTGTAATTGTAATTGGCAGGTTAGTAGTTTTGTGCTGCGCCAAAAAGGTGGAGTTGCGATTGGGCTACATATATTAGACGCAGAAAATCTAGTCAAGGAAATCGCGAATAACCGGAGTCATAAGTTTAAAAAAGCTTGAAGACTGTTATTCTTTGTAGCTGAAGGTAACTAAAAGACATGTTAATGATTTTTGGATTGATCGTATCGCAAAAATGAACTTTGAACATTTCGTTTGAAAGTATTGTGATTCAATATCACCATCACCTTCTTTCGATGTTAAGTCCGAATATATGATTTGAATAAGTAAGGAGGAGCGACGTGATTTCTACGCCGAAAAAGCTAATAGGATGGTATGCATTTAACAAAACTCTAATGATTTTTTTTGGTATCATTAATCTCAACTGAGAATGTGCTGAAAGTACCTTCGCGGAAGTGGGAGATCTTCGGGTTGTGTTAAAATGAGTCTATCAGATGCGGATAACTGCACCAAAATTCGTGGACGTTGAACAGACGGAAATGGTACATTTTCCATGAAATGAAGGATGTACCTTGAGAAGAAAAAAAATTCAATTGTTTGATAAAAACATTGGTTAAATGACACGAGCTAAAAACGGAACTCACTTTTCTATAGGTATACCGTGTGATCCTTCACGAGATATATTATATAGAAATAATAAAAACTTTTCAAAAGCATCAAAAAACGGCCAGTGAGAAAGCAAACAAATACTCTTCGCTACATGATATGAAACGAACAACGACTCGGATGAATTACCGTCCATAGCAGTTTCACTATAATGGTAACTATCACTTCGTAAACACAGCCTTAGTTTCTGTTTTCTTGACAGCAATTGGTAAGGATAATCTTCGTAGAATGATACAGCCGAACCATAAATCTAATAAGAATACATAAATTCACACGATTTTAATGGTGAAAAAGCAACACAGGACTATAATCAAATTGCAGAAGGCTTTTAGAATCCTAATACATATCTTCATAAAAAATCGTCTTTTCAAAATAATTCAAATAGATATTTCATAAAAATGAATTTTGAATTCGTATCGAATATAGAAATAGAAATTAGTCTGTGGGGGGGGGGGGGGGGAATTCAGGGTTTTTCCAAGAATAAAACAGAACGAATGGTCTACACAGCATTTGTATTCTTAGACGTATTTAGACACTTGAAGTACGGTGTTCATCTCGGTAATATAATAACAGTTTCGTTTCGCATACATTCTTGTATGACATTTATTGGCTAGTTATAGAATAACGTGAATATCATATTAGTGTAAACCGGAAAAATCAAGAAATCAAAGTCGTTATCGTCAATCCTGACAGTCATTAACATTCGTTAGAGGCAAGGATGGAGGTGGGCCACCTTTGACAACCATTTAATGACCACTAGTCAGTTTCAAGGAGGGTTAGGAAATTCTTTTCCTCAAGGAGGATTTGTACTCTAGACGCATTGCGCATGAGCTCATCGAAATAATTTGCCATCAAAATCGTGATGATGTTACTGTGCTAAACAGGTACATTCCTAAAGAAGGGTTGATTGGATTGATTTATGATAGACTCGCTAGTTCAGTCCTAAATCCTTAGGACGTTTTGGTTAGCTGTTTTCATATCGCGTCTGATCAAGGACTGCAGGTATACGCATCTTAGATGTAAACAATGAAAATTGGCCAAAAGTTGGAGGTTGCATACTTTTCTTACTTATGAATCTCCCATTTTTTCTATAAATATATTCATTTTTACATTTCCTGAATAACCTAGCCGATAATAATAAGAAAATTGTTTAGGAAAAACGAAAACTGACAGCCTCAAGTTCTAAAATGTTAGTATGTGAGAATTGCAACCTCTAACTTTTCATTGTTTACATCTAAGATGCGTATACCTGCAGTCCTTAGTCTGATGATGGTTGTTGAACCGTGCGAGTTAGTTGTGTAATTTCTATTTCTGTGGTATTTGCAACTCAAAATTTACAACTCTCTCTTGATAAAAATAACCGTAAATTTAGAAAATCGGTTTAACGAGAATTATTTTGAAACTTGATGGTTGGTAGTTATCTCAGGTATAGTTGAAGTCATTTTACGTAGTAGATAAGTGGAAAATATAAGAAAGTAGATTTTTGTCGTACATAATACTTCTTTGAATTGTCGTCCTATTATTTTGATATTTTCTACCATATTTGCCAAATGCAACCCAAGGTTTTTGTTGACAGAAACAATTCACGAATCAGACTCACTTTTTGAACAGCATCACTCATGGTGAGAACAAACGTTGAGAAGACGGGTAATGGTTGCTGAGCTTCAATTGGCCACGCTTCAAGAGTGGCACCCATAGGTAGACAAAATAACGGTACAGAGGACGGTAAAGGAAAACTTTTCTTGTCGTTCATCGGATATTTCGATAAAACCACTAGAACAATCCGAGTAGATAGATTATCAAACAGTGTACGACAGAATTGTTTGTTGAACTACATACTTATAGAAATAGAAAATGCAGAATAACATTCCTCTAACATATATTAACTTTTATTCAACTCCTCGCAATTAGAAACGTTTTAAGGCAAAATTATGGGAAGAGAGTGATTGGAGAAGGAGTCCAGGGGGAAACACACTCATCCCCTATAATTAAGGCTCACTAAATTTTCAAGTATCTGGTATTTTCAATTTCAGGGAGGGAATATTGATATGTATATGATGAGCCACTCCTCGTATTTCTTCTTCATTTTCAACTTAATGAACCCGAAGAATACATGTTACGCCGAATTCGTCGAATTACCGATTTTCTAAACTCGGCAGGAATTTTGCCAAGTCCACCAAATTAGCAACGCAATCACCATGTTTGCCATTTTCATAAAATAAGCAGAAATTAAATCGGCAGCCGAAGCCAGCAAACCGATATATCTCATCTAAACTTGAACCTTCGTTGTACAATATTTCTTTTTTCTTTCTATCCCTCTTGTTCATGAGATAAAGGAGCGAAAGAAAGTGTCAAGTTGTGTCGATGACCCTTATTACTCATCATCTCCTTTGAGTGCAAGCTTCGGAGAAGTTCCACATAGCAGCGCATAATCTGGTTCATGTCAACTAATGTTGAAAATACAACATTTGAATGTTGAAAATTTCAAGGACACTGTTGATAAATTTTTGGTAAACTGCATGAAATGAGGATCAGATGTAAGATCAGAAGGGCGGTTTCGAATTTTTGAATTTTGGCTAAAATGTTCAAAATTACCCGAAATTTTTCTCTTTCCCGTGGTCAGTTGACATGAAACTCTTTCTCTTTTTCCCACTGGTCATCGTAAAATCATTTTTTTTAGAGGGAACTTCGCGTCTGACGAAATAACAAGACATTATGATCGAAAGAACTGATGCAAAATACCAGTAAAACTTAAACTTATGAATAACAAAACAAACGAACGAGAAGTTTTTTACGATAAGATTATTGCAGATTTTATATTGTCGTCACTGATTTTGAATCTGGTGAGTTCATATAAATTTACTTGAAAATATTCTCATCATCAGCCTCTCAGTCAATTGAAATTAAATAAGAATATTGAAAATGGCAAAAAATCTGCCGATTTCCTGAATTCTGCAGGCAGTTGCCGATTTGATAAATTTGGCAAAATTTGTTGCTGATTTTATAAAATTGGTAATTTGACAAAGGCGCATGACAACGTGAATTGCAATAAATATTTCAATTAATGGCTCACATCGAAGTTGAGAAATTTATTGACTGACTTTTTGTTTTCTTCTTCATTTCTAGGGTGTGAACATTTTGGGTTTCGAGTATTTATTCACCGATCATTCACAATAGTATAAATTCCAATCCGCAATTAATGCGTTAGAATGTCTCCAAGCTTTTCGTTTGTTCACCTGAGTACGTGTTTCGAGTAAGACCCCTTCCCAGTAAGACAGATTGGCGTAAGATGACAATTATTTTATATCTTCAAAACTTGAATAATGTGACCATGATTTCACTCAATTATTCTGCTAGTTCAGCTAGGATGACGAATACTATATTTATACCTGGTTTGTATGTAATGGAAGGTGCACGACTCATCGATTTTTTATAGCACAGAAAAACATCGGAACCCACCTAGAAAATAAATGGAGAGTTTAAACTAATTACACTTTCATTACGAGATGAACAGTAAAACAAGTGAAATAGATTACCATCCCTCGGTTGAGATTTTTATTGATGATACAGAAAGCATGAGGTGGTGTTTCGCTCTTGCTCGTGATAATAACGCATATATCCGTGACAACGAGTGCATTACAGGGCATAGTAGGTTGAGCTCTTCTATAGGTGACAAAAGTTTTCGCAGAGGAATTATTTACGTTAGCAAAACGACCATAGGGAGTTTTTGATAAAATTTCCGAATCGGGTAGAATTAGTTCTTTGCCGTCATACATGATCCTATGAACAGGTCAACAAAAAATTACATTAGCATCATGCAGAGAAACTTTTAATGAATAAATTAGACCATATATCTTCCTGATTTGTACCCACGAGGTATTAGGTGCAGAATTTTTCACTAATAATGGCTGGCCAATCGATTTATAGAACGAATATATCACAATTTGCGAATTCAGACAGTCCATCTCTCCATGGGAATGAGAGACTCCTAAAAGAGGGATGACGTAGGGGTAGAAACAAAGATAAAACGAAATCTGTAATCGTTTTGGATACGTTCTTCATGACAGTTTTCAAAATAATATGAAGATCATGAACGTATAGTTGATTAATTCAAATGTTTGGGATAGATGAAAGACAGTGATACTCGAGAGGGGCGATCAACTGTAGAGACCTCCGACATTAGTTCTTTTCATAGTACATAGTCAACAACAGATTCTAGAATCATAGAATAAAAACTGGAGAAAGATGTGATTCTCATCTTTCCAATACTAAGACGTAAGAGGTATCCTCAAGAATGTAATTAAACGCGTCAAGAGGTCATCAATTCTAAGGAAGCGGTGCGACTTGATGCCAGTTCACATTATAGTTGCCCCGCTTACACTTCAAATATAATTTAATCACAGATCGCAAAACAACAAGAATGGCATGCTAAGCGGTTTCTGGATGATAAGCCATGATCAGAGCTGAAAATGATATTCAAAGAGTGAATGAATCGTAACAACTTGGTGAATTGTATCAATTCTGTTGCACCACTTCCCTAAAATTTACCATAACCACACGCGTTTGTTTACATGCATTCTTGAGAATAATTCTAGCGCCTTACAATACATGATCTAGGAGCTGTTCGTAGAGCATCTTCAAAGATAATTTTTTCAGCTTGTTTACTCATTGATGTAAGGGATCATATAAAATTGATAAATATCACCAACCCAATATCCACAAGAGGAGGTTTATCTTTTCCTCGTCTATAGCATAAGTAAACCTCGGCGCTTCGTAGACTACCATGGTTCAAATCTGCAGGTAAACCTGTAAACAGAAAAGTTTTTAATCATTCACAATGACTGTGCCGGTAGGTTTCGTGTGCGCCTATTGATTGAAAGTAGAAAGTTCAGTTTTCCATTTTTGAATCTCGTCTACACTGCGCACTGTCTAATATACTTAATCCATAAGATTTACCATAACCATAACAGACGATTTCGCTGAGTCTCAAGAATCACGCCCAGATCGAATTTTCGTAATTGTAGCAAATCACATTATTTTTCACCAGAGACAGTCTTCTTAAATTTCAGTGCAACGTGAGCAGAAGGAGCTCTATTTCTCGTAAGATGAGTTGTGAATGATTGACGTTACTTAGATCATGAATGGGTCGTTTCAGGACGAGCGCGCTCAAGAATGAACTGAAATACTATCAATTAACTGACCTGTTGGAGTGGTCTCTATCATTGTAAAATCATGAGGTACACATTCTCCCAACGTCGGAAAAATAACAGCAAGATCCGTGATGGGATCCAAATCATTTGAATGTCGTAGATGAGAACCCACAGGATCCTCTTCAACTCTGTCAGCCTCCGATTCCGGCAAACCAGCAACAACAAAATAGTCCGCAATTTGTCTTTCGTCCATTGATTATCATCTCCGAGAAAACTGGGAAACAAGAAAAGAAAGCTGTAACACAATTAAGGCAGCTGTAACGAAACTTATTGGGTCTTCTTTCCGTATAATTCAGCACTAAAATTCTTACTATATTGACCATTAGATACCTTCTGGGACGAAATGAAATTGCTTCTGATCGTAAAACTTCTGCTGAAGTTCGTCACTTCAATGCTTGGAGAACATTGAATTTTCGTATTGATAATACTGTGAAAGCAAGCTCAAAGAGTTTCTATAACCGTCATGAATGAATGATTATCACGAATGCAGTTACTCCTAGATAGATACCATCATCAATAGAATAAGAAGATACCCTTCTCGTGAAAAACAATTAATGTCGGAAAAGAAATAGGCTAGTACTTTTTTACTATCGTTGCCTTTGACTATACATTTCATATGTACTATGTAATATGTACTTAACTGCGCTAGTAGGTGTAGTAGGTGTTGCTCGTTGAGAAGTGGTTAAAGGGGTGTTGACACGATGCTACTTTTGTTATCCTGTATAGTGTTATCATTCAAATGATAAGAAGTACGAGGGTTCTGGCAAAAGGGCGTCCTGCTCGTGGGACTTACGTTCAGTGGGAGCCCTTTTGCCAGACTGAGACGTCGTCAATTGAGCGACTGAGCGTGGCTGTCCACAGATATGATTGTAATTTATTAAATAACCTAGACATCGGACTCATCAAAAACTAGAAGAACGCGAGAACGGTGCATTTAACACACGTTCTTATGGCAGCTATATTTTAAATTATATAAAATTGCCAAATACTTTTTGCTATCGGTTGAGGACGATAAAAAAAAAATTTTGTGAAAATTTCAGCCTAAAAGAATGAATTTTAATCTATTTATTCAGGTTCAAAGTTGTACAGCGTTGTATGGGGAATTTGTTGTTTTGCCTGCCTTTTGCATTTAGTGATAAGCACGGTATATATTATAGAGGTATTGACACTATGCAAAAATATTGTGTCTCACAAAATCTGGTAGTGAACAAGGAATTCCGCTAGGTTTGCAACAATCTTGGTCTCTGGTTAGCCATGGCCGCCTTGCTGCCGTACAAATAAATAAGGACAAACGTGCAAGATGACAATTTAGAGAAAGGTTTTCAACGTACATTTGATTGTGGACCCTTTTCTCAAAATTGTCATCTTGCACGTTCGTCCTTATTTATTTGTACGGCAGCTTGAAGGAAGGCCGGAACATGCAGATCTGGCAACAGCTAAGTAGGCCGACCGGTTTACATGTAAATAAATGCAAAATTTTGAAAATTGGGTTTAATACATTTTCTGATAGAGAATTTAATGGCCTACAATCTTTGTTCTCTTCAATTTTTCACCAAATTCAACAGGTACTTACTGATTCTCAAAAAACCACTTTCTCCCCATAAGAGCACATGTACATTAGTCGGCCTACTTTCACAGCGTTGCCGTTATGTGCATGTTCCGGCCTTCCTTCGAGGCGGCCATGGGTTAGCGCATCCTTCCTCATCCCGCCAGTAGCACGGCTTTGCCGTAGTCCGTAGGTACCATAGTATTGCTGAATTTTTCAAAGATTATAGAACTATGGATTGCGACACAGCCGACTTCAACTAACAGGCCTCACTTGTAAACTTGACACCTGCGCATCAGCTGTTGTTTTTAGGTGAAACGTTACTACATACTCTTATGGAAAACCCACGGAAAACAACAAAAATATCGAAAAAATCGTTTATTTTGCCATTTTATAGAAAAGTGAAGAGGAGCTTTTTTGAAGATCAAACAATTTACAATTTTTTAAGCCTAAGCTCGATGAAATCGGTTCACTATTGAAGGAGTTATCATGAATTTAAAATTAAAAGTAAGATAGGGGACGCAGTGCGGTACTTCCACACCTTGCCGCACGCACACCAAAACGTCTTTCAGCGCTATTGCCAAGTAAATCACCAGTGACTCAGTGAGGCCTGTTATTGAAGTCAGCCGTGATTGCGACCAAAATAATTTGAAACGGTTAATGGTTATTGGTCTGGTCAGTTTCAAAATTTAAAACGGTCAAAGGTTATTGGTCACATAGAGTATTTTTCAAAACGGTCAAACGGTCATGACCATTATTGAAAAATGAATTGGTCATAACGGTTAAAATGGGAAAAAAACATTTTTTGGGGCAGAAAACGTGTTTTTGTAGTTAGAAAAACATGTTTTTTTGTTTTGTTCGAAAAACAACAACAACATGTTTTTGAATGTAAAAACATTGGAAAGATAAATGTCATGATAACTGTTATGACTGATTGACCAAAACATTCAGACAGTCAAACAGTTACGGTCAGTCCCACATTTTACTTAAAACGGTTATTGGTCAATAGCCCCATTCACAGTCGACGTCACGTTGTATCAATATTTGCTTGACGTGGATCTATCCAGTAGAAATATTGTTGAAAAATATCTAAGAATGAGATCGATATTTCCATCACAAATGTAACCAATTTTTTTTACACGTTATTCCTTATGGGATCAAACTTGGTTCTAGAATTTGTGAAATATAGCGAGAACGGATAATTTCTTAGGAAGAAGTATTGTATGATGGCAATTGGAGAACTTCTTAGTAATAAAAAATTAAGTTTTGGTTCATTACAATCAATTTCTTTTCGAAGTATTCAACAATTTCTGGAACACTATTTTTTTCTTATGGGAAAGTACCTGCAAAAAAAATTGTTTACATTTGTGATGGAAATATCGAACACTAGAAGATCGATAGTTCCCATTATTATCAAAGATATGATGTCAGCGTGGAAGGCCCTATTGGTCAGACATTCTCATTTTGTTTTGGTTAACGGTTATAACGGTTATAATAACAGTTATTCCGCAATTGTTATAATATAGAACATTGAGAAATGTACCTAGAAAAATGAATATTTTTGAATATTATAGAGTTTAATAAAATTTAATTTTTTGGCCAAGTACGAGCTCTCTAAGTTAATTCCTGATTTTTTACATTTTTTTAAAAAGCAGTGAGTTGCCATAAGACTCTGTATACTATCAAAACCAGACTGACTACGCGCTCTACAAGCTGGGATCTAGTGAGATGTCTGAGTGAGTGTTCTTGTTAGTCAATGCATAACTCAAGTCTTGTAGCGCGAGGAACCCTTCATTATTTGCAAACACCTTGTCACTTTTCTTTCTCAATTGTGCACCTCTTTGCCCTGGAATGTTCGCTATTTGCATACGCAAATGCTCAATAATGTTCACCTGCGCATGTAGTGAAAGACCACAAGTTTCTAAATTATTGAGGGCCTCTGTTTGAAACAGGAAATAGTTGTTGCAGATTTACAGAATGACAGTACAAATGATGAACAGGTAGTACAACCGTCGCGCAACGCTAGAATGACAGAATGAATGCAGACAAGGGTAAACCTAGGTCAGCTTTTTGGACGCCTTCAGCGCCAAACGTGTCATTTCTCGACGCTGACTCATGCAGCGAGAGAATCTCCACTATTTCATCTAATAAAGTTCAATTTTCTTTCCGTTCATTATTCTCTGTTTCCTCTTCCTTCCCATTTTCTGCAATTTTTAACCTTTTGACCCGTTTTTGGCATTTATTCGCATTTTTGGCTCTTATAGCCACTTTTGGCACTTTTTGGCAAAATAAAAATTTAACTACAGCCCCTCCCCCCCTGATTCGTACTCATTTCTTATCAGCACTTCTCTAGTTGCTTCTCAAACAAAGTTATAAATGCCGAGGATTCCTTGCTCTAGAGATCACATAGAAAAGAAAAATTACAATTTGACACTGTTTTTGGAAAGAATGAAGAGTAGGTGATGATTTGAAGAACCAACAATTATCAATATTTCAAGTTTTAACCCAAATCTTGTTCAGATTGATCACTACAGTGCGACATTGTGACATCGCTGCATTACAGCCTTGTATAAAGTAGGCCGTGTTACATTGCACCAATTAACAATCAACTTGAACCGCCCCCAAAAGCCAGAGCTTGTATGCGGGCACCACAACCACTGAGAAAAATCTATAAAATATTAAAAACTGATAATGTTAACGCACACGGGCGCGCATAGGCACTGCCCGCAGCTGCGCCCAAGCGCCTGTGGACAAATTTATTTTTGTGGGTGCCCGTGCCCGCGGCCGCAAAATTCCACCAAGAATTGCGGGCGCGGGTGGCTGCGGGCAAGTGACAGCCTTGCCCAAAATGTGACTGATAACTGATAAGAATCCACTGCGCACTGTTTGTAGTGGATATGGATTTACACATGCATTTACACATGCGCTTATGGGAGAAAACAAGAATTTCAGTTTGTACGCAAATAAAACGGTGTTTTTGGAAAAAATGAAGACTTGAAGAGCAAACAATTTTCTATTTTTTAAGACCCACTTAAGTAAAATTGGTGCAGTACGAGAAAAGTTATAATCGTTTTAAGATCAAAAATTGGATAGGGGATAAAGTGCGGTACAGTTTCACTGTGGTAACACAGCACCAATGAACGTGAACCGCCCCAAAACGTAACTGATAACTGATAAGAATCCACTGCGCGCTTTGTCATTTTCTACATTACGGCCTTGTATAGAGTAGGCTGTGGTCACATTCAAATACTTTGGTCACAATTAGTTCATAATTATTTAGGTCTTTAAATGCAGGCTCCCTCACTCAAGGAGGGGGGAGGAGGAGGCTCTAACCTGTGAACATTATTTGGGCGTCTGTTTGGAAGATATACCTAATAGTTGGTTCATATTTAGGGCTCCAAATGCACGCTCCCCCACTTGTGGAGGGGTACTTGACCGATTGATCGCTGAAGTATTCAGTTGAAAGACAACTTTCTTGGGACACATCAAGAAAATACTACTAGAATTGAGGACTGCGCTATACACTAAATACCACGGTACATTATAGAGGTATTGACACAAGGCAAAATTTCTGTCGCCCGAGTTGTGCTAATTCATACAGAATTCCGCTACGCTCGCGGCGATCGTTCAAAGACCTTCCACACCCCACCTGTGACAGAAGCTTACCGGAGGTACCCTAATGTTGCCAAAATTTCCGAGGGTTGTAGAAGATGAAGAAATTGAGATAGGAAGATTTTTTTTTCTTAAATATGAAGAGCATAGTAAATAGTCCATTTGTACCAAGTTTCAGATTTTTAGGTCAATAGGTGACTCTTGTACAAATTTTTGAAAATTGGTGAATTTACACTACGTAGTATTTGTGTAGTTCTCCTGTTTAGTTTTACCTTGCAACGATCCTAGCGTAGATTGTATCAACTGACACAACTCAGGCGACAATAACAAACACGGCTACTATACGTTTGTGTCAATACCTCTATAATGTACCGTGCTAAATACAATCATTGTATAGCCATTGACTATACACGTACCAGACAAATACTCGCATTGTTGAAAAAGTTGTCACTTTGAAGGATACTGACACCAGAGTGTGCTGCGTGTTAACCAGCAGAGTGAAAGAGACAGAACATCTTTCCCTCTCTCTTACACCAACGTATTAACACGCAGCACACTCTGGTGTCAGTATCCTTCAAAGTGACAACTTTCTTAACAATGCGAGTATTTGTCTGATACGTGTATAGTCAATGGTATAGCGCAATACCGAAAGACCATCTTTGTGTGACGTGATAATTTTCATTTTGTTTAGGAAAAAAAATGTATCTATCTATTATATAAACCTCTAAGCGCGCGAGTAACGCTAAAAAATTGCGTGCCAAAAAGGCAAAAATTCAGCGTGCCCAAAAATTCAAGTGTCGCTATCTAGCCTAATGAAAGGCGCTACGCGCTGTTAGGGCGTGGTTGGGGTGGGTCAAACTTTAGGCTACAACCTGCAAAGCGACCGGTTACGCTGACCAATCCAGTAGTTTCTGGAACTATCTCTCTTATTTTCTAGGCCTTGTAACCAAATCAATCAACTGCGGTTACTGCGGTTATGGTTAGGACTAAAATTTTGCCGTTTTGGTCATCACGGTTATGGTTATGAATAATATTTCTCTTATATGGTTATCGCGGTTACAGTCCTAATCAAACTTTTCCATTTGGTCATGGCGGTTATGGTTGCATGGTATTTTGACCAATAACCGATTGAATTTAAGCGGTTATAACCGTCATAACCCTTATAACCGTTTCAAAACCACCAGTCATGGACTCATGGTCAAAAATGGAACCCATGATCAATGCAGTTATCACGGTTACAGTCACACTTCAGTCACACAATGATTTTTTTCAATTTGGTTATCACGGTTATGGACAGTTACTATGTTTATTTCCTTAATAATTTGGTTATAGCGGTTATGGTCAAAATTGATTTTTGTATTTGGTCACGGCGGTCATAACTGGTTGCAAGCCCTATTATTTTCTTTTTTTTTTTTGACAGTTCTCAAATGTTCTCAAAATAATCCAGCAGTAGCGAAGATTGATACTTATAATAGAAGCACATGGCGCGGTCTTGCATCATTTTATGTTAGACTCATGCATGTAACAGTTGTTCTACCTACTTCAACTTTTTTACATCTCTTTTTCGAATATTGATAGATTAATTGAGCAGTGGGGAACTTTCAAAAAATTGTTAAGTCATAATAACAATCATCACTTTTGAGCAACGCGCTCTATTAAGACTCTAGCGGAACTAAGATTTCTATCTCTTTATTTTACTCGCATGATATATCTACTACTTCAGCACAGTGCAGTACTTGTACTCAGCTTGTATTCCTTGAAAGTGCTCCTCTATTGTAGTATTATTCAATCAATCTCAATGGTTCATGGTATCCGCTATTAAATCGTAATTCTGAAAGACTTGTACTATTGACTTCGTACTCCTTTCGTGTTTGAAAGATTATGTCGAATTATTCGCGTAGAACGAGGTTCGAAGTGTTCTCAAGTAGCTAATTAGAATGAACATTAATATGATTTGTGTACATGGTGTGATACTAGATTTTGTTTTGACGTCGGTACTGTTGAGGAATACATTCGTCGTATACTGGAAATGCGGAATCGTGAACCTTTTTGCTTCGTTCGTCGCACAGGTTCGGCTATCATGTGAAAATGTGTAAGCGGCGACGCTTTTATATGAAGTAGCTAAATTTTCAGCAGATCGTGCTGTAGACTATAGAACCTGCAAATGTAGCGCCTGAAAATTGTCCATATCGGATTACAAGCGCTATTTATCACAAGTGTATCTTCCCTCTCAGGAAGCCATGATTTTTGGAAATGAATTCAATTTTCTAATTATTACCGGAGTCATTCGGATAGTTTTCCAACACTTAAAGTCTTTCAGTAATCTCTCTTGTGCCAAAATCACATCGTGTTTGACGCTGGGACTACTGATATGCTTTGAAACAGTATTACTCTGTACCGTCAGCGATTGTACAAAGTCGTTCTATATTCATTGGAACACATCGAATCCCATATTTAGGATAGACAATACTGATCATATTATTTCTGTGAACCAAGGTAATACTCAGTTCGATTATGATCAGGTAAATATCATATGTCCTGTATATACACCTGGTACGCATGAAGATGACGCCGAGAAGTATATTATTTACAACGTTTCCAAGGAGGAATACGAAGCGTGTCGTATAACTAATCCTAATCCTAGAATTATTGCTGTCTGTGATAAACCTAATAAGTTGATGTATTATACAATCACCTTCAGACCGTTCACTCCCCAACCAGGAGGTCTAGAATTTCCTCCTGGACAAGATTACTATTTCATCTCAACATCGTCAAAGGACGACCTCCACAGACGTATTGGCGGCCGTTGTACCTCTAACAATATGAAAGTTATATTTAAAGTTTGCTGTCGGCCAGAGGACTCGTTCAATAAATCAATGAGGCAACATAATGTAGTGAAAAGTAGTTCCATGTATACTACAACGGTAGCTCAGAGTACCACAATACCATCGTATCTGCGTTCCACCATCAGAACGCGGCCGTCCAATTTCAAAAACGTCTTCCAAAGCGTTACAGAGCTGACAGCCGCCGAAACGCAGCCTAACAAATTGACCACCAAAAAATCGTTGGAGTACTCGCATCATCCAAACGAAATTGTCAAAAACGAAGAGCTGACCCACGGCGCTTCGTCTAGCTTGCTGTATTCAATTTCGTTAAAGCATAAGTTACTCGCCATAATCGTCATCAGTCTAGTCTCGTTTGTTGTACGGTAATCTATTTTTATTTACTATTTTGTAATTAATATTATTTCTACGTCTTTTCCATTACTCGTTCTCTCATTTATCATACGTACCTAGATATTTTAATTTCTTATCCTGCACAACGATTTGAGATAGGTGATTAGTTGGTATATAATTGGTTTTGATACAAAAAGTTTTGAAGATATTCATGTAGGGTAGTGAAACTTTTTTAATATTACAATACCTATTTTACTTGCAAGACTGTCGTACAAAAATGTGCGAACTGAAGTCGAATAAGCAAAATGCATTAATTCTGAAAGTATCACGGCTGCCTCTGTATCAGACTTGGTAACAACATTAACAGAAGTTTTTGAACTGGATGAAGTGGGCAAACGATAGTGATCCATCAAAAAGTTTCAAGTAAGGCTCCCTGTGGCTGTAGAACATTCTACTCGCAAATTTTTTGAACACAAATGTGTGCTATTTGACTTAGGATCATGTCTTCTTGATGTCACAAAACTTGATTATATTCAACATCGTAAATCAAAGAAGGTTCTCTTTGATGAGACCTACGTATCAATGTTATCATTCTTATCGTTTTAATTTAATTTTCTCATGTCACGGCCAATTGTTATTTTAAGGCAATATGACATTCAAATTGTGAATAAGACGCTCATTTTATCCTGAAGAATCAAAGATTTCCAATGAACTTGACTTTTCAATAACTACCCTCGTGCGTTCATTTTTTCATTGAAGTATGTAATCATTTTAAACTACCTAAATTTTCTGTTGATTGAAAAATTGAGAAAGCTTTGGCTTGTCTTCAATCCGTAATTTGCTATAGATCTTTTATTTCTCCATCATGATAATCAAAAGTTGTACACCGACAATCGACAAGAAATACGAGTCGTTTTGAAATAGTCTTCTGTACTGATCTGTAATGTGTATGCAATATGTAGATGAGTCGATTGGATATGACATCATGTAATGACAGACCGTAATATTATGAGGAAGTTCCTATAAAAGTTTCAATGAAGGAATGGAATAATGAACCACTCTTCCGTAATTATAATTGGATTTTTTGCCTAAAGAAGGAAACGTAATTTACTTAAAACATTTCTATTTTTTTTTTTTTTTTTTTCGTTCATAGAAAAAGTTGAACTTTTCCAAAAATTGGTAAGAACTTACTGTTCTCTCTTTTCTTTTCTTTTAAAGAACTTCCATGATATGGATTTTATTTTTCTTGGTTCCTTGTTATGTTTTCTCACACTGCCTCTCCCCTGTCTATCTTGCTGTCCTCGCTCTCCTTTCAAAACTCTCTGTTCATAAATATCATCTTGATCAAACACCTGTCCATTCATTTGAACATTTCTCTCAGTCTCTCGCTTTGTCTCTCTTCTAAAAATTTATCCCCATTTTATTTTGAAACGATTTTCCTTGAATTTTGCTGACGGTATTTTTTTCATCTTGATACAATAGCCTCATGAAGTGGGTACCCTCATGAAGTCAAGTATGTACCTCAATCTCCTCCAAGAAATTTTCAGATTGTATTCATGTCTACTCATTTGTTGAATGTCTCTCTTCCTTACTCATTGAAAAAAATTTTGCTATGTATTCATTCGTTTTTACAGTTAACCAAATGTCTTCAACATAAAGCATCACGTTTTGATTTTCATTTGTCGTGTTACGTTGATCAAACTGTGATCAACATTCTTGTAGCGTATAAAAAAACTTCTTTCATTGCTCAACTGTAATTTGTCTCTGAACCGAGAGAGAGCTCCCACTTTTCCTCAAATTTTTTGCATTCATCTTTCAGTACAAACTCCCTTATTATCATTTCCCAATCAACAAATTCGTGCCCAGCCCCGCTCGTCAGACGCTGATGATCGAGCTGAGTCGGCCGTGGCTGAGTATGTTCAAGTGTCAGCGTTGCGTTGTGTATGCAAACAAAGTATGTTACTGAAAAATGTATGCTTATTTCATGTGATGTCCAGTCTTTAAAGTTCAAGTATCTGACAAGCCTGATAAAGAAAGAAAAACCTCGACTGTCAAAATGGTTTCTCATTCTCATATTTGATTCAATGCATTTCGAGTCTCAAGAAAATACTGGTATTTATACAATGACTTACTGTGTTTGTATCTCCTTTTTTTGTCTCTATCTTCGTCTTTTTTATAAAACCAATTCCGGAGTTCAGTAAATTGTTGGAAGAAATTTTGAATGTACATATTAAGCTGCGCGTCATAAACCGTTTAAAATTTGAGCTCCATCGAGAGTCTGACATGGTAAAAGGTATTTTCCGAGACACAGCTGACTCTCTACCTAAAATTGGATGCTGGAGAGTAGTTTCTTTCTTTTGTATTTCTTCACCTAGACACCTCATGCATTCTTCTTGCTCTGTTGGTTTGCTTGGTTTTTCCTCTGTATCTGTTATTGTACCGTCGCCACTAAAATCGTATAATTGTGAAAGTATTAGTACCGGCATTATAGATATTTCAGGATGTTATACAGTATTGAATATTTTGGCTAGGTTTCAGATCGTTTGTGTTATTAGAAAGAAAAAAAACACTCATCATTAATTTTATAAAATTGTACATCGCAAAAACCAATATTACCAGGGATGGAAAGCGAATCGTCATTGGCTTGAACTTAGCTTTGGGCTGACATGTTTTTCAAAATTTTTGATTAGCTTAGCTTTGAGCTGTTTCAAGGTGGAAGCAATCAGCTATGAGCTGCGAAGCGATTAACTTTTAGCTTCTTTTGCGGCCCAAAATTTGTCAGAATTTTTTGAAAATGAAAAAGTATTTGACCAAAAATCGAAATTGACAAGCAAAAAAAAAAAAAAAGAAGAAGAAAGCTAAAAAAGCTTTTCAGACCTCATATCTAAATAATTCAATCAAAATTTTTGCAAAATTTCGGTAAATCAAAAACAGCTTATCAGCAATTGCTTTGAGCTTAATAGCCACCCATTGACTGACTTATGAGCTGACTTGAAAGCTCAATAAGCAGCAGCTTCCGCTGCTGCTTCAGCTCATATCGACTTGAACTTACCATCCCTGAATATTACATTCAAACCAGACAGCGTTAGCGTTGCACAGCAGCAGGGAGAGAGTGCAATTTAGCCGTACAAAGTTGAATTGACGTATCGTGATCTCAACGATCTGGAGAAAGAAGTGTTCGGTATCTGCAATATATGTGTAGTTGTGAGCATGTGTGAAACAATCTATTCCCGTATTTACAGTGGAGATATGTCAGAATTGCGATACGTTGAATTGACGTATCTCCATTATATTAAAAATGGATGACTTGACAAAGAAACCTGCACCACCATTGTATTTCTTGTTGAAAATTACACAACAATCACCCTGGTAAAGATATTTATTTCATCGCAACATTTTGTAAAACAAATTATGTATTTGAAACTCAACCTTACTTGCTGATTGTCGATATGGAGATACGTCAATTCTACTTTGTACGGCAGAATAGGTATCTAAACTATGGTCGTTTATGCCGGACAGGAGAAAAATTAGGCAAACGTGGCTCCCTGACATACCACAAAAGATGTCCACAAACATGAATTAAATGGGATGAAAAAACTTTCAATTCCGCTTCATCTAAAAGTTATTCCAAAGTTTTCATTTTTCTTCCATATACTGTACCGTCATAAATTTGGTAAGAATACCAATATTGTTCAACAAACTACACACCTTGTTACGGATCCTAAATTGCTGTCAGCAAAAAAGCCGAAGTCAATGCTTCTAAATATGTATCATGTATATTGACATTCAATCGGAGAAATAATTTCTTTGATTTTGATCGATAGCCCCAGCAATTTAAATCGAAAAAATTACAGGTGAGCTAAAAATTTGTGTATATTATACAGATACCTCTCTGGTAACAACTCACCGTTTCAAAGTGTTGCTCTTGATTGCGGTTCAAAGAGCCAAAAATTTGTTGAATGCTGTATAACTCGTTCAAAGGAAACAAAATTCATTTTCATCTATTCCAAGACACGGGGTCTGTTGAAAGACTTTTCATCTTTTCTGTATCTAAATTGTAATTCCTACCCAATGATATCAAACTTAGTCATTCTTTTCCTCGTTCCTGAAGTATTATTATTCACTATAAATTGTGAGTTGCCTCTCCCTTTTCAATAGAAGTTTCAAAAACCAGAGATTATTTCCAGGAAAGTCGATTAGATTATTTAAAATATACAATAGTTTGCCCAATCCTCTTCTTCATAAGACTTTTTCTTCTTTTTTTTTTTTTTTTTGCATTGGAAAACTAAGTGCGTGTATATTTTCATTTTTAAGTGATCAACTTGGGAATGATTTTCTTTAGTATGAGTTCGTTGATGTAGAGCATTTTCATCATTGTTCTGAAAAAATCCTCTCATTTTCCTTCCTTTTGTCCCCCTCCTGTACTTTATTCTTAATTCTCTTTCCTATTTCATACAAAAATCATACATATTATTATTATTATAACAATGCCAACTTCATTCGTGTATTGTGAATTAGAGTTTTTAAAATTGAGTATCTGAGGACTTTCAAGTCGAGATATGTAGCAGATCTCTCAAATCTATAATTTATAGATTACAACTTCCGTGTAGGAATGACAGTAATAAATACTTTCTGCATTTTTTGGTCTTACATTAACTATAGTGAATTGTTTGATCAAGTTTTTCTGTTTAGATTGTAATTTATGACCTTTTTTTCTTTTCCTCTGCAGTTAGTTTATTTTTCCTGTCTGACTATTATGATCCATAGACTTGAGAAAAAGTTCTACCTGCCCTATCATCAGCGGCTTATGTTGTATTGTATTGTATTATTATTATTATTTTTTTTTGTAATTTCAACTTTGTACATTATTTAACTATTTTTTTCTGACTTTTCTTTCGATACTCTTTTTCCTTTTTTTTTATACTGCCATTTTTAGATACAGTATCAAGTGATTTACATTATCACTTTGAGTCACAGCAAAGGGGTGGGGAGATTTTTTAATTAATTACATCTTCTGTATTAGTGTGTCATTTTTACTACTCAATGTGTTATCTTTAGTATTATTATTAGTAGTATTATTAAATGGATTATCATTCTTTTTCTGTCATAACCATCATTGTTGCAGATGAGTAAACCAATGCAATATTTCAATGTTCTAATTGTTTCAAGTTTTATTTCCACATTTATTGTATATTTTGGACGTTATTTGTTTTACATGTGTATAATAATAAATGTAAATGATATATATATATATATATATATATATATATATTTTTAATATATGTATATGTTGCAATTGCATTTAATTTTCAATCAATAATACTGTGTGGAGAGTAAAGACATCATTTTTCACATTTGTGAACATATTTCAATACAGATTGTACCTCAAAAAAGCTGAAAATTGCAGTTCATTATCAGTTTTTGTACATTGTCAGATTAGAAATGTGACAAACTTATTCTGCCTCAGAAAGAATACTTTTATTCAACTGAATGACCAAAAATCTGTGGCTCATTAGCTGGTGGTTAAATTGGTGAAAAGACTACCTGTGAAAGTGTATTTGCAAACAACAGTTGCTAGGCTCGCTCAGGAAATGATGTGTATGGTATCATGATTCCCATGTGTAGGTGTCTTATTGCGTTGGTAGGTAACTTCAAAAAAAGGTGGGGATGATTTTCAACCCCACCCTTAATGATGGTGGTTCTGCTTGTGAAGCACCATTTGGTCTTATTTGCGCTAAAATGAAAATTTCACCATCTTTCACTGGTCATTCTCTCTTCTTGACGTGTATAAAAATTGAAACTTTATACTTTGATTATTTTCTTAAATTTTGTGTGTTAAGGTATATAAAATCATAGAAATTAGTTTTTCCCCTATTCTCCATAAAAGGCTTCTTATTACACTTCCGTGTCAACTAGACTACACACTTCCGAAAAACTGATGAGGATTAACATAGACTTCATCAAATTTTGGGGACAAACACCAAGTGCAATACTTGCATGTCATTTTATTCTCTGCAATTGTTACAAATATATGGTTACATAAACACTGGGTAGGTAGCATTGAAGAAATTAAAATTACATCATTCTAATTGATAACTACTAGAAAAATTGATTACCATATGCCATTGGTTTTTTTTTTTTTTTTTTTGTATCTATATATTTTGTTGGAAGTATGCCTTATGGAAACAGCTTCATTTGTTATTTGTTGTTTAAACCTCCTATGAGAATAAAGCCCTAGTATTCTCCACAATTCACTATGCAAGTAATTAGATGAATTCTGGAAAAATGAAAACAACTTCAAAGGAAGACCAAAACGGAGTTGTGAACAAAGAAAACAAACGACATGGTAAGTACAATTTTGGAGGTTACTTTGCATGATAGGCAGGTATTTGTGAAAAATTCTATAACTTTATGGTGGGGAACCCAGCATCTAATTATTGCAGCTTACAGCTCCTCTCATTTTTCACAACTACTTTTTTATGGAATAAAAATATTGCTCATTATGATATTATTATTTAATTTTTTGTCTTTTCCGTAGAATCTTATTGGATATAATAGTTATTTTATAATTAATTTGTTTACATCCTGTAATCTCCTGTAATAGATAAATTGGGCGTGCGGCATTTGCTAATACTGAAGTCATTCATGGCCATTGTGATAGCCTACATACTGCGAGTAAATATGTCTGTTGCTATCGTTTCCATGACTCATAAAATTGAAAACTCTAATGTACATACTAAACACTAACAACTTGAGTATGCTTTTATCTTTCAATCGCTTTTTACTTTTTAGAAATTTTATTCATTTAGATTACCACATTCAGATGGACTGAAGCGCAAAAAGGTGCAGTTTTGAGTTCTTTTTTTTGGGGCTACATTCTCCTGCCTATCTGGTTTGGAAACCTCTCTGAAAAGTATGGCTCAAAACCAAGTCTTACTGCAGGAATGATGACGTCAAGTTTATTGACAATTGTAGTTCCTTATTTTGCTAAATTTGGTTATCTGGTGGTCTGCTTTCTCCGTGTCCTAGAAGGAATTGCGCAGGTGATAATTTTAAAATTTCTTTGTGAATAGAATAACTAATGAAGACTGAAAACTTTTTAGCACTGTATAATAATAGAGGTAATGACACACGCCTATCTTCACTGTAGAAGACGTTGTTGTGTTAGTTCATGACACTCCTCCAGATGACAAAGCGATCACTGTCTCAAGTGACATTTTTTTAACTCATAGTCTTATGTAAATTCACAATTTTCTAAAAATTTATTGAACAATCAGGAACTAATCTAAAAATCTGAAACTTTGTAAGAATGGACAACTTATTACGCTTCATCTTTTTCAAGAGAAATTACCTTTGTTTGTGGATTACTTCATCTTTTACAACCTTCGGAAAGTTTGTCAATATTAGGGCACCTCTGGTAAGCTACCGACACAGGTAAGGTGTGAAAAGTCGCTGCACAGCAGAATTCCGTATGTTTTGTGAGAGAAACATTTCGCGTTGTCTCAGTACCTCTATATTGTACCGTGCTTTTTAGTTTTTTTTTTTTTTTTCTTTTTTTTTTCGCATGATGAATAATGATTCAAGGTAATGTACAGCCTGTTGTCCCAAAATCATTCAAAATACGAGTGATCTGGGGAGATCGAGAACAATATATTCTCAATATAATAATATAAAATGTGGTCCTCTAATTGACTTGCTTCCTAGGGTCGGCGTGTGTTTGCTAGCTGACGCTATTATTTGATCATTTTTCTTTTAAAACGCCTCGCACTAGTCTATGTTGCTTGTACTGCAATAGAGTTGATACATGGCCGTCTCTGATGGTAACAGTGTTTAGTAAACAGGCCAGGTGGCTGATAAATGACAACAGCGCAAAGAGGCTGACGTTTATGTACACTCTTATGGGAAATATGCCAAAAACTTTGAACATTTGATTTTTTCTCAAATATGGTGTCTTCTAGAGAAACAATGAAGAGAATGTAATTTGAAGAATGGAACTTTTTCTATTTTTTGAGCTCAACACTGCAGAAATTGCAGGTTCAATAAAGAAACAAGATATGATCATTGAAACATGAAGAGTCAGGATAGAGGACAAGGTGCGGTACCGTCACACTTTATGGCACGCTAATCAACACGTCTGCTTCTGGAGGCTAATTGCGAAGTCAACTAGTTTAGTCTACAAGTTGACTAATTTAGTCTACCAGCCTGTGGTTAATACTTTTTGATAGGTACATACAGACCATTTTGGCCGTCTTTCTGGATATTGACACAGGGTCGATCTTCACAGTTAAATCAGCCACAACGTTAGCTAAAGTCCCTTTTTCAAAAGGGGGGAGCTCCAATTTCAGTTTTTTCTCTAGAAGGGTTAGATCATTACAATTGAACTCCGTGTTCTTATCATTTATGATGCGCGGCTGGAAATGCTGAATGATAACATCGTCAGCACGATCTATTTCGCACAAACCTACTCTTATAGAGCTGTGGAGGGAGGTAAGTTTCCGATTTTTCCATTCCTGTGATTTTAGCTCAAAAGCGCAACAATAATTAATTATTTACAGAGTGAATAATTGGATCAAACTCACCGTGATGGAGTCAGCCAGGGAGCCGAGAATGTACTATACAATTAAGCCTAATGGCAACATTTAGCAACCTCTATCACTGTTTCAGCCTCACTTGAATCCATTTCCTTGTCAGGAAATTTTCCACCTTTTTTGTTGAAAAGGTTTTCAAGTGTACAATTCTACCTTATTAGTCACTTTTACTAGAGTTCCTTTGAGTGCTACCCTAACGGCAGTTGTGTTGCAACTGAAGAACAAGGCCCTAATCTTGAGTTCTTATGGAACATATAACCCTGTGATCTTATTGGCTATAACAATGCTGTACTGTGATTGGTTCAATCTTAGAAACTTATTCTTACTCTACTATGACATTGTGTTCTTTTATTGGCTATCAAACTGCTTAATGATTGGTTCATTCTTTGGGCTAGATACTGCGTTTCTATTGGCTACCTGGTTTCTTGCCACCTTATTGGCCAGTTCTGTTCCTCTTCTCTTGTCCGATCACCAGGCGGAATGATTTTTCTTTGCTTCTGCAATCTTCACTTGTTCCTAGAGTTTTCTTCTTTTTGTATGATCCTCTACATATATGACTTCTAATATTCCCTCTCTTATTTCTCTTGTGGTCAAATCACAGTCAATTAAACCAAAATTTAACGAAATTCAAATTAAAAATTAGAAGATCTCATTCCAAAGGTCGAGGAGGGTTGTTTATAGGGTAACCTGTAGAAGGGATAGCCCCAGCGTATACAGAACATACATAAATAGGTTGTACTCACGGACCTTTGAATCGGGTTCTGCCATAGCAATTAATGAACGAAATCACAAATTAATTATTCATAAGCGAAATTACAAATTATTAACGTAGGAGGTATACGAATCTATCGCAGTATAAGATACACAAATCTATCACTGTATAAGAGCTTTATCGAAGAAATGCGAGTATGAGTTTTTACCGTTCGGTAAAAACTCCATTACTGCCAACGATTCTTCGTTTTAAAAATCCGAGTTGGACGCTCGAGGTGGACGTTTGTTACATTGTAGGGGAAAGTTTCTTCTTTTGTATTACTGTCACCATTATTAGAAACAGTGATTAGTTTAAGAAGGATGTACTCCCTGATGAGCATGGGTACGCCCAGAGCGGATACCTGAGCTCGTAAGGGTGTTTGACAGGCCACGCGACAAATGATTCTAATTAGTAATCTAATTAATATTCAAATTAGTATCTATCTAATATTTTCTGAACATCATAATTCATGTTTTATCGAAAATAGGCTACTTACTATTTTCGACATGTTATATCCAATTTAGGATTACCCAAACTACCTTTGCATCCTATCTTTAGCGGATCTTTCATTGCTGTCTAATGATAATCACCCACTCTGATCCATTATCAGTCCTTATTAGATAGACAGATAAGTTGTATCTCTCTTCAATGATCCATCTGAGTAGTCAAACTCTGCTTTAGAAGGAGAAATTCCCCTCTTTGTTTTTTTTTTTTTTGGCATCTGAATAGACTGGTGATCCACTTTATATAAACCTGCGCGTCTGTCATAGGGTCTCCTCTTGCTCTCTGCTACACTGAGCTAACTTTATGTCCTCATTGGGTAAATGAGGGAGTTGCTCATACCTTGAGGGATCTATACATTGCTCACTTTAGTTTTGAGTAAATTAGTCTCCTTTTGGATAGCACATGTGTAGAGTAGATGAGGACTCTACACACCAGAAAACTCTACATATGGGAAAATTTGACTCTACTCACGGGAAGAAACATGGAAAAAATTAGCTAGACTTTTTTTTCAACTCTGCACACCGGAGAAATGTCGAGCGCCGGTCCTGTTGGATAGGATTCCTCCCCACCAGAAAAGCATGATTTGCGATCGAGGGAAAATGTTGTATCTAGGTGAAGGAGTTTGTTGATCGCAGCTTGCCACCCTGTTTTGTTGGTCATGTGATAAATATTATATTATTTGCATCTCATTAGCAAATTACAACATCTCACGTTCATGCATCCAATTTTCTGCAAATAGAGTTCATTTTTTCCTGCCGTTATGGTCCTGCTATCAAAATGGATCCCACCGCGAAAACGTGCCCAAGCGTTAACAATTGCATTCAGTGGTAAGCTTTCTCCCGGGCTCGTATATACAAGATGCATAATGATTCTGCTTTTGCGTTGATACATTTTCATCCTTATTAAACAGGGATGAGTATGGGCACATTACTTGGCTTTCCAGTATCTGGATTTTTGGCGTCTACAGAGTATGGTTGGCCGTCCATTTTCTATGTTACTGGTGGTGTGGGAATATTATGGGTACTTATTTGGTTGTGGATTGGAGCAAGTTCGCCAGATCACCATAGTTTTATTTCAGTCGATGAACATCATTACATTAGAACATCTCTGACAAACATTCATGCTGGAGAAAAGGTTTACTCATATTTTTTTTACATTTTCCCAAAAATCATTTTTAAAAATTGAAGATTTTCAAAATTATTTTTTGAAAATTTTTGAGACAATTTAGAAGAGAAATAATAAAATCAACTTGAAAGACATAGGATAATGTGAACAAATGAGTTTTTACGCCTGTCTTGCACAAGAGAGAGGGTAAGGCTAGCAAGCTCATCTATGGTCATCTTAGTCATTCCTCCCTTCAGAGGGTTATATTTCTAGATTCAAACATAATTGCAATTTAAAATTGGTTGGCGCTATTTGTAGGTATAGCATCTACGGCTAAAACGCTGTCCATAGGTACAGTACTTTTGTAGGTACAGTGTAGAAATGTAAGCTTTTTAGCGTGAACCAGAAGGCATCACGAGGAGGTCAGGTTCCAACGTCTTTCATCCACAAAACTTAGAGCTTTGTTTTGTCAAAATTCATCCACAAAACTTACCACAGACTTGTCAAAAACTCAACCACAAAAATTATACCACAGAGTTGTCAAAAATTGGAGAAATGATCATCACAAGCATTATGGGCACCTGTCAAATTCATCATAGCAATTGGCATGAAGAAAGGTCGAGCAACATGGCGTAGAAATTACGAATTCTTCGTCGGAATTGATACTGGTTGCGTGAACAGGGCACAAAGTAGGTCCAAACGACTCCAACTCTCATTTTGTCCTGTGCGTTTAAGAGACTGTTCTTCCGTTTCACTAGCTTTGGTACTTCGATCTGCCTTTGATTTGTTGGAGGAACATAGCTGTCGTTCAGCACGTTTCGATCGTCCATGGACTTTCAATTTCTTGGGAAACTGTAGGTTTTCAAATCGAGTGCCCGGTTCACTGGTTGATGCACCTCCCTCATCATTCTGCGGACTGGCAACAGTTTGCGCACTCCCAGATGTACATTGATGCTCTTCAGTCGCAGCAGCATCTCTTTCATTTGTTTTGAATTCTATGTTCATTCAACCTCTAATTTTCTCTTCCACCTGCTTTGTAAGCTGACCTTCACGGGGTGTCTTCTGGTTCACGCTGACAAGCTTACATTTCTACACTATACCTAGGAATAGCGTTTCATTTCAACTGTAGATACTGTATCTACAAATAGCATTTTAGCCGTAGGTACTGTACCTACGGATAGTCACTTCGTTTGAAATTAAATTGTGATGACCAATGGAGAAGAAAATGACTAAAAATAATACTCAATACTATAGCAACAATAATTACAAAATTAGTTATTCAGTCTAGGTACTTGAAGGAACATAAATTATGCGAATGAATTGTTGAATTGCAAAGAAATCGGGATAGAACGTACGGCTTAACACATAAAATCATTCAAATGCATGCTAATTACAGGTTGCGTGAAATAAAAATTGGTTTTTCAAGTGGTCCTCATTCTTCAGTTGAAGAAATTCTTTCTCGTACTCTATCACTTCATAAGAGCTTTGGTAGGGAGCCTTGAGCAGTAACTTGAGTCGAGAACCTTTTACTTGTCGCTGAGTCAAATTTACTTTGTTGTTTGTGTTTGAAAGAAGCTGGGCGACACTTATAAATGTGCTATCTGAGGATCTGAGTTTATTTATAGGTACTCATCTGAAACACATACACTTGGCTGATAAAACTTGTCTGGAACTCTAATTGCTTACCCATAAGCAGTTTCTGACGGAGCTATACATTCAAATCTTCCTCTATTTTTCTTTGTAGGCCTGTAAAAGCAAAAAGCAGGTCAGTCAACTAACTATTTCTCTCCTTTGTTCTGTTGCACTTCAAGTTGTAAGCTATTGTCTTTACTGTGTTGACTCCCAGCAGTTTAAATTATACACAGGTAAATTCTACGCATTAAGTTTTTGCCCCTTCAAAAATTGTGTACAGGTTAGTTGGAACAGACTTTAAGAACTGGAAGGATGTGACTGGGCTCTAGGAAGTTTCTCCCTAAGATTGGGGTTGAAATATCTTCAACTACTGCGCTCTATGTAAATTTTTTCCGTAATCCAATAAACAAACAACACGTCTTTTTTAAGAGTTCAAATTATTAGGTAAATTGACTGTTCATTGCAATCCGAGCACAATTGAGGAGATGGATGGGAAAAGGGCCTTAGAAAAAACTGTAGTTTTTGATTAAAGAATTCAAAGTGGAATATTTTTGTTCGTACATCATCATAACTTTTCTTCAAATTTGAATATATTGTTTGTATGAGACTAAAGAATAATTTCATATCAATTGCAATTCAAAAATCTTCTCCTGAAAGTTTATATAACGCTTGAAGTGATGAAACTCTAGTGCCCTTATTCCGTGAAACGATGAAAATCTACGTTGACATCTGATTTTCTGTTTTTTTTTTTTTTTGTTCTTTTTTCTCTTCTATATATTCTCTTCTATCATGATGGTGAATCATTTTTGAGAATTTTTACTTTGTAGACATGTTGTTTATAGACAGTAGAATCAATTTATTTCGATTTAATAATTTCCTTCTAAAAGGGCCTTAGGTCTTTGAGGCCCTTCTTCCATCCATCTCCTCAATTTCATCACATTGTCTGGAAAAACTCAGTTCTGTTAGCAACAAGTCATTCCAAATCATGATTTCATTGTTTAGTTTAAATGAACCAAGCTCCAAGAGGTGTAAATAACGTGAGGACCGTTTTTCCAAAACTCGTTAAATCCATTTTATTCAAAATTGAGATATTAGCGTTTTTAGCGTTTTATACAAGTAATACATCATATAAGAATGTCAAATAATTTTTTGGCACCACTATCTATGCGTCTAAGATAAATGAGCCGTGTTATTTTAGCACCTTTCTTCAATATTTTTAAGACATCAATAAGATAAATTAGTTTTCCAAAACTCGTCAAGTCCAAAATTTGTACCTCTTTGGCGCAGCCTCGCAAGCTAATGAACCAATGCACGTGGATGCCAACTTTTGTACTCATGTATGACCATCTACTCCTACTATAACCATTCACACATTGCCATTATCTCTCACTGTGACGAATAGAGGTAGTTTTTTATTCCTCCTGAAAAATTTGCTAAATGGACTTGACAAGTTTTGGAAAAACGGTCCTCACTTATACATCTAAATTAAAATCCATGGTTGAAACTAAGTTTTTTTGGGAACCAGCGGCTGTTGAGGACGCTTATATACCGTACTGATTTTTGGCTCAATATTCGAAAAATAATTCTTCTGTCGTATTATTCGTTTTCAAATGAGCTCATTCTTTATTACAAAGGTAGGTCATGTAACACATTTTTTCTATCATCCTGAACTATCCCTATCATGAAATTTTTCATTACATTTTGCAGGTATTGATTTGAAATCCATAATTTGATTCAGTTTGTTCATTTCTTGCAGAAATTGAATACTCCGTGGAAACAAGTACTCACCTCTGCTCCAGCATGGGCCATCAATATTGTGCATTTTGGACAGAATTGGAGCTATTTCACGCTTCTGACCGAAACACCACATTATATCCATTCTGTTTTGAAAGTGAACATAGGAGAAGTGAGTAAAACTCGGAATATTTTTGTCTTGTTTGGTTTCTTTTCTCTCAGCTTTCTAGGCTTTCACGCTTTTGTTTTCTTTGCATTTCTACTCATCTCGCTGCGAGTGAAATGTTATATACCATGAAGCCTTATCCCAGTTAACCTCCCCCCAAGATCAAGATTTGATTATTAATACATCATTTTATTGTTGCACATTTGTTTTTTTTTTTTTCACATGAATTGGAATCGAGATTTGAGAGAAACAATTAATCGACCCGCCTAACGCCTTGTGCATTGGGGCTGCTTGTTGATTCGTAAGGTTAAGCCTGTCGGGAAAAATTATTGCCTTAAGGCAGTCTGAATTTTAACAATATTCGCTACCAATCCATAAGACACGGGTTAATGAGATTGCCCCTATTTCGTTCAATGGTCTCTCTATGAGCTTTGACAGAAGCTTGCCTTGACCCACTTAACAGCATTGGCTACATACACCAGCCAAATGTCAGACCGATATTTTCCCAGTGGGAGCCTATTTGAATGATGCGGCATGTTTCAGCCTAATCAAAACCTATACAAACGACGTCCGAGGCGCCACGTTGGAATCTTGGAGCCAATTTTACCAAATTGAGTAGAAACAACAATTAAAGTCATTTGAGAAGAATCCAGAATCGGATTCCTCGACCTCTCTTCTAGTAATAGGTATACAACAAGTTTTATCCCACGAACACGCTCCAATGATTTTTTTAAATTTTTTTTTAAATTTTAATTTAAGAACTGCTAGCATCCTGCCCTCAGGGCTCGGCAAAATTGTGTTCAGGTGCGTGAGAGGAAGGTTGCTTGATGTAGACAGTTGAATACGTTGGATATGAAAGGGAAGTCGTCTGATAGTGCCTCTGAGTGATTGTGAGGGTCATGAGTGGCGGAATCCGGGGGGGGGGGGGGCAACTTGCCCTCTCAGACAAAAAGTAAGGGGCAACCCCCCCCCTCTTACAAACGACTGAAAAAATTAAAGAGTACTTGATTTAGAAATACTATTGCAAAAAGTTCTTCTGAATTTTTTTGAAATATTTTTGCCCTCCCCCCCCTCCCCCTGAGAAAAATTTACTCCGCCACTCATGGTGAGGTATGGTATAGGAATTGCTGAGTTGGGTTAAGTTGGGGCAGCAGAAGATGTGTTGAGCGTTATCAGATATTCTATCCTCGATGAAATTATGTTTCGAGTTCACATTATTTTTTATAACTAAAAAACTGAAATTACAATCACCTTATATCTTTTTCGCTCGTCAATGGCTCACGCCGGAAGCGCTCGCGCTCCTCTTCAGTAAAAATATACGATGATCGTAATTTTAGTTTTTTAGTTAATAAAAAATAATAAGAATGTGTTGAACGGATAAAGGAGAGGGGTCAGATTTCCAATGAGGACATGAGAGAACTATCAGGGTGAGGCAAAATGATGTTACTAGTTAAATGGGAGTTTGCGCTATATTCACCGTAGCGCGAAAATGCGAAACGTTAGACGTATAGTTTAGATGTACGAAATTTGTATTTCAATTTTATCTTTAATTTGAGCCACATCTGAAGTTTCTACGACTTTTCTGAGCCAAGTTATGGACCAAAATGTGCTAAAAATTCATTAATTTGCCAAAATTAAAAATTGTTCCAACTTCTACACTTTATTTGATTTCGAAGTGAAATTCAACGCTGATTCCGAAAAAATACCCAAATAACTCTTCGAAGCTTGAAAGTAGGGGATTTTTCAATGTTTTATATCAAAAATCTTTGCAAATTAGTCAATCTTTGGAACATTTTTCGGTCCAAAAAAGTCGTACAAACTTCGGATGTGGCTTAAATTAAAGATAAAATTGAAACAAAAATTTCGTACATCTAAACTATACGTCTAACTCGCGCCACGGCGAATTTAGGGCCAACTCCCATTTAACTAACTGGTAACATCATTTTGCCTCACCCGGTAGGCCTATAAGATGAGAGATGAGATGGGTGTGTGTGAGTCTGGTGTAGCCGATTCTGAGATGAAGACTATTTCTTCACTGCGTGTTGAAATCTTGAGATTTCAAAAATATATGGGTAGGTAAGTACATTATGAAAGTAAAGTTGTAGGTAGATTTTGACAAATTGATAATGAAGTTTTTCAAGTTATATCAAGATTTTGTATTTTTACCTCATACATGTATTTTCTTTCTGGGTGGTGGAATGTTTGTCGAGTGGTCCAGAGTTGATTCCAGCAACTGACAAGGTGCAAAACTTGTACCAAAAAACGTGATTTTAAATAAGTTTTTGACATGTTTCATGTCTTTGCTCTGACCCTACCCTCATTTGAAAATTTGCGTGCGCGTAGCGCGTGCGTGCAGATGACTTTTGGACTTATGATTTTGTCTCTCGGCTACCCTCTGAGCCCTACCTTTTTTTGAAAATTTGCGCGCGTGTGCGTTCTGACCCTACCTTGATCAACTACTGGTAAACTAGGCTTATATTAGCTTTATGTTTAGGAACCCTGTATACTGTATTCAGGCCGAAGCTATACTAAGCTCCATTATACCATAGGCTTATACCAAGAGAAGGCTTGGTTTAGTTTATACTAGCTAGGCTAGATCTCTGGCATACTGGGCTAATACTTCCTCTAAAGCCACCAGCGTAAACTATTTTAAAGTAGACTTTTACTTGACCAAGAAGGGGGCCGAACAAGTGGAGCTTGCTACCTTATAGAGGACATGAAACATCTTTATTTATTTGGCTACGCCAAAAAATTTTTCAAGAAGGGCGAGTTACCACAAGAAGGGCGAGTATGACTCTTTGTAGGAGCGGTGTCATGGTGTTGAAGTGATGGTGGTTCCTAAAGGCGTGAGTACAGATTTAGGCCTCCTCAAAGTTAGGTTACCCACCTTCTGTTCCTTCGTCGTGCGTACAATCTTCAGCTGAGCCAAACACATCTCAAGGTCCTGTTTTTAATTTCTTTTGTTGCAAGTTGTTGTAGGATTTGCGTCAGTATGCAAAATATTACCCATCATTCAATAACGAAGATATCCGTATTTCAACGCCTACATCATTAATTCAAAGAAACTAGATCGATAATACCTTCGTCGTGCTAATAAATAATCCACTTTATATCCTCTCAGGTAAAATTGCTGAAAAAGTAATTTCAAGTCCTTAATACGTGTGAACACTGCTCTTGATGTTGGGGTAGTAACTTTTTGCGAGACTTTTTTTTCTGCGCAGTATATTCGAAAATACTGAAGATGAATTTTCCTTCGTCGTGTTAATATATTTTTTTCCTTCGTCGTGCAAGCTTGGAATTTGATAACTACAACGATGGAGCATTGATTGATTCACGACAATGGAATTTTACACAGTTTGGTTAGGAGAAATTCCATCGTCGTGCACAAATTGTGCCCCCAACCCCCTTGAAGGGGTTTCATGTTTGAATGAACCTGGTTATACCCATGGCCGTCTCAAAGGAAAGCCGGAACAACGCTGTGAGAGTAGACCGATATCTACATATTGTGCTCTTATGGGGAAAAATTAGTTTTTTGCTGAAAAATTGAAAAGAACAAAAATTGTAGGCCATTAAATTCTCTATCAGAAAATATATTAAACTCAATTTGCAAAATTTTGCATTAATTTACATGTAAACGGTCGGCCCACTTAGCTGTTGCCGGATGTGCATGTTCCGGCCTTCCTTTGAGACGGCCATGTTATACCTTCTACACGTTACGCCCTATGATTTAGGCTTGAAAAAAAATGAAAAATAATGTTTTAAAAAAGTTACAAAATGGAATTAAATTTTCGGCATGTTGGGAGAATGACTCATAACACTACTTACTGCATGAACAATAAAATTTTTTTCCTCTGTATCAAAAATGAGAATAAATGATTCTTGAAGTTCTTTTCGCGCTGAATTCAACGCCGTTTTCCGTTTTTCGAACCGAGCCCAAGTTTTCTCGATTTTTGATACAGAGAAAAAATTTTCAATTGTTCAGTAGTGTAATGTAATTAGCAATCAGTATAGGTAGTTTGTTGTTCTAGTTCATAGTGTTCGATGTCTGTCTAGGCAGAGGCATGTATAGGGAAGAAAGATGATGTACATAATGCATATGTGCAGAAAAACGCAGGTTTTGGAAGGAATTTCCTGTAGCATGTGGTTGTTTAATTGAAAGCCAACATTCTTTGCTGACTAATAAATTTCTGCTGCTCAGACACCAAGCTGCCAAAACAATATTGTTGTTATTAAGTATGATCATGATTATTTTTTTTTTCATTTTTTTGGAATACGACCATTGGTTCATTAGTAGGTTTTTCTTTATAAATAAATTATTCATTATTGACCACAAAAATATTAGAACCACACCACCTTCGGAAAAATTACATTCATTATTTATATTCGCACGCAACTGTATAATTAAAACTCTATGTTCTTGAATGACTGATCAATTTTTTCTCCATACAAGCTGTACCTACCACGTTCATCCTCACTTATCTCCTTAATCTTTCAAAATTTTGATATTTTATTTGCTATGTTAAATTTCAATATGGTTGTACAGAAAAGGTAGCCATAAGTATCCGTGTAATTGAAAGTCAACATCCTTTCCTAATTAATCAATTTCTGCTACATACAAACTGTTGTGGAAATAAAAAGTCGGTTTCTGTTCATTTCTCTACAACAGGAATTTTTTGTTTCAACTCTTTGCTAAAATCGCTGTCAACATTTGTGATAACGTTTCACTCAACGGCGAGATAAGAAAATATGCACGTAAACAAAACAAGTGGAAAAGCTTAATACCTCGGTAATAATTCACTATAATTCATTTCATCTTTCCTCCAAGTATTCTATTTCTAAAAAAACGCCTCAAATAAGATGCGTTTTGCTGACCTTGGGAAGAAGAACAACTTGTACTTTGTGATATTTGGAGTCACACAGCTCGCTCAATAATTTTGTTAGTGCTGCAATCCCTCAGCAAGTACAAGGAAGACGTATAGAAGGAGGCCCGGGCATGGCAGCCATTTTTGGACCCCAGGAAACCCCTCGTCGGAGGATTGCTTGGCTTGGAGGTTCAAAAGCTAACAAAACAAATTAGTACTCTAACAAAGTACTACATAATAAACAGACCATTGATTACAAGAAATAATATACAAAGTAAATTCATACATTTAAAATTTGGAAAGTAATACATATTTAGAACGCAAAAAAAAAGATTTTCGACGTAAATTTGGGAACTGCAAAAAAAAAGAAATTCATATGCAATCAAAGAATGTTAGAACGCAAAAATGATGGGAGCAAAAAAAAAAAGATAATGAGTGCAATAAAGGCGCACAAACTTAATTCATGTATTTGTATAATTTTTAACAAAATGCAGAAGATATATTACAGGGGCGGCAACTTTTCAAAATCCCATGTGTAGCGAACTAAGAATTTTTTGGCAAAAAAAAAAAAATTTATAATTTTATTACATTATTAAAAAAAAAAAAATCGTTCGCTCATGTGTAGCGCCGCCACTCATGAAACTTCCCATATGTAGCATTTGCTACACCGGCTATATTATAGAAGTTGCCGCCCCTGTATATTATGCGTGAGTGAGAACGGAGAAAAGAAAAAATAACATTTTAATTAGAGCAAGGATTTTTCGGGCAGTAACAATTTAATTTTCGGCATTAAAAATTGTATTTTCGGCAAATTTTCACCATTTTATCAATTTTTTCGGCATTTGAATAAAAACCAATTTTCAATAATTGGAAACCCAACCTAACCTAACCTAATTGTTCCTACTATTCCATGTTGAAGCATCCACCGTACGGCGTGCATGCATCTCCGAGTAACTTCAGTCATATGTGGCGCCTTAATTGCATAGGTACGTGCTTTGGCTTCATTTTATTTTAGAGATCATCAAATTTGTTCGTATGTACGTAATTTTGTAATTTTTAGTATGTAGGCCAAAATTCGAACCAGAAGCAAAATTTGGATGTTTTGGCAGTTTTTCGGCATTTATCCTAGTTTCGGCATTTATACTCCATTTCGGCAATTTTCGGCAAAATAAACTTTCAACCATTGACTTCTAGTAGCCTAATTTGTGCTCATTTCTTATCCGCCCTCCTTTACCTCATCTTAGAACAAAGTTATAAATGCCAAGGAATCGTTGCTCTAATTATAATATACTTGTACAAAATAAAGTGATTATTGTGTCAGAGGAGCATTTTTCGCCTTTCGAGGCCTGCCCCTTTTCCGTAACTGACCAAGTGGCACTGTTTTAGCTGCAAGAGGCACACGCATTAGCTTCAGCCGGATGAGCATCCCAAGGCTGTGCTTGCATACAGCATTTTTTAAAACAAATGGACACGAGCAAGTAGAATCCATGTGGTTTTCTGTTTTCACAATTACAGTCCATATAGCGTAAGGCCGAATAAACTAACTTGACAACGCCGCGCGCTCGAGATTAGAAGGCCGGCCGTTTCTACGCACGCTTATGGAAAAAACAGTCGAAACTCTCGTTAATCATTAATTACTGAATTATATTCGACTGTACGAAAAAAATGATTAAGAACATATCGAAAGAGCAAACGATTCTCGATTTTTTGAGCTCAGTCTCGTTCAGATCGATTAAATAGTGAGCGAGTTATTATCATTTGAAAATAAAAAGTCAGATAGGGGACGAAGAGTAGTAATGTACCGCGCTTCTCTCCCTGTCTGACTTTTTATTTTCAAACGATAATAACTCGCTCACTATTTAATCAATCTGAACGAGACTGAGCTCAAAAAATCGAGAATCGTTTGCTCTTTCGATATGTTCTCAATCATTTTTTTCGTACAGTCGAATATAATTCAGTAATTAATGATTAACGAGAGTTTCGACTGTTTTTTCCGTAAGCGTGCGTAGAAACGGCCGGCCGTCACGCGGCGTTGTCGAACATCTAGTTATACGGCCTTCTAGTAGAGGCGGCCGTGGTATAGGTCTTCATTGAAGCGATCATAATGTTTCCACTCATCTTCCCTTTTTTGATATGAGATCAAAGCTTTTGATATAAAGCGTTCTTTGAATTGTGATTTGTGAAGAAGGAAGGAGGAATAGATTGCAGGCTGGAACGTTGAGAGGTTGTTGTAGTACTAAGCAGGAAGAAGAATGCAACAATGTTCAATTGTAGGAATACATTTCCTTCCCAGTATAAGAAAATCTTCATTTTTTGGCGTTCAAGAAGTTTTTTTTTGTGTACCGATATCATATATTTTTGTACTCGTAGGTTCCATGTTTGCGTACAAACGTTATCTTGATTGCGTTCGAAGTTTTCCTTTTTGTAATCCCCCGATTGCGTACAGAATCTTCTTTTTTTTTTACGTGCGATAAATGCATGCTTTAAAATTTACAGAATAAAGTAAAATTTACAATCTATTTATTAAAAAAATTTATGAAATCTTATCCACGTTCGTTTGGGCGTTCTATTCAACCGATTTGCTTCTTTTTAAAAAAAAATGAAAGGTATTGGTGCCTAGATGAAGCAAAGACCATTAAATTTCATCAATTTTTTGTATTTCCTGAGTTATACTCAGAAATGCTGTTTTGAGTGTCTTTTGGTAAGTGTCTTCATACATTATTTTCCTCATAAGTCCGGTTCTAATTGAGTTAGGGGAATCGGTTTTGGTTTACAAACACTCAGTGCGTCAAGACCTTTAAATTGAACTACAGTATTACAATTTTAAATTGGATGCACTAGAGCGGAGCTAGGCGCAGACATCCAACTTCAGTTTTCATTACAATCATCACTCCCCGCGGCTATTGGTTCTTGCCCTTTCAACCAATCACAAACAAACATATAAATTTTAGTATGAACAGAGAACAGCATGTTAGAATAATAGGTCTATCGCTATCTATATCGTAAAAAAATTGATGAAATCTTTTCAATGTAGCTCAATGCGAAAGGTCGTCAGGGGTTGGGGGGCCGTACCCCTTTTCATCAACCAATCATCAACAATCAATTGAGGACGTATCTGTAAAAAGGGCTTCTGTCGAGCGGAGGCCTTTTTTGCGGAGACAATGACTTTTAGACGTTTCAGTTCATTGCCGATCTTTTTTTTTTCTTTTTTTCTTGTTTTTTGTGTGGGATTTTAACAAATCTCCGTAAGAAGGGCCTCTGCATCATCTCTTCTCTCCTGTTTCCTCTGAATTCAATATTAAAAAGATTGACAATGTATTATTGCATCTTATAGAAAAAGAGTTGCTCTTCAATTTTTGTTCTTACACTTTTTTTGATTGAACTTATTGTTATAAAGTTATATTCAATTAAAACTTCAAATTTGTTTTTCTATATTAAATATTTCCTTGCGAAGGCCCTTTTTACAGATACGTCCTCAATTAGTACCAAGGCCAGACAGGTTTGGTTGGGTTAGGTGAGGTTTTTGATTATTTCTCTGAAAGTTTACTAAAAATAACTACTCCTGTGCTTGAATATTAGTCTTTGTGAAGAACAAAACTCAATAGGTACTGTATTCTCTAATATGATCGAACACAGCTCACATTTTATTATTGCTGCGGAGCAGCCCTGGTCCTCTAGTATTGATGAAAACAATTTTATTTCACGGTAATTTTCATCAATATTTTTCTCTGTCGTGCACACATTGATTCTTTGGAATTCACCATAGCGTCCAAGTGAATGTGAAGAGTTTCATAAAAATTAGGCCGTCAAACTTTTCTATTCCCCAAGAGACACGAACCTCTCATACAGGGTGCGCCAAAAAGATTTTAACAATTGAACGAAAAACTCCGGGAGGACTCCGCAACAATTTTGTGGATTTCCCCGGTTGACATCTTTTTAGCGCACTCTATATATCTTGCTTCTGGGCGTCTTGTTCTAAATCCTTTTCTCGCAATCGTCAAAAAAATCTTTTGTCTTCCTACCATCATATTATGTAGCTCTGAAATTGAAACTCTTCCAAGCCTCCACCACGCATCTGAACTTCTAACAGTATAACTATCACAAATGAAGGGTACAGGGAAAAAAGGAGGGATGTCCAAACGAAACGGGTTGCTGAAACGGTTTGTTCGGAGAGTTGCGAACGATCTAATTATCCAGCTCGTTTTGTTTGGACATTCCTCATTTTTTCCCTATGTCCTTCATATAGCTTGAAATTCATAATTCTACAAGGTCTCGTAATGCTTAAGAAAGGGAAGTTTTGCCAAATTTTCCACCAATAAATAGATTTCTCTTTAATATCATCTTGGGATATAATTTTTCAGAATGGCTCCACTTTTGGTTTTCTTGGGCATATTGCTCTTGTGTAAATCATTTCTTTTTCTCAAGCAATTTCATATTGCTCTTAATTCTATGGATGAGCAATCTTAGGACCCCAGATACGCGCTATTGAGGGCAGTTGTTTTTTTTCCATCCTCCTCATGTCACTTTGACTGTACTTGATCGCTCAGGGACAGTGTTACCCGCGCGAGTTGATTGTTAACCTTTAATTAACTGAAGCGTCTCCTAACCCCAACCACCTGATTTTGTTTGGCTAACATCACGTCAACCCGAGTGAAGCACGTCACTTGTGTTTGGTAAAACTAGCCCTTAGTGGTTGAGGCGCTAACAAAATGAGTTTGTGCCCTAACCAATGAGCCATGTTTGGATTCCAACTATCATAAAGTAAGGGCTGCCGTTTCTCCTGCCCCCTTTTGCTGCCTCCTTTGTATTTGCTGAAAGGTTGGTGCACTAACAAAGCACTAAGAAATGGGCTAAATGTGAACTCTACAGCGCAGTGAGGGGTGGCCAGCAAAGTGGACCTTTTGAAAGACCTACTTTATCTTGAATTTTAGAACGGAGTCCTATCAGCTTTGCCATATATATGCGGATGGATATCGGCAATTTCATTTTTGTGGATTGCGAATCAAATGCAGATTAAAAGCTCTCTATCAAAAACTGTGCTACGTAAAATCTGGAATTCTATTGGTAAAGTTTCAGTTGTAGATAAGAAAGCGTTGATTATTTATGGAAACGTTACGTTTGTTCTACGATTACTTGTACACAGCATTATGGGGTGGTGCATTAGTTCTATTTATTCTCGGTATGTCAAATACAAGAGACATAACTACAACTGTAGGCCTGCTGATAATCTGTATTACTTTGAATTCTGGTATATACCCTGGATTTCTTACCAGTCACGTTGATGTATCGCCAAATTTTTGTGGAACGTTAATAGGCATTTCCAATATGCTAGGTAATACTGCGGCTATATTTGGACCACTAGCTGTTGGATGGATTGTTGATGAGCCGGTTAGTACATGTTGATTACTATAAAGAATGCAATAAAATTGTATTCTTGTTCTATATTAATTTCTAGATCTGTATCTTACAGTCTGTTCACACTCATACTCCTTTGCACTTTTAAAATTTGTGATTTTTTTTCTCGACCCATTCCAAAGAGAATGAGAAAATGTAATTATTTTTGATTTTTTGACAGAGCAGTTTTATAGGTTAGGACCTAGTACCTAGCCACTAGGTTCTTTTCTATTGAACCTAATTGTATAAAACCAGATTTTGAATTTTTGGAGCAGTAGGTAATCTTCTTGCCTATTGCATGGATTTTGTTGACATTTTGTGTGTAGTATTGTATTTGCGTTTGGACCGGCCTGTAGTGGCGCAAGTGTCGTTCCCAAAAATATGATAGGTATGGGTTGTATTCTCATTAGGCCTAATCTTATTTCTTTAAGCTGTATCATTTGTTAATATTGAATTAAGAGTATTAATTGTTCGAACATTTTTGACCAGTACTACAAGATGAGATGATCAAAACCTCTTAAAAACAAATTTCTTAGAATCATCATCTTTTTGATCAGTTGTATATAAACGGCCACCACGGTAAAGATAGAAGGCGACTCTTTTGCGTTCAAACTCGAATGAAAAAAATTCTCCAAGTCATCATTCAGAATGTTGCATTGTGTTTTAAAGTTGAGCGTTTATTGGCCGCTAATTCTGTTCTGTACATATGTTTACTGACGCAAAAAGAAAAATTCATTTCAACATGCGTACTACTAAGATAAAAGAGAATATTGAAAATCAGCCGAGTATTTTTGATAGTGAATTATTATTACTATTATCAGCCTTCATTTTTTTTTTTTTTAATTATATATTTCAATAAATACCATACAGAGTATATAGGGCTCTTCCACCGATGCATGCTGCATATCAATTCCCCTGATTCTTATTGTAATGGCAGTGAAAATAACATTGCTCTTATGTGTAGAGTTGATTGCATACATGAAAACCATAGAGGTGTTACGTTTCATAAGAGCAATGTTATTTTCACTGCCATTACGATAAGAATCAGGGGAATTGATATGCAGCATGCATCGGTGGAAGAGCCCTATAACAGACCAAGCGAGGACCGTACCTAGTGGTTTATGAGCCCACCTCAGCCTGCGAAAAGAGTTACATAGTGCATCTACATTATATAATTTACAAGCTTACATTAGTAATTACAGTTTTATTTCTCAAAATTATGGATACCGGTACTAATTTCCTTGGATCATCAAGCTCATTCTCATTTGAAGCTGCAATTATAGGTATTTCCTTATTAAGTTTTAGCATATTCTTATTTCTTATTTCGCAAAAACTATCACACTTAAAGATCTTATGTAATACACCATCTTTCTCACGGGAGCAGTCTACACATGTATCAGTATTGACTTTATTGAATCTCAGGAGGTAATCTGCAAATGCACCGTACAACAGCGCACGTGCGCTGTAAGAAATTGAGTGAAGTAGAAATCAGTTGTGAAGTACCTCATTTTAATTCTCTCATTGATGTTAGGCAGAAGGGAGTGTGTGAAGCGTCCTGTGTCACCATTATCATACCTAGTTTGCCATTTGGTCATGCATTTTTCATAAATAGCTTTAGTTCGGGTCGTGGTTTTTTGAGACGTCTTTATTTGGACACTAGACCATACTCTCTCTTTTTTAATCTCAGTCCTTGCTTCATGCTTGATATCAATTGGCATGATTCCTGCAATTACATTTGTGGCTAAATAACAGACAGTATGATAAGCACTGATCATCCCTAATAACAGAAATCTCTGTAATTTAATAATCCTATTCATTTGTCCTTGACTGATGTATTTAGTATATATGAGCGAGCAGTAGTCGACTATTGTCTCGAATATGGCATTATAAAGGATAGTTCTGCTTTTATAATTAAGACCATAGGTTCTACCATAAAGAGCCGAAAAAATGACAAAACCAATGGCAATAGTATCTGTGCCTGTTCAACTGCGTCTAAAAAAACAGTTTGTTCTTGCTGTTATGGGTTTTAGTACCTACTTATTAATCCACTCTCTCACCTCATACAATGACACTAACTTCCAAGGATTCAATTCTACTTTGTTTTTGAAAATTAAGATCCTTTGTAACATCGACAATGACCTGCAGTTCCTTATTTATGACCTATATTGGAAGGATTGATCAATTTGTGAAACTCAATTATTTCTTATGGGAAATTGTGTGTAAAACAATAAAGTAAACAAAGAATGGAGGATATTGAACGCGATGATCCCATACTTTTTGCGTACATTTTTCAACGGCTTTGACAATGGCGACATGAAAGTAAATGCTCCCTCTTCTATAGAAGGTTACTTCTTATGCAGACTTAAGATTGGGCATAATTTTCAACCCAGACCCACATTTAGATGCACCAAATATTCTGTTTGGCCCAGCCTGGCTTGAACAAGGCTTCAAATTATTTTAAACTGACCGAGGCCGAGTCAGGGCTCAATCTCAGGTCTGTGGGTAATTACGTGTTGAACAAAAGTGAAGAAAACACAAAGGAAATACAGTAAGCCAATTGCATACCTTTTTTGACAGATATAACACCTGTGACGTTAGGAGTCTTAATACCGTTGTTGTCTGAACTCAAGAAAGTAAAAAAGTTCTTGGCATGGCATTCAGCCGATCCTTTGTCCGTCTCAAGTTGCAAGAGAGCTTGTCAGTAACTAATATAGAATAGAAGTGATGTTATCTCCGCCATCAGTAACCTAAAAGACAAAATACCACCGGAGAAAAACGCAGGCATTTATCGACTCACATGCGGCACCTGTGATTCTCAATACATAGGGCAGACTGGCCGCTCCCTATCCACCAGATTCTCGGAGCATCGTACCGCGTATAATACAAAGAAAACACACGAGTCTGCGATGGCAAAGCACTGCCTGGAAGAAGGACACAATTTTTCCAACGTTTCGGCAAAACTCCTCAAACCATGCCCCAAAGGGAAGCTCCTAAACCGTCTGGAAGAGGTTGAAACAATTGCCTCATTCAAATCTATCGGCACCAGGCTCGTAAACGATCTCAACACCTTCATAAATCCTTTTGTACGGTACATCTATGATCTCACTCCACATTATCATAATTAATTTCTCGTTCTTTCATGTTTTTCTACTTGTAACTCATTGCACCTGTTTCTTTGTTGTCATTGTATTGCCCGATGATGAACGGCTAGCTCGTTTGAAACCGGTCGCAGCTTTATCACTCCGCGGTCCTTTCTTTTGCAAAATATGTAATTATTTTATTTTATTTTATCAATTTTAATTATTTAATTTTCGACCTTTGTTTATTTTTCGACTCTAAAAAACTTTGTATTTATTTTAGGTTGACTCCTATTTCTTTTTATATTTTTGATCTAAAATTCTGTGGTTTTCTAAACTTGTGATCTCAAATTTCCATCCTTTTTGTTTGTTTTCAATCCGCGGAGTGTATATAATCTTAACTGTTACGTGCCTTTGTAAACAATAAACTCTTGAAAAAACTCTTAAACAAATCTTCCCTTCATTCAAGGACGGCGTGCTGTGTTAACATCTTTGGTCATCTAGTACATGGACCAGCAATTTAGCAAAGCTTCATGAGCGTTTTTTAAAATTTGTACAAAGAAACCTAGGCCACGCACGGAACTCAACAACTAGAGATGTTTTGAAGGAAAAGATGGATTTGGTATTTTCTTGCAGTTGTATTGACGCGTCAACACTGTCTGCATATGTTGGCACGTAAAAAAACAAAGTATCATTTTTCCTCCAAAATAAGTTACATCGAGCTGTTGCGTTTGGGCGCCTGGGTTTCTTTATACAAGTAAAGGTCCTCCTTAGTCCACATACTATATGCTCCATGCTGATCCTGTGGCTAACTGCAGGCGGATGACGGGTGACCTGTCAAGACGCATTGCCTTGAAGTCACGCTGCGCTGGAGAGCAACAGTTCATAAGAGGGATAAAAATGTTGGAATAACTCTAAATTATTTTCTTGAAGAATTTTCAACTATAATAGGGGCCAGTTGTACCAGCTTCTTAATCTCGTGGTGAAGTTAATTTAAACTTTGTTCAGTTGTACCAACCTTTTTGATCCTAGATTAACCACGCGTATTCAGAGCTAAACTAGGTTCAACTTGATTGCCCAATTTTGACCAGTTAACTCGCGTAGTTATCTTTTTAAACTCACGTTTTAGTTGGTGCAAGCGGCATTAAGAGACTCTGTGGATACCTATTTGTCAAAGGTTAATCACCCCTACTTGAGTGTATGGTGATTAAGAGTGAAGCACCTTTAGACTCACCCTAAAATGAGAGTTACAAATTTTAAATTTAAGCTCCAAAATATTATTTTTTATATTTGCAGACTCTACAAATAAAGTGGAGGTACGTTTTTGTGCTGGCAAGCATGATTGACTTCATTTCAAATTCCATTTACTTGATATTTGGTTCTTCAGAGGTTCAGAATTGGAACAATCCTGAATTTATAAAGTAGATAAAACGGTAAATTTGTATTTGTATGTTATTTAACATGTTGATCAAGATGAACCAACCTCAACTTTCATAAAATGAGGTTTGCACATGTCTTGCAATGTATGTGTATTTGTAAGGTACATATTTATAATTATTCTTGTTACTAATAGACCATCCTTCATGACAACATCATTGCGAACATACAACAGTGATTTTGTTTCATAAAATACAAAGACTTTACTTTGTACATCAAGACCCATCATTAACGTATGGATTTTTTTTTTTTTAATTTTTGCGTTTTCCATACGCCTGATTCGTTGATATGTTCTCTGTTGGTATTGAGTCAATTTATATGAAATTAATTGAAAAGTAGGCTATTTAAGTTTTATGTGTAGGTACGTACTTGAATTCAGGGTCATTAAAATGAAACTTGAAAGAAATGCATCTCTAACCAAAACGCGCGGCTGGTACATATCTTAATAGCATTGACTATATGTGATGTGTCATGGGGAACCCAGGCATAAGTCGGGATGGTAAAAGCTCCCTGTGTAAAGTTCTCCATCAAATAAAGTCTGTCACCCACTAGAATATGACTTCATACGTTCAAGATTTTCATCATTGACTTCTATGATCCTTTAATCAAACATTATAAACAACTTTTTCCGTGTAAAACAATCCTAACATAAGAGCTAGTTTTACATAGGGGAGCTTTTACCATCCCGACTTATGCCTGGGTTTCCCATGACACATCACGTATATATCCTATCAAAAAAATTGACCAAATCAGCTACTGAAAAGTAGTACTGAATTTGGCACAGTTTTTCAGCAGCTGATTTGGTGCTTATACACCGATCATTAGAATTTGCATGAGGGTTCAAGATAGACGCCCTCTACACTGAGGTGGCCATTTTTGGAAGCTGCCTGAAAAGGTAATGTTTCAGATGATGTAATTTTTTCTTCTTTCAGGTTATTTTATGTATGAAAAAGATAAAAAGTGCTCCCATCACTTCTCTGTATTTGTCAATAAGATTGACAAAGATACAGCCCATTCAATTTCATACCTATTTATAAAAGGAGAGAATTTTTCGCTGAAATTTATTCATTTCTCTACGCGTTTCAGAAAAACCCTTTTATTATTGTCGGTTCAGTCCACGAAAAAATAAAACTTTAAATAGGTACCTATTATCTATGGAATTTTTGCCGCATCACCTTTCAGGCACGCCCCTAGTGCTACGTACATTTACATCCTCATGCGAGTATCAGTTTTCAGTCTTTGACCGTGGGTTTATGTTGAAGGCTGTGGTTGAAGCAGATATTGATGAATATGCAACCCGCAGTATACAGCCCCTGCAGCGGTAAAGCAGGTGGCTACCGATCTGAAATGGGCCTTTTTGTAGGGTTGCAAAAAAATTGTTTAAAAAAAACATGTTTAAAACACTCGTTCAATCCGATGAAAATTGGCATCCGCTAGACAATCCTGTGACTACACCCCTGGAAAACTGCGACAACTCTCCTCTAAATTATGCAAAAGCAGACTTTCTAGCTCTGTATAAGGGATTGCAGGAACTGGGGGCCCGCTTTATGAAATCACCACAAGTAATGATGCCGCTGAATATTTTCATCAGAAAATGTACGAAGTCATCCAGAAAACTGTACCTCCATTCAGCGGGAAAAAGACTAAAAAATACCCCGCATGTTTCACAGAGGATGTAAAGAAAGCTATCAGGGAGAAAGAAAACTGTAGGGCCCGATTGAGAAAAAATTCTAGCAACCCAGACCTGCGAGAGGAATTCAAGAACTTACGAGCAAACAGTAAGAGGCTGATAAGTGAAGCTTATCGTGCTCATGTGAAGGGAGTTGAGAGGCATATGAAAGTTGAGCCCCAAAAATTTTGGCACCACATAAATTCCAAGAGAAAAAAATAACTTCAATCCTGCTCTATTGCGTGATTCAACACGGTGCTACTCGGAGCCAGAAGAGGTGGCTGCAGCCTTTGCGTTCCTTTTTTCTCTGTTTTTGGTCGTAGGGAACCACACCTCAATATAGAGGATAACATCAACAGCAGAAGCAACGCTCACGTCACTATAAAGATAATTACCTCAAATGACATAGAACTGGCAATAAAAAGACTTAAGCCGAAGCGATGAGTAGGCCATGATGGGATACCTCCGTACATATACAAAGCATGTCGTGAATACCTTGTCTCACCCTAACCTACGTTTGTAACTTGGTGTTAGAAACCTGTGCATACCCTCCTTTGTGGACCATCTCCAAAGTAATCCCAGTTCCCAAGAAAGAAATGACAACAGAAATAACAAACCATAGGCCCATCGCCATTCTTCCCCCTTCAGCAAAAATTTTCGAGTCTATTCTGGATAAGAAGCTATCTCACCAAACATTTAACCTAATGCCTCCCGAGCAGCACGGATTTGTAGGCGGAAAATCTGTCCAAACCAACCTACTGGAATCAACTCATCATCTCTATCAAAATTTTGAACAAAGCTCATCGTCCCAAATTGATGTTATCTACACAGATTTTCAAAAAGCCTTCGACAAAGTCAATCACAACAAATTACTCCATAAATTGAAGAACATAGGATTTTCAGTAGAACTACTGAAATTGATTGAAAGCTACCTGTTCGGATCCAAACATTATGTTGTACCTATTTTAATTGTTTTTGTTGTTGTTGCTATTGTGGTGTGATTTATTTCATTTGTTGTTGTTCTATTTGTTACCTTCTATTGAAATTGTTGTTGTTTTGTATCTCGTTGTATTTTGGTACTTTCTGTTTTGTTCGATTTTGTTTTGTTCCGTTTTCCATAATTGTCCTCCCCCCCCCCCCCCCCATCACTATTTGTTTTCACTTAATTTCTTTAATTTAACATAATAATAGTACCTAATCACGCTCGCCACTCGCCCCCTAAGGGGCATCGGCACTTTTGTTCCAATGAAAAAATGTATATAATTACTATACCAATAAAGAGCGTCTTTGAATTGAATTGAATTATTATTACTAAATTATTATTATTGTTATTATTGATGATTTATTATTATTATTATCATTACTACTATTACCTATTATTATTATTACTATATTTATGTAGATCGTGTCGCTCCGTAAGTGGCTATAAAGCTGTTGGGCGGCACGTTAAATCTATAAATCTATAAATAAATAAATAAATAAATAAATAAATAAATAAATTTCGTTAAAAACATCGCAATCCTGCAGTTTCTCGGTCCTTCGGATATTTTTGATATGATTATATACCAAGTGGCACTTTTAACAGGGAACCTGTTTTATCGTGGAGTCTCCCGGAAAAAAGTCCGTCGTCCGGGAGGCAACATGACCTTGGACTAAAAAAAATTTCCAAGTTTCCTCCTATCATATGCATCCGACAGAGGTCGAAAATTTCTGAAGTCCCTTCCTATCACCTATGGCTCGGCGGTCGATATTTTTCAAGTCCCTCTCTTATCACCTATAGCTCGAAGGCTAAAAACCTTGGAACTTTGAAAATTTTCCGATTCCCCTACATATCCAGCTGAGATCGAAATTGTTTTCCAAGTCCCTCTCCTATCATATATACCTACCCTACAAGTAGCACAGGTACTTTTCTCCTGATCGATGTTTTTCATCCAAACTATCGATAGTTTCTAGCCTAGTTTAAGTTCAGTATACTGTATTTCAAGTCTCCTTCCTATCATATGTATAGCTTGGAAGTTGGTGAGTAAAACCTGATCAAAACAGCTCCTCCAAGTAACTATATATGCAATGCTTCATACACCAATTTGCTATGCTCCTTCAATGAGCCTGATATGCCAAACTTCAAACACCACTCCTTCATCAAAATATTCTAAGTCCCCTTTGTATCATCTTGCAACACTGATAGCCTGATGAAAATAGTTCCTTCAAGTAACTAGATATGCAATACTTCATACACCAATTGGCCTAGCCATGGCCATGCCTAGCCCATTCAATGAGCCAGATATATACGACGTATCAAACACCATAAAGACACATGAACAGGTTCCCTGCATCCCCACATTTAACCCCGTTAAAGAACCCGTGAATTCTTTTTAATGATTCAGCGCAAAGTTAGTAATATTATAACATACGAGATTCTTTCATGATCGTTGTCTTCATAATGCGTCATTCAACTTTATACGGAAGAAAATTATTCTGAATCCTGTATTTTGAAACCTTTATTTACGGAAGTATGGCAGCACTGATAATAATCCTCTCGTCTATACACGAAGCATGTATACGAATACAAATTTATCGTGTGTCTTTTCCTATCTCTGTCTTTTCCTTTCGAATGCATTCGAACATCGAACTCTACGAATGATTCGTCCTCTTATTTACCTTCCTTCGAATTTGCTCTGCTTCAATCATCGATATTTCCAACAATTACCGCTTCTGCTCATCGGCAAAATCAGAAAATATTCAGAGCTGATAAGCGGGGGCTCAAGGCCAACACTACTCGTTTAATTATAAAATTAGTGATAAAGATTACGGACAACATGAAACACTCACGAGTAATATTATAGAACTAATGAAAATAGAAAGGACTCAACCATGTTGTCAGGCCCTTGTCAGGATTATGTTCCAGGCCTCATGTTATAGAGTCAGCCGTGGCTTGACACCTGAATGGTATCGATAACTTCAGTCTTCTTTCACAGAAATGACGCAACGTTCAATTTTTGGCATTTGATTCCTTTCACAGTACTTGAGATAGTACCGAGTAAGTGCATATTATTCAAAACATTCTTGAAGTTTCATTTGTTTCGCCTTTCATTTGCAGCGTAGCGTTCTTCGCGCATTAATCTTACGATAATACCAATCTTACTACTGATACAGTCTCAACTGTATTGTTTAATCTACCTATGAATATTCCAGTATGTCATCGTTATCGCTTCCTCGTGCTCTCCATCAACGTAAAACTAGTCTTGAACAGGAACGTGAAAACTTCGAAAAATTCCAGGTAGAATATTATACTTCTAAACTCTGTAGATTATACCTGAATTAGGTAACGCTCCTAATCCTTGAGCATCGTTTTATAAATGTCTGTTGACGGCGAATTCTCGTCTTCAGCCCAATAATGCTCCTGATTTGAATTTTTTCTCTTTTTAGGCGACTAGTATTGGGAAAGCAATCAACAATATCGAGAGTCCTGTCAAAGAAAAACATGTTCGGAGTATCCTTTTTTATCGTATGCTATTTTCGAACTTTCCGTGAAATGCCATTGATGGGAATTACCTTAACATCCTTTCACAGTCGCCATAATCGGTACTTTCCGCGATAAAAGTCCAGAATTGTTCTGGCAGTACGTACTTAAGTTACCGTTGCAAGAAAATCGTATTATCGCGTGGAAATTTTGTCACGTATTACATAAGCTTTTACGTGACGGTCATCCACAAACGATTCCTCATTCGCAGAAACATAAAAGTAGGATAGCTGATCTCGGTAAACTTTGGGTAAGATATTGAGTTTTCAGAGCTCTTATTATGCCTACTTCTCGCTGGTTAATTCTTTTATCAGCGATATTATCTTTTATTACATGTACAGTATCACCTGAAAGAAGGTTACGGTAAACTCATTTATCAGTATTGTCAATTATTGATCGTGAAGCTGGATTTCCATCTGAAAAATCCTAGATTTCCGGGTAATCTACTCGTATCAAATGAAGAGCTCCAGAGGATTGGCGAAAATGATATAAATAACTATTTTCAAATGTCAGTCGAGATGTTCGACTACATGGATGAGATTTTGGCGTTGCAGGAAGCAAGTAAGTCCGGTGTTATAACGATGAATCCAATTCATTCGCCTTGAAGAGTCAACAACAACACGCCCAAGACATGACAATTCGTTTGTCTTTTGGAGGCGATACATACTTCATTTTACAGCTTTCATGAAGTTTGAATTAAAATTTCACGTACTGCAAAGATGAAAAGTAATCTATATAAAAGTGTTCGTCAAACATTTTTTCTTCGGTTTTTCCAATTTTAATTTCCAGAAAAAATGAAGAGCAATTATGAACGAAAATTGAGAGGTTTTTGCTAGTGTGAGCATCGTAGATGAACATGAACACTTTCTCATCCACACTTTTAATTTCAGTTTTTGGCTCCTTGGATATGTCGAGGTCAAATTCGATGACAAGCAGCGGTCAATGTCGTCTAGCTCCTCTCATTCAATGTATTCAAGATTCGTTACTCTTGTATGATTACTGTGTGAAAATTTTGTTTAAATTGTATGCACATCTATCGGCCGATTTATTGGCTGGACATCGAACGCGCTTCCTGAAACAATTCGAACGTCTTCGACAATTTTACCTGTTCTCGTCTAATTTACAGTATTTCAAAAACTTGATTCAAATTCCTTTGTTACCAGACGTTTGTATCCATCAATTTGAATTCTTTTCAACAATTTTCCTAGTCATTGATGTTAAATAATCAATTGTTTTTTTCAGAATCCTCCTAATATTCTCGTACAATCAGAACTTCGTTCTTATATTACACCAGTTGTTATTATGCCACAACAACCAGATGAACCGGACGGGACATCTTTCACCAGCGACCTGATAGACATAACCGGTGAATCTAGTCAAGATTGTAGCCGATCCATGTCCCCTGTATCAATGGTTCAAAAGTACGTATCTGTAAAACTGTACGTACAACAAAACACTTTCTTAACGAAGATACATATAATTACATTAGAGAACTTGAACATCGGACTTGCTAAAAAAATCAGTGAGCATCGAAAGCGCACGGCAGAGATGCAGGGTATACTGCGTTTAACACACTTCGTATGGGAGCTATATTTTAGTTTTATAAAATTCTAAAAGTTTTACATTTTCGGCTAAGGGCCAGTTGTACAATCGACGTTTGACCTCGATGAAACGACTTTGAACGGCCAGTCAGATTTTTCAATCCGTGCTTCAACGATCATATGATGTCACGTTTTTTGATTGTTCAACTGATTCTGAGCACGTTATGAGAAAGTTTACCTAAAAATTTCAGCTTGAAAAAATTAATTTTCACTCACTTTATTCAAGCTCAAAATTATACAGTATCGTATGGCAATTACATTGTTTTGCCACTTCTGACAAGCGACCGCTCACAAAAAATTAACACGCGTTAAAGTGCGAGTACGATATCTAAGTTCTCTAATATACCGGTATATCTGCTTTTTAATTTCTACGACTTTCCCTCAAATTTTTCAGAGATGATACAGTTGATCATTTGCAAAATGAATTAAGTGGATGTCAAATGTTCATCAACCAGCTGAAACGTAAAATTATATTGTTGGAGGGGCAAATCTCTGAGAAAGTTAGTGCATCACCATGCAGTGCACGTATTTGATTAATTTTTTGGAATAAGAAAATTTATTAGATTTATTTGCTTGTTGCGCAGGAAGATTTGATTAGTGAATTACAGAACGATCAAGAAACGATGTCGAAACGCCTAGAAGAATTGTCTAAAATACCTGAGTATGAAGGTAATTTTTATGAAATTTTACGATAGTTTGTTTATAAATAATAATGAAATGGTGAAAGCATGCAATTTTTTCAAAATTTATATCCTTCTTCCGTATGAAACAGTGATCATACTTTTTAATGATTAAAGTTAGCATTCACCTTTCATTAAATTGACGCCTCCTAAAGAGGGCGCAACGCCACATTCTGTGTAATCATATATTATTTTCTTGTTCAATTAGGCTGTCATTAATTTAGCATTTTTTTTTATTCATTCTATTCTATACTATTCATCATTCAAATAAATAAGTATTCAAAACATAAAGCAATACATTTTAATTGTAGTAAGAAAATTCAAATGTCTGAAAAGGCTCTTCAATGAAACAATACTTTACTTAACAGAAACTTAAGAGGGAATGCCAACTCAAATGATTTTTGTAGTCAGTACAAGAACTAGTATAATTTTTGTACTTGCCTGAAGGTGGTGATTGACCGGAATCGCGTTTGCCAATTTTATTTTATTTAGTGTGGTAAATTTTATGCTAGTAATCATGAAATTTTCCTGTACAAAGTTAAATATAGGTAGGTACAAAGTCGCGAACATAATGCGTTTGTTGTAAATGAGGCGTGTACATATGACGATCATTTTTGAAAACTTCAATTCATACTTCAGTTTTTATAACTTGAATAGTAATCATTACTTAGTTGTGGCTACCTATATATTAAAAAAATTGATGAAATCTTTTCCAAGTTCGTTTGGGCGTTCTATTCAACCGATTTGCTTTTTTTTTTTTTTTTTTTTCTAAGTGAAAGGTATTGATGCCCAGATGAAGCAAGGACCATTAAATTTCATCAATTTTTTGTATTTCTCAAGTCATGATCAAAAATTCTGTTTTGGGTCTCTTTTGGTAAGTTTCTTCGTACATTCTTTTCCTCATAAGTCCGGTTCTTGTTTTGGTCTACGAACACTCAGTGGGTCAAGACCTTTTAATTGAGCTATTACAATTTTAAATTGAATGCACTAGAGCGGAGCTAGGCGCGGACATTCAACTTCAGTTGCTGTTTTGAGTGTCTTTTGGTAAGTGTCTTCGAACGCTTTCAGAGTTCGTCTGGCCGTTCTACTGAGCCGATTTGCTTCATTTATTATTTTTTTTTATTCTCTTCAGAATGACCTCTAGATTAGCCATCAAGCATTACTTAGTGCCTCACTTCAGGTGTTCCCCAATTATCCGCATTTGCGTTTTCTCCCTATATATTTCTTATGGGGAATTTTTCATTGATACAATACGTCGGGCCGTTCTACCCGACCAATTAATGAATTAAATCGATCCTGTAGAACAACTGGAAGAATTGTCGATATATGACCGTAAGAAATCACCAATACATCATGAATTCGGTTGATTGAACGCGAGAAGCGTAACTATTCAGTGGGTAACTTGAAGATTGGTACCTAGAAGTTTTCTTATATTGAAGGAAATTCTTGAATGCTTTGTGTACATGAGATGATGGCGGGTGTACATGGTGGAAGTCGATGTTAGCTGACCTCCACTTGGTGTCCTCTTGGTTACACTAGCAGGCTCCCTCGTTCAGCTAGAAAAACTGTAGCTCAATGCAAAAGGTCGTCGGGGGTCGTACCCCCTTCAAAAAATATGTTGCAACTTCATCAACCAATCAATTAGTACCGAGGCCAGACAGGTTTGGTTAGGTTAGATGAGGTTTTTGATTATTTCTCATAAATTTTACTAAAAATAACTACTCCTGTACTTGAATATTAGTCTTTGTGAACAACAAAACCCAATATCCTCTGATATGATTAAACACAGCTCACATTTTATTATTGCTGCGGCCTGGTCCTCTAGTACATACCTTTGATTTTGAAAGAACTATTTATTTAATTGTAGTCATTTTATTAAAAAGAAAATATTGAACTGAAAAATAATTTAGCATGTACTTAGTTTCTTCACGTCTCTTATCTTCTATCATTCATTTGTATTTTTTATTTGATTTTCAGAAAGGGCGAAAGTCTGTGAAGAAAAATTTTTTAAACTAAAGGACGTGTATTCAAAACTCAGAGAAGAACATATTCAACTCATTCGGCAGGTAAACGTAACATACTAATGTTAACGAAAATTAGTTCACATAGGTAGAGCGGTTAGATCTTTGCATTGTAATTCAGAGATTTGTAGTTCGATACCAGGTGCTAGTAAGCGTAACAAGCTTCTACAAAAAAAAAAAAAAAAAAAAAAAACGTGTTACATGCTCATGACACTAGGCCATCAACTTATCTCATCATTGAGTTGTATGATCTCAGAGATAAAATCTATCAAAGTTGAAACATTTTGACGAGGTCGTGGGTGAGAAGGAATAAAATAATGTGGATCTGATTCACGCGCAGAGCCACCTCAAATGAGGTTTTATAGAGACCGGAGGTACAGTGGATAGACAAATTGGATTGACCTAAATTTTGGAGAATACACTCTTTGGAAAGAAGAGATCAAATGAGATGAATCATAGTTCTTTCCATTTCTATGTAGAAACAATAGTTTTTTGGTTATTTGTCTCCTTTGTTATGATTTTCGGCAATCAATGACTGTCCATCATGCCTTTCTTCTCTTAGATTGCCTCAAGTAAACCAGTCTTTCCCATCTCACATGAACTCTAGTGCATTATATTATGATTATCATTATTAACAGTTCATAAGTATCATTTATTTTAAAATTATGTGTAAATTCAATTATTGGGAAAAGGGAGACAGGGGAGTATCAAAAAATCAAGCTTTCCGGTTGTTATTCTCGTAGAAATTAATTAATTTTTTTCCTTTTTGTAATCCTATGTTTAGAAAGCAGAAATTGAGAAAGCATTAAAAGGCAGCGACAAAATTACTAAATTTGCTAGAGCGGCCAATAATCTAATCCTATCAATTGTAAGATTCTCACTTAAGACTACGGCTATGCGTTTTTGCTCTTACCTGACGCAAATTAATATACTTATTTATTTTTACGAACTGAACCCAAAATCAGGCACGTGTACATAAAGTTGAAAAATATCTCATATTCTGAATATTTGTAAATATTATGTCATCGTTGCTTTAAATCAAAACTTCTGAGGTAGCGAGGTTTCAATATGCTTTCTGCAGATATTTTTATAAGAATATGGTGCAACACCTCAGAATTAATCCTGTACAAAGTAATAATGACCTGGTTCCAAGGATAGACAAAAAGCCTATAAAAACAGATTTACAGCAAATGTTTCAATATCTATTAACAGAGATCGTGTCGACTTTATTTTTTTCTTCGTATTCGATAACAGTGATAACGCAAAACTCGATATTATTTCAATGCTCACATCCTCTCTTTGGAACCACGTCTCTTTTGACGGTGCCGCTGCAAGTCTGCAACAAGGGCACGTAGGCTTTTAAGCCTTTTTTTGCGGCCATCATTTAATTCGATACTAATCTGGTGAAGTTTCAAAGCAATTAAGCTTGTACTCACAAAGAAAACAATGATATTGGATTTTCCTTTTTCATTTTGGGGGTCTTTTGTTGAAGTTTTTTATTTTTTCTGTCTTGTTTCTTATTAAAACGGTTAGAATTTCGGAGAGGTTTTGACCCTTTCTCTCCCTCTGGTGCTCAACTTAGAAACTTATTTGCGCAACCACGAACCCATATTACTTAGAAGAAAGGTAGATGAAACAGAAAAACGAAAGAAAATAGGGGTTAATCTTTTAAGAACTTTGAACGCATTTTTTTCAAAACAATTTTTTTTGATATGCGCCCTTGTTGCAGCGGCACCGTCAATTTCTGAAATAATTTCAAAGCTGATGTACAAATGATTGCTATATTTACATCTATTATTACATTTATAAAGGAGATGACGTTAAACTCATTTATCATCTTTCTTAAACAGAAAGCAGATGTTGATAAACAACTAGCCAGTGTCAAGAGTTTGGATTTTGAAGTAGGCGAACAAACAAAATTGCAAGAAAACTTGGCCACATTACAAGCAACAGCAGATGCTGCTACTGAACAAAATGAAGTAAGTTATCGACAATCTCTGAAAGTAGAGTTCATATATTTTGACCCTTTCCTGACTGCTGTCTTATGAAGCTGACTATATTTTCTTATAAAATTAGAATCCTCGTGTTTTGATACATTTTGGGTGCGTTTAATTTGCCCTGATATATCATGTCTTATGTTGTATTCGAGCAATAATCAGGCGAGAACAACCTCTTGGCTTGATAACTGTGCTTTTGCGAGAAAAAAATATTTACATTCATGCTATATCAAGTACTTCAATTGCTTTTAGAAGTAATTTCTTCATAGCCATCATCTTTTTTCTTCTATAGTTGTTGTATACTCTCATATTCAGTCATTAAAATTGAGAAGTACGCAGGTATAAAACAAATTCATCTCAGAGGTATTAGTTGAATCTATTCCGCCACTTTCATGTTCTGTACAAAATTATCAAGATTTTGTTGCTGAATTGCGTACTTATTTTCATTCTGGAGCAGTTTGCCATCAGAGCGATGTTAAAAACACTACTACTTTGATAACACGTAGGAGAATGAAGTATGCAAAGCCCTATCTATGCGTCGACCTCAACCTCTGCAATAATATTAGCTCTATGTAGTGAAGAATGCTTGAGTTTTTGAAATTGTCTAATTGTACAAAGTTGTTGAATTTATGCATCAACAGAAGTCTGTGTATGTATGAAAAATATCTCCTGTTCATCGTTCACCAATGCTTCAAGTCTGACTTTGTGGCATGAGATTATATTAAACCTCTACATTTTTTTTTTTTCTTACGAACCAATTTTAATTATTTTTCAATAACTGTCTAGCACTTTCCACCTGTATATTTCATCATATCATGTGATTATAATACCTGCTTAAATTTTTAATACTGGAAAGAAACAGAGCGTTCTCTAATATTATTCATTTCTAACATAAAAGAAGATTTTTTAGTCTTCTTCTTCTATCTTTATTTTGTGCGATCTTGAATTCTTGGCACAGTAATTTTGACTCCTGTACAACCACTTTTTCAGAGCAAGATATTGCAAAATATGCACAACTTCTGATGTGCCCTCTCTTTTTGTGTGTACAACTCATTTTCCAGGAATTGAATTGTATTCAACTCTTTGAAAATTTTCCATACTAAATCCAGTTCTACTCTGCTCTTCTTAGTTTGTTTGTGTATCTTGTCAGTATATGTAATTCTTTGAGGAAGGAGAAATTATCATTTCTCTTCTTGGTGAAAACTGAAGAGTAAATTGTTAAACATAACCGAAAATATTCATGTTGATGAAAAGTATAATATGTGGTCACAAAAAACTAGGATAGATGTTTCTTGTTGCATACCTCGCAGCCAAATAGCACTGTGGAAAACTAAACGTGCTCTCCTGTTCAGTTTTTGACAGCTTTGAACCGGCAAGTTAAGTTACTTTTTTTAAATGTTTGTTATCAAATAAATAAATAAACATGCTTTTCCAATCTTTTGTGTTAAAATGTCATTTGTCTTTCAATGTAATCCTCACCAAAACTGTCACGCTAAAGTGATTGCCCCAAAATATCCGTAATTGATTTCATTGTTTCTTTTGAACTGTTGTACTAGCTGAAACGACAAATAATTAATGAAAGTGTATTCTTAATAATAATATGAGCGAATATGACTGAATATGATTGAATCCAAAAAAAAAAAACAGACTATTGGTTGTCTAAACGGTGAAGAAATTGGAAAAATTTGATTCATAACAATCATTAGAAATAGAATAGTTCATCTCAACTTTCGAGCTTTTAAACTGATTTACTGTTCGCAGGCTTTGATACGTAAAGTGGAATGGACTGAAAAGGAAAATTTGCTTTTGGAATCTAAGGTACAAGAATTGGTTGCAGTCAAGAACAAATTGGAGGGAAAACTCCATGATGTTGAGAATCAACAAACTAAAGAACAAAATTGTTTATCTGGTAAGTTTTAGTTGTGAATTAAAATCCATAGTCGAAGAGTTAAGTATGATCAATTTTTTTTTTTTTTTTTGAATTACAGATCAGTGTCAGATGATTATCGAACAAATGAGCAATGCAATAAAAAACAGAAGTTTTGATTCTATTACATCTTTGACAGGTTTGTTCAGTGTGAGAATAAATAGCGTGAAAGTAATACCTACTTCGCAAAGTTGACTCGAGTACCCTTGCGACGATACTAACTTATAAATTTGTAAGAACAGTAGTGCGTTCCTACATTTAGTTCCCATTAATCATAATTATAATACTTCAGGAAGAAAAGAAGCGAACAAGTTTCTACATATTTTGTGTTGAAATTTTGCAGACCAGTAAGTTTTTTTATGAATACATGATATAAAAAACTTGAAGCAACAAGGGGTTTTGGATAAGCCCATCCTCTGCTTTTTTAAAAAACAGCCCTAATAGGTTTTTTGATTCTTTCTAATATTTTGGAGTGGAAATTTCGACCTTAAATTTGGAGGTAACTAACTTAGATAACTTCATAACATCTTGATAGGATGAGTGGTATTGATGTGAAAATCTAAAAAGGTATTCTCTCCAACGTTGGCAAAGAAGTGGTTTGTCAACCCGCTGAAGCACTCTCTTCTTCACCAAAACGCAAAAGTACGTCTTCATTTTCATTAACTCCGGTCCTTGAATAAATTATCAATGACATGATCACGGTGCGAATACAAGTGAACTCAACTTGCTTTGCTATAAACAGTTGATTGTATTTCGATAAAATTGAATTTTTCCTTCAATTTAATCTTTGCCTGTTTGCTAGGCTATTCTGCAGCTGTTCAATACTTTTGTACTCAGAAAAGCTTGCTACAATTTTTAATTCGAACGCATTTATTATTACAGATATTTTAGAATACTTCCAAGAACATCTATCATCAATATTACAAAAAAAGAAAAAGGGTGATATTATCCTCGTTACCCATTTGACAGCAACAATCATGTTGCTAAGTAAAGCCACTGCCAACATGATACCCGTAGAAAAAAACAAAGAGCGTAAGTTATTAGCCTCACTATCGCAATTTTCTTGTATTTTTCAATTGACGCGATTTATCCTAAGTGTCTGTAAATTTTGTAGGTCTGATAGACTTGTTACAAAGAATGGGCGAAGAAATGATTAAAATAATTGAAACATCTTGTAAAGATATGACCTCACCATTGCTGTCCAATTGTCACGGCTTATGCACCATAATTGACGAGCTTTCTTTGCTGTATCCATCAGCTCAAAATGGAAATTTGGCGGAAACATTGAGCAGTCTTGTTGAGAATGAATTGACTACCATGGATAAGGCTATTGAAGAAGCAGCTAAGCAAATCGAGGTATCTTTTCAAGATTGAACCAGATATCAAATTGATTTATGAATTTAAACAAGTTTTTCAGTTTTAGCCGGGAACCTCTTTTATCAACCGTCTAACCAAGCACTTGGAAAAATTTCGACTATGATAGATGAAAGACTTGATAGAATTTTGACTCTGGAGCCTTATATGATAGACTTGGAAAAATTTCGACTCCACTATACATGTGACTGGAGGGGACTCGAAGAAATTTGGACTTTCGTCCCGTAATATATATGATAGGAAGAGAACTTGGAGGAATTTCGACTCTTGAGCCATGTACTCGTACCTTAGTTTACCGTTTGCGTTCAAAACAAAAATTTTTCTTCATTAAAAAAAAAAAAAAATGGGGACGTTTAGATCATTATATAAGAAACTACAAAAACTTTTACAGATTCCGAATATAACTTCAAAATTCTTATTTCTTCCTCTCATTGGATCGACACGTACCTCAATCCATAGTACGTTTGAATAATTATGAGGTAATATCACCAGCAAATATGAGTGCATTCGCTCACAGTCCTTCAGATTGGGGAGAGGGCAAATTCAAATGTGCCGGTACCCATAATACGCTGCATTAATCAGTGAGGATAGATGGGTTTTCCTGTTGTGAAATCTACCTTCTTTCGGTCATAATTATGATACGCTCTACCTTTATATTATCATGATTTTACCTCTCAATTTTTCCTACATCATCATCTATGTTGTTTCTCTGTTTTAAATTTATTCAAGCAACGTTGCCTCTAAATTCCTTTCGTTTGCATTTATCTGTCCTGGCATGTAAAAAATCGTTTATAATGTATTTTATTTTCAAGTTTTCTTTCCTTTTTTTCTTCTCTCGCTTGTTTTTGTTACGCGGAAAAAAAAATCTTATGAGGATGAAGTTTCTCAATAGTTCATGTATTCAATCAAAATCTGGTGATCCTTAATGGACTTTTAATCAATATTTTTGTTTTCATTTAAGGAAATGCTACAAACTTCCAGAGTTGCCGATTCTGGCCTAAAGTTGGAGGTTAATGGCAAAATTTTGAATTCATGTACCAACCTGATGAAAACCATTTCTGTACTGGTGCAAAAGGCAAGAATTTTACAAGCTGAGATTGTAGCGTCTGGTAACGCGGTGAGAATATTTTCTATAATGAAAACCTGTCTTTGTTCTGCATCTTCTGCTCGCCTGCTTTCTCAGAATGCGAATTAATGTGATTTAAAATTCACTTCTATAAATTTTGAATTACGTTTTCAAGTTTTGGCTCATTTTAGCTGTTTCATTTGGTTTTCTTTTTGTTTAACTTTGAAAATTTTGGTGGATTCAAGTCAAGTTATTCAGATCGAATAAAGTAGTCTTTTTGCATTAATCGTCGAGCTCCTGTTAAGAACATTTGATTTCCACTTTGTATTTTCCATTTTTGATAATTCTGCGTAATTATAGGGTCCAGGGTGCAATTCCTGGCATTTGTTCCTTAGATTGAGGGAAATGGGACGCTCTATCGCTTAAACGCGTGAACAAAATTCAAACTTTTGGATTGAATAATGTGAACAATCAAAGGTAGTTCTGGAAGTATTGCCGCTGCTGAATAATTACAATGCCATTAGCGGTTTTCTGATATTACCCCTCATTATTGTGCAATATCATTTCAACAGGCAAGTGTACCTCCTCGTACATTAAAATTCTGTAACCTTGTACGTAATAAGCATTACGCCCGGCCCTACACCTTAACAAACCTTGTTAAATAAACATGAGTACTGCACAATAAGGAGAAGTAATATTGAAAAAAATGGCAAATGTCATTGTATTCAACGTTAAAAATAGGTAGGTACTCCTTCATGTTTATTCCAAATGTTTGAAATATTTTGTTTACGTATGTTATTGTTATTTATGAAATATTATTTGAATTTCAATTAGAAAAGTTAATTTTTATCATGCTCTTGTATGATTTTAATTAAGCTGTTTGATGATGAGGGTTTTGATGCAGGTGTTTTTTAGTAGCTGGTCATATTGATAATTTATCTGCATTGTGACCTGATTTCATTCTCTTCGTTTTATGTTGTAGGTCAGTAATCTTTCAGCTAAAGAATTTTACAAACGTAATCATCAGTGGACCGAAGGACTCATTTCAGCGGCTAAAGCAGTTGGTATGGGTGCAAAACTTTTGCTGTAAGTTTTCGAAGCTGAGAATATTGAAACTAGAGAAATTCACATCAAAAAATAAGTTTCTTTTGTCGTTAATTTACAGAACTGCAGCTGATGATGTGGTCAGTAGTAATGGTAAACTAGAATGTTTGATTGTGGCATCACAGAGTGTGGCCGCAGGTACTGCCCAGCTGGTTGTAGCTAGTCGCGTCAAAGCTGATCGGAACAGTGTCAATTTGTTAGCATTATCGTCTGCCTCCAAGGATGTCACAAATGCAGCTGGTAATGTTGTAGCCACTGTCAAATCCTGTGCTCACCTCGTTGAAGAATCAGGTAAGATGTTCTCTCAAAAATAGTTACCGAATTTTCTCGTTGAAAAAAGGAGGCATTATGTCCATCCATTCAGGTTTCTTCATAATTATATTTATTCATCTATTTATAGACCTATTTATAGGTCTCTATATAAAGTTTTTGTCCGCGGAGCTCCTCAAAAACTATTGGATGGATTTTTTCGAAACTCGGGCAGATCATGGTGTTATATTCGAAGATGTACACCTGCAATTTTTTTGAGGATCGGATGACTAGTTTTTTAGATATCTCTATGTTGAAAACAATTTCTCGCAATAAACATCTAAGCCATTGTTAGGCCTAGCTGCTTACATCATGAAAAGCGGGTTTTTGTGTCCGTTTGTTATCAGTACCCACTGTGATGAAAAACCTTTTTATTTTGTCAACATTTTTTTATTCTTTTATTCAGCTTTTTCTCTTTTTAAAATTATTGAAAATCTTGAGTTTGAAAATCCATACATCAATGATTAAGTTTAATTTTATTTCAGTCCTCATTGAGTGCGCTGCGAGACTGTCTTTGTGACTTTATTTTCAATTTATCATAGATTCGTACGTGTTTTTTTCGTGTTTACATGATTGATAGTAGTTTATAGTTGATTTGAAATGTTTCAGGAGATGGGAACATGATTTTAATTTGGACTAGTTTTTTCGAGTGAAATTCGAAGTTGGACCTATGAGTGAACTAGGTTTGGGTGATGTATTTATTGGTTATTCCGTATGGGGAAGTCGGGGCGCGTGGGAAGTAATGTGGGGTTGACTGATTGGTGATTGGTTACTTGTTTGCCTTTGATATAGATTTTGTGGTTTTCCAGTACCTCCTTGTGGCTGAATTTCCAGAAAGAGAATCATGGTATGGATTTTGTATAGAAGATGGTGACGAGAACGTGACTAGAATTTATGAGTAGATGAACTGACGAGCGGCTGGAGATAGCAGTACGTGTTACTAGACCAATGCTAGGTTGAGATTAAAGTGCAAGAAAAAGTGATTGTGGAGCTCTTTCTTTTACCAACTTTTCTAGCTTAAAAGAATGAAGTATTACATCCATAACGAGAAAAAGTTATCCTAGTGCACAGTTCTGCTTTATTAGTTATTTCTACGAGAGTACCTATCCCATCATCAGTTGTGTCACAAGTGGAGAACATGGCCTCAAAAATGAGTTTTTAATATCTTATCGGATATAACAATGCAGTGTTGTGATTGGTTCACTCTTAAGAACTTATACTTGTAATAATATGACACTGTGTTCTTATTGACGCATAGTGATTGGTTTATTCTCTGGACTGATTACTGCGTTTCTATTGACTATTTGATTTCCTGCCATCTTATTGGTCAGTTCTGTTCTCTCGTCCCATTTCTAGGTCGAATTGTTTTTTGCTGTCTAATGTGATGTTCAAAAGGATAGCTTCTTTCCTCTTTGCTTTTGCAATCTCCATTTGTTCCCACAGTTGTCTTCTTTTTGTGCGATTCTCTTTGTAGCATTCTTTGTTGGAGTGTGTACTGAACAAGGACTTGCCATCTGCTTTCTCGCTTAATCTATTGTGCTCATTTTTCCTGATATCAAACTCTCACCCAGTCTCACCTATGTAGATACCCTCGCTCTGTTTACGACTAAGCTTGTACACTCCATTCCTTTTCTTCAGTCTGGTTATTGCTGATTCTCTTCACCATGCGTGGATTATTATGGATACCCAAATTTACATCATAGCCATTGAGTGCCTTTCTGCTTCACCATCTCGACTTCTGTCCTCTTTTTTTCATTGTTTTTGAGTGCAATTGGTCGGTAGCAGTAGTTCTGGATTGCTGCTAACTTGTGCCTGGAGTGGTAATAGTAGTCATTTGGGATTATAATGTCTGTGTGCGTCGGCTTCCCATAGATTTTGTATTCTATCCTGTTGTTCTCCAGTGTGAGTATGAAGTCCAAATAGTTGATGGTCTCATTGCTTTTTTCCACTGTGAATTTGATGCTCTTATTCATCGCATTCATTAACAAAAGTAATAGGTCCACCTGTCTGTCTATTAGTGCCCGACCACACAATCAGGACACTATCAACATATCTGACCCGAGTTTCTGAACTTGCTGCCCTCCAAAATCTTGTTCAATGACAGGGGGTGAAATAGAAAACTTACTTGACGTTTTGGACAGAGAAAGGGGGTAATAAATTTTCTTGAGACTTTTTGTAGGTTTTATGTCATTTCTAGCCTAAAATAAAATAAAATTCAGGTTTCCTCATCGGATTATGGGTACTTTTACGTTGTTATCAGTTGATGTGACGTCATTGTAATAGACTTTATGAGCTGAGTTTTACTATAAAAAAATATATATAGGCTTTTCGACCACTTCAAATAGTTGATTTTTTAGTACCGCAAGCTTTCGGTAAGCGAAGTTACCATCTTCAGGCGGAAGGAGATATAAACTAATCATAATAATTATACAAAGGTAAAAGTTGAAAGTTGAACTCAAATCAAACACGCACGGCCAGCAAGAAAAAACTAGGAAAGATTAGTAATTGCGAATGATATCATGGTACTGTGAATGGATGTGGTTACTATCGCGGTTTTAAAATTTATCGTTTCATCATTCCTAATAATATTAATGACCTCCAAAATTCTCCGTTTCGATTCATTCTTCTCACTATCATATATGTATTTTTTCGATTATAATACGCACTTTTTTTTACAAATTTTTGAATTTAAAATGTGGGGTGCGTATTATACACGAGTGCGTATTATAATCGAGTAAGAATTGAAGAATCAAGGACTCACACAGATTTATATCTAAACTCGACGAGTGAGAGAGCGAAATACCGTATTTTTTCAACTATGATACGCACTTTTTGTACCACTTCGTTAATTTAAAAGCAAAGCAGCAAAAGAAGCGAGAAAAAGTGATGATTCTTCGGAAGAAGAGAACGAATTCAATGTTGATGACCCCTTCAGACAAAGAAGAAGGAGTAAAGCAATCATCCACTTGATACACACCGTACGTATCTTATGATTTATGTACCCAGTATTGTCTATTCAAAGGCTGCGTATAGTATTTGCGTAGTAAAAAAAATTCTAAAATGAGGTCTCCAAATCTTGCTTGCGTATTATAATCGAAAAAATACGGTAATAACATTATCGAAGTCAAATTTATGCGACAATTCTACAGAATGCTGCGAAAGAGCAGTGCTATGAGTTATAATACCATTATTCTTATTATCTAGATCACACTTTACATTATCAGAATGTTGATATACTCTAGCTTTGAGAAGTTGGGACGTCTCCCCTGTATATACCCCAGAACAGTCTCGACACTTGAGTTTGTACACCACATCAGAATGAAGAGTAGGAGGAAAACGATCTTTAGTTTTGGAGAAAAATTTATTGTAAGAATTATTGAAAGAGCAGAAGGCTATGACAAGGTTGGGATCCAACTTTTGTAAATATTTCCGTATCATGTAACTACCAGTTCCATAGTACGGAAGGAAGAAAAATTTACGATTAGGATTCCTACTCTGGGTGCCAGAAGAGGGAGGGGAGGAAGGAGGTGGATGGCAAACAGTGTTGATAATAGAGTCAGGATAATTGTTCATGCGGAGTAAGTTACAAAATTTTAGGAGGATTACACTATGGAAGGTATGATGCGAGGAAGAAAGATAAGTACGTCTGAGGTTTTTGATAGTGTTGATTTCATTTGCAAAGGTTGATTAAAAGCCTATATATTTTTTATAATATTGTTTTTTCAAATTAACTATCACGTATAAACATTTTCGATACTGAGTTTTACTGTTCATTTTACAAATATCTGGCTAATTGATTGGTGATTGGTATTTAATCTAAAAAATGACTCTTAAATCAAGTTTGAGCTATTGGAGGGGAATTTGTGTATTACTCACGTGTTTTTTCATTATAGTACCTGTTTTTATCATGTAGTGATATTCTGTATTTGCATAGATGATCTGGACTTCTTGGGTTTATCACAGCACCAAGCTAAACGATTGGAAATGGATTCGCAAGTACGAGTACTTGAGCTTGAAGCGCATCTTGAGAAGGAACGACTGAAGTTGGCAGCCCTGAGGCGCTATCACTATCAACTATCAGATGATACTCATCAGAGTTGAATGGGAGTTTTTCATGCTGTTTGAATAATTGTTTCCAAGTTTTTTTGTTGTTTTTTTTAATGTTTTATTTCTCAATGTTTTAGTGAAGGCGAGATCTAAAATTCCATCTTCTCAATATTTTATAAGATTACAAGAATAATTACTTCAGGAAAGAATATGTAATTCTTACGTGACATAATTCCTGTAATTACCCGTTTTGCAAAACCAGCAAATTTGGTATTGCGTAAATTAATCAGAAAGGCGCAATTGATAATCTTTCTGTATAACTGATTGGAATATTTTCCGGAGTTACTTATTTAAGAACAGCATTTATTTTTTAACGAAGGGCAGAACCTCGATTAATTTTTTTTTGTTCGAATATAATTCATTTTTACACGGAAAACACTAATTATTCAATATGGTATTTTATTTATTTATAATTATTATAACACCAGCGGGATGGCGCGGGCGCGCCTCGGCCTTTAGTCGTTGGAAAAATTTCCTATCACATTATAGTCATGGTGTGTAATCATCGCAAAATGCTGACTGGTTTGTTCCAAATAAAAATAACATTTTTCAGTGCACGTCCCTCACAAGCCGTGAAAATTACCTCAAAGAGAACGCTGCAGACTCATTTTTAGGGTTTTTCCTCTCATTTAATTGAAAATGTTGGGATTACCTACTGCTCAAGCCTTAGGATGGGATAGAAAGTATCACCTGTTTGGTGTTGAAAAAGTGGGAAAATTATCAGAGTTCGAATAAATGAATCAGAAGGAAGGAAAATCAACGAAAAAATTTTGTAAAAGAGGCTTAAACCGAGTCTGTCACCTGTTTTTTTTTTTCTTTCAACATCCTTAATTGTGAAGAAGTAACGGACAAAATAGAAGAGAAAAAAAAAAATTACAAAACGAGAAGGAAATTGAAAAACAGAAGATACAGAAAATTTAGAATCATCGCCGGTTTTATGGTACCTAACGCGTAACAAAGAATTGTAGCCTTGTTTCACAGGCCTCGCTGATTTGTTCGTTGACCGCGCGTGAGTTTCACTGAAGTACAAGTTCCATGCATCATGGGTACAATATTGTATTCAATTCAATCAAATTACGCATCATTGTGCACAATTGAAAGAATTCTTGAGGAATGAAGGTGTTGTTTTTGCTCTGGTGGGATTGTTTATTCTGGAAAGTGGATCTAGAGTGATATTTGTAGATCGTTGTGACGAGTTGCTAGAAGTTTTTACACTAATTGTCCCTAACCTCGTTTACTGAACATTTTTTAAATTTTTTTTCATAAATAATAATTTGTTGCTCATGGGAAACAGAGGAAATGGACAATTCTAGTTTCTGCATTTCGAATTTTAACAAATAAATGAAGTTGAAAATAAGTTCTTAAATTTTTTGTATTCAAATGAAATTTTCGAGGAAAAATTTTCGGATACCCAATTCAACTGTGTATTGAAAATTTTCAAGTTTCATCGAGAAATAGTATTCCCTCGCTGTATAAGCCATGATTCACTTATATTGTTTCGTTTTGAAAAAATTAGTAATCACTGCTGCCATTCTTCATGGAGGCGTCCTTCTGTAGTTGCAATAGAACCAAAACTGAAGAATCGAAGATGGTACTATTCACCCATTTGGATAGCATCTGAAGGTTGGATGTTAATAATCAGGCGAACCTCAAAATAAACTGTAACGTGTCTCACCAATCACTTTCAAGACTGTCTCGACCGCGATGTTTTCCAAGACGTTTTTCCTATTATTGCGCGACTTACGCCTCTCCTTACGCAATTCTATCGTCTTTTGCTTGCTCAAGTTGCAGTTCACTAAGATGCTGCCTTTGCTAGTTTTCCTCATTTCCTGACTTGATAATGTGGTGTAAAATACAATGACGATCTGTGTTCATATCTTGCGCGCCCTTAATTTGCTTGAGCTCGTCCATTGTGATGTATTTCGTCTTGATATGTGTCTTAACAACATCATTGAAAGTGACCTGTCTCTTTGGTCCGAGCGGATGTCTGGATTGGTCACCTGGAATTTCTAAGCTTATTGGACTCTTGTTTGACAAAGAATATTGCGGTACTGATTGACGCTGCTTTTGAGACGCGTTCTTCAACTTGTACAGCCTCGACTTGGTGGTCTGGTTAATGTTGACAGAGCTGTCGCCAGGACGTTTGACTGAAAGGTTTGATATCGTACCAGCTTGCTGATATACCGATTCTAAATCACTTGATGTCGACCTCTTCCCACACCACAACTTACTTTTCAACCAGCTGTAAAGCGATTGCTTTTTTGTTTCGGTAGGCAAGTTGATGTTGGTTAAATCCTCGTTCAAATTTTGACGTTTGAGAGAAATCAATTTTACATTAGCGGTTTGCAAAACATTCACGGGTATAGGTTGTAATTTCGAAACGATCGTTAATGCTTCTGTATTGCATATTGCCATTTCCGCTGGTGGCAAATTAACTCCCACTTTCAACAAAAGTTATGCACACTTCATTCGGGTCTTAATCGTGATAATCCAATTTCCACCAGCAAGATGAAACTTGACTAAAGATTATTCACTTTTTTCTTATTTGATAAATGAAAAACCTTCAAACAACCAAAAAAACTTTTCCATGGTATCGTTATTCTTTCTGACAATTATCAGGAAAGATAAAATTCCTCTAAACTTGGTTTGCCTCGGTTCCTTTTACCAACTTTAGAAGGTAGGTGTATTTTTGCGCGCGGTGGAATTTTTGGTCGGGAGGCATGTTTTCTCAGCGTTACAGAGGTTCTACATTACGAATCTAATATTCGTTCAAATTCATTATGTGTGTATGTACGTATGTACTCTTATTTTGTGCTCGAATGTCCTCTGTAGCTATTGGATCGATTTCCATGGAATTGAGAGTTGTTGACGGGGTGAACGTGAATTTATTTGTAGTCTATTTTTTTTTTTTTTTTTTTTTTAATCGGATTAATAGTCTAGTTTCCGTGTGGTGAGTTGAATACTAGTTGATTACTAGCCCGGAAGGTTTGCTATGGAATCTTCATAGTCTGTTTCTTATAAAGTGTTTCTTTCTTAGATGACGGTGGGGGCGCATGAGTGAATAAAATATAATAATGCTTGGCAATTTGCGAAAATGAAATTGCATCGGAAAACGAAGTCATTGCGATTGTTAAGGAGCGACAGAAACATACCGGGAGATAAAATAAACAAAATACTAAGCAAAGAAAAAGAAAAAGTGCATAGCCAATAATAACAGAAACGGGCCTAAAACATACAAACCCAAGAAAATGCGAAAATAGTAAGGAAAAAAGTCTGTCCGCGAAAGCTTTTTTTTTTCATCTTTGGTGCAAGGTTTTTTATCGCCTTAATAATGAGAAGAGGCGAAAGGATACATTATAATGTGAGAATTTTCTCGCCTTCCAAGAGTGTACATCACAACAGTAATTAAAATTCAGTTTTTATGTAATATGTAATGTTACGCGTAATTTGTGCAACTGCGAAGTTGTATACCTTATTTGAGTATAGTTTCAAAGACGATTGGTAAAAAAAAAAAAGCAGAATTCAATACAAGGTTGCCTTCTACTCCTTCACCAAGCTAGGACAAATATCCACCATCAAAAACACCACGCTCTCCCAAAACAGGCAAATATCTACAAACTAGCCTGTCCAGACTGTAATACCGAATATATATAGGCCAGACAGGAAGGAACCTCGAGCTTTGGTCAGAAAACCACGAATTCACTATCACCACCATCAAAGTGCGCCACAAATGCATCAAAGGCTGCATAATGAACAAGTCAGGAGAGGTCGAGGTAGTCAGAGAGGTATCCAATCTTCCGAAACCCTCACAAAAACTATGCCCACTACTGATCAAATGAACAGCCAAAGCTGATTCGCCCAAAACGACATTTTTTCCAAGAGTTCAAATGCTCACCTACTATCGTCTTCATCTGGCGACCGGTCTCTTCAATATAAACACCTCTAGAGTCCCTCCATTCCAATTCATAAACACCACTCCTAATCCACAGTTATAATCATGGCCCTTTGACCTGAGGAACAACCCATTAACGGTGGTAGGATTGTAGAACATTGGTCGAAAACCAAACGGGTGAAGAGCACGACCCAATTGGAGGGAGAACTTTCCTAGAAAAGATAGAGACTGATCCAACGCGTCCTACAATCACGAATCAGGTAGTCGAATCAAGGCATCCTCTAGTAATTTTTCTGCGAACTATCCCGTCAGTATCCATGTTGGCCTCATTCTCTCGCCGCGTGTTTTAAAGTCGGCAATTCTTTTTTGAAAGCAGTCTGCCTCATATGAGTCAGTCTGTGAACCAAGCTATCTTATGAGCAACAGGACGACAGCATGACGGGTCCGTGTTAATTGGCCTACAGGCTGTTATCGGCACCACCCAAAAAAATAAACAAGGGAAAAAGAACCGTGGACTAAAACATCGATTGAAGTATAGATATATACCGTGTCTTGCGGAGATCAATAAATCTAAAAAGTTGATGGAAGATTCACCGATTTTCGAGGTAAATTTTATGGATGGGTATAACGTATAACAAATTGAGATATCTCAGAAACTCACCAAGGAGATCTGGAGGACCAATCCCTGAGCATAGAACGTCAACAACGCACCTGTGCCAGTAGTATATGACCTAGTAACACCTGTTCCGATAGGAAGAGGTCAAGTTTGAATTTAGACATGGATACTTCGGAGATAAAAGAGCCTGAAGATGATCTCATAGTAGGCCAGTCAAATTGGACTTTCTATGGGACATAATTTGGACGGAAGCTTTTTCTTCGGAAATATCTTTGGATCGACGCCCTAGTTGATATTCTGTTGAAACCACAACCTGCCGCTGCCCGCAAACCCCTCCAGAGGATATTACAGCCCCCCAAAATCGGTTTTTGGCGATTTTCTCGGTGAAATATGCATTTAAGAGAAAAAAATGTAGATAACTAAAATGTTCCCCGTGAAATTTCATTTAATGCTAACGCGTAGGTATCATTTCACAGTTTGCTCGCGTGGAGTCAAAATTTTGTACGGTAGACTGAAGTCACCATGGTATTTGATTGTCAATTTTTGGTAACACTGTAAAATCTTATCAGAAGACCCGACCATGACCCGACTCGACCACGACCTTACACTCTAATAACAGTCGCTATCTTTCGATAATTTTTGACATCTTCTGTGCCCTGTTTGTGCCTGCTGTCTTGCTTCCGATTTTCGTGTAATCCTTCAATTTTACCCATCAAACTCAAAGTAAAACAAAAATACTGCGAAGATGGAAATGTTCATGAATACTAAGATTCAATTGTAACAATGATTGAATTCATTTCAGAATTTATTCTCATCAATGATTTCATCTAGCGCTATATCATTACGTCCTGTATTCCATTCGTAACTTTCTCCAATTGTTTGACAGGTACTCGAACAATAATATCGATGAAGTTGGAAGACGCCAAGATTCGTTTCAAATGTTTCTTGCACTACGGCAACGAGGAACGTGTATATCTACCTTGCGGAAACTTGAAGTATAGTTTCAGTCCCGAGAAGGTTGAATCCATTGAAGTATTACTTCGAGATGACTTGTCATCCCAAACGTTGGTTGATACCATCAAAAAAGTAGGATTGAGTTTAAAAAATTCCCTTATGAAAGTTGTTAGGAAGTTATTAAATTTTAGATGATATTTCAAGGTGGATCAATACGGCACATCGATTGCGCCATGTGCACTTCTCTACGCGTTAGCTGTGATCGTTCGTAAAGCCAAGAAGAATATGGAGATGAGAAAGCAAAATAAGATTTCAGAACCTAGTACTTCTGCTGCAGAATCGAATGAGGCAAAAGAAGTCGATTCCTCTGAAATGAAAACGACTACAACAACTGTCACTACGAAAAGTGAAGTAGGGATAGAACCAAAGAAAGTACACAGATTAAGAATTAAAATGAAGAACAGAAGAAAAAGTGATGGTGCAGATCCTCCTCACTCCATCATGGGAGAATATGCGTCACAACCGTGGGATCTGATTGTTCGCGATGCCTACAAAGCTGCTCGCAAACTGAGTGAAGATTGTGCTGAGAATCTCTTTCTATTCACTCATTACTTGAGAGAAATTGCGAAGTCAGAAGGCAAAAAAGGTTTTGGTATTGGTTGGAGAATCACCATCGATAACTGGTATGAATACCAGGATGCGATAAAATTATCAAGATCAGTCGCTAAATTCTACGAGGGTCTGACGTGGACGCATTCTGACCTATTAACTTTGAGTCGTTGGAATTCAGATTCCTACGCTGATCCAGTTCAACAAGGTATTCTTTCAATAACCTTAGAGTATTATTTTTCGCGTGCATGAAAGTGCTAGCGTGGTATGGACGTACAATTTGTTTGGAAGTCAATCAACTTAGTTTTAAGAAAGAACAATTTCAAGCTTTTTAAGGGTTAAGCAATTGTGCAATGTATAACTCTGATGATTAATGGACTGAAAATTTGAACTCTTTGCGTGACATTTTTTTCATTTCATCTTCATGATTGTCTGTTGCCAGCTAGAGACGCAGTCCTTCTCTTCGCTCGATACAATTTCAAATCTGTCGATGAAAAATATCGTAATGCCGCCAATCCTAAAGTGAAAGAGATGCTCAAGTACTTGAAGTTGATCAATGACTTGAGACATGCAAAGACTGAAGAACAAGCGCTTGGTGTTGTCGTCAACAATAAAGAAATAACATTTGATGCCATTCCTCCGGGAATTCTCAAGACTAGTAGTAAGGTATGGCTGCATGTCATACCAAGGATGTCTCCAGATCGATTACTGCCACTAATAAATCGACTTTCCCGATCAAAAATGTTCAAGTATCCTGAAGTTGTTGCAGCAGTAGTCAAGAAATTCGATGAACCTCTTCAAACCACCATACATCCGATGGATGTTTTCATAACCCGAAAACGTTATGAAGAAGCTCCGAAGTAAGTACGATATGTATTGAAGTACTCCCGTATTCTCGCCTAATTAGAAAATTCCCGTAATTTCTTGCTCCTGTAGTCTTGCTGTTGAGTTCCAGTACATTCGACGGAGACAAGAGATCGAGAGAGCGCAGAATCGAGCTATTCCTGACGATCAACAGGCCGGAGAACTTCGTGATTTTAATAACGTGCAGAGAGTTCCACCTCCGCGAAGAAATCCTGATATAATTGCGAGCTTGAATAATGTATTCAATAGGACTATTTCGGTAAGGTAGACAATATTGTCTTTCTTATTTCTAATTATTGCTCATTTTTCTTGAAAGAAGTCTTTAATTTTCGCTGATTCAGTCTTTGCCTGCCACTGGTAAAAGTTTCCTTCTCGGTATGGATGGACAGGCAGCCACCAATAGCAGACGTTGTCTTTATGAACGATTTGTAACCATTGAAGAAGCCGCGTTAGTAGTTGCTCTTTGTGTAATAAAAGCAGAAGCAGCGGGTACGGTTAAATTGGTAACCTTCACCAAAGAACCGTTCTTTTTCCGTGAGATTCAGGTGAACAAATCCGAAGAAACCACAAATTCACTGAAATCAAAAGTCTTCAAAGTAAGTCGTTCAAACATTTAAAATTAGAATATTAAAAGTTGATTCTTAGAATATATCCCTGTACGTATTCAGGCTAATAGCGATCCCATATTGACCGGGAGATGATTCCACTTTTCTTAAAAAAAAGGAATATTAAATTGTACAGAAAGACAGAAATGAGTACGAAGAAATTATGAACGGAAATTTACGAAAATATGATCTACAGAGCCCACGCAATGTTTGAATCTGTCAAACGAAATGAAAGAGAAGAAAACAAAAAAAAAAGTACAAAAAACGAGTATTACGATTAGTGAACATGAAGGGAAAAAACCATCAATGACGATTTCCAATGAAAATATTTTCTATGCGATAAACGGAAAAATTCCCACTTTTTACTATTTTTAGACTTGCTGATGTAATCTACTCAGTTTACTGCGTTGTCAGAATTTCTGAGGAAGGATAGGGTTGCGCATTTTTGACGATTTCAAGACTCAAATTTTGGGCATTTGGGTCGTTATTATTAATCGTACTAATTTTAATAAATCAATATGCACGTTCTCTCCATTTTCAAAAAGTTTGGAATGGAAGTCTTCTACACACATTTAACATAATATAATTTAGTCTTGAGAAGAAAACACTGAAACTATTCTTCTGATTTAAAGATTTCTCAAGAAATACGTACGTCTTTTATACTTGAATTTCACGTGCACAACTTCAGACAGACCCTCCCTACAATAAGTGATGAAACTTGGAGTTCCAAGTATTGGCAGTCCTGTGTAATGAAGAAGGTGACCATGTACAACTTACCATCACACAACAGCAAAATTCAATTTTGTTTTCAACTAGAACGTTCTAGAAAAATGATTCCCATCAAATCAGACTAAAAAACTTAGAAGTAACTATTTTTCCCCTCAACTGAAAAGTACAGGTTTTTCCATTAAAAGTGTACATGATCACCCTTTCAGTTCTTCCCTCTTGCCCCCCCCCCCATCTGAGTTTGCAGCGCTCTCTCGTATAAATTTCATTGCTTATTACATCCAGACAAATTCATGTACATGATAAACACATTAACATCTATACGTACATAATGATATAATCGAAAATTCGAAAATCGTACAAATATATTCTTGCCTCGGGAAGACAAGAGCCTCTATGCACCCACGAGAAGAAAAAGAAAGATTTCTTTCAACAAGTTTGTTGTGAAGTCACGGCTCGAGGTATAATACATGTGAGTTTCTATTTTACACCACTCGAAAATAATTGTGTTCGAGGGAACAATTCATTGATTCTCGAAAAACAAAAGTCGTTACTGTAGCGCAAGATATTTGATGAAAGATATTTTACGCGGATAGAACTGAATTAATCTATAATATTATTACATGTAGGCAACCTCTTGCCTCGAATACATAATTCGAACTAAGTTGAAACTAGTCCACAATAATAGTCCACAAGTATAAGAAATACTGATAAAATAGAAGTGTGCCTCCATTGATCAGCGAACAGGAATAAACGAGGCGCGTGGCAGGATAAGCTATTAAGCGGAGAGATACTGCTCGAGACTTACATAATATAATATAATTATTCTTTGTCACCTATTAGATATTACTAGCTTAGCCGGCTCTCGCTGCTTTTCTGTTCTGCCCTCTTAAATTTTGCAATAGATTTTCTTTTGTAATTTTTTTTTTTTTTTCTCAATAGAATAGGGATATAGTTACTCGTATTATGAAAGTAAATTCTTCTTTTCATAAATGTTTTCTTTTTTTTTCTCTCTTTTTCTTTCTCTCTCTCTCTCTTTCAGGCCCTCTTCTTGCTGAAGATAATAAAATGAAAATATGGAATATTTCCTAAAATGTATCCGTGTCCTCTTTCTCTACACCTTCCCCAGTTGGTAACGATACGTTAGGGGTGTGCTTTGCTCGTAAAATCGAGCACTAAAAACGTGGTACCGGAAAATCATTTTCACTAATTGAGTTTTCAATGAATCTTCCTAATTTTCTGGTATGTTCTTCAGAAAGGTTCAAATAAAAGCGCATTAGAAGCAGAATTTCAAAACTTTATTCCACGCGTCACTTCGAAATCATCGAAAATTCGACTATTTTCAAACTTTATAAAATTTTTTTGGAGCGAACATTCGGATTTCTGCTTCTATACCGCCTTCCATTAAACCTTGTACAACATTTCCAGTGATCGAAAAAATTCGTTGGAAAATGGAGCTTTGAAAATATTTTTTGTGGAGTCATTCTCGTATGTCATTCGTTATAACGACTACCCACGCACGCCCAACGAGCGTCGCGTAGTGACCGCTGGCATGCCGAACCTTGTGGGGTATTTGGACATGTGTATGCACTTATCGTACACCGTTTCAGAGTTCGTCAACGGGCGAAGCACACCCTTAACCATGTATGTATCGTTCGCTGTTTTATATAACCTACGAAAATAACGCGTGACGTTACTACTCTTTACCTACAACTAAATCTTGACCAAAAAAAGAACAAATTGAGCGATAAACTCGTGTTGCGTAGCCGCTGCTCTTGTCGATAAAGCGTTTGTATAAAAATCGATCTTTTTTTCTTTTGTAAAGCAAGATACTAAGAAAGATTAGGTCTATATTTGGAAGCTTACTCTTCAACCGACAGAATAGATTTTTCTCCAATAACTTCAATGGTACTCAAATGATGAGTATTCCCGCATAATGATTTTTTGTATGTTGAAAAGCGAATGTTTTCAATGGTTTTCCCAACTCTTTACGATAAAGCTTCCTACAAAAGTAAATAAGGTATATTTTAACAAACTTTTAAAATTTTGTTATTCTCTAAGACTTTGCTAAAATGAACCAAAGTTAACAACTAACGATGATTGCTAACTTTCGTTCATTGTAGGAGAGCGTTTGAGTGTACGCTTTGTTTGTTGGGAAATCCCGAAACGGTGTACCATAAGTTGCATATACATCCCTAAATACTCTGCCAGGTTTAGTATCCCAGCAGTCACGACTCTACGCTTGTTGGGTGTGTGTGCGTAGTCCTTGTAAAAATGACTTCCCAAGACTTCTCAAAAGAGATGCTCAAAGCTCCATTTTCCATTGAATATTTTCGATTTCTATAAATTTTGTACAGAAGAGGAGGCGGTTCATGAAAAGAAATACGAATTTTTGCTTCTCAAAAATTTTCTAACGTCAGAAAATGGACAAATTTTCGATGATTTCAAATTGCAATGAAAAGCGTATGGAAGAAAATTTTTAAATTCTGCTCCCATAACGCCTCTAATTGTCCCTTTCTGAAGATCATATCAAAAAATCATAAAGAGCTATTGAAAACTTGATTTGTGAGAAACTTTTTTCGGTACCTTGTTTTAATGCTCGTTTTTAAGAGCAAAGTACGTCCTTCCTCAATATTGACTTATCCGTTTCGTCTTGAATTGTCAGATTGAGATGTTTTCGTTCCATGTACAGATTCGTGTATACTCGTTTGATAATCCTTCTTTAACTCATTTTGCAATGATTTTCAGACATTGTCGGGTCAATCTCTTTCAATCGTAAAAGTAATGAATTGAATAGTCTAAACACCAACGAAATCGGAAGTAAGATCATTCACTGATTGATGTCCATGTTCGACATGATTGTTGAATGATTTTTAATTAAACAAAAGAAGTAATACAGAAAATCGAACGTACACGCGAAAGTGAAATGTGGTGAAAAAAGACCTATGATTTAGAAAATGAGATTTAGAATCCAGTGAAGTGACCAAGAGTGTCTGAATTTAGTTATTTTTGCATAGCATTTTTTAAATTTTCGTGCAGTCTTTCTCCTGGTTACTCCAATAATGGTAAAATACTTACGGGTGTATTCTACAACCGTGAAGACTTGTTATTAAACTTTTTGTTTAATTAGAACTGAATTTCTTCAGTGTTGTCATAGTCATTTGGCTAGGAAAGCTTATACTATGATATTTGTAGAGGTACTTTTGTATTTTCGATCTTGACGAGCAAAAAGAATGCAAATCTCAGGTTCCAGAGGTGCGGATCTCCTAGTTTCTTTACATTCTTGACGTGGAAAAAATCTCAATTTCTTGAGATCTCGGTAGAAAAAAAAATACCCACGATCTTTTGGAAGAAATGAATTTTTGTTTTGTAACAGTCGATGAAAGAAAGGAGGTCTCAAGAGATTCGGACACTGAAGCGCTTGGCAACTCAGTCTTGTTCAAAATCCGATCAGGTATCATTCCACTCATGGTCGTCATAATGCCGTAGAAATCGACAAAATGGAGTGGTTCATAGGTGGGCGTAGCCAATCTGTTGAAGTTCTATCGTGTACATGCAAAATGGGGGACATAATGGGATTGACGGAGGTTAAGGAGAGATGCGTGTTGCCCGAGAGCTGTCACTGACGATCCACTCGACCGTTTACAATTACATTACTCAAAAAATCCCAGTAGAAACATCCATCAAACAGGGACGAGTGTGCGGCTAAAGAGGTAAAATCGGAAGATTAACAGCAGAGTCGATGCGTTCTGAAGTTGCTGGTCTGGTCTGAGCGGAGAAGTATTGAGCTAGCTATCTGAACAGGAAACGTTGCAAAGAACTGTACAGCACATCCGACGCAAACATGTTCTTTTTTAATCACATAACAATAAGTTGCAATGTTTATATGAAGAGAGTTCTTGCAGGAGGGCGGCAGTCCCATACGACATACATCGAGCGTATGTTCTTTTTAGGGTCGGCACGCTTCCGCTAGCCGACCGTATTGCAATCACTTTTCGTCGTCGTCGTCATCGTAGTCCTTGTCGTTTCCTCGTTCTCGTTTGTCTCCGTCAATTTTCTTATCTTATCTTACCTTAGATACATACATTGGTATGTCATCCTTATCATATCTACACAACACAATGGAGAAGGCTGCATCCAAATTGCGGCCAAAAGGACATCTGAATTGCGGCCGGAAAAAAGAAATTGTATATCTGAATTGCGGCCGGGAAAAGAAATTGTACATCTCAATTGCGCCGCAGAAATGGAATTGAAAATTTCCCCTGCGACAGAAAGACATATATTATTCTTTCAACTTGCGGAAGACGGATGACTTAAGATTTTTAATTTTCGATTTTCCTGTGTGTGATTGCTTGCAACCTTTTGATAGAATAAATTCAAATTTCTTGTTCAACCATTCTTATAATCATACCAAATTTGTTTTGTGAAGTGACGACAATGTCTTCGTTTGTAATGTTCAGTGAACGTGGTGCGGACTTAAGAGTGATTGACGGGTATAAGTTTTAGTCTCAGAAGTTTCTCGCAAATGAGAAAGTCTTGTATTGCATATTTTAAGGTTGAAGCAGGTCGCACCATTGATTCAGTTATATTCCGGAAAGAAGGTTGTTGCAAAACGTAGTCCCTAACGCATGCAAAAGGAAAGCGACCGACGACTTATTCGAAAGACCCAGTAAGATCATACAAAGAGAAATGACGAGTGAAGCGATGGAAATCCTTCAAGAAGATGACCGAGAACAGATTCGCAAAGCTATGTACAATACGAAGGCGAAAATATTTTTGGGACGCAATTCAGTTGTCTTCTGGGACGCAATTTGGATGTCTCGTTGATTTTTTTGGGCCGCAACTTGGCGACACCGATGGAGAATACCCCTTCCTCATTTTTTTCCCCAATTCTTAGTTTTTCCTTCTTTTCGTATCATAAATTGCAGTATTCAGGTAGCTGAGAAAATTCTTGTCAGTGCGTTTTCAACTTCCTTTGGGAATATATCCCTCCTATCACTATTATTTTTTCATTATTATTGTTATCATTATTATTATAGCGCCTTATTATTATTATTATTTTGATTTCTTTAGTTTTTATTTATTGTCTACAAGTTCAGTGGTTGCAATTACTATTTTTATTACAGTAAAATTCGTTTAAGAAGCTCTCCAGCTCTCCAAAGGAAAACTCAAAAAAATCGTATTAGGCGGCAAATTGTACTACACAAAAAATCAAAAAGCTCAAAAATATTCGTCAACTAGCCTGCAAGGAATGGAATGTTCGCTATGTAATCTTTATAATGTGTTCCATGAAGTGTTTCTTTCTCAGAAGGAGGGGGGGGGGGGGGGCGAGAGTGAATAAAAAATGTTTGGCAAGTTTCAAAAATGAACTTGTATCCGAAAACAAAGTCATTTAGCCGACCCTCCCAACACTTTGCCCGAGGTGCTTGTTACAGATATATCCTCGTATAGTAGGAACTAGAACGCACTCTTATTGTTAGGGTGTAGCTTTTAGGTAAATGTCTTCTGGATTAATTGTTTGTCTAGAATTTGGTTGTCAGGGCAATCATCTTCTGTTCAGTCAGTTCTGCGGTGGTACTGTTTGTCCTATGGAAAAAATTTTAAAGCGTTTGATATTAACAATGAACAATCGTTGGCATGTTCCCTGATGCATACTCTAATTTTCAACAGGACGATTGCGTAAATGGAAATGTCGCAAAGCTTATCAAGTACGCAACAAACAGTGGTGAAAAATATGATGTATTCATTATTCTGAGTGATAATTTTGTTGTGCCTGGAGAAGCTGAAAGCGCTTTGCAAGAATATCGCGACAAAGTCTATTCAAAAGCGAAGTAAGTGCTAACATTTGTTATAATTTCCGTCTTTCCTGCGCTATTTTTGTTTATGTGTTTGTTAATTATCTGACCTAAGAAAGAGAATCTGTTTTATAATTAACCATTCCAAATTAGCCTTTGTCAGTTTTGAAATGTAAATGGGTAAGGGTGTGAAAGAACAGAAGATTTTTTTCCCCTCTTCAATAATTAATTTTTTCGGTATAAAGTACTGCTTTAATCTTTTTGTTTAATCAAGGATGTAAAGAAAAATGGATTTTTTTTAGGTGGGTCTTCTGAAATAGATATTATAGGTATAAATTTCTATGCACAATACAGCATATTCATCAGAGTAACTTTCATTTCCTTTAAAACGGATTAGAATAGTGGATTAGACTAGTGCTTACGTTTCTACGTAGACAGTTCCCCATTGCTCCTATGGCCTCACTGTAGGGGGCTTATGGCCTTAGGTTTTGCGGCTCTTTCTGGGCTCCAGTCGTTTCCCTGTTGAATAAATCAGAAACAGAAAGTTTATCACATCAATTCGAGTTCAAAAAGCTGCAAATGATGAACGTGCGCTGTACATTCACTGTGACTGCCACTTGTGAAAGCTTGCCTAAAATGCGGAAGTGAAGTTAGGTTAACTTCGAGGGAGATAAAAATGTCCGGATATTTTATTCTCAGTACTTTTCATGCAAACATTATTGCGTTGGAAACAACAGCCTAAACTTTAAAAGTAAAGATGTCGGCCTAGAGTCAAATTGTTCAACTCCCAAATTGCTGCAGTGTGGTGAGTTTCAGACTTGCTGGCGCCATTGATAGTGTGAATACTCTCCTCCAAAATGAGTGCATTTTTTTTTTTTTTTTTTGCTTTTGTAGAGCAGACTGCTGTATCAAATCTATAGAATGGAGTCACAACATTTTGACTCGAGGCCAATAAAGATAGTTTTAGAAACTAACATCATCGACTATACCAGTACTCATACAGACAAATACTTGTATCATTGAAAAAGTTTTCACTTTGCTGGATACTACCTCAAGAGTAAGAGAGAGGGAAATATATGTTGTATCTTTCACTCTGCTGGTTAACACACAGCTCGCCCTTGTGGTAGTATCTCGCAAAGTGAAAACTTTTGCAACAATACAAGTATTTGTCCGGTATGTGTACAGTAAATGCAAACAATAAAACACACCCGAGCAATATGCTATCTGCCAATGCGCTATCTGCCGGTGGTCTCTCTGATTTGTGAATTAGGACAAGAACAGAACTATATTATACAAGATTGGAACGCTTATGCTTCATAAGCGTTGTTTAAACGCAGCTGGTCCTATGCTGTAGAAAGAGACAGATAGAGCAGATATGTTTCATCTTTGTTTTTCTCACTGCCCTAAGTTGTTTTCCCTATTTATGATTTTATAACGGTATCTCGAGAAAAATGACTTGAAATAAAAAATTGAAAAGAATATTTTTTGTTTCCTTTGTAATTTCCTATTGAATGAGATCTATGTCAGATTTTTTATGCAAAAATTTTGAAAAAAAAAAAAACAAATTGATCCTATGTATTAGGAAATTGTAAAAAGAACGGAAAATATCTCTTCAATTTTTCATTTAAAACCATATTTCTTCAAAAAACAGGATTTCCGCGTCATATCTCATTCACTGTACAGGGTAGACAAAGACAGAAATAAGGCTCAATTATTGTTGTCTCTTTCTACTGCCATGTTCCGCATAACAACTAGCGTAAGCGTTCCAGTCTTCTATATAATTCTCTGGACAAGAAGGTGATAATGATGGAAAAAGTTCTTCAAAAAATTCTCAATGGACTGAATTTTTCTGATGTCACTCATCGCCAACTTCCTACCAACAACGCGCAAATACCCTTCAAAAGCCCTTCCCTTGAATGTGATCAATTGTATCGTTCTTGGTTCTATCACAATATCAATTCTCATAAGAAATACACTGGAACATTTTGATCTTAAGTTCATATTGAAAAATCAGAAATAAATAAGCAATGACGTGATATTCAGAAGTAGGAAGTTCTCAATTGTTTGAAAATATATCTGCAGTTCTTCATTTCATTTCTGGTTCTCAAATCTGAATGTAAGATCAAAACGTTCCTGTGTATTTCTTATGGAGCATTTTTCTGTTTACAAACCAAGTTGGTAAATTAGGGTAAGATTGACAATTTGAACAGGCTGTAGGGTACGTTGTGGTCTTTGGCTATATATTATTATATGTATATTACTGCGCAATGTGGACTGCTAGCGTCTGTTGAGAATAATATAAAAATAGTGTCCGCACCATACAGGGACTTGTGTAGGCTACATGAGATACAGTTGCAGGGAGTACCATTGTTAAATGTAGTTCCTCTTATTCCCCGCGTTGTTCTGTTGTCCATCTTTGAACGTTGCTCCCGTAATCTGTATATCATATTACCTGAAAATCACTCCTGTATGCTTGGATGTGTATTACAACGTGCTAAGATTCCAGATCCTGTATATTCAAAGGTTGTGGTAAACAGACGTGCAGGGATGGCATAATGTTTGCAATCAGTCAAAGTTATTGTAATGTAACGTGGATTTTAACGTTAGAGTTATGGACCGGATAACGTAACGCTGAATTGCATTAAAGTTATGATAACGGTCACATGCGTTATTGCAAAAAAAAAAAAAAAACAACTCATCCAATTTGTGTAAATTGCCACATGCAGCGCGACTGCTCTGCATTTTGCCAATTGCCATGAACTTTGAAATAGAAAAAGAGGTAACTACCTACCTACCTACATTAATATTATAACTGAACTCTAAAGAAATGCATGAAACATGTTAGAAGTAAATGAGCATCAATTTTGGAAAATGGGCATCATAGAAACACATCAAACTTAAGAATAGTAAGTGGTTGTAAATTTTGAACAATTAACTTTTTAAAAACCGCGGTAAGTTTTGGAAAACAAGGGAAAAAACACTCTCGCAGTTGCATGGGTTCTACACAACTTTTCCTCTCACAATTAAGAAATGATTTAGAGTCTTTCTCGTTTCTTTAGATTGAATACCGACCACCTATCAGTCAAACCAATTATTGTAGAATGAACCATAAAACTCAGTTCATCAAGTCTATCCAAAGACGTCACATCAATTGATATCAGAGTAGAAGTACCCTTTAGTCCAATGGACCAATTGTGTATCATATTTTTCTCAATACTGAAGATAATTCACCACTAAAAACTTCAATGAATTTTGTTTTATTTAAGGAAGATTTCTTTTTTTACAATCGAATTTATTTCTTCTGTTAAAATCTACTTGCGTTTGAATTGATACAACACTGGCACATTGCGGTTGTACAGTGGAGGAGGGAGCTAATAAAAACCAGTACAATTCATTTGATTGTATATGGTTGCACTGAACTTGGAAGTTCACACAAGTTGATAATACACTACGCATGTTGATATGTTAATAATACACTATGTCAATAATACACCAAGTTAATACTATCAGGCGCGGATCCACGGGGGGGGGGGATGGGGGAAATTCCCCGCCCCTCAAATCTTGAACTATACAAAGAAAAAAAACTCACTCGAGTCCCCCCCCCCCCCAGAATGACGTTCTGGATCCGCGCCTGTAATACTATACTACATATCAGTAATAAGAGTTCAACTATCCATGATAAGAGTTCAACGTACCTTTTTTCACCTCGTTGGAAAAAACTGTATTTCCACCAAAGTTTTTCACTGTCAGTGTTGCCAAATGGTATGTTACTCAACAAGCGGTGAAGACGAGCGTTCCCACAAGGAGTTTTAGGGCAGCCGCTCTACCACGAGTGTGGGTTGCGTATTAACATGTGTTTGTAAGAGAGACTCCGGATATTGACATTTTGTCTCTTTCACTCTGCTGATTAACACACAGCACGCTCTTGTTGTAGTATCCAGGAAAGTGAAACCTTTTTCAACAATACAACTATTTGTCCAGCAGGTATAGAGCCAATGACAGTGCTCATTTGTATGAGATTTTGCAGACTTTTATAAATACTAGAAGAAAGAACCTTTCAAATGTTGAGCTTTTGCAACGTACAAAATAGAAATGTTGATAAACGTTTTGTTGTAGAAACATACAAATTAGATGAACAGCAGTGCATACTACTGAAAATTCTCAAATTGTATCCACAGTAAAATCTTTTATGGATACATTTTTACAAAAAGAGATGAAAATGATGACAACACACAAAATTGGTCCATAATGCCGTACAAAGTTAGAATGTATTATGCAAAACAAAAATCATCCGGACAAAGTCTTCCGCGCAAATTGTGTATTAGTAATGAACCTCTGTAATCATGCACCATCACTATCGCAAACAAATGCATGTAAGAACGCAATACCATTCTCACAAATTTTTGTGTAGGTAGCGTTACATCAATACCTGCAGTCAAAGTTGGGACTTGCATATCTTATAAGATAAAGAATAGTAGTAAATAATCATCAATTTAGTCTACAGACCCTTAGAGACTTGGTATCGAGGTATAACAAAGTTTGATTCTTACAAATCAATTGACCACACGCCTTTTGGAGTTTGGTGTCGGGAAAAGTGGAATGCCGAGGAAAACAGAATGCCGGAAAGACTTGGAGCACCGGTAAATGATCAGCCCGACACTTCTTCCTGTGGCGGCTCTCCTACGGGGGGGGGGGAGTTGTAAGAACGCTGTACCGGTCTCTTGAATTTTTGTATAGGTAGCGTCGCATCAATACTCGCAGTCAAAGTTGGGTTCACCGCATTTCCTTTTTCTTCAAATTAATGACTGCACTTTGACTGCCAGGTCCCAGGTGCAGCGCGGCACTCTTGCCCGCCACCAGTCGGCAGCCGTTGGCATTTTTTAAATTTATGATTTTTTTTTTGCAATAACATACGTACTTAACCGTTATTTTAACTTTAGCGCAATTTAGCGTTATGTTACAATAACTTCAACCAATTGCAAATGATATTCCATCCCTGTTTGCTGCAGTACCTGTTGTCTACCGTTGTGTGATAATTCCCAAGAGAACGTTTTAAGTGAAGGATTGAGAATGTACTGGGTATTATTAGAGCCCTATAGTATTATGACAACACACTACTTTCCTAAAAATTGTTAAAAAATCAAGAATCAATACACAGAGTTGATAATTGGCCCAAAAATTGACTTCATTTTAAACTATAACATTCAGGAAAAATCATTTTGCCAAGTGAAATTCTCAATTTTTTATAATCTTTGAAAAACTCAGCAATACTAGGTAATGTAATGCTACTAGCAGTGCAGTGTGTGAAAAATACGCTGACCCAACTTGTTGGGAGGTTGCAACCATAACGGCATTTTAAATTGACTATCTCATTTCAAGAGAAGCTATTCTTATACTGTGTCTATACCGTGGGGGAAAGTGAACTACTTGTAAAATCTCAGAAAAAACAGCAGTGGGAGATTGAGATGAACGAGAACAAAAAGTAATTGTGTCTTAGAGCTAGGTGTATAGGATTAGATAAAACTTGAGCAAAATTTATCAGTAAAGGCGACCTGTATGAAATTGCCTCACAGCACTCTTTTATGATATTATTAAACGGGAGTATTCAATAAAAGTGGGACAAAAATGAAATAGATGATAGGTCAATACAAATTTTGAACATACTCTTGTAAAGCTGGGCACTACAAATAGTTTCTGTCAAGAGCTGATAGGTAGTATTGAAGACTTGATGAATTGGTAGTCTCTTGCAAACGAATAGTTATTTCATCATTTTTCTTCAAACGTGTTTGACCGACACATACTTGAGGAAAAGTGAGATATTCCACCCCTCCATTCAGGTGTCCTTATAATTACATTTATTTGTTTTTAACATTTTCTGGGTTTTAGATCACTTTTATGTACTCTAAAATAAAATGAAATTCAGAATTCCTCATTAGAATGTAGGTAGTAGTTTTACTTTGTTATTACTTGATGTGACATTATGATGATAGACTATATGAACTGAGTTTTAATGTTCATTCTACACGTATCTGGCTCGATTTATTGGTACAGTAATTCGTGCGATATTCAATCTAAAGACTTGGAGTATGCTATGAGAACATCTTGATGATCTCATTTTTAGATCACTTCCCGCCTAAAATAATTCAGAATTCAGGTTTCCATGTTGAATTATGGATATTTTTACTCTGTTATCAGTGGATGGGATGTCATGGTGATAGACTTTGTAAACTGAGTATTTTTGTTCACTCTTAAAATATCTGGCTTAATTAATAGGTAAGGCGTAATATTTAATCTAAAGAGTAGGCGTGACACTCTTGTTGAGTTTTGAATTGTGAGAGAAAAAGTTGTGTATTACTTACGCGACTGCGTGTTTTTGAAAATTGCGGCGTTCCTTGCAAATTTCTGGATATAAATAACATTTCATTTTATTTCATTTCGAACAAGTTAATGAAAAAAAAGAACACTTTTTACGCCCAAGTCCAAAAAAAAAATTGAATTGTAATAAACCTACAATCCTACAAGGCTAATGATGTTAATATTTTCCTCAGACACTTGAGCGCTCTTTCTCTCAACTAGCAAAATGGAAATACTATCAATAGTTTCAGGGCTAACAAAAGTTTTTCAAAAAGAAAAACAACCTATCAAATGAATGCATAGTCCCCATAAGATTTACCATCAGACTATCTGTAGTTTGAAACTATTGGTTCTTGCCCTACACTATTCTTGCATTTGCAGTAAAAGCGCTTGTCATTATGTACTTCTAATTGGAGATCATCAAATTTACCATAATGTTACACTATACTAATACACACGTTTCAGAGTGGTCACTTGTTGTTTTATTGGTCGGCACAAGAAACAGGCAGAATTGGTGAAACCAGGTATGCTGTTAATATGTGGTTTTGATCAGCGTGTACCTAAATTAATTGAATCCTACAGTCGTGAAGCATTCGATTGAAAATTCAAGACATTCAAATATAATATTCATTTTCTTCATATTTTTTCTACATACCATTTTTACTCTTTTATATAATTATATATTTTTTTTGTTCAACTTTGTATTTTAGTTGCTTGGAGTTTTTTTTTTTTTTCTTTCCCTCTTTTTTAATAGAAGTTCCATTCAAAGGATAATGAATTGGAGTCAACTATTTTTTTTTTACAATTTTTTCAAAACACAGAATTAGAGATGTGCATTAGAAGAAAAAATGTATTTCCTTCCAATTTGTTGTTTTCTTTCCAGGAAGAAATTACGAGAATTTTGGGAGAGGTTAAACATGGTCTAAAAGACAAGAAAATGTTTCATTTTAAAAAAAAAAAACTTTCCTCTTCACGGCAAACATTTTTTTTAAACATGAAGACATGTTTTTGACTCAATAGACATTTTAGAATTAAAAAATGAACAAAATCTCCACCCGAAACTTCTCTTTTTTCGAAGCACTTTTCCTGGAAAATTTTTCAATGTACATCCCTGCGCAGAATTAGTGTTATAAAAGAAGAGGGTAACACTAACGCTCCAGATTCGACCATACATGTAGGCCTAGGGCCAATCATCTATTTCAACCAGTTTGTAGGCAAGAATTCGATGACTTGTCTTCTTTTCCCTTCCCAATGTATTTACTATTATTTATTAAAAGTATTCCGATATCATTCTGGATCATGCGTACGTTTTCATAGAGTACAACCAATTTTTAGCAATAACATCTGGTCATAAGTTGGTGATATTGTAAGTCACTTGAAATTCAATATACTTCTAAGATTTATTCATTATTTTGTATAATATCTATAAGAAAGTTAGTATGTATGATAAAATCATAAAATGCCTGTAAGTTGTTTGTTCATATTGTTGACATTGTAGGAAGTTTTTTCTTTTTTTCTTTTTCTGTAATTTTCTTCTCTCCCTCTGTCTCAGAACTGATACAGTTTCTTTATTATGTACTAATATTTGCGTACAAAGTTACTTACTTTTCTATCCCAATAATAAATTTTATTTGAAACCTGTGCCAATTCTCTGACACCTATTTTGTTTCTACAGTTGTATTTGCTGCCGTACAAAGTTGGTACTTATACCTATGCAAAAACTACAATCATGGAAAAGTATCAAAACGAATTGATAACGTGTATTTGGAAGAAAATCAGATCACTGTTATTGTTCTCTAATTTCAGTTTTCAGTGTAGAATTCGATTACAGTATTAATTTCCTTGAACAAGTTCTCGATTCTCAGACAGAGGACATCACGATGCATATACGTCCAAAAAATTGACGTATATCCAGAGGATGATTTTGGAACAGGAAATTCACTGATTTTCCGAACACCTCTCATTAAATTTTTCTGTCCACACATTATGCGGAAAATGCCTCCAATTCAGACAACGAAAATCTCATCCCTGGATACGAAAAAATGTAGAACAAGGTGCGAAAGAATACTTTCGCTACTGTGATAATTAGACAGACTAACTACGATTTCTATTGGTTGACAATTTCTATTGATTAAGTTATTACTTCAGCACTCCGCTCTCAAGATCAACAGACGTACAAATAGGTCTGCTCATTCAAAGACGGTACGATCGAGGAAAACATGAAGGCTCGCAGCTACGTCATTTTCCCGTGTATCTTAAATGGGTGACATCACCACGAGCTTGCACTGAATCTGCCCTAGCGCAAAAACGCTAGACGGCTAGACAATAGATGCATATTTCAAATCTACAAGATTTGCATCTCCATTTTATCATTAATTTGCGCCCCTACCCAACTTTCTACGACTTCTCTGAGCCGATTTATGGACCAAATTGTGCCTATAATTGACTAAAATGAAAAAATTCGTGAACTTCAAGTCTATAGGGTTATTTGGATATTCTTTTGGAATCAGCGTTAAATTTTACTTCCAAATCAGATAAAAATATGGAAGTGTAAACAACTTTCAATTTTTGAGGATTTTGGCAAATTGATCAATTTTTGACATATTTTGGTCCATAACTTGGTTCAGTAAATTTGTAGAAGGTTGGGTGGGGGGCACAAATGGTAGATCAAAATGAGATACAAATTTTGTACACTTGAAATATACTTCTACTTATAATATTTTGCGTTTTTGCACGAGAACAGAATTAGCGCTAACTCCCATTTAACTAGTAACATCATTTTGCCTCACCCCGTATACTTGAAATATGTATAGTCAATGATATGGTTGTGTGACCGCATTTTGTGATTGTTCTTTCAATCGAGAAGATCATCCAAAACATTCCACTTCCAGCATAATGTACTTCTACAAAATATCTTACAGTACGAGCAGCAATTTGAGAATATCACACTTTGTTTGATTAGCTTCACTCTCTGCGCTGGTGGGGCTATTCATCGAACTCGTTGCGATAATTCTCCTTTTCGCTGCTCGTACAGTAATAGGCCTATACTATTTTTCTGTAGGATCTGGAGCCGAAAAGCGCCCGTATTTTATTCTTCAACAAGACCCAGATCCAAAAAGATGCCATATTTTTTTCTAAGACGAGATCCAGGTCTGAAAAGATACCAAATTTTATCATCTTTATTTTCTGTAAGATCCTTGTGTGGTCAATTGTGAGATATGGAGCTGAAACGTGGACTCTTGCAAAAGCAATGGGAAAGAAAATGGATAGTTTTGAACAACGGTGTTACAGAACAATGATGCGCAACAGATGTACAGAAAAAATGCCTAAGTGTGAGGTACCTTTAGCCCCGGGTTAAGACTAAAACCGTCTACAGACACTCAGATTTGAGCCGCCTAACATAAAGTGGGCAAAACTTTTCTGACCCCTACCCCTAATATACTCAAAATCCGGTCGTCCCAAAAATTGGCCGCTCCAAACCGGTGCTTTTTGTGCCTGTAGACCTGGGGCTGGGTACTTTGAAGAGTCGAATTGCAGGAATGTATTCTTTGAAGAAAGATTGAGAATGGAAGACCAAAAAACTAAGTATCTAAAGAGGAGAATGGCAGAAGATAGGTTTTTACTTTTTAGAGTGCTTGCGCAATGCACCAGGCAAAGTGGCTGTAAAACGTCACACAAACGCAGACGGTTCTCAACTTTCACCCAAATGACAGAAATAATTTAAAACACAGCCCACAATAGACCAGATTTCAAAGCATATCAACTTTAAGATTCCTACGTATTTTTATGTTATATTTTGTAGAATGTTTCAAAATCATTCTGTTTCAAAGCATGGACTATACTGTATACAGGTACGTGTATAGTCATTGGTCAAAGACTCAAAGGCAACATTCATATGAAATAATAGGCCAAATTACAATACAAGATCCGGAATCTTGATCCCGTATAGGATCCCCTATTTTTTTTTTTTGGCTAAGATTAAAGATCCGGAAAGATTCCAAAATTTTCCTTCTTTCCAAGATGTTGATCCGAAAAGATCCAGAATTTTTTTCCCGGATACGAAATTTCTGCATCTTTTTGCTGTTCTCGATTCCTGCCAAATTGTTCGACCTTTGATTTCTGATCTCAATGAGTACTTAGGGGCTTAGAAAGAGGAATTGAGGAATAAAAGTTGAAGTATCACTAATGAATGTAATGATGATGATAATAATAAAAGTGCTTTTGCAAATCATATATTCTTGATTCCCACTTTCAATTTAAATAATGGTATTTCAATTTGACATAGGTATATTCAATGAACTCAAAGATTTTGAGATTATGACGCGTGATGTGACAATAAGTTTGTGACGATAGAGTCAATTGATGACACGCCTGTTAATTACCCAATCACATTACAGGTTGTGCATACATTTGTACATCTTGAATGAAATGTCTTGAATACAGATCTCTTTTTGTAATTTGCTGCATGGTCATTTCTAGTACTGATGATGCGGCCTTGTAACATCCTTGCGCGCCGTTGAAGTCCTAAGCAACATTTATATTTTATTGACAACATATAATAATTTTTCCGTATTATATTTCTTCATACAATAATATTTACAAACAAAAACAATGATGGACTACTTATCAGCGCCTCATATTCATAAAATTTTAAAGTTAAGTATACAATAATAAAATGAGTTTTCTTTCAAAGGCAGTAACACCCTCCCCCCCCCCCCCAAACTAACCCGAGAAACCGATAAAATCAGCGATTAAATCGAGCTGGAAAGAGTAGAGAGGCTTCAAAAGAACATAGGAAGATTGTAGTTATGTAAGTCAAAGGTGATAAAATTGTTCTAAGGCATTTTTTACTTTAGTTACAAATTTAAATTTACAACCCGTTCATCAATTTTTTCTTCTGAATATCGTGTAAAAAATTTGCAATGAGTTTATTCGATGAAAATACGTTCTACACTATTCATTTGTTCTTTAAAAATTTATTTGTTCTTGAGATGAAATAGGAAGAAAATGATAATGAAGAAAGGTTAGAAGCTAGAGAAAAATTTGATCAATTTATTCACATGGGCTAGTCATAATCAAATCTGGAATTTTGACATCTAGCTTCTTCGAACACAAAAAATACACATCAAATTTATCGCCCAATTGGCCTATTATTGAGTATTAGAATACCGATAAAAATTAATAGTCTACCTCCAGTATGGCAAAGAAAACGACGCGACGTACACTAATAGTGTACTAGGTGATTGTGCTTGACTTCAGCTCTCATCTTGACATTGCCCACAAGAAGAGCTCGTAGTGGAAGAGCGCGTATTATTGTAACAAACCGCTTAACCACTCGGAAATTCACCTCACGGGACCTTCGAATTTCTGATCATATTTACATGTCTTCAACAGCCTCGTCATAGCTTATAGATGACCGTCTTTCTCGTTTCATCCCGGTCGTCGGTGCCACCTGCTCCATGGCTCGTTTCACTTCGCCCATGAGAGTGTCATTCTTGTTAATTTTCTGCTCTAAGGTTTCAAATAGATTGATAACATTAGTATCTTCAATGATAGAAGGACAATCGGATTCTGTTTGAATTATTCTTTGCTCGTACGTGATCTTTTTCACAACTTGCGAGACGACTTCATCGTACAATTGAGTGATGGCAGGACGTTGATCGGGCTTCTTCGACACTCTCAGAATGGCGAGTGCAAGCAAGGTACGATTGTAACTGTCAGGATCGCATCGCGAGTCAACGCTTTTCACTGTTTCGTCGAGAAAACGTTGATGAATTAGAAACCTATGGGACTGACCAACAGTACTCGGATTAGTAACGTCACTTTTACAAGTTTTATTTTCTGTGTTAGCGATATCGGTTTCGATGGCTGTCTTCGCGTCGATGTAATGCTCATTGAGCAACGCGTTCGATTTCAGGCGTGCTTGAATGTGTTCAAGAGTTTCCCGCAAAACTTGCACGTCTGACGAATCAACCGTGCGGTTACCAATAACATCTTTTATGCCTTCATGAATGATATCGTTGATGTCCTTGGCGATGGAGAGTTGCAACCATAAATTGGTTAGAGCACCGGTGAAAATGTGATATTTGCAATAATCCTTGTCGTTCAAGCGATTAAATTCAGTTCGGTTACCGACGGCGTAGCTGAAGATTTCTTTGCGAATTTGCTGCTCAACAGCATCCGGAATATCGTCCGTCATAACCTTCAACGCGCAAAGTAATACTAAAATAAAACACAATGAAAGCAACCGAAAATTCGTCATTTTTCACCACGCGAACTACGGATAATGAGGGTAAAAATTAACACAAATCTGAGTTCAAAGAATTAAGGAAGCTTTTCATTTACAAAAGAATTTCTTGAAATACAATTCCGAACAATCTTTGGAATCTAGTCGTCCATCAGAAATGACTAATTGTGGAATAAATGAAGTAATGGGTATAATGACTCAACTCAGTACGTTGATGAATAATATTTTCTTCTTCAATTTATTTGATAAGGAAAACTATTAGTATTAGGTGAGAATGAAATTTTGACGTCATTATTGCGAATTTGTCGGGTGTTATTTTGACGTCATACTGCTGATAACAGCATAACCTCAACTTACCGCTAAGTTCCAAAAGAGTCGCTGTTATACGGAAGTTTTTGGAAGCTTGACGAAAACTTGATAGTACATACAATTTAAAAGGTACGGCGCGGCGCATCAATTCATTTCTTGTTTTCCTAAAAAAAAATCCAGAAGAAGCGAACTACATTGCATCTTTTGTATATCTCATTTCTTTTTAAAAAATGAAAAAGTAACAACAACGAGTTGTTTGAAAATGAGCCCTGTGTTATTTTAAATGGACCAAAAATATGTATCATGTTTTTGTCTGTTCTTTTCCACGTGGAAACTACCGCTCCTACTGGACGTCACTTATGCGAATACACAGATAATGTAAATACATATCAGCTGTTATCCTATATAGTTGATCCTTCAAACATAGAGACAGTGATGACAAGCCGAAGCCGATGAACGGCTTAGCAGAAGAAGAAGCCGATTTTGATCAGCTTTTAAGCCAGTCGATAGCCAGCAGCTGATAAGGCATTAAGCCGATCACTAGTCGATTGTAATTGTAGGAACGGCTTATAGAAGAAGTAGAAGAAGCCAAAAGCATAACAGCCAACGATTTTTTCCCCTCTTGTGTTTAAATAATGGCGAAGGTGTAGCCTGAGGCGTGAGGAGAGAAGAGAGAAGCGAGCATGCGAGAACCAAGAAGCGGAGGGCTACAGAGTTTTCCAATTATTGTGCCGTAAGCTCGTAACATCAAAACCCAAATCCAAACACAACAAACTCCTCTTACTTTGGTTACAAACATGAAATGTATTCTATTGAATTTCTCCGACTTTAGTAACTGAGAATTCATAAAATATCCAGTCAATTTTAGTTTAATCAATTGATCAATGACGTATGAGGTATGATGCAAAAGGTTCACATTTTAGAACTCTACAGTTCATTCTATACTGAATTGACATATAACTCGAAAATTAAGCAGCTGATAGCGGATCACGAACGGCTTCAAGCGCTTTAAGCAGCTGGAAGATTTGGAAAAAGCCGTTTGCAAGCCGATCGAAGTTGGGCCAACGGCTGCAAGCCGAAGCCAAAGTTTAAGCCGATGACAATCGGCTTGTCATCACTGCATAGAGATACATGAAATGCGTGTAATGTACTTGGCTCCTTATTTTGCTTCGGCTCACTATTTTCTTCCCATTACTTTAACATAGTAATAACAAGCCAAAGTAAGAAGCCAAGGTACATGTGAGCGTCAACCAAAACGTGATACACGCATTCCATGTATCTCTATGTTTGAAGAGTTGATCATGGCCGCGCCTTGAGGCTTGAAGGAAGGCCGGAACATGCACAGAACGGCAACGCTGTGAGAGTAGGCCGACTTTTACATGTGCTCTTATGGGGAAAAAGTGGTTTCTTGAGAATCAGTGAGTACCTGTTGAATTTGGTGAAAAATTGAAAAGAACAAAAATTGTAGGCCATTAAATTCTCTATCAGAAAATGTATCAAACTCAATTTTCAAAATTTTGCATTTATTTACATGGCCTACTTAGCTGTTGCCAGATCTGCATGTTCCGGCCTTCCTTTCAGACGGCCGTGAGTTGATTCATTATATGAAGATTACAAATTTGACGTCCTTAATATTCAGTAGTTCTCTAGTGTTGGTGCGTTAAGCCTCGTAGACACGAGCGTCCAAGTCGCCGTTGCTAGCTTGCTAGCGATTAGTCGCAAAAGTTGGACACGGCCAACTCCGGCGTATTGTTTGCACGAGTTGCTGGTCGTTTAAGTCCTGAATGTCCCAATTCGCTGCAACTTGGACGCTCGTGTCAACCCAGCATTATGATAGACTGTTTTCCTCTGACGTCATACAGTTGATACCGATTGGCAACAACCAAATATGGCGACCCATGTCCTCACTCAATATTATAGGGATCTAGTTCAACTGGCACACAGCACGGTTTGCGTGGAGGGGACTGGTGCGATGTGTGTATTTTAGGTATGCGTATTTTGCCGGCTGTACCTTATACACCTTATCACTTCTGTGGACGCTTTTTTCCAGTTGTATTATACACGCTAGCGCGGTCCACATAATATATAGTCAAAGAGTGAACTCAATGGGGTATGTTTTTTTGACGTCATATTCTTGAAATTCTGTCAGCTCCACCTTACCATACAAGCTGTGAATAGATAGGACGCAGAGATTCTAGCCATTTATTTAATCAAGTGTTCAACAATTTTTCATAGTAAATGCTCAAAAGGAAGGCTCTAGTTTATAAATATTAACATACACGTCCTTATTTCTTCTTTGTTTTTGAAATATTCCGAGATATTTTTCAACTTATGGGAAATAACACAACTTTTTTGTTTGGAACCTAGCGGTAAGTTGGGGTTATGCTGTTATCAGTAGTGGGTCAAGAAAAAGAGAGAAAAAAAAAAAAAAAAGCTAAAAAACACGCCCCATTACTTTATACAAGACCAGTATGGTGAAAATGACAATAGCGCGCAGTGGATTCTCATCTTTGACTATACATTATGTAGACTGCGCTAGCGTGTGTAAGAAGACCAAAAAAAGCATTTACAGAAATGATAAGGTGTATAAGGCGTAGGTGACAAAACACGCGTATTCAAAATACACGCGTCGCCCCTGCCACCTTTCCCCTCAGCGCAAACTGTGTTCTTTGCCATACCTCATACACAACACTGTAAGCCTAACATTAGATGTTGAACCATATTCTTCACCATTTAGCGCAGTCCACATAATATATATTCAAAGATTTGGCGCTACCAGAGATTCTCATCAATATTGGAACTTGGGCGCAAAGATGATAATTCTAAGTCGGCCATGGTTTAAGTTGAGTTGTAAGCCACGCATTTGACAGTTATTCATTGAGCCATTAAGTCAGCCATAACATTTTGCATAAATCAGGGCTTGAAGAACATTACAGGAAACAGGAAAAAACGGTACTTCTGAGTTCTGAGAATGGAATAAGAACAAAACGTTTTCTCATTGGCGGAAACAGACTCGGGATTTTGGGGGAGCTATATTGCCCGCTAGTTTTGAGGGGGCTTAGCCCCCCCCCACCCAAAAAGAACCTATTTCCGTCGGTGGTTATCTTTGAAATCAACTGGGAATGGTACAAGAACGAGAACTGAACCTTGAGCAAATGAGAACGGAACAGGAATGGGAACGCCTCCACATTGGACTTTAGGAACTGTTTGCAAACGGGAACCGTAATAATGGGAACGAGCATGTAAAAAAAGTTGGTAAAATAACGTTCTTCAAGCGGGGAATGGGAACAAGAATGGGAAAAAACGGTATTTTTGAGTTCTGAGAACAGAATGAGAACATAACGTTTTGGGAATGGAACAAGAACGAGAACAGAACCTTGAGCAAGTGAGGATGGAACAGAAACAAGAACGGGAACGCTTCCACTTTGAACTTTAAGAACCCTTTGCAAAAGGAAACCATATTATTACCTACTGGGAACAGAAACAGAACGGGAACCAAAAAAAAAAAAAAAAACCGTTCTTCAAGCCCTGGCAAAAATGATTCATCAGCCATCAATCAGCCATCAATCATTTTATGTAGTTTAAACTTGGAGATTCAGGCATTGCAAAAAGTATCAAAGAAAATTGCAGAAAAACTAGGGCCCTAAGAAACACAATTTCAAAGCAAACAACTCTAGAAGAGAGGAGGAGACTGTATTCTGTATATTTTGCAGTGATGCCAGATGTACAGAATTAACAGTACATGTATAGACTTTTTCACTGCATACCAATTTGTCTACAGATTTTTGTAAGAATACCGATTTTTCTATAGAATCTGGACTTTTCTGATTTTAAAGCTTTCCATTCAACAAAATACAACAATCTTGTTCAGTTTTAAATCTAAAAACCCTAATTAGGTGGCGCTCCTATCCATCACGCTTATAGAGTGAAAATAGTTCTAAATAGTAAATTTTGGTTGCTTGTTCGTTCTGGCACTGTTTTGACACATAAAAAGAAATTAAATCATATAAGTCATAGCTTATTATTTGGAATTGACAACGGATTGGCTGATATCTAACGGGCATTTCTTTTACACACAAAACGTACACCACTACAAACCCATGCTCTAGAAGTACCTTATCAAGTGTTGGATGAAACACACAGGCGTTAACAGAAGAAAAATTTTCAGTTCCTCATTATTTCACCAGAACTTCATTTACTTCATTTACAAAGCAAAATGAAAACAAAAATAGGTAGGCCTAGTTTCCAACCATCGCATTAATATGTAGGGAACACTTTTTCAAAAAATTGAATGAAAATTGAGTGAGATTTCATCAAAAAATTTCTCCATTTGAAAATGTATGTGCGAGAATTGTGTCCTATGGTTGATAACGAAGTGCGGTAAGTGAGGAAGCCGCGATGCTATCGCGTGTTTGCTCTGTCAAGTCTGAATTAAGCCATGTTTGTTGGGGAAAAATTGGCTTAAGCTTGAGCGTATGCTCTACCAAGTCATTCACACACACAAAATACACGTGTACTGTGTGCAACTCAAAATGGTGTGTTGCGGGTGGCGATTTTTGCCCCCGGATTAATGCTCAGAATTTGAAGTTAAGGAAAATGCGGCTAATTAATTACCTAGCAGCTTGCAGAATGTTCCAAGACATCGTCATGAAACGTTGTGTGAAATTAGTTTGTGTAAGTTTTATGATACCGAGTTATTTCATAACCCCGGTTTATTCCCTCAAATGTCGAAGGATTATTGGTTAACCCAAGACTCCGAGAGTTTATTCCGTCAGGTGACTTTCACTCTATATTGTAAAACTGGCCCTATGTGTTAGTCACTAGGTGAAGCATACCCTCAAATCAGGTTGGCTTGTTGACTTGGGGCCGGTTTTAATCTCGAGATTAAATTAACTACACGCCCGATATCGGATATCCTATTGTACCAACCCATTTAACCGGAGTTTAAATCTGGTTTTACTACGCTAAACCAGGTTCAACTTAATCGCCCAGTTTTGGCTAGTTAATTTAAACCACGGTTAATTTTTCAACTTGATTTAATCTTTGGTACAAGCGGCCCTTATAAACCTTGAGTTAAGTTTAAGCCAATGACCCATAAATTATTATTATCTCTGCTTGGGAGTATGTGCGCGAAAGAGTCGCGCTCTACAATTGTAATGGTGGTGAAGATGTTGAACTACTTGGAAAAATTTCTCGGATTGAAATAAAAACGGTCTGATCTGAAAGATAACCTCTCAATATAAAGTTCAGATCCTTGGCGTACATTATGACGTGAGAAAAAGAATTAATACGATAAAAATCTACTATTGTTAACCAGACGAGCTCCAATAAGCACAACACGACACTATATAGAGAATAAGTATCGATCGCAAAGAAATAAGTACATGTAATTCAAATGTACGAAATTTGTATCTCAATTTTATCTTTCATTGGAGCCATATCAAAGGTTTCGATGTCTTTTCTGAGCATTATGGACCAAAATATGTCAAAAATTGATCAATTTACCAAAAGTTCCATATTTTATTCGATTAAAAAGTAAAATTTAACACTGATTCCGAAAAAAAATATATATATATAGGTATCTTCGTACCTAACTCTGGAAAACTTGAAAGTGAAGGTTTATCTATTCCTTATTTTGGAAATCTCTGCAAATTAGTCAATTTTTGGCTCATTGTTGGAAGTTGGATAGAAGTGCAAATTAAAGATAAAACTACAATGCGAATTTCGTAGATTTGAAGTATGCATCTATCGTTTCACGTTTTTGCGTTACAACAGATTTAGCGCACACTCCCATTCAACTGGTAACATCATTTTGCTTCACCCTGTATATGATCAGAGGGGGACTTGTGAAAATTTTGACATATGATTGGAGGGGGACGTACATATAATAAGAGTGGGACTTGAAATGCTGATTCTCAAGCTTTATACTATGGTGGAAGGAAACTCGGAAAAATCTCTATCCGGCTATATATGATAGTAGGAAACTTGGAAAATATCAACTTTCGAGCTCTTATGGGACTTCGAAAGAATTTGACTTCTGAGATGATGGTTGATGGGAAAAGAACTAGGTAACGGGTTCGGCTGCGTCCAAAATAGTGACATTATTAACCCAATGTAAATTAGATTACTGCATTTCGAAAAATGTTGACCCTCAAGCCATATAGTATAGAAATTCATATTTCCCGCATGGCATTGGGAGTTGCGGGTTCCTCGCTACCATTGCAACATTTGCAATGGCTTCTAAATTTTTTTCTTACGACCGCGGTATTTGTAAACTCCCCGACAGATACTCGGATTCAGGGGCGTTCCAAGAGGTGCCTAGTGACCAGGAGCTTCGGTCTACGCTCAAGAGAATTGTTGGAGTTTGAATGTCAACATTTGCTGACTGACTCAAAAGTCGACCCTCCTATCGGAACGCCCCTATACTCGATAGTGGAACCTGTGCGCTACCACTCTAATGTTCGACTTCATAGTTGTATTCTTAGTACCATATAGGATATATACCAACCAACGGCCGTAAGAACAACGATGTCGATTTGACGCAGAGACGTGATAAGAAAATTGGGATATTGGGATGAAAATACACACATACACTCACCAGTACTATGACCCAACTATGAAAATTGGGATAGTGGGATAAAAATACAATGTTAAACATTATTACGTCTAGGCGTCATGATTTTCGTAGTATGGTTGGTCTATATTATCCTATATGGTGCTAAGATTGTATTCCAGAAAACGAGCCAAAAAATATTTTGCAAAATTTTTCGTTTGAATTCCTGTTCAAGACTAAGAAAAATTTTGAGGTCTGATTTGAGGTCTGGCTTTCATAGAGAGAACCCCGAGCTCCAAATAAGAAAAGAGTCCATCCATGTCTGGATTGTGACGTCACCAGAGAATGTTTGTTGTCCAGATCTCAATAAAGGAAGAATGTAGGAAAACTCGACCTTGTTCACACGCAGCGCAGAAGCCGGCGATTTTCCAAATTAATATTTCTTCACCTGTTTCATTACCGTTAGAATCCGCCCAACGTTTTTTTAATTTCTAAAAATTTTCAAGCTAGAGGTATCATTTTTTTATAGCTCCTTTCGTTCCTCCTAGGAGAAAAAAATTAAAGAAAAAAACTCATATAGAATATTCTTCTCAGACATTTTGTTCTATAGGTATCGCTTCTTCATTCAAAAAGTCGATTATAGTGCGTAGGTGGTTAATCTTCCGCAAGCATCATCATCATTGTTGTATCAAAATAGGAAGATACGTCACCACAAATACTTAACCCAGGAGGAGAAACCCTATTAGAAAGTTTTCGCCAAGTCGTCGATTCAGACGTGTGAACGAAGTTGTCAGTCACAAGAATAAGAAAAAAAAAGTATAGCCTACGATGTATAATATGCCAGCTTATATTTGATGTACTTAATAGAAATGAGATATAAGAGAAAATGTTTCCAATTTTTGCAGCGATAGAAGCGTTAATAAAATCATTCTCAGTTAAGTGTTGAATTGTATCTGTTACGATATTAACAGCACATTCAAAAATTTCTAACCAGCCCGGGGTAAAGAAATCCTTATTGTGTACAGCGAAATAGTGGATTATGTCACGGCTATAGTATATTCAGCGAAAAATCAGGGTTAGCGGGCAAACCGAGAGGGTATAACGCCGCCGTCGTCGTTGTCGTCGTTGTCGTCCTCATTGCAGTTTCACGCAGACGCACTGTTTGTGTCCTTCTTCAGAAATCTAAGAATATTCAACTACCAATTCGACTCGTTCAGGGTAACGTTCGGGCCATGTGGGCGCCCGTTTGATTTGACTCGGACCTAACTGTAGAACTTCCAGTCGTCATTTTGGATTTGCGCTCTTCATAATTCTGTAATCTTATTTCATTTCACAAATACACTTTTCTTTCTAGTTATCCATCGAAAAAATCTGTGTCTTGTGTGTTATTATGTGTGTATATGTTTATGTGAGTGCAACAAATTTACCTTCATACTATTTAGTGACGTGAAAAAAAAAAACGAAAAAGTTGTACGTAACAGCTTTTGCGACTCGAAATTCAATCCGGGGCAGTGTATGATGATCGATACGAAAAATAGTTGGATCGTTAGTCATATTTGACAAAATTGTTGAGACCGCTTTCAACAACTTTTTTTCGCAAATTTTTCTTCGAGGCCTGCTTCTCTGGTGTTGAAATACGAGAAAGTGTCTACCGTGGGATTCCACTTTTTACCGTGATAGTCAGTCGTACTTATTCTTCAGGTACGTAAAAATACTGTTAACGATATTTCAGAACTGTAGTTCATTTATTACCTCAATACAACGTGAAAGAATTAGGTCATAACGATACACATAAGAGTTCTAAATATCATGAAAAAGAGTGCCTAAATACGGAGCTAATAAATGTTACCAGAGCGACAACGTGATACTGAAGGATAAAGAGTTGTTTCGGAGTATGAAATACCGTCCATATTTAAAGGTTAACAACAATGGATTTATTTTAATGCAGTAGGGACCTATATCCAATGATTGTTTGTGAACGATGCCGCTTGGTATGGGAGAAGTAAATTTTTCACGACATTGTACATTAATATTCTTGAATAAGTATAAATAATATGATCGCGATCGATTTTCCCTAGCGTCGAAATAATGGGAGGCCTACCTAATAATTAGACTCAAAAAATATGAACTTAATTCTGGACCGTCATCATGGACTAGTCATAAGCCATAGGACATGAAAAAATTTCAATATATTTAAACCGTTTCTTGTTGATTCGACTTTCTGCTATTGAAATACAATGAACACGCTAGGATACTCGACCTTACAGAGTTGCTTAGTATAAAGTTTTTACTTTATTGGTACAATATAGGGTTTATTGGCTGAAGCTGTAGTTTTTTCATATACCTAATACGTACAGTAAATATGCGTACATTTGAGCCTTAGAATTGAAAAATAACTTCTTTTTTTTTTCAAAATTCAGAGGTACAATAATTTTTACAAATTTTATTTGAGATTGAAAGATGTAGTCATAAAATAATTAATTTCTATCCTATTATTACATTCTGCGTGTGACGAATAAATTTAGATTTTGATTCTATCGTATGTATATCTAAATTCCTCAATTAACTTCGGAAACTGTCTTGGCGATTCGTCTGCCTTTTCAGGAGACGAAGGCAATATAAGAAACTCAATAAAACCTAATCATATTTCCGAAGCATATAAGATCGTGCTGCAGTATAGTCAGAAAAATATAAATCTATTACTACATATGAAGCAGTTTTCTTCTGTAGGTATTATGATGGTCATCTCTGCATTATTAAGTCCTGTTTAAACTATTAATATTTTTGTAAACATGTATTTCATTAAAATTATTATTACATCAAAATTATGCGACGGGTCGGTATTTACTTTGTGTGCTTGTGCCCAGACCCCCCACCCCCCCAACCCTCATAACCTGTCTGTTGACAACTTTACTTCTTATTTTTCCTCGTTCAATTTATTATTTCCATTATAATTGATAGATCGGCTTTTCCCTCATAATTTCATTTATATACGATAAGAGCTCAGGGGAGAGCCTGAGAGGCACAGTAACAAGGTTTCAGCTCAGCCAGAATATCTCCTCTTATTTTTTATTCGTTCCATAGTGCTCTGAAAAAGTCACATTACAATGAAACGCGAGAAACATCACCCGTTTTATCGATTTGGCATACCAGGCATTGTGCACTGTCTGTGATCTTAGAGCTTTTAAGTACTGTCCAAAGCTACTATGTCCCGTTAAGGCTTGTGTAATACGTAAAGCAGTTCGTGTACCAGTATTTGTTCTTATCTGTAACGTTGATGTCGGGTATAAGTTGGTGCGTTATTCTACCGCCGGTCGATCGACTACCGGCAGGGCTGTCTTCTTAGTTGATCTGCTATCGTTCTAGTGTATTCATAGTTTCAGCACTTATTTCCGATTTCATTTACTTTTGATAGAGAAGACCTTCTCCATGTTTAAGTTTTAATGTTTTAATTTTGGAGGAATACCTATTTTTTCACCGAGTAAAAATACTATTTGCACAGTAAAAAAATGAACAGTAAAAATCAGTATTCGGAGAAGTAAATTAGAGAATGTACACAATAAATCACCAAACAGTAACTTATTACAGAAAATAAACAGTAGAAATGAGGATTTATGACATAGTGTTATCATTGAAATGCAAGACTGAACGAGATCAGGATACAGTTTTCTAAAGATGATTATGAATGAAGTTCTGCTTGCTTTGAAGGAGTGCTTTACCTATTCGGGAACTCCGAAACGGTGTACGATAAGTTGCATATAGATCCCCAAGTACCCTGCATGGTTCGGCATACCAGCGATCACTACGTGACTCTTGTCGGGCGTGCGTACATAATCCTTTTGGGGAACGATTTCACAAGACTTTGCAAGAGTTTTCTCAAAGCTCCAGTCGCCGTTCCTGATGCAGCAAAATCAGTCCCCTTGGGCCAGAAGCGCCGACGCGATAGACCTTCGAAATCGAAACTGGCTCTACTATTCTTCAGTGAATTTGTCATTACTTATCTCACCATTTTTGTTGTTTATTTCTCTCCTGCGCCTTATTTTATTCTGTATTTTGATTCGTATTTTGAAGCTCACCTATCATTTTATTGTTGTTGTGATTCCCTCCCTCCATCCCTCTTGATTCCTCTCTCCTTACGTTTTTCATTCTAGTCTCTTTTATTCAATCCTACTACCGTTTTTGTTGCTTATTATTCGCCCCTTCCCCTCCTCGGTGATTTGTACGTCCTGAGCGCCTGGTCTTAGCTTTGTAATTTGTTTGTTTCAACTCTTGACCTCACCTTGGTCTTTGTGACCTTTAATTCTAATAGTTGTAATTCAATTTTTACGTATCCTTTTTGTACCCGAGCTTTATCGTCTCATTTTATCTTGTGTGTACTGTAAATCTAGCCTGACTATGTCCTTCGATTTTATTGATTTTTCTGAGTGTTTGTATATTTTCTTTCGAGTGTATTGGTATTTTCAAAAGATTTTTTTCTCGATCTTCTTGAATTCACGAGTACGTGACCGTAGCTTTTTTGAATTACTTAATCTATTTTGAGTATACTGCGAGTATAATAATTTATTTTCAAGGGAAATCCTTTATTTGCTTAACATTTAATTTTTCAATGGGCAGAACCCTCTAACACTGTTGAAATCATTTCTTACTGTGCACGAATTTACGTACCGTTATTTGTATAATATTACTGCTCAGAGTCCTTATTTTTACTGTACCGAAAAATGCATCTCTTAATTTTGTTAGTAAGATTTAGCTATAGTAGAGTACCTGTAATTCTGTAAATAGAGGTGTAACTCACGGTGCGATAGCTCGAGGCTAAATTGATGAGTTTGTTTCTTTGAAGAGATTTGAGAGTTTCGAGGGTTTCCTTCACCACTCTAAGGAAGTAACTTAATGAGTAATATTTAGTGGGAAATCTGAAGACTGCATTATATACTGTATAGAGTACTTTTCTGTTTTCAAATTTTTAGCCTTGTATTTCCATAAAGTGTTCAAAAGGAGTTCAAACATTGACATGTTTCATGTCTTTAGTCTTACCACCTACATCATTGCCTACACCATTGAAAAATCTGCGAGAACACCCTCCCCCTCTCTCCCTCACAGTCTTATAATATTTTCGAGAAATATTTTCTTTCTCGTAGGTGATTGAAAAATAATCTTATATTCCGTAGGTCAGGAATTGCAAGTACATTTCCAAACCTCCTAGAATCGGGACAAAATTTCCTGGAAATTACTGAGCAAATGTCCTGGAATTTGCAGGACGATTTTTCCTGGAATTCACTGAACAAAATACCCCGTAGGTGATTCAGAAATCTACGAGTACACCTATAGGGTGTCTACCAGGTCAATGAATCCAATAGAAGTTCACTATTTCAAAAATGGTCCAATAAGTCAATAAAAGTCCATTAATTTTGATGCAAGTCCAATAATAAAAATCACTAAAAAAATGCGCGAGTGTAATATTTAAAAATTCTTTCACGTTTGCATCATTTTTTGAACTTCGTTTTTTTTCTTTCAAATGTCCTTTTCTCAATAACTGTGGGTAGTGTGTAGGTACCTCAGTTAATTTTTTTTTTTTTATGTTCAAACTAATAGGTTTATGAATTTATTTGATCGGCCTTTGAAATGAGGTGTTGGAAAATACCTCCAATTATACTCTATCTTTATCTCTTACTCATTCTTTCTCTGCCCTTGTTCTCATTTCACTCTAATTCATCATTTTCTTGGAATTTATATTTTATTGTAGTGCCTGCCTGCGTAACGTGATGAATGTTTCACTTCCCTTGAAATATAGTTTTCATACAAACCAAGACTTATTTACCGAAGGAGGAGGGCGACGGAACAGAGCGAGTGATCCACCCACAAGCTGTTAAGCTTGAAATATTCTGAACTGCAATTATACTGCACCAAGAGGAGTGGCGAACGAGCGGAGTGAGTGAGTCCCCTAAAAGCTATTAACTTGAAATTTTTTAAAGTAGACTTATACTAGACCAAGAAGGAGGGTGAACAAGCGGAGCGAGTGAGCTACCCAAAAGTTATTATCTCGAAATATTTCCATTTACACGGCCATATTGACACTCAACAGCGAAACTTTTGTATACTGAGAAAAAGAAAGACACGGAACATGATCTTTATTCATTCAGCCCTGCCAGAACATTTTTTTTTCGGATTCTGTTGGATAAGTGATTCATATGACTACTGAAGTTTAGTTTTTCATCAATAATGACGCCTGCAGGGGTGCCGTGAGCCCCTTGGTTCAATGAAGAAACCCCTCTCAAACTTCAACTTTTCGTAGTCAAAAAAAAAAAAAAAAAAAAAAATGGAGAACAAAATTTGTATGCCCTCCCCCCCCCCCCCCCCTAAAACTAATATGAAGAATGGTCTTCATGAAAATGGCCTTACACAGGTATTCAAATTCAGAACATACATCCAGTGACGTTCTTATAACTACATATTTTTAAAAGGTGGTTTTTCTTTTCACTACATGAATATAATGGGAGGTGGTTGCGCGACGCATATATTTCATAAGTAAAAAAGAATATATTTTGGGGTTTCCCCTACATAAAGCCTATCTGTTACGTACCGAGCCCAAAGTTGTACAGATCGGGAATGGTACAGGCATTTTTGTATCATTCGCGAAATGAACAACCCAATTTGTACACACTCCGAAATATCGGGCTTGGGACAAGAAATACTGTACCATTCGCGATATGTATAAGAGTTTTGTACCAAGCTTAAAAAAATGGACTTTGAACAGAATTTGTGTACCGAGTCCGAAATAAAGATTTACAGGTTGTTATCGTTTGTCTCTGCCGTCTTCACTTGTGCACGAATCTTCTTCAAATTGTCCGTGATCTCCGTCAGTAACCCCAACGATGTGTCCATAATCTTCCCGTATGACGTCTGTAATTTGTCCATGATCTGCCGGGCTATTGGTCTCATTTACAGGTAGAAGAGTTACAGACTCGAGCGCTTCATTTAAATCCTCTTCCAAGCGCAAACAGGCGATAATTTCAGGGGGCAGAGCCGCGTTATGGAGTCCTATTTTTGCCTTTCTACCAAAGAGTGCCTCAAAAGGCAATTGCTTGGTTCCAGATTAATAACTATTATTTTCTTGGAACTTGACGAAACGCGAACCCTCAGACCACAAATTCAATTTACTATCCAGCCTACATTAAAATACTAGCCTCTCTGACGCGACGTAACTTTGTATCAGAGAATAACATTACATCGGGCTCAAATATTCAAAGAATGAAAGCTAATTCATCACTACTAGTACAGTATTTTAGACTTGGTACAAACATTCTGTACCATGTTGTTTTTGTTCATCAAGTCTGTACACTAATCGCGAATGGTACAGTATTTCTTGTACCGAGCCCAATATTTTGGAGTGTGTACAAATTGAGTTGTTCATTTCGCGAATGGTACAAAAATGCCTGTACTATTCCCGATCTGTACGATTTCGGGCTTGGTACCTACGTAACATATCACTTACAAGTGATGGCTTCAATGATTTGTTCTTTCATGTTGTTTTTGTGGTGTCTTCTCCATACTAAAAGCATATTGGTTTTTGTTAAATGAAAGATCAGCTCTAAGGATTTGATTTTCTTATTAATATTTTTGATCATAAGTACAATTTGTTCCGAAAAAGTCTTGCTTACACCACGTATGAGGAGCACATTATCCTCAAAGCTGAATGTGTGAATTTCTTTGTTGATGTCATATATAAGTGAATCTCACTCATTACAACATTAAATAGCATAGGGCTCCGCTACGGATGCTTGCGGAACCCCAGTCGTTAATTTTATTTTAACTATTTCATTGCCTGACTCATCGTAGTGCCCAACCGTTCTTTCAATCAGGAAAGACGCGGGGGAGGGGAGTTGCTCTCTTTTAATTTCTTCAAAATGGCTGATCACCTGATAGTCAAAACTTATTAGCAGTACGTGTCTGCATGATTGCCTTAGCCTATCAATGTGAGTGGTGAGTTTTTTGGTGCTTATGAGATCTTGAAGCAATAATTGATTTCCGTGCAGAACAGTTTTCAGAATAGTTCAATTTCGAGCTTGTTTTCTAATAATTTTTTGAAGATTTTGCTGAGTTGGGTAAGAGGGTGATGGGCCAAAAGACGTTTGTATTAATTGGGTCCCTGTTGAGTTTTTTAAAAAAGCATATTTTCCCTCTTAACAGATTCCAATTTTTAAAAACTCAGTAGCTCAAAGTTAAGAATTTTTCCAAACCCACTGATTCGTGTTCGAATATTCAGAAGTTGAACTGTTATCAGGCGCAACTTTTCACAAAAAAGAGTTAATGAGTTCTCTTGGAGTAAATAGACAAAATTCTTAGCCACTACAAATAATTAGAGCACATTTCAGGAAGTAACAATAAAACCTCCTTACAGAAAGTCACTTCAAATGATGCTCCCCTCTGAAGAACGATCAATTAGTGTTATGAAAAAACTCGCGGCCCACCGACTGAGCGACTCGGGGTTGCCTTCATTAACGTTGTTAATTGAGACATACAGGGAACATGTTTTATGGGGGTCATGAGCGTGCAGGATTAATCTTGGGGAGCTCACTTGTCTTGGTTTAGTTGGTACAGATCCAGTTTAGAACATTTGAGATGATAGCTTTTGACGAGCCGTTTGCCCCCTCATTGGTCTAGTGTGAGTCTCCTTTGGAATTTTTTTATTTTTCGAGCCGATAGCTTTTGGGGGTTCACTCGCGGCTTTTTTGATCTAGAAAACTGTATATTAGGCCTATATGATGAAAGCCAAATCCACAATAGCAGCCTAGTTTGGGCCCACCTTTTGGTCTGCTCTTGAGACTGGATCTGATATACTGTATACTATGTGTATGAGTCTAGTTCAAGACTAGTATAACCCTAGATAGAATGTGCAAACTCTCTCATTAGCCAAATGTAATCGCAAAGAGCATAAGGTTTCAGAGCCTAATATGATAGGTCGATAGAAATGGAATGTCGTTGATGTGGAATTATTGATCTTGAATCAGAATATATTAGTTCAGTTAATAAAACTATGTATAGAACTGAAGAACGTAACTGCTTCAAAAATATAATTCTTACATGTCTTTTAGATCTTTAAATATGATGACTGCCATAACTTAACAGTTTAATTCTTCGTTCAAATAATGATTTTTTTTGTTTTAAATTTTTCTTACAGCTTAGTGCAATGCAACAGATCTCAGAAGGACGATGAATAGTTTGTTGAATGCTTACAACAAGGCAAAATACCTGACGCCAACTGCCAAATATCTGCATGAGTTAGGTGACGTACTGCTTTACGTGCTTGTGAATTATTCATTACAGATTTTATAACTGAACGTCATTGATCAAAACTGTGAATCCTTTGTTTTATGTGTACATGTGTGTGTCCCTCCATTTCTAAAAGATAAAATTTTCCATCTCACTCTGCTGTCCTACTTAAAAAAAATTATCTTTCGCATAATCTTAATGATATGATAGAAAATTGTCAACTTTTTGTCTGTGATAAAATTGATAAACCAAACTAATTGCCTATGACAATGAGAAATACCTTCATTTTTGCATTGTGTACTTTCTTATTGCATTTTTGTTGCCTTTTAATTTATAATTTAACTTATAGCGAATTACAATAATTGTACTTGTTGAATTACTGCGCGTAAACTCTGATAGATCTCTCTACCTTCAACCCTCCATCATTGCCCAAATTATTCGACGCAGTCATGGAAAGCTACTCCAACTCAGTGGCCAAACCAAATGATCACTCAATGGCAGGTAATGACAAAGACAAGGGACATGTGGATCATTTAAAAAGAGAAATTGATATTGACGAGCACCGAATCAGCTTGCAGGAATTAACTGCACGTTACCAAACCGATATTCAGAAGGGTTTAACTACAAGCCAAGCCAAATTTATCTACCAGCGAGATGGACCAAATGCACTTACCCCACCAAAAGGTGTACCTTGGTGGATGATACTGCTGAAACATATGTTCCAAGGATTCTCCATACTTTTGTGGACTGGAGCATTATTATGTTATCTGGCCTATGTTCTTGAATACTCAACATCTGAAGATCCTGCCAAGGATAATCTGTGGCTTGGAACTGTTCTTGTATTAGTGTGTGTAATAACTGGCATTTTCTCATATTCCCAAGAAGCAAAAAGCTCTCGAATAATGGAATCATTCAAAACTATGGTACCTCAAAATGCCAATGTTTTGCGTGATGGTGAACACAAAACTATCCTTAGCTCTGAACTAGTTCTTGGAGATGTTGTTGAGGTGAAGTTTGGTGATCGTGTTCCAGCTGACATACGTGTAATTGAGAGTCATGGTTTCAAAGTCGATAACTCTTCTTTGACTGGCGAGAGTGAGCCACAACCTAGAGATGCTAATGTTTCAAATGCTGTAAACTGCTTGGAAGCATCAAATTTAGCGTTTTTTTCAACCAGCGCAGTTGAAGGAACGGCCAAAGGTATTGTAATATTATGCGGAGACAATACAGTCATGGGTAGAATAGCTGGATTAACCTCAAGATTAGAACAAGATGACACTCCTATTGCCAGAGAAATTCATCATTTTATGCATTTGATTTCTGCTTGGGCCATATTCTTGGGGGTATCGTTTTTCTGTATGTCGCTACTGCTTGGCTATGAATGGCTGGATGCTGTTATCTTCCTTATAGGTATTATTGTAGCAAACGTACCCGAAGGTTTATTAGCAACTGTAACTGTGTGCTTGTCACTAACTGCTAAGCGTATGGCTTCAAAAAACTGTGTTGTCAAACATTTGGAAGCAGTGGAAACTTTGGGCTCCACTTCTTGTATATGCTCAGATAAGACTGGCACTCTGACCCAAAATCGGATGACTGTAACACACCTGAGTTTTAATCACGATGTCATTGAAGTTGACTACTTCAAGGATCCTACAGGTGTGACTGAGGATATACGTAACACTAAAGCATACCAATCTTTAGTTCGGGCTGGTTGCCTATGTAGTCGCGCAGAATTTGCCAGTGGCCAAGAGAAAGTACAACCTTTAAAACGTGAAGTGATTGGAGATGCATCGGAAGCAGCTATTCTGAAGTTCTCTGAGCTAGCAGTTGGCAATATTAAAGCTTTCCGGGATCAACATAAAAAAGTTGTTGAGATACCATTCAACTCAACAGATAAATTCCAAGTTTCAATACACCTTTTGCCCTCAAATGGTCAGTTGTTGGTGATGAAGGGCGCTCCAGAAAGAATATTAGAACGCTGCTCACGTATGCGTTACGGTGATGATGTCATTAATTTAACAGATAAATTGCGCAAAGACATTGAAGATATTATAGAGCAGTTGGGTAACTATGGAGAACGTGTGATTGGGTTTTGTGATTTATTCCTTAGCACCAATGAATTTCCAATTGGCTTCAACTTTACCACTGATCCACCTAACTTTCCACTAAATGAATTGCGCTTTTTAGGTTTAATTTCTATGATAGATCCCCCTAGACCAGGAGTGCCAGATGCTGTATCTAAGTGTCGTACAGCTGGTATTCGGGTTATCATGGTGACTGGCGACCATCCAGTGACAGCCAAGGCAATAGCAAAGGCAGTAGGTATCATATCTGATGGTTCAGAAACCCTCGAAGATATAGCAAAAAGACGTATGGTGCCCCTTGAATCATTGGATCCACGTGAATCCACCACTGTAGTAGTCCAAGGCTCAAAATTACGGAACATGCAACCTGAAGAGTTGCAGCAGATACTACGCAAGAATAAAGAAATTGTATTTGCACGTACTTCACCTACCCAAAAGCTGTACATTGTGGAAGGCTGTCAGAAACTTGGTGCAATAGTGGCTGTCACTGGGGATGGTGTAAATGACTCCCCAGCACTGAAAAAGGCTGATATTGGTATTGCTATGGGTATTACTGGCTCAGATGTGAGCAAACAGACAGCAGATATGATCTTATTGGATGATAACTTTGCTTCAATTATTACTGGCGTTGAAGAAGGTCGTTTGATCTTTGACAATTTAAAAAAATCTATAGCTTATACTTTAGCATCAAATGTGCCTGAAATAACACCCTTCCTGCTTTTCATCATTGTAGGAATACCTTTACCATTGGGTGTAGTCGCAGTGTTGTGCATTGATCTAGGTACAGATATGTGGCCTGCCATTTCTCTAGCTTATGAAAAAGCAGAAAGTGACATAATGCGGCGTCATCCACGTAATCCTCTTGTTGACAAATTAGTGACAGGTAAATTGATATTTGTGGCATACGGCCAGATAGGAGTGATAGAAGCAGTGGCAGGATTCTATTCCTATTTTGTGATTATGGCCCAAAGTGGCTGGCTACCTGGAGACCTACTCCGCATTCGGAACCAATGGGATTCAAAAGCCATTAATGACCTAGAGGATTCATATGGCCAAGAATGGACTTATGGCAATCGCAAGGTATTAGAGTATACCTGTCATACAGCCTTCTTTATTGCCATTGTAGTGGTACAATGGGCCGATCTAATCATTTGTAAAACACGCTATAATTCTATTGTACACCAAGGTATGGACAATTGGATTTTGAATTTTGGAATGGTGTTTGAAACGTTGGCAGCTTGCTTTGTATCCTATTTTCCTGGTATGACAGAGGTACTGAAAACATATCCAGTACGCTTGGAATGGTGGCTGCCAGCTGTACCATTTGCTATTGTCATTTTCATTTACGACGAATGTCGTCGTTTTTGGTTACGTTCACATCCTGGTGGTTGGGTTGAACGTCACACTTATTACTGAGCCGCAAACTTCATTATAGTTTTCTGTCATTTATTTTATCTGATTATGTCTTTATTTTCACATCAACTGGTTTACAGAAACTGAATGGTGTACTGCTTCAAATTTTTGACATGTAGAAAAATTAAAGATGAAAATGAAACTTATGTAGATTGAAGGATAAGTAAATATTTTAATTTTAAGAGGGGCAAAAACTAAACCAAATCTTTAGCTTCTTGTATTTCATTGTTACCTATTGTTTTGTTTTTGAGATAAGTTTTGAGTCAGTAGGTTACTTTACAATTATTTATTTTTGGCGATTCAATGGTTAAGTACTATTCAACTCTTAACTATGATACTTTGTCAGTTTTTCTTGAAAGAAAAATTTTTCAATTATTAGGGTTGGAGAGAGCATTTAATACTTGTGTCTTGAATTATAAAACAACTCTGGCTTAGTTTGTTAAATTTTGACCTCGTTTTACAAATACTCATGTTACTTCCCTTAAAAGGAGATTTTCAAAAGGTCCACTTGTAGATGTGTATAAGAAACTATATATGAACCTCAAAAATATAAATAATCTTGAAAAGAAAATTGAGAAATAGATCAATTACCTGCAACATATTTTTTTCACTGATCTTCTTCTTGACTTGATATTTTCTGTTTTATTTGCAGGATTCACGTTTTATTACAAATTTATTGCTGCTAAAGTGAATTAAATGAAAAAAAAAAAAAAAAAAAAAAAAACAGTGTACGTGCAACTAAGAAGGTTTCACTTAGGAGGTATTGAAATAAGCTCCGATTGGGAAACCAGATGAAAATTTCTGATCCAACGCGCCAAAAAGCTAGTCTCCAAGTCAAAAATTCATCAAGTTATGCGCTTTTGTAGTTGAAACTCGAAGAAACCTGTTTTTGGGAAAAACACATTTAAAGTTTTGCAACCCTGTGAATTAAGAGAGAAAAATACGATTCACTCATGTTCGATACGTGATTAGTCTTGAAAACTACAATGAACGGTGAACGACATTTGAAAGAGCAGTGTTCCTTTAAAAAAAAACGATGAACATCTCAAAATTGATTATTTCTGCCATTTTTACATATTTTTGCTGAAGCGCAAAAACAAATACCTCACATGTGGACCTTTTCAGTTGCACGTATAATTTCAAGAGTCTATATTTGGCACTAGATGTAAAAGAAAGTGAACTCATTTTAATTTAGCGGAAAGAATATTGTCTCAGGGACAAATAAGGGTTTGTTGATTGTTAATTTTGTAATAGAGTTGAACGTATTCTTTGAAGCAAAGTCCTTCAATTTATTGATGCTAAAATTTGTAATTGATTGCTGACGTGTAGTAAGTTATGTATTTATAATAAATATAATTTTAAAACGTGAATTTTATTTGAAGTTTTCATTTTGAATTTCTTGCAACAAAACAATGTTAAACTGAGATATTTGTGCCATAATGATGGATACAGAAAAAAAGATACGATTGCCATTTTGCCAAATGATCTTACTTTCAAAGTTTGAGAAGCAAAAAAGTGCTTTTAACTTTTCAAAGATTATTGTAGTATAATATTATGCCTGCGTGTCTTTCAGTGAAATAATTTTGTGCCGTTTAAGTACCTGTTTGTCATCATGCGTTAGTTTAACACCCTGGAAGTATTGTTAATTGTTTGTGGCTATTTCAGAAAATTTTCAATTTCTTCACTTTCTTGAAATTATCAAAATCAAATTACCTACCCTATCAAAAAAATTGACTAAATCAGCTATTGAAAAGTAGTACTGAATTTGGCACAGTTTTTCAGCAGCTGATAAGCTGCCAAAGAACTGCTGATCAACTACTGAAACGCGTATCATTAATTAAGGGGGAAAGGGAAATTACATGATGTGCGTTTCAGTAGCTGAGCAGTAGCTCTTCAGCAGCTCATCAGCTGCTTGAGGTACTGAAAAGTGTGCCAAAATCAGTAGCTTTCCAGCTGCTGACATTTATGAAAATTTTTTTGATAGGGTAGCCAAAATTACATTTAGTCAAATCGTTGTCCTAAGCACATGGCCTTGTGTAAACCAATGAGATAAAAACAACCATGGAGTACCTACACCAATAAGTGTGAGGTAGGGTATGTCTATGTAATAAGTAGTTGTCAAAGAAATAACTTAGGTTTCCTAGGTCACTTAGAACCCGCACAAAAACCATTGCAGATCATGTCCTCGGATATTGTCGGAGGTTTTGGAGGATGGTGCTCTACAAAAAGATACCTTCATACACTGGTCAATCATTTCACGAGATACGCATTTATATCCGCATCCCAAAAATCAGACTGGAAGCAGGTTCCTACAATTGATAGGTAAAGTTTTATGAAAAAGAAAAATCAAAAATGTATTAACTAATCACTACAGAAAACTCACACTTTAGGGAGAAAGGTATCATACATAACTTCACCGCCGTTGAAACCCCCTCCTCCAATGAACTAAATAAAAGACTAGGCCAAATTCTAGTAGAAAAAAATTAGGGGTAGAATGAATGGAAAAGAAAGTAGATCTGCTTGGTCAACCATTGCTTGGCTTTGCATTCAAGAATACAACAACACTATCCATTCATCAAGAATTTTGTCCAAGTTGTCTAATGCTAGGAAAGTTCCAACCATTCTCTCCTTCCCATTCCAACCCGAGTTCTTACATAGGTATACATAGATGAATATCAGCAGTTGAACAGTAGTACCAAATTTGGCACACTTTTTGGTACCTTCAGCAGCTGATTTGGTGCTGAAACAACTACTGAAACGCACAAAGTACCGATATGACGTATTGTCAGTAGTTGTATCAGCATCATATCAGCTGCTGAAAAACTGTGCCAAATTCAATACTACTTTTCAGTAGCTGATTTGGTCAATTTTTTTGATTCAAAATTCTGTTTACAAAGCAAGTTTTGGAGGAGAAAAGGATAATACTCACTGACACATGACTCCCATAAAAATAACACAATGAGCTAAGATCATTGTGTTCCTGATTGAGAATCAAGAATTTCTTAATAGTTAAAGATTGATGAACAAACACTGAGTTGCTATAAGATTCTAAACTTATACATCTGATTTTTTATTTGAATCTCATTCCTTTTGAGTTTTGACTATACAGTACTTTGTATGGACTGATATAACAAGGCGTCTGCGGGTGGGTAAAATGAAGACGACATGTATGTTGGAGAAGTAAAGGGAATCCGTAACTGAAAGTGCTGCGGGTTGCGTCATTAAGGCGTCTTACGGAACGAACATACGGACCAAGGAACTGGATTATGCACGCTGTAACACTTTTAGCCACAACTTTCCCCTCTTGCCACACAATGTCGGCTTCACAAAACGCGTTTGATGAATCAGTCCATACAAAGCACTGTATAGTCGAAGTTCCTCATGGACTGTGTTATTGTAACGTCATTCAATTGGCAAGAGTACCCATTGTGCAAGAAATCTGTCCAACGAGCAATTTGGCTCCCTTAAGAAATACATGCAGAGCAAAGATCATCAGGTTACCAAGTTATTCGAAAATATGATACGGGAAATATTATTTTATATTTCAAATCTGTCAGGTTTTTGCTGTCAATCTGTGGAAAAAAATCTTTGCCATATCATTTTTTCATATTTAGTTGCTTAGTGATCTTTGCTCCACATGTGTTTCTTATGGGAGCAAAAATGCTTGTTGGACGGATTTCCTGCAGAATGAGTACTTTTGCCCTTAGACCATTCATTAATGGTCTCAGACTCTTGCCAAACAAATCAATCTCAATCAATATTCTTGTTATCACAAATAACACAGACCATTATTAAGTACATATATGAATGTTGATCTTTGCTCTACATGTTATTCTTACAGGACTACAGGAATCAAGTTATCAGTTGCCTGCTTTAACTATATATTATGTGGACTGCGCTAACGTGTATAAAATGAGCGAAAAGCGCATCCACAGACCTGATAAGCGTATATGAGGAGCAGACAGCAAACCACGACCATTTAAAATACACACGTCGCACCTTTCCTCCTTACCACATATATGGTGCGTACGGTTCACGCCTCATATACTTACGCCGTAAGCGTAACACAGTCGCACCACTCCTTTCACTGTAGATATTGAACCGTAGTTTTTAATGCTTAATGCAGTCCATATAATTTATAGTCAAAGCACGGTATAAGATAAGAGGTAATGACACAATGCTAAAATTGTGTCCGCAGTCTTGAAGTTGTACACACAAACTTCCACTAGGTTTGCAGCGAACGCTTGGGCTGTTTCCGTGCTCTTTCCACACCCCACCAGCGCTAAGCCGTCACTAGGGACACTACACCTCTGTAGTGTCCTTACCGTCACCCTTGGTACCATAGTATCGATGAAATTTCCAAGGATTATAACAATTCAAAGAATTTACTTAGAAGGATGATTCTTTCAAAATTTTATAGAGTAGATTAAATGGTATTTTTACGCCGAATATCAAATGCGTCGGCTGATTCCTAATCTTGCAATAATTTTTTGAAAGTAGCGGCGTTCCCATAAGACTCTGTACATTACCCATCACTTTTGACACGAGCGCTGCGCTCGGAATGTTTGGAACTACTTCAAAATCACGGACAGCGTTTACCACTCAAAGGTTTACCACAGCAAGAATACGTTCGCGTTGCGCCCGGCCTGTAGCCGCGCTAGTGTCGTGGACAAGAAGGTGATCACATGAAAATTTGCATAAGAGCCAGAATGTTATTTCAACTAGCTGTATCTCTGTTAATACTGGAAAAAAAATACCACCTGTAATGACCTTTTTTGACTCTTTTGACTAGTAGAATAGTTTGGAACTCATAAAAATAAGAATTTTGTAACACCACCTTCTTCTCCAGCTTCCACAAATGGCCGCCATAGTAAATATAGAGGGTGACTCTTTTTTGGCGCAACGCGAATACAACGTGTGTATGAGTACATCACAGGTGAGTCCTTACCGCCTACAGGGCTTTTCCAGTACTTGAATTGGATATCTATGTACTTATTCTCCAATGTGTTATCAAATTGTTGTATCTAACCCTAACATGCTGCTGGATCAGCGATGAAACCTTCGCTAGAGGGCGTTGCAAAATTACCTGCGTGGGTGAAATTGTAGAGGTGATCATGGGTTCTTTTGTTTGGAAATACTGTTGTCTTTAGCATGGGAAAAAAAGAACAGGTAATGGTTTATCTGGTCAGAATAGATTATAAGTTAATTGTTTGGTGATACTGCAATTAAATTTAGGGCAAAATTTCTTTTACCACTAAATTCTAATTGTTTAAAGAACATTTATAATTTGCCGTGGGCTAATGATAAAATTGTTCATGATCACCTCTAAATTTGGCGTTGGAACTCCAAGTTTAATCGCTTATTGCATGGGTACTCATTTTCATTCTAGAGCAGTTTGCTGTAAGAGTCATGTTAGAAACCCTCTCAACACATTGAAGAATAAGTATGCAATTTGAAATACTGGAAAAGCCCTATACCTCAAGAGTTGAAATTCCTCCCAACTGGTACATAAAGGACATCTTTCAAGATTTGGAATGACATCCATCTGAAAGATTACTTAATTTTGCGCAGTTTGTAGTTTGTCATAACACATACCCTCAACCACAACATTTGTCTTTTTAACCAAAGAGTACCTGCGTACAATGTTCTTAAAGCGATTTTTTTTTGTCAAATTTTATATAATGCCAAAAAAAGCCAAATGTACAGATTTTAGTGCCAAATTTCATAGGGCTTTCAGAATAACGGGCAGCTTTTTGGGCAGTACACGTGTCCGTTTTGCTTCTGTCACCCCTGCCCGCTTGCCCATCACCCATTATTTTGAATTGACGCGCTGCCCGTCATACCCATTATAAATTTTGGGCAGTTTGGCATAACTGGCAGCCCGCCTGTTCATAGAAACGGGCAATGCGGGCAAAAACACAACAGAAAGAGCTAAAAGTTCATGAGATGAAGATAAACTTTTTTAGGTTCCAGCAAAAATGCACTTTACATACGTCAACTTTGGTCCAATAGTCCATAGTCACCAAGAAACAGGGCAGACAAGATCCTAAAATCAAACTACTCACATTTGTATTACAGATAGTGGCTGATTAGAAATGTGCACATTCAAAACCATTTTTCAATAACAAGCAATACTTTGTTGGAATGTAGTAAAAAATATCATATTACATATCAAGAATCCCGCTCCTCACTCTCGTTGATAAATTTTTGTGGTAGATTTTATAGCCCCCTAAATCTTTTTTTTTTTGAAATATCTTTGAAAGTATGCATTTAGGAAAAAAAATTTCAAACAAAAGTTGTTCCTTATAAAATTCCAAACAAAATGCACAACATTCACAACAACTTTGGTCAAACAAAAAACATGTCTTGCTAACAGTCATGAGAGATTACCGTACAATTTCTCAAAACACATTTTCCCAAATTTCTAATTTCCGGAAGCCATATTATCAAAGCCAAATTCCCAAAAATTCATTTTCCCGAATGTCCATTCCCAAATTGTTGATTTCCCAAACATTCATTTTCCTGATTTTCAATTGTCTGAATGGAAATTTCTCTGAAGCGATTTTCCCAAATGTCCAGTTTCCCAAGTGAAATAGACCGTTTTTTTGTGACGTCACAAACTCCACATCTGTTTACTCCAATGTACCCTACAGCCTGTCAAAATTGTCAATCTTACCCTAAATTACCAACTTGGTTTGTAAACAAAAACAAACTCCATAAGAAATACACGGGAGCGTTTCCATCTTACGTTCAGATTTGAAAACCAGAAATAAATAAATAACCGCAGGTATATTTTCAAATACTTGAGAACTTCCTACTTCTGAATATAAACACGTACTTAATTGCCTATTTATCCCTAATTTTTCAATTTGAACTTATGATTGAAACGTTCCACTGTATTTCTTATGAGAATCAATAACGTGATAGAACCAAGAAGGATACAATTGATCACACTCAAGGGTTTTTGAAGTGTGTTTGCTAGTGTTCGCGCATTGTTAGTAGGGAGTTGGCAATGAGTGACGTCACAAAAAAACGGTCTATTGTATCAGCACAATTATAGGGCTCTTCCACGATGCATGCTGCATATCAATTCCCCTGATTCTTATCATAATGGCAGTGAAAATAACATTGTTCTTATGAAACGTAACACCTCTATGGTTTTCATGTATGCAATCAACTCTACACATAAAAGCAATGTTATTTTCACTGCTATTACGATAAGAATCAGGGGAATTGATATGCAGCATGCATCGGTGGAAGAGCCCTATTGATAGCAATCAATAACACTACACAACAAAAAAAAAAAATTGAAAAATGCAAGAACGAGATAATACAATTCTAGAAGTATTTTTGACGCTGATCACGATGCCGTTGTCCGTTTCTTGAAATTGACTCCGGTTTTCGAGAAATGATCAAATCAAATTCCCGCGATTTGTTGCAACGCGCAGTGTATGTTCCCGTGCTTGCGAAATTCGATAGCTGGTTAACATAGGTACACTGCGCGTTGCAACAAATCGCGGGAATTTGATTTGATCATTTCTCGAAAACCGGAGCCAATTTCGAGAAACGGACAACGGCATCGTGATCAGCGTCAAAAATACTTCTAGAATTGTATCTCGTTCTTGCATTTTTCAATTTTTTTTTTTTGTTGTATACCGTAGTGTAATTAAAGAGTTGTAAACAGTATAAGCGCTGCAAGTTGCGTGCGTATTATACCTAGATTCTAAATTTAGTTTGCAATGACCAGTCAGCACTTGTGTATTTTTCGAGCTGTCATCAATTTATTCATAATAGTAAGTATTAGCATTTAATTACGAGTTAAGCCACCGAGATTTGGATGAATAGATTTAACAGCAGGTCTCATTAATATCAGTGATAATTAATTGAATTCAACTTTCATATAAATATACACAATAGGTAAATAACATGAACTGTATTGAGATTAATAACAACAGTATTTTTTTGCAGATAGCACACAAACAAGTATGTTACCTATAACCACTGACCTATGTTTGGATGAATTACATTAAAATAAAAATCACTTAAATTTGCCATGAGCCCAACAAGGGCACCAATACCAGATCCAAATGCTACTGCAATACCTATGAAATTGGCGGTTAGTGTTGCTACTTTGGCAAGCGTTGTTGTAAGGGCTACTGCATCTTTCTTAGGTGGCATTTTGTACTCTGTAACGCCGTTCTGGAATAAAAATTGAAGTTCATGAGTAATTTTGCTTATTTTCATCTTCACTATTCCATTAATGCATAATATTATGAGTATGTCTTCATTGTACAGTAAAATCTCCTTACAGAACCACAACAACTTTGGTACTAGCGCTGTAAAACAAAAGGAAAAAAAGCATTACTTCCCCCTGAGAATGAAGAGAAAAACTGAAAAAGTACATTCTTTCTCCCTGAATGTTGACCAAAGAGGCAATTGACAGCGTGTGAACATGCGGAAGTGTGGACTGCAGCTAATGAAATACAGTCACATATTCACGGAAACCAAAAACAGAGAATTATACTCAAGAGCACGAGCAGAGAGGTCTATTATTCTGAATTTTTTCTTCTTTTCAAATCCTCAGTTTTCCCACGGCCTACTTCATACAAGGCTGTAATGTAGAAAATGACAATAGCGCGCAGTGCAGTGGATTCTTATCAGTTACATCACGTTCATTGGTGCGGTATAACCATAGTGAAAATGTACCGCACTTCATCCCCTAGCCGATTTTTAATTTTAAAAACCAATGATAACTTCTCTTGTATTGCACCTATTTTAAAGATGGGGCAGAAAAAATGGAAAATCGTTTGCTTTTGAAGTTATATTCTTTTCATTTTTTCCAAATACACCATTTTAATTGCGTACAAATCGAAATTTTTGTTTTCTCCCTAAGCGTGGGTGTAAATCTGCATCCACTGATTTTGGAGTGCAACGTTATGACTTCTCTATATTATTACGGCCTTGTATAAAGTAGGCCGTGGCCTAGCGCAGTCCACGTACTAATATATAGTCAAAGGTATTGAAGTTTATTCAAGGAAAAATAATTGATTCAACTTGTTACTAACTGGGGCTTCAGGCATGCCCATCAATTGAACTTTCGTTCATTGTAGGAGATCCCATAATCAGATGTTATTGCATTGCTAGGAAAGAAGGGGACTGGAAGGAATTATGCTACTTCTCAAAATTAATTTAGGTATTAGCATTGACAATACATATTACAAAGTATGTATAAATAGTCAATGCTATTAGGCTTCACGTCCTTATCAGCACGGCATGTTAATGTAATACATGGTCGAAGTCCTTCCGCGGCTGCAAAGAAAGCCCTTTAAAGCCATCTTTACTGTTTTATTAAACTGTCATGCAAAGAGCCCAAAATTGATTTTTGCGTCATTGTTTATGTACACACTGTTTAAAGTTTGGAGGAAAATTTTCAAGTTTTCACTGTCTTGGAGAGTAAAGAATCGAATGACTCCCTGTTTGTGTTTTCAAACATGGTCGGCTGATAACTTTGTTACAAACTCAAAAACGAAATTCCCTTGTTTTCTAGACAAGCGTGTCTTACAGTAATGTATCCTAAAAGCTATGTTTGTCACTTTGGACAGGAGTAAAGTGATCGATTTTCCCCAATGCTTTGCAACCCTCACCAGCAGTTTGTGTTGCAAACTACACTGCGCGAAAATCGCTCATTTTACTCCCACGTAACAAAAATAGCTCTATTTTGTCCAGTGATTTATATTTTAAAATTTTTCCATGGACCTTATTGTCTAGTGATTCATACGTCACAATTTGTTTATTGTTTACATCTTTATTTTCCAGTGATTTATGTTTCAACTGTAGAAGAGGCAGATTGTGACAGGAAAGTGAGAAGAGTTTTGGAAAAATTATACTCAGACTCTAAAGCTTACATCAAAATTGAGGAAAAAAGACAAGTTTTCGACATACAGAGAGGAGTCAAGAGAGGGAATCCCTTTTCATCGAACCTGTTTACTTGTACTTTGAAAGGAGCATTCAAAAAAAAACACTCACGCAGTCGCGTGAGTAGTACACGACTTTTCCTTTGACTAATGAAAATTCACTGAGAGGATCACAGCTAGTAAGGACTCATAAACTCTAATTGTTCTCGCGTCACCTTTTTTTTCAAAAAAAAAGTCGGCAAATGTTCAGAAATTCTAAAATTTAATCACTGAACAAATTGTCCATCATTTCAATCAGAAAACCATAGATGAATTACTATCAATTAAGCTCATTTGATTCTCGAACAAATTGTATGCACACAAGAAAACACTAAAAAGCAAATGGTATGATCAAAGAAAAGAAATAAGAGCAACGTCAGCAACATCTAAATCATAACGAGAAAAAAAAAATTGCGGAATGAAAAAAATAAAAAAAATTAGAAGTCCCAGTTGTGGGATGAGAAATATTAAAATGTAAGAAAACTCCAGTTCTAATTACCTAAAATTCGTAAAAGAAGGAAAAAAAAAACTATTTGCAGGAATATTCATTCAGTCAATAAGGCACGTACGGCGTTTTTCGGACGCCCGCCGTTTTCCATTTTGACCTAACGGTAGAGACCGTGCTTCGGCAGGCCCTCGTTCACTCTCGTTTTCGAGGAACCTTGCCATGGATCTAATATCTCACTTTTTTAGCTTGAAAATTCGGTACAAAAAAGAGCTTTTTATAATACATGCAGCGAAAGTGCCGCGTATTGTGTTCGGTTTTTGAAGCGAAACTCGCCGTTATCAGAACCGTGGCGAAAATGTTTTTCCCGTGGCGAAAGTGTTTTACCCGTAGCGAAAATCGCGTCAGTGGTGTCATTTAAACGATAATTGAACATTAAAACTATAACAAATTCTACTTTTGAGGGTCTAATTTTGCTTCATGTATTATAAAAAGTACTGTTTGTAATTCGTGTCGAAAAACAATATTGTAACTCGCTCACTATCCGCACTCGCTTCGCTCGTGCGACTACACTTTGCTCGTTCCAATATTGCTTGTTTTCGCCACTCGATACAAAATGTACTATTACAATTACTTTTTCCTACACGATATTCTTAGCCTAGTATTGGTCTAGTATACGGTATATTAGGGCTCCAGCCGCTCATCTTTTCATTCGCTCATAATTTGTCTCTCATCACCACCATCTTCCACAAATTCCATCCCAATATTCTTCATCTAAAAATCCAGCTACAAAGACAATCCGAAAAAAAAATATATATTTTGAGAAAAGTCGAGGAAATAACTGAACCTAACCTAACCTAAGCCTAAAGAAACCCTAACTATGTAAAATCATTCTCCTAAACTAATTTAATGAAACCTTTGTCAAGAATGAACCTGTCGAATAAAAGGTTTTTCAAAACAATGGACGCACTGATAACAAAAGGATAGGGGTTTGCTTCAGGTAATGTGAGCGACTATACTCCTAATGAGTGAGAAATTAATTTAAAAATTGCAAATTTCTCAAGAACTACTCGTCCAATTCTCAAAAAAATTGCGGGTGCACATCTTCAGATATACTACTACAATATGGCCAAGTTTCAAGAAAATCCGTCGGGTAGTTTCGGAGGAGTTCGACGGACAAAAAAATCTTATAAGAAATAATAAATAAATAAATAAATAAATAAATAAATAAATAAATAAATAAATAAATAAATAATAAATACATATACCGTATAAGGAAACCTGAACGGGCGGGTGTAATGCCTCACTTTTCCACTAGGAAAAGTCGGTAAAAACACTCACGCAGTCGCGTGAGTAGTACACAACTTTTCCTCTGACCAATGAAAACTCACTAAAAGGATGATTGTTAGGAAGAACTCATAAACTTCATTTATTTTCGCATTATCTTCTTTTTTTGAAGAAAAAAGGTAGACAAATGTTCAGAACTTTTGATATCTTGCCACTAAACAAGCCAACAAATTTAAAACTGTCCAAAGAGGCAACATGCAAACGCGACAAACATCACAATACAGAAATAAGATATTAAATCGAAAGCCACTAGGTACCTTTGAAATAGAAAAAGCATAGAATGAAATAGGAAAGTCGGTAAAACAGAAAAAATATTCAATCAAGAAAAATGCTGAACTGTTCTATAGGACCTCAAAAATATCGAGGAAATTCACTACCACCCCCTGTCAATTTTGCCATGGATAGCATATCTCATCTTTTGAGCTAAAGAAGGTCAATAAAAATGAATAAGAGCTTCACAATTACTCTTTCCTACTGAACCTAACCTAACCTAACCTAACCTAACCTAACCTAAGGAAGCCCTCACTGACTTTTTCTCACATGATATTCTTAGCCTAGTATTGGTCTAATGTACTGTATATCAGGGCTCCGGCCACTCTTCTTTTCATTCACTCATAATTTGTCTGTCATCACCACCATCTTCCGCAAACTCCACCCCAATATTCTTCATCTAAAAATCCAGCTACAAAGACAATCCGTAAATAAAAATTGATATTATGAAAAATGTCGAGGAAATAACAAAACCTAACCTAACCTAACCTAAAGAAGCCTTAATTATGTAAAATCATTCTTCTAAACTAATTTAATGAAACCTTTGTCAAGAATTAACCTGTCGAATAAAAGGTTCTTCATAACAATAGACGCACTGATAACAAAAGGATAGGGGTTTGCTTCAGGTAATGTGAGCGACTATACTCCTAATGAGTGAGAAATTAATTAAAAAATTGCAAATTTCTCAAGAACGACTCATCTGATTCTCAAAAAAAAATGCGGGTGCACATCTTCAGATATACTACTACAATATGGCCAAGTTTCAAGAAAATCCGTCGGGTAGTTTCGGAGGAGTTCGACGGACAAAAAAATCTTATAAATAATAATAAATAAATAAATACATAAATAAATAAATAATAAATAATAAATATATAAGGAAACCTGAACGGACGGGTGTAATGCCTCACTTTTCCACTAGGAAAAGTCGGTAAAATAGACTGGGACAATAACGGAGTGTCAATCAATGGAAAAAAATTGAATAATCTGAAATTCGCTGATAACGTGGTACTGATACACGAGAACAATGAGGGACTAGGGAAAATGACAGAAGAATTATTTAAAAAATGTAGGGAGGTGGGTCTTCAGGAAAACATTAACAAAACTAAATATATGAGTAATACCAATGACACACATCTTAATGTAGGCATACATCAGATAGAAAAAGTTGAGAACTACACGTACTTGGGACAAAACATACTTATCGTTTGAAAAAGGCATGGATAAGATAAATCAAATCAGGAAAGAAAAAGCGTGGAAAAGTTCTTAGGCCTCAGGAAAAATATTCAAAGGAAACATGAGTCTGCAAGCCAAAACAAAAATATTTAACATATGCGTAATACCAGTACTGACGCACGGGGCACAAACATGGGCCCTCACTAAAGTCCAATTAGAAAAGATTAGATCTACACAGAGAGCCATGGAACGAAGTATTTTAGGCATAAAAAAGAAAGACAAAATCAGGAATACAACAATCAGGGAAAAAACGGAAATGGTGGACGTGGCACATAAAATTAAAAAATTGAAGTTCGAATACGCAGAGGACATCATGAGAGGGGAAGATGGACGGTCAAAGAAAATTACAGAATGGCAAGTGTACAAGGGTTCAAGAGGGAGAGGGAGGCCTAGATTAAGATGGAGGGACGAAATAACGAGAAGGAACATGGAAGAGGGAAGCTCTAGACAGAAACAGGTGGAGGAGAATCCGTGAGGCGTATGCCCAGCAATGGAGCGGATGACTACGGAATTGGTATCATCATTCTTGTAGTAGTTAATAATAAACGCTGTAAATAAATAAATAAATAAATAAAAAATTACGCTATTTCTGCTGTCGCACAAATTTCATTTCTCAGTTTAATTTTTTTGGCTGTGATACTCTCGATTAGCTGTGCATTTTATTTTTAGCGATTCATTGAATTTTTTTACTGTACATTACGATACATATTATGCTGCTGTAATTATATCTGACTTACTTCGTCGACTTTACTTTTTGTTTTGCTATTCATTTTAACCCTTTCAAGTTAGAAGTTTCATCTGCACATATATACATTTTTTGATTTTTTCATCTGATTGATGTCTTACCTTTTGTCTGTTATCATAAACTAATGATAGAACAGATGATTCTACCGGTAGATTAGTAATCTGTAATCAGCGACAAAGCACTTCCACAAAACATACAACAAAAAATTGAGTCGCGAATGTCAACGACGATATGATCAAGCGTAGGTAGAGCAAACGATGCAGTTGCGGACTAATGTTTAAAACTAAATGTGTGCCTTAAAAAGTATAACGAGATGTTATTTGTAGTGTGGGAAGTCTTTCATCCAGGGTTCGTGAATTGTTGACAAGATGAGTATTTACAAAATTCAAATACCACCAGCAGTTGAACATCATTTTTTATTCCTCACGAGTATAAAGTTTCTGTACATGACACAAAGAATCATTACAATTATATGTTTTTGACGTGAGGTTAGACTTGTGGTCAAGTGTAAAAATTCATCGCAGTTTTCTATTATTCTTTCGAGCTAAATTCTTGAGTAGTTCGGTTTCTTTATTCTTTGACAGATAGTTCCCATATTGATTCTGTAGGCCACCAACCGCAGGAGTTGCTACTACTTTCTCTGAAAATTAACAAAAAAGAAATTCCAGAGGACTTTGGGCGATGAAATCAAGATGTACGAGTATGAACCTATACTTTCTCGCATTGAAAATAGAAAATCATTTTTTCCAATTGTGAAACCTTCACCCCGAGGCCTAATTTGCAACATAATAACTCTGAAGTAGGCCTACTTATAGGTGAAAACACGTATATGGGCTAATGCAGTTATTAAACAGCATCTACAGCAAACGGAATATTTCAATCATTTTACCGGTACCGGCTTTTCGACTGAAAAGTCAGGTATTGCTCCCGACACAGTTGTGGCAGAAAAGCCCGGGAATGAATTTTCTCGACGTTTTAGATGTCTTAGATCAGTGTGAGACTTATAAAAAAATTTCAGGTTTTCTTATATATAGCCATATTTATTTATAACGCTTTTTTTGTCAGCTCAACTCCTCCAAAACTGATGAGTGGATTTTCTTCAAACTTGTTCAGAGTGTAGTCATGTATCTGAACTTGTGCACCTGATTTTTTCTGGAAGATCGGTTGATTATTTAAGCCACTCAAATTTGTAATTGCTAATGCTCGGATACTATCCAACCAATTGTCTTCATATGACTGCATGATGCTGCAATGTATTCAACGTAGTTGAGGAGGAATTTTGGGGTCATTTGGATAAATCGTTTTTAAGTAATCCTCGAAATAAAGAAATTGAGTCGAGAGCTCTCTCAATTGTATTGTATAAGCCATGAGAGGTCATGAGCCCTATTATTTATGGATAGCATTTACTGGCTGGCTAAATCCCTATAAACCACCGTACATAGGATGGAAAAATTATAACTTTAAAAATGCACTTTCAAAGTGATCGGTGGATCTGAAATATAGCCACGAGTATATTTTATTACTATACATAGTTATTTCAAGAGTGGGGAATGAAAAGAAAATTCTGAATGAAAAGTCGGTAATGTTTACGCTGCTGCGTAAGCATTTTTTTTGATAGTACTTTAACAAATACTCCTCTCTTCTGTCAACGTCTCAATCGCGTACAACGAGATGATTTTCTCAAAATTGGCTTGCAACACGAAGTAGTCAAGTTGTCGATTTCTGATTGTGGAGGTTCCTGAGACCTCATTTCCAGAACCAATAATGAGTAATTGCAGACTTTTTAAAGCAGAGAGCCGAGTGTAACATTTGAAAAACCTTAGAACCGTTTCTCAAATAAGTGGTCGATAGATCCCTCGGAAAGTGATTTGGTCGAGTACTTTTTTTCAATTACCTATACATAGCCTAGTTCTACTGTTAGACTTTTCAATTCGCATCATTTGCGTATGATGTCAAAATTCTACGGAGTCCAAAACGCCATATTCCGGAAATTAGTTCACATATTAGATCGAGATTTCTCACAAAAACATTCATTGTATCAGCACAAAATTTTGTACTCACCATTTCTAATAAAATTAGCCTATTTATATTGACAATATATATGAGTTCGCGTTCATGAAAAATCTTTTTTCGGAGTTGTACGTATAAGATTTTTCTCTATAATTAGGTGCCTATATTTCATGAACTAACGAAAAATGCAGGACTGTAACTTGACACGTTTTAAGAGAGAAATATTATTCATGATTACTATGTACGTATGTTATTTATAAAAGGCTCCCCCAAACTAGTTTGATTGTCATATCGATTTCCTTCTTATTATGAAAATGAAATGAACCAAAAAATTCTTAGAACTATTTCTTCTCCTACAATGCGCCAGATTTACACGTACGCAAAGTACGCAGTTGCGTACAGCGGCAAATTATTATACGGATTTTCTAAGCACTACCCCCAATTTTTTGATTTCATTTCCTGAAATCCCTACAGAAAAGAAACTGCTCAATGATGACGTCACCGGTCGTCTCTGCTATTATACTAGTGATAATATGTTGACAAATACGGGCATTATGTTATAAATGTGTAGTATACGGCTTTGATTGTGTTTGGTGTATGTTTGGAATCTTTGGGCATACATCCCTTATCAAAAAAATTGACTAAATCAGCTACTGAAAAGTAGTACCGAATTTGGCACAGTTTTTCAGCAGCTGATAAGCTGCCGAAGAACTGCTGGTCAACTACTGAAACACATATCATTAATTAAAGGGGGGGGAGGGAAAGTACATGATGTGCGTTTCAGTAGCTGAACAGTAGCTCTTCAGCAGCTCATCAGCAGCTTAAGGTACTGAAAAGTGTGCCAAAATCAGTAGCTTTCCAGCTGCTTACATTCATGGAAATAAACTATTCAAAAAAACACTCACTCAGTCGCCTGGGTAGTAAACGACTTTTCCTTTGACTAATCAAAATTCTTGAATCACTGCTACAAACAACTCATAAATTTTATTTATTCTCTCGTCACCTTTTTTCCTGAAGAAAAGAGTCGGCTAATATTCAGAAATTCTGATAGTCACTAAACAAATTGCCATGAATCATTATGAAGGTAAACATTTTCCGTTTACATGGAAAACAAATTGTTTCTCTATATTTTCTGCGTTACAGTCGATAACACTACGTTATTTTATCTTTCTGGTTTTGGATTGGACCGGCCCAACTTTAACGCGCCGTTATCAGGCCTAGTGTGAACGACGTCATGGTTATGACCATTTTAACTATTTTAATCATATCATCTCCCATTTGGTTAACGGTTACTTGTGAAAATCCAAAAAAAAATCAATTTTAATCAATCTCAGCCCCGGCGAGCGGCAACCACTCCGGCGACGTAAGTTACATAATACTGCCGTGCAAAAAAAGAATGACGAACGTGTAGAATAGCAATTTGGAGAAAAATATCTTCCCTTCGGTAGAAGAGCGCCCGTTTCTCCAAATTGCTGTTGTGCACATTTGTCATTCTTTTGTTGCACGGCAGATAAGGCAACCGATGACAAAACTTGTGATTGTGATCGAATTGATAGAGACAATAGAGCTGTATTAAAAAATCAATTATTGAATAACACTACACAAAAAAAAAAAAAAAAAAAAAATGAAAACCGCATGAACGAGATTAGGTATATGATCCTAAAAGTATTTTTGACACTGAACACAACGCCGTTGTCCGTTTTTCAAAATTTGATCCAATTTTCAAGCAATGATCAAATCAAATTCCCACAATTCATTGTAGGTACCGCGCGGCGTATGTTACCCAGCGAGGACAGAAACATATACTGCGTGTTGCTACAAATTGCGGGAATTTGATTTGATCATTCCTCAAAAACCGGACCAAATCTTGAAAACGGTGAAAAACGGACCACGGCATTGTGTTCAGGGTTGAAAATACTTCTAAAATCGCGGTTTTCAATTTTTTTTTTTTCTTTTTTTCTTGTGTAGTGCAATCAGCGCAAATATCTAGGGAGCACTTTTCCAATTAATTGAATTATAATTGAGTGAGAGCTCATTGAAAAATTTTTCTGTTGAAAAATAATGTATGAAGCGAGAATCCTACCCTACATTTGATAACAAAATGCGGTAAGAGAGGAAGCCGCGATGCTATAGTCTGTTTCATATTAGACGTCTCTTAATTACATACCCTTGTACTGAGTTCTATGACGGGTTGCGAGGGGTTACCAGCCAATCATAACATACCCTACTATCACGCGTTTTCCTGATTGGCTGTTAACCCCCTTACTTATGGGAAATCAAGGGACATCTAATATGGAACAGACTATAGCGCGCGTTTGCTCTGTCAAGGGCCAAGGCCGAATTGCTTTCATGTTTAGACTGTGGATATGAGGGCTTTTCCAGTATTTCAAATTGCATACTTATTCTCCTAGTTGTTATCAAGTTGGTAGTGTTTTCAACATTGCTCTTATGGCAAACCGCTCTGGAATGAAAATGAGTATGCAATCCAGCAACACCCATAAGACCAATGTTAAAAACACTACCAACTTAATAACACGCAGGAGAATGAAGTATGCAATTTGAAATACTGGAAAAGCCCTAAGAGGTGTTACCTTACATAAGAGCAATGTTATGTTATCTTCACTACACTACCACTTCTGCCACTACAATAAGAATCAGGGGAATTGGTATGCAGCATGCATCTGTATGGAAGAGCCCTGTACAACTGCAAGGCTGTAATGTAGAACATGACAACAGCAAGCAGTGGATCCTTATCAGTTACATTCTGGGTTGGTTTGTTCCACATTCATTGGTGCAGTGCGGTGGAACCACAGTTGTTGTGAACCAAGAGGTAACAGCTAGACTCGCAAACAATGTTGCGAGTCTCAATTCTTATAACTGTAAAAAACGCATCCAATAAACAAAGAACAAATTTATTGTGACCGGTGTGTATTCTTGTTAAAGTAGTTTTCACGTACAAGCCACAAAATGGTGTCAGAAATGGGATCATTTTGTGGCTTGTATGTGAAAACTAAGTACTTCAACAAGAATACACACGGGTCACGGAAAATTTGTTCTTTGTTTATTGAATGTGTTTGAAACTGTACTGCGCTTTGTCCCCTATCTGATTTTTAAATTTGAAACAATGATAACTTCTCTTGTAATGCATCAATTTTACTCACTAAAGTGGGGCTTCAAAAATAGAAAATTGTTTTTCTTTCAAGTTACCTATATTCTCTTCATTTTCTCCAAAAACACCACTTCTTTGCGTACAAATTAAAATTTTCATTCTCTCCCATAAGCATGTTTATAATTCTGTATCCACTAATTTTTGAGTACAACATTGTGACTTTTCTATATTACAGCCTTAATTGAACCAGAAAAAGACTTATATTCTTTAAAAAGTTTTCAGTCTGCTGTATACTATACCACAAGAGTGTGCTGTGTGTTGACCAGTAGAGCGAAAGAGACAAAATATCTGCGCCTCTCTTTTACACCCATGTCTTAAGTCTTAACACGCAGCACACTCTTTTGGTAGTATCCAGCAAAGTGAAAACTTTCTAAACAATATGAGTATTTGTCTGTACAATGTATATAGTCAATGATCTAATCAAAGAATTGAAGGGAAGAAAAGTTGTAGCCCATCAAATTTTCTTCCAAACAACGTATAATGTGATGGAGCTCTATGGGATTGGACAATGAAAAAGAACAGGGAAAAAGTGTTAGGGCTTTTGACCGTTATCATTGACTCTACCCATAGAGAAAAATACTGGTATAGACCTTTCTACTGTTAACATCAAAATTGTAAAACAGTGTTACCTACTTGGCCGACGGACCTTTGGACTCTATAGGAATAGCACAGAGAACAAAGATCACTGGGTTACTAACTGTGACTAAACAATTTCCCAGGATCCAAAAATTTATCAACAAGTGCTAGGAACCCTATAAAATATGGGGAGAATCACGGCCTACTTTATATAAGGCCGTAATGCAGCGATGTCACAACGTCGCACTCAGAAAGAAGTGGATACAGATTTTGATGTAAGCTTATGGGAAAAAGTGAAAAAAAACCAAAGTTTTGATTTGTACGCAATTAAAACGCTGTTTTTGAAAAAAATGAAGAGAATATAACTTCAAGAGCAAACAATTCTCTATTTTTTAAGCTCTATTTCAGTAAAATTGGTGCAGTACAAGAGAAGTTATCATCGTTTTAAAATTAAAAATTGGATAGGGGACAAAGTGCGGTACAGTTTCATCATTGTTACACCGCACCAATGAACGTGAACCGCCCCAAAATGTAACTGATAACAATCCACATGCGCGCTGTTGTCATTTTCTACATTACAGCCTTGTATAAAGTAGGCTGTGGGAGAATCTTCGACTAATATGAATAGTAATGGGAAGGCAGAAATTGTAGTCTGCTGATATTGTGATAGAGCACATTAAGACAGGTGTTTTGTCACGGCCTTCTATAATTACAGGCCGGTAGCATTGGAAGTGCGACAACGTTGGTCGGCCCTTTGGTGATAGACGTTTTGGTAGCAAGCGGCAAGGAGCTATTGTACCGCACTTGGTCCCCTATCTGACTTTTTATTTTCAAATGATTATTGCTCTTTCCACACAGAACAGATTCTATCAATGTAGGGCTCAAAAAATAGGAAATTGTTCACTCTTTAAATAACTCCGTTGAGTCATGTTTGTACAACGCATCGTTCTTGCAACAAAATCAAATATTTGATCTTTTCTCATATAATGTAATGCTAAAGTTGGCCCTCTTGCGTTGTTGCCAAAATTGTGTATACCGGCCAGTCAATTGTAGGAGGCCATGGTTTTGTTTTTTTTGAGCCCTATATTGGTAGAATCTGTTCAGTGTGAAACGAGCAATAATCATTTGAAAATAAGAAGTCAGATAGAGGACAAAGTGCGGTACAATCAGCTCCTTGCCGCTTGCTACCAAAACGTCTATTGCAGAGGGCCGACCAACGTTGTCGCACTTCCAATGCTACCGGCCTGTAATTGTAGAAGGCTGTGGTTATAGTACACTAGAAGAGATAGTTAGCCCACTCGTTCGAAAAACGAGACACTTTTCCATTAATTCAAAACCGTCCACCCATCGTTATTTTAGCGCTAGTACTGCGTTTTTCTAACGCGGGGTAAGAGCGGGCTGTAGAAAAATAGGTTTCAGACTTTTACATGGGCTCTTATGGGAAATAACCCTTCAACGGCGATTTTCTCTAAAAGTATGCGTTAAAATACAAACATGTCAATGGTGAACTTGAAGAAAATTTTTTGTACTTTAATTTGTTTTCTCATAAATTTTTCATCAAAATGTATATTTCTTGAGAAAATCGCTTGTAAAGGGTAATCCTCCATAAGAGCCTATGTAAAAGTCTAAAACCTAAATGTTGCAATCGCCTGCAAGTGGCGTAAAAACAAACTTTTTGTTTTGCGCTCCGCGTTACAAGGTAGTTTTGAACGAGTGGGCTAACTATCTTTTCTAGTGTACTATAGCTGTGGTACAACTGAATTGAAATCTCAGTTGTACAAAAATAAATACATGAGAAATACTATTGAGAAAAAAAAATACAGAATGTTTTTAGCTTTCCTCCTCCTTTTCTGGAAGTTCCAGCATTAAGGGTCAAACAAATTTTTCCAAGTCCCATAGACGGCAATAGAGGAGCCAGGAATTTTTTAAGTCCCAGTGTTATGCCACCCAGCGTTACGCCTCTAGCGTTATGCGCACACGTTTGCATACAAGGACAGAATTCCTCTGAGAGCTCCCAGTAGCCAAAGGGATGGCGGGTTTCCCGCCAAAAAAACTGCAACGCAAACGCAACAAGCTCTATCAACAGGGATGGCAAACGTAACAAAACTAGGGCTTGGAATTTAACAGTTATTCAACTGTTATAACCGTGACCAAAAAAAAAAAAAGTATCGATCTTGACCAATTGACCGATAACTGTTTCAAAAAATGATTGATAGTTCATAACAGTTATAACCAAAATTTTATAACTCTCAAACGGTCATAACAGTTATCCTGACCGGAATAATAACGGTCAAACTCGCAACACCGAGCCAACACAGCAATAAGGTTTTGCAAAAAAGGCTCAATTCAGATTCAGCGCAAGACATACTTTTCGGCAGATTCATTTTTTGTAGTTCAGTAGTTATGAGTTGTGAGTGGAAACCAGAACAACAAGCCGTAGTTAGTCATAAATCAATCAGCGAAAAGAGTTTATCTACACTAAACAAGATAGACAAGACCAAGAGATCCTTGTTTTGCTGGTTGATTTGTAACCAAGTACCGGTACAACCCTTTTATCTTTTGTCATTGCTGGTCACAAATTAATGATTACACGGATGTAAACAAAACTTCTCTGCAGTAAACTGGCGCGGCACTGCCGGGTTTACCACAGGTAGTTCATCCATGTATGTTTGTGTTTTGACAAGATGAAATGAGTGTAAAATTGCGAGAAATAAGATGGGGGTGGGGCGCATCAGTGAATAAAATATAACAATGCTTGGCAAGTTGCAAAAAAGAAATTGTGTCGGAAAACAAATTCATTTACCATTGTTAACAAGTGATGGAAATTGGAAAAATACCGGGAATTATAAAATAAACGGAATAATACTGAATAAAGAAAAAGAAAAAGTACCGGTACATGGCCGATAATAACAGAAACAGGCCTAAAATATACAAATTACAAACAGAAGAAAATAGTAAAAAAAAAAAAAGTCGGGCTTGCCTTTGCGCTGCAGCAAATGCTTTTTTTCCCCTTCTTTCTTCTAACTTTCAATTTTTTACCATGACCAAAATTTTTCTCTCATAACAGTTATAACTTATAACCGTTATTGTCACCAAGTTTTGACCGTTTGACCGTTATGACCGATAACCGTTTGACATGAAATTTTGTGAGATTTATTTGAGATTTAACCAAAAAAAAAAGTAACTCTCAAAAGCCCTAAACAAAACAATAACAAAAAACAAAAAAAAACAAAATTTTTGAGCAATAACGTAACAAAATGGAAAACAAAATGTTGCACTCAGAGATAACGGAAACAAAAACAAAACGGAAAATCATATCGTTTGCCATCTTTGTCTATCAATACAACACGCAAACTACCAAAAGCTATCACCTTTTGCAATTTCTGTCCCTTCATTACTAAGTATTCATACTCAAAGCAAGAAATGAACAAGGAAACAGTGATGTATTTTTGAATACTTATTGGGGCTTTTGCCTCCTTGGAATATCAATGTGTGATCAAAATGTTCCCTGTGTATTCTCACAGGAATTGATAAGGCAATGAACTGTTTTCCTCTGACGTCATACAGTTGATAACGATTGGCCAGAGTACTTGTTCTGGTGTTTACTTCGACCATCTATAATTATATGGACTGCTAGTGGTGATAAGAATTACACAGGGTTATATGGGAGAGCGTTGAATGTCAACAAAGGCAATGTGCATTCTTGGCAGAACAGCACTTAGTCGAAGTGTGCGTCGTTGTTTCTGTTGTCAGTTGTTGAAGTGTGCGTTATCCCTTGTCCACGTGTGCGTGAAGGTGCCGTGTCTCGACAGCGCACACACAGACAAAGTGTTGGTTTGCGAAGATGGCACATTGCCTTTGTTGACATTCATGTTTTTCCCACCACTAGCAGTCCATATATAGATGGTCGAAGGGTGTTAATAAGCCTCTTACATCTGATGACTTTTTTAAGACTGAATAACAAAGGGAGCAAAGATCATCAGGTAAATAAAAGAGAACCCGGCAATGAATTTTGGTTATAATCAAAATAATTATTTTATAGAGTTCCTAGAACTTATTCATAAGGCCCTGGATACTAAGAAATTGTTTATTCACAATTAGTAACACAGTGATTTTTGCTCCCTGTGCTTTTCTTAAAGGAGTCAAAAGGTTTGTTGGCCAAGTAGGTCACATGATGTACAATTTGGACGTCATCAGGAAAACGGTCTATGGAACCAATGTCCATGCGGGCATTCTCTTTTAGAAATCACTGTTATCAGTGTGTTGTGACGTCACCAGGGAACTCCAAAGCATTGCAAACTTAAGTATTTCATCTACTTACACTTCTGGTCTTTACCATATCATGACTTTAAATTGAAGTATCGCCTCCAAAAACCTCCAAAGGAAAAGTCGTAATAAAAAAAACCAAAACTCGATGTTGCTCGGAAGCCGTTATTTCTGATATTAGGCGTGAATGAATCGGGTCGTGAAAAGCGGCAGGGAGAATTTTGGTGGGCAATAATATTTTATATCAAAGAGTCGCACGCAACCGTAAGCGGCGAAGTACAGAAGAAAGACGACAGATAGCGTCTTATTTCAGCGAACGCTGAAAGTCGAAATATTTTTAACACCTTGAATCTTGGGTCATGCCGTGATTTCCGATGCGCTATTTATTTATCATTTTTGATTCGCGACTGTTCCGCAATTCAGATCAAATTCTTGTGGTTTTTATTCCTGCCCAGCTCTGAGATATAGCCGTGACTTCCATAGAATTTGTTTCAATTTTTAAATTAGCTTTTGATCAATTCAAGATCAAAATGAGTGAGGACTTGCAATCCATTAAGAGTACAATTCGTGCTGTGTTGGTATCGTCGCCTCATCGTTTAACTATCAACAATCTTCGTCATGAATATAAGAACTTGGAAAACGAAGATATACCCTACCGGAAATTCCATTTCAAAAGCACTTATGATTTTTTGAAGTCAATTCCTGATACTGCACGGGTTAGTCGTGAGTTCAAATTGTCTGTTGAGTAATAATGTCTCTGGTTTCTCTGAACGTCACTGCGTTTTTTACAGCTGTTGCAACCTGGTAATTATGATAGTTTAATTGAACCGGTATTGAATGAGAAAACTGAGCATGTTCGGAAATTGGTCCAGCAGCAGAAACCTTCCAGTAAAAAGCGTGCACCCCCTTCTCGTTTTATCGGGTCACGACACTCAAATTCTCGTGCCAGAAATTTTCAAGTCCCGAGACCCGTGTTGCATATAGATTTCAGAAAAGAAATATTTAAATTGTTACAGATGAGTCCAAGAGTAATGCATATCTTTTACGGTCGTAATATTTGTGTATTATTCGTGGCGAAACGATTTATTCTCATGATTCTTTGTCCACGTTTTAGGGCATAACCCGGAACGAGTTTGACAGCCATGTTCAGAGGATATTGATGAATCACAATTTACATTACGAAACTGAAGAAGTAATCAACAATATTTCTGATCTTCTTATTTTCCAAGGTTCAAGAATATTTTTAAAACAAGGATCAAGTATGCAAAATTGAGATTTTTACTACATTTTTTATGAATGAAGACACTGGTTTAATAAAAATATTGATCCTCTTTCCATGTATTTGATAGATCACAATCAATTGAGAAACTTTTCGGATGAGTCGATTTTGACAATCTCTTCGGATGATTCTAGCGTTGATGAATACGAAAATAAAAATCGTGTGTCCGTATGTAAATTTCAATCAGGTGACGCGTCGAACACGAACGAGTATGACGATTTCTATTGCGAAAATGGATGTTGAAGTGTTGAACTGCAAAAAATAATGAAGACTATCTTTGTTTCAATTGTAGGGAAACGGAAAATGACACCTGTTTTGTCAGCGAAAATTTAATTCGTAATCTTCGGACCCTCTTGGAAGATAATGAACATAATGGAATATGGCTTACAAAATTGACCCAAAAATATCAAGTAAGGATGACGAATGAAAAGAGAAAGTCTTCGCTGTATTTCTGTTTGTATAATAACACTACTGAACAATTAAAAAATTTTTCTCTGTATCAAAAATGAGAATAGATGATTCTTAAAGTTCTTTTCACGCTGAATTCAACGCCGTTTTCCGTTTTTCGAACCGAGCTCAAGTTTCCTCGTAATCCTCTACTTTAATCGCGAGAAATTGGCTGCATATCATCGCGGAACGAGACGAGCGTTAACGCGCGTCTACGTGTTCGGATACTGCTACCGTTGATGCGCTCCGCGATGATCCGCGGCAATTAATCAAGAAGATTAAGAGAAAACTTGAGCTCGGTTCGAAAAACGGAAAACGGCGTTGAATTCAGCGCGAAAAGAACTTCAAGAATCATCTATTCTCATTTTTGATACAGAGAAAAAAAATTTTATTGTTCAGTAGTGTAATTATTCAATGGATTTATTTTTTTTTATTAGAATTGATCGGCTGTATTTATGCAAAAAACTCAGTAATTGAAGTAATTTTAATTTTCTCTACCGTTACGATAAGTGAAACTCGAAGCTCGGATTTTTTCAATTTTCTCGGTTCAGATAGATGAATGGCTTGACTTGTCTACGACGAAAGTTGAAACTCTGTCTAAAGAGAGTTGTAATAGACTGTAGATCCAAGCATTTAAATGATTTTCTTTATTGATCGGTGTTGAAAAATCTTGAGTTACGGAAATTCCGTGTTGTGACACAGGCGATTAAATTTTAAATGAAAATTGTATCATGATAACGGAACTGAAACGAAGAAGAAAAGAAGTTAAATTGAAGAAATTCTAGTCACCAAACGAAATTTTTAAGATCTCTACTACTAACTTGACAACTTGAACAAGTAAATGACTAGGTACTTGAAGAAGAAGAATCAATGAAAATTATTCATAACTGAAATCGGATACTACGGTACCGTAAGGTTTCACTTGTGAATTATATTTGTTGATAGTTTTGGGGGTTACCTTCATCGTAACGGCGAGAAAGAGGGAAAGCACGACCGCGATCACTTTTTGGCCGGTCATCGAGACTACTTAGTAAATCTCTGCTTTAAATATTGAATTTTTATTTTATTTATCTATTTTTTTTTTAAGCAAAAATTTGGATATCCCTTGTCACCAAAAGAACACGGATTTACCGATGTGTTGGATATGGTTGCAAATTTACCAAGTGTTTTCTTCATGAAACAGTATAGAATGGAAGGAGATTACATTCTCTTGGATGCAAGAAATTTTACTAAGGGTTTGTAGAACATTTTAATTTTTTCATTTTATTTTATTCCTAACACTACACTAGGGGAAAAAAAGAAAAAAAGAAACACATGAACAAAAAAGTATGCAATTCCGGTTTTTGGTCTGGTTCCAGATCACTGATTTGGTTTCGGTACTGTGACATGAAGCTCTTGGAGTTTTATCAGATCTGGTTCCGCTTACTTGAAAAGAAAAAAACAAGTTAGGAGTAGCGCACAAATTTTCAATTTGAAATCAATCACAGTCAGTGATGGGATCTCGTAGAATGGCAAAATGTTCGACCATTTAATATTATTGGGCAAAGCCTTGGACGGGAATATTTTCAACTTTCTTCTGACTTTTGATTACACAATGATAATGAAAAAAAAAAAAAAAGTTTAGAAATATATTCCAGAAATGAGTAGTCTTTCCCAATTTCTGTGAAGTCTCTTTCGTAATTTTTACTACATTGTTGATGCACAGTCGGAAATGAAACCGTGAAACCGCAACCGCTTCATTTTATCGGTTCTGCCTTTGATTCTGATCCCGGTTTCCAGGGTCCTCTCAACTCCCGCTTGAAAAGGTTTCGGTTCTCTGTTCTGTTTGGTCCCAAGAAAATTTCCAGCGATTCCAATGTGTTTTGTAACGATTTCGGCTAAAGGTTTTGACTCCTACATTTTGGAGATATTTTGGACGCCGATCAAAATGCCGTTTACCGTTTTCAAGATTGGTTCTGGTTATCCTACAATAATTATCAACTTCGCGCGTTCGTCTCGGGATTGAGAAATTTAATAGCTCTAGAAGTACGACACACGTTGCAACAAATTGCGTGAAATTTATTGCACGATAACTAGATTTAATTTCAAAAAACGGTGAAAGGTATTGTAAATCGTGTCGATTGTGTATTTTCCTTCATACGTTCTTCATTGTTTTTTTTAATGGCGTAATCTGCTTTTGTGATCAGAATCTGAAGTCTAATTTTGCTCCCCTCAGTCTCAAATATTTCAAAACTAAAATCAGCACGAGTTCCTATTTTTATAACATTAATGCTTTATACCTCCCTTAAAAAATAGGAAAATTTATGTGCGGTATTCATAAAGTTCTTTTTCTGCATATAAAGATTTATCGACTTTTTCCATCATTTTTCATTGTGTTCTCAGACAGTGAAAATTGCAGAAATGGAGAAGGAAATGTTCCACAGTCAATAATTGAAGAATTGAAGAAAATGTTGAAAAATAGAGAAATTTCTTCGAGTGACCTTCTATTAGAATATGAAGTAAGTTTATTCCAGTCCTTCTTCTGTCATCAAAATAACATAACCCTCAATTGTATGTTTACTTTTTGTTTACCCTTAGAGAACCTACCAGAAACGTCTAGCATATAACCAATTTGGTTTTGCCAACTTTGATTCATTTTTGCAACATTTAGAGAGCTTAGATCATGAATTGTTGTTTCGCAAGATTGGAGATGAAACGGTTATCAAGTTAAAATATGCTCCAACAGATGTTATAAATTCTAGACGTTCATCTTGTGCACCTCTACCGGTATTTGCTAGCTTTTGTCACGATCATAGCATGTGAAGCCGATATTTGAATTATACTCATATTATCCACTTGTTTTGAAGGGAGATGTTACCTACGATCCATTTCCACCAGAGGTATGCAATGCTGATTTTCAATTGGAGGCAGATACATTTTTTGATGAAGTGAAGAAAGGAGATGTCTTCAGCATTAATTTAGGCGAGGTTTTCACTCCCGGAAAGTTCTATATCACTCATATTTCCAAAGTTGATTTACTTGAAAATATGATGGTAGATTTACAGTAAGTACACCAGTTGTTTGAAATTATGATTGTGTTAACATTTTTCGAGACTGTTATTTGGTGTGAGAAAAAAATCCGATACCATGCAATGGAACTAGGTCATTTGTTGTTCTTGGAGGATTGTGAAAAATCATAGTGGTTTTTGGGGAATCTTATCTATAATAAATATCTGGAATGAAATATGTCAGTTATGTCTTCTGATTTTAAATTCTCTAGTTTTGTTTGCTCTCGATCATCAACTAACGTTTTGGTGTCCGGTTTATCTGAAAGGGGAAAAAAAAAACGGAATTTCTTGAGTACTATTTGTGATAAGTCAAGTTGACGTAAATGCCTGGGATCAGTCATTGCTACCGTAATTTACATGGTATTGACCACACAAATTATTGTTGAAGTTGCAGGTGGTGCTTCATTTAATGTGTAATAATCACAATATTTTTAGCAATTGATAGATTTGTCTTGTTTTGTTCAGCAAAGGTGAACCTCTTGATGTGCTTCAGGATTTACATGTGAGTGTGAGAAAAGGATTAAGGATAAGTAAAGAGTGATAGTTGGTTATTCTCATTTTCTTACAACTGAAAAAAGTGAATTGAAGCGTTTCTGATACAATTATAACATTCAAAAGACATTGATAAGGAAGGGATGACATGGGCGGAAATCGAAGCCGCAACCTCTTGTTTTCATGATGAGTGTCATAACACTCATAACCATCACACTACAAGTTTTTGAGATAAGTTCCTTATATTTTACCTTTGGTTCGCCTTGTGATAGAAAAATTACAAAGACCGCACAGTAAATTATACTCGAATCATGTTGAGCAAAAGTAACCAATAAAATACAATTATACACTTGAAAACTTTCATAATCATTATACAGTTTAATGATGGTTTTTTAGAAATGTTAAAATCTCAGTGTCACTACAATATTTTTGTACTAAAATCCATTTGTATGGTACGAATCATTATAATAGTAATATTTCTATTTTGTAGCGCATTTCTTCGTCAATATTTCATATTGATGAAAAGTTATTCTTATTTTCAGGGAGTTCTATGAACACAATGAGCAAAATTACAAAGTGCTTGTTCCATTGGTCTCCCGAAATCTTCTCTGCGCCTGTTTATACTCGAGTAATTCTTTATGGCATCGTGTGCGCGTTCTCTCCGTATCTGTCAGAACTGCCAAGGTATTTTTTCACAATATTTTATTGCAAGCCTCCTTGTACATCTTGAATAATGTGTAAGGTAAGACATTGCTCGATGTCGGCCTAGGCCACTGTCAGCGTGTATCATTAACGTGATAACGTCCGTTATGAGGGACAGAAGATCCATTTTGCTCCCTTCAGAATCAGCTTCCTTGATCAGAGCATCTGCTATTGGAAATATTTAAATTTTATATTTCTGGACGTATTTTCTACCACACTTCTCCATTTTACAGATTTTCTATATCGATTATGGAACAAGTGAAGAAGTTTTGACCGAGAAATTGAGATACCTACACAAGGACTTTGCGCAATATCCGCCTCTTTGTGCTCAAGCTAAATTGTCTGGAATTCAACCAAAAGAGGACGGCACTTATAGTCCAGAGGTCTGCAAGCAATTCCTACGATTATTTGGTAATTGCGATTTAGAAGCTGAAGTGATAGCTGTCGCTTCCAAGGTTTGTATCCCTCTTTACGTTCATTATTAATGCGATTATTATATGACTTGAGCGTAGTGGATTTATGCATCGCCAGAAAAAATTTGAAAAAGAGTTAGATGAGCGATCACTTTTTGTTTAAAACATATGAACTTATGTGGCATAACTCTTAATCTTGAGATAGAGTCGAAATCCAGCAATAATTTCTTTTTTTTAATCTTTATAGTTTCATTATTTTCCCAGTCGGGGGTGAAATGCAAGACTATTTCGCCGCTCTTCCCCTACCCCATTCTCGAAATATAAGATGGAGTGTAGGCTGCTGAAACGGCAGCCTCACCCTTTTTAAAATTTGAAATTTGAAATCAGCTCTATGAATTGTGCTCACTTTGTGGTAAATTGTGCCGCATCATTGTATTCTCGTTCCAATTTTTTTTTTTTTTTTTTTTTCCTCTTCACCAAGTGTATTATTACGATAATCTTATCAATATTCCATTTCAGTGTTTAGAAGTTCACCTCTGGGCTCTAATAGGTGAAAATAGAGTACCTGTGCATAAAGAACTGATTTCGAAAAATCTGGTTGAAAAAAAAACGGTAAATCGAAACGCATCAAAAGCGACTGAAATGAGGTCAAACAAATCGGTAAGTTTTTCAAGTTCACTTATTATAATGCTAACCATGAGACTTGTGCCTTGAATCGAAAGTGATCGGAACGTGAAAATGACGGCTATTTTTCCTTTGTCAAGATCTGTAAGCCAGAAGATCTGCATTTTCTGTTCTACTCAGATCTGAACCTAAGAGATCCTGACCTTGGGAGGATCTGAAAAGAAAATTGCGTTAGGTTTTCTAGTCCTGCACTGCGTCAGTGAGACATAACAAAGTTGAACAATCAGAACAATGATGATAGACAATCAAAAAAATTGAGGCAGTATGACGAAAAAGTAACCGCTGTATTTACGGTCAAAGATACACGCTGTTTGTATCATTATTGAGGTACCGAGTGATTCTATTAGTTACTTTGTAAGACAGTTCAAAAATATGAAAATTGCTCTGCAAGAATAAAATCCTGGGTGACGCAGGCAACACCTTTTGATGGAGAATTTTTCACCCTCGCAAGGGCCGTCTTGGCTTGCCGAGGCAACCTTACAATGAGAAGTAGCTGTCCTCTGTAATATATATGCTACGGATATACTTCAGGATAATCTGTTGGGGTACCTTCGAGTTTCAGTTTCCTTTTGCTAATTGTCACAATTTATAAGTTATAATTAATCCATTTTCGATTATTTCCAGATTTAAAATAGTATGATTTTAATGTGTATATGTAATCGTTCATAAATTTTCTATCAAGTTTTCGTACTTATTTAGCCCGCAAGTTTGCTTGCCGCAAATTTACCTCCTGTAAACTCTACTACAAGCGAGTCGCTGGAAGCAAATCGTTCTAGACCAATTGCTGACGTTGAATCATCTCCTCCTCGAATAGAGGTAAGTTAGAAAAAAAGGTTCTTTGGCCAATTTTTTCACTCTACTGAGATGTAAATCTTTCACAATCATCTGTTGTAAGCACTCTTTATTAGTCTTCGCACTTTCAAGACTCAAGTACGCTGAGAGAATTGTTCAGAATTTATCGATAAGTTGGTAAGCCAATGGAGTCAACTATTTGGTGTAATATTTTGTTCTCAGCTTGAGACTTCGATACTTCAAGATTTGCACTCCCCCTCCCCCTCGCTGACAGACCTGTCTTATTGGTAAAATTGTGGATGCAATATTGAATCTGAGTTCTCCAGAGCCCGGAATTATTGATTGAGAGCGTGACAAAAGTTTGTTCATGACACAAGAATCGTTACCCATTTTAAGCGCTTCACTGTTTTTCGGAACGTTCTCGTTGATCTTGAATACTGCGATATCTTTTGCAGTGCAGCGCAGGTAGCCGTTTCTTTTCACGGATATGTAGTTCTCATCGCTGGCAAAGTAGAGAATATCAGTGTATTTTTAATTTCCCCATACCTCATATTCTTTGTATATGTTACATACAAAGTCCGATATCGTACAATTTGGAAATTGTACAACTATTTTTGTACAGTTTTGTGAAAGAAACACACCCTTCTTCGTATAGTAAATTTTGTACTATTCGCGATACATGTACCTAGTCGGAATGGAAAGACAACAATGTACAACATTACCTGTACCAAGTCCGTACTTGAATGATTGAAGCAGGAGTAAAGGAGATATAAGGAATTTAATCGGTAGGTTCTCAGGTAATAATTGCTTCCTAACGACACTCGAAGTATTTTTTTTTTTTTTTTGACATGTACATGATGTCTTTGCTTTGGTCTTATCCTTATGGAAATTTTCATTGTGGTAGTGATTCTGAAATCTGCGAGTCCGAAGCAGTAGTTTATCCTAATATAAAGAATAGATTTATACTCGGCCAAGAAGACGCTGAGAGCCATTATGAAGCTATTAAATTGTGACGTCATAAGTCCTGAATTCTAGTCCCTTTACAACATCTGAAACATACTGAGGCCCAGTAATCTCATCAGCCTGAAATATACTAAAGTAGACTTACACTAGACCAAGAAGGCTTATTAGCCTAAAATATTACGAAGTAGACTTATACTAGATCAAGCGAGTGTGCCGCTCTAAAGCCTTAGTCTAGAACTCTCAAATATTTTTGTCTCGCATTATCCACCACATATCAGATTGGGCAAAATTGTGAAAAGACATGGACATGATCTTTATCTTCTTGGCGGCACGAAGAAATCCAATACCCAAAATATATAGATTCCTAAATCCCTCTCCAATAGCTCGGCCTCCTTTTTTATTACATTTTTGAACTTATTGTAAGTAGGGTCATCATGGAAGCAACCGACGACAACTTTTATAAAATTGAAACAAAAAATGGAGTACTTCCTCAATTATATTCTCGCAACGAGGTCGTGCCGTGTCAAACCTCATTTTTGAAATATGAAGAAGTACCTCAGAGGAGCATACCACGAATTTGATAGAGTCAGTAGTTGGTGGTCAAGGTTTTGGGAGATACTCTTGCACCACGAAGTGTTGGAAAAATCGATGTATATGTAAGAAACAAAATGTCCTGTGGAACTCCCGCTGTCACAGTTCTCTAGCATGCTGCAATAAGTAATATAAGTGATTATTCAATTTTTTTACGTTTAATTAGGTACCGTTAAAATTCATAGATTTAAAATTTGAACTTGGTACAGAAAATGTTGTACAAAGTTGTTTTATCATTTTGACTTGGTACATAAATGTTGTTTCTTTCGCGAATAATACAAAATTTTCTGTACAAAGTTCGAAAGTTCGAGCTTCGTACAAAGAGGGGTGTTTCTTTCGCACACTGTACAAAAATAGCTGTAGAATTTCCAAATTGTACGGTATCGGACTTTGTATGTAACATATTCATGTTCAAACAGAAAATTTCTGTTCTCTCGTAAGCTAACGATGCCAATCGACCAGAAAAATTTTTTTACCATTTGTTTAAAAAGGAATATGTGTATATGCCAACTTCGTTTTCTGTTACGACATAGCTCCAATCCGATTGTTCCTGTAGTGTATAATATTAAACGTGCATTTGGACTTGTGACGTACAAAATTGAATGGTAAAAATAATTTATAGAAAATGAAATAGGTTTGAGGTCAGTGGATTGTTTGATTGAATCCCATTGCTAAAAATTATATCTCTGTGACGCAAAATAGAGAAATTCTAGTTCGGTCTACTTGTAGTTTTCTTTCTTCCACAATTTTCCAAGTGAACTAAAATTTTTCTTATGTGACGCGTGAACTTCAATACGTGCATAGTGTGTACCTTATTAAATTGCTGTGTGTATTCACCAGTACTTACCACCGTTGATTACTATTGAGAAATGAAACGTTTTGTTTTCTATTTTTATTTATTTATTTATTATTATTATTATTATTATTATTTTTTTTTTTTTCATCAATATGCGTATTTTGAATTTTTGATCTGATAAAAATCATTGCTCTGCTTTAGAACTTTGAGAATAGTTTGATTTTTGTTGTAGGGTACACCCAAACCACCGCCGGGAATCTCTCAGTCTGCAAAGTCATCCTTTCCTCCATTAGAATCGCATCAGTACCAAAAATTTGTGGATGTTCCTATTCCGTACCCTACAATGAATGATCCGCCGTATGGTTCAACCACCGCATACTATGTAAGCTTGTTATTTTTGTTTATGTATCCATTTATTTATAATTTACGCGAACTAATGAGAAAAAACAATTATAATATTTCGAAAGTAGGGAGTAAGTACCCGTCGAGTACCTTAAAAATTATGACGCGTATTCATCATGGTTAGTGCTCGGAATCGAATATACCTACGTTCTAAAAATTCCTCAAAAATTTCAGACAATTTCCGAGCCAAAATTGATCGTTAGAAAATAGTCATTGCTGAAAAATTATTGTACAAAATTTGAACGGCGAAGTTTAAATTTTGTAAGATGTAATGGTGCAAAATTTAGACATCACGAAATTTGAATGTTAGAAAACGTATGAAGCCTGGAAAGTTGAAATGTTCTAAATTGAAAAGTGTTGTATGTATACTGTAATGTATGAATGTTAATAAAAGATTGTTGGGCGTTCCCTTTTACAAAAGTTAAGAGATAGTCGTCTCCACTGTCGACGTCATCATCAACATTGAAGGCTAACAAAAATCGTTGTAGTCGTACAGCCCCATATTTATGTTTATGACGCTTGTATGCTGCCTCCTCGGCGACCGCTTGTTCATAAGCTGCTTCCGTCCATGACTGTTTTGTTTTGAGGGTTTCGACTAGTCTGTTAACATCGGTGTTTTCTTTTTCTGTCGATTAATGTTTGCTTAGACAAATTTCTAGACATCACTCTGTTATCAAGAAGGATACTGTAAGCATTCGATCATGAACATTATTTCATGAAAGAATTTTTAGTGCTCGGGTCTCTGCTTTCATGTCGCGTTAATGATGGGAAAATTGACGAACAAGGTGTAAAACCACTCATTAGAATATTTTAAGTACGATTATTTACCGTTTGGTATTAGGAGCTCGCATTTGAAAGAATTGTTGTCTACATCATAGTTACTATTCTTGTGAGCATCGCAAATACCATGTAGTGAACCGTTCCATACATAATGACGCGCTGAAACAAACAACTGACACAAATATTGATTCAAAATTCCAGTGGGTGGGGGGACTGTCTCATGATTTTGAAAAATCTGGATGATGAAGGTATTTTCCCCACTAATTTGGAAATTCTACGAACGAAAAATCCGCGACTTGATGTAAATTGTTTTCTGTTGAATTCTTTTAGCTTCACATGTACCCATATGAATATATATATATATATTTTTTAAAAAATATATTTCAGACCGCCTATCCGTACATGGCATCCACCTTTACCAGGCCACCCTACGTTTATCCCTTTCCAAATATCTATCTACCAAGTACACATCCAAATCTTCCAATTCCGCATTTACAATATCAAAATCAATCTATAAGCTATCAAAACCTATCCCTGGCAAATCAAAAACCGATTGTATCCAGTACTACAAGTTCATTTCGTCCGCCACCTGGTCTTGGAATGCCACCAACTTTGACCATTCCAAAAATCACTTCAATGGACGCATCCACTCATCCGAACATGTTCACGTCTTTTCAAAAACTTTCAGTTGATACCAAAAAGGGAATAAATGTTCCAGACACAGCCATATTGTCGTCTTATACTACTGAAAATTCGAAGTCGTTGGGAAATGATCCGCTGAAGATGGTTTCATCAGAGATTGGAAACTATTCTTCATCTACAAGCTCTGATGTAGTAGCCCAACACTTGGGCAAACACCTTTATGGAACCTGTCCTTCAAAATATAAGAAATCTGTAATAGAATGCAATTCAATGGAAGTTTTATCGGATCCTGATACCATTCAATCGGAAGAATTGAAACAGCGACTTGACGAAATGAAAGCTTCACGTGAACGAGAAGCACTGGAGAACAAATTGGAGGAATACTTTTCAAGCAAAGTTGGTAACAAGAATAAATTAGAATTTCATCATTCTAATGCTAAAGAGATGAATAAAACAACCAGACTATTGAAAACAGATAATTATACCTGTGAATTTGAACCGAAATGTAAACCTACAAAAACCAATAGGAAAGTCGCAAATGAATTTGAAGTCTCTGACTTGCCTGTCTTGACGCCAATTGAGAAGAAAAAGACTGAAAATTTGAACCCGATTCGAGCGTTTGTATTGCAACAAAATAATGAAAGAAAAATAACCTGAGATATAATTAGATTTCTTCAATTATAACGCTTATTTGTAAAAGAAAGTTCGTTATTTGTTCAATTTACTTTCATTTCAATCACAATTTTTGTAATTCATTCAGATACTGAGCTGAAAAGAAAAACATGTTGGGGAGTTTCAGCGTTCTGGTGTTACAAGGTGCACCAATGTTTTGTTCTTTTTCCTTACATTTCCTTTTTTTTATTTTTGTGAGTCTTATTAAATATTGATGAAAGAAGAAGAAAAGCATTCATTTATTTGTCTTCCTTAACATTGTTCTTGTGAAGAGTGCTGAGATATTGTCTTTCTCTATTTTTTTTTTTTTATTTCCATAAGGTTTTTACTTTCATAATATATCTGTGATTGAGAAATATATGTTACTGGTACTTGCGAAATAAATTTGAGTGATATATCTAGCGGTTTTTTTTTTTTTTTTTTTTTGCATCACGCACCTTTCTATTGCCCACTTTTTACTGAGTTTTCAAAAAAACGGAAGCCTTCAGATTTATCTGTTGTCAAACTATAAGAGTTGGTTTCATTTTTTGCATCCTAGAGTGTGAAGATCACAGGTCAAACAGTAGCTGAAATTGAATTCTTTATAGAGCTCTTCCACCGATGCATGCTGCGTATCAATTCCCCTGATTCTCATCGTAATGGCAGTGAAAATAACATTGCTCTTATGTAACGTAACACCTCTATGGTTTTGATGTATGCAATCAACTCTACACATAGGAGCAATGTTATTTTCACTGCCATTAGGATAAGAATCAGGGGAATTGATTATGCAGCATGCATCGGTGGAAGAGCCCTATAATACAGGAACATTCCGACATGCCAAAACTGTAGGCTGTTTGCGCAATTGTGGTTTTGTACCAGGACATTGCAGATTAAACATTCTGTCCTCAGCTTGAACTTATGACTTTGAAAAATATAGTTTTTGCTTCTTGTTTTAAAAAGAACATGTGTTTGTGAATAGACCCATTCCCTGTGATGTATTGAACAGACTGTTTGCTGCGGCTTTAGGCCAGCCATCATTCAAGATCCCATAAGAAAACAAGGGGAAACGGGAACGTTTCGACCATTGATTCATGCATCAAAACAAGAAATGAACAAGGAAAGAACGATACATTTTTGACATGTTTCATATCTTTACTCTGACGACTAATTTGAAATTTCCCGAGTGCCCCCCTTCACCCTCGATACTCCCTGGATGATTCAAAAATTTGCAAGTTCACCTTGCCCAGTTTATATACTAGCTTTATGATGGCTCTTATATTTATACTAGGATTCTACCAGTCCTAAACTAGAACTATAAAAGAACGGAAAAGGACCCCCCCCACCCTAGGATTTTATTAGTCTTCAATTAGGCTTATGGGCATAGGCTAATCATCAAAAATACAATATACTGTATAAACGGATCTAGTCAGTTTATACTAGCAGGCTTAGGCAATTAGGCATCCTATGTATTGTATGTCTTTTTTGGATTCCCTATTGAACTGAACCTTAATTAGGTACAGTAGTGGGTTTAGCCTTCTTTATACAGGCCTTGAACTGGACCAAGAAGGTGGTAGGTCTGAGCACTAGACTTTTTCTAGACCTGGCTTCAAACTAGGTGTAGGCTTACTTGGGTTTTAGCAGTCTCCAACTAGAAATATAAGAGATGTAAAAGACCCCCCTAGGATTTTTTAGTCTCAAATTACACTCATACTATACCACCTAGGGGGGAGGGGCGAAAAAGTGAATAGCCTGGAAGTTATTAGCTTCCGCTCGTTTGCCCCCTAAAAGTTATTATCTTGGAATATTTCCAAGTGCACTCGCTTGAAATATCATTTCAAAGTAGGCTTATACTAGCCCATGGAGGGGGCGAAAGAGCGGAGCAAGTGAGCTTTTCTGAAGCTACTAGCTTAAAATTCTTAAAGTAGGTTTCTACCAACCCGAGAAGTGAGCTATCCAAAAGCTATTGGCTTGAAATACCCTGACTGGAACTGTACATCAAACGCTGGTAAAACTGGCTCTCAGATCCAACATGTGAGCCGCTCAACCTATTATAAAGCAAACCAGGTTTCTCTTCTAGTGAAGAATCTTCTAATTAAAAAACACTTTTGAAAATCTTGATGAACGTGAATTTATCCGCCATTCGTTCGGCTCCTAACCTTTCAGCTTCAACCAAATCTCGGAGATTCCAGATCTGAGTGGAACAAGAAGATGCGGATCTCTTGGTTTCTACAACTCAACATCGGAAAATCTAGTTTTGAACAATTTAAATTTTTTTTTTTTTTTATATATGTTACACCGAATTCACGCAATCAAACAATGCGCGCAGTAAGCAGAAATTTTGATGAAAGCGCGCTATCAGAAGGAAGTAAATCATTTTTGACACGTATTCGGCAACCTTTTTTTGCTAAGTGCGCGCCTTCAGCGACGGGGTAATAGGCAAATATTTGTCCCTTGATTGACTCACCGCTATCCGGAAGGGTTGATTTTATCATTTAGTTCACGTTTTAGAATACTGCAGGTACGGGATAATCCTCTATTTCGAGTGCCGAAATTCGATCAGGTTTGGAGTGATGCTAGGAATTTGGTCGTTGTTGTGCTCAGCGTCAAGGCTCAGCGTAGAAGGCGACAAGTTTGTAGTGGGGAACAAATATGGTCGACTTGATCACCGCCTCGAAAGAAACGCCTTGGATGCGACAAAATATACAGAATTGTCACTCACTGACGTGCCTGATAGCGTACATTCAGTGCGTGAGTTAGTGCGGTTGGATTCCGTGGGGGGTGGACAGGGATACCGCCACTGCAATTGTCGCCAGCAATGCGCGACAAAAAGGTGCGCGTACGTGAAGGCCGGGTTGGGCTGTAATTCAGCTTGTCACGGTGGGCGAACGTGTGAGAATAATGAAAAGTAGGCCCATACATTTTTAAACAGAATTTTAAATAAAAACGTTGATCAATTGAATTAAATAATAAAAAAATTCGTAAAATAATATTCATTAATCATATTTTAATTATTGATCATTTAAAATTAAATATCAGCATAAGTGGAATAGAAATAAAATTAAAAATAATAATATAAAATTGGAATTTTAAATTTCCGTTTCTTTTTTCTTACACTTCGAATCACAAATCAGATGCTCACTCATCATGATTCATCTATGTATTATTTTAATCCTGTTCGACTAAGATTTCTTGCATTTTGTTTTCTTTTTCAAGTTCTATATTTCTTAAATCGTTACAAACTGCGAAAAATACAACCACTTTGCTGTATTACAAAGGCTGTTATTTTTACGCTGAAATAAACAAGCTGAATATTTCTACCTCACAACTTTGTATTGAGTACCTGGTGCTAGAATTTGGCAACATGACTTCTTAGTAGTGCACGCATTCGGCGACTGCACAAAACCAGTGTATCACCAAAACTGTTCAAGTGCCGAATGCGCGCAATCGGCTGTAATCTGCCGCCGATTGTGCGCATTCGGCAATTTTGGGCACGGATTCCGCAACTTTCTTGCAGACTGCGCGCACTCAGCAAAGAGGTTGCTGAGTGCGCGCTTTCATCAAAATTCCTGCTTACTGCGCGCATTCCTCGATTGCGTGAATTCGGTGTAACATATACATATATAATTACAAATTGAAAATTTCAGAAAGGATTGTGATTATTTACTGACTTTAAGAAATCTAGGTCTCTAGCTCTAGTTCTCTCGAAAAAATAGAAAAACGACAGTATATCAATGAAAAAAAAAAAAAACAAACAAAAGACGCAGATACTGAGGCTTGATTTTCTTTTTGTTATAGATTGGAACATGGTGTGATAGTTCGGGTATTTCAATTTATAATTTGTTCCGTGGTATATTAGAATAAACAACAGCAATAAATGATACTGTCAAATTTTAACAGAAGCAAAATTTCCAAGACGATCTTAGAGAGAGAAAAAGAGAAAGAAGAAAATGAAAAAACTCATCTTAGAATTATTTCTGCCATTAATCAGCGGATTAAAGGAGGATGGCTCGTAGAAATAGTTCCAACCAGAGACGGATGCGAAAGAAGGAAGAGTGGGAGAAATAAACTCTAGAAAGAGATACGTAAAATAGTGGCGGATCAAAAAAAAGAATAAGAATAAAGTTTAAGGAAATAGAAAAATATCTTCCGAGAATTAAATTTTTATTCAACAATACAAGTGTTTCACTATTCTGGATGGAGATATTCAGTCGCTTGGGTTAATCATCGACTAAATACAAACATAATCGCGAATTTCAAGGGGAAAAAAATAAAACAATCAAGCAATGTGCGAAGCGCGCCTTGTAATGGAAAAATTTTCACAATCTATGACCAACCGCTCAAAATATTTACCAGATATCAATCATTTCGCCCATAAATAATCATTCTCGAGATAAGAATCACAAATATTGAAAAATTATATAATTTATTGTCACCATAAAAAACTGTATCACAATATCAGACTTCAATTGTTAAAAATAGGAAATTCAGACACTACAGTTCACTATTATTTTTTTTTTTGCAAAAAACACTTATCCCAAAGATGATACAATCTATTTTCGTCATTTGAACAGAATTTTTGAAAATCTAGCAATAATTTATCTTGAAAAGCTTCGTCGTTTATGGCTATGTTTGAAAATTTCCATCGTTTACCAATCATGTGATTCCAAGACCATAAGTAACCAATCTAGAAAGTGAAAAGGTGAAGTATACACATGTATATTAACTGGAGTGCGTAGGGTGAAAAATTACTCGGGAAATGACGAGAATGCTGATACCTATGGATTCTATTCATGGTTTCGGTAAAAGCAGGAAAGAGTGAAATTATCCATCGTTATAACACTATTTTTTAGCAAGAAGAGGATCTTCTTTACTGGTATTATTATTCACGGACTTAAACACTTTTTTGGAGGGGGGAGGGATGTGAATATTGAATTTGTACCTAGATGTACAATCTCTGAAGAAAAAAATTGATAAGTTATCTGCGCTAAAATAAGGAATAGTTCAGTCATATTAGATCAAAAATTGTGTCAGCACAGAATAAATAGGAACATCTGAAATTCAACACATACATGCCATTCACTTCCTTCGACAACAGACTGAAAGTTCCATTCCATATGACGCGCGCATTGTCCTACGAGGCAAAAAAGTGTGGTCCAGATTGGTTTTTTGTGATTTTCTGGATGAAAATCGTTTTTTTGAAAGAAAAAAATCGAGAGATAAAAATTGTAGAGTGTCAAAAAATACATGAATAATGTTCTATTGAATTTTCCGAGCGATGCTCCATTTTCTATTAAATGAAGGATGAAAGTTGGATAATTGTGGAAGTAACGCTTAATATTGTATCCATCACCCATGACGCCATCTACCCATGATAATGTATGATGCTTCAGTTTTGAGTAAATTTAGGCAAAGGGAACTGGTATGTGCCAGTACTTCGAAATGTACAAATGAGGACCGTTTTTTCAAAACTCGTTAAATCTACTTTAGCAAATTTTTCAGGAAGAATAAAAAACTACCTCTATTCGTCACAGTGAGGGATAATGGCAATGTGTGAATGGTTATAGTAGGAGTAGATAGATGGTCATACATGAGTACAAAAATTGGCATCCACGTGCATTGGTTCATTAGCTTGTGAGGTTGCGCCAAAGATTACAAATTTTGAACTTAACGAGTTTTGGAAAACTAATTTATCTTATTGGTGTCCAAAGAATATTGAAAAAAGGTGCTAAAATAACACGGCTCATACTTCTTAGACCATATAACGCATAGGCCAAAAAATTATTTGACATTCTTATATAATGTAGTACTTGTAAAAGACGCTAAAAATGGTAATAAGTATCTCAATTTTAATTAAAATGGACTTAAAGAGTTTTGGAAAAACGGTCCTCAAATACTTTTGTATTTTAGTCAGAGTATTTTAATCATCATCCACCAATTTCTTTTCTCGTAGAGGATTTTTATGTAAGCTCATCACATAATCTCATTTGACGTAGTAAGTTCCAATAGTTTCTGTACTATGAGTTGTAACTCGGAGGAAAGAATCTAAAGTTTGGGGTGGTCAGCAATGATTTTACAATTAGGAGGTAAAGAATCACCAATTTTGGTGGCCAGCAATACCTACATCTTAATTTTTAGCGGGTGACCCTCACGTACATTTATGTATTTTTTGGCGTTCTAAAATTTTTGTCTCTTGATTAAAAAAAGAAAAAAAACAACAATATTCATCCCTCAAGAACCAATCTGGACACTTCTTTTAGTCACCTGAGGACATTGCGCACGTAATATCGAGCGGACTTTTACAATGGGCACCCAGCCTTCGGTGGGGATCTCATATTCAACCAGTAGAAATTGTTTGGGATGGGAAAAAGCTGTTATTTCAAATTTTCAGACCCCCATCAAGTCTATTCGATCCTCTGTAAGATTTAAAAATGTTCATTTTACTATAGAAAATTCTACAGCTTATATTTCTCAGTAAATTGTCTCGTATTTCGGGAACAAAACGCACTTTTATGAACCAAAAATAATTAAAAATTTTACATAAAATAAATATTTTTGAGATAAAAAAAATTTTTGAAGTATGTTGTTACAGAGGGACCAAGCTGGCAAAAATATATACAGCCGTATTGGATGGTCATCTAAAACATATATTTTTCTCGACATTTCTGCAGAATATCGAAGTATGAAATTGGTAGAAGGTTCTCTACTATCACTTACTTGATCATCCGTCTCATTTTTCTTTTTTTGTTCTATGAGAAGTTTCCTCACATAATTCTGGTATGGGCTGATGATTGATTCAAATTTAATCTTGCTTTTGTTCTTCACATGCTCTTCCATAAGACATTTTCTACTCAAAGTGGGTATACTTATCTCTTGTTGGTTGAACCATGTTTTTTTCATTGGTAAAGTGATTAACAAGAATATATTACCTGAAATAGTGTGGCAAGCAGTACAAAGGTCAGATTTTTAGAGTAAGAGTAAACAAAATGTAAAAAATAGAAATAAATTGACAATACGACAGAAAAGAATGCAAACATATATGGGTAATAATAATGTTTGTAAAGTGAATGATCCAGTTTGAAAAGTTTTTGTTCTTCGCAACCAGCTCCTTACCACCTTCCAGAAATAATGCTGTGGTGGACATCTACTTTTAAATGACGAATGTATATTTACCGGTAACATGCACGTATTGATTTTGAAAACAATGGTCATCAGGTCCTCCTTGGCAAGGAATAAATCCAAATCTGATAGCTATTTCCTCAAGAAATAACAAAATTCGTTGAAGGTGAGTTTCTTCCGGGAATTCTAGGAATGAGGGATAAGAAAAATGGGATAAGCAAAATAACTTGATCGTAAATGTCGTGTGTATTTTTATACCATTGGTTGATGCAAGCAAACTACTTACCTTCGAATAGAACATTTTTTTCGGTAGACCAACAGACATTGATATTCAAAGGGATGAAAATTGGCCCTCTAAGTGGATCTGACTTGACACTGTATGGCAAGGCATGTGGATCAGCAGGTACAGGCACAAGTTGTAAATTGTATGCTTGAGCTTTCCTAGCTAAACTTGTTATCTTTAATCACAAATAATAATTGTAAATATGTTCAGAATTTTTATAGAAAAAAATCCATTCATTTTGACCTCTATACCCACCAAGTCTGAGACGATTGGACCAGACGCGGCAATCCATTTGATGACTAATTCATATGCGTTCTCTGGAAGGAACATTGACTGATACTGAAAATGACCCCATTCAATACGATCACTTCTATTGTTCGGATCTATATCTAAATAGACTTCTCTGTACAGTAGTTCTGATAAAAAAAAAAAAAAAAAAAAAAAAAAAAAAAAAAACAATAATAATAGGCTACAAAAATCACTATTCAAGACAACTGCGAGTAGGTAGTACATCTTAAAACTAACAAAATTTCAAATTTTACTGAATGATTCTAAATGACACAATTTTCTGGTTATATTTTCTTCACATTCGGTAATTTTTCTCAATCATAAGATTGGGACCTTGACATTTTTTCATTCGAGACTAGTTTTTATCTCAGACAAAAACTTGTCTGAAGCAAAAAGAAGAAAATTTCAAAATTATTTTCTGTAATATTGTACGTGATACAAAATGTCTGTAAAATTCACAATATTTCGCACACTCGCATGCAAGTTTTTGCCACAATTTATCAAGGCATTTCAAAATCTAGACCAGTATCTCAAACATAGGTACATTACACTGAATTTTTCAATTGTACTGTTGAGCAGTTCTCATCAAGGTTCTCATCAAGTATTCCATAATCTATTCATCGCAATTCTTTATAGAGCCGCAACACATACGTCCCATTTTTTCAATGGACCGCAATTTGGGGTAAAACGCTTTTTTCAGGCGCAATTTGTGATTCGTAATGAAAGCACCATACAAGTACCTTGGTTTTGATTTAAAGCACGCTCATTCTTCAAAACTTCGGGTAGATTCCTGAGAAGAAATACTGGACACAAATGATTCTTTGCAAGTACAGGTAGCATTTCAATTTCTGCCCATTCATTTTTGAATGTATCTTCGTCATAAATTGGCTCTACAAGATCAGCTTTGTTCAAAAATAAAAAATAAAAAAATAATAATAATAATAATAATAATAGAATACATTTATGGTATCAATATACTCAGTAAGGGCGAAAAAATAATCAGTCATGTTTCATTTGTACCAGGTTTATCTTTGAGAAATTTGATTTTTCTGCATGGAATATGGTATAAGAAAAAACCATACAGGAAAGGATGCGAAAAATTTCCCGACGCGTGACAGATTAATTTTTCTTTTCTCAGCTCCTGAAAAAATCAAACAATTGATTGAATTATTTCGCAATGTACATCGTAGCACATTAATTTGACTCAACTCATATCAATTAGAATTTACCTCTAGCTGCGAAATTGCCATTCCATCATCAGTCACGCCACCAATATGTGTTTTCAGCCATTGTACCGCATTATAGCTAATGAAAGTACAGCTAGGTAAACTAGGACATCTGGACAAAAACTTGACCCCATTTATAGGATGACTCATCATGTCGACCAATTCCACATTCGTGATACATTCCCTCGTTGGTTTTAAACTTTCAGAGCTACTGAAGCAGAAAAGAAAATGGTACTTCACTCGAGAGAACTTGCAGGAATTTTTCTATCAATTTAGGAAGAAAGTTCCTATTATGGTCACATTCACATTTCCTAAAATTTGCAAGGGATCATCAAAAACAAGACATTTGTTTTCTGGTTCCAATTCTACAATGAATAAGAAAAATCCTATCACAAAAATAAGTACAGTATGATGCATTGTGTAAATTTATAATTTACCTTGACTGCGCGATCCTTTCTCGATTGATATTCCCTCCCTTGTCTCGAAAAGTTCCAGTAATATTAATACCACCTGTTACCTGTAGATGAAACAAAAACATAAAATAGAACAAGAATTAAAGCATGCACGATATCCTAATCCTCGAGTACTCCTAAACCTAGAAACAAATTTCATTTTTGATACAAACAAACAGCTCGTAGCAGGCTGGAAGGGGTTCGCACCCTAATTGACGTACGAAATAACGGAACAGAACACTCTATCGACATTTGTGCCGTCTATTGCTTAAAATTAATTTATACTCAGAGGACTGAAACGATAGAGGCATGAGTATGGACTCTTAAAATTGCAGAGTGCTTGTACATGCCGGAAACCGGCCTGTCATCAAGTAAGGCTTAATTCAAATCATAGAACAAAAAAATCCTTCTTTCTTTGAAAAGCCGTCACCTGATTTCATTGTGTTCAAAGTAGAAATTCTCGTGACCGCTATTTCATGGGCTTTCTTAGTTATTTTCAATCAGGCGGTCTATCAACTTTCTTCCTCAGGTACATTTCAACTGACTAATGCGCAGTTTCCACACGTTCTACGAATAAACGAACGGTATTTTATCGATATTATGTCGTATTTTCTCTTTTTCTTTCCGGCATTTATTCTAAATTCGGCTTTCTTCGGCAAAGTAGGAATCTTCTCCCCAAGCCAAGGTCCTTTCCACAGATTTTCTGCCGTCTGTCCTCAAACAAGATCGTTTGACAATAAGATTTACCTAAGGGAAAACCAGCTCTACAAAGAGCACTGGAAAAACGAGGAACTAAAGACAACTCCGTTTAACTAAATTCAGCCAGGATCGCTAGGAGTCAGCACTAGGAAAAACTGCTATACTCGATCCAACTTAAAAGCTGCCCACGACCTGTGACGCTTGCATTACAAGCCGGAAGGAAAGTCGTATGTATTCAATACATCTTCCCTTTCCGTCTTGTGATGCAAGCGTCACAGGTTGTGGGCAGCTCTTAAGTTGAATCGAGTACATCAGCTCACACAGGTAAAGAAAACTTCATTTTTGTCTCTGATCACTCCAAAAGTTTGAACGAGAAATAATGAGACTTTCAAACAGTTCGAATATACACCCTTGAAGTTTGACCCTTTTTGATAACATCGTACATCAATACAGAAACTCAAAAAGTAATGCTTCGTTGATTTAACATCTAGACTACCAATTATTTCCGAAGCTTTTGTTTTTAAGGGGGACAACAATTACTTCATTCGACGTAAAACATGAAATATTTTAATAGTTCCTGAAATCTTACAAAGTATCTCTTTATTTACTTACTTTTGACGGGACGTCGGGTGTTAACATTTTACGAATTTTATTCACAGGAATTTCAATAAATTTGAGAAAATATTTTTGTAAAGATAATTTCTCTTCATATGTACTCCTAACATATACGTCGCAGCGTGCAGCTCCATCCAAGATTTTTTTGGTACCCGTTTGTAATCCAGGCAAAACATACAATCGAAAACGCCAGTATTTACAAGCCTATTCAAAAATGAGTCTAGGATTAAGAAATTTTAAATAAAAATTGGAATATCTGTGCTTGATACCTTTATTAGTGCGAAATCTGTGTCGCCTCGAGTACATATATAATGATCTAAGTAGTTCCAGTTGAAGTTCTCCAATTTTTCAGCTTCAAAAGATGCATTGGAAGCGCCATACGTGAGACGATTAGGCACCTGAAATTGATACCGATACGGAATTTTGAAAGGTGGATATGGAAACCTGTGAGCAATGAAGAGTATTATGATTAAAAGTCACTTCTTTTAATTTTACTTTTACTCGAGAAATTCGAAAAGGTACGTAGAATCAATTTATTATGTACGCGAGAGGTTGTAGAGCCATTGTATTGTGATGGAACTCACAGAGCGACAACGTAGATTTTTCCTAGCTCTTGTAATAACATTTACATTATCTGTATTTCATAAGTTCGAACTTATCTGTATAGCATGTGTGAATAACACGATGATGATGAAAGCGAGCGGAGTAAAAATTCTTATTTTCCAAGTAAACATAAATTGATCTGTGGTAGTGTCAAAGGTTACACATTGTTTCATCTTTCCTATGGGAGCGTATTCCAACTTGAACAACTCAGAGCTACATACGTAACTAAATATTCTTGTAAAACGAGTTCAGAATAACGTCATTCATCATGCTATATCGCATATACTTTATTTCTCATAAAATACTGAACCTACAATAAGTGAGAATCGAAATATATTCAATACAAAACCTGGGTCGATATCGCGTAATTCTGATTTCTGAGCCACATAATGTAATTCTGTGAAAAATGCGGCCTATGCTCAATTTACACTCCGTCATAGTATCCTCCGAAACACACTGAGGTACCAAAGCAAATTGACCTTTCGTAGCACTACTGTTGATATCGCCATCAATAATTAGTTGGAAACCCTGAAATAAGAATACATTAAAAATGAACTATGTTCATGAATCAGGAATAAAAGTAGGATTCTAAGCGAGGCTCGAACAGTACTACAAAAAAATGATAGAGCAGGTAGGATAAAATAAGGTCAAATTTTCTCACGTCTTCTTGAAAAATAAAAAGTATTAATAAATGAGTACGTAGGAAGGGCCAACGAGTGGATATGAAATATACTAATATGAGTAATGGTCGACCTGGGACTATAAGCACTTACATGTCTCCCATAAACGCCTAGGCTGCACAAGACAACTGAGCACATGTACAGAAATGAACTTCAAAAAAGCAATAAGATGCAATACGACGACTTTATTGGCTGGGCACTTTATATCTACCAATTAGTCATAAAATCTCTTTCCCTCATTATTGCGCACTATTTTTCAACATTCATTCGTGTAAAATTAACGTTTGTACCTGAGCTAGTCTTTGCGATATCAGCTCGAAGAAAACTTGATGAGTGGTCAGGGGTGCTCGATATATGGCACGTTTACGAGCATAATCTGCATTCACATCATCCGGAAGTAAATTATAATCCGAAAATACGTAATCAGTTTTCAAGCATACTTCGTCTGGAAAATAGTCTGTTGTTATCGGTAAACAAGCTGGTATTATTAACGATTTCCAGTCGACCCCTGCGTCATGAGATAAAGGTTGTTAATATACTACATATAAATTGCAGATAAATAATTAAGGAGATCGAAAACTTAGAATTGTAAATAGATTGAAAACGGAATTAAACAATAAAGTTGAAAGTGTGAGGAAAAGTTTGGCTATTGAAAAGAGTAATTGAAAAGTCCTCTCAACCAGTAAATGAGAAAGCTGGAACAATGAGATCGTACACTCTGAAAATATATAGCACCTCTCTCCCTTTCTGAAATAGTTTCACTAGAATCTGTCTTGATGAATTGTGCTTGATTAGTTCTGAAAATGTCATATTTTGTGCTTGTCTCAGTCTGAAAATATCCAAAAAAGTTTTCAAGCAAAGGAAGCGATTTTATAATATCAGGATAATGTCACGGGTACCGAGTGAAAATTTTCGCTAACCTAAATTGTTAAATACTATTCGCTTCAGAGTACGGCAATAATTTCAAACATTATTGTTTGTTGTGATATTGAATTTGAAATGAGGCGCACCTTGCAAAAACCCGGCTTCGGAGGGAAGAGGAGGAATGAAAATGGGGGATGGCAGCAGCTTGCTAGGATCAGTCCTGAACCTCGGTTCCTTTCACCCCACGAAACGGTTTTTTGCAAAAGGGTCACATTTCACATTTAATAACAAAAGATCTTAAAATCATACCAGTAGTCAAAGAAGGAGTCCACTGCTGTTCTCCAGTCGCACCCCATAACAGAGTTTGTGTTTTTCGACCAACTAGGCACATAATGCTATTCGGACTGCCAATACATGTCGATCCTTTCGAACCCACTTTACATCCTGTAAAATACAAGAAAGTACAGCGTCTTAGCGTGACGTCAGCATTACAACTAAACCGAGAATATATTTTCCGTGAAAACTATAACTTTAAGTAACAAAATAAAAAATGGTAATAGCTTCCACATACAAGCGAAACCTTTATCTTGACTTTTCGGTGCGTCCACGGCACCCAGTATCGTAATTTCCGAAGCAATAATGATTACCCTACTAATTTCATCAACTTTATTGCTAAGCGTAAGGATTTGCTCCAAAGGAAGCCTCACAGAAATACTGATGAAAAATCTTTTTTTTTTCTCTTCGTCTTTTGTTGGTCCAAACAGTATGATGATTCGTAATATTCTCTAAAAATTAGATTCTAGTAATTCTATTTCGTTTGGCAGTTACAACACCGGAAGAAAGAATTTCTCCTCAATCTAAACTCCGATGTAGTAAACAAGGTCCTACGTTCCGGATGTACCAGTGCACATGTGAGGGAAACTTCTCAAATCATCAAGAAGAGAGTCTCCCAACACGAAAATGATATTAAAAACAAAAGTGACCATACTGCCTTGCATGTCATAGAATCGGCTACGAAGAAAATAAAAAAAAGTAAATTTTTAAGCTGATTCCGATCATCTCAGCAATATTTATAGCTCGATAATTCACTATGATGCTCAAAAGATGTAGTCCAGTAGTTTCAGCGCCAGATTTACACGCACGCAGAGTACACAGTTGCGTACAGCGGCAAATTTTTGAGAGAAGTCGAAATTGTCAGTTAAAAACAAGATAATAATTACTAGAAAAAACTGGAGCAGAACAGTATTAAACCGATAATTAAGAAACAAAATATTCAACTGCTACAAGTTTTGATTAATTTTTGCTGTTAGAAGAGCGGAATTTTCCCTAATGCTTACAGCGGCAACATCTTTAAATCCGGCACTGAGTAGTTTCTGTTCTTATCTTCTTCGTGTCCGTATTCTTCATCTCATGCTGTTCTCAGGATATCTGATGACGGTGCCGTCAACGTACCGAAAGGTTTCGCTTATATGTGTATGCAAATACCAATTTATTTCGTTACTTTGCAACACTGAAATACAATTACAATATTTACCAACATACATACTTGAAAACGAGGACGGTGCACCGAAGCATAAGTCTCCCATTATTTATTATTTTTAAACTTTATGTTTGAAGAAATTGTTTCTCAAATTATCGAACCATCCAGTTGGTTTTTAAATAAATTCTTTTCCACGATAAGAAATTTTAGAATTAATGGGAAAATACAAATGAATAAACATTGAGGAAGATTCTGGTAGAGCGAAAAGAAGAAAAAAGCAAGTAAATCCTAGAACAGAATATCGTTCAATTTGCTCAAATTTCAAAACGTCGTAAGTGCTGGAAACACGCCAGCATCGCTTTGCACTACGGACAGAAACGCATAATTTATTTAAGTTCTTCAAAACATTTTATTTTTATATTGTTGCTTTATTTTTCAAGATTTTGATTTTCATCGGGTCAATTTGATGGTACTTTTATAGGTTTCAATGAACTTTTGACATATTCAATGTCTTCACTGAGCTTCTACCCTTAATTTTAAATTCTGCGAGACCTCTTCTACCCTTGTTACCCCGTCAGTGATTCAGAAAACTGCAAATATACCTACCTATTTTAAAGACTTGGAAAAATTCTGACATTTAGCCTTCATTATACTACCTAATAAACAGTAATCCGCTCGTTCTTCCCAGAATGTATGAATTAGCTAGCCTCGGAGAGCTATTCATCTTAGTTTACAGTATACGGTGAGAACTAGTTGATTCATTATACAGGGTACTAGGTAGACTTACACTACACAAAGATTGAGTGCAGACGAGCGGAGTGAGTGAGCCCCCAAGAGCTAAGTAGCTCAACATGCAGTATACTAGATTTGATCAACAATACAAGTAACCGGCAGAATACTAAAATAAATTTTTCTGTATAATATACTTTATGATAGACGTGAAACATGATCTTCAAGATCATTTTTTTTTTCCAACATGGGATATTCACTCAACTCATTGGAGTCATTGGACCACGATCTTACCCACAGTAGGAGAAAATCTGGCCGAGTGCAAATCGTCTTCAATCGCAACATTCGTTTCGTACAAGGTTTTTTCACTTTTTTCGTTCATTTCAATCAGCGGTTCACATTTGGGTTGACAGTGATGCTGCTGAATGATATTTCCGGATGGACCTACATTCAGTCACGAAAAGAAGGAATAAATACAAGTCTAACGATACATTCATGAGAATTTGTTTCAAACTTCATTTTCATTTTTGTTCCAACTTTTTGGCCTCATTATTTCGTGAATAAGACTTACTTCGTTACATGTTCTAGTGCCTCCCTATCTAATTTTCATAAATATGTCTACATATAATTTGGAACACAAAATTTCGATCAGATTATTACCTCTTGGGAATATATGAGTCCATCGTCGTCTATTGGACGTTAATTTGACAGTCACGTGAGACGGATCGAACGGGTTGATTAGTGCTCTTCCAGGGCCCAAAGGAGAATTCCCCAAATCAAATAAGTTAGGCTTTTGCGGTAAATTTTTTGAACCAAAATCAGCACTGACTCCAACAACGCCGAGCGTCAGATTATTGTCGACTTCGACTTTTGTTTTCTGATTTTGGATTCTATCTGCGGAATGAGAAAACAAGAAAAGAGGAAAACATTCTCAATTTTGGTGAAAGATATTGAAAAGATTGGTCTAATGAAACTCATGAGCAATTTATCACCATTAGTATAAATGGAAAACGTTCGAATCAGTTCATTAGTAGTACGAGTCTCAGGTGTAGCGATGGACGTAGATCTAGTAATACTCATCGTCGATCGATAGATATCTGGGTCTGACAATTTCCACTTCATGGCTTTTGTATCTTGACTACAGGATAATTTTCTTGTTCTACTGAATAACTTTTGCACACTGAATAAGCAGTCGAAAAAAGAATTAGCTTATTTTGAGAATACACTTACCACAACTTTGGTCAAGTGGTACAAACTACATTGATGTCTACAGTGGAATTAAATAGAAATACTCAAAGATTCTAAACTGACTAGTCGCCTAACGAATTTCTAAAACAACCTTAATAGGACTTGCCTTTCAATGTGTGTGGATGGAAGCGTAAAGACATGATCGTCGTATTCATCGTAATTCACATCGGTTGTCGAAACGCTGCAACCAAGGAGCAAAGTTTCTTCGACTTTTGACGTAGGTAATTTAATTCTTGAATTGATGAAAGACGGACTCCCTTGAGGTTGCACGATCTTAGCCGTACTTGGATGAGATGGTAACCTGATACGAGGAACGAATTTCGAGAAAGCTAATTTTTCACTTCCAGAATAAAAACTGCGAACAATCACTACCTTTTTACATTAAACTGTACCATGGTATTTTACAAAATATTTCAATTCTTAGTTAGTGAATCTTGATCAACTAACCTAAGATTAATCCAATGAGGCATACTATAATCGTTTCGTAAAATGGTTTTATCTTTGTTATGAAACTGAAACAAACAAGAAAGCGATCGTTGATTTGTCTACTCAATCGTAAACGGGCACAATAATTCGTAGCCTACTTTGAACAGTGGTACTGCATGTAAAGGTTGTTCACCCACACAAACTAAATCACATCCCACTCCGTTATCGATAATCCGCTGCTTTGTGACGTTTGTTAGCTCCCGATCAACTTCAAAGACTCCAACGCCAGGTGAAATTACGACTGAAACCTGACCAGTTCGATCCATACTTCTCTCCAGGTAATGCTTATCAAACACTTATGAAACAGAAGAAAAAAAAAAATGTTCAACAGTTCAAAGTATTTTCGCACCAGAAGTTACAGAATTTTCTAAATATATTCTAACCATTGAGGGAAATGTTCAGAACTTCAAGAAAGTTTCCATGAGCAGCCGTAGATAGAAATGCAGCAGGTATTTTACAATCTGTTCTTTTATGGTGATCCAAAATGGTTTCACGATATCCAGTAAACAAGCTTTGCAAGAGAACTATGCTAGAATTCCAGTCATCGTACTTCTCATTTTGCACGGCAACTCTGTAAAAGTCTTCATAGAAGCGGTTCTTATAATCCTTCTGTAAACTTTCGTGCATATGATCTGGAAATTCGTCAAGCGAAGAGGCTTTATAAAACACACGCGAAAACAGAACGATGGTCACCTCGTGATTACTTCCATATTTCTATGAGGAACAGACCAAAACACAATATGTGTGCATGAAAATCTATCGAATAAACCTCAACACTTCAATAAGTCGCCTAACCTTCCACTTGTGGAACAAATCAGTTAGAAATCCGTTAATTGCCTTCTCAAAGTATAAATTACCGTGAACGTCGATTTCCCACATTTCGGAACTCATTTGAATGAATAAGAATACCATACTGGTGGATGATCGAAAAACTAACTGGGAATTTAAGAATCAAATTAGCGTACGAAATATAACGCCAAATAGTTAACAAAATGATTGTACCTTTGTTTCCTCTGTGACGAGTCCACAAGCTACCCGTATTCCTCGATACCACATTTCACACACTTGAACTCGAGCATTGCCATTACAAAATTCAATTTTTTTGTTCAAATGAACGCAAGAGTTGATCTACAAACTAAAATCTTATTATATTATGAGATTGGGTTTTCTTCTCTCCCATAGCGCTTCTTATTTACCAGACTATTTCTCAGACGCCACATTTCACTGCGACCCAAATACTGATCTTTGAAAGTAACCTCCACGGAATCAAGCATAACCGACTTCAAGTCAACTTTACGAATAACTACATCGCTAAAAGATCTTATTTGAAAAGTATTGGCAATTCCTTGATCTATGCTCACAACGTCTGCGATAGAATTAAGAGATTTTAATGATTATATCGTTTAGCACGTTGGTCGATGGCAAAATGAGTACAAGGCCTAACCTTTCCCAGGTAGATCATCTTTGAATACAGTAACTTGAAGAAGTAATCTACTAAATTCATCCTCAGGATGATATATTTCAACAATGTCATTCAACTGGATATCGAAAAAATCTTTGCGATTAATCACGAGATCGGCATCTGTAAAACAACATCATAATAAGATATTTCGATAGGGAAACATAATACAACGGGAGTTTCTACAGACAACAAAATAATACAGATAGACCCACTAGCGTAAGTTTTCGTGTGAATATTCACTTTATAGTATTTCATATCTTCAATTTGATATGAAGAGTATCAACTAATTGTGTCCATTATTCCTTCAAATTAATCGGTTTAGTATTAGAAATTATAAAATCGTTTGAACATAAAGTTGGAAAGAAATTCTAATCTATAGGGCTTTTACAATGTTGATATTTTTTTATCACGTTTCTTATCTCGGTATATGTCGCGAGTTGCGCGAACACGTGACCACAGAAGATGTATACGCTAGGTTTATTAGCGTATACATCTGTGCACGTGACACGCCGCGAATGGCTCAGACACGGGTCTTCAAGGCTGGGCAGAATGAATCATGAGTGTAGCGCTAGTTACAGGCCGGTAGGCTGAAAAATGACAACAGCGCAAAGGGGCTGACGTTTACATACGCTCTTATGGGAAATAAGCAAACATTTGATTCGTTCTCAAATATGGTGCCTTTTTGAGAGAAAATGAAGAGAACGTAATTTAAAGAATGAAACTTTTCCTTTTTTTTAAGCCCTAGATCGCAGAAATTGGTTCATTAGAAAACGAGATATGATCATTTGAACATGAAAAGTCGTGAAACTTTTTTTTGAGTAAGATGTGCTTGACTCGATATAATCAATTACTAAAAAGGTCCACTTGCCAAAAAAATGAGAATGATATATTTTTTTCCCCACTCAACTTCAAATACTTCAATTGTCAGGCAGTCAGCATCACCTCAGACCAGCGCGCAGCCCCAGTTATGCCACTTATCTTGAACGGGTGGGTACCAGTTATTGCCCATTTGCCAAAAATTTTTTAGGTTTGTGCTTGAGTCGAGCCACAAACCTCTTGCAATCGCTTTTTTTTTTCATCATTCAGTGCTCACACTTTTAAGACGCTCACGGTTTTGTTCATACGCTAACGTGTACGCGGTCACTCTTTAATTATTTAGATTGTTAAGCGCTCAGGTGTACGCGGTCACTGTCTATCAGATTATTTATGTTCAATCTTGAGGTGTGAGATACCGAATCTTTGTTTACTAGGTTTGTGCTCTTTTGAGCGACGCCGGTGGTATCGAGTAATGTTTCTAGATTTCCAGTAGCCAATTTGTAAAACGGTATAGTGCTAGCGCTACCTGGTCCCACACGATGTCACAACGTCGCACTCAAAAAGAAGTGGATACAGATTTACATGGAGGCTTATGGGAAAAAGTGAGAAGAAACCAAAGTTTTGATTTGTACGCAATTAAAACGCTGTTTTTGAAAAAAATGAAGAGAATATAACTTGAAGAGCAAACAATTCTCTATTTTTGAAGCTCTATTTCAGTAAAATTGGTGCAGTACAACACAAGTACAAGAGAAGTTATCATTGTTTTAAAATTAAAAATCAGATAGGGGACAAAGTGCGGTACAGTTTCATCATGGTTACACCGCACCAATGAACATGAACCGCCACAAAACGTAACTGATAACAATCCCCTGCGCGCTGTTGTTATTTTCTACATTACAGCCTTGTATAAAGTAGGCCATATCTTAGACCATTTACGGAGATGGACGGCTAGCGCTCTTTGACTATTATTATGTGGACTGCGCTAAGGTGTATAAAATGAGCAAAAAGCGCGTCCACAGACCTGATAACGTATATAAGGAGCAGACGGGTAAACCAGGACCATTTAAAATACACACATCGCACCTTTCCTCCTCCAAAGAGTGTAGCCAACATCAAATGGAAGCGCGCTTACAAGAAAATTCCCCTTATGATCAGCTGTTCCCATGTATTAGGTATGGGATGATGGTCACAGCATTTTGTAAGGTCCATCTCTCTTAATGGTCTAAGGAATGGCTTCACTGATCTGTGACACCATCTGCGAGACTCTCACTTCAACTGTGTCCATAAGAATAACACATTCCTGTGCGCAACACTGGTAACACTGCGCCAATGAATGTGAACTGCACTGAAACGTCACTGAGAACAATCTACTGCGTGCTGTTGTCATTTTCTACATTACAGCCTTGTAGAAAGTAGGCTGTGTCTTATGGCATATTAACACTGGAATGAAAATGAGTATGCAACCTTGCAATGCCCATAAGATCAATGTTGGAAAGCCACTTAGACCATATCACGGCCTACTTTATATAAGGCCGTAATGCAGCGATGTCACAACGTCGCACTCAAAAAGAAGTGGATACAGATTTACACGTAGGCTTATGGGAAAAAGTGAGAAAAAACCAAAGTTTTGATTCGTACGCAATTAAAACGCTGTTTTTGAAAAAAATGAAGAGAATATAACTTGAAGAGCAAACAATTCTCTATTTTTGAAGCCCTATTTCAGTAAAATTGGTGCAGTACAGGAGAAGTTATCATCGTTTTAAAATTAAAAAACGGATAGGGGACAAAGTGCGGTACAGTTTCATCATCCTTACACCGCACCGATGAACGTGAACCGCCACGAAACGTAACTGATAACAATCCACTGCCGCGCTGTTGTCATTTTCTACATTACGGCCTTATATAAAGTAGGCCGTGCTTCGGAGCTATAAACAAGAGCATTTCAAGTTCAGCAAACAGCAAAAATAGGATTTTAGTATCGAAATAGAAAAATTTTGCATACTGCAGGTTATGCTTAGGTACCTTAATTGACGTAGTTTTCAAGAAAAAGATCCCGGGAGTTTTTTTTGAGATCGAGGGATCTCAGCTCTATTGAGAATAAATAAACTACAGTCAAAGCTTGCAAGAAAATAGGAATGAATCATAATATATCCTTTTTTTCCAGTGTTGCGCCACGCCACCGGTATGTGTTTGACAGCGGACCTTCCTTTCTTTCTTTTTTTTTTTCTTCTTTTTTCTATCCTGTACCCTCCTATCTCGCTCCCCAGGCACGGCGTCGTATTCCGTTGTATTACATTGCTTACCACCACACTCCTGAAACTCCTCCCACTTCGCATTGCCGATTGAATGCTGCACTTCACGTGCGGGAAGGTGTTACAAGGCATACAATCTTATGTGTGTTCTTGTGTTTCTTTTTAGACTTCAATTAGAGGAAATATTTTTGAAAAAATAAAATATTTAAAAAAAAAAAAGTTCCGGTGTTGCTGAGAAAAAGAATATAGAACTAAAAAGAATAAAAGAAGATTTTAAATTGAAGAAATCTCTGTTGTAACCAAACAGAATTCTAATATACTATTTTATTTATGTAACTGATTCAAGCTGAAAAAAAAATACATGTATTTTTTTTTTCAGCTTCAGTCAGTTACATAAATAAAATAGTATATTAGAATTCTGTTTGGTTACAACAGAGATTTCTTCAATTTAAAATCTTGTTTTATTCTTTTTAGTTCAATATTCTTTTTCCCAGCAACACCGGATCTTTTTTTAAAAAAAAAATTTGAATTATTTTTTAGTTAGGTGACAATTGGTCATTTTTAGCGGTTTTACAGGCTCGTTGATTCATGGTGACTAATATTTTCTATTTTGTGAATATTTACCGACCCAGATATATTTTTTCAAAAATATTTCCTCTAATTGAAGTCTAAAAAGAAACACGAGAACACACATAAGATTGTATGCCTTGTAACACCTTCCCGTACGTGAAGTGCAGCATTCAATCGGCAATTTGAAGTGGGAGGAGTTAGTTACAGGAGTGTGGTGGTAAGCAATGTAATATGACAAAACACGACGCGTCGCTCAACGTGCACTGATATTTTCTTTGTACCGGTGAATACACGCAGACAAATTTGTGTAATTTCTCGACGAAGTATGCTTCAAATTTTATCATTCAACTGCCTATGACACTCTACGTTCAAAGACGAATCCAAAAAAAAAAATCAAGACTCTAGGTGCCCCGGAGGACACTTCTGAGTGGCTCAGAGTGTTTTCAAGTGTTTCCACAACCTTGCCGTGGTGGGGAGGCTTAAGATCACGAGGATCAACCAATAGTGGAAAGGCTCGCGTGGACTCCACCCCACGTATGACTGTCACAACCCACATCACCATTCCTTCCTTCACACTCTCCGCAGGGAAGCACTCACAGCTTACTCTGTAAAATTCTACAAAATCCCATTCCTCTGTCGTGGGCCGCGGGACAACTCACCATCTCGCGGATGTCTTGTGAGAACCGAGTCTGGGAAGAATTGCTCCTTCCTGTAACCCAAGCGGGAAACAAGGTACTCGATCACCAGGGAATGCCAGTTTGGGGTTACGTACTGCCTGCAGCATTCACGTCCACTAAAGGGTTAAGTACTGCTCTGCACTTTAGGTCTCTCTTGGCGGAGCTTGGCCGACTTTTGTATGACCTTCACTTCCAGAGGTGGGTTACGTACTGCTGTAGTCATTCACGTCCCAATCCAACATCTCCCGCTCACTCATCCACCCAAAGTCGTCGGGAGAGTCACCCCTTGGCGCAGTCGTCTGGGGTTTCTGCTGGGATGCCCCGTGCTCCTGTAACTCTAGGGCTCAGAGAGCAGAGACTGTACTTAAATGTACACCCCTCCCCCTTACTCACGCCCAACATCTTCACGTCAATACCACGGTACCTGGCCAAGGGATGCATGGCTGAGACGTATGTTAGTCTACAGGGAACCTGCAGATACCTCCCGACCTCTGCAGTATATAGGGTCATCCAGGTACGACGCACTGCCTGGGGGAAGACTAATTCGTTCACTACTCGTGGGAACACATTATGAATTCTTTTACTAAAACCCCTAAACCTACGACTTCTCTCACCGGATCAACGATCACTGACCTGGGAAAGCAGAACCTTGCGGCTGCCTCCCGGATGATTGCCCCGCAAGTAATCTTGCCTCTTCTGCCGCCACAGAATGAGACAAACCGCAATACCAACCTAATGGAAACGGAGTACTTTACCATTGAACTCCAAGATTCTGACGATGAAAGGACTCCTCCACCACCGCGGAAATCCCAAGTGAAATTCCAATTCCACCCATCACCACTGAATAAATCAGCGAGAGAGCACATCACAAGGCTCAAAGCTGTTGGCATTTATAGCTTTGCGGAGACCGGAATACAATACTGGGAACCGCAATTCAGCACCGAAACTGACGCCAAACACAGAAGTAGACGGCAAAATGAATGCACAAATATGTTGAAATATATTGAAGCAAAAGAAAAAGAACTGGGCATAATACCCAAGCCAAAGAAGACTAGCTGCGTCCTACCAAAAGGCATACTAAAGCACAGCAGCAACAACAACAACACCACCACTAACGAAGGAATGATCAGTAGGAAGAGGCAGCGCACTGATCCTGACCCCTCCTCTGATGACCGCACCACCATTGAGAGCCTGCGAAAAGAGCTAAGCCACAAACGCAAAGCTCGCAAGGAGCTCAACAAAAAAATCAATGTGATGACCACACAGATCAACACATTAACCAATACAATCAAGGAGCTGACTAAGAAGCTGGGCAAACAGCAACAACAGTCAACTGCAACAACCAACAACACCTCTGTGGACCAAATAGCCCCGGAGATCAAGAAGCTAGTAGAAGAAATCCTAGCTCCTGTACTGAACTCACTGGCAACCAATGCCACTGCCTCCACAACAAAGAAGAAGAAGGCTCCTGCCCCACCAACAGCCCCTGCAGACACAAGGACCTACGCAGCAGCTGCCTCTACACCACCTATTGCCCGAGTCATGGGCAGCGGTCCAGCCACCACCATTGTAAAGAAGAGAGCTACTACCCATGCAATTGAAACTGCCTCCTCTACCCAAATATCAACATCAGCCTCACAATCAGACGCCGCCCCAACTGAACCTGAGTTTCAGGTACAACAGGAGGAAAGACGGCGACAGGCCAAGAAAGCCAAAGAGGCTAAAAAGAAGGAGGTAGATGAAAAGCCGCCTCAAGCCCCCAAGAAGAAATTGCGACTACCTACATCGCAAAAGCAGAACCCTAAAAACGTCCTGCTCCTACCCTCCCAAGATATTCCTAATGTCTTACAAAAACTGCAAAACATGCCAGAAGCAAACCCAGTAACACTGGGCGTGAAACGGCATGTCCCATTCCCGTCACAAGCAGTCCTGGTATCCTGCTCCTCATTGGAAAATGCTGATGCACTCCGCAAGATCGCCACTGATGTTGGCATCCAGGAGAAGAAAGTGACACCAAAACTACCTGAAGTAAGGATACGTGGCATTCATGAATCCATCACTACCGAAGTTATGACCGAACGAATCACCTCAAGATTTGGTGAGGCCCCTGCAGCGGTGAAACTATTCCCCTGCAAATCCACCAAATACCCAGGCTCCTTCTTTGCAGTACTCACAACTTCACTCGCCCTTAAAGAGAAGATGGCCAAAACCAACGTCATCCAACTGGGCTGGACCATGTGCCGAATTGATACCACCATCCAGGTGAAACGCTGCCCCAACTGCGACCTGCTGGGACACACTGCCACCAAATGCACCAAGATGGACACTCCCACACAACATACCACCATCTCCTCACCAGCAGACCTCAACTGCAAAGACTGCAAAAACTACAACGACACTGTGAAGAGAATCAACACAGGTACATCACACGTGAAAGTGAAGTCAAGACCAACTAACCAAAAGGCAGGAAGCAAGCAGTGCCCAACCCTCCTTGCATTTCAGAAGAAGGCACTACCACTACGCCAATCTCAAGAGGCACCACAACACGCCACCCAATGAGCGTATACCTGAACTGCAATCACTCACCGGGCGTCATCCATAATGCCCTCATGCTTGCAGCTTATAGAGACGCAGACATACTCTGTCTGACAGAACCCCACTACCCTCCTGGAATGAGCAGCATTCGTGCACCAGGATGGGACTCACTCTGCCAACCCAGATGCGCCATCCTGGTCAGGAAAGATGTTGAACATGTGCCTAGACCCCTAGTGCATCAGGACATAGTAGCAACACAGATAGGCACTACTGTACTTATCTGCTGCTACCTGTCTCCAAGTGAAAACATACATGATGTATTAGACCTCTGTATGCTTATGTTTAACGGCTCCAAGGCACCCCCACCATCATAACAGGTGACTTTAACTGCCAGACTAGTATCATCCCTGGCTACCACACCACTCCCAGAGGAAGCCACTTTGAGGACTTCCTGATACTGGCAAATCTGAACCTGGCTAACAACACACAGCCAACCTGGAGACGCGGTCAACACACCACCATCAATGACTACTTCTGCCACAAGAATGCAGAAATAACCAACTACACAGTACTGGATGACGACTCCCACTCTGACCACTATCTCATCGCAGCAATGGCCAGCATGGAAGTGAGAAGAAAGGAGAAGGTATACAGCACAGATGCTGAAAAACTGTCCAACGCAATCAGCAACTTGACCTTTGCCCCCCTTAAAGCAGACACAGTCAACAAAGTGGATGGCTTCTTAGGTAATCTGACTGCAATGCTCCAAGGATGCATGAAGACCGCATCCAAAGAGATTGTAGTCAGGAAGAAGAACCCCCCCTACTGGTGCCCAGAACTTGACGCCCTGAAACGAACACTGAAAACTATCAGTCGCCGAATCAACCGCGCCACAGATGACACCAGCAGATCAATACTCCTACTCACACGCAAGAACTTGCGACAAACATACAGAAAGATCCTGATGCGTAACAAGTTCACAGCCTTCAGGAAACTGTGTACACAGTCCACTCCCTGGGGCACACCCTACAAGATAGCAAAGTACACCCCACCCAAGCCACTTCCACTCCTGATCAGCACAACTGGCCAACACTGCACCACCAAAGCAGACAGCATCAAACTGCTACTGACGGAAAAATTCCCAACCTCAACACAACCATTGGATCGTGACAAGCACACCGGAATCCATGCTCCGAGCCCAATAATAACTGCAGAGGAAGTTAAGGAAATCATCCAAATCCTTCCAAACCATAAGGCTCCTGGACCTGATCGGCTTTGCACTAGAATGGTCAAAGCCCTCAACCGACATCACCCGGAGGTCCTCCCGGCGCTATTCACCATCTGTCTAGGTCTTGGATACTTCCCCCGCCTATGGAGAGATGGCAGAGCAGTATTCTTGCACAAACCAGGCAAGGACCCATCAGTCACTGGCAGCTATAGGCCTCTGACAATGCTCTCCATCCTGGGAAAAATATACGAAAGAGTGGTCAACCGTAGGATTGTAGACCACTTTGACGCATATGAACCTCTCCATCAACGGCAGTACGGATTCCGGAAAGGTATTGGTACAGAAATGGCCGTACATGAGGCATGCAACCTCTACCGCAATGAGACACAACAACATAGGCTAGTTGCAGCATCCTCACTAGATATCAAAGGAGCGTTCGACCACATTGAATGGAATGGTATCTTGGAACAACTAGCCTCGGCCAAAGCACCACATTACCTGGTGAGAACCATCTCCTCTTACCTGTGTGACCGCACAGTCCACTGTGAAGGCCAAAGTACCATTCTGGAGCGAGGCTGCCCACAAGGCTCGGTACTTGCCCCCACACTTTGGAACATTCTATACGACGTCCTGATCAACAAAGTAGAGGAGAATCATCCCAACATCTGCGTGTATGCTGATGACACCATTATTATCACATCAGCAGACACCAAAGAAGAACTAAAGCGTAAAGTAACTGACTGCATCACTGAAGTATCTCGGGAACTACACGCTTCCGGCCTACTCCTCAACATTGGAAAAACGGACATCTTACTGAAAAACCAGCTACCACTCTACCAAAGAGGAAATGGCGAGGAAATGATCACCTTCAATGTGCTTGGTCACACTATCAAAGCGTCCAAAGTAATAAAATACCTTGGCATAATGATAGATAATAAGCTCAGGTTCAAGGCACACTTCAACTATATGGAGGAGAAAATGATGTCCCGCATCTCCTTCCTCCAGAAGCTTGCCCGTAATCTCTACGGCTACAGCTTCTTAGCACGAAAAGTCATGTTCCAGGGACTGATCTTTTCACTAGCAAAATACTGCTCATCCATCTGGTATGATCGTCTTCGGCTGAAGACATACTGGAAATCCATTGCAAAAGTCCAACGCCGATGCGATGTCATCAGCAGCAGAAGCTATAAGGATGTTAGCAGCCAAGTTGCCAGCGTCCTTGCAGCAAGCCCACCACTCCACCTACAGATTGTGGAAAGATCAGTCAAGTGGCTCCTATCAAAAGGTATGCTAGTCACACACTGGGGACACCTTCCACCAGTTGAGACTGACGAAGAAGGTGGCTTTGTGCTGGATGGGGACCCTGTCTCCCCCGCCGAGATAGCCGCAGCCTTCAAAAGCGCCACCCTGGAACATTGGAACATGGACTGGGAAAATATATCGCCAAAGAAGTGGCCTCAGCTCATGTTTCCAACAGTCCATGACTGACTCCGAATCAAAACACCACCTACCTTCTGGACTTCACAGGCACTGTCAGACCACGGGTGCCTCAGGTCATACCTGAAACGCGTGAAGCCCGATGCCCCAGAAAACTTCGAACTCTGTCCAGCATGTGGATACGGCTACCCCGAGACAGCCGAACATGTGCTGACAGAGTGCCTTCGATTTGGTTTTGGTCGCCCAATGGGCTGGGACAAACTCGAAGAGTATCACCTGCCTTATCTCCAGGAAGTGATGCTGAAACTGTGGAAGACGGAGAACCCCACTTTCGCATCATCAACCCTGAAAAGATGTAAGTCCTCAGTAAGTCGGCGGTCTCACCGCTCCTAGTTGGCCAACTTGTTTAACCAACTAGGCAGGGCATTCACCCAACCTCAAGATGCCATCGGGCCGCAGCTGTTTATCTTCAAGATGCCAACGGGCGGTAGCTGATCATCTCTAACAAACAACACCAAGGACCAACTCGGACCTTAGATAATACATAGATACTCTGTAATACTCACCTCACCACTCCCCGCTGAAACGCCTAATTTCTGGGATTGTAGCGATTTCCTGTCACCCTAGCGAAATGTGGAGAATTAGATACGCAACAGCGGGCCTGACTCTTCTCTCACCTGTTTCAGCGTAAGATAAGATGTACATTCCAACACACATAAATGTAAATAATGTTCAAAATCACCCACACACCACACCAAGCTACTCTACTACTGGGATTGCAGCTATTTCCTGTCACCATGGGCTAAAAGTGGAGTACTGAGTAACTGGTGTGGATCAACATTTTCTTCTATTTCAGCATAGACTAAAACGTTGACCTGTAATGTATATATATATATGTACCATAACATTTTGCCCATGTAAGTCCCTTGTCTTGGACAATTTACATGTGGCACACATAAATGTAACTTGTATGTTAACATAAGCCTTTTCTCTCCTTCCTATTGCCCAAGGCCACTGTCTAGGCCAACTTGGGCAAAAGGAGGAGATGACAAAACTCCCTTTTTCTCTTCTCAAACTGTCACCTGAGGTCACTGTTTAGACTGATTCAGGCCAGCTAGGAAGATGATTAATAGCCGGTAGTGCGATGAGGGGACCCGTCCAGTGCATAGATCATCCTGATAAGTCTCTGCGGGCGACCTCTGAACACGAAAGCAACATGTATAAACTACTATAAGATGTTTAAAACCCCTAACAGCAAGCGATCTTGCTACATGGGCTATTTTTAATCCTTGTCTTATTACGCGATAATAAATTTGCCCCACCGGGTTAGTTCGGACTGGGGACCCCAGGAGAAAAAAAAAAAAAAAAAGACTCTAGGTGCTCTGGGGAGCGAGATACAAGGGTACAAGCCGGTGGATAGAAAAAAGAAAAAGAAAGAAAGAAAGGAAGGTCCGCTGTCAAACACATACCGGTGGTGTGGCGCAACACCGGAATAAATCCGGGTCGGTAAATATTCACAAAATAGAAAATATTAGACACCATGAATCAACGCGCGCCGCGAGTGTGAAGCACGAGCCTGTAAAACCTCTAAAAATGACCAATTGTCACCTAACTAAAAAATAATTCAAATAAAATATTTAAAAAAAAAAAAAGATCCGGTGTTGCTGGGAAAAAGAATATTGAACTAAAAAGAATAAAACAAGATTTTAAATTGAAGAAATCTCTGTTGTAACCAAACAGAATTCTAATATACTATTTTATTTATGTAACTGACTGAAGCTGAAAAAAAAAATACATAATAGTGGAATTAATAAATTGTACTGCAACACTGCTGTCGTCTAGATTCTGATCTTGATCATACATAAATAGTAATTTGTAACTCAGTAAATCTGTACATTAACAAATGAACAAGAAACAGCCCCTTGATAAATTCATGATTGATACAGCAGTGTTGCAGTACAATTAATTCCACTATTATGTATTTTTTTTTTCAGCTTCAGTCAGTTACATAAATAAAATAGTATATTAGAATTCTGTTTGGTTACAACAGAGATTTCTTCAATTTAAAATCTTGTTTTATTCTCTTTAGTTCAATATTCTTTTGCCCAGCAACACCGGATTTTTTTTTTTTTTAAATATTTTATTGGCGTGTATGTTGATCGAGACTTCTACGCTTCAATGATACACAACTACGCGTTGGCAAAGATTTATCGAGTGCCCTACAAGTTTTTTGAAAATATTATGCGAAGTTCTTGTTTTTCAATCCCGCGCCTATATTAACGCGCTCAGCTGCGTGAATATTGCCTTACTGCTGCATATTCTCGGACACCTACTTTCTTGGCAGACTGAATTTTATCGTTCAAATATTATGAAATTTTGTCCTCCTTCAGCGCGTCTGCGCGTCGGCCAGCTGAGAGTATGAATAGCTGTGCGTGTTCGCGCGATATCGAATCGAAAATTGTAAGTTGTGTGTATAAACAAGGTTTTAGAAATGACCTATTACAACAATACGTTTCTTGCGTATTTGCTTTTTTTCACTATACATCAGTCATGATGAGAAAAAATAGAAAATAGGGTGGTAAGAATAATGTTCGCGCGTTCTTCGTTTCTATCGTGACCATTGATAATTGCCCGAACGAATTATAGTCGAGAAATAGACTAAAATGGTCGCGAAAATAGTAACCGTTTTCCATAGAATCAACGAATTTTCTTTAAAATATCATATAATTCGGGGGATGGCGTCTTACGGAGTTATTTGGCCGACCGGATGCTTACTTCAGCAGGTTTTCAATGGCGACGAAAAGTTCGATTTTGGTAGAGCAGCGAGATTTTCTTTGTTCGGTTGTTTTTACGTAGCCCCCACGATCAACACTTGGTTGACTATTGCCAGAACTTTGTGGCCCAAAAACGACTTAAAGTCTGCTTTGATTAAGGTAAGCCAGTGGAAATGATACGTATCTAATAGAGCCTCAATATTTACTCCTCTATAGTCTCTTCTTCCTAAATAAGATGACTCATTTATTTTTGTTAAATCCGCAGGCTTTTGTCGAACAAGTGTCTTATACTCCGTTTGCCATGGCCAGTTTTTATTTTGGTATGTCTATGTTGGAAGGAAAAACAGTCGTCGAAGCGAAAGAAGAAGTTCACAATAAATTCTTACCTACGTACAAGGTATAATGTGCACTTATATTTTTCAGCCCTCTAAAGCGACTATCACTGTGGAGACGAAAGTTCAAGGGGTCATAAAACGCTCCCTGAACAATTCCCGAGGTTCACGTAATCTTAGGTTCAGGTTTCTTTTTCTTCATGAACCTACGTAGACCGAAGAGTGCCTCGATAACTTGAAGTACGATAAAGATTTTTAGCCGTTTTTATTTAAAAAATAATATTTTCATTAACGAGACCTTGCTTATATCACAAGAGTTTGGCGAGTCACCAATAATGGTGATTAATTATATTTTTAGGTTGGAGTCGTGGTGTGGCCCGTACTGCAGACAATCAATTATACTTTCATTCCTGAGCACAATAGGATTCCATTCGTGAGCGTTTGCAGCCTAATGTGGTCTTCATTCTTAGCTTATATGAACAGAAAAGAAAAAAATGTTCATAATGTTCATATGCCTAATAATAGTTAGTTCAAAAAAAAATATTAAGGAATAAGTTACCATTCGTATGTATGTAATTTCAAATCAAATTTTTTAACAAATTCATCTGTATGAGCATTGGAGAAATTCGCTTTCTCAATGTATTGCCGAGAAAGGCCACTAAAGAAAAAGCAATATTTGCATAGTTTTGGTTCTCGCAAAATTTTTACAAATTGTTAATTCATTTTCAGTTGGCTGTGCTATGTTTATTTATCAATGTATTATCTTGTCGATATCCTGTTGTCTTTCGCTGCTTTCTTCTAGTCTCTTATCTTTTTTTCTTTTTTTTTTCTTGTTAAATTCATCCTAGTATGGTACGTGTTCATATGTTAAGTACATTTTTGTTTAAATAATTGAGCCATTATGAGACTATAATATTAAAGTCTAATAATATAGCGTAGCTCTTATGAATATTTTTTTAGAGACAATAATTTCAGCGACAATTATATTTTAAAATAGCTACCTAATCTCAAAAAAACGATTGAAGATACGATTTCAAACATATTACTTGTGTAATTCGGTTTCTAGTCAATGAAAAACGGAAAAGCATTAACTGCATTGCATATTCCTTAATACTGGTTTTTGATCAACAGTCGAGTTCAAACTAATTTTTTCTCCAAAACTTTGAAAAAAAAAATAATAATAATAATGAAAAATGAAAACAGAATGAATGAATGATTGATTTTATTTATTCGATAACACTAAAATCAAATATCATGGTAGTATTAGTAGCAAAAAGATGAAAGAGAAAGAGAGAAAAAATGTACGTAATGAATTTAATTCAAATATTATTGTAGTTTGAACCTGTTGATTTATTCAATTCTGAATATATTCAAAATTGAAATAAGCTTATTACGCTAAGAAGAAGAAAAAGAATAGGACACTGACATGATGATTAGTAGCGATGATGCTTAATAGCGACGCAGAAAAAAAAAGAAAGGTGAGGGAAAGGGAGAAAAATCCTGGAGATCTTCAATACACATCAAGTTTTCAAACCAACAAAATACCGATACTCAATCTGCAGAGCCTTAAATATCCTCTTTGTTCGAATAATTAAGTATAATTCATTCTTATCCGAATAAACCAAATTATTGTATCTATGATTGATGAATGATTAAGAAAATTCAGTCTGAATCTGAATTGAAGTTGTTTTTTGAAAATATTACTAGCTAGTGAAGCAGAGGCCGAAAATAAAAATGACAAAAAAACTCTTATTCAACGAACAAAAAAAAAAACAATACAATCTTCTTACTTCATTCTAGAGCGCATAAGAATTTTATTGCAATCAATTTATTCGAGCCAATAGTAGACCTATAGCCATGAAAGATAAGTTACTTTTTCAATTCTTATTATTTTATCTGTTTATTTATTCATCTTCAAAGCACTTCAATGCATTAGAAAAAAAAAGAAGAAAATCTAATCACATTTCATACGCAAAAGACAATAACCCAACGTACGTAGATAGTTCCACAATGATTTTATACCTTCGTTGATTTTTACAGGACTTGAATTTTTCACTATTTTTTTTTTCTCCAATTTCTCAATCTTTCTGACAGTGACTTAATTATTTTATTATTAAAACAAGAAGTTTCCTGAAAAATTTGCCAAAAAGTAAGAAATTTCTCGTTTTTCAAAAGATCCTTCAATAAATATTATTATGAATGCAATCATCATTCTGATCATGATAAAGCAATTGCAATGTTAAATCAACTAGACAGTATAATATAATAGAAATTAACTACCTATAAGGAACTAAAATTGCGCGATTTAACAAAAAAAGAAAAAAAAAACAAAAAAAAACGTGGTAGGCCTAGTAGATATTAATACATAATATCCTTTTGGTCATGGTACATCCACAATTATTTTTTGAGTTTCCTTTTTGAGTCGAAATTCAGTTCTTATGCAATCAATCTAGAATCAATATCACTCTTCCTCGTTCAGTTTGTCGTACAGGATAGTATATCAACGTAAAGCACTTCTCAATATTATTGTTCGACCAGAAGTGCTGTGTTACACCAGTCGGCGTTTACACGCAATATCATAGAAATGACCAAGTTACAAATCAAACACAACACGGGGGGGGGGGGTATGGCAATACCCCATTTTAGCAGCAAAAAGAAGTGTCTAACGCACAAGTGCGTTTCGTACAGCGTCGCGAGACAACGAACGTGACCCGTGTTGCCCGGCCCTGAAGAATATTCCGCGACACTGCGCGAACGCGTTTGTGCTTGAGAGCCTTCTTTTTGCTGCTAAAATGGCGTATTGCTATACCCCCCCCCCCACTTTATAGTACCCTAAGTAAACAGAGGTCGTTTTTTTGTGAGTTTCCGGGATATTCCCGCTTTACAAACAAAAATAAAATTGTAATAATCGCGAGTACAGGTAAGGCGCTATAGGGGCAGGTATGCTGGACAGCCATTTTGATTGCAAAAAAAGTAAACACGAGCGGGGCCACTTCCGTTTCATGCAACGAGCGACGAACGAAAGCGGTCGGATAGCGGTCGGGCTCTTTTGCAATCAAAATGGTTGTCCATTATACCTCCCCCTATAGCGCCTTAGTAGAGGTAGTGATTTGACTCGTGGCGCCAACCAAACAATGGACAAGATAGTCACATAACACGATATGGTGACTGTCACACATCATTTACGCGCGTTTTAAAAAAGGCAAACAACAACTGTTAAAGCATCTAGAACACCCGAGTATTGACACGCGCCATTTTGACTCCTAGAAAGAACGTACTCCCATGAGAGCCTATGTTAAATTTGTGATTTTCGAGAGAGGATTGCTCGAGAACGGCTTGATGGATTTTTTCAAAATTACCCTCTTCATAAAGGAAATTTTATGTAGAAAAAATCATGTCCTCTTCGTTTTTACTCGCCGAAGCTCATTTCCCGAGTTATCGATTGATGATTCAAACTCTTATTTTTGTACAAGCGCACGCGACCGCGCGTAGTAAAACAGGGCGTGAAGCGAAACAAAAGTGAAAGGTACAAAAAACAGAGTTCGAATCATCAATCGATAACTCGGGAAATGAGCTTCGGCGAGTAAAAACGAAGAGGACATGATTTATTCTACATAAAATTTCCTTTTTAAAGAGGGTAACTTCGAAAAAATCCATCGAGCCGTTCTCGAGCAATCCTCTCTTGAAAATCACAAATTTAACATGGGCTCTTATGGGAGTATGTTCTTTCTAGGAGTCAAAATGGCGCGTGTCAATACTTGGGTGTTCTACATGCTCTACAACTGTAGGAGTGAATGATATTGATTATTGTAAGGTAACTGGTAAGATGCACGCAAAAAAAAGGTGGGAAAAAGAGGTGCTAACATTGCAAGAAACGCGCGCAAACGTCCGCTACATAAGGATAAGTGATATTGTGAGATGAACAATAAAATGCGTGCAAAAAAAAAGGTGCGAACATTGCAGTGTGAGCCTAATAAGAAAAGCGCGCAAACGTCAACTACATGAGGATGAGTAATACTGTGAGGTGGCCGATGAAATGCCCGCGAAAAAAAAAAACGCGAACGGAGAAGCCCGCAAACACATGAGGATGAATAATACTGTGAGGTGACCGATGAAATGCTCACAAAAAAAAACCGCCAACGGAGGAGCCCGCGAACGTCAACTACATAAGGATGAGTAATATTGTGAGGTCAATGCCCGCGAAAAAAACGCGGAAACGATGCAGTGTGAGCCTAATAGGAAAAGCGCGGTAGAAATGTAGAAGGGAGAAACGCGCGGAGAATGTAGTTATAATCAGAAAAACGCGCGAAGAAAGCAGTGCAGTGTAAAAGGAAGAAGCGCGCGGACAACGTACAAGATGTTGCCAGCCAAATCACTAGCTACTTGCAATTATTAGGCTTTTATTTTCGTTTGTAAAGCGGAAATATCGCGGAAACTCACAAAAAAATTTATATTGCCGTATTCAGGAGAACAAAATCTAAGTATAGGTCGCCTTCTTACATAGGTAGCAATGGTGCTGTGTTCTAAGATGCACCCGTCGGTTTGTTCTTTGTTGGTCAACTTTGTTGTCGGTTACATTGCGTGTCGGTTAACTTACCTAGAGTCGTCTGAGTAAGACAAGAAATTACAAATATCTTAGTCTCAGGATTTCTGGATCTCTCGAACTCCTTATCTCATTAGTAAAGAAGAGACTCCAGAACTTTTCAGTCACAATTTTCCATGTTCCAATAATTTGAAAGAAAGAAGAGTAACTTATAGTCAGAGGATGGACTGAAAAAAGAAAAACTCAGGAGACCCGGATACTGAGGCGCTGAGCAACTCAGTCTTGTTTTTTAAAAGTTTTTTAATGTTCTATTTTTTATTTTTTTTCGCGGTTGCATACAGGCTCTTGCCTTGCTAAAGGCGGCAAGACCCCCCAAGAAGAAAAACCCAAGAGACCCGGATACTGAGGCGCAGAGTGACTCAGTCTTGTTTTATTGTATTTTCTGTGCATGAAAAATCAGAGAAATAGAATTAAATAGGAAAAATAATGAAGTAATTATTATGGAATTCTCTACAACATGCGCCCAAAGATATTTGGAAAATGCATTAAATATGTTCGGAAGTGATGGAACAAAATTTCCAAGTTTTCAGATTTTTTGCACTTTTGAGCAATTGTTTGCAAATCCATATACAGAATTGTATTAGGCTTGCTTATGAAGTCTTGAAGTACTTCCCAGAAGCTGTCACAGATTTTCAATTAGCGTTTGATAATAACCTAAGCAAGGCAATGCCATTTTTGGAACGATATGTCATCGCAATGTATGACAAGTATGTTCAAAATCCTCCAGTTTCTAAGTAAGTCTATTATATAGAAATTTTGATAACAAAAATATCTTTTCAAACCAACAGGTCAAGCACCTACATTTCTGTAAATGAGTGTTGTGAAGAACTGTTCACAAAAAAAGATCAACTATTAGAAAATATTCCCCCGACAAAATCAGCTCTGGAACAGCATATCGTTCAATCTGTTCATCAAGGGCCGCATACTTGGGGCCAGGCAACAACAATGCAGCAGATTCTCCCCTGCCCGTCTAAATGGGGATGGCATAGAGAGACCAATGGATCGTAGAGTCCAATCTGGTCCACTCTTCCAGTAGTACAGCAGAAGGCTCGTTTCGAATTGGTACGCTGCAAGTGCACTACTGGAAAATGTAAGAATAAGTCTATCCGTTTTACCACATAAAAATGGAACGGAGCGGTTTTAGTTATGAAAGAAAACTTGACCGGGTTGGGTTCAGGTTTACTCGGAAGAGAATTGAAGAAGAGTACGGAATTTACTTCAAAGCCGGTGCTAAAAGTTCTGATTTTTTTGAACCTAACAGGCGAGAACTGCCGGGGAACTACATTTGGCGAAGTGAAACAAATGGCTCGCAGTTTCTTTGATGACATCACGAATAAACCTCGAGCATTCTCGAAGAAAAACGAATAGGATGATAAGGAACCTAGGAAATTTTTTACTCCAGATTCAATGGTACCGGTAAAACGAACAGACCTACGAAATTGTAATTGTAAATGTTTTAAGAACAATTTAAAATGTACCAACCTGTGCTATTGTTGCGGAAAACGTTTTGTTTAATAATATCTTCTCCTGTTTAATTCTATTTCTCTGATTTTTCATGTACAGAAAATACAATAAAAGAAGGTAAGGAAACATGCAATTTGTAGCCTACTTGTATTTATCTATTTTATCCTTGTATACTTGGCGCAATAGAGCACATTTTTGGCCCACATACTAGAAGTGCGCAATTGTTTCTAAGCATCATTTCACTATAAATTGCATGAAGAATAACTTTTGTTTGGAGAATTGTTTTTTTCAAATTTGATTAGAGCGATATAATTGCGTGTAAACATTGAAAATTACAAAAAAACATGAAATATGAAAATTATGTCATTTTCAATTGGCTTTATCTTCCTTTAATTTTGATGAAATGGTGAAGTTGGATACATCATTTTAGAGGAAATTTGAAGCTCTACAACTTTTATTTGAAATTTTTTTTCCAAAAGTCATTTTCGGACGAGATATTTAAAAAAAAAAACAATTCTTAGTTTTAGGTTAGGCAATCTGCAATACTCGACCCCGAAATTGGAGGGAAGTGACCTCCACCCCTTATAAAATTGCTGGCTCACTCTAGAATATACCTATATGCGAAGTTTCATTCTTTAATCATGAAGCGTAAGGTCCGTGACCTTGACGACCTCACTATAAACACTTTTTTCAGCATTCTCTGTTGCTTCGAAAGTAAAAAAATCACAATTTTTACATACTTCTGTTCAAAATTCCTTTCTGTTTTATCCAGAAATATGATTCTCATAACCATTATATCAAATAATATAGTGAGTCTAAAGGAAAAGTGCCGCAAAACACTGTTAGGAAATTAATGCCTCATACGTTTCCAAATGGTCAACATGTAAAGAGAAATTGGGGGCAAAAACACATAATCCAAAATAGAAAAAAATAATATAGTTAATGTAAGCAGAGCCCGGATTTTTCCGCATTAAAAATAAAAAGTTTCGGCCTTTTAATGTTGCATTCCTGGCAGGTGAAAAAAAAGTTGAAAAAAAGCTATTTGTACTCACGACCAGAATTATTCAATTTCTGACCAAAATTACAGGATTTTTGTCTAAAATAAATGAATCCCAGGAATAAAACTCATCAATACAGAAATCCTAACAATTTTTCAATCAAAATTTTCAATTGTTTTGATCTGCTCTAAATTAAGTTCCATTATTTTTCCACCAAAATTGCTCAATTTAGGCTAAATTCCCCAATTTTTCGTTCAAAATTCCGTGATACTAGACGATATTCCATAAATTGCTCATTTTTGGCCTCGTTCGGCTTTCAACCCTGTTTTCGGCATTCATCCCGTTTTTGGCATTTTTTAGCAGAATAAAATTTCTTTCCTAGGCCCTACTACCCCTCAAACGAACTTCTATCTCCGTTTCAAGCTTCCCGCCCTCGGCAAAATGACTCAACTACTGCCGAGGAATCCGGGCTCTGATCATGGGGATATGAGAGAAATAGATTTGGAATGTTACATGTTATAGAAATCGGAGATGAAAACATAGATACATGATAAATAAGTCTGCCGAGTTTTAGCGTCGCTTATTGACAAACATTTCGTTGGTTGAGAAGCCTAACGCCAAAATGAATATTTTGCAGGGTGACTCAGGTTACTACACTGGGCTCAATGTTGAAACAAAGCAATTATTTTATGAAATATAATGTAAGTGTGCTTTATATTTTACTCTGACGGTAGTGCTGTAAAATAAAAAAATTTCCTATTATTTCATCTTCTGAAAAGAAACACTCCTGGTATTTACACAATCCTGCTTGTCAGCATACATTTTGCGGAACAAAATATATATATGAATTTTTAAGAAATTACACATGTATTTTTAATAAAAGTATAAATCCTTACAACAGAAGAAAGAATAATTACAGACCCTCAAAAGAGAAATGGTATCAATTACTCTAGGTGATAAACAAAAATACTCATGATAAAGTTAGATACAATATTGTTCACTGAAATAGAACAACCTCCTCTCAAGATTTTCCAACCACTTTTGTTGAACAACTCAAGAGCAGGAATGGTCATCCACCTTGTTTTCTAATCTACTTAGCTGCCTTTGATGGGTTCGAGCGTAGGTACAAAGGGGCAGCCATTCTGTTTTCTACTAAACCAAATGTTAGTCGAAGCAATGCTTAGTTTAGTTACAGATGAGATAATATTGATGTGCATTTCATTCAATTACATTAAAATTGAAGTTCATAAGAATACAGGGGGTACATCATGTATTTACATTTGTTTTTGTAACTATCAAGAACAAGAATTCTAAAATTATGTAGCTGCACAATCAACGCGCTGGACTCCTTCTGGATATTTTTTTTTCTTCGGGAAGGGGTATTATCAAAGCTATTTTTTTTTTCTTTTAGATTCGCACAATGGATAATTCTGCCTCTCGGAGAGCAGTTGATTTTCTTTCCTGGCAAGTTGGTTACAGGTACTTCATTTTGAAAAACATTACCATGTACATGGATTGAGCAACAAAAATAAATGACTCGGTTGTCTCATTGAACTGGTGTAATAAATGAATAAGATAACCTGAGATATGAATTTATGGTGAACAAATTCTCTTTCAAAAACAATCAAAATCATCAGGGAAACAGACTATCTAATTGCAAATTCGATCCTTGATAAACCAACCCTAAAAACTTTTGCTTCAACTATTCCTCTACAACCCACCGCGAACGATTCGCCGCTCGCTCATCTCGCCGCGGGACCATTTTTTTGTAAGGGTAAAAATTTGAATTCAGTTGGAATGGTAGAAAGTCTACAACAGAAGAATTGACGGTCATACTCGTACAAATGACTGCAGGGTAGCAAGACATCATAAAATTCAAGGTGAATTCAATTGCACCCAACCATTGCTCTGGGCGTTCATTAGTACCCTGAAAAAAATGTTGAACGGCGAAAGATGTCAAATACAGGCACGGTGAGTCAGGTGCACTCCTCCCAGCTACGAAGAAAAAATGTTTGGCTTATTTCAGATAACCGTTTCACCTACATAGTCAAGATTATAATTACGGTAGTTATAATACTCGCGAAATCATGGAGTATCAACGAGGAATTGCCCAAATTTATAACTTCAATTAGCACTCTCGTTTTCTATTATACTTTGTTCAATGTTTGATTAAAATTTCTTACTCATAGCAAATTTTATTATCGCTAGCTCTTTCGCGACGAATATCTCGAAAAGATAGGCGGCAAATCGTTGGCGGCGAATTGAAAACACCACCCTCATAAGTAGGAGATAGCTATGACATTTCTTCTTTTTTTGTCAAACGAAATAAGAGGAAAAAAGTACTTCAGATTTGATACCAAAATTGAACGAAGCCTCAACATCATTTCTCGAACATTAAGGAACAAAAAAGAAAAGCGATTTTTTTCCACTATACTCAAGTTTTCATTGCGGATGATTACGGGGGGGGGGGGAATTCCTCAAGAATTGAATTGAAGAAAACTAATCTTTCAGGCTACATTGGAAACAGCACAAAATAGACCACTGATGTGAGTTAATTTATTTTCATTTTCCCTATAAACTTGTATTTAAACTCTATCGAAGAAGTGGAAGCAAAATTCTTACAATAGCTAATTGGTTCCTTTGTACCACATGCAATTGAATTACTTTTGTGTTTACTGAACAAAACCAACTCGAAGTACCGTACTGAAAGGTCATTTCATTTTTCTAACAAATATCAACGAACTATTCCGCTCGAGTAAGTATTTAATGCACGTTGCTGTTTATTAAACCTTTAAGAAACTAACCTGGTAGAGATAAGATTGGTGAGACAAATAGAGATAATATAGAGAGGAGGCATAGTGGATAGTATTTCAAAATGAGGAGCCCTCGGACGAATGATGGGAAAATGTTTAAATGTCAGATAAATAACAAAATTCATCGAAAAGCTAGACTTCCGGCAAGAGAATTCACTAAGACGTAGTTCTTATTTTACCAGGAATGTAGTTTTTATCAATAACTGGTTCATGCAGGAAGATATGTAAACAGCGTTCATTTTGTGCTAGTGGATGGCCAGCGACCCTGAAATACCCAATTCATCAGAAACTAAATAACTAAATCAGCTTCATAAGGTGCAGAAAATTCCCATACTAACTTATTTATAAAGCTTTCCAGCCCTTTTCTTCGTTCTTCGATAAAGTCTTCTTCAAATAAACCATCATCGCTTCTAAATGGCATTTGCCGTTTCCATGCTTTACCCGGTAACGGAGGAACAACGATCTAGATACAAGACATATGATTATTGATTTCAACTTGTAGGATTGAGAAACAATGGCTTAAATAGAAAAATGAAAATGGAAACATACTTTACTATCCCTTTCCAATTCTGATCTCAACCATTCAAAATCGCTATATCTCCTACGAACACTCGATTCTTTAACTTTGAATACTGGTAGATTGCTCTGTTGAAAATGATAGATGAACGAATTTCGTCAATTTTTTAGAAATTGAAATTATTCAAGATATGATCGAGATTCTTTCAATTTGAAGACTGATTGAGTTATTTTTATTTGGACGTAGGTCTTCATTACGTTATGAAAAATATTGACAATTATTGAACGACAATATTACGACATTCAATTATAAAGAGAGATACTTACTTTCATTCTGACTTCATAATCGGTGTACCTTTTTTTGGCTACGCCATGCGTTATGGGATTTATGACATCGATTTCTAGGAAATTAGCTGGAGCAGCGTAAGCGTCATCCAATGTTTGTTTCTTGACGTTTAATCTTCGAGTAGCATCCGCCGACGTATCAACCATACTTACACGATTCGCAAATATCAATGATTTGCAGCTCTGATATTTCTATCAATGACTCGAAATTATCTACAATGTAAGATGATGGCTGATTATTTATTGATACACGCGATCCAGAGATTTTTATAACAAAAATTACTAATCTAATAACACGGGTTTTATAAAATGGAAAATAAGTAATACAATCATGCACTCTCTATGCACTCTCTATCATGATTACCACCAAGACCCGAGACGTTCTTATCACCAAATCTCGTGAAACGTTTGACGATGACCTACACCACGGCCGGGCCTACACACGAACATGGTATGACAAGCCGGGATTTCACGCCATATTGGGAGGGAAATTAATTCCAATGGTGTTGACGTTTTTCAATGTGGCAGGTACAAACTTCTTCTATTTTGAAATACAATTTGTATTTCTTTGAGTTTCTTTTCTCGAGTAGGTATAATTTTTCCAATCTTCTTGTGTGAAATGTGATTTTTTCCCCATTATTCTGTTGAAGTTTTTGGACCTCATATTTTACCAACTTTCAGGAGATATTATTGCAATCTTGCGCGCAATGGAATTTTTGGTGTGGGGCATGTTTTCTCGGCGTTTCAGAGGGTCTAAAAATAATATTACAATTCTAACATTTGTTCAAATTCATTTGAGCTTATTTATGTTCTGTTTTTGAAAAAAATGAAGAGTATATAACTTGAAGAGCAAACAATTCTCTATTTTTGAAGCCCTATTTCAGTAAAATTGGTCCTGTACAAGAGAAGTTATCATCGTTTAAAAATTAAAAATCGGATAGGGGACAAAGTGCGATACAGTTTCATTTTCATCATCTGTACACCGCACCAATGAACATGAACCGCCCCGGACCGTAACTGATAACAATCCACATGCGCGCTGTTGTCATTTTCTACATGATTATTGATTACGGCCATGTATGAAGAAGGCCGTGCACAAAACCAACTTCTCAAAATTGAAGTTTGTACTCCTGTTGAAAAACGCCAACACCGCTGGAATCAATTTCCTCACCAATTTGGCGTGAAATACCAACTTGTAATAACAATCAGCAGAAACAGTCTCTGTGAAAAAACCTACTAGATAACAATGCAGATAACGATTAGCAGATAATGAACTTTGACTATATAAACATTATAAACTACCAGTGAATGGGAGTATGGACTGATATTGCACGGCCTCCACGGAGCGGTTGTTTGAGGCGGACATTGCGGCCAGGAAGAAAGGGGAAGGTTACAACAAAATAGATTTGTATTGTTAGTTGCATAATCCATGCTACATCTAACTACATGAGGACCAATTTTTAGGAAATAAATTTGTGCATCTGGTTGCAGACCCCAATTACATGCTACACGTTAGGCGCTATATTCCCTCCTTCCGCACCATGACGGCATCGACGCGTGGAATACTAATATCAGTCCATACTCCCATTCATTAATAGTTTATATAGTCAAAGTTAATGAAGCATCCACAACACCCAAGTATTGAAACGCAACATCTTGACTCCTAGATAGAAAATACTAGAAAAATGACTAAATATGCGCATACCCAACTATTATAATATGCTCCTGCTGCAACACCTAAAATATGGTGAAAATTTCTCGTTTTTGCTGAAATATGCATTCTCCCATGGACCGTATTTTTTTGAAGCCCCATTTTAACACAGTCTTATCCCAGTTTACTGTTTGTGTTTAAAACAAAAATAAACTCCTTAAGAAATATACTGGACGTTTTGATCATTTGTTGATATTTGAAAACAGTAGATGAATAAAGAATTACAGATATTATGATTATGAATACTTTAGAACTTCCAGATTCTGAATAAGAACTCTTCTTTTCTTATTTTTTTCTTACGTTTAAATCTTTTCTTATACCGTGGTTTAAATAAAAGTGTATGATCAAAACGTTCCCATGCATTTCTTATGACAAATTGATACTTTGTTTCACGGTACATTATAAGGCTTTTCCCACTGAAGCGGTTGCCTATGGTTATGGTTTGCTGTGATTTTACCTACAGAATTGATGAGATTTACACATAGTGTTATGCAAAAAAAAAAAAAAAAATCGTGATATAAGTGCCATTTGATAGGAAATTACACGGACCACAACTTTGTTCCTCTACATTTTCTTCCAAAACACAATATTTTTTACAGAAAATAGCTTTTTCTGTATTTCCTTCATAAGAGCCAACGTTAAATCTGCCTACAAAGTTGATAAGAACTCAGGCGGGCAAGTAAGCAACCGCGTCAGAGGGAAAAGCCTTATAAAAATATTGACACTCGCATATCTTCACCATAAAAACAACTGTCCGTCGTTCTCTGGTTGTTCGGCAATGTATTTGTAGAGCGCGTTGTCAGTCTGGTTATGATAGTATACAGAGACTAATAGGCAACTCACTGCTTTTCAAAAAATTGTAAAAAAATCAAGAATCAACATAGAGAGCTCGGACTTGGTCATGGCCGCCTTTTAGGAAGGCCAGAACATGCAGATCTAGCAACAGCTAAGAAGGCTGACCGTTTACATGTAAATTAATGCTAAATTTTGCAAATTGTGTTTAATACATTTTCTGATAGAGAATTTAATGGCCTACAATTTTTGTTCTCTTCAATTTTTCACCAAATTCAACAGGTACTTACTGATTCTCAAAAAACAACTTTCTCCCCATAAGAGCACATGTAAAAGTCGGCCTACTCTCACAGCGTTGCCGTTATGTGCATGTTTCGGCCTTCCTTCAAGGCAGCCATGACTTGGCCAAAAAATTAAATTTTATCAAACTCTATAATATTCAAAAATATTCATTTTTCTATGTACATTTTTCAATGTTCTATAATCTTTGAAAAATTCAGCAATACTATGGTACCTACCGGAAGCCGTGCTACTGGTGGGGTGAGGAAGGATGCACTAACCGGAGATCAAGATTGTTGCAAACCTAGCGGAATTCCTTGTTCACTATACCAGATTTTGTGAGACACAATTTTTGCATAGTGTCAATACCTCTATAATATATGTGACTTGTCGCAAGAAAAAACTCTTAGTTGTCAAGGAACGGATCAGCAAGAACAGTTCAACGTAGTTGCAGGCTTGCACTACACAAACGCTAATCTGCTGATTTGTTCTTTGACAACTAAGGGTTTTTTCTTGCGACAAGTTACATATTGTGCTTTATTTTGAACAAATATGGTAAACTGGGGTAAGTGGTGCTTCACAAATGCATATTGGCATTCTCTATCCCAAATCTACACCTATATGCGTTCCTGCGCGGTGATTGGTCCGCTCTTATCATGTACATTACACGGATTCTCATGCGCAGCGGTGCACACAGCGCTCATTTATTTCCCATCGCAAGCAAATCCGAAAAAGTAAAGATAAGTTCAATTATTTATCTGTTAACAATTTTTAAAACTGGAGAAGTAAATCATGATTAATTTTCAGTTCACCCCTTTAATCGAATTGTATCAAAATTTCATAATGATAAGCTGTGAGTTATATCAGAATTTTGCATTCGGTACATTATTTCTTATATTTTGCGCTAAGTTATGTTTCCTCTTCCTAGGTGCTTTCTTCAATTGTCCGTTTATTGGCCCTTTTGGTGGTCTCCCAGCTGGAAATCGCTTCGATCCGCGCGTCAGTTGCGGCCTTCTACGACTTTTAGAAGTTGGCTGGACGTGAATATACGAACCGGTTCGTCTTCTCGTCAGAGAAATATTTTGAGAGCCAGCTGTACACAGAAATGTAGCTAATTGTCCTTCGGTGTTGATTCTTTCCAAACGCTTCTTGAATTTTAGTAAGTCGTCATATTCGGATGGTATTCGTGAAAGTTTATCTTGAAGGAGCTTTAATATTTCTTCTTGTAAAGCTTCAGTATCTTTATTTTCTTCCATTTCGTTATTTTCGTTTTCGGTTATAGTACTTGGATTTTCTAGGGTTCGATCGTTGCTAGCTTCCTCTTGCAGAAGAAAACCTTGCTGGCCTTCTTCATTCGATGATGCTAACAATGGCTGATAAAAAGATTCTTGCAATGATTTGTCGCCGGTTGCCAAAATACCATTTCATAACGATGTTTGTCCGTTATTGGAGGGAAATTGAAACTCTGTACGTCGTAAAATTTATAAACCGCAGCTTCATGTTTGCAAAAACGTCCGAATACACCTTGAGGACAAGTACACATGCCAACGTTTGTATCTACCGTGTATGTATTGCTATCCTTCTGGCTTGGAACTATAAATACATGCTCATTCAGCTTCACAATGTCGTCTTTTTCCTTGATGTATGCACATTTCCTCAATGTATTCGTCAAAAATAAACGCTGACTGGAACTCCTGAAATTACTGAAGTCCCTAAACTTTCTTGTGTAAAACTTTTCTAAAGATGAGCATACAAAGTCAATAAGGGCTATAACATTGTACGCTCGTACCCGACTCAAAATATTGTCCTTAAAAATTCGAACGCATACTTCGCTATAATTGTTGGTGTGATGTCCACGAATGGTATGATCTCTGAACGCAATGATCCATTTTTCCTTGAAAGACCAATACTTCTCCAAATATGTGGTCCATCCTTCATCGTCCAGCATTGACTTAGCCGCATCGTATTTTGATAAAATATCATTTAAATCTGCATGCATGAGTTCTTTGAAACTGTACATCAATGCTTGTCGCTTAGCTTCAAGTACGCCGTTTTTTGAATCTAACAACCATCTCCATACAGCTTGTAGAACGTGAAATTTGCAGAGGAGATTTTCGCTCATTGGCCAAACGCTTTTCAGTGCCTTTATTTCAGCCTGACTATTGTCAGTTAGAAAAATACGAGGATAGCCCTGTTGTCCAAATCCAGGAATACCAATTTCTAGGAGAGAATTTTTTAGTAATTGGAAGGCTGCAGTATAAGAATCTTCGCTTTGCCCTTGCGTAATTAATATTCCTAACGGAGCAGCTCCAGCCGGGCAAGGAGTTAGGAGAAAAGTGATTGTATGCTGTTCATCATCGCACGAGCTTGAGGAGTCGCAGAAAACGATATCTTTTGCCCACATTATGTTGTGCGCTCGTCTCATCAAAGGCGTAATTATAACAACTACAAAAGGATGTTCCGAAAATCGTACAAGAATACCCTCTTCTGAGTAAGTATTCACCTTTTCTTGCAATTTCTGAATAAACAAGAGAAAAAAAGATGTACGTTTGTGTTCGTTGATGATTACGTAGTGGATTTCTGACAGGACAAATGAACCGATTCAACTTACCTTTAAAACTCCATCGCCAGTTCGGGGACCCAAATTAAGCAAACGCCATTCATCATACCAATATTTGACTGTTCGATAGGTAGGATTAATTCTACTATTAGCTAGGCTAGTTTCGGTTGCACCTTCAAGTTCTAGTATTCGTAATTTCCGAACGTAATTTAGAATTTATATCGTATTCAAGTATCAATCTTGATTTTGCTATTATAAGCCGTATTGTTATGTTAGCTACCTTCATGATATGTTCGCGATTCTGGAAGGGTCATACCGTCATTAAAATAATCAAAAAAATTCTCCTGTATTCCTTCATCGGCTGGCAGAAAGTAAAAAGCTTCCGCCGTTTTCAGCGTATGGCTATGAAGAGTATCAATTGTCACAATCGCGCATAAACCTTGCTGCAAACATTTTGAGAGTAATATGGGCATAAGATCAATCTTGAATTTTACGAGTTTATATGAGAATGAAGATCATTGAAAATGGACTACGCGATGATATTATGTTACCAGACAATGAAGATTTATACCTTCATAAACGGGTCTCTTTTTCGAGTATCTACGGTAGATATTTTTATTTTACAATTTAGTTTCGCTTTGCAGTTTGCATTCTTTGATATTCCACGCTTATTCTTGTCTCTATCCACTTTCTGAAAGGCGGAATGATGACAAACGTACTGTTTCCTAAGAATGGTTAAATCAAACACAAATAAATGAGGTAAATGAGGCACACTTTCGAAGTTATATTATCGCAGGATCGAATTTTACCGGCATATCATTGCTTTGCCGTGAGGAAACGATTTCTCGGCGTTCCATTTTGTATCTGTTAAGACGCTAAATTCCTTCACCCAACTTCGAATCCCATCCATATTATTCACATTAGTACGTATAATAATTTGATCATCGCTCGATTGTGAGTCAACAATAACGTTCTCAAAACTTCTAGGTAAATGCTCGTCCTGTATTTTTAAACGAAAAGACATTTTGAAAACAAAATATTGTAAAGAGAACGAGAAAACTGGAGTCTTTCATTCGAAAATTCGAAATAATTTCAGGTCATCGATTCCCCCCCGCAGATTGTAACTTTGAATTTGAGCGCCAAAACTCCCATAGCAAAAGATGATAAGAACGGACCAATCACCGCGCAGGAACGCATATAGGTGTAGATTTGGGATAGAGAATGCCAATATGCTTCACAAATACAGGTGGGGTCGTTCATGTTTTCAAAACATGCCGACGCCACACCGGCATGCATAATACAGTCCATTTAGTTATATAATACAAATTGTCACCTGAAGAAGGTCTCAGACAGACAAAAACGTTGCGTTGTGAAATAAACTTTTCACCATAAAGTATTGTCATCAATGGGCGGGAAGAGCCGAAGATTCTCCCTTTACCTTCTAAATTAAAATATGCTCCTTCAACATGGGTATCATTCTACAGAAGAAGAAAAATTCTATAGAATGGTGTACATTGTTTTTTGAAATATTTTGTTTATTGTCACTTGTCAGCGCGTATTCAAGTTAAACGCTGGCTTACTGATTTCTGCAGGTGAATTTGAATTGGGCGTTTTTTTCTGTGGTTTTTTGCAATTTTGGGTGAACTTATGGAAACATTGCTGAAATATGCTAAAAAATGCTCCTATATGCTGAAATATGATCAAACCATTGACTATACATGTACCAGACAAATACTTGCATTGTTAAAAAAGTTGTCACTTTGATGGATACTGACACCAGAGTGTGCTGTGTGTCACAACGTTGGTGTAAGAAAGAGGGAAATATGTTTTGAACAACTTAACTAATGAGCCAAACTAAAAATGAGAACTTTACACCATTGAGGAATGCAAAATCACTAAATTAATCGCACAAAATGAGGACTTATATAGGGAACTGTAAGGATTAATAATGGTGTAACAACTAAATATGGCGACCCATGTCCTCACTCGTTATTATAACATCACTGTTTACATTTTCACTAGAGGGAAGCTGAACGTTGTGCTTTATAGGGCATAAATATCAAGTTTCTCATAATCTTCTCGAGAAATATGTCTTTAGATGAAAAATTGAAAAGAACATAATTCATTTGTCTTGTAATTTCCTATCCAATGAAGTCAACTTCAGATTTTTACTCCAAAAAAATATGAAGCAGAACTTACTGAATAGAAAATTATAAGAGGAAAAGAAGATGTTCTCTTCAATTTTTCATTTGAGGTCTTACTTCTCGAGATAATTGAAGAAAATGTGATACGCTCCATAAGGCATAACATTACACTTCCCTCCAGCAAGTTTTCTAGGACACTTGTTCTGACGTTGTCTAAGGAAAGCACTAAAACAATACAAGTGAAGATATATGCCATTTTCTATCCTTCAAAAACCTTCCAAGGTCCTTATCCAAGGTACAACCATGGCCGTCTTTATAAGCCTCCTACAATGCGTAAAACATCGATATATATCGCAAAACATATCAAAATAAACAAACAGGTTTGTTTTTGTGTGATGTAGTTTTGTCGTTGTATGCGTATGAGACACGAATGTTTCATGTCATTGTAGGAGCGCTCTTAGTTTCAGGCCAGAATATTAAAGCTGGCAACGTCGCGGTGACAAAAAATATGGGGCCAAGTTTTATACACGCTCTTATGCAAAATTCTCAAAAAACACGTTAATTCTTGATTTGCAAACAGTATTTGATTCTGAAGGGAAAAAGTTGATACATACATTGAAAGAGTCAAGGATTCTTGATTTTTGAGCCACATTTTGTTAAGATTGATCAACTACAAAGCAATTTATTCGCGTTTAAAAAAAAAAACGCGAATAACTCAATTTGTAGTTGATCAATCTTAACAAAATGTGGCTCAAAAAATTGAGAATCATTGGTTCTTCAAATCACATTCTCTTCATTTTTTTCAAAAACTTCACCGTATTTGTGTCAAAGAGTGTTTTTTGATGTTCTCCCATAAGAGACTGTACAAATAACAGCCCCCGTGCAATGTTGCCAAGTTTCAAATATTCTGGCCTGAAAGAGGTATTGACACAAACGTATAGTAGCCGTGTTCGTTACTGTCGCCTGAGTTGTGTCAGTTGATACAATCTACGCTAGGATTGTTGCAAGGTAAAACTAAACAGGAGAACAACACGAATACTACCACGATACTATGTAGTGTAAATTCACCAATTTTCAAAAATTTGTACAAGAGTCAGGTATTGACCTAAAAATCTGTAACTTGGTACAAATGGACTATTTACTATGCTCTTCATATTTAAGAAAAAAAAATCTTCCTATCTGAATTTCTTCATCTTCTACAACCCTCGGAAATTTTGGCAACATTAGGGTACCTCCAGTAAGCTTCTGTCACAGGTGGGGTGTGGAAGGTATTTGAACGATTGCCGCGAGCGTAGCGGAATTCTGTATGAATTAGCACAACTCCGGCGACAGAAATTTTGCCTTGTGTCAATACCTCTATAATGTACTGTGCCTGAAACTAGAGACGGCCATGGTACAATGCGCCACGTTACAATGCGCCACGTGTAACATTGCGGATCAGCAAAAACACCCAAAATCTGCCGCTCTGCAATGCTACGCGTGTCGCGTTATACCCCTAGACCATTCAAAAAGATTGGCAAATGGACACTAAAGAGTCGCCCTCCACATTTACTATGGTAAAGCATCTAGAACACCCGAGTATTGACACGCGCCATTTTGACTCCTAGAAAGAACGTACTCCCATAAGAGCCCATGTTAAATTTGTGATTTTCGAGAGAGGATTGCTCGAGAACGGCTTGATGGATTTTTTCAAAATTACCCTCTTCATAAAGGAAATTTTATGTAGAAAAAATCATGTCCTCTTCGTTTTTACTCGCCGAAGCTCATTTCCCGAGTTATCGATTGATGATTCAAACTCTTATTTTTGTACAAGCGCACGCGACTGCGCGTAGTAAAACAGGGCGTGAAGCGAAACAAAAGTGAAAGGTACAAAAAACAGAGTTCAAATCATCAATCGATAACTCGGGAAATGAGCTTCGGCGAGTAAAAACAAAGAGGACATGATTTATTCTACATAAAATTTCCTTTTTAAAGAGGGTAACTTCCAAAAAATCCATCAAGCCGTTCTCGAGCAATCCTCTCTTGAAAATCACGAATTTAACATGGGCTCTTATGGGAGTACGTTCTTTCTAGGAGTCAAAATGGCGCGTGTCAATACTTGGGTGTTCTACATGCTCTAACTATGGCGGCCATTCATGGAAGCTGCACTAGAAGGTGATGTTCCTAATAATTGATGAAATTTTTATTTTTATGAGTTTCACATTATTCTACTAGTCAAGAGAGACAGAAAATGTTAATACAAGTGGTACTCTTTTTTCAGTATTAACAGAGATACAGCGAGTTGAAGTAACATACGCTCTTATGTAAATTTTCATGTGATCACCTTCCAGTGCAACACCTCTAGCGCTCCTTGCGGAACGTCCACTTGCGAATAGACAGCTAGCGCTTCATTAGAGCCTATGTTACAGAGTGTGGCCAACATCAAATCTTAGACCATTAAGAGAGATAGACCGCCAATGTTTACAAAATGCTGTGACCATCATCCCATACCTAATACATGGGAACAGCTGATCATAAGGGGAATTTTCCCGTAAGCGCGCGTGTATTCAATGTTGGCCACCTTCTGTAACACAGGCTCTTATGGAGCGCTAGTCGTCTATCTCTTTGAATGGTCTAAGCATCAAATACCCGCGCGTTTACGGGGAAATTCCACTTATTTGCACACCACGCGCGCATGTCAGAAGGTGAACCTCCATATAATTTGTATAGGAATGATTTTTCAAAAATTCTTATAAAATTAAGGAAGACTTATAAAGGTTCGGTGGTTTTGGTCTCATATTTTAGAGGATTTGATCATTATGTAGTACAAAAAGAAATCATTTTCAACAAGCCATTTTTGAAAACTTCCGATTTGAAGATTTTTTTCTGTGATCATCATTCCACATGGTTCACCTTCCGTCCTTTGATAACTTCAATTTGATGGTCGCGTTCTCTGACGGATGCACGGCCCGAATGATCAGCTGTTCCCATGTATTAGGTATGGGATGATGGTCACAGCATTTTGTAAACATTGGCGGTCTATCTCTGTTAATGGTCTAAGGTTATACCTTGGAGGGTTTTTGAACGATAGAAAATGGCGTATGTCTTCACTTAAATCGTTCTAGTGTTCCAGTCTAAGGAGATTGTTAGACATTGTTAGACATTGTTCACAAAACGCTCTATGTATTCTTGGGATCTTCAGCGATGACTGGCACCAAGCCGCAGCGAGCAGTCTGTTCATTACGTCACATGGAAAATCCCTATTGACAATGAATGCAGCCGTGAGGCTTAGGCATGACCACAGATGTATACGCCCAGCGTATACATCTGTGGGCATGACTTTCATGAAATCACAGAAGATTAACCTATTTGATTAGTTTGATAAGGAAAATTTAAAAATGTAAACAAATCCAAAGCCTGATGGGCCTATAAAATACAATAAGAAATGAACAGGTTGGATGAATAATGGATGAAATACTGGAAAGGGGGTATTCCTCAAACTGAAAGCAATCATATTGCAACTTGTCACGTTCAACGTCATTTTGCAAAATACTCTCTGAATATTGATCAAAATCTTAGCGCCAATGCCAATGTTTCTTCTTGATACAGTGTAACTAGTTATAAGAATATCAACCGCAGATATTCGCGGAATTGGTTATTTGCCGAATAAATTTCATTAGACATGCAGAAGGTAGAATATAATTATGACCATAAAATGCATGGTGATACATTGAAGGAGACAATGTATTGACAATATTTGTTGTATTTTTAGGGTATTTTAGATGTTTCAAGCTCGACGTTCTTCCTCAATCGACTCTTTCCTGGGAAAGAGCCTTGGCAGGTTTCCGCCTTAACAACGGTTGCAGTGTTGACTGGATTATGGATTTGGAATATTATATCCCAACCAGAAAGTAAATAACCTCAGTTTTGTTGTTAATGCAAGCTCGATAGATAGAATGAATAATGCGGGGCCTAGCGAAGTCCTGATACGGACTACCAACAAAGAATTTTCACTGCTATCGCTTTAAAAGTCAATGATCAGATAAGGCTATATTGGGTACACGTATTTCTTTAACACCCGAGAAAGTTTTATTCCTGTCTCATCAACATATACGTATCAGTCATGACTAAGGTATCAATAAAAGTTTGGCGACAAGTGGCTGTGCGGGTGATATTCATAATTCTTTAATACAAAGACACCAACGTTTTGAGAATACGATCATAGCGGACACGACATTGTTTTGTTGCTGCTTGTTTCCATCCTCGTGACATTTGTTTTCTCCTGTTGTATGTTTTGCATTCGCCTTGATTGAGATCGGCTGCCTGGTTTAAGTCACTGTACACTATTTCTGACATTGACTACAAATGGCGAAGAGAACTCAGCGAGGCAATGTCCGGAGGGTAACGTCCATGTGCTTTCGATTATTAAGGGCCAGTTTTACCAGCACAAATCAAATGCTGAACTTTTTTTCTCGGGTGATGAATTATAATTGAGAAGGTGTGGTCTACGTTACACGTCAAAGTATTGGCTGCCGTACAACAAATAAATGACGTATGTCCAATGTTATTTAGATAGATGTCATTTATGGTTCTCAAGCAAGCTGTCCATTTTAACTGGACTTGATTTGGCTCTGAATGAGTGCGACATACATTAACCGGTTGATTACGTTCTGCCTTCCATACCATCGCCTCACTTGTCATCCACTTCCAAGTAGCCCACGTGCTAATTTTCTCGCTGATGGATTGGTTGTCCGAACGGGGTTAAAATTTGACAAACTTAGGGCGTAGATCAAGTTTTAGGCGCGTTTTCAGGAACCAAATTTGAGATGCATTGGAATTCAGTTAGAAACGGAACTTTTAAAAAGGAACATCTAGTAGGCTTCTTGGCCTCTTTTATAGAACGAACGTGATCCTCCCATAGTCCAATTTACGGCTATGCAAGAATGAAATTAATTTCTCTTATCTTGCTTATTTTCATTCATACTATTAGACTACTCACCTCGGCTCAAATGAAGCCCTCATAATTCAATACCGATCGATCGTCCAATTTCCGGAGGTTGTTAGCAACTGATTTGTAAGGTCTTGAAAGATTGTTTATGGTGTTCAATCCGATTACTGAGACTGGTTTAATCCTAACTGCATCATTTTCTTCATCTCTCTGCTGTAGATTGCAGGAAAATGTAGAAGTAGCTGATTAGCATTTTTCTTTCTCCTAACGATATTTGTTGCTCGTCAACTATTCAATTATATAGCAAAATGATTCATTCGTTCATTCTTGCACAATGCTATAAATTTTTCTTGGCGTACGAGGTAAATATCTAGGCAATTTCGATCATTCATCAAACATTAACCAAAACAAAGCAACCATTGATCGCAGTAATGAGTTGTAACGCTTTATTGTATTGGCAAGCGCAGTACGTAGTTTGCAAAACATTATTTAACATTAAAATAGGTCTGAAGACATCGAGATACGTAATTGTTTTTTAAAATATTAAAACATTTTCAATTATTTCAATCCATTCCATTTCCTTTTCGAATTTTATTCTCTTTCTTTCTACACCCCATCTCTCTTTTCCCTGCTAAAACAGGCACCCTGGTCATTATTATTATTATGAAGCAAACATTTGATAGCTAATATAAATTAAGATTCATCTAAGCCGCGTTCACATTAGTGTCAAAAACATGTTTTTGACAAAAGTTGGACGGATCCGATGGCCGGCGGTTTATGGGAAAATGTTTTTGACATTTTGTTGAAACTTGTTTGTGACACGAATGTAAACGCGCTATAAACAATCGCTTTGAATTCAACTCTGTGACAATATCCCACCCACATCTCTGTACAGGCATACGTGAACAAATGATGAAGAAAGTTTTTCATTTAATTAAGAAGATTCCAAAAATATCAAAAAAGATTGAAGAAGAACAAGCAAAAGTATACCAACTTTTTGAAGAAGAAGTAATAAGAAGAAGCCGAGATTTGACATACATTACAACGCTACCGGATCGTGCTCTTCAACCTGCCGATATTTTGAATATAGTGAAGAATCATCTAGATGCAGGTAATTTTATCAACCATAATTGAGGAGGGTTCTGGCAGAAGGGCTTCCGCGAGAAAATATTTAACACAGAAAAATGAATTTGAAAGTTTAGATGAATATAACTTCGCAACAATAAGTTTAATCAAAAAAAGTGTAAGAACGAAAGTTGAAGAGCAACTCTTCTTCTATAAGATACATAATTACATTGTCAATCTGTTGAATATTAAATTCAGATGGACCGGGAGAAAAAAGATAGCGGAGGCCCTTTTTGTAGAGTAGGGTAAAATCGGCGTAAAATCCCATACAAAAAAAAAATGAAAAAAAAAAAACAAAAAGATGCGCAATGAACTGAAACGTCGAAAAATCATGGTCTCCGCAAAAAGGGCTTCTCCCTGGATCACGCCCTTTTGCCAGAACCCTCCTCAATTGTAAATAAGGCTGATGTATCATCTTTTGGTGAGACCAATTTCAAAAGAGTAAAAGTATTTGTTCTAAGATTAATTGAATATTAATGTTCTTATCTTGAAACCCTCAGTTTTAAACAAAAAATTTGGAGCATCAGCTGAGCGAGCATTGAACTGAGTAGCCACTAGCGCACTTCTACCTTCTACCGCATCACTCTCCCATTCAGTAAACGACACACCCCCTCGAGCAATCTCACGCTTGTCGTTCCTTGTGTGCGCGTGTGGTTGTACCACTGGTTCGCACTGGTTGACAGAGTGTCAAATAAAGCGCGCCGGTGGCTTCCTCGTTCAGATTTTCTAATTACCTCAATATCGGTCCCTCCCTCTCGTGAATTTACATCTTGATTAAATGCTGTGTTCATTTGCACCGGCCATATTGTAGATTCGCTAGCGTTACCTGTGTAAAATATGTAGAACGTTCTGATAAGCAAGCAATGGTTGCGATCATGTTGCGACTCAAAACTAAAGGTAATATAATGAATTTAGGTGCGTACTGGTAAGGAACAAAATTGAAGAGCGGGAGACTCTTATCAGCAAGCTCAAGATGAACCATTAGACCCATGTAGTAAAATTTTGAAATTCAGGTACAATAATAGTCACAATTAAAAGAGAATTTCATTTCTTACCACTTTTCATAAAAAACGTTATATTTTTCGAAATATCTCTATATTTTATTGATTAATTTGGAAATACAATAGGTTCACTCTTTGCTCTTTATTGCTGTAGCATTATGGGGGTGCGTTCTGGCGGATGCCCGACCTCAATATAATGAATATCTGTTTAATGCATCTTAGGACAGTACAAATGGCGAGAAGGATATGTATCTGGTACTGTGTACTACTACGACCAAAGACTAGTTGACTTAACTGCAGAAGTAAATAAATTGTCGATGTTTACAAATCCCTTGCACCCAGATGTGTTTCCAGGTGTGTGTAAGATGGAGGCCGAAATAATAAAGATTATTGCGAATCTTTTACACGGCAGTGAAACAGCTTGCGGAACGGTTAGTATTTTCCTGTTTATGATACTAGGTTCATTTCCAGTAATTATTCTATCACTAAATTTTTCTATTCATTTCATTCAGATGACCTCCGGAGGCACAGAATCTATTCTAATGGCATGTAAAGCGTACAGAGATTACGGGTTACGCGAACTCGGTATAAGAAACCCAGAGATAGTTATACCAGTCACTGCTCACGCAGCATTTGACAAAGCAGGTTTGTATCTGGGCATACGCGTGAAGCACGTTATTGTGGACAAGGACACGTGGTGTGTGAATATCAAAGCAATGGAGCAAGCAATCAGTAGAAATACAGTCATGGTAAATTTTCAAGTTCATCTGCCAGTAATTTTATTCCAGCAATGATAAAAGAAAGAAAATAGGGTACATGTAATACCATTTTTGACTAAAATCTAGGTCGCGTCTCACACGTAATCAAGAATGGGAAAGTTCTTCTTTGAATTGAACGGATTGACGGCGGTGAAGGAAAATATCCGTTCTATTGAATGTAACAGAATTATACATGTGTTACCTCTGACTTTACCTGTACATTTTTTTTTTCTTTCTTTCGGTTAGACCTGAAGGAAAAATAAGAATGAAGGGAAAATTCCTTTTCAAAATACTTCATTGTCATTGAAGGATACTAAATCTCTGTTTAATTTGTTTTTCGGTTTCTACCTTCACCAGCTAGTTATTTTGTAAAAACTTCCCTGCAATTTGGTTATTTGGAAACATCGTAAGTCACAAAGAATGTACAAATTTTGATTTTTTCCGATCCGATTAAGATAAGAAGAAAAAAAAGGACTGAATATTATGTTGGATTCACCCAATTTTTTTTTTCTTGGTTTTCCTAAAATAATGAGTCTCATAGGAGGTTTAAAATTTCAGGATTTCTCTAGTTTTGGTGCCAAAAAATTCATCAGTTCCTCTGCCCTTGATCGACGAGTTGGGTTACTTCTTTCCCAATTTCTAGTTTATAGGTGTATATTAGATGTATGTTATGATAAAATCGGTCAGAATCATTTTTTGCCTATTGATCAAGTCTTCTAAAATTCTAGCTGGCGGGTTCAACTCCTAATTTCCCGTATGGTACCGTGGACGATATTGAAGCGATATCCAAACTAGGCTTGAAATACAGAATTCCTGTTCATGTAGATTGTTGTCTTGGCAGCTTTGTAGCAGTTTTCTTGCGAGATTTAGGCTACGATACAGCGTGTTTTGATTTCTCTCTACCCGGAGTCAAAAGCATTTCACTTGACACCCATAAAGTAAATAATGTAACAAAAAACTGCTATTATTTTTCAATATGAATTGGCTGTCTGTAAAGTGTACTTATTTTTCTAGTATGGATTTGCTCCAAAAGGATCTTCAGTAATTTTATATTCCGAACCAAAGTACAGACACTATCAATACTTCACTAGTTTATCTTGGCCAGGAGGATTATATGGATCCCCAAGTGTTGGTGGCTCTCGTTCTGGGGGTAGATACGTCAATTAAATACCCCTATCAAAAAATTTACGTAAATATCAGCAACTGAAAAGTAGTACGGTCGGTACCTTCAGCAGCTGATTTGGTGCTGGAACAACTACTGAAACACGCACAAAGTACCGGTATGACGTATTGTCAGTAGTTGTATCAGCATCATATCAGCTGCTGAAAAACTGTGCCAAATTCGGCACTACTTTTCAGTTGCTGATTTGGTCAATTTTTTTGATACGGACAAAACAATCACCGAAACTTTGTGGCGAGGCGTCAACTAATAGAACATTTATGGTTCGCAGCTATTATTGCTAGTTGTTGGGCTACGTTAATGTATTTTGGTAAAGATGGATACAAAAAATCGGTACAAGAAATCCTTCACGTATCTAAATACATTGAAACTGAGTACGCATATTATTTTATTTCTCTTGATAGTATTCATAATAAGACTAATCTTCTAAAAGAAATGGAATTCTATTCATTTTTTCTTTATTCTTTAAAGAATTACGTTTTCAATAATAGAGTTTTCAGAATTGATAGATATTGTGGAATATATCGGATTAATTTTATGCTTAATTAAGAAAATGGAAGATGATTCTTTATTGTTGAAAAAATTTTCCAGGTTACGCAAAATAAAAGGAATATTCTTGTTTGGGAAACCCTTTACTACAGTTATTGCTATCGGGTCAAAAGATTTTCATATTTATAGGTTAGCTGATGCGTTAAGTGAGAAATCGTGGAATTTAAACATGCTCCAGTTTCCTTTTGGGTGAGTCATTTACATATTGACAATATTTTACAAGTGATACGTCATACTAACGATTCTGATCAAACTTTTTAAAACTTTCCTTATCAATGCCGTTGAAACTGTCTCGTTTTCAGCATTCATATCTGTTTAACCCAATTGCATACGTTGCCAGGAGTTGCCGAGCGGTTTGTAGAAGATGTCAGAAGAGAAGTCGAGAAAATTCTGGAAAATCCTACCAACGATTTAGAAGGCAAAGTAAGCGAATTTACCTTCCACCCATAGAATTTTACCTTTTAAAACATTTGTGCTTCTGTTGTCTTTCTCCAAGTAAACTTTCAAAATTTAGTTCTCTTACATAAGAAAATCCCTTCGATTATTTAGGGTAATTTGTTTGTGACAATTAAGGGGGTGAGTGGAATTAGGGTGATATCGCCATAACGCCCTTTTTCCACAGATCATGATTTCTTGACATCCCATCACTAGACGTATCTTTTGACCCTTACTTTTTTTGAAAATTTTCTGGATATCGCCCTTCTTCACCCACTACCTCAATCATGCTTCTTGCTGTTCAATCTTTTACTGGTATGATATAAAATCAAGCGCAATGCAATTCCCTTATCAGCTAATAAGAGAAACAGTGTAACAAATGGTAAGTCTTCTAGTTAGTTCTAAGTGTATTAATTCATTTAGTTTCTACTGATAGAGTTACTATCAGGCCAAGCAATTGTATTTGGGGCAATGCTGAAATGCCGTCCTAAATAAACCTAGGTGCTTATGGAAAGAACAATCATAATGAAGTGTGTCACAAAAACTATGACGTTTGATGTAAAATTGCTCAGAACGGAAATTGTTGATCGTTAAATTTTTTATCTAAAAGGGTCAGTATGGGTTTTTCATGTGAGATGTCTTTTACATAATATGGGAACAGGGCTTCGGATTTCATGCTTCAAGTCAAGTGTACATGAGCGAGTAAAACGCTGCGAATAGGGACGATTGATACTTTATTTGCTAGCGAGTGATGTACACGCGCAAGTAAAGTTGAATATGTTCAACTACACTCGCTCCTCACTCAGCGTGCAATTCGCAGCGTTTTACTAGCCCGCGTATTCGAGCCTGTAGCATATTTTTCTGTGACGTCTTGAATGATATCATTTTGAAAGATCTTCACAATTCATAAAATTTTCTGTCAAATGAGCCCTATTTGAGAGAGCATATTTGGCATATTTTGGGTAGTTTGAGCATATTTCAGCAGATTGGAGCATTTTTTAGTATATTTCAGCCATGTTTCTAAAACTTTGCCCCAAATCGCAAAAAAACACTGAAAAAACGCGCAATCCGAACTTTTCTGCAGAAATCAGCAAGTCAGCGTTCAATTTGAATACGCGCTGACCTTTTAAGATCCAATTGCCGTTAAACAAAATGTAATATTTCCAAAACTACAGAAATAATCATCATTTTCTTGTTGATTTTACGTAAATTTCAAAAAACAATATACACCATTTGATAGAATTTCATTTCTTCTGTAGAATGATACCCATGTTGAAGGAGCGTATTTTTAGCATAATTTTTCCAGAATAAACAAGAAATTTTCAGTATATTTTAGGTGTCGCAGGAGCATATAATAATTATGCGCATATTGAGCTATTTTTGGGATCATAAAATCCAAAGCCCTGCATGGGAATTACAGGCGGCACGCACCGTTGTCAGCTTTAGTTATTTGGGCTTGGTTTTAATCAGTGAAATTGGGGTGTGCAAATTAAAGGCGGCTCTAGTATGCAGGTGCTATTCATTCTTCTTTCCCCATCACCACGGCCACGCTATCACTCACCAATTACAAGAGCGCATTGATCACCCTTTCCTTATCAATTACCAATTAAGGCGCTAGAGGTATTCACGCTCAATGTAAACAAACATCGCCGTGAAGTGCGCGGGTTGGTGTGCGGGATGTTCCCATCCGAAAATCCTAAAAATGAAGTGGAATTTACACGTAAAAAGTATTTCTCGGATGGGAACATCCCGCAATGTTTGTTTACATCAAGCGAGAATACCTGAAGCGCATTAACCAATTGCATAATATTTTATGAATTTTGTTTACATTGTTCTTGCTTTTTACTTACTCCAATTGTATTTACTATTTGGTTTTCTATTTTCCGGTTTGATATAGGGCTCTTCCATCACTACATATTCCATATTGATATCCCTGATTCTTATTGTAGTGGCAATATAAATTACATTACTCTTATGTGAGGATGGTTCTGGCAGAAGGGCTTCCGCGAGAAAATATTTAACACAGAAAAATGAATTTGAAAGTTTAGATGAATATAACTTCGCAACAATAAGTTCAATCAAAAAAAGTGTAAGAACGAAAGTTGAAGAGCAACTCTTCTTCTATAAGGTACATAATTACATTGTCAATCTGTTGAATATTAAATTCAGAGGGACCGGGAGAAAAAAGATAGCGGAGGCCCTTTTTGTAGAGTAGGGTAAAATCGGCGTAAAATCCCATACAAAAAAAAATGGAAAAAAAAACAAAAAGATGCGCAATGAACTGAAACGTCCAAAAATCATGGTCTCCGCAAAAAGGGCTTCTCCCTGGATCACGCACTTTTGGCAGAACCCTCCTCATGTGTAGAACTAATTGCGTACATCAAAACCATAAAGGTTATACGTTACATAGGAGGCTAGGAGCAATGTCATTTTCACTGCCACTACAATAAGAAACAGGGGAATTGATATGCAGTATGCTTTGTTGGAAGAGCCCTATCAACTTAAAATGTATACTTTGTTGATTATGTCTCTAGGTGGCCATGTACGGTATGTCTACCACTTTACCAGATCGCACAATTGTGGGAGATTTCACAAAAAGTTATCTGGACGCTCATTTTTACACTCCAAGAAAGAGTTGAGTATTTTAGATACATCATTTTACATTGTTATTATTATCATCACTGTTGTTGTTGTTACTGAATAGAAACATAATTATACCTAAGTTCCGTATTTGCTGTAGACTGAGGGAAAGAATGTGATTCTAGATGGGTAAAATAATTCAATTTGTGGTGATTGAGTGCCGTCTATTGAATTTCCCATAGCCAACATGTCACAAAAAGATGCGGATAGTGACCTAAGAATAACACAATAATTACTGGCTCTGATTATCACATCTGTGCCAAACATATGTTTACAATTCATAGCTTCAGCATGTAATTTTCATGAAGTCAATTTTTTGTCATCATTGTGCCAAAATTTGAATATCAAGTTGCATGCAGAACTTGCAGATAAGACTTGTCACCGGATAAATATAAAGTAGAAAAATGGATCCCACAGTAATGTCTTAATTTTGTTGGAGTGTATTATTATACCACAATAACAACATGCTGGCATATTAGACTTGATGCCTCGTAGTCATAGCTAAAAAAGTTGTTGGCAATGTAGTTGTTCAAGAAATTTAGTGTCCGCAAAATCGGTATCAGAAAAAGAATGTTTTGGAAAATGGCGTGTTAACAAATTAGATCTTGGTATAATGTTGACAAATTGGTTTTTTGGCAGAATAATTTTTTGACAAAATGGGCGTTGGCAATCCAGCTTTCAGAACAGGTCCAAGAATCAATGGATACAGAATATAGCTACCTCTAGTCCAAGCCTTGGAATTCTAGTTCAATGTTTTTCAAACTTGTGGTCCTCATTGTATTTGCTCGCTTTTTGGCGCTTTACAATGCAGAGGTGATTCTTCTCTAAATATACAACTTGTAATGAATTATTTATTTGAGCCAAGTTTCAGTTTTGTACAATGATCCATTCTTTTCCATGATTCAAAGAGAGAAAAAAAAAAAAATTATCATTAAGGTTTTTAGGACTATTAGATGAACTTATCTGCATGTGACTGATGGGAGGATTTTCCCTCGCATTGTCAGTGTCAAATCCGTTGAAAAATGCCCACAAAAAGTTAAGTGCGGGGACATTTAATTGCAGGACAAATATTTGCAGAGGCAATTCTTTGCAAGACAATTATTGGTATCATCAAAAATTGTTTGCATCCCAAAAAGAAATTCAAAAGATTGTTTGCAAGAAAAATAAGCTTATTAGCACTACATGTGCAATGATTCATCAGTGTTTGCATCGAGGTTTGACTGAGGCGTTATTGAGTACCACCACACTAACGGTGAAAAGTAACGCAGTGAAAACAAAGGTACAATGAACAAGTATACAGTGTGTACAACTTTGACTATATATTATGTAGACTGCGCTAACGTGTATAAAATAAGCAAAAAGCGCATCCACAGACCTGATAAGGTATATAAGGAGCAGATAGGTAAACCACGACCACTTAAAATACACACGTCGCACCTTTCCTCCTCACCGCATTCGCGGTATGTACCGTTCGCCCCTGATATACCTATGCTGTAAGCGTAACACAGTCGCACCACTCCCCTCACTGTACATGTGACTTGTCACAAGAAAAAACCCTTAGTCGTCAAAGAACGGATCAGCAGTTTAGCGTTTGTATTTGTGCAAGCCTGCAACTACGTTGAACTGTTCCTGCTGATCCGTTCCTTGACGACTAAGGGTTTTTTCTCGTGACAAGTCACACATATTGAACCATAGTTTTTAATGCTTAGCGCAGTCCATATAATATATAGTCAAAGGTGTACAATGAACTCGCGTGAACTCTACTCCAGTGCAACCATGTAGAGTGACATAAAATGTATCTTGTGTGTGATTAAAATGTATTCTATTTGCATGTGTTCTGAGTCTCGACCTGCACACAGTCACACACACAGCAAAGTTTTCAGTGGTAAATTGCATTTTCATCGTTAGTGTTGCAAAATAGTATATGACGCATCAAGGGAGTAAAACGAGCGTTTTCACAAGCGTGACAGTTGCTGCACGAGCCGTAGGTGAGGGCCGCTATCACGCGAGTGAAACGCAAGTTGTACTTCTTTGATGCGTTAGATATTTTTTGTACTTAATGAATGTAACTGGAAAGACCATGTTTTCAATAGTTAATTTGCATTTGTCGTTTCAGTTGGAGCAGCCAACAAATTGAAGGAAAAATCAATTGAAATAAAAATGTGATGGTGGAAGTATTTTTCATATGCTGAATACATCAATGACATTTTAGGTTTCTCGATAGCCCCTCACAAATTTTTGGGTTGTTACCCAAAAATTGTTTTTGTCCATTAACCGCAAATAACCGCTTTGTTCCTTTTTTCTTTTCATTGATGCTGAAAATCAATTTTTCTTACAAGTTTCCATCAACAGAGCTCATTTGTATCAACAATAAATCAAATAAAGAAAAGATAAAACAAAAATTCTATCACAATGGTAATACCAAAAACAACAACAAAAAATGTAAGACTTTGTTTTCTCGGCTGGTCATCACTGTCATCCGTATTGCGGAACCAATAAGCGACAAGTATTTTTTTTTCTCCTTAGGGAGAAGAATTTTTCTCCCACTAATACGTTTTCTACAAAATTGTACAGATAACGCTGTCTTTGGATTTGCTCCTCGTGGGTACAAGCCATGTTTAATTATTTTGTAGGAGCAGGTACAGACACGTAACAAATTATTTCAATCTGAATCACAACGACCAACGAATTTAAAATAATGTTAGTAAGAAATTATATTGTTAGAAAGCAAAATAAATGACAAAATGGAAAAGAAACCGGAATCTTCACTCCTGATGATGGTCAGTCTATCTGTCCGAAACCGGTCGTGTGTATTTTCTGTCTCTCGAGGTTTTACCATTTTAACCTACCATTAACCTACATTTTAACCAATTTTATACGTTTTATTCATTTATTCTCAAAATTTGGTGTTTCTTTTGTTTTATTCTGGGCCTAACTTCTGTTTTCGTTTTCGTTTTGTTTGCTTTATTTCGTGACCATTTTAATTTTCCGGTTTCTTTTCCATTTTGTCATTTATTTTGCTTTCTAACAATATAATTTCTTACTAACATTATTTTAAATTTGTTGGTCGTCGTGATTCAGATTGAAATAATTTGTTACGTGTCTGTACCTGCTCCTACAAAATAACGCTGTCTTTACCCTCGCTCATATTGAAAACATGGTCTTTTCATGCATGAGTTATGAAAAATATGATACAAAACAAGCGATGAAGACTCGCGCTTGCACAAGGACTGGAACTCCTTGTGCAAACTTTTGTTTTCACCGCTTGTTGTGTAACATACTAGTACTTAGCATTACTTGCAGAAGCATTATTCTTACTGCAATTTGACACCAATGCCGAATCTGTCATTGCTGGCCAGTCGCTGCCTAAGCGGAAGAAGGTCCATCTAGACATGGCAGCTTGCATTCAAAATTTAGCGAAGGAGTTCTTCAGAGTTATTGGTGAGGATGAGGTTGATGAAACCAGCGATGACGAGCATGACAAATTTTCAGACCCCCTGCGCATGTACTTACAAGGCCTTGCCCATAATATTAATTACAACTGAAATTCATTCGACAACGCATTTTGTACAACTTTTTGACATATTTCTGGACAACGCAATGGAGGCCGTTGTAAGCTTATCTCCCTGTGGTAGTTGTGATAAATGTGGCCCCACACCCAAAAAGCACATATGTGACAAAAAATGAACGGTGAATGGTCAACTATTTGACATTCCAGTTCCTTCCTCTTTCTTTGGAATGTATTATAAGTAAATTGCCACCAATTTTGTGATTTTGATACAAAAAGGAGAAATTTTTGAGCTATCTATAGTTTCTCAAACTATCAACAATACTATTGCCAATGGTTTTTCACAAAACTATTGTTTCTTCCAATAGTTTTTTCCAAAAACTATTGATAGTATTGATAGTCTATTGATACTTCCCATCACTAAAATTCACAATTGAACCAAACAACAGCTTTTAGTTTGAGGCTTAAGCGCAAAGCTAAAATCTGAATAATATTTACAAAAAATATAAATAATATCACCGGCAGTGAATAGGGCTCCTCCACCGATGCATGCTGCATATCAATTCCCCCGATTCTTATTGTAATGGCAGTGAAAATAACATTGCTCTTATGAAACGTAACACCTCTTATGGTTTTCATGTGTGCAAACTCTACACATAAGAGCAATGTTTTTTCACTGCCATTACAATAAGAATTGGGGGAATTGATATGCAGCATGCATTGGTGGAAGAGCCATATAACCTTGAAAGGAACACAAATCCCTGGTTCAAGACTTGAGACTCAGCCTACTTCATACAAGGCTGTAATGCAGCAATGTCACAACGTCGCACTTGAAAAGTAGTGGATACAGATTTACGCGTACGCTTATGGGACAAAACAAGAATTTTGACTTGTAAGCAAATAAAACAGTGTTTTTGGAAAAAATGAAGAGAATATAACTTGAGAACAAACAATTTTCTATTTTTTAAGCCCCACTTTGGTGAAATTGGTGCAGTACAAGGGAAGTTATCATTGTTTCAAGATTGAGAAACGGATAGGGCCAGTTTCACTGTGGTTACACCGCACCAATGAAGGACTCTTCCACCATTGCATATTGCATATTCATTCCCCTATGAACTTATTGAAGTGGCAGTGAAAAAGTAAACAAATAGTTGCATACACAAATATCATCAGCTTATGTTCAAAAGATTGTTTGAATGTCCTAATTATTATTATAGAAACACAAAAACCTGATACTTAGGCAGGGTTGCGTAGCCAATTAATTTTTATTTGGCTTCCGGAAACCAGCTTCTGAAAATTTTTGAAAACAACCGGCTGGCTTCTTAACTGGTCTCCAGAGTCTATAACAGGCTACCGGCTTCTGGCTCAATTCTGTGAAAAATAATTTTCTACAAGCTTTTCAGCTTCCGGCTACCGACTGGCTATACGCACCCCTGATCATTTCCCATTCCCACTTCAGAAAGTCCTTTGACACCCATATTGAAATATGCATATTTTTGCATATTTGGAGTGAAAAAGCATATTTTTGGCATATTTCAGCTACTCGAAAGTCAAAATGCATAGAATATGCGCATATTTTGCAATTTACAGTGCATATTTTTCCGTTGTTTAATTGATTACAACTGGCTTCCATTTTCCGTGGAGGTCAATTCAAAAAGCCAGTCATAACTGGCTTTCGCTTCCGCTTCTGCTCCTCTCTGTGGTCAAATATGGCTTGCGGCCTCTGGCTTAGTTCTGTGAAAAATAATTGGCTACTGGCTTTTCAGCTTCTGGCTACCGGCTGGCCACGCAACCCTGTATTTAGGTGATATTGAATTCAAGTCTTCATCTTTACTGTATATAATAGACATATTTCCCAAATACTATAAACAATAATACTGGAAACTCCTATCAAAATACATTGAGCGCTTCTGGTCACGCAATGTAGCGCATCCAGCGGCGTGGGATGTGCAAATCTCAGACTATTTGACTGGTCAAACAATGCACGTCACTACTACACGCAAAGAACATTCATAAATTCATTGTCATAACTGACGTTAGTTTCATCCACTACCGCTAGTTGCTTGCGACCACAAAATTGAGGAGAGTTTCCAGTTTTATTGTTTCAAGTATTTGAATTTCCTCTGACGTCATGTAGCTGGTAACAATTGGTCAAAGTATCCGTTTAGGTGTTCACAAGCCTCCAAAATTTGTGAACTCCTGGAAGAATAACATAGGGAGAAAAGATCATCAGGTAAATAAAAGAGAACCCTACTATGAATGTTCATTATAGTCAGAATTAATAATTTATAAGGTTCCTAGAACTTGTAAATGAACTTTTGGGTACTAAGAAATGGTTTATTCACAATTAGTAACACAGTGATCTTTGCTCTCTGTGCTTTTCTTATGGGAGTCACAAAGTCTCTAAGCCACAAAGGTAACACTGATTTACAATTTTGACATCACCAGGAAATTTGTCTATTAGTATATTAGAGACATGTGTTTGTCTTCCTACATTTTAAGATAACAAACTCGTTATTTTAAGTACTCAGTATATAAGATGTGTTGGAATATGTATGAATAAAATTGAAACCCTTGACCAACTCATTTGCGGAAAATATTTGGCTGGTCAGCCGTGTCTTGTACTCTTGTCTTGTACTCTTGTTCAAAGGAATGCTTATGGAAATTAATAATCCATGAGCGATCAAACCTTTGCTAGTGGGCGTCGCAAAATTACCTGCGAGGGTGAAAATGTAGAGGTGATCATAGGTACTTTTGAACGGAAATACTGTCTTTAGCATGGGAAAAAATAACAGGTAATGGTTTATCTGATCAGAGTAGGTTATAAGTTAATTGTTTAGTGATACTGCAATTAAATTTAGGGCAAAATTTCTTTTACCACTGAATTCTAATTCATTAAAACGCATTTAAAATTTGCCGTAGGCTAATGATAAAATAGTTCAGGATCACCTCCAAATTTGGCAGTGCTATCAACATTTGGAACGCTCAGTTTAATCGCTTATAGGGCTTTTCCAGTATTTCAAATTTCATACTTATTCTCCTATGTGTTATCAAGTTGGTAGTGTTTTTAACATTGCTCTTAGGGCAAACCGCTGCGGAATGAAAATGAGTATGCAATCCAGCAACACCCATAAGACCAATGTTTACCAACTTGATAACTTGCAGGAGAATAATGTATGAAATTCAAAATACTGGAAAAGCCCAATGCAACTATGAAAGTCAATTTTCTGACAAAAACACCAAGGACTGCACTATAGTACACTAGAAGAGATGGTTAGCCCACTCGTTCAAAAAACGTGACACTTTTCCATTAATTCAAAACTGTCCACCCGTAGTTATTTTAGCGCTAGTACTGCGTTTTTCTAAGGCAGGGTAGGAGCAGGCTGTAGAAAAATAGGTTTCAGACTTTTACATGGGCTCTTATGGGAAATAACCCTTCATCGGCGATTAAGTATGCGGTAAAATACAAACATTTTAGCAGTGAACTTGGAGAAAATTTTTTGTACTTTAATTTGTTTTCTCATTAATTTTTCAACAAAATGTATATTTTGTGAGAAAATTGCTTGTAAAGGGTAATTCTCAATAAGAGCCTATGTAAAAGTCTGAAACCTAAATGTTGCAATTGCCTGCAAGTGGCGTAAAAACAAACTTTTTGTTTTGCGCTCCGCGTTACATGGTAGTTTTGAAGGAGTGAGCGTACCACCTCATCTTAGGGCTCTTCCACCATTGCATATTGCCTATTCATTCCCCTATGATCTTATCAAAGTGGCAGTGAAATAGGAAACAAACGCTTATCAATATCATTCTTTTGAACAAGACAGTTGAACAGCCAAATATTTCCTGCAAATGAATGGTTTAACGTCTTCATTTTTCTTTATACATAGACCAGCTACATATTAATAATGTGAATAATTTTAAAATAAATTTTTCTATAAATTTTACTTATATTATAATTATTTTTATTTTATTTGATATTGAATTAATAATTATTATTCCTTTAATAATGAGATTTAAAATTAATATTAAAAAATTAATTTTATTAATTATATTTTTAATAATTATTTATATTTATTACTCCCACACATTTTGTATACTGAATACTTACAATAATGAGTTTGTTATCTTACAATGTGGAAGACAAACACATGTCTCTAATATACTAACTTGAATTCAATATCACCAGAATATCACGTTCTTGTGTTTCTATCATAATAATTAGGATATTCAATAATTGTTGGAACATAGGCCAATGATATTTGAGTATTTGACTCTTTGTTTATTTTTTCACTGCCACTTTGATAAGATTATAGGGGAATGAATATGCAATATGCAATGGTGGATGAGCCATATAGACTGCACAAAACCACGGCCCAGACCGTTTTTTTGTGACATCACTCATTGCCAACTCCCTACCAACAATGCGCGAACACTTGCAAACACACTTCAAAAACCCTTGAGTGTGATCGATTGTATCGTTCTTGGTTCTATCACAATATTGATTCTCATAAGAAATACACTGGAATGTTTCGATCATAAGTTCAAATTGAAAAATTAGGAATAAAAAAGCAATTATGAGTTTATATTCAGAAGTAGGAAGTTCTCAAGTATTTGGAAATATACCTGCAGTCCTTTATTTATTTCTGCTTTTCAAATCTGAACGTATGATTGAAACGCTCCTGTGTATTTCTTATGGAGTTTTTTTTTGTTTACAAACCAAGTTGGTAATTTAGACGATTTTGACGGGCTGTAGGGTACGTTGGAGTAAACAGATGTGGAGTTTGTGACGTCACAAAAAAACGGTCCATATAAGGCCGTAATGCAGCAATGTCACAAAGTCGCACTCAAAAAGAAGTGGATACAGATTTATGCGTAGGCTTATGGGAAAAAGTGAGAAAAAACCAAAGTTTTGATTTGTACGCAATTAAAACGCTGTTTTTGAAAAAAATGAAGAGAATATAACTTGAAGAGCAAACAATTCTCTATTTTTGAAGCCCTATTTCAGTAAAATTGGTGCAGTATAAGAGAAGTTATCATCCTTTCAAAACTAAAAATTGGATAGGGGATGAAGTGCGGTACAGTTTCACTGTCGTTTTGTACAAGCGCACGCGACCGCGCGTAGTTTACAGGGCGTGAAGCGAAACGAAAGTGAAAGGTACAAAAATAAGAGTTTGAATCATCAATCGATAACTCGGGAAATGAGCTTCGGCGAGTAAAAACGAAGAGGACATGATTTATTCTACATAAAATTTCCTTTATGAAGAGGGTAATTTCGAAAAAATCCATCGAGCCGTTCTCGAGCAATCCTCTCTTGAAAATCACGAATTTAACATGGGCTCTTATGGGAGTACGTTCTTTCTAGGAGTCAAAATGGCGCGTGTCAATACTTGGGTGTTCTACATGCTCTAACCGCACCATTTTTCTGGGTGGCACTTTACACACACAAACGTACGTATTTTACTCACACAAATGTACACGACCATTGTTCTGTCACCCAGCACGGGGAATAAACGCAACATCTCGACACAACGAGAGGGTCGCGACACTACATAGCGAAGGTATACAAGTTACGTATCTAGGTTTATTAGCGTATACATCTGTGCTAGCGCCTTATAGGGTGACGGACCACGGCCTGGACGGACGCGTTCTTATCACTTGCGCATACCTATCTTTATAGTTCCTTACTGAAACTGGCGACACCGCGACAACATAGCATACGCTGTTATCAACTCCCCAATTTGTGTATTCATATTCACTATTCACAGTGCACTCTTATCTCAATAAGGACGTTCAATCTTAGTCGAACGTACTGTGGTCCCGGAATCGGTTCGCTGAAGCTTGTGTTTGATTCAAAAGTCTGAACTTGAATTAAACTTCTAATACTCCCAATATAATTATTTTCCCTCAAGTCCAAAATATCCACCACAGAATTATAATGATCTGGTAATAGTTTGTGAAACAATGATCGTTGAGTAGTGCTATTTTCGAAAATATGAGCGAAATAGATCGGTGGATAGATCTTAGTAAAGAATGCAAATATTTGCCAGAGGATGAGTTGAAGGTACATTTATCAGAATCTCTTCTATTCTACATCCTTCATTACGTGTCCATTTCAATTAATGGTTGAACTTTATCTCTTTCGTTTTAGAAACTTTGTAATCTTGTAATAGACTTACTCATAGAGGAGTCGAACATACGGAACGTTTCAACTCCTGTTACTGTATGCGGTGATATCCATGGACAAGTTGGTAATCTCTCTCCGTTTTCAAAAACATTGATGATTTATTGGGTTTCATTTTGAATATTTTTGATTTGCCTTTCAAGTTTTACGATCTTGAAGAACTATTTAGGACTGGCGGTCAAGTTCCTGATACGAACTATATTTTCATGGGTGACTTCGTTGATCGAGGTTATTTCAGTTTGGAATCGCTTACGAGGCTGTTAACATTGAAAGTAAAGTGGCCGGATAGGATCACGTTACTTCGTGGTAACCACGAGTCAAGACAAATAACGCAAGTTTACGGATTTTATGGTAGAGATATAACTTATAAAGATTGGCCGGATTGTATTTCTATTGTGATAATGTGACGTGCCCGTTTCTTTTTAGATGAGTGTCAGACGAAGTACGGTAATGTGAATGCATGGAAATATTGTTGCAAAGTATTTGACTTTCTGGCATTAGCTGCAGTAAGTATACTAAACTGTACATTATTCCGACGAAGAAAATTGAATTCAGAAAGAATACTTTCCATTCCCAGATTATCGATAATAAAGTATTTTGTGTACACGGTGGATTGTCGCCGGATATACAAACGTTGGACCAAATAAGGAGCATAGAAAGAAATCAAGAAATACCCTATAAAGGTAATTATCTGTGCGTAACCGCGAATTCAAGAAAAATGATGATGAACAGAAATTTGAACAATGACCCATTCATTGTAAATTATTTGTAGTTTTCCTAAAAAGTGTGTATCATTATTTATAAGTATTGAAAAAATTGTCTATGTTCATTATCGTCATTTCGTAACCACTCGCCTATTCTTATTTGAAAATTATTCCTACGAGAAGAAAATTGGCGGCTCGTAATTTACTCAAATTCTTGAATGAGCGGTGGAGTGACAGAGAACTGAAGTTGTTGCAAAAGTTGCACCTCACCAGGTTGGGTGTAGATGTTGTATGTTTCGATGAACAATTCTACGATTTTCTGCTTGCGAATATTCTGATCGGCAACATTCTTTTCAATTCGTTGAATTTAGCAAGTCTTATTGTTTGTTCTTATACTTCGTAGGACCTTTTTGCGATCTGGTTTGGTCGGATCCAGAAGAAATCGACAATTTTTCTGTCAGTCCTCGCGGCGCCGGTTGGTTGTTTGGAGAATCTGTTTCTCAAAAATTTATCGACATAAATAATTTGTCTCTGATTTGTCGAGCTCATCAGTTAGTTCACGAAGGTGAGACTGAAGTTCCATAGGTTATTCAAATTTGAAGTCTACCCCCTATTGACAATTCATTGTTTCAGGATATAAATACATGTTCAACGGCGCTTTGGTAACTGTATGGTCGGCTCCTAATTACTGTTACAGATGTGGTAACGTGGCATCGATTCTGAAATTCACAACGGCCGACCATAAAGAACCGCTTATATTTCATGCTGTACCTAATGCAAATAGAGTTATACCAGAGAAAGCAAAAACTCCTTATTTCTTGTAATGAATTTTAAAGTTCTTTTAATCGTGCTTTCGTCTTGAAAAGTAGTAAGAAATCTGAAAATTAGATTCTACAGTATTCATTTGGTTTTTATATTATATTTTCCAACACTTCTTCGTCGTAATATTATCCATAGTTTTTTTTTTTTTTTTTTTTTTTTGTCAATTCACCCTATGATTAAATTGAGGGAACAACCATGAATATGTTTTGTAAATAATAATTGAAAATAATTGTCAACAATATCATAAAATCAACGAAAGAACTGAGAAAAAAAGAAAGAAAACAGCATCAAAAGTGGGTAAAGAGTTCTATCAATTCTACTTTTGGAACACGACTAATTTTTTACAATACTTTTAAAACATACAATTTGGAGCTATCTTGAATCAAACAGGTGTACCTCTTTTTTGCACACACATTCCTATAAAATGAGTGAAAGAGTCGGTAATAAGAAGAAGAAAAAATTATGAAATCCCGGGTCGTAGTATGAAAATTGTTCACTCAGAGCTATGTATTTTTCGAGCATATGTATATTTTTCCTTTGTATCATTGTGATATCTTTCATTGGTAATCATGGTTTTTATACAATATTCACTTTTTTCTTCTTTGTCTTAATAGTTGTTCTTAGTTCTAAGTTGATCTTCAGACAGCTGCTCAACATAAGAACTCATAATGTGCCTGTTCCGCGGCAACGACTTTCTCTCAGAACTACTGAAAGTTTTTGAAAACGTTTGTTGGGGCTCTAGAGGCAGCTAGTCTATAAGCCTCCTAATTCATTTTCTCAAACCTCAACTTTCAGCCTACAAATGGCAACTTAAATTTTCCCAGCGTTGTTTCCCATGTATGTACAATCTCACTTGGAAACCGGAAAGGTAGTCGCTTTGCTATTCAAAAATTTCAAATTTTACCTGATTTTTGATTGTCAATTTCTTGAGACATTTAATAACGTACAAATGTTGATTGTGAACTCGCGTTGGTTAGTTTAATTTTGGTTGGTTTACCAATGCTTACTCTTTCTTACACAAACTTGTCATTTACTCAAAAGATTGGAACTTTTCTCGATATGGTTGAGAGATAGAGTTGGTCTATTGAATACTTTTGCTCCTTATATTAAAAAAAATATGATAAAATTTACGAAAAAAGGAGAAAAATGAATTTTTCCTGAATTCAATTCTTGGAATATTTCCAACTACTCGCAAAAAATTTGCTTCCCTTCATGACTAGAAATATTTTCACCCAGTTTATTTGCGCGTAAATGAGAATTATTGGAAAGATTATTGAATTTTTTATTTTCCGGCACAATTAGAACTCCATGATATGAGGGGTCATCATAATCAATAAGCTGGAGAAGAGACGAAGAAAAATTTAGTGGATGGACACCTGTCGAGAGGAGACTTGCCTCCCTCCGAGAGGCGTGAAGGAAAGAGCCGGCATCATTGCTCGGATTGTGATTACCATTATAAGACAGATAATTTGTTGCTCGAATTTCTATAAAGAAGAGACAGAGAAACTTTAGAACATTTCAATTTGTTTCGACCATTCTTAACGCAGAGAAAAAAAAGTAGGTACTTTTGAACTAGTGGAAAGAATTGAAATATGAATGCTTCTATTTTGAATTAGCTTGATTGTGCTTCTTATAAGACAAAAACAAAGGAATGAAGACAATTATGAGGCAAAACAGATGAAGTAAAGAATGTTTTTACAGGCTCATAGCTAATTTTATTGAAGCAACCGATTTTGGTTGAACAAGCACCATCAGAAGCTAGGCTACGAACAAATTATCCGTTTTTCTTACAGGGATAGAGATTTCAAATAATGTATAACTTTATTGGCGCTTAGAATTGATAAAATGATGTTACCAGTTAAATGGGAGTTTGCGCTAAGTCCGCCGTAGCGCGAAACGTTAGACGTATAGTTTAAAAGTACGAAATTTGTATTTCAATTTTATCTTTAATTTGAGCCATATTCAGTGTTTCTACGACTTTTCTGAGCCGAGTAATGGACCAAAATATGCCAAAAATTGACTAATTTGCAAAGATTTTCAATATAAGATATTGAAAAATCTTTCACTTTCAATCTTCATTGGGTTATTCACGTATTTTTTTCGGGATCAGCGTTAAATTTCATTTCGACATCAGATAAAATGTGGAAGTTGGAACAATTTTTAATTTTGGATATAATGAGTTTTTAGCACATTTTGGTCCATAACTCGGCTCAGAAAAGTCGTAGAAACTTCGGATGGAGCTTAAATTAAAGAATTAAAATACAAATTTCGTACATTTAAACTATACGTCCAACATTTTGTACTTTCGCGCTACGGCAGATTTAGCGCTAACTCCCATTCAACTGGTAACATCATTTTGCCTCACCCTGTACACATTGTCGCTACAACAAGACATGTCGGTCGAGCATCTTCTCGTAAATTACTTGCGCTTCACCGCTGTTATTCTCAACGATATTTCCACTCATTGAACATTTATACATGAACATGACAAATCACTTCTTTGCGCCAGGTTCATCTTTCCGATTCTAATTTCACTGGAGGCTGAACTACTACACTACTGTCGTGATACTTGTTTTCTTTTTTGTACCGATGAATTCATGCCAAATTTCAAAGATGGAAGTGAATTTCTCCGTTAAGTAAAGAACTTTTGTGTGGTTTTCATTTCATGTATGGTTTGAAAGTTAGGAGTTCTACCACCTCATGAAATTATAATCAAGAAAACAAAATAAAGTTCCACGGAAAGGTAGAAAATTAACAAAGACATTTTTTTATTAATAATGAAGATTACACGCATTTCATTGTACAAAAACACTTCCCAAAAATTTACTCTCCTTTTGATGCAACAGCACAAATTTTATGAGAACGGGCGAGAAGAAAATGAACTCATGACAACGTATTAGAAGTGCTAATTTTGATTCTCAAATGTTCTGATGATAGGAATCTTTCAAATTATAATGGAAGTACAACTATTTGTACTATCACTTTTTCTTCTTTTCCGGCGGTACTTCGTACATGATAGTTGGTAGCTTGAAGTCAAAAATACCGGGTGCATAGTAGTCTTCTAGTAACGGCTCAGTTTGTTCCTCGGGATAGAACGTTGGAAATATAGGCTGGTTTTTATGGTTCCACAACCTGATATAAAATTGTAATAAATCATATTATTTTGCTAAAATAAGCTCTGAAATAGTTTTAGAAAGTTTTTACAAAATTTTTGAGATTTTCAATTCTAAATAAATTATCTCACTTGTGCGTTACATTCGTATCATAGACGTAGACGTACGCACCGGTATCACCAGGGATTGCGCGACCTCTAATATACATTATGTTATACTTGGTATTAATGCGTACTATCTGAGGGGAAAAATCAAAGAATTACACAAGTTACCATTCAAGAAGTAATTTTTCCATTGGTTCGTAAGGAAACATCATGACAATTTACTTCAACTCCACGAGTTGTCCTCCAACGGAATCCCATATGACCGGGTAATTTCTTACCAGGTTGTACTCCATAATTACGCCCTCTTCCTGTACAACCAGGTCGACGATGAGTTTTTGTTTGGCCGTGCGTGGCCGGCATGCCATGGAATCCATGTCGTTTCATTACACCTTCGAATCCGCGTTGAATTCTGCTCAAAGAGTATGATGTGGAACGACTTTTTCTAAACGCATTACCGTAAATTTCATTTATAAAACAAAAACTTACGTGCATCCTCTCACATCTACAAATTGTCCGACTTTGAAATGATTTACATACAAAGGTGTGCCTGGTTGGACAGCCGCTTCTGGGGAGATGAGAAAACGAGCTAATCTTCTTTTTGGCATCATATTATACTTGGTGAATAAACCGCAAAATTCTTTAGCGAACTAGAATGATGATAAACGATTGAATTCAGTCTTTGAAAAGGGAACGAAATTAGTGACAATCATTCGAAATAAGTTTTCTATCAAAGTTGTAACAGAACATTAAAATTACAAATCTATTAATAACTACTGATAGAGATTAGGTAGCTGAACCTAATTGAAAGAAACGGCGGCTTCCTTAGAGTAGACTTAGAGGAGTTCAACGACGAACGCAGGGAACCTTGTTATAATAAGAATTTGTTCTGAAATTGAGAATTAACATTGAAATTTTGAAAATTTAGAACTTGTTGAATGCAGTGTATCAGCCTCTTGTTTCAAACTCGTTCCTAATATGAATAGCTTAAGAATAGAAATTCTTCCAAGTCTTCCTCCTATTATACATAGCTCAAGAGTTAAAATTTTTCCAGGTTCCTCCCCGGTCATATACGTAGCCCGAGTTGAAATTCTTCTGAGTCCCTCTGCCCGAAAGCCGAGATTTCTCCTAGTGTTCGGTTAAACGACGCACGGCGTTTCTTCCAAAAACCCCTCCGACAAGACAGGTTCACTGCTAAAAATTTACTTTTACGAGAAATTGGTCAAGACGCGGCAAACAGAATACATGAAGCGTGTGCAACTTAGTCTCACTATATTTTACTTTTTGAGGATCCGTGCTATCCGCACCGACGAGCAAACAACCTAAATTCTTCTTGAGACCAATACAACTATATGGCTTTCTAGGAGGATCAAATTCTTCCGGAGGGATGTACCTTAAAACGTGGTTATCGGCGACCTGAAATTGAGAAACGTACAATAAATACTCCGTTCAGATACACAGAAATTTACGGTCCTGGTAATAATCACCTGAAGTAATGTTGTGACGATTTTTTCACCCTTCGTGTTCCATAAAGGATAAACCCCAATTTTTCTCGCTATTACACCTGTTCTCTGACTTTTAATATTCCACTCGCCTCGTTCGAATGGCTCTGCTTTGAGGATGGTCTTGCCAATGTCGTGAGTTTCGACTCCGTGGATGAATTTCTTTGGGCCATATGTTTCTTCTACCATCTCGGAGAGAAATTCCCGATTCTTCTTAGAAATATTTTCATAGTATTTCTGAAAAGCGAACGTGAAATACTCTGAGATTGCTTACGGTTATGTTGATATCAGGAAACTGACAATCTTACCGCTCTCTCTTTGCGAAGTTGATAATACGGATATCTCGGTCTTAATGGCTTTATCCAACTATTGTAGGGACGGCTAAGGATTGTTGTCGCATCAAAAACTCTAAAAATAGTTAATATTCTAAATAAATCGAAGAAAAGACCACGACAATCAGGTATGAAATAAGTTCGATGAGCAAACTTACCGGGGTATAACTTCCAATATAGAAGAAATATTCAGTCTACAGTAGCTTGAAACCTGAGGAGCAAAGATGCTCATTGTTTCGGTGATGAACTAATTCGTCGATTATCAATAACTCGTTCTCATTTGCAAGAAATCATGTAGCATGGTTGAAGTTGTGTGACGGGTACGATTATTTCTGCAGGACGTGTTGAACCACGGCCAGACGGAACGATTAAATTGAAGTCCAAGTCGAAGATTAAATTTTAATAGACTACATCACCGTGACGTCATTCACGAGCATCAACTGATAACAGCAATCGAGAGAACTATATAGTCGGTTCAACCTAGGATTACAAATTTGACGTCACCGATTATTCAGTAGTGCTCTGGTGTTAGTGTGTCCATTTACGTTCATAACGCACCAACACTAGAACACTACTGAATAATTGGTGACGTCAAATTTGTAATCTTAGGTTGAACCACCGACTTTAGAGAAGACCAGGGCTCTTCCACCAATGCATGCTGCATAACAATGCCCCTGATTCTTATCAAAATGGCAGTGAAAATAACATTGCTCTTATGTAACGTAACACCTCTATGGTTTTGATGTATGCAATCAACTCTACACATAAGAGCAATGTTATTTTCACTGCCATTACGATAAGAATCAGGGGAATCGATATGCAGCATGCACCGGTGGAAGAGCCCTGTGTTTCCCACTACGTCCTACGTGACATGTGATCAAAATCGCAAACTAATTGGAAATCTTGTTAGCTGCGGGTCCTTCAGTCTGTGTTTACATTTTTTTTACATGTAATTTCCCATAAGCAAAAATAACGTTTCAGAGACTGATCAATTATTCAGAACTAGAGCACAAATAAGGTATGAGAGTTCTTGTTTGATAATCTAAAAGGTGACTCCGCGGACAGAAACCCGGTTAAGCGTTATCACGCATACTTTTCATATAGTAATTGATAACGGCTTAACCGGGTTTCTGTCCGCGGAGTCACAAAGGGTTAGCACTTTTGATTTTATAAACCACAATTCCTTATTTATGCTCTAGTCCTGAATAATCAATCAGTCTCTGAAACGTTATTTTCGCCTATGGGAAATTACATGACTGTAAAGAAAATGTAAACACAGAATGAAGGACCCGCAGTGTGATGGACGTAAATCCATCACCAGTTTCGATGTTCGTAATTTACACGATATTATGCTGAGAATAAACAATAGACAATTTTCCTATTTTATTAAACATATTTTTACCCGTGAATCCAAATCAAATATACAATTATACATTCCCAATAACTCAACGCATTCCAATCCGAATACTAATTTCTTTGTTTTCCTTTCCGACATGTTTCAAAAATCATACGATCAATTTTTCCCATTCTCAGCATATACAAAATTATTGTTTTTCTTACGCGTCCCCTCTTTCCACAACAATAGGCTAAGTTGGTTTACCCGTTGGTGTGGAATGTAAAAAGTTGAAGAAATATATGATATTCCGTTTTTTCGCTCATCACAGATTGTCGCCCGAACTTAAATCGATCGTTAAAATAATTCGAGGTGTTCGAGAAAAATAATTTCTCATCGTTCGTAATAGTCACCGAGTATTTGCGTATTTTTTATTCCGAATTACGATACAAACTAACTAATCGAAGTTACCTATTCGGCGAAATCCAACTGGATAGTCAAGCCATTACCTACATTACCGTCCGATACGAAGACCCCAGTTCCAGCCAGACTCCAAGGAAGACCGCAGAAAGCTGATACATCACAATTCAATTGGAATCGCGGTGCAGAAGTCGATCTCAAACACACGGGGAAGAAAAGGTCAGATCATTCTCATATTACTCCTGTACATATTATATTATAGTAGTGCCTTCCTAAAATTTACTCTCCTCATATCCCTCCAAAAAATAACCGAATGAGTACTGGGTTCTTTCACAAACTAAGATTAGCGGAGTGTGCGAAAATTGCCGAACAGTTTGAAATTGACGTCAATAAAGTTATAGAAATATTAAACATCCAAGAGTCGGGATTAGAAGGGACAAGAAAAGCGAAACGTAAATCGCTGGAGAGAGCTCCGGAAATTTGCGCGTACCTTGACACCCAATTTAAAACAGCGCGAAAAAATCAGATAGAAAGCCCGGATTTAGAAATTGATGAAGAGGTTGCTAAACTTCTAAAGGAGGAACACAACAAGAGAGTAATTGCTAGTTCGAATTGGATTTTTGAAGAAGATCTTCACACAACCGGAAATACAGCAAAGGGGGAAGAATATAGAGAGGGAGCTGTGGAGCTGAAAGAAATCAGAGAAAGATTAGGAAGGTTAGAAATCAAAGACCGCGCTCAAGACAGAACAGAGATGAATCTTGAACAACTTCAAGAAATCTTGAGAACAGTGAAACGGACAAAGTCAAAAGTGACAGGACTGCAGGAGTTTTCGGGACTCCTGAATGAAGATATAGAGGAACATCTGAGAAATTATAACGATCTAGCTCGAATAAACGGTTACGATGACGAAGCCAAAATACGGGATTATATAAACTTTTTAAAAGGAAGAGCAAGAGACTACATGTTGAATGATCTGCTGGGAGGCGCTGAAAATCTTAACTGGCAGCAAATACAAGACAAATTGAAGACAAAATTTAGCAAGGATGAAGACGATTGGTCCAGAGAGGTGGAGAAAATGACCCAGGCAACGAACCAAGATAGTGTAGAATATGCAACTAAGGTTGAAAGAATCTGCAAAAAGATTAACAGTAACATGTCCCCGCAAGCAATCATTTCAAAGGTGAAAAACGGCCTCCTTCCCAAGATTCGGAGAGAAATTCTGCATAGAAATATCAAAACAATTGAAGATCTGCACGATAATTTGAAACAGATACAGAAAGACCTTGACCGTTATGAGGATGAGGGAGGGGACATTGTAAACAAACTGAAAGTACTGTACGAGGACTTATCATTGAAGGAAAAAGAAAAAGGAGAAGGCAAAAAGTCTGAAGGGGAAAACGTGAACTTCATCCCCCAGCAAAAGAACACTCCCATAACAAACAGGGAGCCTCAAAATGGATATAATCAGAACTTTGGAGCCCAAAATCCTCACAGTATTTATAACCAGAACTTTGGCGTCCAAAACCCTCATAGTAATTATAACCAGAACTTCAACCCTCAAATTCCTCAAGCGGCCTACACAAATCAGTTCCCGGCACCACAATCTCCATACTACCATAACCAGGCATACATCCCTCGTTCACCGCGATGGCGTCCCCCTAGATCCTACAGACAAGCCCTACAGCAACGATATTGTTCATATTGCCACATGTCATCCTATAACACAATGGAGTGCTGGAAAAAGCCTGGCCCCTCATTTAATCAAGGACAAGGCTGTTATATTTGCGGTCGGTTTGGCCATATTGCTCGAGATTGTAGGAACAGATACCAGAGGGGTGGACAAGGAGGACGAGGTGGTGGTTTCAGAGGAAATAATAATGGTTTCCAGAATAATAATAATAATAACAATAATAACAATGATTCTCGTCAACGCAGTAATTCTCTCCCTTCCAACTCTTCCAATCAAAAAAACTAAGCAAAGAGACATTAACTCCCCTGACGCCCATTTTGAAAACCAACGGAGCTCCTAAAATCCCACAAAAGCAAGTCAAAATTTCACTCCCTGATGAAAATATAGCCTCTATTAAAGAAAGGAATCAAGAGGGACACAGTGACAACAAGTGCACGTTGAAAGAAGCTGAGAAAATAGTAAAAGAAGACAAGCACGTCATTGCTGAGGTCCCAAATGCTAACCTACAGACTGAGGTGAAAATTGGAGAGAATGAAAAAGACGACTCTGCGATAGTAGACACAGGAGCAAATATTAATGGGATTGAAGCCGATCAAGTCCCCCCAGAATGTACGATTGAGAAAGGGACGTCAAAAATATATGCTGCAAGTCTAGAAAACGAGCTTCAGTATGTAGGGGATGTTAATGTCAGCTTCAGTATTGAAGGACATAAATTCTATGAAAGGTTCAAAGTCATTAGAGGGATTCATAGTAACATGATTCTTGGTATGCGATTTCTCCGCCGACATGGAGCTGTGATTGATCTACGGGAAGCCAAGATAAAACTTGAATGTGGCCTAGAACTGAAAATAGATCCTGAATATATAAAGAATCTTGACGAGTCTATAAAGCAAGACATGGAAAAACTTCGAAAATTAGAAAGAGTACTAAATAGCGACAAGAGTAAAGTAGTGAGTGATTCAAACACAATCCTCTCCTTACACAAGAATGAAATAAGTGTCAGAGAAGATATTCCACTTCCACCAAAAACTTCTGTTGAATATGTGATCCCAAAATTGAGTGGGAAAGTACAGACTGCCCATAATGTTCTCTCCAAAGGAATACTTACCAAAACTGTGAATAAAGGAGACAATACAATAGTGGAAATAAGTAATTCACGAACCATACCACTTACCCTATTTAAGGGAACTCGGCTATGTCAAAAAAGAAAGGCAGAAGAGGTAATCCTGAACATAGAGGAGCAAGAAGCAAAGAACACAGAGAATGAAAGGGTATTCAAAGGGGACGAAGAAATAACAGACTTAGATGGAGTCCCAATTAAAATTAATAAAGATCTGCCCATGGAAAAAAGAAAGAAAGCCCTTGCTTTGATCTACAGATACAGGCATGTGTTCACTACGCGAACTGAAAATACTCCTAAAGCCAAGACTGAACCTTATAAATTCTACGTTAGAGACGAAATTCCAGTGAACAGGAGGCCATACAACGCCTCACCTCAGGAACGTGAGATGGCGAGAGAGTTATTACAAAAACTTGAGCAGGCTAAAGTAATAGAGAAAACGAGATCTGAATATTGCTCGCCAGTTTTCCTAAAAAGAAAAGAAAATGGAGACCCAAGACTTTTATGCGATTTCTCTGCCTTGAATAAGAAAGTGGTTACAGAATGTTCTGCACCTCCAAGAATTGAATGTATAATTGAAGCACTGCTTGAGGCAGACACGTACTCGAAGTTAGATCTATCAAACTGTTATTACCAATTTGAAGTGGACCAGGAATGCAGAAAATACTTGGCATTTAGATTTGATAGTATAAGCACACAATATGCTTATTGTCGCATCCCCCAGGGTTTCGTTTCATCCGCACAAGCCGTCACACGCATGCTAAGTAATATATTTGAGCCAGAGGCATTCAAAACCATGGTTATTTATATTGACGATATGGCTGTTTACTCAAAAGGTTTTGAAAAGCAACTAGAGAACTTGGAGGCTGCCCTCAAAAAATTAGAGAACCACAACCTTATGCTAAACACTAAGAAGTGCGAGTTTTTTACTAACAAAATTACAATCCTAGGAAATGAGGTACAAGGTGGTAAAGTGAGACCATCCCCGAGTGCGGGTAAAGCAATCTTGGAAATCAAGCCTCCAAAAAATATAAAACATGTTCGCTCACTAATTTCAAGTTTCTCTTTCTACCGAAAGTATCTGAGAGATTTTGCGCAAACAGCTAAACCAATCCTAAACTTATTGAAAGGCGTAGGAGCTAAAGATGGGTTGAGGCGAATAACTTGGACGAAAGAGTGCCAAGATGCATTTGAAAAGATAAAAAATCAGATCGTTTCACGACCAGTCTTACAGATTTTCAACCCGCAATGGAAGACTATCCTTAGCACAGATGCCTCAAACTTCGCTATAGGAGGAATGTTGAGCCAAGAAAACCCTTACACACAGGACGTTGTGCCAGTGGCATATTTCAGTGAAAAGCTCCCAAAACGAAAACAAGAATACTCTACTTACGACCTCGAACTGCTAGGCATAGTCCGATGTCTCAAATTTTTCAGACCGTATGTAATTATGAGACCGCTAGTTGTGGAGACTGACCATCTAAACCTAACACATCTGAAGATCACAGAATCCTCTCTACTTAACCCCTCACGTGTGAAAAGAATAATACAAACCATAAACGCGTTTGATATAACATTCAAGTATATACCAGGGAAGAAAAACCTGATCCCAGACCTACTCTCTCGTGGCTCAGAGTATGAGAAAGTGAACATGATAGCAGAAAATTTACCGCAAGAAAAGTTTAGAAAAGCGCAAGAAGAGCAAAGAGATTTGGCAGGAATCAAGAATATCTTGAATGGAAAAAGCCTGGATGACTCGTACACCAAAGAGGAGACTGAACGACTAAATAAAGTGGCTCGCAGATATATAATTGATGAAAACAATACGTTATACTTTAAACGATTTAACAAAGGCCAAAAACTATACCTACCTGTGGTACCAGAGAAAATGAGAAACGAACTGATGAGAGGAGTACACGATGACTTGAAGACTGGGGGCCATTATGGTGAAACTAGGACTTTCTTGAAGTTAGCAAGAATAGTATACTGGGAAAAAATGAGAGATGATGTAAGAAATCATGTTAAATCGTGCGCAGCTTGCCAAGCCATAAAGAAACCTAAAGTTAAATATGGAATCATGAATTTCACAAAGAAAGACCCAGCTCTTTTCCATCGCTTAGACGCAGACGTAATGGGTCCGCTCAAAATACAGGGACAGAATGTATTTATCCTCACAATGATAGACTCTTTTTCGAAATTTATGTTCATCAGAGCACATAGAGTAATGAACTCTTCAAAAGTAATTCAGCTTATGGATGAGATAATGACGTCATTTATCCACCCTCGCGTTTTATTCTGCGACAACGCTTCTTACTTTGAGTCAACCGAATTAAAAGCTTTTTTGGAAGACAACGGAATTGAACTTGATCACTCAATAAAGTACTTTCCAAGCTCGAACGGGCAAATTGAAAGAGGAAATGCGCCAATTCTTAACACAATAAAAGCTCTCTTGAAAGATCCCATGATAAAAAAAGATATCTTTAGGAATGTGAAGTATATTCAGAGATGTTATAATACTAGCCGTCATCCCAGTCTCGAAGGAAGGAGTCCTTACTATCTCCTTTTCGGTCAGGAAGATGTGGCCTTACAAAATAAGTTTGGAATCCCTGTACCAGAAACGCTGAGAACACAAGAACTGAAAGACTTGGAAGAAATCAGGAAAAAAATCCCTGAGTTACTAAAAAAGAACTTTGATACCTATAGTAAATACCATAACAAGAACAGAAAAGAGTGGGCTGTTGAGTTAGGAGAAAAGGTGATGAAGGAAATACCTTTTCCCAATAAGATGAATGATAAGTACGTGGGTCCATACACGGTGACCAGAAAATTAGGGCCCTCTTCACTCGAAGTAACTTGTGACAAAAATGGAGAAACAGATACAGTACACATATCGCAGATTAAGAAGTATTATGAGAGAAGGCAAAGCCTTCCCCCCATTCAGGACGACGGAGGGGAAAGAAAAAATAAGTAGAGAAATAGAGATAAAAAGAATAGCCCTGATGAGACAGAATAAGACTGGATTCCTAATCTTCCCAACCGTCCTTTCCTTAAATATTGGCCAAATCTCTCTCCTAACCCTATTTTCCCCCTGTCTAATTCCTTTGTCTCTCTTACAGGGTAATACGATACGCGTATCTAATAGAAAGAAGAAGAAGAAGAAACAAGAAGAAAATATGAATACAAATGCGATAAAATTTGTCATTACAAGAGTCACACTCATCTTGATTGGAGCCCAGCTAGTTACAAACGAAACAATACGTTTGAACAATGCGGTACTGTTCAACAGAATCCCAACTGAGACAGTATTCTACACCCAAGCACTACCTGTAATTTTTCGAGAACCAATTCCATTGACCCCAGGAAAAGCTGAAGATAAAGTATTCAATACACTCCCTAGAGATATGTTCAACCGGTCAGACTGGCAATATCAACTGGCAGAAAACATGCAAAATATGTTTCACAGGCAATGGGAGATAACCCTGAGTGACATCAAAGCTCCAGAAGAGTCCAAGAACCGCAAATTCTAACTGAATCGCTATGAAAAACCCCAAATTTTGACAACTCTTCGGTATTAAGAGAAGTGTAAATATATTTGCATATCCTCATAGTAAGCCATAGTAATCCTCATTATCCTCTCGATATAGAATACTCAATTATCCTTTCACCAAAAATATATTTAATCCTCTGCACTACGTATAATATAATATAAACATCGCCGACGACTACCAGAAGAAAATGAACTTATCCGCTATCCACCCAGTCAACAGTTTACGATTGCAACAAAAGTCGATTACTTCATTTTTCAATGTCCATGTTTACATTTACAATAGTAGCACCAAACTCACTTTCAACTTCGATTTCAATACGTTTAAGTTTTAGCACGTTTTATTAATTTCTTTGTTTATTAATTTTCTCTTTCTTACTTTCCGTTTCATTCCATTTTACTTTTTTTGTTAGCCGTAAGTGTACATACTATGTATTCTAATTTTTCATATACCGTACGTTACCACATATCTAGCTTTGTACCATGTTATAACCAAATTTTGTACCTTTTTCGAAAGTGGTAAGAGGGGGTGTGTGATGGACGTAAATCCATCACCAGTTTCGATGTTCGTAATTTACACGATATTATGCTGAGAATAAACAATAGACAATTTTCCTATTTTATTAAACATATTTTTACCCGTGAATCCAAATCAAATATACAATTATACATTCCCAATAACTCAACGCATTCCAATCCGAATACTAATTTCTTTGTTTTCCTTTCCGACATGTTTCAAAAATCATACGATCAATTTTTCCCATTCTCAGCATATACAAAATTATTGTTTTTCTTACGCGTCCCCTCTTTCCACAACAATAGGCTAAGTTGGTTTACCCGTTGGTGTGGAATGTAAAAAGTTGAAGAAATATATGATATTCCGTTTTTTCGCTCATCACACGCAGCTAACAACATTTACGATCATTTCGCGATCATCAATGGCTATTGAGGTATGCTGGACAGCCATTTTGATTGCAAAAAAAGTAAACACGAGCGGGGCCACTTCCGTTTCATGCAACGAGCGACAAACGAAAGCGGTCGGGCTCTCTTCTAGTACCAGTACCATCCGGAACGGATATGTATTTGTATAAGATTCCTCGCCCTTTGGCTGGCAGATTTATCTTGAAACATCTACACTCAGTACCTTTGAATTGTTAATTTTGTTTTCCAAATTTTTTATTTTTGTAGATATAAAATAGAATCCTATGGTTGAACCAATCCTATTATTTGATAAGCAGCGGACGCAGATGAGTGTGAACAATGGGTGGAAATCATTCCATAGCAAATGGACCTCCATCGGTTATTTAGGTGAATTTTTTTAGAAGAAGAAAAAAGATCAGCTTCATGAGTTTTTAATTTCAATACTCCCCATATTTCAGCTTTCCAGCATCAAAAGCTGATATATCTAAGACTCGCCTACAAACATTGACGGTGTGCATCGTCTTTTTGAGATTAAAGTAAAACTCTCATCTACTCATTTTATATTTGTGACCCTCCGCAAGAAAACCTATTTATCTCACAAAAAATCATTTTTTCCCTTTTTTTCTTCGGTGAAAGTCTCCGCTCTTACGTGACAAACAGCAAAAAATTCTATCTTGACTGTTCAGCGAGGTATGAGCCTGAAAAGTGGAAGAAAACGGAAGAAAACGCTGAAAATGTCGTATTTTTCGGGTTTTTTTCGTATTTTTTAGGTTTTTACTCATTTTTGTCACCATGATCAGGAAGCCTGTTCATTTTTTCTTTGTTGGTTTCCTATTGAAAAATGAAAACACGTCCTTTTTTCTCTCATTTCACTCAAAAAACTCGATCTCTGCAGTACAATTGAAAACCAATGATAGAATTTGAAGGTAATTATGGAAATTATTCCATTGCATGGACAAATTTCTCGAAGAAAAATTTCTCCAGATCAAACATTAATTCTTTAGATCAGGAAACAAACTTCTGTCACGAAAATTCAAGAAAATACCACGACGCGTCTACAAGATTAACGTCGTGAGTCGTGACAGTGGTTATCAAACTTTGAAACGCTCAACTGTGAAATTTTGTTTTTCTGAGATAAATGGGTTTTCTTACGGAGGGTCACATTTTTGGGTACCTATTTTTGTTGCAGAACAGAAATTTATTAGTTTCATAGTTTAATCTAGTAGGTACCAATCGGACATTTCTTTCGAAACCTGCTAAGGTGAATGAAAGTTATACATATATAGGTAAACCGATTCTGAAAGTTATTTACGTGAAAAAGTTTGGAAAGAAATTCTGGAGAGGGATACAGAGAAAATTCGAAAACAATATTGGTACTGGTACTTGCATTTTTGTGATTTCAAATCTAGCGATATTTTATACCTATACGTTATAAACACTCAGTTTTTTTCATTCACTTTGAGATCGTACGTTAATGCTTTCAAGTAGTTGTGACCATCAAAGATCAGCAATTCCCGAATAGAAAATTCTTTCATGTAATACTTTTTATCGCATAAAGTTCGAAATTTTCTTATTTTAATAATTTTTGCTCTTATAAATGGTCGAAAAAAGAGTTTGAGGTTGAAATTTTTAAAATAAATTCGCGCTATGACAGTAAATCTAAGAGCAGACGATATGAAAAGATGTTGCACAATGAAAGAAGACAGGCACCTCAAGGTTCCATACTGATTAACAAAAACGGAGGTAACGAGTGAGGACATGGACCGCCATATTTAGTCGTTACAGCATGAATCTTCCTAGTCCTGTCACTGATAACAATTTATCACCTTTTGAAAATTGTGAAAGAACAACTTGACTAATGTGCTAAACTAAAAATCAAAACTCTACACCATTGAGGAATGCAAAATCACTATATTAATCGCACAAAATCCCCACCCTTATATAGGGAAGTGTAAGGATAAATAATGACGTAAGTAACGACTAGATATGGCGGCCCATGTCCTCACTCGTTATTATAGGGTGGTAGTTGTCGTTGCCGGTACTGCCATAACCCGATACCCATGATGAGTAGCTGAGGCCCTTCTACAGTATTGCCCACTCGTAAACACATACAGAAAAAAGTCCTCAAACTATGCCCTTACGTCAACTCACCGGATTATGATGATACTCAAGCAGCCTACATGAGACTCTTAGACTCGGCCTAGCCTTTTACCGAGGTGATGTGTAGTTCATTGTCATACCGAAAAATAATTCTTTTTGAATCGAATCCGTAGAAAAAGAATTATAGACAACGTCGTAAAAATGATTAGGGCTGCGTCGAACCCTCAATCGTCGGTTTTCTTCGAACAGAACGCGTACGCTATAACTATCACCAGAAACTTTCGTTCAGTGCTTCTCATGTCAAAGTATGTAAAGTTATCAATAAACTAAAAATGAAAAAATGTCCCCACTCTTTTATTAGTTTTAGCTGAAATTGTTTCAGTTATGTAACAAATATCATTGACTTTAAATCTTCCGACCAAAGGCGAGTCCCACGCCTCATTTTTACAAAAAGTTAAGAAAACGGGGGTTGCAGGGAAGGCGGGGCTCTCTGGCAAGGCGTGGAGCGTCGATTTTCTTTTTCTGAGACGATAATGAAACTTGAGTAATAGCCTCGATGTAAGAAGTCTAAATTTTTATTCTAATGAAGATAACGTTTTTTGTAATTTCTTTTTTTTTTTCCTACGTGTTATTTTCAATTATGTAGCTCGATTCTATATCAACTTGAACGCTGCGACGTTAGAATATTAGCAATTTCTACTCTTGATATTCACATTCCTTATTTTTGAAAAATCGGGTCTGTAAAGGGCGTTTTCTGGAAGAAAATTAACTTCTAGGCTAAGACTTTGAAGAAAAAAATCTAGCATTGATCATACTGATTTGGTGCGAATGCTACAAAACAAAAAACCTCGTAATACTGAATAAGGAATTTAGTCCACGTAGAATGGTAGTAAGTGTGTAATGTTTATTCTATACAAAAAGGGTTAATGAAGATTTTTTTCATATCCACCAACAACCCATGGCGTTCAAGAACAAATATCACTTTTTGCCATTTTTTATACTCTAATGATGAGGCAAATTGAACGTCAACTCTTGCGTAAGGAAGTTGAATAGCAGCACCACGCCACGCTGCGTTCGCAAATACACTCATGCGCGGAAACGGAATCGGCGCTGGATGTTTCATTGCATTAGAGACGCAAAACAATATGGTTCTTTCCTACAAGGATTTATACCATTAAAATTCAAGAGTCTCATTGTGGAAAAAATCTCGTTTACGTTCGTGGTAATTTTTTTCGGAAGTACAATTATGTACCTTCTATAGATATTCCACTTGTATTAAACTTTTTTATGAATACAAAAAACAGTCCATCGCTATTTAAAACACGTTCCTTTCTCTCATACCTAATCCCCTCGCGATGTACACAGGAGAATAGTTCGCGTTAAAATATCGATTTTATTTCTTACCTTTCATACGGGTTGGTGCACGCAATGAAATGGTTGAATATGTCTCAAAAGTTTGAATTTTGCAGAATGTATGCCCTATCATCCGCACGATGATTCAAAAAAAGTAGGCCACATTGGTAGCCAAGCGCTGTCCTTGTTCGTGAAAACATTTTGAACTTTGAATTCTGTTATAATCTGTAAGTAGGTATCCGAATTGCAAGAAAATGGAACAACACTCACGTACCTTAATCACGAGTAGACAAGCAGAAAAAATAGAAATATCTCCCTGCGAAAATTATTTGTCCGGCAGTCTGGCGTTACATGGTGCTAAATGAACGTTGATCCAAATAATCAGGTAATTCTCTAGAGCTTCCTTTTAGTTGAAAGTTGAAATTAGAGCACAGAGAAAAATTATTAGATGAAGGGCGAAAATATTTCAAACTTGACTCTAGCCTACTATTATACTGATGATATATGGATATTTTTGAGCGCGTCACGGGCGCTCTGCGTCCAAGAAGGGTCTTGAATGAAAACCATATAGCTCGATAAGACACATATATTACGCGTCGAAACAACCCTCAGACACTAAACATAAGTATTGCACAATGATGAGAGGTAATATAAGAAAACGACATTCAGCTTTGAAAATTCTTCGAGAAATAACTTACCTCCCATAGTTCACATTAATTCTGAATGTTTGAAATTTGTTCATATGTTGTAGGTACTTCAAAAAATCCTGACTCCGAAATTTTTCCACATATCATTAGCATTTCGTGTGAAATCAACAATAGAGTCCATTTTGAATTTATTAGAGAAATGAACATCGATACCAGAGAATTGACATTTTTCTGGCGAAGTTCTTAGTGATGTAGTGGGTTACAATATTAACCAAGTTTCAACGTCCAGTTTTCTTGTCCACTCCACACGACAATCCCTACAATGGTATACTATTGTATAAAATAGTCCTAAATTAGATGGTATAGTCGGTTTGCGTAAAGTTGTAATAATACTGGTATTTTTCGTTATTTTAGGCAAAAACGGAATCCGTGGTAACATGTGAACCAATGCAAACATCACTAGAGTCATTTGAAGCAATCATATCGGTTAGTGTCAATTCATACACAAGAAAATATTGCAAAAGATTTCCTATCAAATCCTTATGCCATGCCACAAAACGTCAAAAGAGTCGTCTCCGACCTTATACCATAATATGGTACTATAAGTCTTCAACTCTACCGTCTCTACCATTAAATTCATCCATTTAGTGCTGAAATTATTAAAGAAAGAGTAGTCACATCCTAAAACCAGGCTTTATATACAATCAAAGGATCAATAAACTTTGGATAGGCCCAGGCCACACTCTATCACCAAATTCGTTCCCTTTTTTGTGCTTTCCGGCTTTGCAGCTAAAAAGGCGTTAACACATTGGCTTTGTTTACATAAATGTGCGGGTGAAGCGGAATGCGGAGAATACCAACTTGAGGGCAGATCATTAAGATCAGGAGAAAATGCGTTCTTTTTCAGGTTAATTCCATTCAAAGAGACCCCCTTTTCTGTTATAGTCTCATCAGATTCAAAATGACAAGAGGAAGAACAAATTCAGTTCTAATCAACCATTTCTGGAGAAGAATTGATTATTCCGAAAAACGCTCATAAGATCCTGTGTTATTTTGCCCCCAAGTTGATAAAGAACGCGTTTTGCAACATGAAGTGTTAATTGCTTATTTGGGCCGGACAGCGTTAGTATTGCAAACTAAAGTTGATTGGCGGTACAAATGACGGGTGGAAGATTTTCAAAAAATTGTTCTAAATCAATTTTTACAAAGGACGATGATTTGTAGGAAATTTTACGCTTTACAAATTTTATCCTCTTCACTCCCATGAGGTACAGTTAATAAGATTGTCATTTGTTGCACTTTTTGTCAATTGTCTGTCAATGAGCTTTGACAGAAGCTTGCCATAACCCATTCAAAAGCATTGGGTACACATGGTAGCCAAATGGCTAACAGGTGTTTTCGCGACAGGATCATTGACTTGACCTATCAGGCGTTTATTTTACTCCGCTTTGCTGTAAGGAACGCCGTGATGATATTTGACAAAGTTCTACTTGTTGAAATATGCGCATGTCTTACACTAGACTTGAACCAAAACAACTTGCCATCTGAGAAATATAAAAACAAACGCCGCTAGAATAACAATAGGAGCAAAGATCATCAGGTAAAGTAAATAAAAGAGAACCCTGCGATCAATTATGGTTATAATCAAAATAATAGTTTTATAGGGCTCCTACAACTTATTCATGACTGAGGCTCTGGATACCAACAAATTGTTTATTCACAATTAGTAACACAGTGATCTTCGCTCCCTGTGCTTTTCTTACGGGAGTCAGAAGGTCCATTTGCCAAGTAGGTCACATAATGTACAATTTTGACGTCACCAGGAAAAAGGGTTTATTAAGGATATGTTGAAAATCACGTTCTAGCGGTCACGGGAAAACAGAGAACAATAATGTGTTCACACTGAACAACGGAATGCTCAGTGAGTCATTGGTTGAGCTCTATAATGCGTTATGTGTGTTTTATTTTTAGGGTGAGAGGCCTCTACTGAAAATCTCTTTATGTGGTATAGAGTGATAGATAGAGAGTAATAGATTATAGCCTAGGTTTGTCTACTGTGGTAGAGTATAGGGTAACGCAGCATGTTGTTCAGTGCCGAGATATTCTGGTCAATAATTATGTAGTTGAATAATCTGTAATACCTACAAGTGCAGATGGTGACTTATCAAACAAAAATCGAGGGGAATAGGGAATGTTAGTATTCACAACGCACCAATCCAAGAGCTTTACTTTGTATATTTGGCTCAGATCACGTTTAAGAGATAGACCAAGCATAGTGATAAATATTCTATAAGAATCATTGGACCTCTTATAGGCAGCGCGGTTGACTGTAGAGAAAGAGCCGCTGTACAACCGCTGTGGCTGTACCGTGTGTTTCACTCTTTCGCACGTTCATCTTATCAATACTAGGCTTATACTTTGAGTACCTATGAATAGTAATGGAGAGACAGGAATCGTAGTTTGCTGATGTAGCGCGTTAAAACGAGTGTTTTGTACACCTGAACTTGAATCCACTGCCGTACAAAAAATAATTGAAGTATGTTGACCGTTTTTTGCTTTGTAACGATCTGGAAAATGAGATCTTAGACTCGTAAATGTGTCCGTGTGTGCATGTGTTGATGTGTGCATCAGATCAATTTGCGTGTAATTCCGCGACTTACGTCAAGGTTTTATCATGGACGTTTGTTATTCATCAAGTTTTAGTAGGCAAAAAATTGAGCGAGACGAGGATCAGCCCTTCCTGCTACAGAAACCTTCCTGCAATGGAACGCTTGTTTCATGTTCCCTACCGTCCGCGTCCTATCCATAACCTGCATTTATACTCTCTTTAAGCTCAGCATAGCCTTCCCCAAACATTATGATAAACTGTGGATTAAGGAAGGTAATTTGAATAAGATCAGTCACAAAATTTATTACATGCGTTGTCCGTTGTGAGTACCTGTTTACCATTCCTCTCATTCTTTGTTTTTATCGATATCAGCTTTATTTGCATTCATTAGGTCGATATTTTAACTTCATTTCTGTGAAGAGCATCAGTGAACTCTGATTTCTTCTTCTATAAAATGGCCATCAAAGCAAGATGAGCTGTCTACCGGTACAATATTGAGGGGTACTGCCCATATTCAGCAAATTGTTATTGTTCTAATTGCTCTATCATTTCAGCAAATGCGAGATGTTACCAAAACAAAAAAATACTTGGAAAAGGAACAGACAGATACATTGGCTCAGTTGCATGAAAAACAAAACAAACTACAATGGAAATCAAACTGCTCACCTTCTGAAAAAATCAAACTATGCGAGACAATTGAAGCTCTACAGGTAAGTTGGAAAACTATGATTTAGAGGTCACTAAGTGGTGTAGCAAGGGTAAAGAAAGAAATAATAAATTTGTTCACTGAATAGTTTGCTGATTCCAGTGTACTCATAATATTTATTTGGTATGTTTTAACTTTTCATACTCAAACTCCAATTTAAATTATCATCACTTTACATTACAGTCTAAAAACCGTGAACTTGAAAAGAAGATGGATTTGCAAAATATGCATTATGAAGAACTTATGCTTGAAATGGCTGCAATAAAACGTAGCTCCGCTCAGAAATCCAGTGCATCAAAAAAAAATGGTACAGAACTATGCAGAAGACCAAAATCCTCCAGTCAGGAGGTTCAAACCTCTCCTCCGGCCAATGTATTAGGTAAATAAAAATTTTCTACAAATACAATTTTTTCCCATTCATATCTGCTGCTTGAGTGGACATAGGGCACAGACTCAAGACATTGTCACGCTGACTTGTCAAATAGCTTTCCCAATTAAATTGCGCATTCTGCATATTCTTATACCCCTATTTTATGAAATGACAAACATATTGGTCCAATACCATGAAAATCTGTGACAGCATCACTCTGACAGGGCGTCTCATGAAATGCTGAATATGCTAAGACAGGTTTTGAAAATAAATCACAAAATTGATGACAATTGGAATAAAAATTTTTGGGTTCATCATTTTTGGTTCATCAAACAAGCATGGCTCAAGTCTTCAACAATCTAATGAGTGGGCATTTCAATCCACAACCTTTGCTAAGAACGCTTTTTTGTTTAATTTGTAACAGATCTGGTGGCTTCTTGTCATCTTGTTGGTGGTTCTCTGCATTTTGTTTTTTTTCTACAGCTAATTTAGCTCCTTTCTTCAATTTTTTGGCTACCTTGATTCTTCTGTGCCACTTGATAAATAACTTTCATTCTCATAATCAGGTAGAACTGAGTGATGTGCGAAGTTGATTGATCAGCAAGTTCAGAACACTCCACAGCCATTTCACAGTTTTTGTCCATTTCAGCTGAGATGTTAAAAAATAAAAACAATATTGGGGTTCTCGTTCAAATCTGAGTTTTTCGATTGAATTAGGTTTAAAGTTTAAACTTGAATTTGCTGACTTTATCAGCGTTTCTTTCCTCTTAGGTGGCAACAGCTAACTCTAGTACTTTGGACGACCTTGAAATATTGGCACTGCAAAAGCAATCACAAGCAGTAAACTAGATCTTGGTTGTGTTTTGTTAGTTTGTTACATAATGAGAATAGACAAGTTGAAAATCTATGTAGTGTGTAGTCTGTGACTATAAACCACTGGCGCGGGAGTGATCCAAAAAAAAAAGTGTGACTGGAAAATATTGCCAGAAATTCTTCCAATTGGTTATTTGTATAAAGGCAAATAAAGGAAGGGTGTAGGTGGAGCCCTATAATGACGAGTGAGGACATGGGCCGCCATATTTAGTCGTTACAGCGCGCATGAATTTCCCTATTCCTGTTACTGATAACAATTTATCACACTTTGACAATTGTGAAAGAACAACTCAACTAATGTGCCAAACTAAAAATCAAAACTCTACACCATTGAGGAATGCAAAATCACTATGTTAATCGCACAAAATTTTCACTCACATAGGGAATTGTCCTTAAGGATAAATAATGAAATGACGTTACGACTAAATATGACGACCCATGTCCTCACTCGTTATTATAGGGCTCTAGTGTAGGTCGTGGTGTAGGACACAAAATTTGATTCAAATCACGGATCAGAATGAGGCTCTTGAGGAACGGATCAATTACGGTTCAGGGATACTGTATGAAAGAAAGATTCGGATGCGGATTGCGGATCAAAGAGAAAATTTGGGTGATCCGTCGGATCACAAATCGCGGGTCAGAATGTTTGATCCGTGATCCGGGAATCATTGATCTGTAATCCTGGAATCACTGCGATTTATGATCCGCAATCTGCAATCGCACGGAAATACCTTTGTATTTTTAAATTTCAATTTTTAAATTCGCTATCCCACGACCACCGCAGTTGAGTATTGACCATAATTCGGATCAGTATAATTCAAGCACTACCTTTATTTTCAAACTTGAAATATTTTTCAAAGCATATTGCTTGAGGTATTGAGAAAATATGTAATGTATAGGCCTATTTTTGAATTTAGAGTACTTTTGGAATATACAACAGATATTTCCAATTCTTATTCAATTATCTTTTTAACGCTGCCATTGATGCGTTATACAATGAGGCACGGCCGAAATGAGGTCAGTATATCAAATCAACCCTTATCCAAAGCTCATTCAATCAATGTCAACGTCAGTAGCCTCATTCATGAGAAAATAACCAATTGCCTTGACCTCGTCTCTTCTTTCCTCGGTAGACACGAACTAAATTTTGGAGGTTAATGACTATTGTATTTTTACTCTGAAAAACTCTATCATTTATTTTGAGGCTGTCTATTACACAACTTTTCTTGTCCACCTGATAGAACTTATGCCTACAGATGGGATGATTAGCTTGTCAAATTTTGTTTGACGCCTATTATTGGTAAAACTGACTGCCAACTAAAAAGAAAATTGGAGAACGTCATGTTGTTCAACGTCTTTTATCTGAGACCTTTCTACTTTTGTCGGCCACCTTATCTATTCTGAACCAACCCTGACCAAAGTTCTATTCCCATATGAGAGCATGGAGATTGACAATGGTCAGAGCGATGTTTTTTATCAAAAAAATGAACAAGTACGAAGTACCCGAAGAATGATTTGTCCATCTTGTAGTAGGTAGTTTGTATGTAATGACACACCATCTCTTATTTAATTTTTTTTCTTGTATTTTCTTGATAATGTATTCTTACATTCCTCTTCAATTGATTAATGACGTTCTGATTACCTCCGGTTTTTTTAGACAGAAATAAATTCAGCTCTTCACTTTGAAATACCTGCGGTTTCATGTACTTGCGCTAGCAAACTTATTTCCAATTTCCTTTCGATTTCTCAAAAACAGGATACCATCCCAGGATTGCATCACATAGTTCATTTACAGATTTGCAAGCAGCTTCTGTGAATGCTTCTACTTGTTCGTGCTCTACTAACCATTCTATCTCATTGAAACCATATTGGGACCAGCCTAAGCTGCCATGTACCTGCCTAGTTACCTCGGATCAAGAATTACCCTCCACTACCTCTAGTAATGAAAGTGCTTCTCTTGGTGATCCAGAAGTGAATAATTTATGGTCGATACCGCAGCAAAACAATAGCTTAGCCCTTGAAATAGACAAAATAATGGCGAAAATCGATCAAGATAATCGTGTCTTGGCTGAGTTGGATAAGACTCGATCCAGCATAGGTAAGCTCTCTTTTTGGTTAAAAGTCATGCAAAGTTGCTCCAACATTATTCAAGAATGAAAATATTTCATCTTTTCATATCAATAGCTACTAAAGGAAGTATGACTGTTGAACAATTGTATAAATTAACTGAAATGGGCGTTGTTCCAACGTCTACCTGTCAACAACTGTTGCCTACTTTACAATATTCAAAAGTTCCTGGGACCACATCTCAAGTAAGGAAAAGTTTCGAAGTTAACTCTATTTTTAAGTGGGTTCTGTTCTCTCTGCAGGTAGGTACTTGTACTTACCATTGTAATCAAGATTCATAGCTAATGTAATTTCAGGTCCTCGTTTTTGTCTTCATTGGAAAACATAATATTGGGATGGTATGGTAGCATGTTTAGAAAAATATCAATCTTCAACAACAATAACACATTTTTGTGTTGTCTAAGGAGGGACGTCTCTTAACAGTGGTGAGGCCAGAATTTGAAGAAGAGAGGGATTGACTATCTTCCTTATCTAATAATCAGACTGAACATGACAATTGTTTACTCATCTTTAGATATGGGTACCTAACAGAAAAGGAGAATACCTTTGTACACACCTAAGTATATTTCACTCCCTCTTTTTGTCAAGTGTATTGCTAAGCACATTCCAAACTTTCCATAAATATTTTATGGTATAAATTTATGCTCTAAGAAAACAAGATCAAAAAGGAAGGGGGAAATTCATCCTCCTGATACTGTCCCTAATTATGCGTTTGAACTACCTACCTACAGAAGAATTTAACTTGTAAGGTTGTAGGTACTTAGGCTAATCACCTTCTGGTTAATCAGTTTGTAGGCATGTAATAAAATGTATAATCAAAAGGAAAAGTCTGCAATCTGAAAACAGAAGAAAAATTTATTTTTAAAAGCCATTTTATCAAATAAGATCTATCATACTTGCAGAGTACTATACAACAAACAGAAATACTATCCAATACGTTTCCTCAACGACTGCTACAGTATGACGTGAACGACATTGCACAGCAATCCTTAGTTCCGTTATATTGTGCCAATCACATTCCGGTTTCTCAACCAACCTACGACGTTGTGCAGCCGGATTATCAAATCAACTACTCCAGTTTATTGCCGTTTGATTTGGAAGGTTAATAAAAATGAGAATTTCGCTGGACGCAAGTCTTATTTGTATCAGCCAAAGAAATTAGTTTTATCGTTTATTCAAAATTATTTTTCACAGGTGTTAGAGGTATAAAAAATTGTAATTTGCCAGCCAGTAATTTTGCCAGCACCAGTGATCTCTTACTACCACATGATGATCTCATTCCAAAAACTCATTCAATACATTCTCATAATATGGTCAAAATTCCTGGAAAAGGTTTATGTAATATTTTCATTGCCAAGCAAGTATCTAGATACTTTTTTATAATGAACTAATATGTTAATATAAATACATAGTGTACGTAACAGCCTATATTGCGCTGGTGTGTAGAACCTACAATTCTCTTATGTCATATTTATATTCATGTACACACTCGACCACTGAGTATTTTGCCAAGAAGTACATGTGATTACCAAAGGAGGCTGTTCCTTGCCTGCATATTAATCAAATTACCTATCATCCTATCAAGTTGTGAAGTAGGCCCAATTTGTTTGCATTGCGCAATTTCTGTTCTTTATGGCTTCTTTCTGAGTAAATACTCTTCCCGGTGAACAATTTGTCTACCGTCTGAAGCCCTGGAAAAGAGAAGAAAACTGCACCTTTAATTCTTGTTTGAAGCCCCGTTGATCATTTGGTCCCACCTTTTTCCCAGTTGTAGCCCATCGGATTCCTGGCTTCAAACGGGACAAACCTGAAGTTTTTTGAATCCCTGACTTTCATTTGGAAAAAGTACCCACTTAATTCCCATTTCAAGCCTTGTTCCCCTTTTTGAATCCCTGAAGCCATTTGCATTTGAGGGCTTCAAGTAAGAACAGTGCTCACTGGGTCCAAGATTTGCTCATGTATGAAGATACTTTTGATCTTGAAATGATTTCTGTAGTACATGTAGTTTACAAAAATTCATATTTATCATCTTGTCTATGTTTTCATTATAAAAAGTGAGCGTTTTTGAGTGTGTCTGACTAATAAAATTCAAGTGAAATAGAAAAGAAGAAAATCAACTAGAAGAACATGAATTAAAATTATAAAGGTGACGACGTCTCAGTAAAAGAAACAGTCGGAATTCTGAAATTTTGTTGGGCTCATTGGTAATCTCGATTCAACTTGAGAGCTGCCTGCGTTCCACTGGACGCTCTCTGCAGTAGAGGGGGGGGGGGAGAGAAGTATGTCACTATGCACAGAAGAACAAATAATTGGCTAGCATCATACGGCTGCAAAACGCGCGACATTAAAATTAAATGAAATAAAACTTTATTATTTTCATTTTCTTTGTTCGCTTGCGTTTCAATTCTTCCTGCGGATTCCCTCCCCCCCCTTGTGATTTGTGGCGTCACTGGTTGCGGGCAGCCCTTAAATTGAATCAAGTATACAGTGTGATAGGAGACCCATAGAACAGAACAAACTTCGTTCTTGCCAAATTTCTTTTTTGAATCACCCTCAAACTTAATTTCACTCATTCTGTGGTCAAACTCAACTTTAATCTGTCTAGAAAAGAAAACATGAAAAAAAGAAGTCATATGTTGAAATAAAACTACCGGAAATAAAATTAAATACAATATTAACTTATAAGGAAGTAAACAATTTTGATCATTTGAAATGAGCACTACTGATGATTCTTGAAACTCTACTTTCTAGATAAAAGTTAAAGAGAGTGATTTTTTTTCATCGCTCATTTTATAATTTCTTACCTATCAGATGAAAGCACTTCAAAAATTTTTCATTGAGAAAAAAATCTAGAACTTACTCTAAATTTTGCTGCTGACACTTGATAGACTCAATTCAGAACAAAAATTCTCGTTGTTAGGGTCACCATACTGCTCAAAACGAACGAAAAATCTAGTCCTCAAAATAATTTTGTTTACTGCCGTAAGAATAAAGTTCAATTAGGCCCTATTGGGAGCGTTTACTGCTAAAATCACTAGGGTCAAATTAGTGATAAGCGGTTACCAGTTCTTAATCAATTAACTAATCTGTTGGTTCTTGTTATATAAAATAAAAATAATCCTATAAACACCGGTTTATTTTTGAATAGCGATTAAACAAAGAAACTGCTAACACAAGTGCAAAAACTGGTTAACTGCAAAAATGTAAATCATTAAATTTATGACTACAACTGACTAAATTAGATGGAAAGGTCTGAAGGAATGAAAGTATTTCTTAATTATTCATATATGAAAACTCTTCTCCCTTTTTTTCTTTTCTTTCAAATTCTTGCGTTCCTAACAGCAAGAAGGTGGAAAACATCAACACTCCCCTATCAAAAGGATTGACTAAATCAGCCTACTGAAAAGTAGTACCGAATTTGGCACAGTTTTTCAGCAGCTGATAAGCTGCCGAAGAACAGCTGATCAACTACTGAAACGCATATCATTAATTAAGGGGGGAGGGGGGAATTACATGATGTGCGTTTCAGTAGCTGAACAGTAGCTCTTCAGCTGCTTGAGGTACTGAAAAGTGTGCCAAAATCAGTAGCTTTCCAGCAGCTGACATTTATGAAAATTTTTTGATAGGGTCCTAGCAGAATTTTTCAAGAATTAAAACCAATTTAAATAATATTGACAATTAACTGGTTACAATGATTTTTTATTGAGCGTTTGATGGGAATTTGGGAACAACCAATAACCGTCAATCACTACGTCAAGTCTGTCAGTAAAAGTAAATTATGGTCTAAGGTAAAAGTGTGCAAACATCTTTAGGGCCAGTTTTACCAACTCAAGTAAAATCGAGTGAAAACGACGATTGATTCAAACGACGATTAACAAAAATCTCCGATTACCTAATCTAACTTTTGGTTTTACTTACCTGGTTTTACCAAAATTAGCGATTAAACTCAGATTAATAGGTTTAAAACTGGGATAATTGATTAATGTCCGATTTCTTTCACTGGCCAATATTGGCCAGTAAATTGATTAATCGGAGATTAATGATCGGTAGAACTGATTTTTTCAATTATTTGTCGTTAAGTAGAAACTGATGTTTTTTGCGCCAATTAATCGTCGATTTTCCAGTTGGTAAAACTGACCCTGTTTGAAACTCCTGATGAAGGACGCTGCTGGTTTCGTCTGAAACGCGTTGAGTGATAAATAAAATATTGTGGATCTTAGCGGCAAAATTCTCTACTATGGTCGACCGAAACTCCACGAAAAAATAAACCTTTGAATTGCTGAATTTCCTTCATTCTTTGTTTACTTCTGTTGAATACCTACATGATTTCCCATAATGAAACGTAACCTTCTGTACATTGATCAATATTTGAACTATTAGTTGGTACAAATTGAGGACAGTGGAAATGAATCTTCAGATCCTTATTTACTACCTATATTGGAAAAATTAATCAATTTGTGAAACTTCATAATTTCTCATAGGAATTTGCCCTAAGGATTTGCCTTTGTAACTATAGTAAACAAAGAATGAAGGAAATTCAGCAAGCAGATTGCATATTTTTTGGGGGCATTTTCCAACGGATTCGACCCAGGTAAAGTGAAGGTAAATTGTACCTGATTCTGGAAGCTCATAAAGTAGGTTTGTATCGAATGGCTGCTGCTTTCATACCTTTAAAAGTACAATACCTGCAAACTTGAAATAAATTCCTTGAAAAATTTCTTGCCCCAGGCGGAAATATAGTCTCATGTACATTCATCCTTCATCAAAAAAAAATCTCATCATATCTTGTACTTTAAATGAAATGAATGAGATTTGCTCAAGATTAACTGAAATCATTGTTTGTTTTTCAGGTACACATATGATCCATTTTCACGAAGCAGAAATATTTATTCAGATAGTGAATTAGCTATTAATGCTGGAGATTATTTATTAGTTTATACAGAACCAGATGATGTAAGTGTTTCCTTGATACTTTTCCAGCCTATGAATGAACGTTTTCAGCACAATAATGAGGTAATAATTTGTACAATCACTAGGCAGGTTATGTTGATGCTGAGTCGATGGATGGCAGACGCGGTCTTGTGCCTATAACATATATTCAAAAACTGTCTGGTGATGAATTATTGGAATTTAATCAAAGAGTCATGACAGACATGAAAGAGTGTGATAGAAAAGTCCCCGCTACAATCCCATATTATTTGGAACATGTTCACTCAGGTATCAGTGACCTATATTGAACACTTCACTAGTTTTAAGTATTTGTCTCTTTTCTGAAGCCCTTGAAATTATGAGAAAAACTACCTCTTTGACTCTCATTTAAAGTCTCGTTTATCCCTTTCTATACAAAGTTGAATCAATGTGTATTCAAATTTACAGACAGGCAAACTGTATCTCTTGGGCAACTAAGAAAGAATGTTTCTTCCTGATTTTCGATTTGGGTATTATGTAAATTACACTTTGTATTGCAGGGAGTCGCGTCGTAATAATTTTCAATCACAGAACAGAACAGTCTTTTGCTGATTATTTTTATGAGTAAATGGATTTTTCCGACTTGTTTTTCAAGATTATTTGGCTTTGGTTTTAGACTTTCAACTTTCATCTAGTTTTTTAACTCTGCTTCACAAAACTCCCTTCTCTTTTTAGAAGTTCATTCTCAAATGCATTGATAATACTTACCTCTCCTCCCAGAAAGACTCATCAAAGTAGGTGACTTGATTATGTGAGAAAAATATTTAGGACACGTTTTTGTAAAAAAAAAAAAAAATCCTCGGAACTGTTTAAGAGATACATTAATATTTCAGTTTCTGCATAAATTCTTGTCATGCTGCTTGTTTATGACGTACATGAGTATGTTAATAGAAGTGCGTAACTGCGTAACACATACTTCACAGTTAGCCCCTGAAGAGTCCAAGAATGAACCCTTTCCCAGTGACATGGTGCTGACTTGCAGTAGCTGCAGTTCCCGTTTCCCCTGACTAGAAGCCGAGTGAACTAGCGAAATGTAAACAACTGATTTTGCTTATGAATTCCCATGAGAAGAAAAATGAGTTGTTCATTAGTCCATCAATGGTTGGAAAATAGTAGATTTTTAAATATCTTGGTAATTAGATTCATCATCTAGAGGCTTTTATTGATCTTATTAGCCAGAACTCCTGTTATTTGTGTACCTCTTAGAAGTAACAATACTTGGAAAACCACTGAAAATTATGAGGTCTGTATTAATTGAATGGAGACAAAGTTACTTACATTTTTGTCGTCTACTCAGACCGCAGATTCAGCTGTAAGGCATGCCTTGTGACAGCACAGGGAAAAGGTCTAATTTTGAGTTTGTGCATCCCGACCTTAGACCATTAAGAGAGATAGACCGCCAATGTTTACAAAATGCTGTGACCATCATCCCATACCTAATACATGGGAACAGCTGATCATAAGGGGAATTTTCCTGTAAGCGCGCGTGTATTCGATGTTGGCCACACTCTGTAACACGGGCTCTTATGAAGCGCTAGCCGTCTATCTCTTTGAATGGTCTAAGATCCCGACGCGCAGCAAACATGCTGCATTTGCTTTGTTTTGCTTGTTTTTCAGCCTTGCAATTGCAATTCACCAATCTTTCAACTTTGATTTTTGATGTGGTATCAAGTAATAAGTTGATTGTTTAACTATTCATTTTAGAGAACAGTAGTTTGTGTTTAGGAAAGTAAACAAGTTATTGGTTGTGTTTGTTCCTTCAATTTTCAATGTGATATATCATTATCAAGTGATATGTGGATTGTGCTGCTAGGTTTTCCATCAACAATTGAAAGAGTGAACATCTATTGTTAAGGTATGCAATTGGTTGTTCGTGCCTTTGATTTGTGTTTGTGATATTTATTGTCAAGAGCTTCTAGTTCTACAAGCCTTACCCCCCCCTCCCCCTCCTAGGATCATTGAAAAGCCAATTTTTTTTTTTTAAATATGGGATTTGACTCATATCCAAACAGAAATTGCAAGAGCTTCACATTATTTCCTCTTCAATTTTTGAACAAAATACATAGTTTTTGAGAAAATTGCCCTATCAAAAAAATTGACTAAATCAGCTACTGAGAAATAGTGCCGAATTTGGCACAGTTTTTTTTGCAGCTAATAAGCTACCGAAGAACTGTTGATCAACTACTGAAACGCATATCATTAATTTAGGGGGGAGGGAAATTACATGATGTGCGTTTCAGTAGCTGAACAGAAGCTCTTCAGCAGCTCATCAGCTGCTTGAGGTACTAAAAAGTGTACCAAAATCAGTAGCTTTCCAGCTGCTGACATTTATGAAAATTTTTTTGATAGGGTGATTCCCAAAGAATTTGTCCCATAAGCGTATTTGGAAGCTAATAGCGGCAGAGTTTGTGGTAGCCAATTCTGTACAAAACTAAAAGTCAAATACTGAATGTCTGTTGAATATTCATTCTAGAGAGAAGTACTTTTTGCGTAAGAAAACAAACAATTTGTTGGTTGTTTTTGGCTTACCTATATTTTGATTTTATCAAAGTCATACGTACGTCAACTTGAGCGACTTCATGTAGTACATGTTCCTGCTGTTATACACGAGCGGTAGCGTTCCATTGTGAAATTTATATAGTCTCTCCTGGAAAATACAAATATGTATTGACCAATTGAGTTGTGAATATCTTCATTCGAAAGAAAATTCAACGTTGAAAATCTTTATTCTATTACAATTTCTAATAAATCGACACTGTTCCATTAAATCAAGAAAAACGGGTTTAGCGTACATAAGAGTGTATGTAAAATTCCACCACAATGAAACACATTCCTGAGACATCGATCGTGCGTTTTCTTGGTCCCCAACCATTTACACAGGATCGTTTTCTCTTTTCTTCCTTTTTATGATTTAATCATTTGATAACTCATTAATAGTCCTTTCCAATCGCACAACCAATAATTGAAGCATAGATGAGATTATTGGTGCTTAGGAGTCTTGTAGAAATATTCTAGTACAATTTTCTGGTAGGTAGGTACCTATAAAGATTGCGCGTATGAATAATTTGAATCAAATTATTTTCACATGACCCCATAATCAATAATAATACCAAGAGTACAATAATTCATTGTTAAAATTTCAGATTTGCACGGGAAGAGATACAGAAGTGACCATAACATTGAAGATACAACTGAAGATGAAGAAGAAATAATTGAAAGTGCCAGCGGTTAGTGCTATGCGAAAAAATATAATTGATGTAGTGCCTTTCATATTTGTTCCCATTAAACAGTTGATATCCCCATGGTAGAAATACCAGTACCTATTAAATTCCGATTTTGTATGTAAAAAATCCCCAACGTATCTCCATTTCCTGATTACCTGCCGACTACAATAAGATTACAATACAAAATCATGGTTTTATTATTTTTGCCATTAGTCCCCGTTCCGAGGCAACTTACGCTGGAGAGACAACTTAACAAAAGTATCCTGATTAGATGGAATCCTCCTGAAGAGTCTATTCCTCATTGTATTGATTCATATCATGTTTATGTTGATGGTGTTCTAAAAACAACCATCAAAGCGAGCGAAAGGACAAAAGCATTATTGGAAGGTGTTGACTCCACCAGAGTAAGTCAAAATGTAAATAAAATCGAAGATGAAACATCATTGTGTATTAATTGTTTTTCAATCTAGCCTCACCGGATTAGTGTGCGAACTGTAACATCAAATCGTAGAACGTCAAAAGATGCGGCGTGCACCATGTTAATAGGTAAAGATGTACCACGCTACCCAACTAACCTCAAAGCAAGTAACATCACCCCGACCTCCGCTATTATATCTTGGATGCCCAGTAACAGTAATTATCAACATACTGTATGCGTCAATAATATTGAGATCTGTACCGTCAAGCCAAGTGTTTATAAGCACACAATAATGGGTCAGTAGAATAAACTAGGCCTCTAGAAAATATTGAGAATTATATACTATTTTGGTAAAACTGAATCTAGATTTTTTTCGCCACAGGTCTGGTACCTAATACTATATACAGGGTGACTGTGTGTGCAAAAAATATTAGAGCGCCGCAATTTGATGATAAATCTACATCCAATAAATTTGCCTCCCATTTAGATTTCAGAACACTTCCTAAGGGTAAGTTCGCAATATCTTGCCCAATTCTCTTGTATCATAAATTTATCTTATATCTTAGTAAGAATTGGGCGATTATTATTTTTTTATAAAGTGTGTATATATATATACCTAACGCTAGCTACATTATTAATTTTGTTCAAAAAAAGGTATGCCCGACCCTCCTGCCGAAATTCTTGTCGAGCTTGGCCCACAAGATGGTACTCTACTTGTAACATGGACACCCGTAACTTCACAAAACTCAAATGGAGCCCCAATTACAGGTTACTCTGTTTATGCAGATGGCAAAAAAGTTATTGATATTGATAGTCCAACAGGTATGTGCATATTAACCTTATAATTACGTAATCAAAATCCTCTTCATGATTGAGATGTATCACCCCTCGCGGGGGCATCGTGACCATAGCCTGTCATTGCCCGGACCACTTCGCGTCAGCGATCCCTACAATCCTTTATTTGTACAGAAGCGGTAACAATTACGATAAAAATCCACGGGTTCTTTAACAAAGTTCAATGAGTATGGTCTTCTAAGTCTTATAGTGTTTGAATCGCTGCATATCTAGCCCAATGAAGGGGAGGGGGATGTTTGAAGTATTGCACATCTGGCTCATTAGAGGCGCTAAGCCAATTGGGGCATGAAGCATTGCATATCTAGTTATTTGGAGGAGCTACAATAATCAGACCACATTCACCTACCAACAAGCTGTATATGTATGATAGGAGGAGGACCGAAAGAAAATGTACGCCATCGAAAAAAGAAAAGAAAAGCTTCAGTATTATAATAAGCGAGTGCCTACCCCCGATAAAATAGGTTCCCAGTTTAGAAAAGAAGAAGAAAAAAAAAAAAAAAAGTTCGGTTGTAGTACAATGGATTTTTCTTACAGGTGACCATGCTCTTGTCAATATTAGCAAAATAGCGAGTGTAAATCCAAGACACGTGACAGTACGAACAAAATCAAAAGAAAATCATTCTTGTGATAGTAACGCAGTTGCAATTCCTCCCGCTGCCCTCAAAGAAAAACACTTACTGAAGGTGAATATTTGTCCTATCTTAATCAGGTACCTACTAGTTTAGAAACGACAAATCTTCATCTTTTTGTGCAGAGCAAAAATTACAATCGTCCTCAATCACGCAATGCGTATGGCCAAATAATCATTGATCCAGAAGAAAACCTTAGTGATAAAGAAGTTTACCCAGGTCAGAACATGTCCGCTCAAATGACAGGTTAGAGAGTTTGCTGTATTTCATTTCATCCTCTGAAACATAATTAATGAATGAATTTCTGATGCGTCGTTATTTTCTTTTAAACAATCAGTAAATGTCATATTTTTCAATTTTTTATTTATTTAAAGCGATTTAATTGTTATTAACAGATTTGACTATGTTACCAACCCGTAATCATCCGCCCCATTGCTGGGCACACGCCTCACCGATTCACCTCCACCTATTTTTTTTAGAGCTTCCCTGTTTGACGTTATTCCCACCCTTCTTGTCATTTCGTCCCTCCATCTTCCCTCTTGAACCCTCAAACACTTGCCATTCTGTAGCTTTCTTTGACCATTCATCTTCACCTCTTATGATGTGCCCTGCATATTTGAACTCCAAATTTTTAATTTTATATGCCACGCCCACCTTTCCCCTTTTTTCCCTGATCGTTGTGTTCTTGATTTTTCTTTTTTTTTTATGCCTAAAATACTACGTTCCATTGCTCTCTGTGTAGATCTAATTCTTTCTAATTGGACTTTAGTGAGGGCCCGCTTTTGTACCCCGTACGTCCGTAGACTACTGGTCTCAAATATCCCAGCTTTTGTCTTTGGGATCTATCTCCTCCAGCTACTTTTAGCTCGTTTATATTTTGTTCAAATTTTGCAAAAATAATTTGTCATCATCACCATCATTAAATTTCAGGCCCTTAGATTGGAATTCTATCAGTAATTGTTTACTTCCTGATTTTTTCATGTACGGTTCATCCAATTATTGCAAAGCCCTCCTCGGATTTTCGCAATTTACAGTATCATCAATTTCGTTGAGGAAGGAGCTTACGTGCCTTCGTATTAAAAATTAAACCTAGCACTTTACATTCACCTATTGGCTTTATTCTTATCCGAACGAACCTTAAGCGGGCTGTACACGGTCAATAAAAACGATCATTATTTGAGTACCTACTTGGTCGATAATGTTGAAGAACGTACCAAAAAAAAAGCTTTCGCAGCGCGAAAGCAATACCGACTTTTTCTTTACTACTTTCTCAAATCGCTCGTTAACAACTCCAAATTACTTCGTTCTCTGATGCAATTTCATCTTTGCAGCTTGCCTAACAATTTATATTTATATAATCGATTAAAAATGCCAAATGACTTCATTTTCCAATACAATTTCATTTTCGCAGCTTGCCTAGCATTTTATATTTATATAGTCGATAATAAAACAAATCACTGGTTAACAATTCGTTTGTTCTCTCATACAATTTCTTTTCCATAGCTTGCCTAGCATTTTCATATTTTATTCACTCATTCGCCCCCACCCCCTTCTAAGAAAACAGAAATACCTCGCAACAAACTATGAAGATTCCATAACGAGCCTTGAGCGCTAGTTAATCAACTAGTATTTAACCTACCACACAAAAACTATTAGTCCAATTAAAAAAAAAATAGCGGGTGAACAGATTCACGTTCACTACTTCATCTACCCTCAATTTCATGAAAATCGACCCAATAGATACAGAGAACATTCCGTGACAAAAAAAAGTACATACATACATACATACACACATACATACATACATACATACATACATACATACATACATACATACATACATACATATGAATTTGAACGAATGTTAGAATCGTGATCTAGACCCTCTGAAATGCCGAGAAAACATCACCCCCACCAAAAATTCCACCGCGCGCAAGATTGCAATACCTCCTAAAGTCGGTAAAAATGACAAAATCGTTTTTAGTGACCGTGTACAGCCTGCTTTAATAACAATTTGACAGCATCAGAATTCAGTATTCACGCTTTATGAAGTCACTTTTAAAATATCTATTCATCCATCTCGTAGGAATTACAAAAAAAATCTCAGAGGATGACAATTACAGTGAAGAAGAATTTTTAGGAACGCACAAATCGACTCAGAACACGTGTTTCAATCAATCTTTGTCTCAAACGCACGTACCATTTAGAAGTTATCATGATACTTGTAGCTCCTCAGGACCAAATCCGGGACCAGAAAGAAATCTACCGCGTCCAAATTATGATTTCAAAACGCACGATACAAGGAGAGATAACAGGTAATTTAAGTTCAAGGGTACAAATAAAAGTTATGTGGGAACTCTATTGAAATTCTTTTGCGTTTTTGTATCATAGAGACTATCAACACTTGCCCAATCAACCGTTTGAACGTCGACGAGCTGGTGATACGTCAAAGACTGTTCGAGGTAATTTGCGAGCTTCTATGCCTGGTCGAACGCAGGTCGGCTCTTCAAGCGCTACCCTGGATGATAAGTCAAGAATTGTAGTTGCTCTATTTGATTATGATCCGGAAAACATGTCACCAAATCCCGCTACTTGTCATGAAGAACTGCCTTTCTTACAAGGAGATCGGATTAAGGTACATTTTTCCATATTGAAAATTTAAAAATATAGAAGAAAATATTATTTTCTCTCTCAGCACCTTTGATAATCGACTGAACTGCTTACAATTATAAATTCTTCGGTATTTTCTTCCCGCTTTTCTATTTCTGTTTTTTTTTTTTTTTATCATTTTTGAGAAGTGCACGAGATTACGAATTTTTTTGAAAAAATCAAAATGATGAAATGATAATTATGAGTACCTCGACCTACCGTTTTCTTCCTTCAATCCCTATAAAAAAATTGACTAAATCAGCTATTGAAAAGTCAAAAGTAGTACCGAATTTGGCACAGTTTTTCAGTAGCTGATGAGCTGCCGAAGAACTGCTGATCAACTACTGAAACGCATATCATTAATAAAGGGGGGGGGGAATTACATTATGTGCGTTTCAGTAGCTGAACAGTAGCTCATCAGCTGCTTGAGGTACTGAAAAGTGTGCCAAAATCAGTAGCTTTCCACCTGCTGACATTTATGAAAATTTTCTGATAGGGATACATACTAATTAGGTATCATTATGAGCGAAAAAACTGAACGTATTTTCTCCAACAGACTATGATTAGATGTCAATATGACACTCAGTAGGGCAAATATACTATTACATTATACGTAGAAGGAAAGAGTGATCCACTTTAGTGTACGGTGACGATCCATTACTGCACACTATACAGTAAAAAGGATCATTACCGTACACTTTCTGCTCCATAAACATACTGTGCTGTAATAGTACATTTTGTATCGAGTGGCGAAAACAAGCAATATTGGAACGAGCGAAGAGTAGCCGCTCGAGCGAAGCGAGTGTGGATAGTGAGCGAGTTACAATATTGTTTTTCGACACGAATTACGAACAGTACTTTTTATAATACATGAAGCAAAATTAGACTCTCAAAAGTAGAATTTGTTATAGTTTTGATGTTCAATTATTGTTTAAATGGCACCACTGACGCGATTTTCGCTACGGGTAAAACACTTTCGCCACGGCCACGGGAAAAACATTTTCGCCACGGTTCTGATAACGGCGAGTTTCGCTTCAAAAAACGAACACAATACGCGGCACTTTCGCTGCATGTATTATAAAAAATACTGTTTTCCACGAACAAAAAAATTCGGTAAACACTATCTTTCTTCTATGTATAATGTAAATTTTATAACGTGTTTCTCACGGTGAAGTTTTTGAGAACTTTTCAGAGCACACGTTAATAATGTTGTAATTAAGTAAAATAGCTACAATGGCTATTTACAGTACATGTTTGGTAGGTGAGTCTTTACACAACAAGTACATACGTTTGCGAAACGAGCGCAGGGAGTGAAGTAATGTATGTGAGTTGTGTAAAGACACCTACGAAACCAGTACTGTACAATGCTTTTCAACACAAATGAAAAAAAGAACAAAAAAAAAAACAAAGTACAAGTTCTTGGGCATGCGTGAGTTCAAACCGTGTTGTAAAGACCAAAAACCGTTGTGTAAAGACCCTCGCTTTGCTCTTTCGCAACGGTTTGTAGTGTCGCTGAAAAGCGCCACCTACGCCGCAGAAATTTGTTTTGTAAAGACCTACTTACGACGCATGCGTGTTGAAATAGTATATTTCCATTCTAGTACAGAAAAAATTTGATATTAGTGTTGATCAGTACAATCGCAATAAATGCCCGTTTCGCTACAAAAACTGTTACGGTACGCGAAAACGCGTTTTCGATGCATGTGTAGTAAAAAATATATGTTACATACTTTGACTATATAAACTACCAGTGAATGGGAGTACATTCACTGGTAGTTTATATAGTCAAAGGTTACATACGACAGTTGCGGTTGGCGCTCGCTGTCGTGTAATATACTATTTTTCTGTGGTAAACACCTCTACTTTTTTATTCATGATGGTTGATGTTCTTTGTAGTTGTTAAGCGATAGAGATGATGACGGATTTTATTGGGGAGAATGTCGCGGTAAACGAGGTTATGTACCACAGAACATGATAACTGAACTAGATACTGCACCAAAGGTAAATTTTGTAGTACCTACTGAAATTGTGATACCTATTTACATTGTACCGGTTGGCACCTATCTCTTTTTTATATAATTTTTGAGAATTATTAGCAGGTAAACAAACGAAATACCGGACAAAGAAGTAGCCACGATAAATATACGGCGGATATACGACATAGTGCAAATGCCAAGAAAATGGTTGCTCTGTACAACTATAACCCACATGAAAACTCTCCAAACCCGGACTCTGACGTAAGTGAAGTAGGCTTCCAATAATTTCACACTCATTAGTGCGCACGCTAAGAAATTGCCTGTTCTTTACAACTACAATTCGCATGAAAATTTCCTAAATCTGGTGTCTAATGTAAATGAATTAGGCTTCCAATGAGCGTAGTATACTTATTTTTTTCTTGTTATTGCCGTTGAAGAAGTAATGGAGAAAAGATGAAATATATAATGTATACCTATTCCATGGTTTCATAGGAATCCTTTTTTTTTTTTTTTTTTTTTTATTGGTAAATGGTAATCAGAATTAAATTTTCACTGAATTTGTTCCAAGATGTTCCCCTTAAGTTGTTCTAATTAAGAAATTAAACCAGGATGTAAACTGAAGTGTTCTTTTTTGTTGATCAATGGTGAATAGAGAAAGAACGATTTTTTTTTTTAAAGCATATTTGAATTAATCCATTACAAATGGCAATTTATTTCAGAGTTAATAAATACGCGTATTATTAACTCTACAATAGGAAAATACCTTTTCATAAAAACAAGAAAATAAAAAGAAAGGCATCACTCGCACATGTGAAACAATATTTTTATGTTTGTAACGTTTTGACTTCTGTTTGAGTAGTTGAAACTTTACAAAATAATATAAAAATATTGTTTCACATATGCGGATAAAGCCTTTCCTTCTTTTTTTTTTTTTGTTTTATGAATACTCCTAATCCGAACTTGTACGGGTGAAAATTTGCTTTATTTATGGAAAATACTTATTTGAGAATCGAAAATCAAACATGAATAGACCTTTTCCCCGTGACTTATTGAACAGGCTGCTTGCTGCGGCTTGGTACCAGCCATCGTTCAAGATCCCATAGGAATACATAGGAAACGTAAACATAAGAAATATATACTGAAACAAAAATATATTTTCAATACTTGAGAACTTCCAAATTCTAATTATAAACCTTTGGTTCTTCATTTATTTCTTATTTTTGATTAACAACGTGTGATCAAAACGTTCCCTATGTATTCTTATGGGAGTCGATAGGATTGGCCCAATCATTGTAATATCAAATGACTATCGAACCTATTTACGGGTACGTTTGTTTACTGATGTTCTCTGTTATCAGTGTTGAGACGTCACCTGGGAGAAGGTTTATTCTCCCATCATCCACAGATTATCGATAGCGTTCATAGCCTCTTTTGGCTTCTTTACTGAAAAATCCGTTATTTTTTCAACAGGAATAATAAGACGAAAAATATGGTAAACTACTGAAAATCTAGTCGCAAAATTCTCATTTGTGCCACAATTTGCCCCCAATTACCACGATTTGGATTGTACCGCTTTCACTAATAGCTAGATGTACCTAGTTACCAATGGCTATAGGATTATCTATTACTTTTTTACTTTCTCATTCAATCTTTGAAATTTCCGCGAGAATAAGACAACCTTCGAAAATAATTTAAAATGAATATCTGCCTCAGGTGATGAGAGATTTAAACACAAATACAAAAGGCTTTGCCCGCACTCATTGAAAATATATTTTATTGGTCGACGTTTCGGTCACTTCGTGACCATTTTCAAGACGTGGGCAAAGCCTTTTGTATTTGTGTTTAAATTTATCAATCCTTGCACAAACAAAATTCCAATTTTTCAAGTGATGAGAGATATCCAGCAATACTGATCAGTAGATGTAAAAAGGAGAAAAAATAACTAGGATTGAATAGAATTTATCTTCTATTGTGTAGCATCTTCTATTGGACCACTTTATTCACACTTCCATTGTGTAGTAGACTCGGATTGGTCATTCCGTTGTTTTCCACTATTGTTTGACAGATGACAGTTTGTTTCAGCAAATTTTGCAGCCTTTTTCAATTGTATTACTATGAAAAGAGCTGCGTGATGTGCCTATTATTGACAGACTAATTAGAAAGTGAAACGTAGGGTAAAAACTAGATTTATCATATGAGGATGTATTTGGAAAAACGACGGCTATTCAGAAATTTCCATCGCAACAAAGTTGTCATGAATTTTGAATTTACTACACTGGGTATATCTTGGTAGAAGTTGATTCAGTGACAACATTTTTTTGAATTTCAATGCGCTGAGTTTTTTTTCACCCTTCTGAAACTATAATATACCAACTGGTGTTCTATAGTTAAATTATTCTCTCCACATAAGTATTTGCCGCAGAAAAATCTGTACCTTTAATAACTGACGTTTCAGTTGAATCATGGTCTCTACCTATTTGCATCAGAAAAATGTCATGATTCTTTGTAATTGTGCACAGATACATTGAGATCGACGCATTATTATCAATAGGTAACGAAAAAGTTTTCAATTTATCACTGTGACTTCAAGTTGAATACTTAAACCTTGTTTTTTGTTCAAAAAAAGAACTATATCCATCTTTGTGATCTATTAAACGATCTCTGAAAAACGACGTCCGTCTGGAGACCGCGGCGCTGTTTCTATTGATCACCTTGTCCTCATTTGTACCGTTTTGAAAGACTGTTAGTTTTAATCACAATAGAATTCACTTAGGCGTATTCATTGAAAATCTCTCTCTGTCAATACCTAACACTTATTGTAGAATCAATTAAGGGGATTGCAGTGGCAAATTGCATGCTTCTAATAAACCTATCATGTAGCCTAAGTTGCAATGGATCAATTTTTTGTGATGTCATAGCAATGATAACTGTAGCCATTAAAGTAATATATATATTATATATAGTCAATGCTGTAGCCAAAAATAGCTTCACGAATAAAGGCATCTACAGAGGCGCTAGTAGCATTGCAAAAAAAGTGATCATGGTGTTCTTTACCATAGTGCAACATACGGAATAAAATTGATTTTACAGTCTTAAATCTTATTTTTTGTCAAAACGGTAGAGAACAAAAGTTGTAGCTTTTTAATTTTTCTTTCAGTTGAATGCAATTTTAGATTGTTTGATGAACTTTTTTCATACTGAACACCTTTTTTGCAAGCTTCCACAATTGGCCGCTACAGTTGATGTAGAGAGCGCCTCTTTTGCCTTCAATTGCAAATTAATATAGGAACAACATGATAACGTTCTGATCATTCATTCATACTAGGACTCAAAAAAAAAGAATGAACCTAAGTTCATAATTTTTTATTCTCAATTGAGAATAAAAAATTATTTTCACATACAGAAATGCTTCGAGATTGTGAATATTAACTTTTTATTCTTAGGTAACTTATCGGTATTCTTCTTTCTTAAAGTACTGAAAAATGATTGAAAATCTGCTGAAAAATGCATACGGTAGTATCAATGATGGATATGACGTCACAGGAGAATCAGTCTATTGAAAATATGGAAAATTTCATTATAATATCCTTATTTGTGAAGCATAGGTACTTGCTTACATTGATGTAGAGTATTGTAAATTAGGAATTGCATTATTTCCAATTTTCTAAGGGACTGGAGTGGATATTACTTATTTAAAAAATATTGATATAAATCAAAAAAACAAACAAACGATACCTCATCATTTTTGCGGTAGTGTCGCAGTGGTATTTGGCAGAACCTAAGAATTATCAACGAACTAATTTTTATACTTACAAAAATCACGCACCCATAAGACTCAATTCTCCCTCACAGTACTGGCTCGATTACGCGCGGATCAGTATTGGGGCACATGGAGCGGAATATCTTCTTTATTTCTCTTTGGTCTCAGGTCATCTGAGCTCCGAGATGAGGCTTGCTAACTTGGACTGTACATAGCCGTCGCGCGCTAGCATTGCCGCATGTATAATGTTTGTAGTCGTTACAATTTGCAGGTTAGTAGTTGTGTACCCGGATGGTGAAGATGCGATTTGGTTAAACATATTATAAGGAGGGTTCTGGCAGAAGGGCGTCCGTCCCATAAGAAACACATCAAGTGGAAGCCGTTTGCCAGGTACGTCGGTTACGCTGTCGAATTCCGCTCCTACCGAATTTCGTCGTTTTTTTTTTTTAAATAATCTACATGAAAAGACGATTCCGAAAATATATACCTTTTTCCGAATAACTCATTTTTTCGCCAAGAAATCGTCAAAAGAAGTTGCGCGAAAACGCTACAAATGTACTATGTTTCTTAATGTAATACGAGTGAATGCCGCACTAGTGCTTTGTTACAGTGTTCACAAAACGCGAGAGCGATGACCGAAGTGTGAGACGTGGAACGTGAAGTCCTCGTCTCTACGTACACAACGAAATTTTATTTTCATATTTCTTTTTTTTTCACTAATTTATCCTTTTTTTTTTTTTTTTCATCTTTTGTTTTTACGTTATCTACGTTTTAGTTTTTGCTTTCATTAATTCAAGAAGCAGTATAATTTTCCGTGTTTACAAGTGTTATTTGATCGTTTTCTCCAGTTACTCTAATTTATCAATATATTAATAACTTTTTCACGTAATGAATTTCATGATTACAATGTGAATCATCAGAAACGGGGGGGGAGGGGGGAGGAGGGGTGCCGTTTACAATCAACGAGCGAAGCGAGTTGATTGTCGAATTGATTGTTGTTGTTTTATACAGACTCGTTTTTCAATCTTGTTAATCAGTAATTTCAATTCTACCACAAACAACTCGCTTCGCTCGTTGTTTGTTTAACGGCACCCCTCCCCCCTCCCCCCTCCCCCCTCCCCGTTCATTGCTTTTAATCTTTCGTGTGTAAGAAAATAATAGTATTGTTATCAGTGTGTACGCGATACGAATAACACCGCGATACGAACAATATAGTACATTTGTAGCGTTTTCGCGCAACTTCTTTTGACGATTTCTTGGCGAAAAAATGAGTTATTCGGAAAAAGATATATATTTTCGAAATCGTCTTTTCATGTAGATTATTTAAAAAAAAAAAACAACGAAATTCTGTAGGAGCGGAATTCGACAGCGTAACCCACCCTAATGATTTTTGGCTCAATATAAACGCAATCCTCAATTTTTTACAAATTAGGAAATTTTGATTTTGCCCACCGCCTCGAACTTGACAGTGGAGAAGCTGACATCTGGCGGACTTTATTTCTAAGTACTGTGTGGTTGTTCTGTTCAGAGGGCCAGTTTTACCAGCGTCATTTCTCTGCTAACCTTGGGTTAACTGAATCTCTGCTAACTCTGACTGCTCAATTTCGGGTGATTACTGGTTAGAGTTACGTTAACCCGAGGTTAGCAGCCTCGCATCAATTCAGTTAGCAGTGAACTTCAGTTTGGTAAAACTGGCCCAGATTAATGTTGGGATACATTTTGATGAATTCCGTGTGCTCATTGGTTGTTTTTATCAGTGTTGAGATGTACGTGACTTGGCAAAGTTGGCGCGCAACTGCTCTATGAGTCCAAAGACCAAAACCCAGATGGGGTCCATGGTGAAAACGACCATAGTCCACCGGAACAAATTTTTGAGGAGAGACAAAAAACGTGCTTGGACTATGGCCGTTTTCACCTGGTGATAAATTTACGGGGCCAGTGAATTGCGACAAAAAAGTTCATCTGTGCCAAAAAGCAGTGTTACCACTGGATTCCTCGCGAAAAATACTTTTAGGATCACCTCGACCCCTAATTTTGCTAAACTATGGACTATGGTCGTTTTCACCATGGACCCTCCATTGTACAATTTGGACCAAACTTTCATACATTGCCACCTATACTGACTCTATCATTGTCGAGTCTGAATATTTTTTTTGCAATATGCGTGTTCAGTCTTCACCGCAGTCTCTAGTATCTTGCTGGTGTACAAAGTGATCCAAAATATGAACCTGTAAAGGAACGGCTATTGTGTTATCAGTAGGTATTCAAGCGTGAAACACTTACTCTGGCTAAAATTTTAGGTTTTTGTAATTTAAACGCTGGATGGTCTTAACACGTTTGAACGTATGACAGCCTTATTTCCTCATATAATTGTTCAAAAATATATGTAATACAATAATTTACCGATCGCTTTCCCATTGCCTTGATATGACGATTGATTTCAAGGGTTGGCTACAAGCTTCAGTTCTCGCAAAACCTACTGTAATCAGGTACTTTTTCAAGTTCTCATTGTTGTCCAATAACATGGCACAGCAAGATTTGGGTACGCGAAGTTGTGTGACTTTGTTTTGAGGTAACAAAGCAAGTTGATTGTGTCTTTAATTTTCGCGTGTTTTCTTTAATTGTGACCAAGCAGAAGATTTGATTTTTTGTGATTGTACCTTGTGAAAGAGCGTAAAAATTATGTAAAGAAGAAGAAGACACTTTCTGGCATTGCAAAATAAGTAGAGATCATGTTTCATGTCTTTTATCTGATAACATGCTTCGCTCGTTTGCCCTGTTTTGGTTTAGTATAAGTATGCATTATAATCTTTGACTATATAAACTACCAGTGAATGGGAGTATGGACTGATATTACAAGGCCTCCGCGGAGCGGTCGTTTGAAGCCGACATCGCTATGAGGAAGAAAGGGGAAGGTTACAACGAAATAGATTTGTATTGTTAGTTGCATAATCCATGCTACATCTAACTACGTGAGGCGCAATTTTTACAAAATAGATTTGTGCATCTGGTTGCAGACCCCAACTACATGCTACGCGTTAGGCGCTATATTTCCTTCTTCCGCACCATGACGGCATCGACGCGTTGAATACTAATATCAGTCCATACTGCCATTCACTGGTAGTTTATATAGTCAAAGATTATAATATTTTATTATTTTGAGACACTGGCTTTAGGGAGTTTACAGTATGAGTTTGCTCTAGGCTGATACTCCTGGTCGCTCCCTGTTTGTCCTTCTATGAGGTTACTTGAAAATGTTTTAGGCTAAATGCTTTTCAGTGGCTTACTCAGCTTATTCGTGCCCTCCCTTCTTGGTCCTCGTGGGATGAACTCGCAAATTTTCAAATCACCCACGGAGAGACGAATGTGAAGGGGGAGGGCGAGATAGAGTGAAGGGGGAGGGAGAGTGCACTCGGAGAATTTCAAATTGTAAAGCTAGTATAAACCTAGGATATAAAGTGGGAAAGAGAGGAGGGTCTTGTATGTCTCTTATATGTCTAGTTCAAGTGATGAAGCTAGTATATAATAGCTATCATAAGGCTAGTATAAACCAAGTATATAAACTGGGTAAGGCGAACTTGCAAATTTTCAAATCACCCACGGAGAGACGAGGGTGAAGGGAGGGGCACTTGGAAAATTTCAAATTAGGGTCAGGGCAGAGTAAAGACATGAAACATGTCAAAAAACTGTAAGTTGGAAAATAGAATCTTTACTATAACAACAGAAGTGCGTTTTTTGTTGGTTGATTTTAATTGTCAAAAGCTCCTCTTTGGGAGCATCTCTATCCTTTCTCGCCACTTCTTTCTTTTCCAGGCGCTTCTTACATTACCGCTCTCGTACATCACTTCTCTGTCCTCTCGGTATTTAATAACCACTTTTCTCTCGGTCGCGGTCAGGGTTTGAACCTTGCACTCCCAATTTTGCAAGTGGTTACACCACCCATTGCGCCGTGTGGAGCGGTTTGGCACCTTGTTGATAATCTTGTACTTACCATACTTGAATGATTAAATACATTAGTTATTTAAATAGACTAAACTGTCGTGACGTCACCAGGCTATGTTAGCTCTGCAATGACTTACCTCAGTAAACATCGTTCCCAGTCCCAGTTAAAGTCCTAAGAAAAACTATCCACATTGTTTTCATTTGAAGCCGATTTGAAGCCTACCATCAGAGGAGCGAATCAACAGGGCTTCACCCTTCAGTCCCAGAAAGTTAACAAGGTTCCGGTTAAAGGCCTTTTCATTTTTTCTCTGACGAAAGCCTCTAAGAGGAAAAAAGAGGTATTCAAACAAGATTCAAGGAAATCAAATCGGGCTTCACATGGGAAAAAGGGACACAAATTGTTTACCGGGACCCCGCTTACTTGTCGGATCAAAAGAAAAAAAATACTCTGTAAGAAATATACACAGGAACGTTTTGACCTCAAGTTCAGATTTGAAATCAAGGAATAAATAAAGAACCAGAGTTGTATTTTTAACGACTTGGGAACTTCCTAATTTTGAGTATAGAAATGTAATTGCTTATTCATCTCCAATTTTTTAATTTGAACATATGATCAAAATGAACCCTGTCTATTTTTATGGGAATAAATAGCCTCTTTTGATCTGATACAATATACTGACGTATTCTCTCGTTGTCCGTGAATCATGTCACGGCGATTTAGTCTATCTACAATGATAAAGACATCTTAATTACAGAAACCCTTTCCCTCGTATCTTATGACATTAATATATTGATTCCCCATCCTTATTTCATAAAGTAGGTAGGTACCGTATTAATGAATTTCAAATTTAAAACAAAATTCACCAAACTTCTCGCTGGGAAAATACCTGTTAGTCATTTGGCTGCCATATGTACCCATTGCTTTTAAAAGGGGCATGACAAGCTTCTGTCAAAACTCATTGACAGACAATATTGATAAAAAGTGCAATAAATGGCAATAATTTCATTAACCTGTACCTGGGATTGGCAGCCAATTGGTAAAATTCAGGCTGCCATATGGCAATTATTTTTCCCGGCGAGTTAATTTGGCCTAATGGCTTTGTGAAAGTATCAGCAATATTATATTTTCTATCAATCCTAATTACTTGGATTCTCTTCTCTTTCACAAAATTGTTAAATTCTGGCAAAATGCAATGCTACGTTAATATGCTATTATTGTATAGAAAAGTTGATTCTTAAACAACATGATATAATCTTAAAAAATTGTAATATTTTCCATTTGAATAATCTTTTCCTAAATCAGATAACAAATATTCTGAACACAAGGAGTCTTTTTATTTCCACTCCATCTGCCAGAGTAATATACTTGATGTGGGTGGACGACCGAGTAACAGATTTTTGTTTAGTTGGACACTTATTTTATACAATAACAAGAGTGACAATACAAAACCTAAAAAAAAAAAAAAAAAAAAAAAAAACTTTTACAATAACCCAAGTATTCTTCCTATTATTCCTGTTGCCTGCCCAACAAAAGTTTGAATGACTTCTCATTCATCATTATTTCTTCTTCCTTTAAAATGTTGTAGGGGTACTATGTTCTAAGTATGATGAAGCCTTGGAACATAGAGATGATACATGGAATGCATATATCACGTTTTGGTTGATGCCAACATGTACCTTGGCACATGCTTGGCTTGTTAGTTGTTATTACTATGTTGAAGTTATAGCGAGCCAAAACAAAATAGACCGTTTTCCTGGTGACGTCAAAATTGTACATCACGTGACCTACTTGGTCAACGGACCTTCTGACTCTTATAAGAAAAGCACAAGGAGCAAAGATCACTGTGTTACTAATTGTGAATAAACAATTTCTTAGGATCCAGAGCCTTATGAATAAGTTCTAGGAACGCTATAAAATAATTATTTCGATTATAACCAAAGTTCATCTCAGAGTTCTGGTTGATTTACCTGATGATCTTTGCTCCTTTTGTTATTCTTATGGGAGTCAACAAATTTGAGAGGCTTGGAAACACCAGAACAGGTACTCTGGCCAATTGTTACCAACCGTATGACGTCAGAGGAAAACAGTCTATTAGGCTTTCACACTTTTGGTTTGTTTACATGTTTCTTATCTCGGCATGAGTGAAACGTGATCAGAGTTGGTATTTCTGAATTATTATTTCACGTTTGGAAGGAAGAATAACCACAGAAATGCGAAAGAATAACGTTTTTTACACAAAAAATTATTCTCTCACATTTCTGCGGTCATTCTTCCTTCCAAACGTGAAATAATAATTCAGAAATACCAACTCTGATCACGTTTCACTCATGCCGAGATAAGAAACATGTAAACAAACCAAAAGTGTGAAAGCCTAATAGTGAGCCAAGTATACCTACACGCATTCCTTCAATGTTAATCTAGGTTACATTTGTATCTCTCTACCCCGCGCTGACGTCACGCGCTATTCTTTATGTTTGCTTCACGCACACAGTTGACTGCGCGTCTACTGTTTATATGGTTTGAAGACGCATTCCATGTATCCCTATGTTCAAAGGATAAAGTATATCATTGCAACAGTAATGCGCTAGAGATATTCTCGCTCAATATAAACAAACATGGCGCAGGATACAACCATCCAAAAAATGAAGTGGAATTTACTTGTAAGTCCACTTCATTTTTTGGATGGTTGTATCCTGTGCCATGTTTGTTTACATCAAGCAAGAATACCTCTAGCGCATTGACTATATATGTTCCAGACAAATACTCGCACTGTTAAAAAAGTTGTCACTTTGATGGATACTGATACCAGAGTGTGCTGCATATGTTACAACATTGGTGTAAGAGAGAGGGAAATATGTTTTGTCTCTTTCACTCTGTTGGTTAACACACAGCACACTCTGGTGTCAGTATCCTTCAAAGTGACAACTTTTTTAAAAATGCAAGTATTTGTCTGGTACATGTATAGTCAATGTTAAAAACCACTAAATAAATAGTCCAATCAGTCTGTGAATTATGAAATTGCCTTCAATTTTTGAAATTCCGCTAGAGGCGCCAAGGTCTAAAACTTTTTTGCTTTCAGAAATGCAAAAATGATACAAGACCTTTCATATGTTGATAATCAAGAAATACCTCAATTCCTCCAGACTTTCACATCTAATTCAGTAATTTGTAATGAATTAAAGAATTTTAAATTTTGGCAGTTGACTGGTTTCTGCACTTGTATTAACCAGTTTCTCAATTCAAGTGTTAATGACAAGACCCTTGTGAACCAAAGAATGGAGATGGTCGGCAAAAATATTGATGAAATTGTAAGAAAATGTAAATGTCAATTCTCTTTCCTTCCCTTGCCACCTCCTCCCCAAAAAATGCTGTTTCACATCTTGCAAAGATGGTCATTTAACCAGAAGCAGTGCAAAATTTTATAGGGTATTTTTAGTTTTCAGGTTCATGCTCTTTCAAGCAACAAATGTATTGCAATCACTAGTTTTTTTTTTTTTTTTTTTTTTTTCAAGACCGTCACACTTTTAAGACGCTCACGTGTACGCGGTCACTCTTTGTTACTATTAGATTGTTAAATGCTCACGTGTTCGCGGTCACTCTCTATCAAATTATTTATGTTCAATCTTGAGGTGTGAGATTTCATACTGTTTTTGCGTTTGAATGTAAACAAGTTGGTGGTTGTGTTTCCTATTTTGATTCCCCTTGTGAAATTGATAAGCCGGTGGCGGTGGAGGTGTGTTGAGTAATGTTTGTAGATTTTCAATAGCCAATGGACCGTATTATGCGTGCCGGCATGGCATTGACACGTTCTGAAAACATGAACGACCCTACCTGTATTTGTGAAGTACCACTTATCCCAGTTTACTGTATTTGTTCAAAATAAACTATCAATTCCCATAAGAAATGCATGGCATTGAGCCATTGACTATACATGTACCAGATGAATACTCGCATTGTTAAAAAAAATTGTCACTTTGGTGGATACTGACACCAGAGTGTGCTGTGTGTTACAACGTTGGTGTAAGAGAGAGGGAAATATGTTCTGTCTCTTTCACTCTGCTGAGTAACACGCAGCACACTTTGGTGTCAGTATCTATTAAAGTGACAACTTTTTCAACAATACAAGTATTTGTCTGGTACAAGTATAGTCAATGTGCATGGGAACGTTTTGATCATACACTCTTATTCAAACGTAAGAAAAAAATATAAAAGAAGAGTTCTTATTCAGAATCTAAAAGTTCTGAAGTATTCATAAATGTATCTGTAATTCTTTATTCATTGTTTGTTCTCAAATATCAACAAATGATCAAAACGCCCTGTGTATTTCTTATGGAGTTAATTTTTGTTTTAAACACAAACGGTAAACTGGGATAAGACTGTGTTAAGGTGGGGCTTCAAAAAAATACAGTCCATTGTAAAATGGTATCAGTTGCTGCAGTCTACTTATGTCACCTTACAAGATTTTACACGTTGAAAATTTCTTAGTGAGGGTTTATACAGCAGACTAGAAGCTTGTACCAAGCATTATCAAACTTTTATTGATAAATTCATGATTCATCAGTTATTCAGTTATTATTTGGTTCACTACATTTTTTTTTTTTTTTTCACTCAAAAAAGTAGTTGTATATTTTTTGGTGAGAATTTTGGGGTGTCGTCACGGTCGTGTGACCAACATTTCTTACGCAATATGTTTATGAACCTATTTTATGTTCACAAATTGATTGATAGATTGATAACGATAACACATGATTTAATTTTGCGTATGTACGTCACATAATATTCAAATCAACTATCAGGAAGTAAAATTCTTTCTTAGTTGTCCAAAAGATACAGTTTGCCTGATTGTTGATTTGGATCTATTTTTGTATTGACTACAGACAATCAGCAGGGCACAAACCTCTTCCAGCCTGCTACAGGCTGCTTGTTGATTTTTGTTTCTCCTGTGAGTATCACGTAATGAAGTAATCAATACAGTGGGAGCTGATATCATGGTACCTTATATTCTGTTATAATGAATAAATACATGTATAGTAATATCATAGAAATTCAATGAGGTTTGAAGAAAATATTAATCAAGAGATGAGAAAATTTGTCTCTCATAAAATATGCCATGCGCGTCTGACTCACTCTTTCTACGCGTATCACCACTTTCACAACAAAACTGAAATAGGTACTGACAACCAATTAGTTCAACCTTTCTTTTCCTCTCTTCTTCTCAAAACATCCAGCTTCACAATTCTGCCTGTCTCTGCATCACAAACCCCTCTCAGAAAATCACAAAAAAACCCTTAGCACAATAAATTGCCTCCAACTTAACTATTGTAACAAAACCATTTATGCAATTTATATTCATTATTCATCCTTCAAGTCCCCATTTGCCCACTTTAGGTTTGTAAGCTCACGTGTTGTAAGGTATAGGGCTCTTCCACCAATTTATACTGCATTTCAATTCCCCTAATCCTTATTGTAATGGCAGTAAAAATAACATTGCTCTTATGTACCTCATGTAACACCTTTATGGTTTTGATATATTATGCAATCAGAATTACACGCAAGAGCAATGTTATTTACACTGCCACTACAATATGAATCAGGGATATCAATATAGAATGTACAAAGATGGAAGAGCCCTATGTATCTCAAGGTGAGAAGACAAAGAAAAAAAAAGTCGACAATGATAACAAAATGAGCGCTTCTGAAAGGATGAAAACAAGAATGTATTTTCATACATTGATTTCTAATCAACTGTTATTTATTCAATATATCATTTATTGTTATAATTTATTTTTGTATTTAAATGTTGATGACATAAACTACAAGAACATGGAACAAATGGGTAAATTTCGCCAGGGCTACCGTCTATACTCAACTCTAAGTTTGAGCCCCAATTATATGCTTGATCAAATAGGGACAATTTTGCCTTGTCTCAACGTTAGAATTTTTAATTACTATTGCAGATACCTAAATGTATTAATATATGACTTGAAATTTTTGAGCGATCATCTAAGACCTCTAAAACGTTGAGAAATTTAATTCCCCCCTCCTTCTGTTGCACGTGTATTTGATTCGAAGTCAGTGAAATCGCTGAACCATAAGTTCAAATATTTTGCAAGTTTGTACGTGGGACTATAATAACGAGTGAGGACATGGACCGCCATATTTAATCGTTACAGCATGAACTTACCTATTCCTGCTTTACTGATAAATTGTTATCAGTAACAGGAATAGGGAAGTTCTTGCTGTAAAGACTAAATATGGCGGCCCATGTCCTCACTCGGGCTCTAGTGGGACAGAAAATGAAGGAGACAAAAGGTCTAATCGGGACTCCCGCTTTATGAGTTTTAGGTAACTTACTCCTTAAAATTTTGGAGGAATGGGATTCATTTCTTTTAGTGATTTTTCACGAGGGGTAGGGGGGTGACGAACACATTCTCGCTGATACGTACTTCTATAAACCTTTGCGTTTTTCAAGAAATTGAAGTCATTGGCAACATGGGCATTATTCGCTGTCATAAACTCGAACACTTTCTCGTCGTAATCATTCCGCTTCATTATCACTACTTGGTTACCTGTATCCGCGTTTGAAATGACGAGATCATTTGATTTAATTTTCGTGGCCAAACTCTTGGATACGGTTTTGATATGGCGTGGAATTGGCTCTATTGGCGTGGACTTGATCACTTCACTGGTCTCCTCCGCAATCACCTCGATTCTAACATTCATGGATAAATCTGCACCAAGATTGATGACATAGTATCAGCTTCTTGATTGTAAGGGGGAGAGGGAGGGGTGAATTTGAGCCCTTTTTTCAAAAAATTTTTTTTCTACTGGTTGGAGATGTTCATTGGCCATGTTAACTAAGCGCGGAGGGAATTAACCATTCTCGGGAACAGGCTTCTTTTGTCAAAATCATACATCCTTCATGAGTTGGTCCATATTTTTTGTCTTTAATTTCTGGAGCTCTTCCTGATGTTGAATACATTTACTCTCAATTTCCTTCAGAAACACACTCATCGAAGCAGGACGGTAACTTGCTGGTAATATTAAAAAGCATACGATTTTTACGTGCAAGGAGGTCATACAATTAGATAAAAGTACGGCTTTGCCTGCACAAAATTGCAAAGAGTATATTTATACTTATAACGTTTCGACTGGACCAGCAGTCTTCATCGGAATAAACTAACTCGGTTTATTCCGATGAAGACTGCTGGTCCAGTCGAAACGTTATAAGTATAAATATACTCTTTGCAATTTTGTGCAGGCAAAGCCGTTCTTTTATCTAATGGTAATATTAAGTAACCTTCATTAATAACCTGGAGGGAACTTTTTTTCTCCATTAAAGCTGCTCGTGCTTATTAAATTTAGCCTCCCTCTGGTAAACGTGATACCTCCTTCATCACATCTCGCTGATGCTGTTTACAAAAAATTACAGGTTTCAACTTGGGCGATTGACGTAACATTTGTATTGTGATTCATTGTATGTTCTTTTCTTCTTTTTCCCAAGGGTAGATTACTATTTCAGTAGTATTCTCGTCTCGTCCGTCGATGGTTAAACAACCGAAAGCGCTCGCGCAAAGTTAATGTAGATCTACGACATTTGTAAACTTGCCGCTACTTATAATATAGGATTAGAATCAGATTGATTTCACAAGAATACTTTATTTTGAAAATCTCTTTTGAAGTGTTGAGGTCTTTGTTATCAGACGGATGGTACCAACAATATTACCTATTTAAAAAAAATAAATTAAGACCCCTGGAAGTTCCGTTTTCAAACGATTGATTGGGTGGGGGAGGGGTTAGGAATAAGATTAGCCCTACCACGTACGGATGCGCTGAGAAATACCTCTTCCTATCGGGAAAAAAAAGTTCACGAAGGCTATTGTGCATGTAAAATGAGTGACGGATGTGTATATTTCTATCGATTGAGATAACGTTCTTAATTTTTAAAATCAACTGTTAAGAAAAAATGGGGTGGCTAAAAGTAAGTTGTGAATTTTGTCAAGAGCATGCCTGTCCTTCAGAATACTCTGATGAAAGGGTTCATGGCCCGTCATTAGTTGTCGACTTTTACAGCAACCATTCACGTTTTGTTTCTTACTAGCTCCTTTCCTCCAATCAGTCAATTGGGGAGACCTGTTTCTGCTTTTGAGAAGTCAATATTATTGCAGAGACAGTAAGGTTTTTTTTAGAAAAGAGATTTGGCATTAACGAAGATGGACATGGGATAAGTAATGTCGTGAGTCATTGTCAAGAAGATGAGTATTCAAACTAAATTTATCAATCTTCAATTAAAAAGGAAGTAGGTATGTACCGGTAGGGATCGAAAAAACGATATCCTACATCAAATTTTATTCCAAAGACAATCCTCCTCTGAATTGTTTTGTAATAATTGTTCATGTTTTCTTTTGTATTTCAAAGAAATGTCTAAGGAGAAGAGTGAAAATATTTTGATAGAGATGCTACAGGAGTATGAAGACAAAGGGTTTCCAAATTATTTAGAAGAAAAGTGGAAAACGGCGGGCCTTTTAAATTTTCTGTGATCAGGAATTTGTCCTATCGAAATAAGTTTTCTGACTTTTGGAATAATTTAAAAATCAATAATGAAACCCATCCTACAAGCTGCGAGCCTTTGTGTGAATAGTACTAAGTTCAATATACATTGTACAGGTGGAAATCTGCTTCCAGCAAGGTCAGATAATCTACGTGAAAGGTGAGCCCGATGATGACGGTTTCTACCTGGGTGAGGTGGATGGTGTGCAAGGTCTTGTTCCATCCAACTTCCTGCAGGAGGTTGAAGAGATTCCTGTTGAGATGGCCAGACATTATCCGCATGCAAGTCAGGGTAGTCGTAACATCATTTGTCCAACTCCAGCACAAGATTGGAATCGTCTTCACGGAGAACCTGGGCCAGGCGCTCAGGGACCTCCTCCACCACCTCGGGATGGAATGCCGCCTCAAGGAAACGTGCAAGACCAACCAAAAGGTATTTACAAAATTGTATACAAAATGTATTCTCGATTTCTCTTCAATGTACATTTTTTTTGGTATATTGTACCAATCTTTTGTTTCTTGTTTTATCGTGCACAGATTTTTGCTTTTTCCTTTTTTTTCAACTGAGTTGGAAAGTTTTAATCGCGTCATTTATTTTTGTTTCTTGTTTTCTTTCCTTCTCTCTGTGTTTCTTCTTCTTTCTTTACAACCTTTGACGACTCAAAGCTTTTTGAGCCCAAAACGGACTATCAATCAATAAAAATCACGACGCAATCATTATTTGAGTGAAATGAGTCTTATTTGGGACTTTTATTTAATTCATATTTGGAATAATAAACTCCTACATCACTCGAAGATCGGAAATTTGCATAAGTTACCTACTTTGTACCTATAAACAGATGCAGTAAAAAAATATTGTTCTATAAATAAGGCCTAGGCTGGCTGTACTATTAGTATGATACTAGAGATGACGGGAGACATTCTGCAGGCAAATCTATCTATGTTAAGTAAGAGTAGTACAGTCACATCAATCTCAGAATTACATATCATGGTTTTTAGGATGTGAAGCTTTTACAAACGTTATGTTATTCTTATGGAAATTAACACAGTAAAAATTTGTTTACGTTTTGAAGGGAGACAGCTCCAGCATGCAACCTCGTTTGTTTCCTACTGATTTGTGCTTATTTGATTCATGGACGTCTCCTGGAAATCAGTCTATACTCTAGATAGGCTCAAATGCTCGATTCAAGTTAGGAACTACCGGAGCTGATAGATGCAAGTATTGCCAGAGGAAGGAAGTCGTACATATTTAATACAACTTCCCTTGTCTTATAATCCAAGACTCACTTTACAAAACAATTTGCATCAGTTTTGTATCTTTCAGAGACCTACCCAATCTGTGTACTCATTTAAACATAGACAAAATAAGACAAGCTATCCCTATTGGTCTAACTGAAATGTTGATTTCTCTTGGTCCCATTCAAATGTTCTTTCTTTTCTGTGGTTTCTCATGTCGTCTGCATCAAACGTTAATGCTATCAGTTTATTTACGGGTTTTCCAGTTGATTCAATGAATTTTTTTGTTTTCTCCCGTTGTCCAAGGGACTATAAATAAATTGTAGCCATCAACATTTGGGTTGAACCATAGGAACTTTTGCAGCGCAAAAGCTTCATAAACTTCTCATTATTCTCTTATTGCTCTTATTTACTTGACACAAAACAACTGTTACCCGTGGAAAAAACACTGTTCATTCTCTATAGCCTGTTCAATTTACTGCGATCCAAATTTCTGAATCAAAAATAAAAAATCTCAAAAACTACCGAAGTGATTTTCAAAAAATTACCCTCATACAACTTTCATTATCTAAATTTCATATAAATCAACCCAATAGCTACAGGGAACAATTGGGCACAAAAATACAAATATTTTGACTACCTATATTTACAAACCTTTACTTCTTCGCTGAAGTTGCACCTCTGTGTTGAAGACTGTCAATGTCGCACCAAATGAATCACGTGCCAATCTTGCGCCATCATTAATAAAATGTCGGTGATCTGGCTCAACTCGAAATTCGACTTGGGGGGGGGGAGATCCCGTTCCTCTGGCCGCCCTGAAACATTTTCTATTATATCTCAGAAACGGATGCAGCACAAATTAAATGATTTACGGCTCAGTCGAGCACAACTCGAGCACAATCTTTTGAGCCATTGTTTGACTCTGTAACTCAACTGGGGGGGGGGGGTAGCGGAATAGAGCTAAACTACGCGCGTACTGTCGGCCAAGTTCATTTCCTGTAATTGATCGTTGTTGGCAACAATGACTTCTACAACTAAGACTGTTCAATTTCCTTTTGCGCAACAAAAATGCTTACAAAAAATAGGTGTAATGGTGCGCTTGGCAAATAGCTTTTTTGAAGAAAATATTTTCACAGTAAATCATGTCTTTTATCTTCTTATCTTCTTTATCTGCTATATTTACATTTCTTATTCAAGTCGTCAAAATCAAACAAAATTAGATGAAATTTTATTTGAGAATGGGTACGAAATAATGATTCTACATTTATTCACACAGAATTCTTAGACAATTTAATCAAACATTCAAAATCTAATCCAACTTGGTGAATCTAGTAGGTAGGTAACAAAATAAGATTGGATAAGGAGTGCAAGATTTGAAAATCCTTTGGCAGAGCCAAATAAATGAAAATTATGTTGCATGCACCTATTATACTCGTCTCTATTTCAGTGTTATTCCAATACGCGGTCTACCTCAAAATGCATCAGTAAATTAGGATTTAATGCTGTCGACTGTCACTATATTACGAAAAAAAAATTGTAGACTAGAATAATATCACAGAAATAGTACATCCCAATTTCAATTCTTAGCCAAGTATAAGTCTAGATTATTTATTGTATGATAAGCTTTGTCATTTACTCCGCTTGTTTGCCGCTGTGTGATACCTGCCAAAAACTGACTCACCCTAATAGAAGAGTTGGACTTGGAAAACTGTCTACCTCCAAGCTAAAGAAGGACTTTAAAAGAAGTAGACGTTCAATCCCCAACTTTATAATCAAATTCCTCCTACAGAGCCGGTTCTTTGCATTTCTTGTCTAACTAGTTAGGAAGCAGTTGTTTTTAAATTGGGGTAGGTGTTCAGTAAAGATATGAAACATGTCAAGAGCTATTGTGAGCCTACTAGTAGCTTATATAGAGACTCAGTAGTATTGTAGCTTGAACTTAGTAGATAGGAATAACATCATAAAGAATAATAGAATTAGTGAGTTGTTGATAGCAAAGGTAGTTGAAGATTTTGTACGCCAAAGATTTTTGGGCTTATGCGATCTTCCAAAAGTTATCTTACTTCTTAACAGGCAGCCTGCATGAATTCTTGGTTGTTACCCTCATTGACTATACACGTATCAGACAAATACTCGCATTGTTAAAAAAGTTGTCACTTTGAAGGATACTGACACCAGAGTGTGCTGCGTGTTAATACGTTGGTGTAAGAGAGAGGGAAAGATGTTCTGTCTCTTTCACTCTGCTGGTTAACACGCAGCACACTCTGGTGTCAGTATCCTTCAAAGTGACAACTTTTTTAACAATGCGAGTATTTGTCTGGTACGTGTATAGTCAATGTTACCCTCTATCTCTCTTCTCAAAATTCTGGATTAGGTGCTATACCTTTCTCATTTACAATAACTTAATTTGCTTATCATTTTCTTGCAGTTTGATAAAAGCCTGTACAGTAGGCCCTTACTGTGCCTACTGTACAGACTCATCCTGAGGTACCATTTCAGTATAGGGTTTAACGGCGCCTGCTTTGCAACTCTGTGACATTCGTATTGAGTATCTTGAACCCCATGGGGAATGTAAAAATAATCAATTATTTCAAAGTTGCCATTCAACTTCATCCTAAAAAAAAGTTGTACCATTCTGAGCGCCCCATCAGGAGCCCCTTATGCACAAAAGTAAATTTTAGAGTTATCTTATGTGGTCCATGCAGCTATAATTCTCTGAATCATGAAGATTCATTTCTTCAATTCTACCTTGGAAAGTATTTGTTTTGAACTGGGAACTGTGTTTTTCTTTTCTTTATTAAGAAGTAAAATTACAACCTATGAACCACTCTCTCCTCTTTTATTACACCGAAGTAATGGTGAACTGAATGCTACATTTTAGATGGTGTACCCATATATGTGTGTTTGTATGTGAAGGTTGACTAGATAAGAGTTTAAATCAATAAAAGAAGTACTTTGTATTAAAACTCTTGTCCCGCCTGTATTGACGTGATGTCTGGCAGTGGGACAGAAAATTGTATCAATAGACCGCATACATGTACTTCGTTGGTAAACTACAAAAATTTTTTATTCTTGTGGAAAAAGATACTGAAACGGTATCAGAAAGTTTGTAAAGAGGTCATCATGAAACAAATAGGGAGTTCGTTATTAATCTTGCACTACTTTTTTCACAAACAGTTTCACAAGATCCAGAAAATTAGAAAGAAAGGAAAAAATTTTCTGGCATAGCCCACTGAATAAAGATCATGTTTCATGTCTTTCTCAAAAGCTAGGGACTTTTGGGTGGCTCTCTCGCTACGCTCGTTTGTCCTTTTACTTGGCCTAGTGTAGGTTCATTTTAGAATATTTCAAGATATTTGCTTTTGGGGAGCTCACTCCTTGGTCTAGTATAAAGTCTACTTTAGAAAATTTCAAGTTAATAGTTTTTGGGACTCACTTGCAGCCTTCAAGGTCTACTATAAATCTAGTTTACAATATTTTAGACTAATAGATTCCAAGAGTTGACCCGCTCCGCTCGTTCTCTTTCCTTGAGCTAGTTCATGTTTAGTTTGAAAGTGTTCATGTATGTTATATAAGTGTGAAAAGAAGACAGATATTATAGTGAGGCAATTGGTGAACCCCGATTATTAGGGACAAAAAGTGAATTGGGTCCGCAACTAGATTTTAATTAATATTTTTGCAAAATGTTAGTGCAAAAATTTTGGGTAACACTTCTACTTTTATTTATAAATCAACTACATACCCCTTTATATCTAAAAAAATTTTGAAATGAAAAATTCCCTTTTTTGTGAAAAAAGAGAGAAAAAGAAAGTGTTCATTCTGAGAAAACAAGGGTTACAATATTCAAGATGTAAGCACTATTTCACTAAAATTCCTACATTCCCTTTGAGGACACCAATGAAGAACCGAGAAAGGGTGTAAGTTTGTACCGTTTTGTACTAACTTTTTAAGTACATAACAACATGGTACAAACTACTTGAGAAGTTTGTACCAGTTGTACCAGCTGGTACAAACTTCTCAAGTAACATAACTTTCTACATTCTTTTGGCCCTTTCTTAATGTGAACAAACTATAGTATTAAATAAATGTTGGTAAAAAGTTGCATAGGCACAATTTTCCCTTTTTTATATTTACCACTGTTTTGTCTTCTCTGTTACAAACTTCTTTCCAACAATTTCTACACTTTTCAAATTCACATCTGTATTCCCCATTTTGCATACAATTTGATTACAAATTACATAATTTAAAAACTGTTTGACAAACTGTTTGATGACCATCAGATTTATTTTTGTGATTATCAAAACAATCTTGATTAAACCAATAAGTACCTACACATATTACGATCTTTGCAGAAAATTCTCTTCTTTGTTATTGGTTCATACCTATCTTAAAGAAATAATTTACATTTTATATGAATCCTCCAATGGAAATATATGCGCCGTACCAGAGCAGACTTGTTTTGGCCATCCTTTCTTGACACATCAATTAGATCCGTTTTATTAATTTTACAGTATTTTTAACATTCTTCTCCTTTGCAAGATTATACAAAATTTTCACTGTTAAGGTCTTCTCATGTGCATAAGTCAGCTGATATACTATTCAAATCTGTAAACTTTTGTAATGTATCAATTAGTTCTGTTTCTTCATTTTAAAGCATCCTTGTAAATGAGGAGTTATCTGTCAAAAGTGCGCCCGTCAAAGGGGTATTCTTGCTACGAATATCCACATTTTTGAATTCTCTGAGCCCTATCCTATCAACATAAAAAATGAAAAATCAACATTCACGCCTAAGGTTTCTCAACCCCATCTCCGTAAAATAGGCACCTGTGGAACACATCTTTGGCGAAATTATCCTAGATTCATTTGTCGATTTTGAAAAATAATTAGGTACTGATCTGAAAGATGAAAACACGCTAAATATTTTTTTACATTATAGGTTTGTTGAATGAACGTTGAATGAGTAATCTAAACGTGAAATTTCAAAGAGATATTTTGAGATTGAACCATTGCTCATGGGTGCTCTTCTGACAGTTAACTCCTCATATGTTTCTCCTTTGCAATTTTTCTCAAATCTTTCATTGTTGAGGGTAGTTCAAGATTCAATACTCTGAAAGCTACGGGATGCCTGTTAGAGCATCTAGAGTCCATACATCTCAAAACATATAGCCTACCTATCTCAAAACAATGCCTGACGTTTCTGCTAAGACTATATCCAGATCCTCTTGAAATCCTCCATTTTGGTCACCTCTTGCACCAACCGTGCTTTTGCATAATATTTTGTTCCATCATTTTCAACAGTAAACACCCACCATGTTGAGATGGTTTGTTGATTTTCTTACAGTTGAGGTGTCCATATTATATTGTTCTCAATCATTGAAGCAATTTCTTATCTTATAGCCAACACTCATTGAAATAGATCTTGGAGCGTCACTGTAGTTATGAGAACTCAATCGGAAAATTCTAGTAATTTGTTATTTCTACAAGATATTTAAATTAAAAAGTAGGCGTGATCCAACAATACTTGATCTTGCACTGGTTCTTCATCTGAATATAATAAGCTTGTATGCTCATTGTTGTCTGGTCCAAATGTCATGCCTATTGCATGTGGATCAAGCAAGACATGAAATTAATGCCCAAGTACCCCGGTAACACGAGACAGTGTGTAGAGTAATGCAGTTTTAACAAAAGAGAAACTGTACATTGGAAATCAAATAAGAGGCATACATACAATATTATAGACAAATCATATGCGCGGCGCACCCATGAACATGTTCAAATGTGTACTGATAGGAACAAATTTCAACAACTGTATCATTCTCAAAATGAAAAAGATAATGCTCACTTCTTTGATAACATGTTTTAAAGCTAAATTAAAATCCCATCTCCTCCCTATAAAACAGGTTCCGTTCATGACGAACAGAAAGAATAATGAAGTACGAGAAAAAATTATCCTCAGGAAACTACAGACGGTGACGGATACAGAAGTAAATTCATCAAGTATCATTGTTGCCATGCCGTCATACAACTAAATGTTTGTGTTTTTAGAGAAGAAAGAAATTTTGACTAATAATGCTCTTTATTGAAATGTTTCTGAAAAGCCAGAAATGAAAAATCAGTTGTTTGCAGAACTAATTGATAAAACAATTATATGAGCTTAGGTAAAAATCCTAAATAATTTTAATGAAAAGAAATAAACTGAACTCATGAACATAGGCCCAAGTCATAATAATTTTTTTTATCTCTCAAAAAATGAATTTTTTGTACAGATGAAAAGTTTTGGTGAAATGATTTTTGAAAATTTGTAATCAATTTATTATGCTTGTAAGTGTTATATTCTTAAATGATTTCTATTTAGACTTTTCTACCATACACAAATTGTTATTCTTTGAGAGAGAAAAATATTTATAACAACACAAACAGTTTATCATAACTTCATATTCCTGCGCTTATAAACGTGATAATTTACTTGAATTATTTTATTTGGCCACACAGATAGCGTATTAAATATTTGCTTTTACGCGTTGTTTCTCCTTATTATGCTACAACCGCTTATAAATGTAATAATTGTTATTAATACTGAAAGTATGATTTGTCTGTTAGTAAACTTTTTATAAGAGAGAATTTATCTTTTCCGTGGACAGGTACCCATTCATATCAGCCTTCCACGGATTTTTTTATGTTTCTTTCGTCTTGATGTCTGATGTTTATTGGTCCCTCTCATTAAAAATGGCACATTTATTGATTTATTATTGATGCATTCATTTTTTAATAGCATGAACTGAGGATTGAGGAAATGCACCATCTACCCGAAAGAGTAACGGGTTTGCACGTTGATCCATTGCGTATGAGGACACTACAGCGCAAAAGCGACGGTAACGGCTCCGGAACGGGAGCTCAAAACATCTTGCAGAATGGCTGTCAATATCTAAATCGGAACTACAATTCTACAACAACGGATTTTACGACCAGAACACCAAAAGCACCTTCTACCGCGTTGATTAATAATGGTGGAAAATCAGGAGGAATCGGTGGTCATCTCGTCATTACTGAAACAAAGGATCCTAAGTTTCCAAATCCAAAACCAACTAATGTTATGCAGAAATTAAGTGAGATCACTGGAAATGCCGATCATAATCCGGTCGATAATATTTTATCTAAGGGTAAAGATTTAATATTTATGAAATTTGGCTTGGGCAAATGAAAATACGCAGTCACGTCAGTTTCAAATGTTAACTGCATTGCATATCAATTCAAACTTTCACTCAACAGATAGTCCATAATACATGTACACCCTGTCTCACAGCCTGAACTTGACTCAATCGCCAGTCTCTACTACAGATTCATCAATTATCACTTTTTCATTTGAATCATTAATCCAATTTAGTTAGGCTTACTTTTCCTTTTCATGAACACATTCTTGGACTTCCATCATTACTCGGCAGAGAAGATGATATATAAGAGCTCTTACAGGATGTGGACTTTCTTCTTTGAAAGTTTTTTCAAGACCAAAGATGTGGAGAGCCTGATTTCATCTATTAACTTTTTAACAATATTCGAGGACTTTCTTCCGGATAGTTCCAGCAATGAACTTGTTGTCTGTACTACTGCTGCACTCTCTTCCTGAGCCTTGATTGTTCAATATGCTACTTTGTGCCCAAAGACGAGCGCAACATTTTTACCATCTTCTAGTACGACAAAAAACACCGTGTTGTGCAAAATGCCGTCACAGTTGGGAACAGAGAAGAATTGTGACGCCTGTGACGGTACTTTATGACGGCAATCACTCATTCAAAAAGTGAAAAAGCACAGTGATCCCTCTTTGTGACCCGACTGCGACACACGTGGCATTTTGTACAACGAGACCTCAGTGCCCATCAGTATTATACTCAGTTTTATTCCTCACCGGATGATAGTCTTAAGATTCAAAATTTCTCCAAGTCAATTGTCTCGGTCCTGTAGGTACTTGCAGTTCTGAAAATAATACTGAAAACTTTTTCAGAAATTCCGAGTAGATTACCATCATAGCTCTAATTCGTTTGTCTCCCTTGTATCATGTGGTCTACGTACGTCGTTCAGGCTTGGAAACTTTTACCACAATCATCCAGAAAAAAACAAAGAGGAAGTCGATAGTTTCATGTAAGACAAGGTAATTGTTTTAATTGAGTATGTTTAGAATTAGGCCTATACACTCGTCTATACTCTTATAGTAATTTTCAAACTTGAATGAAAATATTAAAATAGCACTAGAAAATGAAAAATTTTCTTTGCGTGATATATTTCTTAGTACGTAAATCACCTTGGATCACGTCTGTGATTGTGTTTCAATTAGCAGATGAACCTCGAAAGAAATAAGAATGAATTATTCTGGAAAGCTTTTTAACCTTATACTTTCTCAATTCTAATACAGTTTGGTGACTAAAATATTTTTGATAATTTATCTCTCATGCTGCAAATCCACTTCTAAATTTAAATCATGCCACTCATTTCTTTTTTGTACTTCATCAAGAAGTACATCAACAGGGGCCTCAAGTAATAAATCTTAAAGAATCTATCAATTTTTCTTGTAAAATTTGATACACATACCATCTTTTATCGATGTGATCTTCCACTCTAGAAGTAGGTGATAAAATACGAGTATAAGCTTTCCCTTATAGATTGCTGCTATTATTTTGATGATAAAACAATGTTCCATATTGTAATACATATTATTTGGTTGTAATATGCTCTATCTATAAAAATCCCAAACTTTTATATCATCCATTATTGTGTTTAAAAATCTAACTTTTTTATTCTATGTATACTACAATACAATCTGCATGTAATTTCTTCAATAAATGTTACAGGATATTCATGTGGTCGGTACACTTAGAGTTTTGGCTTGGTTCTGGGGTAGGTACTCATGAAGAGCCTGATGTCGCTTTAGCTATCCCATATACTGAATTTTCTTACAACCCTTTTCTATTGTGGAAAACTTTGCTCCAAAAGCCCTAATTCAATATACCCACAACCACTCACTTCCAAAAATTCTGAAAAAAATCAGAAATTCTTCTATCATCTTCAAACGTGAGTCGAATTTTAGGTACCAGGTGCGTCTCTCTCAATGATTTCAGATTTTCAGTTTCAATAGGTTCTTATCCCTTATTAATTTTCTAACCCTCTTTTTCCTATAAGAACAAACGCCGTTATGCGTATGAGCGCTGAAATAGGGCTGGTGTGTAGGTTTACAGAACCAAACTACTGATAATAGGCGTGAGAAATTTTTCGATTTAATCGATTATTATCGATAAGAGCCGCGCTTCTCGATTATCAATAAGAATTTGCGTTAACGATCATTATCGATGAAATGCGTTTTCTGGATTTTTTCACAAAAACACTGAAGCAGTTTCATTATTCCTTTCTTTGAGAATTACTTCTCTAAATTGCTATTCTGCACGTTCGTCATTTTTTCTTTCTTTTTTGCACGGCTGTGAGGGTCCCTATCTGGTCACATTGATTAGTTAACGTACCACTTCTGGTAACACTGACATTTTATTGATTTTATCGATAATAATCGATAAAAAAGGTCATATGATCGATAATTATCGATAAGAAAAATTATCGATCATTCTCATGCCTGTCTGATAACAGCCTACTTGATAATTCCCAAATCTGCTTGTTCTTCCCTTCCTTTTGGCTTTTAGTAGCCATGTTTATATAATTCAATTTGAACAATTTAAACAAGTGTGTGAATTGTGATATCATATAACACTACTATTACTGGAGCATCACAATGATACGCCAGCTTGTTTTCAACAAGAGCTCAAACTTTCTTGTTTTGTGTAACATGCAGCACATTCTGTTTTTTTTTGTACAAGTTGGAAAAAAAATTGGCGTATCTCTTTCTTGTTTCTTCCCTTCTATAATGCTCTACAACTACTTCATTGATAGAATTACTGGGAAAAATTATATTCTGAGAAATCTCCTGTGTAAGATAGGTATGTAGAAATCAGTGTTGGGGAAAACTGGACCGGTTATCCAGTTATTTGAAAACTTAAGATCTGGTTAACCAGTTACTATTTCCCAAAAATAACCGGTTAACCGGTTTACCCGATAATTTTTCTAAAGGTAGTAAAGATAATAATAACTGGTCAACTAGCGTTTGAAATACCATTTAGGGGATCAATTAATCATACAAAAGATACATTTTGCCTAATCCCCAATGGCAAATCTTCAGTGCGCTGATGGTTAAAAATTGGAGTATGCCCAACACTAGTAGAAATTACTCCTAGGCAAACAGTGATTAGTGGGTAATTGTGACTCAAAACTAAAAGGTAATTTTTTAGTTTTTCTATAATTTCCCCAAAAATAATGAATTTAGGCGTGTACCTACTTTTGAGGCAAAAAATGGAAGAGCAAAAAATCCTCTTCCAATGAAAATATTTATGAGAGATTTTTAAAAATTTGCTGCCCAGTCCAAAAGAAGGAATACCTAATTTAGAAAACTACAACAATAATTAGGACTTTCAAAAGAGCGGACAGCTTTTTGGGCTTCTGTCACCCCTGCCCGCTTGACCCTAAACCATTATTTTGAATTGACGCACTGCCGCTGCCCATTATGCCCGCTATAAATTTTAGGCAGACTGGCATAACTGGCAGTCCACCCGTTCATCAAAACAGGCAATGCGGGCAAAAACACAACAGAAAGAGCTGAAAGTTCATGAGATAAAAATAAACTTTTCTAGGTTTTTGTTTTCATCAAGTTAGTAATAATTGCAGTGTGTTGTTCAGTAAAAAAAAAAAATAAGGAGGACGAGCAGAGAAAGAAAAGAAGAAGAAATATGAAAACTAAAAATGAAACTATATCATAAGAAAAGAAAAAAAGGAGAAAACTAATAGTTTTTCTGCAAAACGCGTTCTTACTTCTTACAGGCTTGTGGCCCATTATGCCAGCTATTTATTTGAAAATAACTGACAGAACGGGCATTTGGGGCAGCCAGTTATGCCCAGTTGAGTATTTCTTAATTTTTATTTCACGTTTGGAAGAAAGAATAACCACAGAAATGTGAGATAATAATATTTTTGTGTTGAAAACTATATTCTTTTGTATTTCTGTGGTTATTCTTCCTTCCAAACGTGAAATAAAATAAAAATCCAGGAAAGCAACACCATTCATAACAATAGGACTGTATGTCTGGCGGCTCTTCTACATAGAATGCAACATTGCAATGTTTCATGTGCGACAAATGTTGCAGCCAAGGGGCAAGGTGAATATTATTGAAATTTCATGAAACTTTGAGTGAAACAATGCAAAATTTTTCAAACCGTTTGAAACTATGGATGAGTAGCAACTAGCAAGTTTCACAAACAGCCCCTTGGGTGCAACATTTGTCGCACGTGAAACATTGCAATGTTGAGCTCTATGTAGAAGTTGTCTGAGGGTCTGAGTTACAAAGTAATGTAGTCAATGGTATAGTCAATGGCATTGTTAATAAAGTTGTCACTTTGAAGGATACTGACACCAGAGTGTGCTGCCTGTTAACCAGCAGAGTGAAAGAGAGAGTACATCTTTCCCTCTCTCTTACACCAATGTATTAACACGCAACACACTCTGGTGTCAGTATCCTTCAAAGTGACAACTTTTTTAACAATGCAAGTATTTGTCTGGTATGTGTATAGCACGTGTATAGTCAATCTGCTGTACAAAGTAGAACGGACGTATCTCCAAAATAACAATTAGGAGAAAAGGGATACCTGCAGCTCCTCCACCCATGATGGTTTTTCATGGTTGCAAAATTGGAAAATTTTTATTCTCACTTTTTGGAGACAATTCTAATGCTAGAGGTGTCCGCTAGAGAATGTTTGGGTTGAGCCGAAGGTAACAGTGATAATACTTTTTCATGTAAACATTGCATAATACATCCTAATTTGGACGTATATCTACACAAGATCTATTTTTACAGAATTCCTTTGAAATGCGTGTCTGTATAAAGAAAGTATCATTACCATTGTATTTCTTGTTGAAAAATGATGAAGATTCTCTCCTTTCATCCTCAGTTTTCTCATTTTGAAAATAAAAATCTGTCATCGTGGACGCACAACGTCACACTCTCGCATCACAATATCTTGCCGAGGTGTTACTCTCGGCACGGAATTTGGTGCATCTCGCGACTGCTCGCTAGGGCTTGTACTGAACCGCTTCTCGGCTTTTGGTTGCCACCGGTTTCCAATCCAGCCAACACTTGTCTCGTGGTTGCGAAGGCAGAGATACCCGAATTAAAGCAAACAATATTCTCAATGACAAAATCTTTTTCTCCTGATTGTTATTTTGTAGATACGTCCGTTCTACTTTGTACGGCAGCAATGCATGGCCGCCTCAAAGGAAGGCCGGAACATGCAGATCTGGCAACAGCTAAGTAGGCCGACCTGTTTACATGTAAATAAATGCAAAATTTTGAAAATTGAGTTTAATACATTTTCTGATAGAGAATTTAAAGGCCTACAATTTTCGTTCTCTTCAATTTTTCACCAAATTCAACGGGTACTTACTGATTCTCAAAAAACCACTTTCTCCTCATAAGAGCACATGTAAAAGTCGGCCTACTCTCACAGCGTTGCCGTTATGTGCATGTTCCGGCCTTCCTTTGAGGCGGCCATGAGCAATGTCAATGGTCAAAGTATTTTATACGCGAATGCAACACTAGCGCTTCCCAGTTTGAATCAGGTGGCCTTCAAGCTTCCATACATTGCCACCTGCAGCGACGCGACTGTTTTGTTTGTCCACAATCATAGTTACTTTCCTAACCACGTGCGCTACTATCGACCTTCAGAAGTAAAATACCCAAAAGTAGTTTATATTTTGGGACCTATTCTCAACATTCCAACTTGACTGAATTGTGAATTCACACTGAATTACAACATTGCACTTTCCACTTCGTTGTGTGGGTGTATTCTCGTGCGGTTTGTTACCTTAATTCAATCATTAGATTTTCTTTTGTTTTCTAATAATTTTCTTCGATTGAACGAACATCAAAATGGTGGTGATCCTTGTGCAAAATGAAGTAAGTTTTTGGTACATTAGTTACATGTACTTGAAATACTTCCATTGATTCATTGTGGTTTTTACGGGCCGCCATGAATCTAGGTAGATTAAGTTCACGCTCCAATTTGTATTATCAAATCACCGTGAATGTATTGGTGATTAAGCAGCGTTCTCGTCTTTGAGTTTCTCATCTCTACTAACCTGTAAAAATTGGGTTAAACAATTCAGAAAATGTGAGATTTTGAATAACTTATTTCTCATGATCAGGGCTACTCGAAAATTGCCCCTGTGAATTTTCTTCGGGATTATTTTCGTACTGTTGATTCATTCTCATTCCTCGAAAATATTCTATCCTACATGAATATCGTGATCGTATCGTAATCAATGACTGATAATGACGAAAGCAATTTCCGGCATTAATTTCTGTATTCAATGTTGAAGTAGTTTTATTGGATGATAATTTTCGGTCTCGCTTATTCAGTAAAATAGCCATGTCAAATTGAATCTATGATATCCTAGATGACGATTACCGACGATTCTATAATAATATTGGTTTTTCTATAAATGGTGTTATCAACATCCAGATTAATGTCAATTTTCCGACAGAAACTTGGAAAAAAAAATCTTACGTTCATATATCCATTGCCACGGAAAAAATTTTAGCAAATTTCTTGCTCGCTGAATTGAACATATATGAAGGGTACACGGGAAGAAGGGGCTTTGTCCACATGGACATTCCCACTTTTTTCGCTGTTTCGCATAGTTTTCTTACGCATCAGTTCTTCAGCGCGATCGGAAGACTTAGCATGGATCTTCTACTTCGAAAACAACTCGCTCATGGTGCACTTTTCAAGCATCAATTCTTCAAAAGAAAAAAAAAAAAAATTGATGGCTCTCCTTTTGGATGATATTGTGGGCAAAGATTGTTCTAAATCTATATGAAGGGTACACGGGAAGAAGGGGCTTTGTCCACTTTTTAAAAATTTTGAGTTAGATACTGCTTCCTAAAGAAAACGACCTGCTCTTTCACATACAGCTATCAGCTCGTTTTCATACCAATGAACACATTTCTTGAAATAGTGTATAAAGGAAAAAGGGGGAATGTCTGAACGGTAATGACTATTTACTGTTCAGTTTTCCGCTATTACTGTTCAGTTCGACTTCAATTAATGAATTACGGTATCATACTTTTACTCTTGAATGCAATTGTTTCTCAGTTTGCATCTAAGAAAAGCTCACTATTTATGAGGATAGTCGACAAGCTACATTTCCCATCCTGATGAGCAACATATGGTTTTAATACATCAGTTATACCGTGAACTAAATGAAAATGGCTCCTGTAATCCGTTGTCCTTATTTTCATCATTATATTATAGTGACCGGTCTGAGCCCTCAAATAAACCGAAACATTTACATAGAACGTAAGGGAGGATAAGGTCTGAGGAGCAGTCAGTGCGTTTTTGTGAACTTTCCATAAACAATTGCAAGTAGTGCCTGTAAAAATTAATGGGTTCATCAACTTGGACGTCGGTTTCTTCAAATTAGATCAAACGTACCTATCTGTACAGGGAAATATCTCGAAAATGAACATCTTATTCGAATTGTGACTCTCTTATCGGATTTCTCGATGAAAAATTGTTGTTGATGAACTATTGAATTTCTTCATTTATTCTGAAGTTTGGGATAGTCATCGACCATCGCTGATCGTACGATAGTCTACTGTCTATTCGCGAAAAAGAGGAAGTGACGTCATTACCTTAGGTAAATGTTTCAGTACTCGCGACTCGCGAGACGGCCAATTCGCGGGCGACTTCCCTGTTGTACAAAGTTGAACAGGGTTTTTCTAGTATTTCAAGTCACGTACTCATTCTCCTACGTGTCATCAAGTTGGTGGTGTTTCTAACATTGCTCTGCTGCAGAATGAAAATGATTCTTAAGATCAATGTTAGAATCACTACCAGTTTGGTTACACATAGGTAAATGAGTATGCAATTCGGAATACTGGTAACGCCCTGTTGACATGAACCCAAATCGACGATCAGAAAAATCGTACCTTTCAAATGATGAGTGCGAATGTGTGAATCGTGATAACTTCCAACTTCTACAGCTCCATTGATGGAGTATAACCGGAAGAAATTACAATGCGAGAAATGAAAGCTTTGTTTCACGTATGATGAATACTTTTTCCTGAATTGCGTTGAAATGAACGTTGGTCATACGTCAAAATTTCGACGTGAGCATATCGAAAATACTTGTAAAATTGTTCATTCAACGTACTGATATAGTTTCTTCTCACGTACTCAACACGTCTAATAAAAACGTCTAAAATGGGTTTAAAAACTCACAATTTTTAATAACTACGTATTAGACGAACGATTACATTGACATTTCATTTAATGAAGGTTCATGAGAGAAAAAGGAGTCCATCGTTACTGATGTGCATGATTCTCTTGTAGTCAAAATCACCGTAATCTTTTTTCGTCTTGTTAGACTTTCTCACGTGATAGTCCCGTCCTACATCCGTGAATAGCTTTGTAATTTTTGTCGAAATAAGTTTATGTGAGCTCTCATAAACTTTAACCCGTCGATCGCGTCTTGAGGAATGAGGACATGTGTAAAACGACGCGCTTGTATTCATCCCTCTTGAATACCTGATGCTATTTCTTCTCAGACCTCCACTTTCAGAACCATCGAAATGATGTTATTTTATCTCGATAAGAGTCTGAATAGTATCACATTCTTTCAGGGTTGTTATCACGAAAGTCAAAACTTTCGTTACGGTATTTTGTTTCGTTATTTGGAGATTTCTCATCATAACGAAATTATTTTGATTTCGTTTCGTTCTAATTTCGTTCCTTTTTTTAGCGGCAAAAGTTTCGTTATTTCCGTTATTTTCGTTTCCGTTATGCATGAAAAATTTAGTGAATTTGGGCATTTTTGGGGCAAATTTGCACAATTTGGGGTAACTTTACGCAAAATTTTTGACTTTCGCTATTCGTTCTAGAATTTTCTGAAATAACGAAATTGTTTTACTTTCGTTTCGGTATTTTCGTTACGTTATTTCAGCCTGAAAAATTTCGTTACTTTCGTGATTCGTTTTCGTCCAACATCCCTGCATTCTTTATGCGTTCTTCATTAGGGTACCGAAAGTTTTTTGGATTTGTTAGGGGAATGATGAATTGTGATAATTCAGCCAGAGACGAAAACGACGGTGAAAACCGCAATAAAATCCGTTCGGTAGAAATCAAGAAATTCGATCACAAAGTTGGTCAGCTGAAAAACGGAGTGTTATTTTCGCAACACTTGTTTGTCCATAACTGCCGTACAAAAAATAAATGACGTATGTTCCATGTTATTTAAATGGAACATACGTCATTTATTTTTCGTACGGCGGATGAGCGCAACGTTGGAACGCATCGATTCAGTGACGTCACTGAATTGATCCGCCCATATGCAGGCATGTTAAAACAATAGGGTTCTCATCAAGGTACCGTTTTTCGTGCAACACAACAACACAATAATATCTCTTCTTATATTGAATTATTTTTCAGTTCTGTTTTTTTGCCCCTTCGTGTAATTGTATGAAACTATCTGCTCAATGAGTTTCAAGAAATTTCAAAATTTCTTTCAGTACTTTATTCTGCTAGATTTTTCAGGCACATCTACAATTTGGACTACGTGTACACAAAATTTCGTACAAAATTTCACATCCCCTCCCCCTTACAACGAACGCCAAGGGTATTAAAATTGAACATGAATGGCCATATTTTGAGATGAGATCGTTGTAAAGGAAGACGATAATATAATAGCGGCAGATAAGACAAAGATTGTGTATGTACCAACTGGTTGAACTTTCTTCTGAGGTATGCAGAATAGTAGGGTGCGAGGGGAAAAATGTGCTCAATTTCTCGATAAGTCATCGCTCTTACCCTCGCTGATTCAGTGACCTGGCGTTGATTGTTTGTGTTGATAGTCCGCGGTTCATGATTAAAGTTACAAAAAACATGAAATTCTTCCAGGAATTGTTCGTAAGAGTCAAATTCTTTTCCTATCTCGACAAACGTATTTTTTTTTCCATGATAACTTCACAAACAATACAATTCAACTGCTCAAACAGAAAAGGCAAACTTTTTCAATCTTGTAAATGATGAGATATTGCACACAGTGAATCAGCGATGACTTGACGAGAAATGGAGCTTTCTTTTCCCATTCATACCCTTCTCATGTGCAGATCTTAGAAGAAAGGTTAACCAGTCAGTACATACACTTGTATACAGTAAATTGGTGAGGGTAAGAACGATGACTTATCGAGACATTGAGCACATTTTTCCCAGAAGAAAGTTTAACCAGTTAGTACTGTACATACACAATCTTGGTCTTATCTGCCGCGACACACGGACAACATTAGCTACTATATTGCCTTGCTGTATACCTCCGAATAAGGTACGTTTTATTTGTCAGTAGTGTACCTTCGAATAACGTTTTATCCGTGGGTACGTACCTTTGAATAATCACTTTGTTTAATAAAAGCCTTGAAATTCTGATAATTTTGTAAAAAAAAGTTGGAAATTGAAAAAGTCGAATTTGGAAACTCCTTTCTAAGGGCCTTCCATCTGTCAACACCGGTAATAGGTGATTCTATTTTGTGGGGAATTTCACTCTGTCCCTCTGAAAAAGGTGTGGGGGTCTGCGAGCGTGTCTGCTGATCGAGTTTGATTATTGACAGTGAGATAAAGAAGTATATCAAATGTCATGGTTTCATCCAGGGTATATAGAATAGAGAGGTGTGATCACTCAGTAAACAGAACGCAATCAGCATGCTCTATCTAACTACATAAGGTTTGAATTTCCGAGCAGAAAATCTCATCATAGCTGTCATCTGATAGGAAATTGCTTGAGGAACAAATTTACCTCTCTTCAATTTTTCGATGAAGTCGACAGTTTGTGGGTTTTTGAATTTTCCTCAAATTGATCCATAAGCTTGGGTATTACCTACATTCACGTAACGTCACTGAAACGTCAACTGCGCCTGACTATTACACTGAGTGATCACACTAAATCACACCTCTTCATTCTGTATATCTTGGTTTCAACAAAAAGTGTAGGGTTCAGTCGCTTATCGCCTCTATTATGGAGCAGTTCACTTCTGTTGTGATGCAAGGTACCAATACGGCTATTGTAGGTTGTGACGTCACTCCCATTTTCCGGCAAACGGACTATACTCTTTTCTTGAACCATAAAAGAGGTAGACCGAGCATCGGCCATATTTAGGCGCGTACAATGATTGAACGGAAGACATGATAAGAGAATAAGGGGGCGTTGGACCTCAATGATGGCACCGCGGGTGAACGCAGGGAAACAGACCGTACTCTTGCGCCTAATGTTTATTGTGGATATCTTTTTTTTTTTTCAAATCAGTCACATGTAGGTACGGTGCTAAATTGACTGAAATGGGCGCTCTAACCAATCTCATTTATAGAACACTAGCTGCTTGATAACAATCTCTCAAACGGCGGACACAACAAAAATTTCCGCACATTTGCCCGTATTGTTTAATCAAAGAGCTGGTCTCTCACCGCGAGCTCACAACAGAAAACTGGCTTCTCATTAATTTACCCTCCATCGCTGGAAAGAGCGAGCAACTCTCGTGCATTTTCCCGCTTTGATCATACAAGGGACTTTACCCGATTGCTCGCCGCGAGCTCATGACAGAGTACGATCTTCTTGGTAGCACTCCCTCCATTATGTAAAACATCAAGAATTCCCATACATTTGCCCGCTTTCATCATAGGCGGGGTCTTGTCCAATGTATTACCGCAAAACCACAACGGAGGACGATCTTCTCGGTAATATGTCCTCCATTGCGTGAAACAACAAGAGTTTCCGCACATTTGCCTGCCTCCATTATACGCGGGGCCTTAGCCAGTTTCTCATCGCGAACTCACAACAGAGTACAATCGTCTATTAAAGTGAATCATTAGTATATTTCTACACAATAGAATTGAGGTGAAAATTTGCTGAGCTATTGTTAAAGTTTACTAATCAAGTTGATGACAAGATGCGTGATTGAACGTGTGATTTTCAAGTCCTCACCTTCAATTCTTATGTTTGAAAGATATTTTTCCCCATAAGTGATGGTAAAGAATTAATACGGAAAGCTTGTTAGCTGCGGATAAAATCACGATTTACCGAGAAGTTATGTTTTACCACAATGTTATGAAAAATCTTTTCACAATGCCTTGCTGGAAGTAGCTCTTTCACCATATTTTGCTTTACTTCATGCATTTGTTGACAAAACTCGCGCAAACAAATTACAGATCAACTTTTAAGGCTACTTATCCTCGATTGTAATTCTTTACTTTTTTTTGAACAAACTGTGTTGTGTACTATTGAATTTCACCAATCAAATAAGGTACAATTTATGAAAAAACGATTTTTTTTTCCTTCATTTTTTGTATTTCAGGAACATTTGGAAGAATTGTTAACCAACGCTGGTTCTAAACTGGTCGTAATTGATTTCTTTGCATCTTGGTGTGGACCTTGTAAGCTCATTTCGCCCAAAGTTGATGTGCGTATTTTTTCTGCATAAAAACGTTATATCGAGAACTTGAATGCAAGGTTTTTCTTCATGTGATTTTTTATGTTTTTACAGGAAATGTGCGATAAAATGGATGATGTTGTTTTCTTAAAGGTTGATGTTGATGCCTGCGAAAAAATAGCTGAAACTTATGACATTAGTTCAATGCCTACTTTTCACTTTGTGAAAGAAAAGAAGAGGGTATTTGTTTTCTATTATCTGTTGATTTTTGCTTAACTTGGATCATCAGTTTGATTGTTTTGTGGAGTTAATCAAATAGTTTTTGTTTGTCTCATCTACATTTTCTTTTGGTGAATAAAGGGTTGCCACTTTCCTGGAAAAATTGGTATTCAGAGAAAACAGAAAAGTAAGGGATTTTTTCATAGACCTTATAATACATAGGCTATTTCGCAAAGGCGCGATTTTCAAACATCTCGCTGAACGAGAGTCGCGAACTCCATTTGAACAATGGGACCCAACAAAAACAAAACCCAAGGAACTCTCGTGCGTTGTGTAAAGTGCATATTTCTTTGTATTTTCCATGTGTGATGTTGAAACCTAGTGTGGCACCCGCTCTTCTCGGCAATAAGCGGTCTATGTACGGGGTGGCCACTTCTGGAAAAGTCAGGGAAAAGTCAGGGAATTTTTTGAAATACGTCAAAAAAGTTCGAGCTGAAAAGTTTTTTCTCTCTTGTTTCTCTTTTTTTTTTTTTTTTTTTTTTTTTTTTTTTTGCTCTTCAGTGGAGATTATGGTCTGGAAAAAACTGAAAAAGTCAGGGAAAAGTCAGGGAATTTTATTTCAGAGAAAAAGTGGCCACCCTGATGTACTATAAGGTCTATGGATTTTTTGGTCTTGGAAAAATTATGGAAGAGTCGGGAAATTTTGAGAAATTTCTCCAAAGTCATGGAAATCCTTACGTCTGATTCAATCTCCGTGCGATTAGCTTTTATGATCAAAATCTTTGTAAAGTCAGTGACTCATTTCCATTACCATAAAAATCATTAAAAAGTATTGAAAATTTCTGAAAAAGTCAGAGAATTTCATGATTGAAAAAAATGGCAACCCTGAACGATGAATGTAGAATAAGTTTCTCTACACGAACTTATCAGTCACCATGCACAAGTTGACAGCTTTCATATTGAAAAATTACCTGGAAAACGAAGTACTTATCTTGGTTTCTCAGTTAAATTGGAATCGTTAAGCCGGGAACACACTTGAGGCAGAGGCAACGCGAGGCTGAACGAGGCAGCCTCGTTCGGCCAATGTTCGGTAAATTTGGACGGCGCACCGAATGCCTCAGCGTGCCTCAGCTTGCCTCGTGCGTCGTGCGGACGCGATCCGACCGTTGTCGGTCCATCAAAGTGAGGCAACAGCGAACATGCCTTCGTGTTGCCTCGTGCTGCCTCATGCGACGGAAAAACAACGCACGCACTTGATGAGAAGCGAGGCAATCCGAGGCCGAACGAGGCAGGTCGAGGCTGCCGCGTTCGGCCTCGGGTTAATTTGCCTCAAGTGTGTTCCCGGCTTCAGACGTCTCATGATGAAGGCTAACTTTTTTTCAAACTGAAAATTTAAATCTCAAAATTTTTCGTTTTTTTGTGGTGTGCTAGCGTTTGTTATATTCAAGACCTGATACATTAGAACGTCTGTAGCACAGATAACAAACTGCACTTGCTGAAGCTTTTTAATCGTTAATGCTCACGGAACTGCAAAATTTAGGCTAGGAAGATTAATTGTATCTAGTATTCAAAAATGATTAAACGCCAATAAATTACCTTTGCTTTATTTCATCAAAATTTGGCGGATCTGTTTCCTTATTTTTTAATTTCAGATAAGAATAGAAAATGAATTTTGATTAAAAAATCTCCTGGCCCCAGCAGGAATTAAATCCGCAACCTCTCGTTTTCATGACGAGTGCGGTAACCACCACGCTACATGGCCCTTGGATTAAATTGTCATATTTCGCCTTGAAATTGAAAATCCATCTTGCGGATAAGAGAGGTCGAAGACTACAATACTTTAAGTTGTTGCAATAGCACCTATAGAAATGAGCCTGGAAAAAACTTCTATCTGAAGGCAAAGTGTGGCCATCCAATCTTAATGCCTGGTAGCGTAGTGGTTATTGCACTCGTCATGAAAAATGGGAGGTTGCGAGTTCGATTCCCGCTTGTGCCAGGAGTTATATTTGTCATAATTCCTCTTCTATCCTTATCTATCAGATTCCTTGTGAACATCCGCACTTATCATCCTCCTGTATTATTTTTCAATTGTTTTAGCTGATCAAAGTTCAATCTTGAATCATGCACAAGTTTTGGAGAAAAAAAAAAAAAAAAAAAAAAAAAAAACGTGGAACGTATAACCCGCGGATTTTATCCAATTTTGATTAGCTAAATTTCTGTCGCGCATATCACTTAACTTTGAAAGTGTCGAAAAAGTGAGCCTGCAAGTGTTAATTCAATTTCATCATTTATAGCACCGCTAGGAAATGAATTGGGGTGCAAAAGATCCAATAAAATCTCGTACTCGAATTTAAAATTCATCGTCTTATGTTCAAATGTTTACAAAATACCTCAATAAGAATTATTCTTTTTGGTGCGGAGTATCAATGATTGACAACAATGATACAAAATCAATTTTTATCTGGCTTAATTGCGATTGAATTTTGAAAATAAACCATCCATGTGAATGTAACTGGATTAGTTCCTGTTGACTTCTACAAATTCTATGTGTTGTTAGGATGCTGATTGGAAACTTAAGGATGTCTCTCCTAATTCACAAAACAGTTATTTTCTCTTTCTAATCACGGTAGTAGATAAAACTACCCATGTATCATGGATGGTGATTAGTTACTTGTTTGCTTCTTTTTTTCATATTTTCTTCGCCATTCCCTACACTACAAAACAGATTTACTCAATGCACATTCCTCCAAATCATTAATGTAGATAAAGAATGAGATAAATATAAAAGCATAAGTATGCAAGCTTAATAGTCTTTTCTATTTATAATAGAGAAAAATTGAATGTCACAATTACCTTCGCACCACCAATACCATAATTTTCACTGTAATATGAACGCTTATTGTGAATTGTTTTGCTTACAGTTGGAACATTTTTCTGGAGCCAATATCGAAAAATTGAAACAGATTGTGGCAAAGCATAAATGAAATACTTTTAGCATTTTTTAAAAAAAATTGTATGTTATATTTATTCATTGAAAGTAAAAAATTATTTTAGAAATTCCTCATTTCCATTTTTAACGAATGTTTTTAATTTAGGAGAGAAAAAAAAAGAGAAGATGGAAGAATTCAGATATGTGTGGTAAAATTTGACTTTCGTTTTCCCTCTCCCATTCCTCTCTTTTTTCTATATATTATTAGAAGTTATTACTTTTTCGCTGACAAATCACTTTTTATTTTTCGATGAAACTTACTGTGTTTAGTTATCGTATGTCGAGATATCATTTTTGGATTGAGTCCGTCTGTCTTATTTTGTCTCTGTTGTAGTTTTAAACGAATGCGTTTGTACAATGAAAGTTGTTGAGATATGCGGTAGTTCTTGACAATTGAGAAATTAATAAACTATTATAGCCGACCAAATATCATGCCGTTTTATTTATTTTGTGCGTCTTTGCAAAATTTGATGACACTAGGCAATACGTTTGTGAGTGTTGTAGAAGATGGATATCATCTTGGTTTTCTGGATATTTTTCTCGTCAACTTTTTCAGATCAACTCATTCACGGGAGCTGATCCAGACAAATTAGAAAATGAGATTTCTTCATTGAGAGAGGAAGGAAATGCGGGTGAAAAAGGTGAAGACAATGATGAAACACAAAATGAAGAATGATGCCTTATCATCAAATGAGAAGAACATATCAGAAACGTTATTTATACAATAGTGCATAAACTTGTAATGCCGACTTTTTGGTTTAAATCGCCAGCCACATTAATCTGTCCTTCTTCATTGTACTCTTGTTTTCCTTGAAACCTTTACTTTTCAAAATTAGGTTATTGGAGTGAGGTAGTCGGGTAAATTTTCTAGCCTCGTATACATCTAACCTAGATTTGGAAGGGCTATGATTATAGTTGATAAATTATGAATTTAGTTCAGAACAAACAATACGGGTAGTAATTTCTTGGTTACACCCAATTATTTCATGTATACTTAATTAGGAGAAATATTGATTGTACATTTCAACTCTTGAAGTTTCTGTTAGCTGTACAATCCTATCTTAATGTGTTTTCATAACATATACATACAATTTCCGTTTAGATGATGATTGTTGAGTACTACAAAATAATTATAAATGCCCTAATGACCATTATTATACTTTCTATTTTACCTAACCTTGTTGCTTATAGGTACTTAAGGTTTCATTTCTACTTCAAAAATTAAACTGTTTTTGAACGTCTTGATACCATGTATTCTCCGAAAATAATGTCTGCTTTTTTGTACAACATGGAATTTAATCAAAATTGTAGCAGTACTGCTAAGCTCAGAATGATTTATACTACTAATAAAATCCATGTCATTTATTAAGTGAATGGTTGATTACGTGGGCATTATACAATAAGAGATAAATACCATTATTGGTGAAACTATTCAGACCAAATAAATTAAAAAAGTGAGGTTGACCGTTTCAAATGAAGATGAGATCAGATTTCAATAATTGGTGTGTGTGTGGGGGGGGGGGGGGGTAAAACGAGGAAAAAACTCGGTCGAAATTATTTTAACAGAATAATGGCTTTTTAGTAGGGATGCAATTGGGAATCACCTCGCATTTTGTGGTTGAAGCAAATTGTATGGTACGTTTGTAGTGGGTACCTATTATAATATGAAGTTGACTTCAAGTTAGAGCCACCGACCTATACTACAGGTTGCACGCCTGATTCAGTTTTGCGCGAATATCTCTTCAAATATGACTTTTAGTTCAGGATATCAATGTTTCACACTAAAGTTTGTAGATCATAAAGTTCCCAATAAGTAGGCTATTAATTGGACCATTACAAATGTAGGCCTATCTTGAAGATCAGTCATGAGGAAATATTTCTCATCAGAAAATTTTTCAGACAAAACTTTTGGAGTGGTAAATTCCTTCAAAAAAGATGTATCTAGCCTAGAGGCATTCATAGGCTAATAATTCAAGAGGAATGGACTGACAAAAGCCTATCTTGGAAAATTAGTGGTTTGAGTACAGGCTGTAAGGAAAAAATAGAGCATTTGGAGTGTGAACGTGGGAGGGTTATAACCAACAATATGAATAAGAGTGGCACGCCAAAAATTCACCCTTGGTAACCCATTTTTTTTTCTTCAGGAGAAGGAGGGAATGTACTTGAAAATCTGATATTCTACATAATTATTCATTATTCATCGATCAATTTGTGAACAAAAATGTCTCTTGGTATTTTTTTGTGCACGCCCCTTTCAATGTGGCCCTTAGGTCCGAAATTTTTTCAAAATTGTCTACTTGACCAAAGGTATTTGAAATTTGGCACATAGTCTAGGAAAATTTGATCAAAAAATGGTGTCTGCCAACAATAAATTGGGCACAAAAGAAATTCAGCATAATTTTCAGTTATTGTGTCCCAATGATTACCTGAAAAACCCCATCCTCATGATGTACGCGTCGCCCACCACAGTGAAATCATTGACCCCTGGACAGTTCTCTCTAGTTTTTGATTTTTGAGCGAAAATACTTCTCTTAAAAATGGAATACCTTACAATTTACTACAAAAATATTGTTCTGTTAATTTTTTCTGTGGCGTTGTTTGCAAATGTGTGAATTTGCCGCATTTGTAGCAATTTTAGCAATTTTGTTCAAGTCCAGTATGGTACTGTATCTTGGGCTGAGTGGTTAGACAGGTTGAGTGGATCTCGGGGCTCAGTGTGAGTCTAGTACACTCTATGTGAGGTTAAAAGACTCTCCAGACACCTAGGGTATATAAGCTGAGGATACACGTCTAGTATTAGTCTAGCAAAGCGTGCTGAGACGTGTATCAGTATAGGCCAAGAGTAAACTAGCAACAGGGGAGAGGGAGAAGCTAGTAGGTATATTGTACGTTAAACTGAGAGGCTTCTGGGAGCTTAAGACGAGTCTAGTATATGATTAGGTCTTAGGTTCCTCTCCAGGACATAGTATAAGCTTGCTAAAGAACTACATACTCTTGTTTTTATGATTAGTGCGACAACCTTTACACTACCAGGCCCTAAGATTAGATCATCGTGTATGGCCTGAATTGTACCTTGTGGAAGGCAGGGTATAAAGACCACAGTACATAAGGCTGTTGTCATCCTACTCTAAAGCCTGTAAGAAAAAGCCAAAAATCCCTGGAAGAGGGAAATGAATAACGATGTTGATTAGTGCGGACATTCAAAAGGTAGGACGGGGGTGGGAAGGGAACCGACTCTCAATTTTTCAAATTAGGGGTCGGCTTCAGGAAAGATGTATAACCTGTGATCTAAAACTGACGAGAAGTGTTTTAGGGGAGGTTTGCGAGAGAGTAGTCGCAGGGACTTACAAAGCCAGCCGAGCAAGAAATGACAATAAATAAAAACTACTTTCAAACGTGTTCAACACGTTCCAATATTTCTTGCAAAATCTTATCAGAATGAGTGCTGGACGGATACACAATAAAACATTTTTTGCTGCAACCCAATTATACATAATCTCTCACGGTTTCATTCTTTCGAATCGATACACACCTAACATTCGATATCTTGACTTTTTTGTGAACATGTTGGGACATGAAATCATGCTGGGATGTGAATTTTTAAGGTGGATCTCGTTGTTAATTATACCAATAGATTTTCAATTGGGTCAAATTTAAAAAGGCGTTGACATACTCATTTGGATTATCTAAATCGTTTTCAATGTATAGTACACAAAGAAGCTTCTTTTGAATGATCGCAATGCTCTCATTTGCTATCAACGCTAGGAAAAGAATAAATGGAACAATAATTTGCCTTTGTGGATTCAGTTCATATTGTCGCTCAAATTTTAGTTTTAATTCACCATTTTGATAGGTAGTCTACCTAATTTTTGTGAATGACATTCATTATAAATGAATAATAAATTTGTTTCTTGAAAAGTTCTCTAACTAACATGAAGCTCTATTGTTGTCTTAATAAATAAAAACCCGTGTGGCTGATGGTCATTAGCCTAAGCCATGTCATTCGGCTGCAACACTCCAGACCGTTCTCCAGAGTATAACTAGGTAGTTTGCGTGGTGTAGCTCGGTGTGTGATGGGCCTTATACCCAGGTCTTCACAGGCAGCATAAATCTTGCGGTAGTATCCAGGAGAGTAGGTGATGCGGCTTGAATACCGCAAACAGGTATTTTTTTTTTTTTTAATAATTATTTTTACATGAACCGTAAGATAGTATTACATTAACATGTACGAGTGACAGAAGATTAAGACAGGTTACAATAAGTCGCGCAGTCGCTAACTTATCTTAGAAAGGCTTGAGTTTAGATGCACGAGTGAGTTATAATATAACTAATACGTCACACAGTCGCCTGGATTTCTTCTTTTAAGTCGTATGATAGGTGGTTCTTCTAGTAGTTGAATCGCCAGGATGTTGGAGTGACGGTGGAGTCTGCGTTCGTAGGAGTAGGCTAATTTGCCTACTACTTCGTCTTCTTTGACGGTTGGTATGTCCAAGTCCTGGTGAAGCGAATAGTTATTTATGAACCAGGGGGCTCCAGTAATCTTCCTCAGGATCAGGTTCTGAAGTCGTTGTAAAATAAGTAGGTTGGAATCTGCTGCGCAACCTCAGATTGGAGCACCGTGAAACTAAAATAGGCTGTATCTTTGTCAACATTGAAAAATTAAAATAGTGATAAGAGCATTTTTTATTTTTTATTTTTCGTACATAGAATAACCTGAAAGAAGGAAAAATTAAGATTTCAACAAGTTTCTGAAACATCACATTTTTAGGCACCTTCCAAAAATGGCCACCACAGTTTTTATAGAGGGCACCTACTTTACATCCTCATGCAAATATAGTCACATCAGAATACGTGCGCAGTACAAGTAAGAGAGTAATGATTTTGGCATTTCTAAGCAGTGCTGGTAGTAGAGGGCAGCACCAATTGGGTGGATTTTTCTGTCAATTTTCCATTAGTCTGTGCGTTCTCCTCAGGCTTGTTTATTTGCAAATTATGTGTGGTATGATTATTAACTACTATCAGTAAAATGATCTGGAGAAAACAAGTAGTTTTGTCAAACTTTTGTGCTGTTTCTTTCTTTCTATTGAATTGGTTTGGGTTTAAGCCTGCTTTGATTCTAAGGATTCCTCACGCTTCCACTTGGAAAGGTTCCAGTACTAAGTTCTTTTCTGTTCCTTCTCAACTCAAGTTGAAGAGACAGAAGCCCATGAATTCTTGGATGTCATACAAGAAAATTGTATTTTTGATCACAATAATTCTAATCTCCAAGACTGAGGTCACTGCAGAGAAGTATAATGTAGACCTTTTGCAACTCTATTTACAACCAAAGTAACTTGGGGTGATGGATAATCCTAAATAGTGCCGGATCAACACGTCCTTAAGCTTTCAGGCGTCAATTCAAAACGCTTAAAATTCAGGAAAAATTCCCAAAATTTTAAAATATATTGTAAAGGGGCGCCAAACTGTCAACAGGCTTACTGCACTGCTATTGAACAGTCAACAAACTTGACAGAACACTATTTCATCCAAAAATACTGAACAGAGTAATTTCCAGTCAAATAAAATTACAAAAATATAATGGTTAGGCTTTGTTCAATACTTCACAAAAGAATTTTACATTTGCGCCTGCGCACAGTATAAAGCTCCTCTTCACACTCTTTTTATAAAATTATTCCATAGTGATAATGATTCAAATTGAACTATTGGAAATATAACAAAACAAACTAGAGGATTGGAACCATTTGAACAGTATTGAACAAAATTATAATAAGAAAATTCTTTATGTATACATCAACTTGTTGTACATACAAATAAAAAAACAAAAATCTTGAATCCTTTTATATATATGCGTATGTATATATAAATAAATTCAATTACAAAAATCAACAGTTGAATGTACAGGAAAAAGAAAAAATCTACAAATAAAAGTTGGAGTATTTACACAAAGTAAATAGTTTGTAATCCTTGCTCCATCATTCCAAAGCTGGTTCAAACGTCTGCTCAAAGGCCGCCATACAATTACTTTGAAAATTCATATCAATCTTGGAAGCCATCTGAAAAACAAAATAATCAGCTTCTGAGTCATACAAAGGTTCTTCAGGGGGAATGGCTCAGACTTGGTTTCAGGATTTAGACTATTTCTCCATTTCAAGTTATACTCAATGAAAGCCAGTTAAAAGGGAACAAGTTCAAAATTTTCTGCAAAATGTAGTCCAACAATTTACTTTCATCAGTTGTGAAAGGGGGTTTCTTTTTAGATATAATTTATCTTTAATTTTAGCTTTCCATCAAATCCAAATCTCTGTTGCGGATTTACTGATTACAAATGAACGGGTTTCATTAGAAAATTGGGTATACTAGTAAATGTCATATAAGTCTGCAAAACAATGAGTACTTACAGCTTCACGACGTCGTCGTTCTTGTTCACGTTGCCTCTGACGTTCACGTTCCACAGCAATTCTATCTGGGCAATTATTTTCTTCAAGTACAATAAGATTCTTGGTTTCTTCCAGATTTATACTAGATACCGTCGAAGACTGGCTTCCAGGTAGGTGCTGGCTTTGTCCAGCTATTGCTGCAATTGTTGGTAACTGACCAGAGGATTGCATCTGATGTTCAGCAATGCTTTTCCTAATACATAAGCAAACTCACTTTAAACAATGTGAAAACCATAACAAGCATAGCAAAGAATTCCTACCGGTTATTTTAGACACGGTAGGTCTTTGGGTCTAGGGTAAGCTGAAATTTGCGGGGTGCTTCACTCAATTTCTTTCACGCTTGACCTTGGCTTATGGTAGGAACTTGAAAAATGTCGATCATCAAGCTATACCGGTATATCCGTGTATAGGTGTACTTTGCGCACCATTAACAGATCTTTTCAGCCTTACAAAAGGAATTGAAGGTGACTACGCCAAACTAGACTGAAACGTTAGCCTGAGATGCGTCTTGAAGATAAATACTACATTCCAGTTCAATAGAAATAGCATAGAGCTCCAATGCTAAATGGATCATTTACATCGTCAACACTCAACAGTGTCAAATCCGTTGATAAACGAACGTAAAAAAATATGTAATCAGGCAATCTGCTAACATTCATAAAACCCTCGTCAGTAAACACGATACAAATGAGTTGAGGGTGCCACTGTACTCAGATAACCACATACTATACATGTATGTTTTCTCTAAAACGTCAAGTTTTGTCATTTGAACCTCGCTAAAACTTCTTTGCATGACTTTTTTTATTCCTTTTTTTTTTTTTTCCATTATTTTCAATCCTAATAATTATTCTTGGATAGTTGTAAATTCATCTGTGTGAATGATAACATTCTCAATTTAATAAAATAGCATTCAATAGATTATACTAGGACGTGGTTTATGACAAAACCTTGTAGCTGAAGAGATCATCTACAAAATTCATGCAGTTTCTATCAATTTTTCAAAGATTTCTCCCGTGGTTTGATTCAAATGTTAATTTTATTGATTTATAATTATGGCCCCTCAGACCACAGATGAAACCATAAATAAATTGATGGAGGCAACATTTCAGTTAGACCAAGGAGGAAACCATAGAGAAATTGATGGAATCAACTTTTCAATCAAACCAGGGGAGAAACCATAAACAAACTGATAGAATCAGCAATTAAGCCTCTCTTGAAATATATTGAAGGTTAGACCTGAGAGTGCAGTGTTTCGGCATGAGTGATGTATTTTGTTTGTTAATGCATTTTTGGAAAGGTTGGAGCGCGAGGGAAGGAATGGGAGATTGACTGATGGGTGAATTGTTGCTTGTTTGGCTTCAATATCAATTAATTGTTTTTGTTTTCCAGGATGTCCTTGTCTTTCACTGACTTTTCTAGCTTAAAAATTGCGATATTAAATCGATAGGAAAGTTAACAGGTAAAAGAAGTAAAGATCATTCTCAACGTTTCTAGGACCAAAGATCACTTTAATTTGAAAAACTTTCAGGATTCCTTTCCTCACATATGTAGGCCAGCTATAAGCCTCGTTCACACTAGCAATTTTGAAGTGCGATTCCACGAATGTTCAACTCGATGCAATCGGATGCAATTGTCGATTTCATGTCGAATTGCGTCGTGGAATCGCACTTCAAAATTGCTAGTGTGAACGAGGCTTACGACTCAAATCTGGAAATGAGCACGTCTTTAATTTGTTTGAGGATAGGATGAGTGAATACAATTCTACGGTTAATCATATTGAAACAAGAATATTTGGAGAAGCAATAAAAATAGGAATTCATTAAGACCGCAGGAACAACTGCTGTAGCATTGAAGCAAGACGGATTGGGGAGAAGGAAATAGATTTTCTTAACACGTTTTGTAGCCTAAAATAAAATGAAATTTAGGTTTCCTTATTTTTATCTGTCATCAGTTGACGTGACGTCATAGTGTGGACTTAATAAACAGAGTTGTATTGTTCATTCTTCAAATATCTGGCTCATTGGTATTTAATTTGAAGAGTGGGAGTGACTCTCTTGATGGAGAAAAGGTCGAGTATTACTAGTATTACTCAAGCGACTGCGTGAATGTTTTTAAATAGAATCTTACTTTCACCACTTGACAGTGATGAAATTTGAAGACAATTCTACTCGTCATTAAGTGTGCTGATAGACTATTTTGGTGATTTCATTTTTAATTCATTAGAAATTTATACATCAGTTTTTTGTATCTACATGATTGATGTTAGTTCATGAGTGAACCAAGCCCACGTGATGCATTTGTTGTTAATATTTTTAGAGAGGTTCAAGCATGAGAGAAGGAATGTGAGCTTGATTGATGAGTGATTGGTATTTAATCTCAGGACTGGAACTCAACTCTCTTAAATGTGTGCAAAGAGAAGTTGTTTACTACTCATGCTACTGCGTGTTTCTTCTCTTAGTATCTATCACTACTTACCTCGCTTTTTCCAAAGCTTCTTCTTCTTCCTTTTCGCGACGCTTTTCATTTTCTAACCTTAACCGTTCTTTTTCAGCTTGTTCTTTTTGTGCCCGTCGCATTTCTTGTTGTTCAATCAAAGCTTTTTGCTAAAACATAAGTGTTTCAAGATTGAACAACAGTTTCATACGTCAAATTTTTCAACATTCACATAATTATGTATTATAAAATATAAAAACCTTTTTTGCTTGTTCTTTTGCTTGTTTTTTGAATGCTAAAAAACTATCATCTGTCGACGATTTTAACAAATTGGTTTGAAGAGTTTGCTGCACATTGGTTCCCAAGGCTGAAGTTTGTTGCGCTAAAGATGACCATGAACTGACGTTACTCAATTTTTGATCGAGATCCTAGGAAAAAAAAAATGGAGTTTACTCTTCCAAAAAGAGAGTTGCTGTAAAGGAGGGTTTAGTTGTGTGAGTAAATATTGATATGCTCATCAATTTGTTTTACACTTGTATTATACATACAAGTATGATAGAATACTCATAATGTTGTACAATAGGGAACAATAAAATATTTCTTGAAGCCTTTCATGATTGAAAATATTTTAAGCTCCTGGACGTTTCCTCAAGAATGATAGCGCTACAAATGTTGGACGCTTGAAAGATGAACTTTTCTGGTATCACCTACCCCACAAGGGGGCTCCAAAACGTCACAGTAGATATGGTAAGTAGTGCAGTCATTGTCGTTGGCCCTGTCTTCAACTTTGCCATGAATAATACTATTGTTTCACCCGACTAAAATGTAGAAAATGAAGCCCTTCCTTCCTCTTTTCAACAATAGGTACGTTTATCACCGCTACCGAATCATCTTCTTGGGAATCCCTTCCGCTTTCAAAATTTCACGTGCCTTAATTAAGACAAATAGTTTGATATAGAAACAGTACTCACTTTTTTTGTTGATTGCACATTACATGAGGTATTTCTCGAATCATTTCCATTAAAATTCACCGTCGCATTAGACACTCCGGACGAATTGGTTCTATCTAAAAACAATAGAAGAGATGATTAAAATCGCACTCCAGCGCTTAGTTTAACTATCAGTCACGTGACTCAATATTGTACCAAAATAAAATCAACAGTCATTTAAGAATTCACTAAGCACAATATTTTTATTGAAAAAAAAAAAAAAAATTTTTTCAACATTTCACGTCAGATTTCCAAATGAAGGACTGAAGCTTTGGGCTCATTACAACCACCAAGTTTCTATAAAGCTGCAGAATAATTTTATACGCTAAAGTATTTTCTCAATTATCATCGCACTTACTTTGAATTGGATACATCCTGTCAGTAGCTTCAATGAGAGATGCTGCTGATTTGACATCGCTTTTTGGCAAATTATTCATGGCTGGAATGATTTCCAGAGAAGTTTCCAGTACTGGGTCAAATACAGAGGGAATCACGCTAGGTGTATTTGACATATTGTCTGCCAATAAAGGGTTCAAATTCAAGCCAGGTGGCAATGATGGAACCAATTCTGAAGACGCAGTTATAACTGAGGACGACACGATAGGTGGTTGATGTGAGTGTAATTGTTGTTCTTGAATCAAAACGGATGGTGATTCATTGAATTTATCAACAGATTTCATTTGACTGAATAAATCTGACGAATTATATTTCACATGTGGTGAGACCAACTCAGCTGCATCTGTACAGCATAATCACGAGAAAAATTGGTGTATTACAGAGGTACTGTTGAGGAAAATAGTTTTCTCCCTCTTTTCTTCAATTTTCAAGGAACTTACTTGTAGTAACTGCGGGCGGTAACGTAGATACGGAAGAAGTGGGTTTTGGTAGGGTGAGCATTAATGAAGAAACTGTACAAGATGGTTGAACTAGCAAATTATTATGACTTCCTACCACAGAATTTTTCGCCGCTAGAGTTGTCGCTGAAAACATTTCAAGAAAATGTGAACAAATACAAAAATGAGTGGGTAGAAGACGAAAATGTGTTTAAAATTGCGCAGATCACTAACATGTTGTCGCCCCTTTAGTCAAAAGAGCACTGGAGGTCACAGTTGGTTGAATGGTGGTTTTCTGTGTTTGGTTGGAGGCAGTCAAAAGAGGTTTAGTCAACATTGTAGGCTGTCCTGAAGTTACATTAACATGTGGAAATACCGTATTTGCATTGCTCTGTTGAAGAAAAAAGAAAAGAAAAAAAAAAAAAAGAAATTAAATAGAGTGAATAAACCAGGGAAGAGTTTAAATGTAGGTGACGCAATTTACAAATGGCAACAGCATCTAATTTTCTAACGCCTCGGAGCTATTTTTACATAGAATGGATATTATTTTGTTGACTTTTCCTTGACTAATCTTACGGCATGAAGGAACAGTATCAATTTAATTTAAAAAAAGTATGATTTAAATTGAGAAAGTTATGGAACTACCGCTTACAATTTTCTTTTTATTTATTTATTGTAATTTACAAGTTGCTAGCAGCCTGCTTTCAGGGCTATGAGCTTGGCAAAATTGTGTTCAAATGCGTGAAAAGAAGTTGGCTTGATGCAGACAGTTGAATATATTAGCGTTGCAGAGGAAGTCGTCCGATAGTGCCTCTGTGTGATTGTGAGGGATGGTCAAGAAATTGCTGAGTTGGGTCAAGTTGGGCGGCAGAAGGTGTCTTGAACGGATAGGGGAGAGAGGTCAGATTTGCAATGAGGGCATGAGAGAGGCATAAGATGAAGAATGAGATGGGTGTGTGTCAGTCTGGTGTAGCCGACTTTGCGTGTCGACAAATTTGAAGATCCCATGGGGTGGGAATATTTTTAATTTGGGCGAGCTTCTTTGAGTGTGATTTGAAATTAGACCAACGAATGAACCATGCTTGAGTGATGAATTTGTTGATATGTTCGGAGAGATCGGAGCGTGAGGGGAGCAAAGAGCGGTCGACTGATGAGTATTGGGTGGCTAGTTTCGGTGCTTTGTCCGCAGTACCCTAGTGACCACGAACCCAGATAAAGAGTAATAGGATGGGGATGGATCGAAGGAAAGAGAGGAGGGTAGGTTGGTGAGGATGTGTTCTCGACAGCCAAAGATTGCTTGTAATTCAGTGGTGACAATTGATACGTTGTTGCGGTGTCGGTGAGAGACTGTAATGTGACCTATTGAGTATGCCAACCCGTTTTCTCTTTAATACTGTGAAAGATGTTGAGAATTTTGTTGAACTGTGTTTGGTATTCTGCGGAAGAAGTTGATAGATGAGGAAGGCGTATGAGGTCGCGAATTATTTTCCGCGGAGTAAAGAGCCACGGTGGGGTTGAGGGAACGATTTGATTGAGACAGTGGAACTTGAAGGAGCGTGTTAATTGGAGTTCGAGATTGGAACGTATGTTGGTCACAGAGTTTTGGTTGTGGTGAGGGTGAGATATTCAAACGGTGGATGAGGATTATGCAGGATAATTATGAGGGAGTTGGTTGTTAGTTTGAGGCGTCGATAATAATGAAGTGGGGAGGAGCTTGTGTCTGAACAGAGACTTTCAGCGGGACTGGTTCAGAAGGCTCCAGTAGCTATTCTGCGGGCAGAATTTTGAAGAGTCGAGTAATCTAAGTGAGAGGGAGTGCGAGACCGTAAATGGGTGAGCCGCAATTGAGAATGGATCGGATTAAGCTTTGATAAAGGAGGAGATTTTTTGGTTACAACCTCTTTTCGGGGGGGAAAGTTATTTCAGGACGTTGAGTGCTCGAATGCATTTGGATTTTGTGGATTCAAGAGTGACGGTTGTGGAAATTGAGGCCAAGAACTTTCGTGGTATTAACTCGCGGGATGGGGTAGTTCGCCATTGTAAGAGGGGGACATTTGATGGCTTTTGGAAGACTATGAGTTATGTTTTGGCATAGGAAATGCGGAATCCTCGGAGGGAAAGCCAAGGGTGTATTTTATTGATTGTTTCTTGAAGTAGGTGGTGTGCGCGTGTTGTGCTACTGGAACGTGAATGGATGCTTAGGTCATCAGAGAAAAGTAGAGGTTGGATTAGAAATTGTGTGATTTTTGTAAATGTTGATGGCGATACTGAGTGGGGATCCTTGCGGAGATACCATTTTATTGGGGGTGAGGTGAAGAGTACTGATCGCTTACGCGGACTCTGAATGATCGATTTTTTAGAGAATCCTGAAGTAGGAGAGGGTAGGCTCCGCAAAGTCCGAGTTGGTGGAGGATGACGCATATGCGGTGTGTTCACACTCACGGGAAGGCGTTCTCCATTCGAGAAATATTGAGTAAAGGTTTGCTCCGTGTGTATAGATAGGGGAATCGAGGTCAGCAAGGGCCATTTGAGCTGATCGACCTTTGCGGCAACCATATTGCATGTTACTTAGTATGTTGTTGGAATCAAGAAATCAAGAGAGCCTATTATTGATAATTTTTTTCCAGTACTTTGCTAAGAGTGCTTAGAATAGATATGGGTCGATAAGGAAGTGGGTGTGAAGGATTTTTGAGGAGGTTTTAGAATTGGGATGATCAAAGCTGTTTTCCAGTTATTGGAGAAGGAGGTGGAGGAAAAAAAATTGGTTTAGGAGTGAAGTGAGATGTGCATTGTGATGTAACTTGTGTAGCATAGTAATTTGGTCGAGAGGGGAGCTGATTTTTTAGAGCAGCGGGAAATGGTGAGAGCAAAATATGAAATATTTTTCCACTTAATTTTTGGGCATGTTTTATGACTGTACTGGCGATTTTGTTAAATTTGCATGAAAAGCAGACCTGCTTGCAGCAGCTGTCTCCCTTCAAAATGTTAACTTTTCCCCTATCAATTCCCATTGTAATCAGGTAGCATTTGCAAAAAAGCAAATATTTCAAGAATGAACAAAGTGGTCTTGTTTCATGAGATACTAACACTTTGCTTTCTGTTTTAAGAACATGTATCTTTGAGTTATCGTTCATTTTTGAGATACTAACATTTTTGCAAACGCTGTGATGTGATATCCTTCTGGGAATTGACACGCAAAAAAGGAGACAGCTGCAGCATGAAACCTCATTCGTTTCAAGCCATTAACCAGCTGCTTATGTTTTGTTTTCATCGAGAAAATTCAAAATACAACTGAGAATAATGATGAAACATTATCAGTTGCGGGTGTATCTGGAGGAGGAGCGTCCGTTCATCATACATCTTATGAAACAAATGTCCTTTTTCCAGATACGTCCGCAACTGATAACATTTTGTCATTATTCTCAGTTACATTTTGAATTTTCTCGACGAATACAAAACATAGGCAGCTGATTAATGGCTTGAAAGAAAGCTCGAAGTCTCCTCTTGATATTTACGCATATCAATGTTCTTAGATAATCACTATGGAACCGAGTACAGTGCTGTTTTTTCCTTATGGAAAACCCTATGTAAAAAAGATTGTTAACTTTCTTCTTGGAAGTATAGATATCAAAATATCGCTCGATTGTATCGATAAAAAACTTGCCGCATAGTAGGCAGAATGTTTGCCAGAACCTAGTGAACAATTGCAGCACAAGGAATAGAACAAAACTCGAACAAACAAAAAATCATTACAGCTGCTATATTCTTCAATTAATAATCCATGAGAAACGCTTCATAATAGCATATCATAGGTGTTGGATATTATCTAATCATAGATTAAAATAAAGTTACTTCTACAATAATTTCTAAAATTCAATTGTGTACTCACATTAAGATTGTTTCGCTTCCGTTTCTTTTCTTGTTTATCGCCACCTGAAATTTAAAATCACCATCATCTGAGAAACAAGGAGAAATGTCGAGAAATCATCTTATGAACAAGACACAAAGAAAACGACTAAACGCCGATGTAATCCACGAATATTCAGACACAGAAATGACAATTGAAGGAAACAATTTGTTCAAGGTTTAAACTCGGTATTTGCGTATAGACTGCAAAAGAGTCGCTCTCTGTCTTTACGGTGGCGGCGTTTATAGAACTGACAAAAAACAGGATGATTGACAGAAAATTTGTTCTTATGTGGTTTTGATCATGCTATCTTATAGCACTGGTCGGGAACGTTAGAAAAAGCTATCACAACCAATACTCTTGATGCAATATTAACAAAGGCTGAAATGACATTGAGCCTCATGGGATTATAATCCTGATTTTGGGGATAACTTTTGCGCTACTACAGGCGAATAATTTTGGAAGACTGCTGCTCACGCAACTGCTGTACCAACGTACTAATCCCTCTTCCCCGATGGGAGCGCTCTCTTACACCGGCCAAACCACGGCCTACTTTGAGAAAATGACAAAAGCGCGCGGTGAATTCTTAGTAGTTATGTTTTGGGCTTGTTGAACCTCGCCTGACTTAACTGTGGCAAAAATCTTTGTAGCCAAAACCGACGTTTTTACCTCAGGTTTCTGCTTTTTGCCACAGTTTGAATAAACAGAGACCAAAACAAAGGTGACAATGGGTAAGCAATTTGAATTACAACTGGTGCTTTTTAATAGATCCGAAACTCAACTTATTTGAGGACATGGAGGTCTAGAACTCATGCCTCGAGAAGAGGATGAGAAAGCATCAGTCACGGGAGAAGAAAACAGTAACTGCTCTGCGGCAATTCTACAACTTACTCATTATTATTCTCTCTTGCATCAATGTATATTCACAGCTATAACGCCGATGAAATATTTATTGAAATTATTCACGTCTTCAAACGTGTTATACGTGTTGTGAGATATTACTTTTATAACCGCAAGAAGGGCAAAGCTAGTTTCTAATACTAATAAGGTACACTAGATTGTATATTGGTTCAAAACTCGAGATTTTCCCCAAGTCCCTTTTTTCCTCTTCATTTTCTAATGAATACGTCCGAAATAATGGCTTTTCATGTTCTGCAGCACATTTTTTTGAACAATCATGAAGAGAGGAAAACAAAAAAAAAAAAACTTACGTAGCAGCGTAATCATACCCGACTTTTCATCTTGGAATTTTCACTTTCTTGAAATACTCGTATTAACAATGTATAATAATTAGAAAAAGTGATAGATTTTTTGGCGTGGCCAAAAATACAGAGATCATGTTTCATGTCTTTTCCAAATTTTGCCCAATCATAGATGTTGTGGATTATGTGGGACAAAAATATCTGAGGGTTTTCGTTTTAAAGAGATCATTAAAGGGACTTTCATGGCATAACACAACTCAACAAATTGAAATTGACAAGAACGAGATAATACGATTCTAGAAGTATTTTCGACGCTGATCACAATGCCGTTGTCCGTTTCTCGAAATTGACTCCGGTTTTCGAGAAATGATCAAATCAAATTCCCGCGATTCGTTGCGACGCGCAATGTATGTTCCCGTGTTACAAAATTCGATAGCTGGGTAACATACACTGCGCGTCGCAACGAATCGCGGGAATTTGATTTGATCATTTCTCGAAAACCGGAGTCAATTTCGAGAAACGGACAACGGCATTGTGATCAGCGTCGAAAATACTTCTAGAATCGTATTATCTCGTTCTTGTTAATTTCAATTTTTTTTTTTTTGTTGAGTTGTGTAATTTACTTTAGAATATTTTAGGCAAAGGTTTCAGAGCGGCACACTCGCTTGGTCTAGTATGAGTCTACTTTGGAATATTTCAGGCTAAAGAGTTTAGGGGGGCTCACTCGCTCCGCTTGTTCGCCCCGCTTCTTGGTCTCAAGAAAATACATCCTAGTAGTGTTCCTAGTATAAGTCTAGTATAATACTTATACTTGGAGGGGGGTGGTACTCACAGATTTCTGAATCACCTACCAGGTATAAAAATTTTGTTTTCCAAGTCCTTTAACCTAACCTAACCAAAAATTGTCCAAGTCCATTATAAGAGAATACGGAGAGTATAGGGGGTGGGGTACTCGGAGATTTCCGGACCTACCAGGTATAACATTTTTGTTCAAAAATTTTTTGAGCCCACTATTTGGGAGAGGGAGGGGGAGGGGGGACAGTACTCGCAAATTTTAGGTAGTGTATAAGATGTCAAAAGAGACATGAAACATGTCAATATACGTGGCTATGTTTTAGGTCCATCAATCACTATGAACGTGCATCCCAAAAGTTATAATGTTACTACGAGTATCCTAGGTAAAGCCGCGGCTACATAGACGGCGGATTATCAACATTACAATGAATCAAATGTGTTTAATGCTTCATCATGTTGCGAGTGTTGGGGAACGGCTGCAATCTGCCAGTGTAATGTTGTAATATTGCTAAATTCGCCGTCCATCTAGCCGCGGCCTACGGTTTTTTATGGAGAATTTAATCAGCCAGTAAATGCTATGCATACTTCCTGGCTGATACAATACGATTGAGTGGACTCTAATACATCAATTCAATTTATTTGTCTTGAGGATTACTCGAAAAAGATTCATCCAAACGACCCCAAAATTTCTTGTCAACTACGTTCAATTCACTGAGGCATAATGCAGTCATAAGAAGACGATTGGTTGGGTGGTATCCGAGAATTGGCAATTACAAATTTGAGGGAAAATTGAAAACGGCTCTAATAAATAACCGATCCGCAAGAGAAAATTACATACACAACTTCAGATACATGACTACAATCTGATCACGTTTGAAGAAAATCCACTTATGAGCTGACAAAAAGAGCGTTATAAATAAATGTATATGTACATGCACAAGAAAACCTGAATTTTTTTTCATTAGTCTCACAATGATCTAAGACACCTGAAACGTAAAGAAAATTCATTCCCGGGCCTATCGGTCCCAACTGTGTCTGGAGCAATACCTGACTTTCAAGTTGAAAAGTCGGTAATAAAAGACTATTCTACAATTTGGTAACGACTTTTTGATGACATTCATTTATCAGTGTATTGAAGTGAGCAGAACGAGACCACATTAAAAAACCTGTTAATACATGGATGAAAATAAGAAATGCCCTATCAAAAAAATATTGTTTATTGAATTAACAAACTAAAATATAATTATTATTGTGGGTATAATATATTTTTTTCACATTTCTTTCTTTCATGATCACTTGTCGCTCTGTTTTATTCTCGTTTGTCGAACGCAACTTATTTATTTTATGGTTTAGTACACCTATTTATATTAAAGGAAGAAGGAGGAGTCGGTTGGAGGCGAGACAAAATTTGCGCCGGAGGATCCGAATGTGTGTATCAGAAATTACAGAGAATTTTTGAAATTTTTGAGACAAAAGCAAGTCAGAAGGTGATCAACCGTGAGTTGCTGTTGTTCCTCTACTCGGTGAAGATATCCGGGCTCGAATTGAAAGATATGATATCATTTATCATTATGAGTGAGATAATAAGTACAATTTCTTATAGACGAGATCATTAATAAGAGGATGAACATAGGATGGGTGGTGATCTAATGAAAGAGAGAAGACAGGTGCTTTTTTGAATGTAATAGTTTTCGGAGTGAGCAAATCCTTGCGATATCTCTACTTGCCCGACCCTGTAATCGTTGTAACATGGTAATTTCAAAATATGTAAAAACACACGCCATTCTTACAACCATTTTGTATTAGAACTTGCAGACAAAAATAGGTGTCGCAAATACATAAACAGCTAAGCATCGATTCAGCGTTTTTGTTGTCGTGTACCAAGTTTTCGACACTATTCAGAAGTCGCGTCCCTCAAAATCTGGTAGGTAGTAAACACAGAATTGGCGAATAAAATTAAAGAGAATGCTCTCTCTACGTTTCCTGGGGCGGTCATTCGCAGAAGCTTGTTTAAAAGGAGATGATCCTAAAAAATTGACCCAATACATTTGAAATTACATCCATTTAACAGGAAATAAAGAGAATTACAATTTTTGTTCTCCGCATTTTTCACGAAAAATGAAATTTGAGAAGGAACAGTCGATTTTATTGATTTTCTGTGTCTGGTGAAAAACGCCAAGATCGCCTTTTCAACATCAACAACAACAGCTCCCCTAAAGACTCTTTTTCCGGTGTTGCATAGTGTCTGACCACGGCCGATCTTTCTTCCTTTCACTGTACCTGGAAATTTAGGACCCTTGTATCTTGCTTGACAGGACACCTAGAGCCTTGATTTTGTTTTTTGTTAAATTCAACGGAGAGTGATAATGGCTGTTCAATAACAAAATCTGAAGCAAATTTAGTAGACACAAATTGGTCTGCCTATTCACACGTATACAAAGAAAATATAAGTGCGCGTTGTGTCGCGTTGCTTGCCACCATACACCATACCTCTGTAACTCCTACCACCACCTGTGCGTTGCTCTTATGACAGGGTGTTGTCGGATTGTCTTTTTTATTTTGAGTAACATGAATATCAATATTGATGTCATATTTTATATTGATTCCAAGTTTCTATAAGACTTTTGAGATATAATTATGTCATCAAATGCACGATAAGAAAAAAAAGATTGATAATTAGACTTTATTATCAACAGTGATGAATTTCTCTTTTTCTTTAAAAAAAATTGCAAGACAATGATAGAATGACTGGAATATGGACGAGTCACAGATATTGTCGTTACTATAAGTTGATGGGAAATTTAATAGTGTTGTACTTTTTGCACCAACTTCAAGGTTTTCTTCTTTCTAGCCAAAAATATTTTTGAAAAAAAGTCCGGTGTTGCAAATAAGTTGATTGAAATAATTATGGAAAAGATGGGGGAAGGGGGAGAGATAATCTTCAGTATGAGACAAGAATTCAAATTGAAGAAACTCTTGGTATTACCGAACAGAATTCTAACATAATAATATTTTGGTAAGTCGAAGTGAAAGAAAGAAAGAAAGAAATATTATATTAAAATTCTGTTTGATAATACCAGGGTTTCTTCAATTTAAATTCTTGTTTTATACTTTTTAGTTCTATTTGGAGGTCATCTCTTCCCCCTTCTTATCCATAATTACTTCAATCAACTTATTAGCAACCGCGGATTTTTTTCTTCAAAAATATAAATTTTGCTAGGTTTGCAACAATCTTGGTCTCCGTTCCGAATATCCTTCCACACTCCGCTAGTAGCACGGCGTACCGTAATATCTCAGATTTTTTTGATATTGAAGAAAATCAAGAAATTCACTTAGAAAAATGAGATTTAAATAAATTTAATAATCAGGTTAAGTTTCAGCTCTCAGCACTGGTTTTATATTTTTTACAACTTTTGAAAAAACAGAGTTTTACCACTAGACTCTGTATATTAAAGAAATTGAACTTACAACGAGCTCTACGAAGATATTGCCGAACAATTGGAGAAGTACGGGCAGCTGTTCCCTGTTCGTAAGTTAAGATACGAGAGTGTCAATACCTTTATGATATATGTGCGCACAAGGGGCTAAATGACACTTCCCGAGGTACTATAGAACGCTAAAAGAACGAGTTGGCATAACGAACCTCCGAGTTTTACAAGTACTCTTTAACGGGGAACCCGGTATCTATTTCATTGGAATACATTCTCAGGTTTCCGCAAGCGTATCCGACTTTGATGACGTCACAGTTCGGGTACAGGACTTGAAAAATTTTGGCTTTTTTCTAAAGTAAACATAAATAACAGGAGGAAGGATCGGGATGACAACGAAAATTCCAACTCTCAAGCCATTCATGATGATGGGAACAGAACTATTTTGACCTCAGTACTTAACATAAGACTACCCAACAAATTGGAATTTTTTGATATTTTCCGGCCTGGAAATAATTAATTCTTTAAGTATTTTTCATATCATTGAGAACAATGCAGTTTTCCGTTTCTTGAAATTGACTCGATTTTTTTGTGTTACGTCTACGTTTGCTCGCCACGGATCGTCGTGGAATGCATCGTAGGCAGCAGTATTCTACTGAGTGAACATGGGTACGTTTGGCGACGATCTACGGCGAGAAAAAGTAGACGGAACACAAAAAAATCGAGTCAATTCCAAGAAACGGAAAACATACCTAGAATCAATTTTTCTCGGGCCAGAGGATTTTGAAGATGATAGAAGGGAACTGGAAAATATTTTTCCATAAAAAGTTCATATTATGTGATGCATCAATTTTTTTGTAGAAAATGAAACCATTTTTCCGATTGTAATTTAAAAAAGTTTTGACTCTCGAGCTGTACAATATAATAAGGGATGATCGTCAACCCGTCCGCATATCCGACTTTCGTGACGTCATCATTCCCGAAAAAAACAATATCCAGAAGACTTGGAATACTGTCGACCCCGGAGCTATACTTATGTATGAGAAAGAATTTGAGAACAGGACTCGGAAATGACGTCATCACTCATCAATCCAAGTGAGAAGAATTTGTTTAGGCTAAGTATTTTAGAAATTTGTCTACGTTGGATTATACAAACTTTTTAAAGGCTAGATCAAGTTCAGAGAGAGCCTTTAGGAGATTATTACTGTTTTGTATCGAACAGCAAGATAAATATTTTACCGCATGTACTGAAGTAGGTATAAAGCAAATCGTCAAGCATATCAATATTCACTCTCACAAAGGCTAGAACGTCCCTTAGAACATCATTCTTGTTCAAAGGATATAAACTCGCTTTCTTCAAGACCCACGTTTTCCTTCCATCAAGATTTTCAATCGGTTTCGTATATTGACGAAGAGAATTATGTGAATTCATTCGAACATAGAAAAAAAAAAGAAGACTAACTTCTTTTCACAGGGCCGCGAAGCTTGCGGGTTCCTTGCTGTTGAAAACTGAAGCAATACAGTAAGTTCTAGTTTGAAAGACAAACACCGCGCCTAATCTACTTTATTTAAATATTTTTGATGAGATGATCAGATACTTTTGATCATATAAATCACATCAGAAAATTCACAACAGTAGGGTGAGAATAACGAATAGAAAAAATTTGCAGAATAATTGGTCACGAGATTATTCTTTTCTGTTTCTTTTTCAAAAAGAGTTTTTAATGAAGATGTCTAATTCACTTGGGTTGAGGAGGGGAAGAGGATGTTCTACATGGTTAAAATAATACAATTTTGTTCACAATTATAAAATAATATATTTTAATCTTCAGTTTATACATATTAGGCACGAGTACGTGTGAAGTAAAAATAATTATTTACACAGACTACTATGCAATGCAATAAATAAGATTCTTCCGCAGAAAGTATACACAAACTTTTGTTTTGAAAGAAGAAACTTATTTGAGTTCTGCAAAACGAACTCGGCCGGGAAGGAGAAAAGAGGTCAAACTGGTACCAGTTTAGTTGTGGTATACTGCAGAAATATATTTTTAGGTACTTACACAAATTTATAGAGCTTAATAATCAAATAAATGCAGCTCCCATTTGTATTTTTCACCATCTGTTTGTCAAAAAATGTGTAAAAACGATGCAAAAGAAAGAAGAAATCGGAATGAATCAGAATAAATTTAAAATGGGCACTTCGATGTACGTAAATTAACATTTAACAAAGCTAATAAAAATTCTGTACAAAATGAGATGAGTAATAAAATCCGCGTATTCTGAAACGCAAATATACAGCTTAGTCAATGTTGTTCAAAGAGAACGTGTTTCTACAATATATTACGCAGACTGATAGTTGAAAGAAAAAATTAATATGCAGATGAATGAAAACATACAAATACCATAACTAATGATAATACTACTACTACTAATAATAATGATAATGATAGAAAATAATATTGAATATTTTCAAAACTCATGATTAGAAAGGAAGTTACAATATTAAGGAGCTAAATACGAGAATCACTTATTAAAAAAAAAAAAAAAAAAGAGGAATTACAAAACGAACAAATGAAATATACAATTTGGAAGACTGAAAAATGTTTCTTCCTTATTTCTCTTTAAAAATGGAGGGAATTTTGAGAACCTGATTCAGAACGTATAATAGAGAATATTCTTGATTGACATTTTTATTTATAATCAACGTCAGATAACGATTGAGAAGAAGATATAAAGTAAATTGAAAAGAAGAAAAAAATGAACAACTGTAGGAATTTAAAAATATCTCAAATCTAACCCTAATAATTAAACATCCAGATTTGGTAACTATAAAAATATCTACACCCATGAAAATATACAACATGAAAATTTCTATGCACATGGTTATTTCCTCATCATTTTCTTCAAATGTAGAAGACATTTTGGAATCCAATAGCTTCAAACTAAAGTGAATAGGATATTACTTACTACAACTAAAATATTAACTGTAAGTTATTCAAACAACAGAATAGCTACGTTTTTTACTAGTTTGAAAAAAGTATCCAATTTGCTGGTTTCAACCAAAATTTGGTCAGGCACAATAGCGGTACCTGCTTGTGTTTTAGGATTATGCACTTAGCATTTTGACAAGAATTGTTCCTTAGAACGTGTTAATAAAAAGTCATACACAAATTTTGAAAGTTTCTTTCAGGATATAGACAATTTTTGGAATCAAAGAAAATAGCAAAAAGAAAGAAAAAAAGTGTAGTTTCCTCAAAAACTTGTATTTTATATTTTTTGTGCTCAATGATCAAGCTATTCATGTTGAATTTGAAGTAGATATTCTATTCAAATGCTCCCCACTATGAACAAATCCATTCACAGATCTATCTGGACATCTCTGGAGTTTGTCTGACACCTCTTGGTTACAAGTCCTTCTTAGATACACTTCTTCAATCTTAATTATATGAACGCAATCAGAGGAGTAAAATGTTATTTACCTGCCGACAGAAAATGGTATACTATTTCAATATTATCATTATCATCATCATCATTATTATTATCATACATATGTTACGCTGAAATCACGTAATTGCCTATTAGGTAGCTAAATTGCCAAATTCACGGGATAGGCAGCTGAATAGCTCAATTCAAGAACTAGGGGGAAAATGCAATAAAAATTGCTTATTTCATGAATCAGGCAACCAACTTCAACCAATCAGAATGAAGGGAATAAACATCAGATAATGAATGTAGGTACAAGTGATGAAAAATTTTGCAAATATAATTGTAACTTATTGATAGAAACTGTCATACACAAAAGATGAATGAATGAACTACAGTTGTAATACTTGTAAAAATTGAAAAGAAAAAAAAAAAAAAACAACGAAATTCACCTTAATGTGCGAGTTGCAATATTAATTTGTAACAATGAATAAAAATAAAGAAAAACTGGAAAATAAACGAGTAGTTATCAAACTAGTCACGACTTTTACATGAGGTGTTCGGATGACAAACAGAATGGCAAAGACGATCATTCCTCACACCACAAGCCGCTTTGTTAGCCAAGAAAATCTGAAGGAGTTCCTTATCCATTTCAGGAACTAGTTTAAGTTTCAAGAGACGGAAAAGGAAGAATTTAGTCAAGCGAACCTTATATTCTCATCTATTTTGGCGCGAATGTTACAATCCATTATATATGAACAAAATTAAATGTTACAGAATTGTATGATATTTGCAAATTGTGACTGGTTTTGATGAAGAGAATACCAAATGAGATACAAAGGTAAGAAAGAAAATACCTAAGCGACTGCAACAGCAATAAGAAAATGAAATTGACAAAATGAAATATGATTGACCTACGTTGAATACAAAGTGTCCGCTATGTGATGAGAGGGCATTAACAATATTCACTCATGACGAATAGCAAGTCCTAATAAGCTCGAAATTTTCGAGGGCTTCAAGTCTCCTTCCTCCTTTGTTCTTCCAGTGGGAAAGGCTCACGTTTCTGTCTTTATTGAACGAATATCTGGTTTCCAAAAGATGAGCAGCAAGAGCCAAATTATCCGGTTCATCATATTGGTGACAACTTTCAGAAATTCTGTGAGACGTACCTCGAGTTTCCTCCCAGGCAAACGCTGCCTTCCCCATCATTCAGGCGGGAGGACAACCGAGATTGGCTAAGGACACCACGTGAACACTTTTCTTTTCACTTTTCCGCACAACGGTCACACTTTGCGATTGGCAGTGATATTGCGTTCTTCGGGATGTTAGTGCAAGTCTCCTGCAGGTCACGAATAATGCTCGGTATACTCTCAACCGTTGCGATCAGTTTTTCTGTCTTCTTTTCTCTGGACACGACAAACACCGGCAATCTCCACCACTTCAAATATTTTATGAATATGTGCAGTACTTCATATTGTTAGGTTCCGTCCACTCACCGGTCTATATCTTCACCGCTCCATGGTAAGTATCTTGACTCATTTTAATACGATTATACCCACCCAAAAAGCACAACTGCATTCACCAAAAAATTATACCTGCACTCACCAAAAAATCGCGAAATCAATGAGAGAGGAATATAGAATAAGCTTTTAGCTTACAGAAACGTTTCAACTGCCTAGTATCAATCAAAAGAACGAATAAAACAACTTGTCCGTCAGTTGAGGAAACGATTATCATTATTGTAGACATCATACAGTTCTAAATACAGTCATACAATTGGTGCCTTTTTTCAGATGATTTTGTGTTTTGATACTCGATGACCACAGGTATCTCTCACAAACTTTTGAAAGCGTTTCGATGTAAACCGACTGTAAACGACGGGAAAACGTGATGCAAGGTGGACATGATGGAGTAGTACGATATGGTCATCAAATTCAATTTTCTTAAAACTCATATTTTGGATATCGCCCTTTTTCCACATACTGCCTCAATTGTACATCACCTTTCAATCCTTTCCCCTAACACGACCTTTAAATTATTACTACACGACAATTGAAAATTTTTGAAAGTTCCTGAAGTGAGATAGGTTATATCTAGTAGTATTTTCTGCGCTGAATTCAGAACCGATTTCCATTGTTTGATACAAGGTCGTGTTTTCTTGTCATGATCTTGTTTAGTTGCCGCGCATTGTCGGCAGACATAACGTTCGTTCTCGAGCTTCGATTAACTTTTAGCAGTATTGACGTTCAATAAGAAACGCTCCCTCTCGCAACGATGCCCGACAACTAAACAAGATCATAACAAGAAAACGCGACCTTCTATCGAACGAACAATGGAAAACGGTTCCGAATTCAGCGCAAAATACTTTCAGATACAACCTATCTCACTTCAGGAATTTTCAATAATATTTTTCAATTGTTGTGTAGTGATTCTTCCATTTTTTCAGTATGTCGTGAAAAATTCGTCAAATAACTTTAGTGACATAAGTCTTCCCTGTACAGACTACCACGACTGTTACAAAAAGGCCTCTCCAAAAATAATGTTTTTTATTATGCGATCGGTTAACTCTGCTGTTTATTTCGCGCAGTCAGCATAATTTTCGCTGCTCATTTCATAAATTAAACGAGAAAAAGCTGCTTATTATTATGATTGTGAATGAGGTAAACTTATTTCAGAAGCAAAATCAGCAAAGAATCTTTCAAGAATTGGGTAATTCAGCTGCTTATTCCGTGAATTCGGCAATTCAACTCCATAATCCGTGAAATGGAAAATAATGTAAACTAAGCGTAAAAAAATGTATTCCTATCATCAATATCATTATTATTATTTTCGTTTCTTTATCAGTAATCTTATTATTATCATATTTATATTTACACTTTGACAATGAAAATTGGAAACGATAATACGATACAAAATAATACAAGATAATAATACAAATGTTCAAGTTGCGTCATATAGTAGGAAACATCAAAAAACTTCACAAAAAATCAGTGAGAAACCATTTAAAAACTATTCTATTGGCTAAAAACAGCCCAGGTGAGAAAAATGTAAAAAGAGTATCAGATGAAAGAGCAAATCAAAAGGGTGTGGCAAGTCTTATATACTTTTGCCTCAAACAAAACTTTTACTTCTTACTGATAGACCTGTGCTGCTCCGCAGCAATAACGAAATGTGAGCTGTATTTTCAATCAGGACATTGGGTTTTGTTTTTCACAAAGACTAACCCAACCTAGCCTTGGTACTAATTGATGGTTGATGATTGGTTGATGAAGTTGTAACATTTTTTTCAGGAAGGTACAGTCCCCAACCCTTGGCGACCTTCCGCATTAGGTTACATTTTTATGGCTGGCAAATCAGCCCAGTGTACGGCCTGACGAACTGTCATTGCCTTTTTAGAAAAGTTTTTCAATATAATTAGAAGATTCTTGAATCTTGGTAATTTCAGTTTCGATCCATCGTGTTACAAAAAACACTACTCAACAAATTAAAATTTCTAGTAAGTCTCCGGCTCGAGAACAATTGATCCTTGAAGTAATGCTGAAAACGATACCGTTTTCCGTTTTATCGGATTGGCTGATTTTTTACCGACTTTTCATTTTTGAAATGTGAGGTATTACAAATAGAATTAATACGGTCCGAAACGTTACGGCTCGACATATTGTATGATACTCAAAGGAGAGTGGCTTTCGATCTTTGCCCGATGATGGTTGTTAAACCAAAAGATCTCGCATCTCCTTGTTCATATCTGCGGTCTTTGTAATTTTTATTTCGTTACTCCTTTGAGTATCATACAAGTGAGGTATTACACCCGACACAAAGTCAACAGGGGGAAGGGTTTTTGAACTTTCTCGACGTTTGATCATTTTTAGCCTAATTTTAAAATTTTACGTTTCCTTATACAGGATATATGTTAAGCCGAATCCGTCAAATTAAAATCGGCAGAAATTTTGCCGAATTTATAAAATCGGCAGCTTAAACGCTAATTCTACTGATTTTATAATATCGGCAGACAATCGGCAACTGAAATATTGTGGTTGTATGTTAATCTACGGACAATATTTTTTTTCTCTTCCAATTTTTTTTACCGGTATTCTTCCCAACATGGTTATGAAAGGAAACTGAATGATCGCAATTATAGGTATGTGATATTTCTTTCACTTGTTCTCCAATTGTTTTTTCTTTCTTCTTCTTGATTGCATTCAATGACAATCTTTGAGAGAGGGGGTGCAATGCGGCCTGCCATTCAGGGCGCACATTTCAGTTTCTCGAGGGGTGATCGTTTTTTTTCCCTTGATTTCGATAATGACGACGATTAACTTTTGCTGACTTTTTTCAAATTGAATTTTCCCATTCGTAACATGTTATTGTGATTATTTGCTCTACAAAATTTATTTCATTATTTTGTAGATATCATCATTTCACCCTGGCCAACTAATAAAATTTTATCGAGTTAATTAACCTTAGTTTGCTTCAGATGTGCTCACTTGAATTCGTTTGCAAATATTCTCAACGTTTATCATCTAGGTACTTCAGATCAAGTAGATATTTTGCCTATTTTATAAAATCGGCAACAAATTCTGCCGATTTTATCAATTCGGCAAGCGATTGCCGATATTACAAATTCGGCAAAATTTGTTACTGATTTTATAAAATCGGCAATTTGACGGATTCGGTTCAACATATATTATATATTGTTGATCAACGCGAGAAAACCCACCTGGCTGCCCCGCGCAACACTCAAGAAAACGCAAATGTTGCGCGAGGCAGCCAGGTGGGTTTTCTCGCGTTGATCTACAGATTTTCTTGTTCGCGGGTCTCCTCCAAAACTACTGGTCGGATTTTCTTAATTTTTGGTGAAGTTGTTGGGTATAACCCGAAAATGTGCAAATGCTTTTTTCTTTTTTTTTTTTTTTTTGTTTTTCAGATTGAATGAGTAGTGAAGTAATTCTCAATTTTCTTCTCATTTCTTACTGTTATTTCTCGGAAAATATTAATCTTATCATCTTCATAATCATTGCATTACGTCAAAGTGTATCCAAAATCATTGTTTTGTAATTATTATATTTAATGGATGAGTAATTGTTGAGTGATTCTCAAAATATACGTATAAGAGTCATCAATTAGAGTTCTTTTGTCCAGAGGTAATACATCACTATTGGGTGGGAGAAGTTTTCATTACAAACTGTATATGATTACCCCATAAAACCTACTCAAGACATTGAAATGTACACATAGGATAGTATTATACTTAATGTGAAGGGCAGAATACTGCAGGCAATGCAAATGCTTCATTCGAGCAACGCAAAACAACGCGCTTCATGATTACTGTAGTGAAACATACGCCCACAAATTTGTTCAATTTCTAGACTGAATCTGCTTCAAATTTCGTCATGGAAAAGCCATTACTTCTGTTCATTGAAAGACAAATTTGAAAAATAATAAAGAATACTTGAAAAATCTCAGTGACATTAAATTATTTTTCAAAGGTTCTTTTGTTGCAATCTGTGTACATAATTGCAAAATGTTAATTTTGATAATACTCTCCTCTTGAGACAATATGAACTTCATCATTGCTTTACACACTACAATTGATCTACAGCTCCAAAAAAGTCACCTACTATCACTTATATTCTTATCAAAATCAATATCGATAGCTTTATATAAATACTGTACAATACACCTTCAAATTTCAAACCATCTGACTCTCTCACAATTAGAAAGATACACAAGAATACCTCGTTAATTTTCTCTTTCAAAGAAAGTTATCCAGGATCACTCAACAAACGTGAGTGTGCTCTTTTGAACAAATTGTTAATGTATGGGAGACTAGGAGAGTAAACATGCAAATGATATCCCAGAAATACCCAAGTTACTACAACAGATTAAGATGTGCATCCAATTTTGCGCTTGTTCAAGCAAGAATTGACCTTTTCATTCAAAATTTATTTAGGTGTTATTTTATTGTTAGCCAACGTGTCAAAATTGATAAAATTGACGAATTAAGAGTTTACAAATATCAACAAGAAGTCACAATAAAAAGTAAGTAAGTATTTTCCAACAGTTTCATCAATAGTAAGTTTCCAATAATAGTGAATTTGTGTTATAATTTCTTCCCTTCCCCACCACGTATTCATTTTGAAGGAGCATTCTAGTTACGTACAGTAGACTGCTTGCTAATTGTTGTACAATTTCATCAGATTTAAAAAAAAAAAAGTAGAAATAAATTTGATTTGAAAAGAAAGAAACATTATTGACATTCATGTTGAGAGTTAGATATAGTTGTTGAGGTTTTTGGTATAAATTAGGGCTGAGTCTATTGTTTTAAAGTTGTTGTTCAGTGCTTAGTATATAGTAGAAGGAATACTGGCCAAATTGATGAATGAACCCAAGGGGATAAAACTAAAACCTAATGGGATACTATTGTAAATGTAAATTATGAAAAACCTTACTCAGTAAATCTCAACAATAAAATACAATATTATATTGTACTTTCTTTGCAACACTATGACCAACATGCAATACATGGAAAGAATTGTTAGCAGATCTCTTGAAAAAAAGAAATCATCATCACAATGAAATCTTTGAAGGAACTCGGAGTTCTAATTGAAGCAGAGTATGGATTGAAATATCTTCCAACTCAACAACTCAACTAGGACTTTGATTTTTTTTGCAAATCTGAACAAGTGGCCTTTATGGCCATCCTTCTATTGATCTATTGCAGTGTTTCTCAAACTTTTTAGGCATGCGGCACAGTAAACGTTGAACGAAAATTTGGCGGCACACAGTGGATAAAAATTTAATAAAATTACAATATACAAAGATGTATGATAAGTATGGATCAAATCGCGAAAAAATGTAAGAACAGTAAATTAATGATTAATGCAATGGTTGGGCTTGTTTTTTTCGGCATAACGCTTTCAAGTCTGGTCTCACCATCGACAAGCATACGCGCATGTCGTCCTCCAAGGAATGCAGCAGATTTCTTGATTTTGGTTTTAATGTAAACATACAAGAAAACGCTTGCTCGCACAAGTACGAGGACGGGAAGAGCAACAAAACTTCCATTGCCCTTCCCACGAGCGATGAATACGACGACCTCAAATTTAGCCATAGCGAAGGTAAAGGCTCCTCCATCTTCTGAAACCGCTTCTTCAGCAACGAGTCACAGCACAGGTCAATGAATTCATTATGTTCCTCGCAGGCAGAAGCGAAACTCTCACTCTCATTGCAGAAGAGGAAGAGGTTCTGTACCCATTTTATTTTCTCGAGTGAAGAAGACGAAAAGTAATGGTTCAACCTGGTTGCAAGGTTAGAAATATGATCAATAATTAACTCCTTGACAACGCCGAACTTTTTTCCATTATTAACCAAACTGGACAAAGCCTCCGAGGATATTATTGTTTCATTTCGCCCTTGCATGGACAAATTCAGCGCATTGAGTTTATCAAAAATATCGGATAAGTGAGCAAGTTGTAAGGAGAATGCGTCATCTCGCAAAAGTGCAACAGTGCAGTCATCTTTTTCGGCTATAAAAAATTCAATTAATGCTTCCTGCAATTCTCGAAAGCGATTGAAAATCCTACCTCGAGATAACCATCTAACTTCGGTGTGGAGTAACAGAGTTACATGGTCAGTATTCACGTCTCTACAAATTTCTTCAAGAATTCTATTCTTAAGAGGACGAGATTTGACAAAGTTTGTGATTTTGACAATCTTTTTCTTCATTCATTCCTTTTTTTCTTCTTTTTCTTCTTCTTCCTCTTATTTTTCTTTTCTCTCCTTTCTAGTTTTGGTTCATAATCTCGCGGCACAAATCGAGTTTGAGAAACACTGATCTATTGAACAGGGTGAAATAATTGGTTCTTGGGAGAAATTCTGCTTTCTTCATCACTCCGTCATTATACTTATTTAGACGCGAAAGTTTCCTGAAAGTATCTCTTAGTAACAAAAAATTTTACTATTGAGAGTCAATAGTGCTATCGACTCTACCTTTTCTTTCACCTTCTTGTCATTTTATCAATTGCCTTTTTAGAGATTAGCTATTGGTCTAAACGTTTTAATATACATATAATAAATTAGGGTTGCCACTTTTTTTTAATCATGAAATTCCCTGACTTTTCCAGGAACTTTCAATATTTTTCCAAGATTTTTCTGGAAACAGGAACTGACTTACTGACTTTACAAAGATTTTTCAATTTTTTCTGCATCGCAAATCGCGCGGGAATTGAATATTAAATCAAATCTAAGGATTTCCCTGACTATTGAGAAATATCTCAGAATTCCCTGACTTTTCTCGCACAAGGCAAATTCGCTGACTTTTCCAGAAGTGGGAACCCTAAATGATTTGGCTTCATTGCTCATAAAGATGTGCGCAGAGAAACTCAAGAAATGAAAATAAAACAAAATGTAATCATGTTCCTGGCTTCAACTGAGTAAGAAAAATCATTAACTGACTAAAAATTGCTGATTAAAATTCGGGCGCTTTCTTTGTTGAGTTGATTAACAGCTTAAAACTCAACACCGCTGGTAAAAACTGCGCCGATTGACCCGTGGTACTTTTAGCCCAAAATTTCATTTCAGTAACAGCTTTCTTTGCCTTCATCCATCATGTATTTGGTAAGTTTTCGTAATTGTTTACTTTGTCATCCAACTTTCTTCTCTATTCCTGTGGGTAGTGCGTAAAATCGAAGTTTCATGATCTGCCAATCCCACACATCCGTATTAGATAAAAGAAAAAGATGAAATGGAATGAGAATCATGTTCAGTACTTACTTCATCAACATATAATTGGTCACAAATTCACACCTTCCCAAAACAATAAATCACGCTCCCTTGTTTTAGGAGCATTGTTCTCAGCAAAAATTGCTCCATTCTGTTGAATGAAATTTGAACAATAAATACAAGAACTCGCAGTACGAAACGCATTTCAAGGTTATCTTTTTCGCTTGTTCAAAAGCTTTTGAGTTGGCTCCAAACTCATGTTGATCTTTTTCCCGAATGTTAATTGCGACAGGGGTATTTGAGGACCCAACAAAATTGAGATGCTATAATGCATATGAAATTGGGAGGAGAAGATATAACCACAGTTTTGAATCAAACATTCACAAATGTGAAATTGAAAAAAATGAATATTGCTGCTTCATTAGGGACACGGGTGAGTGGTGTATCTACTGACTCAAAACGCGTAAGAAAACGAATAGATCCATTATCAGTAAATTGCCTAGGAGTGATGAGTCATTGAAGACATTTTTCAATCTGAATTATGTGGAATGAGAAGGGCTAGCAAAGCAGATCTACTTGGAATTTTTCCAGCATCACAAAACGTGGAAATCAATTGTGAAGATGATCAAAGGATTCCTCCTCCATAAGGTAGCGTGGAACAACGAGAAATTGTTTGACGGAGTCGCCAAAAAGTATACTCAATTCGTAAAAAACCATTACGGTCCTCACTCCGACGTAGGTTTTTCATGGATATGAGAAAAAAAGCCTGAAGAGTGTAGAGCATGATCGACGATACAAGAAATGCGCTCTTGACATTGTTCTAGGAGAAAACACACCCCTTGTTGTAACTCAAGAACTGTTTCTCACAAATAGCAATAATAAAAGTCGCTTCATTCAGTTCTTGTATTACAAATTTCAGCAACAAGAAATAACCACAACAATTGCGAACGACGGCGCAGATGCTACAATTGTATACAGTATACTGCTCCCTCATTAATAGGTGGTCAACAAAAGAAAACGATACTAATCGGTGAGGATGTGGATCTTCTAGTCCTCTTAGTTGCTTTGAATGATGGAAATACGCCTATTCTAATTTTTTGGAAACCAAGCAATAAAAAAAAAAAAAAAATTTATCAGAGAGGTACAAAGTTCTAATCCATCTTTAAAAGAGAATATGTGTGCAAGCATGTACTGGATGCGATTCTACGTCCGCAATTTTCCAGAAGGGGAAAATGCGAGCATGGAAACTACTTCAACAAGACAAAATGCGAACAACCATTCGGAAGTTTCATGATCCTGCAGCTACTCATGATGAAATTCATATGTCAAGCTCTGCTGCTTTTCTGGTACTGTATGGAGCACCAGCAAATATTGTTTCATTGAATGTATACCGCTACACTCCATTCGGAGATGCAGTATTACGTAACGTTAGCAATTCAAGAAACCTCTGTACATCTGGAAATGCAGCCCGGCTACCCTCTTTTAGAGTATAAGCTCAAATTCAGACGTGGTCTAGAAAATCAGTGTCAATAACTTATTGAGGCTGTAGGAAAGATGAAAATACTTTTTCACCCATAACAGTGACAAAACCACCAGCATCTGTTACTCTCCTGAAGAAGTTATATTGCACCTACATGAAAAGATGTGGAAGTGGATGTGGATGTCGTAAACTTGGTGAGACTTGTACAAGGCAAATTTCCATTTAGATGCAATAGATACCAGTCCGATATTAATTCAAGACCATCAATGTTCTTTCTCTTGCAAGAATTGCTATAGGAAGCCTGCATAGATTCCGACCAGTTGAATACGTCAGACAGTGAGGAAGCTGACGATCTTTTTAATCAAGTTCTACTTGTCAATTTCAATAGTGATTATTATGCGAAATATTCATTTCCAACATTTCCTGTAAGCGTTATTAAATTACAATTGCATAACATCATCTTCCCAAAATTTCTTATTTTTTAGGATATTAGTGAAATGTACAGCATTTTTCAATCCTCATATCTTGGGAAGCAACCATGATGAGGTCGAAATGGACGTTTTCTTCACAATGAATAAATCGTGAGACCATGCTAAGCAAAGGACAGGCCAGAAATCAACGATGGATTTTCTTTTCATTTTAAATATTCATCTTACATGCTAAGAAATATTGTTCGAATTTATCGCTTCATAGCAACGTTCCTTTTTGTCGTAGCGCTTATGAACAAGAGAAACTTCTTGTAGTAAATTTGATGCTGAACATTTTGTTTTCCGTGAACTATCTCGAAAAATTTTATTGTTTTTGAATAAAATTGTAAAAACTGAAAAAACCCCTTTGTAAGAACCTTTTAGCCCTCATATCTCAAGAAGCACGAGGGGTTGGGGTGATTGATTTTTTCCTCGTGATGAGGAAATCATACCAAACCATTGACGGGGCCAGAAGTCGAGGGAAGGAATTTTTCTTTCTTCTATCTGCATTTTTCATCTAATTCTCTTCTAGTACATCGCAGATTCAAAATTACAACGACGAACGCTTGTTTATTCAGAATTATTGATAATTCCTGGCAAAGTGATACCGCTGTAGAGTGATTCACAGAAACGGCGTGTGAGTGTACGATAACGGCGCACGAGAAGCTCTCTTCTAGTAATCCGTGCCACGCGAAATTTTTGAAAAATAAGTCACAAATCTTATATGTATCATTTATCGCAGAAGTTCAGTGGAGATGAAACGGTTTTCAAATCTTATACTAAGGAAGCTTAAAAGTTTCTGTCCGTATATAATACGCCAAAATTAAGAATATTTCATCAAAAACGGGTACTTCAAGTTGGGGCGAACAAAATAATTATTTCTTATGCTACGTCTTTCAGACTCTAACCAATGATAAGTTTCTCCGAGTGTCGACAAAAACGCGTTGTGTACGTGTGTGTTGAGCGGAATCGCCCGATTCGGCCAACTGCTCTAACACATGTAAATGTGCAAAGTTGGCTTCACGAAGCACCCAGCTTCATGGATATGAAGCAATCAGCAATCGGGATAATTAGGATTTAGTTTCATAGGCTCTAACTCGTAATAAATTGCATACTTCAAAACGCAAGCGAAAAATATGTTTCCCGTAACTGTACTATTTACCCTAATAGTTTAGAACAGTGAAAATCTTTGATGAAATATTCTTCTGAAAGATTTACGGGATCCGCAAACGCAGCCCCTAATTGAATTTGATGAATCCATTGGAAATATATTATTGGGTTTTGATAAGAGTCTGAATAGCATTACATTGTTTTAGGTTTAATTTTTCTCGACTTTCTTTTCCCCTTCATGCCGAGGTCACTAAAATTCTGCATTAATGACAATAATTTGCACGAGGCAAACGTTGGAGAGAGATTACTACAAATTATTTCTGTAAGAGCCACAAAAATCAGATGATTTCGTGAAAAAGTGTTGAAAATAAAGATAATTTGACCAAGAACACTAACCCGTAGAAAAAAGAAGTCAAGTAAAGAAGAAAAATAATTAACCACGCAACAAGATTCCTGATATCAATTGAAAGAACTTAGTTATTCATTGGTTAATCCTATCACAAAAAACTTGGTTCTTTGATTTTCCGCATAAATTTGAATAAATGATTGAAGATAGACCACAGTTTTTTCCTCCCTCATTTCTAATTGTACCAATAATTAAGTCCTCTTTTTACCATATTCATTATATATAGGGTGCGCCAAAAAGATATCAACAATCAACCGGGGAGCTCCACGAAATTGTCGCCGAGTCCTCCCGGGGTTTTTCCTTCAACTGTTGACATCTTTTTAGCGCACCCTGTATAGCGTGCACCCCTGTCCTTACATGATTTCATTTTTGAGTAATTTTCTTCAACCGTTTCAACGATCAAAGTCAAGTACATGAAACAAAATGTGTAAAAAGGTTGAACAAAATCACAATCACTCATTGGATATCACCCACGACCATGTATGAAAAGTTTTCTCTCTTAAACTCAAATATTGGATTGAAACAATTCCGTAATGGCTATTTACAGTACATGTTTCGTAGGTGAGTCTTTACACAACAAGTACATACGTTTGCGAAACGAGCGCAGCGAGTGAAGTAATGTACGTACGAGTTGTGTAAAGACACCTACGAAACCAGTACTGTACAATGCTTTTCAACACAAATGAAAAAAAGAACAAAAAAAAACCAAAGTATAAGTTCTTGGGCGTGCGTGAATTCAAACCGTGTTGTAAAGACCGAAAACCGTGTGGTAAAGACCCTCGCTTTGCTTTTTCGCAACGGTTTGTAGTGTCGCTGAAAAGCGCCACCTACGCCACAGAAATTTGTTTTGTAAAGACCTACTTACGACGCATGCGTGTTGAAAAGACTTCAATGTATTCCTGATCGATTGCAACTAGGCCTAATAGTCAAAATCATTTCAGATTCCATGTTCGCGAGGAAACAGGTTCTCTGAACTCCTCGTTCAATTCTGTTTTTTCATTTCTCCTCTTTTTTCTCAATACGCCCCCCATCAGATTTTTTCTTTTGTTTCTATAAGATCCGGATCCAAAAAGATTTGGAAATTTCCTCATTTTGGGAGATGTGGTTCCAAAGAGATTCTCCAAGTTTTTGTTCTGGCTCCCACTCATGTATTTAAGAAGAATTGTCCATTCCAGAAGTGATTATGCCAATCCTCTTGATATTCAAATTTGCTTCCGTAGTCTTATTTATCGTATCAGCCTGTGTCAATCACATTTTTTTGAAAGTTCAATAAGTTTCAATTTCAAAATTATCGGAATTTATAGGAGAAAGTTAGTGAAAATCTTGCTTTCTGCACATATAATGAAATTCAGAGAAGATATAAACTCGAGAAAATTAGATTTGAAACTTGAGAAACAAAACAAAAGGCAGCCGTTTACCAACGATTAATACTGATCCAAAATAAGGTTCTAAGTCCACAAGTCCGGTATTTCTATGACAAGATCCTAATTGTTTTTTAATTTAGGTTCTCACCTCCGATAATAGCTGAAACTCACTACAGTACTCGTACATAATTGTGTGCACTCTCGCGGATCTGAATTACATTTTGTAAAATCTCTTTTTATTTCTAATTCATTTCAGAAGAACAAAATGAATAATTTATACGAGTTGTCAATACAAAATTGATTTTATGAAATGGTAATACATATTTTTCAAGAAAAAAATGACAAGCGGGAAAAAGGAAAGAAGGAACTGTAGGCTTACTGGGGATAAAAACCCAGTACTTACCCTACGATTCCCGCGGTGTTTATTTAGTCGCACGCGCCATTCAAGATCATCGACGTAGTGGCAACAAAAATAAGTTCATAGTTTATTAGTAATAACCCATGAACTCTTATTACATATTAAGTTTTACAGCTTGATTACAGCAAAATGAATGAAAATTCTTGTAATATTTTTCACCATAAACACTCTCAAAAACACAAACTTTCATTAGAGATGTTCAACTATTTCTATCCGGTCTTTAAGTAATAGCGATTACTGACAAAGAATGACGAAATACTGCAAGGTTTACTTACACAATGATACTTATCATTGCAGTAGTTATGACTGTAGAGAACATTTTCAGAAGGCGTTCCACTCAAAATTCCCCTTATGGAACTGAAAGAGGGGTAAAATAGCGCTCAAAAATCAATATTCTGCTAGTATCTCAAGAACGGTCAGGGATAGCAGAAAAATACCTCAGTAAAAAAATAATCCCCGTATAATTTTACATAAAAAGCGTTCAGTTCATTTTTTCGCTGAGATTTACCGTTGAATCACAAAGGACGCAAAGTGGAAGCATATAAAATGACACTCCAGTACATAGGCTACATGGCTATGCGCCAAGCAGTGAACAGGTTCATGTTTGTAATTACTCGGACAGTGAGGAGGACTCAAACTAATTTAGAAATACTTTCCTGCGGCCAAAACTTCCTTAGTAAGTATCAACTCATTTTTTGAATTCTGCGTCAGTTTGGCGGAAGAGCTTCAGCAAACATACTTTTTTGGTCAGAAAACATGTTTGTTTAGTTGAGAAACATATTTTCTAAAATGAAAATGTGATTGCACTCGTGTTTTAGGCCACAGATTCGAAATTTGGCAACAGTTTTGTTCGCAAACTGTAACAAACGTGTTTTTACAGAAAACAAATATCTTTTATCGACAAAATCATAATTTCAACACACGGTACAATACATCGCAAACTATTTTTTCTGAGCCTATAGAGTATAATCATTATACTTCTTCTTTGTACCAAACTTTTGAAGGAGTTTTCTGACTTGAATACGAAAAATATTGCACAAAAACTTTACACCATCAGAAAGGGCTCATCTTGAAGATTCAAATATAAAGGAACAGTTTGGCAGTTACAAAGTAATGAGGCGAAGAATGAATTGTTTTGTGTAAACATCTTCATTAATTATCATCTCGTCGACTAGAAAAACTCTTTGAAAAACTAATTAAAATCATGAGAATACACTATTTCATGATATGTGACTCCGCGGACAGAAACCCGGTTAAGCCGTTATCAATTACCATATGAAAAGCATGCGTTACTGATAACGCTTAACTGGGTTTCTGTCCGCGGAGTCACATATAATCAAGTTTTCTTCTTTGTCATTAGACCTCTGTCAACAACTCTACTTAAATATATCGCCATTTATTAGAATATCATTTTAGGGGTTTTAGCTGCAATCATTCAAAAGTGGACCAGTATAGGATGAATCAAACTGAAAATTCAACGTTTTTTTTTTTTTTTTCTCTTCTTCTTATATTTATAAATATTTTGTCTATTTTGGTACTTCGTTAAATTTTTTTCATTTTCTATTTTTATGAAAAATTTTCAGTCTTGTACTTCCCTTACTTTATGACAAAAACAATGGTGAGGTTAATATTGAAAAAATTTTTTCGTGATTCTGTAGTACATATAAACCGTCGAATAGCGATGGCGGAACGTAGTGAGGGCGGGTGGTGCCTATGGATATTTGACTCTTGTCCTATATATATAGGGAGGCGATCTAAACTTAGATTTTGTCAAGCTAAATACGGCAATATAAATTTTTTTATGAGTTTGCGCAAAATTTTTGCGATGCGATGCAAAATAAAATTGTAAGATTCACGAGCATCTAGTGTTTCGAGTCCCGGTACTGCGGCAGCGAGCATCAATGTTCCGAAGTTACGCGCTGCTTCGTCGAGTTTGTTTGTTCAGTAATAACGTGCAATGCGATACAGAAAATTTTTCGCTTGACTGCACTAATTATTTTGTTCAGGACGGTTATCAGGCAGTGGCGGGGGGCAAAGTCGTTGTTTTGATAACTGGTGAACAAAAGAAGTGTAGGAAAAGTATTAAGCAGTTCAAAACAATCAATTGTAGAAAACTTGGGAAAATCTCCATTCATCCTTGGTATTTTTCTCTCAGACGTATCATTTGAATTAATACAACAGGGAGGGGTGCCAACAATACAGTAAAATGTGGAAAAATCGCCATTCACCCTTTGTATTGGCTTTTCTTCGGTTGAATTTGTATTACCGTTCAACCGGCAGCGCACGGTGCGCGACACAATGCTCGTTTATTGTCGCTCAGTCGCGCAAAGCCGCGCTTCGAAACACAAAATGTCCGTCAATCTTACAATTTTATTTTGCATCGTATCGCGAAAATTTTGCGCGAACTCATGTAAAAATTTATACTGCCGTATTCAGCTAGACAAAATCTAGCTTTAGATCGCCTCCTTATATAATAGGACAAGAGTCGAATGTGAGAATGGAAGTCACCCTCGACCTCGAGTGGAGCAAATTACCATCTCGTCATAAGGTACAGCACGTGCAGTGGAGCGAAGGAGGCAGTCTGCAGATGACGGAGCACCGCACACCACCTAGCTGGGTATCGAAAAGCAGCGCAGAATGCAATCTGAATCACGTTTCAATACATAATACAAAGAACGTCACTTAACCGGTCATACGGATTTCGTGAACATGCGTTTACAATAGCCGATGCGCGCACGGAACACTCACATATAGACATACATGCAAGTCGACTTCAAAGCTTAATTACAGCTTTCATGTATCAGTAATCGACAATCGGATGCTAAAAGGTTCTTCATCGGTTCAATATTCATATTTTGTGCGAATTTCTCTCTGTAATATTCAGTACAGGATTTGGGACATAAAAACACCTTCCGCTGTTATAATATAGATGACTGTTTGACCGAAATGGTGAAACGGTCTTAACAGTCAATGGTCAATCATTTTCTTGCAAAAAACGGTCACGGTCAAACGGTCAATAAGAGCAACATCATTTTGGTCAGCGGTCATGACCGTTCTATATACATAATAATTACTGTTATTTCCAAGCCCTAAGCGTAACTGATGGACCGCGCCATAACTTAATCGTGCACCGCGTGGGGCGGCGCGTAGGCGTGTATGTACTCCCGACTAACGTATTATTTTATATGCTTCCTTTTAATTGCGTCGATTGTGGTTCAACGGTAAGTCTCAGTGAAAAAATGAAGGGAACGTTTCTCATCTAGAATTTTACGGGGATTATTTTTTTACTGAGGTATTTTTTTCCTATACCCAACTGTTCTTGAGACATCAGCAAAATACTGATTTTTGAGCGCTATTTTACCCCTTATTCAGTCCCTTGAGGGAGGTTTTGAGTGGCACGCCTTCTGTTCTCTATGGTCATAACAACTACAATAACAATTATCATTGTATACCTAAATTTTACAGTATCACTCAACTAACCGCTAGTACTATAACAGACGTGATGCGGCCCGAAATGTTCTTGTATAGAAACTATACATACACACAACACAAAATAGGCTTCAGTACAAAATAAGAACAATAACACAATAACAATGAATAATATTGACCTCGGAGATTTGAGGAATAAAAATGGTGTTAGTCACCTACATCATCAATAATTACATAATTCAATAGTATAGAAAAGGAGATAAGTAATTCTTGAAGGACTTTTGACAAAGGCAAAATTAATTTGAACTATGATCTCATATTTCTCATTTTCTTTTGTTTTAAAATTTGGGATAGTACCTGCACTAAAAGTACTGAAGAGAAATATAACACTTCTCGCTTTAAATTATTCCTCCATTGCCTACCAAAAAACATTACTTTTTCTTGTTGATTTGAAGATTATCACACATTAATTGAGCAATTTCATAAAACCAGACACTCATATATACTTGGAATTACATCTGGCTTCATCTAATTACATTAGAAGTTTTGACATATTCATCAATTGTTTTCATTCATTTATAGTTGTTCATTACAAGCTTGCTTGCACTTTTATAAGATGAAATTCAAACTTTTCCTCACTATAGGAGATTCAAAAAAAACTACGAATTTGACTGTCGCAAATTTCAATAAATAATAATGATTGACATTTCCAATGTACAAAAGTTCTTTATCAGGATCAAAGTACAGTCGACTATGTACGAGATTGGAATTAAAGATAGGAATGCAATAAATTGATTCTTCTTCTAGCACTTTTATCTTCAACAATTAATTTTTATAAATAAAAAACTGCGTTCACTAGAAATATTTGTCCCCTCCACTTTACACATAGTTCTTGTCAATAGGCAAGACTACCATGAATTTTAACCTAACTAATGAAACTGACCAATTGTGGGGATTCAAGTACGTAAGTCAAATAGAGAATCAGTCTTATTTAAGAATTCTATCCATCATCAAAATAGGCTGATGTAGACTGCCACAGTTTCTAAACTAGATGTATTTTGGATGATGTAATGCCATGTATTAGATTCTTCAAGAAGAGGAAATTGTGATTTGCTGTCACTGTTGAAGATATCAAACCAAATATTTTTTTGGAAAGCATACAATCATTTAAAAAACAGTTTTACAAATAGTATTATTTTTAACGTTTTCTTTTTTCTTTTTTTTTTTTCTCAACTCACTCAGTATTTTCTTAATTGTTATATTATGCTACTGCAATATAAGACTTGGAGTCCTCAAATTTCTCTTCAATCATTTGACAATTTCAAGATAACTTGAATGAGATAAAAAACGTCACAGTTCGTCATTTCATGCAAAGAAGAAAGACAGGGGTGCCAATTTCAATTAAAATACAGTATTCAGATGTTTAAATCTGTTTTGAAAACTGATAAAAATATCCATTCTCAACCTGGTGTATTTCCTCTTTCCTTTTTCCGTCTTCCTTCTTTTTTTTTTTACTTCTTCGTTTTTTTATTCTTAGTTTCTAAATGTTCTTACCAGTTTCTGAATCACTTGTTTCGGATGAACTGCTACTCATACTGGAAGAGCTTGAGTCAGAATCTGAACTACTGGAGCTGGTAGCAGACAATCTTGATGAACTGCCTGTCACATCCTTATTATCTGTAGACAGATGAAAAATATACTGCTTATTAAGATGAATTTTAGTTTTGTAAAAACGCACTATTATTTGTTAAAGGGTGAATTTCAGAAAATTAATTATCCTAACAAGCGGGAGTCCTAAATTATAGCTGATACGCAATTTTACGGCTCCAAATTAATTAGTCTTACATACAGCTTACTAGACTTATACTAGGGTACGAAAGGGGGCCAAGTCCCATTCTGAAATCCTGGTCTAGCTAGTCTGTCCCCCACAGGCTACAGTATTCCAGAATTTGCGTCAGTATGATGCATCAGTTACCTTAATTCAGTTTAATTTCCACGTTAGCCATCTATACAACCAAAAGTGACACAGAAACGGTGCTCCACCCTAACAATTTGTAATTTAGGGGGCTTTCAACTCACCTATGGTAAGGAACTATAAAGATAAATATGCGCAAGTGATAAGAACGCGTCCGGCACCATGCTGGTGAAGTCGCAGGAGAAGCCGTTTCAGGAGGATTAAGGAATGCCGTGTGAAAAATTTGAATCACAAAATCGAATTTTGGTTGTTTTAGATAGATTATATTCGATTAGAAACAAAAAATGAGTTTCACTTTATTTTGGAGTTGGAATTCTTGCATTTTGAGGTTTGAAGAATTAAATTCTCTTAGGATGTAACTGAAATTGCTCCTCCTGCGACTTTATCAGCATGGTGATGGACGCGTTCTTATCACTTGCGCGAACCTATCTTTATAGTTCCTTACCGATGGTAAACATTATCAACATTATAGCTTATTAGGACTGTGATAGAAAACTTTACCTTTTTTTCCTTGTTTCTTATTAGATGTCAACGCACCGGAACCACTACCAGCACCATTTTGAGGTTCTTTTTTCACGTCAATTTTTTTTTCGGGTGCCAATTCTCCTCTCGACTTTAGCGGCACTTTTTTACCTTGAATGACGATAGAACAATCATTAAACACTGTAAAGCTATTCTAACATTCACCTATTTTATAATTTTAATGTTACTGCTTCAACTTTTCGTTCTAATTACTTTCACAAATATCCACTATCATTGTGTCATTTTGAGAACTTCATAAATATCACGTTTATGGCACACATCTTTTACTAATGATTTCATCAATCTTTGATAATTATTACATACACCCATTATCGAGTATCGTTTTCAATTTTCAGATCACAGCTTCACGATACCAAGATGCGTGAAGACTAGAGCACGAATTAATCTGTAGCGAAAATCCACCTGCAACCTGCCATCAGGCCAGTAAGTACGGAAGGGAGGGGAAATGAGGGCAAAGTCTTCCTGAAACTGTTCTAATTTCTTGATTCTTAATCTTGTACCTCAATACACACTACACACTGATTCTCAATATTTTGATGTCAGTCACTGAAGATTCAGCGCTCCAAGGTACATCATTTCATTCTTGTCCCCTTAGAGAAATCGCTGGTTACGGCCCTACCAATACAGCTGATAATTGGGATAGTTTTCAAAAAAAATCTTGTTCAATTGGCTGGACTTTTCTACGCTTCTTTTTTCATAACTTAGATGAGTATGATTAGCGAGGAAAAATTTTTTCTCTATAACTTTAATGAGCGGGAAAAATTCTATAATGAACAAGCTTTTGAGAAAATCTTTTCTCCTAATGGAAACCACGCAACAATAACACTACTGAATAATAAAAATTTTTTTATCTGTATCCAAAATGAGAATAGATGATTCTTGAAGTTCTTTTCGCGCTGAATTCAACGCCGTTTTCCGTTTTTCGAACCGAGCTCAAGTTTTCTCGTAATCTTCTTCTTTAATTGCCGCGGATCATCGCGGAGCGCATCAACAGTAGCAGTATCCGAACACGTAGACGCGCGTTAACGCGCGTCTCGTTCCGCGACGATATGCAGCCAATTTCTCACATTTAAAGAAGAAGATTACGAGAAAAGTTGAGCTCGGTTCGAAAAACGGAAAACGGCGTTGAATTCAGCGCGAAAAGAACTTCAAGAATCATCTATTCTCATTTTTGATACAGAGAAAAAATTTTCAATTGTTCAGTAGTGTAATGATTAGCGATGCTTACAAATCGATGTTGGAACTGAGAGCTAGTTTCTAACTGAAATCGACAAATCGTTACTCAAAATCAAAGCACTCAGCTCAAAATATTCCACCTTAATGACTAGTCAAAACTTCTATTCACTTTACAACTCTTAATAAAATTTTTCTATGCCTTCATTGGATTGTTTTTTTTCGTAATTTCCTCAAGCTCAATTACGCATGTTGTAGATCTACTTCTTATTAAAAATTAACTAGCCAAATTTTCGTACAGTCAAACGTGATAGCTATTAATAGTAAATGTGAAACTCACCATAAGGTTTGCGAGGCTTCTTCTTCAAACATGCCGCGACATAAGATTCTAGTTCTCGTAATGTCGACGGTTTCAGCGTTTCGAAGTCTATTTCTATTTCATCTGGATTTGAATCGCGTAAAGACGGTTCTCTTGATTGAATTATATGTACAACTTTTCCCAACTTATCTCCTATAACACAAAACAAAATATGTGCGACTCCATTAAATTTTACAATCCAAAAATAAACAACATAAGATGCTCGAAATCCCAAGGAATGAAAGGTGAGGTAAGTTTTATTCGAGAACCAACGAAAAGACCATCGCCATTTTTCTAAAATTGAGCAGCATAAAACTGACGAGAAATTACTCAACTAAAAAATTTCATCAAATCATCAGGGTTAGAATACGGGAAACTTTACAGACACATGGAATCAGACTATAAAATGGATAGAAATCCTTCATTATTGTAGATGATCTATGATTTTTAAAACACAGAACAAACAGAACCAACACAGTTAGAACTTTTGGGGTCATGATTATCAGGAATTATCAAGGAACAAGTAATTCTTGAAATGTTCGCAGGAGGATATTGGTTCAACAACGTAGTTTTGACAAGTTTCAGGTCTTTGACTCTTCGCTCTCACTCCTACGCCAGAATTTGCGTCCGTACAACAGTGACCTTGGGACTTCCGAAGAATTTTTACCAACCTCTGCCTTGCCTAATTCCTGGATTTGCGTCCGTACGGCTCTGACCTCTTTAAACTGGAGTCACACTAGGCTTATACTAGACCTATATCTGTTGGGGATAAGAAGGTGTTACCAGTTGAATGGAAGTTTTCACTAAATCTGCTTCAGCGTAAAAACGCGAAACGTTGGATGTATGGTTTAAATTTACGAACTTTGTATGTCAATTTTATCTTCAATTTGCACCCCTACCCGAGTCCTACAACTTTTCTTAGCCGAGTTATGGATCAAAACGTGTCTAAAATTCACCAATTTGCCACAATTTCCAAAAATTAAAAATCATTTAAACTGCCATTTTTTATTCGATTTGAAAGTTAAATTCAACGCTGATTCCGAAAAAATAACTCGAATAACCCCATGAAGCTTGAAAATGCAAATCTCGACGAATTGGTCAATTTTCGGTACATTTTGGTCTATAATTCGGCTCAGAAAGTCGTAGAAAGTTAAGTAGAGACACAAATTGAAGATAAAATTGAGATACAAATTTCGTACATTTAAACCATACAACTAACGTTTCGTATTTTTACGCTAGAACAGATTTAGTGAAAACTTCTATTTCACTGGTAACCCTACATACACCGCATACTGGACACGAAGTAGGCTGAGGTAGGTGACGTACTAGTATTCTATAGAATATCTGCTGAGAAGCTGCTCTACGCTATTTTATTCGCTATCCAAAGATGGAGACGAAGTGAGTTCTGAAAACTAGACAGTATATGGGACATACAGTAGGCTTAGAATGGGGGCAAACAATTACACATGAATGAAATGTAACGAATTGGGTTGTACGGATACTAACGAAAGAAGAAATCAATTACAAGAAGTCTGACGGCAGACTGCAGTTGCAGACCAATCAAAAATAGGGAATGAAAAGTAGAACAAAAACAAAGAAGTTACGACTTTCAGTTTACCTGGGAGTTGATTGATATCAAGACTCAACTGTCTTTTTTCATCGTACGACATGGGTTTCGCATTGTCTTCATCTTCAGAATCAAAATTAGTGATTGGTGCGGGGTTCTTTTTTCGTGAATTGGTCGCCTTCGTATTGATACGCGTCTTTTTGTTTGGCTGGTTAGAAGCGACTTTAGCTAAACCACGAACACCACTTGCTTTACCCTTAGAGTTTTTATTCATTGACGGGGGTGTAGACATAATAACGTTGCCACTTGTCGATTTGGACATATTTTGATTCGTCCGCACATTGGACAACTCTGTTTTCATATCTTGATGACTCATGCCAATCAGAGGCAAATTTGTAGCCAGGGTATCATTCCCATAAATACTATTGCCCACATGTTTGACATTCTTTTCAACGTTTGATTTCTTGTTTTTCTTATTGTTCAAATTATTTTCTTTCTTCTTCTTTTTCTTCTTCTTCCTACTGCCGTGCTCAGCTAATTTTGCTATTTGAGCTTGGATATCTTTTAGCTACAAATGCAAATAAATTTTTTAAAAAATCAAGAAATCGTACTTTTGTAGAAGAATCAGACAATCAAGATCTATTTTACATACTTGCGATTCCAACAGTAAAAGTTGTTGCTTTCGCTGATCAACAGAATCATCGGAATCAGCAGAAGAACCAGAGGAAGATTCAGAGGAACTACAAGATGACTTATGATCGTCTTCATTAGCAGCATTCATATACATCGCTGATCGAACCGGATGAGCAGGTGGTGTCTCGGGAAAATTAACAACTATATGCGCAAATCTGAAAAATCTCACATTTAGCAATGGAAAGAAAGAGATTTACAATAAAATGAAGTTTTTTTTCACAATACTTTGTATCGAAATGATTCTGCAGTCTTCTTGCCATTTGCACAACGTCATGATCCCTGGGATTATACTTGTAACAATTGGAGAAAATTAATCTAACATCACTGGCGAATTCGTTAATATTTTGATAAAGCCGTTGATCCATCTTCTTTCTCACAGTACCAAAATCCATAGGTTTTTTGATAATATCGTAATAATCGGTCAAACCCAGCGTTTTTGCATCCACAGGTTTGTAAAATGGCCAAGCATAGTCCTGTGAGAGAGAATCAAAAGATACAAACAAATAAAAGTATAAACATAATTTTAAGCGCACACGAATATTGTAAGTTTACATTAGAATTGCTATCAAGAATGAACACCTGCAGAATAAAGGGAAAGAAAAGAAACATCAATTTTCACAACGCATCGATACTCGAGCATTGATTGGGCATTGGTTGGCCTGTCGTGATTCTCAGCCAGAGTAAACCACGTTTCATGGCTCGTAATATTACTTTTTGTTCAACAAGTCAAACGGGTTTGCAAACCTTCACAAGGTATCACACAAGACTGAAAACCTTAGAAGACGCGCGTTACCCTTAGTTTTTCAAAAGAAACACCACACATTCCAAACCACAATACTGGGATAGTATACCTATGTGAAACTGCAGGGACTTAAGTATAGATGAAAAATTTACCCAATGTTTTCTTGAAAAAATATCTTTCAACAGATCACTGCACGCTTTCATAGCTGGTGATAATTTTTCTTTGCACTTATCCACAGCCTGTGAAAAGAAAGAAAAATATTGAAAAAGAATAAATAAAAATATGATAAAAACTAGGAACGAATTTTAGTCGGTACCAGAAGCACGTGCGACTTACTTGATTAGTATTCGTACCCGGAAAACCAGAGGGAATTGAATAAATATCATCTTCTGATCGAACAGGCTGTAAAATATAGAAATAGCTCTCATGAAAAAGTTGTTTCATCATAATAAAAATTAAAAACATCTTCCTGAAGCTTTTTACGCTCCCTATCCCACTCACAAAATGTCGGCAAAGTATGCTTATCAATTGTAAAGCCAATTTAACCGTTTTTGCTCACGAAAAAAATTATTTGAACACGATAGCCGATGATTCATCGTGAATCAATTCATTTTTGCCTCCCTCTTACCCAACCCACGAAAACCGCTAGTTAAGGGCCTACTTCAGAGCGGCCTATTTGAATTTGAAGAGTGGATGGGCGATTTAGATCTGAAATTATTATTCTCTTGGCTACTAAGCTTGCATAATATTGTTACTTCAATAATTCAGAAAAAAAAAAATCAACCTCAATTTTCCTCCATGAATTATTGGATGTTGAGCTCTTGAAGAGAAAAACGCACGGAAGTAAGATGACAGAAAAATAATCAACTAATCAAGGAACCTCAAAATTCAAAATTAGTATTATGAAGTAGCTCACAAAGGTGTCTCAATTGGTGCGATAGAGCTAATCTAACTAGCTTGTATATAATGGTCAGAAACATTGACTGGCTTTTAACAATCTGATGCGTAAAAAAAAACAATTTCAGTAAGCTTGAACTCGAGTCAATTATAGCTTCAGAATTCTTTTTGCGAATTTTACATAAGATGACTTATTTTCCAGATTCTCCAAAAATGAAAATTTTACTAATTTTGGCCACCAAGATATTCGAACTCAGTTTGAACTCAAGTTAATCTAAACAATGTATGGGCTAGTCGTGCCTATCCGATTAAACTTGAAACTCGCAAACTTGCAACCAAGTTTAATTCAACTGCCCGATTCTTGAACAGTAAAGTTGAACTGAGATTTGAATTCGAACGAAATTTCAATATTTTCGTCCGTTTAAATATTTAGTGTAACTAGCCCTAAGATAAACTTTTACAATTATATTTGTTCCTACCATCAACGCCTCGTAATGCCCGACCTTAGCGTACCTTACCACCTACTTTGCTGACTACGAAATTGTTTCAAGTTTTGACGCTTCTTTATAATGTTAGAAGTGTCAAAATGGGGCCGTAAAATGTGCTCATGGTTAACAAAGATGACCAAATGGTTGTTTACAATTAATACCACACTAGATTACAGTATTCGCTTGTTTTGAGTTATCTTATAGAAACCTTTTTAACGGTTCGTCCTGATTCTCTTCTGGCGGCCAATTTCGCGTTTGAAGTTGAGGGTGTATATAAGGGATCTGCCGAACCGCTACTACCTCCAGGACTCGAATCGGCCTTTCTTTTGACGCCTTTCTTCATTTTTGCTGGCGTCAATGATGAATTCACGTTTATATTAGTATTTGCTGGCTGAGCTAGATAGGACGCCGATAATGGAGTCGTGACCTAAAACACAAGAAATGAAAATACAAACAAAATTTAGAGGCAGATATTGGTTCTTTAGAAATTGATCCAATTTTGAGTCGTATTGTATAGCTGGAATGAATCGTAAATTGTACTTCATCATTCCGAAGAGTCAACACCAGCAGCCGAGTGAGATAGAATACAGCCGGACTAAATAGTATTCATTGGTAAGAAGGGGGTAGGAATCAAAGGAAAACGTACAAGTAAAAAACTTCTATGAATCTGCTATTTATCACAACTTGACTTACAAGTTCAAAGTTACCTGTACACTACATACAACCCAAATAAATTGCCGAAGATTAAGCACTATTCGGACTGTACATTCAATAGTGACACTGATGTTACCCTTACAACGATAACCGCAATTTAGTGGTCGGGAAGAAAAAAATCCCTAACTCGATTTGGACCCCTTTTTCGATTTTTGGTGATGGGAGAGTTCAGCACTGTCTGCACTTCAACTGGTAAAAATTTTAAATCATTATGATGAATACGGAGTGTAAGAAACCATGTTGAAGTGTAGCATCTAATATTTTTGAATGCACAATAAAATGGCTGTAATAATCAGTAGTTGTTTTTTTCAAAAACTGACAACTAGGTTGCTAATAGAGTGAAAGATCATCTTTTGCAGTTTACATGAGGTCCATGAAGTAACGTTCGGTAAAATCGCGTCTGGCCATTTTTATAAATACCTATTTACTGCAGTAAGATCCCTACGAAAGCAAGTATATGATTAAAACACATTTATTTTGTATTATTTTTCTAGTCGAGATACAAAACAATTGCTGAGTCGATATTCGCGAAAAAGCTTCGAACATCACAGACTATGGCGTGCTCTAGAGGTGTTCTACTTATAGTAATTTCGTAAATCGGACATTCTTCTACAATCCCACAAATTTTTCATGACATTTGAGCCTTTCCTTACGGTATTTCTATAAGATTGGATTTGCAACCGCTTTTTTCTCAAAAAATATCTTTCTTACAAGGGCCGTTTTTTTACCCAACCATTCAATTGAATTTTCATATGAAAAAATCATCGGATTTCAATGAAAATTGACATTTTGTGTTCTCGAAATTATGTTCTCTTCTTTTTTAATCATTCACGTTAGTTTTCAAAAATCGCAAATTTCCATACACTGCGGTGTTAAACTCCCCGCTTGCCTCATTAGTCAGTAGCTGCCTTTTAGTCCACATGAAATCACATTTGGATAGCATGAAAAAGATGCATTATAGAGGTGACATTTGCAGTGCACTTTCAAAAAAGCTATCACTGAGCAGAACCAAATGAGGCCTATGACCCAAATAATGGTCTACATTGAAAAAATACAGGATCAAGATACATTTTCGAATGGAGGCTTTCATTGCAGTCATAATTATCACTACTATCATCACTGATCTATAAATCACATACTTGATGCGGTAGAGAATTGTGTTGCGCAAGTGGTAATGATACAGTAGTAGTGGCAGTGGAACCTGGTATTGTAGTCAGCGACACAGATGATGTAACAGGTGTTACATCAGAAGTACAATTGACAGCTTTGGCACGGTTACTAACAGTTAGACCACCAGGACTGATTTTCTTCTTTTTCGCAGCGGCCTTCGATCCTTTAGGCGGAGGAATTTCAATCTCAACTTCGTCTTTTGGAAGGCTTGCAACCTATAAGAAATTTATTTTGAATAATTATTATGAAAGGTTACATAACCAGTAGAGATTATTAATACATGCAAAAAATAGAAAACAAGTACGCAGGTCCTAGTGGCGTGTAACATCGGGAAAATCAAAATTCACAGGCTACTTAGTATTTTTACTAAATTATGCGCTTGCGCTACATAGCAGCGTTTTAATCCAGGTACGCTTTGTGTGGAAATGACTAATGACATTGCATCCTGTGCTCAGAGATTCTATTTTGCATATTTGAAAAGGCTAGAGTTTAGAGATAAAGGAGGCACTGTGAAGAGCTTGATTTAGTGAGTGTTTCAAGACTTTGAACACTCTTTCAGAGTCTGAGAAATAAGCTCTCCAGTCCTCATAAACGTGGTTTTTATCGAGTGTCTGTTTGTAACGTTCAAGTGAAACGTACGCCCGGAATTTGAGCATTGATCGTACTGATTTTACTCGTTGAAAAAAATTTGGCAGAGGCTTGATTCCGCGAGTTTTCTAAGCCCTCAACCAGCTCTGTAGCTTAATTAAATTTTACGTTATAAGAAATCAACAACGTAAAATGTTCACTTTCAAGATTCAGATGTGAAGACAGTTACAGTAATCAGAAACTCTGCAACTATTTATACTTGATAGGAGATGAAAAAATCTCTCACATTAAATTCATGAACTATATCACTGGCTATCGAATAAATGGTGCTGTAAGTAAAATAATGATGGTGTTATCTTGCTCATAAAAATCTAGAATTTTGAGAGTATCAAATGGTTAATACTGCGAATTTAATTTCATACAATACTTCGTCAAGCATACATCAGGTAGTTGTAACTACGGGGTGGGGATTCCTGTCATCATGAACGAAAATTTTGAGAAGAAAACGAGATTTAGCTAGAATTAGAATGTATGGGAGCGCAGGAACGTAACGTTCTTAATAATAGGACATGGAACAAATATTGGTCAGAATACATTATTAAAAATTACAATATGACAAAAAATCAGAATAGAGGTTAATTTTGTTCAATGTCCTATTATTAAAAACGTTACATTCCTGTGCTCCTAAACATTCTAATCAATATGGATCGTACCCATGAGGATACCGTTCAACTGAGATTTACCTATTTTAACAAGATATGTATCATACGTTCTTACCAATGTTAAAAATAATTTTTCCAGAGTTTGCGCCATAACTACGACGTCTTCACCAGGTTTATTGTACATGTAACAGTTCGAAAACATGGTGTTGAAATCTTGAATGCATTCCTTTGCATTCCAATAATAATTGTTCTCCAAACGTTTTTTTATGGTACCAAGATCCATAGGAAATCTGATGACGCGATGGTAATCCTAAAAAGAATTGAAAAATATTACTTCCAAGTTTTCGAAGCGATCATAGAATAAAGTACATGAAAAAAACAAAAAAAAAAAAAAAAAAACGAGCGGAAAATTCAACTTGCCGGGAGATTTAGGTGATTTGCATCAACTGGTTGTTGAAACGGCCAAGCATACTTGTTCTTCATCACAGCTTTCAGAACATTTTTTGCAATATACTGCAGCTGATTAGTATTACGTCCCGGTCTGTGAGGTGGTGGCACCACAGGCGGTTGTACAATTCCAGCAACTGGTTCTACATACGGTTCTTCTCGAGGTGGAGGTTGTTCATCGTTTTTTTGGTCACCGGATCCCATTGGTCTGTTCGCGTTCGTGTGCCCAGCATCCTTCGGCAAAATTATGCACTTCATAACTTCCCCAAGTCAATGCAATGGAACTACGAAAATCTAAATACTTACTGCATCATACTGAGCAGAAGAATCACCCATTTGTAGCTTTTCTGTTTCACTCCTATTTAAAAAATATTGGAAAAGATTATAATTAATTTAATGTAGAATTCAATTCATCAATACATACTCAGTACATTCGATAAATTTATGTAATACAACTCGCAACAACTATGCTCCTTCTTTTAACAAATATGACGACCAATTTTGACTGCGAGTACCGATATGACCTCATCAACACGAAAATTTTTGAGAACGGTAAAGCGTTCTCAAATTCTCCATCTCACGAGGGCCGCCACAGATAAGAGTATTGAGCTGATCGTCTACCGATTTTCCTTAATTTCAAAAATTTCCTTTTTGGCATTCCTTTTTTCCCGACACTAAACTCTGATTGGCTCGAGGTCAATTGATTTTCAAGACGATTCGTTACTACCCTTCTGTATCTTGTAATATATACGACTACTAGTGTTGCCTGCAAGGGCCGATACGCCACCAACATGAAAATTCGTGAGAACGGTAAAGCGTTCTTACATTTATGATAACCAAACGTTTCCGACCGATAATTCAATGAAATGGCAAACCTCTGGAGTAGTGCAGACGGTAATACAAGAAGAGGAAGGAAAAGAACGTAACAGGAGGCAAGATTGGAAGTTCTGTTGACGCCATGAGCGGAAAAATGATGGGATACCCTGTCGATTGCTGGATGTTTTCTTGAGCGTTTTTCAGGAAGACATATCAGACAGACGCACGTACATGAGAATTTTGATCGCGATAAAAAGAAGAACAATCTTCAGAGACAATTTTGATGTAAAAAAGAAGAAAAAAATACAACTATCGAGTAACCATAATATGAGATGAATCGAATTTGAATCCGATTTTCTCAATAACATCAATCATCACGAACTATAATCGAAGTAAGGACCTCTAGGTCTTCTCATAAGATTAATCACGCATATGTTGGTGTTTTTACGGTGAAATGGTTCGCAGTTCAGAAGAAAGAATCTCTGTTTATGTGAGTAACGAATTCCAAACTACATCACTGTTACATTGATTTTGTACCATTTCAAACATTGAGACCTGTAGGTCTCTATTTGAAGTCACGATTCAATCGATTGTAAGGTTTTTTATCTATTTTCCAACTTCTCAATTTCAATTAACAGGTGCGTTCTAAAGTATAATTATGAAATTTAAAAAGAAAGAAAGAGCGACACTTGCGGCCATGCACAATTTTATTGAATTACACGACCGGTTTCGAACCTTTGATCTGGTTCATCTTCAGGTGGGTTTTCTTTGTATTATGGCGTGTAACGTTAACCACACACTCTCACTTATTAGATTTAAAATTGAAGGCGTCAAAACTTCAATATCAGTTCTAGAATTCAACCCAAAAAAGTTCAACATTACACTCTCTCTCTCAAAGTTGTACAATACTAGCCTTGTTGCTCTTCAAAAATGTGGATTCACCGCACACTACCACTGCTGAGTTATCTCACTAACTCGTTCTTCCCATTGAATAGAAATTTTAGCGATATTGTCCAGATGGAAATTACATCCCTCCGGAGAAATGATGAACTCTCGACAAATCAAGCCCGAGATTAAATTTCCAAACTACCACGAAAGAATTCAACTATTCTTAGAAACAGTTCGATATGTCAAATTTCTAGCGGATATGAAAATTGATATACTTTAGAAATTTTCTTACTTTATTCTATAAAATGACGATTCCAAGACGAAAACAATTATGAGAATTCTTGAGCGGAAAATCAAATTAATCATGAAGCAAAATAATGATGAAAGGTAGGAGAAGGAACAAATTCTGTTTTTTTTTGTTTTTTTTTTTTCCTTCAATGAAATCAGATCTCACAACCTTTCAGAAATCAGAATAAATATTTCTCAAAGAGAATAATAATTTCTATATTATAATCATAGCGCAATTCCGGAAAACAAAAATTAAAAAGGTTGCGTCAGAAAAATAGGTGATAAATCTATGAATTCAACACTCTAAATCTGTATTCTGCGATCGATACAAACTGATACGTCAAATATCCATTGCGCAAAGTTTCTATCAAACAGTTTCCTCTGAGGAAATAAGATCATGGTGACTGGGCAGATAGAATATCTCTAAACTTGGACAAGAAGAGCCTAAGTGATTTTCATGACACGAGCAATACGAATAATTATATACTCGCACGAGCGCATGCTCCTCATATTTTTGTCAATACTACTTGCTCGAAAACTATTGAGAAATTAGTTTAATTCATCATTTCATGAAAGTACGATGGTAACTTTTTCATACTGCAGAACAAAATGAAAGAAAAATTGAGCACTTGACATTTTTAACGTACTTTACGTAACTCGAAAAGTTTTTCTTCTTGCGGAGTAGAGGGACTGAAAACAAGTTATCGTTTTTTGAAACAATATTTTCATCACGAAGCAAGACTCCTAGGATTAAAATTTCGAATACGTTTTCCAGAAGAATTCGGCGCAAAATTCATTTAATTGAAATGAATACCTCAGGTAAACCATTCATGACGATTGATAATATTTTTGAGAACAAATAGTACGAGATGATAGCAAACCAATAGTGTAGTCCACTATGAATTATACCTGACATTCACAAGAGAGGATAGTTCGAAGATACACTAGCCATTTATAAACAAATTTTGGGTGATTTTCAGTCCCGAAAATTGACGAAGAAGTACTTAAGATCATCGGATTTGACCGGCGTGACTTATTTGAATAGATAATCACAATGTTCCATTCGACACACAGCTATTCAGAAGGATATCATCGCAGATTTTACAACCTAATCATCTTTGATGGAATATTGTGATGGTCACATGATCGTCATTCTAACTTATTCAATAATATTGTGGATAAATGAACTTACATATTTCATTCAAATCTTCATAATGATACGAGAAGTTTCTAATATCGAACCGCTTTCATTCTTACCTATGAACAAACCTCGTCGCGCGTTCAAGGTACTTGCGAATTGAAATTTCTGCAAACATCAAAAAACATGATCAAGAATAGCAAAAAGTACAACAATTATATTTTAATAGAATCTATATCCAAATGATCACAAAAAGATACATGAAATGCACTGGTACAAAGTTATTTCCTAGAAGAGAAACTGGTATTACCGAAAAACAAAACATAGAAAATGAAAACACGAAACGATTTTAGTTCCAATAAATACAATGTGGATACTTTTACTCAATAGAAACGTTTAATGATCAAGAAGCTTCAAAACATTACTAGTTTTTTCCTCTTTTCAAATTTACTCATACAAATTTGGTCATAGAACATCAATCTTACGTAGCTGTTGACATTCTGAAATACACTCACCGGGGAGGATGCGATGCAAATTATGGAGATAACAATAATCAAACGCTATCTAGATTGGAATTATCAGGATTCGAATAAATTACAATTATAAACTCTTACACAACGAACAGGTAAAAGGATGGGTAACTTTAGGACTCATAAGCTGAAGTACGGCAAAAAATGGCGGTTTACACAATTCACGAAAATGAAAACACACGCATCGTCAAGAATAGTTCGTTCCGAGATTAGGACCATCTGATTCAAAAATTAGAAAGATGAACGTACCTCATTCGAACTCTGACAAAGGTTCCCACAGGAGAATGATCAATTGTTAATCCTAGTTGTCAGTACAGGCCATGTTCCTCATCGGTGTACTAGGTACTGAAGATGTGCCGAATGTTTACAAACAATTATAGAATATAGCGTGTATCTCACATAACCAGGTCGTCGTTAAACTCTTTTGAAATCGCTTCAACTTTATAAGAACCTCCAGACTATAGAAGTTTCAACTGAATCTCAATTCATGCCGAAAAGAGAGCAATGTAACGAATTCGGAAAAACAATAATGGCTTCAGAACTACGCAAACAAAATTGCTCCGAAGACGAGAATTCACAGAGAGTACTGATGCATTCCTTGTTCTGATTGGTCTACTCATTGTCACATGATCTCAAATACAACATGGATCAATTTCTGTCATGTTAGTAGGAATTATTGGGGAATTCATGTCAGTTATCTCAAACAAGTCAATATCCGATCTTTCGGTTCTTGAAAAAGAAGTTGTGCCATTATAGAACAACTGCCTTTCAGAAGAATAATTCGGAACAAAATTGCGAATTATGAATTATTACAAGACTGATGAATAACCCTCGAAATAATGGCGTTTCCCTTCCACCTATTGTAGAGCCAGTTTTACAACGAGCGAGTGTGGCTTGCATTAAGCTTCGTATATCGGCCGCCACAGCACGCCTCTGGCGCTACACGGCGCTTATGGGTGTGTGATAGTTATAATTATTTATATTAATTATTATTAAGAATTTGTCTTATAATTATACTTTATACAACTTTTGTGAAGGTGGTGTCGCTGGTAACTGGTTTCAGGACTATTAGAGGCGGTACCGCTACAAAAAATAAACAATATTAAATAAGTAAAACAATCGTTAATTGGAATAATAATCGATTCTGTGGCGGGAACATAAATGAATATTTTGGAAGAGTACACAATTCTTGATTAATTTTTGAGCTCAGACTTGTTGAGATTGATTCACTACAAAGCAAGTTTTCAACGTTTGAAAATAAACACTACAGCAGCGGACAAAGTGCAGTTGTACATTACAACACTTTGTTTCCTGTTGTGGTTTTTGTTTCCAAACGTTCATAACTTGTTTTGTGGTGAATCAATCCCAACAAGACTTGGCTCAAAAATTGAGAATTGTTTACTCAGTCATTTACTATTACTCCAAAGTTGGATATGTGACCCTGTCTACAGAAACCCACCTTATGCATTATCAGTTTACAAATGAAAAGCATGAGATACTGATAACGCATAAGGTGGGTTTCTGTAGACAGGGTCACAATTATTGTTTCTAGATTAAAGATTAACATGTTTTTTGAATGTTTCTCACACATGAGCGTAAGTAAGAATTGGCCATTTGCGCAGCGTTGCAAAGTTGAGTATTTGGGCCTGTTAGGTGTAGAAGATACACGCACTAGACAAGCACCAGACAAATAGGCCTACTTGTAATGTTGAAAAAGTTTTCACTTTGCTGGATACTACCACAAGAGTGCGCTGTGTGTCAAGCAGCAGGGTGAAGAAGACAAAACCAAATACTGTGAACAATAATACTGGAAACTCCTATCTAAATACATTGAGTGCTTTTGGTCACATAACGCAGCGCATCCAGCCACGTGGGGTGAGCAAATCTCGGGTTGTTTGGGTTGTCAAACAATGTACATCACTACTGTCTACACGCAAAAAACATACACAAATTCATAGTCACAACTCTCACAACACTGATGTTACTTCCATCCTCTACCGCTAGTTGCTTGCAACCACAAAATTGACTAGAGTTTCTTGTACATATTATTGTTTAGAGTATTTGACAAAACATTAGGGATGTAGATTGGGAGGAAATTCATTTTTTCCCCAGTTAGATTTCTCCCCAGAAAGAAATAATGGATTTATGGAAATTTTAGAAATTAATTTCTTATTTTCAATGAAGACAAATTTCTCTCTTCATATACTGTCACTTCCATTCATATCATCATCACCAGCCCTTTGTTAAGCGACAAAAAACATGATTTTTTTCCCACACTATACTCTAATTATATCTTAACCAATAGGAAAGCGTTTTGCTATGAAAACAACACCTCAATTGGTTTGTCACGTTATGTGCAAACCACCAGCATCTTGTTGAAATTAGAAATCCATCAAAATTTGAAAAATACTGCACTTACTAGTACCTAGGGCTCCACTTTCAGATAAATTGCAATTCTAGCACAAGAGAACTAAGAAACTGAGAAAGTCAAATTATGATTTGAAAAAGACTGGAAATTTTGGAAGGAAAGTGAAATGAATTTCTCTTCCATTTCTTTCCTTCCCAAGTATCTTTCCAGGAAAATTTTTCAATGTACATCCCTACAAAACGTCTTTCCATCGATCTTACACCCACATCTTAACTCTTGTTGTAGTATCCAGCAAAGTAAAAAATTTTTGACAAAACAAGTATTTGTCTGGACATGTGTAATCAGTGCAGTCAATGTCATCAGTCATCACGCGGCCTTGCATCAATTTCATTTTCCCATGGGAAATTGGAGATCTTACTCTAGTAAAACAAAAAATGTGTAGTTGGTATAACATTATTCTCTACTCACGTTATTTATTTATTCTTTTATTTCAGTTATTTTACATCCCCCTCAACAGCTTGTAGCTATTTATGGATGTTTTCAATATTTCCAACAGCATCCAGAGTGCAGCCATTAAGGGCTAGTTTTACCAACATTAAAATCAACAATTAATGAGATTTACTGACCAAATTTACTAGTTATTTGGTTGAATCGGCAATTAATGCTTGTCAGTGTAGGGCTTTTGACCAAATCAATTTTAGCGGTCATAACGGTCAAAGTCATCAAAATTTTTTCTTGAAACAGTTAACAGTCAAAAGGTCATCAATGAAATTTTGGAACAGTCATAACGGTCATGACCATTAATTGAAAAATGATTTGGTCATAACAATTCATAACGTTCAAAACGTCTTTTGGAGAAAAAAACATGTTTTTAAACTAAAAAACATTGAAAAAATAACTGTCAACATTACAGTCATGACCATTTGACCAAAATGATGAAACGGTCATAATGGTCAACAGTAATTATTTTTTTTTCAAAAAATGGTCACGGTCAAACAGTCACCAAGAGCAATATCATTTTGGTCAGTGGTCATGACTGTTATAATGACTGTTATTTTTCAAGCTTCCTACTTGTCACACTTTTTGGTAAAACTGGCACTAACTATACACCTACCAGACAAATACTTGCACTGTTGAAAAAGTTGTCACTTTGAAGGATACTGACACCAGAGTGTGCTGCGTGTTAATACATTGGTGTAAGAGAGAGGGAAAGATGTTCTGTCTCCTTCACTCTGCTGGTTAACACGCAGCACACTCCGGTGTCAGTATCCTTCAAAGTGACAACTGTTTCAACAATGCAAGTATTTGTCTGGAACGTGTATAGTCAATGGTGCAGCCCAATTGCAAAGTTTGTGGTTCCTGGAGCCAATATTCTTTATAACACCGGTTTATTTTTCTAGTATCTTAGAATTCAATAACACTTCTTTTAGCTTAGTTTACTCAAGGTCAGTTTTCATTTGTGTCATTCTTTCTAGCACATATGAGTAGAGTACTCATGTATGTTCAGGCGCACCTCAAGCGCACTGGCTCTTTAAACGTTATTTAAAGTGATTTTAATCCATAGTTTAACCAAACTTTAAAAAAATAAAAATTGGAATTTTTAGTTTATATCATTGTTTTATGTGACATTTTTATAATTTTTACAATAATTTTTTTCTGGCACACTTGACTTTTTCTGCAGCGTAACCAACTTTTTCATCATTTTTTTGGCGCTTCCAATAATCCTAAAAAACTCAATTTTTCAGTATTTTAACCACAAAATGGAAAGAAGTGCAGGGATTGATTTCTCCCATTTTTTCATTTTTGTTGTTTTTCTTTTATCAATGATTCCAGATAATGAAGAGTAGGAGTTATTGATATCAAACTCATCTCTTTTGTTATAGAATTCTTTTGCTCGAGTGTTTTCCAAATACTTTGTCTTTAAATTCTTGCGCTCCAAACTGGAGCATTTTCAAAACACTTCATTACATACATATGAATATATACAAACTAGCCTGGCGTTCCATGTCAGCAGCAGGATTCAAACAGTGGTACTTTCATTTCACAGTCAGGTACGCTAACCTGACGCTAACTCAGACCAAACAACTTGACATGACAACGCTTCATTCTGTCAGAGAAATCAATGTAAAAAAACAGCTCTCATGAAGAATCCATGCTATCCCTTGTTCATGCAAAATTTCACAAGCAACAATTGAAGAGATGGATGGAAGAGGGGCATTAGAAAAAAACTGTAGGTTTTGATTAAAGAATTCAAAGTGGAATATCTTTGTTTGTACATTATAACTTTTCTTGAAATTTGAATATATTGTTTGTATGAGACTAAAGAATAATTTCACATCAATTGCAATTCAAAAATCTTCTCCTGAAAGTTTATATAACGCTTAAAGTGATGAACTATGAAAAGGGCCTTAGGGCCCTTAGGGCCCTTCTTCCATCCATCTCTTCAATTTTTAATCTCAGCAATTTTGCTTCAAACTTCATACTTTTTGAGATACATTTTGTTTTAATGATTCTCTCTATAAGCGCTGTGTTATTTTAGGATGGAATGCCATGTTGCCAAATAATATACAGTTGTTTGGCCTGCGCTAACCCACTAGACCATGTAGACTTCCAATGAAACATAATTATTGTTGACTTGTTGAATATGACAATGACGCAGCGAGATATGTTTAACAAACTTTTTCTATAGTTCATTTTAGTTAAGAAAGCGCTTAATTATCCCTAAGTAAGGGGAGAATCGGCCAATCAGGAAACTACATGATAGCAGGGTATGTTATGATTGGCTGGTAACCCCTTGCAACCTGTTGTAGAACTCAGTATGAGGGCATCTGTTAAGCGCTTTCTTGACTGAAACAGACTACAGGAAGGGGGCATTTTGTTTGTTTAATTTGTTGCTTGCACGCGCGTACGTGCTTCAGACAAATGGCTTTACACTTTCACCTGTGCATGTAATTTTGCAGCGCCATCTAGTGCAGGTTTAAACCTCCATACAGTACAAATCACTAAGCTTCTGTGTGCTCAGGGAATGTATAATGTAACAAGACAAGAACGTTATAAGAATGAATGTAAGGAATATGTAACAAAAAATTGTGAGAAAAATGTTACATTATTACATTTTTTTTTTGTTCTCTTTTGCAATACCTAATTTATGATTATAATATTCTTGATTTTTTCATTAGTGACATACAGGATATATTGGAATTGAAAAGTAAAAACACGTTTTCTTCTGAATAAAAACATGTTTTTTCCAATAAGAACATTTTTCAAGAATATAACAATGCCAGGGCCAATTTATTCCGCTCCAACCCATATAAAGTTTTATAACGTTATAAAGTTTCAATAAACACAACGGAAGCAAAAAAAATATATAAAAATGTAACAAGATGTTTCTGAGAAAAATGTAACAGAATAAAAACAAAAAAATTATTTTGTTTACAATCCCCTCTGTGTGCTACCTTAATAACTGCCTGAATTTTTGTGACATCAAGGGCTTGACATCCATAGAGGATAATGCAAACGCCCCATGAAATACAGACCACAGAGATCAGTGATTTCAGCCGGGCTGATTTTTAAACACAATTTCCCATAAGAGAAATCTGGTTGACTTTTGTTGACAAATAACTTAACATCAAAAATTAAGTAAAAATAACTGTTGTATTATGGCTTAAAAGAAAGGTTGAAGTCTCTATTTCATTATTAACAATGTTTTATGCCAAAGATATTCATGATTTTCATTGTATTAGGCAATTACACTGACGTCACAATTGTGACTCAGGAGATCTCACTCGTTGGCAGTAATACATTGCGGTTTATGGAGCGTATCCTGTTTTTCTCGGTTTTCTCAGAAAATAAGCCTTTATACAAAAAAATGAAAAGAACAAAGTTTGTTCCCCTTGTAATTTCCTATCGATTGGACCCACCTTTGAAATTTTGTAATTTTTTCTTGTACCATAATGTAGGAAATTATAAGGGCAATAAATCTCATTCTCATCATTTTTCCATTTTAGGCCTTCTTTCCAAAGATAATTGAGAAAAACCAAACGCGTCCCATAACAGGCAATGTAACATCGCCAACAAGTGAGACAATAGAACATGCTGAGTGACGTCATGTTAAATTCCCTAATATAACAACCAAAGTCAACTGGAATTCTCTTATGGGAGATTGTGTGTAAAAATCAGCCCGGCTGAAATCACTGATCTCTGCGGTCTGCATTTTGTAGAGGGATTTCAATAGACAAATTTCCTCCAACGTCATATAGCTGATAACAATTAGCCAAAGTATCCGTTTTGGTGTTCACAAGCCTCTGAAATTTGTGAACTCCCGTAAGAATAACATAGGGAGCAAAGATCATCAGGTAAATAAAAGAGAACCCTACTATGAATGTTTGTTATAGTCAGAATTAATAATTTATAAGGTTCCTAGAACTTGTAAATGAACTTTTGGATACTAAGAAATGGTTTATTCACAATTAGTAACACAGTGATCTTTGCTCTTTGTGCTTTTCTTATGGGAGTCAAAAAGTCTCTAAGCCACAAAGGTAACACTGAATTACAATTTGGATGTCACAAGAAAATTTTTCTAATTCCTTACATGAATGACGTCACGCTGATTATCATCCATTTATCCCAATGTACCCCACAGCCTGTTGAAATTGTCACTCTTACCCACAGATAGGGCTTTTGAGAGTTTTTTTTTTTTTTTTTTTTTTTGTTAAATTTCAAATAACTCTCACAAAATTTCATGTCAAACAGTTATTGGTGATAACGGTCAAACAGTCAAAACTTGGTGACAATAACGGTTATAACTGTTATGAAAGAAAAATTTTGGTCATGGTGAAAAATTGAAAGTTAGAAGAGAGAAGGGGAAAAAAAAGCATTTGCTGCAGCAAAAAAGCAAGCCAAACTTTTTTTTTTTACTATTTTCTTCTGTTTGTAATTTGTATATTTTAGGCCCATTTCTGTTATTATTGGCTATGTACCGGTACTTCTTCTTTTTCTTTGTTCAGTATTATTCCGTTTATTTTATAATTCCCGGTATTTTTCCAATTTCCATCACTTGTTAACAATGGCAAATGACTTTGTTTTCCCGATACAATTTCTTTTTTGTATTTTATTCACTGATGCGCCCCACCCCCATCTTATTTTTCGCAGTTTTACACTCATTTCATCTTGTCAAAACACAAACATACACGGATGAACTACCTGTGATGAACCTGGCAGTGCCGCGCCAGTTTACTGCAGAGAAGTTTTGTTTCCATCGATGTAATCATTAATTTGTGACCAGCAATGACAAAAGATAAAAGGGTTGTACTTGGTTACAAATCAACCAGCGAAACAAGGATCTCTTGGTCTTGTCCATCTTGTTTAGTGCACAGAGAAAAAAATATAGTAATTTTAACAAAGAACAGAGTAAAGCCGGTCCAGTTACGATTTTTATAGTTAGAACAAGTAAGCAATTTAGTTTTATTCAATAAGCAATTTAGTTTAATTCACTACTTTTTCTCGTAAGTGTAACTATATTTTTAATCTTCCACTGGACCGGCTTTACATGTATAGTAAAAAGTACCACCAAAATTTCTCTCAGTGTAGATAAACTCTGTTTGCTGATTGATTTATGCCTAACTACAGCTTGATGTTCTGGTTTCCAGTCACAACTCATAACTACTGAACTATAAAAAATGAATCTGCCAAAAAGTATGTCTTGCGCTGAATCTGAATTGAGCCTTTTTTGCAAAACCTTGTTGCTGTATTGGCTCGGTGTTGCGAGTTTGACCGTTATTATTTCAATCAGGATAACTGTTATGACCGTTTGAGAGTTATAAAATATTGGTTATAACTGTTATGAACCATTGATCATTTTTTGAAATGGTTATTGGTCAATCAGTCAAGATCGATACTTTTTTTTTTGGTCATGCTTATAACAGTTGAATTACTGTTAAATTCCAAGCCCTACCCATAGACCATACAGTAACACAGACCGCCAAAAAGGATGAGAAGTACGTCAGAACATTGGTCACAAAATTGGACTTTTGGGTCCTGCCACAGCCTACTTTATACAAGGCTGCAATGTAGAAAACGACAACAGCGCAGCGCGCAGTGGATTCTTATCAGTTACATTTTGGGGTGGTTCACATTCATTGGTGCAATGTAACCACAGTGAAACTGTACCGCACATTGTTCCCTATATAATTTTTGATCTTAAAACAATGATGACTTCCCTTGTACTGCACCAATTTTACTAAAATGGGGCTTGAAAAATAGAAAATCATCTTTGCTCTTCAAGTTGTATTCTCTTCACCAAAACGTCTATGCTGGGCCCAAAAAGCTTATTTCTTGCTTTCAGTCTTCCAATAACTGATTACATTGTTTACATACTGCTTAGGCGGTCTATGTTACTACATGGTCCAACATCTCACCCCAAGTTACCAATTTGGTTGGTGAACAAAATATGCTCCATAAGGAATACCATTGACTATGTACATACTTTGTAAGCAGATGTACAAACCTTTTGTTAACAGAGTTGTCGTTTTGTTGGAAACTGCTACCTGAAGGCGCTGGGTGTTGACCGTTGGTGCAAACTGCAACGTCTTAATGCTTGGCGCAATCTGTAATTCATTTCCAACATGCGTCCAAAAACCAACAGCATTTTAATTATAGGTTTGTATCTTTGACTATGCAAACATCAAAATTCAAACAAGTGGAAGTATGGACTGATATTATAGGGCCTCTACGGAGCAGTAGTTTAAAGCGGGCATTGCCGTGAGGAAGAAAGGGGAAAGTTACATCAAAGAAGATTATTTTGTATTGTTAGTTGCATAATCCATACTAGATCAGAAAAAAAGTAAACACAAGTAGAATGATTCATGCAAACACATAGACTCTCTATTCCTCCTTGATCAACTTCTTGTTTTTTTTCCCCTCATAATAATGTCGTCTACTGGATGTCTGGCCGGCTGACTATCCTATTATATCGCGTTAGGTACTTGAATTTTTAGAGTCATTTTAAATGATCACAATAGTTGCTATTTTATTTCACATTAAAATTTTTCTCTAAATGAAAAATACAACGCGGTTTGGACGTTGTTCCGTGTCCTTCTTCAGGTTGAAAAACCTTTGACGTCCAAAACGCGTTGTATTTTTCATTTGTAAAAAATTTTTAATGTGAAATAAAATAGTAAAACTATCGTGTTCATTTTATGATTTTGAATATTTCACAAAAAAAATTTCAATCAACTTTTTTAAATCTCAGTCAAAATAGGATCATCTAGCGTGTCATTATAATTACCATTATTTTCATCCTTTAATAGTAACTCAATCAGAAAAGAAATAGTACCTATCAAATGAAATAATAGATGACAAATAATGAAAAGTATTTTTTTCTATGTCTGAATTTTTTCTTTGCACCTACCTGAACAGCCACAGAGTACAAAAGCAATCTTTTTTCTCTTTCTTCTTTTCTCATCTTTCTCTCTCATGGGGCATCAATTCTTCATTTCTTCCTTTCTACTTGTGGTCCTTTTCCGCAAACAAATGCAAGAAAAACCAACTCCCATCTTGGTTGAGATTGTTTTTTTGCATTTTACTTAGCGTGGTGAGAACAATCACACTTTTGCAATTGCTCGGCGTGCACCTCGGGTGCGCGCGTACTTTTTCGCAGTTATTTTAGTGGAATAGCCGCCCTGGACTGTATGTCTGGTTACAAACTAATACAATTATAGATAGTCAATGACGTCATTGAAATTCCGCTACATTTGTAGCGACCTGTTAATCAAGTTCCGTTGCACCCCACCAGTGCAGTTACATTCCGGAGGTACCTCAAGTATGGGCAATTTTTTCGAGGATCATTAACAATTGAGAAATTCACTTCGATGAATAATTCTTTTTGAAATACATGGTTAGCAATAAATTGTTTACTCGAACCAAGTCTCAACTCTTTACAATGATTTATTCTTGTTTCATGATTTTTTGAAAATCGCCAATTTGCCATAAGACTCCGTGTAAAACCGATCAACTAGAGAAAATAGCAGAAATGCCATTTTACAGGAAAAGCGAAACAGGAACATTTGCGGCGACAACGTTTTCTATGCAGTCAAAAGACCTATTCACGGTTGACGTCAGATGGTATTGATAGGGCTCTATCCAGTGGAAAAAATTAACAAAATACATCTGAGAATAAGATCGATATTTCCGACAAAAATGTAAACATTTTTTTTTTACATGTGTTTCCCTATGGGCAAAAATCAAGTTTTAGAAATTGTTGAATGGTACATGAAACACACAATTTCTTAAGGACAAGCTATTATCTAGGAACGTTGTAATAATTGAAAATTCAATTTCAGTTCCTTACAAGCAATCTCTTCCGGAAATATTGAACAATTCCCCAAACTGTATTTCTTCTTATGAGAAAGTACGTGCAAAAAAAATTGTTTACATTCATGATGGAAATATCGAACATTAAAAGATCGATAGTTTACTTTTCTATGGGTACTGTGACATCAGCGTGAATTGCCCTGCCGAGTGTTCTGTTATGTACCAAGATTGGAAGATGCATATAATATTTTAGCGGATATTATTGATTCTTGGTGGCATTATGTGAAGTTGCAGCTAACTTTGGTTTTTTGTGAATCATAAAACTTGGAAGAGAGTACAATGAGCAGAAAGTTGAACTCGAAAATGCATGAGAATTCCCATACAAAATAAACGCCATGGTTTTCTTTTGTGAGAGAATTTGATTGAATGAAAAAACTGACAAGCGGGAGTGAAGCGGGAGTGGATCATTACTCATTAACAAGAGAAAGAATTTACAAGTACTTGGCAAGTAGTTTGAAGTACTTAATCAGTTGCAGAAATAGAATTGTGGTTCAAATTATAAATACAGAACAACAATCTTTGACCGCATGAAATTATATCTGCTCTAATTTTTTCATCACTCAAATTATTAATTCTTGGTAGATAATAAAAGAAAATTTGATTATGAGAGAAAGTGGTAGGGTATGGTTGTTATTAGATCTAAATAGAAACCCACATCTTGCTCTCCACAGATTGGGGCAATATTACCTATATCAGTAGGCTGTTTGTTGATAGCTGAGGGTGTACCAGTGGGCACTGATTTGGACGTTATTTAGGCCGGGCAGCACTAGCGTTGTGTTGCAGCAGGGAGAAATTGTGAAACCTGACAAAACAATGTCTGTTTATGGGAGAAACATAAAACAGATTTGACTTCTTGACATCCCATAAAAGATGTTCACAAATGCACGTTCTACAAATTTGATAAAATGACAAAACTTCCAATTAAGCCACTTCATTCAAGAGTTATCCCAATTTTTTATTTTTTTCTCATATACAGCCATAGTTTTGATACCTGCCAAAATGGTGGTTCAATTCACACTGTTATATCTATAATTAATTCACATTTATTATTGATTTGATTATGACAGGCTTTGATTCATATTCATTGGAAAAAATAATTACACATTCATATTTCATTCTAATGGAAGTGTTATTCAATATCCAGCAGGGACCCTGCTGCTTTCTTTAAACTTTGTGTTGGCACTACCAAAGGTTACAGGTCCACATCTTTCCAAAGCCCTCTCATAAGCGTATCAATACTTGAATCTTGCTTCCAAGGTTGGATAAAATTAATCAGAAATATACTATAATATGAATATCACTTCATTTTTATTCATATTTTTCCTTTCCTACAACAAATTTCATACAATACAGAACAATGATATTAATAAATATACACATTACAGAGATCAAACTAAAAGACAATTATAAAAGATGATTATAGTGAAAAACAAAAATCAACACACAATATAAATCAATAAAATAGCAAAATTTATGAAGTAGCAAAGGTGAAACATTTAAAAAAATTTGTACAAATATAAAGTAATAGACATGGTAATGAAGAAGGCTGTAAGAGGAAGAATCAAAACATTCTTTTATTGAATTTTTCAGATCAGATAATTAAAAACTGTAACTTTTAAAAACAATAAAAGATTATTGAAAACATAATGAAATATCAAATCCCATTTTACTCACTACACAAATTACATCTTAAGAATATGAATGTTGATGGAACCAAAATGTAAAAGCCAGTCTTTTGAGATAAATACAACATCTTCTCTCTTTTAGTCCAAAAACAGTTCTCTCAATTAAATCCTAAGTACTTTGAAATAATACATAAAAGTTATTTTTAAAAACTACAGGAACAAATATATTTGAAAAAAAAAAACAAAAAAAGCTTTCTACCATTTTGACAAAGATTGTAGAGAAGTGCATATCAAAATTGCAACCATTATACAGGAAGGTAATACTAAGATTTGTTCCTTGTTAAGTACCCAGCAAGATATAAAATCATTATGAATACAATTGGTTGCACAGGAAAAGTTATCAAAGAAATAGGATATATGCAGATGAAACATACAGGAATTAGTCCCTCTGAACAATTCAAGGTATTAATCTGTGCAGTAGGTCTAAATAAATTATAAAATACAGTGAAAAAATCAGGCAAGGAAAACACATTTACAATATAAAATATACTTGCTCACTCAGAACCTAGATGATTTGGCTGGTATTAAAAATGATACAGGGCCATTGTACTGTATAATTATGTTGAAAATCAACAATATTAGTTTAGCCTGTATAAATAATGAAGATATGCAAACAAAATGAATAGTTCCAAGAATTTCATCTGTTTTTTCATTTGCCCTCATAAAATTGAAAATTTTATACAACAAAATATTTTGTTACAAGTGTACAACAACTTTTTTTGCAATTAAATTTATTTAGTAATAAATACATTCTAACAATGATTGTACAAAGGAAAATAAAAGGGGAGAGAAAGAGAGAGAGATTTTGTTATTGAATGTCAGTAGTTTTCAACCCTACAAATATTAGATGGGAGAATTTCGATTTGTATACTCCATCAAGAGTAATCGATCATCATCATCATTGTCGTCGTCATCATCTTCTCGATTTTTGTCATCTGTTGAGTTTCCACCATCAACTTTTTTACATAGGCTACACATGAATTCAGTTTGATCATCAACCTCACCCTTGGTTACCCCAATACATATCATATGCAACCAGTTTTTACAGAAATCACATTGAACCCAATCAACATGCTCACCAGTAGGTCTTAGACATTCTTTTGCTTCGCATTCATTCTCTTCTTCATCCTCTACATTCATAATATTCTTCTGTTTATTCTTTCTTGTTTCAATATTATGAAGAAGCTCATTCATTTTAGAATTTTCTGGTTGATCTAGATCGTCTTCTGTTTTAGGCATCTTTCGTTTCCTTCTGCACATTGTAGTCACTGAAGATATTTTCTTTTTTCCCAAAGTGAAAAGTTGATAATCATCTGTATGACTCTTATCATACCCAATATTCTTCATATACAAGGGAAATTCATTATTCTTCTCTTTTGCTGAAGACATTAAGCAAGATGAAGATAATTCATTCTCCAGCCAACACGTTTCATTGATTAATTCTATATTAATAGTAGACTCATCAAAAGTTGAAACTTTATTGATTGGCTCTCTGTCCAATTTGTGCAATATCTTGTAAATGAGTTTATTTTCAGGTACGTCAAGCTCAAGCAAAAAACCTCGGAATAACAATGTCTCTAAAATACCTTTGTTTTCATTACTCAACGTGAGGTGAGCACTTCTAGTATTTCTTGGCTTAGGGTCAGTGGCAGCTCGGGAAATTGTCAACATTTCTGGTGTTTTAAGGAGATCATCAACCAACTCCTTCCATTTAACTTCTCGGTCAAGGAGACATTGCATAGAAACACTTTCAAGTGTTTGTACACGCAATTGTTCTAACTTCTTCAGACTTATTGTTACTGCTTTTGCTTCTGGTCGTTTAGTGCGTTGACAAAACGGGCACAAGAATACCACATTTTCTTCAAGATTGTTCCATAAATTGGGCAACTGTTTCAAACACTGGATGTGGAAAAGTTCTTTACACAAAATACACTCCTTCATTGAGAATGTTGATGAGTCATTACATAGACAGAAAGTAGCATCAGGCTGTTTCCTTTTGTAAGTATTTTTGACCCGCAGCGCTCGGAGTAACTCAAATTCACGTTTTTCAGCTACCTGGAGTGAAGCTTTAATCTTTTCAACATCAATATCATCTTTCACATTACTATCAGCACTGAGAAAATCATAGGAATCAGACCCAGGTGCAGATACAACACCTATGGTATTGTACTTGCATTTTGGCGGCAAATTTCGGCGTGGAGTGAGCACCTCTAAAAGACCAAATACGCGACAATCACCAAGGAATAGGTCGTGCACTTCTTCTTTCCATCTGACAACTTCGGTAATGACTGTTTTCAATTGAGTTATCTCCTCTAAATCAATTCTTAAACTTCTCACTTCATCCAGAGCACGTTCAAATTGTTCGCAGAATGGGAATATTTCTGTCTGAGTGAGGAGATTATGAATTTGTTCACGCCATTTCAAAACTTTTTGCAGGACACTGACCAAACTTTCAGAGCTTGGCGGTACTACATCCAAGTTTTCCAATTCTTGAATCAACTCCTCAATTTGACCTAATGTTGGTTTAGAATCATTGCTACAAATGGTTCTATCGGAAAATATTTTGGCTTTCTTCTCCCATAAATTCACACTCTCTGAGAGAGTTGTCAACTCTTTTACAATGGAGTTGATAGCATTGGTTGGATGTTTGATGGCTGCACAGCGATTGAGTAACTGATCAACTAAATTTGAATGAGGTTTGGACATTTTTTTCATTTTTTTATGATCCTCAATAATTTCAACGACATTTCGAAGTTCTTCCAATTTAGTTAAACAAGGTATTTCAACATTTGGAAATTGACCTCTCTTCAAAAGGGTATCAACTTCTTCAAGACTAGGAGAATTGTTTAGCATCAGTTTTTCAACAGCTTCTTCCAACTCTTCTAAGAATTTTAGGAAGTGCTTTACTGTGTTTTCTTGAGGGAGTGTGCATGGAATACGCTGTAATTCTTCATAATAACTCTGTATTTCCATGAGGGTAACTTTTTTACTGAGAGTCTGCTTATGAGATAGAATGTTCTTGAAATCAACAGCTAAAGCATCTTGCACAGATTTAATTGCTTTTGATAGTAATTTTAGTGATGGGTCATCAGGAAAATGTTTCTCACAAGCTTCATTCAGTAATTCTTTTAGACCTGATAATGTGATTGTACGAGGTGTGTTAATATCTAAAGCATCATGAACTTTAGACGCCCAAACTGCTACAGAGTCTGCTTTCTCCTTTAATTTTTCCAACATGACTGGTAGTTCATCAAGTGTATATCTGTATCGGAGTGTATGTTCAATTGCTGCACACATACAATGATTTTTAAAATGTCGTAAACAAGTTAATTTCTTGGAGCTACATTTACATGTCACAGCCGATAAGAAGCATGTTGTATTACATTCAGAACACTTCCGCTCATCGTCAGCCAGCAATTCGAATGCTTCACGCTCGGCATTTACCACACCCCATTCAAGCAGGGCTTTTCGCTGCTTATTTTCAATATCTAACATTTCCAACATATCCTGATGCGTAGCAGATGCTAATCTTGAATTCAAGTTTTCTGGAACTGAGGCCATTTTACAAATGAGTTCATCATGAGAGAAAACGCAATAACGATGTAAGTTGGAATAATGTTCAACACATTCACGCCCCAATGGTATCCAGTCAACTGGTGCAAAATTTACAGCTTCGGCAAAATTGTAACCATGATTGAAACCAGCATGATAAGCACGTGGGAAGGTCAGCACAAATTCACCAGCAGCTTGATCTATGTGGTACACTGGAATACCTTGATCCATCAATATATTAGGATTTAAAATTGTAACCAGCTGGTGCAGGAGGTCTGGTTGATTACGAAAAAGATCTGGAGTTGTTTCTCGCATAACTTGTTCAAATTTTTCAGCCATAAAACCAGGAACACCATACCAAGTTTTTGGCTCTCCCCAATGGAGATAATTTATGGAATAACTCCAATGGTCTTCATTATGCCAACAAAATGTTGAAAAACACATACCAACGTACATCCAAGGTACTTTCATACCCGAAATATCAGCATTTATATAGCCCAGAACTGAGCCTTCAAGTACCGGTATATTATTTAAGTTCCAATTAGATTCAACATATGATTTGTAATAATGATTTTCATTTTCTGACTGTTTTAATGCCATCTGTGTTGGGAAACCTGATCCATGATCCATACTGTGTAAATCAGCACCATATTCAACAGTCACACTTGAATCCATTGATGACAAAATTTTCCAATATTCTTGTTCAACTTGTTCTGTAGGAACCATATGGACAGGCATATTGAAGTAATTTGATTTAAATTGGTCAGCCATTTCACCGAATTGTTGCAATGAGTATTCTCGCTCTGCTTGTTCAAATCCAAAAGTTGTATCATTTGCCTTACTGACTACATCTGCAATGCACTTAGGACAACGCCATTCACCTTTTGGTACTGAGTTTAACGCAGGCACCAAACAAAATGTATGGTAACCATCATCACATCCATCACATAACAAAATATTTTCTTCCGAATCACCACTGTTGCAAACCATACATGCTGAGTCAGCCAAAAGGTCAAAACTAGCATCAGAAGTTGAATTTTTCTTCATGCTTATATTGACTTTAGATTTATTCAAGCCCAAAATCTTTGGGCCAGGTCCATAAAATGTGAGCCGCTGAAGTTCTTTATTTTTATCAGCCATGGTAGGGTTCTTAAATGTGTCACTGACTAAAATTTCAGTAACACTGTCATTGCAGTTTGAGCGGGTACAACGTCTACCACCATTAATCCTTTGTTTTCCATTAGTTTCCATCCCACCTTCCAATTCTTTTTTGATGGAAGTAATGTCTACATTTTTACCAGAGATGTTAGATTTTTCTGCACATATTTTATCGTCATTACTCTCATTAGATTTTTGCTGCTGCTCTAGAATTTTCGACTTTTCAAATTTTTCATAAGGCATCAACAAACGTTTATAATGTTGCCTCAAAAGAGGTGCAACTGTCTTTTCATTAACATACCCCATTCGTGCGGCTATTTTAGGCCATTTCCTTTCAGCACTAATCTTATCAAATCCACCCTCTAATTCAACCAACTTATACAAGGAGTACATATCAACTGTTTTATCTTCAATAGCTGGTATTCGGATTTGAACCCCACTATAATTCCAATATGTGGCTAATCTGTCCAAGAAGTAAAGTTTCACACGCGTATTTGCATCCAATTCATTCAATTTTTGTATGCGGGGTGTGAACTTGAAATGGTCGACATCAACTGCAAACGGGGGATGCCATTCAGGAGGAGGTTTTACTTTACAAATACCTGTTCGTTCTGCAACTGGGCGAATTTTGTTTATGTAGGCCAGTGGATCCAAGAATTCCTCAACTGTTGGTTCAAAAACTGGAGCTTCTGGTGGTATCTTAAAAACAAACTCACCATTCTGAGTATAGGTTGCAGGGTCAATAAAAGAATGGTGATTTGAAGGACCCATATCCGACACATGCGAATTTATATTTTGATGCTTGGGCTGAAAAGACATTTGCTGATTGGAAGCGCTTTTCATTGAGGAGACAAGGACTGAGTTGGAGCAACTCTTGACAAAATCAAGTTGTCAAAAATGATACCTGAAAATAAAAAAACAAAACAATGACAATAAGGAAAAATTGGAAGGACAACACAAAAATGGAATTTCAATGAATCATCAGAGTAGAAAACGTGTAGCTTGGGGGTTTCTCTTTTATCAACTGTATTAATGAGCGAGGAATCTATTTCACTGCTTCTAAGCGAACATTCATCCAAAATTTTAAAAGACAGCGTTTTGTTAAATTGAGAATGAAGTGAAATAAGTTCTCTACGTCAATACTGACCCCTTTCTCTTTCTTTACATAAGATTGTCTTTGAAATTTCAATTTGTTGTAAGTTGACAATATCATTGGTTGCTCCTGTCTTCTCCCATGATTGGTTCTATGATCTCTCTTTTTTACATGCAAATCAACCAACTCCTCCCTCTGTTCTGGTCTAGTTCAAGTCCCGATTTCTGTAAATCACTCATCTATGGGGATTAATCCCTTAAATTTCTAATGACGTCAAATCCTTCAGTTTTAATCTTTTCAACTACCTAATTTCAATTATGGTTCAACAAGGAACCTGTTCTTCAAGACGTAAGGGGGAGGGATTACATTTCCAAAAGGACTTTAGTCCAGTAGCACCCAATGCTCCCATATCAGGTTTCGGTAAATCTGCTCCATTTGCGATGGATATTTCTCCAGGTAGGTACTCTACTCTCTTTTACAAAATTATTGAAAGAGGGCTGAAAAATAATTTCTGGAAGAAGGCGTTTACTCTATAGCAAAACAGGTTTTACCATTCCAAAAAGACTTTAGTCCCATTTTTGGCGTCTCTTTCCCCCTGCGAGCGTGAGCATGGCAGGTATTTCCACTCAAGTATCATGGTATTATTTTTGTTTCATCTCGAGAATACTATTTAAAAATACGAAGTGATTATTCAAAGGTACGTACCGACGGATAAAACGTTATTCGAAGGTACAGTACCGACGAATAAAACGTACGTTATTCGGAGGTATACAGCAAGGCGATATAGTAGCTAATGTTGTCCGTGTCAATGCTGGTATACAGTCGCCGCAGATGAGACAAAAGATTGTGTATGTACTGACTGGTTGAACTTTCTTCTGAGGTATGTAGAAACATGGGATGATTCTTATGCATCATTGTGTAGGATGATAACCCTCATGGACGCAGAAGTGCCCGCATACCTGCTGAGGATGATCAGCAACTATCTTAGCTGCTACGTCTGCTGGTACATTGAAGCGCCCAGTTACTTGTGGGGTGCCGCAGGGGTCGGTCCTTGGGCCGCTGTTGTGGTGCGTCGCATTTAACGGGATATTCAAGGTGAAGCTGCCGCCGGGTGTTTAGCTTATCTGCCATGCGGATGACACACTGGCGGTATACACTGCCGAAACGATTTTAGCGGGGAGGAACAGGGTAAACCGGGCCCTAGAGGTAGTGACGCATTTAACCGAAACGGCCAGATTAGGACTTGCAGTACGTAAGACGGAGACCACCGGTGTGGAAATCAAGACCAAGAAGGTAATGAAGTACCAAGGCATCTGGTTTGACTCAACGCAAAGACTATTTCCTGATGACAGCGGAAAGGTTGGAAGGGTGGTTGTGTACTTAAGCCACCTGATGAGGAACCTAAGAGGATCGAGAGAAGCCAGAAGAAGAATCATGATGAGCACGGCCCTGTCAATCCTCCTATATAATGCCTCACTGTAGACTGACTCAATGAAAATATAATATGTACCTCATAGAAGATTTGTCCAGTACTTTCAAATAACGTTTTATCCGTCGGTACGTACCTTTAAATGACGTCATCCTTAAAAATAATACACATATATTAACTCTTAAGAAATGAAATAAAACTATTTTTCTTCAATTACTCAAAACGTTAAAAATGGATTACAGCCTTTTTGGAATGTGGGGACTCAATTGTAAATTTTAAAAGTCAAAATTTTCAATATTATTCTCATATCATACTTGCACGCACACAGAGTCCGCTAAAAAGATGTTAACAATTAAGTGATGATTTGGACTAATTTTAGTGTAGTTCAAAAACGCAAAACGTTAGATGTATGCTTCAAAATTTGTATCCCATTTGAATCCCTTATTTGCGCCAAATTCAAAGTTTCTTCATCTTCTGTGAGCCAAGTTATGGACCAAATTATGCCAAAAATTGACCAATTTGCCAAGATTTTCAAAATAGAAACTGAGAGTAGAAATCCAAGATAGCAGTTCACAAATTAAAATGGTGGCTTGTTGTTCAGGTGTCTCACAATTCAAATGATCAAATGGGTGCCTACAGTCCGACCAATTTTGTTTATCTGCTTGTGATTATTCTCGTTCTTCTTTTTTAATACGCTGTATTTTTACTGTTTATCTCCCAGGCCTGCCCAACCTTTCACGATTTACGGGCCGCATCCGTTTCTCCTGAAATTTCTGCGGGACGCAAATTGTATACCTATATTTAATAACAATATCATTATAGAGCTTTGATTATGAAATCATAAGTTTTCTATTACTTTTTGGGTTTTCTGAAATTCTTTCGCGGGCCGCACGACAGAGCTTCAAGGGCCGCATGCGGCCCGCGGGCCACAGGTTGGTCAGGCCTGGTTTATCACATTGTGGACAACGTTTAGCATGTTACTTTCTGTTAGTCTTGCACATTGTTTATTTTAAAAAGAAATTAATTTGAGCCATTCTTGGACCTCTGCAATGAGTTTAGATGGATGGACAGATGGGAATAGACACTGGTCGCGAGGAGTGCTTATCATAGTAGAATCGCTCTCCAGAATCTCAAAGTACTTTCGCTCCAGCAACTCGCAGATCATCATCTTGCAAACCAATAATTTTGTAATCTAGCGCGATCGTGCGCGTACCTACGCGGTCACAAAAACTCTGGTCATTGAAAGCTTTTTTAAAAAGAATTGTATCTCTAGGATTATCGTAACTGCATGCATTAGAAGTATTTCTGATGCCTACAATAATTTGAATTTTATAGCATCATTGATCATTCACTCTCATTTTGGCGATCATCAGTTACAAGTGGAAGCTATTGTTGTAGCAAATATCCCATATAAAATTGATTCACGCATAATACGGCACATCAAGAACATTAATGTAAACGGCCTTTCAACTGATATAGCGAGTTTTCACACAATTCAATAGACATGCTTATTAGCGGTAAATACACTCACGACGTATTGCTGGCCAATATGAAGAATTTCAGAAATTTATGTCTCAAAGAGTCCACTTCTAGTTGAATTGCTCAGGATCTTCTCGATATTTCTTGCAGCAACGACTCTCGCACACGTTACTTAATTTTAGAAACAAAAGAAGTCTTCTAAATGTGAAGAAATCAATGACCTTGTATCAATTTTGAACGCACACAAACGATGTGAAGCTCATTTTAAATCAACTTATTCTTGTTTGCCAGACGGCAGTTTACAAGTGAGACTCCCTTCGGAAAGGAGCGTTCATGATTTAGCTGATAGGCTACGTTCATGGAAGCCTAAGTAGCACTTTTTTGTGTTAAAGAAAATATCCAGATATTACGTTAAATTCATGGCCGAATACGCTGATCTAAAACACAGGCAACCAATTCTTGAGTTTGTAATTGTACCTCTTATTTTGCTATACTTCAGCCTGAAAGTAACTTCCATCAAGGATTGCGTTCAACCCATCCCAACCCATCCGTTTCCAAAAGCACCAGTACATCATTGAGTGAGGCTTTACTAAACGGCCCCACAATATAATCTGAATTATTTGATCTATAATCTACTGAAGTGGCTATCCGTAGGTACAGTGCCTACGGCTAAAGAGCTATTCGTAGGTACAGTGCAGAAATGTTAGCGTGAACCAGAAGACACCATGTGAAGGTCAGCTTACGACGTCTTTCATCCACAAAACTTGAAGCTCTGTTTCTTCAAAATTCATCTACAAAACTTGGAACTTCGCTTCGTCATAATTCATCTACAAAACCTAGAAGTTTGTTTTGTCAAGATTTATCCACAAAACTTACAGCTTTGCTTGGTCAAAATTCATCTACAAAACCTGGAGCTTTGCAGGCGCGTAGGCAGAAATAAATTTTGGGGGGTGGTAGAAAATTTCTAAATTCGATTCGAAGAATATTCTTTTACCTATATTACAAGAGAAATTGTTGATTTCCTAAAAATAAACTATAAAACAAAATCAAGCCACCGGGAGTTCTTTGCCATTTCGTCTATGATATCTTCACAAGTTATTTCAAGGTCGCGGTGTATGTACAGCAAGGCTAGTCCATTCAGTCGCTCTTCTCCAGTTTTATTCCTTAGGTATGACTTCAACAACCTTAATGTAGAGAAGGAACGCTCAGTTGTAGCGACAGAAACTGGCAGAATTGTACCTATCATGAAATATTCATGGAGACCCGGGTACAACGTTTCGTCACAGTTATTCAAACTATCAATGAGCGTTTTAGACAGCTCTTCCCCTGAAAATCTAGAGCAATGTCGGCACCACATTTCAAGTTCGGCTATCAAGTCATCTGTAGATAATGAGACATCATTGGGCCATTCTCTTTCCAAGGTCTGTACCGTTTCTCGCAAATTGTCCTCGTCTAAATTGAGGCATTTCATTGGCAAGATCCCTTGAATCTTCGACAAAATTACTCGATGCGCCAAAAATCTTGAGTGCAGTTCTTCTCTGAAGTGTTCGAGGAACGGAATGAATACAGACTGTCGGAAGTATTCTTTCACATTTCCGTCGTAATTATCACGGCAGGTTTTTTTCATAGCACGACGTGGGACCTTTAATTCAATGTCAATCTTTTCGGCAATCTCTCTTGCTTCATCAAATAAAATTTTAAAATTTCTTTCTGCTGCTTCCCTCATTTCTTTCACTTCATCGTGAGCATCACTTGCATGTTGTACACAAAGACTCAAATCACAATCTTTTTAGTTTACCTCGCGCCATTCGTTTAATACGTAAGGTTTCACCATTTTTCTTTAAATTTCGGGGGGTGTTTGAACATCCAAAACACCCCCCTAAATACGCGCCTGGAGCTTTGTTTCGTCATAATTCATCCACGTGGACGACTGAAATCTGCTGAACAACAGCTATGCTCCTTTAACAAATAGAAGGCAGACCGAAGTAAGCCAGTGAAATGGAAGAACACTGAGTCTCTTAAACACATAGAACAAAAAGCAAAACGGAAGAGAGTTGGAGTCGTTGGACCTACTTTCTGTCCCGTTTGCGCCGCCCGTATCAAATCCTCAAAAAGAATTTGTACGCAAATTTTAGCTCAAAAACTGAAGACGTGCTGATGAAAGTTACTACAAAGTTCCTCGGTATAAAATCAACAACTTTTAGGTTTCGAAAGTTCCTTTTGATCAAATTGAATATTGTTTTAAAGAAATAATTAATTTTTTCCCATTATCAACTGTAAGACTGCCGTATAACTAAAAAAATTGATATATTGAGGACTTTTTTCACAGTTCTTCCAGATGACACCCGTATCGGTATTTGTTTTTTTTTGGTTAGCCATTAGCCAGTTATTCAAGTTACATGAGCTATTTATTAGTCGTTAGCCGAAGCCATAATTTGATACATGTTAGCTATTTAGCAAAGTTCGTAGCTCTTCCCAAAAGCTAAGCATCCCTGTTTGCAGGTTCTGTCGGATGGAATTAAAGATACCATGCTGAAAATAGCCTACGCCATTAGTTTCGGGTGATCTAGATACCAGAGCCAATACAATAGTCAACCATTCGAAAACATATTATCCTGATTAAAAACACACTGCAGGCGCCACTTTTCATCTATAATTCCTCATCTCAATCGACGACTCTTCATTAAAAAAATCACGACCGGTTGAATTTTCCACTACAGGCGCTGTAAAGATTCTTGGATTACAATGGATTCCTACTACTGACAAATTTGTTATGAAGGTCGATCTTCCAAATATTGCAAATTTGGAATCAACTAAACACGTTAGTAGTTTCGTCCCTTATTGCGCGGATGTGTGATCCATCAGGTTTTTTGCAATTTTCACCATTTGTGCTGAATTATTCTCACAAGACTTATGGAAAGAAGGACGCAGTTGGAACGACGTGATTTTCAAAGACGCACAAAAACGAATTCGCGAAAATTACAGTGATCTCAGTACGTTATCTTCTTTTAAAATATCGCGACCGTAATAGCAGGAAAAGTTTATCAAATTTGAATTAGTCGATTTTTTGGACGCTAGAGATTGAGCTTACGGTGCCGTTGTACATATATTTACAAATAAAGAATCGAGCAAAAATATCTTCTGTGTTGGTATGTGCAAAAACCCGAGTTACGCAGATCAAATAATTCCTAATCTCGAGCTTCTAGTAACCGTCTGTTAAACAAAATTGATTGATCGTTGGTCTTACGTTTCTAAATTTCCTGTTCAAGATGTCAAAGTATATTCAATTGCGACTCAACCGACGTGTTAGTCAGGTTGAAAGGCGGTAATGCCATAGATCAGGTCTTTATCAGAAACCTAGTGACATTTATGTCAACAATGCTGTCTCCGGAACGGAAGGATTATGTTAAGAGAAGCAACAAGCTTACTGATTAACTAACAAGAAGAATTCTGTCCAATCTACTTGCTGACTCAATCATCGCTTGAAACGTACCCGACTGCCTTTCCTATTGCTCTGTCTGAAGAACACACAACTTTCGTTTGTAATAAATTGGAAGAAGAAGAAAAATTCAGTGAATCGTCAATATATTCAAATTTCGATAAGTTCATCCGTGTATTCTCTCACGTGGTTAAACTTATAACGCTTTCGCGCTTGTTTGTCGCATTTCCTAGCTGGCTTTTCTTCAGGTTGAAAAGAAAACGTTGAAGGATGGTCATTTGGATTCAAAGAAAAGCAATATTCTATCGCTCAACTCATTCTTAGATTCTCGAAATAAATTGAAATACTACTCTGCTCTCTTTGTTTGATTATCAGTTCGAGTTATGCACGTTGAAACCGTCTCGGACCTCTCAAGCTTTCTTAGCCGGTCTTCAAACATTAAAATACCACTTACAAGTATAATTTTAACGCGGAGCAAACTCTGACATTATTTGTTCACACAGAATACGTACTAAATTCACGACCGATGTATGCCAAACGTCAAACCAAAACTACCCAAGTGATAGATGTTCTAACTATGGCTCATTTTCCAGTTTCCTCCCATCTGTTGATACTACCACAACAAGTAACGGACAACATCTCGCTAGAGATCTACTTACAATGCCTAGGATGAACATGAAATTTCATTTCTTTTTTCACAGTTCACCAAAGATGTACCGTCATTTGATGAAATAATAGTGCTTTTTATGAAGTACATACTTGGATTTTATACGTTTGTAAAATTATACACAGAGAAGTGATGTAAGTATAAATCGCTAATGAATCAAGAATGAAGTCACCATGAGTTTTGGAGCACATTTGATAGAGATTAACTGCAGTATTCCTGAAATAGAATAACGAAAATACCCTTAAAGAGTCCCAAAAAGTCCTAAAAAAGTGTTTTTGGTCCTTTAAACAAACTTGAAATTATTAGTTTGCTCATTGAGGAATATGGGAGTAAAATTGAACTAAGTCATAGATACATGGTTTCAGATTCAAGGTTTTCATTGATAATGGCCAATGATAAAAATAGGAGCTTAATGAAAGAAAAAAAGGTTCTTCATCTACTGATAACAAAAAGATGAGAAAATCTGCTTTTCATGACGCAAGCTGCTACTGGTAGTTTAAAAACGAGCGAAAAATTTCGAAGAGCTTTCTATATTTTATTTCAAAAACTACTCGTTCGATTGTCAAGTTTTCGAGGGAAATAGAATTTCTACCATTAGAATATGAGAAATGGAACGCTTTCTTCACGTGAAATATCACGAGCATTTATAGAGTCTTTCATGAAACCAGAGACAAGCCTGATACGAAACAGGGGAAAAAATGAGTGTGAACAGAAATTCCACGAAAAAACTAGTAGGTACTGACATCATTTACAAAGAACTTCCAAATTAACGATCAGAAATAACATTCACAACAGAAGATTATAAAATTTCGAAATTGTAAGGCACAAGCCGATAACCCACGACTTTTTTGCTTACGCGTATGATGATAATATTACGCTCAGAGATGGAACTAATCTGAATTCTCAGTTCGATGAAGACCAGGGAGTTGAAAGTTTCTTGATTTGTCATTTTCTCGTTCTTTTAAATTTGTACATCGATTAAATTCGATAACCCACAACAACTCCACAAATTTCAGTGAAAATCTGCATTTGAGATTTGTTTCATTCTTACAAACATCTACATCCAACACGTAAATGGTGATGACGAAATTTTCTATTGTTATCTGTTCCTCGAAAGATGTCGAAGCCTCCTAGAGCGCCCTAGATTAAGGCCGAGTATGTTCTTACAATTTTTTCATCACTGGAATTAATTCCGCTCATAAATTGTATTATGTATACATAGTGATGAAACATTTACCAATATCATACTTCGAATTCGGGCGAAAATTAAGACGAATAAAAAACTGAATAAGCCCGTTTTTACTTCCTTTATTTTTCTCTCATTTTTGTTTCAACTTTCGAGCTCCTTTTCATGAAAAGGTTTCCGATAAATAATGACGGGAAGGGTGTCAAGAAGCCATTTTCACGAAGGCGATTCTTTGTGATCGTTTTAGGAGGGGCCTCGTGAATTTTTTGTCCAGCTGTAAGAAATTTGAGTTCAGTAGGCTTTCTTCATTGGACGAAGCGGATTAGGACATCCCTGAACGATACTAATGAACTCTTTAACAATCAATATCCTCGCATGTATTCCAATAAGTATCAAATAAGAAACGAGAAATTGATGAAATTGCGACTTACGAATTCATAAAAGTATCAATTTGTTAACACCACTTTCCTCACGCGCAAATTGATACCCCTAGTCTCTAATTTGAGAGTTTCTAACTTGAAAATAATTCTTTCCAACTATTTGATGCAACAGCAAACAACAATGCATACGTCGAGATTTGAATTTCCTAAATAAAAAAACAAGAAGTTTATCATGACCGGCTTTGATAGAACTATACCATTGACGAGCGTGTACAATTCTGCTTTTTATCAAGAGAAATTCATAACGGAAGGTGGAGAACCACATTCTTCGTTTCGGTTTCTTATCGAAATTTCACAAAAATGCTACAGGACAAGAGATCAAGAGAAGTGGAATAAACGATCCAATAGAATACAGGTTTATATTAATAGCGTAGTAATAGTAAGACATCAAACTTTGGGACTTCGAGAATAAGGAAATTACGATAGTATTTATGGTAGAGAAACAACAGAACTACGAAACTTTATAATTCTCAATAGCACTATTTTATACTTCCCAAAGTGAATTTCAAAGAATTTGGGGATGAGGATGTACCTACTGACATGAATTGCTAAACAAGATACTTACGCAATGATACAATTCCAACTTCGGTTACTCAACTTTAAATCAAAATGATGGAGAAATTGAAATTTGAAGACAGTAGGCCAATGTTAAAATATCAGGGAAACAAAAACATTCTTCAGAAGTTACTGAAACGTTTTAGTGGAGAATGTGTATCCTTGTAAGCGATTTTTGCCGTCAAAGAACGACCCTGAACCAGATAATGAAAGAAAATATATAAAACCCAAGTGAAATAGGCCCAGTTCAGCAATTCATGTAGAAGTCATGTAGAAGGCGAACGACCTAATTGATAAATATATATCCAACGCGGACGTGAGTTAGTCCGAAATCATCAAACTTTCCATAAAAAAAGAAAAAAATAGGTGATACAAATGAAAATTTTCAGATAGGTATTTCTTATTCACTAACCATACGCAAGAGGGATGAAAAGACTGCATTCGTCTCATCACGTAATGGTACAAAAGAGGTTCTAGAAAGCCCTAGTATCTTAGATAGTTCCTTACAAGTAAAAGTGTACAAATATATGATGAGTACCGCCTAAGAATAAAATGGCACGGTAATATGAGTGAGAACTATAAATTCGTATGGCATACAATGGGAATATTTGTACTTACGAATCCTTCTTCATTGACCGAGATAAGCTTCCGTATTCACTTGAAGTCATCGTTACGTTTGTCAAATATCATCACACTACATTGATTGAGAGGAACAACGTCAAGTATGAGGCAAACACGAAATAACTTATGAGAAGAGAGCTCAGACGACTTTGACACTGTTAGTATTCAAGAGGTTTGGACTTTGAATTAGCTCTATGACAACACTATCACTGCTCTAAATAATTACTCATTACTCGTTCTGACGTTCATTGCGATTTATTCGTTTATGACTTTATGAGATCAAATTCATGCTTACGTGACAAAGCAACAGTGACAATGAAAGTTTAACAATCATGGTAGTATTAAGAGGGTATTGCAGAGAATAATATCGAAAATTATCAGGAAGTTCTAGAGCATCAACTTTTCTTCTCTGCACTCAGCAGTCCAGCATAAGGCCCATCCAGTGAGTCCAGTCCAGTTGTAGTCCTTAGGGCCAGTTTTACCAACCACGCTCAAAGTCACGTGACAGGTTCAGCTCCAATTTTTATAGACACAGGACTCAGATAGTGGAGCGCCCGCTTTTGGCGACTTAATTCAAATTGACAATCAGCACTTTGGCAAAACTGGCCTTTGAATCATGATACTGGAAACTCCTCTACATAAACTGATACATTATTATTGAGCGCTTTCAGTAAGGACCTGTACAACATAAATAATGCGCAAGTGATAAGCAGAGAACCGTCGCCATGTTCATGAAATCTGAGGAGCTGAGGAGGAGCAGTTCTGCATGCAAATAATGAATACAACAAAAAGAGGCTATGCTGCGGTATACCCATAACCTCTTTTTCTCGTATTCACTATTTTCATTTACGTCCATTCAACTTTGTACAGCCGAGTTTTAGGATGTTTAAGGCGTGCCCTGAAAGAAATTCAAATATTAAAAATCATATTGCAGTTGATTGGAACCACATTGGAACAATTAAATAGATAGAAACAAAAGAATAAATGTCTCCTTCTTGATTTTTTGCTATTAGAATTCTTGCATGCTTTTAGATTGCTTTTCTAGGACTTGATCATCATGTTATCAAGTCTTCTACGCATGTACCTTGGGGCAAGGTAAAATGATGTTATCAGTTAAATAGAAGTTTGTTCTAGCGCAAAAATGCAAATTGTTAGATATATACTTTAAAATGTACAAAATTTTTTTCTGAGCCAAAATATGGACCATAATGTGCCAAAAATTGGCAATTTTCTTAAATTCACAAAAATAGAGATTTTTTGAACGTTCACTATTTCATCTGATTAGAAAATAAAATTGAACGTCGATTCCAAAAAAATACCTAAATAACCCTATGAAGCTTGAAAGTGAGAGATTTTTCAATTTCTTTTTTTCATAATCCTTGCAAATTGAAGAGCCATGTTTAAAAAGTCGTTAAGTCGATTTTTTAAAATCATTTTTCAGGATTTCTCAAGCTTATTCTTGCGGTAACACTCCTCTGAATTCTGAAAAGTGATGAAAATCAACTCATCAACTTTTTGCACTAGGCCCTTCAATTAGTCAATTTTTGGCACATTTTGGTCTGTAATCTGGCTCAGAAAAGTCATAGAAAGATGGGTAGGGGCGCAAATTTAAGTCAACTTTGAGGTGCTAATTCCAAAAGTTTGAAATACCCTACACATCTATTGTTTTGCGTTTTTGGGCTACAATAGATTAACCTCATTTTGCCTCGCCATAATTATGTAATTCCTTACTTTTGTTCACACAATGTAGCGTTACCTAGCAGTGCTAGATAATGATGATGACACATGACGGCCATGGTTGGGTTATTGCTAAACTGTGAATTCAATTTGTATGTAGCTGGAACGCGTGCTGAAAAGCTGAGACAAGGTATAAAAAAATATTTTTCCTCTCTTTGTATCCATTCAGCGCGCATGAGATAACTAAGCTCAGTTGAACTCTGATCCAGTCAGCTAGTTAATGCATGTTTTCTCGTGACAGTGGCGCGTTCCAGATATTTCATACATAATTTACATACAAATTGAGTTCACCATTGCTAAAACACCACTACACACAAACAATATGTACAAATTCACAGTCAATCCACAGCCATGTGGTCAATCCTAGGTTACTTTCATCACTTGTCGCATTACCTTTTGCATTGTTTTAGGAACATTTTCAATTTGCTGGATACTACCACAAAAGCATGCTGCGTGATGATTTATGGGCATACAAAATATGTACATAATAGTCAATGGTATAACCTATTAATCTCTCCCCCTCTCTTCCAACTTTGTCTTAACACGCAGGAGACTTGGCCTTTTGGTAGTAACAAAAAACAAAAAAGTTTTCTACAATACTGGTATTTGTCTGGAGCATTTATAGACTGATTCCACAGTGATGTCAGCTATTATTCAAATATGCGCAGATGAGTGGAAAATGAATCAGGTTGTATGCAGCAGCGATCTCCCTTTGAAATGTAAAATTGTAAACAAACTTTTGTGCAGATTCCCATGAGCACATTGAAGCATTTGCAAAATTCTTTGTAAATCGACTGTTTTCCTCTGACGTCATACAGTTGATAACAATTGGCCAGAGTACCTGTTCTGGTCTTCACAAGCCTCTTAAATCTGTTGACTCCCGTAAGAATAACAAAGGGAGCAAAGATTATCTGGTAAATGAAAGAGAACCCTAGGAAGAATTTTGGTTATAATCAAAGTAATCATTTTATATGGCTCCTAGAACTTATTCATAAGGCTCTAAATACTAAGAAATTTTCTATTCACTAATCACTATTGGTAACACAGTAATCTTTGCTCCCTATGCTTTTCTTACGGGAGTCAGAAGGTCCGTTGGCCGAGTAGGTCACATGATGTACAATTTTGACGTCACCATGAGGCATGAAACCGGTCTATTATACAAACATTTCAAGAATAATAGCTGCAGCAGACAGGTCTGCTTTTTCATCTCAATTGAAGAAAATTAATGTCTTCTGTTTACAATTATGTTGTCACAGGGAATTAGTCTATAGTCAATACAACATACAAGCAGTGAAGACAAGCCGAAACCGATGAACGGCTTAGCAGAAGAAGAAGCCAATTTTGATCGGCTTTTAAGCCAGTCGATAGCCAGCAGCTGATAAGGCATTAAGCCGATCACTAGTCGATCGTAAGGAACGGCTTACAGAAGAAGTAGAAGAAGCCAAAAGCATAACAGCCAACGATTTTTTTTCCCTCTTGTGTTTAAATAACTTCGACCATACACATTACATGGACATGCTATAGTCAGGACGTAAGAGTGTGCGTCTCTTCCACGTTTCTTTGTGAAGAGTGTGTGTGTCAAATTCACGCATGCGCACATTGATCGATTTTTTGCATGCGTTTTTGGGAAAAAGTTACAGACTGCAATGTTTTGAGACAGATTCTTATCAGTATAGCATGTCCATGTAATGTATATGGTCGAAGTTAAATAATGGCGAAGGTGTAGCCGGAGGCGTGAGGAGAGAAGAGAGAAGCGAGCATGCGAGAACCGAGAAGCGGAGGGCTACAGAGTTTTCCAATTATTGTGCCGTAAGCTCGTAACATCAAAACCCAAATCCAAACACAACAAACTCCTCTTACTTTGGTTACAAACATGAAATGTATTCTATTGAATTTCTCCGACTTTAGTAACTGAGAATTCATAAAATATCCAGTCCATTTTAGTTTAATCAATTGATCAATGACGTATGAGGTATGATGCGAAAGGTTCACATTTTAGAACTCTACAGTTCATTCTATACTGAATTGACATATAACTCGAAAATTAAGCAGCTGATAGCCAATCACGAACGGCTTCAAGCGCTTTAAGCAGCTGGAAGATTTGGAAAAAGCCGTTTGCAAGCCGATCAAAGTTGGGCCAACGGCTGCAAGCCGAAGCCAAAGTTTAAGCCGATGACGATCGGCTTGTCATCACTGCATACAAGCTCTGTAACAATAGAAAATCAAATGCCCAAGAGGCAAGAATACATGTATGAGCAAAAAAACTTACACCAAAGACCACTGCAAACTAAGCTGTATGGATACAAGAGGGAAGATGTAAAAACCTGATCAGTTACACTTTTGATAGGGAAAAATAAAAAAATGGTCAGAATCAAGTTTTTTTGGTCTGAATTGGATTGGAATCAATTTTTCAGAGCTACTTGAAGAAATTCTAGGGTTAACTTCTTTGAACTCAACTTTCTAATTAATGGACTGATTTCTTGTGACGTCATCATTTCCATCTTGTTCAGGAAAAATGTATCTATACCAGATGTGTCTATAAACACTATTTATACAATTTGGGTCGTGCTGTTCTTCTTACCAGATGTTTCACAATAAAATTAATGTTTATTAATATGTAGTTACATTTTGTTGAAAAAAATCACGAGAGCTCAACATTTAGCATTATCCCACATTTCTACAAGTCTGCAAAACCCCACACAAATAAGAACAACTGAGTAGCAGCTTGCGCATGTAAATTTCCCATGTATATATGAAATTAGTAGCGTTGCATTTATAGCAGGGAGAAATTATAATAAGAGGTTTCAAAACTAAGGTTGCATATAACAGAAAAATTAAATAATTGAAATAACGTTGGAATGGAACCAATTTGGCTTCTTGACATCCCATAAACTATGTAACAAACGCACGTTATACAAATTGGATAAGATGACAAAATGTTCAATCCCGCTTCATTCAAAATTTTCCATTTTTCTCTCATATAAGGCCACAGTTTTGAATTTTTGACTACTCTGACAATTCTGGTAGAAGTGCAACTACTGTTGAACAAATTGCGCGCATTGTTAGCAATCCTGGCGGATGTGTAGCTCAAAAATCACTGGGGAATCAGTTCTTCAGAATGTGATTAAAACAGAATTGAATTTCTTTGTTATAAAATGATGAATATTGTATAATAATGATTACTTTTTCATTATACAGAACTGTCAATACTAGGAACTCTAGGTTTTATTGCCTAATAATTCTCAAATCATGATCTTGATACAAGGTACAATGGGAGATTTAGCTGTATGGTATGATTTGTGACATTACCAAAAGAGGGTCTATTCTGAAAACACACAAATTGTTATGTTCTTGGGTACAAATATATAGATGAAGAAGAAGAAACAACTTTATTAGAATTTAATTTGATGATCTTCCTACAAGGGCTTTGTCCACCTTGTCGAATATATAAACTCAGAGTGGCCAGTTTTTTCCCGAGAAAAAATTCCCTGACTTTTCCCTGACCAAAATCTCCACCATTTTTTGGCTCAAAAAAAAAAAAAAAGAAAATAAATCTTTCGTGATTTTCGAAGCAGAATGATATTTTTCACATTCTTTTAAGACAAGAGTTCTGAGTATGCAATCAAATGAAAATAAAATTTATTCTCTTCTCTATTTGAACTGTACAGAGTCTATTTAGCCGCGAGTCTCAAAAAAATCCCTGACTAAAAACACTCAAATTCCCTGACTTTTCCCGGTTTTCCAGAAACTGGCCACCCTGATAAACAATTGTCCATTAGCGCGTATTCAATCATTCCTTTCCATGTACATGAATTGAATTTCTTTTGTTTTGATTTAATAATCTGCACATAGAACACACACTCTAACGGATGTTGTACTGATTTAGAGACCAAGTAATATTAATACTGGATACATACAATGTGCTGCATTACTTGAGATGTCGACTCTTCAAGCATGAAGCAAGTAAAAGCCAATGACGCCAAAGTCCATAAACAAGGACAATACATATTGGGACAAAAAATTTTATGAAACAAGTGAATTATAACTTAGTATGGACAAAGATGTACATCTGCAAAAATTATTATTCACAATTCTGCAACTATGTTTGTCTACAATTTGATAAAAATATTTCAAATAGACTAAATTGCCAGTTACAAATGCTCCAATGAAAGCATAGCATGGTATAGTTGAAAAATAGTACAACTTTAAGTGAACAATGGTACAAATTGTAAATTGAAAAATTTATATCACATCAAGAATTAATTGTGAGGCTTGAATGATGCATTTGTAACCAAAACTCAACTCACAGTCCACATTTTTCCCCTTCTTCTTCTTCCCCTTCTTCTTCTTCTTTCTCATTTATTCAGAATCTTGTTAGCCATTTTTTTCCTTCTTTTTTTTTTTTTTTTTTTTTACAAGCAATGAGTTTGTTACCTTTTACATCTTCAAGACTTTGAGTATAAAACTTATATTTCATTACAAGTTGTATAAATGGCAGCGATTTGCTCTTCAGTTTATGGTATTGTCCCAACCATTTTCTTTTATCATGTGCGCTAATTCTATAATATATTTGCCTTCTTTGTATTTCTGACTGGCATCAAAAGCTTGCTCCTGAAAAATACAAATAAGAAAATTTTAAGAAGAATAATGAACAAGTTGGTTTGAGAATCAAATTATTATAACAAATAAAAAATCAGGGTTATGAACAGCGAGGAATAATACATTTGTAGGCAGTTGTTGAAAACTCTTGTAGGTTTTATTACTAAAAAGAAGAAACAATAGTTATTTAGTCTAAAATGTGGACTGCACTAAATAGTAAAGAATATGGCTCAACATCTAATGTTACGCTTACGGCGTCATGTATGAGGTATAGATGGCAAAAAACACGGTTCGCGCAGTTGAATACGTGTGGTTTTGCCACCTACGCCTTATACACCTTATCACATCTGTAGGCGCTTCTTCTGGTTGTTTTATACATGCTAGCGCAGTCCACATAATACGTAGTCAAAGGTGAAGTAGCGCTAAAACAAGTTGCAAAGGCTTCCTGTCCGTCATTAGCAGAACACAAGTTTTGGTAATGCAACAAATTGAAACACCACTGAAACTAGAGCCCTATTATAACGAGTGAGGATATGGGTCGCCATATTTAGTCGTTACGTCATTATTAATCCTTACAGTTCCTTACATAGGTGAGGATTTTGTGCGATTACTATAGTGATTTTGCATTCCTCAAGGGTGTAAAGTTTTGATTTTTAGTTTGACACATAGTTCAGTTCTTCTTTTACGATTTTCAAAGTGTGATAAATTGTTATCAGTAATTGGAATAGGGAAGTTCATGCTGTAACGACTAAATATGGCGGCCCATGTCCTCAACTGACACCCGCGAGCGTTGAATATACCTATACCTTACACCACCTGAGCTACAGCAACTTCAACTCGTGAAAGATGTAATAAAAAAATATGGATAGCGCGGTTGATTGCAGAGAGAAGCTGCTGTTACAACTCGGCACACACGCTCGCACCACACGTATTTGAGGGTCCGATATGATATATCTTACCACGTTCGGCTAACAACGCAAAGCTTAGTCCTGTTACAAAATCAATAGATGGGCCCGCAAGTCTGATAAATTTTCTTGACTGGTAGGTAAACCAGTTGGTGAACTAACTAGCTGGTTTATTCACAGGGTAGAATAAAATTATTTGTATCCGTAAGGACTGCATAATATCTACTTAAGATTTTAGTCCAAGTATGTACCCACATTTCTCTTTTGAATGAACATAAAATGTCAATTTTATCGACAGCTAAGATTTTATTTTTCTTCTCTTTGCAATGAGCCAAAATCAACATTCTATGGATAGGATTAAGAGGTCGCCGCATTGAGTTTGACACAAAAATAGAATTTACATCTGCAAAAATCATGGAACGCAATCACCATGAGGCAAATTCAATGGAAGTTTTTAGTCTGGGAACTATGGTCTCTCTTAATTGGCAGAGGAAACTAAACGCAAAAGAGGCTAGGAATAAATAAGGAAAAACGCGGAGGAGAACAAGAAGAGAAAGAGAAAAGTAGTGAAAACGCAGCACCAATAATGTACCAGGAATTGGGAGGGGAGGATGCACAACAATTTTTTCAGCGTTGACGCAGGAAATTCCTACCCTCTCCATTCTAATCTTCAAGATCCTTCATTGTCGGAATCTTGTCAAAAATTAATGAACTGCGGTTATTACTGGACCATACATGAAAGTTGAAATGAATCAATAGTGAAAAAAAGGTTATCAACGAGAAATTCTACTTGATATGTTGGTATGATGATGAAATTTATTTTCACATTGACAATTTGTAAGAACTTCAAGAAGTTGGATGTCGCAAAGAGGTTGAAGAAGAACCTAGCGCATAACTGGTTCTTATCGGTGATAGAGAAATAAAGGGATCAAAAACGTTGACTGATGTATGTGTAAATTGGAATTTTGACAAGAAAACCTGTTGGAAAGCGGGGGGTCATTTGAGGAGGAAAAGCCGAGCACCGTTCGGAAAAACGTGAGACTGGGACAAACTCAAACCTCCCGGCTATTATATGACAGGGAGGGAAGTTGAAGAAATTTTGATTTCCAAGCTATTAGAGCGCAGCTCCTAGAGAAGAACGGTGAAGTGACAAAGGAGATCAATAGAGAAGTTCAGGGGGCTAATTCCGGCGACAAGATAGCATTTTTGGCAAATGAGATGTAGTGTTAAGGAAACAGAATCTACAAACATGTAAACAGTTCTTACTAAAAAACTGAAAAATATTTTAAAACTTTTATAAGGAGCTTCATAAACTAAATACACTGTAGAATAATATAAGCACAGAGAAATTTTTCCAAACCTACGCCTCATACGATCTCATGACTTGTACAAAACATTTCACTCGAAGCTTTTCTCCAGGATTCACAGAAATATTCTTATTGTACATATTGAGCACTACAGAGGGTTATATAATACAAATACTTTTTGCCACAGAAGAAAAGGAAAGGTGTTACAAAAATACAACCTCTTTACTTTCACAATTCTACTGAACACAACAAGATATGGAGATTATGATTAACATAAAATCTCTTGTACAATAAATAGTAGGTCTCCACCATCATACTTACATACTTCCAACCCAGGGTTGTTTTACAGCACTCGCAGTAAATATCAGCTACTGCGTGCAGACCTGTCAAGAGAACTCGTTCTTCAGCAGGACCACAACCAACATTTACTCTAAACAGATGAGTATTGATCATAATAAAATTCAATTTGAAATGAAATTAAGTATTACATGTAAGGTAATAAACTAATAACTTGAGGGTACAGTAAAAAATCATAGGTTTGTAGGCCTTTTAATTTTTGAAGCAACTACCATAAACAAAGCTGCACTTGCTTGTTCTATCTAATTCTAAAATATCATAAGGGGACCTTAAATATGACTTTGAACATTCACAGCTACATCAACAGAACTAATCAAAAGTACAGCGAAATATTTTGTGACTAAGAATCAAAGAATACTACAAATTTTATACACACTCTTCTTGACTTTGTTTAGCGGCTCACACAATACAGGATCTGCTTAAATAATGTCAATAGTTACTAGGGATTTTGGGCTTAGTATAGTAATTTTAGCGTGAAAACGCAAAACGTTGGACGTATTTTCTGAATGTACAAAATCTGGTTCTCAATTTCATCTATAATTTGAGTCCAGAACAAACTTTCGACATTTTTTTCAGTCGTGTAATAGACCAAAATGTGCCAAATATTGACGAATTACAGATAAGAAAGATAATAATGGAGACACCAAATATTATGAAAATAACTCTCCTTCCTTGACCTCAAATAATGACAGCAATTCTAGCTCCTCCCTCTCTCCTGTCGACCTGCTACTTTGTGAGAACAATAGGCTCACCCTCATTATTTGGGAAAAGCTTCAATATTCTCGCCAAAGAACTCCTGAAATATGGTTATAAAACAGGCTTCTACTCCATCACCCAACTGTTTGAAATCTATCAAGGTTGGAAGATTTGATTCCCATAGATAAAAGATCCAGGCAGGGCTGTAACCAGAAATCTTTCTAGGGGGTACAAGATGGAGCAAGAAGGAAATGATAAATGGGGGGGGGGAGAGAAATTATTACAAAACATAAAACAATAATAATAGAGAAATAATGACAAATTTCTCGATGTATATAAAAAGACATTTGGAGGAATATTTCACGTGCATTATTTGAAATAATTTTAGGTTTTTTAGTTTAGCACATTTTCAGAAATTTTTGTAAAGGGGTCAAAAGAAAATTCCAGAGAGGGTCGTTGACCCATTTGCCCTTTCCCCCGCAGCTATGGCCCTGGATCCAGGGTCCATCGGTTGTCATACAAATGCGGTGTAATTTACATTGGTCGGCCATTATTCAGCAGTATTATTCCAAAAAAAGACGTCTAAAATCAAGCCTCCTACAGTCCGTTTCAAGAGAAATTGTCATCAAGTCGAAAGGCGGCCACAACGTGTGAGTTCTCGTGCGTCAATGTCACGGTCAATGAGAGAAAAGAAATGGGCTCAAGGTGAATTTCACGCCTCTTTTCATGCCACTGATACCGCATTGCCTTCGACTTAACGACAATCTTATTTGGAACGGACTTTATATGGTTCTTTTTCAAAAGTTATCCGCTTTCTCCAGTGTCTGTGGCGAACTTCACTTCAGAATATGGTCTAATATTCTGACAGAGGGGCCAGAAGATTTTTAGTAGGTTTGATCAATAATGAAGGACTTCTCATTGATCCCATGTCAGGAATATTCAAGAATGTATCAATTACCACATACACCAAATCTCAAGTGTATGGACATCATTATGATCCGTTTCAAAATGTTCTGTTCAAAGACCCAATTTAACTTCAACGCCGGACAACTCCATCTTACAAAGTCAGAGTTAAAGCAGATGAACCGGTTTGCCCTCTCTTGGCAAAACAACGTCAAGTTTGTGCCTCCTCTTCACTTCTTTAAAAACCTAATACATGGAAGTATTTGCTTCCGGCTCAATCTGATAAAAGGTGATTATTTAGAAAAAGTGGTCAATTTTTCATATTTAAAAATCAACCTAGCTTATTTTAGAGTTGACCATCCCTCTCACCTCCCTGAATATTATGAAAATACCAAAAAATACAGAGTACAAAGCCCTCTGCTATGATGATTCCCAGTTTCTGTCTGAAAACATATTACACTGTAATATGTCGGTTGCTCATTATTACACTAATAAACACTTGGAAATTCTTTTACTGTGTTCTGAAAACGAGAATGTGTAATTCTTCAACTTCAAGTTTTTTTCACGCTGAGTTCAACACCGTTTTCCGTTTTCCGGACGGAGCTCGAGATTTTTCGTAACCTTCATCTTCATTTGGAAGGAATCGCTGCGCATTGTCGCGGAACGCAACGCATGTTTCCGTATTTGAATACTACTATCGTCGCTATGCTCCGCAAGGATCAGCAGAAAATCTTAAGCTCCGTTTGAAGAACGAAAAACAGCGTTGAATTTAGCTTGAAAATAACTTCAAGAATCATACATTCTCGTTTCGAAAACATTTTACTTGTTCAGTAGTGTCATCTTCAACAATCTATGAAGTCACACATAGACTCAGATGATAGTAAGGGGATAGAATTATTCTGTCCCTCGCTCAACAACCCCGGAATTTTAGAAAAACAACATTAGGTGCCTTTGCATTTTTATAAAATTGACGTTCGTCAGTCTTACTTGTACAGAGAAGGGATTGCTAACTTCAATTCAGCTACATAGCAAATTGCAATTCAAGAAGAGTTACAGATTATGATTGATAACCAAACTTGGGTCAGTGTACCAAAAGTTTTCTATCACGCGGCACTAGGTATATTGACTAGACTTGGATATTCAGAATCAAAGAGGATGAAACTGAAAATACTTATTATTGAGGTCACCTCGGAGCTCCAGGGTTTACAAATTTAAACCTGTAAAACATAATGGAAGGTTACGCACCTGTTGCTGATATCAGCAACATTTGAGCTGCACTGGTTTACGTGATCTCAAACAGGGACTTCATGGAACAACTTGATGAAAAAGTTGAGTTTTTAAATGGCGTCTTAGACGTGCCAGTTTATTTGGTCTTTCTAGCTGGCTACACCATTGAAGGGATCAACAAGAAATTAATATCCTCCAGCTACAACGGTCAATATAATTGCTGGCACAAAAGGTTGCCAAATACTCTCAAGAAGATACGGAAACGAGATAGGAAAGGTAGAAAATCAACTAGCGGAACACTTTATTACTTTTGTACTCCCTTTTAAAGATTATTTTCTGTTCTTATTGAATAAATAAGACATATTTATTCTTACCGGCAGTTCATTCAGATGTATCAAAAAATGGAAAACTTGTTTTCGCATAAAATCATAGGTCAAAGTCAGAGAGCGTGTTCTACTCGAAAGGTAAAAGTTGGATTTTGTATGTTTTAATCCTACTGGTTGAAATTTGAGGTTGTGTCACACCCGAAACTTAGTAATCAGATGTACTGAGACAAGCTTTTCAGTCTTGCATCTGGTGAATACATTCGTACCCAACTTTAAGCTGTCCGTTATGGTATTGCTGCAAGATACGGTCCGCACCTGACAGGGAGCGTTGTAGCGTGTAAGCTGGTAGACAGGCGGACCCTCCTCTCCCGCACGTAGTGCTCTTGCTGTTGTTCTTGTGTGAATCTCTTGCAAACTTGTTCCATGCGTTTTCAAGCGCTGTCGACGTCTACTTTCCTCTAATTGGAATCTCCCATGTCTTTATGGACCTGTAGTTGACCCTCAGGGGACGATCTCCACCTTCCAACAAATGTTGAGAAAACTTACAAAAACACTAAGGAGAGGGTTCCTTATAATTTGACTGATTTTTGCTTCTGTATCATCTTGAAACAAGTTTCGCAGAACTAAAGCTGAATTCAGACCCTTAAATGCAGAGACTTTCAATATTTTAATAAATTTCGATAAGTTTTGTTGAAGATTTCTTTTGATAAAAAAGGTGGGTCAAAAACACTCTCAATCATGGGTGTTTTTCACCACCTGAGAATAACATGGCAAAGATTTCACATATATTCCAAAAATTTCAGTTCAATTTCTAGTTTCATTGGGTACTTTTTTCTAGGATACGAAAATTATCTCAGTCACAAATTTCAAAAACAATTCAAATAATGAGACAAATCCAAATTATATGTACAATTACTAGTATACTGTAAAAAGGATTCTAGAAAAAAAAAAATACTTACACGGAATTGAATAGGTATGCTCTCCCTTGACTTCCTTGGAAAGACTGAAACAAGTTAAAGTGAAAGAAGAAAAAAAAAAACAGGATTCTTCATTCAGATAAAACATAAAAATTAATCATGTATAATTATGTCTCTTCGCCTTTCCTCCACCAGTAGTTTTTGACGAAAAATCTGTTCATTTATTCATGAATTGAGCAATTCAACTTTCTAGTCCGTGAAATAGGCAATTATATAAATTAAGGGAAACATACAAATAAAAAGTGGAAAAGAAAAGCAATTATTCTGAGCAAAAAAATAGGGACGCCAAGTTGAATGAGTAATATTCTGCAGATTTTTTGAGACAAGAATTTTTTTTTTAGGATTGTCATTCGTCTTCAATTGTCAGTGTCGAGTAGAGATGAAATTAAACTTTTTCACGAGGCATTTTCTCAAACTGCAAATTAAAATAAGATTTTCTATCTATGCATTTGGAGAATTTCGTGAAAAACATGTCAAAGGCGTGTATTTTGAATTCAGCAGACTAGTTGCACATGAGAAATCTTGAACGTGTCTTTTCTGCCATGGCAAAGTTTTGTACATGGTTGCACGTCATGAAACAACATAGTATAGATTATAATCAAATCTAACCTTTGAAATGAGTTCGTCATGATTGGCAAGGTGAGCCCTGCAGTGTATACAAGAGTACATGCGGTGATACTTGGGCAAATACGCCTGAAACGTCTTTACCATAGCTCATACCAAATTGTTTTCGACTCTAAAAATGAGTGAGGCATTCGAACACTCTGGAACGATTAACTACTCAAAGTTTTCTCGCTTGCACCCTGAAATATAAGCATAAATAAAATAAAACCAAATTTTTATCCGTGCAAGGATTATTTGGAAGGGCTCTACCCGCACATGTAAAATATTTCTTATTCCTCGTAATGTTTCGACTACCTCGTAGTCATTATTGAAAAAGACTACGAGGTAGTCGAAACGTTACAAGAAATGAAAGATTATACTTGTCGGGTGGAGCCTTTCTTCTTTTTCTTTTTCTCTTCTTTTTTAGTAATGTGATATCACTCTTATCGTTGCGGTCAGTGACGAGTATGTGCTTAGGACGGTTAAAGAGTCGACCGTTGTGGAGATGCAATACATTTCTTTTGTAAAGTAAACTCTGTGACCCTGCAGTCAGTAAGTCTGTATTGCCATAAAATATGACACCAGAATGTTTTTGAAACAAGTTAGTCCACCTAGAGGGTAACAGTTGAATTCTCCACAAACTTTTATACACAAATGGTGTAGGAAATAATCTTACACGCAGGTGAACACAAGACATCTTGCTTTAATTCAAATAGATAGGAAGTGAATATTGCTTATACGACTATACAAGGTAATACATTGTATATTTCCCTTATTTGAGCATCCAATCAGCTGGGCCGTTAAATCACAAGAACATAGTCCAATAATAAGTGCTCCCTAAGTGTTGTTAAACAAAAGCCCAATGTGAATAAAGGGACAATCATAAGTGAATACCAGACTTTCTATCAAGCAAGATACAACCTTTAAGCCGAGAAAAAAGACCCCTCATGGTAGGGCTCTACTCATGGTGTTGACAAAGTAGAAAGCGGATCTAAAATCAAGAAATTGAAGTAAACCATTCACTTAATTCAATATCGGGAAATCAGATCGGGACAGTCAATTTCATCAAATCTTTTGATATATGAATAGGAGCAAAAGACTCTACTTTCGAGACCGGCATTCAGTTCAATATTTTGTACAAAATCTCATTCATTACCCCTTAAATGTTAATGTTTGAATGCAGGGAAAAGTAATTTTTACAACTTTTATTAGTATAAATGAGTTCAAATGAGAATTTTTTCACTATTAAAAGCACAAAATGCCCACCGGAAGAAGAGAAATGTGTAACCCTAGTTATGGTGTAGACAGTTTTGGTTTTCAATATGACACTCAACTTGTAACAGTAGAGATGTATCTAGGTTTAACTTGAGTATATTAATACTTGCAAAGCCCGTATTTTAAAAACACAAACAACGACGTCTTTAAATAATTTAATTAATTAAATATGAAAAAGTTGCATAAGCGCTTTCGGCACGACTGCCATCAACGGATGCGAAAAATATGTCCCGTAAGACAATAGAAACAACTAAAAGAATGTATCTAGGTATCTTCAATTTCCTGACACTTGACCAAAGGAAAACTTCTGTACCATTCTTCACAAGATTATGGAATGTCTGAAGAAAATTAATGTTTTTTTGTATCTCAAATTTCTTTCTCGCTCACACACATACACACAAATTATGATAAAATCTCTATCCCAAGAGAAGGAATAACTATAGACAGCGCAATGGTGAGCCAATGAAATACTCATTGCAACACTCAACATTTTTAATACGAGTCTGTGTTAGTAAGTAATTATCTAGTAGATTACCATCCATGCTTCAAGATACTGTTTTCATAGTCAACAAAACTGATGGAATTTCTCTTTCTTTCTGCATTCGTGAAATCCTTGGTGAGAGTGGGTAGACTGGTTAAAAGATGAATTTTTCAACTGTGTGAGATAAAATGAGTGGGTACACTGAATATGACGTTAGCTGAACCACCTCAGACACCCATTTTCGTCCTAAAAAATTACAAGACTTTCCTCTTTAACACAAGACAAGTCAAATTCACTCACTCCCGTTTCAACCGTCTTCAGCAGTACTCTTAAAGAAGGCTGCTAGGACGGTCGAAACGTTGGGTAAATAAATTTGTCTTGTGGTGAAGAAGAAAATTTTGCTATTTTTTAAAATATCGTTCACCTTCACAGCAAAAATGATTTTCAATTTTTTACACCAGTATCATCTTCCGTAGCTTTTATAACTCCAATACTTGGTCATTGTCTTTCGTTATCATTTTAATTCTAGATGCTGTTTTTTTCTTTTTCCAGACAATTCTTAACAACGTAGCACTAGATTCGCTCAAGTGGATTTGATTTTCTCGATAATTTGTTGACTAACCTCAGTTCAAGAAGGTAATCCCATCTTCCCTCTCAGTATTGGATCAAACATTATTCTGATCCTGGGAAAACGATCTCATACACAATCTTGATGAACCAAGTTTTGTCTCAAGTTCCTGAGTTAAATCCGTTCACAGTTTGTTCACTCATTCTCAGCAATTTTCGAAAAATTTCAAACCAACGAGAGCAGCATGCGCAGGATTAGTAAGTTACGTCAAGAAATTGCAATTTTGGAACTATCATTCTGCAAAAGTTGTAACAAAGTTTACATTCAAATAATGAAGCATCTTTCTCTGAAAATAACTGTCGATGTCCACCATAAAGAAACAGAAATACAAATAAACTATCATATCTGGACAATTCACAGTATTCTGACTAGAAGTGAAGATTTTGGCAAGCGACCCGGGCCAGGTACCAAACAAACAATCCATATTCATATTTTTGTTGGTTCAAACTGCTTGTTCGATTTCAGAAAATGTCAATCTTGAGCGATTTCCTCGCTGTGAAATTTCAGCGTGAAATTTAAATTAAGTTCGCAAGCGACACCAGGAAAATTATTCGTACTCATAATTCCAGGAATCATGATTTGCCTACTTTAGATTTAGAGGAACAAAATCTTATACAACGTTAAGAATTGAAAACTGAAGATAAATAATAAATCTATGATTTTCAAATTCAGGTCGTAGCTGTTGTGGGACATGTAGATGTACAAGAATAAATAAAGTGCATTAAACTAACATAACTCAATATTAACCGAAGATGCGACAGGTGACAGGAATGGACAACGAATCACTTTCACTACAAGAAAGAGGACGTACATCTACAGAAGTTTCATCTCCCATAATCTGCGAACACCAAAACAAATGAACCCTTGAAAAGATATTTAACTTTGTAGTCCGTAATAGTATAGACTATTAAGTCAACTCACCATGTGAGCAATGAAATGAATCAGTTATCCTCCAAATTGTCAAATCGTAACTCTGGAACAGATACAACATACCTAACTAAAAAACACAATATTTGAATTCTAAGCAAACAAAAGAGTATTCGATTCGTGCGTAGTTCCGTTAACATTCTATCGAAGCAACTTTGCTCTTCGAATGATGAAATCGAAATGATATGGCGCAATAACGGATTATTCTAGCAAGAAAAGGAGAAATTAACAACTTTTGATTCAATTTACTGAGCCTACACAACAATAAAAGCAATTTTTCCACCAACCCATTCCTTGAAACTGGAGGTGTATTAACTTCGATATATGACTACTAATCAGACACTCATCTTCTTCCTCGTCACTAATCGGATTTTCATTTTCTCAGGGATGAAATAAAACCCGAAAAATATATGCTTTGGGGATAGGTAGCCGACGGGACTACGCTACGACAGTGGCTGGTAAGAACTGAAGGGAGCTCGATACACTCACAAGATGAGTTACACTCAGTTATAAAGAATTCTTCCTCTGTTAAGATAGTCTTAGTCCCTCCTCATGAATTATGAAGATCAATTTCTTGGTCGATCGGGTAACAAAGGAATGAAAAAATAATAATGCTCTTAATGAGTAAGTAACCCACAAATTAGATGAACGTCTTATATACCTCAAGAATAACGGTCTAGCAATTACGAGCGTTCCAGTTGAAAATGACAGATTCCAGAATAATGAGGACAAAAACTACGTACACATAACTCAGAATCGCGAGTACGAAATTCTAATCCACTTTTGAAAAAACACAGGACCTACTGCGTAGTAATTAAAGAGGATGGTATAGTCAAAACGCAGAACGGACGATGCGGACAATGAACATTGTTCAATCAGTCCTCAGTTCAATCACATGATTTTATTACGTCCTTATCATTGATCATTCCATGGCTCAGGCTGTGTCGCAGTGTTGCTACATGAAAATTGCAAAAATGTACCAATTTTGCCCAATAGTGGCACATGTGACACAGTAAAAAAATGAGTAGGGGCACAAAGTGGCACTGGCACAATAGTTTTTGAAACAAAGTGGCACAAAAAAGCAGATGTTTTTTCTTTAAGAAACATGTTTTTTTGATTTTTTCTGAAAACAAAAAACCAGTGATGACAAGCCGATCGTCATCGGCTTAAACTTTGGCTTCGGCTTGCAGCCGTTGGCCCAACTTCGATCGGCTTGCAAACGGCTTTTTCCAAATCTTCCAGCTGCTTAAAGCGCTTGAAGCCGTTCGTGATCGGCTATCAGCTGCTTAATTTTCGAGTTATATGTCAATTCAGTATAGAATGAACTGTAGAGTTCTAAAATGTGAACCTTTCGCATCATACCTCATACGTCATTGATCAATTGATTAAACTAAAATGGACTGGATATTTTATGAATTCTCAGTTACTAAAGTCAGAGAAATTCAATAGAATACATTTCATGTTTGTAACCAAAGTAAGAGGAGTTTGTTGTGTTTGGATTTGGGTTTTGATGTTACGAGCTTACGGCACAATAATTGGAAAACTCTGTAGCCCTCCACTTCTCGGTTCTCGCATGCTCGCTTCTCTCTTCTCTCCTCACGCCTCAGGCTACACCTTCGCCATTATTTAACTTCGACCATATACATTACATGGACATGCTATACTGATAAGAATCTGTCTCAAAACATTGCAGTCTGTAACTTTTTCCCAAAAACGCATGCAAAAAATTGATCAATGTGCGCATGCGTGAATTTGACACACACACTCTTCACAAAGAAACGTGGAAGAGACGCACACTCTTACGTCCTGACTATAGCATGTCCATGTAATGTGTATGGTTGAAGTTATTTAAACACAAGAGGGAAAAAAAATCGTTGGCTGTTATGCTTTTGGCTTCTTCTACTTCTTCTGTAAGCCGTTCCTACAATTACGATCGACTAGTGATCGGCTTAATGCCTTATCAGCTGCTGGCTATCGACTGGCTTAAAAGCCGATCAAAATTGGCTTCTTCTTCTGCTAAGCCGTTCATCAGTTTTGGCTTGTCATCACTGCAAAAAACATGATGTACCACAATTGGGATGTTAACCGAAGTTGCGTAAGTTGGTAGCCGTGTTTGAGCATGAGGGGGATAATTTTAACGTACCACTTTATTGAAAAATTATATTGTAGAAATACTTCAATAGCATTGATAACTGAAAGAAGTAATACTAAAAATAAAGTATTGAGTCATCTACGACTAATTGAAAATCTTGATTCTTATGGGCAATTACATTGAACGTAAAATTGTCACCCAGAAATTCTATAGCAAGTGCGGTGAGAGCGGAAGGCGATTCTAGCGCTGACAAACATAGGTTAACATCCCAATCATGTGCCACAAATTTAAAATGTGCCACAAAATGAGCCACAGCATTGACTATACACGTACCAGACAAATACTTGCATTGTTGAAAAAGTTGTCACTTTGAAGGATACTGACACCAGAGTGTGCTGCGTGTTAACCAGCAGAGTGAAAGAGACAGAACATCTTTCCCTCTCTCTTACACCAATGTATTAACACGCAGCACACTCTGGTGTCAGTATCCTTCAAAGTGACAACTTTTTTAACAATGCGAGTATTTGTCTGATACATGTATAGTCAATGGCCACAGACATGAAAATGAGCCACACCTGGCAATACTGGTGTTGTCACTGAGTCACTATAATTTTTGTTACCTCATACCACTTACAGAAGCATCATATTTGAGTTCAACTATTGATATTCAATGAACTGATTTTTTGTGAGGTCACTCATCTAGGGCTTGTAACACGGCCTACTTTATATAAGGCCGTAATGCAGCGATGTCACAACGTTGTACTCAAAAAGATGTGGATACAGATTTACACCTACGCTTATGGGAGAAAACAAGAATTTCAATTTGTACGCAAATAAAACGGTGTTTTTGGAAAAAATGAAGAGAATATAATTTGAAGAGCAAACAATTTTCTATTTTTCAAGTCCTACTTTAGTAAAATTGGTGCAGTACAAGAGAAGTTATCATTGTTTTAAGATTAAAAATCGGATGGGGGACAATGTGCGGTACAGTTTCATCATTGGTACACTGCACCAATGAACGTGAACCGCCCCAAAACGTAACTGATAACAATCCACATGCGCGCTGTTGTCATTTTCTACATTACGGCCTTATATAAAGTAGGCCGTGCTTGTAACCATAACTGTAACCAATAACTGTGACCACCATGACCAAATCAAAAAAGTTCATCTTAACCGTGACTGTGATGACCAAATTAAGGAAATAAACATGGTAACCATAACTGTGATAACCAAATTGAAGAAAATCATTGTGCGACCGTAACCGTGATAACCGCATTAATCATGGATTCCATTTTTGACCATGACCATGATGACCACATTGTACATCAAAAATCAGATATTGTACAGTGCCTCCCAGTTAAACTAGGGTTGACTCGAGCGACCAGGTCGCCAAACTAGGGACATTTGGGACTTGGACAACCAGCGACTTGTGCAAACAATTTGCTAGAGTTGAATATGTTCAACTTTTGCAACTAATTGCTAGCAAGCTAGCATCTCTTAATTATATGGCAACTTGGACGCTTGTGTCAACGCCGCTTAAATGTCAAAAAGTCGAAGACAATGCGGTATCTTGGGGGAAGAGGGAGGTGCGATATTCATAGTTCACACTGAACGCGCAACCGAGCTTGTCTGTTATAGACCGTTTTTTTGTGACGTCACTCATTGCCAACTCCCTACCAACAATGCGCAAACACTTGCAAACACACTTCAAAAACCCTTGAGTGCGATCAATTGTATCCTTCTTGGTTTTATCACAATATCGATTCTCATAAGAAATACACTGGAATGTTTCCATCATAAGTTCAAATTGAAAAATTAGGAAGAAATAAGCAATTACGTGTTTATATTTAGAAGTAGGAAGTTTTCAAGTATTTGAAAATATACCTGCGGTCCTTTATTTATTTCTCCTTTTCAAATCTGAACGTAAGATCAAAACGCTCCTGTGTATTTTTTATAGAGTTTTTTTTTTGTTTAGGAACCAAGTTGGTAATTTAGGGTAAGATTGACGATTTTGACAGGCTGTAGGGTACGTTGGAGTAAACAGATGTGGAGTTTGTGACGTCACAAAAAAACGGTCCATTGGTAGTGAAACAATGCGTCAAAACGCATGCTCCACTCCAGCTCCACTCTACGCTGTGGTATTCTTCACCTTTTTCAACACTCTTAACTAGGATGTACTATAATAACAGTAGTACAGGCGGGTCTTTGGTACACTTTCCCTATGATAAAAATTCATTAATTTAACAAAAAATACACTCCAAAAAAAAATTAATGCACAAACGTTTCCCAAAAACATTCAGACATTATTTTACTCGTTTCTCATACTTTTCCAGAGAAAATCACCGATCTGGTATAAGAAAATGGACTTTTTAAAATTGTAAGTTTCTAGACTACATATTGGTTCTGACTTGTATTTCAGACTTTTTTCAGAGAAAATCGCCGATCTGGTATAAGAAAATAGACTTTTTAAAAATTATAATTTCCTAGACTGCATATTCATTCTGACTCTATTTCTGAAAGAGAACTCATTATAACACGTTATTCTATCACTCTAGTCACCACAATTTTACTTCGTATACAATAGGGATCTGCAATCAAACATCTTCTAGTCATCATTGCATACAACACGTGTTCATTACCAGATATGAAGAGTTATACCGCGCACGACAGAACCTATTACTCATTAGGTCTTATTAAATATCAATAGCACCCACGTGTGGTCAGAACCTTCTCTCTCTTACTTATCGGGTCTTATAGCCGCAACAACGAGAAGCGCGAGCGTTTACGCAGTCAGTATACAGAGTATGAAACGTACATACGTCATTCATTCATGCATCGTATGATAACGATTTAAATTCTCTCTCTCTTACTCATTAGGTCTTATGGCCGCAACAACTAGTTCGGTCTGTATTTATTTTCTCGTAACTACGTCATGATTTAACACTTAGTTCGGTCACATTTCAACCAAATTACTGATGGTTAGCGCATCAGATTTTTTTTTTTAAAATAACAGTAGGTATAAAATTTATTGATCACAATGTCCTTGACGAGAACAGGATAACAGTCCATTTCGCTTCATGGTAGTCCATCAGTTGTTTGGTATTTTTGATCACAGCATGATTGAAAACGGAATTCGGGTCTCTTAGCTCTGGGGCTAAAAGCCCCTCCCAAATTTCTGTATTTTTTCTTATCGTTGGTATGGGCTTCATTTTAAGAATTTCTTGATCTTTTGCTTTCTGAAAAACCAATTAAGAATGTCATATACACGAGTTAGAACAATGCCCTAACACAACACTCACATTGATGACGAACCAGAAGAAGACTTCTACTATGTCATAGATTGTTCAACGAGTTATTTGAAATCGGATTAACAAATCCATCACCCCAGAATTCTATAAATTTTCCAGCAAAGAACGCCTCTTTTTTCTAAAGTAGATACGATTAATTGACATATATACAAAGTTCAGCGAAGCATCTTACCATTACTAGAAAACAAATCTTCTTTGGAGTAAGTTTTCAAACATTGAAAACAAAAAAATCCAAAAAATGTGAAAAATATCATGAGGAGACTGAATGGAGTTCAAACAAAAGAAACAAAGGTTCGCACAAGACGTTATGTTTGCAAGAAACGTCTTAATCATCAACAGCTGATACTCTGTTCTCGTAGTCTGCATCGAACGTTTCTAACTCACTAAGGGGAATTTGTTCCTTTTACTTCCCAGTTTAATCTATATAGTTCGAATTTCATCAGTATATACGGGACGACAACAACTCTTAAACTATTACGTCTTAATGTATCCTAAACAGAAAATATGAAATATATTGAATTAGACATCCACATTAACACTTTGTATAATTGATCGAAAATATACAGGTTACGTATAATTGATTGTAAATACTTGTACAAGAAAGACCTAAACGAGCAAATTGTCTTTGGAGGAGCACTAACGTTCGAAATTGTGCCGTCCGTTCACTCCAACAAAAAAATTCAATATACTCGTACATAATGACAGAAGCAAACTCATGTATACCTTCGTGGAAGTACACTTCCTCATCAAGGACAACTTCGATAATTTGAATCTGTGCACACTCAACTAGTTGTCGAGACAATTTTGATACACAGTAGCTGACTCGCGTATACCGTTGTGGAAGTACACTTCCTCGTCAAGGACAAATGACGTTCTGTGCGAAAATCTCGTAGGCGTTGGAGTTAATATTTTATTTCGCGCGATTTGTTTCAGGATTTCTGTTTTCGGGTTTTCTTCTTCAGGCAGATAAATATCCTCGTTACTCCTTGAATTTCGTACAAAACGCGCAACATATGGGAAAAAATGAGAATTCAATCGTACTGAAATTAAATTCGATGCACGGCTGAGTATTTATCAACATCATATTCAAAAGAAACAACATTTATCAACTAATTTAAATTCGTTCGAACAGAATTTACGTTTCGTTTTTCGATCGATAGGAATCGAGAAATAACTATTTTTTTTCATCTTTGTATCATAAATTATCACTCAAAAGTTTGTATGGAATGACGTGAAGAAATAGCTTAGAAAAAAGAATCACAAAGAGTGATATTCATCAAATCAATAATTATTCAATTTCGTAAACATCGAACAGAATTCACATTCTGTTTTCATTATTGATAGAACCCTTAACGAAGAATTTAAACCACAAAACGTGCTAACTTTTCCCAGGTCACTTCAGAGGTACAAGATGTACTATTTCTCTGGAGCAGTAACCAATCAGTGTCTACAAAAACTTTTTCTTCGAATTATAAGATATTTTCAGCGGAATCTGTGCACGTATTCAAAAATGAGTACGCAACAAAAATAGTAAATTGATATTTTTAAATTTCAAATAAAAATATACAGTCTCACGAAAGGAGAATATAAAATCATTACATCAGTTGGTTTTTTCTTCTTCTTTTAGAATATCCAAGCCATCCGTAAACACTCGTACTATTTCATTTGTTTTACTTACTATAGATACTCGCTTGTCTTTTGGATATTTGTCCAATAGATATGTGCTCTCTTCGTGAAACGGGTTCGATATTATCCTATAAATCCGTGCGGTATGGTTTGCTGCAACTCTAAAGTCTATATTACGCTCTTGCAGTTTTTCTTTAAAATTAAAGAAGCAAGGCATAAATTTTTTGTCGACTGACGGCGAATTATCCAAATAATAATACCATTTTTCTTCTCTTTGTTCTTGAATAATATCCAGGACATCGTTGGTAAATTTTATCTTTAGATATGAGGGTTTCACATATGTTATGGGGAGATTTAGCCCCGGATCGTGTTGATTCCATTCCTTTAAGGCATTGGCGTCTGAATTTAAAACCTGGACAAGATACACTAATTTTTTGAATTCGATTTCGATACCTTCGATTTGCTGACGTAATACACGTCTAAATAGAACTTCACGGAATCTTTCTTGCTCCTGGCCCTGAAAAAAAATTAATTTAATGAGTTCATGAAATTAAATTTGGTGCACGACTACATCATATTCAAAAGAAAAAACTTTCATCAGCTAATTTAAATTCGTTCAAAACAGAATTTACGTTTCGTTTTTCGATTATTTTTTTCATCTTTGTATCATAAATTATCACTGAAAAGTTTGTATCGAATGACGTCAAGAAATAGCTTAGAATCGAGTACTCATTGGATTCCTATCGTGCGTTAGAAAAAAGAATCAGGAAATCAGGGAAGAGATTTGAGCGTCTTGATCGTAATTTTTGGTTCAATCAACTCACAATAACTATTCAATTTCGTAAACATCGAACAGAATTCACATTCTGTTTTCACTATTTATAGAAAATTATCTCAACAAAGAATCTATCATCTGATCTGTGAAGAAACAACTTTCAGCGTAGATTTGATGATTTCGATGAACTGATACGACGAAAAACTTGACGAACAACCTCGTACAAATTGATGAATATTCCGTATAATTATTCGTACGTATCCACTTCGTAAGAAACACATAGGAAGCTAAGAATTAATTCGTATGAAAAGAATTTTTTCACTATTGTTAGAAAAATATTGACAAAATATTCACAAAACAGAACCGTACTGCGTCCTAAAACTCACCAATCTATCATCGCGAATTCTGATCTCCGGCATTAAGATTGCACAAGCCGCTTGAAATCCTGCGATGTACCATGGTTCCCTTTGATATTCTTCAAGTTTTGTCTCCAACTGTTTTTCGATCTGGAAGTATCAAACAACAAGAAATCACTATCCGGTTGAATGTTGTCTCGAAAAATATTTATAATGCCACATCAACCCGGGAAGTACGAACAAAAATCATAGAATCTACAGAACTATCGATCGTTAAGAAATTGATTTCCAGCAAGAAAGAGTTAAAACACAACAAAAATTAGTAAGGTTACGACTGCTCTTTTGAGATCCTTGTATTCATTCAAAATTAAATTGATTAAAATTTCACGATTTTCGATATTATTGTTGAACTTATTGAACCATGATGAGATCTTATTTTTTCGTTGAAAAATATGGATATTTATGCATTAGATCTCGATAATACTGTAACAATTGCTCAAGAACTGAGTGATGAATATGATCTCGTAAAAGAAATTAAAAAGGTTAATCAACACACAACCCAATAGTTGTTTTTTCATGCAAAATTAAAAATACATTTACTTGTACTAGCGCTGGCGACTATCAAACAAGAGTTACAATATGACTTATAAACAAATGAAAGTATGTAGTGACAAACTAAAATTTGCAAATCGAACACTTATTGAAAAGAATAAAAAATTTTTCTCACACTACATGGTAGCTCGTTCAATTTCAGTTTTTCTTCGAAATCGACTGTCATTTGTTCATTGGAAGCTTGCGACGTTGATCCCACATGCAAACAGCGAACATTTAAGTAACAATAAAGGTTATTCACATTTTTTACCTCACACAGTTGACTTCGCTTCGAATTTTTGGTGTAATCTAAAATCATCTTATAAAAACACAACATATACATTGAGAAAATAAAGCGACAGACCCAGAAGACCAAAAAAAAAATGGGAATTGATTTGATGTAATAAATACTCATTATGGTCTATTTGAATATTGGGTACCTTCAATGATTCATTCGGCTGTTTTGGTACCTCCGACAACGATTCATTTGGCTTTTTCGACGATTCATCCGGCTTTTTCTGTGTTTTTCAAAACAAAATTAACAAGGATAATACTATCAAATTTATTCTATCCAATTCTCGTAGCTTTCATGAAACTTACGGAGTTCGAATAAAATCGAAGACTCATATGAACAGCGGTAAGTCTCTTACGATTATTTCTAATCGCGTAATCATGAACCACATTGGCGTGCAAATCCAAAGCACGTCTTAATTTCATATTTAAAGTTTGCATGTCGAATTCTACGGGTACTTGGGCAGCCTGAAACAATTGAATAAAAGTCAGATTTTGAAGATGAAACAAGCGTTCAGTACGAAAGTTTGAAAATTATGAAATGAATGAACTAATTCTGGTCCAACACCATCTCCTGGTATCAGGGTGCATTTTCGTCTCTTATCTGCTGATACATCTACTCCTGCCTGCACGAGACATTTTTCAGGTCAATATAGAATTAATTTCTGACTTACAAATTTGAAGCATTAGTTGGGCAGATATTTCTAAATCAACTTTTACACGAAGTCAATGTTATTTAGAACTTACCTTCACCAATGCAGCACCAGAATGATATTTTGAGAAATTTCTGGCCCTCTGTAATTTGAGATCGAAACATATCGTATTTTTGTACGTTATCAGATGTAACAATAGCCCAGTTTTCTGTGACGTCAATCAGCGGATAAACGCTAGCAGGCTTTGAGTTGCTTAAGAGCTTTGCTCCAGCTGGCATGTTGACTCTCATAAGAATAACACAGTGAGCTAAGATCAACGTGTTCCTAATTAAAAATAAGGAATTTCTTAGATACTACAAGTTGATGAACAGACGCTGAGAACATAATAGATTTTAAATATATATCTCTGATTTCTTATTTATTTCTAATTTTGAATTATTTAAGTAATGATCTTTGCTCCCAATGTTATTCATATGGGAGTCAACAAGTCAGTTGGAGCAACGTTGGGTAGTTTTGCTACAGTTATTCGATAGAAACCTAATCTGTTTGCGATATTTCGCGATACTATCGCGATACTATCGAATGAGTATCGATATGTGATGTCATAGGAAAACAGTCCTATTGATGAGAACTATTAACAATGTATACTCACGTTAAAGAATAATTGACAACCAGATGAACCAGACAGAGCCATGCTCAGAACAGGACTGTTTTTCTATGACATCACATATCGATACTCATTTGATAGTATCGCCATAGTATCGCGAAATATCGCAAACAGATTAGGTTTCTATCGAATAACTGTAGCAAAACTACCCAACGTTGCTCCAACTGACTTGTTGACTCCCATATGAATAACATTGGGAGCAAAGATCATTACTTAAATAATTCAAAATTAGAAATAAATAAGAAATCAGAGATATATATTTAAAATCTATTATGTTCTCAGCGTCTGTTCATCAACTTGTAGTATCTAAGAAATTCCTTATTTTTAATTAGGAACACGTTGATCTTAGCTCACTGTGTTATTCTTATGAGAGTCAACATGCCAGCTGGAGCAAAGCTCTTAAGCAACTCAAAGCCTGCTAGCGTTTATCCGCTGATTGACGTCACAGAAAACTGGGCTACTCTGGCTATGGGTGCTACACTACAAAGAACTTTGGGGAAATTCGACATTTAAGATGAACAAGAAGTAGCAGACCAATGTAAACTGTCAGTTACAACTTCGCGCTAAATTTTTTCCAGCTCAAGATTGAAAAACTTGAAAGGTATTTTTTGAGTGCAGAAAGTTTGCACAATATGAGACAAAGTTTTGAATAATACGCGATTCCAGCGAACTACAAAATGGAACCTACACCATCCCAGGCCATCGCAACCAAGATCGCAACAACATGGAACACAGTGCCAACAGAAGGAACAAAAAATTACGCAAAGGACCAGATGGCATCGTGATAATGCAATGCCTGACGTGTTAGGAGGACATATACAATGATTGAGCATGTGATGCACGCTATTTGAATAACATGAGTGTTGAAGTTGTGAAATCATCCGTCGAAGTGCTATTGTCAATAAATTCATTGCTTTTACTTACAAAAATTCTGTTGTATTAGGTTTTTGTGGAAATATTACATACTTTCGAGGCTATGAAGTTCTCGAGAAAAATTTTTCATATTTTTTTATTAAATTCTGCAAAATTTTTTACTGTACCAGAATTATTTTTATATTGATGACTTGATTGGTTACTAACTTGTAATGTAGAATAAGTCTTATCTATCATATTACTCTTAGGTTAACTTTGATTTTGACATTTATTTGAATCATATATAGCATTAGATTGCTTTGTTGTTGCATTTTTAAATGTGTATTGACCTAGACAATTTCTACTCATTTCATAACTTATCTTCCTATTGTTGTAGGGTATTTTATGTTCTTTTAAATATTTTAGTATAGTCTTCTCAGTAATTTTATATTTCAAAGAAAAGCTTCTCACACTATTTTTCTTAAAGTCATATTCTTTTAATATTTTAATTAACTCGTTAGGAGTATAAATTTTATTTCTTTTACCATACCATACTACCATACAATATTACCTTATTTCTGTACCATATTACCTTACCTTACCATACCTTATTACCTTACCTTACCTCACCATACAATATGAAAATATAAAATTTTTTCTAATAAATGGAAAGCCAAATAAAAAGATATATGCCCTCCAAAGTTGAGCTAGAAGGGTTAGATAGAATAATTTCAAAAAATAAAGAATTGGAAGAATTGATAAGAAATGAGGAAAGTAATCTAGCAAGAATAATTCAAGCTATTGATGGTTTAAAAAATATGAATACTAATATGAAAACTATTGTTAGACAGTTCTTTATAGCTCTACAGCAAACAACTATGACTTCAGATATTTATAAATATGCCAATTTTAAAAATCAGGAGTTGATAGAAAATCTATTTGAAAGGGAGGAGAAATATAAGAAAATCATAAAATCTCAAGCTGAAAAGCATAATGATAATTCTGGAGTTGAAGAACTAAATAATGTCTTCTCAACTATAATTGTAGACTCTAAGGATAAGAAATTATCAAAGTATATGAAGAAAACCTTAAAAGATATAAAATTTCATGATGATTTTAAACCAGCATTTTCAGAAGTAGGCACTAAAGAATTCACTCGTGATGAATTGAAACACATGAAATCTGATCCTAAAAAGGGACCTAGATTTAATAATATCAAGAAAATAACAACTGTAAATGTCCCCAGTATAAATAATGATGCAACTATTATACAGAATTAGAAACAGAATTTGGTAGCTGGTGTAAAGAATCTTGCAAAAGCCGCTTAACCAAAGGTTGAGAATGTTGACTTAAATTTGAACACTTAATAACTGGTATCAAATATCATTATGTGTTTGAAAAATCTTAATAAGGTTTTACATCTATTTCAAGAAGGGTTGCTTTTTATCAAACTGCAGTCTATATAGACAATCTTTATCTGAATTCTGTCTGCAATTAGTTTGAATAACTAATCAAAAAACTTGAGAGTTCTAGTTATAATAATTAAAATAATTTCACTTTACATACTTTGATAAATTATCTAATGTTGTTATAATATAATAACTTATGTTCATGATACATATTAATGTTGGTTTTTATGACTTGAAAAGGATTTAGGAAGCTTTTATGTTGGTTTCTATAACTTGGAAGGATTTTGGAAGGTTTTGAGCATATTTTGAGAAGGTTTTAGACATAATTTGGACAGGTTTTATGTTGGTTTCTATAACTTGGAAGGATTTAGGAAGGTTTCATATCTTATTTTGAACGTATTTTGAAAAGGTCATTGTGTAAATAAATTTCTTCTTAAAAATTTTCCTATGTAAATACTTGAAAATTATTTAAGAAAAGATGAAACACAAATCTCTGATCATTAAGTTAGCACAAAATGAAAGATATTGCTCTAAGTGTAAAAAGGTGAAGAATGTAAATGAATTTGAACAATCACCTTCAAATAAAGTCCTTACATCGATTGAAAATACCACTCAAACAATGTGTAAGGAATGTGCTACTCCACCTAAAACTAAAATGACAATAGATTTATCTCAAAATGAAAAATATTGTACAGGTTATAAGTCTGTAAGAGATCAAAAGGATTTTAGTAATAAACAAGATTATTGTAAAGAATGCAAGAGTAAATTAATGAAAGAATATTATGAGAAGAATAGAAATGATCATAAAACAGTAGTTCTAAAAAATTATAAAAGTAAACAAGTGAAAACTGCTTGTGAATGTGGAAGAACTGTTTTGTTAGTTTCACTCAAAGCTCATAAGACAACTCAAATACACAAAGATATGTTAGAAATAAAACAACAGTTTAAAAAATAATTTTTTCTTTTAAAAATTTTTTTCTTAATAAATAAAAAGGAAAACTTCATTAAGAAAAACATTAATATTAAAATGACATCTGTAAAAGAATTGAAAATCCTTGCAAAAGGTAGAAACATAAAAGGCTACAGTAAAATGAGTAAAGCTGATTTATTCAGAGTATTGAATCTTGAACCCCCAACTAAACCCCCAACAATGAAAGACCTCAGAAAAATTGCAAAGGATAAAAATATAAAAGGACACTGTAAAATGAATAAAACAGATCTAATCAATGTATTAAGTTCTACAAATTCAAAGGATCAGGACAAATCTGCTTTGTTGGCACACACGACTGTTCCGCTAACACATATATTTCCATTTGAGGATTCGTTCTATGAACCTGAACTGGAAAAACTGCAAAATATTGAGGAGCTTATTCAAATCAAAGAAATTGCATCTAGATATATTAAAAAATATAACGCTTATTCATCTGATTATACTATTTCTATTAAAAATGATGTATTAATAGAAGACTCCTCAGAGGATGCGCAAACAGATTTAATAACAAGAGCTCTCAAAGAAATGATTAAAGTAGTTAAAAAACGTACTAACTTTAGAACAGGCGACAGAATAAATATTATTGTGAGAAACCCTGTACTTTTTAATCCTATTTCAACAGGCTATCAAAGAGGGGATTCAGCTCGAGAGTATGTAGAATTATTGTTGGAAAGAATTTCACAAATTTTGACTTCAAATGAAGAACTTGATCTTACAACTTCTACTTTCAATATAAATGTAATTGCAATGCCTCGAGGAGGTCCTAATACCAAAATTTTAAATTTAGCCCTAGCCAAACAAACTAAAAAATCTATTATTGAAATAAGAAATAAAGATAATCTATGTTGCCCTCGAGCTGTTGTTGTAGCATTAACCTACCCTGAAGAGAACCCCCCTATTAATACTGTATTTAGTAAAGAATTTTCTAAAAGTGAAATTAAATATATTCGTATTGGGAGAAAATTACAAACAGATCTTACTACTCACTTATGTAATCAACTTGGTGATTATAACCAGGAAGGTTTTACATTAGATGATATAGCAAATTTGGAGAAACTAATAAATATTCAGATAAATGTTGTTTGTGCAGAAAATTTTAATTCTATCATATACAAAGGACCTGAAAAAGATATAAAAATATACTTGTATAAAAATGGTAATCATTATGATGTAATTTCTAAAATGGCTGGTTTTCATGGATCTAGTTATTATTGTCATAAATGCAATAAACCTTATGAACATAAAGATAAACATAGATGCATTGACAGGGTAATAAATTGTAGAATATGTCTTCAGAAAGAGCATGTAGTTGACTCAAAGAAGAAAATCTTCTGCAAAGATTGTAATAGATATTGTTTTAATCAAGAGTGTCTTGAAAATCACAAAAATAGTTTTGATGGTCTTGAAACTGTTTGTAATACTATATTCAAGTGTTTAGAGTGTAATAAAATCTGTTTAAGAGATAAAATATTTGAAGATAAGATCAACTATAATAGTACCCTGAGATTGTTTGCTACTGAACCCCATAAATGTGGTTTTGAAGAATGTAGAAATTGTTGGAAAGTAGTTGAAACAAAAACTCATAAATGTTATATGCAGTGGAAAAGACAAAAAGGTGGTAAATGTAAAAGAGAAGTTTGCCTCTGTAGAGGTAATCATGAACAGTTTGTTAAACCTATAAAAGACTATAATTTGATTGAATTGAGAAATAAAGCCAAAGTAGAAAAAATAAAAGGTTTTAGTAAGATGAGTAAACAAGAATTACAAAATAGACTAAATCCATTTCCTTTTGCAAATGAAATTTTTGGAGAAGAAGAAGAGAAAAAATTGCCTAACTGTACTTACACTGAAAATTATATATTCTTTGATTATGAAGCCCAACAGGAGACAGGAACTCATATACCTAATTTAGTGATTGCTCATGATTTTAAAGGTAATGAATATAAATTTAAAACAAACGACGAATTTTGTAAATGGTTGATATCAAAAGAACATAGAGATTATACGTGTATAGCTCATTATGCAAAAGGTTATGATTCTCAGTTCATTTTGAAATATTGTGTTGAAAATACTCTTAAGCCTTATACAATTTATAATGGAACAAAACTTATGCTTTTAGAACTATCAAGAATAAATTTGAAAATCATTGACAGTAGTAATTTCATTAATGGACCCCTGAGTGATTTTCCAAAAACATTTGGTTTAACTGAATTGAAAAAAGGGTACTTTCCACATTTATTTAATACTAAAGAAAATGAAAATTATGTTGGACCAATCCCTGCAAAAGAGTACTATTGTTATAATCAGATGAAACCTGAAAGTAGGAAAAAATTCTTAGAATGGTATTTACAAAGAGTTCAAGAAAATTATATTTTTGATATGAAGAAAGAAATTATAGAATATTGTAAATCAGATGTTGATATTTTAAGAAAAGGTTGTTTAAAATTCAGGGAAGAATTTCTAGAAATAGCTAATATAGATCCTTTCCAATATTTGACAATTGCTAGTGTCTGTATGGCTATCTATAGATCTAAATATATAATATGGAAAGATACTATAGCTGTTGTGAATGAGCCGATAGAAGAAAAATATTCGAGACAGTCTATAAGTTGGTTAAATAGTCTTAAAAATCCTAATATAAAACACGCTTTGAATGGTGGTGAGCAAATGATCTGTGGAGCAAAAGTTGATGGTTTTGATAAGAAAACTAACACTGTATACCAATATCACGGATGTTTCTGGCATGGTTGTCAAAAGTGTTATAGTGAGGATAGAATAAATAATGTGAATCAGGAAGAAATGGGTGATTTGTATGAAAAAACAACAGAGAGAAGTAACAGAATAAAGGAAGCTGGATATAATTTAGCAGAGATGTGGGATTGTAAATGGACAGAATCATCCGAGTATAAAACTAGTATAAAACCAGAGATAATTGAACCTTTGAAACCAAGAGATACATTCTTTGGAGGAAGAACTAATACATTTAAATTGTGGACAAAATCTACAAAGAATAGGAAAATTAAATATATAGATGTTTGTAGTTTGTACCCAACTGTTCAATATTATGACTATTATCCTATTGGTCATCCTGAAAAACTTATTGAACCAGAGCGTCATGATAAGAACTGGTTTGGAATAATAAAATGTAAAATTCGACCTCCAAAGAACTTGTATCATCCTGTATTACCTGTTAAGGTTAAAATGGATAAAAATGAAAAATTATTATTCCCATTGTGCTTAAAATGTGCTGAAAAGAAAATAAGTAAATGTCCTCATACTGATAATGAAAGAATGATAACAGGAACATGGTCAACTATTGAAGTTAATAAAGCAATCAAAAAAGGATATAAAATTCAACAAATTTATGAAGTCTGGGATTTTCCAGAGAAAAGAAAAAATTTATTTAAAAAATATGTAAAAAATTTTATGAAGATTAAACTAGAATCTAGTCCTCATAATTATAATTCAAATGAGGAATATATACAGGATATAAAGGAAAAAATGGGTATTGACTTGGATCCTCAAAAAATTGAAGTAAATCCTGGTAGAAGAGCTGTAGCAAAAATATGTTTAAATAGTTTGTGGGGAAAGTTTGGTCAGAGACAAAATATGAGTCAAACAGAGTATGTGACTAGTGTGCAAAGGTTTTATGAAGTTTTACTAGATGATAGATTAATTGATATAAATGTAGATTATCTAATAGAAGAGACAGTACAAATGAGTTATAAATTTAAGGATTATTATGTTCAAAATAATACTAGTACTAATATTTATATAGCTTTATTTACAACAGCAAATGCTAGATTAAGACTGTATGAAAAATTAAATGAATTAGGTGAAGCTGTGATTTATTGTGATACAGATTCTATAGTTTATTTTGATAATGGTTTAAATACTATCAAAACTGGTGATATGCTAGGAGAATGGACAGATGAGCTCAAAAAGGATGAATATATCAAGTTGTGGGCATCAACAGGTCCTAAAAGTTATTATTATAAAACTAATTTGGGTAAAAATGTGACTAAAATAAAAGGTTTTACATTGAACTATCAAACTTTAGAAAAATTGAATGGTAATACAATGATAAAGCTAATTAAGGAAAATATGAATAAGCTTGAACAGACTTCTGTAGACTTGACTTACAATAGAATACATAGAGACATAAAAACTAAAAATTTAGTAAATATAGTAGAGACCAAAAAGTTTAAATTTGAGTATGATAAAAGAGTAATCTTACCTAATTATGATACTATACCATATGGGTACTAAAAATGAAATTATTGAAAATTAAATATAGGTAGGTGATTTATCATAGTTATCAATAGGTCTATCTATCTTTATTCTATCTCTTTCTCTCATTCTCTCCCTTGTTCTATCCTTACATTTTTGAGTAAATTTTTTCATATTCTTCTTCATAGTCATTATAATTATCTTGCATGCTGTTCTGATTTTCCATTTTTGATTATTTATATAAGTATAAAAAGGTTGATTGATATTTCTAGTTCAAAAAATAATTGGGTATTTATTTATTTTCTGTTCCCTGATTAGATTTATTTCTCAAGTTATCACAAGATGTGCTAGCTGATAGTAAGCTATTATCTGGTTCATTGATTATCTTAATATCTGGTTCATTTATTATATCTATATTTGGATCATCTATATCTGGTTCATTCACTATCTCCATATTAGGTTCATCTATATCTGATTCATATCCTAGATCAGTTTGAGGTTGTGGATCATAGAATCAAATATCATCAAAAAGTGGACTACCACCAAGGAATAAGATTTCCGCATTTTTGATTGCTCTTATAACTTCCATATACTCTTCAGGATTTTCTTCAAAATGAACTTCATAGATATTGTCTTGGTAGCTGCTCTCACAAGTATTCATATTTTTCTAAGTTGATAAACATTTGTAGACTAGATTTACTTATAAGTTTTATACTTTCTTTTCAATAACACCATTTTTATTAAGATTTTAAAAGGTACCTAGGTCTCAACTCCTACATGAGAAACACAGAGAGAAAGGTTGAATATCAATCATTTTGATTGAAACAAGTAAAATAATGTCTGAAATTATCATTTTAAAAAGTCTATTTTCTTATACCAGATCAGTGATTTTTCTCTGAAAAAAGTCTGAAATACAAGTCAGAATGAATATGCAGTCTAGGAAATTATAATTTTTAAAAAGTCTATTTTCTTATACCAGATTGGCGATTTTCTCTGAAAAAAGTCTGAAATACAAGTCAGAACCAATATGTAGTCTAGAAACTTACAATTTTAAAAAGTCCATTTTCTTATACCAGATCGGTGATTTTCTCTGGAAAAGTATGAGAAACGAGTGAAATAATGTCTGAATGTTTTTGGGAAACGTTTGTGCATTAATTTTTTTTTGGAGTGTATTTTTTGTTAATTTAATGAATTTTTATCATAGGGAAAGTGTACCAAAGACCCGCCTGTACTACTAATAACCACAATGAGCCGGTCTTGAGTATTAATTATTCCCCTTGTAATTCTGCGTATTTTGGTATAGGTTTCAGATTTATTTGTTGAATTTTTTAGAAAAATTATGAAACTGGTCTCCATCAACTGGAAATAGACTGATTCAGGCGTGATGTCAAATCTGTGAAAAACAATCAATCACATGAATATTGTTGCCATTGGCATATTGATTCCCATAAGAATTCTACAGGAACGTTTCAATCATTCATCAGTACTTCAAAATTAACCAAAACTTAAGGATATGAGCTTTAAATTCACAATCTTAGAAGTTTCCTGTACATAAAAATGCATTTGAGGAGGGTTCTGGTAAAAGGGCGTGATCCAGGGAGAAGCCCTTTTTGCGGAGACCATGATTTCTGGACGTTTCAGTTCATTGCGCATCTTTTTTTTTTTTTTCATTTTTTTTTTTTGTATGGGATTTTACGCCAATTTTACCCTACTCTACAAAAAGGGCCTCCGCTATCTTTTTTTCTCACGGTCCCTCTGAATTTAATATTCAACAGATTGACAATGTAATTATGTATCTTATAGAAGAAGAGTTGCTCTTCAACTTTCGTTCTTACACTTTTTTTGATTTAACTTATTGTTGCGAAGTTATATTCATCTAAACTTTCAAATTCATTTTTCTGTGTTGAATATTTTCTTGCAGAAGCCCTTCTGCCAGAACCCTCCTCATTTGGCAATCATAAATTCATTTTTGTATTTTCGAGTGTGAACAAATGATCAGAATGTTCCCATGTTAATCATGGATCCGATCAAGTAGAATAATGGGTACTTTTACAGGTACACCTGATATTTTGAGTGCTGTAAGCTGTGACTACTGCACTGTGACGTCAGCCTGGATTGTTGTGGTTTTTCCCGTCTGGCTTATCAGTTCTGTGGACGCTCTTTTTGGTTGTTTCATAGACGTTAGCGCAGTCCACATAATATATAGTCAAAGGTCGTACTCTTTAATAATATGTCTATAAAATAAAAAGTTATGATAATCCCTGAGCCAGTTATTCAGAATTCAGATGTTGGTGTTCAATACCTAGCACTATCCTGTACATTCGTTATTAATCAGTGATAATTGTTATGTAAAATGGCAGATTTCTTGGACGCTGAAGCTGTCGAAAGCGAGGTAACGTAGTTGAATCATAATAGTATCATGACTTTTGAAGTCTTTCCAATATATCTTGTTTATATTGTTTCCTTATTATGATAATGCCTTGACCCATAGGATGAAGAAGAATTGACCGAAGCCGAACGACGAAGAGCTAAGAGACTCAAAGCAGTTGTGGACAGCGACGAAGACGAAGATGAAGGCATAACTTCTTTCTAATTCTTTTTGGCAAATCATGATATAACTCTACGCATGGGTTTGATTGGTTTTTACCGTTACAGATGACGAACAAAGACTTCAAGAAGAACTGCAGGATTTGATCGATGATGACCCTGTTGAAGAAGAGAGCGGTAGTGAATCAGATTCATCCCAAAAACGGAAAAAAAGCGATGATGAACTTGATGATCGATTTGAAGATGAAGATTATGACCTCATTGAAGAAAACTTAGGTGTCAAAGTTAAAAGGGTAAACAGCAGTTACAGAAGCTAGTATTTTGTCGTGTAATCACAAATCCCTGTAGAAATTTTCTTTGAGTCATATCATATTGTCTAGTGAAAGAGAGATATTTCAAAAGTTTACTCCTTAGAATACCATTGATTCATCATTGCCGCGTTGTTTTGCTATCATTCGAAGAGTTTTAAATCTTTGTTATAGAAAAAATTCAAACGTCTGCGTCGTATAGATGATGATGATGATGAAGCTGATGAAAACAGAGAGGATCGCGAAGCTATCGCGAACGAACTGTTTACTGGTGATTCAGATGTGGTAAGATAGCCTTCTTGACGTAAAATGTCTAATTTTCGTGCCGCACGCAGTCCAATCAATTGAGTTTCCCACTCTTTCTCACAGGAAAACGAATCCCAGGAACGTGTTCGTGAGGAAGATTATGGCGATGAAGAAGAAATGGTCGATTCGGATCCTGACGACTTCATTGTAGACGAAGAGGGACGGCCTTTGACCGAAAGGAAAAAGAAGAAAAAAGTTTATAATGATGCGTACGTACTTGAGTTATGAAATATCAGGAAAAACAATTAAGGTGCTAGTATCTGATTTTGTTCATTATAGAGCTCTACAGGAAGCGCAAGATATTTTCGGTGTGGATTTCGATTTTGAAGACTTCAATAAGTATGAAGATGATTACGAAGAAGAAGAGGACGATGATGAGGAAGATGATTACATTGATGAGACAGGAGAAGGGAAAAGGTTAGTGAGCTTCTGTGTTGAGAGGTTCTGGCATATCTGAATTTATAATTATTTACCATGACGATTTCAGAAGGAAATTGCGAAAAATTGCGAAAAAGAAACCAACGCGTAAATCTATTTTTGAAATTTACGAGCCGAGTGAATTGAAGCGAGGACATTTCACGGATTTAGATAATCAGGTAACAGCGGGTTCCACGCGAGTTCATTTTTCTAAAATATTTTTATATTGCAAAAACCAAAATATGTTATTTCCTGCTTTGCTTTGTTTTAGATACGAACTAACGATATCCCTGAACGAATGCAACTCCGCGATATACCCATCATTCCAGTTCAGGAAGATTCTAACGAATTAGACGAAGAAGCTGAGTGGATTTATAGACAGGCTTTTTGTAAACCCACAGTGTCTACCCAGGTGTGCTCGTGGAAAAATTGTGTTAAAAAAGTGAAACAATCGTTTAAAGTTTTTTTTATTATTTCATATTAATTGATTTTAGGATTGTAAAGGTGGAGTTGATCCGCGTACGGTCACGAAGAAGGGAAATCTTACGATTGGCAAAATAAAAAAAGCTTTGGACTTTATGAGAAATCAGAATCATCATTTCGAAGTTCCATTTATAGCATTCTACAGAAAAGAATACGTCTTGCCAGAGTTGAATGTCAATGATTTATGGAAGGTGTATAAATATGATGGAAAGGTATAGTCCCATCATCTTTTACATGTATATCATGGCTATTGTTTGCCTACGTATTCTGTTAATTATTTATTCATCACTCCATGCTTTGATACAGTGGTGTCAATTGAAATCTCGTAAAAATGCTCTCCTGAAACTGTTTGAAGATATGCGTGATTATCAGCTTGAAGAATACACCCAAGATATTCATTCTTCTCTCCCTGATGATATTCGGTTGCTCACGGATGATGATATGTCGCAGTAAGCTCCGTTGATGTAACACGCTATTTAACCTAAGTGAAATCTAAATTCTTAATTTTGCTGTGCAGATTGAAAGCAGTGCAAACGCCAGAAGAGTTGAATGATGTGCACATGCATTTCTTACTCTACTATAGCTCTCTTATACCAAAAATGCAAGAAAGAAAACGCGCCAAAATTCGAGAAGAACGTGGTCAGGAGCAGCAAAACGAACAATCTAAACATCTTGAAGATGATGATGATCAGGTTATAAAACCAGCTGCGCGCGGAGGACCATACGCAATTTGTCGCAAAGCGAAATTAGGTGCGTTTTTCCCTGTCGAAGATAATTATTCTTTCTTGACGAATTATAACGAGTCGAAAAATCCGATCATAGCGATGATGTAAATGAATGTCTATTTTTTAGATGGATTTGCTAAACGTTTTGGTTTGAGACCGGAACATTTTGCGGAAAATTTCAGAGATAATTATCAGAGACACGATATAGAGCAAGAGCAAGTATCACCTCATGATTTAGCTTCAGAATATTGCAGCAAGTAAGGAAATTAAACGTAGAAGAGAATAGTCTGAAGTGATACGAGTTTGATGTTCTAAACATTTACAGTTTCTTGAGAACTCCAGCAGAAGTATTGAAAGCAGTAAAATTCATGGTAGCGACTCAAATTTCCCGAGAGCCACTCCTACGTAAAGTGTTGCGAGATGCGTTTTTTGAACGAGCGAGACTGAATGTGAGCCCCACGAAGAAAGGTATCAAAGAAATAGATGAAAATCATCCGTGCTACAGCATAAAATATTTGAAAAGTAAACCCGTTCGCGAACTAGTCGGCGTTGAATTTCTTAAACTAAATATTGCTGAAGAAGATAAACTTCTGAAGATAACATTTGACGCGGACATAGATGGATTGACATCAACGTCATATTTAGAGGAAATGAAGGCGTTGTATACAAATGTAAGTCATCCAAGGTATCGTAGTTTTCCATATTTTTTTAGAAATTGATGAATTGACGTTTTTTCATTCAATTGTAGGACGAATTCAGTACTATAGCGCAAGAATGGAACGATATTCGTTCGGATTGTGTGGAATTAGCTTATCGTAAAATGTTGTGGCCTGCCATTGTAAAAGAACTACGGATACAATTAATAGCTGAAGCCAAGGAATGTGTTCTAAAATTATGTTCTCAAAAACTATACAATTGGTTAAAGGTGAGCACGAGAGAAAGTATTGCCTCCTAAAAAATGAGGAAAAATTTATCAAATATTTTTATGCCCGTGTAAAAAATTTTACCTTAACTTCTTCGTATTTTTAAACATCATGAACGATTGTTGTTTCCAATGATAGGTTGCCGGTTATACCATTGATTTCGAAGAAGAAAGTGAAGAAGATTGGGATACGAGCAGAGGTCTTCGCGTCATGAGTTTGGCGTACGTTCCGGATTTTGATCAAGCACCATTTGCATGTCTTGTTGCTCCTGACGGAGAATGTATTGAATATAAGAAACTTCCTAATCTGCTCAAACGTAAAAATTCATATCGAGAAGATGAACGAGTAGCAAAAGTGAGTTACTTCTATTAATAAATAATTACCGCTACAGTTGAACGACTGACAGAAAACACGAATTCAATATCACGCTAGAACGATACCATGATCGATTTTCATGAATGTCCCCCTTTCTTCACAGTAGTCATTTTTAGGTTTAATTTCACGTCTCAAATTTGTAGGCAGACCTAAGAACGAAGGGCATTGGAAAAGACCTAAAATTCCAAAAATGAAATATTTTTTTGGGAACTCCGTTGTTAGTTTATTACTCAGTATGCTTGCCTATCAATTTGGTTTTACCAACTCAATGGCAATTTACTATCTTAATTATGTACGTCTATGTATTACTGATATTCGTGTGTTCTCATCCCTACCCTGTTGGTTCATTGAAATTTTTTGAAATAGTACTACTTTAGTTAAGTTTGTGCTCTGGAATTTTGTTTTGGAATAGTATTTGAAAGATATTGAAATTTTCTTTTGGTATCCTAGAAGCCCTTTCATATAACCTCTGATTAGAGATTGGGGATATTGTTAGCAACGTGACTAATGACATGTACTTCTTTAACGTAAATCATCTTGACGAAAAAAAAACAAGGATCATTTTCCGTTGTTGTTTGTTTTCCCAGTGAAAACTCATGGGAACAAAGTTCTCACAAGGGATAGTTCATTCTTTATAAATTTTTTTCAAATGTATAAGGAAAAAGGAGAAATGGGAAACAAGTCTATAATTGTGAACACATTTTACACAGCGTTCCCAGAGCTAGTTTCTTGGAGAAAAAAGCACTTCTCATTTGTACTTCTTATTTGATTTCTGTTCTGAACAATTCTGGTGTCTTTTTCGTCTAAAAGATCAATGTTTTCTTAGGAAAAAGACCTGTACGAGCTTCGAGATTTTATTTTCAAGAAAAAACCGCATGTAATATGCGTGGGCGCAGAATCACGCGACGCGCAACTCATCGTCGCCGATATAAAAGATGTAGTTAAGCTTTTGGTCGAAGACGAACAATTTCCTGTGATTCCTGTAGAAATCTTGGATAATGACTTGGCCAAAGTATACGCTAATTCCATTAAGGGAAATGTAGGTATTGGTTATGAAAAAAGTATGACGTATTTCAATTCACATTTTACCATATAATTCTTGTTTGGTCCTAGAATGATTTTAGAGATTATCCTGTGTTATTGAGGCAAGCTATCTCACTAGCTCGTCGTCTCCAAGATCCTTTGAAAGAATTTTCGCAGTTATGCACCAATGACGAAGAAATTCTTTGCCTACGTTACCATTCATTACAGGTTCGCTTTTTATAATTCTCTCATTATTCCTGCTCATTTTAATATATGCTGTATTCTAATCACACTTTGTATAGGACTTCGTATCGAAAGAAGACTTGATGGAAGCGATTACCCGTGAGTTTGTAAACCGAACAAACGAAGTCGGCGTAGATGTGAACGAGATCGTACAGAATTCATATTCGGGAAATCTATTGCAATATGTTTGTGGTTTGGGATCACGTAAAGCGACTGCTATGATAAAACTTTTGAAACAAACCAATAAAAGATTAGAAAATAGAACTTCCTTAGTCACGCACTGTCATATGGGGCGAAAAATATTCATGAATTGCGCTGGTTTTATAAAAATCGATACTAATGCACTAGGCGATAGGTAATTCGCATTGTATTCCCGAAAATAGTTGGGCGAGAAAAGAAAAAAAAAAAACGGAGTTGATGATCGAATTATCTTTTTTTCAGTACTGAATCATACGTCGAAGTTTTGGATGGATCGCGAGTACATCCAGAAACCTACGAATGGGCTCGCAAGATGGCTGTGGACGCTTTGGAGTATGACGACGAAGATACAAATCCTGCTCAAGCATTAGATGAGATACTTGAAACTCCGGAACGATTGAAAGATTTGGATTTGGACGCATTTGCCGAAGAATTAGAAAGACAGGTGAGAGATGAACTTCAAAATTTTCAACCATGTACTTCTTCGTTGTGAAGCAGTAAAATAATTGTCAATAAATTGTTCATCATTCACGTAAGATCGTATTGATACCGTAGAAGCAGAAAAGATCTTGTATAGTCCAGCCAGATTATATATACATGCAAGAGTATCTGAAAAATTGGCAGCTGGTATTCTTTATTAGTTTGTTAAAAGTAATCCACCTAAAGAAACGGACGTTTCACAGATCAAAAATTTTCAAACTTTTTCGAGAAACTCATACTCTCGAGGAAAAATACCTGTATAAAAAAATGATTGGAAAAAGAATTTGGTTAGCCTAGTATTGATCTAGTATCTTATATATTAGGTTGAGTGGCTCACTTCCGATTCCTGGCATCGCTTGGTATTTCCTGCCGGCGCTTTTTTTTTTTTTTTCATCTACTCACACATGGTATTCGCGTTTTCATCATCACCTTCTACGCAAACTCCATCCCAAGATTCTTCACCTGAGAATCTAGCTACAAAAGCAATCTGGAAAACAAAAAAAGATCGATATCAAAGGTAAACAAGCGATTGATCCCTCATTCCCTCCCTCACGCTCCGACCTCTCCAAACTCCTAAACAAACAAATACATCACCCGAGCTTAGTTCACTTATAAGTCTGACCTCAAATCTCACTTACCAAATTGAAAATAATACTTCCGTCACTTCGGACACTTCAAATCAACTCTCTAATCCTAAAATTGAGCAAATCTCTCTTCTTATAACGCCCTCTCTATGAGAGGTTCGCTATTCAAATGGCAACTTGAATCCTTGATGCTGCCTTTCGGAACAGTTCCAAAGATGAGCATCCCAGCCATCGCCGTATGTCCTTTAGCCAGGAATTCTGGTGTCTTCCGGCTGATCTCTTCCCAGCTATTCGGCCTTTCATGATTACCCGTAACAGCTCGTATCTTTCGCCGCGCATTATATGCCTCAGGTATTGGATCTTTCTTCTCCTGACTGTGTTCAACTGCTCCACGTTTTTCTACGTTCTGTTAATCCAAAATGAGGAATTTTCTCAAGAGTGCTAATATTATTGTATTTGAAACGTTGTTCAGCGTTATCATCTATAATGACCAATAGAGTATGTGACCGCGAATGGAAAAACGAGCATAACGACAAAAATGCTTCGTTTTCTAGAGACAAAAAACAAATTTCTTAATTTCAGGAGAAAGAAAAAGAAAGAAAAAAAAAAAAAAAATAGGAAAACGGCGGTAGAAAAATTCTCATCTCCTGAAACGCCTCAAATCATCTATAAACTACTTACTATTAATTTATGTATACACGAAAAAATTGTGCATGCAAACTTATCGCCGGCATGGCTTTGGCAATTTCGTCCATTAGTGATTAACTTATTGTATTGATTTTTTCTAGGGCTACGGAGACAAAAGTATAACATTATACGATATCAGGGCAGAATTGAATCATCGTTATAAGGACTTACGTGCGCCTTACCAACCTTGTAATGAGGAGGAGCTGTTTGATTTGTTGACGAAAGAAACTCCAGAATCATTTTACATTGGTAAAATGGTTCAAGCTACCGTCATAGGTAATATATTTTCGTTCATCAGATTTGCTTACCTAATTGTCGCTCGTGAGTCTTAAGTATAACTTCTTTCAGGAATCTCAAGGAAGAAGCCTAAAACGGAGCAGCTCGATCAAGCTAATCCAGTGCGAAAAGATGAGACTGGGTTGTGGCAATGTCCATTTTGTTTACAAAATGATTTCCCTGAATTGTCCGAGGTAAAATGGAATAATCATTCAAAAAGCTTGAAAAGTGAAATGAAACTCCGATTGCTCGTTTGACCCCCCCTTATCAATCTAGTATAAGGCTAGTACATTGTACATTAGGTCTATACAATGAAGACTAAACCTACTATAGCAGCGTAGTTTAAACCTAAAATTATCAACCTTTCAATGCGACGGAAAAACCATGGAGAGAAAAATTCATCAACTCTATCTGCTCGGAGTCTCAAATCAATCGGAATACCTTGAATTGTTATTCTTACAATATTCTTATCAAAACGCCTTAATTACCGAGTAAAGATTCTTTCGTATATCATCCAAATTTAATAAATATTTACTCACCTTAAAGATCATCAGGCGTCTTCTCATAGCATAAGAGATCCGGGACCAAGAACCTCCAGGATTCTTAGCGTCCGGTCGGAACTCCTCAGACCAACGAATTCTTGGAGCACTACTCGGCTTTACAGTATTATTCAAATTATTTAAACTTACCGACTTATCGAAAATCTCTTTTAACTAACGCCATTCTCAATTCTATTCATTATTCCTATCATAGTAGAAATGATGGGAGAACAAATTCACTATGTCCTGAACAGAAATTTTCAAAATGAGAGCATAATTATGACACTAATTTCAATCCAAAATTTGAAGACGAGAGGATTGCATTTCTCTAGACCCTCCAACTTGGAACTTTTGTAGTGGGAGAATGGTACATGAACAAAATTTGAGGCTTGTCGACCAAAATGTGAACAAAGTCAGTTATTAATTTGAATCCTGAACTTGGAGATGGAGGCTAGGAACATGGACCTTATTTGAAGTTTTTCATTGTTCTTCTGTTTAGTTTACTCTTAACTGTGGTAGAGATGTTGGTTTAAATCAGTCTAATTGGGTTTATTTAGGTGTGGAATCATTTCGATGCTGGCGGCTGTCCCGGTCAAGCAACTGGTGTACGGATCCGTTTGGATAATGGTGTCAGTGGTTACATACATTTGAAAAATTTATCGGATAAACATGTTAACTATCCGGAAGAACGTGTTCGAACTGGACAAGTTATACATTGTCGTATTATGAAAATTGATGTCGAGAAATTCTCGGTAGAAGCTACTTCGAAGGCTAGTGATTTAAACGATGCCAATAATAAATGGAGGTAATATTTAAATCTCGAAATTTAATTGCAAATTTTGGATAATATTTGGAAACAATTTCATAGGGGAAATGAGTATGATTTTTTTCAATGCGAAAAAATCCCTCTTACGGATATTTGATAATTATTAATTAGGATGTTTTTCAAATCGACTCCGCTAAAAATATGTATAAAAAATGTTTCTCGGTCTCCTATCTTATTTCTACATTCACCTGTAAATTTTTCAATCTAAACTTAATCCAAGCTTCTTTCCTTGCTTCAGTGTATGTTTGCAAAAAATATTTGATAATATTTTGATTTTCGTCTTAATGACTGGAGGATTCTGATCTCATAATGAACAAACAATACTCATTTTTTTCCTTTTAATTTATTCAGCTGACGTAACCTAGAAAAAGTTCTGGAAATTTAGAGAAAGTAATTCTGTTTTTTTTTTTATATTGCTAAATCAACTTTCCTGATTTTGTTGCCTAGTTTTCAAATTTCATTCGTCAAGATTTGAAAATTTCCGAGCTGCTTGATTATTAGTTGAATACTGAATTGATGTGGTATTTTTATAGACCTCCGAAAGATATTTTCTATGATTACGAGGCTGAAGAACAAGATCGTCTTGTTGAAGAGAAAAAAAGGAAAATGAAAGCCGCTCAAACTTACATCAAAAGAGTAATAACGCATCCGTCATTCAAGAATTGTTCTTTTAAAGAAGCAATTAATCTTATGAGAAATATGGAACAAGGTGAATGCTTAATTAGGCCATCGAGTAAAGTGAGTACAGTCTCGGAAATTATTCAGTATGCCTCAGAATTACGATAAGATCTATTCTCAACTTCTCTTCTCTGTCTGCAGGGTGCTGATCACTTGACGATAACATGGAAAGTGACAGACCATATTTATCAGCATGTCGACATTCTTGAGAAAAATAAGAAAAATGCATTTTCCTTGGGTCAGTCTCTATGGATTGGTAAAGAAGAGTTTGAAGATTTAGAAGAAATAATATCACGTTACATATACCCGATGGCGGCCTGCGCTCGTGATTTGATGAATTACAAATATTATCAAGATACCAATGGAGGTCGAAGAGAAAGAGCCGAAGAAATAATCCGCGAAGAAAAGAGTAAAAATCCGAATAAAATTCATTACATTTTCTCCGCGTGTGCTGTGAGTTGACGTATTTTGTAGATAATCCTTCATTATTTATTTGATTCATCTTTTCAAATACTTTTATTTCTAGGATCGACCTGGACGTTTTCTTCTGTCCTACTTGCCTCGAAATCACTTCAGACACGAATATGTGACAGTCACGCCCGAAGGTTATTCGTTTCGAAGTCAAATGTTTGAATCTTTGGGTGGTCTTTTAAAATGGTTTAAAGAACATTTCAGAGATCCGATCCCCGGTACTCCAGGAGCGAATACTCCTCATTCCGTCATAAATCCTCAAACACCGATGATGAGTGCGTTGTTATTGCATTTTTTCTATAATAATAATATTAATATTATATGAAGTGTCAAAATTAACGAAATTTGCTCATTGTTTCCTTCAGACCTGATGACGCCGTACATGCATCAGACTCCGCATTATACTTATAATATCACGCCAGCCAATTATGCAGTAAGTATAAACTGTTTTTCAACTGCTCAAAAGAACTAAACTTATAATATATTCCAATTTTTTTTTTGCAGGCTTACCTGACACCAGTTGTTAATACCCCAATGCACCGTCAGTCGCCAATGCAGTCACCATTTCCGCGGTATGCTAATTTTTATTCAACGTGTAGCGTCTTTCTATGAGTGGCTAAATCCAAAAAACTAAATTCGAGCTTTTCAATTTTCCTTCATCCTCTCAATAATGTTAGAAACTGATTCATGGTAGATGAAAAATATTTTATCGGAATTGAATGAGGATGATTAGTGAACTTGAATTGCTGGTGATCTGATTGAAATCAAAATTAAGGTGGCTGAAATTTTACGAGTGTTGACAAGATAACACTTTCTTTGACATTGGAGACGCCTTTTGACAATTTTATCTCTTGAAAAGTATCGTGCAATGTTATTTTGGTAAATTAATGTGGTCATTCGGAATTATTGTCTTTTACAGAGCCCTGCCAACTCCTAGTAATCCTGCAGATTGGGGTAAGATTGCAGCTGAATGGTCAAAAAAGAGGAAATGAGATTTATAATAAAATGAAGATACATTTGAACATGATCGTATTGCTGCTTCAATCCTTGACGCTTACTGCATAGGCTGCGCAATCATGAAAGGAAATTTCTTGAAAGTTGTTTTTTGTATTATAACGAAATGTAAGCTCTATAAACAAGTAGCAATATACCATGTACCCTAATATTCTGTATTCGTATCCAATTGATTGAAAATTGTTGTGTATTCGATCTGATAAGTAATGTTGACTTTCAATGCTCGATCTATGATGAGGTTTGAATTGAATACCTCTGTTAAGTTTTATATCTATGTATTTATATTCCCTTTTTTCCTCTGTAACTACTCTATTACCGTCTTATTTGAAACTTGTTGTTTCCCCTTTTGACGAGATAGAATCGTTCTTGTATTTTGTACACATAGAAGATGATATATTACAGCTTGAATCGGATAATATTTTGTATAACTGTAAATTTTACATTAATATTTTCGTAAATATTACTAAACACGAATCGAGGATTGAATTGAATTGATACGCTTTCCTTTGTTTTTGTGAACTAGATACATAGAGACACAGATTTTGTTATTGACCAAGTCTTGTCTGTGATGGTACGAGGATACTGAGTGTTTATTCAATACAAATGAAAGCAGACGTATCATCTTTGCCAAGCTGTCGAACTTGTGTGAATCGGTTAATCGTTTCTCTGTGAATCTTGACTACAACTCACAAGATCTTTCATGCGAAAAATGAATGCCCAACAACGAATGTATTAATTCTCGCGCTAGGACCCCCAACAAAAGTTTTGACAAAGTTGTATGTACGGGTATAGTAGAATGGTACAATCACATAACAATTTATTTTCACCGTCGTGTAAATTCAGTTCAGTATCTGATTGGAAGAGGCGCTCAATCGATTACTCGAGTACTAGTTTTCTAGATCTAGAATTTAGAACTGAAATATTTTTCCGTTACTTTAGTGATAATTCGCCTTTGAAGATTCATGAAAACATTGTAATTATTGCTATTAGAAATTCATTTTTCTCACAAAAACTGCTCTTCAACTGCTGAAGGAGTAATTATCACAGTATCACGAACTTCACTTTCCTGCTCAAAATTCAACGATTGAAAGTAAGACCAAGCTCAAATCGAACAGAGCCAGGATGTCTTATTCGCAATCCGTGATCAATTTTTAATAATTCCATTTGCAATTATTCATTTCATTTTCCCTTTGCGCTGTATGAAACTTCGTTTCATTTGTATTCATCGGAAGAAAATTTTACTACTAGAACATTCAATCAAATTTATTTATACCTGCCCAGATTGCTGCGAACGTTTGTGACACATGATGACAGACGCGTTTATTGACTCGTTCCTGCCTATCCTTGGGTTGGCTTACAACTCAAGCGTAAAAATCCGTATTAGAAAAAACGTTCTGGCGGATCCTAATAAATAAAATCATGTTTCATGTCTTTCTCTTTCTCATATTGGAAGTATTTTGCTGTTGAGAGTCAGTATGGCCGTGTAAATGGAATAATACACTAAATACAGAATGAATACTGATACACTTGGCACCCTGTATCATCTGTAGAATGCCTTGGTAGCCTCCATACCGGCTGGTTGCACTTCTCTTCTGGTTTAGTACAACCAGTTTAGAATGTTTCAAGCACATAGCTTCTAGGGAGCTATGTCTAGTGTAAGTCTACTTTAGAATTTATTTCAAGCTAATCGCTTTTGGGTGCTTCAAGCTAACAGTTTTTAGATATTTCTAGCTAATAGCTTTTGAGGAGCTAACTCGGTCCGCTTCTTTGTCCTCCATCTTGGTCTGGTATTACTCCAGTTTAGTATATTTCAAGCAAATAACATTTTGGGGGCATGCTCTAGTATAAGTCTGTTCTAGAATAGTTCAAGTCAATAGCTTTTGGGTGTTTCAAACTAATAGCTTCTGGGTCTCACTTACTCCATTCGTTCGCCCCCCTCCTTGGGCTGGTATAAGTCCAGTTTAGAATGCAAAGAACTGACTAGCTTCTTTTGTACAGTATACTAGTGAATGCTATACAGGTTTATGCTAGCTCAGCTGATACTCTGAAAGAGTAGAGGGTGAAGAAGGGCGGAAGGGATCTTTGTCTAGTTCAAGACTAGTAAAGTCCTCGAATGAAGTGTTATTAATTATTATGAACCTAGTATATAAACTGGGCGGGGTGAACTCGCAGATTTTTGAATCACCCACGGAGTTACAAGGGTCAAGGGGGGGGGAGCACTCGCAAAATTTCAAATTAGGGGTCGGAGCAGAGTGAAGACATGAAAAATATTAAAATTTTTCTTGTTCTTCCAGGGCGCTGTGTAACAGTGACAGAACGTGGTTCACCCCGCTTTCAACAGATGCAATTTGTCACCGTGACTCTATCCAATATTCTAGAGCCTCAGTAGAAGTGGTTTCCATAAAAATTGAACCCATTGATGATTGCAGGGCGTGTTCAGTAATTTTCCCGCTTCCCAGAGATTTTCTCCGGTTCCTATAGGTCTGATAGTAAACCGTAGCATTTTACACGCGAAAACATTGAGGCGGTAGCCACTTTTTATTTTCGAAAGCCGCATTAACAGTGAATATACGTTTTGAAAGCGTCTATGACGGTTCCCTATTGATTTGGCGCCAAAAACGCTCAGAAGTCAGAAGTGATGAAAATCGAACAGAAAACAAATTATTACAAATTGTAATGCAATAATAGAATGAATTACAAATTTTGAGCTAAGGCTCTCAAGTACTCAATGTATAATCTATTTTTGGAGTCTTAGCCTATAGCACAAATTCTTTCACCACAGAGTACATACTTTGCACAGAAAATGTACAAAAGCTAAATTTAGGAATCCTTTGAAACCTAATTTCTACCAACCTCTTTCCAATACTAGCTTCATATTGTTGAACAAAATTTAAACAAAGTTTTTGAACTACCGAGTAAAATGAAATTTACAATGCACAAAAATTGACGACTCTATCAATCTCAACATGAAACAAAACTGAACAAACACTGTCTCATTACTTTGTATGTCTATCAACAAAGAATTTATAAAACCTAACATCAAGTTAATTCAATCAAGCACATTACTCATTCTTGCAACACTTTCCTTTTCCTTTGAACGCCGCAGAATAAGAATTGCAGCTCATTAAACTTGCAGGAACTCAAAAAAATTTCTTCTGCGCCAAAATGAATGCGGCGCCAGATTCAGTCGCGCGCCAAATTGAGTGGGTACGTCTATGACGTACAAGGGATCAATCAGGAGGGAGACTCAGACTGTCTGCGTCAATTTTGATTTTAGGGTCCTAAAATATCTGAGTGGGTCCGAGGATTCTTCTAGATACTAAGTTTTGCGTTGAAGTTCGCCATGTCATCCCTTCTGTTGTCGTATATTCCACGTTTTCAAGTTTCATGCACGTTAGCATACTGATTGACATTTGTTAATCTTGATACTTGACTTCGATGGGAGAGATAGTTTGATGAACGTTATGCTCTTGATTTTACCAAAAGGCCGAACTCTTTAATATTATAATTATTTTCCGTAAAATGGAATGTCAATAATATATTGTACTCATGAAAGGTTAATCCAGGAGTTCGTAATTGAAATTTGCTCATTTTCTTACACATTCAGTGAATCTTCGTTACAAGACAGCAAAAAGAATCTCACACATTCGTTTTCTCAAAAATATGTACTAGATATGTAATGACGTTTTTATAATACATGCAGCGAAAGTGCCGCGTATTGTGTTCGTTTTTTGAAGCGAAACTCGCCGTTATCAGAACCGTGGCGAAAATGCTTTTCCCGTGGCGAAAGTGTTTTACCCGTAGCGAAAATCGCGTCAGTGGTGCCATTTAAGCAATAATCGAACATCAAAACTATAGCAAATTCTACTTTTGAGAGTCTAATTTTGCTTCATGTATTATAAAAAGTACTGTTTGTAATTCGTGTCGAAAAACAATATTGTAACTCGCTCACTATCCGCACTCGCTTCGCTCGAGCGGCTACTCTTCGCTCGTTCCAATATTGCTTGTTTTCGCCACTCGATACAAAATGTACTATTTTCCTTCTCTTCCATCACAAACTTATTCAACTTTCCAATAATTTAAATAATGTACAAGAATGAAGATACAACTGTTATAGTATCAATGAGCAACTGAACGTGCGGATACATAAGAAAAAGAAAACAAAAAATGAATAAACTTTCTTAAAATTTTATCATTGCAGAAAATAAAATGATTTTTCTTATTTACAAGTGTAATATTTCTTAAAATAAGAAAGAATGCCAAAAAGAAATTAATCGAATCATCTTTTAGTATTTCGTTTTGACGCACTCTTTCTTGTGGTAACTGATGACTTGGCGCTGCTGGTACGATGAGACAAACTTCCTGATGATGAGAATAGCGTGGCTCGCATGCATTTAGTCTTAGGACTGCCAGAACGATGGTGACAGGGAGATTTTGAGCTCATGCTTCGAACTCGCAATTCTTCATTTTTTGATTTTATTGCCATAATTGAAGGTACCATATCAGTATGCGCTGACGTGAGAGTTGACGACAGATCGATGTTCCGCGATCGTAAAGTTCGCACAGGCATGTTAGCAAGAGTATCTGAACGAAGAATTCTCGTGGGAGCTATTTCTGGAAAATTTTTAGGTTTTTGATGTTGATGAGCATTATCTGTGAAAAATACATTGAAGATATAGTGTTGAGTGTTTGAAATAGTTAATACAAATTTCAGCTCGAATGAGCGTATGAAAAAGTATGAAAAATCTTCCAAGGATCCAAAATTATGAAAACTCAATTATTTTGAAGTTATTAACTTAGAATGTGCTCAATAGTAAGATTTGAAAGGAGTTCCACGTTACACGACATCAATGAATTTAAAGGTGTTAGATCAAAATTACAAACGCGCACAGGTATGCGGTTTCGAACTTTAGTCAAGCTCGTCACCTTGATCAGATAATTTTGATCGACGTTCAATTATCTTGAAATGAAAGAATTTCATGGGAACGAACATGATTTCAATTCTATCGAGGTTTCAGAAGTAAAATGTGTTTAAATCTTTCAAGTTTTTAATTTACCTCATATCACAATATGCGGGTAACATTTGTAAATTATGGGACATGAAACTATTTTGAAAACAATAAATAAATGTAAAATAGCAGACCTATTACCGCTTAAAGATCTCAAATGAGATTTCAATAATGACTTGTAAAGAACTGTACAGAAGCTAGCAATTGACAAACAAAAAACCAATATTGATTCGTCTGAAGGCGGATCTTTAACTGCAAGATTTATAAAAACTCAACAGGACTATGATTCGGAAATTATAAACGAATCTTACGTACTCCCGCTTTGAGGGGAGACCGTCAAAACTACATATGACGAAAGAAATTAAAATTTTGCACCTTGACCAGACGATGAATTGGAAAAATTATCAGCCCAAGTAGATGATTTATCGTCATTCTGCACAGAACTGCGTCTTTTTTTTGAGCGACTCCTTCTAACAGAAGATTGAGGAATCGACGCTGGATTACCGGCCCAACGTTCAGACCATTGTTCCATATTTTCAACGTCGCTATTTCGTTCTTCATCTTTATGTAGCAACCTAAAATGAGAAAAATATACAGCATGAATACATTCAACTCACATACTCCTACTACAGAGAAACTCATTTCCACAGATTTCTTTCAACTATCGCAAATCAACATGACACAGTCGTAAAAGGTTAGGCTGTGACTACATATTATAACGACTGCGACTGCTCTAGCGCGTATGAAACAACCGAAAAAGCGGCCACAAAAGATGTTTTCGTCTTTCGAAATACTCGGAGAAACCATACGCAGGTTAAAATACACACGTCACATCTTGCCTACCCAAATCGCCGCATATTCCAAAAATACCGACGCTATAAGCGTAACACAGTGGCACCAGTCCCCCTCCCTGCAGTGTAACTGTTGAGCCGCATTTTTCATCGCTTAACGCAATCCACATGATAGTGTAAGAGCTACTCACTATCAAAGTGTAGTTCACATTTCTACATTTTTTAAAAAAGCAATAAAACACGAATGCTGAGCTTTACCTTCCAGTAACTGATTAACGTTGGTCCAGGTTCACGTAATGGATATGAACACAAAACCGGGAACGAAAGTTGAGTCGTATTTTTAGGGGAAAATTTCAGAAAATGAGGAAGACCAAAAACTAAATTAGAAACTCTACATAAAGTATAAACAAATGACTCATCTTTTCTGTTCACAAACTAACCTCGATTTTGATTTTGATTCTGCGGTACAAAGATTATTTATCGCCTGTCTTTTTCTTTCCCAAGATATAGGTGATGAAGATTCATTACTAGCAACACTGATCTTGGGTTCAGAAAATGAGGTTTCGTTAACTTGTTTCGAGTCTTCGTTTTTGGGAGAGGTATCACGCTGACTTCCGCCAGTTTTTTTCATCGAACCTCTGAAGAGATAGAGGAAAGAAAGAGATGAACAACAAAAAAACGAAAACAAAAAATGAACTCGGAAATAACCATGCCGAATTGATAATAACGCTGATGCAGAGAACTAAACTTACTTCGGATTTTCAGTATTCTTCATTTTAAGGAGAGAATTCATATAGTTGCAGAAGGGTATGGTATCCGAGGGCGGAGGGGTCGCGATCATCGGATATCTGGTGAAGATAGCAAGTCTCGCAGGGTTATCAGGGACGCGTTGAGAATCAGACGAATGACTGTCGCAAAAATCTTCGCCATTCACGTAAGGGAAATGTTGTTGATTAGCCGATACTTTCGGGCACCCTGTTTGTTGTTGATGTAACAGTGTCTGTAAAAAATAAAACGATCAAGATTGAAGACTACGTCAAAGAATTGACTTTTCCTCAAAATAGTTTACCTGGTTTTTGGGTGGTCCGGGAGGATCCAATAATAAAGTAACCACACTCGTATTATCGGCCCTTTGTTTTGCTGAAGACCATCTCTTCACCGCTTTGTCTACTAACACTTTTGACGGATTTATCCAATCCTTATTCTGTAAGAGTGACATAGAACCCAACTTTAATTTCTTATCAAAAACAATAACCCAAGGCCATCTCACTCATGACTCACATATTGCATGACAAATTGATCCGGAGGATATACGACCTGTTTTTCGTTATAATTTTCAGTAGCTTGTACAATGGTAACAGCCATGGAAGGGTTCAACATATTCCATAAACCATCAGTACCCAAAATTAGGCAACGAAAAGTTTCCACGTCGACAGGATATACGTTGACGTCCGGTTCTGGTGATACCACGAACTTATTTGAAACTGAATTATAACTCCAGAAATCACCTGTTGATTTTGACCAATAATTATACTGAAATGATTGAAAGTAGTATCTTGAGAGCTCGACGAGAGTTTACCTAGGGCTCGAGCGACCGCTAAAAATGGAATTTCATCTATCGGTGTCGATCGACGAACAGGTCCTTTATGCCCCAATCTAGGTCTGTTCCAGACGACACGAGGAACACCCGACTTCGTGACTACTTTTCCGCCACATCTAATAATTCTATTGATTTCATTTTGTGTTTCGGGTTTATGGTCAACTGTGAGAGGTCGGGCTTTCCATGTTTTCTCACCTAAATTGTTATTGGAGACGTAAATTATTTTTTCTCTCATTTCTTTTTTACTCTCAAAAGTGGAAAACGAATTCTGAATCTTAAATATAAAATACCTTTCTCCTGATAACCAAGAACTATGCAAGAGTCGCCAACATGACCAACATATATTTTACCTTTCTTGATGAAGGCCACGGTAGCAGTCGTTCCAGAAGTGCTCAATAAACCAGTGGCAGTATGTGGCCACATTTCTGAAAAATTAACGTCTGTATAAAAAAGTGGTTCCAAATTGTAATAAGGTACTACTTCCAAACTGTAGGACAATGAATACTCCATGAAAATCTTCCAACTCAAACCACCAAATAAATTAATTTCAGAGTAAACGAATCAAGTTCCAGTTTTCGATTTGTCCATAAACTAACCATGATCTTTCCACATCGCGTAATGGGTTTGAATGTAACCGTCATGAATGGCGCGTAAGATATCGTTGTCATTCTCAGACCAAAAACACGATTGAGAGACGATAGCGTCAATCAAATGATCTTTAGCGTAGAGCGCAGCTTCAGGACCACCGTGGCCGTCGAATATTCCAAAATATGCGTATTCTAAATCTCTCATATCATCTGTTTGTTGATAAGCTACAGAGAAAGTGTCTTCCATATATTTTCGTCCGCCTTGACTACAATGACCAGTGACACGTAAATTTATACCAATACCAGACATGGTGAACGCATGTAAATAAACTGAGCAACGAAATCCAAAATCACGTCAATAACGCGACAATTTCCAGCTGAATATTGGAAACTGGAACATATCCTTTAAATATTAATTTGATTTAGCCTATACATGTACATTATTATTATGATGATATAAAAATTTGAAGAACCTTCGACTATTCGTATCTGGACTGAGCTTCGCCCGTGCGTCTTGTGATTTGGAACGGTATTTCACGCCATATTCGGAGAAAAATTGATTCGGCGTCATAGATCACGGCCTACTTTATATAAGGCCGTAATGCAGCGATGTCACAACGTCGCACTCAAAAAGATGTGGATACAGATTTACACGTACGCTTATGGGAGAAAACAAGAATTTCGATTCGTACACGCTTATGGGAGAAAACAAGAATTTCGATTCGTACGCAAATAAAACGGTGTTTTTGGAAAAAATGAAGAGAATATAATTTGAAGAGCAAACGATTTTCTATTTTTCAAGTCCTACTTTAGTAAAATTGGTGCAGTACAAGAGAAGTTATCATCGTTTTAAGATTAAAAATTGGATAGGGGACAAAGTGCGGTACAGTTTCATCATTGGTACACCCAGGGTTGCAAAAAAAACAGTTTTTTTAAAAAGAAACAAAAAAACACGTTTTTTTTGGTTTAAAACAGATTTTACATTTAAAACATGTTTTGAAATATGGTTTTTATTCTCCAGTTTAAAACACATTTTAAACGTTTTCAACATCGTTTAAAACGTGGTTTAAAACAGCCTTAAATTTTTTTTTCCAATTTGATCAACCCTGGAAGAATTGTGAATGCATATTTATTATTGTTTAAAACAATATCTTGTTTTTTTCGTGTGTTTTAAACGTGTTTAAAACATGTTTCAAACACCGCCTGTTTAAAACATCGCAACCCTGAAAATTTAGTAACCATATTTTTAGAGATAACGAAAAAAAACTAAGTTTTCAATGTTTTAGATGGGATTAAAAAAAAAACAGTTTTTAAACAAAAAAAACAGCGTTTTAAACATATTCCCGTTTAAAACAATGTTTTGTTTTTTTCGTGTGTTTTAAACGTGTTTGTTTAAAACATCGCAACCCTGGGTACACCGCACCGATGAACGTGAACCGCCCCAAAACATAACTGATAACAATCCACATGCGCGCTGTTGTCCTTTTCTACATTATGGCCTTATATAAAGTAGGCCGTGCATAGATGATAGATGCGGTCTTGGACTATATTGTGGACTATATAGACTATAGAGCGTTTTGTATACAAGGTCAGAACAAGTTTCCTTGAGAACTCGCTGAAGGGAAGTTTAAGGGCCCGTTTTACCAACTCGGCTTAAAATAATCGGAGTTCATATAAATAAACTGGGATTAAGGGCATGCTCTATCAAGTCACTCACACACACAAAATACACGTGTATAACACAAAGTGGTGTGTTGCAGGGGGCGATTTTTGCCCAAAGATAACTCTATGAATAATCCTCAGAATTTTTCGAAACTTTGGGTAATTATTCTTGATGTTGAGGAAAATGCGGCTAATTACCTAACAGCTTGCAGAATATTCCCAGAAATCGTCAGGAAACGTTCAAAGTTACGTCCAAAATAGCGATCTTAAAATTGTTGAATATCAATTCATGTACAAAATTTGTTCGTGTAAACCAATTAGCCGCATATTTCTGAGCTTCAACTACAAAAATACGCAGTTTCAAGATATTTGATGCACTATTGAATTAATTATCTGTGGGCAAAATTCGCAACACGCAATACACCATTTTGTGTGTGTCTATGTATTAGTGACTAGGTGAAGCATGCCCTTAACTCAACTTTGTTTTACCAACCTCGCTTAACCTTAGTCTAAGATGCAATTTTCATGATAATTGGAGATTAACTTAGGCGCCCAATTTTGGCCGCTTACGTTAATCTTAGTTCAAACCTAGATCTTGGTTAAAACTACAATTAACGGATTTGGTAAAACTGGCCCTAACATTATGCCTTATGGAGCGTATCACGTTTTCTTCAATTATTTTGAGAAATAAGGCCTCAAATGAAAAATTGAAGAGAGCATTTTCTTTTCCTCTTATAGTTTTCTATTCAGTAAGTCCAGTTTCATATTTGTTTGACGCAAAAATCTGAAGTTGACTTCATTGGATAGGAAAATACAAGACAAATCAATTTTGTTCTCTTCAATTTTTCATCTAGAGACATATTTCTTGAGAAAATGACTTCGACCATACACATTACATGGACATGGTGAGGTCAGGATGTAACTATTTCCAAAGTGTAAGAGTGTGCGTCTTTTCCACATTTCTTTGTGAAGGGTGTGTGTGTGAAATTCACGCATGCGCACATTGATCAATTTTCCACATGCATTTTTGGGAAAAAGTTACAGACTGCAATGTTTTGAGACAGATTCTTATCAGTACACCAAGTCCATGTAATGTGTATGGTCGAAGGAAAATGATGAAAAACTTGATATATTATATAAAGCATAACGTTCCAGTGATGTAAACAAAAGAAACAGAATGCTCTATAGGTACAAACTTCAAACAAGTGGAAGTATGGACTGATATGGACCAATTTCCCAGTGACGTCACATAACACTGCTGCACGCTGTTGCTGCAGTTTCCCTTTCCCCTGGCTCCAAGCCGCGTGAACAAAGAAATATTTGCTCTTGTAAGAATAACATAGGGAGCAAAGATCTACATTACCAAATAAGAATGAGAAATTTCTTACTTTGTGGAAATTTAGTATTAAAGACTAAAGCATTGTACATCACAAATATAAACTCCAATTCCTTAAGAATTTCACTATTCTTGATTGGTAAGATAATCATCTTTCCTGTCTGTGTTATTCTTATGGGAGCATATCAGCTCTTGTTCACTCAGACCGCAGATGCAGCAGTAAGGCATGATTTCCAACATCACAGGAAATTGATCTATTACAAGGCGTCTGCGGAGCGGTTGCTTGAAGCGGGCATTGCGGTGAGGAAGAAAGGGGAAGGTTACAACCAAGTAGATTTGTATGGTTAGTTGTATAATCCATGCTACATTTAACGACGTTGGGCGCAATTTTAACAAAATAGATTTGTGCATGTGGTTGCAGACCCCAACTACATGCTATGCGTTAGGCGCTGTATTCCTTCCTTCTGCACCATGTCAGGATTGACGCGTGGAATACTAATATCAGTCCATACTTCCACTCTGTTGAAGTTTGTATAGTCAAACCAAGTGAGGACATGGGCCTCCATATTTAGTTGTTACAGCATGAACTTCCCTATTCCCGTTACTGATGACAATTGGACCCTTTTTAGCCAAACCCAACCAAGCGACATGATAAAGATCTGGAGAACAGGAGAAATGTTTATTCACTATAAGTGGAGATTATCCTATTCCCCAGAGCGTCATGTCGCTTGGTTGGGTTTGGCTAAAACGGGTCCAATTTATCACACTTTGAAAATTGACAAATTGTAAAAGAACAACTTAACTAATGTGCCAAACTAAAAATCAAAACTCTACACTGTTGAGGAATGCAAAATCACTATATTAATTGCACAAAATCCCCACCTATATAGGGAAGTGTAAGGATAAAAATGAATGGACCCTTTCTAGCCAAACCCAACCAAGCAACATGATAACCATCTGGGGAATGGGATAATCTCCACTTATATAGTGAATAAACATTCCTCCTGTTCTCCAGATTGTTATGATGTCGCTTGGTTGGGTTTGGCTAAAAAGGGTCCAAATAAGGATGTAAGGACTAAATATGGCGACCCATGTCCTTACTTCTCACTTGTTATTATAGGGCTCTAGTCAAAGGATGCGGTACATATATGCAACTCTGCAGCCACGGCCTACTTTAGAAAATGACCCTATGTAGAAAATGACAACAGCGCGCCAGCGCGTAAGGAACTATATAAGACTAGCGTATGTTGCGTTGTTGCTATGCGTCAACAATAAGGAACTAGGTATGCGCAAGTGATAACAACGCGTCGGCACCATGCTGATAAAGACGCAGGAGAAGCAATTGGGATGTTAACCTATGTTTGGCAGCGCTAGAATCTCCTTCTGCTCTCACCGCACTTGCTAGAATTTCTGGGTGACAATTTCATGTTCAATGTAATTGCCCATAAGAATCGAGATTTTCAATTAGTCCTAGATGACTCAATACTTTATTTTGAGAATTACTTCTTCCAGTTATCGATGCTCCTGAAGTGTTTCTACAATTTATTGGATATAATTTTTTGATAAAACGCGTTATAATTTTTTAAATCATTTTTGAAAATTGCAAGTTTGGCATCATGAAGCGTGGTACATTAAAATTATCCCCCTCATGCTCAATTCTCAAACACAGCTACCAACTTATGCAACTTTGGTTAACATCCCAATTTCAGTCATATCCTAAGAGAATTTCAATCATCAAACCTCAAAATACAAGAATTCTAACTCCAAAATAAAGTGAAACTCACTCATTTTTTTGTTTCTAATCATATATAATCTATCTAAAACAACCAAAATTTGATTTTGTGATTCAAATTTTGCACACCGCCTTAATCCTCTTGAAACGGCTCCTCCTTCGACTTTATCAGCATGGTGACGGACGCGTTTTTATCACTTGCGCATACACGGCGCATACCTATCTTTATAATTCCTTATTGACGACAGCCGCTAGCAGGGTGAGTACCAATTTTGGAATTTGAAACTGATTTTTTTACTTGGAAAATTTTTTTCAAAAAAGTGACTTGAAACAAAACGGTGGCAATTGACCACGGTGCAATTGACTTACACAAAAAGAGACTATGTTCTATTCATTAGTAAAAGAGGAGAAAAACAATGTTCTCAGCGTCTGTTCATCACTTCATCTTCATCAACTAGTAGTTTCTCAGAAATTCTTTATTTCTAATTAGGAACATGTTGTTAACAAATTAACTGGCCAAATTTGGTCAGTTAAACTTGGTTTAATACTAAACTCGTAACTGTAAAACTGGCTCTAAAAGTACCTTCTTTCCAGGAGTCAAGATGGCGCGTGTTAATACCTTCGACCATATACATTACATGGACATGCTATAGTCAGGAGGTAACTATTTCCAAAGCGTAAGAGTGTGCGTTTCTTCCACGTTTCTTTGTGAAGAGTGTGTGTGTGAAATTCACGCATGCGCACCTCGATCGATTTTTCGCATGCGTTTTTTGGAAAAAGTTACAGACTGCAATGTTTTGAGACAGATTCTTATCAGTATAGCATGTCCATGTAATGTATATGGTCGAAGGTTAATACTCGCGCGTTCTGAATGCATTATCCCTACCGTTAGTGAGGCGCTATAGGGGGAGGTATAATGGACAACCATTTTGATTGCAAAAGAGTCCAACCACTGTTGTTTTTTCGCTTGTTGCATGAAATGGAAGCACTGCTGCTATTAAGGCTCTATAAGTATGGGTAATGACACGACGCCATATTGGATCTTTTCTACAACATTGCCATAAGAGCCTGTGTTAATTGAAAGGCAAATATCTCGATGAATATCCATTATTTCAAAAAAATCAAAAGAACTAAATTTATTCCTCGTAACATTTCCAATCGGAAGAGTGATATTTTTTTTTTGTAAATAAACTTTAGACATGAAATTTTCCCACTTTTCTCCTCCCATGTTGTAAAGGCTAGTAAACGTAGTCTCCCCGCTAGCCGTAGATCCAATATGGCGTTGTGTCATTACCCGGCCTTACTGCTATCAGACATTGCGGCATACATTGCGAGTCCAGCGCTCAACATTCACGGTTCGTGGCAAAAACAAACTAACTGTAACACGCTTGCACAACTCGGTGCCCGTCTCTACATGAACTTATTTCCTTCATTCATCTGAGCGATCGTCGCATCATTGACTGTTTAGCATTTCAGATTTCATTTATTAGAACGATGAAAATGAATTTGGTTTGAAAACTGAAACGAAGTGATCCCGATCAGTCTTTTTTCCTCGTTACTATCATTATTTTCCATCATTATTATTAGAATGAGTGTATTATATATTATTATTTCAACAATTTTGGTCATCTAATAGTGAATTATTGTTGCACCTTCATTGTGGTATCATGTTGCTTAACAGTCTATCAGGATATCGAATGCTGTGATACAATAAAATTTCTGGTTTTGAATTTATGATTATGATAATAAGTAGGTTAATGATAGAAATATCAAAATGCAGGGGGTCTTGGCGCTGTTTTTGGTTAAATGAATATCTTCCATTACTCTTTGGTCTTATCAATTTGTAAATCATTATAAATTGAATTCATCGAAAATGGCCGACTTAGAAGCAGTTTTAGCTGATGTCAGTTACTTGATGGCTATGGAGAAAAGCAAATTAGTGCCAGCTGCTAGAGCCAGCAAAAAAATCACCCTTCCAGACCCCAGGTGAGAGTGATGTAAATGTAGGTAATGTTGTTCATGTAAGAAAATGTCATGCTTTCTCTAACCCATTCTCTTTCGTTCGAAGAAACGAGAAAATCATCAGTAATCAGAAATAAGGAAACACTGTTGTACGCATTTGTACGAGAGTTGTTTCGTTTGGCCTGTTATACTATTCTGGTTTCATGTTATATGAGAAATATGCGATTTACATGTAATATCTTCATCCTCTATCGTTGTTAGATTCTATTGCGCTTGCCTGTTCTAGACCTCTTAAAATATACCTATACGAATATAAATATTCTTCCTTCTGTACCTCAATAAATTTACCCAAATCTCATCGGTTTTATGATTCATTAATCTTATCTCAAGTTACATCTCTGGTTAACTAATCATTCTTTTATGTTACTTAAGTAAATTTTATAATTCGAAAGAAAGTAATTGAAAATTCGTCTTTTCGCAGTGTTCGCAGCGTTATGCACAAATATCTTGAGAAGAAAAACGAAGTCCATTTTGATAAAATTTTCAATCAAGTATTTGGTGAGTGAAATAATCGCACTATGATCATTCTGTTTAGCTCGGTGATGGAATAATCATATAACGACAAAATTAAGCAGTCGGTGATGAGCAAATTTTCTGCCAAATGAGGAGAAAATAATTCAAAATTTATGTTACTCATTAGTCATTACGAAACTGAATCATATTACCCATTCGGCTTGGCGTGTACATACCTGACTCCACTGATAAAACTTTTTGATAAATTTAATTTTCCATCCTGTTCCTTCACCTTGGTCTTCGTTTACTTCTTTTGTTCATGCCGATCGTGGCAGACACTATGACACTGCAGAAACGATAGGTAAATTAATAAATATTGCGTATTTGCAATATTCTCTTCTTTTAGTTATAATCTATCGATATATTGAAATTATTTCTGTGGGGAAGGACGTTGAGTTTGGGACGAAAAGTCATAACCTTTTTCATCATAGTACAAACAGAATTACAAGAAGTAACTTACATATTCTTCTCATCTTCTTTCAGGTTATTTACTGTTCAAAGAATTCACGAAGACCTTACCAGAGGGTAAGCTTGCTGAATTAGAGTTTTACGATGCCGTAAGTATCCGAATGCTTTAATTTTTTTGTGCGTTCAATTTCGCTCTGTTGATTATTCTCTCCCGAACGAGATAGATGATTGATTCAGATTCAAGGTTTTAAACTTTCGATTATCCGCATTATTCATTTGCAAGAGAACAACTTTTTAGTTTCGTCAGTTCACGAAACAAAACGAGTACGTTGTACCATTGCTATCCCACAAAATTCTGCAATTGCGAGGTTTTGGTTGGAATTTTTTGGTGTGTTTGTTTGGAAAGAAAGAGAACGAGACTAAGTGTTCAATCTAGTTAGGGGAAAAATGTATAGGTCGTGATTTCTACATGCTTTTTTGGCTTCTCTGTGCGGATTAGGCAGAGTGCAGAGTGCGTTTTTACGTTGCAATTCATAACGAATATAAGGTAGCACGTTCGCCGAGATGCAATATGTATTTAAATATTAATCGGACCGCGGTTTTGTTGCCCATACCACTGGTAGCTTCATTTTCAGCGATCACAATGAGGAATGAACTTATGAGCTATTACAAGATACGTGAGAATATCGGAATGTACGTGTGATGAGGTCATCGGTGTATAATATGTCGTTGGCGACATTGTAATTATTCTTATCGTGTTTGTACATATATTTCGATTTCTCTCCTTTCTCTTTGCTTATGGGGTCTTTGAGTTGGAAAAAGATCATGAATTATAAACACTATGAAATGCTGTTCTGTAACCGATTTTCTTAAAGATATTAGCTATGCTATAATATACCTTTTATTCTCTGTGCCAGCCATTGCTCTGTTGAGATTTCTCAATACTAACCACTTGCAGCACAAGCCATCATGTTCTTTCAAAATGGGATTGAGTTGTAGAACTCTATAAAAATAAAACATAAAAAAATGAAGGATAGATTCTTTCCGGTTCACCCTTCTATGATGCCCAAAAGTAATGAAATACTACGAAAGCTGTTTGTGGATTATAATTTTGAAGATGCACAGCTGCTTTCGACCAAACGGCATTGACGGGCGGAACGTTTCATTGAAACCGTTCGTGTATTTTAAAAATTATTACACTATATGCAGTTTCCAGACTAGTTTATTACATATTGTTTGTATCATCTCTCTCTGAAATGTTTTATCTCAGATTTGCACTTTTCTCTTAATTCAATGTAATCGTATTGCTTCATTGCAGATCAGACGTTTCGAAAAAATGGAATCCGTAGAAGAGAGGAAAGACTTGGCTAAAACAATATACGACGAATTTATTATGAAAGAATTACTCTCTCATACCCATGTAAGTAGATCTCTTTCACGTATTATTGAGTAATTTCATCGTCAATCAGAATTAAAGATTCATGAAACTTGGAAAGATAAAAAGAGAAAGAGAGGATGCGAAAGGAGAATAATTGATTTTGTATCTGTTGGTATGTTTAAACTGTTCTCTGATTCAATTAATAATTAATTTTATGTTATTTTTCTGATAAAAAAAATATTCTACATCTTCTGGTGTTGAGTCATAATGTTGAAGAAAAAAAACTAACGTTCGGATTGCTTCATTTTTAAAATCTCCAGTCCGAACATATGATAAAATAGTCTCTTACCCTTTTGGCAGTCAAATTATCAATAATGATGGGATGAATACAGTATCAATGAAAGCGCAGGAAGAATTTAAAAAAGGGTGGCCTACACGTATGTCATGTCTAAAATTTACATTTCAGTCATCAAAAAAATCTGAAAATGAAACATTAACTTTGAACAGAGAGTCTTTTCTGCTTCAATCTGAGACTCACTTTTAGGCCTTTCTTGATAGATTCTATCCGAGAAAAAACATACATGCACATTTCATACCATCACAGAAGCTGTTTTCTTCACCTGTACTAAATCCTTATTTTGGTAATTCTAAAGTCCGAAGAATTTCATCAGTTGTAGAATAATAAAAAATTTTTAATCAGCTGCTAACTTGTTCGTTACACTGCCCTACTTTTCCTCTGCCTATTACATTCGCCAATATTCCTCATCATCTAGAATGAATTCTTTATGTCTACAAAAAATGTATATATTATATTTTTCAGAACTATCCACAAGAAGCAGTAGCTCATGTGCAAGCTTTCTTGGTTAAAAATGACGTACCAGTGAATTTATTTGAAGTAAGTTTGAGTATTTCTAAATTCTCCTCCTTAGGAAGTTCGTAAGAAATATTCTCAAATGTGCAATACATAAATAGTCAAATAGTTGTTTTCATCCTTTTGTTTACTGAGGAGGAAAATAAGAAATTCTTTCTGTCGTGTATACCTACCGCTATGAACACACATAGGCCAGAGATACCATCGGGAGATGAGGTAATTGGAAGTAGGTGGAGAGAATTTTCGAGAGTACGAGCCATAACAGTGTAAGAGTGAAGAAGATGCTAACACGTAAATTTTAAATTTATATTCAAGAGTCACGTGTCTGTCTGTATTTTCTTTGCTTTTGCATGTAAGGGAATTTTGTTCAGTAGATACAAGTACAAGGAACAGGAATAGACGAGAAAATTTAAGATAGGAAAAGAAAGGAAAATAAAATTGGGAAGACGAGTAGGAAAACAGGGAAAAAAGCTAAAAACAAAAAGAGAGTCGTTGACTCTTGTATTGACTCTATTTAGGTGCGCGGTTACTTCACATTTCTTCAACACTACATTTTATAATTTCATATTGTGGTAGACAAATATTGTACATGTTACTTCCTTCTTTCTTTTACAGCCTTATATTCCAGAAATATTCAGCCGGATGCGTGGTGAACAGTTCCAAAAGTTTTTGGAAAGGTATGTTGTCTTACAAATTTTATCAATGCCCTCATTGTAATAGAGAAATGGGTCGTTTGCCTGTCAATACATACAGTCAAGGTATTATACTTTTTTTTTCAGCATTATTTTCATCTCCGTCGTTGTTAAAAATCGACTAAAATTAAAACTGGATTTTGTGTCTTGTATTTGATAAGATTTTATAATCTACAGATGGTTGAGTTGTGTCCTGGTGGGAGGAGTTGTGTATCATCACTAAAAACGCAAGATTCTGAGCCTAAATACTGAGATACTCTGAAAGTATTGCATACCATCGTTTTACAAATTAAAAAACTATGATTCTTATAATATCTTTTCAGGACTACTTTTATTTGAAAGTAAATTGATGGCGAATAAATTTAATTTTCCATGTTTTTTTAAAGCGGTTTAGTGTCAAAACTCAAATCCCCAGTGCTGCAATTTTGTGCATAGAAAAATTAATGAACTATGATGGTTATCAGTCATGTGTTCTTGATGATCTGTCATAATGTTTTAAATGATTTCTATTCTCAATTGAGAATTTGTTTCTCTTTCGTCTCATGACCCCAGTCATTGGTTCAGGGTTTTGAAACGTGTTCTAGGGTTAACCATTATAATGAAGTGTCTCATGTGTGAGCCGTTGGATTTATAAAAATTTCAATGACCTTAAAGATACCTCAGTTTTTATAATAAGCTGAAACTTTATTTAGATTAAACTCGATGTTATTATAGACAAAAATAATTTCCAAGTGCATCCCTTGTTGGAAATACTGTACCTCATTTTTTGTTTTGTTTAGTTTATGAATTGATGAATTTCCTTCACAGTAATTTGGAACAAAATTGCGGCGAATGTCTGTCTCAAGTTTGGTCCGAACAAACGAACAATTTTTTTTTTTTGATAGAGAAGTGCGTGAAATACTCTGCGTTTGTTTAATGCTGTTCTTGTATCTTAAGAGACACGGTTTGTTTCAGTGTGTGTGAATATTTGTTTTGAAAGGAGTGGGAAGGGTAGTTGAAAATAATGGAACTCGACGGAAATCTAATTTTCGTCCTTCAGCCAAACTAAAATTCTATGTTCATTTGTAGTTGTGATTTTTTGACTTTTGTCAGACTGCAGCTCATCGAATCTTCCCAGCTTTCCCACTCAAAAATTAATGTAACTTGGTCTAAAAAATAAGCCTGTTTCCGGTTCACATGATTTGCGTGTGTGAGTGTTCTTGCTAATTGAATTGTAGGTGATAATGACACTCAAAATCACACAAATCATGGACTGCAATTTTCTTTTATTGATATGTCAGATCTTTTTGAATTTGAAATTTTGGGTGCTCTGCCAATGAAAAAATTTCCCAGATTGAGCGTCTATTTTGTTGTGTCATTCAGAAGTCATCCATCAGTCTCGCTCTCCCTTCCCCTCAAAAAGTATATTCACGTTTTACTGAAATTTTTTGTCAATATAATGGTCACTAATGGCATACTAATTGAAAAACGCTCTTTGAAATAATGGTTTGTTATTTCTCTTGTGTCTGAAAAATTTGAATTTTCAGTTTGACTGAGGGTCGACTTTGTAGTTTTGCATTTCACAAAATGACTTTTCTCAGCAAAGACTAAAATTGCTTGTATCTCCGTATTTCTATTTTATTTATCATTGTTCTTGTCGTTCTGATTCTTGTTTGCAGTGATAAGTATACCAGATATTGTCAATGGAAAAATTTAGAGCTAAATATCCAGGTAAGAATTGGAAAACTTTTACGAAAGAGAAAATACTAACGTAGAATTCTAAAAATTCGATTTAAGAATATTTTTGATCTGAAAATAATTGCTTCTTTAAAACTGTCATACGAGAAGTGAGACTTGCAGACATTCCCATCTTTGACCTACGAGTATATTATGTACGTATCTATCTAGTTCAATTTCTTGTCCGTCTTTCTGAAGAATTCTTGTTTGAGCTAAAATGCGTACACTGGTAATTTTTCTACGACAATAGGAAAAAAAAAATTATTTAAAATTTGCTTTTTCATCCTGTAGTGGGCCTACAATTATGTCAGTTTTTTAGTTGACGTCATTTCTCTAACACTTTGTTTGTTCTAGTGCGGGTCTCTCGCTGACTACTAAATATAAAACATTTTATGCATTTTAGTTATCAATGAATGACTTCAGTGTACATCGTATCATTGGTCGCGGAGGATTTGGCGAAGTATACGGCTGTCGTAAAGCAGACACTGGGAAAATGTACGCCATGAAATGCTTAGATAAGAAACGGATCAAAATGAAGCAGGGAGAAACATTAGCTCTGAATGAACGTATAATGCTATCGTTAGTTAGTACTGGTGTAAGTATTATGCTCTTAATTTTCTACGGAAGAACTTGAAATCTCGTCGCCAGTCCAACATGTACTACAAACGCCTGTGAATTGTTTTACAGCTGCTTAAACGATTTGGTTTACGAAAGTCATGCCGATGTTTCTCTCTATTTACTCAAAAATTTATCGAGTTAAAAAAAATTGATATACGTCGCTATTGAGGAATAACACTGCGTAATACATAAAAAATAACTTGAATAAGAATCGATGATTGTTGAAGAATATTTCATACCTAATTCAATGCCGTTTGCCTTTTTTCAATATAGCACGTCTAGATTTCTTGTAATCCTCATCTTTACTTGCAATAAATCGCCGTGCGTCGTCGCGAAATGTGACGCTGGTTATCGTGCTGTGATACTACTATCGTTAATCGAAGCGTGGGAACCTGTGTTGCGTTTCGCCACGACGCACCGCGATTTATTGCAAGTAAAGATGAAGATTACAAGAAATCTAGACGTGCTATTGAAAAAAGGCAAACGGCATTGAATTAGGCATGGAAAATACTTTAACAATCATCTATTCTTATTCAAGTAATTTTCAAAAAGTTGTAAATTGTTACGCAGTGTAATAGACAGATAGACTTTCGAACCAGATTTTCAAAAAAATTTTCTACTTTCAAAATTGTGAGCCCTTTGATTCGAGAAAATTCTCAACTTCGAACTGTAATGGCGAGAGACTTCGATAATTTTGATTTCTAAGCTGCAGTAAAGTATTAGTGATGCTACCACTTTTTTTTGTCTTTCTGAACTACCGAATGCTGGCTAATGGTATTCTCCTTAAGGAGGACAATTTCATTTAATACTTTTTCATCTGTATTCTCTGCTCTCACACGGTTTCTTTTATTGCAGGAAGATTGCCCGTTCATTGTATGCATGACGTATGCTTTTCATACACCTGATAAACTGTGTTTCATACTGGATCTAATGAATGGAGGAGATCTGCATTATCATTTATCGCAACATGGTGTATTTAATGAACAAGAAATGAGATTTTATGCGGCCGAAGTCATATTAGGTAGAACAAAAATGATGTAATAACGCGTATTCGATACTCTTACTGGGAAAAAGGAGGAAGCAAAGAAAAACATTGAATTTTATTTTGAAATCATTGTTTCCACTATCTCACGTTCTCAAGACGTTAGAAAAAATTCAAGCGACTTGTTGAAATACTTTGATTTTGTAAGTTCGAAGTACATCTCGATTTGGATGTTGACGCAAAATAATGATTCTTGGATATGTTTGGTCCCGGAGATGACCCAAATCTAATGTAATATTCAGCTTTTCTTAGTTCTGTTCGTTAGGAGCCTTCTTCTATACTCCTCTATTTGATTTAGTCCCGCGTGTCTTTTATTTTGAATCTTTTTGTATGTTCGATAAATGAATAAACGTGAAAAATTACTATTTGTGTATTGTCTGAAGATGACTTTTTAGTCGAAAGCGCTCGCATTTATTATATTTTACGATTATAGTAATTTTCGACGTTCATTTATTCATCTAACAATGTGTCGTAAACTGGAGAAAAGAATTTAAGATTTCGTATGATCTCAGGATAAATGAATTTTATGTAAATGTTTCAGGATTAGAACATATGCACAGGCGTTATATTGTTTACAGAGATTTAAAACCAGCAAATATATTATTAGATGAACATGGACATATCCGTATATCTGATCTTGGTTTAGCATGCGATTTTTCGAAAAAGAAACCACATGCAAGCGTGTAAGTAATCATGAAAAATAGACAAAACTCTTATCTTGACTCAAGTCAGAAAAAATATTCAGTTAATTTTGAACAGAATTTTTCATAATTTTTTGAAAATACATCTATTTCTATCGATATGCATTATGGAATTTTTATTCTCTTTAGAAATTAGGATGTATTCATATGACTGCAGTATTCTAATTTGATAGTTTCACTATTTCTAATCACTCTATTTTCCTTGATAATTTTTTATCTCTTATCCTTTAGGGGCACTCATGGTTACATGGCTCCAGAAGTACTTTCCAAAGGTACGTGCTACGATTCTAGCGCTGACTGGTTTTCTTTTGGCTGTATGCTTTACAAATTACTCAAAGGACACAGTCCTTTTAGACAGCATAAGACCAAAGATAAACATGAGATTGATCGTATGACTCTTACTTCGGTAAGTAAGATAAGTGTTGTTCAGAATCAAGAAAAATTTGTAATAGAATTCACCAAATGTTCAATTTTAAGCGATTTTCTCACTAGGGTGGGATTTAATTGCACACCACCAGATTAGGTGACAATCATAATTTAGTGATATTTCTGAAGCATCTGAAAAAGTAATTCACGCCAACGGAAATCAATGCACGCCAGAAGAAAAATTGAGCAGCTAAAAAATTGATTTAGCAGTTACACGTAGAAATGCGTTTCACGCTGGGTGAAATAACTGCACATCTATTCGACGTGTACAACGTGAAAAAGTTTTTCAAGTGTACCATTCTACTTTATTTGTTACTTTTACAAGAGGACTATCCGGTGTTATCCCATCATCAGTTGTGTCGGAGAACAAGGCGTTAAACATGAGTTTTTGTACTGTATAACACTGTGATCTTATTGGATACAACAACGCTGTCTTGTGATCGGTTCACTCTTCAAAACTTATCCTCACAGTGATATGACACTGTGTTCTTATTGGCTGTAATGTGCTGCTTAGCCATTGGTTCATTCTCTTGGGCTGAATGCTGCGTATCTAGTGGCTACCTAGTTTTCTGCCATCTTATTGGTCAGTTCTGTTCTCTTGTCCAGTCGCCAGGCTGAATAATTTCTTGCTATCAAATATGATTTCATTGTTCAAAAGGATAGCTTTCTTCCTCTTTGCATTTGCAATCTCTATTTGTTCCCAGAATTTTCTTCTTTTTGTGCAATTCACTACGTGCTGGTTAGTCAAAGGTTAAAAGTCAAGTAACGAGTTAACTCTCGGCTAAACCAATAACCTAATCGACGGATTAACCTCGGGTTAAGAGTTAACTCGCAACCGTACAACTGGGCCTACATGTATGACTTCAAATATTCCCTCTCCATTGTGGTGTTCTTTGTTACTATGTTTACAGTGACTTGCCATCTTCTTTTTCCCTTGACTTTTTGTGCTCCTTCTTCCTGACTTCAAACTGTTTCCCAGTCTCACCCTCGCACTGCTCACAACTGAGCCTGTACACTCCGTTCAAGCTTTCCTTGTCCTTTTCTTCCATCTGGTCATTGCTGATTCTCTTCACCACCGTGAGTTTGTTATTATGGATACCCACATTTACATCATAGCCATTGAACGCCTTTATCACATTGTTTCTGTACTTTCGTATGTATGGTATCGATCCCGAGTACTTTCTCACCGTGCTATCGTGGGTTGCTTTCTTTGTTTCCAATTTCCCGAAGACTCTCTTCACCACACCTCTAAGCTAGCCATTGGCTTCTGCAATCTGCTTAACTGTCTCGATTTCTTTCCTCCTCTTTTCGTTGTTCTTGAGTAATAGCTCGATTGCAGTTGTTCTAGATTGCCGCTAACTTGGGCCTGGAGTGGTGGTTGGAGTCATTTGGGTTGATGGTATCTGTGTGCGTCAGCTTCCTGTAGATTTTGTATTCTATCCTGTTGATCTCTAGTGTGAGTGTCAGGTCCAAATAGTTGACGATCTCATTGCCTTTTTCCACTGTAAATTTGATGTTCTCAATCATCGCATTCATTTTCAAAAGCAATGAATCTGCTTGTCTATTAGTGCCTGTCCACTTAATCAGGATATACTCTACATCCCATGGCAGGTCTTCTTCCCTGGCTTTAGAACTTGTTATTGAAGCGGCGGTAATTCTGGCTCAAAATCTCTTCCACTATATTGGCGTACTTTGGCCCTTTCCCTCGATATCTATTATTTTTCTTGAGGGGGAGGGGAGGTGAGATTGATTTCCAACTTGTCCAGTTGCTCAATCAGTTTCTGATGCTTTTTCTCGGTACAAACTAGTAGTTTTCTTTCTAGAATGTGGCTACAATCTTTACTATCTTGTAGCATGGTGATTTGGTGCTGTTGACCAGGAGTCTCATTGGACGGTTTGCTTTGTGAAGTTTTACGAGCCAACTGAATTTTGGTGCTACCGGGTTCATCTCAAGCGTTGATCCATTGCCAGGCACATTGTTCCGTTCCAACTTAGCTTTCAGAACTCCTTAGTATTTCTATTGTCAGCTTTTGGTATCCATTCGCTGCGACGTACGCCCCCTTTTTTCGAGTATAGTCCTCCTTCTCCATTGTCGCTACCGTGTCGCCTTTGTGTGCCTTTGTCAAAATCAGGTTGTTCTGTCGGATCTTCTGTGATATTCCTCTGCATTACTTGTATTCTGTCATATTAGTTCGGCACAGATTCTCCTTGACGTCTAACAGCGTTTTACCACGTCGTATTCCTTGTTTTGGATTACTTCTTCGCAGTTAATGGCCATACTTTTATCCTTACACTACTGGTTCAGTCTCTCTGAATTCCCGTACTTAATGCCTTTGTCCAGCAGTCATTTTTCTTCTTCTGTGAAGGTAACGCATGATAGGTTCTCGGTTCTGGGTACGAAGTTTTGCTTAGCTGTCGTCGTCTCTTCCTTTCTTTCTCGTTTCTTTCGGGTCAGTTCAGCAAGCTTCTCAATCCGTTTGAGTCGGGCTTCCAGTCTTTCTTCCAAGTTCTCTTCTCCTTTTTCGAATATGATTTCTTAAAATTCTAGACGGTGCAGTGATTTGTCCAAATAGAAATATTGATCTTACATTAAACTATTCAGCCTGGTGATTTTCTTGTCGTATTTATTTATTTCGTTCTTCGCTCTTAATCTTCCGGCTTGCATCTTAGTGCGTTTCATTGTTGCACTGTTTCCTGGCAGCCTTAAAGTCGCATGCTTGGTGATAATACCTCGTCTCAAGCCATTCTTTATTGAAGCAGAATTCCACGTGGGTCACTCTTACGTAGTTTGGCCTCGGTCTTCAGAAACTTGAGAAACCCCGTTAACCATATCTGATGCGTTATTATTGGAATTCATATTGAGTGAGAGAGGTGTAAGTAGGAGGCAGCACGTTTTAACCCATAAGAACACAGTGTCATATTATTGTAAGAATAAGTTTCTAAGAGTGAACCAATCACAACACAGCATTGTTCTATCCAATAAGATATATCTACGACGAAAACTCATGTTTAACGTTTTGGTCTCCAGTTGGGACCCAACTGATGGTGAGATAACACCCGAAAGTACTCTTGTAAAAGTAACTAATGAAGTAGAATTGTGCACTTGGAAAAGTTTTTCAATATTAGTGCTCTACTTACACGTCTCTCACTCAATATGAGTTCCAATAGCGTACAACGCGTCTACAAGTGTACCACGTGTAAGTTCTTACCTATACCTCAATAGTCGACATTTTCCCTACTCTTTTAATGACGTCATTCAACAGTCAACTTTTTTTCGACGAGGTTCCATCTCTCCCTTCGCTGTTCCTCCAATACCAAAATTTTCCTGAGCCTCCCTGATGACGTCATTTGAGCGTCGACATTATTCGGAGACATTTTTTCCCCAGATAAAGAAGTATAAAGTATCTTCGACCTCCAGCCCCCAAAGATATCCATGTTTGGCAATGTGGTAAGCCTAATCTGTAATATAACTCTTTTTTCTGGCGTGTAATTATATATTACTTGATGGGGTGGATTTGGTGTTGGCACTCGATCGCCTGTTTCAGATGGCATTAACAACCTTTTCATGCGTGCAGTTATACATATATTTCACAATTAAAAATTACAGAATTATCATGTTATTAAAAAGGGAAAGCAAAATATTCAATTTGTAAACAAGTACTCTGATTAAACTCGGAGGATCCTGTGTAATCTTTCAGGTACTAGTGCTCAATTATTGATCGCAGGTATAATCTGCATTCGTACAATTTTTTCCATAATTTCACAGGATCAATATTCTGTACGACAACCATACTCACAAACTTACCAAAAATAGTTTCGTGACACATTCTTCACAGCTCTGATGAGATCGAAGAGCATCTTCTTTTTTTGAGCGGCAACTTGGATAGACAAGACGTCTACTCACAAAAATATTCTTCTCTGTTTCTCAAATATGGAAAGTTTGAAGCGTTTTATAAGATTATCATGACTAGTCCTACTAGGTATCGTTAAAAACTTTTGTCACTTGTAGTTGTATGAAGGAGTGTTGAGGAAATTTTTTGCAACCAAAGTTGATTCATTTAAAGAGTAATAGTTTTGCTTTTTTTGAAAAAAAAGTTTACGTGAAGGAATTTTACCCGACAGTGATTTCGTAGGTAGGATCGAGAGATCACTACAATGATAAAAAGATGCTTAGCTATCAATTCTTATCACTAATTCTTGCATTTCGTTCATTTTCCGGGGGCTAGGGTGAATCACGTGATGATAAATCCTGAACTCATGGTTGTCTCTGGTTACGTAATGTCATCTGGGGTTGAGATTTATGTACACTTTAATAGAAAAACATTTTGATTGTTGATTCGCGAATAGTATTCGATTCTTTGGGGAAAAATGAATGGAAATGTCGAAAGAGTTACCGATTCTCGATTTTTTGACTCAGTATCGTTGAGAATGATCAACTACGAAGCGACTTATAAACCTTTGAAAATGAAAATTCGGATCGGGTACGAAGTGTGGTACAAGCGTGGTGCGGTACCGAGATCAGTAGGCGTCTTGGTGTGGTACCACTTTGCCTAACTTTACGTACATTGGTAGAGTATTGAAGTAATACCTAGGAATTTCAATTTCTTGAAGATATTATAATAACTCTTTTCGCTAGTTTACTCCAAGATGAGAATAACTGGTCGGGTGAGTGCATATCTCGTGATGATTTACCTTTAACAGCGGAAGTTTTCCAAATTTTCTGCGTAATCATTTTGGCCCAAGAAGGGACGGGGCTCAGAAGCCGCTATAGTTCATAAAATTTCTCGTATTGTTATTGCTGCCAATGTGATTTTTTCATCACATAGACGAAATTAGAATGTATTTTTTCTTAGGCGCCACAAAAGCCTCGAAGTTTTAATGGTAGGCTCTTCGTCATCACTAATTGGCAACTCATTCTTACGCATTTGGTGGTATATTTCGAAGTAATTCAGCGTTATTTGCGCACTTTTTAATTGAAAGAAGACTTCCTTAATTTAGAACTCCTGTACGATCTATTCAGTCTCAATTTCTTTACCTCATGAACAGAATCGCCTCCTGTGATCAACATGAATTCTAGATCACAACTAACGTACAAATGAAGAAAATTCAGGTTTCTTTTTATGAAATTTCATTTTCACGCTTCCGGATGAGCGTTTTTGCACCTTAAGTAAAGTTGTGCTCGACCTAGTAGTTCTCAAGTTATCATCAATTTAACGAGAAAATTTATCATTTGGGTTTCTACGCTTCTTCTCCAGAACTACTGAATGGACGACTTTCTTGAGGCGTGGCCAAACTTTAGCTTGTGTATCTGCATTTTCCACTTAGGATCGGCCTAGTAGTTCTTGAGGTACCCAATGTAAGAGAAAAATGTTGAAAATTTTTCACTCTCATTTAAACAACTATTCATTTATTTATTTTAATTTAAGAGCTGCTAGCAGCCTGCCTTCCGGGCCATGAGCTCGGCGAAGTTGTGTTTAGATACGTGAGAGGAAGTTGGCTTAATGTAGAAGGGAGAGTCCTCTGATAGTGCCTCTGTATGATTGTGAGGAATGGTTAAGGAATTGCGGAGTTGGGTTAAGTTTGGGCTGTAGAAAATGTGTTTGGACGAGAAGGGGGCGGGGTCAGATTCGCAATGAGGGCATGAAAGAGGCCTAAGGAGAGATGATATGGGTTTGTGTGAGTCTGGTGTGTCCGATTCTGAGACGGGTGAGAACTATTTCTTCTGTACGCGTGAACGGAATTGAAGTCACGAAATCAGAATATTTTAATTTGGTCCAGCTTGTTTAAAAATGATTTGAGATTAGACCAATGAGTGAACCATGCTTGTTAAGGTGAATTTGTTGATATGTTTTGCGTAATCGGAGCGTGAGGGGAGGAAAAAGCGGTTGACTAATGGGATTTGGGTCGCTAGTTCGACTGCGTTGTCTGCATTTTCGTTTCCTGGGATACCCTTGTGATCAGGAACCCAGACGAAGAATAATGGGTTGGGGGTGGGTGAAAGGGAGGGAGGAGGTGCGGATGGAGGTGGCGTCGAGTGATGAAAGAAAGTCGGAAATGACCAAGAATGGATCGAAGGGAAAAGAAGAGGGTAGGCTGATGAGGAACAGCTAAAGATTGCTTGTAATTCAGTGGTGAAGACTGATGCGGTGTTGCGGTGTCGGTGAGAGACTGTAATGTGACCCATTGAGTGAGCGAAGCAGGTTTTGTTTTGAAATTTGGAACCATCGGTGAAACATGATGTAGGTTTGTGAAGGTTGTTAGAATTTTTTTAAACTGTGCCTAGTATTCTGCGGAAGAGGTTGATAGAAGAGGGAGGCATGTGAGGTCGTGAATCATTTTGGGTGGAGTAAAGAGCAACGGTGGGGTTGAGGGGACGACGTGGCTAAGATAGAGGAACTGGAAGGGGCGTCTTAAATGGAGTTCGAGATTAGAACAATGGTTGGTTACGGTGAGGATGGAATATGCAAAGGTGGACGAGGATTTGAAGAGATTGCAGGATAGTTGAGAGAAAGTTGGTTGTTCGTTTGAGGCGTCCGTAATGGAGTGGAGGAGCGCCAGTATCTGCGCAGAGACTCTTAGCGGGACTGGTTTGGAATGCTTCGGCAGCTATTGTGAGTGCAGAATTTTGGACAGTGTCGAGTAGTTTTAAGTGAAAGAGGTTTTGCAAGACCGTAAAACGGGTGAGCCGTAATCGAGGATGGATCGGATTAAGCTCTGGTCGCATTGGAGAAGGACTTTTTAGTCACAATCTTCTTTAATGTGGGAAAGAAATTTCAGGCCGCTTTTGATTTTGTTAGTTTGATGTGGTTTTCATTTTGAGAAAATGAAATTTAATTAGGACATTGATAGAAGAGTATTATAACCAATTACTCATCTCTATGGGCTTAATGTATTTTTCAGAACGTTGAGTTACCGGAAACGTTTTCTAAAAATTTGAGAAGTTTACTAGAAAATTTATTGCATCGGGAAGTACATGACAGACTTGGTTGTAAAGGTCGAGGGTGAGTACTCAATATTATTATCTTCTAAACTGAAAAAATCAGTATCTATTTGCACCGGTTCATTATAATTTTACTGTCTTTCTTGTAAAGGAAGAGAAGGTTTCACACTCAGAAAGGGACAGTGAATTTTCTCAATTTTCAACAGTCTCTAAAACAAAGTCACGATTCTTCTGCGCCTAATCTTATGTTGCAATATGACTTGCCAATAGTTCACGCTGTGTGGTTGCCCCAGAGTGAACCGAGTTCGTCACCGCTATTCAGACCGGGCAGCCACCTGCGCGCTTCTATCAAACTGACAACAAAAGATTGATCTGTGCATTTGTCTAATGGACGCGTAGTGTAGATAAAGTGATGTTAAAATAGTACATTTTGTAATGAGTGCGGATAGTTAGCGAGTTACAATATGGTTTTTATAATACATGCAGCGAAAGTGCCGCGTATTGTGTTCGTCTTTTGAAGCGAAACTCTCCGTTATCAGAACCGTGGCGAAAATGTTTTTCCCGTGGCGAAAGTGTTTTACCACTTTTACCCGTAGCGAAAATCGCGCCAGTGGTGCCATTTAAACAATAACACTAGTCAACAGCCAAAAAATTGTTGGAACGAGAATAGGTGATTCTTGAAGTATTTTTCACGCTAAATTCAATGCCGTTTTCCGTTTTTCGCTAGCAGGTCTAGATTTCCTGTAATCGTTGCAACAACGTGCCGATTTTTGCAACGAACTGCCGCGCATCGTCGCGGAACGCATCAAGGATAGCAGTATCATACTCTGCAAACCTGCGTTACGTTCGCAACGACGCGCGGCAGTTTGTTGCAAAAATCGGCACGTTGTTGCAACGATTACAGGAAATCTAGACCTGCTAGCGAAAAACGGAAAACGGCATTGAATTTAGCGTGAAAAATACTTCAAAAATCACCTATTCTCGTTCCAACAATTTTTTGGCTGTTGACTAGTGTAATTGAACATTAAAACTATAACATATTCTATTTTCGAGACTCTAATTTTGCTTCATGTATTATAAAAACTACTGTTTGTAATTCGTGTCGAAAAACAATATTGTAACTCGCTCACTATCCGCACTTGCTTTGCTTGTGCGGCTACACTTCGCTCGTTCCAATATTGCTTGTTTTTGCCACTTGATACAAGATGTACTATTTTCGACACAAATTACAAACAGTACTTTTTATAATACATGGAGCAAAATTAGACTCTCGAAAGTAGAATTTGTTATAGTTTTAATGTTCAATTATTGTTTAAATGGCATCACTGACGCGATTTTCGCTACGGGTAAAACTCTAGTGAAACACTTTCACCGGGGTTCTGATAACGGCGAGTTTTGCTTCAGAAAACGCTGTATGCTCGTTTTCAAAAGTCCAATGAAAATTATAAGCGAAAGAAAATAATTCCTCGTTGAACTTATGCTCACGCAATGCAGCGATCACTCTTCCAGTAGTGGATTGGTATGTGTGTAGTGGTGTGTTTGCTATTGTATTTTGTGGTTGGCAATTGCAGTGGCTGCCCGGTTTGAATATTTCTAATGCTAACAAACCCAGGCGTCATAGAAATTCACAGTTTAGGTTTGCCTAACACGTTGAGTGCGCGTCAAACTCTGCTAATAGCTCTACACCACGGGCTGTACACTACAAAAATTGTTGAGTGTTGCATATTCACTACTCAAATAACTGCGTTGGACAAACCCTAAACTGTGAATTTCCATGATGCCCGCGTATCAAGCTCTCTTGGACAAACTCTGTTTACTCTATGGTGTTTGTTGTACTTGGAGCAAAAAGAAACACTAAGTTTTCACAATCTTGTAGCTGTTGCTTAGTGACATATTTTCAAAATCATAACTTTTTGTTGATCCAGTGGTAACACTGGATCACAGGAAGTATTGTTTTGTCAGTTGAATGATAAACCAATCGAGTCTCACTTGTATGTTGAAAATTGACGTGTGATAATTCAGTGTATCCCTAGAAAAGATTTCATTCAATGTTTGGAATTTCAATGTACAATAGAGGTATGGACCTGCGTGTATTCTCACTGCAGTATCTGTTGTCCGTGATTCCATGATGATTACTCAACATATCCCTAGTGTGCGTTAAAACAATGAAGTGCTAATAGCGCGATATGGAAAAATATGTTGAACAGCGTTCAGGATCAGTAGCGGAGTCAGGAATTTTTTCTGGGGAAGGGGGGGGGGGTTCCAGTCGACAAAATAAATGATATGATAGATATAATGCCTACACGTTCAAAGTATACTGCTGTTGTTCAAGTAATTGCAAGAAAGAAAGAACGCTCAAGTTGAGTTATCTACCACCGACAGTATAATATTTAATTATTATACTCGAAACGTATGCGTATTTTTTACTTTTCGTTACTTCCTGGAGGGGGGGGTTGACTCCCCCCTGGCTACGCCACTGTTCAGGATTGTTCCAACTTTGGCAAATTTTGTATCAACTATCACATTATGAGTAAATGAGGAGAGTCGGCCTCTTTTTGGTGTTGGACGTTAAAGCCGGAAGGTTAGAACTCGGAGGCTCCGCTTATGGAGCCACCAGCTCTGCCAAGACGGAGCGGCTCCAAGTGAAGCCAATGGTTGGAGCTGCGCGCTTAGGAGCCGGATTTTCTGACGTTTTTGGCATAATAACGAGTGAGGACATGCGCCGCCATATTGAGTCGTTACAGCATGAACTTCCCCATTCCTGTTACTGATAACAATTCATCAGTAAAGCAGGAATAGGGACGTTCATGCTGTAACGACTAAATATGGCGGCGCATGTCCTCACTCGTTATTATAGGGCTCTACTTTTATGGTTGGTTTCACGAGGCAATATATTTATTCGTGGTGTTTATGTGTTAGTATGGGTACTTGGGAATGCCCAAAACCATGTGGAACTATTTCCTTATTTCGCTCCACTATTTTGGTAGAAAGACTAGGTCCCTGCTTATAGATGTTATTGAATACAGACATACACGTTAAAAAACTCTCGAACTGCGTATTGATTGTCGGTCTTGAATCTGGAGTCTTAACAGAAATATTGAAAAGACTGAAAATGAAAGCTTCTTAGAGACGGAATGAGCCAATAAGAAGCCGGAGCCGCTTTTTCAGTTGAAGCGCAAGAGCTTCAAAATGTACCCGGCTCCGACCTTTGGAGCCGACTCCTGGATCCGGATCTGAGACTTCCGGAAATACCCGCCCCGGTAGCTACTTTTCGAGCCCCCTTCTCTTTAGTTATAAGAGATTCAACTTTCATGTCGTGACCGTACCTCTATAATGTACCATGTTTGGAATGTATTGATGAATGTCGTTCATACAAAGATGATTAAGAAAAGTACACTCGTTTGAAATATTTCAACATAAAACGTACAGTTCAGACCGTGCATCCGTCAGAGTGCGCTCGTATCACGCTACCAAATTAAGAAGCGAAGGGCGAACCTATTGTATTTCCCATCAACCAATGTACTCTTTTAAAAATGAATATCTCAAGAAATCAGACGTTTGCGAGGAAAGTTAAGATATTAAAAATGGTACTTAGTTTACCTTGGTCTTATGGCAGAAGAATTCAATATACGATAATAGCATATCTATTCCCCTACCATAAGATCAATGTACATTTGGTACCAGCGCGATAAGAATCAGGTAAACAAGTATACAATATAAAATCGGGGAAGAGCGTGAAGAGCCTTATACATGGGGAACGATTTGGGAGGGCCGCCCTTCTTACAGATACCTCACCATCTGATTATCAGAAGGGGATGACCATTCTTTTACCAGATAAAAATTACAGGCTATCTCTACTCACAAGTTTTCTAAAAATAATTCAGTAACTTATTCTTTACAGCTCTGATGAGATCAAGGAGCATTCTTTTTTTAGCGGCTTGGATTGGCAACAAGTCTACTTACAAAAATACTCACCACCTCTCGTGCCTCCTCGAGGAGAGGTAAATGCTGCTGATGCGTTTGATATTGGATCGTTTGATGAAGAAGATACAAAAGGAATAAAAGTATAGTATTTTATACGTTCAACATTTATTTCAAACCTTCAAAGTGTCTAATTTATGCTTCTTTGATTTGGCAAAGCTCACTGAAGCTGATCAAGAATTATATAAGAACTTTGCGTTGGTTATTTCGGAGAGATGGCAGAACGAAGTAGCTGAAACTGTGTTTGAAAGTGTAAATATAGAAACTGATAAACTTGAGCAGAAAAAGAAGGCTAAACAGAAACAGCGATTTGACGATGATGAAAAAGGTGGGTAGAAATAGAGTACTTGTCAGTCATTGCTCAAGAAGTTTTGTGGACTTATTCTTGTTATACTGCGTTGGTCAGTCAGAGTGAAAATTTCAACATATCTTCACCATTAAAAGAAGAAAACCCATCGCCCCCTTGTGCTTCTTGGGATATGAGGGGAGTTTTTTCAACTTGATTGAAAAATTATCAACTTTTTCGTGATAATTCATAGAAAACAAAATGTTCAACGTAAAATTTACTACAGAAAATATCTTATGTTTGTAAGCACTGAGACAAACACGGATGTTGCTATGAAGCGATGAATTCTGAAAACTTCTTAGCATGCTATATGAACAATAAGAAAAATGTAAAAAATCCATCATTGACCTCTTGTTTATCGCTTGCTTGGCATGTTCTCATAGTCTCGTCACTGTGAGGAAAAAACCCCTCTTACCTCATCATATTTGTTTCCCGAGACATGAGGGTTCAATGTCTCAAAAGCTGTTTGGTGAGTTTCTTGCCAGTTAAACTGACTTCCATTTTTAGTCAAGTTGGTGAGGGGGGCGGCCAGTATGTACTAGAATCTTTGATGACCTTGCGGAAATAAATGGCTAAGCCTATGAATTGTCCAACTTTTTAGGACGAGGAAAAGATTCTACTACCTTGATCTTCTCCATAATGAGCCGTACTTGTCCGTTTTCAATTACAATCCTAAATACTGTACTTTATCATACAAGAACCAACACTTATCCGAGCATATTGTGCTACCAACTCTTCTCAAGGCCTCAAATATTTTTCTTGGCTTTCTCAAATTTTCCTGACAACCATTTGATGGGATCATTACATCGTCTGAGTGGGCCACAATTCCCATTCCTCATAGTGTTGTTAAAATAGTATCGATTACTCGTTGAAATACTGCTCCTCCATTGGACAACCACATGATGACCGAAGCCACTCACATTGTTCATCTGGAATCACAAAACTGGTCTTATCAGTTGAGGTTTAGATTTCTGGTCACATTGCCGGGCCAATTCCCCAATTTTGTAACAGGTATAACATTTCTTCTTAGGCGTAGAATTATCCTGTGATATACCTTCCTGCGAGAATGCGATTATACAAGTTGGTAGAACGCCTTCAGAGTCTCATAACAACCAGCTCTATCACTAGCTTTGACTATCTTATCAATAATGCCTTCTAAAATATGACCCACTTGTTTCCGAGGAGTCTCCCTGTTGTTCAATACGTATTTTTGCATGTGTCGAAATACTCATCCTCGCACGTATTTCCTTCAGGTTGGCCAGGAGTTTAACATGGATATGTCCGGTACTGGAGATGATCAAATATTGAGCTTTCGCATTATTTTCAACAAAAATATATTAATATTTGTTTTGTGAAACATCTGCATAAGATAAACAGCAGGGCATGTACACTTGAAATTAATAGTACGAGTATCTAAAGCTACATCTGATGTAGATACCCTTTTCCTGAATGAGATGGAAATGACAATGAGGGAATAAGTCCATATTACTCATTTCTCTAAATTTGTCTTATTCATATTTTATTTATTTTTTCTTTCTTCTCTCCCAGATATTCCTCAGTATTGGTCAGTTGTAACTAGAGCTTCCTTGAAAAACGTTTAGAAAACCCAAACTTTGTTCAGTTAAAATCTAGTGATGTGCCGTAATTTAGAAATTGGTATTAAGAAAGAATTCTTGCACATCATGGTCCTTTTCAGTAATTTGAAATTATTGATAAATTTTTTTGTTGTTTTTCTGGTCAAAGTCAGGGTCTCAGAATCCTTGACATAGAAATCCATTTCCATTTCTTTGTTTACTTTGATTTTTAATAATATGCATTTTTGAAAAATTTTGACAAATAATTAACAACCTAATTTTTGTACCTAGAATCGGATTGTATATTGCATGGATATGTTAAAAAACTCGGAGGTCCATTTGCTTCTGCCTGGCAAACAAGGTATGCAAAACTCTATCCAAATCGATTAGAAATGCATTTGGAGTCCGGAAGCGGTAAACCAGAACTAATATTTATGGATCAGTTGGAAGATGTGAGCGCCGAACTAGTAGTCGTCAAAAATGAACAGTGCATTATTTTAAAAACAAAGGACGCGAAAATAGTCCTCACCAATACTGTAAGTAGTAATTTTGGAACAATATATTTTCCCTATTTTCTCCATCCTTATCTATGCATTTATTATAGGATGAAATTGGCTTAAAAGAATGGGCCATTTCTGTGCGATCAGCGTATAAGGGTTACATTGAATTGTTCAAGAATATGAAGAAAGTCAACAGAATGATTTATGGCAGCAGTCGTGGTGAAAAGCCTTTGCCTGTAATAACTCAACAACCAAATGCAAATGGACACTAATGTTTTGAGTAGTGTCAGTACATGATAGATATTGATTAGGCGTTTGGTTTTTATTGTTCAAGACACCTGCCCTCTTGTACTTATACTTCCCAATACTCTCTTTTTTATGACTTTCTCGTGTCTTTGGAAGTTGTAACAGAAGAGTGGATAGTACCAAGTACCTTTGAAAATAGTCAGACTTGTGATTGTTCATAATATGATAGTTGAATTTACAGGTGAACTTGAGAAGAATCTAGAATAGGTTACCTTGAGCAGGAAGAAATGACAAATGAGTCTTGTTTCTCTCTCTCCTTCAGTTGGTGGATCAGTTAATCCCTCTTTTCATATATTTTCAATTGTTGTGCTAGTGAGGCAGTATTGTATATGAATTTTCTCAGTTTTGTATTTTACCTAGTCATTCTGTACCACTTGAATTACAATTCTGTAAATAACATTTTATTGTAATGAGCCCATTACTCATAGAAAAATCTCCATGTTGGATCTTAAAGCGTATTCTGGACCATGATTGTGTATGATTGAGGCTTAGGTGAGGTAAAAAAAAATTGTATCCTCATCTGTGAATGTCATGAGTAGATATCAATGTGCAATTAAATTCAAATTCAACCTTGGTTAACAATTGGATCATAATTAATTGAAGGTTTGTCAATTTGATACTATAAAGATAAGTTGATGTAACAATATTAAAAGAATGTTGATTGATTTCTTTGCTCATGAGAGGTATTTGTACAAAGTAGCTCATTGTTGTAGTGTTAGAATTTTACACCAACTTGAATATTTTAGGAAATTAGAATTGTAATTATCATTTCCTTATTATACTACTCTTAAAAGACGGGCTATCCATTGGGCATGTTCACTAAAAACAGAAAAAGAAGAAGGAGGGGACAAAAAAGAAAAAATGTAATTTTGTTTTGGATTGACAATTGCTAATCTTGATCTTTCTTACAAAAATTGTTTGGTCTCTTTATCAAATTATATGATGGTGTATTAATCAAGTCACTTGAATAGTGATCTAAAATTAAGCTCCATAGAAAACTACCCTTTTACCTGCAATTCTTTGTGTTCTATCCACGTTTTACAATTTAGATGATTCATTTTTTTTTTTTACATAAAATTCCAAGTGGGAGAAGACAGAAGTGAAAATAAGAGCTCTATTTAACAAACAACCTAGATAATGATATGTCATTGGCATCATTTTGGTGCGGAAGTATATAATTTATCTCATTTTTGTACAACAAGCAGACTTGAAGAGAAACTTGACAGTATATATGGTTTTCCTTACCAATATTATTTCTGTAATTGAAGAATTAATATCCAAATTTATTTGTTTATTAATTACATATTGCATGAGCAATTAATTGAAAATGTGTTTTGAAAAGGAAAATGAGCGGTTATGATAATAATGAATAATATTAATAAAAAATAGTACCAATAATGAAGGAGATTAATTGGTTTAATGTTCTCTTTATTCATATTTTGAGGAACACACCTGCCTTATGAAGCCACGGGTATCTACTAATAAATTATAGAGTTGTTGAGAAAAAGAAGAAATGTCTGATGATATAATCAGAGCCCTCATTTTTTAGCATTAAAAAATGGAAGTTTTTGGCTCTTGAATGATATATTTTTGGCACTATAGAAAATATGCATTTCCCAGTGCTTTTACTTGTGATGGAATAATATAATTATTCGATTGCCGACCAAAATTACGCGATTTTTAATTAAAATTAACAAAGTTAAAGAATCATACCAAATCCTATCAGTTTCTCCTACAGAACTTATCCAATTACATATGTACCAAACTTACGGTATTTTTTTTTTTTTTTTTTTTTTTTTTACCAGAATTACCTGATTTTCAGCAGAAGGCACCAATTTTTTGTATCAAGTCCCGTAATTTCAGACAGTATTAGACCTGGAGCTCACTGCAAATATTTCAATTGGAGGAATCTAAAATTACCGTACACTTATTTCACAAGTGCTTTGTATGAGAAATTTACGTCTTTGAAGTCTGGCAGCGTTGAGTGGTCGGAGACGAAAATGGCCAAAAATTGTTAGATGTTGGAAAGATTTATGGATGAAGTTTGTGTCAAATTGTAGTATTAGACGTGCGCTTCAAGAATCAATCAGTCTGGCAGACCTGAAAAGCCGGATTCCTCGTGCCGCACGAGGTCAAAGTGCGAAATTTAGTTTTAAAACGGCAATTTTAACAATAAATGTAAAGGACGTCTGAACATCGTAGGGTTCCTTACTGAATATTATCGAAAATATGTTACTAAATACAAGAATATACCAATCCCATTTTATATATTGCTTATTCAACTGCGTAGTTTTACCCACGAGTGAAAAAAAAACGTACTGAACTCGCGGGTCACGGTGAAGTAGCGTTTCAACTCGTTGCGTTTCCGTCATAAGCAGGAAACGTTTCTCGTCGTATAAAGTCCCTCTTTACTCACTTTTATAATAATTTGTACCATTTCTTTGGGTCAGGATGGTACTCTTCTTCATCTCCTAGGCCTCGTATTTGTATTTTGTAAAAAAAAAAAAAGAAAAAAAGACGCAGTTAGATGAATGATTTTTCCCATCAAATATCTCTATCAACTAAATTTGTACTATTGCGTTGAAATTTTCAAGAATTGTAATTTTATTTGAACGAAAAAGCTTCTCTATTAAGTTTATTGACTTCACTGAAATCTTACCCTCTTTTTTTCAGAACATAGCTCATTTCTCAGAAAGAAAGTTGATGATTATACCTGCAATGGAAAACCATTTCTTTCCTCGATGCAATCACATGAACGGTCAAAAAATTTTAGATAATAACTCTTTCTTTCATTACCATATTATTCTTGTCATAATCTTCATCATACTGATACTAATTCATTAATATTATACTTATGTAATTTTTTTATTATTCCACTTTTCCTCAACTAACAGGCTAAATATAAAGTTGGTTGGTTCATTAGTCTACAACGGGTCAGTTATAATTATTATTAATAACATTCATAAAATGGAAACGCAATGAGTCGGAACGCTATGTGACCCGTGAATTCAATACGACCTTTTTTTTTTAGTCGTGCATCAGGATGTCGACACTTATGTCGAAAACAGAGAAGCCAATAGACTAAGCCTTAGAAGCCTGACCAGACCAAATTTTCACCAAGTTTCCACTGAATATTTTCAAGTATAACCTTCACCTAGCAGAGAGAACATTTCACTCCTGAATTTGCTAACTGTCCTCAAAGTAGTGACTGTGACTCGTTTCTCTAATTCCAGCTTTGCCAGATTTTCGAATTTTCTCTCATATTTCCTGAATGTTGGTACTTCTCTGAAACGCACTTCTACAGGCGTGAATCTACGAAGGGGAACCCTCAATCAAAGAAAGAAAGAAAAAAAAATCTGTGATAGCAAAGAATGCGACAATTCAAACTCCGGATAGGCTTGAAACTGAATTGGAAGCCAATCGAGAGTGAGGTTGTAGCGATGGTCCACAATCATTCACCGTTCCTCTCCAACTTATTACTAATTTCTTGCCCTTGCTGAATAAAAGTATAGATGTAGGTATTCACCTTCAACTTACAATTGCCCACATCTGCAAACTTGAATAAATTGTCTCGCGCATATGTGGTAGAATATTTCTGTCTCTTCTTAAGTTCTTTGCATCATGAAAGGTAAAAATTTGGATATCTTCTTAGTGGGTGTAGGAAGTTTTGTAATTGTGCGTTAGAAGGTTCTTGAATGATTGGTGGAATAGAAAGTCTACTAACATGTGAAGTTTCCTTTGGAGTCAAAATGCAAACAGAAACAACATGCTTAAACTCATATTTTCTAGTATAACTCCCAGGGGGCATTGCGTGGGCAGGAGTCCTCTTTTTTTTTCATAAAATATCTCGGGGACGACATGTCACTCTAAGATGAACTTTACGTGAACTATAAAATCTTCATATTTCTCATGGTAGCGAAAATGACGCATGAAAAGTTGCAAGATTAACTCAAACCAAACCAGATGTATCAAGATGGACATCTACAACAAGACCATAAGGCCAACTACCAGGAGGTCCTTGGTTTCTTATGAGAACTACACAATTTACTTTGAAATTTGGGTGTGGTCTTATCCATTTAGAGCCAGGAAACAATGGTCACCCGGCCTCAGTCGGGAATCTCAAATTTGACCATCGGACATTGTTTTGGATGAAATGAAACTCTTATTTCTGAATTTTCAGCCCCATAAGTCTATTCAATCCTCTGTGACATTTAGAAATGTATATGTTACTTGAAAAATTCCACAGCTCGTATTTCTCAATGAATTTTCTTGTACTCTGGGAGCAAAATGAATCATCTCGAGAGCTATATGTATATGATATTTTTATTCAACAAAAAAAAAAAGGAAAATTCCACATGAAATCATTATTTCTAAGTTGAAAGAATTTTTTAAGTATGTTGTTACGGAGGGCCCAAGCTAGAAAAAATATAAATGAAGTATCATCTGAAACATTTTTTTTTCCCTCAGAATTTTTTAAAGGGTGGAAGACCCTCAAAAATTGAGATTTGTGAGCGGGGTCATACGCGTAGGCAATCTCGCGCCGTTCTGTACGCTGAGTACACGCTCCGCTCGTGCACGTTACGACGCGGCGATTTGGCGTTGCAATACTCGTGCACGACGCGACGCAGTGTTCAGTCGTTGCCGAGAGCCGCATTTAATGTCGCGTCGTCTTCTGCTTTGCGCTCTACTCTTCTGTACCTAAGAAACCTACGCTGAATGTGCTTCCTCAATTTTTTACAATGTTCAGAGCGTTCCTGCGACAAGAGAATTTATTGTGTATTTTTTTTGAACTCGGTGAAGGGTATTTACATAAGAATTAGGCGTTCATGAGAAACAAAATACCAAAAATCACGATTTTCCAGGTGAAAAATACAAATTTTCTCGATTTTTCATTTTTTAAAATTTTAAATTGACGTGCGTGGTGACTTAAGAATGCTACAAAAAATTAACATTTTCATCACAACTTGTTCAAGATTAAGTCATGTTAGGCAGAAGCCGATTTTTCTTTGGAGGGGGTTAGTACTGAATTCATATTCTTGGACTCTAGAATAAAGCTGCCGGCGTGCCTCCCTTATAAAGACAGCTAATCAGTCGGAAAATTGTAGCGTATAGACTTCACGTCTCTTAAAAATAGGGTCGGGATTAAATTAGCAATTATAGCATTGCTATATACGGTGGGGCAGAAAGATGTTACCAGTCAACCGGGGAACTCCACGAAATTCTCGCGGAATCCTCGCGGAGTTTTTCGTTCAAGTGGTAACATCTCTCTGTCCCACCCTGTATAAAAGATTGGGAGCTTTATTACTCATTTCAGCAAAACCCACATACTGATACAAACATTCTGGACCAGTGAGCCAAATAGACTGATAAGTGATGAGCCACTTGTTTCAAAAATCTGCTGTTTTAGATTTTGTTTGATATAAAACCATTGATCGATAGACGCCAGTGCGTGGATTTTTTTCACTCGATTGCTCACATATGAACTCCAAGTTTCAAGAGGCTTGCATATTCAGCTCAGCACAATTTTTGCATCACTTAAAAAAGAAGCACTTTCAATTTTCAAGCTAATTGCGCCAAGTTGCATCATCTCCAAGCGTGCAAAACAAGAACACACAACAACAACACCACCATCTCAGATTTACTGGATTGCTGTTGTAGTTTTTTCATTTTCATATTTTTTCAGGGATGATCTTCCTCTTCTTCCTGCACATCTGGATGTAGATGGTACACAGGTGTTGAGTAGGCCATAGCGTATTTGTCTATTCCATTCCTGGTCCATCTTATTCTTCATGATGGTGGCTGCAAATGCAAAAACCCAATTCCATGCTTCTTTAGAACCCTAGCAAGGTAGATACTTGAGAATCTCGGGGACCGGTCCACGTACTTAGAACGTTGTCGACGTACCTGTGCCAATAATATGTACAGGGTGCGCCAAAAAGATGTTAACAGTTGAACGAAAAACTCCGGGAGGATTCCGCAAGAATTTCGTGGAGTTCCCCGGTTGACTGTTAACATCTTTTTGGTGCACCCTATACTGTATACGACCCAAAAACACCTGACCAGAGGAAAGAAGATCGAGCTGGAATTTAGACATGAAAACTTCCGAAATGGGAGAACCCAAAGGAGAGCCAATATGGATACCTACCTTCTCGGGAAATTCGAATGATGGCAAATTTTTCGACGATGTGTTTTGTACGTGGACCGGTCCCTGAGATCTCCTTTTGGAGTTTTTCAAGTACCTATCTAAATAGTTTGTATTTTTCCATTAAATTCACGTTGGAAGTAGGCGGTTCATCTAACTTTTTGGACCTTATAATCTTCGATAGAAACGGCATCCATGAATTCGCCATCTATAGGAAAGATACTTCGACCAATATTACTGTCCACGGCAGATCTTTCTGCCCTGTTGCTCACAAATATGCCGGTTTCGACAGTTATATCCATCGGTTGACCAGTATTCCGTTGGGTCAGCTCGCTTTCCAACTGGATCTTTCGACTACAAAGCACTTGGCTAGAGTGAATGAGGTCAGCTTAGATATTGACTTTGGTTCATAGGAAGTTGACTCGGAAAAGCCTCGGTTCCACAACTTCCCTCCCCCGCCATCCGACCTCAAATAGTAGAAAACGTTGGATTAGGCTCCCGTTTTTGGAAAAATTTTCTTCCCAGTTGGGTCGTGTCCTCCGCCACTTTGGGTTTCGCCCAGTGTATTACAATCTCAACACTGTAAAAAGTCCGTTCGTCAAGTTGAAGGACCTCATCCCACTGGTTGAAAGAAGCGGTGTTTACAAGGTGGAGTGTAATGACTGTAATGTAGTTGATATAGGTGAGACTGGCCGTCAGCTGAAAATTAGAAAATATGAGCATAGGAAAGCGTGGGAAAAGGAGAAATTGGGTGATTTGGCATTTGCGGATCATCTTATCACCACTGGCCATTGTTTTAAAGAGGGTTCTGAGTCCCTCCTTCACAGAGAGACCTCTTATTTCAAACGTACCGCGCTAGAATTTATATTGAAATTATTCGCCATCTAAATACTCGTAACAACATTAATGTGCTCAACAGGTACATACCTGGTGAGGGGTTGACTACTTTAGTTTATGAGTATGATTCACATTGTGATGACTCGTTAGTTCAGTCATGATTTCCTCGGTATTTCTTGTTTCCAACCGGATTTGGTTCAGTTGTTTTCACGTCCCCGCTGACAATGGTTTTTTAATCGAAAGCGCTCGGGTGTATTTTGCATTTCTGTGCCTTTATTTAAATTACTCCGTTTGTTTTACTCTTCATTATTTCTTAAGGAACACAATTAATATGGAGCGCGATATACTTTTTATTTAACGCCGCGTAGGACTGATATGACTCGTCGCGTTAAGTTGCGTGGTCGCACGCGGAGCAATGTTGTAATATTACTGCTTGTACGCACTTTTTTATTTCGCTTCGTTTCGGGTTAAATTTGAATCGACTCAGGAAAAAAACCTTATGATCGTATTCTACTAGTCAAAATCTAAGTTTAGATTGCCTCCTTATGTATTTAGCAAAGGTGCCGTATATTAGGATGCAACCAAATTATTTTTTGAAGTGAGCCTATTTTTACACGCTTTCTTAGGGAACATTCAAAAACGTTGAGTCGAGGGTAGAAATTTTTCATTTCTCTATTGGCATTTTTCATCCAATTTTCTTGTACTATTTGAAGAAGTATTTTCCTTTGTAATGCGATGTGGTTTGAAATTAAGAAAAATAGGTTTTACTTTTACTTCTGCAAAAGCTTTTTTCAAATTTTTTAAGCTTGAAAGTCCAGTAAACTGTATTACCCGAAATTCTCTTCCTACTTCAACAGTCAAATTTACAGGTGCGAATTTATTGGGTGGAAGAGGATATAGGCCCTAGGGGTTGTTTCTTCCCGAACTTCCAAAAAATACTCAAATTACAGTTTGCCTATTTATTTTTTCCAGCAAATACTGGTGGCGATCATGTAGGTGCTCTCGAGCCTGAGCACCACATGAAAAATTATGAACAATTGAAATTTGCCTACAACTAAGAATGAGGGTTATTTTTACTTTCATCCAATCGCGACTCGCGAGGAAAAAAATGAGCACCACATAGGGCAGAAATGGATTGCCACCCCTGCCAGCAACGGAAGGAGAACCATTCTTTGGGTGACGGAATGATTCCCGCTTCTTGAACTGTATTCCTAATAAATTTGGACGGGCGTTTTTGGAGCTAATCGTGCTATACGAATAAGGCAAAGAATCGGTCAATCCATAAGTTCCTTCACCATTACCACACGAGTTTGCCTTGTTTTTTTTCGTAAGAATCGTCAAACCGATTAAAACAAAAGCACAGGTAGAACAATGCATGAAAAAAAAACGACAAAATTTTTCCTATTCTGCAGAATCAGCCGCGGCTCATTGTCACTAAATTTCCCAAGTACAACGACACAATTTCAAAAGATTGCTAATAATTGTTGCACTGCAATTTGCTCGTCGTTGAAAAAGGCGGAGTTAGTGACGCCCGTCTCAGCGTGCCGCGATTGCCGCGATATTGACTCACGACAAACAAGTTAGTTGGGACACCGGACAGTTGCAAATGGAACGTTTTCTTGTTCGGATGTGTGTCGTGACGTATTGAGCAGTGTTGGTGCATCTGTATTCATTGTTGTTGGTATTTTTTTTTGTTTTCTTTTTCTTCCTTTTTGAAAGAAGGAAGAAGACAAAAGGAACTTGATAGGTATGTAAATTAATTTTTTCAATCAGATCAGAGAGCGGGAAGTGTGATTTATCTCTCCATCGACGTACAATCGTTCTTTTTTCTTCAATTTATATTGTTTCTACTTTTTTTTTTTTTTTTTTTTTCATTTTGTCATCATTTAAGTGACGTGTTTTTTCGCGGTATCTTTAACACATGCGTTTGAAGTGGTGGATTGTGATCCAACAAGAATGCACTTTATATTTGGTGGATTTCCTGAACTGATGACCAAAGAGGAACAGCGAGTGTCAATGATTTGAAAAGATCGCAGGCTCCAGTCCTAAATTTTCCTAATTGGGAAAACTGTTCTCGGGCTATGTCGCGCCGAAAACAGAGTAATCCCAAGCCTCTAAAATGTAAGTGATTAACTACCTATCGTAAATATTATATTTACTTAGTAGATATCTTTTTACAGTCTAGAATATCTTACGGTACAAGCTGTGTGTTTGAAATTCAGGTATCTGCAATGGTATGTAGAGTTTGTCAAAGTCAGTTTTTTTTTCTCTTCGAAAATAGATGTTGCTAGATGGAGTGATAATATCTTTCTATCGGATCTTCCACACTCGCACTATTCGTCTTCTTGAGCGAAACCTTGAAAAATTATCCTACACAGATGAAGTAACTATACTCTTCATCGACCTCATGCGAGGGGTTGTAATATTGAGAATGATTTTATCTGTCAGTATAGACAAGGCAAATAATGTATTTCGATAATCCAAAAATGATATTCTTGTTGAAAGGGGAATTCAAATACTGTTAAAATTAGAACGAGTTGTAACGCATACGTATTTGTGTATGTGTAATTTTCCTTTTATTAAACATATTTTCGTATGTGATCGGTTCCTTCTTTTGAAGGAATTGGCCACCAATTCTAAAAAATTACCGTGACAAGTAGTCACGTTTTGAGGACGTGAAATACACATGAAGTGCCCTGCCGTACGAAGTGAAATTGACGTATTTATAAAAGTCCCAACAGAAGTACGTTACAATCTGCTATGTCAAAAAATTCTTAATATGAAGGTAAATATGAAATGAACGGGAATACGAAAAATTATTTTCAACAAAAATTTAATGAATAAAGTTAGTTTGAGGATAAGGATGTTTGTATTTTGAAAAACTTAATGAACGCAGGTACGTCCATCTGTGGACATAGGCTTGTCCACTCATCGGCTCTGTAAATACGAACCGTGTTTAGCTTCACATACTTACGCTGACGCCTAGATCAAGCCAAAGATCTCTACCGGATTGCTTATGAGCGAATTCGTCAATATTTCATTTGTATGTGCGACAGAACCGTATGGTACCTTCGTAGTTTTACGACTCCAATTTATGGTCTCAGACTACACAAGAGGTGGATGTAGCATCGGTCGTATACGTGAGTACCAGGCGTTGAGCGGAAAATTTGATAACAAAATAATGGGCACTGGACCTACGCAAGTGAATGAGTAGAGGATTGCAATTTAGCGTGCAGTCTCTTCTTTCACGGCATTTTGTAGTCGAAGATTTATTTCAATGAACGACAAACACTTTTTGTAAGTACGATGAGGAATAGATAAAATCAATAGGCCTACATAGCCTAATTTAATTGAAATTAATAAAAGAAAATATTATCAATGTTGTTGCAAACCAAGATCACGGCTAAACTGAGGATTACCTATAAACTGAGAAGTAAATCCATGCCTCAAAGTGGAAATCCAGTTTTTGCTAACTTCATGAATTATTCTTTTAACAGTCACTGGTAGTTACTCTTTATCATGAGACACACATAAGCTCATCATTCTATCAAGAGAAAGTTTCCCGAAGTTGATTGAACTAAAAACCAAAAATCTACATTATTACAACTGAACCGAAAATAAAAAAACGAAGTTGGAGAAACCTCAATAACCAAACAAAATGGGCAATATATTTTACAAATTTAGTCACCAACTTGAGCTGGAAAAAGGACTTTGGGCAAAAAGACCAATAAAAATGAATTTTCTGGCGTAGGCAAATTAATAAAGATCATGCTTCATGTCTTTCTCAGTAGCTAGTGGCTTTTGGAGGACTCGCTCGCGGATCTAGTGTAGGTCGAGCTTAGAAAATATTTCAAGATACTAGACTCTGGACAACTCCTTGATCTATTATAGGCCTACTTTGGAAAACTTCAAACTAATGGCTTTTGGGGCCTCACTCGCGGTAGATCTGATTTAAAATATTCAAGGTAATAGCTTCTGAGGAGCGTACTCATTCGTCCAGTATAGTTTTTTCAGAATATTTCAAGGCTTCAAGCTATTAGCTTTTAGGGGCTCATTGGGCCTATATGATGGAAGCTAAACTCACCATAGCAACCTAGTTTTGGCTCACCTCTGGTCTGCTCTAAGACTGGATCTGATATACTGTATACTTGGTTTATAGTAGCTAAGCTGTAGCCTAATGTAGAGAAGGCTTACAAAACGGTACAGTACGTACGATTTGTAGACTTAGTGTGAAGCTAGTATGTTGGTTCACTTGCATAGATCAAAGTGGGACCTAGTTAATATTCTCCCCTTCTTCCTGTAGCTAGTATAACTTCAGTATAAAGCAAGTAGAAAAGTAATATAATACAAGGGGAAGTCCTCACCCAGTTCTTCTCCAGTATATTGTATACATCTTTATGTGAACTGTACAGACGCCCTGACGCCTTTTCGAGATTTAGGGAGTAGAGAAAAAACATGAAACATATCAATAAATTATATGTGAGATTTTACAACAACATCACCGCGTCGTATCCTCCAGACTTGCAGCCTTCCTCATGGCGCATTTACATTAGATGTTAAAATATTTTTGTTGCCAACATTTCCGATCCATATCCAATCGGATCGGAGGAAAAATATTACAACAATGTTTCAACATTTGTTGGACGTGGGCGTTTTTCAGCCGTAATGTAAATGCGCCATCATGAGTATATAAGCAAGCATTTTCTTGTTCAATCTTTCTCTATGAATAGAAAGCTCAGATCTTTGCTACGCCTTTTTTATGAATGGATACTATGGCGTTTCTGTAAAGTTTCGCATATGAATGATTTCTATGGATTCCCCCCTCTCCCAAGTCGTTTTTAACGCTTGGTGACAAAATTTTTAAGAATCTTGCACGGTCAATAATATTTACAAACTCATTAAGACTAAATTTTATTCGTGCAAGGGCATAATACACGTAGGAAAGAAAAACTTGGCTTTGCCTGCACAAATCTTTATTAAGAACGAAAGCAACGTTTCGGACTCATAGACCTTCAAACAAATCTAGGAGAATTTCTACGCTTGTGACGGTAGTTTGTGACGGCAATGACCCATTGAAAGAGCACAGTGATCCCTCTTTGTGACGCAAATGTGCGCATCTGATAGACTTGACTCACTCAGAAAAGGCTCGAAGGAGGAGGAGGAGGAGGAGGGATCGAAATGAAGCGGCGAACGAGGCTGTTGAAGGTAGCTGAATATGCTGAAGCGATGGTTACCACCTTCAAGGTCTAGGAAAGGAACAGAGCGTTCTCTTACATTAAACGTGAAGTCAATAGCAGGGTCACGACTATTTAGAAACAATTGAAGGTCAGTTTTCAAACCATTCCAAAGGGCTTGTGCGTTCCAAAGGCACAGCTTTACAGCTTGTAACCCAGATCACGAAACTAATAAACTGCATAACGGAGGGAGTGGAAAAATAAAATTGTAATACTGTAGGTATCTCATTTTTGTATCATGTAAATTTATTTAAAGCGCCGCAGGTCATACCGATACTGCATGGCTGGCTACAAAAATGTGAGAGGAGAGTGAAGTTTGAAAGAAGACTCTCAGTACTACAAGACACTGCATGTAAAATAATTATGTTCCCACCTTGTACGCCATTTGGGCTTAAGCCATTCAACAAATTTTTCAGGAGGAATAAAAAACTACCTCTATTCGTCACAGTGAGAGATAATGGCAATGTAAGAATGGTTATAGTAGGAGTAGATGGTCATACATGAGTGCAAAAACTGGCATCCACGTGCATTGGTTCATTAGCTTATGAGGCTGCGCCAAAGATGACAAATTTTGGACTTAACGAGTTTTGGAAAACTAATTTACCCTTATTTACCTTATTTATGTCCAAAGAATATTGAAAAAAGGTGCTAGAATAACACGGCTCATACCATATAACGAATAGATAGTGGTGTCAAAAAATTATTTGACATTCTTATATGATGTACTTATTACTTGTATAAAACGCTAAAAACGCTAATATCTCAATTTTGAATAAAATGGACTTAACGAGTTTTGGAAAAACGGTTCTCAAGTGTACTACTGTACGTATAATGTGCTTCCTTTATCGATTTTCTCGTATTGAGCGAGAAGATTTTCAACGGGGGACCTTGGCGCAGGCGGCAACTCGATCATGAGTCATTTCTGCGCTGAAAAAATAATGAAAAAAATAATTTGCCTGTTGAAAACGTCTTTGCAAATATGTACGAGATGAGGTCAATGATTCGCTTGAGAGCTTGATAGGAGTTATGTTTGCCATCCCGGCAGACTGGGTTGGGCTCGCAAACTTTCTCAGTTCCGTTAGGAGTGACGAAACGATTTACAACTACAGAAGAAGACGCTTGAATTAATGATAGTGCCGTGAAGCTGGTCATTATCGCTGGCAACAGCATTTTGGGTACTCGCATCTCTGTATATGACGCTTTATAAAAAAGGTCGAAATATTTCTCGTGAAAGATTCCAAAATACAATCCAAAATAATTGCATTACTGAAATGATTACAGCGCCGTATGGCATGCTGTATCAGAAGAATTAGCGTCTGAAAGTTGGCACTCAAACCGCAAAGCTGAAACGTCCGCGCCAATACAAACGGTCACGATCCTACAGAAAAGAAGGCAGGGCCAGGGCCGGCCGCAGCCTAGGAAACGTGGGATTTGAAATTTCTCTGAGCTACATATGACGGGGAAAATTTGAAAAAATTTTTACTTTCAAGCTTGAACTCTTTAGGTGGATTGTTTAATTTTTATTCCGAGAAGTACTCCCATAATGCAAGATCTCTGTTTGCTTCGATTAACGCCGTTATTGAAGGCAACCCTTAAAACAGCTGATGAATCAGGCTGCGAGTTTTTCTATCCTTGTAAATCAGGCAAAAATTTATCTTGATTACCTATTCTACAAATGCACCATCCCGACGTAGTTCGAACAATTACTTCATTTGTAAAATTTAGTTTATCGAATCGTTATAATACTTTTTCCATCAGTGTGAAACTAATTTAATGGCGAAAGGTCTGTTACTGTTATGAGCGCAGCTTGAAAACGTTATTCCATACGTCGCAATAAGATTTATTCTATCTTCCATTTCCACGTGATACATTTTGTTCCTATCAAAATGAAGTATCAAGTATGATGTATTTTGTGTATCGGCGTACTACAAACTCCTACCTAAATACACACAGAAACGTTCTATGCATGCACATATAATGAGGACAGTCTATTGATAATGAAAACTAACAGACCAGACAGGCATTACCCGTCTCGTTTTATCTGATAAGACCTAACGCATTCATCAAACGTCGGATTGCTCATGTACTTGTGTTTAAACCGCGGTATGAACAGTTGAGTGCTGAAGTTCTGTAGCTACAGCAAGAAGAAACCTGTGTGTTAGAGGCGTGATACCGTAGAGTCGTAGTGTACGTTCGATGTCCACCAAACAAAATATCGCTAGCGAGATTCGAGATAAGTCGTCGGTCAGTCACCTGTGTTTGTTTTCATTTTCAACTACATATTTCTATTCGAATAAAATAGAATAGAACTACTTCTAAAATCTTTATTTGTAAAAGGATATCTAGAATATCAAAAAAATCATTAGACAAAATCCTCGTCCAATTGAATATATTGCTCTTCATTTAGGTAGTGAGGGTGGAAGATCTCATAATTTTGATCAATTTGAATCAATTGTTTGGTAATTGTTCACATGTACGGGTAATTATTTATAACGAAGTTTCAATAGTAGGCCTATGTAGATACAAAATAATGCATTGTTCCACCGCACTCTCATATGGTTGTGTAGTTACAGACTGTAGTTACGGTTATCTATTGTCCACGTATGCAAATAGTTCCGATTTATTTTCCATCAAGTTGTCTTTCAATATTTCTTTTTTTTCTAGTTGTCGTTTACGAGTAGAATTTGCTCCATATTTATGTTATACTTACCAGTAGTTATGGAACAACAAAAAGCACGTAAATTTCATTATATTCATTACCTACCTAAAAGAATATACCAAATCAGTTTCGAAAGAAAAGAGAAGTAAATTATGATGAAAAACTCTTCTTCCCTTTATTTGAAAATTATTGATTTTTATTATCCAAAAACAAAAAAAATCCACATTTTTTGAAAGAAGAAAAGAGGAAAGAAAGACTCATGCAGTCGCGTGAGTAATACATGACTTCTCCTATTTGACTAATCAAAACTCATTAGGAGAATCACTTCTACTATCCGCTTGTTTATTCTTTTGTCACCGTCCCTTACTGAAAGAAAAAGTCCGCAAATGTTCAAAAATTGTGATATTCACTAAACGAACTGCTATGAATTATCAGGAAGGTAAACATTTTCCATTTACGTGGGGAAAAATAGTATATTACTATACATGTGGGTAAAGTGAGCGTTTACCCAACGAGGCAAAAATTGCGATCCGAGCCGGAGGCGAGTAGAGCAATTTACCGAGTTGGTGAACGTTCACGATACCCACATGTATTGTAAGATTTTTTTTTTCTATAAATGATGTTAAAAGTAACAAACATGCAAAAGTTATTGGATGATTCATTTTTCTTTCACACTTCTAATTTTTCTTTCACGCTAATCCTTGAACGTGATTGGCTAATTCGTTTTTCTTTCACACTTCTATTTTTTCTTTCACGCTAATCTCGGTGTGGGTAAAACTAGTACTTTGACCGCACCTATAGATGCAGTCAAAACGCTGTTTTAACATCATGTATAGAAAAAATATTGTTTACCGGGTCAGTCAGAAACACATACATGAATTACTATCAATGAAGCTCATCCGATCCCCGAACAAGTTGTAGGTGCACATCTTCAGTTGTGAGACTAAAACTTGCTTGAGTCTCGAAATGATACATCCAAGTAGTTTTAACAACATCCATAGACAAAAAGAACTTATGCCTGAATATAGGCCTATAATATCATAAACAAGGAAACCTCGAATCATTGCAAATTGAAGATGATCTAGAACCTAAAAAATATCGAGAAAATTCACTACTCCCTCCCCGTGTCAACCCTGCCACGGATGTAATAGGTACCTCATTTTCCGAACTAAAAAAAGTCATTAAAAATGAATGAGAGCTTTTACATTTGTTTTGAAGGGTTTGCCGTGGATCATCCGGCAGTAAACAATAGTATTCAACGCACCAATGCCGTCATCAAGTCTAAGCACACGCCTTGGGGAAAATTATCTGTCGGTCAATTTTTTCTCTCAAATAATCTCGTAAATATGGTTAAAAAGTGTTTGAAAATTAGGAACCCAGATACGGTGAATTTTGTACCATTCCACACAACCCCACCTTTGCCATTGGGTTTTTGAACTGATGCGAATCAATGGGCTACCTAGAACGTCAAAACACTCGAAGAGAAAATCTATGATTCGGTTCGTTGTTTCTACGTGCGTTCCTCATCTTTCACCGAACCGATCACGTAGAGGCTTTTAGTCGCTCATAAGAAGGAGGATTGGTGGAACGTTTGACGACCACAAACGTTGCTATATTTACATCAGAATTTGTACCTCAGACGGTGAGTCTACATGTACTTGCCCTCGTTATCAGAAACGTTTTCAGTCTAAGCTCATAATTGGCTTAAAAATACGCCTAAAACTTTCTGACGCTCCAGCAGAAGCAAGATTTGTACCTCTAGGTCAGAAAAAAAAGGGAGGACGACTAACAAGGGTATGCAAAGCATTAATTGTTCAATAAATTTTTTTTTTTTTTCTTTTTTTTCTAGTTACTTTTTTTTTCTAAAGCATTGATTGTTCAATAAATTTTTCTTGTTTTTTTTTTTTTTTAGTTACTTTTTTTTTCCAAGTTACTCTTGCTGTTTACTTATTTTTGGATGAGCGCTGATCATCGCGACAATAATTTATTTACGAAACGTTGCAGTATTTTTTCATTCGTTCTATCTATTTTTATTTCGTGCATATTTAATAATTTCAAAATTCTTTACACTATTTTATAGCACATCTTGTTTTTCCATCTTTCCATTTTTTTTACGCAACTCCAACTTTTAAAGGCCCGTTCGACACGTTAGGAGCTTTTTTCAACGATTCTAATAGTATTTTCAACAAGCTTTCTAATGAGCTTATTCTCAAAGCGTAAAACTGTTTCTAGAATGTCGAACAGACCTTCGAAAGTTTAATGTTGCGTAAAGAAATCAAAAGTTTTCCGACTTAGGGTTGGATTTGTCTGACTGCGTCTCATATACTCGTACATATTGGAAATCATTATACAAGAATAATCGGTAATAAATGTTGCATACTGGACAGTGCGGAGGTCAAATTCAATTCTTGATCAGGGTATGGGACTGATTGAAGAGGGCAAGAACTTGCTGGAAATTTTTGGTATAGCATAATATTGATGAAGGGGGAGGGGGGAGCCTAAGAAGTTTACAACTTATCCACTCTGTCGGACTGATCTGTTTTATAAATATGACATTTTCAAGGGTTGATCAAGGTCTATGCATTATAGTGTAATGTGAGTATTGTTGGTTGGGGATTGGGTTGGGTGTGGAGAAGCTCCAGACCGTGTAATTGTTAAAGGAAGAAGTTCTTCGCATAGAAGACGCGCTCAAATAAGAATAAAAAAGGAATGTACACTCAAAAATTGTCTGCTCACCATACTTGAAAAAAATGAATGCAAGGAGGTAAATTTTGCATTGGAACCATTTTGTTTTGAGATTATTTTTCGTAACAGGGTTGGATTTCCTAGTAAACACGTGAGCAAATTGGGCAGCGAAGTTGGGGATTATCAGGTTGTTGGGATTATTTGTGGGGATACTTCTGCATTTTGGATCTTGACGCAGGTGAAAAAAACAAACGAATCTCTCCGGTTCAGGGTCTGAGTGGAATAAGAAAATGCAGGTCTCTTGGTTCCGTGGTCTTGACATGAAAAAAATCTGTATCTCTCGAGCTACTACAGGTCTTAGTGGAAAAAAAGCTTTAGATTTAAAAAAAAAAAAAAAAAAAAAAAATAGAAAAATTAATCTCCGTTATCTTACAGTAAATGAGAAAAAAAAACAGAGACCCGGATATTGAAGTGCATGATGGCGACTCGGTCTTGTTCGTCTGGTGAAATGAAATTTAGGGCGGAGGCGAAGAAAGGAAAATATTTCACTGTCAACGAGAAAACAAAACGAATCTCCTAGAAATGAGGCAACTTTTTAAACTTCTTATCGATGAATTCAAAATTTTCGCTTTCAAAATTCATTCATCACTCTTCTGATATTAGTTATTGTCGTACCCTTTTAATCGAGTTACCGTTGAATTCCTATCGAGTATGATGTATTTAAATGTTGAGTTACGGACAGTGAATGTTAAATCTGTTTTGCCTTTGTACATGGCCCGATCGACTTCCTTTCCAATCTGTGAGAAGGAAGGAATTTGCGGTGAGAAGAAATGAACACGAATAAATACTCCTCTGCACGAGGACAAAATAAAGGGAGATCGTTGGCCTTAACTCAGTTCTAATTTTACTGACTTTAGGACGTATTGCAGTCTTGCGCGCGGAGGAATTTTCGGTGTGCTGGGGTATGTTTTCTCGGCGTTTGAGAGGGTGTAGATCACAATTTTAAACATCCTTTTCTTAATATATGTATATGTTTGTGTGTACGGTAAAAATGATTCTCTGTAGGTATTCGCGATTTATATGAGAACTATTGAAGAATTCATATGTGTACCAGAATATAGGGTCATTTTTTTGAAAATCGGATCGGCAGCTTTAAGGGTTTTTCTATTGTAATTTAGAAAAATTTTGGGGCGCGTAAGTAAGAACATCAGTTCGTTTACTATGCCGCGTTGAAAAGAATGAATATTGCTATGAAAAATAAAGAATGTTTTTCATGGAGTGTAAGTAACAGTTCTTTCACTTTCGACGATAGAAAATTTGATATTTTAAATTTGAGATTTCCCTCATCTTCCTCATTTTGAAGGATATTCCATTTATATTGAAGCGTTAGGGGGAGAGGGTACTTGGTGTGGATTATTGATGTAGAAGAGTGGATAAAAATACTGCCTAGTAAGCTTTGAAAATGTGCTCATTTTAGAAAACGAAGTTATTTTGCTACTGGGAACAAAAACGATCAAGTAACATGACGTAGCTAATAATGAACAAACCGGAAAAAAGTATTAGAGATGCAGGAAAAATAAGGAAGGAAGTCGGTTTAGCTTTCGCGCTGCGAAAGCTTTTTTCGAATGCTGGCTTGTATCAAAATGGCGAATAACGCATTTTGGTAATGCAATCATCAAAATAAATATTATCATTATTCAGTGACTGGTTTGCTGAGAATGTACTTATGCAGTGTAAGAACATTATTTTGAACTAGAGCAAGTATTCCAAAGTATCTTACCTATGTTCCAAGACGGGTACTTCCTTCGGACATTTTTTTTAATGGAAAAGTCATGTTTTGTCACCATGACAATATTTATTTTAAAAAATAGAAATAATGTGTGTTTCGTCACCAATTCCGGATGGTATCATCAACGTATTGAAATAATATGGTACAAGATAGACGGAAAATAGACGGTCGAGCTTTAGGAAACAACCATGTCAAATTAGATGTAAGAAAAGAAGAACCCGGCGCAAACCTTGAATGAAGGTTTTTTTGGGCGAATTTGTCGGAGAATTCATAAGAATTCCCTGCCTGTGAGTGTGGAGTGGACTCCATCAAGAGGCAAAAATTAGTTTTTTCGATTCTTTACTTTCTGAACCGTTCAACCTACGATGGAAATATTTCAGAACATTATTTTCACTAAATTTATGATGAAAATGTACTCTTGTAATTTTTCAATTGACGCGATAAAAATCGAGCAAATACGCCAGCAAAGTGTAGTCCGCCTATCTACTATTCTGATGAGTCTGCGACCAAACGCCGACAAACGCGACTGTTTAGTTTTCTACAAACCGCGCAGCATACAAAAAGAAAAATCTCATAAAAATGAATGGGATGTCGGTACCGTATCTATTTCTCATGACGACGTTGCGAAAAAATTAAATAAAAACATTTTTGACTTGTTTCATGTCTTTTCTCTACCTACCCCAATCTCGTGCAAAGTTCAACTTTTCAATTAGATTTCTTTTCGATTATCTTTCCGTTTTTTAGTTAAGATTTTTTATTTTTGTTTTTTGTCAACTCTTTCGCGATGGACAAGGATGCACATTGAACAGAGGCAAAGGAGAAGGAGGCAGTGAAAATTTTGAGCGGCGAAATTAAGAAGGATGACGTACCGCGCCGGCGGTAGTATCACATTACTCTTGTGCCAATCACGACTAGTGGTACTGCGAGGAAAAGATCCTTTCTCTTTTATGGGTGGGATACAATGCTCTATGTTGTAATCGATAATTTAAAGTGAATACCTAATTGACACAGTGATTGAATCGCAGCTAACTTACATGTATTACAGACTGCATTTTAGCAAATATTTCACTTATGTCTCTTTTATATTCTCACAAATATTGTAATAATATTTTCACGTACAATTGATTAAATGCGTTCTGATTGGCTGAACCATGCTGCCGAATACGGGTGTTCGTCAATTTCTCTGCGGAATCCACGAAATCGGTGAAGTGGTTGCTGAGTCCACGGCTTCAGCAATTTTTGTGCCGAATCCGCGGATTCGGCGATTATGTAAATTCCATTTAACATACACAGCTTGGAAGTCGGTTTATGGTCTGATTAAAGTAGCTCCTTCAAATAACTGGATATGAATGCTTCATACACCAATTGGATTAGCCCCTTCAGTGAGCCAGCGATGCAATGTTCAAACATCACCCATTCAATGAGCCTGATATGCAACGCTTCAAACACTATGAGACTCAGAAAAGGCCCTTCCAAAATACCCTACGAAACAGGTTCTTTGCCTCTGCTCATTCAAACCCGTTAAAGAACCCGCGGATTTTTTGTTTTTTTCGTTTTTTCAGCTCACTGCATTCGCTTGTTCAGCCCACTTCTTGGTCTAACACACGTCTAGTTTACCTCAGCTTCTTTGTCTAGTATAAGTCTAGTTTAAAAGTAGTGAAATCCGGGAGATCCTCGCCTAGTTCAACTCCAGTATACTGCTTATTAGGTAATTAGCCTATTAACACCCTCCTCCTTGGTCTAAAGCTTGAGTCTAGCTAAAGCTATGCTAAAGCAACTTACTTTGGGCCTAGTTAGATGAAGGCTAATACACTGTACAATGAAAGAATAAGTAAAACTCAAAACTACACAAGGTGCACTCGCAAATCCCTGAATCACCAACGTAGTTCACCACCACCCCCCCCCGTCTTTGTCTAGTTCAAGACTAGTATTATCCTAGTACAAAGTTAGAGTAAAACTAGTATGATACAAGGAAGCTCTGTCCTACCAGTATTCTCTATATATTTATGTTCGTATAATACTATTTCCTAAATACTAGCTCTCCATACAAGAGAACTGTACAGACGCAAATTTAGGGATCAGGGGTAAGGCTGAGATTTTGTACCAAGGTCATGGTCGTACGGACGCCCGGGCGCATTTTGGACGTAGGCTATATTTGTATCGCTCGACCGTATTCCAAACTGTGCGGATAAAACAGGGCTGCAGTATTCTTTTTACTATTTTTGACCGATTCATTCTTGAAATGTTAGTCAGCCGAGGATCACTTATGTTAACGGTCACATCAGCTACTGTATCCTTTCGATGAAGATTTCCAAAGTATTTATTGTACTCAATTCGAATGAGCTCACTTGTATTCAAGCATTCTTATTGGTCAATGGTGCTGCCGAATCGATGGATTAAGCAAAAAATTCCTTGTATCCGACAAAAAATTACGTTGTACATCCGGCAAAAAATCCACAGATTCAGCAACATTTGTTAAAATCCACAGAATCGGCAAAAAGGTTGCTGAGTGCCCGGATTCAGCAATATTTTTGTGCAGAATCCGCGGATTCGGCGATTTTGTGAATTCCGCGTCAGATACCTATACCTACATGATAGGAGAGGACTTGAAAAAGTATGATTCTATCAAAAACTGGAGTATTCATATGTTTCATGCAATGCTGCCAGATCTATGGATTTTTGGTCATTGAAAAAACAATACGGATTTTCCTACAGATTTTGTGTTGAATACGGATTTCTGCTGCTCAAGGGAAAAAAACCTTAGTCATTGGTATGAGAGATACTTTTCTTCTGATCGTTATATCGCAGTTTCTTGTATGTTTGACTTGATCAAGGTAAAAATACAAAGATGTTACCACTTGAATAGGAGTTTGCGCTAAATCTGTTGTATCGCGAAACGTTAAACGTATAGTTTAAAAATGAGTACAAATTTTGTATCTCATTTTTATCAATAATTTCCGCCCCTACCCAGCTTTCTTCATCTTCTTTGAGCCGAGTTATGGACCAAAATGTGCCAAAAATTGATCAATTTGCCAAAATTCTCAATAATTAAAAATTGTTTCAACTTCCATAATTCATCTGATTTCGAAGTAAAATTTAACGCTGATTCCAAAAAAAAAAACCTAAATAACCCTATGAAGCGTGAGAGTAGAAGATTTTTCAATTTCTTATTTTGAAAATCTTTGCAAATTAGTCAACTTGTGGCACATTTTGATCCATAACTCGGTTCAGAAAGGTTATAGAAACTTCGAATATAGCTCAAATTAAAGATAAAGTTCAGATACAAAATTTTTACTTTTGAACTATACGTCTAACGTTTCACGTTTTCGCGCTACGGCAGATTTAGCGCAAACTCCCATTTAAATGGTCACATCTTTCTGCCCCACCCTGTAGACCTCTTCTTTAAAGCCTCCTTCATACTAAGCTATAGCTTAGCTACTCTAAACATAGTATATCAGGTCCAGTTTTTTTTTTTTTAGAGCAGACCAAAAGGTGGACCCAAACTGTGGGTTTAGTATTCATCACATAGGCTTAATTAGATCATGAAGGCCGTGAAAGCTATTAGCTCAGAGGAGACTCATATTAGACCAATGAGTGAGCTCCTCAAAAGCTACTTAGAATATTTTAAACTCGATCTATACTAGACCGAGGCAAAAGAGCTCCTTGAAAGCCACTAGCTTGACCAAGAAAAAGGGCGAGCGCGCGGAGCGAGTGAACCCCCCAAAAGCCACTAGCTACCGAAAACAACATGAATTATGATCTTATTCATTTGGCTCTGCCAAAAAATTTTAATGATTTTCATCCCATTGAAATTTTTTTGAAGTGATTTTAAAATATCGAATTAATTCGGTGAATTGGGTCGACGGTGTCTCAAGTCGATCCTCAAGTACTGCTCTCAAGTTCCTCCTCATGCAAAGTATAGCTAAATAGTCAAAACTTTACCAAGTCTCTGGACATTTTTCCGAAAGTAATGACATCATGAAAGTCGGATGCGCTCAAGCTCGGCCTCGCGGAAATTTTTTGAGAATGTGATGCTCCCGTGGCAAAAATACCATTACTATGCCTCCATTAGGTATATAAAATATCCCTAGAACGCGAACGCAGGGCTTCCTTAACGAAGTCAAACGAGGAACGCAGGGAACCTGTTCTATGAATAAACGAAGAACAAAGGGAAGTTGTCTTATAAATATTGAATAGAGCTTGAAAGGAGAAATTTTTTCAAGTCCCTCCCATCATATATGTATAGCTTGGAGGTCGAAATTTCTCGAAGTTCTTTTCCCGTCATATCATATTGCATACTTGTTTGCCTGATTCTTATCGTAATGGTTCTTCGTTTACATGGTCTTAAGGCAGGGGAACAGATATGCTATTATTGCATATTCAAATCCCCCTTCCATAAAACCAATGTAAACGAAGAACCATTACGATAAGAATCAGGCAAACAAGTATGCAATATGATGTAGGGGAAGGACCCATAGTCGAAATTCGTTCGCCGGACACCTCACGGCGCACCGTACTCTCGTAAACATGAAGAAAACAATATAAGACAAGCTCTTTTCCACGGGGCCGCGAAGCTTGCTGGTTCCCCGCTGCCATTGCAAAGTTATCAATGCCCTACAAATTTTTTCGCGTAATTTATAATTAAAATCTGGTTACTCACTTTTAATGTGATAAATTTAGAATAGTATTTCTTTTTTAGGGAAAAGAGAGTGGGTCAATTCCAGTCTTTTGCTGACTTCATATTTATGAGTAATTCTGTATATGAGGGGGCTCAATTATGAGGCCTTTTCATATAAAGTGGTGTATAAGCGCGATGATGTAAATAGGATAATACATGAATGATGAAGAATCGAGAAAAGACTGTGCACCAATCCAATACTAGAAAATACTATTGGTTATTTCTCCACCTTCTCAATTCTCCACATTTTCCAGATCTGTCTGTTCAGTTCTTCATACTTTTTTATTTTTTCTAAATATGTTTTTTGCATGTTATGAGCACACCGTATTACAACATAAATCATCTGTACTATAATAATATGTTTTTTCTTATTCTATACTATAATGTCTGGGCGATTATTTTCGACTATCTTCTCTGTATGAATTGTTCTATCCCAATAAATTGTGTATTCTCTGTTTTCTGTGACGGCTTTCAGTTTATAGTTATAGTATGAAAAGTTTTTTTAAGATGAAAAGATAGTTAGTGTGGTAGTAAAGCCAAAATTTCTTTCGAATAGTTATAGTATGGTTCTTCTCCTTTTTGACGTCCATTTTTGTTCTGAGGATCGTTTGATGTACTATTTTAGCTACATAGTCATGCCTTTCACAGTATTTTTCAGCTGTCAGAATTGAGCATCCATTTAGAATGTGAGCCATAGTTTCATTTTGATATCCGCATCTACGACATCTATCTTCGCTTCCTTCTTCTTTCATTATTGCTTTTCTATTATTGTTGGTCGCTATTATAAGTACTTGATCTTGCATTGCGATCATAAACCCTCTGTCTCGGGGTATATCTCCCTTATTTGAAACCACTTGCCCGTCAGCATCCATGCAGTGCAGTGCTCTATTCTTTTAATTTTTATATTGCTTCTTATTTCGTTCTTAAATCCTTTCCTGCAAGTTCATTTGTTCATTCCTCAAATGTAGCGTTGTCAAGCCCACATCCGCCATAGTTATAGCCTCTATCATGTCACTTGACTTCCTTTCTTTTCTGGAATTATGTCCGTCTATTAAGTATCTGCGTGTCTCGCACTCTGGCTACGTCCCTCTTTGGCTCCTTGGGATGGTTACTCTTTCAATGGCGCTCTTCAGGTGGTGGTATCTGTACCTTGTTAATAACGTTCGAGTTATTCCTCCTATCTCCTCCCTTTCAGTTTCGTTCCATAGGATCACACCGAATGAGTACGTGAGCTCTGGTATTGCAAAAGTGTTGATTGATTTAAAAAGATTTCTGTTGTTCAGTCTGGTTTTACACACTGCCTGTACTCTTTTTTCGTATTCTTTTTTTTAGTCTGGCTGCTATCGTTTGAGTCTCGGTTCTTTCATTCTGCCCCATCTTAAAGTCAAGGCCGTATTTAGGGGGGCCAAGGGGGCCATGGCCCCCGGGCCTCCACCAAAGAGGGGCCTCCACCACATTGAAAAAAAAAGGAAAAAAAAGCGGGAAAGGAAAGGGGAAAGGAGGGGAGGAAAAAAGTTGCTCATTTGTAGGGGCCCCCACCATCAACGCCCCCCCCCAGCTGAAACGTCTTAATCCGGCCTTGTTAAAGTGCTTACAGATCAAAATCAAAATCAAAAGGAAGAAATAATAACACATGGACGTGTAACTAGTTATAATATTTCTGAAACTCGCGTGATAAGAACAACCGAAAGCAATAGTTAGATGGAAACAAAAAGAATTTGGATTATCACAACGAGTGTTTCAACGCGACCGGTTTCGACCGTAACGTGACGATCATCATCGGGCAACGAATGCAGAAGAAATAATTAGTGTACGTTAATCGCCATCTGATTCCATAGAATTTCCTGTCATACGTGGATCAACTTATTTGTTCATTAAAAAACTTGAAATCGTAAATGTATCGAGTGAAGGATGTGACGTATGTTGCGCTGAGATCATTCAAGAGTTTTGTACCAATCGATTTAAAGGATGCTACTACTTCAGCTTCTTCGGCGCGATTCATGAAATTCCCTTTTGAGCATACGTAGATGAGTTTGCAGAAAATCTTGTTTAAATCATGCTTTTTTCCAGTACAATGTTTTGCCATAAAGCGGACTCACTCGGTTTTTTCGTATTATAGGCGGTGCGATGTTCGCCCAGACGTATGTTAAAAGCTCGACCCGTTTGACTCACATATTGAGCATCGCATTCACCACACTTTAATCTGTTTATCCCAACGTGGTAGTTATATCGTTTGAGTTCCCGAGCCAACAGATCGAAATTTTTCCTAGATAAGGTAGACGTAACCAATAATGTTTCCGAGGTGAGAAGGATGTCTGAGGCGAAGAATTGCTTTCTCTTGGCTCGGAAAGAAGCAGGCCTAAGCTTTTCCGGCGTATCATCTTATGGATATCAATGTCCAGGCCATTACAAAGTAGCTACTTCTTCTATAGTCCGGATTTCGTTGAGGCGAAACTCTTCTGAGAGGGGGAATTTCAGTGCCCTGGATTTAAACCTTGGTTTCAGCATGTTGCTCATGTATCATCAATGCTGTTCTGCATTTATCAAGGCTAAATTTCATTTTTATATCGCATAAAAATTTATTGACTTATTATTATTAATCAGGTGGTGTTCTTAATTTGCAGCGGGTATCTAACCTTGGCTCGAAGATACCCGGATAGCACCGTGCATGCAGTTCTCCAGTGTAGCTTTCTGTATAGCCTTCAATAAGAGTATTCTATCTTTCGGAAGTAGTAGACCTATGTTCTGAATGGTCTTATGCGGAATCATTTTCGTTGTCGACGTCACTACGGATGGATTCGCTTTTTTTATTTTTATACTTTTTTTCCTTTGTTTTTATAGTGCGGTTCATATTTGCTGTATTAGACCCTGCTACATCAACTAGAAACGCTTTCCTTTATTATTATTATTATCATTAATTTTCAACGCTACATAACAAGTTCATTGTCATGCCGTCTTACTGGATGGGAAGTTGAAAACGAACCGAATTACATCGTATTAGTACGCTCGCGGTAAAACGCTGAAACTTATTGCATTTTATCAATACTTTCCAAATGAAAAATAAACGTTAGCTTTTCCTGTGCGAGAACAGGAAGAGTTAAAGAGGTGGTTGGGAGAAAATGGATGGCAGAGCTGATGTTAGGGTTGATAAGTCAAAAATGAAGAACACTCCGACGAGTGAGCCCATGAAAAAACGTGCAGGAACTGCTCTTGATCTAACGTACCCTTTTACGATAGCATGAAAAGTTTTCTTTTATCGGTCGTGTGTCTCTGCGAGTGTTACTCGCCTCGCTCATATTCGACCAAGATAACGTAGGTACTATGTAGTTTCGGCTAAATAGAAGGATGATAGGAAGAGGGATTTTTCTGCGGGCTCAACTGATAGGAATAAAGCGGGTCATACGCTTCGGTTAAATTTGAGAAGTTCGGATGATGTGTTGCGCGATATGAGAGCGTGTAGGTATTTTTCTATATTTTTTCTAGCAGGTGTTAACGGGAGCGATCGTTCGAAAGCTTTATTTTGCTGTATTCACGAATCGTATTCGTGTATCAATTAGACACTTTCTTGTTAGTTCTTATTGCATTTTATTCTATTAAGCGTCTGTATTTACTTCCTAATAACGTTATACCTTTTGAGCATGCGGATTTGAAGAACATGTAAAATATGAGCAAAAATTTGTTGGCGGGTTGAATCATTGATTTTTTTTTTTTACATCAAGTGAGTGTGAAAAATGTCATGATTGAAGAATCTGTAAATCTGAAATTTTTGTTCAATTTTTCCTCGGTTCTATTACTCACTCCGCTCGATATTCTTCAGCTGTGCCTATGTGAATATGATTTTGCAGAAATATTTTTGTTATGAAAGTCTATACCTGCTCATTTTTACCCATATTCTGTATGGATTGTAAACGTGAGCTGTTTTACAATCACGGCTTTCACTCCACATCAGCTTCGTGCAAATAAAATTCAATTTTTATTGAATTAACATATACTCGTAATTAGTTGCAATAGATGTTTCATAGTTAGGCAATCTATTCTGTGCTCGTCATTTGGTTAAAATAAGTCGCCTCTGCACGATGTTTAATAATAATAATAATAATAATAATACAATACGTGTAAAATCGGGCTTTGGTTATTTTTTAGTTGAATTGTATCGGGTAATCAGGTATGAGGTAGAAGGGGTGTTTGCGTAAAATGACTTACAGTATTTAGATTATTCTTCCATTTTGGATGTGTTTCATGTCTTAACTAAGCCCCGACCCCTAAATTGAATTTTTGCGAGTGCCCTTCCTACGGTCAATTTTGCGAGTACCCTTTCCCCTCAAAAATCTGCGAGTTCACCTTGTCCAGTTAATACTCAGTTTACTGCTGCAGCGTAGCTAGTATATAAACTGAGTGTACTGTATAAAAGAATCTAGTCAGTTTATACTAGCTTTATACTTGGATTTTACTAGTCTGAAACTAGACTTATAATAGATGAAGAAGGTAGGCGAACTAACGTCAGTAGTGGTAAATGTGAGGTATGGGGACATGACATGAGCTGTCAAATTTGACAGGTCAAGGTCATTGACCCGGTCCGGTCCGCATGTATATGGTATAGGGGTAGTCCGATGTATTTTGTCTTCTTTTTTTCATATACCTGTGTAACCCAGTCGCAAACTTTTCAAACTCAACAAAATTGCAAATCTACCCGCCAACCATATTGTATTCAACGTGAAATTACTTCCCGCGACGATATTTATTAAAAACTAGGAACAAGATCTTGCATGATAGGTGAAAGGAAGGAGAAAACAAGAAGAGAACAAATGATAAACCACTGTTAAATCTATTTACATATTAAAAAATTGTTATCAGTTATGGCGTTGTATGTTCGCCTTGCGACTGTTACTCGCAAATAGCCTATATTGATTAGAATTTTATGGACGGCCAGACAGGTGTTATAGAAAATAAGGAACCAGTGAATTTTATCGACTTCAAGTGATAATTTCCTCCGCGTTCTTATCAACGTTTTGTATACCATCATAAGGTTTATTTTATTGGATTGTCAGAGTTGTATTGAGATTTGTCCAATGCTGAGACTTTATGGTATCACTGCTGAATGGCTTACTTCAAGTCTTCAATTTTGACCTTTTTAGGAAGAGTTCAAATGCCGTTTTGCCACTCAATGGTTTTCTATGAGATGTAAGAGCAATGTTTCCTCCAAAATTTTCCTTTTTTAAATTTCATCGCTGGATGTGCGGATTATAAAAATACGAATTTGAGCGCTATCTTTGCGAAGATGAGTGGAAGGTTCCATTGGCCAGAAATTTTTCCTGCTGGCTTTGGTCAAAGGTGGTCAAAGCCTTTTTTGAAAGTTTGGAGCTATAGGGTATTCATACTCACTGACATTGTCCAAGATAAGCTAAGGAGGGAGGAGGGAATCATTTTTGTGACATCAATATTGATTGTAGGTCCGAAATTTTGAAATCCAATTTTCCACATAACATCTAATAAATTAATTTATCCTACGTTAATAATAACTCATGATATTTTATTGGCAAATGAAGAAAAAAACAAATAGCATTTTTTAAAATCTAGTTTAGGTGCTTGAAGATAGAATTTCAATCGGCTTCCAATCGCACCTACGTAAGTCCCCAACGAGAAATCCGGCTGTACGAATAATATTGAAATAAATAACACATCATGTTAGGAATTGAGTATGAACAGACACTTCACTTGGCAATATTTAGAAGTACTCACAATAAATCCAAATTGGTAGACGTAGGCCTACATGTAAATTTTGCGGATCAGAATGGTTTCATTTTTGGTGGTAACGGTACCGTAACATTAACAGAGATTATTTCAGACGTGGCGGGGTCAGTAGCTTGACTGGCAGGGGAATCTGTAGAAACAGCTGCAAACATAGCTACAAATAACGCAAACAAAACTTTGAAAATCATTTCTCTACTTGTATTAGCACGAAAGCACGAAAAGAATAAGTTCACAAAGAGAGACTGAAGAATGGAGTATCTAGATTAGAGTGAATTCAATCTGAGATTCTGAACTGTAGTACTGATTGTATGATGTCGCAGTTGAACCGATTATACAACTTATAATAGCATTTTTCTTCGTACTTTATTAATGAACAAATAATAAAATGGTACAGAATTAATGATATAGGACTACTGTACTCATAAACCTATTTATGAATAAAATACGAGAAAGTGGAAAAAAATAATAAGGAGGAAAATAATAACGAAACTTGGTCGATTTTTAATTATACTTCAATGCAATAAACTTTTGATGGTGCTTTCACATCAAGGAGAAATATGAAAATGACTGTGTTACCTGTTGCCAGTGATAAATTTGACTTCAGGGTGCCGATATCCACATTCAATCATCCTAATTGTGAGAGAGTTCAAACACTGCAAATTTTAGAATGTATTGAAGCGTTTTAAAATTACATCAAGCACTAGCACTATTATGAGGGAAGTGTAGTGCCGATCGAAAATTGGCTGAAAACTGACGACAAATTCGCTTTGCTGTCAAGCCTTAATGTTGGTATAACTTGACCATGTACAGATGTCCGCATGAGGTCGAAATTAGAGGTTAAATTACATCTCAACTCGTTTGTCAGTTCAATTTCGAGCCTACTTTCAATCAAACTGTTTGAAGTTTTGATCGACTTGAAATCAACGTTTCTATGACGTTGCGATTACCAATCAATTTCTAAAGCTCTAGTATAATGAATGTATGCAGGTCGACTTCAATTACAAAATCCTCAACTGTGCACCGACGACAATATCGAGCCGACTTGATGTCGGTTTTCTCGTACCAGTCACGTTAACCATCAGTAGTCCATTTCAAGCAAACCTCTTCGAATGCTCGATGAATTTTGAATCCATTGATGATCGACGTCGAATTACCGTAAAGTTGAAATTCACTGCACTAGAAACTGGCGTCGACCTCAAAATGAAGTCAAATCCTCACTCCACGATCTGTAAATCTCTTATAGAACTTGATAAGTTAGTTGTCTCCTATTTGTTCTGCAACTTTGCTACTTGTAGACGAAATGGTATGTTGAGGCCCATTGAAAATCTCACTCATATTCGACTACAATTATGCTACGTTGATGTTGTGCACAACTTTTTGAAACTGGAAGAAAATTGATTCATCTCATTTTCAATCTCGATTCTGAATTTCTTTCAAATAGCCCCTCGAAATTGACTTGATCTCTACATCGAGGGTAAAGGAAAATAGTTTCTTGAAGTTAACATTAAATATTTTTCTCGAGCTTCCAATTACACAAGGACTCGGCGTGGGCCGGCGCGGATGAATATGGATTCCAGAGAAAGACAGAATGCGATTAAACCGTGTCTTTTGATCATTAAACTCTAATCCGGGAGTCAAAATTGTTAGATGCCTTTGTAAGACCTCCTTCTTTAGAAGAATGGTAAAGCCAGATGTTTTCGAAAGCTGGACGAAAGAAGAAGTGGGAACAAGTAGATCATCAGCATTACAGTACAGGCATGAAGAAAGTGAGGAAGAGGGTGTGGGGCATTTTAATAAGGGTCAGGATAACATTTTTGGTTCAAAAAAGGTGGTTTGAAGTGGTCAAAGGAATTTGAGATATCTTGAGTAAATCGGAGCTTATCGGGAGATGAGAAGGACTAACAATGGAAAAGACTCAAAAAGTACCAGGCATTAGCGAGGAGGTGAGAAGAAGATGAAAAGCGACAGACATGGGATCGGCGGTGAATATGAAGTAGGTGGAGTTTCTCACGCGGAATAATGATAATTTTGTTACCTTGAATTTTGACTGCACTCATATACGTTTCTAGGTCCCGATTCGAGCACGTCCACAAAGCAATGAATTTGAGAAGTAACTTTTGGAATGATGATTTTGTCGATTTTATTGGTGAGAGTACCCAATGAAGGGAGACACAAATTCAGCTTCATTCACCCACTTCAATAATCAAAAATTACACGTTTCAAACTTCATCAAAAGCTATTCTGAGAATTTCACGGATGTGAGGACGGTGGGAGGAGTAAAGGCCTCAATTTGAAATGAATGCCTAGATGAAATGCCCTGACAGAAAGAGTGAATTAAATTACGTGAACTGAGAGCATTTTGAAAGATGGAAAGATTTGGGTATTGAGCTGTTGAGGTCAGAAATAGTCAGCGGTGAACGGAAGAGCGCGGTAGCAGAGAGCAGGAACACCTTCCTCAGCGCATAGGCTGAATGAAAGACTAGTAAAAGGAGTGCGATTCCTACGTACTAAAATACAAAGAATTTATACAAGGTTGTGTTGAAATTTTATTTTTTGATAAGAATATGCTAATACAACATCTTTCCGGATAGGTTATCAGATTTTTTCGCACATTGTATGCTATTAAGCATTGTTTTGTATGTTAATGAATATAATGAGAAATAGGTATTTTAGTAGGCACAGCTACTGTACAGTACTTACTTAATCTAGATGAACATAATTATTTAGTGATGTGTACAAGGGTCTCCTGGAAACGGAGTGGTCTCAGGTACTCTATATGTAGGTGTTCTGCCGCCATCCTTTGTTGTATCTTCTGCAGAATAAGCAGTCCCAGCTATAGCTACAATTAACGCAATTATTGCTTCAAAATTCATTCTATTCTTCTTTTTTAATGGTAAGTATATAAAATCTACTGCACTGAATACAACCTATCAAACTGATGATTGGAACAACGTTGGAATTGGAGAAGTACTGATTTCAACTTGAGGGTTTATGGTATATTTATACCGGTACTTACGATATTTCTCCAATTATAAGGTATGAGTCAAACCGTCAGTAAATTGTGATTAGCTCCTAAAATTTTACGCATACCAGCAATATACAAAAATAATTGAAGAATTTAATTCCAATCAACAATTGTACCAACTTGGAAGGCCTTGGGAAAATCAATTACGGTAGTGAGTTGAATCATGCTTGTTTATTCTCGTACCCGAGGTAACCTATTTTGTATCATTCATGAGTAATTCAAGGCTTGTAAGTTCTTATAGCGTAGGCTATACTTCGGAAGAACCTCGATAAGGATCATAAAGATTTTTACCTTGATATTTGATTGCGCTTCACATGACTGTGCTTTATTTATAATCAAATTAATCATAGTTGAGAAATGACCCAATTTTTCATTTATAATTTTCTACTGTGGAGAGCAAAAGTTGTTACTTCAACCATGTTTATGCAGATTTCGACATTAATACCTACCTACCTGAGTGCACTACTGAGTCATGAGTTAAGTAGGCTATTACAGTGATTGCCTTGCTTTGCTTTCCGCAGCCCCAGATTTACGTACAGGCCCGCGAGGCCGGGGCCTTAGGCGCCTCAAGATTCCTAAATTTGGTATTTTTATGGAGAAAAAACTCAAATTTAACATTCAGTTTTTAAATTTAAAATTTTAGGCGCCGATGGCATGTTGGCCTCAGGCGCTAGGAAGGGTAAATCCGGCCCTGTGCTTTCGTTTTCTACTTCTAGTGCTAGGTATTTCCTTGATGTTACGGCGGCTTCAGTTTATTGTTCGGATACGTTTCTGGTGCAGTCAATCTTTTGTTCCATTCTTTGTTGGATGTCGATTTTATTCTTCTATACAGATTCATTCGCGAGTATCGATTTAAATGTCTACCGAACGATGTATACCTATTTACTCAAAGAATACTTTATATTAGCGTTCTATAAGTCGGTGTGAATTGTGTTCTTCTGTTTTTTCATTAATAAGTGTCGTAACGTACAGAATTGTATTATACCTGGACCTGTCGACTTATTTTCACTCGTATTATCTACCCAACCTGTCTCTAGTACAACATTAAGAAATTTTCTACGAAGAACTCTCTTTATATCACGTTGCCCATTGGCCAGTGAACATAATTTCCCCAGGTAGCTGTTACTCGCCTCAGAGAATCTCCTCCATGGACGAGCTTCTTCAATTTCGACTCATATGCTGAAACCTATACCTAATCTAAGTATTAGTAAAATAAGCTGCTCGATACCCACATGGGCTTGAGACCGTGATTTCGCTTCTCCTTGGACAAGACAGGTCTCGTGATTTTCCGAAAATATTTCTCTTCTTCTTCTTGCAACGCCTTCTCCGTGTAGAGTTTGGCTATACAATTTGCTGCCTGCATTCTGAAAACAACTTTCCAAAACAGCTCCGTGGGCGAGCGTCCGATCCACCGACGTAGGTCCTTCAGCCATGAGTCTCGACGTCTGCCAATCGATTTTCTAGCATCTATTTTTCCCTCGATAATTGTGGTTCATATGCTTCTTGGTTTTTCTGTCGGGGTTTTCCTTCCCTCCTTAACCACAAGGCCGTGGTGTGACCTACGTGTCTACCTTATATCCATACCTCCAAGGGTTTTCAATTAAAATTCCGAACTTCTTTTGGGGCTTGTCTTTTACCACAATCTTTCTCAGATCTCTAATATAAAATCACCCACTATCTCGCCCTCGTCTAGGCTGCAACAGAAAACCAATTCTCCAACTACATAAAAGTCTCGACAACTCACCCATTTACTCTTAGTCTGAGAAGTCCTCCCTTCAATTACTAAACACTATGAAATTGCCCGAGGGGCATCCTGGACTCGTCCCAATCTCATCCTCTGTACAGAAGGAGCCTTTTTATTGCAAAATTGGCTGCATTTCGAGGTTGATATTAGGTCAAATTGTAAGACCGCTGATGTTACTTTTTCAAACTCAAATTTTGACTAGAAATCAATGTCAAAATTGACTGGCATAATTTCAGATTGTTTTTGACGCAAAATTGGCGGCGTTTTGACGTCGATACTAGGTCAAATTGTAAGACTATTGCTGTTACGTTTTCAAACTCCAATTTTGACTCAAAATCAACGTCAAAACTGATACATCTAAGTTCAAGTTTTGTGTTGGTACCGGTGCATTGATACCGGTAAAAAGATTAGGCAGTCAGATATCTCATCACATAGAGAGAATAGCAATAGAGAGTCGTCAATTGATTTCACATTTGCTGAGATTGTTCATTAGAGACTAGGTATCAGGGTATAACAAACGTCTAGGGATCATTATAGAGACCTGGTATCGGAGTATAAAGAAGCTCAATTTTCACATAAATATGCAAATAATTGTATTGTCCGATAAGACGTCGAATCAGGACGGAGCGAAGGGAGCTGTTGGCCCCAGGTTACAGGCTCCGCTAATTGAATTCATATTATAACCCTATAATTGCAAACAGAGGTAGCAAAAAAATTTTTCATGAAAAAAAAACAGAAATCGGGGGTCCTGCAAAACTTGGCCTAGGGGCTTCGGAAGCTAAATCCGGCACTGCGTCAAAGTCCGTGCGAATTCTGGAAAAACAATTACTACATATTAACTAAATTTTGACGTCGAATTTCAAGCTAATTCTAGAGAAGGAGTTATTGATGACCAAATTTCAACGTTAATTTTAGAATAGATTCGCAAAAAGAAAAAAAAAATCAACTAGATTTTGACGAAAAAATTTGGTCGATTGAAACTTTGTGTAGGTACGATTTTGACGTTGAATGTAAGTCAAAAAGTCGAAATTTTAGCGCTATCCGGAAATATTCATTTGTTCCGCAACTTTGCTACCTGTAGACGAAAAGTTTAGTCAAGTACTTTTTGAATATTGAGGCCCATTGAAAATTACACTCATCTTCGACTACAATGCTACGTTGATGTTGTGCACAACTTTATGAAACTAGGAGAAAATTGATTCATCTCATTTTTTTCCGATGGCCCCTCGGAATAGACGTTATCCCCACATCGAGGGTAAAGGAAAGTTGACATTAATATTTTTCTCGAGTTTCCAATTACACTCAAGGTCAAGGACTCGGAGTGGGCCGGTTGAATATGGATTGCAGAGAAAGACAGAATGTGATTGAACCGTGTCTTTTTTTGATCATTAAACTCTAATCCGGGGTCAAAATTGTTAGAGAAGTGGGAACAAGTAAATCATTAGCATTACAGTACAGGCATAAAGAAAGTGAGAGGAATAAAAAGTGAAAAAAGAGGAGGGGGGGGGGGTTATTTTGATTTGGAATAGGATGACATTTTCACTTTGAAAAAGGCGAATTTGAGATATCTTTAGTAGATCGGAGCTTATCGGGTGATGAGAAGGACTAAAAATAATACCGGAAAGAAAGGATGAGAGAGAGGAGAAGAGATCAGTTATAAAAAAAGAAAGCAACATCTGCGTTGTGGCAAGGTTTACTATGTCATGTTCTCGAAGGTCGATGTCTCGATATTAATCGGAAACAGTTGGAAGATGAGGAAGAACTTAACGAAGGATGAGGATTAATTCAACAATAGAGTAAGTAGAATGAGGGTCTTGGATAGCAACTAAGGATGAAAAAGACTCAAAAAGTACGAGTCATTAGCGAGGAGGCGAAAAGAAGATAAAACGCAACAGGCAAGGGATCGGTGGTTAATATGGAGGTGGAGTTTCTCACACGGAATAATGATAATTATGTTACCTTGAATTTTGACTGCGCTCATTTACGTTTCTGGGTCCCGATTCGGGCACGTCCATAAAGCAATGAATTTGGGAGGGAAATTCTGGAATGATGATCTTGTCGATGTGTTGTCAGACTTTCAGAGGCTATTAAATAAAATTTACTGGTCTGAGTCCTCAATAAAGGGATACACAAATTCAACTTCTTCCACCCATTTTGATGGTCGAAAATTCGACGTTTCGAACTTCATTAACGGCTCTTCTGAGAATTTTACGGATGTGAGGATGGTGGGTGGAGTAAAGGCCTCAATTAGAAATGAATGTCTAGATGAGATGAAGTTACAGAAAGAGTGAATTAAGGTACGTAAACTGAAAGCGTTTTAAAAGTCTGAAAGATTTGGATATTGAGCCGTTGAGGTCAGAAATAGTCAGCGGTGAGCGGAAGAGCGCGATAGCAGAGAGCAGTAACACCTATCTCAGCGCATAGGCTGAATGGAAGACTGGGGTGTAGTGCGCCAAGAGCCAGACAAAGTCCGGAAGACTGAATTCAGTTGAGCAATTTTGAGGGCATCTAAAGCCAGTCAACTACAATTTGATTATGTGAATAAAATGATGCAGCTGGAGGAAAGAGGAGAGAAAGTCTGAAAAGATGATTAGGTACTAATATAGAACTTTTTGAATGAATTCAAGAAGTTCTATATTATTGTGTACCGTAACACGGGAAGGAAAATGAATGTCAACGAACGCGTTCGTGTGATTAGGTACTAGTTTTGGAAATGAAAAATTTTGAATAATTCTAAATGATGGGGGATCCTTTGCCATTTATTCAGTCATTTCTCTGAGGCGAGAAGAAGTATGTTTTAGGAGCTTTAAAGTCTGGGGAACAGATAAGACCGCCGAAAATGAAGTTTGAAGCCGAATAAGACCGAAAACGAACAGTTTGCTGGTACAATATCGTCTAAAATTAGGTAATGTAAAACAAGGAATTGGTGAATTTTGGTCAAGATCGGATGATTTTTGAAATTCGGTCTACAATCAGATGACTTTTGTAAATTTTTGTCCTGGACACAAAGTGAGGCGAACGTGCAAACGCAGTGAGCCCAAGCAGCTAGGAAAATGAGACTCTTGAATCTGTTAATTCAGTATGTACAGCCTACCCTATTACCCTAGCTTGGTATAGAGGATGTGAGATCTGGTATAGTGTACCCTGTATGGAATCTAGTATACTTAGTATACGTATAGTATGGGAGGATAGTATTTTGTTCAACCTCGAAATGTTCCCCTCTCCCTCTTCTGTCTAGTACACCCTGGCATATTATGAGTATGTCTAATGTTTTCTTCCTCCGAAAAAATTTCTAAAATTACAATCTTATTTTAACTGAGAACCTGTTTTATAAGGGGGGATCTTTCCGGACAAAACTTCCGCCGTCCGGTCGGGTGGCCGGCAAAATCGAAGGCCGGATTTTTTTGTCCCCTCCTATCATATAAAGGGCGAGGCAAAATGATGTTACTAAATGGGAGTTTATGCTAAATCTAAGCGTATCAGTTCACTCTGTCCCCTACCCTGATTTTGAAATTTGCGTGCGCGCGCCCGGCCAAAAGACCTTGTTATACTAGACCTATAAGCTGAAGCTTTCATTATACTAGGCCTGAATCAGGCTGCTGTAGTACATAGACCTGATAGGTACATATACCAGATTTATACTAGACTAGGAAAGGGGCTGACTATGCCTATACTAACAAACCTCAGTTTTTAAGTATACTTTATACTAGGCTAAGCCTTTATTACACTAGGCCGGAGACTAGGAAGGGAGTGAGCGAGCGGAGGTGCGTCCGTCCGTCCGTGGAAATGACTTCTTGACTTTTAGCCTTCATTATACTACGTCTAATAACCAGTATACTAGATATGAAGCGGCTGGATCTCTCCTTGACTTACACAGTAATCAGATAGTAAGCAGATAGTGAGTTTAGGCTTCATTATACTAGACCTATAGCCTAAAGTGGCTCCAGAATGGAACTCCTTGTATACTATCTTGATATTAGACCTAAAGTGGCTATACTAACCTAAAACAATCTATTTTTAAAGTAGACTTATACTATAGACCAAAAAGGAGGCAAACAAGGGCAGCAATTAAGAGCCACCCAAAAGCTATTAGCCTAAAATATTCTGAAGTAAACTTACACTAGACCAAGAAGGGGGAGAACGAGCGTAGCATGCTATCTTATAAAATGATCTTTATTTATTTGGCTCCGTCAGAATTATTATTATATTTTTTTTCGCGGGACGGCCATGACTGGGCTACATTTTTTTGAAAGTATGAGGCATTGTCCATTTAGGCCGAACCTATGCCGTTACTCAAAAATAAAAATAAAAACATTGTTTGCTGCTTCCATTTTCCATAGCGAATAATATTTAATGTCGATGAAAATGTTAGGTATTATTTGAAGAGGAGGGTTGCTGGTCAACCAGAAACACCCCTCTCTTAATATTACTCCTTCACTTGAGTAATGTGTCTTCCGTTGGTGTATTCTTGTTTGAATTTTAGTACTTATTCGATTAAATTTTGAGGAATACATCTCAATCTCCTATCTACAACATATTAGCGTGTGTAGGTATTTACAATCAACTGTTTAACCGCTGGTATGTACCTACAAATAATGCCACCTTTGTATTTGATACCTGACGTTCGCCCGGTGTCATTATTCACTTTACTCGGTGAGAAAACTTGTACCTACGACAATATTCTGCATACCTACGATTATCGAGATAAAAATATGTGATGAAGAACAACGTTAAAAATTATTCGGTGTCATCGATCTATAGCATTTCCCGATGTCACTCTTTCGGATCATACTAATAAAACAACGCAGTAAACTCTGATCAAATTTTATTTTTTTCTTATCCTTATATTTGTTTCTCCCGCCCAGAATTCTCTATATCCATTAGTTAGCGAAAGTATACTCAGTGCTTTTGTATCGCAGTTGTGTACACTTATCAAGGTAGCTGACGAGCTTTGGTAGTACTGACTACATTATATTCTCGTCTGACAGTCACGAAAACACGTGAAATAAAAACACCGAGAAAGGCAATGTTACCAGCCAATCGAGTCGTTCAGAATGTGCTATGGAAACTTGTTTTATTACGGCCAAAACGTACTCCTAGATAACTTTCCGAGTTTAAATCTTTATCTCTTTTCATGTGTCGGAGTTGTTGAGCAACGAGCGGTACGAGACGTGAGTTGATTCGGAGAACTACATTGTGTAATAATGGAATTGTGGGATCGGGGGGGAAACGCTGTCGTTGATACATGAATGATAAGCGTGATACACGATTTGGCGATAGGGATTCGTAAAATAGCAGGCGAATACTCGTATACGATTTACATTACGCAAGGTCTGCGCCTTTGCACATCATCCACTCCTCTTGTTCTGGTGCATTACCTAAACTTGTTTTATTTGGATTACATTTACAACTAGCATAATCCGTTTTATCATTTTGAATCGTAATATTATTGAGCGTGAGCAGTCAGAATCCTTGAAGACGTACCGGACACAGGATCGTGTGAACCCAAGTTTTATTTTGTTAACTGTAAAACTACGATTCCTCAGATGTGAGTATTTTAATTCGACACGCGCAGGAAACGATGTTTTCCGCGACGGAAGGAGAAACAATAATGAAACGTCGCAAAACTATCATTTTTCACGTGTGTTGAATTTAGAGTATTTACCGTCAAGAGGGTATCAAAGCATTCGCTGACGTCACCTAATGTAAATCAAGTTAGTACAAATACATGTAAAATTTAACCAATTTTTTTGTATTCTAATTGAAAAAGATTCAAGTAAAATAAGAGGAGAAAATCGATGAAAAAGCTTTCTTGATAACCATAATATTGAATCCATTAAAAGGAAAACTGCCGCAGCAAATGAGGTAGAAGCAGACTTTCTGTCGAGAAATTCATCTGTGATAGCTCGCATGTATTCGCTCCACGTATATTCGTATTTTGTCTCGAGAAGTTTGTTTAGAGTACTTATATCCATGATTTGTCTTGATTTCAATATGATTAATTTAAATCTATAGAATCGTATCAACTACTCTGAAAACGCGATGATGAGTCCATCTCAATTAAGCTCATCTGATCCTCTATACGTACACATCTTCATATATGCGACTACAATTTGTGTGAATCTCGAAAAAATCCATCTAGTAGGTAGTTTTTGAGGAGATCCGCGGACGAAACGAATCTTATAGGCCTAAATAATAGGCTTACATATTTAAGGAAAGAAAACCTGAAATTTAATCAGCCTGAAAATGATCCAGGACCTTCGAAACTTTGAGGAGCTTCACTGCTCCCTCTCCCTTTCAACTATGCTACAGATGTGATACTGCATGTTTTGAGCTAGAAAAGTGTCCGGAAGAAAGAGCATCCCAATTACTTTTTTCTACACGTTATTCTTAGCGTAGTTTTGGTCTAGTATTTTGTAAATTAGATCAGGTGGCACAATTATTGATCACCTCCAATTCCTGGCATCACTTAATGGTACGAGTAACGATTTCACTGCGCGTACGGGACGTATTAAGAAACACGAAATATACAAGTTTACTAAAGCCCGTATTTATTCAGAAACAACGCGAGATCTTTCAACCATAACGGTCATCATCAGGCGAACGAATACAACAAACAAAACGGAAGTATACCGATAAGGAAAATTCGACCGGTGAAGCCAGACGAGTATAAACGGTGGTAATATAACGAGGTGACTCGGAGTACGTGGTTTTTACCAATGCATCTTCATGCAGCTCACGGTTGATAACTTGAAAAAGGTGGTGGTTAGAATTCTTCAATATATTCGAGAATTGGACGGCGTCTGAATTCTACTTCGTAATGTAGAATTTATCCTCCCCTTCCTTCATCATGGTCGTTTTCTAGCAAATGCCTGGTAAACGCAGACTTTTCAGGCGTCCTCTTCTCGAACACGGATAAGTGGTGGTTGCGTGTGCAAAACGAGCCTCCCAAGTTTTAACAAGCAATAGAAGACGAGAAGCCTATATCAATGATGAAAGAAAATTCAAGCGATAACGCACCACTAATTGAGCAAAATTTTTATTAGGACGTTTCGATACGACCAGCGTATCATCTTCAGCCGATACACAAAATAAAAATGGTGCGTTATCGCTTGAATTTTCTTTTATCAGTGCCACGAATAAATTTTTCGGGCCTATTAATGATTTACCCTGATGAGTGAACGAGATCATTACTATAGAGATTGTGAACAAAGATCGAAAAATGGAAAACAGCATCGTTTTCAGCGTTCAAAATACTTCTAAAATAGTATGATTCTTGTGAAATGCCAGAGCAAAACAAATGTGTGTAATTAATCATAAATTTAAGAATTTTGTCGCCAAGATAGTCACGCAGAACACTTGATGATGACTGAAAATTTGTTCTCAATCATTTAAACTAAGAGCAGTAGATTGAATCTTTCAAATTAGTCATTTATTCCGCAACATAGAGGTAAAAAACACTTGAGAGTATTGGAGTTTTCACTGATGAAGATTGTAGAACTTATAGAAATTAAGAAAGGTGAACCTGGCACAAATCTCCAGCAAAGAATTTTTTGTGCATATTCGTCGGAAATGGTCTTCTCAAGAATTTCAAAGAGTTGCCTGAAAGTATGGTGCTTTTTCACCTACGAGGCGGAACAACTGACGAAAATCAGTTTTTAAAATTTTTCTTGCGAACGGTAAAATGCTCCAGTGTATGTACATATTGTAAGGGCAACTGTCTCCATCCCATTGACTTGGAATTTCTGGATTTCCTTTTTCTGGATCCAGAAGAGAAAAACCTCTTATAATGTCCCATAAACTACTTTCTACTTTTAATCTTGTATTGTATAGTTTAATGTTACCAACATTTTCTTCTTATGAATTATTTACAAGACCCTTCTCGATTCAATTTTTACTCTATGATAATGAAATATGTTTTTATACACGCGCGGGGAGAACGTTTTCTCAACAAAATATTTTTGGACGGTAAATTTACTATGAATGTCTTCAAGCTATCAATTAAGATTACTACAAAAAAATAAAAGCACTCCCCATTCGTGATAACCGTTTGGTGATTTCGATATTTCTTGCTGGCGGTAGTTTGCGACACATTGCACGAATACACGGAAAACGCAGTGTAAACAGCGGGACATGACATGAACGTACACACTCGGCTTTTGCCGATTTCGTTGCGCATTTTCTCCATCATATTGAACTAATTAAAAATTTTCAAGAATGCATCTCCTTGCAAATTTGAGGCATTCTTGAGTTTTCCTCCATTGACTTTTTCCTATACTATAATATATTTTGAAAAATTCAGTGAAACCCAATACTATTTGCTAGCAACTTCTATTGTACGGATCAGGCTAATCTTTTGTTTTTTTGAACGAAAACTTTTTGAGCCATCTCCATTGGCTAACTTATCCCTGACTCCAGTTTTGAGAAATATTGGAGTGCAATTCCGTCCAGTACATCGCTTATGGGAGTCTTTTCAAAGGAAAGTCTTGTCCCTTAGATAAGTCAGCACTCATTAATTTACTCCGCTCCGTGAGAAATTTTAAAAAACTCAAAATGCGATTTCACCCTGTACATTTCTTATGGTTTGAAAGGAAATTGAACGAATACACTTTGCTACCCCCCCCCCCCAAATCGTTCTCTCTTCCCCCAGCTATTCAATGTGCTCCACCAAAAATTTTATAATTAATTTAATTATCTTCGACTGCAGTACGTATAATTTCGAACTACAAATGTACTATTTTTTTTTCACATAATGATCGAATCAACTAACTTCAATTCTTGATAAATTGTCTAAACAGGCAACTGAAGCTGCTACATATGTCACAAAAATTACTTGCGTTTTTGTCTTACGTATCACAGATCTTGGAAAATGTAAATTAATGGTGCAGGAAAATCCAATGCACATAATTCATCGTTTTTAAGAATTCCACGCATAAAAATGGTTTGCGTACATTTCATAGCTACGAAAATTTAACGCGTGAAAAAAATTAAAACTTATCTGAAGAAATCATTCTACTAGTTATTAGTGGAAATTATGTGAAATTCTTTGAAGGTAGTCAATGATATACGAATGTGTAGTACCTTCATCAAAATCATCACAAGCTTCATTCGAAATCTGGTAGATGTATGTCTTTATACTTCTTAAGTTTTGTAACCCATCACCTCTTACTTCGTTACTCTCCGCGGAAACCGCGGGTCTAACACTTTATTTCGCCTGGCCCGGCGTCTCTAGATATTTCATCACCAGCTGCTCTCCGCGGAAACAACGGGTGTAGCATCCTCGATTTGTCTCCCGTCAATCGCCACGAAGGCCACGGCTTTGACACAATCTGTGCCACAATTCAGGACTCTGTCTTGACTCAAACCACCTCTGTCTATCTGTCTCCCACTCTCCCTCTTCTCTCTTCCTTTCACTCTTTCCCTCTCTGTTGTAACATTACCAGACACTGTTAATACTCGAAGAGAGTTGAGTTTTCTGTTTTTTGAACGCTTCAATTTCTCTTTCAATCTTCGCGTCCAGTCGACCCACCCGTGCCGTTTAGGGCGTTCAAAAATCTACAGAGCAGCAAAGTCCCATTAATCGCTTCATTTTGTACGGACTACCGTGCGGAACAGGGGTTGGTCCATTTTTTGACCATATTACAAACATGGACTGCCAATACATATTTATAAGGAGTACATTGGAAATGCCGTCAGTCGGTTGAGTCCTGTGTATGTTTAATGCATCATTGGTGTGGCTCATTGTATCTTCTTGCCCTATTTGTTACCAAGGTGTCGGTGTATGAACTGATAACCTAACCTCAGCACGGATACGTAGTTCCAATTTACGTCACATTACCAAAAAATGAATTACAATCTTCACTACTTAGTGGACCGTGTGTTCGAAATAATGAAATTAATGCGAGCGCTTTCGGTAGTTTCGTTATTTCAAATATACGGTCTACTAACTTGTTAATAAAAGTAAAGTTTCATTCTTTGATAACCCAATCCCCTGAACTGGTGCTACTATAGTATGCGGTCTACAGGTCTAATTCACACTATAGTATGTGGTCTACGGTGAAATATGTGGTTTACCGACAAATATGAATCCTACTTGACCTACTGCAGGTCCTTTAGCATTACCCTGATGTCTTCCAAAAACGTGATGAAGAGATCAGGATTGTCTTTTCGCCATAACCGCTTAGCTAGGACGGATGAGCAGACCTCTCTACACATGCTGTACCAGTCCGTGATCGTATTTGAAGAGCGACCAATGATCTGAATAGCAGTCGTCATGGGTATCTTGTGTACGAAAAGAATACAAGTTCCATTATTTCGCATAATGCCAACTTACACAATTCATTTTCCCGTTCAAGTCGGTGTAGTGGAAGAAGCAATTACCAGAGCGCACAGATTGGTGAGTTTGGCATCCTCTTTTCGGACATCGCAGAATAGGAACGAAATTCCCTTGTCGATCTTTTCTTCGTTTTTCGGTCATTTCACTACCGCTTTTCGCGCTTGGTTTGTGGGAATCGGCGTCCCCCAACAGGACATGTTCTTGCAAGAATTCGACACATTTGGCTTCGGAACTGGCCACGTCATGTAAAAATCTTTACGAAGCATTTTCAAACGAACAACGGTAACATGAACTTTTAGTACTCAACATACATTGTACACTCGATTATACGTATGCACTTTTACTGCAAACATCATGTGCGAGTTGTACATTACAATCATTTACCGTACTTGCGGCGCTGTATAGGCAACTTATTCAACCTTCAAAAATGTAGACCACATATGCAAGTATAACACCCTCACAGCAGTAGACCACAAAAATGCTGAAGACCGCATACTATAGTAGCACCCCTGAACTTTTATCTTAAGGTCAGGATAACAGATAACGTCCTACACACACTGTATGGGAGGTCAATCCTACTAATGTTCTAAGGGTCTTTTTCGCTGCGTGCTATGACGTCATTGTATGCCGCGTGGTAAATCACTTCGCTTTATCACACCGCGCTGCTGTAAAGAACATTTTCCGCATCAATGTTTGATATTTAAATCGATGTTTTGGGCCTTTATTCAACTTGACCTTCCCATGTGTTAGATGGAGTTGCAACATCATGCGCGTGCGTGTGGTAAATGGGGAAGGGTACCAATGAGCGACAATTGAACGCGACTATGTAGCGCGTAAGTTGAATAAAGTTTAAACGGGGAAAAAAATAGAACCAACGTTTATTTCTCAGTAGTATCTTTTCCACTCCTGAAGGAGAAGCGTGTCGCTTTGGAACGTCTGAACTTTGGGTACTTCGCGTAATGAAATGATTTATGTCGGTGGTTGAGCGGAACAAGTTATTATTTCAATAAATTCGTTTTTGTAGTTTACGGTCATCCGTAATTCAAGTTATACTCAAGGAGTAAAGTAAAAACACTGTTACAAGTACTGCGATATTTTCAATGACCGGGCGCTTTCGGCTGAACAGCCATTCCCAAGGTATAGAAAGCGACTGATCCCAACACCAAGAAAAATAGGTAACGTCGAAGGATATCATGATTGAACCAGCGAGTCATCAAAATGTAAATCATTCCCGTAGACTAATTTAATCAATCCTTCCTCCGAAATATACCTGTTCAAAACGGTGACGCCGTCGTTATTCCGATGCCGAAAAATTTCTATTCCTTCGATAGCTAATCGCTTTAATTTCAAATTTTCTCTGTGGAGAAGGACCGCAGACCCCTTCCTGAAACCATGACCACGTTCGATCAAAAGATCAGCGAAGGCCGACTCACCCATATTTTCTTTTTCCCAAGATTTTTTGTGCTCGTCTACTGTAATCTGGAGGTGACGACTAGTCATCTCTATGTAAACACTAGGACAAGTGTAAAAACGTCTTGCTGTTGAATATCAGTATGGCCGTGTAAATGGAATATGCAGAATGAATGCCGATACGCTTGGCAATCTTTATCACCTGTACTATACCTCAGTACATACTAGGGTGGTTGAACTTCTCTTTTGGGCTAGTAGTCTAGTATAAATCTAGTTTGATATACCTCGAGCTAGTGGCTTTTGGGGGGCGAACGAGTGGAATGAGTGAGCCCCCCTCCTTGGTCTAGTATAAATCTACTTTAGAAAATTTCAAACTCATAGCTTTTGAGGGCTCGCTCGCAGCATAATGGTCTAGTAAGGGAAAATACGTAATTGAAAGAATGTTCTCAGTATAATTCTCTACTGACTGACCTCGTCATTTACTCAGTTACAATAATTTGAAGCTATACAACAATTTCTTGAAGTTTAAAATCGAAAAAACGTTAGCAAAAGACTCGAAAAATTGAAAATTTCTGAAAACAGTAAATTTGCAGATATTGTTATACAGCGTCAAATTATCGTAACCGAAGAAGTAATGACTCTTTTCGATGGTAAATTTTATGGGAAATCTTTTTGTACTGAGGTATTTCTGTTCTAAATCTCATACTTTTTGAGAAAAATTCGACTAACCAAAAAATATGCCAAATGAGCCCCCTTTTTATGGGGTTCCGCAAAAGGGGGGGTGATGGGTTTTTACCACATATTAAGGACACCAAGGTCAACACTTTCCAGCAATAAAAGCTTTGATGGACATGTTTTTTTTCAAAGCACTTATTTAATGTAATTCTACTGGCCTATAATGCTACTATAGAACTAAAATGATATAAGGGGGGTTCCTCGCCTATTTCAACTCCAGTACACTAAGTATCTGGAAGGTAGTATAATACTATATTTTATATGTATTAGAGAACTGTTCAGGTGCCCGGACGCGTAGGGGTAGAAAAGACATGAAAAATGTCACCATTTATTCAAAATTTGATAGGAAGTTTTGATTTGAGTAATGATTTGACCCATTGCTTGCTTTTCCTCATCGTCAATTTTTTGAGAAAGTACATTGACAGAATGACCGTCAACAACCCTAACGCGACTTTAAAGAGATATTTTACATTTTTTGATGAATTTCATGAGAAAAAAGGCGGCAATAAAGTCTCAAGAAAGCTGATGTTGACAGACTTGAAGAAAGAATTCATTTATTCTGCATGACTAGAGACCTAATTTCTCGGCATTTGTCATTTTATATTTCAAGGCGAAACTAATGAAATCCGAAATGAAATTTGAATCTCGTGGAATGAGACGCAGGAAAAAAATTCTCTGGTATAGTTAAATGAGTACGTGAAGATCATGTTTCATACCCGTCTCAGAACCCAAGAATTTTGCGGTTAAATATCAGTATGGTCGTGTAAACAGAATGAATTCTAATCAGCTTAGCAATCTGTATCATCTGCACTATACCGCAATACATACCAAAGTGGTTGCACTTCTACATAATTATTTTGGGCTGGTCTAAGTATAATTTGCAATATTTTAAGCTAATAGCTTTTGCGGGTTTGGTCTAGTATGAGTCTGGCATTTGAAGGCTCACTCGCTACGCTCGTTTGTTCCAAGTCCAGTTTAGAATATATCGAGCTGATACCTTTTGGGGAGCTCCTTGGTTTAGTATAATATGTGTTGACATGCTACATACTAGGGTAGGGAAAGAGGGAGTGAACTCGTTGATTTCAGAATTGAAGTACATTATGGCGATTTAGTCCGAGGAAGAAAATACTGGACATACTCGGAATATTCCGGGGTGTGCTACACGAAAGAAGGGGAAGAGAACATTCCGAGGTTACACAAAATACTAACCTTCCCTATTATATGTATACTATGTACATATATTGAATTCAAAATATAGTATCTTCTACCAGCCCTTATATCCTCTATACCAAGCTAGGGTAGTACGGTAGGTTGCGTACTGAATTATCAGATTTGAGAGTCTTTTATTATTATTTTCTTAGCTTTTTGGGCTCACTGCGTCCGCTTGTTCGTCCAACTTCATGGTCTAGTACAAGTCTAGTTCAAGACTAGTATAAGATAGTGTAGAGCTAGTATAAAATACCAGAGGAGGTCCTAGCCTACAACTCCAGTAAACTGTATTTTAGGTGATTAGCATACGCCCGGACACCCGGATAGGGCTAAGATTCGACATTAGTTCGCCTCCCTTGTTTGTCTAGTATAAGTTTAGTTCTAAGACTAGTAAAATCCGTTCAACTCCAGTATACTGTTTATTAGGTGATTATCGCCCCCGTTTCTGGTCCAGTATAGGTCCAGTTTAGATATTTAAAGCTGACAGCTTTTGGGGATGAACAAGCTTAGCTGAACCTTTTTTTTTTTTTTTTTTTAAAAAAAACTTTATTACATTTCAAGACATGTTTTACCCACCAACCCCGTAAGCTTAGCTGAACCTACTATAGCAGCCTACTTTGGCCTCAGTTTGGTGAAGGCTAATATACTGTATAATGAAAGAATAATCAAAAACTAAAATCATACGAGGTGTACTCGCAAATTTCTGAACCACCGACGTTAGTTCGCCCTTCTTCTTCGCTAGTTCAAGGCTATTATAGAACTAGAAAAATATGAGGGGACGTCCTCGCCTAAGTCAACTTCAGTATATGTATTATGTTTATGATGGTATGATACTATTTCCTATTCTGGAGAACTGCACGAACCCGCAGACAACCGGACGCAAATTCTGGAACCAGGGGCAAGGCTGAGGTTTGACGTTGAAAATTTTTCAAGTCCTAAGGTCTCGGTCGTATGGACGCCCAGACGCATATTTTGAGATTGGGATGGGTGTAGAGAGAAGACATGAAACATGTCAAAACTCGTTTTCAGTGTTTCAACGTATTGTATAACCTTGGACCATATAGTATGTACATAGACTGCTAATAATGATATGATGCTCATCGGAACATAAAAAACTCTGTAAGTCGGTAAGGTCTCGCGGCGTTAATGTGAGTGGGCGTGGCATCGCTCACATCCCTTTACGTTCCATGCACCAAACCATTCATACCAAACCTTTCCAATTTACAGCTAACCTTCTATGCTCCAACAACTGATTCATTTGGTATAACAAACCAATAAATTTGTATGATCGATAGCGATTGAGGGCTATGTTGGATTTTCTATTTTTGCCAAAAGTTGACAAAAGTGGAGTTAATGCCAAAATTGATAGAAATACCAAAACATTCCAGAATAACCGCAAATCATGCTTTGCCAATAAAACCAAGACGCTTTATTCTAAATTGAAAAGATTTTCCAAGAAATTTTCAACCTTTTTCAGAAATTGGGTCAATTTTTGTAGAAATGTACTGAATTTTTTGCCAAAATGGAGCAATTCTCGTCAAATATGAGTCTAAAGCAAAGTAATTTTTATTGAAAAAAATCAACGAAGTTTGCTCTTAAGGACGTGTGCTTTACTTGTTGGCAAACTCCAAATTTGTGTAGAATAGGTTGCCTATCAATTCCCTGATACCCTACAACGTTCAATCTATCACCGGTCACTACGCGACGCTTGTCGGGTGTGTGTTGGTATACGTGCGTGGTCCCTGTCAGGAATGACTTTCAAAAATTAATTCTCAAAGCTCGAATTTCCGATTGACATTTATCATTTCGTAGAATATTATTCATGAAAGCTTAATTAGAAGCGCTATAGAAGTAGAATTTGAAAATTTGGCTCTGAAAAGATTTTATGGCATTGGAAAAAAAGCCAAATTTCGCCAACTTCAACAGCTTATTAAAAAAATGCAAAAGAAAAAATCCAAATTCTGGTTCTATAGCGCTTTTAATCAAACCTTTCTGAAGAACATTCCAAAAAATCAGAAGTGTTAGTTCAAAATTGAAGTTGTGAGAATTAATTTAGACCATATTTTATGCACACGTTTTCACGTGTAAAGCACATCCTTAAATAAGGCAATTTTGATAGAAAACTGATTATTCTGACTTCCAAAATTGATTGGTTCTGGTAAAAAATCGAGTAATATTTGCTGGATATTGAATAATATTTTTTAACTAAGAGAAGAAATGGATTATTCCAGAAGAGTAATCTCTAAATGCGAAAAACCGCACATTAGGGTGATTCATTTCTTTTTTTAATTATGCGGATAATCATACCTTACAGAAATGTATTGATTCGATAAATAATTTTTATAAAGAATAAATGTACTGAAGAAGGCGTCCTTCTTTCTTCATTTTTCTTCATCTCCTTAAATACCGAATATTGCCAAATTTTGAATTTTAGGGCTAAAAGTTACACATTTTCGTACCCAAAAATCTGGTCTCCATGCATAAACAAAATGGAAAAAAACAAACAAGATTTTGAGCACGGTTTCTGATATTTAAGAAGTAGAGAGAAGAAAAACATTCTTAACAAGCACTATAGATTTCTTGTAAAATGGTCACTTCAATGATAGTATTGATGGGAGATGAAGATGATGACAAACGTGTGTCAGATGATGAAAGGCTCTAGCCGGGTAACATTGGGTAGCCGGCTAGTTTTAGGAGTGAAAATTGAAGAATCTGAAATTTTTCACAGCCTGTTGCGTATGATAAGAGGGAGACTTGAACCATCCCCTATAGAACTTTCGAATTTCAAGAGGGACTTGAAAAAAATTTCGACCTCCGACCTTGTGACATTTTTGATGTCATTTTGGCCGGATGGCTGATTTTTTGAAAAACCCTCATAGAACAGGTTTCCTGTTGAAATATGTATAAAGTATTTGATGGACATCTAAAAAATATTGTTTCATAATTTTTGAAGGGGTGCAAGAACACCCCAAGTTGAGGTTTGTGAGCGGGGTAATACGTGTGAGCAGTCCCGTACCGTTCTGTACGCTGAATACGTACTCCGCTTGTACATTTTATAGCGGTGTGACGTTACAACACTCCTACGTAACGCCGCGCCGTGTTCAGTTGTTGCCGAGTCTCGCATATAACATCGTGTCGTCTTCGGCTTTGCCTTCTACTCTTTTTTTATACTATTTTACCGAAGTGTATCCTCGCAATTTCCAGACCCTTCCAGCGACTGGAGAATTTATTGACTATTTTTTCGAACTTGGATGGTTTTACATAGAATTGTTAATTGATAAATGAGTTACCAAAAACCCCGGTTCTCGAAGTTGAGGAAGTGGATTTTCTCAATTTTCTATTGTTTCCAGATCGTTCCAGCGACTAGAGAATTTTTTGACCATTTTTTTCGCATTCGGTGGATGTTTTTATACAAGAATTGACCGAATTGATAAACGGAATACTGAAAATGAATTTTTGTCCAGCTCTCATCCCACAGTGTGCCGACCGTTTTCGTTCAACAAGAAAGAATAGAATTTGATGATTATGAAGAATTTGTCTTTTCATCTTATCTCTTCATGGCTGCAGGCGTAATTAATCGAGTGGATTTATACAATAGAAGAAGAGTGAAAAAACAACAAGAAAGATTGTTGATGATCAAATGAGGCAAAAATAGATGATACAGTATGATGAAGAACTGGAGGAAGGTTGTACGGGTATTCTTTTCTCTCTTACTCTCACTCTACCTCTCTCTCTCTCTTTTTTTTCTCTCTTTCATTCTCATTCTTTTCGAATATATAAATTCTGCCTAACGCTATTTAGATAATGATTTCGCTGTACGACCAACGGATGTATGAGATATGGTTGCTAAGTTACAAACATGTATATACTTATCTGTAATTGTGATCACTTTTTATCTTCTTCATCTATCAACGCATTGGAAATGCCAGCGTATATCGTTTTCCAAGTTTTGTCATAAGTCTTCGTTATCGCCTGTGCTCAAGTACCTCTGTTTTTGTTATAAAGCTTCGTTTACTGGCTTATGGACTGCACATCTTTCTGGTAGTTGATAAAGCTACGAGTATGTTGCCAAACTTGTGTACTAATTGTTATTCTTCATGCTTTCAATGAACACCGAAAGTATTTTATTAGAATAATTTTACACGAGATACTATTTGTAGGCAATACGAAGATACTGAAACACAAAACAATTCGATACAGTTAAATATTCAACAACTCCGGATCAAGTTGGCTTTGTATAAAAACGCTTTCGTTTACCCCTTTCAATCTCCCTTTTCCCCCAACTGTTGTAGTGTGTCGTTTTGGTGCCAATTCCTGGCCGCATGAACTCTCTCTTAAGTATAGGGATCCCCTCATCTTCGTCTATCGTATATTATGGATTGGTATCATAATGAGATGGAAGAAAAAGGAATGAATCAATGTCAAGGATGGGATCAGAATAACGTCGCTTCAAATGTCGTGTACTTTACTTGAAAATAATTTTCCGGTCAGCTTGAAATTTTTTTTGTAAGTGACGGTGAACTGCTTTGATATGCGCGCCAGTTTATCCATTTATTTATTTACAAGCCCTTAAGGAGTATGATCATTAGGTGTAACTGATAAAGATGACCAATCAGAAGAGCTGAACCAAAAATTTCTCCAATAATGATGAAAAGAAGTCCTTAGAAAAAATATCTACTTGAAGGTTTTTTTTTCTTTTTCAGCTGGGATCGATATTTTTTTTTTTATCGGGGGGTTATTTTCAGAAAACGTCTACGTCCGCTCTTTTGTGACGTTATCATTTTCGGGGAATTGTCTGAGACCTAGAATTTTCTTGGCCTGCGTTCAACCTTAATTGCTGTAATACCTTGCATAGAAAAATTTGTCTAGACTAGATAAAGCAATCAGGGGCGTCGTGAGGCCATTTTCACGAAGACGACTCTACGTATTTATTTATTTATTTTTTTTTTTGGGGGGGGGTATGATTTGTTTTTCTATTTTTCATTACTTTTTCAGCTACATGAAATTAGAATTTAAGGGGGTTTCTTCATTGGACTGAGGGTATGCTACTTTTTTTCCCCCATGGGAATCAAAATTTCTTCTTCTTAGTTTAAGTTTGAAGCCGAGAAATTTAGAGTCAATGATTCAAATTAACAGCTAGGTACATTTCATTGTTTGCTCGAACATTATATTATAAAATAACATCTTGTTTTCTGAGCTCAAGTTAGAACGACGTCCCGAGAAAAGAGAGATTCGCGCCCCTAAATATTTTTCTGCCTGTGCGGCAAAATCCAACCACTTCGTAGATTGTACTTTCTATAGTAGTGAGCAGGAATCTTTTCCTAGAGCATGTAGACGTCCCAAGTCCATTCCTGCATGGAGACACTGAGGTGCACATGGAACAATCCCCTTATTTGTTGGAAAAGCACTGATGAGAGAAATAAAAAGGGGAATAGCTAGAGTAGCTTCAAGCATTGGGAGCCCTGCTGAAAATTTCCTCGGAGGAAAAATATTGAGTCGTAATATTTTTTCTAATTTTGAATAATTCAATAGATGATCGAAGGAAGAGTTAGTTATCTTGCGCTTCGATCAAAACAGCTACTTGGAATCTAACGGACAGAAGAATAAAACATTCATTCGTCAGTCTTATAAACGAGAGTGAGGTTGACGTAAGAATACCTTCGAATAAGATTTGGGATCGCCCAAGTCCTTAACGGGTTGAAACAGAATAATAAGAAAATTATAATTTGTCTTGAGTCAAGTTCTTACTTCAATTGGGATCATGAGTTACTCGGAATTTCGGGCTGATCCGACATCCTCCTGCACTTAGTTACTCATGAAATGACGTTTGTAACGAAAAGTATAATTTTGAGAACGATAGGTGGGAGATATTAAGAGTGGGTTGATTTTTCATTGCTATGAATTTCCTTTTTGGGGCTCTTGCCTCCTTCGGCAAGACGAGAGCCCACATGCAACCGCGAAAGAAAAAAAAAATAGAAAATAAAGAAAGTTCTCTCCAGAAAATTGTGTTTTGACGTCACTCAAATTATGCGTACATTTTCTTATTTTATTTTTGCGTAGCAATTTACAAAAACAAGAGACGCGGATACTGAGGCGCACAGCAACTCAGTCTTGTTTTGTTAACGAGCTTGAATATCACCGCATAGACTGAACTTCAACTCCAAAAATTGCAAACTTTTGACAACTTGTCTGCATAGTATAGAAAGCAATGTACAGCTCTAGAGGTCTGTCCTAAACTATGTAATACAATGTATAGAAAGCGCGTTAAAGGGAATTAGTTCTTGCAGATTTCAAATGCACACCTGCCTATATTTTCTCAATCAAAATGGGTAAGAAACGCTGTATTACCTTTAGTTTGACAGAAGAAGAATTTGTCTCTCTCAACTATTTTTGTTTACAACACTTTATTTGGGCAGTCTAATCTATTGGAAGAGATGAGCGTGAAATTAAAAACCTTTCCTTTGTTTTTGAGAATAACATGTCTGTCATTATTCTTATGAAAAATTTGCTCAACTTCAAAAGGTGGGAACTCCTAGATCTAGATACATGTACCTTACATTATAAATATGTGAAACAATTAGTCCTAGGGCAACATTTCTGCAAAAGCCTTGTGTCGCGTAAAATTTGAAAATATTTGTTGTCTGTTGAATGTCATTAAATTTTTTTTTCTTCGAGTTTGTATTTGACTGATGTTTTCTTTCGATGTTTGTAATCGTTTTTTTGCCTTTTGACAACTTTGCGGGGGTGCGTGGAATATCGATATCTGCGCATGGGTATACCCCTAAGAAAGAACTGATCTCTTTGTAACCTCAACTACCTATTAAGTTCAGTTTCATTTGTGTAGGAACAAAGTCGCTCTTCCTTATCATGGAAGAAACCTGCTTTGGTTTCTCAATTTTTATAACACAATCCGTAGACCTTGAAATGAAGAATTACGACAGTGGCGTTTTTACGGGGGTGGTTTGGGGTCAACCCTCCCCCCTCCAAAACCCCAAGATATTTTCATACATGCGTCGCGCAACCACCTCCCATTACATACATGTAGTGAAGAGCCCCCCCTCCCCCCTCCCCCCCAAAAAAAAGTTAGGAGTACGCCTCTGAATTGCAAGACGTTTATTGATTGTAGTCACCCATTTTTGTGACGATAAATTTTCAGGAGAATGAGGGAAGGTGGGTGGTTCTATTTAGCAAAGAAGTTAACAAAATTAGTCCAAAAGAAATTATTTACGCGTGTGTTGTTATTTACTTCTTTACAATGAAATCCTCGCGTACCTACGAAGATAACTTACAATCTTAGGTACCATACTAATTTGATGAAATTCATGCTATACCCTTATTCAGCAAATTTGAGTATCTTCGAATTGAAGCGACAGTTCAAATTATTGATCGCTAAGAAACAGCGGGCCCGATGAAGCCCGTTGTTTCTTTCATCTCTTCTTCAACCTATTCATATTTTGCCAAATATTTAGATCGATGGTTCAAATCCGTCGTTGAATTCGAGTCCCCCTATTGGGTTAAGAATTCTTCTACCTTGGCCAATACCCTAAAAAATGAGCTCCTCCTTATTGGCTTGACTATTTCTTCTTTCGACGTGTCACCATGCAGCGAATGGGGAAACTCTTTGTGAACTTAAACCTTCCTCATGAAGATTTGAGTGAGTTTTCCGATTTATTGAAGTTGTGTTGGTCTCCAAATTTCCGCATTCAATGGTAAATTCTATGAGTTTCCCGAGGAGGTGGATATTCCTATAGGTTCCCCTTCAAGTTCCCTCATCTTGGAGGTGTTTATGTCCAAGTTTGGATCCGACCTCTTCTCCTCTGGCCATCCACTATTGAATAATATCTTTTATTGGCGCAGATATGTAGATGACGTGCTATGTACGTGGACTGGTCCCGAGATGTCTGCTTGGAGTTTCTCACGCACCTAAATGAGCTGTACCCATCTCTAAAATTTAATTTGTAAGTTGGAGGCTTCTCAATCAACTTCTTGGATCTTATTGTCACTGAAAAAGATGGGGTCCATGAGTTTGAGATTTACTGAAAAGATACGTCGATCGATGTTTTAGTCCACGGGTCGTCATTCTGCTCGGTTACCCACAAATATGCTGCTTTTAACAGCTTAGTCCATAGACTTACTGACATTCCTTTGAGTCGAACTGCTTTCAGAAAGTAGTTAGTGACCATAAAACATCTTACCAGAGTAAATGAGATTCACTTGGACATATAGACGCGTTGGTGTGTAGGAAAATTACTAGGAAATGCCTCGACGCTACTACCTCCCTCCCCCATGCTATCACCCGCGAGAAATCGCGATAGATTAGGCTCCCATTTTCGGGGAAGTTCTCTCTTCAAGTAGGCCGGGCTCTGTGGCCCTCCGGCTTTCGAACTGCATTCGTCAACCCTGTCACTGTCTAAGGGTTGTTTATCAGTCTGAAAGATCGCATGTCAGAAGATGAGAAGAGTGGAGTGTATACGTTAGAATGTAAAAATTGAAGGGTGTTCATATTGGGGAGACCGGTCGCCAGCTGAAAATCAGAGTCGATTAGCACAAGACAGCCTGGCAGAAGAGTAAAGTGGGAGATATGGCATTCGCTGACCATCTAATTGCTAATGGGCACAGTTTCCGGGAGAAAACGCTTCGTCGTATTCTTTTCGTTTTCTGCGGTTTCTTAATTAGTTACTCGTCTAAGTATCACCCCCCTTTTCTTATAGAGAATGGCCGTAATTTAGAGTCTCGCACTAATTCGAAAAGGAAATATGTTCTCGTGGGCTATCCTGCAAACAGAATTAATAGTGAACAAATTTTCTATCTATTAGGCGATTAAAACTTGAAAAATTTGCGGAAAATATAACATTTGACTACTTGAATAAACTTTCTAAGCATATTCTTGGACTTGAGGCATTAAATGATGCAGTCTATCTTGCAGAAAATTTCACGCAGAACATTTTTTGGGTACAATGTTTCTTTCTAACACTAACTTAAGTCGAGATATTGTCGAAAAATTGATTTCAGGGGGTAAGAAGGAACACAAACTCTGTGAACTAGGCAGTTAGAGGTTTAGACTTTTTATGTTATTTTTCAAATGACCGACCTTCCCCTCGTTTTTCAACAACAATTTCAAGGAAGCCAATAGTCAGCAAAATATTTGTTTAGCAGCTAAGTGGACTACCAATGCTAACAAGACGACAATATTAGGTAATTCTTTTTCTCTTCTATTAAAACTCCGTTCATCAACTCTATCATGCTTCACAAGTACAAGTGCTTCTTTTTTTGCACTTAGGCGTGAAGGGATGTTCTTTTTGTGGAAACTTTTCTGCTCTTTGTAATATCATTGTTGGCTCCATTCTTTTTTCTTATCTCCCCTCTCTCTCCCTCTCTCTGTCTGTCTGTCTCTCTCTCTCTCTCTCTCTCTCTCTCTCTCTTTGATATCGTTAATGAGATCCTTCTTGCTGATAAAACGTTTAGTCAAAGTTTTGAAAAAATGTTCCCTCTTTTCCTTATTTTTTTTAGGTATGTTAGTATTATTGCAGCATTCAGATACACTATCTCATGAAAATTATTAAATCAGTTGAAAAAAAATCGGGAAAAGTTTTACATAGAAGAGCACTCATTATAACATGTTATCGTCATTTTGCTCTGTCTCTGTCTCTATCCCTCTCACTTTTTTTTTTCGTTTTTGTTTTCACCTTCCAGCAGACATATTTTTCTCTTGTTTGGCATCAACGCGCCAAGAATTAGAATTTTGATTAATGATTTGTATTTCTTCCCACCGTAATAATACGGAATTTCGGTTGATATCCTTATTACAATGCAAAATATCCTTTCAAAAATACATTATTCTTTGTAAATGGGCTGTGGTTTTTTACTATTAAACGACAACCATTCATTGATATTGGAAGCAAAAGACGTTTTTATTCACGTTAAATTTCCGGTGTGTTACTCTCTACTTAAATTCTGTATTTATTATATCCTCAGAAATAGGTTTCGCGCCCTTCTGGACCCTTTTCCAATTATCTCATTTCCATTGCGACTGAATCGTTAGTGTAGTCGATATTTTGATTCATTGGAATGGAATATAAATAAATTTAATTTTTGTGAAATATCCCCTCTTTCTAGAGCTGTGGTTGAAAAGCTACTCGTTGAAGAATATTTACTATAATTTTTTTTATCGGATAAATAAAAAGTGAGTGTGTAATGTCGAGCGTATTTAAATAGAAGAACAAGAAAAAGTATAGCATCACCGAGTTCAACTTCGACTAGAGAATTGTAATTCTCCACTTTTCATTGACGGGAAAAAATGATAAATGGCTTTGGTATGAGCATTGAAGGAGGAAACCAAAAACCTAATGTTTCATGTACAGCGGTAGGCTAGAGTGAAAAGTATGAAGGTTACAAATGAAGTGATAAAAAAGCTTCACACCGTAAAAATGAGCACACAGATTGAAAAAATAAAAGAAAAAAAAACGAAAAAAATGTTGAACACAAAACTCAGCGCTCAATCAAGGATAAAATAATGAAAGATATTATGTGAAATTAATTGCAGCACGAAAAATGAAACATATTTCAATCTTATAGGGATGAAAATGAAGTGGACGCAATTATTGGAAGTAGGGGGAAGAAAGGTTTTGGGAAAATTCAGCCTTGTAATGTAACTGAGCTTACGACAAAAAAAAAATAATTCATAGCTTAAAATTGTACTCAGGAGCAGGAATGGATCAAATCCCAAGAATAATACTTGATAATAAAGACAAGCTAGTAAATCCATTAACGCACCTTATTAATCCGAGTATAAGCTCGGGTATCGTTTCAGAATTATATAAGAAAACTGTAATTAGGCCAATATTCAAGGAAGGTAACCCTGAAGACATTAATAACCACAGGTCAGTTTCTCTACTTTCAAATATATCAAAAATGATGAAAAAAAGCCGCAAAAGAACAACTAGTGTCATACCTCGTCAGGAGCAAATTTTTTGTCGAAAGTCAGCCAGGCTTCTTGAGTCTCTAAATGGTACGTCCAAGTAATTTTAGGGAGATCCACAGGCAAAAAAACTTATAAGTTCAAATATAGGCCTATAATATCATGAATAAGAAAACTTCAACTTATTGCAAAATGAAAGTGATCTCGGACCTCAAAAATATCAAGAAAATTCACTACTCCCACCCCATATCAACCTTGCCATGGATATAATGCTTCATTTTTCGAGCTAAAAAAAGTCGGTAAAAATAAATAAGAGCTTCACAATTACTCTTTCCTAGATACGTTTTTCTCAGGCTAGTGTCGGTCTAGTATACTGTATCTTGAACTAAGTGGTTCAATTCATGGTCACCTTCAATTACTGGCAACACTAAAAATCTATATTGAAGCCAAGCGAGCATCAAATCATCCATCAGTCCACCCCTCACCATTCCTTCTCCCAAGCTCCGACCCCTCCAAACGCACTCACAAACAAAAAAAATAATAATAATACATCATCCGAATTTCGTTCAGTTATGGGACTAATTTAAATCACGCTTAAAGACGCTAATCATAAATAAAAGTCGGTTTACAAATAATACTCCCATCTAATGAGACACCTGAAATCAACTGCGAGAAGTCCCATTAAGTCCTATCAATGTTGAATATTAATCACCGATCAAGCCAGATATTTGTAGAATGAACATAAGACTCATGTTTATAAAGTCTTACATCGTGACGCCACATCAACTGATGACAGAGTAAAAGTACTCATAATCCAATATGGGAACCCGAATTTTATTTTATTTTAAGCTAGGGCTGAAGAGGAATACATTCATGAATTATTAGCAACTGAGCTCATTCAATCCTCGAACGAATTGTTGGCGCACATCTTCAGATATGAGACTATAACTTACTTAAGTCTTGAAAAGTTGGTAAAAAATCTATCTAGTAGTTTTGAAAGAGATTTGCGGGTAAACAAATATTATAATACTAAATATAGGCCTATCTATATAATTATATATAAGGGAACCTGAAATTTTTCTGAACAAAAGGGATCTAGCGTCCAAAACGTCGAGAAACTTTTTTGTTCCCTCCCCTTATAAACTTTGTCGTGGATCTAATATCTCACTCTTTGAACAAAAAAAGTCGCTACAAAAAAGAGCTTCACAAGTACTTTTTCTACACGATATTCTTAGCCTAGTATTGGTTGAATCTCGCACTGTGTATTAAGGCTCCAGTCGCTTTTCTTTTCATCCACTCGTAAATTTTCTCTCATCACCACCATTTTTCGCAAACTCCATCCCTATATTCTTTATCTAAAAATCCATTTACAAAGAAAATCCTGAAAAATTTGATATCAAAGCCAAACAAGCATCGAATCATGAATCAGTCAACCCTTCATCATTCCTTCCCTCGCGCTTCGAACTCTCCAGATACATTAACAAACATTGCACCTCCCCCCCGGGTCTAACTTCAAATCTCACTCAAGAAGCTGGTCCAAATTGAAAATAATACCCCCATTTCCTGAGACACCTGAAATCAACTCCAGCCCCGGCGCAAGAAACGAGCGAAGCAAGCGGCTCCTTGTGGCGCATAATTATTCAGTTACGGGGCTATTTTACAATTCTAGAATATTACCAAAATTATTTTGGCAAATTGTCAGATCTATTATCTATGAGAAAGGGTGGCAAAAATGAGGTCTTGCTTGTCGCGCCTAATAACCTCGCACCGGGGCTGGCCAATTCTCAAATCCTAGTTTGCAGGTGCATATCTTGAGACTCAACTTCATAATCCTTCCAAGTTTTAGAGGAAAAAAAGTCATTCAATAGTGCTATCCTCTTTCCGTCAACCTTGCTACAGATGTATTACCTTCTTTTTCCAACTAAAAGATGTTAGTAAACAGAAGATTACTTTTTTTTTTTTTCATCTTTCTTTACATTATTCTTAGCCTAGAACTGGTCCAGTGTACTGTATATTAGGCTGAGTGGCTTGACAAAACATAATAACACTCTCTGTACCTGTATTGAGAAATGTGTTGTCGAAGTCATACAATCAGAATCCTAATTCATGAAATTGATAGAAGTAAAAGAGCTGCTTACTTTACGTAATCGGCAAAAAAAAGGGGGCGTCTGTATTCATGTAATATGCAAAATTGTTGCGTATTTCTGCAACAGCGTTGCTCATTTCGGCTGCAACTTTTCTGCTGATTTAGAAGGGAGCATAAATTTGAGAAAAGTCGGCAAAATCATAATTTGACTGACAAGTCATCAACAAGAAGCTGTCTTGTAAACTAATTTACTGAAGCCTTCGTCAAGAATGAACTGGTCAAATAAAAGGTTCTTCATCACAAAAGCCGTAGTGATAACAAAAGAATTTTCTCCTTGTAACGTAAGTAATAGTGAGAAATTTTTCAAAAAATTGAAATTTCTCGAGAACTATTCATCTGATTATCGAACAAAGTGCACGTGCACATCTTCAGATATATTACTGCAATAATGGTCAAGTTACAAAAAATCCATTGGGTAGTTTCGGAAATCTTATAAAAAATAAATAATAAATGAGGGCCGTTTTTCCAAAACTCGTTAAGTCCATTGAGCAAATTTTTCAGGAGGAATAAAAAACTACCTTTATTCGTCACAGTGAGAGATGATGGCAATGTGTGATTGGTTACAGTAGATGGTCATACAAGAGTACAAAAATTGGCACCCACGTGCATTGGTTCATTAGCTTGTGAGGCTGCGCCAAAGATTACAAATTTTGGACTTAACAAGTTTTGGAAAACTAATTTACCCTTATTTACCTTGTTGATGTCCAAAGAATATTGAGAAAGGTACTAAAATAACACGGCTCATATATCTTAGACGCATAGATAGTGGTGCCAAAAAATTATTTGACTTTCTCATATGATGTATTACTTGTATAAAACGCTAAAAACGCTAAAATCTCAATTTTGGATAAAATGGACTTAACGAGTTTTGGAAAAACGGTCCTCAAATAAATAATAAACAAATGATGTATAAATAAATATATGAGGAGGGAAACCTGAACGGTTGGGTGGAATTCTTCACTTTTCCAGTAGGAAAAGTCGGTAAACTACACTAGAGAAAAGCAAGAAAATCGGGAATAACTAATTAACAATTTTACTGAGCCGAAAATAGAGTCTAACGCGGAAAAACAAACTAGTACTCAATAAACTCAACAAAGGCGACAAAGAAGCAATTATACAAGCAAAAATGACAAATTACAAGGAAAAGATACGAAATGTAATCGAAAAAAAAAAAGAAATGAAAGCTGTATCGAAAATATATAGGGGAAATAGTATAATTATAAGATTACAAAAAATAATTTCAGCCCATATGCTCAGTGAAGAGGAATAATAAAGTATTCTATTCTATTGTGTACCTACCCTCAATAATCCAAATATTACATAGCTCGGAAGTCGAATTTTTCTAAAAGTCCCTCATCTATCATACACAGTAATACAGTACACGTACCTCGGAAAAAGAAATATCTATAAGTCTCACGTTTTTCCGGGAGAGAAGAATATTCATTAGAGCCTTTACTTGAGATACGTATGCACATCTTCAATACTTATTATATCAAGAGCTCTAATTATGATACTAACGACGACAGAAAAACCAGTAGCGAGTTATGAAAAATTGCGATACGAGAGAAAGAAAAATTAACATAACTATACTTGTATTATGCGGTAAATGTACGACGAAAATAGAGAGGGGGGAAAAATCAACTAACCGCGTGTGACAGGGCCCGGATGCACCACAATACCTGTAGTAAGTGGACAGAGAACGCTGTACTCTGTCATTTCACAAATGATCTATAACAGTTATCCATATACGTCAACATAAATTATGATGGTATATTTTCAAGTCTGGAAGCACAAAGCGAGTATTGCGATATATATAGTAGAATTCCGACTGAGAGCAACGGGTAGGGTATAAGGCTATCCTAAAACTGGTGCAATATTATCGTTTAGGTTATAGTTTGCGCGAAGGGGTAGTAAAGAAGGAAACTGTTTGACCGAAACTCGCGATAAGGTGACGCTTGGAATTCAAAGATAAAGTCGCTTGTTTCTCTAGAGACGCCGTGTGCGACGTACCGATAAGCTACCTACCGACCCTTTCAACGACTCCGCACACCTCACTTCATCTTTGACGGGTGTTGTGCGTATACCCCTACCTTCTACATCATATAGTTACAGAAAAACGATAAGGGAATCCCGACGAATTAAGACCTGCTTGCGCGTTTACAGAACACGGAGGAGTAACGAAAAACGACGATGAATTGATAGCGGTGCAAAATGAAAAGCAAAAATTTAACACCGCGGTATGAAGGCTTTAAATTCAACTTTGCTTCAAAATAGGACAAATTAAATTCAGTAACTGTAATCTTCTGATTACAATATTTTTTTCGCACTCACTTCATTTTTACTCGATTCGTTTTTTTCAAAAACTTTATTCTGCATATTGATGTAGTTAGATATTGAAAATGAGAATATTACGCGAATAAAATTCCTAGTAAATAGTGATACATTGTGAAAAAAATTACTTAGTTCGAAATTTGAACTTGGACTATTTTATGCGATATTTTCGGGAGAACTGTTTGGACCTTCTCGGATACGATTCCTGAACAAAGAAAAAAATTAAAAATAAAACAAAAGTTGGAGGTAAAGTAGATTCAAAACTTAACTAGAGGAAAAATACGAATTCGTGGATTCGAATTTTCTCGGGAATTCCAGATAAGTATGTGAAAGTTGACAATACAGACGATATTAACAGTGCCTAACTAGTGACTAAATTACCGATAGTAACGCGCTGTTTTTGGTAGAGTAGACAATTCAACAATAACAAGGGCTTGTGTACCTATATGAACTTGTAATTTCTGACACGCCTTCCACACAAAATTTTGACCCGTACCAGCAGCGTGGAATGAATCCACCTGCAGCAGTGTTTAAAGCCAACAAATCTCCAACTTTCAGGAAGATTTTGTGGCACAACTGGAATTGCGAATGTGAATACACGGTTGTAGTAAAGAAAAGCCGAGGTAAGAGCACACAGCTCAAGATAATGGTTACGCATAGGTTTTACGACGCAAAACATTTGTCTTTGGAGGAACGTGGACGCAAAAAGTAGTTACTACCTGTACTTGGAGATGGAGAAAACTATCCAACAACATTCTGGGAACATGAATGGTTTCACGTGATTCTGAATGTGAGGACCGTTTTTTCAAAACTCGTGAAGTCCACTTCAGCAAATTTTTCAGGAAAATTAAAAAACTACCTCTATTCGTCACAGTGAGAGGTAATGGCAAAGTGTGAATGGGTATAGTAGGAGTAGATGGTCATACATGAGTACAAAAATTGGTATCCACGTGCATTGGTTCATTAGCTTGTGAGGCTGCGCCAAAGATTACAAATTTTGAACTTAACGAGTTTTGGAAAACTAATTGATGTCCAAAGAATATTGAAAAAAAAGTAGGGGCCAAAATAACCCGGCTCATACTTCTTAGACCATATAACGCATAGATAGTGTTACCAAAAAATTATTTGACATTCTTATATAATGTAGTATACTTGTATAAGACGCTAAAAATGCTAATATCTCAATTTTGATTAAAATGGACTTAACGAGTTTTGAAAAAACGATCCTCATGTATTTTCGACGCAGAAAGAAAACAATTCTGTTCAGCGTTATTAATTAGCGCGTCTAGTTTTCATAGAATTAGCTCAAAATATCTAAGCAAAAAATGATTAGCCTAGAACCATCTAGAACAAGAAGGAATAGGATAGGAATCAAGACTAAATGGAAATGAAAGTATTAAGATTGGTAAAAGCACTACGAGTTAGTTTCTTTTTTGAGTTTTTATCAGTGGTAGGCCCTGGAAGTTGTAAAACGTTTCGGGTGCGCTGAAGAGTGCGAAATTAATTCTCAATTTATGCATGGTTTTCTAGGTCCACACGAATAAGGGTATTCTCAATCCACTCGTCATCGTCAAGATACTCAAATTAAAAAGAGTAAATACTCTAACGAGTAACTACAGTAGACGCCGCTTATTGTGATCCCGGTTAGTGTTATCAATCGGCTTATGTGATCAAATTTGCTTGGTCCCAATCTTCCGTATCTAAACCTACAGTAAAACTATCGCTTTATGTGATCGACACGTCGGTTAATGTTATCAAAAAACATCTCATTTTAGGCCTAATTTGTTCAATTTTTTACAAAAATATGCACGCACAATACAGTTCAGCACTGCTTTCTCTTGTTGCATACGTTCATGTCAGTCTTATCGCCGTTTTCATGAAGTATGATTGTTTGAAAAGTGTTCTGATGGCTTCAAGCTCGTGTAATAAACCTGTTAGTAAAAGTAGAGCCCTATAATAACGAGTGAGGACATGGGCCGCCATATTTAGTTGTTACAGCATGAACTTCCCTATTCCTGCTTTACTGATAAATTGTTATCAGTAACAGGAATAGGGAAGTTCATGCTGTAACGACTAAATATGGCGGCCCATGTCCTCACTCGTTATTATAGGGCTCTAGTAAAAGAAGTGATTTGAGTATGAAAGATGAAATCGAAATCTTTCAAAAGTACGACGCGTTTGGCAAAATTAGTCAGCGAATTGCTGCTTCAAAACTGCGAATTTCTCAGCCTTTATTATGTAAGTTCTTGAAGAATCGAAGTGAAATCGAAGAAGGATGGGCACGTAATGGAAACTCATTAAGGAAGAGGAATCGGCATGGGGAAGACAAAGACGTGGAACTTACAGTGATATACTGTACGTTCATGTATTTTCGTCAAAAATCTGTGTTTATATCGTACCTTTCAATTTATGTAATGTACTCTTGGAAAAAAAAAAAAAAAAACCTCTTCGGTTTGTGTTATCATTCGGATAATGTTATCATTTCTAGGCGGTCCCGATGCGATCACAATAAGCGGCGTCTACTGTAGTTGCAAAGAACCGCAGAAAAAGAAATTTAAAAGAAATTTTCTACCAGAGCCAAATAAATGAAGATCATGTTTCATGTGCTCAAAGTTTAACTCTGCGGACGCAATTCAGAACAATTTTATTTTATTTCATTTTGTTTTGTACGCTTCTTAATTTAGTACAAGTCTACTGTAGAATCTCCGCTCGTTCGTCCTGCTTCTTTGTCTAGTATAAGTCTACTTTAGTATATTTCAAGCTGATGAGATTAGAGGGCCTCACTCGCTCCGCTCGTTCGTCCCGCTCCTTTGTTTAGTATAAGTCTACTTTAGTATATTTCAAGAGGTCCATGTCGCCAGCCCCCCTTCCTCGAATTAGGGGTTGGGAAGTGGCTCAATCGTTTGTATTTCGTTTGTAGGGGTTTGTATTGGCATTCTTTGTACAGGTATTTGCGTTGTGTCGTCCGTTAAAGGGAGCCCAGACTGGGAAACTCGCTGCCTGTTGTGAATTCGCGGCGAAAGATTGGAAGAGGCCCCCTCTTTGATCGAGAAAGGAAAACGTCCGGACATATGCGTTGGCTTGACCTTTAGAAGGAATCGTGACTAGGAAGCTCACTTTCCTTTGTTGAAGACGGGGCCTTTTTCAATCTCTTACGGCACGCTTACAAGAGAAAATGAGCTTCTTAGCTCCGACCTTTGGTGGCCGGCACAACGCACATGTCTGTACATTTTCTCTTCTCTATGGAAGACGGGGTCCTCTTCAATCTCTCACTGCGCGTTCACAACAGGCAGCGAGTTTCCCAGTCTGGGCTCCCTTTAGCGGACGACACAACGCAAATACCTGTACATTTTCCCTTCTTCATGAAAGACGGGGCCTCCTTCAATCTCTCTCCGTGAATTCACTACAGAAAACGAACTTCCCATTCTCAGTTCCCTGTAGCAGCCGAAACAACGCAAATTTCTGTACGTTTTCCTTTCTCGATCAAAGACGGGGCCTCCTTTAATCTCTCACCGCGAGTTCACAACAGAAAGCGAGTTTCCTAATCTCGGTTCCTTTTAGCGGAGGACACAACGCAAATTTATGTTTGTTTTCCCTTCTTGATGGAAGACGGGGCCCTCGTCAATTTTTCACCACGAGTTCACAACAGAAAGCGTGTTTCCTAGTCTCGGTTCCCTCCAGCGGACTCCGTCCATCCTCTGAATCAACTATTTTACTGCAGAATGAGAAAATTTTTTTAATCTTTGTTTTGGAAAAATTGTGATGTTCCTCTAGGGCCATTTCAGTATTTTCCTTGGACTCGGCGCTAAATTTTATTTAGAATTGAAAACAATATCTAAAGATTACGCAATTTTTCAACTTGGAGGAATTTTGATTCTCTTTGGGTCCACAAACCCAGTTTGGTGCTCCAAAGCATTTTTTGAGCATCCCGAGAAAATCCACTTGAAAAGCAAATTAGAATTTGAAAGTTCGAACAATTTTCCAATGCGGGGAAATTCTGACCCTTTTTGTCCCCCGCCCCTCCTTCTGCTTCCTGCAGAAATAAGGGTAGTACAAACGAAAGAATGCCAATACAAACCCCTACAAACGAAATACAAACGATTGAGCCACTTCCCAACCCCTAATTCGAGGAAGGGGGGGGGGGGCTGACGACATGGACCTTATTTCAAGCTGATGAGATTAAGGGGCCTCACTCGCTCCGTTCGTTTGTCTTTGTATACCGTTTATTCAGCCTTAACAGCATAATCCTAGTATACTGTACCTATATTAGTATACAGCACACTATCGTACGGACGCAAATTTCGGAATTAGGGTGCGAGGTCGGGGGGGGGGGGGGGTCTAGAGCAGAAATTCTTCTAAGTGTCACGGTCATGGTTGTACGGACGTACGGACGCAAATTTCGGAATTAGGGGATGGGGTCAGGCCAGAGCAAAGACATGAAACATGTCAAAAAGGATGGCGTTTAACAGGAAATAGAAGCATTCTGTGGGTATTACACCAGGCTCAAATTATTCAATACGAGAGGCGCAGACAAGGCACTGATGAATCGACCCACGTTGTCGTTTCTTTCCTGATACCAGTACCGGTATGTGATCACTTCGAATTAAAAAAGCCATCCTCAGCGAAGACAAGAACGCAACCGACTTAACGAAGAAACGTAAACACTATCACCAACCTCACGAAAATTATAAAACAAAGAAAGGAAACTAATCAGCAAGTTGTGACTCATAAATAAGTTCACCTGTTTAGCATAATGACACCAACGGTATTTCTATGACGAATTATAGGGCGGTACGTTTGAAATACAAATTCACCTTGCAAAGAAGCACTTCTGAACCTCCCCTTCAGTTGGTCAGTGAATGCCGAGTCTACCACCTTTCCTTTCTCACAGGCTGCTCTATTCTTCCGCTGGCGATCTGTCTCCCCGATGTAAACATCCTTACAATCTGTACACTCTAACCTGTACACCCCACTCTTCTCATCTTCAAAAATTTGATCTTCCAACCCCAGGGTTGTAGAACGCTCACCGAAAGTCGAAGAGGCGAATGGCCCGGCCTAATTGAAAAGAGAACTTCCCTCAGAATGGAAGCTGAATACATCAAAATTTCTTGCGGCTGATAATACGGGGAAGGGAGGAAGTAGCATCGAGGTATTTCCTTGTAATTTTCCTACACACCAACGCGTCTATATGTCCAAGTGAATCTCATTTACTCTGGTAAGATGTTTTATGGTCACTAACTACTTTCTGAAAGCAGTTCGACTCAAAGGAATGTCAGTAAGTCTATGGACTAAGCTGTTAAAAGCAGCATATTTGTGGGTAACCGAGCAGAATGACGACCCGTGGACTAAAACATCGATCGACGTATCTTTTCAGTAAATCTCAAACTCATGGACCCCATCTTTTTCAGTGACAATAAGATCCAAGAAGTTGATTGAGAAGCCTCCAACTTACAAATTAAATTTTAGAGATGGGTACAGCTCATTTAGGTGCGTGAGAAACTCCAAGCAGACATCTCGGGACCAGTCCACGTACATAGCACGTCATCTACATATCTGCGCCAATAAAAGATATTACTCAATAAAGGATGGCCAAAGGAGAAGAGATCGGATCCAAACTTGGACATGAACACCTCCAAGATGAGGGAACTTGAAGGGGAACCTATAGGAATATCCACCTCCTCGAGAAACTCATAGAATTTACCATTGAATGCGGAAATTTGGAGACCAACACAACTTCAATAAATCGAAAAACTCACTCAACTCTTCATGAGGAAGGTTCAAGTTCACAAAGAGTTCCCCCTTCCGCTGCATAGTAACAGCCTTAAAGATGTTATGGAAGAGGCCTACGACGTCGAAAGAACAAAGAGTCGAGCCTGCAGAAAGGAGCTCATTGTTCAGGCTATTGGCCGGGGTAGAAGAATTCTTGACAGAGTAAGGAGACTCAAACTCGACACGCGCGGGATTTGAACCAATGATCTAAATATTTAGCAGGGGAGCAAGGTAGGAGAAGAAATGAAAGACACAACGGGCCGCATCATCATATCTTCTTTCTAGACCTTGGGTAAACCGTAGAGGAAATTCAAAACTCTGCTATTGCCCACCCCCCCATAAGATATAGCTCAAAAGTCGAAATTTGTCCGGGTCCTCCTCCCGTTCTTCATGCAGTTAGATACTCGATATTTTTCCATGTTTTCCCCTATGTGCATAACTGGAAGAAATTGTGAATCCCACGTTTTCATTTTCCTGTATTATTTTTCTTTTTGAATTATAGTAGGTACAAATATAGGGAAACAGTTTTCAATTATTGAATTGAGAAAAATGTCTTACGGCAAGAATGTAATTGAACCAGAATTTGGCTAGTCGAAAATAAGAGAAGGGGATTCGACTTTCAAAATTATTACTCGTCATAATTTGTGAAATTTGTAAACAATATCTAGAGTTGGATACAGAAAGAATCTAGAATAACTTAAATCTGTGACAAAACGTAACAAAGAGGAACTGGTAATAGTTATTATGCAGAGTTAGAGTCGTAGAAACAAATTAGTTGAGAGTAGACTTAATTTGGTTTTGATTTGGTACAATTAAAGTGTTTTTTCCCACTGAGCGGTTTTGTAAGAAAGCCCGCTAGTTGATCATCAGTATCAACTTTTTCAAATTTACAGAATCCATGTTTCACGTATTCATGTATTTTGAAGCGAGTTATTTCCATGTGTTTGAGTTTCACAGTATCGAAAAAAGACATACTCAAGAGAGTAAGCCGAGGAGTAAGGAAATAACTGTGTTTGGCCATAACTTGGCAAATCGTATCAAATCTTTCAACGTTATCATTAGAGGCATATCGTTCAAGTGTTGCTTTGTTATCTTCTTAGGCGATGATTGGAAGGTCGACTTTTGTAGCTATTGTTCTAATTGGACTGCAGAAAGAGCTTTGTTTGAGCCTGACGACATAGCTTTTAATTCATCTCCTGATGTGTCCTGAACAATTGATGTATAGAAACGACTAGACGAATGAATAACGGCTCCTTTATATGTGATAAGGTATCCCAAAGGGGAGCAGCAAGTCTTGTCTGCTGCACAGTCCGCATCCGCGAACAGTTCAAACCCGAGTTTCAATTTATTTTTTTCAAAAAGAAGATCATACAATGTAGAATGTGTAGTTGAATATAACGGTAATGGCAATGGGGTAGATAGTGTGAATCTGTTTGTATAATTTGCACAGTCGTAGCCGTACAATTTTGACATGTTTCATGTCTTCAGTCTCACCTTTCACCAATTTGAAGATCTGCGAGTACACCATCCCTCTTCCCCTCCTACAAATTAATGGAATATATTTGAGAAAAATCAATGTATCAATTATGAACTTTTTGTGCGCGTGCTTTTGTGAGCTCAGACCTTGTGGAAGAATCAGAAAACTGTAAGTAACCCTATGCACTACCCTTATTTCCCAAAATAATGGACCAATTAGTAGCCCGTGTGTGTACCTGTGCGAGGCCACATCCCTTAGGTGATTCAGAAATCTGCGTCTCCCTCTGTTTACCACCCTTCTTCCATCAAGTTATTGAACGAAAAACCTCGCGCATTCTAAGCTAAATAGCTTCCAACAATAGCAGCCTTGTCTAGTTCCAGTTTAAGGCTAGTACAGTACTTACTTAGCCTAAAAAATAAGTTTAGTATACTGTATATTAAGCCTATACATATAATGAAGGCCATATAGTATACTGTAGCAGCCTAGTTTAGGGCCACAATAATAAAGGCCAGTACTGTATGATGATTAGACTGTTGAGGAAGGCTTATTTTCGCCCTCGTCAAAGGAATATGTGTATTCCGAAACGTCGGGCCACTTTGTTTCGAATAAAAATTTTAAAGACGGCAGTGCCTATAATTTCATAAAATACCTTTATTTATTAGGCTCTGCCAGGAAATCATTGGGAGAGAAAGAATTCTCACTCTACTTTCTCATTACTTTTATATATTCTTACTGCTGACCGCTCTCACAAAATTTATTGGAACTCGTCAATGCTGATGCAGATTTATATGGGGAAAGAAGAGTAGAAAGCACTGACAGTTGCTGTCTGAAGAATCGATGAGTTTGAGGGTTGATGTTGTTGTGTATGAAAGCTTGTATATTATTTTCTCAAGTTCGCTCCTCATGTATACGAGTCTCTTGAGATCGAAATTTTTTCGACTCCTCCTTCTGATATCCTATTCCTGAAAGTTAATTATCTTTCCTAATTCTTGAAATAGGTCGGGTGAGCCCTGATGTATATGCAGTTCAATGTTTGAAATTTTCACCAATAATGTTTGTAACAACCAATTCTCGTTTGTCTTTACCGTACCGTACTCAATGTTTTTTTGTTTTTGTTTCGTTTTTCAGCTGGTGAAGAAGAAAGTGGTGCAGAAGACGATAAGACCGATACAAAAAACACTCTTAAAGACACAACTATTTCCAGCAAAAATACAATCCCAGCCACGTACCCAAAATTAAAGGAGAACGAATTATCCACCATCATCAAAAAAGAATCCCAGGAATTTCGAGATGACAACGATCAAACCGATGCATTGAATTTTGACTGCAATTCGTCGTTGGAAAGAGATCACAAATTCAAAACTACATTGGAGAACATCATCAAAAAAGAACCAGAAACTAGCTCGCTACCGTCAGGTTCGACCACATTTGATGAGGAAGACAGTCCGGCCACAGTTCTCAATTCACCATCAAGTAATTTTCTTAACTATTTTACTTTATCTGCCTGTTCGAAAAACCAACATAGAGATTAAAATAGTTTGAAAATTTGGTATTCAAGTGCTACTCCAACCAGACGGTTCAAAAAATGAAATTGTTTTTAATCTAGCTACAAATATTTGACGGATAATAGTTTTATCAAATTTCTAATGAGAATAGAGCGTATTTCTCCTATTTCTTACGGGTGCTCCACAGAAAAGTCGGTGAAAGTGATGTTATACGTTTTAATATGAAAGACTATAGAAACAGATTTACCAGTTTAGCTTACAGAATGTTTTGATGTATGGGTGTATTTGCAAATGTGAAAACTTCATGATTTAAAAAAGGTACAATTCAATTGCACCCCAAACAATAAGATGGAAATCATTGCTACGAAGCATATAGGTGACTTGTGGTACAATTTTCTACTGAGAGAGGGAAAAAAATTCAGCCTAAATTGACCTCCGATTTTACTCAGCGTCGACCAGAAAGTGTCAAAATTCAAATTCACTTCTTTCCATGTTTTGTTCAGAATATCATCGATATATCGTTGAAATCATCGATCATACATACGTCGATGTCAGTATCCGCTCGGTACAAGATCGAAATAACCACTCCATTTCGTTATTATTGAAACTCATAAAGGTGTAAGTAGAGCGTTTAAAATTGAAAAAGTCTTTTCAAATGTACAATTCTACTTTAATAGTTGCTTTTACAAAAGTACTTTCGGGTGTTATCCCATCATCAGTTGTGTCGCAACTGAAGAAAAGGCCTTAAACAAGAGTTTTTACAGTATAACACTGTGATCTTATTGGCTGTAACAATGCTGTGCTGTGATTGGTTCACTCAGAGACTTATTCTTACACTATTTAGACAATGCGTTCTTATTGGCTAAAACATGCTGCTTATTGCTTAGTGATTGGTTCTCATTCTAAAGCTAAATACGGTGTTCCTGATGGCTAACTGGTTTCCTGCCATCTCGTCCAATCACCAGGCCGAATATTTTTTCGCTGTCGAATGTGACTACATTGTTCAAGAGGAAGGCTTTCTTCCTCTTGGCTTTTGCAATCTCCTTTAACTCGACGACGAGGTTGCGTCCGCATTAACAGGCACGTCTTACTGAGTGCTTTGGAAATGCTTGCTGCAAATCGTCCTTGCAATGGCCTCAAATCGACGTCGATGCAGATATGATGTACAATAGTAGTATTCTGTCTATTTGGTGACTCCGCTACTTGCAAACAGAATCTGTGGTCATCCTGATATTATGAGGAGCATTCAGAATCTTAATTAGTTGGTAGTGAAAACGTTCTCTAAATATTAAATTTATGGCTCTCACATTTTGTATTTTACCAACTTTTTGAGTAAAACGTCAGGCATTGCTCCCGACACAGTGGTAGACCACTACGAGACTAATAAAAAAAAAAATCAGGTTTCCTTTCATGTGTAAACATTTTTAGTCATAACGTTTTTTCTCGTCAGCTCAACTCCTCCAAAACCAATGAGTGAATTTTCTTCAAACTTTGTCAAATTATAGTCATTTATCTGAAGTTGTGCATATGATTTATTCTTGTGGTTCGGTTGATTATTTGAGCAATTTTCAATTTTCCATTGAATTTGTTTTTGCCCATTCTCGGAAACGATAACACATCAGGAAACATGAGTGTAGTAAACTTCAATCACTCTTTGAGTGTGATGAAAGGGAAAGGCTCAAAGAAAATTTTCTCGACACCTAGCTGCACTTGGGACAAAGACCGTGGTGAGACAAGTTGCTACCACAAATCGCGCGAGACTTCCGGTACAGCGCCGGCCAGCATTTGTATGGACTAGCTTTTTGAAGCCTCTCCGAATTCATTATTGACCTGACTTTATTGTATTTGAGGATAAAATTATTCGCTCTATAGCAAAAACTTTTAGATCTTGCGATTGCAGGATCTAGGGGTGGTATGACTGAATATCCTGGGATGTGCACCCGTTGTACAGCCAAATCGCCGACGGACGTCGTGTCAACATGTTCGCGTTGGAACTTTAGTTGGAGCAGAGAGGAATTACATCTAACTCGAATTGGTGTACAACGACATCGTCAGCCGCAAGATTTGTGTACTACATTCTAAATTTAACTGCAATCTATTAACGTACATTTTAGATAGTTTTAATTTTCTTGACTGTATATTTTTACGTTTGAATTATTGTCCATTCTTTTTTCTTTGAAGAGGAAAGTTACTTTTACAGCTGACTATGATTTGTGTCACCGTTGTAGATTACCTTCTCTGACGGGCTGTTGCTCCCTCTGCAAGTATGGGTTGCGATTGTAACCTTCGTCATCGTTTTCTCTTCCTGGGGGAATGCAATCAAGACGGTATTTCTTTCCACTTCAATTCAAGACAGCAGAAAATTCTCGATACCAAAAACAATTCGTCCCATAGAACTTTGGTAAGGAAGTCGTATTTTTTTTTTCCTTGCTCAATCAACATTGTCCTTGGAAGGTGTCGAACTTATCCTTATTGCATCAAGTGATACGATGCGATTGACTTGATTTGTGTATCCTATTCCTTGATTACGAGAGAGGGAACGAAAATAACGCTCTAGGGGCTAAAGCTACAATTTTTTGCGCCAGACGAACTTCAGTCCGTTCTTAGCTCTTCGTGGTATGATGAAGTGTGCCAATAAGGTAGCGATCCTGTTTCACGTGTATGCCGTGTTTGAATTTCGTTTCCATTCAATGTTGACTCTTTCCGGTTGTCCCGTGATCGTCAGTAAGTTGAAACGGGAAAACCCCAACCACGTACTTTCAAGTATGATGAAAGGCAAAGGCCCAAAGAAAATTCGCTCGACACCTTGTGACGTGAATTAGTTGTTCCTTAAATTCGAGTTTACAGGTCTAGGTATATGACGTGTCTTTTAGAAACAATATGTTTTAAAAACTCCACGGTCTAGTTAAACGTACAAACCTTAGTTTAGGCTAGATATTTACGGACAGATAGAACGCAGAACGCTCGTTACAAGTTCCATTTTTTTTTTTTTTTTACATACGCGTTATTCTTATTTATTTTTTCAAATAGGCTCAGTGCCTGGTTTTCGTTAGGCGTGAGTCACGCTGATAAAACGATAAAAAAATACAAAACAGTCTTATCTTTTATTTCCCAATAAAAATGCATGTACGCTAGTTTTGTATGGTATGAATTGGCAGAAAAACGACGTCGATGATGACAACAATCGCATATCATTACTTACACACACAAATGTCCCACACTAAATTCTCAGAACTTACGTTCTGTGTAATATAGGCTACGTACTCTACATTCACAGCTCATTGTTAAATATTGTTGGGCAGGGTACAGTCGTTGGTTATTACTCTATCATATTCTACGTTTTTGTTTTGCGTGGACATTACTTCTCCCTAATCTAATCATCACAATTTTCAAATACATAATTTCATTTTCCGTCTTTTTCTTTCCACAGTATTAACTGAAACCATCAAGTATTATCACGCGGAGATAAACTCGGCCGCTACGGATAGGCAGTATAAAAGCGAAACGTTGGACACCAGACAAGGTAACATGAATACAATTACAGTTAATGTCTAGATAATTTGAAGAATGCTGCGTAAAATACTCGAGCTACGTATTGTAATATATGGTGTTTCAGAAAAAATTACCCTCGCAATGAGCGAAAACGAACTAAGTAGTACGAGTATTGGACTTAGCTAACACTTTTATTTGTTTCGCATACCCATTCTGTTGTACATCTTCACTTTCATTCGAGTACTCGAAATTTCAGACTAAATAATACCAGACTACTTTAATGTGACGTGAAGTTGGTTTTTCTCATGTGCAACTTCAAGTTTGAAACCAACCCGCTCATTTTTGTTGTAGATAATTGTTTTTGATATGCGTTTTCAAAGACAAAAAATTTTTTGTTACAGGATTTTTATGTCCCCCCTGTGGAATACGCTTTAGTTCATTAAGCACGCTAAAAGCCCACCAGACTCATTATTGTTCACATCGACTAAATAGAAAGAGCAAAGGTAAGTTTCTAATTGTTGATATTATGTATGTTTTCATTAAGACTCCTCCAGTATTGGAAATCTGTGAATTCGAGTTGAAACCCCCTCTCTTCCGCTCGTTCGCCCTTCAACGTTAGTCTATTGCTTGAATGGCCAAGTTGTTATAATGTAGGCGAAAAATCATTCCTGTCAACAAAATGTTAGATGACTGAAAACGGTGAAGAAAGGTGTCCTCAACAACATATTAAAAATCCCTCACCTCCTTGAGCTTTTCTTTCTTTGAGGGTTCAAACCCCTTAAAATCATTTTTATGCAAATAGGTATCTAGCTAAATATGTATTTTACAACAAAATTACCTCTCACCAAAATTATTCCTCGTTAAATTTTCTGTAAGAACATCTGATCTCATTCTAAACTAGCATTCATAGTTCGCAAACAAGGACAAGGGAATTAATATACCCTTTTTCAAAAGCCGGTATGATGCATAAAATTTACAACTGTTACAAGGCACGGAAAGTAAAAGTAAACAATATTGATAAATAAAATGAAATGAACAAAGGAAAAGAGAGAAACAAGATAACACTAATACATACATAATTATGAATGGAAAAAGTTGAAAATGATTGAAAATCTATCAGAGAAATAGGGAAATAAAACTGGAGTAGAGTATGATAATTCCCAGGGATTAGTACATTATGCATCTTCTTCGATGTCAAACATTATCATTTGTATCCTCGTTATCTTTGTCTTCCTCACTTGCATTGTTTCTGGTGCATTGGAACAAGCGAGCCAAACATATGAACCACACAACGTTGAACATTTTGAGCCCAAACAAAACACTCTTCAGTGTTAACAAAGCACTCTAGAGTGTTACCAAACGAATTTCAGTTATTGATCCATTTACAAATATAGCATTTACAACACAGCTGTCATAGTTTCCTTGAAATATTAAAGAATAAATTTACCCCATAGCTTTTCAATATAAGAAAAATCATCGAAAAATTGTGAAAAATTGTCCATCTCTGCGTTAGGAAGTGACTTCAAGTCCCTTTCTTCAACATACGAGTCTTTTCATCACAGCTTTGTTAAAAACCATCTTATTAATTTAAAAATTCCTGCTTTTCTACAGCTACAAGCAATCCCACAACCCTTCTTGCAAATTATGAAAGGGGCTGCAGCTGTAGCTACTACAGCTTTAATGATGTCCATGAGGGCAAAAATTTCATTTTGGTAATTCTGGTGATTCTAAACTCGTTCTGTTAGGTCCTTCTTATTGCCTAGCCATGCTTGCACTTGGTAGTGAGTGCGATTTATAAATATGAAACGCAGCCACATCATCTGCACGTGGCATAGTAGCCAAGTCGACCTTTGTCATGGTTTTCTTAACAAAATACCCAAAGCGCGAATCATTGAGCGACTTATAGCTTTCAACTCTACCGTATTTCTAGCTGCAATATACCAACAGCCTTACCAAGTCATGCTTGCACTAGGGGCATCTAATCTAAAAATGTTCTTCTTATAGTGCTAGTGTCAAGTTCAGCGGTGTAGAGCGATTTCAGAGCTTTCATACAACTGCGTTGATAAAAACAAGAGATGATGGCCTAACAGTGGCCCTCCGGGACGAGAAGGTCTATTATCAACCTAAAGTTTTCCACTAGACGCATGGGGCCTTTAAAGACTATCTTGAGACTTTTGCGTTGCAAAGGAGAAGCCCTGCGTCAAGTGAATTACGTTTATTTATTTTCAATCCTTATCGAGTTGGGGGAAACAACGTTGTGCGTTGAAAATTGGATCCCACCTTGAAATTTGGATTCTTAAGATTTCTTTTTCCGTGTACAAAAAGTGGTAGTCTTGGAGGCCGGTCAAGTGAGTGACCACTAATAAATCAGAGATATTCCGTGAATACGTGCTCGGCCTGCTAAAACCGCGAGGGCTAGCTCTGGTAGGGACTTGGTTCTTTCTTTTTTTTAGGTAGTCGTTCAAATACCCATGTTTGTTTATTACCTAAGAGGTCTGGAAGTTTTGCAGAGATTTGATTTTCTTGTAGTTTTTGTGCGTTCTTTTATTGTGCATTTTGATCAAACCATGGCTAATTCTGAGGTGGAACCAATATTCTAGCTAAGCTTCAACTATCGTCTTCTTTTAGGGTGTGCTTAACTCGTCGGCGAACTCCGAATTTGTGTAGAATAGGTTACCTATCAATGTCCTAATACCCTACAACGTTCAATCTACCACCGGTCACTACGCGACGCTTTTCGGGTGTGTGTTGGTATACGTGCGTAGTCCCTGTCAGGAATGACTTTCAAAAATTAACTCTGAAAGCTAGAATTTCCGATTAATATTCATCATTTCGTAGAATATTATTCATGAAGGCTTAATTAGAAGCGCTAAAGAAGTAGAATTTGAAAATTTGGCTCTGAAAAGATTTTATGGCATTGGAAAAAAAGCCAAATTTCGCCAACTTCAACAGCTTATTAAAAAAATGCAAAAGAAAAAATCCAAATTCTGGTTCTATAGCGCTTTTAATCAAACCTTTCTGAAGAACATTTCCAAAAAATCAGAAAAATTAGTTCAAAATTGAAGTTGTGAGAATTAAGTTTTGGGACCATGTTTTACGCACACGTTTTCACGTGTAAAGCACACCCTTAACTCTCCTGGGGTCAAATGTCGCCAGGATGGTACTGGAAGGTTACGGGTTACAAGATACTTTATCGATCCTTTTATTACTTGTGGACGATATCCTGATCGTATGGAACGGCTTGGACGAAGAACTTCACGGTTTGTTGGATGAGATCGACAGTTTTCACCCTGAAATATTCTTCTCCATGGAACTGGGAGGGAACCTGATTTGCTATCTTGACTTAGAAATCTCTCTGGTGGAATCGGACTCCATGTTAACTCCAAGGTTCGAAATATACAGGAAGCCTTCTTTTACAGGAGTGCCCATAGACTACCGATCATACCACCCACTGTGCCACAAACTAGCTATCATCTACGCGGCCATTCATCGGCTCCTCTCCATCCCACTTCACAGGGAGGCTTTTGAAAAAGAATTATGCGCCATAGAAAGCATCGCCAAAATGAACAACCTGGGGTAGACATCCGACTTATGATTAAGCGGAAGAGATTGAGTCGTTTACTTGCAACGGGTCACCCCTAAAGCTCTCCTTCAGCTTCCCCTCCTTCGACAGGTGAAGTTTCCAGGAAACGCTGGATCTGCTGACTGAGTGCTTGCCTTATTTGCGTAGACCATCTGAAAGATTGGCCGGAGACCTCAAGAATTACGGGTACCAGACAAGGTTCTATCCCGTGTCTAACAGTTAGCAACCTGATTCAGCCGAAAGAGAAAATTCCCCGCGAAGATCAACCAGAGGTCTACCAAGTAAAATGTGGAGACTGTCCGGCCTTGTACTTTGGACAAATGGGAAGAGCCCTGTCGAAAAGACTAACAGAACATAAATGTGCCACAAAGAGAACATCAGTTTTCCGGCACCGCGAAGAGGGAGAACACGATATTGGAAATATCTCAGCCTCCCTCATCCACCCCTGCAACAAAGGCTTACGCATGAATAGGCTCGAGAAGTTCGAAGCGGTTGCTGCTGTCAGGGAAAATGTAATAAACGATCTGCGAACTACTTTTCTAAATCCACTCATTCGCTGGTATCTGCGATATGACTCACCTGAGCTAGCTGCAACCTGATACACACATTTCTCTACCGTCTGACATCTTATAGTTTCATCGATTTGCTCAATACACACGTGAAGATGGATTGAACATCTCGATCCGAAACTGGTCGTTCACGTTCTCAACAACGCGAACTCTTGTCAAATTTTTGGAAAATTCTCACTTTATTCTGATCGACGTTTGACTCTAAATTTCATTTTGTTTATTTATTTTTATTTTTATATTTTTGAGTTTAGGTAAGTTTTGTATTTTCTGGACTCCAAATTATAGTTTATTCTCTGATCTTGAACTCTAGATTTCACGTTGTGAACTTTTTAGTTACGCGTCAGTGCTTACTCCCCAGACTATAATAAGTGGACTCTTTGTCATGCAGGGTGTCTAAAGGGGCTCAAAAATCCGTCAAGTCATGAATTTTGGAAGTAGGTGCTGAAAGTCCTGAAAAGTACTGAAATTTCGAAAAAATCGTCCAAGTCCTTCATTTTTATTTCAAGGTGGTGCTTTCAGAAATCATTATGCAAAAACATTGGAAATTTCCAATATCAATGTATGAGTTCTTGAGGAAACTGAAAAGTTTTGCAAAAAGTCATGCAGAAGTGCTTCATGTTTACTTTTCAATTTTTATAAATACCTTGCATTATTGTCCAATGGCAACCCTTGAGATACCCTGAGACTTGGAAAAACGTCGAGTTGTACTTTTGCAACCTCAACAGTCTTATAAAAAACTGTCTTCCGCCCTTAGTACTCCCGATAATTTAAGGAATTGGAAGTCTATGTCGGGCAGATTCTTCTTATCGTTCAAATAAACTTGACCAGGATAGTTTGGCGACAGAACCAATGTCAGTCGCGCAATAACATCGCGAGAACACTTTCATAAAATTTCCAGAGTGAAAAGTGGAGTGAATTTTAGGAAGCTTGGAGAGACTCACGTTAAAAGGTATAAAACAACTTCGCGAAGTTTTGAGCATAGTTCAAACTTGAAGATTGATAATGACGGACGCCGGGCGTCGGATGCTGTCCAGCAAAACGTGGGACTCGGGAAAATTCCGATCTCCGAGCTATGGGCGATTGGAGAGAGACTTAACAATAATATTTTGACTTCAGAGCCATAATATATGATAGGAGAGAAACTTTCAACTTCATTTGACTTCTGAGCCATAGTATATGATAGGAGGATGACTTCAAACAATTTCGACTTTTGGGCCATAAGATATGATAGAAGGGAGACTACATGATAGGAAAGGGACTTGGAAAAATTTTTACTTTCAGGCTTAAACTTATCTATCATGTCGTACATTACGGAACAGAATATATCTCCTGAGGGCTCCCTCTCAACTTTATCTGGCCTAGAGAGATTTCTGCGATGTGACCTAGAAAAATTCCTAAAATGTCTAGCCAAGACAAATAAAATTCTTCTAACTTGAGTTGATGACGTCATCTCCAAGTCCTGCTCTCAAGTCATACCCATGTATAAGTATAGATTGGTGGGCAACGATATTAACAGGAAACTTTTTTAATCGGTGAGGGGGGGGGGAGGAGGTCGGAGGAAAAGTTTGTCGTCGTTCGCCTTTTGGCCGGCCGGCAAAGCTTGGAGGTCATAAATTTTCCTAGTCCCCCACCTATCATATTTATATAGCTCGGAGGTTGGTGAAACCCCTTCGGTTAACTTGATATTCAAAGCTTCATTCACAATGGTTTCGCCCGTTCAATGAGCCAGATATGCAACGCTTCAAACACCATAAGACTCAGAACACTCTTGTAAGGTACCTCATAAGATAGGTTCCCTGCCTCCCTGCTTCTCCTCGTTTAATTTCGTTGAAGAACCCGTTTTTCAAGTCTCTGGACACTTTCATAAAAATGATGACGTCACGAAAGCTGGAGGCTTGAGAGTTGAAATTCGCCTAGTGCCTCTAAATCAAAGTTGGACGCGGACAAGCGCGTTTGTCCCATAATCATTATATTATAGCTCGAAAATCAAAATTTTTCCAAGTCCCCCCTCCCTCCTATTATGTTTTGTAGAGAAGTTGAAATTTTCCAAGTCTCCTCCCTTCGTCATGTAGAGCTTGGGAGTTGAAATTTTAATAGGGACTTGTTCCATGGTGCTATCTTGGAAAATTCATCGTGGGCTGTCTGATGCCCGGCAAAAACTGACCTATGAGGTCATCAGATCGTGACGTCACAGGGTCATAGGAGAGGCAGGGACAGAAAATTGAGATTTTATTTCCAAATTCAATTCCTAATATTAAGCTTATTTGACCCGTAGAGCAGGTTCCCTGCGTCCCTTGTTCAACTTTATTAAGGAAGATGCTCTCTTATGATTGATTGCGACCCATGAATATCTTGAACATCTCCAATATTATGATCAAATGATTTTTTTTGCAGCCATTATTTTCTCATCTCGTTTACCTCTTATTTGTTGTACGCCACTCAGCTCTAATGACGCCAATTTTCAATTGATACATCTGAATTTTCTTGTTAAATATTTACATTAGTCCATAATCCGTCCATATGTGATTAAAAAATGAAACTAAATGAATGAATTTTCAAATTTCTACTTACACAATGCACTTTCTACTGCAGGAGAATCACTCACAACAACCTTGTCTGTCTATCAAAAATACAGTCATACTTGTCTTATTCACGCTGCATATTTTTCGTACTACACAGAAGAATTTTGCACATTTTGTGAAATACCCACCTTTTTTCCTGCGTATTTCACGTATTACATAAACAACGTGGTTGCACATTTTCATGAATTAAGCAAAATCCCTGTATACAACGGAATTGTAATAATAGAAAATTATTATTATAATAATTTTTCATCTCGAAAAGGTAGATAGGCATCTGAGCAAACATTCCTCTCACTTCAGACTTTGCTGGTGTTCAGAAGATCAAAAATTTTGTTTTATTTTCAGATGGTGCAGCAAGCGATGGTGAAGATGGTTGTGCACTCTTCACATGTGGCTCCTATATTGAAGACGAAGGTAACGGAGTAGAGAATATGCAATGCAGTGAGCTGTCTACCAAGTCTGCAAAAACCGGAAAACAATATTGTTGCTCACATTGTTCGTACAGTGCTGATAAAAAAGTTAGTTTGAATCGACACATGAGAATGCACAGCACGTCTCCTACTCCTTCGGTAATTAGAATTTTCTTTTATCGGGCCTCACAACAAACTCTCAGTTGCCTTTTCCATGCGCTCTTTCTTCATGAAGTGGACGAAGGCACAAAATGCAAAATGATAGGCTCATCAACTGTACCTACGTACGAAGAGAACTTACATGAATTGAACTGAACAGGTGCCAAGTACCTATAGTGCTTCATGATTTTGAGTACCCTTACAGCTTATCTATAAGCCCGCACCATAAGTCGCTTATTACAAGGTGAAAAGAAAGGGAGGGGGGGAGGAAACGAATTATTTTCCATCTTTTTTCATCGATTGTAAAATACTTACGGTATGATTTATCCTCAAAAATTAATGTAGATTGACGATCTCAGAAACTTGTTTCAGGTTCAAACTGATTTGGATTCGCTCTTACCATCAGTCGATCGTTACTGCCAAGAATGTGATATACGATTCTCAAATTTGAAAACTTTTAAAGCTCATAAAATGCATTATTGTAGAACACGAAACGTGATGAAAAGAGCGTCCAGCGGAAATTTATCTACTTCATCCGATTTACTCATTGATTCGCAAACTATCCCGTCGCTACAATTTGATTTTCCGAAATACAGCGAGACACGACCGTTTATTGCTTTACCTACCAATCCTGTGCTCATTGTACCGTACTCCTTGATTCAAGCTGGTAATTTACTATCTGGCCCTATTACTTCCGCATTATCATCGCAAAATGGTGTGTACCTCGTGCTTTCTGATGGAAATATACAAATGGTGACGCAAGGTGTTGCTAATGAAAATATCCAAACACTAGAAACTAACAGTCCCGTGTTACAACCGCTTCTGTTACCGAAAAATAGTCACGTTCGTTCTCACTATAAGGTATGTCTGTTTATATTTTATCACCATTCTAACCCATACTGAGTTTCCTTATCTTTAAACTCTCATTTGATAGTCATAGTCTTCTATCACGGATTGTGATATCGTTTTGTTAATCAACTCGCTTTATAGAAGATGTGCAGTAGCGACTTGTTAACAATCAATGGGTCTCAAACCCTGGGTATTTATTGCAATGGAGGACATTACAAGAAACTTATAGTAATCAAAATATAGGCTGGCAGAAGAAAAAGAAAATCTATTAAGAATGTGTAGAACCTAACTGATGAAAAAATTTCAATAGAAACTCAAATGCGATCCAAAAAATTTGAATCTGTTCGCGATTTCTTGAATAAAGGGATCAAGCGTGCTTTTTTCCCCCTTCAGACTGGTTTGATCGGTCTTATTCTTCTGCCAATATATCACTTAGTATACCAGCCTCATGTCCCCTTCCTTGAGAAAAAAGTTTGGTAACCAGAACCAAACTGTTGGAACAAGAGAATCAGTTGGGAATGATTTTTCTTCAAGTGTTCTTCATCTTCTTCTACATCAATGATCTCACAGGAAGGATCGCTCTAAAATTTTGCACAAACGTTCCTTAGAAGACATGAAACATGATCTTCATTTTCACGCACAAAACAGAAAGTTGTTTTATTATTAGTACCTATATTGAGAACACCTTCAAAGGACATTATGACTGGATAGATTGTTATGAACTTGTTTCAGTAGTGCTTTTTCTTCGGTGCTGATGAATAGAACTAGAGTCTATTAATTTAAACGTAATCAAAAGAGGTTAAACCTTCCTTTTTCAAGATGATTTTTATATTCTTTTCATTCTTAGATTTTGTTTCTTATTTGTAGATGGAAGAAAAAAATACTAGTCCAAAAGACATGAAGACTCTGCCCGCGGGGACACTCAATGGTGCCTTAGATTTACGAATGCATCATGAACCTGGTACTAATAAAATCATCACGCATGTTGGTGCATCTGAAGAGGAAAAAGAAAATTGTTTCCAGGATACGCGTACCAATTCTGAGGATATTGTTTGTGTTCCATCGATTCCAATCATGATCTCAACGTTGTCAAATGCTTCAACCCCTTCATTGTCACCCTCATCGCCTTCCTCACCATCCACTCTGAAAAGACCGGACGAAATAATCAGCCCTCATTCAAAATCGGTGATAAAAACAATGAAAAAAAGTGTCATGTCCAAAGTAGCTAATGATTTTGATAATAAAGCTGAGGAAAGTAAAAGTCTCTCTACTCAAAATAATGCTGCACTCATGCCGGGGAAAATGTTGGTGATGGCTTCACCTGTAGAACCACGGTTTACTTCCGAGATGGCTATCCAGCCCACAAGCTCAATAAAAACAACAGCTTTAAATCCAATCACTAACATACCATTGTCATTACCTCCTGCTATATCACCCATTCAAATAATGGCGCCGGATCTCATTGAACCAACTCTTTTGACTTTGTTGAATTCAGAGTTGGCCAGGCACTTAGCAACAGGTGGTTCAACTTCCAATACGCCACAGTATTTGCAGCGGGGTGAGTACAAAAAAGCTTAATCATCATTATTATTGTTTTAAATCATAACGAGAGCTTTTGCCTATTCTAATCATTCAAATTCACGATTCTAGGTGCGTGGAAATGCAAAAGTTGTAATATTGGATTTTGTAAGTACAAAAATTACGTGGCGCACAAGAAGCATTACTGTTCATCTCGTGAAATTAGAGATTCAACGCACTCACCCGATAATTCTTCAAAAACTAGTCCTATTCGATCTATATCGCCAGAAGTTCAGACTCTACCACCAGCGGTGTCACAGTCGTTAGCCAAAGAAAATTCAAGTCCAGAGCTTCAATCTCAACAGCCTTCATCACAACCACCATTATCATCTTGTACCAAAGTGATTCAAAACAATGGCCATCGGTCAACGTTTTCTCAATTTGCTTGCAGCCTGTGCGGAATAAAATACAGCTCTATTGATAATCTTACCACACATCAAACATTTTACTGTCCTAACCGTTCAACTGCGGCTCTTGGAAATGTTGTTAAGGAGTCTGATCTACAGTGTTGTATGAAGTGCAAGGTAAATGTTGAAAGTAAATTATAGTATACTGTTTTAATGAAAGATGATCGGAAAACCAACCAATTCAACCAATTTTCAGTTATCAGATGAGAAAGATTTTTGCGTGGAAGAGTTGCGGAAAGTTATAGCTTTCCGCGTCTGTTCACAGATGCGGAAAGTAATAAGTACGCTATTCATTCCCCGCGCTTTACGCGACAGTGCAGGAATACAACTTCTTCTACGCAAAAATCAGGCGTGGTAAGCGCCGTCTTCCGATCATCTTTCATTAAAATAATTCAACTTGACATGTGCGCCTAAAAGACATTTACAAAAAGTTGTGTTGTTACATGCAACTTTGCTGCGTAAAATTGGTCGAACCATTAGTACTTTGTCAAAGAATATTCATGAACTTCGAAAAGTAATTTTTGCCTCTTGTGATTATAAAATGACCATGTTAATCACTTCTGCCACAACATGGAGGAGAGCAACCTTGTACACTGCAACTGTCTTTGAAGGGTAAAGGCAGAATGCGACAGAGTACATAACGACCATGACGAAATGCATGAAAAGTGAACTTTTGCTTAAATAGACGCGGTGTAGAGTAAAAGGTGCCGTCAACCAGAATCGTAGATACCTCGTTTAAGTATTGCAAGTTAGTCGGTGTTGAAAGAATTACTATATTATTTTGATGCGCATCATCAACTTGCAGAAAACGCTCTCCTTTGTTTGTTGTCACACGGTGGTAATTATTGAAGGATGAGTGCAATTAAGCTAAACTTTTCGGCAAAGGTGGACTTACGCCTGCTCGTGCTTCGTATTTATATTTTTGCGGAACCGTTCTAGGTCACTTTCTATTACATCTAGGGTACTAGTTGCTGGATTCGTCGCTTAAGCGGTCAAATGCTTTCCGTTAAAAGGAGTTACTCACTCTCTGACGAACTAGAGACGCCGCCGCGCTGATGTATCTGTGTTGTGGTTACGTCCCTGTGAATTGTCAACTGCAGTACTGCTGTCCAAATTGAAGACTATGTAACAATTACACGAGTTTTATGAAACGAAAGTTTGAAACCATGAACTACACGCAAAACTTTTTTTCCCCCTCAAAATTTCTGTAACGACGACCATTTTTTACGCCGATGCTTGAAGAAATACATACGTTCACAACTCTAAATTGCAGTTCAGTGTGAATGAAATGTAATATTTGTACATGAGTGATACTTTCATTTGTTGACCTGTATTATCGTGCACAGCCCTTATCAGGAGAAAAATATAACCTCACTGTACGAACGAGTTCGCGTCTTCAAGATAACACGCATTGGCCGCTACTTGCGGGACTCAATTCCGATACTCATATAATGTACCTCCGCAAAACACTCGCCCTACCCCCTCATTTTAGTTCTTTCTTTTCCGCTCGCATTGGGACTCAACTTGGATGTCGCCTTCTGTTTACTCCAAGTTTGCATGCATATCCATTTTTGTGCGTCACAATTCATGTTAAACTGGTTTGATCCTTTCAGTGGGATGAAAGCGTCTCGCACTTACGAAATATTTTTCAGTAAATTTCTCAAGTTCTGTACAAAGTATCATGAAATTTTTTCTCAGCTTAAAAGGCTGAGGCTTTTATTTCACTCTTATTTGTACGCCATTGATCATTCTTCTGACCGCGCGTCGCTAGCCCCTTATGTATTCTGTTGTACATGAAATTTTGTCGAATAGATGTTGGTGCCGTAGAAAATTTATGTAACCAGCACATTTGTGCTTTCACGCGTTCACTGTGCTACAAGCGAGTTTTGACATATTTCATATCTTTGCTTTGACCCTGCCTTAATTTCAAAATTTGCGTGCGTGTAGATGACCTTGGGACTTGGAATTTTTTCTGAGAGCCCTAAGTTAATTTTGAAAATGTGCATGCGCGTGCAAGAATTCTCTATGTTCTGTACAGTAAACTACTGGTATACTAGGCTTACACTAGCTTTATACTAGGTCTAAGGATCCTATGTACTGTGTTCATTCTCCCGAATTTCCCATTGAACTGGTTCTAAACTAAGCTGCTGTAGTCAGTTTAATGTTCATCCTCCTATCCCAACTCGCATAAACTTGCCTCTATATGCATTCAATGATTCAACGCCACGTTTTAATTCCTCTCATTTTGCAATCATAACGGAAAGAGTTTAATCAAATACTCTAAACGATAATACTGAAAACTCTCGTCAATTTCCTGGTCGTAAGCTACTAGCGGTGGAGGACGGAACTAATGTCAGTTGTGAAAATTGTGACTATGAATTCGTGTATTTTTTTTGCATACGGTAGTGACGTTAATTGTTTGATAACCCAAACAACCTAAAATTTGCATACCCCACGCCGCTGGATGCGCTGCGTTGCTTGACTTGAAGCGTTCAATGTTTTTAGTTAAGAGTTACCATGATTTTTGTTCACAGTATTTGGTTAATAATTATCGATGTAGAGAATTTCATGAGGAAAAAACGCATTTCTTAGGTGTTGAACTCTATCAAAACCCAATGTATGCTAAATATTCATACACTCTACCATTTTTACTCCATCCTTATAAGCTTCTCAAAACTAATAACACAAGTACAAGCTTTTTAGCTTACTTTTTCATCACAACAGGGAAACTTTTTGTCCATTCAAAAGATCACTGGCGCGAACAAAGCGGAGTTTATCAATTACCATGAACCAAAAGCGGTCAGAGGCGCACCTGGCGCCTAATAATGCACGCGTGAGCCTGAAAAAATCTTCTCGCCCTCTCGCATCGAAAAGCTTGCCCTTGCCCCTTGAAACCCCCCGCAATTCTTCCAATTTCCTGATGATACAATGTGGGTATCAAAATACTAAAGTTAAAAATGAGAAGTGCTGATTGAAATGACATTTGTTGACAACTTCCGAGTTTATATTTAATTGTTTATGGTATTTCATTAGACATTTACCTGTTCTGGTAAGCTTAATCCCTTCAAACATATAAAAAGTAAAACGAAGAGCCCGTTTAACATTGAATGCCCTCATGGCTGAAGTACCGGTATTATGTAACTATTATAACTTTGATATATCTCCAATGAGGACATTTTGGAAGTCGAATATTCAACGTGACCTGGCACCCCTACATGGTCAGCTCACTTTCTCTACTTTTAAAAGAGCTTCAGTTATCACTTTTGAAATGAAAAATTTTGAATTGTTATCAATTTTGTAATAGATAAGAATATTCTCTTCCCTTCACCCTTCCACACGAGCAAGACTCGAGTTTCTTTAAGAATTTCCCATATTATTCTGTATTGTTCTTTTTCGCGGTTGGGCTACAGCTCGGACCAGAATTTGTTTTGGGTGGGCCTCGGCTTCAGCATATCTACGCCGCTGCCTGTAATGGTAAAGTCAGCGTGACTTGGAAAATTCTTCGTTCATTTTCTTTTCCAGTGGATTGTCAACATCTTTTTCTTCTGAATTGGTATTAATTAGTCATTCAACGTATTAAACTGAGATGAAGTAAGGGCATATTTGTACAGCTGTACTTGGAATATCCTAATCGGTTGCGGCTTAGCGAGAGATTGCGAAGAAAAGAGACGGTAAAATGATTATTTTGACAAACGAATCTAGATTGATACCGGTACCTATTTGTATATATCCCCCCTCCTTTTTCGCTGATAACTCTTGATTTCAATTCTAGTTGTATGCAATCTCAAATGTAAAAACATTAAACTGTTTGATAAGTTTTCTATGCAATTCTAACCTGGTACTACCTGAAGGCATTGATTACTCACTTATTTATGGTATTATTCTTCTGCTCTTCATCTACAGGAGGAAAACTACATCAGATGCTCAAAAGAAGATCCTGTCAATGAAGTCAGCGCAGTAGACAATTCGAGTAAAACAATTCGAAAAAAATTATTGCATGAGAAAATTGAACGAGAGTCTTTGTCTGAAAACAAGGCTTCACCAGCATCGTTACTTTTGATGGCTTCAACAGTGCTCGAGAAGAATTCTTCACCTATGAAGGTAGAAGAGGAGGAAGAAGACGAGTACATTGAAATAGATGAATTGCCGATTGTACAAACTGAGTTGATGAAAAACAACGAAAGATCTACCGTAATAGTTTCTGAAGAGAATACACCAACTGTAGATAGTAAAGTTGCCTCTGATCTGGAATATAGATCATCTCAACAAGATAATAAAAAAGACGATTCAAAGTATTGTAAGTCATGCAACATCTCCTTCAGATATTTACCTACATACCTAGCTCACAAAAAGTTCTACTGTTCAAATCAGTCTAGTAATGGGATTGGAACTGTAACATCTTTCAACAATGATGAAAGTTGTATTGTTGTTTCCTCGAGTATAGCGACCGCAGCTCATACTGTGTAGATCAGTCATTGGCGGTAACTAATAGGATGCGCTGGGGCTTTTAAATCACTGCTGGAATTTTGCAATAATTGGCAATATTACTACCTCGAGGAAAATTACCAAAAAAAAGAAGAAAATATTATGTTACCTATTAGAATAAATTATGTAAAAAACCAAACAAACAAACCTAATGTTATTTTTCAATTTTTTCTTCTCATTAGGTCCCAGTATTCTTTGAAAAATGGTAAATTGCTGCCAATGCCTGCGAGGTTAGACTTATATTAGACCTTGAAATTCCACATTCTGTGGCAAAAATTTCTTTTTAGTTACCAAGTTTGTGCATTTTCTAACTATTATACCGGAATCTAGGTGATAAACCTCTATTGTATGGGAAAATTGGAGTTTCTAACAGTGGCGTATTTACGGGAGGAGAAGGGGGGGGTCGAGTCCGGACCCTCTAGAGGTATTCATTGGGACATACGTTTGTCAAGTCCGAGATTGATAAATAACAGTAAACTTTTTTCTTAGTGGCACTTTGTCTTTGAAAATTTTCAGACCGCCCCCAGAAAAATTTTCTAAATACGCCACTGCTTTCCAGCGTACAGCTGTATCCAGTTTACCGCAGTTTTATGATTTAGAATGATCTACTACCTCTACCAATGTATGCTATCTTCCTCTAAGGACTTGCCAGTTTTCAAAAATTCACCCCATCCTTATACAGCTCATCAGTGTTGGTACTCCATCAATGTAGACTACAAAAAACCGTTATGGTCATAATTTATAGGCTAGTAGTACCAGAAAATATTTTTTGAGTTGTGAAAGTTTAACCACACTCACGACAAGCTATTGCAACATTTTACTTGCTGATGTAGGCCTACCCAAGACTGAGCTTCTGGCAGAGATTTCGGTTAAAAATCCTGTTATTACGTATCAGTGGCGAAAAGAAACCGATCCCTAAGAGACCATTTTTGTGAAGTCACTTATTGCCAACTCCCTACCAACAATGCGCGAACACTTGCAAACACACTTCAAAAACCCTTGAGTGTGATCGATTGTATCGTTCTTGGTCTCTCATGATATCGATTCTCATAAGAAATATACTAGAACGTTTCGATCATAAGTTCAAATTGAAAAATTAGGAATAAATAAGCAATTACGTGTTTATATTCAGAAGTAGGAAGTTCTCAAGTATTTGAATATATACCACAGATGTATACGCGAGCGTATACATCTGTGATATATACCTGCGGTTCTTTATTTATTTCTGCTTTTCAAATCTGAACGTAAGATCAAAACGCTCCTGTGTATTTCTTATGGAGTTTTTTTTTGTTTACGAACCAAGTTGGTAATTTAGGGTAAGATTGACGATTTTGACGGGCTGTAGGGTACCTTGGAGTAAACAGATGTGGAGTTTGTGACGTCACAAAAAAACGGTCTAGTAGGCTGTTTGCAGAGCGAGCGCAGCGAGTGACGTAAGCGTACGAGGGAATCGGTTACTTGTCAATACTGATACATACGATATTTTAATGGAAGATGGGAGGAAAATAAAATGGTAACCCTGAAACGACAAATTCAAACGCACTGTTGTCGTACAGCCACACTCGCGGACGGGTTTTGCCCTTTGACTATATAAACTACCAGTGAATCGGCCCATTCACTGGTAGTTTATATAGTCAAAGGTTTTGCCGTGGCCGTCTTGAAGGAAGGCCGGAACATGCACAGAACGGCAACGCTGTGAGAGTAGGCCGACTTTTACATGTGCTCTTATGGGGAAAAAGTGGGTTTTTGAGAATCAGTGAGTACACGTTGAATTTGGTGAAAAATTGAAGAGAACAAAAATTGTAGGCCATTAGATTCTCTATCAGAAAATATATTAAACTCAATTTGCAAAATTTTGCATCAATTTACATGTAAAATGGTCCACTTAGCTGTTGCCAGATCTGCATGTTCCGGCCTTCCTTTGAGACGACCATGGTTTTACAGTCCAGGCTATACACCTCCAAAAATGCCGATTTTGTAAAAATTTTCACTTGTTGATTGAAAGTCCTGTGAACGTGTCTTTGCGGCACATTAAGAAGGAAAGTTGGAGAACGTTACAGACAATTCCATCCTGAGTGGCGCGAGCAGCCGCATCAGTTCAGCTGCTCGTGAGCGAGTTCAGTGCGGCTCACCGTCCTAGGAGGAGAGAGCCGCCGGAACGACGCGACGCGGAAACTTAAATTTTCCGCGCTAGTAGTGCGGAAAATGAAAGTTTCCGTCTACGTTGGGTAGAAACCAAAAACAAGTAGGAACACCTCTGCTTTCCCCAGTCCAGCAAGAATTTCAACGGAATCCGCGATTTTCCTCCCATCTTCCATTAAAAATCTTCACGTGTGTTATGTGTAGCTGTTCCATGAGTAGGCCTATATGCTATATAATTAAGATCGATGAGTTAAATTCACAAGTCAATGTCACAAGTACGTCAATTTTTTACATCTTTTGAGGTAGAGTATGAATGTCTCTATTATTTGGCCGATAGACTGAAACAGTCAACGCCGCAATCAGCTTTCTACAGTAAATATTTTATTTTGCGAGGGCTGCATATTACGGTATTGTTTCCTAACGTACCTTTTTTAGTTTTTTTTTTAAATTTTGTTGTTTCAGCAACAGTACGTTTGAAAAAATCTGAAAATATTTTTCCTTCAAATTTTTTTATTTCAATCCCTACCTAAAATGTGCTGTATTTTCAGTCTGTCTACTAGCCTGTTGCTAGAGACATTCACAAAAAGGGATTTATTATTTTGAATTTTGAAATCCCAAGTGAGGTTCAAAAAAAAATTGGGAGGATACATAATTGAACGCAAAAACAAAAAAAGTTCTGCGAGTATATGTTATATGCACGCAAGAATCTTCTACAAAAAGTAATGAGCTACAACGCAGAATGATGGTTCATGCAATAAATTGTCCGCAATTCAAAATGACATTTTTTTCACAAGAAAAAAAAATATAGAACTTATTATAGCTAGAGTTTTAGTTGCTTTTGTGAATCGGCCTCTTTGCTTCTTTAAGCCGAGTAGTACATTTTTTGCTTATGGCAAACCGTTGATCACGTTTAGTTGAATTCCAAGGCAATGTTTGCATCCATAGTTCTTCAAAGACAGGGAACATGGACTACTTGACTGAAAAATGATTGCCCTGTCGATGATCACTTTCCAAATTTTGCAGCTAAACTTTTTTAATTCATCGAAGGACCTTTATTGACTCAGGTTCTAGGTACTGCTCTAATAGTTATTTTGTCAACTTCTTTGTGCACGTAGATTGTCATAGTGCCTACACTTATCTTCACTATCGCTCTCTCCCAATATTACTCTTTCGACGAAGGACCCTTTGGTATACCATTTTCTAGTTTTGTGGCGTTCTTGATGGTTTTTGAGCAAAATATTTGCAATTAATGGAGTTTTTGATCCTCTAGTTTGCAGCTTTGAAACTGTTATTTGTGTTAGGATTCTGACCCGCTAGACCTTTGAACCAATCAAAGTATTTTGTGAGTCACTGCGTTTGGAAGTGACGGAAGAATTCCTTTACTTGTGGATCTTTGTCTTTCTGCCACTTTGCCAAGAATGGATCCCTGACTTGTAGAAAGGACACTTCACTTTCGCAGTGTCGATGTGCTGCATTATCAAAATGACCTCACTTTCATCAAGTTTAATTTCTTTTTCAATTTTTTAATTTTTTTTTGCGTTCAATTTTTTTTTTGTACGTTGTTTTTTTGCGAAATATTCCTTTACTTTTTGGTGTGCCAATTATTTACGATTGCGTCCACTTTTTTTTGTTTTTTTCTACTAAATACCAGTCTTTGAAAGAAATAACTCTATCTTGTGCTACCCTGTATTTTTTTAAAGGAATACTTCGTTGTTGACTTGACAAGTACCTATTCTAACTTCTTACAAAGACAGTTTCTCATTTTTGTAGGGTTGCTTGAAATATCACTTGTAGTTCCAAGAGAATAATAATAGTGTTTCGCCGTCTTAAAGAGATTAATTGAGGCACCTACAAAATATCATGTCATCTTCTTTTAAGTATTTCTATCTTGTTTCATCTGAGCTATCTATTGGATTAGATTACCTAGTCCCTAAAATGTAAATAAGTTATAATAATCATAACTGGCGATTCAAACTATCATTTCTATTATTACTTACCTGTATCTACTTAATTGTTATGACGTTGTTCAATCTCATCAATATTAGTGATATACCGCCAGTTAAAAATGCTGGATGTTTCTTTGTACAATATTTATGTCAAATGTCCTCTTTTTCTGCTTTGTTTTTTGCAACGAGCCAAATGTTTGGTTCTTCATTGTTCTACGTAATTGAAACATCTTTCATTCATTTATCAAATTTTGTGTAATTTATCACTTGTTTCATTCTTTTTAGTCTGAATTTGTTCAGCACAAAGAGATAATAACTACGATGAAAGTTTTGATTAATTATTCTCAGTGTGAATACCTGATTACAAATATTGATTGTTAAAAATTCCTAATATAAAATATGTAGAAACTGATCTTCCCAATTTATATTACTGCCTGTGGTTCTAGTTGAAAGACTGAAAATCTTGGCCTGCTTAATTTCTCTATGTTATTTATCTGATATTTTCAGCAATTCTGACCTGGACATTGTCCTAATTTAATACCAAGACTTATTTTCCGGGGTGGGGATGGTAGGAATTACAGAGTAATATAATAGTCAATAATAGTATTCAATTTACAATTAATATAAGAATCTATAGGGACAGGGCGCTGTTGTTGATGTTATTGACTACACACGTACCCTTACAGGCAGTCTATTTGAAATAACGTTTCCAATATTTTCCCGGCGCAGATTAGCTGGCCGCCTTTGACTGTACAAACTTCAAACGAGTGGAAGTACATTCGTTTGAAGTTTGTATTGTCAAAGCCACAGATATAGAACTAAATACCTAGATGTCAGACTTGTCAAAATATCTGTGAGCGTCGCAGGCGCAAGCGTTATGTGAGAGCGGTGCAGGGTACACTACCGTTTAACACGCGTCTTATGGCAGGTGTATTTTAAATGATTTGAAATAGCTAAATACTTTTCCCTATCGATTAAGAATGTTATAAAAAAATTTATGTGAAAATTCCAGCCTAATAGAATCAATTTTTGTTTAGTTATTTGAGTTCAAAGTTGTACAGGGTCTTATGGGAATTTCGCTTTCTGCCCACACTCAGGCAAATGCGTATGCAAACGCCTATCACAAAAATTTAACACGCGTTAAATGGCGAGTCTGATAAATGATATCTAGGAAGTAGGTAGTCAAGTTATATATCTATGGTCAAAGCTGGCCGCGCACTCAACAATGAATAGACCGTTTTTTTGTGACGTCACAAACTCCACATCTGTTTACTCCAAGGTACCCTACAGCCCGTCAAAATCGTCAATCTTACCCTAAATTACCAACTTGGTTCGTAAACAAAAAAAAACTCCATAAGAAATACACAGGAGCGTTTTGATCTTACGTTCAGATTTGAAAAGCAGAAATAAATAAAGGACCGCAGGTATATTTTCAAATACTTGAGAACTTCCTACTTCTGAATATAAACACGTAATTGCTTATTTATTCCTAATTTTTCAATTTGAACTTATGATTGAAACGTTCCAGTGTATTTCTTATGAGAATTGATATTGTGATAGAACCAAGAACGATACAATCGATCACACTCAAGGGTTTTTGAAGTGTGTTTGCAAGTGTTCGCGCATTGTTGGTAGGGAGTTGGCAATGAGTGACGTCACAAAAAAACGGTCTATAGCGTTGTACGCACGTAAGTATAAATTGTACACGCACAAGCGCATGCGCTTTGCTGGTGTGAGCGTACGTTGTTCCATTTCCATTCCCCTGTTGCGTGCAAACTGTCGTGTGTTGCGGGTAGTAAATTGGAAATCTTATTTTGAATAGACTGTAGGTCTGTAGTACCATAGACAAACCATCGGCCACAAGAACAATGTTGCTGATTTGACGCAGAGATGTGATGAGAAAATTTGGATAATGGAATAAAATACAATGTTAAATGTTATAAGTAGATATAAGATATTCCTTCTGGGCCACTTAGGCGCACTTATGAATTTCTCTAGCGCAGTGGTCATTTTACCATTTTTTAAAGCAATTTTCTAATAATTTTTCTTCCAAGATAGTTCGAAAATTTCAGAGTTATTGTATCATTTCTGCGTCAATTTTCTATCTTTTTCCATGAAATAAATTTTCTCATGAGAGCTACATCCATCACTCGTGAAAATAGGGCTATTATTACAGCTCTGTAATTAACCACACTAATTCATCAATTTGAGTTAAGAATGGAATATACAATTTCATTTGGGGGGTGTTGTAAGTTTTAGCTGATCGACATAAATCTTCAAAATACCTTCTTTTTCAAGTAAAATCCGAAGCGCATCAACAACACGTTGGTAAATGAAGAATTGGGCGGGATCTTTAAAAATAGTTAAATGAAAACCTTTATGAAATTTATCTGAGAGCAGTCTATAAGCTAAAGCCACTCCATCAGCAAAAGTGTCTTTGTCTGCAACTTTTTTGGCCAGTTCTCTCATGAAATCATTCGGAGGATTGTCAAGGTAGTACTTCCATTTTTGTCGTCGTCGTTCCTGGAAAAGATCCCAGCCCACTTTTCCTTGTAGTTTTGTTTTATCATACTTCACTCCCTTCGTTTGCCAGTCTGAATCTTGTGGTTGAGGGAAATTCTCTTCGGCATTATCAATTACCTGTCTTGTCACAACAAAGAATCTGTCTTCATTTAACGTATCCTGAAACAATTTGTACAATATTAACTGAAATTGACGAAGAAAAAATGATGAAAAATCCGAGAAAGAAAAATAGGCTCATAGCTTATCACATGAGCACCAAATGCCCTATCTCGACTCATCGAAAAGACACGTAATACACTCGTAAATAGCTTTCTTTCATAGGGAAAAAACTTGAATTCCAACTCATCACTAACTTATCTCCTTCTTAAATGATTCTACCCAACTGAATTTTTCCTTAACCCTTTCAGACTGCGGTCTGATGAAATGAGAGAGAATGACGAAAGAATTTGACGAACAAAAATAGGTCTAACCACACCCAAAAATTCTCTTCGTCGACAAAACGCATCATCTTCCTTCGTCTCTTTTGAACGAAAAAATCTCAAATCCAACTTGACTCGAATGTTTTCCTTAACGCTTTCAGACTGCGGTTTGACGAAATGAGAGAGAATGACGAAATAATTCGACGAACAAAAACTAGGCCTAACCACACCCAAAAATCCATCGAAAAGACACGTAATACACTCGTAAATAGCTTTCTTTCATATGGAAAAAACTCGAATTTCAACTCATCACTAACTTACCTACTGCAATTTGATTAATTTACTCACTCCATTTTAAGGTAGGTACTGAACGTTTTGACGAATAGAAGAAGAAAAATCCGAGAAAAATAGGCTCACAGCTATCACGTAAGAATTCTCTTAAAAGACAAAATACGTATCGACTCACTTTATCCTTTTCAAGCCCTCCCAATGTCCGGTCCTTTTCAGAAATTGTTTTGGTCAAATTATTAATTCTATTTTCATAGTCCTCCTTCTCCTTCTCGTACCGGTACTTCTCCTTCTCGTACCGGTGGTACTTCTCCTTCTCGTACCGGTACTTCTCCTTCTCGATGCGTTCATCAACAATTCTTCGGGCGAACTGTTTTTGCTCTGGGGTGGGGTCGGTAATGTTGAAATCTGCGAGTACTTCTTCCATTTCCTAAGATAATTTCAAACCAAGTATTTAATCATAAGAGAATTTGACTTTGATAAATTAATGAAATTTATACTTACTTTATTATAATCAATGACAATTACACTTGCGTTCAAAAAGTAAGGCCAGAGGCAAAAGCTTATGAAAAAAATTATTCGCGGATACATCTTAGAAGACCTCAGTCTAGGTCCACACGTACAGTTATTGAAATATTAAGACGGTGTTAGAACATCGAATAACTGACAGCTTCGCAATGGTGTTTTTCGAATGGGTTGAAATTTGAGAATCTCGTCTAGTTGATTGCTTTACAGCTTACGAAGTACAGAAAGCATCTTTCATTCCTAAAATTATCACTCCTGATAATATTGTAGAGTCAGATAAAAATCTCTTCAGTTTTTCAATTATCACTTTCTCAGTTGAGTGTTTTTCAGAATCAAGACTTTCAATTAATGAAGCAGTAGATTAGGAGGGTAGGCCTACGCATATTGTGATAAATTAGTCAACGGTCGACATTATAGAAAACAGATAATCTTCGATTTAATTTTTTCTTGGTTCTAAAATTGTGATTGTATCTACTATTTTTTTTCCTAGGTTTTCCTTTATAATTTTCAACGACAACTAGGTTTGTGGAAAACTCATTCTCAGAGCTCACACATTTATAGACACCCTTGTCATCCAAATTCAGATTTTTATGCGGAGAAAACATTAATTATCAAGGTTGAGATGGAGTCGTTCACTAAATTCTACAATTTCATTATTCCCTTTATACCAAGTCTTATAATCTGGAAATTGTTGCTCATCATAGACACATTTGAGGATGATGTTAGTGCATTTCTCTACAACTAAAGTCATGAATTCTTTTCTCACTTTCCAACTCACAGTAAAACGCTATAATTCTTTCTCTCTCTAACTAATGGTGCCTTACGAGTGCTCCTACTGAGAGCGCGTGTACAGTACGTACAATTTCTGTTCTTTTCTTTCTTTTCAACGCATAGCAAAAACGTGATAGTTTCTTCTCTCTCTAACTAATAGTGTCTTATGGACTCTCCTTTTCGGAGCATCTGTATACAATAAGAATTTCGGCACAATTTTTTTCTCTTTTCAACACACAGCGAAACGTTATAATTCCTTCTCTCTCTTACTAACGTTGTCTGTTGTAAGTGCTCCTACGAGGAACGTGCCGGGAACGTGCATTCTCGTCATCTGTCTCCTGACTAAAATGTGACTACAGATCTCAATGTCTGTTTCCTGACTAAAAACCGATCAAATTGTATTTAAGCATTCTTCTCTTTTCAATGCACTGCAAAAACGCTATAATTTTCTCTTTATTAACTTGTCTTATGAGTGCTCCTGTCGAGAGCGCGCGGATGTAATATACACAGTAGAAAAATCATCTGATTGTTTAGTCTATGTATTCTCACTAACTAATGCTGTCTTATGGGTGCTCATAATGAGAGCGCGCGTCTATATTATTAACGTATTCTTGTGCAAATTTCTAAATGGTGACATCAAATTTTAAGCAATTTCATCTCTAGTTGGAAAATGAATATTCTCGATTGACTGAAAATAGCTGACGCTCCTAGTATGAGCACGTTGAAGGTCACTGCGTTTGATTTCCTTTAGTTTCTATCATATTTATTAACCATGTAAATGGAAGTCTACAGAGATTCTTTTGTTGATAAAGATGAATTTGATTTTGAGAATATTATACCATATTTCAAAGTTCCTTTTGATAGAACAAGATCAAATTATGAAACTTTAATGGTCCCGCTTTCTGATAAAATTCAATATTTACCTGACAACAAAAAGAAAAAATATAGAAAACTAATGATAAATATTATTGCTCACTTAAGTGGTTTATCTAGAATGGTTGAAAAAGAAATAGAAATTCTAAATATTCCTCAGAAAGATTTTGAATCTGATGTGGAAATAAATTATGTACATGATTAAATATTATTTATTCAAATTAGTTTATTTCTTCTTCTGAATGTCACTATTATCTCTCTGTTGAGTATTGTACCAAATTATTATTTTTTATTTTGATCTGACTCATTTAGGTTAATTATTTCCCATTCATCACAGTTAGAATGAAGGAGTGTATTCCTGGTTCTACTTTTTATATGAGTTGTGCTAGTAGTTGCTGTGTGACTTGATAAACAAAATTGACCTAATTTATTTCTAGGAGTGAGAATATTTTCCTTTTTGTAGCATGAGGTAGATTCCATAATTTTAATTTTTTCCGCACATCACTAACTAATGCTGTCTTATGGGTGCTCCTATTGAGAGCGTGCGTCTATATTTTCTGTAAATTATTTCCAGAGAAAAATATTTCATATTTCTTATTAAATTCTGCAAAATTTTTCACTCCCTTAGATTGACTAGCTTGTTGTGTCTTCTCACTTATAGTCTGGCTTTGACTATGAGAAGATTTAAATGTGTATTGACCTAGACAATTTCTAGTCATTTCATAACTTATCTTCCTATTATTGTATGGTATTTTATGTTCTTTTAAATATTTTAGAATAGTCTTCTCAGTAATTTTATATTTCAAAGAAAAGCTTCTCACACTATTTTTCTTAAAGTCATATTCTTTTAATATTTTAATTAATTCGTTAGGAGTCATTTATTTATATAAATTTTATTTATTTTACCATACCATACTTCCATACAATATTACCTTATTTCAATACCATATTACCTTACTATACCTTACCTTACAATATAAAAAATATAAAAATTTATTCTAATAAATGGAAAGTCAAATAAAAAGATATATGCCTAATAAAGTTGAGCTAGAAGGCTTAGATAGGATAATTTCAAAAAATAAAGAATTGGAAGAATTGATAAGAAATGAGGAAAGTAATCTAGCGAGAATAATTCAAGCTATTGATGGTTTAAAAAATATGAATACTAATATGAAAACTATTGTTAGACAGTTCTTTATAGCTCTACAGCAAACAAGTATGACTTCAGATATTTATAAATATGCCAATTTTAAAAATCAGGAGTTGATAGAAAATCTACTTGAGAGGGAGGAAAAATATAAGAAAATCATAAAATCTCAAGCTGAGAAACATAATGATAATTCTGGAATTGAAGAACTAGATAATGTTTTCTCAACAATTATTGTAGAATCTAAAGAGAAAAAATTATCAAAGTATATGAAGAAAACCTTGAAAGATATTAAATTTCATGATGATTTTAAGCCTATATTTTCAGAAGTAGGAACTAAAGAACTAACGCCTGATGAATTGAAAAATATGAAATCTAATCCTAAAAAGGGACCTAGATTTAATAATATCAAGAAAATAACAACTGTAAATGTTCCTAGTCTGAATAATGACGCTACTATTATACAGAATTAGAAACAGAATTTGGTAGTTGAAGTTGCAAAAGCCGCTCAACCATGTTGTCTTAAATTTGAACATTTAATAACTGGTATCAATGTGTTTGAAAAATCTTAATAAGGTTTTACATCTATTTCAAGAAGGGTTGCTTTTTATCAAACTGCAGTTTATATAGACAATCTTTATCTGAATTCTGTCTGCAATTAGTTTGAATAACCAATCAAAAAACTTGAGAGTTCTAGTTATAATTAACACTTTACATACTTTGATAAATTATCTAATGTTGTTATAATATAATAACTTATGTTCATGATACATTAATGTTGGTTTTTATGACTTGAAAAGGATTTAGGAAGCTTTTATGTTGGTTTCTATAACTTGGAAGGATTTTGGAAGGTTTTGAGCATATTTTGAGAAGGTTTTAGACATAATTTGGACAGGTTTCTATAACTTGGAAGGATTTAGGAAGGTTTTGGGAAGGTTTTTTCCTTATTAAATTTTTATTATAAATTTATTTCTCTTTAAATACCTAGTTGTATAATAATACTAGCTGCTTTATTAGTTGAAGGTTAGGATGGAAACAGTCAGCTTTGCTGAGCGGGTTGATTATACCAAGACATACATACCAACTAGTGATCATATTTTACATGATACTTATAAGTCTACTTTGTTAAATTCACTGAATAGTGAAATTTTAACAGAATTCAAAGAATATAGTGTTGATGAATTTCTAAGAGAATTAACATCTATGATGAATTTGTATGAAAATGGTAAATATTGTACCAAATGTAAAAATAATAAAAATATAGAAGATTTTGGTAAAAATAAAAACTGGTGTAAAGCATGTAAGAATACATCATTTAAAGAATACTATAATAGAAATCAAGAAAAAATGAAAGAAAATTTGAAAAAAGATTATGAAAAAAGAAAGAATCTAATGATATGTGCTTGTGGTAAAGTCATAAATTCTGTATCTTACAAAGCACATTTAAAAACAAAATCTCATTATAATCTTCTCAATGAAAAATAAAAAAAAATCCTTATTAAATTTTTTTCCTTATTAAATATAATAATAAAAAATGAATTCAGAAAATCAAGTCTCAATAAGTGTTATAAGAAATGAGAGTGAAAAAAGAGATACAGATATTGCTCAATGGATTCAGTTTTTCAAAGTACATAATTTCTATGCAAATAAAACTACAAAGCAAATAGAAAACTATTTAAGAAAATGTAGAATTTGTATAGTTTTTAGAGGAAGAGAAGTAGTTGAAAAATTGAATGAATTATATTCTATATTATTACAAAAATTAACTCAATCCAGATTACTTCAACCACATCGAATGCAAATTACTTTTACATTAACAGAAGAAGAAATAAATAGATGGCTTTCAGGAACTCCATTCAAGTTTGATGATGATATATTTAGGTCAAGTAAGGAGAATGATTTTAAAATTAGACCTAGATTTGTAGATGAGAATTTTAGTAGCAGACATACACAATTTGAAATTCAAAATGAATGGGGAATACAAGACTTGGGAGAGTTTTTAGATTTTATGAAAAAACCTACTTTTGGACTTCTCAAAAAATGGATACATTTACATAATGGAATCAGAGCTAATTTCTGTGTAACTGCAACTTATGAAAGGAGGGGTCATACAGTTATTGAGACTAATCAAATGTATTTACAAACCGAAAATTATACATTTCTTTGTGAAACCAACTTGAATGAGATGTACAATAACATCACTAATCATATAATAGAAAGACATGAAAATATACAAGATAATTCAGAAGGTACTCAATGGGTGTTATCATCAATTGATTGCCTTAGAATTAATATAAATAGGTATGATCCACTCAGAGCTGGTTCTTACATTGAACTCCCCAAAATTCTAGCAAGTAAGAAAGCTATCATAAATGTTAAAAATGAGAATGATAATAAATGTTATTTATGGTCTATTTTAGCTGGTCTGTTCCCAGTAGATAAGCATCCAGAAAGAGTAGCTAAATATAAAAAATATGAGCACATATTTGATAAAGCTTTAAAAGGAATCGAATTTCCAATGAAAGTTCAAAATAATAATAAATTTGTAAATAGAGTCAATAATCTTAATTTAATTGAAGGAGGATTATCAATTAATATATATCATCATAATAATCAGTATAAAATTTATCCTTTATCAGATATAACAGAGGATGAAAAGAAAAATCATATTGACCTACTATTTTTAAAGGAAAAAGAAAAGACTCATTATTGTCTTATTAAAGATTTATGGAAACTAGTTGGAAGACATCAAATGACAAAAGATCACAAGAAGAGACATCTATGTAAAATGTGTTTGAATAGTTTTCCTTGTGAGAAAGTATTAACAGACCATAAAAATTATTGCGGATTAAATAAACCTGCTAAAGTAATTCTACCTAATAAAGCAGATAATATTGTTGAATTTAAAAATTATAATCATTCGATGAAAGCTCCATTTGCTATATATGCTGATTTTGAAAGTCTTATAAGAAAGCTTAATAAAATGAAGCAAATGAATGAAAAGATAGAAAAATTATGTAAAAAATTAAATAAGACAAAACAAGAAGTTGAGAAATATGAATCTTATACAATAAAGCTTCAAAAACATTTTCCAATTAGTTTTGTTTATTATATTAAGTATGCTAATGGAGAAATCAAAGAGAATCTATTTGAATATTTTGGATTAGATGCACCAAAGAAATTGTATGAGAAATTGAAGGAAGATGCGATTTCCATTGCTAGAGAATATTTAGATAAGAATGTAAAAATGAAAGAATTATCTGAGACAGAAAAAGTAGAATTTAAAAATGCTAAAAAATGTCATATCTGTGAAAGAAAACTTGAAGATAATCCTCCCATGATTGAGAAAGATATAAGAATAATAAATAAGAAAATTGATATTATTTGTAAATCTCTATTATGGATGGAAGATAAAGAAGATACCAAGCTCAAAAATGTTGTTAATGAAGCAAAATTGAAATATGAAAAAGAAGGAAGAGATATGAATACATTTTATGAAAACTATATCCTTAAATTAAAAAATATAAAATTAGAAGATGAAAAGAAAGAAAAAATACTCCTTAAACTTATTGAATTTGTAAAGAATACTGAATATAGAGATAATAAGAAAAAAGAATTATATACCGAACTATCAAAACTGGTGGAAAGAGTAAAATTTGAATATCAAAATGAATTAGTAAATAAAATAAAAGTTCGAGATCATGATCATTTAACTGGAGAATATAGAGGAGCAGTTCATAGTAATTGTAATCTTAATTATAGAGTTCCTAGATTTATTCCTATTTATTTTCATAATTTTTCTGGATATGATGCTCATTTATTTGTTAGAGAATTTGGAGAGGATTATGAGAACATCAAATTAATACCAAATAATGAAGAAAAATATATATCATTTTCTAAAATTGTAAAATATGATTCAGGTTTTAAAAATTTAAAAGGAGAAACAGTTAACTATAATATTGAGTTGAGATTTTTAGATTCATATAAATTTCTATCTAGTTCATTATCTGAATTGGCTAAAAATTTAAAAAGATGTCACTTTAAAAATCTAAAGAGATGGTTTAATGAAAAAGTACCTAAAAACCTATCTGAAATGGAAAGAAAGTATTTATTTAAATTATTGAGTAAAAAATTAGCTTATCCATATGATTATATGAATTCATTAGAAAAGTATAATGAAACAAAATTACCCTCGAAAGAAAACTTTTATAATCTACTAAATGATGAGCATGTTGATGAAGGTGAATATCATTATGCGCAAGAAATTTGGAAGTATTTTAATATTAAAAATATGAAAGAATTTACAATGTTATACAATACAATAGATGTACTCTTACTGACTGATATTATGGAAAATTTCAGGGAAACATCTCTTAAAATATATAAATTAGACCCTGTTTGGTATTACACAACTCCTGGATTTGCTTGGGATTGTATGTTGAAAACAACTAAACAAAAGTTAGAATTATTAACTGATGTGGATATGTTATTAATGTTTGAAAGGGCTAAACGAGGAGGAATTTCTCAATGTTCAAATAGATATGCAAAGGCTAATAATAAATATATGGGAAAGAAGTTTGATAAAACTAAGGATTCAGTATTTATCCAATATTTAGATGCAAATAATTTATATGGATGGGCTATGTGTAAATATTTACCATATGGTGGATTTGAATGGAGAAATCCAGAATATTTTGATGAAGAAAGAATTATGAAAATGAAAGATGATCAGAAACTTGGATATCTTTTTGAAGTGGATTTGAAATACCCTGAAGAGTTATGGGGGAAGCATTCTGATCTACCCTATTGTCCAGAAAATGTAATTGATAATAATCAACTTCCAAAATTATTCACTACATTATATGACAAAAAGAAATATGTTCTTCATTATTTAAATCTTAAACAAGCTCTTGAAGCTGGATTGAAATTGGAAAAAATTCACAGAGTTATAAAATTTGATCAATCCGACTGGATGAAAGTATATATTGAAAAAAATACAGAACTAAGGAAAAAAGCTAAAAATGATTTTGAAAAAGATTTCTTTAAACTAATGAATAATTCTGTTTTTGGTAGAACTATGATGAATGTTAGGAAGCATGTGGATATAAAATTAATTTCAGAAGGTAATAAATATACTAAGTATGTTTCTAAGCCAAATTTTGAGAAATCAACATTTTTTGGAAAAAATCTCGCAGCTGTACAAATGAAAAGAACAATGATTAAATTTAACCAACCAATCTATGTGGGAGTAGCTATCTTAGATATTTCAAAAACATTAATGTATGATTTCTATTATAGACTAAAAGATAGATATGAATCTAGAATAAAATTATTATATACAGATACAGATTCATTAATTATTTCTATAAAAACAGAAGACTTCTATGAAGATATGAAAGGTATGATTGATGAATTTGATACATCAGATTATAAAAAGAATAATATTTATGGTTTACCACAAGTTAATAAAAAGGTATTAGGTAAATTTAAAGATGAAATGAATGGGAAAATATTAGAAGAATTTATTGGATTAGCTTCAAAATTATATTCTAATAAAGTTTTTGCATCAAATAATGATGGAATGAAGAAAGCTAAAGGAGTAAAGAAAAATATTGTTAAAAATCAGATAACTCATAATGATTATAAAATGTGTTTAGAAAAGAAAATAACTAAGACTATTAAACAGAAGATGATAAGGAGTACAAGACATAATATTTATACCATTGAACAGAATAAAAGAGGATTAAATTCATTTGATGATAAAAGATGTTTAGTTGATGGACAAACTGATACATTACCCTGGGGTTATTATAATACAATACCAAGAGATAAATTTATTCAACATTTAAAAACCTTAACAGTCAATAAAAATGTATAATCTGAGAGAAAGATGAAAATAAATAAATTCCTAGTGATAAGTTTTTATATTTTTCAGTTCAGCTGATAAAGTACAATAAAGTGTACAAAACGTTGATGATAATAATATTAAAGATCTTCTTTGGTTGTCAAAAATAGTTGTTTCTTATTTTTAATTGTATAAATAAAGAGTTGAATATCTTGACTGATTCTTCCAACAAATATGCCTTGTCATATCTAATAAAAATAAACAAAAAGATGTGTTTGAAAAGATGAAATCATGTATAATTGAACACATAAAAAGAAATGATGAATTATTAAAAAATATTTAGATGATAAAAATCTATTAGGTAATAGAGTAGGAAATAGGATTGAAAGTACCTCCTAAATTGGATGTGAGCTGTAAAAAGTGAAATAATAATATAAACTATTACTATAGTATGATTCACCAAGTAACATGGACCTCTATGAAGATTCTTTTGTTGGATAAAATAAATTTAATTTCACCAGCATACTTACGTCACGGACTTATATCAGCAACATGGGCAGACTTATCCTGACCATTGATGAAATAAGATAATATATGGATTCTTAAATTCAAGATTTACAGGATACCTACCTACTAATAAATATTTGACTGCAAAGCAGGCTTGTCTTATGGATTTGATCCGTTTATCAAGAATTATTGAAATTATAAAGAAAATTAACCCTCCTCTGAGTCAATATCTGATTCAAAATCATCCTCTCTTATAGGTGATTTATCATAGTTATCAATAGGTCTATCTATCTTTATTCTATCTCTTTCTCTCATTCTCTCCCTTGTTCTATCCTTACATTTTTGAGTAAATTTTTCATATTCTTCTTCATAGTCATTATAATTATCTTGCATGCTGTTTTGATTATTATTTATATATAGCATATAAAAAAGTTGATTGATATTTCTAGTTAAAAAAATAATTGGGTATTTATTTATTTTCTGTTCCCTGATTAGATTTATTTTCTGTTCCCTTATTTCTCAAGTTATCACAAGATTTACTAGCTGATAGTAATCTATTATCTGGTTTATTGATTGTCTCAGTATGAGACTGAGCTACTCTTGCGAGTATCTCTATATTTGGTTCATTGATTATCTCTATATTTGGTTCATCTATATCTGGTTCATTGACTATCTCCATATTAGGTTCATCTATATCTGATTCATATCCTAGATCAGCTTGAGGTTGTGGATCATAGAATCGAATATCATCAAAAAGTGGACTACCACCAAGAAACATAATTTCCGCATTTCTGATTGCTCTTATAACTTCCATATACTCTTCAGGATTTTCTTCAAAATGAACTTCATAGACATTCTCAAGCAAAGCTTGAGCGGCTCTGTCGAGATTGTCTTGGTAGCTGCTCTCGCAAGTATTCATATTTTTCTAAGTTGATAAACATTTGTAGACTAGATTTACTTATAAGTTTTATACTTTCTTTTCAATAACACCATTTTTATCAAGATTAAAAAAGGTAAGTCTCAACTCCTACATGAGAAACACAGAGAGAAAGGTTGAATATCAATCATTTTGATTGAAACCGCGTACAATTGTCATTTGTTATGAAATTTCAGGAGTGATGGATGTAGCTCTCACAAGAAGATTTATTTTATGGAAAAAATGATACAAAAACTCTGAAATTTTTGAACTATCTCGGAAGAAAAATTTTGAGAAAATTGATTGATTTTGCTTTAAAAAATGGTAAATGAGTAATGCGCTAGAGAAACTAGTAAGTACTCTTCTTAATGACCACTGCGCTAGAGAAATAAGTAAATGCTCTAGATCTTATATTTCACGAGTGATGGATGTAGCTCTCACGAGAAGATTTATTTTATGTAAAAAATGATCCAAAAACTCTGAAATTTTTGATCTATCTTGGAAGCAAAATTATGAGAAAATGGTTTGATTTTGCTTTAAAAAAATGGTGAAATGATCCTTGCGTTAGAGAAATTCACAAGTGCTCTTCTTAATGACCACTGCACTAGAGAAATGAGTAAGTGCGCTAGATCTTATATTTCACGAGTGATGGATGTAGCTCTCATGAGAAAATTTATTTCATGGAAAAAGATAGAAAATTGACGCAGAAATGATACAATAACTCTGAAATTTTCGAACTATCTTGGAAGAAAAATTATTAGAAAATTGCTTTAAAAAATGGTAAAATGACCACTGCGCTAGAGAAATTCATAAGTGCGCCTAAGTGGCCCAGAAGGAATATCTTATATCTACTGTTATAACGTCTAGGCATCATGATTTTGGTTGGTCCATATACTATATATGGTACTGAGCACATATCAGAGAAATAGTCGCATTGTTGAAATAGTAGACAGTTTGTTGGATAACACCACCAGATTGTGCTGCATATCAAGATGTTGGTGTAACAGAGTAACAGAGAGGAAATGTTATTCTCTCTCTCTCTCTCTCTCTTCTACTCTGCTGGTTAATATGTAGCGCATTCTTGTGATAGTATCCAACAAACTGTCTACTTTTTCAACAATGCGAGTGTTATTTTCAGTGCTGACAAGCCAAAGAAGTTGAATGGCTTAATAGCAGCAGAAGTCAACTTTTGAATGGCTTCTTAATAAAGAAAGCCAATAGGCAATATTTTTGACAGCATTAAGCCGAAAAGCAGCTCAAAGCCGATGCTGAGCAGTATTGACAAACGGAGAAGTTGAACAGCTTAATTTGGCTTAATTTTGGCTTAATAGCAGCGGAAGCCAACTTTTGAACTCATTTTAGGCTGATAATGAAAAACTTGAAGAAGTTGATGAAATTAGAAATAAGCCAATAGCAGCTCATTGCAAATGGGCATACAGCTTCCAAGCCAAAGCAAAAGTTCAAGCCGTTGACAATTGGCTTGTCAGCACTGATTATTTTGTCTGGTACATTTGTAGTCAATTTGCGTTTGGACGCTAAAGAGTCGCCCCCACTCAATGCTAAGCGGAATTTTTTCAAAGCCCGGACCAAAAGATGATGAAAAAATTTGTTCATAAGAATAAGAAATACATTGCGAGTAATGGACTGATTTCCCGGGGACATATATATATGGAACATTTACATTTGCAAGCTGCTACTCTGCAGTTCCTTCATAGTGCTTGTTTGTATGGGATTTTGCAGACTTTGATAAATATTATACAAACCCTTTGAATGTTAAGCTTTTGCAATATTTTTTAACAAACTAGAATGAACAATAAACATTTGCGTGGCAAACAAACATGGGGGAAAGTTCGTTCGCAAACGCGTTTGTTTGCGAACGTGCGCGAGTAACGAACGAACGACCGCGAAGGACAAACGAAAATTTCTATGGAACAAACGCAAACTGAACAAACGACCAAAATTTGCAAACGAACGAGATGAACGACTCGTTCGTTGCTTTTTGTGTTCAACTGTAGATGACGCCACTGAGATGAAGGAAAATTCCCTTTCTCCTGATTGGTATTGCTCTGGAGTCGGCTCATTGTGCTCCGGAGTTGGATCATTGTATTCCGGAGCCGGTTCATTCCGCTCCGGAGCCGATTGTTGTCGTTCCGCAGTTGCATTTCATAGGTTCGCTAAAATCGCAATGAACGGAACAAGGAACGCAAACGGAGGCAATCTCATGAAGGAACGCAAACAAACGCGAACGTTTTTTTTTTCAGAAGTGAACGGGAACAAACGCGAACGAAATTTTCGAGAACGCCCCCAAGTTTGGTGGCAAAACATCTGGGTAAAATGAACAGCAGGGTATGTACTCTCAAATTGTATGAATGGTGCCTACAGATGTATCTAATACAGATACCTTTTTGCTGAATAAGATGTAAATGATGACAGAAATCAGTCCATTTTCTCAGGTGTTTTTCTTGTAAAATTCAAAATATGTAATGCCCTTTTTTGATTGTTTTTCTTTTTTTTTAAAATTATATTCTTGTCTACAACGTTGACATTCACAAAATTGATCAAAAACAAATATTTTTGTCAATTGTTGCGTTTGAATTTTTGTCCCTGTGTATTTGTAATAGCGTATTTTCAACCGTTTCAACTTTTTGTCAGTGTGAAAAGTAGCGCCACTATTGGACGGTCCAAATGCAAATAGGTTTCTTCAAGCCCTACCAGTTTTTACAGATTCTGTCTAAATGAGCATAACTGATCAATGTCCATCTTTGCGCATCTGTACTGTAAAAGCAGGAAGGCGATCGCGTGTTTTCCTGTACAATCAGAATACTATTTTCTGGTAACCCAGGCGCCAGCGTCTGAGGAGGTATTGGCGGACTACCAGGACTGATCTCATTGGACAAAAATTTTTATTGATAGGCCAGTGTTTATCATCATAATTATCAAAGTGTGTGACTGTTTTACAGTAACAGTCAACAAGGTACACCAGGTGCCAAAACACAGGAACCTGATCATATGAGGTGGACTTGTCCCGCTCAAACAAATCTAATGTTGATGTGGAAAACGTGATTGTGACACAGCATATTAATAAAGTTTATATATTTACGAGCCGCTGACGGGCCGCCTTCGGCGGCCCTTGGCGGCTCGGCCTGCCGGCAGCTCCTAACAGACGGAGCTGCTCGCGTCCATCAGGCTCGCTCGCTTCGCTCGCTCGTTATTGTTGCTGTTGTTACATTTTAGTGTAGTGGCTAAATTCTCCATGAACAACCGCGCATATGATAGATAAATTACTAATTGGAGTAATAAAGGAATACAGATAGAACAACTGTTACGTGTATGAGTCTAACGTGAAATGATGCACCGCCGCGTCACGCGCTTCTATTTATATCAATCTTCGCTACTGCTGGATCCTTTCGAGAGCATTCGAGAACAGTCAAAAAAACCGGAAGGAAGAGAGATACTTTGAGAAACTACTCGAACGGTCACGTCAGGTTAACCGGTCGCGTCGCCGCCTTAACCACGCCCTAACGGTGGTAGGTAGCGCTTCAGATTTACCTAGTTTCCAATACATAGCGGCACTTGAATTTTCGGCCACGCGAATTTTCGGCCACGCGAATTTTTGGCACGTGATTTTTTTGCGTCACTCAATTTTTTAGCGTCACGCGCGCGAGCTTACAGGTTTATATAATAGATTTATTTAGGTTAATTTTTTGGGGGATGGTGCCAACAACAGCCCAGGGCCAATTACCGCCGACACCACCCTTATACCAGGTGAGGCAAAACGATGTTACCAGTTGAATGGAGTTTGCAAAATCTGCTGTAGCGCAAAAACGCAAAACGTTAGACATTATAGTTTATATGTACAAAATTTGTGCATCAATTTTATCTTTAATTTGAGCCATATTCAAAGTTCCTACAACTTTCCTGAGCCAAGTTTAGGACCAAAATGTGCCAAAAATTGACTTATTTGCAAAGATTTTTGATATCAAACATTGAAAAATCTCCCCTTTCAGGATTTGTAGGGTCATTTGGGTATTTTTTTTGGAATCAGCGTTAAATTTCACTTCAAAATCAGATGAAATATGGAAGTTAGAACAATTTTCAATTTTGGCAAATTAATGAATTTTTGGCACATTTTGGTCTATAACTCGGCTCAGAAAAGTTGTAGAAACTTCGGATATGGTTCAAATTAAAGATAAAATTGAAATACAAATTTTGTACATTTAAACTATTATGTCTAATGTTTCGCATTTTCGCGCTACAGTGGATTTAGCGCGAATTTCCTTTTAACTGGTACCATCATTTTGCCTCACCCTGTATACATTACCCAGGGCTTGCGACCAAAATTTTTTTATGGGTTAACGGTGTGGCGTTACAAACTCTCGGTTTCATCGAAGACGTGTGAAGGTAGCCGTACTTCGCTCGCTCGCCGTGTATAGCGGCTGGTCTCCCGTATTTCCCTTCTCTTCTTCCTATTGTATGCAATATTGGTATCGCGTACTCTTATCCTTTCTTTCCCTTCTTCCTTCCTATACTCATCCTTTTGGTAACCGGCATTGATACTGTGCTATCGCCACTGGTTGTACTCGTCTTCCCTTCCTTTTTTTTTTTTAACCTTGTTTTCCAATACCGCTGTAGACGGTCGTGCCAAATTGGGTTAATAGTATATTATTGAACAGGAGCGGAAAGTAAGCGATTAACAAGTACGTGTTTGCGTCGCTAGGCGAAGCCGAGTGACTTAATTCGTACGAGTTGATCGCTTACTTTCCAATTCTGTTCAATATACTATTTTAATGTAAGATGAGAGGAAAATCCTCGCTTTTCGTGTGTCTTTAAAGATGACAATCACTGTTTAGCACAAATACTTCCATCATTTTACTCTCTTTTGTTCTTCAATAATTATAATGTCCACGACATTCGATTTCTGCATTGTTGCATCATGTGATTCGTTCGCGAACGTCATTTGCCTCGTGTCTTATCTTCTACACCGGTGTCTTGGAGAGCGAGAGAATAATATGCGTACACCTTTGACTATATAAACTACCAGTGAATGGGAGTATGGACTGATATTAGTATTCAACGCGTCGATGCCATCATGGTGCGGAAGGAGGGAATATAGCGCCTAACGCGTAGCATGTAGTTGGGGTCTGCAACCAGATGCACAAATCTATTTTGTAAAAATTGCGCCTCACGTGTAAAAATTGCGCCTCACGTAGTTAGATGTAGCATGGATTATGCAACTAACGATACAAATCTATTTCGTTGTAACCTTCCCCTTTCTTCCTCACCGCGATGTCGGCATCATGTTACCGCACCGCCGAGGCCTTGTTTCAGCAGTCCATACTCCCATTCACTGGTAGTTTATATAGTCAAAGGCGTACACTATTTCGTATGTACAAACGCGGTGCATACGCACTCGCAGACAAAATGAGCAAGCCATTCTTTATAAGATCTCGGAGCTGGACTTCATCACGCGAGGAGTGCCTACCGGAGAATTGCCGACGAGCGTGATACGCTACTGTTTGCTCTTCACCCTCACTCTCTCCCATACACCGGTTGTAGCAGGTGTGGAAAGTACGTTCCGTCCATGTAAGCAGGTGCGGAAAGTACTTTCCGGCCATGTAAGCTACTTTCCTACGACCTACTGGATTCTCACCCGGGAATGACGCGCTTTCCAACACACGAAGTCACACGGAAAGCGGGGGTTTTCCTCTCATCTTACATTAAAAATAATATACTGTATCATAAATCTTGTTGCGCGTCATTACCGCATTTACAATCGAAGTTTGAAATTTTAAGAAAATTTCTCCATCGCCTTTGTTTGCGACGCTGGACGGGATCATCGAAAATATTCTCGTAACTTGCAACTTCGTCAAAGTTTTGATGAATGGATTCTTTGAACCTTCTTCTTTGATTTCTGATATTACACAGTTATAATTAAAGCTTTTAATAATAGTTTTTTGAGACGAGAATCTGTTCACTAATTACCCAATGAAATGGGGCAAAAAGTGAACTTAAGAATAACACGTTCACTTTTTACCCCACAGCAGTTCATCTTTTACCCCATTACTTTAATAGCTTATAACTTCCATTAAAATAATTATTTATTTATTTTTTTCATATATATGAATCAAAAGATTACAAAAATCTCTGTTGAATGGTATATATATGATTGAACATTAATCGTTCAATCCAAAAATATTCCATTTTTTGTTTTGGGAAAATCTACGTGATCTGGTATTCGATTGTCGACTCCCCCCTTATTTATATTACTTTAGATAGGCCTACAATACTTAGTACTGACACGATACACTTGCTGTCTCTGCAGTGCTAACTCGAATACTCATTCCCCTGAGGTAAACTACAAGTCTCTTTCTCTGCTCTCCTTCCCGACTGTATAAGTCTATTTGAGCCTTACTCTCTCCTATTCATCCTAGTCTATGTTATCCATTTCAGATGAGAATCAAAGTTCCTGAGACACGGTCAAGCGTGACCCTCCCCTCCGTGTCTTTCAGTGTTGGAGCTCATTCTGCCTTAGACTAGATTTGTAGCTGAAGTTTTGGTTAAAATGTGTGTTCTGGTCCCTCCGGAGACTAATCCTCAAAACGTTAGAAACTACAATATGGAGAGGTGTTCTCCAAACACCGAGTTCCACCTTAAAGAATCGCCCTGTGTTATATGTGGCTTACTATGGGGTCAAGCATGCTCCTTGTAACATCACAACGGTTATCGGTCAAATGATCTCACAAATTTTTTCGGTTATTGGTCAAAATGATCTTCCCAATTTTTTCGGTTATCGGTTATTGGTCAAGCTATATTTTGACCAATAACTGTTAAATGTTGAAAATATTTTGGTCCAAGTCCTAAAATTTTCGGTCAACGTTGTTAGAAGCCCTAGAATTTTCGGTCAAATAACAGTTATAACCGAAAAAATAACGGTTAACGGTCAATTGGTCAAGATTGATTTTCAATTATAACAGTTGATGGTCAATCGGTCAAAATTAATATTTTCATTTCAGTAGTTAACCGAAAAATAACTGTTATTGTGCAAGCCCTGACATTACCAAAGTAAAACCCCTCCAAAAGAACTGTACCCTCTCAAATATTGTTACTTGTGAAAAATTTATGGTACAAAAAAAGTAGTCCTCTTAATTCCCAGTCGAGTGAATAATTTCAAACGTCTCGGTTGAATTTTCCAATTGCATCACTTTTTTGATGAGCTTCCAAAAATGACCATCACAGAAAACATGGAGACCGCCTTCTTCTATTTTATTCACAAATTTTCATATTCTATCATACTTGATTAATTGCTGAGGAAGAGTTTGCCCAAATTATTCACAACAGTGAATCTTTGCCTAAATTCAAGGAATATTATTAATTTCTATTATTGTTTTACTGTCTAAAAGTTGTACTAAAGCTTTCAATTTTGTTTTCATCTTCAATAGAATCGCTCAACCTTCTTACTTAATGGGACCAAGCAATGAAGATGTTCAGATGGAACTAAAAGCTGCAGAATATTTTTCTGTGTTTGGGTAGCTTTGTCCATACAGGGAGCTTAGGGGGAAAATTTGTTCTTCTTGTAATGAATCGCCTAAAAATGGGTTTAGAATATTAAAGAAATAACCAAAAATGTTGATTTTAATCTGAGAAAATTGAGTGACTTCTTTGTGATTTAACGCATTGTACAGTCGCTAGAACGCATCCCAAAACTAGGAATAATATTTTCATTAACTATACACGCATCCAACAAATACTTCCACTGCCAAAAACGTTTTCACTTTGCTGGATAGGCTAATAGTGATAAACTGATAATATTACAAGAGCATGGTGCGTCTTAACCAGAAGAGTAAGAGAGACAGAAGATCCCTTCTTCTCTCTTACACTGACATTTTACCGCGCAGCTCTCTATTGCAGTACTATCCAGTGAAGTAGAAATATTTTCAACAATGCAAGTATTTGTCTGGTGCATGTATATAGTCTTCTCACGTTAAGAAAGGGCAATGTGAAATGGTAACAGAAAGTAAATTTCTAATCACTAAGTTCAAAAAGTGTTTCAAAAATTATCTGAGAGAGCTGCTGTGCAGCTTACATTGTTCCTACTGGTGTTTCTGTATGGTGTAATGTGATACAAAATTTATGTTCTGTTACCCTTTCTCAAAGTACTTTTCATGTACTACCTTCAATCTTTCATTGACTATACTGGCTGGGTGAACCAGAAAGATATTACCAATTGAATGGGAGTTTACACTAAATCTGTTGTAGCGCAACAATGCAAAAATGTTAGATATACAGTTTGACTGTGTGAAATATTCATTGAGTTATCCGTGGGCGAAAATTGCCACCTGCAACACACTATTTTTTGTGATATATCTTTGACTATACAATGGACTGATATAACAAGACGGCTGCAAGTGGGTAAAATGAAGACGACATGTATGGCGGAGGAGTAAAGGGAATCTGTGGCTAAAACAGCTGCGGGTTGCGACGTTCAGGCGTCTTATGGAACAAACATATGGACTGAGGAACTGGATTATGCACGCTGTAACACTTTTAGCCACAAATTTCCCCTCTCGCCCTGCTCTCACCGCACAATGTTGGCTTCGCACTTTTGCAGAACGCGTTTGTTGAATCAGTCCATACAAAGTACTGTATAGTCAAAGTGTTGGTGCGTGCGTTATTTATTTATTTATTTATTTATAAGAAATTTTAAAGTGCCGCCCAACAGCCAATGGCCAATTGTAGGGTGGCACTATTTACAATAACTATAACTAAAAAAAAAAAAAAAAAAAAAAAAAAAAAAGGATATATAATAATAACAATAGTAGGTAATAATAACAATAGCAGTAGCAGTAGCATCAGTAGCAATAATATTAATAATAATACTAATAATAATGATAATAATAATAATAACAATAATGATGACAATAATAGTAATTATACTGATTATAATGATACCAATAATAATAGTAATAATAATAGTGGTAATAATAATAATAATAATAACAATAATGATAATGTTAAATCCTGCCCTGTACTCTCCCCCACCACTCCACCCACAATCCCTCATGTATGCACAAATTTCGCATGATTTTCACCGGCATCACTTAACTACCTCCCTCGTGCAATTTCATTAACGCCTTTGTTGATTTCACAGGTTGCGGACCTCTAAGGAATAATATTCCTAATTTTCGCGGACCCCCATATTTCTGAAAAATTTTTAATTTTATGTTTGCAGCGTAGCATGCGCCAAAAAGATGTTGACAGTCAATGGGGGAACTCCACAAAATTGTCGCGGAGTCCTCTTGGAGTTTTTTGTTCAGCTGTTAACATCTTTTTGGCACACCCTGTATAGTGTTGAACTTCAGAGAACTTTTTGTTTTTTTGTTCATAGGTTCAGTCCTTTTCATTAAAAATTATTTTTTATAATACATGCAGCAAAAGTGCTGCGTATTGTGTTTGTTTTTTGAAGCAAAACTCGCAGTTATCAGAACCGTGGCAAAAATGTTTTTCCTGTGGCAAAAGTGTTCTAACTGTAGCAAAAATCGCGTCAGTGGTGCCATTTAGACAATAATTGGACATTAAAACTATAACAAATTCTACTTTTGAAAGTCTAATTTTGCTTCATGTATTATAAAAAGTACTGTTTGTAATTTGTGTCAAAAAACAATATTGTAACTCGCTCACTATCCGCACTTGCTTTGCTTGTGCGGCTACACTTCGCTTGTTCCAATATTGCTTGTTTTTGCCACTCGATACAAAATGTACTATTTTGCGGACCCCCGGTTGGGAAGCACTGGTCTAAAGACCCTCGCTTTGCTTTTTTGCACCGGTTTGTAGTGTTGCTGATAAGCGCCATCTACGCTCCAGAAATTTGTTTTGTAAAGACGTACTTACAACGCATGCGTGTTGAAATAAACTCTTGCTTCAACCAATAATCTCTCAAGATTTGAGGGAATAGGACTTTTCCAGTATTCCAAATTGCATACTTATTCTCCTACATGTTATCAAGTTGGTAGTGTTTTTAACATTGCTCTTATGGCAGACTGCTCCTGAACAAAAATGAATCAGATCTATCAGATCAATGTTAAAAGCACTACCAACTTGATAACACATAGGAGAATAAAGTATGCAATATGAAATACTGGAAAAGCCCTATAATCCGGGGATGGAGAATAACTCTGTGTTGTAAAACCGGCCCTAGGGTTTTTTCTTGTGACAAGTCACAAATGCTCCAAGGTACAGACCATAGACACATTTCACATAGGACGGTAGCGTCGCAGAATCAACAAGGAAGGCCTATGGCTGAAAGTAGTCTTAGTGCCATATTTTTGAAAACGTCCAGTTTGTCAATTCTGATAGTTTTCAGTATTGCCGACACAATGTACTAATAGAAAACGTTTTCAAAAAATATGGCGCTTAGACTACTTTCAGCCGTAGGCCTTCAGTAACAATAACAGACACAACACATAAATATGAACATATTTGGGATGATTTGGGCTGTTCCTTGTGGTGGTGCGCTACTAGCAAAAGGGATCAAGTTTGTTTTCCCATAACATAAATACATAATGCTAAATCATTTCAAAAAATTCTTAGGACAACAGCTTTTATCAAAAAATTGAAAAGAATAGAATTCACATATTGAGAGATTTTCTTTCAGATGAGACTGTTTTTACTTCAATCCGAGAAATTTTCCCAAAAAGTGAACGATTACAGTAGTTCAACATTTTGTCATTTTCACCACCATAAAAATTGTAGAGCGCGACTTTTTTGCGCAAACACTCCCAATCGCCATTTCCGCGACAGTTGTCAAGGAACCGATTAGCAGGAACGGTTTAACGTAGTCGCAGGCTTGTACGTATACAAACGCTAAACTGCTGATCCGTTCCTTGACGACTAAAGGGTTTTTTGCTTTTTTCTTGTGACAAGACACATTTTTCTAGCATCAATATGGCGGTCCGGTTTACCCATGCAAAACTCGAGTCACAACCCAACCATTTGTGATGGGTGATGTAATGAAGATGGAGTACTCAAGATGATGTTTACCTTTTTCTGGAAAAAATGATATAACAGTAATCATATGATAACAAGTAGACTAGAGGAGTTGAAGAATAAGGTACCCACAATTTTCCTCGATTACTTTACTTTCGAAAGTATTTTGGAGGTACTATTTTCGATGATACAGAAGTCATTAAAAGTTGTCCAGTTATGAAGGATTACGGTCAACATCAACATCAACCCATCGCGCTGTGTATGTTTGGAGTACTTTCCGGCTTCAAATTATATCGTTGTACGATCTAATCCAAGACTGAGAAGGAGGTAGTTTTATTCGTATATTTTCTCCTAAGATCTAGTAGCCGTCACGTTGCTGGATAATCAGTTACAATGAATGCTACCGTTAGAGAAATTGAAGAACTGAAAGTAGGTTACTCCACGTTTTTAATATAAAATTGTTGGTGATTTGTCTACTGAACGTTGACCGTGATTTTTCAGACTAAAATACATAGTTTTCGAGTTTCGGATTTGCAGTCTCTCGTCGCATCATTTGGTCGAAGTCGAAATGGAAAGAAACAAGATTTGCAGAATCGAGCTTTTGAAATTTTACGAACGCAGCCCCCAGATGTCGATATGTTGGCTTTTAAAAGAAAAATATATGAATTGTTCAGGATTGCCCAGTAAGTACATTTGTGGCAGACTACTGTACGAACGGTTGAAATGAATATTCTCTCTTTTTTGACTCTTCAATTTTTCTCCAGTTTTGTCGTAAATATTGTCTCAGTCCATACCGTAATTTTCTATCCGCGAAAGAAAGTTTTAAAGATTCTTCAAAACACATTTGATTGTGGAGAAATTTGAAATGATTCAAATTTGAATCATCGGGTTGAAAATTACTACATGAAACGCCTAAAATGTGTTGATTTGTACGATGTACAACCCTTCAATTCAATTCTACTACGTCCGATTGTTCTTGAAAAATCATATTTGAGGAATGATGGTATTGTAGGAATATCTAATCGTATCTATCTTGCAGAGATGAGGCAAAACAAACGCATTACGATTTTCAACCCCAGCAACGGGTCATGAATCAACCATTGAATGCTCATATGACTCCGGGACCTTATACTTTACCTCCTCAAGTGAGTTCGAGAAATTTTGCCCAATGATTATTTTACTTGTTGATCTCCTACGGTGAGTATTGCATCTTCTTTTTCCGTAGACTAGACCGAGTGGAAATACTATCGTCTACCAGAACGGAGGTATCGTGAGTGGTAACGGATATCCAAATACAAATGTTTATCCTGGTCAAGTGACTGCTCCAAGCATTCAACCACCGTCCATCATCGCTTCAAATCTCGGTGATACCGTGCGAATAATATCGCCTCCTACTCCGATATCGTATACGAGTATCAAATTTAAGTCATTGCCATTTTATCGGGTCAAACACGAAATTCTAAAACCGACCATATTAAGTGAGTGGGTCAATTGCAAAACTTTTTAAAAAACAGAATTTTATAATCGCAATCTTGATTCTTCAGAGATGAAGGCCAACGGAAGAAACAATGCAACACAAGTATTTCAAGTATCGTTTGTGTTAACATGTGATATGGCTTCAGATGTGGCATTACATAGAGATTATACAAAAAACGAATTCGTGGTTCAAGTACACAATGTTTCTGAGAGATTCAATATCTTAACTATTTTGATGCGTCCTTTAAAAATTTATTTTCGCTATTGTACAGGCTCAGTTACGTATCTGCGCAATCGATAGTTCGGATAATCAAACCGCAGAATACGACGATCTTCTACCTCTCGGTTTATATGTTCGAATGAACGATAAGCAATGCGCGTTACCAGTTAGTATTTTGAGGCGAGTTTATGCGTAATAACTATTTAGTCATTATATTTTCTTTACTTTGGATATAATTCTTCTTAGCCATGTAGCCCGTGTGTTAGACCAAATGTCGAAGCCAGGCGAGTTCCACTGCCTATAAATATTACTCAATTCTTAAAATTATCGCCAATGAATGTTAATAAATTGACCATAAATTGGACACCCGAAGTGGGCCGGACGTTCGTTGCTTGTGTGAATGTAGTGGAAAAATTGTCGTCAAGCTATTTATTGAACAGATTGAAAGAAAAACCTGCTATAACAGAGGACATCACCAAAGGAATTAGTAAGTCAAGTCCAGAAATATTACTAGATCTAGAAATTAGAGATTGGTATATCTATCTAGTTCGTTTGCGAATTATCTTTCAAAGAAGCTGAGAATCTGATTAAAGAACTTGCCAGCCTCTCAGTCTTTCTCGATTTTGATTATTATCAAATACTTCTTTTTTTGACCTTCTGCGCAGTCACTAAACAGTATAAGAGAGTGATTGACGACGACGATGATAATGAAGATGCAGACGATGACGATATTGCTACGACGATTGTGCGTGTTTCGTTGCATTGTCCTCTCGCGAAATACCGCATAATGCATCCAGCCAAAGGTAAAAATTGCGGCCACTTACAGTGTTTTGATGGTTTTGCATACATCAGCTGCAATGAGAAAAAGCCCGTGTGGGCGTGTCCAGTGTGCAATCGTTCTCTACATTACAATGACTTACTTATTGACCAGTGAGTACTCTTTTCGTATTTACATCCTAATTAGACATGTGTCAACTTTTCCTCATCGAACACTCACATTTGTAGGTATTTTGTGGACGTCCTTGCTAGTGAAGAATCGGCTGATTGCCAGGAAGTACAATTATTTGTCGATGGTAGTTGGAAAGTATACGAAGAAGATGTTACTGATCTTACTGAAAAAGATAAACCTAGAAACTCGGCCCCTAATTCACCTTGCGAAAATGTAAGTCGCGTGGGAAAGTCTATTGAATGTATTTTTCTTAGATAGTCAATATTGCTTCCTCTTGATCACTATGGTGAAAATGTTTGGTAGTGAAAATATCTAGAAAGGGTAATTGGAAGTAATTTTGAATGGTAACTGCACTGAGCATGAAAATGGAATTTATTGTGATGAAAGTTCATTCTAGTAACCGTAATATTTTCAAACAAACTTCAGTGTTATGAGTGAACGAGGTGAATTCTGAAGTGTATAACAAGGTACTTCATTATTGAAAATCACTCAAGGTAGCCTCAATGTCATGGTTCGTTCAAAAAAGTTGCAGTAAAAGTTATAGAGTATGACTACAGAAGGTTTTTTAAAGATCTAGTGGAAGGATGGAATATTGAAATGCCAACAGCTTTGCGCCTCGTCAAGGAGTTCCGTTTCTTCGATCTACCGATAAATCGTTTTTCGATGAAATTTTGGAAATATGGTCGGAGAACACGTTTTTATTCCCTTGTGCTTCTCATACTTCCTAATGACGTAGAAAGCTGAAGATACATCGTGAATGTGAGAGAAAAGTAACAATCAATTTTATTATTATCAGCTTACAAATTTCTGATACGACGAACAGGTGATTGTAAGTTTCAAGCGCTTTGGTTATTTTACGAGAATACTGGCCTATGGAAGCAAGGCGAATCCAACGCGTACGATAAGCAGGATCAGCTCGTCTAGAACAATGATTGATGGCTCCTGAGAAATAAGTGTGTCGAGATTGTGAGGAAGGGCATTGAGACGAGCGAAATAAATAGTATGCGTTTTTTTAATATGGAAATGACGTGTAGAAAGAGAAATAATGAAGAGGCGGTGAATATTCATATTTATTTTTGTGAGTATTAACGCAGGGAAGGAAAGAGAAAACATTAGAGTATCTACTATATTCAGGAAAAAATCAGTTCTATTTGAACAAAGAATATTTTATTTTTTCTTTCGCTGTTCTACAATTCAACTACATTTTTGCTTTCTTCAGTACCCAAATCCTTTTTTACAATATCTCAAACACTCTTGGTTTTTTCTTTTCCCTTTTTTTTCTTATATAATATCGAAATATTTTTGGAAAAAAGAACACTTATCACTTTGAATAATGCATTTTCCTTGAATTATCACTACTGTACAAAATTTTTGCATTACTGGTTTGAATACATGACTCTGAAGTATTTTTTAACGCTGATTTCAATATCGTTTGCCGTTTTTTGATAGCACGTCTAGATTTTCTAAAATGTTGTTTGTTTGCGTCCATTGGCCGCGGCTTTAAGCAATACGTATCGTATTTTCTAGCGTGAATACTGCTCAACTATCACTGCGTTTCGCGACGTTCAGCGGCAAATCAACGCGTATAAACATCAACATTATGGAAAATCTAGACGTGCTATGAAAAAACGGCAAACGGCATTGAATTCAGCATTAAAAAGTACTTGGGAATTATGGTTTGAAATAATGCAAACAAGATTTTTCATTTCGTTCAGTAGGGTTATGATCCTAAATCCTCCCAAATATCAAGCCAAATAGTTTGTATTTATACAGTTTTAATTTTCTTACAGACGTCTTTAGCTAGCCCTGCTGAATTGTTCACTCAAGATGGTGGTAAGATGATTCAATTCTTCAGCTTCTGATTTTAGTTTTTTGATTATTTCAAGCAGCGTTTTCTATGTTCTTGTTTTAGAACAAAAACATTCTGTATCAGATAATGCTGTGAGTACTAGTGGTATAAGTCCATCCATTCCTGATTCGTTTGTTGATTTGACTACCGATGACGAAGACATGGACAAAGCTCAATCTGAAATGAGGATATCAGTTGAGGCAGGAGAAGAATTTACATCAAACGGAAGAGACAATGATGTCACAGCCATTGCTTTTGAGTCCTCAGTCGGAGTAGATGTGCCTTTAGAGAAATCGTTGTCGCCACCTCACAAACTCACCCAATCAGTTGTCTGTTCAACTGCAGCAACTTCTGCAAGCTCACCAGCTACATCACCAGTTCCCGATCTAGCACAACCTACTTCTTCCTGGCCAACGTCCATAATTTCACCTGCATCATTGTCTCGTTCAAGTTGTACTTCTCCTGAAATAAACACTAATGATGAAGGTTATTATCAGTTTTCAGTATACTGCATGTTTATTTATAAAAATATTTTATTTATTTGGTTCATGCTCAGATGGGTTGCCACCAGATTTATTGGAAGATACTACAGTTCCATCACCTTCATCAATTGTAAATGAACCTTCAAATTCTATTATTTCGTCCCTTCACTCGGTGAATTCATTTTCGAATCCAGGTATGTTCTCTTTTAATCAACGCATTATTCTGCCAGTGAGTATGCCTGTATAATAGATTACTTTTATTTTTCTATCTGTTGGTACCGTCAGATGTGGAAATGTCCGAAAGTATACATCAGTCAGTGTCACCTTTACTCTCCCAATCCAATTCAAACATCCTACCTCCACAAATACCGCCTCTGTGTGAAATAGACAACGATGAAACAAACAAAGATTTGATTGACATTTTGAGCGTTCCCTCACATAACCAGGATACCTCTTTGGAGAAAATATGTGGTGATACAACAATGACCAGTGTTCCTTCAGAGCAGGGTGTTGGGTTTTGTGAGTCAGCCAAAAGTTCAGTTGTAGATGCCCTGCCCACAGTTTTAATATTGAGCCCGGACCTGGACGAAAGTGCGCCAATGGAAGAAGGCCTGGTTGAGAACATCAATATATTGAATACACCTGTGAAAGACACTACAGCTAATGAGAGTCCTACTCCAGCTGGGTCATTGTGGGAGAATTTACCAAATCCCATACCCAGTGAAATGGCTAGGCTTAATTTAGGAGATTAGGTGATTAGTCCACTCAGGAAATATTTGAATTATCAATTTTTTTCATTCCATGAATGATGTATGTAAGATCAAGCATCCTAGCAAGTATCCACCATTGTGTACACCTAGCTTTTTGCTATTAATTTGTCTTGAGTTACTGATTCTAACATCTCGCTGTACCTGTTTCTCTATTTTCTTTTTCATTTTTCTTTGTTGACTTGTTTTTTTTTATTCTTTTGTGGATAATCTAAAAAATATGTAAATTAATCATTTTATGAAATATAAAATTGTGATACTAGATGGTACATTTTATTAGTGTGAGTTTTGAGCAGATTTGTGTAAGATTATTTTATTTTTTTGTTTATTCAATAAGAAAAACTAATGGATTGTTTAAGACGAAAGGACTGATTATAGCAACTGCATTGAGTCAATGAGTCACTGTCGTGCACAGAATAGAGAAAATAAAAACGTTGAACAGTTCACTAAAGGCACTATGAAGATGTGAATTTTTCAAGAACCTTTCCACACGATCATATTTGTGTTACATATTTTGTTTTTGAAACAAGACTGAGTCGCCAGGCGCCTCAGTATTCGGATCTGTTATCGGAAATTAATTTTTCCATTTTTTTAAAAGATCTGGAGTTTTTTTTTTCTTCTATCAAGATCAAGAAATCCAAATTTTTACTATGTCAAGATCTGGAAACTAAGAGATTCGTATCTTTATTCTAATTAGATCGGGAACAAATGGCAAAAATATCTTCGCAAATAATCATAGTATACGAGTATGTGTTCCCAGCCAAAATGATTTTAGACAACTAAAGAAATTGAAGTACATTGGATCCTAATGTATAACAAGAGTCTTCACGGTGGTACATGTAAACAGTATGATACGCACAATTGTATTATCATTGAGACATCGAGAAGAAGTAACTTTGTTGAAGACTGGAAAAAAATTCAGAAACGACCATGCAAAAATAAAACTCATAAGAACTGTACTGTACCGAAAATCCTAAGCTAATTTGTTTTTTTCTTTTCTTTTTTCGCGGTTGCATAGGGACTTTTTGCTTGCTGAGGCGAGACCCCCAAAAAGGTCAGAAAATTATGCGTGAATCTGATACGAAATTTCCAACAAAAGTTAGAAATTACCGAGGGATATGAAGTAAATTCAAATAAAATAGTAAACGTGGCCAATAATAGAAAAAACGAAAGGAAAAATAGAGATAATGAAATATAAAAAAGTCGGCTCTACTTTCGTGTTACGAAAGTTTTTCTTTAAATTCTACGTTCCGCAATTTTATTTCAACTGAGGAAATTATTGAATGGATGAGACAAAATCAATAGAATTACTGGTTATTTTGAACGTAAAGACGTTCATGCGATACCGCACGAGGTATTTAATTCAATTAACGTCAATATTACCCAGAATGGGAAGTTAAGAGAGAGGTCATAGTTCTCTTTTACAAAATGCGTAGAATTTAAATTGATACAACTGATATTTATTCAAAATACCAAATTCATGATGAAGATTTATTCATTTGTTTCAGTTTTCTATTTTTATATTTCGTCTGTAAAATCGACGGTGAGTAAATCTTCAAGTCAGCGTTTGATATGTAATTAATTTTGTAATGCTTTTTAACAAAGAAAAAAAAAAAAAAAAAAAAAACTCGACCAAATTAGTGATTTGTGAGAAACTTAAATTTGTTGACAGAGGTCTAGTTTTTTTGTCATCATCAATTGGAATTGAATAAGTGTTGAATTACTGTAACACATTTATGAGTTTATGACTGGTAAAGCCTGATTCATAGAATTAATGTCTAGTACTTACAAATTTAAAAGAAAAGTACCTAGTATTGGTTCTCGAGCCAGTCTATTGAAATTTTGGGTGACAAACTGAGAAAATTAAATCGACAAGCTCGACTTCAATTTTCTAAAATTGAAATTATGCAATTGACAGGCTACAAGAAATCAATCAATGTATTATAATATCACTATGGTGTGCGTATTGTTCAACTTGTATTCGCATCCCGTGATTCCCATAAGTGATCGAAAGAGTCGCTGCTATACGGAAGTGTTTGGAAGCTCAACGAAAACATGATAGGTGCGTACAATTTAAAAGCTACGGCGCATTAATAATAGGGCTCTTCCACCGATGCATGCTGCATATCAATTCCCCTGATTCTTATCGTAATGGCAGTGAAAATAGCATTGCTCTTATGTAACGTAACACCTCTATGGTTTTGATGTATGCCATCAACTTTACACATAAGAGCAATGTTATTTTCACTGCCATTACGATAAGGATCAGGGGAATTGATATGCAGCATGCATCGGTGGAAGAGCCCTATTCATTTCTCGTTTTCCTAAAAAAAAATCAAATGCAAGAGTAGTCAAAGAGTGTTTAAAATAGAAGAAGCGAACTACATTGCATCTTTTGTATATCTCATTTTTTTTAAATAATGAAAAAGCAACGAAAACGAGTCGTTTGAAAATGAGCCCTGTGTTTTTAAATGGACCAAAAATACGTACCTATCATGTTTTCGTCCGTTCTTTTCCACGTGGAAACTACCGCTCATACTGGACGTCACTTATGCAAATACAGGGCGGCTATTCCACTAAAATAACTTTGAAAAAGTACAGGGCTCTTCCACCGATGCATGCTGCATATCAATTCCCCTGATCCTTATTGTAATGGCAGTGAAAATAACATTGTTCTTATGTGTAAAGTTGATGGCATACATCAAAACCATAGAGGTGTTACGTTACATAAGAGCAATGCTATTTTCACTGCCATTACAATAAGAATCAGGGGAATTGATATGCAGCATGCATCGGTGGAAGAGCCCTACACGCGCACCCCGAGTGCATGCGGAGCCACTAAGTAAATGTAGTGTGCGCGATTATATTTAAGGGCAATTCCTAAGGGCAATAGACAGATTTTCTGGTGACGTCAAAATTGTAAATCAGTGTAACCTTTGTGGCTTAGAGACTTTTTGACTCCCATAAGAAAAGCACAGAGAGCAAAGATCACCGTGTTACTAATTGTGAATAAACCATTTCTTAGTATCCAAAAGTTCATTTACAATGTTCTAGGAACCTTATAAATTATTAATTCTGACTATAACCAATATTCATAGTAGGGTTTTCTTTTATTTACTTGATGATCTTTGCTCCCTATGGTCTTCTTATGGGAGTTCACAAATTTCAGAGGCTTGTGAACACCAGAACGGATACTTTGGCCAATTGTTATCAGCTACATGACGTCAGAGGAAATTTGTCTATATTGATCTTTTAGTGTTCGATATTTCCATCATGAATGTAAACAATTTTTTTTGCACATACTTTCTCATAAGAAGAAATACAGTTTTGGAAATTGTTCAATATTTTCGGAAAAGATTGTTTGTAAGGAACCAAAATTGAATTTTCAATCATTACAACGTTCCTAGATCATAATATTACAAGCTTGTCCTTAAGAAATTGTGTGTTCTTGTAATATTCAACAATTTCTAGAACTTGATTTTTGCCCATAAGGAAATACATGTAAAAAAAGTTGTTTACATTTTTGTTGGAAATATCGATCTTATTCTCAGATGTATTTTGTTAATTTTTTCCACTATAGTGATCAGCAATGCGGACAAAACAAAAATCACAGAAGTGAATTTATTAGAGCATGAGAAGGCCGGAACATGCAGATCTGGCAACAGCTAGGCCAACCCTTTACTTGTAAATTAATGCAACATATTGCAAATTAAGTAACATTTCCTGATAGAGAATTTAATGGCCTATAATTTTTGTTCTTTTCAATTTTTCACCAAATTCAACGTGTACTTACTGATTCTCAAAAAACCACTTTTTCCCCATAAAAGAGCACATGTAAAAGTTGGCCTATCTCACAGCCTTGCCGTTCTGTGCATGTTCCGGCCTCCCCTTGAGACGGCCATGATTAGAGACAACCTATGGATAGTAATTGAAAAAGTTTTCAAGTGCTGTGTAGAATTCTACTTTAGTACTTTTACAAGAATACTTATAGGGTGTTATTTGCGTTTGAACCAGCCTGTAGTGGCACAAGTATTGTTCCCAAAAAGATGATACGGGTTGTACTTGTATTCCTGTAAGGCCTAACCTGAGCTGTATCTTTGTTGTTATATTGAATTATATGAGTATCGGTTGTGATAGCTTTTTCCAATATTTTTGACCAGTACTTACTATAAGATGGAAGATCAAAACCACATAAAAACAGATTTTTTAAAATCATCATCATTCTTTTCAGTCAGTTCTATGAACAACCACCACAGTAAAGATAAAGGGTGACTCTTTTGCAGTCCATATGCAAATCTCATCATCAGTAGGGCCGCAACTGGAGAACAAGGCCTCAAATAATATGAGATTTCAACTTTTTATAGTAGGTATAAAACAGTGATCTTATTGGATACAAAAATATTGTGTTGTGATTGGTTCATTCTGAGGCCTAAATACTGCGTTACTATTGACTCATTGACTACCCTCCCGTTGTGCAAAATACCGTCACGTGACGCGGTTGTGACGGCGCACATTTGCGCCACAGTTGGGTCACAAAGAGGGATCACTGTACTTTTTAAATGGGTGATCGCCGTCACAAACTACCGTCACAAGCGTCACAATTCTCCTCTGTTCCCAACTGTGACGGCATTTTGCACAACGGGCTGTTTTCTGCCACCTGATTAGTCAATTCTGTTCCTCTCTTGTTCAATCACTGGGCCAAATAATTTTTTGCTCTCACATGTGATTACATTGTTCAAGAGAATAGCTTTCTTCCTCTTTGCTTTTGTGATCTCCATTATTGTTTCCAGAGTTTTCTTCTTTTTGTGCAATTCTGTACATCATAATTTTGAAATTAAATTGTGCAAGGATTTTTAATTAATTTACATTTGTTCCATAGGTAGTAGTATTCTTTATTACAGTGTTTGCCAAACGTTGCCTTGCCATCTTCTTCCTCCCTCAACTTTCTATGCTCCTTCTTCCTAATCTCAAACTTTCTCCCAGTCTCACCAATATGTAAGCCTTTGCACAGCTCACAACAGAGCTTGTACACTCTGCTCAAGCTTTCCTTGTCCTTTGCTTCCATCTAGTTGTTGCTCATTCTCTTCACCACTAGGGGGTTACCTATTCTGGATACTCACAGGTACGTCATAGTCATTGAACACCTTTATCACTTTCTTTGGGTACTTTCCTATGTATGGTATTGATCTAAAGTACTTTCTCACCATGCTATCATGAATTCCCTTTTGAGTTTCCATTCCATTTTCCTAAAAACTCCCTCCACCACACTTCTATAGGAGCCATTGTCTTCTGCAATCTGCTTTACTATCTCAATTTCTTTCCTCCTCTTTTCAGTGTTGGTACTAACGCACTCTACGTACATAACGCCGGCACTGCTTCTCTTCAATGTTCATGAGTACAAAAATGGCTCAATACCTAGCAGTAGTTCTGAGTTGCCGCTAACATTGTGCCTGGGGTGGAGGTAAAAGTCATTTGGAATGATGGTGTCTGTGTGCATAGGCTTCTTGTAGACTTTGTATTCTATCCTGTTGTTATGCAGTGTGAAAGTAAGGTTCAAATAGTTGATGGTCTCATTGCCTTTTTCCACTGTGAATTTGATGTTCTCATTCATTGCCTTCATTTCCAAAAGCAATAAGTCTACAATCATGATATCACCTACATACGTGTGGTGGAGGGAATCTTTAGAAAAATGGAAACTCAAAAGGGAATCCATGATGGCACGGTGAGAAAGTACTCTAGATCAATACCATACGGTGTATAAGAAAGTAGGCTACACAAAGAAAATGATAAAGGCGTTCAATGCAGTCAAAGCTGCTTTATTGATCGCTTTTGTTTGCGGTCAAAGTGATCCTAATTACCAACTGATTCTAAAATCCGGGGGAGGAAATTTCATAAAAAGAATTTTTTTATCACGTCATAATTTTTTAATTGTATGTACTTACTACAACACAAAATTGTAGCATAGAGCATTTTTACAGTCTCACTTTTTTTTTTGAAAAAAATTTGTTGATATGCGTTTGTTTTTTGCTATCCTCAACCATTTTTAACAGGGAACCTGTTTTATCGGGGGGTAAACTGAAGGAAAATGACGGGCGCCGGGTGCCGTCCGGCAAGAAAAAGGGACTTAGAAAAATTTTGATGAAGTGATAGGAGGGGGACTTATCCTCTCTGCTTCATGCAGTACATTATACTAGGTTTATACTACGTATTATACTAGGCGTATACTAGGTCCAAGCCTCCTTTATACTAGGTCTCTCTGCTTCATGCAGTACATTATACTAGGTTTATACTACGTATTATACTAGGCGTATACTAGGTCCAAGCCTCCTTTATACTAGGTCTCTCTGCTTCATGCAGTATATTATACTAGGTTTATACTACGTATTATACTAGGCGTAGGGTCCAATCCTCCTTTATACTAGGTTTAGGCATCCTTCATACCATAAGCTTACAAGATCTTTATAATAGCTTTCACTGTATATCATAAATGTGGGTATCCAGAATAACCGACTCATGGTGAAGAGAATGAACAATAACCAGAGATAAGCAAAGGACAAGGAAAGCTTGAGAGGAGTATACAAGCTCTGTTGTGAGCTGTGCAAAGGCTTACACATTGGTGAGACTGAGATCAGGAAGAAGGAGTGCAAAAAGTCAAGGGAGGAAGAAGATGGCAAGGCACTGTTAGGCAAACACTGTAACAAAGAACACCACAATAGAGACAGAATATTTGAAGTCCTACATGTAGAGAATTTCACAAAAAGAAGAAAACTCCGGGAACAAATGAAGATTGCAAAAGCAAAGAGGAAGAAAGCTAGGCTCTTGAACAATGTAAACACATTTGACATCAAAAAATTATTTGGGCTGGTGATTGGACAAGAGAAGAAGAACAAAACTGACCAATAAGATGCCAGGAAACCAGTTGGCCAATAGAAACGCAAGTTGAACCAATTACTAAGCAGCATGTTATAGCCAACAAAAATATAATGTCAGAGTAGTGTAAGAATAAGTTTCCAAGAGTGAACCAATCACAGCACAGTATTCTTATAGTCAATAAGATCATTGGTTTGTGGTTTATACTATAAAAAAACGCATAGATGATGGGATAACACCCAAAAATACTATTGTAAAAGTAACTAATAATGTAGAACTGTGCACTTGAAAACTTTTTCAATATTAGTGCTCTATTTACACCTCTCTCACTCAATATGAGTTCCAATATGGGCGGTAGGTTGTGTTTATACTTAGAATCAATTAAATGGCGATGGTTGTAGGTATACCCAAATAGGATACAAGTCTGCCATACCTAATAGAATGGACGTATATGCATATTCACAATCTGCAAAAAAGGATCCTTCATCCGTGACACAAATATCTTTTTTTGCTGATTGTCAATATGCAGATACGTCCATTCTATTTTGTACAGCAGAAGTATTGAGTATCAAGCACTAGTTTGTGCGACCCTCCCTTCTGTATTCAAACTGAATCGCCGAAATCAAGAAGAGGTTAATGAAATACGTAGATTAAGAAATTTCGTTGTTAACAAGGAAACAAAATATTTTTCTTTGTAATATCAACAGATGACTGCAACCCACTACTACAAAGTTACAGACGAAGTGTTTTTTGACGTGAGCATTGATGGTAGAAACATTGGAAGGATAGTTATCGGATTATTTGGCGAAGACGTACCAAAAACGGTGAAGAATTTCATAACTATAGCAACAGAAGGCATTAATGGCAAAACTTACGCTGGTACTAGATTTCATCGGGTCATCCCAAAGTTTGTGATTCAAGGTTAGTTTCAAAATGAAAAACAAAAAGAGATCATAAGACAAGCGTGACGTCAAATCTTTGCAAAACAATGAGCATAGTCTGTTCACCAAGGAAGGATTTGAGTTTGTACCACTTTGTATCACCATTATTTAAATTAGGCCTACCCGTTCTCGAGTAACTTAAGGTCTTCTCATTCCCTTAGGGATTCTACAGAAACGTTTTGATTACAGTTTTGATCATTTGTCAGTACTTGGAATTTTCAAGTGTGAACAAACAATTGTAGGGCTTATGACCGTGACCGTTTGTAACCGCCATGACCGCTATGACCGCATATAAAAAATCAATTTTGACCGTGATCGCAATAACCCTCTTGTGGGCAGCATACTCTATAACCATAACCGTATGAGGAAAATGTGAAGCTGTAACCATAACCGCAATGACCGTAATATTCAATTTGAAGATTCAACCGTGACCGTGTGACCGATTGCCAATTTGGTCATCACGGTTATGACTGTTTAACCGGTTAAAGCTTCATTTGGTCACGGTTATAGAGGTAATTGCACGTTTTTGTCAGGCTGGAGAACAATATTCTGCATACCAAGTAGAATTGACAAAGTTGGATATCCACAATCTGCGGAAAAGAGATCCTTCAACAATAACAAAAATACCCAGTTTTGCTGATTGTCAATGTCCCTGCAGATAGTCAAGGTCACTCTATACTTTGTAAGGCATTCGCAGTGCTGCACCACTGCTGCTGCAAGTTGTGACGTCTTGTACTATTATTAAACGTCAAAAGTCGAGTACTTACAAATCTTTGCCCAAATAATCCACAAACAATCCTAAATGGTATTCCCAGGGTTTTTTTTAGCGGATCCATGAAGGGATTTACAGTTGGAACAGTGAAATTCATGATTTGTCGAGAAAAAATGAATGAAAGTCCTACAATCATAGTACCTTTGGGAACCGTATACCTTTTTGCAATACAGCAGCAATGTGAAAGGATACCCATTTTGCAAGCCTGGGGAGATGGAGCTATAATTTGATCTTGAAAATAGCCAAATACTCCGCTCATTTCGTCAGCTCCTCAGCTCTTTGGGAGCTGCTCCGCACTTTTGTATTCAAGAAGCTCAGAAGCTGCTCTTCAGCCAAAATGACAAAAATGAAAGGAAAAATTCAATTTTTTTTTTTTTCCTTTATAATTATATAAGCTCTGCTTGTTTTTTCTTCTCCTTGAGGCTCCGCTCAGAAGATCAAGAGCTTCAGCTAACTCCGGCTTCGCTCCAAAAATCCAGCTCTTTGGCTCTGCTCCACTCCTTGATAAACTGTAGCCAGGAGCTGGTTTGGAGCCAGCTTTTTTTTTCTTCTGGCTCCGCTCTCAAGATTCAGAGCTTCAGCTCCGGCTCCGCTCCAAAGATCCAGCCTCCTGGCTTTGCTCCGCTCTTCAATATTCGAGGAGCCAGGAGCTGAAGCTGAAGCCAGAAATCATTGCCTCCCCAGGCTTGCCATTTTGATAACCTGGCAAAAAATTTTACTAACCTTGACCGTAACCGCCATGACCGTCATAACCAAATGAAAAAATTCCTTTTAACTGTAATTGCAATGTCTACCCAATGGTCACAAGCTTGATAACTGTAATCGTTATAACCGAATGGGAGCTGTCTGCACCAACCGTGACCGTATAACCAATAGAATAAAGGTTTATTGATAACCGTAACTGCAATGACCGTTAAAAGTTCATTTGGTTATAAGCCCTACAATTGAAATCTGATTGAGCAGAATGGGTTCTTTCACCTGGTGCAAACCTGATGTTATGAGTGCTTCAAACAGTGATTACTGCGCACTGTGAAGTCAGCGTATTTCAGTCTGTTACCAACGCAACGTGCCCAGAGTCATCAGAGAAGGATAAGGAATTGACCAATGCTGGCTCCAATAAGGGATTTTGTATGCCTGGAGAATTGGAAATGATACTCTACAGAGGTCATCAGATGAATAAACAAAACTCTTGTAGTTTATAGTAGGACTGTTTTCCTGTGACATCACATATCGATAGTATCAAAAAATATCGCAAACAGATTAGGTTTTTATGACGTCAAACAGTGAATAACTGTAGCAAAACTACCCAACCTTGATAAGATTGAAATAGTGAACGGTGCGATTCATCATGTTATGGCTATTTACAGTACATGTTTTGTAGGTGAGTCTTTACACAAGTACAATTCTGTTCGTTCACGGCGTTCACGGCTACGTCATCAACTGATAACAGTAGCAATATATCGCAAAAATTTCATGCGATGGTGCTTAGCTCACTATCGACTCCCATAAGAATACACAGGGAACAATTTGATCATTTGTTAAAATACGGAAAGAAGAAATAAATAAGAAATCAAACGTTGATAATGAGGATGTGGAAGACTTCTACAACCTCATTATCAACGTTTGATTCCTTATTTATTTCTTATTTCCGCATTTTAACAAATTATCGAATTGTTCCCTGTGTATTCTCATGGGATTTGATAGTGAACTAAGCACCATCGCATGAAACTATCGCAAAATTTTTGCGATATATTGCCACTGTTATCAGTGAATGACGTCACGTGAACGAACCGAATTACGTTTGCAAAACGAGCGAATCAAGTGAAGTAATGTACGTACAAGTTGTGTAAAGACACCTACAAAACGAGTACTGTACAATACTTCTCAACACAAATGAAAAAAGAACAAAAAGAAAAACAAAATATGTTACAAATAAAGGACATACCAAAGTGGGAATTTTGCTACTCGTGCGCTTACTTAACTCATCTTCGACTCGTTTCGCACAATCTAAAAATAAAAATAATGCCAGATCTTCAGATTAAATAATAGTGTAAACTGGATACTTTTTAAAAAAAATATGACCAATAAAACTATTTTGGAAATTTCATCTACACTTTTTATCTGCGATAATTGCAGAATTTTTTGGCATCTTCCCAAAAACATGAATTTAGATGAGATCAATTCAAAAAGCTGTAAGTGTTGAAAAAGAAATATTAAAAAATATAGATTCATGAATCAGAAATTAGAGAAACAAATAGGATCCAGGAGAGGGCATAAAGGATGCTTTTACAGGGCTCTACTTTTACTCCAAACCCGATATTTTCTTGGAGCCTGAATTCAGAAAACAGTCATAATTTAATAATTTTAATATTAACAATCATTGTAAAGAATAATTTTGGTGCGGGCCGGTTGACTATAGATTTTCCCCAGAGCTCCTTTTCGTTCATGGTAGCTCTGAAAACGAGACTAGAGATTAGAGATCAAAGCAGATATGTACTAAAAAATAATACCTAAAAAAAAAAGAAATAAATCCGGTAATGTGAAAAAACGTTTAGTGGGTTTTTGGCGTATAAATACATTATAAAATCACGTTTTCATTAGTACTTATCATACGCGTTCAGTTTATGAAAAATAAACAAGAAACTTGACAATATTTATTGCAGTTTTCATCTTACCATGGATTGGGCCTTCTCAAGACCTCAAATAGACTACCAATATCACTCGTGACTACAAGCTCGAATCTCCTTATCCTTAGCTGTCAGATATAAACAATGCCAGCATCCGTCCAACTGCACCTTGTTTGTTGGCTTTTGGGTAGGAGAGTTTTTGCCTGTCCCTTTTGACAGAGCCGGAAGCATATTAGGGAATTCAACATGACGTCGCACGGCATGTTCTATTGTCTCACTTGTTGGCGATGTTACATTGCCTGTTATGAGACGCGTTTGGTTTTTCTCAATTATCTTTGGAAAGAAGGCCTAAAATGGAAAAATGATGAGAATGATATTTATTGCCCTTATTATTTCCTACATTATGGTAAAAGAAAAAATTACAAAATTTTAAAGGTAGGTCCAATCGATAGGAAATTACAAGGGGAACAAACTTTGTTCTTTTCATTTTTTCGCATAAAGGCTTATTTTCTGAGAAAACTGAGAAAAACAGGATACGCTCCATAAGCCGCAATGTATTACTGCCAACAAGTGAGATCTTGTGAGTCACGATTGTGACGTCAGTTTAATTGCCTAATTGAATTTAGCGGTGGTATGTCGTTGGTTCTTGGATCATTACAGCCGAGGCCAATCTATGAAAATAAAAATCCGTCCTCACCAGATACTTGTACGCGCAAACAAAAAATTTTTTGAGCATATTTTAGGGTATTTTTAGAGTCTCAATTTTATTCATTAGATCAGTGATCACAAACGTCACTAGAAAGTTAAAATAAATTCACAGTGTTGTTTCATAATCCTTAATTTTATTACAGGTGGTGATATTGTGAATAATGATGGAACTGGTTCTATCAGTATTTATGGTGATTATTTCTCAGATGAAAATTTTAAAATAAATCACACTTCTGCGGGATTCCTGAGTATGGCAAATTTTGGTAAATGAAAAGTTTTTATGGGCACTTTTCTTGCTTTGTTCATTGTGGTTATTACCTAACAGAAATATTTTATTTTGTAGGAAAGAACACAAACGGATGTCAATTCATGGTTACCACATTTGATGTGCCATCATTTAACAATCGATATGTAGTGTTTGGAAAAGTAATGACTTTTTTTTTTTCACAATTTTTCAATAGGTAAAACAGTACATTATGTAATTCAAGAAAATATTGCAGAAAAATGAGCTAAGTGTAAAAATACTATAGCCTCTTCATCATGTGTAGTTCAAGAGTCCAAATTTTTCCAGAAATGCAAAAAAACGTATCTTCCAAAAAAAAAAAAAAAAATACCTACAAAAAACATATTTTTTTGCAGATTTTATATTTAAAATATATTCTAAATGATGTTTCTTAATTTCTTACATGGAACACGCTTTAAATGTTTTAGATTGTTTGTGACTTATTTTTGAAGTCTCAACAAACTGTTTCATGAAAAGAAATAAATTTTTTATGGATAGACTGAAGCACGTGAAAAATTTGCTTCATCAATGGGACACAAACCTGCATCTCCACTTTTGCCAGATAGGTACCTTACCATTAAGCAACAATGGAACAAAATTTCTCACTGCGCTTTTTGTCTATCTATAGCCCTCTACCTACAATATGGAGATAACTGTACACTGGACAGCGAGAGGAACAAGATCTACCTTGCAAACAAACTCTCAAGCAAATACCTGGGCTAGGAGAATCAGAATTAATAAATTTTGTTGCCTGTAGTGCAGTCATTTGTCTTCAAGTTGCAGGTAGAGGGCTATAGATAGACAAAAAGCGCAGTGAAAAATTCTGTTCCATTGTTGCTTAATGGTAAGGCATCTGCCCGACAAACGTGGAGTTGTAAATTTGTGGAACGTCGATAGACCAAATTTTTCTCGTATTTATTTCTGGTCAGGGTTTCCTCTGACGTTTAAATTTTGTATTTTGTCCTCTTCCATGTACAGGTTGTGGATGGACAGAATTTAGTTCATAAAATTGAGTATACAAAAAGGAATTATTACGATGAGAGGCCTACTCAAGATATAATGATTGTATCTTGTGGGCTCTTACCAAAGAGGAGACCTTATTATGTACCTAGTCATCCTTATACGTGAGTATCATGATTCAGTCACGACAAACAACCATGTGAAAGGGCAGACAATTTACAGCACTGAATGTGTTAATCTATCCTCTTTTTAGATTCTGGGCCTATGTCAAAGCAATTGTGCCACCATTGTCAATGTCTCTAATGATTTTAGGAACTTTTCAGTGGATTATGAATCATCTGGATGCTGGCTGTAGATACGGATGAAGAGAAACTGAGGAACTAAATCAAATCAGAAAATCAAATAAACAAAGTACTTTGAAGACCTTGTGGCGGGTACCACCACAATAATTTGACGGATTTTACAGTAATTTTAAAAAGGCATAAGAATACCTGTGCAAGTACATACAATTTACATGTTCTTTAATTTCATTCATTAGTTCTTCATTTGAGACAGAGACTATATCACATACCTACGTTTATGTCTTTGTATGCAGCAAACACGGCCCCATCTGAAGCCCAGGAAGAAATGGAAAAAAACCCTTTAATCCCCATTTGAAGTCCCATTAATCCCCTTATTTCTCGATTTAACAGGGACTCTGTTTTATCGAGAGGTCTTTTTGTCCGGCCGGCTGGCAAACATCAGAGTTTGAAAATTTTTCAAGTCCCCTTCTATCATATATATTAGTACAAAGGTAGTATAATACATCAAGTCCAGTATACTGTATGTTAGGCATAAGCTGATTATAATAATCTAGTTTTTCATAGGATTATTCTTTTCCAAGTTCCCCATTTGATCCTGTATACAGCTTGAAGGTCAATATTTATGGCCTGATTAAAGTAGCTCCTTCAAGTAACTGGATATCCAATGCGCCATAAACGAATTGGCTCGGCCCCTTTAGTAAACCAGATATGTAACGCTCCAAACACTAAGAGACTCAGAGAAGTCCATCCCACTACCCCGTAAAACTGGTTCCCTGCCTCTCCTCATTCAACTCTCTTAAAGAACCTGTGAACTTTTTTCCCAGTTGAAGTATTTTGGACTCATGAGCTTCAAGGGCTTCAAGAAAGACCAGTCAAATTGGAAGCCATTTTGGAAAAACTACCCATCAAATTCACATTTGTTGCCACGTTTCCCCTTTTGATAGTCTGAAACCCTCTGCATTCAAGGGCTTCAAGTGGGTACAATGTTTACCAATAAATGCTCAATCTTGAAAATAATTAACGCTAATTGAGAATGACACAAATACGTTCCGCAATGGTACGGCACATATTTAAGTAAGAAGTATTTATATATTTTTCAATTAAAAATATAAATTCAAGCCGCTGGACAAAGCATCATCACTTGCTCCTAATTTATCCGGTGCGCTGATGGCGTTTACTGTACATTTATAAATGGAGGAATCTTCCTGTTCACAAAAACCAATTCTATACAAAAACTACCAAGCCCCAGCACGAATTCAGGTCTGTTTCACCAACCTCTATTAGGTGAAGAAATATCCAGAAGTGAAAATTCCCCGACCTACACGTCTCCCAAATTTGATCAAACAACGGTATCCTATTCACAAACTACATATTTTTGGGTGGATCAAGTCATTTGAACTAGGACTCCCAGCGGAACCATCATAAACAAGTCGCTCTTTTTCAACACTGAATCTAAATGAAATCATTTGCCTGTTTTAAATTTTCAGGGGTCGTTGATTTTGAATTTTTTATTTTTCCAAAGCCATGAAAACAGTATATCAACCATTGTCTATGTATAGAGCATTCCGTTTCCTTTGTTTACATCACTGTTTACATTTTCACTGGAGGGAAGATGAACGTTATGCTTTATACAGCATATCGAGTTTTTCATAATTTTCTCAAGAAATATGTCTCTAGATGAAAAATTGAAGAGAACAAAATTGATTTGTCTTGTATTTTCTTACCCAATGAAGTCAACTTCAAATTTTTGCGTCAAAAAAATATAAAACTGGACTTACTAAATAGAAAATTATAAGAGGAAAAGAAAATGCTCTCTTCAATTTTTCATTTGAGGCCTCTCGAAACAATTGAAGAAAACGTGATAGGCTCCATAAGGCATAATGTTAAACTTCCCTCCAGCAAGTTCTCAAGGATATTCTACTTGGCCAACGGACCTTTTGACTCCCGTAAAAAAAGCACTGTCTCACTAATTGTGAATAAACAATTTCTTAGTATCCAGAGCCCCATGAATAAGTTCTAGGAGCCCTATAAAATAATTATTTCGATTATAACAAAAATTCATCCTGGGGTTCTCTTTTATTTACCTGATGATCTTTGCTCGCTTTGTTATTCTTATCACTTATGGGAGTCAACAGATTCAAGAGGCGTGTAAACACCAGAAGAGGTATTCTGGCCAATGGCCACTCGGTTCCAACTGTATGACGTCAGAGGGAAACAGTCTATTCAGGCCGTACAGCGCTAGCGTCAACTACGCATATCAGCAAAATATCAGTGAAAAAGGGTGAACGGCTCTTGGCTGGATGAAATATGTATCCTTGAGTATCACTGTGAAGTACATGAACTATAGTATGATAACCAGGGCATTGCAGCCAGCCAAAAGCCAAAAGCTAGAGCCGAAAGCCAGCTGTATTATTCATGTTTTTTCCAAGCTGAAAGCCAAAGCCAAAGCTATATTTTTCAATGTTGTAAGTTTAAGCCAAAAGCCAGAGTTTTTCATCAAAACAGCCAAAAGCTAGAGCCAAAAGCTGAAAGTCAGCTGTATTGTTTAGGTATTTCCAAAGCCAAAAGCCAATGCCAAAGCTATGTTTTTAAATGTCCAAGCTTTAAGCCAAAAGATGAAGCTGTATGTTTCAGCTGCAATGCCTGATAATAACGAGTGAGGACATGGGCCGCCATGTTTAGTCGTTACAGAATGAACTTCCCTACTCCTGCTTGGCTACCTTCGACTATATAAACTACCAGATGGGAGTATGGACTGATATTACAAGGTCTCTGTGGAGCGGTTGTTTGAAGCGGACATCGTGACAAGGAAGAAAGGGGAAGGTGACAACAAAATAGATTTGTATTGTTAGTTGCATAATCCATGTTACATGTAACTACGTGAGGCGCAATTTTTACAAAATAGATTTGTGCATCTGGTTGCAGACCCCAACTACATGCTACGCGTTAGGCGCTATATTCCCTCCTTCCGCACCATGACGGCATTGACGCGTGGAATACTAATATCAGTCCATACTCCCATTCACTCTGGTAGTTTAACTGAAATAAAATAAAATAATTACAGATACTTTGAAGAATTTGAAAATTTAATTGTTTTGTTGCATGCACACTCCCAATTTGCGTTGCGCCCGGCCTGTAGCCGCGCTAGTGTTGTGGACCAAAAGGTGATCACATGAAAATTTGTATAAGAGCCAATGTTATTTCAACTAGCTGTATCTCTGTTAATACTGAAAAAAAAAAAATACCACTTGTAATGACCTTTTTTGACTCTTTTGACTAGTAGAATAAATGGAACTCATAAAAATAAGAATTTTGTAACATCACCTTTTTGTCCAGCTTCCACAAATGGCCGCCATAGTAAATATAGAGGGTATAGTACACTAGAAGAGATAGTTAGCCCACTCGTTCAAAAAACAAGACACTTTTCCATTAATTCAAAACCTTCCACCTGTCGTTATTTTAGAGCTAGTACTGCGTTTTTCTACAGACTTATACATGGGCTCTTATGGGAAATAACCCTTCATCGGCGATTTTCTCTAAAAGTATGCGTTAAAATACAAACATGTCAATGGTGAACTTGAAGAAAATTTGTTGTACTTTAATTTGTTTTCTTATAAATTTTTCATCAAAATGTATATTTTGTGAGAAAATCGCTCGTAACGGGTAATTTTCCATAAGAGCCTATGTAAAAGTCTGAAACCTAAATGTTTCAATCGCTTGCGAGTGGCGTAAAAACAAACTTTTCGTTTTGCGCTCCGCGTACATGGTAGTTTGGCAAGTTAGTCAACTCGCTACGTTCACCCGTTTTCCGCTGTCCAACGGCGTTGTGTGTAAAGACTCCCTACTTGACTACAGGCTCTTATGGGCGGATATCCAATTTTTCTCTATATTTTGAAAACGATCAACTTTTATGAAAAATTGAAGAGAACAAAAATTATTCCTCTTGTAATTTCCTATTGGATGAAGATGGTTTCAGATTTTTCGGTGACAAAATTTTTTTTATACGTTAATCAATAGGAAATTACAAGGGCAATAAATTCATCTCTCTTCAATTTTGCGTAAAAATCAATATTTTTCGAGTAAATCAATAAATTTGTGAATTGTCCATATGCGCTGTGTGAAAACGAGGGAGTCATTGCACCATGCGCGCCTACCGGGATAAATTAGCTCTACATTCAACAAACAACGTTGCGTAAAGCGCAGTTGACTAACTTGGTTTTTCTATACGACTTTATTTGGAACGAGTGGGCTAAAACTATATCACTTCTAGTGTACTATAATAGAGGGCGACTCTTTTTGGGCGCAACGCGATATCGTGACGTTTCGATACTTTGATCTCGATATGAGGTCGAAGTCGAAAATTAGGACCATGATTATACTGATAATAATGGTACGTTATTTTTGTAGCAAACTGATAAGTAATGTAAACATTGTAGAAGTTTCATAATAACGCTTTAATATTATAGATTGTGGACACTTATATGTCTTCAAATTAATCTGTCTTCTTGTATTTTGTCAGTGAATTTGTTTGAATATTTAATCAATATGGGTGATCGAGTTTATCTTGTGGAAAAACTTTTGAAGAAACGTATGCGAAAGGTACATTTCATCGTGTGCTCGGGAATTATTGTCCCATACTATTTGTACATCCATCGATGGATTTTACTTTTGAATATTAATCCTTTCAAATCGTATTATTGTTTTAGGGTAAGATCGAATATTTTGTCAAATGGAAAAATTGGGGTGATCGGTAAGTCATTTAATCGTATAAACTAATATTCTAATAATTTTTTTCATCACTGAGTATTCATTTTCAGGCATAATACTTGGGAGCCCGAAGAGAATATTCTGGACCATCGTTTGATCGACCAGTTCAATGAAAAGTAAACATTCTGTATGCTTATTTAAAATTGATTTCACATGTTTCTAGATTGGAAGTTCCTTTAAATCGATGAGATTTGAACGATTTGAGGAAGAAATGATTTTTTCCTTTAAAGATTAATGAATGAGGAAGCTTCATCTATTTTGGCGCGAACGTTACGATTCATTATTACTAATGAACGAGGTTAAACGTTGCAGAATCTTCTATAATGTTTGCAAATGATGACCGGTTTCGATCAAACGATCACGATCAGACGATGAGAATAAGGATATTACTAAATGAAACTTGAAAATACGATACCGACTGGTACAACGGTACAAACATGTAATTGACAAAGTGAAATGTGATTAACCTACGTCGAGTACAGATTTTCTGAGATGTGGTCAGAGGAAATAATGTCATTAACAATATTTACTGATACAAAATATATAGTTTTAATAATTTCCAAATTTTGGAGGGCGTCAAGTCTTCTTCATCTGTTTTCCTAATGTAGGAGGCAAACGTTTCTGGTTTTATTAATAGAGTATCCGATTTTGTCAATTTTATATTTTTTACCGCTGTTGCAGCCGGTATTGTATTTTCTTTCTTTTCTTTGTATCTCATTCAGTATTCTTGTTTTCATCGTCGATGATCGTTTGATTGGAACCTGGCATAATTTGCAAATATTACCTGATTCTGTGACGATTAATTTCGTTCACTTGAGGAAGCAACTTTAGTTAGACTTGCTCGAATGGAAATCTATTAATTGTATAAAAAAATAAACGAACCGAAAAAGAAAACGTGAGAAAAAGAGTTTAAAAATGTAGCTTCTCATTTAATGGGAATTATCTCGTGCTGATTCCCAATGTTTGAAATTTATAGTCAAAATATTTTTCAGACAAAAGAATGATCCACACTCGAGTAAAAGAGGTCGTAAAAAATCTTTGCGAGTGAGTATTTATGATAAGCAGTGCGTCAAATTAATTGCAAAATTATAAAATCTCCGTCAAATACTATAGCTTGTTTTGAATCATGGGCCTTCCGAATCGAACCGTAGTGACATGGAGGATACTGCAGATGCTGATGACAGCGATAGCAGCGAAGATTCAATTCCGCTTGCCAAGAGAAAAGAGACTAACAAAATCAAACGAAAACCACCACCACTCCTGTGAGTACTAGTTATTTATTATAATTCTAAATCATGTAGGAAACTATGCCCTTTATTTTTGTATCTGTTTTCAGAGAAAGCTCACAAGATTCTTTGAAAATCATGTTTGATGAACCTTCTCAGTAAGTCACCGGCTCGTAATGATACTCTGGTTAGGATATTTATGGCGTGCCTATGGATAAAATACTGAGAGTACCGGAAAAATCCTACCTTTTGAAACAAATCATCTTCTTTGTTGAAAAATATTCATAGCATTCCTCCAATAATGTCTAACATCAATTCGTTTTTAAAATCCTCACCTTTAGAGTTCGTTTTATGCAAATCCGTTTTATGTTTTCATTAGGAATTGCGTACAAGATTCTGTAGAAGGTGATCTCGCTTCCCCCTCGCAGTGAGTAATTAGATGATCCCGAGTTATTTCTAAATGAATAATATACAACTAACTTATTGAAATTCATTTTCTCGTTAGACAGAAGAATGATAGTTTGCAACAGAAAAAAGGTCGGAAAAAATCTCATCAAGTTTCGGTGGGTTTAAATGCAATTTCAGTCGTTTTGAAAATGAAATCGGAGTGTTCAATTCGGATTTAATTATTTTTCTTGAAACATTGTACAGCTTGACGCGAGCGAATCAACAGAGCCTACCAATAGTACCGACTCGAAAGTCGTTGAAACTTCGAACAGTGAAGACAGCTCACAAGTCATTCATGTGACAGTAAACGACTTGGTGGGCAGCCAAAGCGAGAAAAAGTTGTGCGAAACTGGTAAATTTGATTCTGTTTGTGTAATTGATGCAACCTTGCAAAAATCAATGAAATTTAATATGTTTTAGGGTGCGAAAAGAAAATATCTAAGCCGATAAAGAAAGAAAAACTGAAATTAAATACAATGGAAGATTCTGCGTCAGCGTCTAAACGGAAAGAGTCTCATTGCATGAAACGAAAAGCCGAAGTGTCCTCTAAATTATTTTCTGAAGAATCAGGGAAGATAGGAGTGAAGATTACTACGAGTCCATCGGAAAATGGATCGAAAGTGTCAAAACTCACTTCACCTTCTCTTGAACCAAAGCCGGTTTCGACAACTGAGATGAGAACGGTTTGGATCAACCCTAGTCACGAATATTGGCGGAAGAAAAACCCAGTAGCCGATCAAATATTCATAACCGATGTACAAGTTGATTTGAATATGGTCACTGTACGAGAATGCCCCACAGACAAGGGATTCTTTCGTGAACGTGAAGAGAAGCCCAAGGATGTGAGCACGCTTACGTGAGATAACCTGTCATGGTCTTGAGATTAGATCAGGAATGAAATTCAACCTTTCCCTGGTGATGTTGTTTGTACAGGGCGTTTTCCTCCTGTTTTAAAAATTCCTATATCTATGTAGGAATATTTCCTCGATGTATTATTTTGTATTTATTTACATTTTATTTCTAAAATTGATTTTAATGTCAAAATATTGCAAAATGAGGTAACTGAGCATCGATTGTTGATCTTTTGTAAAATAAAATTTCTAATATCATTCAAATTTCATTTTTTCTTCATTAGTATCATTGAATGGATGAATACATCCGAAATTCAAAAAAGACTACCACCAAATTCGATTAGAGAAAGGCTTCCGTTTTCAAGTTTATTCGATGCTGTCAAGTAGGGACGACAGCAGCGATGAGATAAACCGGAGATCCGAAACAAGGTTTCTTTCGGCAGTCGCTTGAGAAACAAACCAAGTAATTGAGCAAGTACGTAGGAGAAAAACTGGTGTTCTTGGAAATGAAAAAAATTCAGAAAAAAAGATTTTTGCTTATGCTGTTGAGTATAGTTCTCCGTTTTTGCGATTTCTGTGAATCTGTGACTGTATTTGATTAACTGCATCCGCACGACCGCATTGTTTCTTTCACAGTTCACAGCATAGATGAATCACAATATTGTAATATCATCAATAATGCTTTCTACGTTTTCTCTGGTTGTCAATCAGTCCCATAGAGAGAATAAACGGGCTCATGGAAATTTTCACGGTCCCCTCTCCTCCCAATTCATTGTCTTTTCTGTTTTCAAATGGGAAAAAAATTTAGCACTTTTAAAAACATCGGGCCCTCCAGAAGGTCCAGGCCCGGGGCATTTTCTCCCCTATGCCTCCCTCTCATCGGGGCTGTCGTCAATAAGAAAGATTCCGCTGCTTTATTCTCAGGAAAAACTCGAAAGAACTGCTTTTCTTTTGTCTCTGTCAGATTAATTGATTTTATTAGTTGAATAAAACACACGAGGGCTCATAATTTATCATTTCAATACATCAAAATATTAAAGATGGGTGCTTCTTGGTTGTTAACCGAACTCTTGTACAAAATTAACCTACATACTGGTTTATTTTTGATTAACGGTTAAATTGAGAAACCAGTTAATACGAGTGTAAAAACCAGTCAATAGGGCGTGTTTTTTGCTACCTCCTTGCTGATAACAGCATTATACCGTCTTACTGCTGCGTTCGAAACAAAAAGGTATTTTATGTCATTTCCCACAGAAAAAAGATCCTGGAATATTTCAAAAACAAAGAAAAAATAAAGACTTTGATATGTATGTTTATAAACTAAAAGCTTCCCTCTTCCTTATGAGCTTTTCCAGCCAAAATTATAAATAGCAAGGATCTCTAACCTTCATGTAAAAAATATCCTTCTACAGATCGTGTCCAATTCAACTTGTATGGTAAGGTGGGATTAAAAAAAAACTCACAAATATCATGGAGGAATATGGCGTAAAAAAAAGACGCCCCCATTGCCAAAATTTAAAATGTTTCAATTATTACTAAAAATTACTAAATCAGATGTAGAGGTAATTTACTGAATTAGATGTAAAAAGATATGAAGAAATTGAGGTATACCCATAAAAAATCTTCTCCCCCACCCCAATTTTTGCAATAGCTACTCAGTGGCTAGTCCTGCGGCGCCCACACGGGCTAGTGCATTTCCACATTGTGCTTGCGGTTGCTGTAGTATGCAACGCATAGCTTTTAAGAGCTCATAACTGTTGAATTTTCAATAACTTAGTCAACTGACATTTGAATTTTCAATTATGCCGGGAACAGAACTTGATATGGTAGGAAAATTCTGGAAAAATTCTGGTAGGTTGTCTCAGTGATCATTTACAGACAGCATAAATTACAGATATTTTGCTGCAAAATACGTCCGTGTAGGAAATTCCAAAGCAAAATCACAATCATTACTTTGGAACGACGAAGAGTTGAGATAGGGGCTGGAACTTCTGGGGTGAAGATAGTCAGTGAGGGCCATCAGATAGAATAGGGTTTAATGGAATCTGCTACCAAAGACAGACAGATTACAGCTCCCTTGCTGGACTTTACACGTTTCAGACCAAGAAGTATCAGCAAGCCTTTCTTATTCTCTGGTCGAACATCATTGAGAAACTTGACGTTCCTGTGAAGGTAAACTTGAGACTATTTACATAAAGATATAATTTTTTTGAAAGACTTTATTTGGCTGGCACTACCATTAGCAAAAATCTATATTTTTCTTATTATCAGAAATACAAACGATTCGTGAATTTCTATTTTTGATAATTTTTCTTAAAATATTATTTGCTGGTGCAGGTGCTAGCCAAATAAATTCTCCGTGTGAATAAATTCTTTTACAAAATCAGGTAAAGTTTCTCTGATTTAAAGAAAAATAGTTGTGAATTTGCATGCATCACTTGAAACAATATTCATTCTATGAAAGACGATTTTTCCAAAGATGAGAGATGGTGCGGATGGTCTTGGACATATGATAGGATAGACACAGAAAAATCTACAATGATTCAATTTTTTTTTTTTAGTTTTTCTGCAAAAATGTTTGTTTAAGATTGATTTATTAGAATTTAAAATCAAAATCTTGATTCACGCGTAAAATTAATTCTGATTTGTCTTCACTCAACTTTAAAAATTTTATAGGTAATAGACTATCCCATGACAATTACAACAAATTGAAGACAATTTCCAAAACGCAACTTTACCATCATTCACCAAACGTATAAGCCTAAACAGATCCTTCTTCCTTCAATCTCTGTCTTTGTTCTTCCAAAATGGCTTGCAATAATTAATTAATGAGCTGGTAAGTGAAACGGAAGGGAAAACGTTTACCATGTACGCGCATTATATTGAAAGCTCCAAGTACGATAATCTTTTTTGATTATTCAAGAAGGCGCGAAAAAATTTCATTAGCTTAACGAAGTAACACTCGCGGCATCAATGCTGTGAGCTATCTCTATATTCACCCTATTCTGTACATAATTGAGAGAAGTCAATTGTTTAACGTTCCAATTGAGGGTTCGCAAACGTTTACGTAAGAGGTCCTATCTTTAGTCTTACTATGCGATTTTTATTTTTTCCCTTAATTTTATTTAATGGCGAATTGATCGACTCGCCTGTCTCGCTTTTTATTTGTGCTAGCCTATTTCTTTGATTCAACTCCTCTTGTTTTCTATTTGTTTGTAACGTGTAACGATTGACGGCCTACCCTTTTCTTGCTAAGCCTATTGTAAATGACGATGATGGAGTGCTAGTCTCAGAAAACTACACATGAAGATCTGAAAAACATTACGCCGCGTTGAATCGATTTTGTATACATGCTAGATTGATATTACTTTCAGGAAAACGAGCCGCTGATACTGGTGTAAGGAAGAAATTAATTCATGTACTAACTTTAATTGATGAAGGTTTGTTGACTCTTTGTTTCTTCCATTTCTATAAAACTATTGATTGTTCTTTTGCTTTCAAGGGGAGTTTAACATGAATTGACTCATCACCTCCTTGAAGTCTCAATACGTGTGCTTCAGAAGGGAAAATATATCTCTGCTTCATTTTTTCCTCGCTCTCTTCGTTGCAACTAAATCGCTTCTGTCTTATCCATGGAGAAGTGGGTGCGAATTGCGTAAGCATTTGATTTCGTTTCTTCCAACACCGACATCGACGGACCTTTTTAAGTATAACTTCATTGTTGGAAGAATCTTCTCGGCGAACCTCCTCTTCTATTTCTTCGGGACGATCTCCCTCTTCTCCCTGCACACCTAGATGTGGATGTATACAGGTGTCGAGTAGGCCATAGCGTGGTTCTACATTTGGCTATTCCATTCCCGGCTCATCTTCTTCTTCATGACGGTGGCTGCAAATACACTCACCTGGTTCCATACTTGTTTGGAACCTGACATGGTGGATACCAGGCTACTCAGAACAAGCGCTTCATCCACCCTAGTCTCTTGAAGGGACCGACTAAGCTTGTCCCACTCACGCCGTACACTCAACTAAGGTGTCGTTCCTGCATCCCTATTCTAAATTAAAACTTCGTTGGATTTTGCGATGCTAGCCGGAAAACGCACTGTTGTATTGTATATGTTACGCGTAAATTGTGTAATCGCGTAATACGCGAAATATGCAGACATTTTGCTCAATACATGAAATACGCAACCACTTTGCTCAATACCTGTAATGTGCAGTCAACCTGCGTATTACGTGAAATACGCGACTGTGAACTTGCCTACTTCACAAAATGTGCAACTTTTTTCGGCTCATTACATGTAATACGCAAGCACTAATCTGCCAATCTTAAGCGAGGTATACAAATAGAAAAAGCAAGTATAGCGAGAATTTTCGAAGGATGAGAGAGAGGACTCATCTAGAAGTGACAAGATTGTAAATGTAAGTACGTTTCCATCGACAATCAACCTGAAATGAGAGGAATTTGCCTTTTAGAATACTTTCATCTTGGCTAGAACTGCATTCAACTTTGCAGAAAGTAATAGGGGCGTACTTAAGCAAACCATATTCTGCGGATATGAAGTTATATTTTGCTATTATCTACACGTTGGAGCAACCATCACCTATTTGAGAAATTTCGGACAATTCGTGAAAGCCTTTGTTTTTCTACAAATTTGGCCGTATCTTTCAAACCCATAGAGTCTTACATTTTTTGAAGAGCATCAATAAGGGGTAAATCACTTTGTTCGAGTGACTTGGTGGCTAAGGGCAAAATATGAATAAAAGTACACTTGCTGTATGCCAGTTTCGCTCTTACTCTAGCGCTTTGGGTAGACATGTAACATTGTTTTTGGGTAATGCTACAGTTTGTTGTATTGAACTACATACATTAGTAATGTGTGGCAAAATGGTATGCGATAATATATTTCTTTTCCTTGAAATATGCAATTATGTGCTAATGCCTAAAATATGCAGAAATATGTAATATAAAATTTTGTAGGATTGTTAAGGACTTTGTAAAGCGTGTACCCTTTGAACTTTTTCCTTCCTTAGACGCGCCAAAAAATATATGAAGGGTACACGGGAAGAAGGGGCTTTGTCCAAACGTAACGAGATGAAGAAATGGTTTCTTCGGAGAGGTGCAAACGATCCAATTGTCCTGCTCGTTACGTTTGGACAAAGCCCCTTCTTCCCGTGTACCCTTCATATGTGAATGCATATTTCTACTTGCCCTATCAATGATACTTTATTAAACTATTTACTGTGTTCGAAATTAACTTAGAATTGGGCACTAATATTTATTTCATTTAATTGATAATAATACCTACTACTCTCTTTGCTCCGTTCAAAAGCTTGATTCACAATTCATTTCATGTATTATAAATTGAAAATTACCAGTATTGATTGCATAATTTTACATATTACGCAGACCTGAAACAAGGGATGCGTAATTCACGTATTACGCAGAAAATTTCCAACAATTTCATGAAGTACGTAAACAATTTCACATATTACGCAGGTCGACTGCGTATTACACGCAATTACACGATTTACGCGTAACACTCATTTACAAGAGAAAAAAGTCTACATACCTACACCTAAATTAAGCCCAGTGTGTAGTATGTATACTAGAAGATGATTCCTAGGATAAAGCTAGTATTATACCTACAAAAAGGAAGGACGAGCTAAATCCTAGTACAGACCTAGTATGATGACAAATGTAATGGGAAAAATGTGTAGCTTAGTGTAATAGTATATTAGAGAATAATTCCTAGTATAGGCCTAGAATAAGTCTAGTATATTTCTCAATCACATGGATGCCTAAAATATAAGCCTAATATAAAACAGTATAGAAAAGCCTAAATCCTAAGACTGGTCCAAACCTACGCTTAGTTTACAGGGTGGGGCAGAAAGATGTCACCAGTTGAATGGGAAAGAGCACTAAATCTATTGTAGCGCGGAAATACGAAACGTTAGACGTTTAGTTGAAATGTACGAATTTTATACCTCAATTCTATCTTCAAATTGAGCCACATACAAAGTTCTACAACTTTTCTGAGCCGAGTTATGGACCGAAATGTGCCAAAAATTGACTAATTTGCAAAGATTCTCTAAATAAGACATTGAAAAATCCCGCATTCTCAAGCTTCATAGGGTTATTTAGGTATTTTTTTTTCTCGAAATCAGAGTGGAAGTTGAAACAATTTTTGATTATTAAAAATTCTGGCGATTTTATCAATTTTTGGCACATTTTGGTCCATAACTCGACTCAGAGAAGTCGTAGAAAATTGGGTAGGGGCGCAAATTGTGGATAAGAATAAAATACAAAATTTGTGCATTTTTAAACTATACGTCTAACGTTTTGCGTTTTTGCGCTTCAAAAAATTTAGCGCAAACTCCCATTTGATTGATAACATTTTTCTGCCCCACCCTGTATAAGCCGAGCATAATACTTGTAATATCGAAGGCTAATTCCTAGTACGCATTTAGTACACTACCTATGACCTACGAGGGGGAGGGGTGGTGTAATCGTAGACTTTTCAAAGACCTATCAGGTCTATACATACACCTAGAAAGCGTAGGCCTAATATAATAGGGGCAATATTAAAAAAAAAGCTCAGGTAAAAAAAAAGGTTGCACAAAAAATAAAGAGTAGGAAAACAAGATGAAGGACCTAGTTTTATAAGGGATTGACAAGGATTGTTCATACATGAGACATCAACAGATTTTCCCGGGAAAAGTATAGTGCAGAACTACTTTTGTAACTGTAATGAGGAAACTAATTGAGTCGGTAGGTGATATGTAATTAGGAATTCGCTGGTTTCTGTCGGTCTATTGTAGAAGCGACTGTAACTCATGTAAGTTTTGTTGAAGCTGTCAATTTTTTTCTGGTTATCAGTCCAGTAGTTGATTTAAAAAATTGAATTAAACAATATAATAGTCTACAATAGTAATATTGATAAATTATTTATTTATTTCCAAATTAATATTATTTTAATTAAATTTTATTAAGGTAATATGAAATAATTTTTTTAAATTTTAATTAAATTTGAAATTACTTCAAGGATCACAGGATAATCGAATAAATAATTTGAGTTTTTTTATGTTAGATTTAATCATTTTTGTTATGATACAAAAATTTTTAATTGATCAATAATTATAATTTTTTATAATAATCACTATGGATTATAAATAAATTTTTATTTAATGAGTCAAATATGTTAAATAAATTGAATGATATTTCAATAAGTTGTTTACATGTAGAACTCAAGAGAGTGGTCCAACTATCCCTGCATTCCCTTCTAGCCGACTATAGCCGCAGTCAAAAAACCACAGGAATCACGGACATAATACACTTACAGAAATGCAGCGGTTCAGTGTTATCCAAATCCAGTCAATATAAACACAAACTGGAGTACAGGTATCTTTCACAAGTGCAACAAAGCCCCAATTCCCCTGATCGTTTATCTGCACACGCACTCCGGTAGAACATTGATCAGCCAAAAATCAGCATAATCCAGCAGAAAATCAGCTAATTAAGCCAGCCGAATTAAGTCAGCCGAATTAAGCCAAAAGCCAGCTGAATTTTTCGGAAAGTCAACACCCAGGAGCTGTATTGTTCAAGGTCGTAAGTTTAAGCCAAAAACCGAAACCGAAATTTTCAGCAGCAATACTTTGCTTAAAATCATAAAGAATGTGATGCTGGAATTTCGATTGAGTAGTGGTAAGCCTAATATGATACAGGTTTTTAGTAAAATTAAATGAAAGCCAGAATTTTTACAAGCAGCCGCTAGGAGTCTTGACCCAATTTTGAGTTCTTTGAAATTCATTGAGTATGCTGAAAATGGGTTTTTAAACCGATTTTCAGTTTGTTGAAGTTCAGTTAGCAGATTGAAAAAGCGTTTATTAGAGTGAAAAGAGAAAGAAAAGTGGTAGTATGTAAGTAGAGCAATGCGAAGGGGAAAAAAATGTGTGTCCATTTCGCACTACGAGATAATTATACTACACGTCCATTACCTATTACAATAACTTTAATTTTCATTGGAGAGCACATTCCTTAAAATACTAATTTGTCCTGATAATTTGCTCAGGTTACATTGCATTTTCTCACATTATTTAAAAGTTCACTGTTACCTATATTTTTAGTCTTTTTACATGAATAGAAACTTTCAAATAGAGTCCGAGCAATCCCTCTTGTTTTAAATTTAATATAGTGTATAACCAAAAAGCGGTAAACAACACAAGACAATGTAGGCTCGCGGTGCATGCAGATCAATAGATTCTCAGGGTTTGAAAACAGAAGGTACAGTTCACCCTTTTCATGTTTTTTCGAGGGTAGCAAAAAAACAACGGCAATTTGAATTTAAAGATTTCAATTTGGTATGAGGAAAATATTGCGGTAATTTAATTTAAAACGTGAATAAGTTGCGTCGTTTAACAATTTGTATAGCAAAACAATTTTTAGAATCGCGGGCGACGTGATGCAGGCAAAGACCGATAGTCTGAGAACCGCTGTGTTGATTAAACATCAAATATACACGCGAAAGGCAAAAAGCGGAACAATGTGTATTAGAAATAGATTCTCTCGCTCTTCCTTTTTGTATATTAGTAAACGTCGGACGGATAAATAAACGTATTTGCGCATTCTGTAGGATGATGCGTCGGTGTTCATCCTTCCATGCGCTAGGACAAAAAAGTAATAAATGATAAGTACTGTTGCGAAACCGAGTCCCTTCAGCGGAGTGTGACGCGTTGTCGTCGGTACCCACCGCCTTTTCTGCCGTAGCCGAAGAAAGATATCTAAGTCTAAATGTACACAAGCAATGAGCTAGAGCACGTTTGTTAGCGGGAATGGGGCGCGCCACCCAACCAAGAGAGTTTTTCACATTCAAGCCTCCGTTGATTTGTTATTTAATCAAATTACTAATCGTACAACTAACGTTTTCCCAGTTACAAATATTACACCACGCCACCCTGCCAAATTACAGCCCCTGTCGCTTGCCAGAATTTCGTGGCTCGCTTACCGTTATGCGTGTTGTATTCATTATTTATGAGGGCAGTGCAGTGTCGAGTGAGAGGGCGCAATTGAGAAAATTAAATAAAGGAATTCACCGAGATTTTCATTTGATTATAGCTTCCACCCCTAGAACCGCTCTTAACAATGACGATATTACAATGAAGATAAACACTCCAAAGATACTCTGTTCACGCCGCACCGGTTACGCATTTCTATTTTTTTTTTTCTTTTTCTTTTAAATCCGTCTTCTCTTCTATTTTTTCCTGATATCGCTATAATTTCTACGAAATGGTGTGTTGTTCCAGAAACTTTTCCTTGAATTCATGCGCTTGTGGTTAACCCGTGATTCTAATATTCATATACTACCTTACGTTTACTGAAAAAGGAAAAGAAATAAAATTCATTAAGGAACAAGGAATAAGGCCCTGATGACTCTAGTCAACCATTAATTAATGTTAAAATGAGGAAACCTCTGCTGTTGTCGATCCTCATTTGTAGAGGAAAGATACTTCATTGTTAGAGTGCAATTATAAACCTAACAGTTTCATTTCTCAGTGGAGGACCTCAATGAAATTTTTGGCATACATTTTTCGGCACGCCCAGAATACAAAATCCACGCCAGGGAAGATGCACTCAAATGTAAATTCACACCTGGAAAGAAGTTGTGCACCTAAATTGAGGTCGTCATGTATGAAACGTAAAATTCGTTGAAATTCAAGATGATACACCAGATCCAGGAGAATACTGAATTACTTCAGGTATAAAAAAAATCATCAATTTACTCTGATAGAGATATGTACGTGAATGTAAACGTTTTGAAAGTAAAACATTGCACGCAAATTACCAGCAAAAACAAGGGATAGGAAAGATGTAGGCCACAGTTAATGATGATTTTCATGCGTTCGAATCTATTTTGGAAAATTTCTAGAGGTATAGGTAGAGTATAGGTGGTCTTGTGGTTCAATGCGAAAAGAAGTGGCGTGGCGGGCTCTTGTTCTTATATTGCTCCTGCATCATTTCTTTTCGCACCAAATCGCAGAATCACTTCTTTTTCTTAGGTACCTACACTACTGATGAGTATATCTCTAACGCCTTATTTTTATGTGTAATTCAAATACTTAGGTACTATAGCGTATAAATAATTAATAAGAACTCATACTCAAGTTTATGGATTCACTATGATACCAAACGGATAATTTTTAGTATTTTTGAAATTCTTCGACAAAAAACCTGTTTTATCTGACACTTTTTTATCGTCCGTCGTCCTTCTAAAATTTTCTGACTTAAGTCGGGCTCGTAAGGACTTCCCCTCTTTTCCGTCTTCTTGTTTATCTGACCTTGGGACTTGAGAAAATTTAGACTGATTAGCTAACGATGTACATCACCTGAAAATTCACAATAAATTGAGGCATTACATTCCGAAAAGACTTTGGTCCATTTTAAACATTTTAAGTGAATGAAAAAAAAAAAAAAAAATAGTTCGACATTTCTTATGAGTTAATTTTTTTTTTTTAAATAATAATCTTGAGATGAACCAAAAATAATACCATGATACATGAATGGAAAAACCTGTCATGCGCACACTAATACGGGGAAAGGAGCGCAAAAAATGGGACTAAAGTCTTGTTGGAATGGTAAAATCTGTTTTAATTCAGAGTGAACATCTTCTTCCAGTAATTACTTTTTGGTTCTTATTTTCGATAACTTGGTCATGTAGTTAGGGTGAAATACAGTCAGTGTCATATTATTGTGAGAATAAGTTTCTAAGAGTGAACCAACCACAAAACAGCATTGTTATATTCAATAACATCACAGTGTTATACTATAGAAACTCACGTTTAAGGCCTTGTTCTCCAGTCGCAACACAAGTGCGATGATGAATAACACTCGAGAGTACTCTTGTAATAGTAACTAATAAAGTAGAAATATACGCTTGGAAAATTTGTTCAATCCAACTTCTTTTATGTGGTTAGCGAAATTGAAAAGATCATTTTTCAGCACCACACTGGCAGAGAACGTCATAGACCTTGGATACGTAAGAGGATTTCTTCATTACGACAATGGCATTACCGTTATCAGCCTTTGTAATGATTAAGCCCTCCTTCCTGACCTTCTTCTTGATCCCTTTGATCATCTCTATTGCAAGATCATATATACGAGGGAGGGGACACGGCAGATAAGGGTGGCACAATTTTTCTGGGTATTGAACCCAGGTGCAATTTTTATTGTTAGGTCAGCAACAACATTAGCCAAAGCATCAGCATTATGGAGAGGAGGAAACCAAAACTTTAAACCTTTCACTTGGAGATTCATCTCATCTTTAGCGAACTCAACCTGACTGCAATTTATAATACGCGGCTGAAACCGTTGAACAATACAGACGTCAGAACTCACTTCCTAAACAGCGGAAGCATTCAAAGAAGGAAAAGAATTTTCTTATTTACCTTACGCGTCAGATCTTAGCTTCAAACGCCCGACATTTTCGATTTTTCTGTCATCAATTTCTTCAAATTTTTGGTAGTAAAAGCACAGTTGGAGAATAGCTGAAGTTTGACAAACTTAGGCTGGACACAATCTATTCACCTAAATCTGACAATATTTTCGAAGGAGGGAATACCTTCGCTATTGATGAAACAATTTTAAAAATGCCCGTGGAACTAAAAACCAAATTCATTAACTTTATGATTAGGTTTGTGAAAAAACAAATGTATTTTCATTGCGCCGGTCAACTTATCAATTTTTTAGTCAAATGTTCTGTAATACGCTAGGCTACAAAGATTTCTACAGATAAGATTCTCTGGTACAGCGTTGACCTGCAGACAAAATGAAACAAATGCGCAAACAGGAGCGCATTGTGAGCATAGGACTGACGTAATAATCGATGCAGGATTTTTTACTGACGGAAGGTTTAGCTGCCTCAAAGTGTTGGTTGTTTTTTTTTTCTCTTTATTGTTAGAAGCATTATGCACAAGATCATGATGTTTACCTCCACATTGTGTGCATTCTTTAGGCCAATAACATTTTTTTGCAGAATGAAATTCCTTTGGGCAAATAAAACATATACCGGAAACAAATCTAATCCTATTCTCGCATAATTTAGGCAAAAATTTTGTAGAAGATAATAATTTGTGATCTGTGTATGATTTAAACGTCTAAGGGTCAATATTTTAACCAAAGTATTGCAGTCGGCTAGAAGCCAAAACCCAAAATCAAATTCAGTCGAATTCTTACTGATGAGAGCAAAGCTGGAAGGCTTATTTGAATCTTCTTCACAGCTAATATCTAGCTTCCCTAATTCCTAAAACATAGGGAAATGCAATGCCTCCGTACGTGTTGAAATTTCAAGTTGAATCGCTCCACTCTCTAGAGCAGATTAGCTTTGTCAAAGAAGTGGTGATGATAAGAAACATTGGCTCTGGTTTAGTTCAGCTGTTCAGCCATCCAACATCTAGAAAGCTGTAGTGCAGTCATCCAATCAACAAATTTCCTGCTGCACAGTCAAAATTGTAAAGCAGTATTTCCAAAGTGGCTTATGAACCTTTTGACTCTCATAAGAAAAGCACAGAGAGCAAAGATCATTGTAATACTATTTATTGGAAATAAATTTATTTTTACAAAAGAAACTTCCGTCGCTTGAAAATGATCTTTTGATCGAAAGCGCTCGCGCAAATTTTATTTATTTATTTTTATTTTATTTTTATTCTATTTTTCGTGTATAAATCTGCGGTTTTGTAAAAATGAATTTATTTCCAATAAATGACAATGTGCCGTAACTTAGAGGAGAAAATTAATTCTATTGTAATACTAATTGTGAAGAAACAATTTCTTAATATCCAAAAGTTTATGAGCAAGTGCTAGGAACCCTATAAATCATTCTTTTTGATTACCTATAACCAAAATCTATAGTAGGGTTCTCTTTCATTCAGATGATCTATGCTCCCTGTGTTATCTTACGGGAGTCAACAGATTTAAGGGGCTTGTAAACTTCAGGTCGCGTACTCCGGCTAATCGTTATCAACAAAATGAGGTCAGAGGAAATTTGTCTATGGTGATGAACACAAACTGGAGAATAGGTATCTTCCGCATCAAAACTCTAATACTCCTGATTGTTTTATCTGAACTCACAATAGGTTTGCTCGAGCGTTACCAGTTTTTACAGATTCTGGGTGAATGAGCATTAACTGGCCCAGGTTTGTGTTCGCGTGTCTGTACTGTAAAAGCAGGAAGGTGTTCGCGCGTTTTCCTGTACAATCAGAATACTGTTTTCTGGTAACCCAGGCGCCAGCGTCTGAGGAGGTCCTGGCGGATTACCAGGATTGATCTGATTGGCCGGAAATTTTTACAAAGTACATGGATTGGTAAGCCAATGTTTATCATTGTAATTATCAAGAAAGATGTTCGACCGTTTTACAGTGACACTGTGACAGTCAACAAGGTACACCAGGTGTCAAGAAACAGGAACCTGGTCATATGCAGTGGACTTGTAACGCTCGAACAAACCTATAATTGATCAGCCAAAAATCAGCTGAATCAAGCCGGTCAAATCAAGCCGAAAGCCAGCAGAATTTTTCCAAAAGCCAGAAGCCAAATTTTCCAAAGTTGTAAGCTTGAGTCAAATGCCAAAGTTGAGAATTGCCTATTTCAGGGGATAAGCAGTTGCCCAATGATTTCACATTCACAAAATAAGCACAAAAGTTTTGCTCATTTCACGTGATAAGCAGCTTTCTTCAGCTCAGTTCATCAAATATGGAGCAGTAAAATTTTCGAGATCAGCAGAATTAATTAATCACAATGAGGGATCTAACTGAATAGAAGACGTGTCTTAAGAATTGTGTAGGTAGACTTTACAGAAGAGACCGTGTCAGTGAAGTTGTCTCACAAATTTTCTACGGCGTACTGAAAAAAGAGAAGAATGATTGAAAGGTCTTCCTCTTTAAACGTGTTGGACTGGTTCAGATTAAATAATGTTGAATAGTTGATACTGTTTGAGAAGGGGTTAAAAGTGTATGTGCAATAGTAAGACTGTAAGATGACTAATACAGTAATCATCTTCTGAACTGACGAACAAATTGTTGCACTCATTCTTTTGATTTATACCGAACTGTTTGGGCGTTTTTGTAAGATAAAATTAATTGTACCTATACTAAGTACATTTTTCTTTAATTTTTTGGTGAGAGCAGTGGTGGTTTTTTGTGGGTGTTCTTGTAATTTCTTTGTGAGGGTTGGGGGTCAAAAACCCGAATTGAATCGCCCGATAAACTTCTAACCCGACATGTAGTTTTCCCGACGTGAGTTTCCTCCGACAATTTTTACCCGACATCTATGTTACCCGACATGATTTTTTCCCGACTATTTTTACCCGACATTTATGGTACCCGAAGTGATTTTTTCCCGACGTATATCTCGTGCGACGCATTTTCGTCCGGCGAGTGAATCGTGTTACTGGATGTGTTTACCTAGCAATTGCAATAAGCAGTCGCCCCGCGAGAGACATAACGTAATGCAATCATAAGTAACTATACAGTTATAGCAAACACAAACGAAAAACAAACCGAAGGAAATGGCGAAAATCGTTAACAAGAAATTAGTTATCAACGGCTTCATATACGTCCGTTCTCGTGTAAGAGGCAATCGCATGTACTGGGACTGTCAGAAAGTCCGGGCTGGAGACCCAACCTCTACGCCGCACTCGAGGAATTCAAGAAAGAACAGTCGAACACGGAAGTATGCATTGCGGAGCTAAGTCTCGAAAGACGAGTGAAGAATTCCCCGGCTCGGAAGTGGGTGGCATTGCAGGATCGAATACGCAGCATTGTCCTCGAGTATGACGAGTACGTCGACGAAGATAATGAAGTCGAGTATTTACGCAATCTTGAGCACTCTGTAGTTTTATATTAATAAAAAAATTGTGTCGGGATTTGTGCTGTCGGGTAGAGCGATGTCGGGTGAAACACTTGTCGGGTGATTCGATTCGGGGCTTTGACCCTAAACGATTTGTGAGTGTAATCGTACGGAAATGAGTTAAGACGTTTTGTGGACAGAAGAGGCGCAAAATTGCAGTGGCGGATAAGCACTTTTTTTCTCATCGGACAAATAATTCTGGAAGACGCATACCACAAAATTTTTTTCGAGGGCGTAAGGGCGCATTTTGCATTTTCTTGGGGGTGCATCAGAAATGCAAGATTGCCCGATGGGCCTATTCCTGCGCGAAAGATGTTAGCTGGTTAGTGAACGGAATCTAAAAATAGGGGGTACTATCACATTCATGAATTTTTCAAAGTGTTGGAGATTGTCGGAGTTCGTCAGAGTCAGAGGAAAAAAGACAAGAAACTGATGGCGTAAGGGTCGAGACTGTACCGAGCATTATTTGTGATGTTCATTTGGCTATAGGTCACGAGAAAGAAACAAAGACTTTCAAAAAACTGATATTTTCTGCTTTATTCAAGAATTTGGTAATCAAAGAGGCTTATTCCGTGAGATGGGCAATTACGTGAATTAAGTGTATTATATACGATCTAATCTATGCTCTTATCACAACTACAGTTGAACTATACGAGGGGTGCTATCCCAAGTGTATAGTCATATTGAGGACTTGGTCATATTGCACTAGATGCTATGCATATAGGATAGATAATTGCTGGAGTCAGTGAAATGATTTGTACTACACCCAGTACCCACGGCAGATTGTGTGAAGAGGTAATGATACTACGCAGACTGGTAGTAAACACAGAATTCCGCTAGGTTTGCAACGATCTTGCTCTCCGTCCAGGGTATCCTTCCACACCCTGCTAGAAATATGGAGTGGGTACATTTTCAATGAGGAATAGTCAGCGACTACGGAGTATGTAACAATTCATTGTGATTTAATCGATTCCATCACCTTTCATACTTCTTTCAAATGAAGAGATTACATTCTTTGCGTTTTTGGTAGATAATTATTCTGGATTCTCAGAAACTTCTTGGATATAGTATGCGGTCTACAGCATTTTTGTGGTCTACTGCTGTGAGGGTATTATACTTGCATAATTATGTGGTCTATATTTTTGAAGGTTGAATAAGTTGCCTATACAGCGCCGCAAGTATGGTAAATGATTGTACAACTCGCACATGATGTTTGCAGTAAAAGTGCATATGTATAATCGAGTGTGTAATGTATGTTGAGTACTAAAAGTTCATGTTACCGTTGTTTGTTTGAAAATGCTTCGTAAAGATTTTTACGTAAACGTGGCCAGTTCCGAAGCCAAATGTGTCGAATTCTTGCGAGAACATGTCCTGTTGGGGGACGCGGATGCCCACGAACCATGCGCAAAGTGCGGTAGCAAAATGACCAAAAAACGAAGGAAAGATCGACAAGGGAGTTTCGTTCCTACTCTGCGATGTCCGAAAAGAGGATGCCAAACTCACCGATCAGTGCGCTCTGGTAATCGCTTCCTCCACTTCACCGACTTGAACGGGAAAATTAATTGTAAGTTGGCATTATGCGAAATAATGGAACTTGTGTTCTTTTTCGTACACGAGATACCCATGACAACTGCTATTCAGCTCACTGGTCGCTCTTCGGTCTCATGTTTGTCGATAGACCACATATTTCACCGTAGACCACATACTATAGTGTGAATTATACCTGTAGACCGCATACTATAGTAGCACCAACTTCTTTTATGATTGATTACTACAACTGACATGTATGGGAAGCTATAAGTCTTGTTATTAAATTAAAAATGAAAAATTTTCTAGGGTAGGTACCTGTGAATAATCATTTTCAGGTTACATTGATGTACGGGTCGATGTATGTTTGGTAGAACCTACTACTAGTATATTATTATTTTGACGTGCACAAATTACGAACGCGAGATTACAACTCCATAAAATTTGAATAAATTCGTTTTTTTTTTTTAAACTACAGTTACCTGAGGTTAGTTGGTCAACTGAAAAAGCTCGGCGACTGCTGTACCTATCCTCTGATTTATTGCGGTCTTTTGCAGTTTGTACTTAACTCGTTTGAATATATTCTTATTAATTCATAAAATTTGTTACGTTAATTTTTTTGCTCTTTTTCCTTTTTCATAGGGTACTCATAATTTGTTCAAACGCGTATTTCTTTTCATTTCTGTAGCTGTCTTTCAACTCCCTTTAAATATGCTGGAGCTCAACAACGATCATTAATTACCATTTATTGACGCATTACTTTGCTGTGATTTCCCATTAGTTCACCTGTATCAAGAATTATTTTCCCAATTTCCTCAATTACGTTTATTTTTGAATAAGTTTTTTATTGCCGGCTATCCCAGTGAGTTAGGGGTTGATCTTGATTCAACGTTGAACTTGCACAATGGACGTTGTTGGCCAATAAGAACGGAGCTGAATATGCCACCCGTTACCCCTCATCGTAGCACGAATCCGCCCATACAGCTATCGATCCCTTTATATTGGCTGTTGCGGTTTTATTTATGATATTTTGTCGCTATTAGGGTGCCTACTTTTGTAAACTGTTCATTACGGAAAAGTTGATAGTATTTGGTAAACCTCCTTAATACTTGGGCGTACTTTTCAGTTACTCTTAGCCGTATTGAAAAGAAAATTTTTCGAAGTTTTCGTTTACGAGCGCGTATTTTCTTTTTCAGGATTCAACATGATGTTCTGAAATATTCTCGAAGTTGTCTCTGAAGAGATATTTTATATTTTCAAGTGTCGCGCAGTCCTCGTTGTACGTGTTCTTGTTTCGTTGAAGCAAAAATATAAATTATGTGGAGGGAACCACAAAGAAGAAGACATGGGTACCCGCGCGGAATGCTATCCGGCTCATATTAAATGGAGATGACGGACAAATCTGATATAATATTAACGGTAAATGGAAGTAATTCGAAGCCCCTATGGAAGGCTGTACAATGCGACAGTCACAGCAATGAAGCCCATGCAGGTGTACCATCAATAAACCCAAAATTGACTGAGTTCAAGACAGTACTTGGATCTATCTTAGTTGAGAATAAAGCAAAAACGATAATTCAATCTCAGAGTTTACCTATAGAACTCTTATGCAGTAATGGTGAGTATCCATACATGATTTTGTTTGATAGCATATGTGTTGGCCGCATTTTGTCGACTCAAAAAACCCATCTTAGGTATCGGTAAATTAGAAATATAACAGCAAGGGGGATGAGAAGAAAATGTTGGAAATATCTCAATTTAAGAAAAAACAAAGTATTGTGACATTTTTAATGTCTTGACCAGCACCCCACCCCTACTTCACCTATAGAAATCTGCGAGTTTGAGTTGCCTCTCCCCTCCTCCCCGGTTGAAGGACCCTAGACCCGACTCAGAAATCAGCATATCCAAGTTCAAGTTGCAACATTTTCTTAGTTTTAGCTTATAGTATGCTCGAATTTCTCACAGTCTTAGCATACGGTAGCTGCGAAATAGACCTACAGTGAGCCTAAATAAGGTTTAGATTAGCTGTGAATGCATTTTATCAGCTTTGAATTTGGTGTCTATGCCTCAGCATATAAACTAGGCCTCTATCTCCAGCATATAATAGTACTCAATTTTCTTTTTGTTTAGAGTTCTAGGTTATACTGGCTGTAAACTAGGCCTTTATACCTAAATACGTATGTCGATGATACACATATTCTCAATTATTTGTTATTATCAATATCAATGTATGTCGATTGTGGGTGTATGTTGAGCGAACTAGCCTTGAGAGTCACTCAACCTGCTGTGTAATACCAAAATAAACTTTTACTAAGCTGGACGCATGTTAAACAAATTAGCGGGCAAACAAGTTGAATAAGTGAGCCCTGAGTCCCTGACAGTCTTCCATTGTACTTTTCTAACCACTCAGCCGAATGTATAGTACTTAACAAAACTTTTATCAAGCTGAGACCTGTGAGCTACTCAGACTAATGTACCGTGTATTACACTTATACTATTGCTAGGGATGGATCGAGTGGAACTGAGTGGCGGCGCAAGTGAGTCCCCAAAAGCTAGTTAGCTTAGCATATTGAATACTAGACTTATACAAAATCAAGAAAAGATAATGGGGGCCTTGAAAGCTGATTAGCTTAAAATATTGTATTCTAGACCTACACTAGACTAAGATAAGGTGCTTATTTGCTAGTATGGACTGGACTTCAGGCTCCGCAAATGAGCCCTGAGAGTCACTCAACCTACTTTTCCAATTTGATAACGTGAAAAGCTAAAATTAAAATCACCGTATATGTTGGAAAAGGAGCGCGAGCTTCGCTCGTTAATGGCTAACGCCGTAAGCGCTAACGCTCCTTTTCCAAAATATACGGTAATTGTAATTTTAGCTTTTCAAGTTATGAATTTGAACTGTAACTTGGTTGAGAACAGAATATTTGACGCCTACTTTTCCAACCTTTTAGCCTAACATTCATAGTACTAAACAAAGCTTATACCCGTAAGCGACTCTCAGAAATGTAAAGTGTTATACTACCTAATTGCTGAAAATGGATCGATCAGAACTGAGCCTATGAGTCAACAGACCAAATATACCTATTATAATACCTGGTTTAAGTCACACTCAAGAGTAATGTTAAGAATGCAAATCCGCCATGTTTTCTTTTCCTAAATATTGCGGTGCTTGTACTGGTGTTTTTCACATTACTCTTTGAGTAAAGCGGCGTAGCTAGTGAACAACTGAGCGAGTAGTACTCGCTCCGGTACTCGCCAAAGTAAAAAATCTGTCTACTTTTGCGAGTCGTAAATACATCTCGCTCGCGAGTAGGTCCATTTCAAGCCCCAATTTGAGCTACTCGCTCACTTTACTAGCCGTGTGTTAACGCCGCTTGAGACTTAGATTATGGATGACTGTAAACTACATCAACGTATAACTTCTATACCTATAGTAGGTTAAGCAGGTATCATCTTACATCGAGTAGTACATTTTTTACAAGTAACAGTTAGACGTACGGGCCTAGTTAGACCTAGTATAATAAGCCTAGTGATAATAGGACAATTCCGAACTTTTCGGAATCGTCTTTTCATGTAGATTATTAAAAAAAAAAAAAAAAGACGAAATTCGGTAGGAGCGGAATTCGACAACGTAACCGGATTCTTCACCAGAATTCAGTGAATCATCAATTTTATCGGATCGTGAAAAAGACATTGGAAAATGATCTTTATTTATTTTTGGCACGCAAAGAAATAATAGATACGCGAGAAAAAAGAAGGGAAATCACAAACATTCTACTCAAGTAAACGCTAAAACAAAATGTACACGATAAAATTAAAATTTTAGCATAAATATAACGTTATTGAACGCGGTTATTTTTATAAAAGTCTTCTGGCAGAGCCAAATAGAAAACGATTATGTTTCATGTCTGCTGTCCTTTCGTGAGGTTTTCACTCGTTCGTTTTTATTGTTAATCTGGTTTGCTTTATAATTGGCTGAGCGGCTCACGTGTTAGGTCTGTGGGCCAATTTTACCAGCGTTTGGTGTATAGTTCCAGGTAGGATATTTCAAGCCAACAGCCTTTTGAGTAGCTCATTCGCTCCGCTCGTTCGCCCTCTCCTTTGGTTGGTAGAAACCTACTTTAAAGAATTTCAAGCCAGTAGCTTTAGAAGATCTCACTCGCTCATTTGTCCGCTCTCTTCCTTGCTCTACTTCGTGTCTAGTTTATGTTGGGTGGCTCACTCGCTCAGCTCCTTCACCCGTGTCCTTGATCTAATATAAGTCTACTTTGGAATAATATTTCAAACAAAAGTACTTTGAAATATTCCAAGCTAACTTTTACGGGACAAACGAGCGGAAGCTCATAGCTTTTAGGCTCACTCGCTTTACTCTCACGCTCCCCCCCCCTACTTGATCTAGTTTAAGTCTAATTTAAGACTAGTAAAATCCTAGGGAGGTTTTTTACATCTATTATAATTCTAGTCTGAGACTGCTAAAATCCTAGTAAGCCTACACCTAGTTCAAAGCCAGGTCTAGAAAAAGCCCAGTGCTCAGACCTACCATATTCTTGGTCTAGTTTAAGGCTTATATAAAGAAGGCTATAGTTGAGGTCCAGTTCAACAGGGAATTCAAAAAAGAAATATAATACATAGGATGCTTTAGCCTGCTAGTATAAACTGACTGTTTATACAGTATACTGTTTCTGATGATTAGCCTACGCCCATAAGCCTAGTTTAAAACTAGTAAAATCCTAGGGAAGGGGGGGGGGTTCTTCTCCGTTCTATTACGGGTCTAGTTTGGGACTGGTAAAATCCTAACATGAAGCTCGTATCAAGCCTTCATAAAGCTAGTACATAGGGTATTTTAGGCTAATTGCTTTCGGGACTAGTATAAGTCTACTTTAGAGTATTTTAGTCTAATTGCTGTTGGGGGGCTCACTCGCGGTCTAGTGTAAGTCTAGTTCAAGACCAGTATAATCCTAGTATAATCCTAGTATGAAGCCACCATAAAGCTAGTATGAAGCTAGTATATAAACCGGGCAAGGTGAACTCGCGGGACAAACTCGCAAATTTTTGAATCACCCACGGAGGAATCATGGTGAGCGCACTCGCAAACTCGCAAAATTTCAAATTTTTTATTTTGTAACACTGCCTCTGGATATGTCACGTGTATTCAAAACAAACAAAACCTCCAGATTTTTCAAAGGTTGCGGTACCAGCTATGGCACTCAGTAAATAACAATATAGAATTTCTAGTCTTGCAACTTTGATAGATGCTGTGGATAAGCTGTCCATCTCACAAATTTCCACTCACCCGACTCTTCGAGTGTTCATGATGCAGAATGCAACACCAAAATTTTACTAGCGACCAATTTTTTTTTTCGATTTGTGATACCTTCTTTGCCTCATTTGGAACGTATCACACCTTGAAAAAGTTTTCAAGTGTACAATTCTACTTTATAGTTACTTTTACTAGAGTATCCCATCATCAGTTGCGTTGCAACTGGAGAACAGTCTTCAAATATGAGTTTTTATTGTATAACGCTGTAATCTTATTGACTACTTGTATAACAATGGTGAGCTGTGATTGGTTCAGTCTCAGAAATTTATTCTTACACTACTATGATACTGTGTTCTTATTGACTATAACGTGCTGCTTAGTAATTGGTTCATTTTTAGGGCTTAATACCGCGTTACTATTGTCTACCTGGTTTTCTGCCATCTTATTGGTCAGTTTGGTTTTACTCTTGTGCAATCACTAGGGCAAATAATTTTTCGCTGTCAAATGTGATCACATTGTTCAGGAGGATAGCTTTCTTCCTTGCAGCTTTTGAAATCTCCATTTGTTCTCAGAGTTTTCTTCTTTTTTTGCAATTCTGTACCTGTACAATTTCAAATATTCTGTCTCAATTGTGCTGTTCTTTGTTACAGAGTTTGCCTAACAAAGAATTGCCATCTTCTTCTTCCTCTGACTTTTTGTGCTCCTTCTTCCTGATTTTGAACTTTCTCCCAGTCTCACCAATGTAGATGCTCTCGCTCTGCTCACCACTGAGTTGTACACTCCGCTCAAGCTTTCCTTGTCCTCTGCTTCCGTCTGGTCATTGCTGATTCTCTTCACCATGGGGTTTTTATTCTGGATTCTCTCATTTACATCATAGCCTTTGAGCGTGTTTACCATTTTGTTTACTTTCCTTTTCCAGTGATGATTATTTCTTCTCTGCGAGTAAGTTAATGGGAATATTTTTAATTTGAAATAAACTTGTTTCAAGGGGATTTGAGGTTAGACCAATGATTCAACCAGGCATGGATGATGTATTTGTGATTGTGGTTGGAGAGCTGGCTGATGAGTGGTTGGTTGCCTGTTGGGCTGCTTTGTCGATTTTTTTTTGTTTCTTGGGATGCTCTTGTGGTCAGGTATGCAGATGAAGAATAATAAAATGGAGTTGACAGAAAAGAAAGCAATTAGAGCATGAATTCAACAGCCTATGAGTGGATAAAGAGAAGAGCGACTGAGGAGAACTTCAAGTGATGCTAGAGAATCGGTGCGCATGATGATCAAGAAGGAATTAGAGAGGCAAGAGATGGTGAGAATAAGTGAATCTTATTGAGGGAAAGATTTATTTCTGAACATAGGATTCAAGCATCACCATGTTTCAAATTGCGAGCAGAGGGTGAAAGTCATGTGTTGCTCACGCTGCTGCGTAAGAATTTTTCCTCTGCTCCTCTCTGAGTTGAGTTCTCATCTGTGAAGATATTTCTATGATGGAATAATTACGATTGATTGGTTGATCATTTCCCCGCGGCAATCCGTGATAGTGGTTTCTTCTTCCTCTAGGAGTTCCACATGAGCCTCAATCGAGAACAATTCAAGTGATCAAATAGTTTTTCCATTTTTGGTGTGATGGTTTTAACCTTAGTTTGGAGCTCTCTTAGATGAATATTTGATTTTTGCAAGCGCTGGCGCAAGAATGGCTTCATCATTGTCAATTCCGGCCATATAAATTGCACGTGAAAAGTAACTTTGTGTCCATGCACGTTTCAGCAAGCCCGACATACCTGTAAACTCAAGCTCTACGGGAGAGTATCTTTTTTCAGCATATCGACATTCTCTACCTGCGAACACCAGGAGATGTATTCTCTTTTGACCATATGATGACCGCTGAGTATAGTCTCTCCCTAACAACACCATTTCTATGTCATTTGACGGATCTGTCTTTCACATTTTCTTTGATAGCGAGGAAAGCTTTCTCCTGATCTTCAGGCCACTTAAATTTACAGTTTGGTTGAACAGGCCGCAAGCTCGACATATGAGAGGATACGTCTTGCAAAATATCCACAGGCACCAAGAAAAGAACGTACATTTCTTGGAGATTTGGGCACCTCAACTTTCTGTAAATGTTTGACTTTTTTGGATTGAGTCTAATGCTGTTGACGTTAATTACTTATACAGGGTGAGGCAAAATGATGTTACCAGTTGAAGGGAAGTTCGAGCTACATCTGTTCCAGCGTAAAAACGCAAAACGTTAGATGTATACTTCAAGTGATGAGCGTGCGTAAGATAAGCTGACGAGAGGTACGAACAAAAGAAAGATACATCGTATGCTGTAACGGACGAGAACTGCCCAACCTTTTTAATACAACGAATACAGAGTTACATTTATCGCAGTGTTGCCTCTGCTGTATAATTACAATCTACGAATAAAGCTCAACATCAAGTGTACGAAATTTGTATCTCATTTTTATCTACAATCCGCACCCCTACCCAACTTTCTACAATTTGTCTGAACCAATTGATGGATCAAAAATTGATGAATTTGCCAAAATTATCAAAAGTTATTCAAACTTCCACATTTTATCTTATTTAAGAGTGAAATTTAATGTTGATTCCGGAAACAATGCCTAAGTAACCCTATAAAGCTTGAAAGTCTAATTTCTTATTCTGAAAATCTTTGCAAATTAGTCAATTTTTGGCACATTTTACTCTATAATTCGGCTTAGAAAAGTTGTAGAAAGTTGAGTAGGGATGTAAATTAAAGATAATATTGAGGTGTAGATTCTGTAGATATTTGAAGTATGCATCCATCATTCTGCGCTAGGACAGATTTAGCACAAACTCCCGTTTAATTGGTAACATAATTTTGCCTCGCCCGGTATAACCCAGGAGTTTTGTCTCTGATTTCGCCCATTCACATTTTTTGAAGTTGATCGTCATCCCATGCTTTTCCAAGTTTCCAATTACTTTTACTACCTGAATTTTGTATTCTTCAAATGTTTCAGACATAATTACGATGTCGTCAACGTGCACTAGGCAGAAATCTTGGAATTCTTGTAAAATGGGTGTCGTGGTGACAATAAAAGCCTGCATGGAACAGTTCATACCAAATGCGACTCTGATGAATCCATACATGGTTCTTTCAAAGTCGAACGCTGTATAATCACGCGATTTTTTGTGTAACTGGATTTGGATGAAAGCTCATCGTAAATTCAGCCGTGAGAAGTATAGATATTTTTTGTTTATAAACTTTTGGGTGATAATTTCTATATTGAGCGCATATTTAGCGCGAGATTCTGTGGTGGCTTTAGCTATTGGTTCAAGAGACTAAAATCGTTGCAGATTTGGTGCATAGGCTCTGAAGCAGAGTCTGTCTTTTTTTTTTTCTCAATGACGATATAATTACTATGTGGAGACATGCACTTTTCAAGGATGCCATTCTTGACCAATTCATCAATTACTGACTGGAAAGCTTTCAGGGTTCCCCTGGAGCCTTGAATAACGCTTAGTTTTCATAATTACTTTTTTGTCAGGGTTGGTAAATTGCAATTTGTCCAAAAAATTCAATAATTTACCCATTTTTTCCTCGAAGGCTGCTTGAAATTTCGCTAATAATTCTTTTTCCCAATCTTGAGTTCGTGGTCTCATTTCCTTTTCCACATTCAATACTGTAAAAACTTCAGCTTCTGATGAAATCTTTTTTCCTCAACTTTCCTTGTCTTCCGAAAGTATTTTTTTCTCGATATATTTTTGTAATTTGGAAAATGTATTCAAAACCGAGTCAAGAGGGCCTCCCTCTTCTCCTACCAGTGAAATAATGACGGAAGGTCTTTCACTCAAGAACACCCGCGCTTCTCCTGGTATATCGACTGGGAGCTTCTCTTTTATTGCTAGTTTTCCTCCACAAATCAGCACTTGCGATTATAGTCAATGGTCATTTTACTAAAAAGTAAAGATAAGATTGAAGATTTCCTCCCCTGATTACTCGAGGATACCGGAGAACATCTCGATGATTTTTGATTTAATAAGAATGTAATCTGGAACTTTTTACTGTTCAATTTTTTTTTTCCCCTCTTGAGTATAACTATTGCGATCCAGTATGATACGTTTACTTCCTAGACCCAAGCTTCCACCCAAATCCACCTGCAGCGACTTTCTTCCTGTCAAAGTATCTACAGAAGTTGATTACTTGGGCGTATAACAGTGCCTCTTTATCAAGTTAGAGACCCTAGGAATCTTACTTAATCAACCAAAAGAGAGAAAAAGAGCATAAGGAAAATTGACACTTTTCTTACTAAAATAAAACGTTTTACTTTCTCAACTCTCTTTTGAACAGGCCTATAAGCTCTTCCCCAATTATTTGCTAAGTTTATTAAAAACATTTAAATATTCATTTCTTGATGTTTTAGAAATGAAGGAAGATGAAAAAAAGCGCTCAATGAGAGGAGAAGGTTCGGACTGGTCGCCAGAATTTGAAAAGCTCTCGCCATTTCGCAAAATGACAGAAAATCTTTTAGTACCAGGCCCTGAAACTAGCGAGGAGTCCGCACAAAGAGATTCACAATTCTTGTCCTCGTCACCAACTACTATAGTGAGTGGTAGCTCGACAACGCCATCACCTCCTATGGCAAAAACAATTGTATCCGGTTCTTCCAGTCCTTTCACGCGGGTTTCTAACATGACCAAATACATGTTCTCTTCAAATGTACCTCATCTTTCAATATTATCGACTTCATCGTCATTTCTTAACGCGTATTCAGAGCGCGAATCGGTTCCCATTGCTGGAAAAATTGTACGCGGCAATTCTTCAGCTAGTGGCGGGAACAAACAGCGACGAAGTCGCACAAATTTCACGCTAGAGCAGCTGAACGAGTTGGAGAGATTATTCGATGAAACGCACTATCCAGACGCTTTCATGAGAGAGGAATTGAGTCAAAGGTTAGGCTTGAGCGAAGCTAGGGTACAGGTAATAGTGCATACCAAGTGCTTACTTAAGAATAGTTGATTACTCAACTACTACAAGAAGCACGTAATTATTGACAAGGGTGCTGTCTACAAAATGAAGCGAAGCTGAGAAAAGTTAGACCACAATTCAATAATCGCGCATCTCTTGTATTAGCTGAATGATCTTATTTTTATTTTTATTTTTTTTTTTATAATCAGTGCCCCAAAAGTACGTCATTATTCAAAATTAATATAGAAACTTTCCGTACATAATAATCCGTCCTGGTACACAAAACTCGGATCAGTTTTCTATTTTACTTTTCTTTTTCTTACTATTGTTAGTAGCCATTGTTGTAGAACTGTTACTCTCCTCATGCTTCTTAAACGCAGATATAATGACATACTTACTCTTGGTGTACATATTGTAGATAAGAAATTTTTGAAAAGAAGTGAATGAAAAAATATGTTTGCCCGTAAATTCTTTGATATTCATGTTCTAGGTGTGGTTTCAGAATAGGAGAGCCAAATGTAGAAAATATGAAAGCCAAATTCATAAAGGTAAGTACCTGAATGGATCAGTTAATATGGAGTAGCGGCTAATATGGAGGTTTCTCTTTATGTGGCCTATTGAAATTTATGTCAACAGAAGAATTTCAAATTAATAAACGCAAAGAATTACATACAAAGACAATTATGAATAGCCTATTTCAACTCTAAGATTCTTAAATAGTCTGCCCACGATGGGGCAAATACCAAAATAAAATCCTTTTCATTACTTAATCTTCTTCTTATGCATTTTGTTTCACTTTGAACTATTTAGAGAACCAATATTTTTGGTGGATTTAACAAAAGTAACCAATTTTTATGCTCATCTATTTAGAGGTTGGCGGCTAGTCATACCTATTCATACGCTGGGCAGTCCCTACAGGCTGCTGACCAGGTGATTTCTTTTGGCCTTAATCAATTTATGTACTTAGTTCTGTGACAGAATTTAGATTTTGTCATCCACCTGCAAAACTTCAGAAGTCATAATTTTTTATTGATTTGGAACAAAGAATAGTTTTCTATGAAAACCTACTCAGAGAAGGAATTTATTAGTACCTAGTTATACCAGGTTTTGACCCAGTACAATTCAGTATAACTACCCTTTCAATTCGAATCCCAACCTGTTCACATATTGATATAATTTTTCCTTCAAACAATTTTATCTAAAATAATGCCTGTTAACTTATTTCTCTGTTTTGCTAGCTACATCTGGTCTGTTAGTTTCCAACCAATTACAGCCTCCACAACCACTAAACAATAATAGGTCGCAATCTGTTACCGCCAACGAAAATTCTTGTATGCTTTCTTCAAATTTGTCAATCAAACCTGCCACCTGCGCTTCCTACTTTGGTACACCGTCAGTTCATCATCAGCTGAGTTCTACCAATTTCATCTCATTTGGAAAGTTGGACCAATCCGAAGTAAAGTGTAATGGTAGCAGAGCTTCTTTTCCATTCATACCACCAGCTTTTAATACAGCTTTCTTCAATGCCGCACGTCAGGTAATAATAAACGTTTGGGTAGATTATTGATGTCGGAAGAGAAGTTGAATATGATTAGGTGGGCCTACCAATTAGTCCAGAAGAAATGGATGGAAAAAACTGTCAAGACAAACAAAGCTGGGCCATGGGATTTTTTGTTAAAATTTGCTCCTGTAAACTGTACATCCTGTGAAAATTCGTACTCAAGCGTGGCTCTTGAGGGGCCTGAGCGTCCGGTAAATTTTAGTTTTTCCGATTTTCCTCTGTTTTGGATAAGAAGCGTGACGAAGGAGTTCCAGACGAACTGAATGTGACCCCAGTAGCAAAAAAAATGACAGTATTTTGAAAAAGATGGGGGAATACGGATTTACCCTAAGCTGCTACATTAACAGGTCCACTAGATCCCGTGTTACTGGCGACGACGACGACGACTCATTTTTTTTTTTTTTGATTTTCCTTCTTTGCGCAAAATATGGAAAATTTATTTGTGGTTTCATGTAAATATTAAATAAGAAGAAAGAAAAATAGGCAATAGGCACCGCAATTTATTCGATGCAATTGAAGTTCATTTCTGTCCATCGACCTGAAGACGACACTTGGGCGTCGAAAGTCGTCCTCTTCATTTGTATCGAATAAATTGTGGTGCCTATAGTGCCTGTTTTTCCTCTCAATTAAAAAATATAAAGACACAAAATATTCCCCATAAAATTTCGGTTAACCAAAATTTCCTGTCATTCAATAAAACGTTTGACTCAACACTTCTAGGTGAAGGACCTGTTGAGTTCCAAAAAATTTTGTATAAGGGATTTGGTTTCCGCAAATGTACGCGCAACTAAATTTGAGGGGAAAGCCTTACTAGTACGTTACCCTTCAAAAATATCGACCAAATGACAATAGTCCAAATTTTATCAAAACACAAAGCCAGAATACAAATACATAAACAACTTCAAAAATCACAAGACAAAAATTTCAGAGAAGTCAGATGGCAAATCGATTGAAATTTAGAAGCTTGAAAATAACAGAAAGTTAGACGTTTTTTTTGAGGTTCACATCCTCTTGTGGCCCTTGAAATTCTAGTTTCTTTAGTTGTTACTAGCAAGACAGGCGGCCTCTCTCGTTGTCACGTAACTTAATTTTATGTTTAGATATTTCTATTTTTTCGGAATTGAATCCTTTTTTTTTTCCATTTATACTCGTGAATTTTTTGATTCTCGTGTTCAGCGTCGAGTAAATCTTATCATGCACATCATCTGACAACTTATCACCCCTTTTTATGTCCTGCTGTCTAAAATTAATTTAATTCTTACATTGTAACCTAGAAAATTTTTACAATAATTTAATTTCTCACTTCTCAGCTCTACCGTCTGAAAGAATTTTTTATTCATAAAAGTGACCGACGTTTTGAATACACAGTAGGTATTCATCTTCGGGGTCGAAATACTACTGAAGAGTAGATATACAAAACTTACAACGTATAGCTGACCAGTTCAGAACAAGCGAAGAAAGGAATTATTGATTACGTCGACGCTGACTCATATGATGTATCAAGGGAGAGTAGATGCAGCTCACGTTGTACAGATTGGTCTTGAAATTAATAGCATTTTTACACTTTCCAATTTCAATTGCCTCTCTAATTTTTTTCTTTTTACACTGTTCTCCTCATAGAGCCGAAAAGTGAACAATTTATTGACATCTTGTCAGGACAAGTTCTTTAATTTATAATTCAATTTCTTTTCATACTTATTAGCATAGACCATTGTCATTTGATAGAACAATAAGTTTATGATAAACTGGATAAACTTTGCTTGAATAACAGTTTTTGTCCCTTTAAAGAGAAATTTTTACACAAAAATAACATGAAAAAAGAAGTAGTTTTGTGAAAAGGGGTCTGACTCAGGCACTTTTCAGGTCCATATATTTATTGTCAATAATGTGATACAAGTTCCATTTTCTGTTTTGATCTCAAACTTAGAATGTCTACTCTTTCATTGCATTCATCTATCAACCCGCCTGGAGCCATAGTTTTTTTAATGTACCTTAGCGTTTTGAATCTTTGAGCGCGTTTTTCTCAAAATAGCTGTTGGGCCCTTATTCAGGAGCCGCATTCAATTCATTGTTGAGCAGATTTCTCTTTATATCCCTTTGAAAAATTTGTTGCCTTGAAAAATCTGCTGCCTCAGAACTGGTTACACTCACCCGCACCTTAGAGCCGTTTTTGTTGATAATTCTGGAGACTAGGTATTCACCATTATGAGTTTGATTATCAATCTCAGTTGATCTTTAATGATTTTGTCATATAAATCAACGATTATTCCATTTCATAATCTTTATTAATTGTTTAAACTAACATTTACCCATTTTAATATCTCTGTTTCAGTACACTGTCATGATGACTGCTGCAGCAGCCGCAGCTGCCATTCATACAAACAGCGAGGAAGCAGATAGTGGTAATATTCACTATCCTCATAGTTTTCCCTCACCTGCAATTGACTCTCATAATCAACGCCATCAGCATCCAGTGGATGATATTCATTACTCTGCCTTGAGCTTAGCTACTCTAGCTGCCTTACATCAAGATCAACTATTAGCCACAAAAAATTCCAGTATAGCAGATTTGCGGCTGAAAGCCAAAAAACACTCTGAAGCGTTATTACTTAATCGCGCTACCAATAAACAGTTGGAGCCCGTTTAATAATAAAACATGATGCTGTACGAGATAATTTTGTGTAAATATTTTTGTTTATATTGATGAATTTTTTGCAATTCAGCGTACACAAGGAGGTACTTGTAAATATTAAAACATCATAAATAATTGATAGGTATTTGTCATCAATATGATGACCAATTTAATGAAAATTTGTCCAAGCAACATTGAAATCATTGTGAGTAATCAACATCAAATTTTGGTAAACTTACTAATGATTAATTATGGCGTTAAGAGTTGCGCAGTGTTGCATGTAAGTTCTTAGATACAATACTATGCAACCGCACATCAAAATTAATCAGTATGTCAAGTTTTTAGGGCTGTTGAAAATAGGTAACTTTTTAGCTGTTTTTGCTAATTGTTATACAAGTGGTGGCTTTTTTCCCTTCAGCCTTGAAATTATTACTCACCCACCATTTGATTTCAATTCTGTAAGTCAATTGTTCTACTATTCATTTTACAGAAAAGTATTTTTTTCATGAGAAAGTAACCGAGTAGGGTCGGCTTGTGCTGCTAAGTCCAACTGTGTTACAAGCACTTTTTTATGGTCAGTTTCTTTGCCTAGTTGACCATATTGCAATCATAGTAGTAATCCTAGCTTCATGTTACAACGCGTCATAATTAGGTAATAAATGAACAAAGAGATTAAAAGCAAAATATACTAGTTTCAAGATGGACTTCCTATGGGCTTTCCTCTAGCCCCTTGATTTTATAATAATTATACTCCTATAGAAAACAAGATAATGCTGTCTTTATTCCTTGCTGATACAATGTAAAACCAAATTGCAAGATAATTGTGATCAGATGATGTCAATCTGCATTTTGATTTGATTTTATTTGTAACTTGTTAGTTGTATGTTTGTTTATGCTTGTAAATAATGGTTCATCAGAAGCGCTTGCGCTAGAATTATAAAAAAAATGACCCTTGTGTCTCCTCGTTTATTTATTAATTATTAGGTAATATTACACAATTGATGCTTTGTGATCAGCGCAATATTTTGACAGAAAGTGAATAAATTTATAAGGAGAAAAAATTCAGGTACTGGTATAATAACAGTACAATTGTGAATATATCTGCCAAGATGATTCCATTGCAGCGTATTATCTACCGGTACTTCTCATCTGGTTTGTACACCCGCAAGGGATTGTGTCGCAGAATTAGCCAATTATATTACTCACTCTGTTTGTCACGGATGGAAGAGAAATAACTAAATAAGATTTGAGCTGACAAACAAGTTGGACTCTTATGATTGTGAGTGAGTAGAATAAATCCAAGCCAACCTTGCTGTATGTCGCCTGCAACATAGCTTGTTAGCGGGGAACCCGCTATCCATTTTGTTAGGGGGATCATATCCTCAGAAAACGTACACGTCCGTACCTGGGAGTTCCTGTGAAGTGCGTGACGTGACGTAACGCGACGTGTAGCGCCTTATGACGTCATCAATGACCTTGACCTTGACCTACTTTAGGGGCTTGGAAAAATTTCAATTTCTAGCCTTCATTATTTCTTTTTTGGCCTCACTGACGTCATGGTTCAGTGAGTTGTATACTGCATAGTCTCGGGTCTTGACTCTTGCCATGTTCATCATCTTGCATATTTGTGCCACTACTACAACAAAAAGCAACATTGCTTGGATTCTTATAAAATATGATCCATACAAAAGTTAATTTTAGGCGCAACTAATTTTACTCTCTTCAATTTTTGAGAATTTCCAAAAAAAAAAATGACCATCTCTGTAAAAGTTCCTGAACTGTCCAAATTGGTAGAATCAAAACAATAAAATTGCATCTGTTATTATATCACCTTTTTTTTTTTTTTTAAACGATCCATGTAGCCGGCGCGTTCAATTTGGTACATCAAATGGCCCATGCAGGCTCTGCAGCAATACTAGAGCAAATAACTCAATGATTTGTCTGGCTGCAAGCGAATAGTGATTGCAAAAAGTGGATACGTGCTTCTCTATGTTGCCATGGTAGTAAGGTGGGACGGCTTACAAAAGCCCCACTAGGAAAATTCTGTCAGTCTCAATACTGTAATTTGATCACGTGCATGTTGACATTGTAGGACTCCTTCTCTCTCTGAAGAGAAATCGTTCCAATTGTCCCAGCAATTGTATAGTCATACTGCCTTATGCGCACATTCCCTAGAGACAGGACATATCTGACAAGACATATCTTTGACTTTGATGATCCAAAAAATCTCTGTTTTGAAGAAAGAAAAAGGTTGAAGAAGTACTTGAAATTTTAAAATATAATAAAGCTGTTCATCAATACACTTGAAACGAAACGTTGGTAGTTTTTTTGTACATAAAATATTTTGATTGCGGAAGTACCGTGAATTCTTTTTTCGAATGCCTGAACCAGTCTCGAGTAATCCGGTTCTCCCAATCAGAGGGAAGAAACCTTATCAAATGTAGCGTAAAGTGCAGGAAAATACACCAACGTTAGCACTCTTGTCTTATTCTATTTTTCACTGTCACCACCCCCTCCCCCCTTTCAAACCCTTTGTAAATGGTGTGTTTCTTTCTATATAATATTTTAAGAATACCAATTATAGCCGCACTCTTGGGACCTGAACCCTATAGATGAGTCGTGATGAGAGTCAATGATTAAATGTACGTTGGTGTACAAACATGTTCGTTCTCCTTCATTTTGGTTACCTACCCATAATGATAATAGTACGGCATCATAATTATTTTCTACGCAAGAACAAGCCACTTTGTTTGTGCGATTCTGTTTATCCTGCATAGCCACCATACCAAAACTAGGTGTACTTTATTTTGAAATATTTTCTAATACATGGTAAGTAGGCTACGGGAAATTTTCTTAATTCTGATGGAACAAATTAATATTAAATATTTTAGGCTAGTATTCCTCCTCTCTCTTTCTCTCATTTCCCTCTGCATTGTCTGATATTCAGCTACACGACATTATATTGGTACCTACTTAGGTTTTTTCAACTCAAGTTATAAATAATTTGTTCGAAACGTTTTGTAATCTTTTTATCCAGTGGGTTTTCGAATCTTTTTTTTTCTCTCTCAACAGATTCAAATACTACAGTACGGTACCCAATTATTCATTAAGACTAGATCATACGACTGAATTTTATCACACCAGAATTTAGTTCAAAAATCATGATTCACGAAAAAATACATTCCTGTTTGAGTAGATTCGATTGACTTTCAGGCGCCTGCATTAGATTTTTTTTTTTTTTATTAATAGAATGGTTTGGCATTTCATCAGATTTGAGCGACCGCGTACCAAAATTACCTGGTAAGCGTAAACGTTTACGTCATGCTGTAGATGTTGAGAGTTTCGTCATTTTTTTGCATCGAAGTTATCAGTGAGTGACATTTGCATGTTTTTCTTATCTAACTATTGGGAAAAAAATCACACATCGCGTTTGAGAATTTTATGTGGAGGTGATTGAAATTTCTGATGAAGTTCAAAAATCAGATTGAAACTACTCAGCCGAAACAACTATAATGATTCAAAGATATGCACCATGTCGTCTTTCAGAGATAGTATTCACGTGAGTTGGACTTATCTAATTAGTTAAGTACCTAAATCATCACCTCCCTTGAAGAAGGGTGAATTATATTCATGATAGTGTGTGCGAAGAAATGCTAAAAAAAGTTCTATTTTTTAAACACAAGAACTGCACCTATTTTGTCAAAAAAAATGCCACCTCTTTTGAGTTTTGGCCTATAAAAACGAAACTCAATAAATGAACCTCAAAATTGGCATCTATATAGCCTTGGCCGGTAAACTACTTATCGCAGTTGCTTCATTGGTTCTTTTTCATTATCAATCTTATCATTATTTCTATTCCCGTTCCAAACGTTGTCGAAATGAATACTTCTTAGAAGACTTTGGTCTTATTACCGGTAGACCAGAAGATGGAAAAGCCGTCCGTTACATCGAATAGGCTACTTCTACAAAACTCGCATAGTTGAAAACGCAAAATTTCCTCCCGTAAATATCATGTGGTATTAGATACACTACCTACCTCGACTCGTATATTCTGCAGACTCAAATACCAGCAAAAGGTTTTATGGATTCTTAAATGGTATGTTTCGTCACAGTAACCCGCCACCCATACTGTTTCCTTCAAATTCCAAACAAATAAGAACTTCAACAGTATCAAAACACAAATCGTTCAATAATCTGTCAAGAAGCCTCCTCATTGATTTGTGTGCGTATAAAAAAATATGTTTTTCTAAATTTCTCTTTTCATTTCTCAAAATAGTAATTAAGGAATAAGAACTAAGCGCGACTAATTTATTACAAGTAACTTATATGAAGACGACGTTTTGACGCCCAAGCGTCATATCATCGTCAGGTCGGCGAGAGAATTAAACTGATGAACGTACAGAGAGGTACAAACGAGCTGTGAGTATCGATGTGGATAATTATACAGGCTAAGTTCTTAGTATCGGTCTTAAAATTAACGGTATCATATTTCACAACGTTGACCAATTCTGGAATTATTTTCTTATCAATTTTCTCAAGCCCCATATAAGATGTACATTCTTGAAATTAAATCTCTGACCATCCTCTAAAGAAGAGGTGTATGCAAAACTGAAGTAGGTAGTGGTAAGTGTCATTCGAAACGTATACATTTTATCCTCGGAAAAAAAGGCGTTTAAAAAGAATTAAGACGCTCTCAATGTTTTCTGCAACGGTCATTTGCGGAAGCTTGTCGAAAAGGTTATAATCTTGGAAAAATTATCCGAGACATTTGAACTTAGGTATATTTCCTCGACAGAAAATTAAGAAGATTCTACAATTTTTGTTCCAAGCATTTTTCACAAAAAGTAATATTTGAGAAGGTAGGTACACTTGATTTCATCAATGTGCTGTGTCATGGTGAAAACGCCATGATCACCTTCTCAACATCAACAACAGCGCCCGTACAAATCGTTTTATATGCAAATTCAGCACATTTTTTAGACCTCTTTATTGTTAGACTCATTGATAACAGACCACCTTTCCTCCTAATGAGAGCGCGATAACACGAACAAGATTATGCATGAACGGTAAAGAATCTAGAAAATACGAGAAGGATAAGTTGCATAATTCGATCGCCGTCTAGCACCTTCGGAAAATACCTGGATTAGCGTCCCCAGATATACAGTATAAGCCCGAGAAGTAGCCGCAATAGCGATCAGTATTGAATTAGCAACTGTTGTGATTACTGTGCTCTCGCATCAACTGTGATCGCGCACGATGTCCGCGTATTTAACGTGTGCAAAAGTGTTCTGAATTTTTGGTACAAGTAATAAAGTTTGATTCTTTGTCACTGCAGTTCTTCATTGTTTGTATTCAGTGACTGGGGGAACGTCACCTTGGTGTCAGAAGTGGGATCTGAATACATCACGCTTCAGAGATATTCGCACGTGAAGTGAAGATTGATAGTGGATTCACACTCAGCATTGATTGTGGATTTGCAGAGGAATTGAATTTGGTTGGTTGCCGCTATTGACCATCGGTGAATCAGCAAATCACCCAAGATGATCCGAAAGAAGATGTGGGAGGTGACGAAAGGTTGAATTTCAAAAGGAAGTGAAAAAGAGATCGTCACCGCACACTGGAACCAAATAGACAAACTTGATTAAGATTATTTAGAGAACGCTCTACTAGCAGAAGGTGCATTTATATCAATGAAGTTGATTTCTACAGGGAAGAAGAATTTGGCAATCAGGAGTCTGCTTTACAAATGGACTTGATTCAAATGCTGGAAATGCTGAACAGTCTAATAACAAGGAAATATGACGAGACAAAGAGCCAATTGGAAGAATTCAATGCAGAAATTAAGGGTCAGTTGGTGAAGCTGGAGTCAACAATAGTGAGTTTACCATCAACTGGAGCTGAAGAAGAGCCAAAAAGCCCAAAAAGCCTCAATTTGATGAAGAAGTGCTCTGGCACTCAATTGAATGACAACAAAGAACCTCCAACCAAAATGATAGGAGAAAATGAAGTTGTGCAAATTGAGGAAACATGAATAAGCCTGAAAATGGTTGCTTGACAAAGATGACTCTTGTAAAGTGGAAGAAAAAGAGAAAGTTCTGATTGCAATACAAGAGGAGAGAAAGTACTAAGAAGTACCACAAGATGAAGACAGTCATCAAACAGGTCTGTCATAAAGATAATCTTGACAAGCTCAAGTCAGCAGTGAAGCCAAAATAAAGTGTTACAATTTCATTGATAGGCTCTATAGAGATGAAAGAAAGTGGTACAACCATGGTCAAGAAAACTGTTTCAGAGTGCACTGTTTAAAGAAGAGAAGATGTCTGCCTGGACAAAGTAATCAGTTGCCTGGATGCGTACCAGTAATGACGTAGTGATGATTTACAACCTATGAAACGTCGAGAAAGTTCATCACCCTCTCTTTCTGCCACAATTGTGTCGAGTGTAATGCTTGCTTTTCTGCGAAAAGTCGGTAAAAACTCAATTCAACGGTTCCATCCATTTGCAAGTTTTAACTTGAAAATATACTTAAAAAATTACCAATACTTGAACGCGTTTTAGTTTCTTCTTGTCATATTACGGTCTATTTTATAATAAGGATATTATTATAAATTGAAAATCATTAATTTTCTTATGAAGAGAAGGTAATAGTCCAAGATGTAATAATTTTCTCTCTATTGTAAATCATCCTCTAGATCAGTGGTTCTCAACGCGTGACCCGCGGAGTGGTTCCGAGTGGCCTGCGTGAGGTGATAAAATTTTAAAAAATAGAGAAAAAAGAAAAAAACAGAGGAAAGAGGAAAGAACGAGGTACCCGCCGAAATCTGCTCTTGAAGTGTATCTGTCTGGTACGCTTCAATTTCATCATTTCAAAAGCGCATTTCAAAACATGTGCATTATTGATATAAGATTTATCTTACCTAACCTAACTTGCCCCGCGCACGTTGTGAGAAATTCTCTTTTGGCCCGCAACACACAAAAGGTTGAAGACCATTGTTCTAGTCTAGATCACCAACCTGCTTGGATGCAGCTTGGTAATTGTCTGAGGTTACCGTGATGGAGACCAGGTGGCATGCTTAAGTTTTATACAAATTTTAAGCGGTAAATAAGCTTAGGCAAAACGATTTTTCATTCCTTTGATTAAATACCTTAATGAACAAGACAATTTTCCTATTGATTAATGGAATACCTAACTTATTAACGGAAAATTCTGTTGTTCAAGTTTTGCGGCCTAAGCTCTACCTCTTGATTAGCACCCATGTCAAATTTTGGGGTGAAAGAGGGTTGATTTGTGTTACGTTTATGCTGGACTGGCCATTGAGTTTTTGTTCGTACTGGTTTCCTTCTTCACCAAACGCTGGGTGGTAGATTTTCTGGATATAAAAGGATAGATAGAATCATTCGTGCTACGTTTATTCTGGTACTCTTGCCCTTGAATCTTTATCTTCCGCTTCGAAATCACAATGAAAGATTGGCGAAGGTCCTGTGTCTAGTCAGAATAGAAAAATGTGCCAAAATTATCCGTGTTTCAAGCATTAAAGGAAAGCTTACCAAGAAACTAGTCTTCGGTTGTGGATTCGCGGCGAGAGATCGACTACAGCCCCACTTATGATCAAAGTGAGAAAACAAGGTGAAACTTTGATTTTTTAGGCGATGAATGCAGTGACACTGAGAAGGTCGTTATCTGTTGAGAACTCACGGTGAGAGATTGATTAGAGCCCCGCGTATGATCAAAGCAGGCAAACTTGCAGTAATTCTCGTTGTTCCAGGTAATGAAGGAAATTTTACTGAGAAACTAGTCCCCTGTTGTGAAATGGAGGCGAGAGATCTGCTTTGGTCATACACGGGGCTATAAGTTGGGCTATAAGCAATCTATCAACATAGGCCAAAAATTCAGTTGGGTAGGGCTCAACATGTACACAGCCCTCTCAACGTTTGGAAGGGAAGGAGACCAGCACAAACGAAAATCTCAACGAAAAATCCAGCACAAACGATTCAGCCTGTTTCCAGAACAAAAGTCGAGATGAGAGGCTCGCATACCCGAGCCCTCCCCCCAACGATCGGTGAAGAAGAAGACCAGCGCAAACGAAAAACTCGATGGCCAGCCCAGCACAATTGTAGCACAAATGAATCAACCTCCTCCCACCTCAAAATTCAAAAGGGGGTTGGGCTGAGTAAATGGACCCGTGTTAGGTTTTTCAGATAAAAACGTGTTTACATCTTAGCTCTGAGTAGTTATGCTCTAAGTTGAGTGAAAATAAATTCTATCTTGAGTGCAAGTTATAAGCCTAAGCAAAAATAAATTTCATTCTAGGTTAAAGCTTAAAGCGTGACCATGAAACCAAATCGCTTTGCCATCCTTGAAGAAAGATTTTAGTCCATACAATGCTCAATCACCTGACGTCACCTGTGTGACTATGTTTTTGTCGTAAGACACATTATTATATTGCCAATACCCTAATGTAATACCACTGTGACAGGCTGGATTCCGAGGTATTGAACTTAAGGGCCAAATGTGAAGATGGTGTGATGTTGGCTTCGACTATTTTACTTTTCTGCCTGTATCTTGTCGGCGCTTGGTTGACTTGTGGGTTGGGCGCGAGTGGGGCGCTATAACAAAGAGTATTAGGAGCCAAGGCTAATTGAACTGGAGGAAAGGAATCCTACATATTTTCAAAAAATCAATTGTCTCCTTGCAAATCAGGGCATGGGGCTCAGGAGATAGACGTAGCACAATCCCGACAGAAAACCGTCAACCGGTTTTGGCGGTCACACCTGCATCATCCATATGTAAGGTTATGTTCTGCCTTGTGGCACTCACGTTTTGTTTGTATGGTTGGGTCTTCACGTCCCTTACAACTTTGTTCCTGGCCCTGGTAGAGTTTCTGCCAGTAACTGGGTAGGAGAAAGAAAACTCTGATAATAAAACCCATTTGTAACCGTAAAGTGTACGCCTTTTACTGTGAGGACCAAGCAGCTTGGGGGGATAGTATGGTTCTGCAGGATGATCTAGGAAAGTGGAAGCAGCGTCTCAGTTGATGCCTCACACTGCAATGTATTACGGATGGAAATGGCAGAAGATAAAGTTGATAGTGCCATTTAAGATGCCGCACAGACGCTGCCCCCAAATCTCACTATGAGGCAACAACTACCACAGAACAGACATCATGGTGCCCAAGCATTCCCAGGAGGAGCCAAGGACACTACTACCAGGAAGTCCTGAGGGTGGGTACAAAGTTCTTGTCACCCATTTTGTGCTGACCAAGAAGTGAGGCTACAGTGGGAAAAGGCTATAGAAGAATGCAGCGTATTTCATGGACGAGTAAAGTAAAGAACCTGGAAGGGCTGGCAAGATGCAGGATAGAGGAGCCAAATCACGATTTCCAAAGAAAAAAAATACCCCGCTGTTTAACTTAGTTATGTTTGGGGAAATTCCAGGAAAAATTGTAAGAGGAAGAAGAAATCTACTCTCATTGACTATTAACAATATCTGTGTTTACTTGTACTACATACCTATATTTATGTTTGATAATTATATATGTAACGTCGCACTACCAAAGTCGACCGGGAATGCCTCATACCTCGGCTCGAAGATAGCTAGTAAAAACGCGCTCGCTTACATCCAACGTATGGAGATAAGCCTGCGCGCATGTTATCATTATTGTTCTCACCTTTCGAAGCTATACACGCTTCTCGTTTATAATACCTCTGTTCTTTTCGACTATTTATTGTCTTTTATAATAATCATTCTTTTTCCATATTATTTATCCGATGCGTTACAATTAAGACGTGTGTACTTATTATCGAATTAGGTAAGTCTTTAGACTTTATCTGTGTTTTACATATTATCCTCTCGAACAGCGTGTAATCCACGCCAAATATAGTTTTTTTGCAGCTACTTCGTTATTGCTTCACGTCTATCACTGACGGTGTCACAATTCGATAATTTTCACAATGTCTGTCAAAGTACGTTTTCACGTGGCCTATGAGAAGGCCGACTCAGCCGGCAAGACGTCGGTGCACCGAATAAAGACGATGACACTGGTCAATGATAATCAAACTTTCTACTTTCCGCCAATGCTCCAATCGTTAACGAATCACCCAGGTGTGAAAGAATTAGCGCCTATTAAGTCTGCGATAAAAGTATTGAAAGATCGCAACTCGTACCGAAACGTGCTCGTAACCTTGCCTGAAACGTTAGCAGAACAATACTTCGACTGCGAAGGAAACGCAGTGTTTAATGATACTTTTTTGGAAGAATACTACTCCGAAGAATTATCTTCATCATCCCGTTCGTCTACACCAGTAGGAATTCATCGCGCATCAGTTATCCCAGCGCCAAAGAGAACACTCCACACCATAGTTAAAGATATTGTTATAGAAAAATACTCAGGTAAGAGCAATAATGTTAACGCTTGGCTCGCGATCTTCGAGAAAGAGTGTATAAGGGTGGGAGTAGAAAATAACAAGCTCTCTGAAGCCCTAAGACTTTTCATAGAGGGATCAGTCGTAGACTGGTACTCGCTACAGCTTAAATTACTAGACCTTTCGGACCCCTGGCAGTCATGGAAGGACTCTATGATAGAAACCTTCGGCGATCGCGGATGGTCGGATATAGTTTATGCAATGACATTTCGGTATTTTAATGGAACGCTTAATGAATACACTTTAAAAAAATTAAATCTTCTGCTGGACGCAGTACCGTCCATGGATCTAGAGACCCGCATATGCTTGGTAGTGACGGGATTACCAGAAAATGTGCGTAATCGCCTTCCGCGTGACGCCGTAAAAACTTTAAAAGATCTTCACCGCGAGGTGAAAAACCTCGAATCGTTGGTAAAAAAATCAAATACTCCCGCCACTACCACACCATCCCAGAGCAATCCGATTCCCAGAGGGAATACTGCTCGATTAAACACAAATAGGAAGCCTTGCCCCTCGTGTGTGAAGGCAGGTTTTGAACGATTTCACTCGTGGGAATCGTGTTGGTATAATCCAGCCAATAGGAATAACGAGAACAACCCAATACCTAAATCAAAACTTGATCAGACATACAAATCATCCAACTCTAACAAACCCATTAACAGAGACATAAAAGTCACTAATAACGCGGAGCTCGGAGATAAAATGATTGATTCAGAAAAAGCAAAAAACTAAGTTTGCCCTCCTTGATCTCCCTAAAAGTACAGATAGAAAACCAAGAGGCTATCGCTCTGTATGACGATGGCTCTAATATATCCATGGTAACAAAACATTACCTTGAAAAATTGAACAAAAAAATAAATCATAATGAAAAATATACTTTTAGGATTATCAAGGGAGAGGGCGAATCCGAGGGCACAGTTGCTCTACACTTGACTTGTTTCAACGTAACAGAACTAATACGGTTCTTTGTAGTTGATGATAAAAAATTTAAATACGATATCCTCATTGGTTTAGATACAATAAAAGTGTTCCGCCTAGGCCAGGATCACAATCTAAAAATATACCGCTACGACGGTCCAAATAATGATGAACTGAACCATTGTCAGGATAACAATAATAATGAACCTCAAGTAAACTTTAACGAACACGTGCCTATTGAACAATTTGAGGCAAAAATTGATCATTTAAATAATCATATGAAATATAAAATTACACAATTAATAGATGAATATGATTGCATATTCGCAAAAAATAAATATGATATTGGCAAGGTCAAGGATTTTGAAGCACAAATTAAACTTATTGAAAATAAATATGTATCAAAAAAACCCTATAAATGCTCATACCCTGACCAAGTTGAAATAGAAAAACAAATAAAAGCGCTCCTAGAGCATAATATGATAGAAGAATCGTCATCCCCATTTGCTTCGCCTGTCACACTAGCATTTAAAAAAGAAGGTGATGATGGAAAAAAAGAAAAAACACGCCTTTGTGTAGACTTTCGCGAACTTAATAAATTGGTAGTGCCGGAACCATTTCCATTTCCTCATATAGATGATTTGATATCAAAAACAAGCGATAGCGAATGGTTTACAGTATTTGATATAAACATGGCATTTTGGTCCATTCCCCTACGGTATAAAGATCGTCCAAAAACGGCGTTTGTGACTCAAACCGGCCACTATCAGTGGAAAAACATGCCTTTTGGCCTTAAAACTTGTCCAGCAATTTTTCAACGTATCTTATCTGGTATCATCCGAAAAAATGGACTCTCGGACTTCTCTTTTAACTACCTGGACGACATACTAATTTTCTCCAGAAATTTTAATGAACACCTGGAACATATACGATTACTACTGGACACCATCAAAGCGTCTGGTTTTCGATTGAAACTGTTAAAATGTTTCTTTGCTCAAAACACAGTAAAATACCTAGGTCACGAAATTGGAAAAAATACAGTTAAACCTATGACTAATAATCTAAAAGCTATTAAAGAATTCCCGCGGCCAAACTCACAAAAAAATGTTAGACAATTCCTCGGTAAAATTAATTTTTACCATAAATATATTGAAAAATCAGTCCAACTGCTTGAACCCCTACATAACTTGTTACGAAAAAACAAACCTTTTGAATGGTCTGACGACTGTGAACAAGCATTTACTGAGGCTAAACGAATACTAACAGAACAACCAGTATTAGCCATTTTTAACCGCCACGCTGTCACAAGTATTTATACAGACGCTAGTATTGATGGGATGGGTGCAATTTTGAAGCAAATTCAGGATGATGGCTTAGAGAAGCCAGTTGCTTATTTTTCCAAAAAATTCAATGATGCCCAAAGAAAAAAGAAAGCAATTTACCTTGAATGCATAGCAGTCAAGGAAGCGATAAAGTTCTGGCAATACTGGCTTTTAGGGATTCCTTTCACGGTTTACACTGATCACAAACCCCTGGAAAACCTAAACCTCAAGGCACGGACAGATGAGGAATTAGGAGACCTAATAAATTACCTCTCACAATTTGACTTTAATATTAAATACAACCCAGGGGAAAACAACATTGAAGCTGATTGTCTTTCTCGAAACCCAGTAAACAATGATCACCAACTCACAGATATCCTAAAAACAACAAATATGTTAACATTACAAGAACTTCTCACAGATCAAGAAACATTAACACAAAACAAAGACACATGTGTGCAGAATAACATAAAATACAAACATAATACAAAACGTATAATGATAAGTGAAAAACTGGGAAAGAAGCTGATAAAAACAGCGCACAAAAACTTTGGACACATAGGGTCACGAAACTTGATAAACCTGATCAACAAAGATTATTACTTTAAAAACTCAACAAAAAAGATCATAAATCTATGTAAATCCTGTCCAATTTGTATCAAAAATAAGACCCGTCCCCCCATGAATCTTGGAACACTCGGTTTGTTAGGCCCAGCAACGCAACCGTTCCAGATCATGTCTTTGGACACTGCTGGAGGATTTGGGGGCAGACGATCAACAAAAAAATATATTCACTTACTTATTGATCATTTCACACGTTACGCTTACATATTAACCTCAGCAACCCAAAAAGCAAAAGACGTCATAAAACTATTGCAGAAAACAATATCTGAAAACGACGCACAAATAGAGTTACTGTTGATGGACCAATACTCAAGCCTGACATCTAACGAATTCCAAGAATTTTTAAGCATTAATGGCATAGAATCAATCTTCACCTCAGTTGACTGCGCTTTCTCCAACGGCTTAAACGAGAGGCTGAACCAAACATTGGTTAACAGAATTCGATGCAGGATCAATAATCCTGGGGAGAATAGGGCCTGGACAACGGTAGCTCATAAATGCGTTGATGATTACAATAACACGCCACACTCGTCCACTGGGTTTGCACCACGCTACCTGCTTACTGGGGAGGCTAGATCAATACTTCCAACTGAACTTATCAAACCTACAACCCAGGAGGACTGGTATAGAGACAAACAAAAAGCCGTTGAGAACGCTACAGCATCCCACAAAAAAAACGAACGCATATACAATAAAAAACATAAAGACTGGACTTTCAAGCCTACAGACAAAGTTTACATAGAGATGGGGAATAAGCTAAACAGAGCAAAACTTGATGAAATCAGAACAAGACCATTTCCTGTCACAAAAATTATATCAAAACACATAATTGAAATAAATATAAACGGTAAAAATCTTAAATACCACGTCAATAAGCTAGTCCCCTGCCTTCATGACGATGAAAACTGTTTGGAAAATGACTAATTCCTAAATACAAAGTTTCTCATGGTCGGAGCCGGACCTAAATTGGCCTTTCCCGGGGCATAATCCACAGCTCACTTCGACTTCCCGGTCTTTGTTCTTGGCGGGGGCGTGTAACGTCGCACTACCAAAGTCGACCGGGAATGCCTCATACCTCGGCTCGAAGATAGCTAGTAAAAACGCGCTCGCTTACATCCAACGTATGGAGATAAGCCTGCGCGCATGTTATCATTATTGTTCTCACCTTTCGAAGCTATACACGCTTCTCGTTTATAATACCTCTGTTCTTTTCGACTATTTATTGTCTTTTATAATAATCATTCTTTTTCCATATTATTTATCCGATGCGTTACAATTAAGACGTGTGTACTTATTATCGAATTAGGTAAGTCTTTAGACTTTATCTGTGTTTTACATATTATCCTCTCGAACAGCGTGTAATCCACGCCAAATATAGTTTTTTTGCAGCTACTTCGTTATTGCTTCACGTCTATCACTGACGGTGTCACATATACACATGATTTAGAGGGGCTACCTTCAAAATAAGAAATGTCTATAAATAAATAAGACCATCTCTGAATAATCCTAACGGCGTGAAGTTTGTATGACGAACTACCCATGTCATTTGGCTTTGTATCTTGTATTTGTTTACTTCTGTTGTTCTCCTGCTTTACATTCACCTTTGCTGTCTATTTCCTGGATGCAAGCGTACATTTCCTGAGAAATCTTCAACTACCCCTAGATTAATTTCTGTAATTTTTATCTACGGTAGGCGCAAATACCTTAATACCATTCATGCGTGACAGATGGACCAAATAAAACCACAATGCGCCTAGAGATTGGCCTTGGAAAATCCCTCTCATCCGTTTTGGTTTAGTCTATTGTATCCTTTCAGTGGTAACGGTCGACTCCTTTCTCATCATTTTCTTGAGAGGATGTACTATTCTGGGCTGTGTTTTTTTTTTTTTTTCAGATCTGGTGGCTATACATTAATTAATCATAAGGCATGAAGTCATCCACCTTTTGATAATCTATGAATACCACTACTGATATTCTGTTTCCGGCTTCGCCTCAATTGTTCCTTGCAATGCGTACTGTTAATATTTTATAGGCTGTCGGCAGGCAAGCACGGGCCTACACTCAATAAGAATTCTTGTATCACCTTTCTTGGGTAGGGGACAATCCCCTGTGTGAAGATTGATGGGGTAGTATCAGATTCCTCCAAATATGTTCAGTAATGTGGGGTGTGCTACAGTCAACTTCTGGGCTTAGGCCTCAGCAAATGGTTACAAACTCCCCCTGAACGGGTGTCTTATTGATCGTTAGAACTCCCACTACTGGCCTCGTTTGGCATATTATTATTATTATTATCAGGTTTTAAAGAATCTCTGAAAACATAAAAATATATTATTTAAAAATGTCGACCCGTGCATTACAAAACCTTTACAAATTACAGATGACTGTGTTCGTGTTCAAACACAAAAATTTAGTTTAGTGTACGTAACTCCATCTCCTTCACATGCACAGGCGGGTGTCATGTAGCAGTCTCTCGAGGCTTAATTGTCTGCTCTCTCGTACTTCAATTTCATAGACATTTATAGGTGGAACAGCTGCATTAGCGACCAAAACGCCGAAGTTGTGAACTTGTATGCCTACTTAACGCGCATTCCACTCTCAATTCAGGTAATAGATACGAAACCTGGAGAAAGTTCATCAAGTTTAGGTTCCGTCCATGATACTGCACTAGAAATATTGCGTAGAAAGAATAATTAAGGTAAGGGGAAGCAGTAAGAATAGTTGCGTTACTCGTTTGTTTCTTTTTCTTTTTCAGTAATATTATTATATCTTCCATATTTGAGAGTTCGCGCGTAACTCTAACGCCAGCTGTCTATTTATAAAGGCTAGCAAAAATTTTTGGCACATTTACGAAAAATTAGTTCGCATACTTGGACTGAAGAGTAAAATTTTCCTCTCTCTTTAGATGTAGGTGATGAAAGCTACGGAAGAAATGAATGAATGTGAAGTATCATGCAGAAACTTTGCATGTTGGAATTTCATTAAAGAATATTCGATGATAAATTTTTATTCATGCGGTTTTCCGTTCTTCATGCTCACTTACACGTGCGATTACTATTATTTTGTACAGCTGTGAACAGCAGCGCAGGCGTTACACCTGGTCGTAGGAAGTGCGGTGAACAAAATGTGCGACAACTGCGAGAACAGTATCGAAATACGAGTAACATCGAAAACTCAATGGATACGTCGAGTAGCGAAGACGGTATCTTGCTCAAAATTTAATATCTATACTCACTTATTTTCGTATATATCGTATTTTCTTACCTACGTTCTTCCATATCATGAATTCTTCCAACTAGAGTGCCGTTGACTTCATTTTTCCTTCTCGTACTGCTCCCGCGCCTGATAATTCCCTCTATCTTAAACTTTATTCATACAACTTTTTGCATACGGTACGCATATTTAATGCACATTTCTCTTTTATTCTAATAGATACAAAACAAGATAGAGTAAGCGATGATCCAACACCGTCTGAAATATCCATTAGTAATGTAGAACATGAGCTGAAATGTGCGGGAGACCCGTTGATATACGTTTACAACAATGGGCCTTTCATGAATTGCGACAACGATGTTTCGACAACGCAAAATCGCGAAACTACAGTCAAAGACCTAACGCAAAAACTGGTGTCATTACAAACGCCAGCAGATGAGGCAGCTGCAGTAAAATTGCAGAATTTTGATCGCGTTGAGGAAATGAAAGGCATTATTTCGAAAGCTATGGAAGGTGAGTATTTATAGTGTCTGAAATCTGTGGTATACAAAATCGTCCGAGTATAACTGAAAGTAACTTCATCAGCTGGACAAAATCTAAGTATAAAAGAAGATTTCATGCATACATGATGTTTTGAAATCTGTTCATGGAAGTGATTTCCATAAGCGACATACTTGGACATTGTTACGCGAATAATAATTTTGTACTACCCGCAAGAAAAATTTGTTAGGTCTTGTATTAGGCTTGTATTAGGATATTAAAACATGATTATTGAGGACAAACGCGAGAGCTGCATTGGAAATTTTTGACAGATGAGATGGAAAAGAAAGGAAATCCAGATAAATAGAAAGTCTTTCGAATTAATTTGAGTTTTGCAGACAATATTGCCTTAATAGTAAACAAATGAGTCGAACAAGATGCTGAACGAAATTAGAGACAGGAGGAGTAAAGGTACAGTTCCGGACCGGATAATAGAAAGAAGAAGGTAAATCTCTGTCTTCTTCGGGCGTTTGCAAAGAAATACAAATTAAAGATGATAAATCAATCTTGATTCTATTGATACCTATGGGTATCATATCGATTTATCGACCTCCATTGTATCGATTAGACAAAAGCTTAGTATAGAGTTTTGTTTTTGTCCTAGTAAATGGATGTTAGGACTAGTACATAATTTACTCGGCCTAGCATTATTAGCCTTTTTTTTGGGGGGGTGGGGGGCGAGTTGGAGTGAGGTTAGGGGGTGGGAGAACATCAAGGAGATCCCTAAGGTTAGCCAAGTGTCAAGGTCCTCTTCTCAATTTCAGGTTGAGGAGGTGTTGAATTTCACTCTTCTCTCCCAAGGGTTTGAAGATGACATCGACTTCTGGCTGCTTTTGCACTTCAGGTTCGCTCTAGAGATACCCCTGGAGAGGCTTCTTCATCAAAGGGCGATCGATCCATGTAGTTTGTTCTTCAATGATGTAGGTAGTCATCATTGAAGAATAGGACCTTCAATATATCTCAGGGCGGCGTATTTTGGTTTTCAGCATTGCCCATGTAATTCAACAGTAGATTGTAAGTGGAGTACTCTACCTTCCACCGTCAATTACAGCTTCATGCATAGGTGTACTGTTGTCGGGAAGTCCATGTCAGTTCTTCGGTTGTTTGCCGCGATGCTATGCGTTAATGTTCTCCTCATGCAAATACTGACAATGTTTTACCAAAACAACTCAATGATTCTGGGACTCGCATTGCAATTCTCGTACACATATTAAACATTAGAACACAATATCAAGACGGGTGATGAGAAATTGTGAACATGCTGATGTTCAAGTCGCATTTCCAAATCTGGGTGTGTTTGTGTTTGATACTGATGCACCATCGACGCCACTGCTTTCCACATTCATGTACTGAGACTGGTCTCCAACTTTTGCAGTATCATACATCGGCTATTAGGGGAATGTTGTTAATCAAGTCTAACTTCAATCAACGTTGGGGGTTTTGTTGTCTTCCTGTCTTGTTACTTTCCACCGTGAGTACTTGAGGACTGAGAGTCCTTTTATGACTCTAGGTACCGGTACTTGCAAACACAGGCATGTCAAGGCTGGGGTGTTTGAGTGGTGGGAATTCTTCATTTGGACAGGCATGGTGTGTAATGTTCCTAGGAGAGGAATTTTTTATTCGAATAAGTGAAGGGAGCAGTCGGTTTTCCCTCCTTATCCTACCTACTTTGTGACAAAAATTGAGACGTTCTTCTTTGGACTCGAGTCTTACACCTAAATGGGAAACAACTGTTTGGCCTATCGCGTGCTGCTGCAAGTGGTACAGTATGTTTAAATGGATAGAGAAGGAGATTAGAAAAATTAAAACCATCGAATTGTACACGGTGGGAGAAGATGGAAACTTGGAAATAATCTGAACATTGTGTCATATAATTCTAGAGCAGATATTCAAAAAATTTTGACTTTCGAGCTACATATATGAAGGAGGATGAGTCTTAGGAACATCTGGACACTTTAGCAATTATATTTATGGAGAGGAATTGGGAAAAATTTTGACTTTTGACCAATAAGTGCAAATATAAGGTCTTGAATGCGACTGTATCAAACGTTAACATTTCTCATTTAGGTTTAGCAAAATCACAATCACGCTGTGATATGCTCCGTAGATCAACCAACAAAACTTCAACGTTACCGGGTGAAATGGCGCCCAGTGTTATGGAGAGCGAAACTGATTTTCACTGGGAACAGTTGTTAATAACGAGTCAACGAGCATTACAACTGTGCGATTTAGATTTTTCTGATCTGTGCAGTGATGACGAATACAGCGTGTTGGCGCCATCAACAAACATGAACGGTGTGCCGCCACCACCACCACCATATGGACCTCGTGATATTTCATCGTTAGTACCTATTTTTCCTAAAACCAACTTGAATAAAGGAAAAAAAACTGTCAAACTATTTTGGAAAGTAAGTGCCTCTTCTGACCTTCTTTTGTTGACAAATTAGAATAAAATGATATAAATTCATGAGTTTTAGAGCTGAAGATGCGAATGCATTTATTTTGGAAGGTTGTGATATTTAGATAAAACATGGGGTCCTATCATCTTATCCATTACCAAAGAAGTTGCATATTCTTTATACATAATTTCCTTATTTTAGGAAGTGCAAGACGATCCGATTGTGTTAACGAAACTGAAGGAAAAAAAATTAATTTGGGATGAAATCTATCCTGTGACTCTCGATACTCAACAACTCGAATATTTATTCGAGTCCAAGGCAAAAGATCTCATTACTAGAGTAAGTTTCTCATTCTCATACTTCCTCTTTCTTCCTTTATGTTTTAAGCGTGGGAGAACTCCGAAATGGTGTACATTAAGTTGCCTACAGTATGCATACTGCATAGAAGTCATTCGTTTTATTTGGAGTTTATGGTCATCCAGTGGCGTATTTACGAGAGAAGGGCGGTGTCAGGTCCACCCCCCCAGAGGGATATATCAGGGCATACATTTGTCAAGTCTGAAATTATTAAATTACAAAGAACTTTTTTCTTAGTGGTACCCCCCCCCCCCAGGAAAAATTCTCTAAAGACGCCACTGTGGTCATCCATAATTCATGTTAAATCATATTTAAAGAGTAAGGTAAAAACACTATTACAAGCACCGCAATATTTACCTTACTCTTTGAGTATGACTTGAATTGCATATACATCCCCAAATACCGTGCAAGTTTCTGCATGCCAGCGGTCACTGCGCTACGCGACGGTGCTTGTCAGGTGTGCGTGGATAGTCCTTCTGGGGAATGATTTCCTAAGACTTTGCAAAAAGGTTCTCAAATCTCCATTTTTGGACGAATTTTTTTGATCTTCAGAAATGTTGTGTAGAAAGGCCCAACTTGAGGCGGTATAGAAGCAGAAATTCGAAAATTTACAACGTCAGGAGACGGACAAATTTTTGGTGATTTTGATGTTCTGCTTCTCTACTTGAACCTCTCTGGAAAACATATCAAGAAACTAGAAAAATACATCGGAAACTCGAGCATCGAGATTTTTAATGCACGATTCTACAAGCGAAGCACACCCTTAATGAATAAACTACTGACTTTCAAAATACAGAGCAGTTACGCATTCAAAACGCAGTAAAGAAAAATATAACTTACTTATTCGTTTGGAAATGGTGAATTTATCCTAGATTTATTAGTTACTTTTACAAGAGTGCTTTTGGGTGTTATCCCATCATCAGTTGTATCGCAACTGGATAACAAGACATTAAACAGATTAAACATGAATTTTAATACAAATAGGCTAGTACAACACTGTGATATCGTTGGCTCTAATAATGCTGTTTTGTTTTGTAATTGGTTCGCTCTAAGAAACTTATTCTTACAATAATATGACCGTGTGTTCTTATTGGCTATGACATGCTGCCTAGTGATTGGTTCATTCTTAGGGCCAAATACTGCGTTTCTATTGGTTGGTCAGTTCTGTTCTTCTTCTCTTGTCCAATCATCAGGCTGAATAATTTTTTGTTCGCAAAATGTGATTAAATTCTTCAAGAGGATAGCTTTCTCCTTTTTTGTTTTTGCAACCTCCGTTTGTGCCCAGAGTTTTCTTCTTTTTGTGCAATTTCTCTACATGTATGACTTCAAATATTCCCTGCACATTGTGGCGTTCTCAAGGAAAAGATATTGAGAGCAGCACGTTCAGAAACTTGATCAAACACTTGGCCAGATATGTAGATGACATCCTGACTGTTTGGTCAGGCACGAACAGACAGGTGGACCTATTGCTTTTGAAAAGGAATGCAATGAATGAGAGTATTATTTAACAGTTGAAAAAGGCAATAAGACCATCAACTATTTGGACCTTACTCTCACACTGGAGAACAATAGGATAGTATACAAAATCTACAGGAAGCCGACGCACTCAGACACCATCATCCCAAATGATTCCTACCATTACTCTGGATACAACTTGGCGGCATACCAGAACTACTGCTATTGAGCTATTTCTGTACTCAAGAACAATGAAGAGAAGAGGAAAGAAATCGAGATAGTAAAGCAGATTACAGACGCCAATGGCTACCTCAAAGGTGCGGTGGAGGGAGACTTTGGGAAAATTGAAACAAAGATCCCGGTAAACATTCTGAAGCACTCTGAAGCACTCTGAAGCACTTGGGAATTACTACCCCTGTTTTTCCCTTTTGAAGCCTGCTTGAAGCCCGCTTGAAGCACTGAGAAGCCCAGTTGAAGCCCTCTTGAAGCTCGCTTGAAGCACTGAGAAGCCCAGTTGAATCCCTTTTGAAGCCCTGGGCTTCTCAGTGCTTCAAGCGGGCTTCAAGCAGGCTTCAAAAGGGAAAAACAGGGGTAGTAATTCCCAAGTGCTTCAGAGTGCTTCAGAATGTTTACCGGGATGGAATCCATGACAGCACGGCGAGAGAGTATTCTGGGTTGATACCATACATAGGAAGATACACAATAATAAAAGATAAAGGTGTTCAATGGCTATGTATGTATGTGGGTATCCATAATAACACACCCATGGTGAAGAGAATCTGCAATGATCAGACGGAAGCAAAGAACAAGGAAAGCTTGAGCGGAGTGTACAAGCTCAGTTGTGAGCGGTGTGAGGGTATCTAATTAGTGAGACTGATAGATAGTTCGAGATCAGGAAGAAAGAGCAAGAAAAGTCAGGGGAGAAAGCAGACGGCAAGTCACTGTTATGCAAACACTGTAGATCACCACCATGGGCAGCAAAGTGAATTTTTCTCAGGGGGACGGCGAAAATTTTCCCCAAAAAATTTAGAAGAAATTTTTGCAATATTATTGCTAAATCAAGTACCTCCTTATTTTTGGTAGTCGTTTGTAAGGGAGGACGTTGTCCCCTTACCGTTTGTCCGGGGGGCTCTCTCTGCCCCCCCTATTCCACCATTCATGATCACCGCAACGGAAACAGAACATTTGAAGTCATAGATGTAGAGAATCGCACAAAAAGAAGAAAACTTTGGGAACAAATGGAGATTGCAAAAAAAAAGAGGAGGAAAGTTATCCTCTTGAACAATATATAATCACATTTGACAGCAAAAAATTATTCAGCCTGGTGATTGGACGAGAGAAGAAGAACAGAATTGACCAATAAGTTGGGCAGAAAACCAGGTAGTCAATAGAAACGCAGTATTTGGCCCTCAGAATGAACCAATCACTAGGCAGCATGTTATAGCCAATAAGAACACACTATCATATTATTATACAAATAAGTTTCTTAGAGTGAACCAAACACAAAACCGCATTGTCATAGCCAATAAGATCACAACTTTATAAGTACTTTAAAAACTCACATTTTAGGCACTGTTCTCCAGTTGCGACACAGCTGATGATGGGACAACACCCACAAGTATTCTTGTAAAAATAACTAATAAAGTAGAATTGTACACTCGATAACCTTTTTCAATATTAGTGCTCTACTTACATTTCTCTCACCCAATATGAGTTCCAATAATTACAACCTCTTGCTTGGAAATTGAGAATTTGACGTCAAAATTTTAATTCAAGGTAAACGATATGTACCTATCAGTATACCTATGCATTATTTTTGATATCAAGTTTCAATTTTGCAGAAGCAACAAGAGTTGAATAAAAGCAGAGTGATCATCGTGCTGGATCCGAAACGATCAAATGCAATCAATATTGGTATGACCAAGTTACCATCGCCTCGTTCCATAGAAACTGCCGTCCTTAAAATGGATTCAACTGTCATAGGTCGAGAAGGAATCGAGGTCTATAACCATTTTTATGCATAGCGGGGCTTCAAAATAAAATATTTGTCCTAATTTTGCGCAGTCCTGTGATTTGACGACAGAAATTATTAACCATGTTACCAAGTGAAGAAGAAATAATAAAAATTCAAGAAGCCGAATCTTTAAACCCGGGCCTTCCGCTTGGTTCGGCCGAACATTTCCTCCTCACGCTTGCTTCGATCTCAGAATTGACGGCCCGGCTGAAATTATGGGCTTTCAAACTTAACTACGAAAATATTGAAAAGGTAAGAATATGCGATTTGACGTTGAGTATTCAAATTGATGAGACGGACCTAAATAAAGATAAAGTTTGGCATACTATTTTTTCGAGACACGTTCACGGATTTTCAAAAATTGCCCGAGTAAAAATTCCTTCAAATTTTATTTATTATATAAGGAAAATGAAACAGAATATGCAATGAAAACCCTCATTCCACGTAGATTTTACCTTTCAGAAAAATACTCCAACTTGCAAGTTTTGGTGAACGGAAAACCTTGTGTGGAGACGTTCAATTTTTTTTGCCATCCTAAATCTGTGACAATATCATCAACATTTTGTAGTTTTTATAAAAATATTCCATCTCAATAGCATTTGACGATTAATTTTTTGAAGAATGACGTGTTGTGATCAACTTGAATGAAGAAGAAAACAAATAATTTACTACCAGAAGTCTTCAACAAACCAACCTGTTCCTATGGGTACATGGAGTGAACTTCATAAAAACGATTCAAATAAGCCTGAAACAATTATTGATTTTTGATATTACGGTAAAATGGTATTATGGAGGGAACATGTTGGACCCGGGCCCTTCTGAAAAAAAGTTTTAGAATTTATAAACCTGGCTGCAATTGGAAACCCGGGGGCGCAGTCAGGAGGAGGGGTCACATGTTTCTGGATTACTGCTACAAGAAAATGTTCCAAAAGGAAACTTGGCTTCAAAATATTTTGGATTTAAAATATTAAAATATATTCAACGTGTTTCTTTCAAAGTCTGAAACATGTTAAAGCAGAGCTCCCTCCAAAAATTTCCACCGGACAACTGCTTGCAGCAGCTATCTGTTAATAAAAGACGAGGTAAACCATTTTTATAAGATCAGATAGCACTCACTAGACTCTACCGAACATTGTTGGCAGGATGAATATTTCAAAAGCCCTTTTACTAGGCACAGTTTCAAAGTATTTTGCTCACGTAAATTTATGAGGTATACATGTATATGTTACGTACCGAGTCCGAAATTGTACAGATCGGGAATGGTACAGGCATATTTGTACCATTCGCGAAATGAACAACCCAATTTGTACACACCCCTAAATATCGGGCTTGGTACAAGAAATACTGTACCATTCGCGATGTGTATAAGAGTTTCGTACCAAGCTGAAAAAAATGGACTTTGTACAGAATTTGTGTACCGAGTCCGAAATGAAGATTTATAGGTTATTATTGTTTGTCTCTGCCGTCTTTACTGGTGCACGAATCTTCTTCAATTTGTCTGTGATCTCCGTCAGTAACCCCAATGATGTGTCCACGATCTTCCAGTATGACGTCGGTAATTTGTCCGTGACCTGCCGGGCTATTGGTCTCATTTGCAGGTAGAAGAGTTACAGACTCCAGCGCTTCATCTAAATCCTCTTCCGAGCCCAAAGAGTCGATAATCTCAGGGGGCAGAGCCGCGTTATGGAATCCTATTTTTGCTTTTCTACCAAAGAGTGCCTTTAAGGCAATTGCTTAGTTCCAGATTGGTAACTATTATTTTCTTGGAACTGAACGAAACGCAAACCTCAGACTACGAATTCGATTTATTACCCAAAATACATGAAAATATACTCGTCCCTCCGACGCGACGTAACTTTGTATCAGAGGATGACATTACATCGTGCTCAAGTATGCAAAGAATGAAAGCTAATTCATCACTACTAGTACAGTATTTTTGACTTGGTACAAACATTCTGTACCGTGTTGTTTTTTTTTCATCAAGTCTGTACCCCAATCGCGAAAGGTACCTAGCATTTCTTGTCACGAGCCCGATATTTCGGAGTGTGCACAATTTGGGTTGTTCATTTCGTGAATGGTACAAAAATGCCTGTACCATTCCCGATCTGTATGGTACGTAACATATACATTCTATTTCTCCTTCGTTTGTCATTCACTGATTTGCATTCGCAGACTTGTTTGCGCGTTGCCCGCTTCTTTCTTATTCCTTTTTTTTCTCTCTCTCTTTTTGCCCCATCATGCGTCCTTTGCATTTCTCCCTCCGCCACTTTGATTATTCTTTCACATTTCACCGAAAATTTTGCGCCCAGGGTCCGGGCCCCACGAGCCTCCGCAGTAATACGGCCCTGACAATGAATCACAATGATGAACGATGTTTACAGGAAATAGCGGATCCGCTTATGGATCTGAAACAAGGTGTAGAATTGTTACGCACCAATAAAACCTTTCGAGCCATACTAAGCACACTTCTATCCATTGGTATATTTCTCAACGGAATAGAGGCAAGTAAAATGTATGTAACCTTTGAAGTTCTTCCACTCGAATTCCAGGTTAATGACCCCACCTTCTATTTTCATTTTTTAGGTAAAAGGATTTCAGATTGAGTATCTGGCCAAAGTACCTGAAGTAAAAGATACTGTCAACAAACATTCGTTGCTACATCATTTGTGCGGTATTGTAATGGAAAAGTTTCCGGAATCAACTGACTTATATTCTGAAGTAAATCTGAAAGACTATTTGCAGCCATTTAACTTGTTTCAAAGAGATTTATTTGCATTGACCTAACGTAGTTTTGAAAATATGGGTTCTGAAGAAACTCTCTATTCAAGTTCAATTAGGAAATGGAGCTCCTCAATAACCAGGAATTCAACATTCAGAGTTTGAAGGACTTGATAAATAATCAGTGTAATCGACATTAGAACGATTACTAAAATCCTAATGTTGATAAGAAAATGGAACGCAGAGTGAGGACAATTTAATGGCACGCTAGCGTGCCATATGCTATTTTGCAAAGTCTAGGTAAATGGATTTTTTTTTATTTTCAAACTTACAAGAAAAAAAAAATTATAAAACAAACAAATTTTGTACCTTCTGCTTCAATATAAAGACAGTACTCGGAGGAAAGTTCAATTTCTACTTCAGAGGCTGTTGTCAGTTGGTATAATTTAAATCAACTAATCAGTAAACGGCAACATTAATGAAACTACCCTTATGATGAAGGATATTTAAAAAATTGAGAATTGGCAAAATAGTCACGGAGGAGCAAGGGAGTAAAGATTTAACAGAGAACCTGTTTTATTGTGGGGTCTTTTCGGAAAAAACGTCCACCATCTGCCGTCCGGCAAACCGCACAGGTTGAAAATCTTCCAAGTCCCCTTCAACCATATATAGCTCAAAGGTCAAAAATTTTCAAAGTCCTATCATAATATACGTATCTAGTATAATACAAGGAGTGGTTCTAGCCTAGTTTGAGTCCAGTGTACTGTACTTCAAATCCCCTTCTATATGTATAGCTTGAAGGTCGGTGTATATAGCCTGATTAAAACAGCTCCTTCAAGTAACTAGATGTACAATGCTTCATACATAATTGGCTGAGCCTCTTCAATGAGCCAGATTTGCATCGGTTCCAACTTCATTTTTCCCCAAAACTACTGGACACTTTTCTTTTCAATTTTGACGTAGAGGTTCATGTCTGAGTGAAATTGTGCTTGTGCATTTTTTCAAGCAATTGGATGAGTTGTCCTCAGAAAATCTTGAACAGAAAGAAATTTTAATGATCGCAGAATTATTCATCTGAGTAGACTTTGAAATTTTTGTAAGATTATATTTAGTTTAGAATTGCGCGTAAATGATTTACCTGAAGATATCGTTCTTGAGTGTCCCTCATTTAAAAAAAATAAAAATAATAGACGTTCTCCTCATTACTTATTCTATTCATATCCAATGTTTGAATGTACCGGTACCGTGTATCAAGGTTTGTACAAATATCGGAATTTATGAGATCGAATTATGAAATACAATGCTAAACAATTGAAAAGTCGGTCTGTTGTCACATTGTAACAGCTTTTTTCGGCGATTTTTTGGCGAAAGAATTGTCTACTCACGTAAACATAATAATATACCAATCTACATTTTCGGAATTGTCTCTTCGCGTAAATTATTTTGAATAAAAACCGTCGCGATTAGAGGGAAGTCAGGTTCTACTCCGGAAGTAAAAGTGTGTGCGCTCCATAGTTTTGGTAGACCATACACGGTATCTATAAATCTGTTCCAGTTAAGATCGATATTTATCGTTTTCAGTGCGGTCAGCTGCGGGGGAAGGAAACGGTAGGGACACATACTAAACGCGACCCAACGCAACAGCGTGATTGGTTGCTGATTCACGCGTTCCTCCCAGGTGCACTAGGGTGAACTTTTGAGTGTATCAATCTTGACTGGAACAGACCATAATAAAGTTTTGCCTGTCCACGCACTAATAATTGATTGGAGAACTAGCCGGGTAATTCTGAAGAAGTGGTGTTGTGGTTCGAAATCTTACGTCCCTTTGGCCCAACTTTTTTTGATATTTAGACAAAACTGGAGCTCCAGGTAAATAGTTGATATTTCAGAAGAAAGTCCATGATCACATAATATCTGAATCTCATGCGTTCGTTGCATTCTCTTTTTGTATAAATATCAACGACGTTATGACTCACACATTTTATGTACACAGATTGGTGCGATCACTAGAGCATCCAGAATCGATTTTGATGAACTCAGACATTCAATATTGCGGGTAGAACAAGAATGTAAAGCTTCTTTCGATCACCTGAAAGCAATAGCAAAGCACGATGGCAATACAAATCTGAAAAAGTAATTATTGCTTATTTTCTACTTTTATCATTTAAATAACGAGATAAACAAGCACTCTGATGTCGAAGCTACTCTCTTGACGAAGTAGCAATGGTTATAGAAAAAACGCCGACTTCCTTGAAGAGAGAAGTTGTTTCATAGGGTGAATTAGTTTTTATATCGAGAACTGAATTCAAGATTGGAGTCCCTTTCCGAGTCCTCTTCTGTTGCATATAGCTCGATATTGAAACCCCTTTCAATAAAACTACTTAATTGATGGTTGAAATAAGTCCAAATGTTTTGATGGTTGTAATTTTTCCAAGTCCCCCTTCATCATAAATGTAGCTCAAAAGTCAAGAATTTTATGAACTTCCCCTCTGTTATATGTAGCTTCAAAGTCGGTATTTTTTCGAGTTTCCCACTTGTCACATAATTCCATATTGAAAATTTTTCCAAGCCTAACTCCTTTATTAGAGTAAGCCAGTTTTGCCGGACGAACGGCATGACACCAAAAATTTCAAAAAGATCCTCCCCCTCTCCACATCCACTCTGATTAATTGATAATTTTCTTCTTAGATTATCTGATTTCTTAGCGGACTGCGCCGAACGTATTATTGTGTTAAGAAAAGTATATAGACGAATAACAAATCGTTTCCATACGTTCTGCCTATGGCTCGGGGTACCACTGCACCGCGTTCGGGAAACTAAACCCAACGAATTGTGTAAAGTGATTTCAGAATTTGCCTTAGAATATCGCACAATGAGAGAACGTATCATTCAACAAGTGAAAAAGAGAGTTAGCTACAGGGAGAGTAATCGCATGAACGGAAAAATTATAATCAATGAAGAGAAGGTAAAAATAATTGAATATCACGCACTTACACATCTGCGACTTCCGATGCAGTCCAAGTAATCATTTGATTTGTAGGTCGATAAATTACGTGCCGTCAAAGAGGATCACCAAAATACCGTATTACATCAACTTCTTAATGAAGATACAAGTCATCAGAACAATACCATCACAAACAATTTTCAGGGAACTTTGTCGTGGAGGAGATTGCGCAGAGACTCGTGTACGTCTAATTGCACCCATTTTATATCAATATACAGTACTTATTCTCGTGTTCATCATCACAACTCTAATATAATTTCAGCAAAGAACGTCATGAAGCGAAACATGTCGAAAATTCATTCAAGAGATGCAGAGGACGAGCTGGTGGAGACATTGTTCAGGACAGCGACTCAAATTCCTATTGCACGAAACAATCCACGGGAACTTACACGAACTCGGACTCGGCATATGAACCGAAAATTATGTAAGTTTTTATACTTGGTAAAACTGAGGCCGGTGTACCCACCGACAGTTTGAAATATTTGATATTACCTATACGAGTATCGTCTTTTAATGAGAGATTTCCTTCATGTAAATGCTTCTTTTTGAGAATTAAAAATGTAGTGATATATGAGAACAAGAGAAGAAATAACCTTTTTGGATAGCGAAGATTCTTTATGATAAACATGTAGTTTTGAACAACATACTATGTAATAAAAGGCGATTCCTCTCAGAGTACAGATACGCTGCGAAACGTCCATAAGTTTGAATGTATTTTTTTTACAAAATATTTAAAAGATTACTACACCCGCAAAATTTCTTTAATAGAAATCTACCCGCAATGAAGAGTGTAAAACCGAGGTCACCTCTTGCGCTCTCAATTCCATCGCCTCTTGCTTTTCTGGTAAACCTGAAAGTAAAAAAAAAAAAGGAAAATGGCTCCGGCTACCTTCCCTCAGCGGGTTTCATGAAGTATTTCTTTTACTAAGATCCTCTCACTATGGGCCAGTTTTTTATTCTGTAAATATACCGTGAAACGTCTTCTATCAAATCTTAAGTATCCAATTGACTATAGGGTAACGATTGCCTCACATTTGTTGTAAATTGAGCACACGAGTCTTAGAACATGACAGAGCCGTCCCAAATAACCCGCCAGAAGAATCAGCTTTCACAACCTACCTTCTGGCAACTGGTCCCAGTTTTGACGAAACATGTGAGGTTCGCATTTCACGTCAGGAGAATATTAAGAGTATAGAGGTCGCGCACTGCAGAGCATTGAGATCCTCGAGGCCGCATTAGATAATGAGTTCGACGTAGTAAACGAGGACACCACTTTTCATGGACTCGTTAATCAGTTTTACAAACATAGCGTCAATCTTGATTAATTATACATCTCATCGGTCTAACCTCAAATCTTCAAAATTAAAATTATTCCCTTCCCCCTAAGACCCTTCAAATAGATTCCTTTGCATAGGAGGAAATTATCATCACTAGAATTAGAATCAGACACTCGCGCTCTCCAGACTCACACACACACACACACACACCAATATCATAACTTCTTATGCCTCATTCATGCTCTGATGCCGATTCCCATTACCCCTTCCCCCCTCTTCATATGTTTTCTTGCCGCAAATTAGCCCCGCTCCTTAAAATCTTTTCTCATCCCTCACAATCACATAGAAGCACTCTCTCCGTCTGTCCTCAACAACTTTAAATTCCTCATCAAATTTCCTCTCCCATATCTGAACTCAATAACAGCGCCAAGCTTATAGCCCTAGTGACAGGCTCTTAGTAGCTCCCTTAAAAAAAAAAAAAAAAATACACAAAAATTTACCGCATTACTACTACACTGATGAACTCAACATGAACAAGCATACACATTACACATGAGTTGACCCAAGAAATGAATGAAACTGCCATGCTACAACTACTGACAACGTACGTGCCCTGTCTCTTTATGACAAAAGCAACTACCTGCGGTGTAATACTACGAAATATTATAGTTCCTTGAGTATTTACAAATTTTCTCAAATTATTTCGCTCTTCAATTTAAGATTTGCATTGTATCAACCCCAAATTTTTACATTCACATTTTCAGATGTGTGAATTACTTATCTGCCGTACAAAATAGAATGGACGAATCTGCATATTAACAATCAGCAAATAAAGATATTTGTGTCACGAATGAAGGATCCTTTTTTGCAGATCGTGAATATGCATATACGTCCATTCTATCATTCTATTTTGTACGGCAGATATGAACACAACAAAAAATATAACGAACCCTCTCGAAGTTATGGGAATGAGAGAATTTTTAAAAAATTAAGTATATCTAAAGAGCTACTCATTCGATCATCAGAAGAGATGCAGGTGCACAACTTCAGATATAACACTATGTTTCAAAAAAATCCACCCAGTAGTCGCGGTGGAGAAGTACGGACAAATTTTAATCTATTATATGGAAACCTGAAATTTTTTAATATGTAGTGATGATCTTCAACCTCTAAAACGTTGAGAAAATTCATTTCCCCTCCCTCCTTCACAATTTTGGCGGATGTAATACTCGCTTTTCTACAAAAAGACGGTAGGTGAAAACAGACGTCGTGTTCACGCCTCACTCATGAAAATGCTCCATATTTCCTTCGGGTGGCTGATTAGCAGGAAGTAGGTTGGGTCAGAATTACTGAAAGTTGGACCGAGCAAAAAATGTTTGTACAGATTTCTCAGCGGAATAAATGTTGGAAAAACTTGAGTGTCATCAAATTTATGACGTCAGGAGTCTTGCTGAAGTTGTAACGTATCTTCCAATGAGTCTAACTCACAATTATCTAGCAGTGGCCACTCGTCTCCACGGTCAAGTATAATAATATGTGTCTCTGACAGATTTTTTTTTTTTCAGTTTCTCTGCAGTCTGACGGAAGTTTCACACATTTTGCGCAAGATTCTGCCAAGATTGAAGAATTTGTTTTCAACTTGGAAATTGTACTTAAATACATATTGCCCTGTTCTATTCACAAACGTAGGAATCTCTGAGAATAAGTCTATTGATCGTTCCAAACTTGTGAACAAGTAAAGAAAGATACTTGTACAATTTTTTTCATTCAGGTTTGCCTCAATTTGCAAGTACATTTTGCCACGGTTGTGTAATATACCTATTTCATAATTTAAAAACAGCTGTTTAAAAGAAAAATGAGAAGAACCAACTTCATGGAAAGTGAAATTTTTGGTCAAATTTTCTCATCTAAATTGATTTTAATGGGTCTTGAGGAAGTATGATGACTCGCTGGGGACTCCGGCCTGTATACAATTCAAGATGACTTTCCTCAGTTACGACAAACTTTGAGATTGAGGAGTCATTTCGGTACTTAATAAAGTCCACTAGTCTGGACGAAACGTCGTATTAAAAATATAACAGTGCGGGAGAAGCCTTTGTTTTCTTCTCATTTTATTGACGAACTTTAAGATTTTTCGGACTGACTTTATTAATAAAAACGGAACATTCGTCGTTAATTATCTATCGTACAGGACGTACGTAACGTTAAGTTAATTAATGACGATTATACAAGGCGGAAACGCTGCAAATTTCTTCCTCTGTAACTCGATTGACAAACAGCCGCATCGATGGTATCCCTTATACATGGTCGACTATAGACTTAAGGCCCTACGTCGTTATAGGTTTGATGATCTCATTGTGTCGCGATCGCCATCGATTTATCCTTCTTATTGACTTTGATTGTTGATATACTTTTTCGGCGACGATCCGATGTTCGAATCGCGCTATTTCTGTGGTGTCTGCTCGTCGCGGCCCAATACCTATGCATCTTCGTAATCCCTTACATTGTATAGAGCTTTTGCAACCCCCTTCCCAACCCATGAATTGTCCTGTTCTGGTTAGTTCTTAGTTTGGGCGACATCCCTGTCAAACAGCCCGAAGTAATAGTCATTAGAGATATAAGTCTCAACTAGAAATAAATATCAAATTTTGCTTTAAACAAAGGATTCTTTCTCTCTTCTCTCTCTCTCTCTCTATTTTTTTTATTACATTTAATTTCTGTCATCAATATTATATTTTACAGCTCTTCAATCTCTAGGGCGGTAGACCACAATGCAAACTGATTACCCATTATTTCATTTCTACAGAACCCCAATATAGAGGATTTATTTTGTTGGAAAACATAATTTCGGGTTCAATGTTATCATTACCTATTTTCAAGGCTCATAACAACCAAGTACTTATATACAAGGTGGACAACCTCTGAGCAAAAAGTAAGTTTATTTATGAAATCATATTATGTATTCAAAGTACATTGTATAAGTTGTAGTGATCATCATTTATTTTTTCGAAAAATTGAAATACTTATATATCAGGATTTGTTATAGTGTATAGCCCGAAAATGAATATAAAATATTCAATTATGAGGCATCTTCTGACAGAATCGGATACTGGGCATTAAAGAACAAGAATATGAGTATTTTATTGATGGTTACCATAGATAAGAAAGAACGTACTTGTAAGTCATACCTGTTTATTTTATGGTAATCAAAGTTGTCAGAAACTATTTTGAAGGCTTCGACAGATGATTGAAATTCCATATTTTTTACTAGAGTTTACTTACTTGTTCAGATCATAATTTATTATAATTCCCGGAAGAGTTTTCCTTTGTGCTCGACAGAGTATATTATATTTTTTTTGTTAGAGTAACCTACGTGTAAGTTGTAATTTTTGTCTCAGTGATTGTATTTATATATATGTACCTATTTTCTTGTTTCTTTATTAAAATTCTTATTTCAACTGTGAAAACCAATATATTTTAATTTATTTCGGTAATAAATTTAAATTCAGCGAGCCAAGTAAATTCAAATCCTCAAACCCAATTTCTCAAAGAATTGATTTCTTATAAAAGTTGACAACGTTTGAAAGCTTTTGAAGACCATAACCAGACTAACATGGAATATCAGATGGTCCAAGATTTAATAAATTTCATAATAAATATTTTTCGTTCGGAGCCGCTCAATTTTTTGTCATATTTGGGAACAATCGATTTCCTACAGAAAGCTCAGAACATCTGACAAACTTTGAAAGAAAGCTCAGGCAATCTATTTCATAGAAAATTTTACAATAAACAGGATTGCGACCTGTGCTGAAGATACCTGCCTTCTGTTCAAAGATTGTGTACTTACTATAGTACACCATCTTTGAACGGCTCTCCTGTTTTCTACCCACAAGGCGATTATCTTCAGCGCAGATCACAATTTCCTATTATGAGGTTGCGTTGCTGCCACAGGACTTCTTTCTCCTCCCACCTTATACTGCTGATTATATAGAGCAGAACGAGTAAACCACCCAACAGTTATTGTTTGAAAATATTCTCAACTAGACACGTAGCGGAGCGAGTGATCTCTTCTAAAGCTACTAGCTTAAAATTCTTCAAAATCGGTTTCTACCAACCCAAGGAGGGGGCGAAAGAGCGGTGCGAGTGAGCTACCCAAAAGCTATTGGCTTGAAATACCCTAACTGGTACAAAACTGGCCCTCAGACTTAACACGCGAGCCACTCAACTAATTATAAAGCAAACCAGGTTAACAATGAAAACAAATGGATGAAAACCTCACGAGAGGGAGGATGATTTCCCCAGAAGCCATTAGCCTAAAATATTCCAAAGTAGACTTATACTAGACTAAGAAGGGAGAGGACGAGTGGAGCGAGTGAGCCCTCAAAACCTAATATGTAAAATCATTTCCATAGTAGGTATTTCATTGAGAATTAAGTGTAACTTATTCTAAACTCGTTAAGAGTCACAACGCCCAACTCGTCAACCACAGATCAGGCATAAAACGTGAGACGCTCAACCAATTATATAAAGCAAATCACCTCAATGATGAAAGCAAACGAATGAAAACCTCACAAAGCACAACGGACATGAAACATGATCTTTTTCTATTTAGCTCCACCAGAAGATTCTTTTTTGTACATTGAGAAAGTTTGTGGTCCAAAAATAGAGGATTTTCGAGGTCAATCTTAGGTATGGCTAGAAACTTAATTACTTCTTCAGGAACTCCAGACAAGATTCACTCTTGATAATCTTGATCTTCATTTCGAAAACAAAATCAATCACATACACCCGAGTGATCCAAAGTACGATTAGGTAATATACCCAGGAAAATTGAAAAGAAAAAACAAGCTGGTATCAACAAGTTTGATCTGGAGACTAGAGAGGTTTCGAGAAATGCTTGCCAAAGGGAAAAAACTCTCGATGTAAAGAATATTTTCATCTTACTTGCAGAGAGGGCCGTCGCCAGGGGGTGGTGAGTAGGTGACACCGTTTCAGACCTTGCGCTACTGTAGGCCTAATTGCGCCAGCGAGGAGAAAAAAAAATTGTCTAAATTAAAAAAAAGGTTACTGATAGGTCTCATGTGAAAATCTTGCTTTAGGCCTCAGAAAGTCGGGCGACGGCCGCTGGTTATATCGCAATTTTCGAACTGTGACTCAAGCTGTTGCTGTTCATTGTGCGCGTGTGTGAGTGTCATCGCGCAATTGATGATGAAATACAAAGACACACATTCACATCATGTGAACAAGCATTGTTGAAGTGTCAGGTAGTGGGATACCCTTTCGAATCCGTTAAGTTACTCCCTCCTTTGAATCATTCAATCAATGAGCAAGAAAGGACAGGTAAATTTTGCACACGTCACCTTGTATTCGAGCAAGCGCTTATTTCGTCCTTTCCTCATTCTCTTAACCAGTCAGTACGTTTGAAGCAAATGTAGAAAGTAGACGAGTTTCTTTTTCCGTTCGGTTTTTCGTTGTGTTCTCGGGTGCATGATGAGGGTTTTTGAAATTATTAATTTGCATGTTCCGTATATTATGTTACTGTACATTTGTGTTGCTTGAACTAATCATACTGGGATACTAACACGGATATTCTAATCAAAATATGTATTTTTTTTTTCTGCCGAAATTATTTTTAGAACTTGATTATACCACCCGCCATCCCGGAGTAGCTGTTGCACTCTGAAATATGGGTGTTTAAGTCGACGACTCCTGTTTGCACGACCGGTATTGGTCAGTTATGACCTCTTTCCTTATGGTTCGAATCACTCTACTAATGTTTTCTCTTTCAGATCAAAATTACTATTGAAACCATCGTCATTTTGTAGCGGCCTTTCCATTCTGAAATACGGGTGGCACGACAACTCCAAATTTTGACCAAAGGTGGTGCTCATCTTTAGTTTGCGCTATTACTCTTATACTTGATGGTTAGGTCTTACAGGAAGTGCATTGAGTGCTAAATACGGATTAGCCGTGTGCCGCGCGGTGATATTGTACTTTACAATTTCAGGCATCCACGTCGGATAAGCCACGGTGGGGCGCAGCATTAAGTAGTTTACAGACTCCACCCTAGCGAAGGGAGGGCCATCTGCGGTCATTAACTCTGGCGGGTGTCGTAAGCAGTCTTTGTAATTCGTGGTGAACTGACTTGGGTGTCTGCGCCTTCTCGATTTTTCATTATAATTTATTCAGGTGTAGGTTCAGCGCACCACATTCGGACAAACTTCGCATACCTCTAAGCCGCGGTGGACTGTTGTGGCTGTGCAAAGTCTTCTAGGTATAGGGATTCATTTTTTTTTTTTTTGTCTTTAGTGTAGGCTAGGATCTTTAGTGTCTTGGGACGCATAGGAGCCACCTCCACGTGGTGCGTCCTGGGCAACGGCAACAATTAATTTGTTGACGGCCAAGGCTCCTCAAAGAGTAATAGCGCGAATGAAAATGATGTCATCCGGATGGAATTGTGTTACATACAGTACTAGCGTGAGGCTGCCAGCCTTGTGTTTATATAATAGACATAAAAACATACATTACTGTACATCGAACGAAAAGGCACTTGATGGTCATGGAAAAACTTGAGAGTAGACGGTCTAGACTTTGAAGAGAGAACCTGTTCGAGGGTTCTCGAAAAACTTTCCCCTGCGTCGTCCGGCGAAACCTGACTTACCCTAATAAAGGATTTGAACTTGGAAAATTTCGACTTTCGAGTTAAAATAGATGATGGAAGGGGGACTTGGAAAAATTTCGACTCATGAGCCGTAATTATAACATGTGACAGCAGAGAATCTTCAATGAAAATTTCGACCTTCGAGCCATAATTTATGATAGGAATGCTGAACTTGGAACAATTTCGACTTTTAAACCATAATGATTACATGAAAACAGAGCTATTTTGCATTCTTAGTACCAAAGCCACGTTGACCCATAGAACATATTCCCTGTGATCCTCGTTCAACTTCGTCAAGAAAGCCGTCGTGTTTTGTAAGACTTTTAAGATATTAGAAATGTGTAGCGTGGTGAAAGCTATTTGAGAATGACTTCGAAATAATAAATCAATATTAAGAAATTTTGAATCTTTTGAGTCGATTTCTGGTCGACACAATTTAACCGCAGCAAACTACAACTTATTCAAATATTGATTTTAATAATAAGCTAGCCCGTGACTCATATTTTAGCGACCTCTGTCAAGTAGGGAAAGTCCATGAAAGGTCATCGAGAATAATTAACTTCGGAAGAAAATTGAATCACGCACACACCCCAAATAAACAAATTCACAATCACTGAAGAAAATGTGTTCACTTCCGTTATTTACCCTGTTATGAGGAACTAAATTCGACTCTACCTTGGAGTGAGATGAGTCAATCAACTACAACGTACAGATAGGAAAGAAAGTGTTGAAATAACGGTCGAAAATGTGCTTTCAATGAGCGACAGAGTTAGAATTTTATAATTATTCGAGTAGAAATATTGAGATTACCTGTTCAATCAGATATCTTCTATACTTACCGTAGCTTTGAAATTCTCATTTGCCCCTAAGTAAATTGACGAGGAATCCAACGATCCCATAACTGATTTCATGGTCAAAACCTAGACCACTATTATTGGTTTTGTCCGATCTTTTGATCATGTTTCATATCTTTGCTTTGGTCGCATCATTATGGGAATTTTCACTGTGGCAGTGATTTCTCAAATCTGCGAGTTCGCGAGTCCGAGCTCCCCCCCCCCCTCTGTAGTTTCTAGCTTATCCTAACATAATGAAAAGGCGTAGGCTAGATTTATGCTAGGCTAAGAAAACGCTGAGGGCCTTAGCCTAGAATTCTAAAATATTTTTGTCTCGCATTATCCACAACATATCTGATTGGGCAAAATTTTGAAAAGACATGAAACATGATCTTTATCTTTTTGGCTGCGCCAAGAAATCCAATACCCTTAATCATTCTCTCTTTCTCTCCCTCTTAACTGCCCTCTCCTATTTGGAGAAATTTCTACAATATCGACCGAACTTAGCCTGACGGACAAGTCCACTCAATGATGGTTTGGCCGGTATAGGTGGGCGTGTGTGAGTCTGGTGTGACCGAGACGAATGATGACTATTTCTTCTTTACGTGTTAAAATCTTGAGATTTCAAAAATGTAGATTATGTCCGTAAAGATGTAGGTAGATTTTGTCAATAAAGTTTTTCAAGTTACATTAGAGATTTTGCACTCACACATACCATGTATTTTCTTCCTGAACGGCGGAATGTTTGTCAAGTGGTTCAAAGATGATTTCAGCAACTGACAAAGGTGCAAAAATTGCACAAAAAAACGTGATTTTAAAATACGTTCTTTAAGAAAGGCGAATCTCTCCAAGAAGGGCGAGTAATGAACTCTTTGTAGGAATGGTCTCTTGTGATTGGTATACCAAAGATGGTGGTTCCTAAAGGCGTGAGATGAAGTACATGGGGTTTTTCCAATATTTCAAATTGCATTCTTATTCTCCTAAGTTTTATCAAGTTGGTAGTGTTTCTAACATTGCTCTTATGGCAAACTGCTCCAGAATAAAAATGAGTCTGCAATCCAGCAACACCCATAAGATCAATATTGAAAATATCACGAACTTGATAACACATATGAGAATGAAGTATTCAATTTGAAACACTTGAAAAGCTCTGTAGATGTACCTTTCTAGTTACATCCTCAGACCCCTATGAGTGCACTCCACACGGACGTTCTATACTTCCAAACGCGTTTCTTCCAGAACGCGTTTCCTCAAGTTTTGCTCTTCTTGGAAAAAATAAGGGCTCAATTAATGGAAATGAAAAATCTAAAAATTACCACATTTCTCTATCCATCAGAAACGTGACGTCATAGCAAAAAATAGAAGACAGATTTGGATTCAGCATCAAAAATACTTCTAGAATCAACTGAGGACAATCTGTTGACTTGGTAGCTGTCCAGCGGTGAAATCTAATTTTGGTTTCTTATTCACCTACTTCTCAAATAATTTCAAAAAATAATTGGACTCAATTCTTCATGTTTATGATGAAGTCAATAAAATTCTCACTCTGTATAAGAAACAGATATGAATGCACTAACTGGTTCTGAAAGTACACATAGGTACCTACTTATAATTTTTCACAAGCATTCATGCTGCATAGAGGCATATGCATCACTGTAGCAAAATTGACATTAAATGAGAGTTCTATCAAAAGATCTTCAAAAACAGACAGAGCAACTAAGCCATCAGTGTTCTTACAAAAATAGATGTTGCAAATTCAGTAAAATACGTATTAAGGAATACAAGATTTTAATGAATTTTTCAGTTATTGAAAAGAATTAAAGAAAGCAAAATATTCAGAAATTCAAAAAATGATACAATTTAACAACAAACACAATCATGTAAAATAAATAAATACCTATAATAATAACTATCTGAAGGTATACATTCTAATTCTAATTAAATTCATTTGTTTGATTCAATAATTGTACTTATACTTCTATTGACTATTACTGGTACTCGTAAACTTCAGAATTTTTTGCTTGAACTAGTTGCAGCCCATCAACAAATTATGTCCAATGGACACAATGATGTAGGTAAGTTAGTTGTTGAAGATATACAAAACAGAAATAAGTTTAAATAGGTACCAGTACTAAGAACAGCCGTAGAATAAAAATGGTTAAAAAAGTGTTGTTAATTTGAAAACTAGTTATCCATTTAACATAAAAGTATGTACCTATACATAAATTGTAATGAACAAAGACTTTTTTGTTAAACAAAAAGATAAATCAATATTTTAACAACTGAGTAAGTATTAAGTTTTTCCTCTTTGAACCAAAGTTTAGAAATGATATAGAAATGCAAGAAAAATGTTTGTAGTGATAGACATAAATTCTAGCTAGAAGGTAAGAAAAATAAAAAATAAATTTGAAATAACATTGACTAGATTTAAAGATATTTGGAGGTATACTCTTAAATTTATTGATTAAAATGGTAGGTATTGATGATGGAAATCTCAACAAGCAGGATCAGTTTTTCTGGCTCTTGATGGTCGAGCACAGATCTCTCCTTCTAGCTCCTTCATTAAAACTGTATCATGTGTGAAAATTTGCCCATGTATAAGAAATTTTATCCACTGTAATGACGTTCACCTGAAGGGTGTAATTCTTACACCTAGCTTTTGTTTTGAATCAGTCATATCTCTAGCCGAACTGGAAGCTGTAGGTCGCATAAAACTCTGCGAATTACATTTATCTGAATGGTCATGGGCAGATATAGCATTACTGTCTTTAAAACTTGAACCTAACGTTGATGATCCATTATGACATACCAAGTTTGTTGGCTCCAAAATATTTGTACTGCAGTTACTTTTATTGGACAGTACTGAATTGCTGCTTTTCACCTTTGTCTGCCCCACGGTCAAAGGTTTTTTCCCCTTGGCAGCAGCTGCTGCTGCATTTGCTCGGTTTTTCTGCAGCAAGGTCAACGATTTGATCACATTAGAGTAATTGTCCATTTTAGTATTAGGTTTTACTGTTTTGACAGGATTCAAAGAATTCGAGGAGCTCTTTAAATTTCCTTTTGATGGATATTGATGCATTGCTGCTGGAGCTTCTGTCCTTGGTTTTGTTGGCATACTTTGAGAACTAACAGTTTGATCCAAATTTCCAATTTTTGAAACGCCTTGTTGGTTGTTTGAACTTTTTGCTTGCAGCGCTGGCTGTCTGATTTGTTTCAATTCCAACAATTTTTGCGTAAGCCTTATTGAATTTGTGCGCTTTGGGAGTAAAGAAACTCTTATTTCTGATTTTAAGGGGGTTGACAATCTTCTCTGTTCATTGAACATCGCCACTTTGGAATCACAGCCACTTGTAAGATCTCCACTCTCACTGCTATCTGTCTGACTGAAAAGGGTCTCTTTTTGGTTGTTGGAATTTAGTACAGTTGGTGAGAACAATCCTAAGTTATTGGTGTTGCAATTATGTTCTGGCAAAATAATCTGATCAGGCAAGTCGGAAGTATGGCTTTGTTTTTCTTTAAAACTTTCATCTTGGAGGTCAGGTATCAATTCATTCTTATTCTTAATTGGTGTTTGAACACATACTTTTATTTCTGGGATGAAAGAGGAATTATGGATATGCATTGAAGAAGACGTTCCATCCTTCTCACAGCCTCTGGGAAGGTAAGAATTCCCTGTTGTGGGTAAAGTTTGTGTTTTGTACAAGTATGGTAGAGTTGCTGCGAGTAAGTTCTTGCGGATGTAACTACTTTGTAGTACTGGAATTCGACGACGTACAGTTGTCTCCTTCTTTGAACTGATACCTGCCTCTGTAGTTTTTTCGCTTGGAACACATGATGTTGATGTGATTGTATTGATGCAGGCGTTATCTTGGTTTTCAGCATCCATCATCTGTGACTCTATTTCCAACCGCGCAGGCTTTTCCTCTGATAGTGTGTCATTAGTTCTCTGAATTTTATTATCCTCTTCTGGCACTTTTCGATACCGCCTAGTACGGCGCATTGACGAAAATCTGTCAAAAAGACCATCGCCAAATTTCTCCTCTTCATCTTTCGCTGATCTGGTCAAATTAGAGCGCAAATAACCAAACGCTTTCCTGGTAGCTGGAGGGGTTTCTATGTTATCAGAGTCGATTTCAATTTTATCACTGACATCAAAGTCACCCTTTTCCCGTGGATATGAGGTATTTGGATCGTTTGCCATGGGTTTTGAGGATTGTTGGGGTACTGGATCTTTTTCAGCGGCGACAAAAGGTGCACAGTGCATTGCATTCAAGAAATTAAAGTCACGAGTGTTCATCGAAATTACAGAATTAGGTTCTGCATACTGATTCAGTTTTTTCTTCTTTTCCTCTTCTTCAATTGCCTGTATGGATATTCAAAATAGTTATAGTGAGTTTTAGTCACCATTCTAAATTTAAATTTTTGAAACCAAAGAAAAAATTGAATAGCTGGAAATTGTTACAAAATTTTGATAAGTTCTTTGAAAAAAATGAGATCTTAAACGTAAGTAGCAGAATTGATCAACCTTCATATGATTAGACTTCTCTCTAATGGACCTGATGAACAGTTTAAAAATATATCGCGATGCACCAAGAGATAAGCTCAGTTCGAATGTAAACAGAATGCAACCCGCAAGCACTTTTAAAAATACATTGGACGCGAACCAAGTGACGTCAATCGGTGCTGTTTTTACATTGTTTTAAATGGAGATCAGCTGATATATAGCGCCTTGTTGTTTACATCGAGCTGAGCACACCTCTTTTCAAAAACCTTAGCGCCAATCAACGCAGTAATATCAACCCCTATACCCAAAAAAGAGAAGAGATAGATGCTCCCTGTTTCTTTGAACAACAGAAAAAAGCGTTTCCATTGGAAAAGCAAAAATATAAGAAAACGGTACATGAGGATAGCGCAATGGTATCAAAGTCAATCAGGTTTGTTCTCTATCTTCCCTCTGCTTCGTCGTTGTGGGTTGTACCGTGCATCTGTCAGAGAGCAACCCTGTCATACTACAGCAATAAAAAGCAAAAAGGGAACTCATTGTATTTCCCGATAACCAATGTACTCAAATGAAAAATTCAAAATAAATCTTCACCTTTCGCTCGCTGATAAGAAGAGTTGACGCTAGCGCTGCACGGCACAAATTACCTCAAATTTTACAATAGAAAATTAGTTGCACAAGTTTGTTGGCGTTGAAAATAGTGACGTTTGACCATCAAGAATAAAAAGAACAAGTTGACTATGGCCTAAAACCAAGAAACAATAAATCTAACTCTTGGCGCAAAATATTTGTTTTCTTTTTCCCTTTCATTTGGATAGGCTAGAGGCTTTACCAAGTGATTCTTGCATACCCTGCTCCACGCAGGCGCCATTTGTACAATTTTTTTTTCAATTAATACTGTCCAAAAAAAAAAAAAACACAAGACTTTGTAGGACTTAACCATGCCCTAGTGTTAAGAATGAAAAGTTACTATTGAATTCGTTAGTATTATACCTCAAGTGGGGGCGAGCTATCCAAACTGGCTTTCGATCGTATTCTATTGAAATTTTTGCCATCTAGAGCAGCATTATCCAAACTAAATGTTCCAGCATTTAATTGCGATTTTCGCCAGGCTGACTTATCTTTCACGTGAGGTTGCGACTGAATATCTGAAAAAAAAAAAATTAAATCCGTCAAACGATATTTCACCTTCTTTGAAAAATGATTCGTATGTCTGTGATTCAAACGAGAGTAAGTCCTCCAGAGTCCAGATCCACGTCGAAAAACCCCAACGTGAAGAACGACCGAAACAAAAATGTTATATTGGAACTACAGTATTTGAACACATTCGCAGAATATTTTTCGTAGGTGGTGGAGGGTAACTTCAGCGTATAAGACATCATTTTTGCTGATTGAGATTTGCCTCGCATGCCAGGCAAAGGCCGTTGATGGGCAAGAAATGTTCAGCAAGATGTTTGAAATAAGTCCTCTTTGTCCACCCAGTGTACGCAAAGTCAAAATCGCCACATTCGATGTCACGAATGTTTTCTTTAAGGGAAGGGAGGAATCATGCAAGATAGTACCAAGTGAAGATTCTTTCAACAATGTTATCCCGCTGACCCGATTCGGGACTTCTATATTTACCTTCATGTATTTTCAAAATTTGTAAGAATCACTAGAGGTTTTAAAAATTAAAACTACTACAAAATAATGGAGGAAGCGCATATGTATCCCAAATGTAATGCGCCTACTGATCTGTACACCATGGTATTCACACATTCAAGTATTACAATATACAACCAATAATTTTTAAGAAATAGGAACATACTTTCTATAGCTACCATGGTTCCCAAGACGTCAGTTTTATCTATAGTTGGTTTCCAGTCCGAGTATACTCTTTTGTAGCCAATCGACTGCTCTTGCAAATTGTTTCGAGAATTTTGTCTTGCGTGATCAAGAAAAGTTTTAGAATCTAGATCTTCCTCTTTGTTTTCTGTACAATAAAACATTACTTCAAAAAGTTAGGGATTTTGATTTATTTTTGTTTTATATTGCTGAGCGGGTACACCTACCAGAATCGTTCTCCGTTGACTTGCGATTTTTATATTGACATCTTTGAGGTTTGTGTGATAATTCAGCGTGCTGTTTTTCCTCCTTTTCGTTTTCTTCTAACCATGCCTCAATCTTCTGTCTCCATGCTCTAATAAAATATGATTAATTTTCAAAGGCCGAATATAATGTAACAAAGATTTGTACTGGAGAGAAGAGTAGTACCTAATTATCATGATATTTACATAGGGTTGGGACGAATCGGATTTATATGTCTGAAGTATTCATATTGGAAGTAACATGAAAGAGAAAGAAGGGGGACGGCGGAATAGAAAGGTTTATTTTTCACGCCAAGCAAGAAAACACGCTTACACTTATACACACAAAATGCATTGATCTTTTAGTTTCACAAATCCGTCAAAGGTTCTAGCCGGGTGAGGTGGGGAAAACAGCCTTGGTCGGAAAATGTTTTCTCCCACAAAAAAACTCAAAATCTAAAAAATTGGACCCATTCATTCACCCATATGGGCTGTAGAGCCAGTTTTAGACCTAAAATCCAAATGGCTTTATATCTGGCAATAATGATCGCAGAACAATGGAACTTGTAGACATTTTAGAAGATGTAGATGTGCACTCAAAAAAAATCATTTATATTTTTCCCAGTTTTTAGCAATAACAAAACTTTAAGCTCAATTACCAAAAAAATCAAGGGGGAGGCACCAGGGAATTTTTATTCATTTGATGCGTCACACCCTCCATTGAAACATACTCAAGTACACAGTGTACAGCCCTCGGTGGGGTAGAACAATCCCAAAAGAATCAATATTTTTGATGAGTATCTGTGATTTTTTCATCAATGGCGGTATGAGTCATCTTTGCTACCGCAATAGGAGCAGAATGTGCAACGCTACAAAGAAGGCCTTTCCGAAATACCCCATTAAACAGGTTCTCTGCCTCCTCTCATTCAGCTCCGTTAAAGAACCTGTGAATTCCCTTCACTTGCGTCTAGTACACCCTGGGATACTAGGAGTAAGTTTAGCGCAGTATTTTCTTCCTCCAACAAAATCGTCAGAATTACGTTCTACTTCTAATCCAAACCAAACGACGTCACCTTGTTTTGTCCTAGCTTAGTATACAGTATAGCATGTTAAGGGTGTTGACGAACTCCAAATTTGTGCAGAATAGGTTGCCTATCAATTCCCTAATACCCTACAACGTTCAATCTACCACCGGTCACTACGCGACGCTTGTCGGGAGTGTGTTGGCATACGTGCGTAGTCCCTGTCAGGAATGACTTTCAAAAATCAATTCTGAAAGCTCAAATTTCCGATTAACATTCATCATTTCGTAGAATGTTGTTCATGAAGGCTTAATTAGGAGCGCTATAGAAGCAGAATTCGGAAATTTGGCCCTCAAAAGATTTTATGGCATTGGAAAGAAAGCCAAACTTCGCCGACTTCAACAGCTTATAAAAAAAAAATGCGGAAGAAGAAATCCAAATTCTGTTTCAATAGCGCTTTTAATCAAACCGTTCTGAAGAACACTCCAAAAAATCAGAAAAGTTAGTTCAAAATTGAAACAAATTTTTGGCTCTAAATATCACTATATTTTTACGAACGAGAACCTGATGATGTTGCGTGAGCAACGAAACGTCGGTTTCTCGTTCGTAAAAATATAGTGATATTTAGAGTCAAAAATTTGTTTCCCTTTATTCATTGAGTTAATATCACGTATAAATTTCATTTTTTCGTTCAAAATTGAAGTTGTGAGAATCAATTTTTGAGACCATATTTTGTGCACACGTTTTCACGTGTAAAGCACACTCTTAAAACTCATACCAGACCAAGGAAGAAACGAACGAGCGGAGCGAGTGAGTTCCTGAAAAGCTATTAGCTCGAAATATTCTAAACCGGACTTATACTAGACCAAGCCCGCAAAAGCTATTGGCTTAAAATATTGCAAATTATACTTATATTAGTCTAAGAGAGAAGTGCAACCACTTTGGTGCGTATTATATTGAGGTATATAGTACAGATGATACAGATTGCCAAGCGTATCCATTTAGACGGCTTTGGGTTAGACAAGTACCTAACCCGTGAGCCGCTCAGCCGAATACCTATATGTAAACAATACCGGGTTAATGATGAAAACAAACGAATGAAAACCTCACATACATACAGCCTACTTTAAACATAATTTTTTTTATTCGGCTCTGCCAGAAGATTTTTTGTTAATTGAGCTTAAAGTTTTGTCATGGCTGAAAACTGGGGAAAATATGAATGATTTAAAAAAAAAAAAAAAAAAAATACTACGAATGCACGTCTGTATCCCTACAATATTTATTGCTCTGCGATCATTATTACCTGAGATACAGTCGTTTGGATTTTAGGTTTAAAAATGGCTCTGCAGCCCATATGAGTGAACGAATGGCTCCAATATTAAGGATTTTAAATTTTCTCGCAGGGGACAGCATTTTTACTTACATTTGGAACATTTTTTGAACAAGCATATTTTTCCCACCTTACCCGGCTACAGCTTTTGGCGTAATGATAGACCTACTCTGGAACGTAAAGAAGAAGTTAGGTATCTGAGGTACTTCTCTCTTGATCGGACCAGGTATAATAACTCTCATGGTCGGTAGAATATTTTAACAACGTTTGAAAGAACAGCTTCATTTGAACAATGGACTTAGACTAAAATTTACTTGGGTTTCACTCTTCCCTCTGGCGTTGAACACGAAGATTCATTTTCCAAGATGGGAGAAGGTGAAGCTGGGCGTTCACGATCGTTGGAGAAGTCTGCGTTCAACAAGTCTGGTCGATTTCTTCCCCCGCCTCGAGCGCGACGAGCCCACGACCGATCTAAAAATTATAAGAATCGAAGTAGTGAAATAAAAATGCTTTTACGACGTCATTTTATGCTCACCCAAACTTCCCCATAATTTTCTTTCGCGCAAATTTTCTTTGTCAGGAGTTCTTAAAAAAACCATTAACGCTGTTTCGTCCTCTTTGGATGGAACTCGGTTTCGGCGTTGACGCATACTCCCTGTCGGAGTGATGTCTAAAAGATGAAAATTTTTCAAAAATCATACATCAATGATGAATTTCTGAACAGACGTTGATCAAGTATAATTCATTGGTTTGTTAGGCACCTGATGAATATGGATCATCTGTATAAGAGCCTAATCTGCGTCTTGAAATAATTGGAGAGTTGGTGACTGATTGAGATTCTTCTTCTGAGAGCATTGGATTTTTATTTGAGCCCAATTTAGACGTCTGAAATAAGAAAAAATTGCAGGAATATAACTTTATCCTCGACATGCATTGTGTGGGCGTGAGTTATTCATAACATAGAGAATGTTGTTAGTAGGCAAATGATATTTTTTAAATTGGACTTGTTTCGAATTTCTACTCTTCTGAATTTTTTCATCTGCTTTATCATGAAATTAGTATTGGGAAAAATGTGAGGAGGAAAGATTAGACTTCGTATCCGTGCCTCTGGTACCAATCAATCTGCCAATGTATCTACTGTGTACGTGTAGTGTAAACACTAAGTATTTTCTTACTTCATGAATCAGAATCTTCATTTTCTATCTTGAGAAAACAAAAACTTACTCTAGAATCACGATTATGAAGTCGCTTTTGTAACACCTTCGGTTGCATATCGTTGAGAATGTCCGTAATTGGTCTACTCTCACCATAGGTCGGACTCGTACTACCAAAATTCGTTACTGAAAGAATTCAATACAATTTTATTAAAGTACATCCTTGATTTGAGAATAGGTACCATAGTGGATGACTATTACTATTTCGTTTCCTGACTGCCAATTGTTCCTCTCGATGTTTACGTCTAGCGTTGGCTTGCTGTTCTTGAAGACGTCTGCACTGATTCTCGGCAATTGCTTGCTTAAATTTTACACAAAAACTGTGAAAAATTTTGAAACATTCCTCGATCTTGAAAGTAGTCACATCTTCGCAAAAAAAATCTGCCAACGATTTACGCACATTTTCCAACTCTTCAAGATCTCTTTTCAGAATGAGGACTTCTTCTTCAGCCATCTGAATCGGCAGACGTAATATTTGAATTAGAAAATCGTCACGTTGACGTGAAAAATAAAGGTGAGCATGCAGATACGTGCACCTACATGTAAAACGTTATTTTAGGTACGGTATAATTTGTGTCCAAAATACATCGATAAACTATTGAATGCTTCCATAGACTAGGTAGTTAATACTACTAAAAGAATGAGATTCATTCCATTTGCATCTTTACAAAGACCCCGATAATGGAGCATCATTAACACTTCCTAGAAATCACAAGAAGAGTGCAACCGAGGAAGCACGTTTATCCTTCAAGAAGGACGTGAAAGACCTTTGGCTAACGATGTTAATGCACCAAAAAGAGGACCGCAGATGAAATTAAGGACAATGATGGGGGAAGCAGACTTGTCTCCTTTGTTACTTCAAGATTACAGGAGGGAGTAGGTCTAAAATTACTTTTACAAAGTGCTGTTCAGAGAAAGTACCCAGAGCGTGCCTACAAAAAGATGGTCGCTTTGTTGTGATGATTGAGGAGGATTGTAGATTTTAGATACAATTATACCGCACTAGCATATAACTTCTTAGTGTAGGTATTGTACCTACCCATAACGTTTTACCCTGTACCTGCATGTAACCACTTTGTAAGAAAACAAAATTGAACGAAGGTTTTCAACAGATGTTGGTATCTCATACCTTCAAGAAGTCTCGCATCTGATCTTTGATTTCTATTTCAGTTGACGGTAGCTCTACTTCTCTTCTAATTTTTTGAATTCTATTGTCTAGAGCTTGGACTTCGTTTTGCAATTGTTCAACAGTAGTTCTGCAAAAAAAAATAATAATAAATGCATTGAAAATAAGTATCTTACAATTAAAAAATGAATTCATGTCGGTACTATCGGGAACTATAACCATAGTACCCCATGTTGTAAACAGTAATGAATAATTACAAATAACAGAAAATATCAATTATGGTGATGGAAAAGAAAGATCAATTTGCAATTCAATTTTTTACTTTCCAGATACACTAAACTATGCCAAGAAAGACGAGGTTATTTTTTGTACACAATACAATGTGCTACTAAAGAGTTTTATATTGTTGAAATACTGGGTAGCTACATTCTCCAACAATGCAAGAGCCTCCAAGTGTGCTTTGAAACTTCAAAAGGCTGAACGAGGCCACCATTTCTCCAATCCTCTCAAAATATCCGGTAAGAAAGATGTACTGATGAAATAAATGGGAACGCATGCACTAACGATGCACCAAACTAGAGAATATTTTCAGAGTTTAGGACAAGGAAAGAGTTAGGTGCGACGTGCACCAACAATTCTGTTGATTTTCCAATCTGAAACGCGTCGAAGAGTATATATAGACCTCAAAAGTTGGTTGAACCTCAATTTTCAACTTTTTCATTTTGTTGAAATGAGCGTCAGTTCCATAATAAATTCTCATTCAATTATTATACTTCCTAAAATAATGCTTTTCCAGTATTCCATATCGCATACTTATTTTTCCACATGTTATCAATCTAATAGAACTTCTAGCATTCTTCTTATGGCGAGCACCCTAGAATAAAGATATGCAACCCAGCAATGTTGAAATAAAAATCACGGGTTCTATATCAGAGTTAAATGAGGGGAGACAGGAAACCTGTTTTATAGGGTATTCTAGAAGGGCATTCTGAGTCTTATGATATTAGAAGCATTGCATATCTGGCTCATTGGAGGGCCAAGCCGATTGGTGTATGAAACATTGCATGTCTAGTTACTTGAAGGAGCTATTTTAGTCAGGCTATTTACACCGACCACCAAGCTGTACATATGATGGGAGGACCTAAGAAAAGTATAATAAAAACTACTGTATTATAGTGAGCTAATACCCAAAATATAGTGTACTGGACTCGTATTAGGCTAGGGCCCCACCTTGTCTTATACAGGCTTTATAGTAGTATATATAATAGGAAGGGGTCTTATACATTTTTGATTGCCCGCCAGCTGGACGGCGGACGTTTTTTTTCGAAAAGACCCCCCCCCCCTCCCCCGATAAAACAGGTTCCCTGTAAAAAAAAAACGACCAAATTGATAATGCGTAGGTGGATAAGCATGCAATATGGAATTCTGGGAAAGCCTTATTGAGTTATTTACCTAAATAAAGAAAACGGAACATTGAAATCTGAACTCACCTAGAAGCATCATCCAAGGTAGATATATCATCGGCAAATGTCATCAGATCTCTACGTTTTTTTTCAATTTGCTGAAATTAGAAATCAAGTACATATATTAACAGTTTTTGTGCAAAATTGCTAAAATTGATTTTATCCAACTGCAAGTCATTGTGGTTCTCAAAAAAGAGTCTCTTGTATGTAGATTATTATATATTCGGCAATGAGAGTGACGGTATCCTCAAAATTACGAGCCATAATGATTAAGAGTTTATTGTTTACAAAGGCACGTAACAGTAAAAGATACACTCCGCGGATTGAAACAGTTAGAGGGGTTCAAATATAGGACGGAACTGAGTAATTTTGAGACCACAAGTTTAAAAAAAGGACAGAAATTTTAGAGGTCAAAAAAGAATAAAAGAAATAGGAATCAACCTATAATAAACACAAATTCTAGAGTCGAAAAATAAACAAAGGTCGAAAATTAAATAATTAAATAAAATTAAAATGATTAAAATAATTACACAGAATCACAATTTGGCAAAATAAGGACCGCGGAGTGATAAAGCTGCGACCGGTTTCGAACGAGCTAGCCGTTCATCATCGGGCAATACAATGACGACGAAGAAACAGGTGCAATAAGTTACAAGTGGTAAAACATGAAAGAACGAGAATTTGATTATGATAATGTGGAGTGAGATCATAGATGTACCGTACAAAAAGATTCATAAAGGTGTTGAGATCGTTTACAAGCCTGGTACCGATAGATTTGAATGAGGCAATTGTTTCAACCTATTCCAAACGGTTTAGGAGTTTCCCTATGGGGCATGGGCGGAGGAGTTTTGCCGAAACGTTGGAAAAATCGTGTCTTTCCTCCAGGCAGTGCTTTGCCATCGCAGACTCGTTGGTTTTCTTTGTACGATGCTCCGAGATTCTGGTGGATGGGGTCGAGCGATCAGTCTGCCCTATGTATTGAGAATCACATGTGCCGCATGTGAGTCGATAAATGCCTGCGTTTTTCTCCGGTGGTATCTTGTCTTTTAAATTGATGAGGTTATTGAGAGTGAGAAACGGTTAAGCCCCTCTTTTGTAATTGTAATTTTTCAACATCCTCTCAAATTTATGAGAACTATTGCCCAAGAATGGGAGGCGGATCCATCGTGTGCGACTTGAGGAGGACAAAGTGTTCCCATGGTTGTCTTGGGCCGGATATAAGAGGCGGCGTAGACTTTTTCGCCTGATCATAGCAGAAATGTCGAGCTTTAGGCCATTTTGAAGAGCTGTTTCCTCAATGTAGCGTATCTCCTTGTTTTTGGCTGCAGCAGAAAGAGGCAGGTGGAGAAGCCGATGGATAGCGTGATTAATTATAGCAACCTTGTGTATCCGGGGATGTAGCGAATTGTTATTTATGGAGACGTATATGAACCACATGGAAGAGGCACTCCTATTGACCAGCTCCAACGCACTTCTGTTCTATGCCAGATATATCGACGATGTCATAGGAATCTGGAGTGGCTCTGAGGATGAACTACACCATTTCCTTGGTAGTCTAAACAATTTCCATGCATCCATGGAATTCTTTTTGGAAATCGGAGGCGATGTGCTAAACTACCTTGACCACAATTTACGACTTGTTCCCAACCCTTCTGGCCAAACGATCAATTTCGTGATTTACCGGAAAGCTACATATACCGGCGTCTCCATAAATAACAATTCGCTACATCCCCGAATACACAAGGGCTATAATTAATCACGCTATCCATCGGCTTCTCCACCTGCCTCTTTCTGCTGCAGCCAAAAACAAGGAGATACGCTACATTGAGGAAACAGCTCTTCAAAATGGCCTAAAGCTCGACATTTCTGCTATGATCAGGCGAAAAAGTCTACGCCGCCTCTTATATCCGGCCCAAGACAACCATGGGAACACTTTGTCCTCCTCAAGTCGCACACGATGGATCCGCCTCCCATTCTTGGGCAATAGTTCTCATAAATTTGAGAGGATGTTGAAAAATTACAATTACAAAAGAGGGGCTTAACCGTTTCTCACTCTCAATAACCTCATCAATTTAAAAGACAAGATACCACCGGAGAAAAACGCAGGCATTTATCGACTCACATGCGGCACATGTGATTCTCAATACATAGGGCAGACTGATCGCTCGACCCCATCCACCAGAATCTCGGAGCATCGTACAAAGAAAACCAACGAGTCTGCGATGGCAAAGCACTGCCTGGAGGAAAGACACGATTTTTCCAACGTTTCGGCAAAACTCCTCCGCCCATGCCCCATAGGGAAACTCCTAAACCGTTTGGAATAGGTTGAAACAATTGCCTCATTCAAATCTATCGGTACCAGGCTTGTAAACGATCTCAACACCTTTATGAATCCTTTTGTACGGTACATCTATGATCTCACTCCACATTATCATAATTAAGTTCTCGTTCTTTCATGTTTTACCACTTGTAACTTATTGCACCTATTTCTTCGTCGTCATTGTATTGCCCGATGATGAACGGCTAGCTCGTTCGAAACCGGTCGCAGCTTTATCACTCCGCGGTCCTTCTTTTGCCAAATTGTGATTCTGTGTAATTATTTTAATTTTATTTAATTATTTAATTTTTGACCTTTGTTTATTTTTCGACTCTAAAATTTGTGTTTATTATAGGTTAATTCCTATTTCTTTTATTCTTTTTTGACCTCTATAATTTCTGTGCTTTTTCTAAGCTGGATTTGCTGCAATGTTCTTCAAAATTGATGAAATTCACCCTCAAAGTTACCAAAAGGCGGGGGTCGTGATGGAGTAGGCGTCATCTGAAGAATGATTACAAGATTTCAACTTCAACATCGTTCCTATCGATGTTTTACATATGAGAATAGTTTTTTTTATTCTCTCCGTAAGCTGCCTACCAAATGGATAAGAACTCAAGTAAGGAAGTAAGCAACCGTCTTTTAGGGAAACGCTTTATGGATTTGATGGTCTGGGCAAGCCCAGGGCTATTGCACCTCCTGACCTCTCGGATCTGGCTCTGTTACTACCCATACTTTCTCATGATTTGACAAAATCAAAATTTTCCCAAATTTACAATACATTTTTACTTCTTTTTTTTTCAGAACATACACTCATTGGATGCAAAGGGGCATCCGTGGTTTTCCATCCTCATTTCTGAATTTCAAATATCTACTTCCAACTAGTTGAGAGTTTCGAGTTACAAGTTTTAAATAAATTAGTAAATTACCCAAATTTTGACTGTATGAAACAGTAACTCAATTGACGGAACAAATATTTTTATCTACAGATATTTTCATCTATGATATTATTCTCAAAAAATTCCTCAATCTAATTAATTACCAGCGCTACATAATGGATGAGGTTCATGCCTGGTTTATTTGCTCGAATATCAGTTAGTTTTTGCAATGAGGTGAGCTTGACACCAGCTGCATTCCCAGCATATCCTCCCTGGAAAAATTTTCATCACTGCAGTCATTATGTTTAATCTTCGTATATCACATATGGTTATTCAAAGTACCAACTGAATTTAAGAAGTTTCCAACGCAAAGGACCATGTACAAAACTTCCTGCAATGCTTTGTTGCTCATGAGATCTGTAACAAACATCCAGAATGACCAGAGTGTCTAAGCCAGAGTAGCGTTATTTTAGAAAAAGTATCCCATACGGTATACTTAGTGCGTGGCCTGCCAGAGCGATAATATTTATCATCAGCTTGGGTTTTGTCATACAATGGCCGTCTTCAATTAACAGGCCGAAATACTGAACTTGACAACGCCGCGCAAGGTTAACGTTACATACGCTCGTATAGTAGAAACACTAAAAAGACACGTAATTGTTAATTTTAGAACATACTTCGTATTCAATCACAAGGGAAAAGTAAATGAATTCATCAAAAGAGTGAACAATTCTCGATTTTTTTAGCTCAGTCTCGTTAAGATTGGTCAACTATGAAGCAAGTTATAAACTTCTTTTTAAAAAAAAGTCAGACAGGGACCGAAGCCTGGTAATGTACTGCACTTCGACCTCTGTCTAACTTTTTTTTCCAAATATTTATAACTCGCTTAGTCGCTTCCTAGTGGATCAATCTTGACGAGACCAAGCTCAAAAAATCGAGCATTGTTTACTCTTTCGACCTACAAATTCATTTTATTGCCTAGGAATTGAATACTGTTCGCAAATTAAAGAATAATGTGTTTTTCAAGTTTCGTTCCAATTTCCATCAAGAGCGTACAAAACCATCGCCCTCTCAAACAGCGTTGTCCATTTTCTGTATTCCGGTCTGATAATGGTCATACAAAACTTATTATAGGGCTCTTCCCCCATATCATATTGCATACTCCTTTGCCTGCTTCTTATTGTAACGTACTCTGCTTACTTTAGTCTTATGGCAGGGAAATTGAATTTGCAATAATAGCATATCTATTCCCCTGCCATAAGACCAATGTAAACTAAGTGTAATAGTACTTGGTCCGTGTTCCTCGGCATTAGTCGAGTCTTTTTGCTGAGGGTGGGAAGATTCAAAAGTAAATAGAAGTTCGTTTTAGGGGTAGTAGGGCCTAGGAAAGAAATTTCATTTTGCCGAAAAATGCCAAAAATGGGATAAATGCCGAAAATAGGGTTGAAAGCCGAACGAGGCCGAAAATGAGCAATTTGTAGAATATCGTTCAAAATCGAGGGCTTTTGAATGAAAAATTGGTGAATTTTGCCTAATAGAGCTTAATCAAGAGCAGACCAGAAAAATTAAAAATTTGGATTGAAAATTTGTTAGGATTATGTATTGATGAGTTTTATCCCTAGAATTCGTTTAGTTTGGTCACAAATGACGTAATTTCGGTCAGAAATTGAATAATTCTGATCGTGAATTTGTAATAGCTCCATAAAAACGCGCGTCTTTTCAACTTCTTTTTTCAAATGTCGAAAAAAGCCGGAAGTACAGTAAGTATTAAAGTGTCCAAAATTTTCATTTTTGATGCCGAAAAATCCGGTCTCTGACCATTACGATAAGAATTAGGCAAACAAGTATGCATTATGAGAGGGGGGGAGAGCCCTATAATCGTGTTGTGGAAAATTAATCACTGTGTTGGATACAACCATAAGAGAGGTGTAACAAAAAGGGGATAATGTTTGCTCTTTTCTACTTTGCTGGTTAACTCGCATCGCACTCTTGTAGTTGTATCGCAAACAAGGTGATTAAGTTTTTAACAATGAGAGTATTTGTCTAGTACAAGTAAAGTCAATTTGTCTGTGAGAACTCTGCTAGGAGCGTTCCGTACTACGCTGAACTCGAAGGGGATGCTGTGTAAAAGTCTTATATAAATACGAAAAAAGAAACAAATTTGAAGGCATTTTTGAAAAAAAAATACTGTTAAATTAGTTTCTTTTTTCGTGATCTATAACGTTTGGACAAGTATCGATCTTAGTTTGTGTTATGGAATGATTTTTAAAATTTCCTCACTACTTAATTGATGAATTGATTTTTAAAAATGAGATATACAAAAGGTGAACAGAGTCTACTCGACTAGTTTCAGAACTTTTTCATGTGGTTTTTCGTTCACGTACGGTTTTTATTCATTGAGAAGAGAGATTTGAAGTGCAGTCCAATAGCGAGAAGCCAATAATAGGACGACACTAAAAACAAACAAACGTAATATATCAAGGACGTGCTTCTCAACAGGTAGTCTAGTATCAGCCTTGTATACTGTATGCTAACCTAATTAGCTCTCAAGGGCTCACTCGCATCTTAATTGAGCTAAGTAGTTCTCCTATGTTAAGCCCTCCTTAGTCTACGTTAGGTCTAGCATTGTACTAGTTGTATAAGTATAGGTCTATTATAAACATAGTATGTATAAGCTAAAAAGTTGTTGTATACCTAGAAAGTCTAAAACTGTACGAGCGTACGGACTCAAACATAGGAATTTGGTAGAGAAAGTCTAGTTTCATACTACGGTTTTGGAGCCCTTTCTACCTTTTTTTTTGAGGCTAGTAAACTGTATAATATGCTACCAGCATTTAGTAATTTTAGGCAAATTATATACAGTATATATGAGGGGCTGGGGAGTAAGCCCAGTATAAAGCTAGTATACAAAGAGAGGTAAGGCCCGTACGCACGACGTCCGGACACTAATTCAGGAATTAGGTGAGGGAGAAGTAGGCCAAAATTCTTCCTAGTTTCAAGGCCATGGTCGGACACTAGGCCGTGTAGACTCAAATTTTCGAATTAGGTACAGAGGTCAGAGCAAAGATATGAAATATATCAAAAGTTTTACAAAAACAGAAGAATTACCTTCACCAGTTACAATCATCGAATTGATTGTCTGTTCTAAATAGCTCATATTGGTTGCGGATTCTTCTTTTAGCAGCATACTCTCAATGCGTAGTTTATAACTGAAAATATCAACAAAATTCTCTATTTTAGCAATTGAAAATATTCGAATGATATCTTTAGGAAATAAACGGACGTTTTTTTTTTCATCTCCCTTACTTCGGTACAGAAATTAGTTGGAGCAGAAACTTTTCAGCGTTTGCTAATTTAGATTTATCGCCGTTAAATGTCCTGAGCATTTCAAGTTCATCAATTTCCGGTAACACTTTTAATAGCCCGCGTAATTTCTCGGCACCAACTTTTTCATGCCTTCCATCTTTGATGATTTGAATTATATCTTCATTCAAACTGAAAAATAAATTATACTTATAAAAGTGTTAACAAAATAATGGAAGTGTTTGGTTCAAGCATAATATCTTCTCTCTCATTACTATTGTACGTTAAAAAATTTTTTCGGAGGAGCCGTTGAGATAGAAATACAAAGTGAGTCTACCTAAGAAATGTTCGGGCAGAGCTAATTCAATGAACATCAATTTCAATGTCACTTTTAACTTGCGGGCTTCTCTAGGATGAGGTGTGGAGGGTGTTCTGGTAACAAGGATTTGGGCATAGACGCTCACGAACACTAAGGCGCGCGTTCAAGTTACGATGGAAGGGGGGGGGGAGGTTAAAATATACTTGTACATTTCTAAATCAGATACCGACGATTCCTCAAAAATTGTATAAATCCAATAACGAGGGGAGGGAGAGGGCACTCGCTAATTTTCATGTAAAGGTACGCAATAGGATGCTTTTTCCTTTCAAGCCGAAAATATTTGAGTATTTAGATTCTGCTTGCGGGAATTTTCCAATCATGAGTCACTTACATGCTGACCAAATTGTTGACTTACCATCGAAATTGTTTCAGGAATATATTCACGTTCAAACTGCGTTTACCATCCAGTAATACAATCTGTGAAATAACGATGATGATAATAGGTATTTAAGCATAAATAGTGAAAATACAAGATATCTGAACTCGCTTTGTCGCAACCTACTTCCGATGTTTCCTTTCGTCTTCGTTCATAAACATCAGGTAAATCATTTTGATTTAGCTTTTGGGAACATTGTATGCTAGGCACTGTTGAAGGAGGTGCTTGCTGACAGAAAAGATTTTCCATCTCTGACCAATCTAAATCAACTATTGGCGAGTGCTCATGACTCCTGGCAACCAACGACCAGATATTATGTTTACCTACAACCTAGAAAGTGGAGAGGAGTCAGTTACATTTACTTTTTACATTATTTGTATTACTCATCTAAAGTGTAGCATAGGTACTGAACAATAAATTGAAAAATTAGTTATCGATTCAATGAAGATCAATAACGAGAAAAAACTATGACTTTCCAGCCGGTAGCTTGTTATCCTTCTTGTTGGAGAAGAGGGCGAAGGGGTAAAGCCTCGGAAAATAGTCCGCACCTTCTGCTCAGTTTAGGGATTTCGCAGTTTTTGTTGATGACATTGGTTATCTGGAGGAGAGGGCTCCTACAAACCTAGCAAGCGAGAAGGAGACGTCTAATTTCCTAAGAAACTGAAATGGTGATTTCTTTGGAGGGAACGTTGCAGTAACCTACGAATTGTTTATGGATTTTAAAAAACTTTGACCACTCAGCAGTACATATTATAGGCCCCGAAGATGGTATAATGTTATACCAAAACGTCATGCGCTGTATCCTTTTTTCACAATAAACGACAGTGGAGCTGTAAATTACCTAGATTTTCTTTTCATCTATGTTCAGTGGCGGATCTAGAGAAATGAAATGGGACAAAATTCTTTTTCTTCTCGTTTTCCTTTTTTTTTTTCGCGTTTTCTGTTTTCTTCCCCTTCCTCTTCTTCTTCTTTCTTTTTTCTTTGGGGAAGGGGGGGGGGGGTGGTGGTGATCCGCCACTATCTATGTCAATTTTAAGACACAAAAACGAATTAATCTTGTGGGTCTTTTCTAGAATACAAGTTGTGTGCTATAAAATTTATCGTTACCTTATTATCTGGTATCTTATTCCAATTGATGGTTTTCATTTTAATTTTCGGCGTTGGTGTTTCTTGTTGTGGTAAACGCAAGTCCACAATCTCCATCGGTTCAGGAAATGTATGCGTTGCTTTTTGGCGATTGGCAACTGGTGGTGGCTGTTGTACTGGTAATGTGCATTCTACAATGCTTTGGTCGACTATTGGTTGGTCAGGAGTGGTTTGAGATGGCGGCAAAGGTGGTGGCGGTGGCGGCGGACTAGAAAAATTCACTGATAAGGTTTCAGATCCCAGACTTGGCGGTAGTGGCGGCAGTGGAATATTCTCCAAGGGAGGGCTGACTGAGTTGAGTAATGCTGGAATGTTGAAAGTCTGTTTTTGACTACCACACACTACATCTGGTACACTTTGATGGTTATGACTGCAATGTCGACTGAGTAGACTGGGTAACCTCGAAGCGCGTGTGACATCTTGTCGCGATTCAAGTAGAGTAGCACGATGTACTAGCTTTTCGGCTGTATCCCAGATGATGTCGCTGATTGCCTCTTTTGGATCAATACGCAGTAAATGTTGTAAAATACTCAGAAAGGATATTTCCTGAGGTGTTTCTGCAATCTATCACAAATAAATCATGAAAAATCAAATAATTACAAGGAGAGGGAAATAAGAGCCAATCAGCACCTCGAGCTTCAAGGTGTTTTGGAGAGCTGGCGGATGAAACCGACTATCTCTCTTAACTCAAAAATGAATCATATTACATAGTAATTTTATAAAATTCATAGTTTTTACCATAGAAATAAGTGGTTCCAGTAATAATTTTTTAGATATTATTACCATTCCCATTCCCAACAACCGCCACAAATTTGGAATCGCTAGGAAAGAGAATTGCACTAACTAATCTATTGATGAATCGTCGTTTGGTGCCCCCTCTTATAAGTACGTCTTCCTCAATAGTTTGATTCACCGACTTATGCATGTCCCTAGGGAATTTCTCAATTCTCGAAGAAAATTTCCATTTCTATTTTTGTACGACTTTCTTCAAATTTTTGTACAGTCTTCGGAGAAGTGTCTTCTACTCGATACCTTAATAATGGTAATATCATCATTACGTTCACAATCTTCACATATTCTGGAGACTGTTATTATACTTTTGGATCAAATGTATTTCAATTTGTTCACTTGTCTATTATTTTAGCTGGGAACACTTATACTAAGATTGTTTGCGGGAATATTTCTGTATTTTGGATCTTGGCGAGAAAAATTGAACCAAATTCTCCAAGTTCCAGATCTGAGTGGAATGAAGATGCGAATCTTTGGTTTCCAGATCTATTTCTTGAGCTCTATCTCCATAAAAAAAAAGCTTCAAATCTCTTGAAAAAATTAATTTCTGTTATTTAAAAGTCAATGAGAAAAAAAACTCGAGAGACCCGGATATGAGGCGCATAGCAGGTCTGTCTTGTTTTAAATTGAGTTTGATAGTTTTGCATACAATTCGAGTTACATATTTTCTTCCCGATTTTTCCATATTATCATAATACTGTTGATGAATGCTAAAAACTCATTTTTAAATTCCTCAGCGCTACTCCGAAGACGCAGATCATCTATGTATCTGTGCCAATAAGTAATGTGAGCAAGAGGGTACGGAAGAGGAGCAAACAACCATTTTTCAAGCTTACTCATGAGTACTTCTAATGTTAGAGGATCAAGAGGGGCTCCTATGGGAATACCAACCTTAGATGGAAATACATAGAATCTGTTGTTGAACATAAAAAAATCAGGTTCCCAACATGTGTTGAGTAGAAGGAAAAACTCAAAAATTTCCTCGTAGGGGACTCGGGCAGACAACAAGAGCTCGCCCAATTGCTGATCCACGACATTGAAAAAAGTAAATCCCATTGAAACGTACTTGAAACGGATTTCCCAATGGTCTCTCAATGGAGAACCCACCCTCTCCCATGATCGCAAAAGTATTCTTGGCTACACTCAAAGCCGTTATTCTCGATGATCCTCACTCCCCTACCCCCACATCATGAAATGGCTCCTCTACAATGATGACGTATTTTATGCATGGAGTGAAACTGGTCATCCACTAAACGACTTCTTGAACCTCGTAAATTTGTACGATCCATCAATACTTTCCACTCTTGAAGTTGATAGAAAATCATTAAACTTCTTGGACCTGACCGTCTCTCTTCTTGAAATCAATAGTGAACTTATTCCTTGCTTTAAGATACATCAAAAATCCACCAATATCGGTTCCATATTCTCTCTTGAAAAGCATTAAAAATGATCCTCATTTATTGAGTTACGCCAGAATATATTTTTTTAGTGAGTCCCTAAAAATTGAAAGAATGGGACAATCCGAATTTATATCTCTCATTTTCATCATGTGTACAGATTTCAATCACAACTCGTCTTTTGTGGGTTATAATTTCCTCAATTTGTTGCCCGACCATTAATGAGAATAATTAACATGTTTTTAATTACCACTAAAAATAACACTGCACTATACTATAAAGAACGTACTTGCTGCAGGATTGTATAGAACACGTCAATATGAGAATTCAGATCAATGTTGTATATGGAATCTGTAACTTGTGCCTCGTCATTTTCCTTTTGCTCCTGAAACACATCCAACTGAACTCTGAAGTTGGAATAGTTAGGGCAATCATCGCTGTCTATATACCTCCTGTAATCACGAATCATATTCCACAAATAATATTGCTGAAGTTCGTTCGACTTCATAGCCACGTACATCAAAAAATAAAACTTAAATAACTTTTCAGAAGTCAACTGATATACTTTGGTGGTTCCAGTCCTTGGGAATGGTGAAAATTTTGAGCGTCAACATCTTGATCAAAATTACAAGGAGTCTTATTAGCCCCAATTTTTTAAAAATCATTTTACGGTAATTTTATTAGTTTCATTGGTGGGGAGAGGGAAATTAAAGAAAAAGCGCAATTTACCTTAGATCATCAAGAACAGCCAACAATTTTAAACCTGAAATAAAATGGAATTGTAACTCAAAATTTTGAATTTTCTGCTATATGTAAGGTCATAATTCCAGCAATTTGAAACTTACCAATAAATTCATTACGCATTTGGACTCTATCTTTAAACTGTGGCGCTGATATGATGAGACAATTTACAAATGCAAATAATGTGGTTTTGTAATCTAAAGGATTTTCAAGTAGTTTTAGTTCATCAACCACAAATTTTAGTCTGTAACGTTCAAACTTGAATTCCTGCAAATAATTAAATACAGTTGAACAATTCATTTGCAGAATAGGTAATTTATAATACCTACTACATAAGGGTGGAAATGTTAATCCTTATTTTTTTAATAGCTGAATCCGTGAGATCGGCAGCTTTTTCGCCAAATTTATGAATATGAATCAAATGCTAACCACTATCCACTGTGCAGATCTATTATCTTCAGGAGACTAGGACTTCATGATGAGTTTTGCATAGTTACAATTTTATATAAAAAGAGGCCTTTGCTCACTTTCTTGACACCGTCCATTTATGGGATACGGGTTGCAGAAAAATGACGAAACACTTTTTGACGCGCTTTCCACAAAGGGGTCTCTCAAGTGTTTTTGAAAGAACTTCGATGATTATAAAGTTTTTTCAAAAATACTTGATCAAATGACTATAAATTTTAGTTTTGACATGTTTCATGTTCTTCCTCCACCACTATCCTGAATTAGAATTCCAGGGCAAAAATAAAATTCTTGGACAATGGGCCACCCCACCATACCTGCTCTCTTCTTAACACAAATTGTTTTCCCTCTCCATATTTATGATTTTGCCTCAGCATATTATATGGTTTTGATGATATTCTCATTTTTGTCGCTGTGCCCTGATTTGCCAGAGATTGCCATAAAGAATCATGTAATACTGAATTAAAATCATCACTGATATCATTTCTTTTCTTCCACGCTTCAGAAGCCAACTTGGAGAGACAAACGGAGGACTCTGGATATAAACGTCGGTAATTCGCAGGTACATACCATGACTGAACTAAACTGATGTGAATAATACGAATTTGACCTCAAAAGAAGCAAACTACTACCAGAGCAATTTGTACAATATTTTCTGTGCACCAATATGAACGAAAACTTAGGTACAACTTTTACTTTCTTCAATATTTTTAGGCAACACAGTTCCGCCGGAACAATATATCCCACTAATATTTGAGGCCTTGAGAAAAGTGTCGGTTTCTGTATGATAAAGTATTGTATTTTGGACATGAAATTGAGAACGGTCAAATTACGGCTCGGTGTGGAAAAGATCCTGGCGGTAGAATCTTTTCCTCGTCCTAAGAACGCCAAAAAAGTTGAACAATTTATAGGCTTAGCCAGTCATTTCCGCAAGTTCATCAAAGTTTTTGGTATACTGGCCGCTCCTCTAACCAACGAATCTGAAAAGGAAATTCAAGTTAACTGGCATTTGAGACATTAAACCCTCATGTCTCGGGAAGCAACCATAATGAGGTAAAAGGGGTTTTTTCCTCATAATGAGGAGACTATGAGATCATGCTAAGCAAGTGATAGACCAGAGGTCAATGATATATATATATATTTTTCATTCTTCCTAATGTTCATAATGCATGCTAAGAAGTATTATTGGAATTTATCGCTTCAAAGCGACGTTTGTGTTCGTCTCAGCGTTTATGAACAGAAGACACTTTTTATAGTAAATTTGACGTTGAATATTTTGTTTTCTATAAATTACCTCGAAAAAGTTGATAATTTTTCAATAAAATTGAAAAAACTGAAAAAATCCCTTTGTAAGGATCTTTGCACCCTCGTATCTCAAACGTACAAGAAGTGGGGAAGATGGATTTTCCTCTCGTGATGAGGGAATCATACCAAACCATTGACGAGCCGGAAGTCGAGAATAGGAATTTTTCATTTTTCTATCCGTATTTTTCATCTAATTTTCCTGTAGGCCTACTATTTATGGAAACCAGAAATTTTTTTGTGACGTAGTGATGATCTACAACCTATGAAACGTCGAGAAAATTCATTTCATTTCTCCTTGTTACAATTGTGACCGGTGTAGTACTCGCTTTTCTACAGAAAGTTGATAAAAAGGAAACCAGGCTGAGTGATTGAGCTATTCCTGGAAGGGGCACATTTTCTAATTTTCCAGAGACGAAATGAACTACACAATGTATCAACGTTTTGCGGTTAGAATTCTAGTTAAACTGTTCTATACAATTTTCAATTACTTGTAAATCATTGGACTCAAAACTGGAGGATAATAGTTCTTCTATCTTACTCCTATCAATTTACACATGAACACGATCCTAATATCAACGTGCTTGTCTGCATGATCGTCCGCTATCTCGTATTTCTGATAAATTACGTAGAGAAATATAAGATGTTAATAATTTAAGGTCAGACTCGGACAACGCTGAAATTCAATACTGCTTCGTGAAATATACGCAAAATGTCCTCCATTTAATTGTTACTCACTATCGCGCACAATTCGTAAGATTTAGGTTTTTAATTTTCATCCGTTTCTAGCATAAGAAAAACGTTTTTCACAAATACAAGAAAAAAATTGCTATACTCAATACAAGAAACAAAAAATTGTCTTCTAATCCATTACAAATTTTTCAACATACATCTAAACTAGTAGGTACCTAGTATCCTCTCGTATTTTTTTATTTACTCCTAATTGAAATTTGTTCGTTGCATTTTCCTTTTTCTCTCAGGATACCTTGAAAAATTATATTTGCTTCGTGTCAATTTGGGGCGTAACTTTTAGAACTTGTATGTACTTTAAATTATCATAATATTCTTCTTTATTGCATCCAACCAAGTACGAAGTTATACAAATATTACCTAAGTACAATTGTCATTAAGAAATACCCATCGAAATTTTTCATCTCCCCCCCCCCCTCCCCTCCCATCAACTATAGCTTGCGGGTCGAAATTTTTTCAAGCTTTCTCCTATCATCTACAGCTCGGAGGTTGAAATTTATCCAAGTCCCACTTTTTACCAGACAGTGCCCCTTTTTCTGAGTCCCAAGTCTGCCGGACGGGATTCGGCGCCCGACATTTTTCCTCGATTTACTCCCCCTGTTTACCGAATGTAAAGAAAGTAAGAGTGAAATTGAACGTTTTTGAATTTACTTGTATGTGGTTTAATGTAGTGATTATTTATTTATTTGTCTTCAGTTGGAAGAACAGTCTTGTCATTCTCATTGTATGGTTGCGTTAACACGTGTGACCGAAATGGGATGGGATGAGGGACCTTAGTGGGCACAAATGAAGGTTAGGTCAACACCAGGTGAAAGCTTCATCTCGCAGATCCTGGTAAATGTGACGGACCAAGAAAGCGGCCCAAAGACCGATTCCTGTCGCACCCCTAAGTAACTAGGTGCTTTAATGTACCAGCAGATGTCTCTGCTTAGAAATTTCTCGACAGCTAGGATAGCTTCTGATCATTCTGAACAGGTATGTGGGCTCTTCTGCGTTCATGAAGGCTTCTAATGGAATCAAAGTGAACGCTCTTCTTTTATCGAGGCTGGCGGGTACGCAAAACTGACGCGTAGCTATTGTTGACTCGACTGCCCCCATCAGTCTGACTCCAACTTCTAATATACAGCGTCCAAATTAAAAACTGTGCTGACTACTTGAGATTATAACTCTTTCTCTCAGACAGCTCTTAAGTCGATCGGCTATCACTCTCTCTAAGAGTTTGACTACGTTGTCTAGCAGACAAAATGGTTGGTGGTTTATCCCTTTTATCGATCAACCCGCACATGAAACAGTACCCCAGGAAATGCCGCATTGAATGATTCAAGAAGCAATGCTGGGTCAACTGAATGTATTGCGCTCTAGACTGAATTTGGATTCTTGTCTGGGTCCGGAGCCTTCCAATACTTCAGCCGTCCGTGATTCGCCTCACAACACCCAGCTTCATTCGGTTCATTGCTAAGAGGCAATGACAAATCGTCAGACGGTACATGTACCGACAAGTAACAATGTAATATTTTGGCAGCCGGTATGTACCGATAAATAACGTTCAAGTCAACGCTTCTGTACCGTCAAATAACGCCATCCTTGAAAATATTAGCAACAGTGGTCAAGAATGCACTACGAACCGATTAAATCGAAGTGAACTGTTAATTTTGTCACCCCTCCCTTCAGACAAGTGGAAGAAACTCGGAGTCAAATGGAATTGAGTTTGCTTGTTCATTTTCGAGTATTCTAAGAGCCTTGCGACGATCTCAAAAAGTTTTTTTTTTTTTTTTAACATTCGTTGTCTCACCAAATTGGTGCAGGACGATTTATGAAGGGATCAGTATTTTAGTATGTTTGCGGGAAGGGGAGGGGGAGTTGAACACTCTTAAGGCGAAGGTTATGAAGGACGTGAAGGATTGAAAAGCTTCAAGAGCCTGTGTCTCAATATTTGTCATGTTGGTAATATTTGCCGTGGATAGTGAAGATAATTTAGTCCAATCAATTTCTTATAGACTGCTTGAAAAATGCTATGAGACTATTTCGAAAGCTTGAAGATTTTTATCAACACAACGTTTGAGTCGAAATCTCGATTGGAGGGTTGGCATTATCGACCTGCCTTGATAGTGCTATCAAGTATGAACTTTTTTATAATTTGTAAAATTAGAAATAAATACCTACACATACCTAATGATAATAATAGTCCAAATTACTTTTAAACGTCATAACTATTACTCTGCAAATAAAATGACAGGTACCAAATTTGAGGATGATTACCATCGTGAAAATTTTCTATTCAATTTGGTGCGTAAAAAATTCGATATTTCGGCTAGTTTGGCATTGTTACCTCATACATCGTCTTAATACAGAACAATCTCTTTAAACCCAGTGCTACATAGGCTACTATTGTTATTTTAAATTTATAGAAAGCTCACTTTATATTTTTCTAATGCTTCCAATACTCTTGAATATCCTTCTGCATTATAGACACACAGTGCTGATAAAAGTTTGATAACTTGCGTCTTAACAACAATGCTTTCACAGTCAAGAGCTGCAAAATGGAGAAAATAATATGTAATGCAAACAAGCGATACAAATAGGTACCTACGCTACATATTGTTAAGATAATAGGTAATACAAAACCAATTCTCTCGTATTCCAAAGAAAACAAGACAATTATAATTATCTAAGACTATCACGGTGGATTTTCACACTGAATTGGAGGTTTGAAATTGTTCAAAAAGGAATTTTATGTTTACAGAATAATTCACGTACCTTTTGCGAGTTTAGCAGCATAATCACTACTCTCAACTATGTATTCGAGGCCAATTTTGGATTCCATAATATTTGCAATTGCTTTCTGCAGGTGAACCTAAAAACAAAAAACAAAAAAAATAGCTATACCTAAGAATATTATATTTCCGATGAGAATTTTCAGACATTGATATAGCGAGTCAATTTTCTGTTCCTCGAATGTTTAGTATTGTGAAATAGAGTGAGAAAATCTTTTTAAAATTCCAACTTTTATCTACGTATTAGACCACAATAGAGTGAGGACAATGTCTCTTTGTGTTCATTTCCTTTTTCGAGATCATATGATTTTAATGAAGAAATTTTACAAAGTCATTACTTTTGGTTCTAATAGTGTATATTTTCAACGTGTCAAGTGAGCTCAAACAAAGTTTGATTCCTCGATTGAGGAAAAGAGGACTGAAGAATCAAATTATAAATTTCTTGTACGTGGATCATAATTATTTGAATGAACACTCTACATATTACCGTACGAGAACCTTAGTCAATGGAAGAGAATGAGTCAATTTTTTTTTCTTTTTCTCTGAGCAAGAAAAGAATTTCAAAATCTTGATTAGGAGACTCTTGCGTCGGCAAATCGAATCAATCAAATTGGAATTTGAAAAACTTAATTCCTAGTCGAAATTTTTCAACACTGACGGTGAGCAAAACTAATCCAGGACAAATATGTCGCAAAAATTTCAAATTGATAGGTGAAAGTGGTTCTTGAGTTGTAAGAGAACTGACAGATGAACTATTATATACAGTACTTGGACTAGCGGTTGGCGATGCGCCCGACCGCCAGCCGTATGTATTGAGTATAGGCTAGTACATCTTTTGTATAGATATCGATGTTTGCATTTTATAGGTGAGTATCTTGCGTCTCAAGGGGTCGCCTTGCTAGCTTTCTATATTTTCCAAAAATTAGAGAGAAAGAGAGAGAGAGAGAGAGAGATATTACCGCTCAAAAATTTTCAAGTCTTTCTTTTCATACGTGTATCTATAATCGGAAGTTAACGTTTCTTGAGGTCACCCAATTTATCTTTGTATTTAAAGGTTAGTGGGAAGGAAAATTTGTTCAAATTTTAAATTCTACCATTTTGGCAAATTAGCAGCAGTTTTTTAAATTCTACTGCTTCTGTGTGATAATAAGTCAATTAATTTTTCAAGTTCAACTTCTCATTTGAAAAGTTCAGAAAGAGTTCAACGATTTTGAATAGGCCTTACATTATTGGAACATAACAGGCTATTACGACTCTCAGTGGCACCGCACCACAAATCATTCCTCCTACCTTGTAAGCTACGCAGCAGCATTTCCTCATTACTTTCCTGCTTTCAGTCATAATTGTTCGTGCGTATAATACATCGATTGTGTCATCCAGCTTGTGAAAATTCGAATTTCCCATGCCATAAGTTCTTATTACCCACCTGCGTCATTGGTTTTTCCTTGATTAAAGTTGACTTTCCTTTAAATATAAGTGGGATCATTTTAAACTAATTTGAAGTCATTAGACCTCCACTATCCATGACTTTATCTTGTGCAATATACTTAGGTTCTATTTTATCCCCAAAAGATATGGATTGTCAAGCCATTTTCAAGATAGGTATTAAACAAGCATGCATTATAAGGATGTAACGCAAAGACAACATATAGACAACATACGTGTATTAGTTCTGATATAAATATAGCTGTATTCGCTTTGAATACGTGATAGAATGATAGGCTATGTTAGCGTTAGAGTGTGAAATTCAGTTATTGCATGATTTAACTAGGGATTACATGTAATGACGAGACATTTTAGATAGAGTATTAAATGGGTGATTCTCCAAAAATTTGTACCTTCGAGTCCTGAGATAATATTACATGTTTCTATGGGCTTATTGATTATTTTTAAACTTGAATTAGTTGAAGACAAGTCTAATGAACAGCCCTACGTAATTACCAAACCCCGAAAACACCCCCCACCCATTCAAACAAAAATTGAAAACCTCATTTTCTCACTTCTGTGGCGCGTCCGAAACTCGTTTTTTCAACTTCAGAGAGCTCTACTACTTTGAAATGCGGAGTTTCTGTCTAGAAACATGGAATTCTTGGAAGAAGTGACTCAGAGCTACCACGCTATACGTTTGAAAAAATTTTCACTGCTTGACGGCACATGTGGGGATGCACTTTATGTTATTCCCCATTTTCTATCTCACTTCTGTGGCATTATAGAGAATACTAAATTCCAAGAAAACGGTCACGTGATCTTCAAATAGACTGATCTGGTTGCCTTGTGAGTAAGGCACACAATTCGCATACATGGTATTTGTTTCTCAAAAAGACATCAGTATCCGTTCACTCGAGCTAGAAGACTGACGGTGGTTGCTGGTCATTCCTAATTCTCACGCCTGTGGCGCAGAGATTTTACATGATCGATCAAGTATTAAATTTTCTTTTTTGATTATTTTTATTCGCAAATCCGGCAGCACTGACTGAAGTCAAGCGAAACATCCGAAGACTGGCATCGCTTTGAATTACGCGCCTCTTTACGAGTGAATTCTCACATCTGTGTCGTCTCACTCCTGTGTAACACACATTATTTATCTTCCACAGAAGTGAGAATACTGATAAAATGTACTGCAACCTCACTCCTGTGTCACAATATCATAAATAAAATTCCTGCTTGTAATTAAGAAATTTTGGAGGCGGTCTGTTGGAATACATATTCTGAAGGGACTGTACAATTGACAAATTGAAAAAAAAAATGGAAAAAGAGTATAGTATAGGAGTATAAGCCATCTTTTTCACACTTTCTCACTTCTGTGTCACCCCCCACCAAAAAAAATTTATTGCTCGCCAACCATCATAGCAGAGGAAGGATCCCTGGGGATACAAGTTCTGAAGTATGTAATTGTCAACTTCATTAAAAAAAACGACCAAAAATGAAGGAAAAAAAAAATCCATAATTTAAAGTTGAAATGTACAATTTTTTGGAAAATCACCCAAATGCGATATTTTTTTCACAGATAAACTAGTCACTTTTTATATTACCTAGCTATTTCATACAATAACTGGAGATTGTTAGCTAAAATATATATAAAAACGAAATATTATCACTTATTGCAACTGTATGAAGCAAAAATTGTCGAATTTCATATTGCGTCAACATAAAATGAAAAGCTAAACTTTGCGTCAGTTCAAGACAAGAATACATTCTCAAATTTTAGATCATGTGAATGCACAACAAAAAAATTGTAATAAAAAATGAATCTGCAAAATTACAAATCACTACTTATTCAGGCAGGAACTACTGTTATGGCATCGAGAGTTACAAAGCAAGCCTTTCTTTTGACACGTACACCTTGTCTTTTTACTCTTTTTTGAACGCTTAGTGGGGCATTTACACTTCACAAAGCCCTGCCTTCCACTCGGCGATTGTGAAGAGGCGGCCGTACGTAGTGAGATTGATAATGATGTAGCAGGTACTTTGTTTACGACGACAAATTTTTCTCAGCATAAACCAAAATTTTGCGACCGTGAGAACAGGCATGGGATACCACTGCGTGTCCGAAATCTATAAAGATTATCTGTCGTGATCTCCATCACGCATGCCAGCATAGAGAGCGCATCTTGTTTCCCTCGATCTACCTCCGGTATTGAAATACTAACATTATCCCCAACCACAAGATTGGGAAAATTTGCATCTGAGCGTCGTCGCCTTCAGCAGGGGTGGTGGTCCAATAATCGGGAGGGTGACACCCTTGTGTTATTCATTCATGCATTAACTGTTTCTTCTTCGTTAATTCATGAATTAGCTAGTTCGAACACATAAATAGGCAAAATTATATGCTCTAACGATCTGATTTAGATAATACATGTAATAGCTAGTTCATTCATACATTAACGGATTTTATACTCTAACGCCCACATATACACACAAACAAATAATTATATAAGACACGAAATATGGACAAAAAATAACAGTAACAAGGGGACGAATATATAGGATTTTTCTCGTCCAAACCGTAGGTGTACAAGGCAATGAGATCAGAACTAAATGCATTCCTAGAGAAATAATGTGACCCCTATTTCCTGTTCTTTGGGAGGCTCAAAAAGTTTTATGAATCTTTGTAATAGGTACTTACATTTTACGTCCTTGGTGGGGACAAAATACAGTCGCTTCTACATTTATGAAATGTTCAACAAGAAAACATGCGAAATTGGATTTCTTTCATGTAGATACCATTTAAAGAAGGGTGAATGGTAATGGTAATATTTTTATAAATACCGACGGCAAAATAAAATTGTCGTTGGTCATGTATGATTAATTCTGTTTTTCTGAAATCATAACTTTTTCTAGGTATATCTGCCACTAATGAAATCAAGATGAGAAAAATTCTATACGCTAAGAGCAGTAATGTCTTCAGGTAGTAACATCGGATCTTTTATTCAAGTCTACTTTCGACGTCATCAATTAGAAAGAGACCATCAGCTAAGCGTATTTTACACTAACATGCGCAAGCACCAAGTAGGTATATATCCTTCGCTAAATGGTCCATAGCGGTTACATGGCAACTCAAATACAAGTAGTGAAATATTCGAGGTCAAGAAGAATCCCTTATTTGGAAGGCGGTTGACCATGCTCGGTAGGTAGGTAGTGTTTGCGTTAGGTGTAAGAGTGTGTTGTCAGTTATCGCACGAAACGTATCTAGTCGACGAGTACCAAAGATTCCATCATAATTTAGGCGTATAGGTATGATATCAATACTTGAACAGTTCGCAAGCTCCGTTGTGCGTCGACTACACTCACAGTTTTTGAATGCTATCCAATTTGCGATTGAAAACGACGATGACCTTGGACGAAGAATTGTCGACTCTAGTAGGTAATGACTTACACCAAACAATTTACACGGCATGTCGTGATCTCATTTACGTCCAGAGCGTCAGGTATGAAGGTACCTACTAAATACCTAATATCTTTGTTTCAGTTATCGAAAAATTTATTTCTATGCTCGAATCTACTTTTGACAAAGTCACTTCATGGATTCCATTTTCTGATTACTGGCACTTTCTCCAAAACATATTCACGAGATCATACCGTACAGCGATATTAATATTCTCTGCTCGTTCCTTCCTGGTTTTGGTTTGTCCTCTCCATCAAGAAGAATAACGTAAATACACGCACAACTGGATTTACAACGTGTGATACAAAAGTTTAATAATGTTTTAATTTATAGTACAACGGCTTAGTACTGAAGAAAAAAGCTCTCACTGCTGGTAGGTACCTACAATTACCTACTCGTATATCATCGAGCTCTGAGAAAATGTGAATGAATGAACTGAACGCAGATATGAAAGGCCATTATCAAAATCACGCCGCAGCGAGTACGGCAGAAACAGAGTTTTTGTTTCAACAGCCTGCATTCAGAAAAAATTAATTGGCTTTTATCGCCTTCAATATTATTTGGCTGAAGGGAGGCCAAGTTCCCATAAACTAAGATTCAGACTTACCAGACTGTGCTAGGCTGAGAACGAAGGAGCGCTCCACAAATGGGGAATATCAAACCAATAGTCATACTCCAGGGGGAAAAATTTTTTGAAAAGTCGAAAATGAAAAATATAAAAGATAACTAATTTTGACATGCAGCAGAAATGCATTAGTCAATAAAGAATATTGGCTCTCAATTAGGTACATTGCGACATGTTACTACAATAAATTCTTCCTGAAACCTTGATGATTTTGCAGGATGAATTATACCGCTAAACATCGTTCTCATTTGAAGCCCTAGAAAGCAAAGAGCTTCAGGGAGTCAAAAAGGGAAACGGGACTTCAAAAGGGAATTAAATGGGTATTTGTTCCTAAATGAAGCTCGAGGATCCGAAGGATTCAGGTTTATTCCTGTTGAAGCCTTTCGGATCCAAGAATCCGAAGGGCCTCAACTAGAAAAAAATTGGGAACAAGGGAATCAACAAGGTCACACATGGGGGTCAAAGGGGTGGTTGTTCCCATGTTCTCGAGGACTTCAGAGAAGAGACAAATTGTTTACCGGGATGAGGAAATCAAGAATCGTTTCGAACAATGGAGAATGTAGCCTAAAAAAATAGTAATTTTTATACAAGGTCCTAAAGCGCGAGATTTAATCACTAGCTGATGTACCGTGTAGAATTGATTTTTTCATACGTATAATTTACGTGCTAGGGTATAACTTGTAATTTGAGCCTGAGATTAAAGCAGCTAGTTTAACTACCGAGTGAAAAAAACAACCTTTTATTGGTTAATTATCTTATAAGCTCGCTTCAATACTCTCAAAAAGTGGATATCGTGCCGCATTCAACAATTTAAAATCTATATTATCGCGAGTCAAAGACCCTGTACCTTTGAATGATCGTTGTGAAGTATATGTTACGGGCAAATTATAAAATTCCGTCCTTTTATAAAATGATAGTCATTTTTAGGCAAATTGCGAAAATGCAATATAAAGTATAAAATTCGCCTAGGCATTTCATAAAAGGACTAGGCTTTTTATAAAATGCTAACTGACCCATTGGCACATTGTGAAATGAGGAAAATTCATTTTTAATAGAATTAAAAATGCATGAAATTGCAGATAAATTATAACAGCGGGAGGGGGGGGGGAGAGAGATGATTACATCAAAATTAAATATTGTTAACATCGAATATTGAGTGAATGAAATCTCAAGGACAGTTATTAGTTTTGATAAAAGGGGTTAGAAATTTAATATCATGAATAATTTCTCCAGTCACATCAGTTTCTTTATAAAAAAAGGACGCGTCAATGAAAAATAAAACATTAGTGTAACATTTGTATAATAAAGTAAAAAATACGAAAACTCATTTTTTTGTGCAAGAAAAGCTGTTGTGACAGACACTTGCTGTTACAAAGTAGAGCTTTCTGTCGGCAAGCGCAGCTATTTGTATCACAGCCCTTCGTAAAGTTACAAAGAACAAAGCCTTACCCATGGCCTCCATTTTTTCGGATAACTTTGTGGAGACGAAACGCAAAGAAATTATGTTGTTGGGCTTTTCAACAATGAAATACAAATAAAACAGGATAGTACTGCGACGACTCTTCAAATATCAGTTAACCAGTTGCTTCTTGCATTATTTCAGAGCAACTGTTCATATAATTCACCCTTCTCATCGTCAAGACTTCCTACTTTGTTCCTTATTTCATTGTTTGGAAGACCATGAGTCAATGTATATGTTACCGTTAATGTATTAAAAGCAGGTAATGTGGACAATAACTGGAGAATGTAGGTCAATAACGTACTGTATTAGGTAAAGTATAAAATTCGTTAACTCTTGATTACATCAACTAGGTAGGGTGTACATTAACTAGTTATTGTAAACGAACCAGGGTAGCGAGCCGTTATAAATGGCAAAATTTGACTGATAATAGTAAGTATAAAAAGTTCTACTTTGTTATGTACAATGGTCTCGTCATATAATAAGCTTCTGAATAAAACGTTATTTATTACAGCAGGAACCTGAATTGTGGCACTTGAAATTGCACAATATTCCGTGTTTAACGCAGAGGTACCTTTTTGTGTTCCATTTTTTCGTGCAGTGACCATGGACAAAACCTTGCCTGTTACCAGGGCCTGGGCTGAGGCTACTGCACGTATGGAAATCTTGGGGGACTCGAGTAGGGACGTCGTCGGCGGTGAGGAAACGTCGGTGGTGAGGAAGCGTTCATGGCACAAATGGAACTGAGCACAGGTATACTGTATAACTGCTTAAGTACGCCGTTGCGGGTACCCAACTTGAAGACATTGTCTTTTGTCACTTCAAGAACACAAACGAGCACATCAAGTTGGGTACTCGCAACGACGTACTCTAGCAGTTATACAGTATACTCGTGCTCAGTTCCCGTTGTGCCATGAACGCTTCCTCACCGTCGACGACATTCCTACCTACCGAGTTTCCTGAAATTTTCGTAGGTGCAGTAGCTTCAGCTCAGGCCCTTGGTAACGGGCAAGGTTTCGTCCGTTATCACAGCACGAAAAAATGTAACACAAAAAGGACTGTGATAACTGTGAAATAAATCAGTCTGTTATCAATAGGAAGATTGATTCATGTTGAAACCAAACGTGACACATACATTTCTTCGAACGATTATTTGTACAATCTTAGGACCTGCGGACCTGCCGTTGGTTATTGTTCGCAATAACTAGGTGAAGTACATAATTCCTTTCGTTTGTCAACATTACCTGCTTCATTCGGTTACTGTACACAATTACTAGTTATTGTCCACATTACCTGATTTAAGACATTAACGGTAACATATATAATCTGTCTAATTCGCTCTTGTCATTTTATAAAATGACCAACATTTTATAAAATGACGCTTACAAAATGAGCATTTTTGTCATTTTATAATTTGCCGGTAACATATATTTGCTGACCATCTTGTAGCGTGCAATCTCCGGTTCGACAAAAAGGATGACATCTCCCTTCATAATGACGTCAAAAAGAGTAGACTGCTGAATAAGCTCGAGGAGATGGAAATCTCCAGCCATACTCGTATAGCAAATAAAGAGCATGTATCAAATGATTTCATACCTAACGATTTCTTCCTCTCATATTTCAACTAGATGTACTCATCTCTAAAATAATACTGTTCATGAATCACCAATCAGTTATGCACGATGATGAACTCGGTAGTCGGTAAGGTTCGAAACAGGTAGTATTTGATAAAATATTTTACGTGAACGCGTCTGTAACGTTCTTCTCCACTCAGAGACCTGGTTAGTTTGTCCCCCTTCTCCGTCTTTTCCTGTACTAGAGGACAGACAGACGCCCGGGCGCATTTTCAAGATGTAGGGGGTATAGAGAAAAGACATGAAACATACCAGTAAATAGTGTATATAGGGAAACATGAACGGAGGGTATAATACCTCACTTTTCCACTAGGAAAAGTCGGTAAAAAAAATGTTCTGGCGGAGTCAAATAAATAAAGATTATATTTCATGTCTTTCTCTTTCTATTTCTCAAAATTAAGTCTTTTGCTGTTGAGTGTCAGAACGGCATGAATATAAATACGCTGTATCATCTGTTCTGTACTTCAGTCCATACCAGGGTGGTTGCACTTCTCTTTTGGTCTAAAATAAACACAGTTTAGAATACTTGAAATTAATAACTTTTGAGGGGCATGGTCTAGTATAACAAAAACCCAAAACCATACAAGGTGTACTCGTAGATTTCTGAATCAACCACGAGGTACACGCTCGCAACGTACGCGCGCATGAAAATATTTCAAGTCCGTTAATTTGGGGAGTTACGGTTATTTCTTCTTTATGCAGTATACAAAGTATTAGCCTTCATCAAACTGAGTTCATGCGAGGTACAGTGTACTCGCGGATTTTTGAATAACCTGCGGAATATGAAGGGAATGTACTCGAAGATTTCTAAATTACCTACAGAGCTTTTTGAGTATAGGCCTAGTCAGCCCCCCTTCCTGAACTAGAGTAAGTCTGGTATTATGTATACTAAGCCTATATAATGAAGGTTATACCTACTGTAGGAACCACATTCAAGCCGAGTATAACGGAAGCTTCAGACTAGTGCAGGTCTAGTGAATAAGATCATTTGGTCGGACGGACAGACCGAGGCACGGAAATTTCAAAATCAGGGTAGGAATCAGAGCAAAGACATGAAACATGTCAAAAGTAGAATACAAGCGTTTGAATTAAAAGAACTGTAGCTACTAAACAAAATATTGAAAACTTTTGTAATTAAACATTCATATGTTAAATCTTACAATAGCACTATAGTATCCACTAGTAAAAAGTAATAGTAAAAGTCTAGAGGCCGTTTATTCATATTATAGTGGAAAATTGAATAACTAAATGACTTTTCACTCATGAGGAAGGCTATGAGAGTCTGAAAGATACAACGGTAGTGCTGTAAGATTTTACTTACTTCTCCCATCATAAGTTAGAAGGAGCCTGATAAAATAGTTCCTTCAAGTAATTAGATACGCAATACTTCATACATCAATTGACTTGGCCCCTTCAGTGAGTCAGATATGCAATGCTTCAAACATCAAGGGCCGACCAAAATACCCCGTTAATCAGTTCCCTGCCTCATTTCTTTCAACTCCGTTGAAGAATTTCGTCTTTTTCTTTCATCCCCCCGTCGTCTTCTCCAATACGCCTCTAGGTCCGGCGACCCGTCTGCGGCGTAGTCTCGGCTTTTGATGACTCGGATATAATCATCCTGTCCGAGGCTACTGTTATGTTTGCGAGTATTGAGCATTCATTCCGAGCATTACCAGCTGCAGAGGATACATCCTAAGATGGGGCTGCCATTCACGCTTCCAGGCCAGCCTTGGTTTTCTTTCAAGGTTTTTCTTCCTTTAGCCTTTGGGGATAACCCTCCCTAAACCGCAAGGCAGCGGCCTGACTTACTCTCTCCCTTACCATACTTCGGCTGTTCTGCTTCATAGGTCCCCGCACTTCCAAGCGAGGAAAAATAGGAACCTTTTCTGGCTATGGCCCTGTAAAATAACACAGAAAGGGGGCGAGTGACCTCTCCAAAAGCTTTTTAGCTTGAATTATTCTAAACTGGACTTATACTGGACTAGAAGAGAAGTGCAACCACCTTGGTATGTACTGAGGTATAGTACAGATGATGCAGCATATCAGTAATCATTCTGAATATTCCATTTATGCAGCCATACCGACACTCAACAGCAAAATACTTGTATACTGAGAAAGAGAAAGACATAAAACATGATCTTTATTTTTTCGGCTCCGCCAGAACATTTCTCTCTTTTGATCAATTATAATTATGTCAATTTAATCAACTTCGTCAGCAACACGGGATTTCCTATAAGAAGTATTTTATATGGTCATTACAGTGTTATCAAGCTTATTGTGAGGCACATTTCTATATCTTGACAGACCCATTCCCTAGGAACGTTCATTTTCTTAGTAGAAACGTTTCAAAATTTACATTTTAACTTCTTGCTCTAACGGTTCATAATTATTTTACAAAATTACATAAAGACACACAATTTGGTTGTAAGATGAAGGTGTATAAATACCTAAATCTTTTCGAGTAAAACGATTTTGAAATCATCATAGATTTCCCTCTCGCCACCGATTTTGAATGAGATGTATTCCAACATTTTTTCATCTTTTTTTTTAAATATATTGGTGTTCAGAGACGTAGGCCCATGCACGCACATATATTATGGATCTATTATTCCCCTTGTGCGTAAGTATTGTGTACTATACCGGTCTTCTTCTCAGAAATTGACAAATTCTGTTACATATGGTTACCGATATTCACAAATAGGGATACGCACAGTTTAACAGTTTTCTTTCGCTAGAAAGGAGAAGATTCGATGATATAGGGATGACCCAAAAAGATGGGTTAGGGGGACTCACTGAGCAGGCTAATTATAGTCTCATACTAAAATTTAAGAGACTATCTTCCCAAAAAATTAAATAGCGAGTGTCTTAATTTTATACAAGTTTACCTTCAGAGTTTCTAGATTGCGATTGTAATCTTCTTCAATAATAATTGAAAAAATCTTTAAAAATTCTCTTAAAAACTCGTCAAAGGAAAGAAGAAAACTATGAATTCAGTTCGTGAAACAAATGGAAGAATCGCGTGGCTGATGATGAAGTCAGAAACTTCTAGTTTGAAGAATAATAACGAGTACAAAATAAAATAGGTACTGTCTCTTGCTTAATACGACTCGTGCGTCACTCACCGGCTGTTTTCGATGACTCTCTGTTTTGACAAAAGAATAAATTTACCAACTGTTCACGATATTGACAAAATATTTTAAAATTAAATCACACAAACCGGTATTGGAATTAAAATTTTAAATAATGAGCAAGACAAAATCTTGAAAAAATATACGCACAGAACACCTAACGCAATGAATAAACAGCACTCTGGAATTGGATACCTGAGATCAGACACTGCGCGAGGTCAATATTTACAGTCTTCAGAGTTGTAAGATACAGAATATTTTTTATAATAGGAGTGCAACACCAGCTCGTACAGTGAAGACGCCGACGAACTATACAAACAACGAACGCATACAATACGTTTTTCTATAAAAATAAACTGCGCTCGGTTCGGGCGGTTGCTCCAAATTATTTACTGGATACGCGAAATATTTTAGGAGGCATTTTCTAATGCTTACCCCACGCACTCACTACTACTATCACAATCAATTAACGCTGGGACACTTCCGTTCGAGTTGTGTATTTGTTGTGCCTGCACTGTGTACATTGATGGAGTAATTTGGATTAATTGTTTGTGAGGTATTCTGCTTCTACAGATCGGCACGCACGCTGTAGAGGGAGACCATCTATCACCTCATAGTGTACAGGATTATTACGGATCCGCCACAGAAGCGAAAGAAAATTTATTTCAAATTCAAATAATACCAAACATCTGTTATATTGGAAGCAGATGATATTTTTGTGAAATAAACGTTACAGGGGACAGAAAAAACTATGTTCAACGTAGGTATCATCTTATAAGTCTTCTTGGCTTACCCCTCAGTGACTTCACTTCTGATTCAAATTATTAGGTCCATGTCACTGGCCCCTCCCTTAACAAATCCGCACCAGGACCTAGCTGAATAAATGGTGCTCGATTTGTGCTGAATTGTTCCGCAAAAATTACGTTTTGTGCTCCATCCCTTATGGAGATACACTCAAAAGTGTTTTGGAGGATCAATGAAATGTGAGCACCCCCCCCCTCCATGTAGGTAAAGTGATATATTTCATTAGAAGTAAACTACCGGTATTCCCAATTTTATGATCTGAAGTCCAAATAACATTTATCACAAAGCGAGTTGTAAGCCTTAGAAAAAAAAAGTAGAGTCAGAGACAAAGTATGTTAATGTACGTTGAGCTCAAAAAATTGAGCACAAATGAAATCCAGTTGGTTGACGCCACTAGAAAAATTCAAGTCACATGGGGGGGGGGCTGGCTTTTCACTGTTCTCCTACAAAGAAAGGAAGGAGCACAAAACATAAAACTTGTAGCACAATTCAGCACAAAGAAATTAAGACTTGATGAACCCATTTTTGGGGCACTAGTCAAGTTTGGAGGGGCTTGGATTGCACTAGCCCCTCCCCCAGAAAAATGAAGAAAATAATGGAGCACAAAAAATAAAAATTATGGCTTAATTCAGCACAAATGTAGAACAATTTGTTCAAGTCCTTGAAAAGTGCAAGATACATGGGGAGGGCTCACATTTCATTGCCCCCCCCCTCGAAAAAAAAACTTTTGAGTGTATCTCCATAAGGAATGGAGCACAAAACGTAATTTTTGCGGAACAATTCAGTACAAATTGAGCACAATTTATTCAGCTAGGTCCAGGTATTTTTAATGATTTGATGAGACCGGGAATTTTCAAAATTTGAATTATTGCTATGATATTTTGGTGCGCAATTCAGCTAATTGCTAACGCTGACAAAACACATGCATTTGGTACATACCAAAATTATATTATTAAATTAGATAAGTACTTATTCTATTTACACAATTCATTGACTGGGAAACTCCTATTCTTCCATGAGACTCATAGCAGTTTGGGCTGTTTTCAACTTTGCAATAAAATTACAATCTCTGACTAGGCCTATTTCGCTATCTTTAGTCATTTCTTTCCAACGAAAAACTCTTCTGTCACTTATTGGTGCGGTGTTGCCGAAATTTGACAAAATAATCGATTTTTTAATAAATCGATCTTCAAAATAAAAGATTGATACACCGAAGATCGATTTTCAAATGAAGAAAAAATCGTTTTCCATAATCTTCGATCCTTATTCAGCATCCCCAAGTTTATTACTTTAATCATAGAGTGCTACCGCAAAACAAGCTCAAAATAAAGGAAAAATTTATTCATTCAAAATGATTTTTCAACTAAACAAGCAGCCCGTACTAGGCTACAAGAGGTTCGTGCCCTGTACACAAGTTGAATGACCTGTAGGTGTATCCATATAAACGACCAGGCAAACTGTATCTTTTGGACAATTAGGAAAGACTATTTCTCTCTGATTGTTAATACCTATTATATGAATTAGGTAACTTAATAATCTACCTATGTGAATTAAACTTTGAACTAACAGGGATGTCCTTATGATTTTTACTCTCATAACAACTGAACAGTCACTTGCGTGTGTCTTTTTTATGAATAAAACAAATTTCAGCTTGTCTGCCGTACAAAAAATAATTGACGTATGTTGACCGCGTTTTTCGCTCTGTAACGATCTAGAAAATGAGATCTTAGACTTGTAGATGTGTGTGTGTGTGCGCGCGCCCATCAAATCAATTTGTGTGTAATTCCGCGACATAAGTCAAGATTAAGTATATCATGGACATATGTCATTCATCAAATTTTAAAGAGAACAAATATCGTTATCTTCAAACTGACTTCAATAATGGATAATGTGGAACAAACACCCAATAACCAAACGTTTATCGTGTAAAAGTTCGTATTTCAAAAATTTCGACATTGACGCTCACGAAAAATCCGTCCCTTCAAACTCGAGAATAATGTCGACTTTTGAATGAATTTTCCTTGTAGTTCTTCATATTTAGGGAATGAAAGACCGTATTAGGAACCGGATAGGCAGTCAATTTCTCCCTCAGGGCTCTGATCTCGCATAGAATTAAGTAGATTAGGTAGGTACTTACTTAGGTACTTAATAGAAACTGACGGACTTGCTTTTGTTTTTCTTCTGTCCGTTGGGCGACCAAGGAATCGAACTTCAGAGAAAGAGGATGTACCGTATCGACTAGGAATGTATTCAGAATTTATAACTTGATTCATATACTGTATTTAAAACCTCTATAACTTGAAAATATTTATTAAAAATTCTAAATTATGGATAGGTACGAGTTGTTATTTATTTTGGTTTCCACCAAAGATGGCTAAGTTCATGAACGCGTTCACTCATTCTCATTTTTTTAAAAAATGAACGTGAACGAAATAAACGACAAAAAAATGAACCGAACGAAATAAACGCGTTCATTTCACTTTTAATTATGCTTTTTTCAATGAATCCAAGTCCAAATATTTTGCGTGATGATAAAAAAAAATGATCCATCGTAACATTGTCTTCCACCATCTTCCTCTCTATTACAGGAACCCATTAGTGATAAACTCATGTAATCTTCAGAAAACTGCTTTTTCAAACACTGACATATCGATGCCGGGCTCAGTACCTCATTTGCAACCTTTGCCAGAAAATTTATATCCACGATATCAATTACGTAGGTAATGTCGCTACCTATTTTGCTTTCCCTCCTACTGAGCAAATTTTTTTACATATGGTTCTAAGTATCAATTGACATCCTCTGCTGTGAACCCAATCATAGATGAAAATTCTTCATCAAATTTCAGATCTCGATAACGAGACCTCCATTCCCCAATAAACCCAGTTTAGAAAAACCCACCACAAAGACCAGTCTTACTTCGTTTCCTCCCGCAAATGCCCTGATTTGATCATAAAAATTTGTAAGGAACGTGCTGATACCTTCATTTAGGGCTTCTCGTTTTTTTTTTTCACATGTATGATTACCGGTATACAGTATAGGTTTGTCATAATTTTCAATAAGGATGCTTACGGGTAAGGATCATAATTCTTTTCCAAATCCTTGATCGATAAGCCACCCTGAATTCGAAGTCCATGAAGCTCGGCGACCTCTTTCAGTTGGTCTTCAACTTCCAGTGTAAACTCTTTTGTGGTGCTGCATACAGATATTTTATCAAAGTCAAGGTAGATAACAGGATGACGTCTCCATTTTCCATCTTCCTCAACGTTGTTTCCGCGTTTGAAAATGTCGGTGTCGGTGAAAAGTTCTTTGCTCCCATTGAAAAACGCATGTAGCATACCTAAGATCAATTAAAGAAAAAACTTTACAGAAACGCATAAAAGTTTATTGTTTATATGTGACCGCGGTTTCGCGATTAGAGGTGCAATCGCATCATCAGACAGAACAGGAATAATTCGAAATTGATGAAACAAACGGAAGAAGAATAAAACGACTCGTACTGACTATGAGTCAGACGAGTGCGTGTACATTCGTGTAAGAAGATTCGAAGTGGTGTATTGTACATCGTTTACTAATTTGACATTACGATTATTATTATGTAAAATTATTTCGATCTCCTCCAACATATCTAAAGTTCTGCTCTTATTACATTCGTGCAGTAATTCGACGTGTTTATCGCTATTATAAGTATCTGCGTTTTATACATTATACAGTCTCCGTAGGCTCTCCCAATTAAAAGACCCTACCCCTACAATGATGAAAAGTGGTGTCTATCGTCTTAATTGTGGGGAGTGCAACACTATCTATATAGGCCAGACTGGTAGGTCTCTCCTCACGAGAGTCAAGGAGCATGACAGCGCTTGGAAAGCTCGTCTAAAATTCTTAAATAGTCCCAATACCACCGAAGACAGTTATTATACGGGTAAAAATAGTGCTTTCGCTGATCACTTAATTGATTCAGGCCATACTTATAATAGCGATAAACACGTCGAATTACTGCACGAATGTAATAAGAGCAGAACTTTAGATATGTTGGAGGAGATCAAAATAATTTTACATAATAATAATCGTAATGTCAAATTAGTAAACGATGTACAATACACCACTTCGAATCTTCTTACACGAATGTACACGCACTCGTCTGACTCATAGTCAGTACGAGTCGTTTTATTCTTCTTCCGTTTGTTACATCAATTTCGAATTATTCCTGTTCTGTCTGATGATGCGATTGCACCTCTAATCGCGGAACCGCGGTCACATATAAACAATAAACTTTTATGCGTTTCTGTAAAGTTTTTTCTTTAATTTACAATGAATCGCAAAGATTTTCTAAACTACATACCTAAGAACTCGGACTTTCCGAATCGTTTGGGTCGCAATATGAAGAATAATTGTTCAAAACCCATGTCATCAATCAACTTCTTAATGAAATGTGTTTTGTCAAGAAATAAATATTTTCCTTGTCGTATGTGATCGAACCCAAGATTTTCTGGTGGTAAAGGCAACGTGGACATATGACCTAAATGATTTTGTTCCCGTGATGGAAGGGGTCCCAGTATCTTTTTTGGCTTTGTTGACAGTATAGTGTTTCTCCGGCTTGGGCAAATAAAAACTCACATAAGCTGTTGATGATAGCAAATATCACATTTGTGTGCCTATTATTGCTACCAGTATGATCTGCAGCAATTTTTGAATGTAGGCCTATGGTACAACATTATGAATAATATTACCCATGTTTTATGAAAATAAATTAGGGAAAATAATTATTAAATCTGTTTGTTTCTGTCAATTGTTGTGAATATTTTGTTTTACGAGATAGGTAAGGAAAATTTGAGAAAACCTAAATACCTACACCAATTCTTATAATTGGGCAATTATTGAACCATGCAGTCAAAAATTGAAGATCATTCTTATTTATATTCCTAATCTTTCTTGTTCTACTCAAACCATAGTTTATAAACAATCAAAGTTCATTCAAGGAAGTACAAAATTTTTCTTGTATAATGAGCATTAGCGGCTTTTATTATGGACCTAATTTGTAACGTGTACGTTAATTCATCAATCATTTTCATGGTATGTAGTTCGAACTTTTTTGTAGGTAGTTGATTTCTTCAAAGAATAACAAATGGAACTGTGTTCTGAGATTCAATATGTCATCTTCAGCTAAGAATAATTATTCTCACTTTTTCAAAAATTTGTTTATGTCAACACAAAATGAAACAATAGAATTTACAATATATACGGAAAAAATAAGGAAAATGAGAAAAATAAGATAAAAAGAGAACTGCAACACACTTAAACTATGCACGCATCATGGTCATTATAATAATCCTTAAAACTTATAATTACATCATATAACTGTGTAACCAGAACTTAATGACGTATCAGTAGCCAATTTATGAAGAAACTGGAAAAACTTTTTACAAAAATAACTAATTAAATGATAAACAGTGTGCTACATCTTCGTACAAACTGAAATTCTCCTCCTCAATGAACGACAGTCTTGAACTAATTTCCAACAAGGTAAAATCTCCTTATACTCGAGTATTTTATTGCACTCATTTGTCTAATGGATTAATGCAAGTATCAAAGTCTTCACAATGCAATATAATTTCTATTTCTGAAATATTTACCACCTTTGTTGAAATTGATGTGGCAAAAAAAGCTAAGAGGAAAAGTATTGCCGAATAAAAAGGAATAATTAAAGGAGGGGAGATTGCATAAATGTGAGGATACCTAATTATACAGTATTTGTATATATTTTTTTAAATGCCTCTGAAATTACCAGAAAAAAAAAAAAAGTAATTCAAAGTAGGAAACCTACTTTTGAAGGAGAGAACACCTAAATACAAAACTATCATTGAATAATAAATATATGTACCTAATTATCATAAAATATAAATCATTATTCCTTCTATATACTGAACCAGGTACATGTTTTTGAAGAAATAAATCTGAGTACATCATACAAAACTGATGAACAATTTTCGCATTCAGTCGATATAATATGTATTTTGAAAAATTAGATTACCTGTTTTTTAGTAAAAAATGAATTTAAAAAGAAATAAAAAAAGAAGACAGAAAAAAAAAACATTGGAAAATGTACATATTATGACTTAGAAACAATTGAAAAATTGTTGTTTCTTGCGAATTCAATTTTCTCTTTAATATTACTTTTTTTTTTTTTTTTTTTTTTTCTTCTTTTTCAATCCAATTTTTGTATTTTATAAAGACAAATATAAGATCAACAAGATCAATGTTTCTTTCATGTAGATAAGAGAAGAAGTTAGAAAAATAAATGAACAAAATTTTTCAAATAAGACTAAACTATAGAGGCAGTATTGGTAACTTGTGACTAAAAACGGTGATTTAGCAATGGCAAAATATAAAACATCAATCAGTGTGATTTTTGAACGCAGGCTGCATAATTTAATTATTTATCTTATGTGAGGCATCTTATCAGAATCTTAATTTTCAAAAGAACCAATCAATGATACCTGCATCAAAACAAACACTGACTGTGTATTGCGTCTTGAGAACGTAAAAAGATGTATACTTTTCATTTTGAATGAAATAAAGTGCGTGCTCGTGAACAATGTTGAAAAATTATTTAGAACCTTTGCTTTGTGGTGCAAATAAATGATGTGAAGCATTCCCGATATGATGAAAAAGTGCACCAATTTCTACTCTCAAATCTTCAACGTTTCCTTCCTAATTGAAGTTAATATTAATTTCTTTGACGAATGTAAGACGTTGGTGCCTAATTTGTTGACCAAACAGAATAACAGATGGCTCGACTTCATGTTAGAAAATGAAAATAAAGCATGAAGTTTTACAATCTGTCTCTCAGCTCCGTTCACTTTTGAATAGCAAAAAATTTTCAAAGGCAGCATATAAGAAACGATCATCTCAAAGTTTGAAGTGTTAAGAGGGTCGACGGATGAGACCAGCGATTTCTTTCATATTACATTATCATTCTTTGAGGCATTATACCTAATAATGTAAAGGTATTGGGCAAAAAATATCTCAAGTTGTACAAAACTATCGAACACAATTATCATATGCGAGGTATTGATTGAACGATTGGGGAAATCCTAATCTGATCGAGGAGGCAGAAAATATTTCAAATTACCGGTACATTTATTCATGCCACGCTTCACATTCTCAACTTGAAAAAATCCCTCTTTGTGATTCATTTGAGGATTGAAATTCGGTTACAAATTTTCAAGGTTTAGGCCTACAGAGGAAAGTATTTAGTGATTTCAGATTTGATGTTGATTTACATTCGCTAAATTAATGTTTGTTACCGTCTTCGAGATGAATTTTAGGTTCATAAAATTTATATCCTATAATAATGATAATCAACAGTGCAGTGATTGAATTTCTATGTATCTGAATAAGCGTGATCGTCTCTTGAAATAATTAAGATTGATTAGAACTTCACCGCCTCAATATAATTCAAAATGTTAGCCTCTCTATGTGTGTAGCTGAAAATGCTCCTTCAATACGGAGCGGGAAAAAATGAAATCCGGAAATAGGCCTAATGATTGAAATTGAAAAGTGATCTAATCAAATTAAACCTATACAGACAGAATCACAGGGGAAATTTTGAATTATCTTTGGTATGAGCAGAATTGACGAGTTCAGAGATCATAATGATGAACAGAAAACAAATTACTTCACGTGTATTTTACAAATGAAGCTCAGATCTGATCTAATAACAGATTAGTAGTTAAACTAGCCGATCTCATTGTAAAAATTTGAACCAAAAGAAAGTTTCAAATGAATACGGAGATTTCAGTTTCCGTTCTCTTGACACAGAAAGATTGAAACTTTGAAAAAATTCGATAGTAAAAGTTGGTTAATTCTTGCTCTGGATTCAAGTTTCAGCATTGGTTTCAGTCAATTCTGAGACTATTTATAGGACCAAGTACAGTAGAATTGTAAATTGTCAATCACGTATCCCTTATAAATGAAATAAAGGCATACCGTAAGCTACTGAAAATTGAACAGCGGATCTAACGGCCGCGTGGCATGAAATTGCCCCTTATTGAAGAAAACGCTATCGTACAGCAGAAACGACAGCGTTTCCTTTGAAAAGTGAAATGTTGTTAGATCTGTCATTCAATTGTCACTAAAGAAGGAAAAGAAGAAACAAAATTATACGTAAATGTAGGACCACCACGTTTCAAAATGAAACAATGTAAAATTACGAAATTTAAAAATGCGCTCAACGATTAGCCACATAGGCTACCACTCATTATGACGATTAAAAGGGCACCATTGAAAATTAGAAAAACTCTCATCAACTGATACATTTTTAAACAGATTCCGGATTAATCCTAAAAAAAAAAAAAAAAAAAACTACCAGTATGCTTTTAGGGAAGTGATAGGTAAATAAATAAATAAAAAAATTTCCAACGAAAGAAAAAGTACATTCTTCATGGTAAGTAGGTATGTAATAATACTACCTAATATGCATCTGAGGGTAACGTGAGCTGAGCGTCCTAAAACTTGAGATACTTGGAACATTAAAACAAAAGAAAATAGCTTGTATAAATGGTCGGCTAACCGAAGGTGCCGACCCTAAAAATTAATGGTATAAAAATTATTTCAAGGGCAGTTCATAATGAAATTATAATATTATTATGCGAGGAACATGAATACAAAAATAAAGTTAGAAGATAGAATGATAGTTAGTGAAGTATTTTACCAGAAAATTTTTTCTCGATACCTATTCTCTTTCGATACCAGCTTTACGTCTGTTGTTTTATTTTAATAATTGATTGTTTAGAGACAAGATTGATGATAAAACTTTCCTAATTGAAAAGGTACGTAAGAGAAAAGGAATTCGGTATTTGAGAACTTGTCTATTTGTTCTTAAACCCATGTTATTGAGAATAATTACAAATGTATTGCAGGATGAGAATGGATTAGGTATCTAGGCCCAGAAAGAGTGAAAAATTTTTATGAGTTTTGTCGCAACTTAATTCTATGAAGTCTCCCGTTATTTTGACATCTGCCAACCCTGAAAAGGAGGCATAAATTGGATAACAGAAGCCGAATGAATTTTCTTAAACTCAAGATTTTATTTGTGGTACCTACCTACTTACTTTTGACTTATAGAATAAGTTGTCAAAGGTCAACAAGAAAAGTTAATCGAAGAATAGGCCAGATTTTGCAGATTTAAAAAAATTCATTCATCAATAAACCTTCAATCAAACTATTTCCTATCGTTAAGAAACCGAAATCTCTCGTAGACGCTGTAAAAAGCAATGTTCTTATTTTTTAAATAAATGCAACAATTTTTTTTTTTTTTGCATCGTGTAATAAGTTTAAGAGCAAAAAATAAAAAAATTGAATGTTGTTCAGGTAACTTGTTAAAGGCAATAAATATACTAACGCTTCCCGTTACTACATGTCCTCTAATCAAATGATTGGATTTCAAAAGTGAAGTACGTAATTTGAGGAAAAAGGAGATCATATTCTGTGAAATGAGGAACGAGAACAGAAGATGGATAGTAAATACTTGAATAAGAGTTTATGTAAACTAGGAACTTTTCCATACTCGAAAATATATCAATTTAACTTCAGCAAGTACCTGATGTGTTTTTGACATTTCAAGAAGTAGGCTAATTTTGTCTCATTACCCAGAGCACCATCTTATTTATCACAGCATTACTGTCAAAATAACATATTTTCATAGGCCTAGGTACCTAAAAAAACTTTGAAGGAAGTTGAAGAGTTTAAGAGTACAAATAATCGCTTCAATATCCTGTTGAATGATCGACAAGAGTTACCGCATCAAAGTAATAGCACGAAAATTCACAAAATGAAAAACAAAATTTTTACGTTCTCAATGCAATACTTTCGGTCGCAAATTTGGTAACGATTGATTATATTTTAGACCTATATTATTCTTTGTAGTTATTATAGTTATTATTATTATTATTATTATTAATTGGTAGATAGGTAGGTAAAGGTATTATTACTTTTAGTGAACTAATATCTAAGAGGAACGTCACCTAAAAGCTATACATACTTTCATCATGAACAAAAAATATAAAACAATTTTATTCTTGGTGGAAAAAAAAACTTTTGATCATCTATTCATTTTATTTTCTTCTATACAATTTATTCATTTATTTAGATATTCAATTCTTTCTCTTCTTTTCAATCAACTTTCTTCTTGTTATCTCGTATCACTGACCCATAAATTCTATTTACCTACTTAATTTAATTTTCTCTCTGTCCTTTTTTTTATTAATCATTTCTTCATCTTTTTGTTTTTTTTTTCCTCAATTTATCTAACAGTAATCTCAACTTCTTCTGCTCACAGCTGAAGCCATTATTGTTAGATGCGGTGGTGGAAAAATATTGCGATCTTTCTTTTTTGTAAAAGCAATAATAAAGTATTTTATCCAAACCTGCACGGAGTTACCGGTGTTACTTATCTGTAGAGAGTCTTTGACCAAGTCCATCAATTGTGAGTAATCACTTGGCCGATGACATTTCTGACAATATTATGCGCTTTCTCATTACAATTAACTGTTAAAGAATGTTGAATGTTGAACGTAAAATAAAGGTGTTTCTGAACTGAATCAAATTGAATTATTATCATTACTCATTATTTATTATTATTCATTATTATTTATTTTATTATTATAATTATTATTATTGAATCATTACTACCATAACTCTTATCATTTCCTTGTAAAATGGCAGTGATTAGGCTAGACATACACACAAGTAACGTAGGTAGTAAAGTAAAAATTCTTCCTCATCAATATTTCAATAAAAAAATAAGAAGGACTGCAGGAGGGAGACAAGATACGACATAAAATATTTTTAATGCAGAAATTAAAGAACAGTACTTTGGCTTAAATAAGTTAATACCTAGGTATTGGACGAGAACGAACGCACGCGGACATTTTTTGAAACGGATAAAAATTTTGGAAGCAGCTACAACAAAGAAAAAAAAACAAAAGGGTCTGGTCTTTTAATTTTATTTTACCGAGCTAAAAACGGTTATCCTTATTGGAAAGAGAACTTGGCGAAAACGAGAAAATCTTTCTGTTTTATGTTTTCTGAACAGACAATCTAAATTAAGAAATAAAATGAAAACGAAACAAAATACAAACCTCTGCCGTATCATATGCGAGCGAGCCTAACCGTCTTTCTATGTTGTTTTCTTTCTGCGGGAATGAAGAAGACACTAAAGCATACTCCCACTTATTGTGTTGAAGATTTACAAAAATATATATATATTCTTTCTTTCGCTTAGTTTGTAAATAGGAACTAGAGAATAAAAATAAAATAAAATAATAATAAAAATCGCCTGATGAAAAGTAATTTTAACATCATTATTTTGTCTTTTTGATGTTACTTATTTCATGAAGGATTGCTAAAACTTCGTACACCTTCTTGCTTTTTACCTCCCAAATACGTTTGTTTCATTCTTCCTCTTTTCATTTCATTTTTGCACTTTTTCACTTGCTGAATAAAACTAAATTACAAATATGGTAACTTGTAACCGACAGTTATAGTTTAAGAATCAAAATTCATCACAGAAGAATATAATAACTTTTCATCTCATCTTATAGTTGATGATACTTACAAATCAATAAACAAACGAACAAAAGACAACCATTCTGATTTTTTGTTTGTTTCTTCAAACAAAATTTACGTAATTACTATCATAAGTTTTTGGCCGTGATTGTACTATAACTTATAATAATATTACCGCGTATACTTTAAATGACTACTATCTCTGGATGGTTGAATTCAGCAGGAACGGTACATAAAACATTTTACTTTCAAGTAAGAGCGAGGCCGCCGATTGAACCTGAAAGAACGAAGAACGGAGCATAAAATATTTTGAGTTTCCGTTCCGATTTCTCAATGAGAACTCTCGCAGTCCAGTCGCCGAAAAAATGTGATCTTTCAGTAGGTACTTATACTTCGCAACGCGAAAAAGATAGTTTTGTGAAAACGAAAAAGTCCAATCTAAGTTGTGACATCTCTCCTCTTTCTCAGCAAATACACACGTTATTTTGCATCATCATAAAACGTCATTGATATAACCGACAAACACAACGTGCAGCCGCCAGCTAGAGGTGGATAGGAGCTGTCATGCTAGCAAAAACGTCTAGGTAACCCCAAAAAAGTCAGTATTGGCAATACTGCCTTACAAACTTTGACTATATAAACTACCAGTGAATATTCACTGGTAGTTTATATAGTCAAAGCTTACAAAGTTAAATTGACGTATGCATTAAACAACAATCACCAAGACGGGGTCTTTCGCGCAATTTGTTGCAAGAAAGTTAGAAATGAAACTTTGTAATCACACACCGCTACTATCACCTGGCTACCCGTTTTCATTGCCTCATAACCTTTGATTTCTTACTTTTTTACCTCAAATTGTGACTTCTCTTGTTTTCTTGTAATTTTGGTCTCAAAACATGACCGAATTATTACCTAATTGTTTACTTTGCAATGGTCTCTTCATCGCGTTCTCAGGGCGTTTTTTTCAGTCTCACGTACACAAGTTAGAAATTATACTAAAATTTGGCGCAATCTGATTCCTCTAGTACACGACACAATCCCTTCTTCTGAACTTGCTGATGCTGTCTACAGTTTACACTAAATAAAATAATACGAAGACTATCTATGAGGGATTGTGATTCTTTGGTATGATTTGTGTATGTTTGCGACTTTCTTCGTCAGCATTGATATTCATTCGCATGTATTAGCCTGAAGAGGATAAACAACTGTTGATTGGTTGATAAAAAATGCCGCAAGCACCTTCGAAATATTCCATCAGCACGAAAGGACGTTCTTTTTGGATGGACACAACGGTGTCAGGACGTTTTTAGGAAAATAAAACACTACTCAATATTGTCACCAGTATCATGGGCAGTATTTGACAAAAAATCGATAGTTATCTATACAGATGCTGCAGGCGTGGGTATTGGTGCTGTGCTTAAACAAGAGCAGGAGGGCGATTTTCAAAAACCTTGGAGTCATGAATATTACGAGGAGGACCTATATAATGTCAACTTATGAACGGTATATGATAAGCGGGAATTCGCAAACAATTCAACTCTCAGAGAAGTTGGACTTGAAATTTCAAATATCAAGCTATCAAGAATTTGAAAATGTCAAATGGGACTTAGACAAATTATTCTATTGGTCCAGGAATATTCGACGTGAATATCGCATATCAAAGGAATAATAGATGCAGAGATGGAAAGGTGTACGATTGATGGTTAGTATTCCCTAATGAATATACTAAAAACATTCACCTCCCCAGTCTGAGCGTAGCCTCCTTCAGCCGAAAAACCACCACGAAAGACATTTTTTTCGCTCCATCTCTCATGAAATAGCTTTTTTGGTAAAGATACTTTCTATAAAAGTTGTAGAGCGTACAGCACAATTACCTACAGAAATGATGTTTTTATTTTGAGGCTAGCATCAATACTTTTTGAGGAAATCGCGTGGGAAGTATTCCAAAATTTTAATTACGTTATGTACAGGTGATAAAAGACGAGTAGAAATATTTTGGGAATTGGGTGCCAAAAGCCGACTATCATAAAAAATGTCAGACTAGGTGTCCGGAACAACATACTAAATCACTTTTCATCGCCATGATTCTCATAATATTTGCAAATGACAATTAAGAAGCACCCACTCCTCCGCTTTCAGACTCTGTGATAAACTTTGATTGCGCAACTGAAAATACCTAAATTGAGCTAATCCCAACTCACTGAATTAGCCCGCTTCTCATATCTTATTCTTGATCAAAATCTTCCATACAATAAATTCAGTACCTCGCCTAACACCCCTTTCGACTAACACCTTTCGCATTCTATTTTGTCCGCTATGGTCTCCTGGGTTCAGACAAAGAAACGCATACCGCACAACTTCTTTAAGTAGCGATGTCGTTGTTCATTTGAAAGTGAGTTATGTATTTGTAAAAGGGTAGGTAATGAAAAAACAATACATCAGTCTCAGGTAATGGCGATTAGCAAAGTTTTTTCTCACCTCAGGCAGACGGTTGAGTAGATTCTGAAAACGTTGAGCTTGTTGCGAATTGGTGTGCTCAATAAACGTTTTCAAACAGATCATATATCGATCTTGAATAGTTTCTAGTTCACTATTTCCACCTCGTGCTGCAACAAATATTAAAATATTTAGCTTAATGTTGAGTACCTCATTTACAACAATGGAATCATTGAAAAAATCTCAAGATGATTAAGTATTGCTTGTGATTCATACTTATTTATAGTGTATAGCCTACGTTCAATATCAGTACCTCAGGTTCAAGATAACAAGCCGGATTTTTTGTCCCCAGGAAGACAGCTAAACTCTACCTAAACGTTCTCAATATTGCTGTGAAAAATTATGAGAATAGATTTTTATTTAGACTCGCTTCTTCTGATTTCTCCTGATTCAGTGACCAGCTAGCCTTTTATCCTGTCCCTTGCGAATTACAATTACTGGGAGGACGACGCGACGCGGCGGTATCTCTCCTAAATGCCCCTCGGCCTCCACCCCAATTCTGTTTACAATGGCATTTATTTGATATTTTCGTTTCTATCCTTATACCAGGATAGTTTCGTTCAGTTCTTTCAAATAGAAATAGATACATAAAGATTCTGCTGATACTGTACTGACCTGGATTTAACATGATTATTACTTTGAGACATACGTATTCTTCCATACTCAATCTCAGATGACGGAACATTAGCGTAACATGTGTTATTTTTTCCACCATCAAACCAACATCCTGTCTGAGTTGATCTAACGTTATAGGCGAACCCATCATTGAAGTTAAACACGATTGCAAAGTATGTAAATTATTTGCCACCTAAAAAATAGAAGTGAAGTTATTAGTTATGTTTAGTTGAGGGTCTTCGGATTTGCGGCACTTTGATGATGAATATATTCACTTGTTCAGCAAATTCAGCGTCCACCAGATCGTTCAAATTATTGATATGAATGGGAGGCGACGAATTGCTTGGAGCACCATGAATCGCTTGGTAGGCACACGTCGTCAACACCAGCAGCTCGTGCCATCTGTGAGTAAGCAACCTAGTGTGCACCTACAAAAAAATGTTGAAAGAAAAAGAAACGATGGAGAGTTTCCAACTATTTATTATTTAACCATCTTCAAGAGGGCACTGCCTTTCAACCTACCTCCACAGGCAGCTCCAAGTAGAAAGGTAATCGTTTGGTCCACTGCACCAACTTGTACACGATTGAGTCGCCAATCTGCATGAGTTTGTCGGATAAATCCGACTTATGTTCGAGTAAATCCTCCAAATTTTGCAGCGTGGCTATATCTTGAAATTCATCACAGTCAATTAGCGTTTGTAACATTAAGATAGACGTTTCAATAGACATGGTGCGGTCGCGGGATGACGTCACCGGTGGCTCTAAGCCATGCCTTAGATAGACAACCTACAAACAATAGAGTTTCAATTAGCATTTTACAAAATAGTAGACCATAAGTAAATCTTAAATTTTAAGCATTATATACTCCGGACATTCCCCTAATCTTCATCATTTTTTTTTGAAACTTCCGCTGCAAATGACACATTTAGACTTGAACCTTACTTGCATTCAACAAACTCATTCACCCTACCCTTAGTCTGGTCTGTATGATATGAAACTAAATCCTGACAGAGGCTGGCAGGGGAATTGAATATGCGAGCTAATACCATTCTAATGAGAATGGAGCAAACGAGTAGGTAATAAGATGTACCTACAAAAAACTCGACATTCCACAAGTAGAGTTTTTAGGATTTTACTTGCTTCCATGATCAAATTGACAGTCGCAAAACCAGTAAAAACTTGAAAATTTCTTCTTTTGATTTCTTTGTGTTAATTGAAAGACTGCAAAACTGTTCACAAAATAATAGTAAAATAAAAAATCCAGAATTCAAATTGATCAAAGTAACATACTTATATGCCAGGGAAGGAAGAATTATTTAATAAATACGTATTACGTACTATGTATTGGATTGGAATGATTAGAAAATAATGATAATAGTCATCAAGAGATTGATGGTGTAAAAAGATGAGTCCGTAAGGGGCGTTGATAAAGAAAATCTTTCACTTCGCATATTCACTAGGAGTAGAGTTGCCCCATATCAAGATAATACTTCTACAATTTGACTTGGCTTAGGTAACAAAAATTTTCCCCCGCCTCGCCTATAATATCCATCCAAAATAGTCACCTGTTCCAATACCTTCTCCTGTGCCTATGCCATTAGTACATGATAACTACGTTCAAAAGATTGGAAATTACAACACCTACAAAGACAATTTTTCTATTTGATTGATTACTAAAGATGACTCTGTACGTCATACAAATGCATATTGATTCACTAATTGTAAAATAACCGACGGCCATGAATAACCCCATCAAACAAGCAACAAAGACAAATGCTAATTTCATTGACCCTATCAAAAAATTTATGTAAATATCGGCAGCTGAAAAGTAGTAAGTAACGTATTTGGCACACTTTTCGGTACCTTCAGCAGCTGATTTGGTGCTGAAAAAATGCACAAAGTACCGGTATTACGTATTGTCAGTAGTTGTATCAGTACCATAATCAGCTGCTGAAAAACTGTGCCAAATTCGGTACTACTTTTCAGTAGCTGATTTGGTCAAATTTTTTGATGGGGGATACATAGATAGGTAAATTATATTAGAAAAAGTTGGGAAAATTTTAAATGGCTCGATTAAATAATATGGTCTTAGTGGTTTGCAACAAGATAATGAACTAGAAAAACTCAGCCCGGAACAGGTGAGATAGACAACATGCATGCATGCATATTTGCCAGATGTGATTATTCTTTGGCGTCAAAAGACTATAGCTGCATTTAGCAAGTTCCTCATAAATTTTTTACAATTTAACTTATCACTAATCAGCTACATCTTGTTGTATCTATCAATCAATAGAGCGCGCTCATATACCTACAATTTATAGTTGTAAATATTGTATGTAAGTAATGAGTAAATAATCAGCTAGTTGATGATGTAAATAAATGTCACCCTGTCTACAGAAACCCACCTTATGCGTTATCAGTTTACATATGAAAAGCATGCGTTACTGATAACGCATAAGGTGGGTTTCTGTAGACAGGGTCACAAATAGTGAATGGTACAATGTTCTCTTTCACTTCAAAGTTCTAAAATATATCTCTCACCTCGCTAGGATTTGTCAAGGCAGTCTTCAAGATAGTGCCATTCATTAAATGAGGACGATTATGTGAAGGAACTCCGTGCTCTGAATTATTAACCGCAACGTCAGTATACTTTTGAGAATGTTGCGTTTGTTGATGATGATGATGTTGCAACTGCATCTGTTGAATGGGTTGTTGTTGCATTTGACTTGTTTGGTTGTGCATGTGATGCTGAGGTGTTTGTTGCTGCTGTTGCTGCGATTGTGAAGACTGATGATGGTGGTTCTGTTGCACTGATTGTAAATGCTGCTGCTGCATTTTGTCAATTTTAATCTGACCATTTCGCATCGCCTTTTTGTGCTTCTTATACTTGACCTATGACAAAAAAATTAAAATTTCAAATGTATTATATTGATTTCTTGACGGAGGAAGAGAGCTTTCTCATGTCTGCAAAACTTTCCCTAATTCTAATACCACCAGCTTTCCACAGTTTTCCTGATTGTTAAGCAGTGTTCTTTAATATTAAATTTCAGGTTTGGTCGTTTTCCCTCCAAATGGAGTTTGAGGTAAGGTTAATCAAAGGGTTCAAACTTTGAAATAAGTTATCATTAAAAACGATACAGGGATTTGGTGAGACATAGAAAGCCAATTTACAACTTCTAAATTCCTCTTTGTTTTCCCATTTGTTCTGGATGGTCAATATTACTGACGTCAATATCTTCATGTCTCTACCTTGATTTATTGTTGAAAGTATCAAATTAGTCGATACCTTGATCTCTACTTTGATATTTTAGATGACTGTGGAGTTTCTTCTACACAATTAATAAAATTAACAATATTGTAGAGAACATGAACATTCTTGAAAAAAATATTGACATCTTAGAGCTCAACCTCTTTGTTCAAGATTTTCATATTTTTCAAGTTTATGCTGACAGACCCTTCAGCTCTACCCCGATATAAGAATCCGCGAGTACACTCCCTCCCCTCCGTTGTAATGTGCAGTGCGCCTGCACACAAATCTTTGTCACCTGATTTTGAAATCTGTAAGTATACCCCCCCCCCTTGCCAAAGGAAGGTGTGTGTATAGACTTCTACCAGGCTACGGGAGTAAGCCCTGAAATTCCATTTTCAAATGCTTACTTTATATAGATTGTAAACCGCTCCAGAGTTACGTCCTCCGGGCATCCGATCTTCACGGACAGCTTGCAAAACCATACCCTGCTCCAAACACTTTTTGAAGCGACAATATTGACAACGATTACGTTGAGCTTTTGTGATTTCGCATGCGCCATCTGCTACACATGTATACACGCGGCGGTTCTGAACAGTTCTTTTGAAAAAGCCTTTACACCTAAAAATGTTGGATTACCAAGTTATTTGAATGCATTGTATACAAAACTCATCCTTGTTTTGCTTTATATTAATATACTCACCCTTCACATGTGATAATACCATAATGTAGACCCGTTGCCTTATCTTCGCAGATCATACAAATCATTGGTTGCTCATCCTCATCGTTCCCTTCCTCATTGAGATGTGCTCCTGGAAGCAACTTTACTAAAGGAGATACTTCTTCATTCGTTTTGAGGCAGTGCGGCCATGGACTTATAGGTGGGCCCGGTGATGACAAATTTAGAGCCTGTATCTGCTGCGATGGAGGTAACTGCGATAGATCACCGGCCCACAGTCGTTCCATATTCAATGGTAACGACATTGTACTGGCAGTGTTTGTTTGATGTTTTTCTTGGGTTTGTTGATGCGATTGTTGCTGCTGCTGCTGCTGTTGCTGCTGTTGCTGCTGTTGTTGTTGCTGCTGTTGGAAGACTTGACTTGCAGTGGGCGGTAAATGTTGCATCAGAGGTCGAATGGTGGTCAGATGAGGATTAGGAATTTCTTGTCCTAAATTTAGTAGCAGCTGAGCTTCCGATTCAGCAGTGGTCATATTTAGTGAAACTGAAGTTGAGGTTTGTGTCCACGTGGTCGTTGACTGAGGCGTAGCTGAACATATGCCGTGTTGTTGTTGTTGCTGTTGCTGCTGCTGCTGCTGTTGTGACTGCTGCTGGTGTTGGGTTATTGGCAATGTATGATGTTGCTGGTGATTGGTGTTAGTCTGCTGTTGTTGTTGCATTGACAACATTTGACTTTGCTGACTCGGTTGTTCAACTACTGGCGTTGACCAGATCATAGTTCGTACACCCCCGGCCTCGCCCATGATCACTGTTGGCGTGGCACGCAGTCCACTACTGGTTGGACGCTGTGGCAGTATGACTGATGGCTTCATTGTCTCACAATAATTGACGCCCCCAATGAGCTCTGGTCGGACGCCATTAATACGGCATGCCTGCAGCACACCTGGTGTTGCAGTTGAAGTTGTTACCCAGAATTTGGGCGGCGAAGATATCACAGAACAGCATAGACCAGATGGAACTGAATTGGCTACAGACAATAACTCATTGCACGAGGAACTGGTGCTATTGTTGCTGCCGTTTGGATTTCCATTTGTTAGGGCGCTCTCACTCTTGACTGAGATCGAGTTAGGTCGAGGCAACGACTGCTCTTCAACTTTTTGATACAATTTCATACTTTTGCCATTTCCTCTAGAGAAGGACGAATTCCAGGCGGCCAATGCACTCGCGCTTGAAACTACAACCGATTCACGTCTTTGCTGTTTCTGGTTGCGAATAACGCTCTCTTCTTCATTGTTGTTGTTGTTGTTGTTTGTATCATCGCTTATATTTTCTATAATATTGTTGTTGCTACTATTGCTATTGCCATTTCCACCTCCATGATCAACTAGCGCATTACCTCCACCATCAAAAACGCCATTATTTGGTTCCTCTTTAATTTTTTGTACTAAAAAGGTCTTACTACCGGTACAGATATCGTCTTTGTGATTTGAGTCAGCAGTAGTACCGTCAGATAAGCCTGAATCTGGAGACGAGACCCTGAAAGAATAACGCGTTTGAAGTATTGTAAAGGTATATATGTTTCATGCGCTGAGGGAAGTAATTTATAACTATTTTTTAGAATAAATCTTTTAGTCTAAAATTTCTTATGTCAATTGAAAAAAAAAAAAAAAAAAAAAAAACTTCTAGTGTAGAGTAGCGTATTTATTGACCTATTATCCGATGATTGAAACAGCAAACCAGGAGTAGGAGAAATCCGAGAACTTTCCATCTTTGTGGTCAATGGTGAAACAGGTCCTGGAAGGTCAGGAGAAGAGGTACTGGTATCTGCTACGCTTTCACCTGTCAACAAGAACAGTCCGTTCAGGACATTAAATATCGAACAGAAGAATGAACAAAAAAGGAGAATTATCCAATGATTTATAGCACACTTTGATAAATTGAAAAGTGGGATAAGTAGCGTTACATGATCTTTTGATCGTATTTTTTCTCACCCAGCATGAAAAGTGAGCAATTATGAACTTTGAAGAAAAACAGGATGGATATTATAATCACAAAAAAGAAGGAGCTCACCCTCTTCTATTCCACACTCAGTCTTAAATTGGTCTTCAAGGTACATCCGACAAAATTGTCAAAAGCAGGAAAATGTAAAGAGATGAGTAAACTGTTAGGTTCGGTTTTCATGTCTATTGGGCCTATGCTCATTGAATTTAAATTGGACCTCTCTTCTGTAATACTTCCTTACACTGATAGTTATCTTCAATCTTTTTCTCGAACATAAGGTATTTAGGTGGAGCAAGATAGAAGTCATCGAATTTATATGTTTCAATGAAATGGATGAAAAAAAATAAACCAAGAAGCTAGAATTAAGAAAAGATAATAGTTTTTAAGATTGTAGTTTATACGTCGCTCTACTCATGATAGAGTTTGTCAGGCAGACGGGCTCACTCGCTCACTAGCTTCGCTCGTCCACCCCGTTCATTCAACTCTCTGTACACTGCGGAATTCAGAATACTGGTAATTGGTATGGTGTTTTATCAATTCTGATCAAATATGTCGATATAGGGAATAAATCGATTTATCAATCAATCATCTATATCGATTTATAGAATGATCGAATGTATTGCTATAATGAATCGCCAATTAATTTGGGTTTCAGAAGCTTTCACTATACTAATAGTAGCCTTAATATGCAATATACTAGAGAAACTAGCTTTAATATGCGGTATATTAAGTCACGAGAGGAGGGGAAGAGTGAATTTGTAGATTTCCGAATTAGTGTAGGGGTTTTGACGTCAGAATACTAGACATTATAGTTTTGATACGCGGTATACTAGGTTTCATCATACTAGCCTGCATATAACCTTGAAATACTGTACAGGGCGCGCCAAAAAGATTTTGACAGTTGAACGAAAAACTCCGGGAAGACTCCGTGACAATTTCGTGGAGTTCCCTGGTTGACTGTTAACATCTTTTTGGCGCACCCTATATACTACTTTGAAGTGAGAGGATAAACTCGCGGCTTTCAGAATAAGAGTAGAGCCTCCGCGAAAGCGTGAAATAAAATTCTCTGGAATTGCCAACTGAATAAAGATCATGTTTCATGTCTTTCTTAGTACAGTAGCGAGTGGCTTTTGAGGGAAGGGGGTGGGGATAACGAGCAGAGGTCCAGTTTAGAATATTTAAAGACTAGTATGATCCTAGTATAGAGCTAGTATAAGACATTTTAGGCTAATAGCTTTTGGGGGGCACTGGTGGTTTTATTTGGGGTGAGGGGGTGGACAAGCGGTTGGCCGGACGGACAGACGCCCGCGAATTTCAAAATCGGAGGTCAAAGCAAAGACATAAAATATGTCAAAATTTCAAACTAATAGCTTTTAGAGGTCGCTAGTGCCTTTTTCAATTTTATAATCCTCGTATAAAGCTAGTATGAGAAATTTTAAGCTTTGAGGGCCACTAGTGGCTTTTGGGCAGAGTATTGCAGCCAGCTGAAAGCCAAAAACCAAATTCAGCTGTATTTTTACTGATAAAAGAGACGTTAAACGTTGATTTCATTCCAACTTTTCTAAGCCGAAAGCTGAAATAAGCTAAATTTTTATGTTTTTTTTAAACTTTCCTAATTTTTTGCAAAATATTTTCAACATTATCTCTTACTTTTACCAGAATTACAGACTGGAATACAGCAGTTGACCGTTTAAGTCTGCAAAGTCATCAAGTCAATATGAACACAAGCTAGAGAAAGGTATCTTTTACAAGTGTTACAATGCTCCAATTTTCCTGATCATTTCTTCTATACACTCAATCTCACATGACATTGATCAGCCAAAAATCAGCTAAATTAAGGCAGCCGAATTAAACTAAAAACCTGCTATATTTTTCAGAAAGCCGAAAGTCATATTTTTTTAAGCCGAAACTGGAATTTTTCGGCTGCAATTAATCCTAGTATAAAGCTAGTATAAAAAATTTCAAGCTAATAGCTTCTGGGGGCCGCTAGTTGCTTTTTGAGAGCGAACGAGCCCAGTTTAGAATATTTGAAGACTTTAATCCTAGTATAAGTAAAGCAAGTATAAAACCTAGCACAATGAAGGATTCAGTCTAGCATAGATCTAGTGTATTATAAGGTCATTTGGCCGAACGGATGGACGGACGCACGCAAATTTCAAAATCCGAGGTCAGAGCAAAGACATAAAACATGTCAAAATGTCAAAAATGGAGAGAGGTGCGATTCTGCGAAGATTTTAGATTGAATGAAGATTGTAATGAAGCTTTTAGTCAGATTTCTATTATTCAACCAAAAACACTTGATTCAAAGATCGTGAAAAGAATGGTTTTTTTGACTAAGTTGAACAGCGGAGAGTTTCTCTTCTATGGGACGAATTGGTATCAATATAGAGGATTGAATTCAAAATTTGAGTTTGGAAAAGTTCAATCGTATAATTTCGAATATTAAGCCAACTATCATAGAGGAGTGGGAAGAGGCTTGGAAAAACTACAACTAGGATTTGAAAACGTTTCAAATATCAAGTATGGAGCTATACGAGGAAAGAGGAGGTAGGGGTCGAAACTTTTCGACTGAAACGGTTTTGGTTCCAAGAAAATTTTAGTTGTTTCTATTGGTTTTGGTTCCAATTATATCATAGGCTTCAAACGGTCAGATTTTTCTGTGGGGGGGGGGGTCGGTTCGAGAAAAAGATTTCGACCCCCAGGAGGAGGAAAGAGTACTGCGAAAAATTTTAAATATTGAGCTCGAAGGAATTACGAAATGAAAACTCAAAGAACGACTGGATGAATTGACCATCAATTTTTAGACTTGATAACCACTCGTAAATAAAATGGAACCCCACGGAAAATTAGTGCGTAAAAATCGACCCAAAGAGTGGGTTACTTACCATCGCTGCTGCATCGAGAGTCAATTTTTCTTCTCTTTAGCTTTAGGTCTTGGAATAAGCTCATGGTATCAAAATCAGGCAAAGAGTTTCTCGTCAGTAAGGTCATAATAAAATCTGCAAAAGAAAAGCGATGAAAAGTTTATTTATTTGGTACGAATGTAGGTTTTTCTTTTGAAATATCGCACTTTTTGACTGAATAGTAAAGATAGGTGACATGGCCAAGAAGACATGCACGTATGATATTGTGTAATTTAACAATAAACGCTCACTCAGGAAGAGTTGATAAAAAATTCAGAACCAAACTCAATCGAATTCCGTCAAACTATTTTTTCAGCCCACGTCGGTGAAGTGCAGTTTTACCCACGGTTTCTTTTTAAAAAACTATCTATCTGATGAAAGGGACTAAAATGCAAATCTGTTACTCGTACGTTTTCTCAACTTGTTTTTGACACTCTTTGTAAAATTTGGTACTCGTTTAGCAAATTCTCTCATTCCCTCGCAAGTATACACAGAGATAATACTTCTTTTGGGTAAAGTTTTTTTGCTTTATTTCTAATTAAATATACTACGAGAAATTCATGTTGTCTGCATTATTGACGCACAAAATGATAGAAGAATCATAGAAAGTCACCCCGAAAAGCTAAAACCTTATTATTTTAACATGTTTCATGTCTTTGGTCTTATCCCAATTCAAAAATCGGCGAGTACTCCTCCCTCCCTGAAATAACTGACTTGAAAAATACTCCGTTGATGATTCAGAAATCTGCAAATACACCTGTACACAACCCTCCTTCCGCCAAATTTAAGGGTGAATTAGATCCTCCCCCCCTTCTTATATCCTGTAGGTGAGCCTGCGAGTACGCCTGTACACCACCCTCCTTTTGCCAAATTAAAAAGCAAAATAGTACCCCTCTTCCTTATTTCAGAAATATCCGAGCACACCTCTACATCACCTTCATTCCAACAAATCAAAAAAGCATAAGAGTCATACTGGACCAAGAGGGAGGAGGGTTCACTCGCAGTCTAACATTCAGTATATTAGAGAAGACCGAGACTGCGGACAAATGAGCCGAGCGAGTAAGCCTTGGAAGCCAAGTAGCTTAGCATACAGTATATTGGAATTAATTTTCTCCTCTAAGGTACGGCACATTATCATTTAATGAGCTCGCTGAAATAGTATATTCGTAATCCACCTTATCTAACATTTCTTCCTGTAACTACCGGTACCGATTCATCTCTCTGTTCTCTCTCACCGCCTCTTTTGTACCTCTTCAGTTCTGAAACTTCCGTCGCTTGAAGATGATCTTTTGATCGAAAGCGCTCGCGCAAATTTTATTTATTTATTTTGTTTTATTTTTTTTTTTTCGTATATTATAAATTCTGCGGTTTTGTAAAAATAAATTTATTGTCAGTATATTGGAGTTATGTGGAGCCGAAAATGAGCCCTAAGTAGCTTATTGTAGAATATTCTTGATTTACACTAGATCGAGAGTGAGCCTTGGGAGCTAAGTAGCTCAACATACAGTATACTAGAGTTACACTAGAGTAAGATTGAGGGCGAACAAGCAGAGCAAGTATTAAAGTAACCAGCAAACACGAACATGCTACCTTGTATGATAGACATGAAACATGATCTTTATTTATTAGGTTCAGCTAGAAAATTTCCTTCTTTTTATCAATGGTTCTTTTCAATTCCGATTCCCATGACAAATGAAAGAAAACGGTTCTTTTCGGTTTTGGTTTTGGTAAGAGGTTATATCTTCGATTCTAAAAGCAGACATCCAAAATCGGAAGATCTGTTGTTTGAAATAAGTATGCCCGCGAAAACAGGGCTCAAAGTGTTCAAGTTTGTTTGATAACTGGGTATGTCTTTTCTCTGTTGAGAGAAGATTGAAAGGGCGTGATTGACCATAATTGGGTGAACAACTAATTGAAAAGTTATGGACACGTGAGATAGTTTTAGAATTTGTGATGGGTTTTGGCACAAATGAAGGAGCCATCGACTAATGAAAACGCGGTGGAATCTCAAGCTGTATAGATGGAGTTGAGTTGAGGACGTCTTACTTGCGGAGGGTTGAGGTAGATCGTAATTTCATTAGATTTCTCAGGCATGTAGCTCAAAAGTCGGATTTTTCAAGTCTATTCTTGATAGGCGTGGCTACAACGTATATAGAACTCTTCTCGTATATCACATTGCATATCCGTTTGCCTGATTTTAAGCCTCATGGTACATGCTTTGCATACGGCTGGGGAATAGATAAGCTATTATTGCATTTTCAATTTTCCTATCATGAGACAAATGTAAAACAAGTTCCATTACAATAAGAATCAGGCAAACGACAAAGCAAAATGATATTAGAGAAAAGCCCTATTGTTGGAATTTTTCCAAATTCTAGCAGACCTCCTCGTGTACGTTATGTATAGTAACGAAATTCGCAAATATTAGATTCATCAAGATTTTGACAAATCATATTTATTCAATACTTCCACCAAAAATACAATTTTTACCCGTAGAGACTTTATTTCATGCTGAAACGACATCTCAAGCACGCAAATATGAGAATTAGGTGGGTATACGCAAAGGGAGGGAGATGAATTTGAATACCTTCCCATGTCACAAAGGAACAAAAGAGTCGAAATTCAACTCAATTCAAATTTGCCCAAAGTTGGATCTTGAAAGTAATAACATATTTGTAGTTAGGAGAGTCAGAATATCACCAAAATTGCTCTCTCTTATTTTACAAAGGCAAATGATATCTCAAAAATTTCCTCCCTGCATTCCCTATGACAAATTTCGAGGAGCTCCCCATCATTCTTTGGAATTTTGTTTCGGTATGAATGCCCAGTATACACCAATTTTCACACTCCTATCATTGATAATAGTTATTTGGCGTTTGCTACGTTACATTTCCCCTGTTTTTGGGTATTTCTGATCCCTTGTATTTTGAATGAGGATTTAGCCAATGGATAATGATTTTTAAATATCAGGAAAACTCTTTATGCTAACTTATCTCAAGGCGCCCGGTGGAGCCACTAGGTAGTATATATTATTTTCATGTTGAATGATTTCATTCACTAATTGTTGTCTTCTTCTTTGTGATTGAGTCTTCAAAAGAAAAAAAAAAAAAATTTTAATACAAAAATTACAAAAATTATGAAAGTTTTTGATATTACGAAAAAAAAAAAAAAAAAAAAATCACTTATAAGAATTTCCAACTTGATTCCAACGATTTTCTGGTATTTCTATCGCACTGACTTCCATTACATATACGATTTTTGCGAACGTTAAATTCTCAAAAAAAAAAAAAAAAAAAATGAAATAGGCCTTATGAGTAGGAGTTTTACGTGTGCTTAGTTTGAGCAAAATTTCTCGCATGAGGGTAGAATCCCGTTTAGATTGTGACGGTTGTAAATCTATTAGCATAAGTACGGTACGTTTAGAAAGGCTGAAACAGACAAGTCAAGTTAGGAGCAATAACGAATCGGTTAGGTGTACTAGTGCACTGCCCAGGTAACTACGTAACGAGACTGAAAATATGTATGATTCACCTAGTTATAGGCTACATGAAAACTGGTTTTGCCGGACTATGCTCTCACTTGATGATCTTGAGACCGTAGCGCTAAACACTATTCCAGATACGGCACAAATACAGGAGGTGTTACGGAGAGAAAACCGTAACACTATAGCAAAATTCTGGCGACGAAAATGCGAAGTTGAAAGTGAAAATACGAATGAGCAGCGTCAATGGAGAAGGGAAATGGTACCCTGACTGTTCGTCATCTTTGTTATTACCGTTGTTGTTTCTTCATGGGCTGGTGAAGCTGTAAACAGTACGATCAGACCATACTACGCTACATTGGTACGTAGAAACTTGAAAATTTATTAGAACAAAGATGTGCTTCAGTTACCGTAAACCGCGACTGATGTGAAATTTTTGAGTGATTATTATCCTTAAAATGCTGTACCAAGTTTATTCATCTTGGGGCAAAATTATGAAAGGCTACTTTGGTAACTTTAAGATCAGTCAAAAATACAATTTTTGATGAAAGGTTAACGATTGATGCGACAAAGATGAACAATGTATACTTCCATTTTGAAAGGTAGTATAGTAATCATAACTAAAACAAGGTAACTTCTTCAGTCTCCAACTTCTGTGATTGGTGGTGTAGTTTCACTGGAGTACTAGGTATCTAGTTGCAAGGTTGTAGATGGGCCAGGTTATTACTCATAGATGATTCAGGACCTCATCTTACCTTCTGACTCAATCTTTGTGTCGTTCAATGTGTATGCTTTTTACTTATACGTTTCGCTTGAACCAACCTTACGCCGAGTCACCGAACTCCTTCATAGATCCCAAGGAGGGCTCGTTTTCCTTTTTAAAGTGTGCACTGATAAGGATATTGTTCAATTAAATACCGGTAACCATTTCTACTAATTTTCGGGTGGCCTGTCTATTGGCAGTCCTATATCATCACTTTTGGCTGAAATATTCATGGATTTATTCGGAGGGGAACTTGTTTCATTCTACCGCCTCCTCCTCCAGAAAGTTTTTTCATTGGCATCGCTACGTCTACGATGTTCTGTGTTCGTGGTTTGGCCCAATCCGAAAACTCCGTGAAGTCCTTAACCTCCTCAACTCTCGATACCCCAGCATTAAATTCAGGCTCGAAATCGAAGGTCGTCGTATAAATTTTTTTGACCTCAGTATCTATTATCATGAACGAGCGCAGATAACATGTTTTTTAAGTTTACGGGAAGTTCAGTCATACTGATTGACCCCTGGGCTGCCTTCTAATCTATGATTCATCGGCTCATATCCCTTCCTCTCTCATCTCAAGCTTTCCAAAAAAAAAACTCGATTTTATCAATCACATTCCTAGGGTCAATGACGTCAAAGTAGACGTCCCTCAGATTATTCGGAAGAAACAAACCGCGCAACCACAACTCTCCCAAGGGATGTAGAGAATAAATGCTGGATCCGGTTGCCGCCCATTTGTCATAAATCCTCCGGAAATCAGGGCTGTCTCGAGCATTCTACGCCTTCAATGACTTCGAAAACATTTTCTTTCGTCTTCAAGACCCTGTTCCTTTTAATGATAAGTGCAGAGTCATGTTAAAAAACCTTGACATTTTCTCATCTTGAGTCATGACGTCCCAACGTGCCATTCAGTAGGAAACTTTAATGTTTTTTTGCAATTGCATAGAAGGCTATTGGCTTATGAGGCAAGAGCCCTAAAAAACTTTAATAATTCATGCTACATATTCCTTAATGAAAACATGCAGCCGGAAACACCCGACTTTTATCCCTTGCCACAGCTTTTTAAAGAAAAGTTCTTTATTTTTAACCTACTATTGACAATTGTGCACCGATATGAAACAACATTTAAAATCTCAACCTTACAAACAGGGCTTATTTGTCTAAAACAAAGCAGCTCTTCTCCTTTATAATGCAGATCCAAATTTTCAACAGGAAATGCAGTTTATCCAGCGCCAAACCAAATCACCTGACAACAATAATTTTGTACATGGAAGCAGTTGGAAAAAGGATCTATCGCTGATTTTTTTGCAGCATTATGTAAGATACCAGCTACTCTTGTAATTTTATATCTGAAAGCTCCAGCTATGAATATCGGCAAAATATTTCTGACATCATGAAAAAAAGACGCATATTATGGAAAATATACAAAATGAATGCCCAAGTTTTCTCAATTTCCAAATTACTTGTCTTTTGTTCAGTTAATTTTTGTTTCCCAATGGTGAAACTTACAATATCGGAACGTTCGCTCATGTAATTCATGTGTGTTAGTGTTACTCAGTGGAAATAAAAGCAAAAATTTTGTGTATTTATTTTTGATATAATTTTGCAAGATCAATTTATTTTGGGATTTTTTGTCACTCCTAACGTTCGCAGAAACAGCTTTCCGAAAATTGAAGAATTGTCACGATTACTTAGAATTTGAAAATTTGACAAGGAAATTTTGAACCCTGCATTGGCGGAAATGGGGGAGGGGGAGGGGGCTTGGAGGGGGGATAAGCCCCCTCAAAACTAAAATTATTCCCCCCAAAAATTCACAAAATATGTGGAAGCAATGAGGGGTGGAGGCAGGTCTCCTGAGGGAAGGGGAAAAAATTTTTTTATAGCCCTCCCAAAATACCGGGTTTATTTCCGCCAATGAACCCTGCCTCTGCATTGGTAAATAGAGTTTCTCAAAATACTGGGAAAGGACCCCGCTCACTCAGTTTACCAGGTAATTTGAGATACTCATCTCATCACAGGAAGAATTTGTTACAATTGTGGACATCAGCAGTTCCATTTCAATAATTGTGTTATTTCCCAAGCTTGTAAGCAAAAAAAATCTTCAGGTTCAGAGGGCTATGTTTTTTGCACAAAAATTAAACAAATAACTGCTGTATCAAAAATAAACTGCATGGAGATTTTTGTTCTCAATCAAATAATGTACAAAAAGTATATATATTATTCTCACTTTTGCAGTGGGAGAACCATACGTAATATTAAGTCAAAAGCTAAAGATTGGTTTGTTGATGAATTTTTCAGTGTGAAGAAAATTCATGATTTGTATACATTCATGCTGTTTGTCGGCTGGTACAAAAAAAAAAATCATGTTGATTTCGAACTTGCAGGCAAAGAGCAAACTTTTGAAACTGAATCATAGGAGCACAATCTGCTCTCATATTGGTTAAAAGCGATTTTAAAAACCTGGATATCAAAACTAGAATTAAATCTGTTGATACAAACGTTCAGTTCTGTTCATACTCCGATAAACCATTTGTTTCCCCTAGAAAAAATGGGAGAAAACTACCCCTTTGATTCCCATCTGAAGCCTCGTTGATTCTCTTATTCCCGTTTTTTCCTCAGTATAAGCCCTTTGGATTCTCGAGCTCGAAGGGCTTTATCAGGGACAAACCTGAAGCCCTCCTGACACCCAGGCTTCATTCGGGAGGGGGGGACTACCCATTTAATTCCCATTTGAAACCCTGTTTTGTTTTTTGAGTCCCTGAAGCCCTTCGTATTCAAGGGCTTCAAATAGGAACATTGTTAACCGGTTACAACTACGGCCCAAATTCACCTGCTCACTTGAATTGCTTGAGAATGATAAACTCATATTTTTCAATAGTTCAGTAGATAAGATAGAAACAAAGTATTCGAGTCACAAATTTGTACATAATAATTATGTAAGCTTATTGTTGGAACAGAAACGTTCACGACCAATAGTTCAATATTAACAACATGGTGGCAATCTTATTCTCATCACTTCCACTTACCTACCTTACTCAGTTCCTTATTTTAATGTGTAAATACAAGAATTTCATTTTAGTGAGGAGCTTATGAATACTCAAGGCCTCCACTACTCGATTTTGAAGAACTTGAAACCTTCATATCGTACGACAACCCGATGGAAGAAATGCCGTTCTTTCGAGGTCAAAATTGAGAAAGAGATGCATTGAACGACCTTAAAAAACCATTGAAAATAATTAATGACCTCGAAATACGTGCTCAGCCTATATTATGATTTGTTATGAATAAAGAAACGGATGTGCAGGAACAAACAAGAGATATAGGCAACTTATTACTTTTGTTTTTGGGCTGAACACGTTTGAAAAAAGGGTCAAATCTTTTTGAGGGAGAAAAAAAAACAAACAAGAATCAGCATTTTACTGTAATGGTTATTGACATTCAAAGACCGAAAATGGAATAGACAGTCATAGGAGTATTATTGAGCAGTGTAGGAATATAACGGGCGTAGAAATAATGATTATGGTAGTGTGTGCAAACGCACGTCAATATGACACGACACGGCGGACGGTTCTTTAACCCGTAACTGTTAACTAGGTCAACTTGAACAATGCCGCCTTCCAACCGCGCGCGTTCTCTACATGTAAAAATCTTTTCACGAGTGAGTCGCCTAGTCGACAACGATAGACACACACGCACAAAGACATTCACGAAAAGCGGTAGAAATTGTGACCCACCAAGGCTATCCATACATATACGTAGTGCAGTATCTTCCCAACTCTCCCCCTTTCAATAAACCACTTTTACACTATGTATGCCAACATTCTCGCACAGTCGTACACGTGACACGTAAGAAGTAAAGTAATGGGTTTAGAAATAGGATTTTTACTCGCTTCAATACGATAATAATATTGTCAAGATATACGCACCTCGTATGTTTGTTTTCGGGGGTTTTGTAAAAAGAAGAATTATGTAAGGAGATGACTTTTCTCGACATTCCACGTTTGAAGACGCCCTGAGAATTCAAATACTGTTAAACAAACTCTTACCTAAAAATACTACTGTTTGTTTACCCCTGTCATATATTTCTCTGGCAACAAGGATGTATTTAAAACAATTGATCCTTAGAAAGACGAGTGATTTTTTGAAACACAATATTCCTGCACTAGTTGGAACATTAGCCCCAAAATTTCTTCATAGATATTTTGTGTTTGGTTAAATTACATGATAATATTGATAATTTTCCGGTAAATTTTAGTAATGATGAGTAACAATGTCTGCTATATGGGTACCTACTTATTACAAACCCGTACGTTTTCCTTACTGTGTTCACTGTGAATTAGTTTCAAATCAGGCTCTTTAGTCGTTCATTTAAACACCTATAATTATATGAACTGTGTAAGCGTTAAAAATTTTTCCTCACAATTGGACTGTTCTACGCGCATCACACACTTATCTATTGCAAGGATACCTCGTACTTTCTATATCTAGTTTCACGTTTATTTTACAAAGGTATCTTTTGCTTACGGAACAAGGCAATGATTGAGTGGGATAGAAGTCGTGTAATATTATCCTGAAAGCAGAAGAGAGACAGACAGACAGAGGGAGAGAGAAAGAGAGGGGGAGGGAGATAATGATGAGTAAAGTTTAGAAAAAGTGTGTAAGTAGATTTACTCAACTATTTCACCACTGACTTGAATGTTTTAATCTTTTTGGGAATATCAAAAAAAAAAAAAAAAAAATGGATGATCAAGTGCAAAGGAAGTAACGGTGAGTTGGTTTTCTAGATGTTCTTGTTCCTTGTTTGATCTATAATTCTATAGAATCTATGGACGTGACACATGAACCTATTTAGGCAGTCATTCACTGTGTATTTGTTAACAATAAAGAACTACATGAATTTGATTTTTTCTGTGATTACAAATAATTTAAAATTTTTCAACCAACAGCTTCTGTTGTCACATACTCAAAAATCTATGTAATTCCAACAATGATAAGGAGAATTACCTAGACATGTAACAGTTGTAGTAAAAATACAGTTTTGAAAATAGTCAAAAAAATTTTTGATTTAGTGGTCAAAACGAGAACAAACTAACAGAAAGAAGCCCGCGAAAACACTGCCTACAAAAAACATGTGAATTATAGCAGTTATGGCCTTTCTTGCACCATGAACATCAAGATTTGTGGAACAAAACAAGGTGATATTTTAGACTGAAGAGAATAATAAGCTTTGAAAAACTTTAGAAATTGGAATACTGCATGAATTCTATGACGGTGAAGATACTTTTTGATCAAATGTATCTCAATTTCTTCAGTTGTCCATCATTATTTTGGCTGGAAATATTCATAATATTATTATGATTATTTGCAAGGATATTTTTACATTTTGGAGCTTGAGAAGCAAAGAGGAACCAAATCTTTCCAGTTCCAAATCAGAGTTGAACAAAGATGCAGACCTTTTGGTTCCCAGATCCTTGACATAACAGAAATCTAGTTTGCTAGGGCTTTACATCTTGGTAGGAAAAAAACTCAAAATATTTTGAAAAAATTAAGCAGACCGTTGTTTTACAGGAGGAATTTGAAATTTCAGGAAAATACTTTTTTTTCTATAGTAATGGAGTGCGATACTAGGGGGCTGAGCCCCTCTCGCCCCCGCTGGCTACGAGCCTGTGTTTTAATGGTTAGAAATAAAGGGAAGGTTGTTATTTGATACAAACTTTCTCTGAATTCACAAAGATTTTAAGAGTTTATTTTTTTCATGACTGTATCACAACAACGTTAATTTACATCATTTTCGCACTCTCAGGCATATCATGTACTCGCCTGAATAAATTCTTTCCTCACATCAAAGACCGAGCAATCAACGATAAGGCTCCAGAAACGGTCCTACATTTATTGAACAAACTTTCAAGTAGGTACGTGATCGTTCAAGAAATACGGAAAACAAAACTTCTGGAAAAAATTACTGTCGGAATTCGCTGAGTAAGATGTCAAGAGTAAATCACAAGAAATTCATCCCTCGAAAAAGAACAAATTTGAAAATATTATCTTATGTACTTATACTCTAGCCCAATCAAAAAAGGTGTGAGTATAAGGGAAAAAACTCACAAAAATGAGAAAAAAAACTAATGAGAGTACACAAACAAGAATACTCAAATGAATAAAGAAGAGAACGAGAGAGAAAAAGAGTGAGACCCTGTTCGATGTCGTTAATGTTAATGTTAATGATGATGAACCTCCTTGAACCGCTAGCACGAGTTGAAAAGTACAAATAGCCTATAGGCGGTGAAAAGTGAGTGAATAATCACCGAATGTGAGCGAGCAAGAGTGAGCGAGAAAGAGGTGTGATCGTTAATACTCATATTGTAGCTCACAACGTATCAGCGACGCGTTTCAATCGGGCCAAGGTATCACCGTCACCCTGAGCTTAGTTACGGGCACATCAGGTATAGGTAACTTGCGGTACATGTATATCGACGTTTGATAACGACGACGGTATTGAAACTGGTACCTGCAAAATTTTTACCAGTGCTCATATTTACCGTTTCCAGCGCACTCTTTGAGCTCTTCGGCTACGTCCCCCTTGAACTGGGCTCTCGCTCTACTGTAACTGTGCCGTAGCCGTACTTAATCTCTAACATGTTACATTCACGTTTATACGCCTATCAATACACACTCTTAGTATTGTAAGTTATATCCTCTGGTTTGAGTGAATGCGAATAAACTCCAAGTCTTTCAGTTTTTCTTTCGTTAAAGTTAGCAGCTCACTCGTTACTTTGGTGAGATTTTCGCTGAGGAAGATTTGCTCATCCAATTTGTACCCAATAAATCTGCCTTTTAGTTTTCTTTTTCTTCCTTCCTTCAGTAGTTGAGCCCCCTTGTCACGGTTATTTATTCTTACTACAACAACCGAGGCTTCTTCCTTGCTCGCAAACTATGGACCTGTACAAATATCGTACTCATAATTATAATTCAACACCCAATTTTGTGGTGATTTTAGTTACCATATTTCTCGGATTTTCTTCATGTTCTTTCGGTAGACCGGTTATCATTATGTTTCTTTTACGGCTACATTGTTCCCCTTCGTGTATTCTTCTCGACATGACAACTTTCTCAGTGTTTCAATCGTAAATCTTTTCGGCCCTTATTTTTAACCCCTATAAATCCTCTATTAGAGCGTTTAATTTTACACTAAATTTGCTGAATTTATCGAGATTTTTATTTTTGCTTCGTTACTCCATTCAACGTCTATTCTGCGATTACAATACTTTCATTTTTGTTGCATGCTTTACGTTCACATGTTTTTTATTACCTAATTTACTGAAAAGAGAGACATAACAGTCATCTGTTTTCTGGCGTGAGGAATGGCTCCTTAATTCGGCTTACTTGAATTCTGTCGTTCCCATCAACGGAGACTAGCCTGTTTCCAAAGCCTGTTTCGCACAATCGCAGCGTGCAACATCAGCTTTTTACAGTGCCTTCTAGTTAAAATAAGATTGAAACCATATTACAAGCTAAGTGCGATATTTCCATTTTAAAAATTGACCTTCGCAAGAGAGCTATAGATCTTCTTCTCTGAGCATCCGTCTTTTAAAACGCTTTTTTGTTAGCCTCATACCAAAATATTCTGTTTGCGACTATCAAATAATATTTTCAATCATGCAACTAAAATACTTTCATAATCTCAAATATTCTGACAGAAAGCTCTTCTTCAATTGGAAATCTATTTCATTATTTTTTTTTTCTTTGAACGGAGAAACAATGTGAGTAAATTATAATTTTTTTTTTGAAGTATCATTTTTCTATCATGAAGTGGTGCCTCGTCCGACTTTAATTATTTAATTTCAACTGGTAACCTGTTGAATTGCTCCGAAAATTGAATTCAAAGTTGAAGAGTCAAAATTCAAGGCTCTTTTATTTCTGTACAATAGCTCGGAAGTCTGATTTTTCTTCAAGTCCTACGTCTACCATGTAATATACACCTCGAAAATCAAAATTTCTTCAAGTTCAATACCTTCGATAGTTGAGATTATTCCAAGTTTAATACCTTTTATGGTTCAAATTCTGTCAGGAACTTTTTTTGTCATATATGTAGCTAAAAGTCAAACTTTTTCCTGGTTCAACATCTTCGATGGTTGGAATTTTATAATACCACTCCCTCCCCCTCCGGTCATAAAATACAGCTAAAAATTTGAAATCAGTTATTGCCGGTGGGTGAACAGCGGAGCGCAAAAATTTTCAAAAAGACCCGTCATAAAACAGGTTACCTGTTGAAATTTCAACATGAGGTGAAGGGTATTATGAAAAAGTTTTGTTATTAAGTCTTATATGGAGGACGAAACAAAAATTCCAAGCATCGAGTTCCACACCAAGTTATGTATGAGAAGACAGAGGGTTGGGTAGGAAATGAAACCTTTCAGAGGACTGCATACCCGTAGACTTCTAGATTATGACTTCTAGATTATGAAGCAACCAATCAAGCTTGTTTTCTTCCTTTATCCAATGGAATTTTGTCCCAAAAGAATCTGAAAACCTTTTTATCTCCCCTGAGAAAAAAAAATTAAATCTGTCTCTGTTTGAAATGACAAGATCTTGAAAACATTTCGACTTTCTAGGATTCTAAATAATATTGCATGTGCAAAAAAAGTACGTCAAAGAGAAAATCAAGTTCTGAGCTGTATTTATTAGAGCACGGAAACTTTAAAAAATTTTCCCCACTGAGTCATCAGTCTGGGAGGAAGGGTCTGAAGAACTCCGAACATGAGTTGTAAATATCAAGATAGGAAGATCTTAAATTTTGATAAACGATCCTTATCGATTATTAAAATTGAAATTGCTGCTAATCGACTATTGGAATTGAAATCGAAAAATATTTTCATTGAACGGGTTTATCGCACACCTATATCAACGTAGTTAATGAAAGAGACTTCGCAAGCTGCGAGTTTTTTTTTTTTTTTGTTGAATAATCGCTTTCCTTATAAAAATATATTCATTACGTTTTGCATGAAATCAAGGGCGTTTTAGAAGAGAACAAATTCGAGTGTAGTATGCTTGGAAAAAAATTAACTTGTCCTTGATATAGGTCGAGGTTAAAGACGTATATTTATGTAAAGAAAATAAAATCAAATGAAATTGAGAAGTAAATCTGCGAATGGACTCCGTAAGAATGCTAGGTACTCAGTGAAGAAGATCGGTAGAACGACAGCTTCGTCAAGTTCTCCATAACAAACTACACTTCAGACTTCTTGGTACCCGGAAAATTCATCTCCCACGATTCATCATCCCCCATTCATACCCCTTAATTCGTCTCAGAGGCAAGTTCATTCAAAGGACAATTAAATTCAACTCTCAGAAAAAGCGAAAAGCAATTCTCTATCCTCAGGAGAACTTTAATCGTCAATTTACTAGTTGTACATATGTCAACCTATGTTTCATAATATTGTCAACTTTTCAACTAAAAAGTCGCATATTGCTTCCGACACAGTTGTGGTGGATGAGCCCGGGAATGAATTTTCTCGACGTTTTAGATATCCTAGATGGCCTTCATGTGTGATATAGAAATTTGAAGCGCAATAAGTCAAATATTAGTTCAATGGAGCATTCTGTCACAAAAGGGATGTTCCTACGAAAAATAAAAAAGGGTTCTTCTTCACAGAGTGTAAGCAACAATTGTTTCATGTTTGATGATTCAGAATTCAAATTTTACAAGTTTATGATTTTTTCTTCCTCTCTTTTATCAACTAATGTTCCATTCATTGAAGCGAGAGGAGGACGACGGTTATTTGGGTATATATTATGGAAAAGAAGAGTGCATGAAAATGATGCGCAGCAAGCTTCAAAAATGGGTTTTTTTTGGAAAACGAGATCATTTTGCTGTTGGAAACGAAGCCGATTATAATTTTCTTTTTATTTCGTTGAAAACTAGCGGTTCACGGCGCACCTGGTCTCGAGTGGATATCTGTGCTCTGTACATATTTGAATTTTAAGGGGTCGCTTTTCTAGTTTTTCACATTATTTCTCCAAAAATTCAGTGATGTTCATAATCACTCTGTACGTTGAAACAGAGGATGAATGAACGCAACAGTGATAACGTGAGGACAAGGCAATCAAGGCGTGCGTCCCATCAAAAAAATTAACAAAAAAAAATTTTGTTCGAATGAAAAGCGTTGTATGTATAGAAATAGCATCAAAATTTTCCTCCTTGCGATGGTTCCCGAAACGCACAAAACCACCCGCCTTCTCACGCCACCACTGACACACAATATCAATTGCCCTGTATGGCAGTGAAAACTAATTGATTGATATTTTTCCAGTCGCAATCATTAACGAAATCGATAGACAGCTTACTTCGTTATACCTGCTCGGGATTGCCTTCATCAACTGTGTTAATTGGGGCAAACTGAGAACTTGTTCTAGGACGACTATTCATTCCTTAAACTCAAAAGACTATATTGTCTCCAGTCTCCTTCTTATCCGATAAAGCTCAATTTGAAATTTTCATGTATAATTATTAATTATATTGCTCGAAAGTCAACATTTTTCCAATCTCCCCCCTATCACCTATAGCTCCGGGGTCAAACTCAATTATTCCAAAATTTCTATGAAGTCCTCCTCGTATCAACTTTTTCAAGTCTCACGTCCGCCTGTCATTTTTCTTCAATTTACCTCTCCCTCCCTCCAAGAAGGTTGCCTGTTGAACCAGCACTACCCCTAACATACACAGAGTCTGTATAGACGCAAAAGACGCAGTCAGTTCTTTTCTGTATGAGAGACTGGATGTAATTTTCACCTTTCTCTCTCAAACACGGTACCTCTTGTTGGGTGATTTTAAAATCTGACGACAATATTTACCTGATGCATAGTTACTCGAATCACAAAAGAAGAGCAAGTTTTCAAAAAATTATTTTACATAAACATCTCCTTTTAAAATAATTAATTCATCCCAAAAGAAATTACGGAGCACTTTTATTCACTTAAATTTTTCATAAAAATAAGTAAAACTTGAATAGTCTTCCTAGATCCGGTTTAATCATTTTCTCTGTGTGAGCACAATGGTTGAATATGCATGACTCAATATTCAAATAGTTCCCAAAGTTCCTCCTGAAAATCTGAAAACTTTTTCAAAAGGAAATTACCGAGGCTACAATTTTTGTACTCTTCAAATTTTCATAGAAATAAGTGTTATCCAAGTTGGTCACAATAATTAAACTTTTAGAACTGCAACACGTAACGTGTTGGAACATTTATCCGAGTTTTTTTTTTTTTCTGAATTTTCTGCTCATAACTCCACCCTGAGTGAGCCAGAACGTTGAGATTTCTTTAGAACCTTATCCGAATAGAGAGAAATTTTTCAAATAAAAAAAAATCAAGTTAATAGGTAAAAGCGTTCAAAATACAAACATATCTAGTAGACAAACGAACATTCTAGGTAATTTTAAGAAATTAGAAAGAACACCTCTAACGCGTTACATTTTAGAGGGTAAGGCAAAATCAGGTTTTTGTGAATACAGGTTGTCAGTGTAGGAGAGAAATACAGTAAGCAGTTGCGTGTAGGTAATGAATCGGTATAGCGAGAGCACAATTTTTAGAAAAAACTTTCCCTCTATTTGTGGTGTGCAAACAACAAAAACAATGTAAAAAAATTCACAAAATGTCTGGCAATCGGTGATTGATAAGGAAAGGGTGACAAATGCGCTCTTATAATTGGTGAATGATAATGATAGGATAATGAAGAGCACCTGCACTCTAGCAGTGCCTATAATTTGCACACTCCTAATGGAAGCCACGCTACAGAATAGAGATAAGGGCACAAGAATATCTTTGCAGTCCAAATCGTTGTCCCTTATTCGGTCTCTATTTCTTGAAGAGTAATCAGCTCGCTCTGTATGCTTTTTTTTAAACATTATTGGGTTCAACCTTTGACCATATATCTCTTATGCGGAGCTAAGACAACGTTTATCCCTGGGAAGATATGATAAGAAAATAAAATGCGGAGGATTCAAAATAGGCGACGCGGTTGATTGCACAAGCTGTTACTTCTCTGTGCACTCACCCACACCGCATACGTTAAGGTGGGTGCACACGAGCGAGTAAAACGCTGCAAGTTGCACGCTGAGCGAGTAGCGAGTAAATTTGATCATGTTCAAACTTATTCGCGCGTGTACTTCACTCTCTAGCGAATAAAGCCCCAATCGTCCCTATTTGCAGCATTTTACTCGCTCGTGTACACTAGGCTTTAGAGTTCTTCGCACGCTATACATGTTTCTACGCTTATCTAACAGTATATATTCAAACTGGGCATCCGCCAGGATCGCTAACAACGCGCAAGATTTGCTCAACAAAAATGGTACTTTTGCCAGAATTGCAAGGTGTAAACTATGGCTGCATATGGGAGAAAAGAGAAAAATTGGCATTATCTCTTAAATGCAGAGGAATTGAACGTTTGTCATCTCATCTAATTTGTTGCGACATCTTTTATGGAATGTCAAGAAGCCAAATCGGCTTCATTCTTGTATTACAGTATTTCAAATTTTTCATTTTTCCCCCATATACTGCCATAGTTTTGAAACCTCATAGAATTTCTCCCCGCTGCAACGCAACGCTAGCGCTGTCCGGTTCAAATGAGCAAAGCTCAGTCCATAAGAGGAATATAGTCAAAGGGTTTAACGCAAAGTCAAATACTCTAAACGATAATACTGACTGGAAACTCCTATCTAAATACATTGAGCGCATTTGGTCACGCGACGCAGCGCATCCAGCGACGTGGGATGAGCAAATCTCGGGTTGTTTGGGTTGTCAATCAATGAACGTCTCTACTACACACGGAAAACATACACAAATTCATAGTTACAACTCTCACAAGTCACAACTGATATTAGTTCCATCCTCTACCGCTAGTCGCTTGCGAGCAAAATTTACGAGAGTTTCCAGTATTATTGTTCAGAGTATTTGGCAAAGTCTTGCGGCCAATTGGTAATTTTTAAAAAATCATGAAAAAAGAATGAATCATTGTAGAAAGCTGAAACTTAGTCCAATAAACAATTTATTACAAGCTGTAATCGAGCAGAAACCCACTGAACGTAAGAATCTTGGGAGCTTTGATATATTCCAGAAAAACCCATTTTTCTAAGCAAATTTTTCAATTTTTTAAAAATTTTCCCAATCTACAGTTAGGAATTAAAGGAGTGGAGACATACGCCATTTTGGGTCTTACGATGCCCAAGAGCAATCATTACGGCGAACAGTCCTATGATTGGTCATCTGTTAAAGTGTTTGGGTGTTTCTGAGACCTAAAACGGCGTATGTCTCCACTTCCCCTATAATTCTCTACCTACGGTAATGTAGCGGCACTGGTGGAGAGCGGGGATTCCAAAACCCAGATTGAAACAAACTTTGATACGCTGTGACGAACCTGCAAACAAGATGTTGGTACTGGAATACTGGTCCATACTTTTATTATGTACCGTGATGGGAGCTAAAATTTTTATCAATGGCGTAAAAGGTATTCCTGCATAACACAAATGTGTTACGAAAATTTCAAGTCGATAGGTAAAGCAGTTCTCGAGTAATAAGAGGCCAGACAGACAGACAAGCGGACAAACGTTTTGCTTCATATATTATTTAGACGATTATTATTTTCTTTTTTCTTCATTTTATTTCTGTCGTCTGGTTACAAGTGAGGACGCGGAAGAAGTCTCATTTATCTACAAAAAAATATGACGTAGTCGATAGTAAACAAAACGGGGAAAACAGAGATGTAGGGAAATAAGAAAGGGAAAGTCGGTTTTGCTTTTGCACTGAGAAAGCTTTTTTTTTTCTTTTTCAGTTTGATAATTGAAATCTTGAAATGAATTATTTTTCGTCTCTCCCGTCTTTGGTGGTACATAGTTGATTCCCTAGATGTACCGGAAACTCCGCCACTAGTCGTAGTTACGGTAAAAGTGAAATCAACTTTTTTTCTTTCTTTCTTTCTTTCAATATGTTGTAGCACTGCAGCCGTGTTGATACGTATGAGTCGTAGCTCTCTCTTCAAACCGAGCGAAAATTTACGAATATATAACTTTCACGTAACTCGATGAGAAGCACTTTGTTATTTGTGCGCAGGGGGCAAGAAATACGCAAATATACACCTGCGAAAATACACAAAATTTAAAGCATAGGTATCTGTATTTGAATGCCCTTATTTCCGGCCAGTTCATTGCACGTGTCTTGAACTTCGGTAAACGTGAATGAGTTTAGGGCTACAATAATTATAGCCTACGATCAGTCGATGACGTTTTTTTTTTGGAAAACACTCGGCATCAACGGACAAACTATGGTTACTCGAGTAGTCAACTTTCACTTTTTAGAGAGACTAACGAAAGAAGATCTTGCCAATAGTGCTAACTTCAGAACTACCACACACCGCACCACACTGTTGCCATTAGCTAGTCAGCGGTATAAAACGTTGATTTCCATTTGTTGAGACGTTGTACTCTTACCTACGGATTATACCGTTATTACGCCCAGTCATCGCCTATATCACTTACTTCACTCCATCCAATGTTAACCATGACTGGCTAATTTCTAATTTTCTCGTTTTTTTTTACTCCTATTCATGCAAGGAAGATTTGATTTTCCGCTTTATTTCGAAAGATTACATGATAGCAAACCAGAATTACGTGTCATTTGATAGCGTATAGGTTCTGTTCTTTCCCCTTTATTTTTTCTGTCCTTCCTTTTTTCTCTTTCTTTTCATAACAACAGCTAACTTGAGAAATATTTTTGCTCACCTAATGCATTCTTACACTCCAACAAGCAAATATTTTTTAAAAACAAGACTCGAGTGCCCATGCACCTCAGTATCCGGGTTTCCTGTTTTCTTTTTTTTCCTCTCATTGGCTGTTACATAATTGAAATTCATTTTTTAAAAAAGATCTGGATCTTTTCTCTTCTACCAAGATCTAGAGCTCAACAAATCTAGTTTTTTTCATTTCAAGATGTGGAAACCAAGAGATCCGCACATTTGTTTCACTCAGACCTGGAACCTGAAATTTGCGTCCTTTTTGCTTGTCAAGATCGAAAATGCAAAAATACTCCAAGTGTTCCTAGCCAAAATCATTATGAAAAATTGAGGAAATTGAGTTCCATTTATCAAAAAGTACATAATAACAGTCTATATTAACATTATTGGGGTATCGAGAAGAAGAAACTTTTTCAAAGACCCCACAAAAATTTGAAAAATACAATGCAAAATAAAACTCGTCAGGGCTACCCAAAGTTTCAAAAAATACTATGCAAAAATAACGTGCCGAAGCTGCCGACCCCCCCCTCCTTTTTCGTAAACTGATCTTAATTCTTATCCTTTGCTTCGCAATTTCCTGAGCTCCCAATATATTCAATCTTCCGTTAAAACTTTCACCCAATTTCCACTTCAAATAAACACATCCTAACTCAATTTAACATCTTCCTCAACAAAATATTCCAAGCAACCCCTTTACTTCCTATAAATAACCTCTCCTCGCCTTGATCTCTTACCGCTCCAAACCTCCGTCTTGATCTTACTCAATTACCTAAATCAAACAGCACCACCGTCATCTCAAACATTGGACAACTAACACAAGAACACCCAGGGTACAAAATTTGCTTCATCTGACCTCCCACCGTATTTGCAACATTGCCTCCATCTTTACAGCAGAATTAATGGCTATATTCTTCGCACAACTTTCACCAAACGGAAAATTCCTTCTCGACTCTCTTTTAGGTTTGCTTCAATTAGTGGGCAGGGTTAATTTTGTTAATTTCATTTAGTGAAGTTTGAACCTCATTACTTACCATCCGTCGACATTTTTCCAATTCCCCCTCCAATCACCTATAGCTTGGAGGTCATAATCTATCTCATATAGCTCAAAGGTTAAAATTTTTTCACATCCCCTCCTATCCCCGTTAGCTGGGAGGTTGAAATTTTTTCACGTTCCTCTTCTTCACCCATAGCTCAAAGGTCGAAATTTTTTCAAGTCCCACTTTCTGCCAGACAGTGTCTTTTTCTGAGTCCCAAGTCTGCCGGACGGCACCCAGCACCCGTCATTTTCCCTCTATTTACCCCCCCCCCCTCACTTCATGAAACTGGTTCCTTCTTAAAATGTGATGGCAAAGCCTTGGTATTGTATCTGAAGTCCAACACAAGCCGTCACATCAACTGATAACAGAGTAAAAGTACTCATAATCCAATAAGGTAACCTGAAATTTATTTTAGGCTAGAAGTAAGTTAAAACCTGCAAAAAATTCCTTGTCCCCTCTCCCTGTCCACCTTACCTCGGGGCTATAACGATTGTTTCTGCTGTCTTTATTAATTTATAGTTTGATTATTTCTCTCGATATTCTTATTTCAAAATGATTAACCGTAAGCTACCGAATAGTATCAACGCGATAGGGAAACGATTGCACTTGTAATTTATTATTCCTTACACAGCTATTTCAAATGTTATTACAGTCAAGAACCGACCCCCGGAACTCCTGAAGCCTCGGCAGCGAACACTCATTCAGCAATGGATCAGTATGAAAGTAAGAGTGTGTTTGTGAATATATTTGGTGATTGATGATCACAGCGCGCTGGTGACTGCTCGGACAATTAGTTCGATTATGACAGTCGCGAAACAAAGGCCTACAAAAATGAAGCCTCCACCACATTGTTTACAGTGAGAAGTGCCATTTTATGCAAGGATATAATATGGGTACGTCCCTGGAATAATTTTTGCATAGGATTGAGGAGAAATCACTGCCCCATGCTCGTGTGATGTTCACGAATCACTAATTCAAATATTCGTGATATCAAGTGAAGTCAGAAGAGGATCGCTCAAACGGTAAAAAGAGAGGAATACGAAGGAAAATCTCCTTCCGGCCTTGTATCTTTCCTCACTGTGGATAAAATTGACTGGAGATCTACGCATGTTTCTTGAATATTGACAGCTTTTGAATGCGAAACAAAACAACGCTTGATATGGGTTGATCGACAACGGTGTTTTTCGTTGAGCATCTATTCATGCAAGCGTTTAGAATGCGAATGGTATGAAAATTCACGCGCGGAGATTCCTTTCACCCAGCAAACGGTCGCGCTTGAGAAGAAAGATTGGCAGACCACTGTACAAGTAGATATGCGCTTAATAAAACGTGCATCACCGGTGGCCGAGATTGCATAATGCAGTTATTCTTGTATTATACGGTGTTATTTGAGCGATTGCGTTCGACTTTCGTTCACCGTACACAAGGAATGAAGGGGGGGGGGGAGAGGATTTTCGATGAGCTATTCAACTCTATTGAACATTCGAGGGCCATCTCATATTATGAACAATGTACAATTCTGAACGGGTAATGAAACAAGTCTCTTTCACCTACACCCAAGGACTCTTTCTTTTTTTTCTTTCGTTTAAATAAAATTTTACTCGTTACAAACGCATACACATCAAACACACCCAAAACAATATACCATCGACCTGAAAACTAAAAAAAACAACCTTGAAGGTCGTCGAACGATTTTTAGGCCAAATTCTACTACTACCACCACAATGTACCTACGTCCCATTTCCGCATTCGTTAATAAATCTCACTCGTCTTCATAGGCAGAAAAGTCAGGCGCGGGGCTGAACCAGCAGCGTCGTTTTCGTGCGCTCGCTGTCATTCTCCGCATCTCGTCGCTTTTCTTTCGGTAGCGCAATATAGGAATACAATCATACTTCAATGTATTTGAAGAGAAAAACACTACTCGGAAGGAGTGAGACGCGCTCACTACCATGAACCATCACGATATTATTCGGTCGAGTCGACCTTCGTACCATTACGCCAATGTACTGTGCAGATGAGAGTTCGGAGGGCGAGTAGGAAAATTTAGAATGAACACGTGGAACGAGTCAGATACCCTTTCTTCCTTGTTGATCGTGAAACTTGCGCCGCCGCTCGCCCATAAAAAGCAGGAAAAGTTACTCTGCATACAGCACAGTATTATTATTGCTGGGCTGTGGTAGGATTTTGAACTTTCCGTTAACGCACGATACGACGGCAGCCACGAACAGGGCAACAGCCATCTAATCTGATTTATTTTCTGCATCCGTAAGCGTACTATCGACGTTGAAACAATCGATTTGCCAATCAAGGGTATTCTAGAGAGATTTCCGACATTTTCTTTCTCGATAATGACATGACTCCCCCAATAACGACGATGGACCACGACGACCTTCGAAGAATGGTTACCGTTACAGTCCATTACGATGATTCACATGCAGTACATTGCTATTGAGAGATTTACTTCAGAAAACGATGTGATGACGTAGAAAAATACGACCGGACAAAGATTCACATTCCACCACACTCAAAAGCATTTAGAGGAAAAAATCTTGGAATTTTTGACCACTGACACGTGCACTCGCAAAACAGAATAAAATTGAAACGAAAGCAACGGCAACCCCATTCGATTTTTCTACGTTTTATAATATTTACTAAGTATAAGCGTTAAAAATGACAACACATACACATCTAGGTAGAACATACAGATAGCAAAACATTTGATCCTAGGTACGTACATGGATATTGACGACGTACATCAAATCAGGAACACATATTCTCTTTCTGGCAACAAAGTAGCGAAATATAGAAAAAAAAAAAAAAATTACGACCGCCAAATTTGGGAGGAAAAAGATAAAACAAAATTTCCGCGGTGTTTTACACGAATATAAAAGTCACAATTTTTCTTATGCTGTTGTAACCTTTATTCAATATTATGATTATTTATTCTTTTGCCGAAATTTGCAGGATAGACACACAACACACGCTCGACGATGGCTCGATGAGCTCTCGAAAAACGTGTAAAGTTATCGTTATAACGACAAGAGCATAGTACCGGCACTTTACACGAGTTACACAGTACGAACATTTTGCGACTGTGTGCGTTATTTAGGTCAGAAGGTATAAGGTGCGTTGAACTTGCTCCCTCCGCTGCTTGTCTCATCCTTCGCATTCACGCTTACAAACGCACTGTTAAAACGAACAGAAGGTCGAGTAAAATAATAAGTAATACAGTTCAGATAACCGAAACGGCAGTGGCGCGGCAGCTCGGGCGAATGAGGCGGAAAAAAAGAATGCGTAAGATAGAATATGGAGGCGAGCGGTGAAGGGGCAAGAAATTTACGGAAACGGGTAGGAGATGACGAGAAAGAAGGTTGCTGAGGGAAGCAAATTGTACGTTGTCCCTTCCAATATTATAAAATGTTCATCATTATGTATTTTTCATTTTTCTCATCTTGCAGCGGAAATCAAAGAATCGAAGGGAACAACTAGATTCTTGATCAGCGAATGTGCGACGATGATCTCAAAAAATTGAACGTGAAACGAAAAGTTGTCAAGCGAACGAACAAATTACGAGATGAGACGTGCTGTGGCACTCACGCACGCCATGAAGGATTGAAACATAATAATGTTACCCTCTCACGGAAATGAATTCTAATCTAATTTTAATAAGGATGAGCGCTAATTTTTTTATTCAAATTTTCTTCAAAAGACTCAAATCTGTCCTTCGAAAGTTTTTTCTTGATTCATTCATTATAATAGCGTAACTAAGAAAAATTTCACATAGATGGAGAAGAGAGGGGGATGAAAAAATTGGATTATTATATTATGCCTTTAAGGAGAAAGGGGGGAGGGGGGAAATCACATTTTATTTTGAGAAAAAAGTGTTGCGTTGCTGAGTATAAAGTATTAATATATTTTCAACAATTACTCAATTTGATGTTCCTTGAAAAGACAAGACACCTAAAATTTCTGTGAAGATGATGGATTAAATTTGATGAAAATAAAGTACAAAATATACCGGGTGGACCAAAAAGATGGTTACTAGTTAAATGGGAGTTTGCACAGAATCTGTTTTAGCTTGTAAAAACGCAAAACATTAGATCTACATTTCAAATCTACAAAATTTGTATCTCATTTTATTTTCAATTTGCTCCCCTACCCAACATTCTACGATTTTTTTTAGCCCAATTATGTACAAAAAATTGAATAATAACGCTATAACGCTGATTCCAAAAAAAAAAAAAAAAAAAAAACACCCAAATAACCCTAAGAAGTTTGAAAGAGGAGAAATTTTAAAAATCTTACAAATTGGTCAATTTTTAGAACATTCTGGCCCATAACTAGGCTGAGAAAAGTCGTAGGACGTTGAATAGGGGCGCAAATTAAAGATAACATTAAGATACAAATTTCGAAGATTCGAAGTATTATACATCTAACGTTTTGCGTTTTTTAAGCTATAGAACAGAGTAGTGCAAACTCCTATTTAACTGGTAACATCTTTCTGGTCCAGCCGGTACAGGCACGCAAACGATGCGGGTATTCCAACAAAGGATAGAGCTTGATCAGTATGTCAAAGGCTGAAGAGTCTGATGATTAATTATCGTCTATTCTCAGAACTAGGAGAGCTAGCTACAAACTCGCAAAGTTCATACGAGTAATTAAAAAAATTTGAGCTGCAACATTATTAGATAAAACAGGATTTTGAACTACAGATTGATACGCCAGTATCTGCGCCATAAGTAATATAAAAATCAATTAAAGCAATATTACATAATAATATATATTTTGTAGGCCTATAATGTGAAGAAAGACTGGAGATTCATCAGAAAATTTCTGGTGTACGCGATTTCCTATCCATTAATGGCTCCCTTTATACAAGGACAATTAATTCGACATTTTAAAGGCAAAGTTCTATTTTGCCTCTACTTTGTTTTTTATGATTAATAAAGCATTTCTTCAAATTATGTCTATCGATCGAAAGGTGTCTAGCGCATTCCTGGCAACCGTTGCTGATATTTTAGTTAAGTACCAATAACCAGACATAGATTAAATTGCTATTATCTAGACTAGACAAATTATCCCATATAGCATAACACAATAGATTACGTCATCCGATTCGATAACAAAAATTCTAATCCTTTGACACTGCAGACCCAGACATTTCCTGAGAGTGACCCCCAACAAAAAAAAGATTTTCTGGCGTTGCCAAATTAATAAAGATCATGTTTCATGTCTTCTATAAGGTAGCATGCTCCGCTCGTTCGCCCCCTTCGTGGTCTAGTATAAGCCTACTTTAGAATATTTTTGGCGAATGGCTTTTAGAGGGCTCACTGTATTAGTCTTCTCTAGACTGATAGCTTTTGGTCAGTTCCTTTCTTGGTCTAGTATATTTCTACTTTAGGATATTTTAGGTTAATTGCTTTCGGAGATTCACTCGCTCCGCTCGTTCGTCCTCTTCATGGTCTAGTATAAGTCTACTTTAGGGTATTTTCGCCCCCTTCTTGGTCTAGTGTGAGTCTAGTTCAAGACTAGTATATTCCTAGTATAGGTCACAAACTGCATAATACTATTTATTATACTAGAGAATTGAAGCGTTGCATATGTAGCTCATTGAAGGGGCGGAGCCAACATATAAACCTAGTATATAAACTGGGAAAGAGAGGAGGGGGGTCTTTTATGTCTATTATGTCTAGTTCAAGGGCAGACTAACTATCATAAAGCTATACTATAAACCAATTTCTTCGGATTCTATTCTAAATTAGACTTGTACTAGACCAAGAAGGGGCCCTAATTGCTTTGATACAGTATACAGGATTCCTAAACCTAGTATAAAGCATGTCTAGTTCGAAACTAGTATAATCCTAGTTTAAAGCTAGTATAAAACTAGTACAATACAAGGGGTCCTCATCTAGTTCACCTCCAGAATACTGTATGTATCTTTATGGTAGTATAATACCATTCACGAACTGCATAATACTATTTATTATACTAGAGAATTGTACAGACGCCCGGACGCAAATTCCGGAATCAGGGGTAGGGCTGAGGTTCGACGTTGAAAATTTTCCAAGTCCCAAGGTCATGGCCGGACGCCCGTACGCATTTTCAAGATTTAGGGGGTAGAGAAGAGACATGAAACATGTCGAAATCTTGGGTTCTGTAACGGCATTCAATAAGGAAAGGCAGGGAAGCTGCTTTATGGGATATTTTGAAGAACCTTTAATTGGGTCTCATGGTGTTTGAAGCATTGCATATCTGGTTTATTGAAGGGGCTAATTCAATTAGTGTACTAAGCTAGGATCCCCCCCCCCCGTGTAAATGAATGCGTTCTTCTAAGTTACGGTTATCCATAAGATCGAAAGAAACTCTCATAAGGGAGGGTAAAAAGATGCAAAAAGCCGCAGAAAAAATTAGACGACGAGCGCTGTCGCCTTATAGACCATCATTAGGAACGAAATGAAAGCAACTGACAAGCCGGAGGAGAGAATGAGATCATAAAGATTGGTCAAACGTAAACCGAGAGCGCTCGTCGTTTAATATTTTCGGCGCGGTTTTCTGTATCTTTTCACTCTCCCTTTTGAGTATTTCTTTTGGATACCCCTTCGTGTATTATACTAGTTTTATATTATACTAGCGTCATACTAGTATAAACATGATAGGGGGAAGACTTCGAAAATTTTCGATCTCGAAGCTAATGCTATATATAATAGGAGGAGACTTAGAACGTTAATGGGTTCTTTAACGGAGTTCAATGAGGGGATGCGGGGAATAAACTGGACTTGAATTAAGCTAGGATCCCTCCTTGTATTAAACTAGCTTTGTTCTAGTGTATATGATAGGAGGAGGACTTGGAAGATATTTGACCTTCAAGCTAGATATGTTCGGAGGGGACTTGAAAAACTTTCGACCTCTAAGGTCAACCATCCGCCGGACGCACGGTGGATGGTGGATGGTGGATGATGAACGTTTTTCCCGGAAAGACCTCCTGATAAATTGGGTTCTCTGTTAAAATTTTCCGGCACAGCCAAATGAATAAAGATCATGTTTCATGTCTTTCTCAGAAGCTAGTGGCTTTTTAGGGGCTCAATTGCTGCGCTTGTTTGCCATCCTCCTTGGTCTAATATATGTCTACTAGCCGTCTAATGTCTACTTAGGAGAATTTCAAGCTAATGGCTTTTGGTGCTCACTAGCAACCTTCATGGTTTAATTTCCCTCCTTGGTTTAGTATACTGCTTATTAGGCCTATATTATGATGAAAGCTAAACCCACTATAGCAACGTAGTTTGAGCCCTTCTCTTGGTCAGCTCTTAAGCTCCTCAATGATACGGCACATATTTAAGTAAGAAGTATATTTTTTCAATTAAAAATATAATGTTTTACAAACCGTACTAAAAGATATATACTAGCGAGCGCGCTTTCGACAGATATATCATTATCAAGCTTACGAATCTTATATTTTTAATTGAAAAAATATACTTCTTACTCAGCTCTCAAGCCTTCATTTTATTACACCTCATGTACTCTATACTAGGTTTATAAAGCCTAGTATGAAGGAGGGTTGAGAAGGGATGTATACAGGATTCCTAAACCTAGTATAAAGTAGTGTGTTAGTTAACTGCATAGAAATCTAGCACAGACGCACGCACATTTTTAAAATATTCAAAGCTGATAGTTTTCGGGTGGGGGGTGAACGTACTATAGCAGCCTACTTTGGGGCCAGTTTGATGAAGGCTAATATACTGTATAATAAAGGGATAACCAAAACCTGAAACCATGCAAGGTGTACTTGCAGATTTCCGAATCGCCGACGTTAGTTTGCCCCCTCCTCCTTCTTCGTCTAGTATGAATCTAGTTCAAGACTAGGTTCTGAAGCTAGTATAAACCTAGTATAATACAACGGGAGGTCCTCGCCTGGTTCATCTCCAATATACTGTATACATCTCTATGATAGTGTAATACCATTTCCTATACTATAGAACTGTACAGACGCCCAGGCGCAAGTTACGGAATCAGGGGTAGGGCTGAGTTTCGATGTTATAACAGGGAACCTGTTTCATCGGGGGGGGGGGGGGCTCTCGGAAAAATTGTCCGCCGTCCGGGAGGCAACATGACCTGGGGACTTGGAAAATTTTCCAAGTCCCCAGGTCATGATCGCCCAATGAAAGGAATGGCGGGTTTCCCATTCAGAAGAAAGGAAGGAGAAAAACGAAAATTAGGTGAAGAGGAAGTGAGGAAGAATAAGAAAATGAATGAATTTCCAAAGCTACGGGGATGGTGAATTAGGAGAATCAAAAATAATAATTTAGCGGGTGCTAGTACTACTTTGATTACAGGCACAAGTATGCTAATTGGGAAACTGCTCGGTATTGATTAGGTTTAGTATTTAGGAACAGTCCAAGGTCGCAAGTCCCAGTGATAGACTTCAAAATTCCGATTTTTTTTTTTTTTTTTTTTTTTTGAAACGGAGCGGCATTATGATGGGTGCATCGGCAATGCTCTTGAATTCGGCGCAGCAAAAAAGACAGCGAAAGAAAGAGGACAGGATTGTAGCGGGTCAATATACAGCACTAATGATGAAGAGGACGTGTGTCCATGGATGTAAATTTCTGGTTTCGAACTTGCCCACACTATGTCCTTAAGACGACTGTGAAGAGAGCTATGCCATGATGTGACACAAAGAGGATACGTACGTACATATCGAGTTTATCGCGACTAATGCAAGCTTGAAATAATGACCAAGCTCTCAATCCAACTTTCAATGGTGCAAAATTTATGGCGAAGACGAATTGAGAAAGAAGGTTGAAAAATACTCTACATACTTTTCTAGACTAATAGAAACAGCGATATTTTATCCGATATGAGCTTCGCTTGTAGGGCGCGCATTGCGTTCGAGTTTCAAAAGTAGCTTTACTGGCGACTTCGTAGATTTGTGTATCTGTACTTTCTTAACCGCCAAGGGATGAATGGTAGATGACTTTTGGTAATTATCAACGTGGTAGTTGTTTTGAAATTCAAAGACCAAGACAAAATTTTCAATATTTCAGTCATGATTTTTACCATTAAGAATTAATTGACTTCAAATTTTGCGTGTCCATTATAGTCACTCATTTCCACCACCCGTAGATGATTCAGTTTCGTCGACTAGATGGAAGATCGTTGACAGGGCCAGATGCTGATGATCTTTAACCTCATCACTATCATGAAAGAGACTAATCGACTGACCGACCTTCCCTTTCGATTTTAACCTGATATTTTCAGCTGGAGCCACGGTCACCTTTTGGTGACTGTAATTCCTCATTTTCTTTGTCAGTAAGAAGGAAGTCGTCAAAAACAGCTTTTTTCTTCAGACAAATGATGTAATAACTTGATGATTATCACGCATAAAACTTGACATTTTTTTGAAAACCTAATTTTTTCCTTGAACATATGCAATAGCTTTCATCATATCGTTTCCATCCCATAATTTTCGACTTTTTTATTTTTTGAAAAGCACGAAAAAAATATTATTGTATAACAGGCAACCCCGACTCTACTCCAATCATTTGCTTTGAACGAGTTCAAGAAATCATTTTATCGTAAAAAAAAGTCATTCCAACATGCTCTGTTTGACATTATTAGTCTTTGAGCCGTATTCTTCCGGTAAGTTGATATCCGTCAAAATTGAAAAAGAAACCATAGAAATTTTGAAAAATGACGCAAGAGACAAGGGGTTTACTACGTTTCGCTCGATCAAGGAAAATAAGTCCGTTCCACACTACATACCTTTTTTTTTATCCTCTTTCATTTCCCCAACTCCCGAGTGGCTTGCACGTACTTGCCAAGATATTGATCCATAGATACCAATTCCATTATTGGCGTCTCTCCCAGACTTATTTATAGAATTCTTCACAATCTTCTTAGGCACAGTGATACTAATCAAGACGAAGAGAGAACTGTAGGGAGGTATTGTCCAGCAATATTTCGAAAATAACTTTTTTTTGAAATATACTCATGTAAACATACATTTGAACCTGTACACTATTTCATTGAGCTGATTAGAAGAAGGGTGCGGGAATAAGAAACAGAAATGTGTAAATAGATTACTACCTACACGCATTGTGCATTTTTCTATCATTTAAAAATGACAACAAATTTTTCGGTTAATTCGAAACTCAAAACAGCTCAACCAGTAAGCACATTTGAGATAAGTTTGAATTCCAATATCTTTGTTCATTGTTAGCCTGTCAATCATTATTGATTACATTTGTAGCGGTACATTTCCTTGTGACCCTCACCGTTATTATTTTGATGACTCAAACAGAGAGTAGTCAATTTGCATGTGAAATTGTCCTAGCAACTTACCCGATTTCCATTCGATTGTAAATAAAATCATGAGTATGTCTAAATATCTTGAAGTTCATTTTAAAAAGATGAATAGTATGGATTAAAATTGTTGGGGTGACTTCTGAAATTGGTCAAGATCTTCTTTTCTAAACAGAATCTTAAATTTGATTTTAAGCCATATTCTTTGGATATAATTTTATCAGTTGTAAAAAAATTGAAACGCGTTGGCGCATTTCGTCATCATTGAAATTCAAAAAATCGGAATTAGAAGATTTTTCACCTTAAATAGTTCACCGATTGAGATTTACCTGGAAGTAAATTCACCGACAGAAAATTTACCTGATAGCAGTAGTAGCTAACCACATAGTCCAAATAAGTTCAGCAATTTAATCAAAATTTATTGATCAAAAAATTCAAAAAGTTGAACAAATTTTGTACCTCAGATTCCTGCAGAAGAAGTCTTACAAAAATGTTGATGTCTGACTCCAAAACTGAAAAGACACCTCCTCGATAAGTACTCAAAGGTTGAAAATTTTCAAACTTACGAATCCTCATTTTCTTCAAGACTATAATTTACCTGTCCTTTTATTTCATAATATATATAGCTCAAGAGAATTTGTTCTATATTTTTCGTTCTTAAGTTGTCCGCCGTTCAGCGTCCTTTCATAAACTTGACTCAACCTTGAATCAATTAAGGTCTTAGAGAGTTTTTTCCATCCCCCCCTTTTTTTCTTTTTTACGAGTTCAAAAAAATTTCGACTTTCGAGCATGATAGGACAGAGACTTGATCATGATGCTACGAACTTAGTAAAATTTCATGGATTTAAGAAGTGTACACTTATCATTTTTTCTTACCTACGTAATAATCTCGTTTTCTCCTGCACGTATACCTACATCCAAACATCGAATAAAAATAGAACAGCTGATTCAAAAAAGGAAATTTTGTCGTCGGTGGAGAGGCTAATCGGCGATAAAAAAAAAAAACGAAAAGTAAAATTTTCTATCGGTGAAGTATACTATACATTTTTTGAAAATGACTTGGGCTCAATCGGTAGAAAATCTTGAGGTGAACTGGTCGGATATCCAAGGCATCGAACTGTGGAAGAAAGGCTCGAGGTGTTCGGATTAGAAAATTGAGATTCACTGAGTCTTTCCATCTTTTTCTTATAATAATGTCTGTTGACTTCAGATAATTAAGACGATAAGATAAGAGAAAGTGAGCTGCAAAGTAATCTTCTGAAACTTCTTTTGTTAGCATCAACCCGCTCTGGTATGTACATGCTCATCGATATTTAAATCGTTCTTTTTATTTTTTGATACCACATTCCTAATATTTCATAAATATACCTAATATTATTGGAAATTCATTACCGGTATCAGAACTGCACGAAAGAAAAATTCAAAAGTTCTGTTCGTCTGTTTCAAAATCATACTTATGAACTCGACGCAAAAATTGAAACGTGAAAAATTTTCAATAATATATCGGATAATGATCGTCTGTGTAGTCCTCAGTAGAATACCGTCAGAGGAAATCTTTGCATTAGAAAGCGTCAATGAGGAAAGAGAAAAAGCTAGCGGTGTTCAGGATCGAGTGAAGGTTGTATTATCAAGAAACCGCAAAGGCGCACATACCTGTTTAGCGAAACATCCATAACCTGTAGAAAAGACGAATAAAAATAATTTCTCGCGCTAGAACAATGGCGGAAGATCTGACCGTTTCATTGAGAACGATTTTCACTCAGTTTCATTATTGTCGTCTGAACAAGATAAAAATCATCATTGTCACGATTATCAACCGAATAATCTTATTTACAAAATTACAGTCGGTATATCGCAAAACAGAAACGGAAGAATGAAGTTTAATAAAAATGTTTTAATTCAAGAACTAGAGAAATAAACAAAAAGATTACGCGTCAAGGTTTCGTCACAATTTGAATTCTCTCGCGAGGTCGTTGAACTCAGAAATTTTTTTTTCTCCGAACAAACGCAAAAAAAGAAAATATTTCACTGTCTCGAATCAATATTTACTCGCGGAACATACTCGTTCTATGTTCAATAATGCACACTAAAGGAGGAAAATGCCAACAAAACTACTTAATCTAGAAAAACTTTGGGCAGCAGAGAGCTTAATTAGTAAGTACTATACATTCGTTATTAGTCTCTCAATTCGTTAGCCGCCATCCTCGTCTTCGTCGTTTATCACTCGGCTTTATCGATGGAAAGAGTCAGCGTAAGTCAGAGTCTACGATCAACATAACAGGAGAACATAAAACATAATACGGCAAAAAAGTAAAACACAGTTATACCCTGGACACTTTCTCTTGATGTCAGTGTTGAAAACCCCCACCCCGTTCTTCAATGCGCGTAACCGACTGTGTCATAAGAGAATTTACAAACTCGACGAACTACTTCTTCGCTTGGTCGACTTGCATGCAATTTTCTTCTTCCGCATTTGTGCAGTACATTATGTGCCACTCTATATTTCTTTTGCTCTTCCTTTCTCTGTCTCGCTCATTCACTCACTTTCAGCGCGCTGTTCAATACTCCCTCGCGCATTCTTTTTCTTTTCTTCTAGCGCGCTTGAATTGATCTCATGTACCCTTAACCAAGGACTCAAAATATTAAACTATGTAAAAAGATACTAACCTCATCTCTGCGCAGCTCATATAATGAAGGTACCCAATTGTATGCAATATCTTTATAAAGAAAACTTTTAAAAAATTCGAAAAAGATACTTTTTCCGCAAGTGTCTTTAATCAAATTTTCTACCTCATTTGTACATCCTCGTAGTTTATTCACATTACTCAATAAACCAGATCGACCATCACTTTTTGGTCGATGTGGTCATACGACTGAAAATAGATCAAATTTTGTGATACCATCAGAAAATGGCCGATTTTTAGTAAATTTCTGAAATAAATCGACAAGTTGATTACACTGACTGTCCAACAGGGTTTCAGTATCATTAAGAACAAAAGTTGACTCTGAAGTAAATTTTCACGCTGAAAATTATCCTATTGGCTTTTTTTTTGCTAGCATGTCTGTTCGTCTGAATTCTGAGTTGAAGTTGTCAAAAATGCAAAAACAGATCCTCTTCGACGGAAAAAATAGAAGCTCATTCAAAATTGTATCTTTTATTCAATGTAACAACTTTCTCTATAACTAGGAGCTCATATAAGAAGGAAATTGAGTCAATCTAACCCTTCTTAGAGAGCTTTTATTCAATTTTTCAAGAATTGATTATCTATATTTTGAATTCCAGCTGATAAATGTTCCTAAAGTATTTAGGATTCATTACATTTGAGTATCAATTCGTGCCTATTAAGTGAAGATACGAGTATATATAATATAGGTACGAAATAAGAAAAAAAAAACAACATTTTTCACTGTCATGAACGCAGAATAAACAATGAAAAAGGATGAACGCGAATTGACGGGGAGGTTAATGAAACGATCGCGTTGACGAATGTGCGTCACTCGCTTGGGTAAGGCCGCTTCAGGATGCTCAAATTATTACCTTCTGCAGAAAAATGATAATTTCTCCATTATCACGGACTCGATTAAAACAAAATTTTGTTTTTTCATTGAAGAGAGTTTGAAATTTTGATTTGTAAAAATTGTTTAATGCTTCTTCATCAGAATGCAGCCAATTAATGAGTTGAAGTTGTTCTTGATTCTACAATATTTTTAAATATTTCAACAGAAATTACAGAAAAACTAGACGTGTTGCAGAAAAATGGCGAACAGCATCGTGTTCAGAGTTAAGAATAGTTTGAGAACGAACTAGCTAGCATTGTTCAAGTTACTGCCAAAAAGTTTCTTTTTGTTGGACAGTGTTAATTATTCGTGCTGAATTAAGATCATAAATTTTGAGTTGATTTTTGATCATTATGTAGGAAAAACATTTCGGTCAGTTCAAGGTCTTCATCAATTTCGAGTAAATATCGACAGACCAAAGAGATCGCAAGAAAAAATTGGTACTTATAGACCAATTTTTATAGTCGATTTACTGCCGCTCTTCTTGACCGTAAAATGTTTAGACCTTTAACAAAAATTCAACTAATAAAATCAGTCGATTTTCACATGACATAGCTGCTATACAATGGTTTATCCTGAGTGAAGGATCAAATTTTGACCATTTTTGAAGAAAAAAAAAACATTCCATACAGATAGGAATTCTTCCTCGGATCTAGTCTAAGGTTAATATTAACACGGAACTTGTTTTATCGGGAGTTTCCCGGAAAAAATGTACGTCGTCCGGGAGGGAATATGACCTTGATACTTGGGAAATTTTTCAAGTCTCCTCCTATCATATACGTGCCCGGCTGAGATTGAAAATTTTCTCCAAGTCCCTCTCTTATCATATATATATATATATATATATATATAGGGTGGGGCAGAAAGATGTTACCACTTGAACGAAAAACTCCGCGAGGATTCCGCGAGAATTTCGTGGAGTTCCCCGGTTGACTGGTAACATCTTTCTGCCCCACCCTGTATATATGGACTAGTATAAAGTTAGGATAACACAAGGAGGGGTTCTAGCCTAGTTCAAGTCCAGTATACTGTATTTCAAGTCCCCTTCCTATCATATGTGTAGCTTGGAAGTGGGTGAGTATAAGCTAATCAAAACAGCTCCTCCAAGTAACTAGATATGCAATGCTTCATACACCAATTTGCTCAGCCCCTTCTTAAAGCCAGATATACAACGTTTCAAACACCATAAGACTCTTAAAACAGGTTCCCTGCCTAACCTCATTCAACTCCGTTGAAGAACCCTTGAGTTTTTGTATTTATAACTTAATTTTGACAAAGATTTCTAGTAGCTTTCTGGGCAGATATTCTGGCGAATATCTCGGTCCATGTTGAGTAGATTTGTCCTCAACAACCCGTAATTTGTTTACCGGTACTCTTTTTTCTGGTTTAAAGTGTATATCTTTGTGCGAGCCGCACAGTCACAAAATTTTGACCAAAATTTATTTCCAGTCAATTTCTGGTCAGAAATTCTTAGGACATATCAGTCGATTTGTCCTCAACATCTATCAATATTTGAACACTCTTTTTGGTCTAAAGTGAGTATTCTCGGGCAAGCCACACAGTCACTAAATGTTGACCAAAATTTCCAGTCAAGTTCTAGTCAGATATCCTTAGGACATACTTCGGTTCATTTTCAGTCGATTGACCCTCAACATCTATCAATATTGTTACTCTTTTCTGGTCTAAAATGTATATCTTCGTGCGAACCACACAGTCACTAAATTTTGATCAAAATTTTCAGTCGATTTCTGTTCAGATATCCCTAAGAATGAATCACACGTCACGTTGCTTGCAAACTCACAGACCAAAATTGCACTCGTCTCAACCATGCTGACAAGATCACTATCTCAATTCTTCTCTCACTTGAGGGGGGCTTACATACAGACTGGTGACTGGTTCTTTCCATCGAAAGCGGTCAATATTTACTCGAAATTGATGAAGATATTTGGTTGTTTTGGTTTATCGGGATGGATATCATTTTTTGCCTATAGTTACTTATTTGTTTCGCCTCAACGAGCAGCACGGGCTCAATTAAGTCTAATCTATTTACTTTGAAACCGAATAGTTATGGTAGATAATCTTCCAAAAACTTGTCGTAAGGTATAATCAAAAATGATGAAGAAAATGCAATAAAAACACGCCGGAATAGGTTAGATGAGAGGGAAACGTTTCTTGCTACGATTGAAATACAAAAACTCTCGTGATGTCATTCACCTCCTTCGCTGAAAAAAATATTATTCTGGTCTTAGAAAAATCATCTTCACGCTAAACAAAGAAAAAAGAAGGTGGGAGAATCTTGGCCCCACTGAACTTTTGAGATATCTCCCACTACAAATGAGCTCCCTCGCCTCAAACTATACGTCTACGAAGATATTCTATTAAGACAATTTTATTCCTTAAAGTCTCGTGTTCAAATACTGATGAGTTTTTTGATTTTTAAAATCTGTGTACCTACATTGTAATTTTAGTTCGATTGGTATGGTTGAAAAACAACTTAGTATTTGCACTTGATACAGATTTTAGTTGGCTGCGCATTAATCTGAAAGTGCAAATTGTGAATAAATAACGTATACCTACCTACTCGACATTTTGTACCTACGTTGAATTTTTTTTTATATTATTTCTTTCTTCGTTATAATAACATTATATGTATTGTCCGAGGCCATATTGGTAACAATAGAAATAACGAAAGCGGTGAGTGAACGGGAGCTATACATATAGCGAAGAGGAAAAGGACAGTATAAAGTGATTGTTGATTTATCAGGAGGTTGTTGAACTAAGTTGATGTTTTGAACGTTGTACATGTACATTTGTACACACCTCGATACGGTAACCTAATTAAACCAACCTACAAACAGTGCGTAATACGGTACCTTTTTGTAGTTGAAAGAATTATCGATTTTCATGATTACGGATCTAATACATGTAAATTTCATTTATTAATCATCTTCATTCTAATTTTTTTTCAAAAATATACCAATACATAGGCCTATAATAGAAAAGGAATGACTTCTAAAATTTACTCGTCAGGTAAGTACCTAGCATTGTTTTCTGCTGGCAAGAAAATATTCTAATAATATTATGTAGAAGGGATGAATCAACAACACTCGTTTTCAAGGAAGAAAAAAAAAAAAATCCCATCTTGCTTGTAACAAGTTTTCTCCCTCATACACGTTTGTTTCAGAGTTCAATCTCTATTACTCCATACTCATTGAATTCTGGTTAGCTAGACCCATCTGAGAAACGAAAAAGGCTCAGAGAAATAATTACAGTACTTAATCGAGGTACATTTAAAATAGCTATTATACCTGTTCGACAAAAAAAAAAAAAAACTGGAATCAGGATGCGATCTCAAAATATTGCATTGATGAGACGATCCCTCAAGTACATTTTAACCAGGAGTCAGTACATATGATAAAATAGTAATTTTGTATAATGTTCTATCCCCCAAAGAGTTTGGTAAAAATGATGAATGTTTTCAGCATTCATCAAATTCACGACTTCTTCGCGCTTCAATTATTTAAATTTACTAATAAATTCAATAGTTACCGACTCTCTTATGGTATTTGTAATAATTTTTTCTTTCTCTTTCAATTTTTTCAGATTTACCGGTAATTATGAACGATTCCCAACATCACATTTTAAATATTAATTTTATTTTCTCGCTGGAATTCTCCAAATTTACCAGTAATTATTGATAATTAGTGACTGCCATGGTAAATTTTATTAGTTTTGTTTCTTCACTGTAACCGACTTCAAGAGGTTTTGCCTTCTTTCGAGTGGTTGAATTTTTGATGTGAGATAAGGTTTCTCGAATTTTAGAGGATGTGGATTGCAATTTTAACGTTGGCTCAAACTCGTTATGTTAATTCACCTGATTGCCCATTTCACGGAATAAGCAGCTAAATATCTAAATTCATAGAATAGGCAGATGAATTGCCCAATTTATGAATTAAGCAGATTTTTTGCTGATTTTGCGTTTCAAGAAAATAAGTAAGCAGCTTTTTTACAACCTAATTTATGAAATGAGCAGCGAAAATTTTGCCAAGTAGGCCTATGTTAAATGCACAGCTAAGTTGACCAATCACACTAAGGAATACCTATAATTCTAAAAGGCGTATCTTCTTATTGGTCTAGGAATACTTATGTCACTCAAGTTGTTAAAGTGTAGCCATAACTTGGAGTCTCGTATTAATTCGATTGTCTGACAAATTTTTCGCAACGTACTGAAAAAAAAGAGAGGAGTAATTCAAAGGTCTCAGTTTGTAACGTGTATGGAGGAATGGTTGAAGGTCATGTGCAATTGTAGGACTGTATTTAGAGATGTATTCATTTCTTGAACTGACGGACAAGTTGTTTTACTCGTTCTTTTGATTTAAACTGAGCTGTTGGTACGTTTTTGTTCGCTAAAAGCTCATTCTACATTTCTCTCTAACTTTATTCGTGAGTGCAATTGTGATTTTTGGCGGGTGTAATCAAAATGAGTGAAGACGCTTTGTGGACAAAAGAAATGAAGCGTGAAACGGTACGGAACCTAAAGATAGGAGGTATTATATTTATAACATATGGAAATCACCGGTGGAGTTGGTCGTATCTTGAAAAAAAAAAAAAAAAAAAGGAGAAAAAGTGATCGATAGGGTTGACAGTATACCGAGTGTAATTCGTAACCTTCGAAAAATTGAAGGCCACTTACACTAACATGCCTAGACCCTAGTATTACAAGTAATCGCAAAGTGTGACCGCTGTACGGACAGTGGAAAAAGAGTGTTCACGAGGTGTCCTTGTCCAGCCTCTGCTGTCCTCTTGCCTGAATAATAGGAGGCAAGCTCATTTAATCGATTGGCAGTGTTTGCCTAATAACGATTACAAAACGATTTTTCATTAGGTATAAGGACCACTTGACTAAATCGTTTTCTGAAACGGAAACTAGCTCTTGATGTGGGAAAAGGACCCTTTCAGAGTGCTGTGTGATGTGAACGCAACTCTGTTCGTCATCCGAACACCTCACGTGAAAATCATGATTAGTTTGATAACTACTTTTCCTGGGGTTTTTCTAGATTTTTTTCTCCATTTATTTCGGGTACATATAGAGATACCGACTTTTGAAGGTTATTGCAGCCTCGTGCGGTGGAATTTTTCGTGTGGGGTATGTCAGGGCCGGATTAAGGGAGGGCACGGCCCCCACGGTCTCCACCACATTGGGAAAAAAAGGAAGAATAAGGGGAAAAGAAGGGGAGGAAAAAAGAAGAAAAAAAGAGGAAAAGGAAAAAAAAAATTGAAATACAAAACTAATTCAAAGTTTTGCACGGTCGTCGGCGTACTCAAAATACATCTCGAATACCTAAGCTGACACAACACCCGACGGTGTCCAACAGTACCCATGCAGATAAACGTTCATCGGATAAATATTCAACTTCAGTATCATAGCATTGGTACTGCCCGATACAGACGTGTGTCGCTGTCCTGACATGAACAGCAACACGTTATAGTCCGGCAGTTCTAGCCATGAGATCGGAAAAAAATCCGGCATCTGGTGGTATTGTAGAGGACCCCTCCCTAAATAGTAAATATCCTTCCAAAAGTCCTGATGAATCCAAGGCGAGCTTCACCCCTGGGGGAGGGAAAAAGTGGAGCCAATTTCAATTTATCAACTATAATATCACGATTATCAAGTCCTACAGAAAAAATGTTCGGATAAAAAATATTCTCCTTAAAATTCTCTATAATAAAGGTCTTCTGAGTTTTTTCGCTACGATGCACAGAAACGCCGCTACGGAGTCAGAATACTCCATACAAAGGAAATAGACGTTACAATTAATTTTTTCTTTTTCTACTAAATGAATAGATATCATCAAGGTCTAAGTACTGATACTGTGTACTAAAGCGTAAAGGAATAAGAGACACAATTTCAGCATACAGATTAAAGATTTAAGTTACAATGCGCGATGATGTCACTGACAATACTTAGCTACATTCTAACAACCCAACTATCTTGTTAGCCGTCGCAAAGCGACGCGATGGCTGGTGGCTCATTTGTAGGGTCCCCCACCATCAACGGCCCTCCCTGCTGAAATGTCTTAATCTGGCCCTGAGTATGTTTTCTCAGCGTTTCAGAGGGTGTGGATCAATCCAAGGATTGAAAAATTCCCTTTCCCTCCGGTACAGAAAGTTTGAAATGAGTCCAAGAACTCTCTCTATTTGTATGCATTGTCAGCTTATCGGCGTGATTTCTGCGCCCCCTTTTTACTTTGAAAAAATTGCTGTTGGGATTTTTGATCACCAGCTGGAATTTTTTTTCGCTTCGATCATTTTCATTACAGTTATTCTTTTTTCTCGTTGTGGAGTATTTTATAACGCGCTTATTGAATTATTTTCTCGTTTGATTCATTCCTTTACAGTGAATCACTTTTTTTTCGTGAATAAATTCTTTTTGCGTTCATTACATTTCTTTGCATGGTAGCAACAAAATTTTCACGTTCTGAAAAATCATGCCTGTACGTATACAAATATTATGCTTAGCCATCTTTAAGAATGGGCTCGTTTTAAGAAACAAAGTAATTACTGGAAATGAAAACAATCAAGTAATATGACGTAGCCACGAGGAAAAACAGAAGAAAAGAAAGGGAAAGTTGTGTTTTCGCATCAAATTTACAAAAATACTGATAAATTTGATAGATTTCATATTGTTCGGCTCTAGATGTCTAATATTGAAGAAGAAGAAGAAAAAAAAAAAATGAGTATAACTATCAGCATAAGTATGAGTCAAATTTACCAAACGCTATCATGGCGATTATTCAAAATTGATTTGAATTTCGAAATTCTTATCATTTTTATAACATTCTGGAAATAATAGATGATTATATTCACTGCGACATAATTTTATGTATAATATAAAATATCGCACCAGGCTATGAGCAAGAAAAGAATAGAAAAACGAATACCTACAAATTTTGATTATGTCCATATAATTATTTATTTGAAAGTCAAAAGCTTTTTTTGTCACTATTGAGACAAAGAATCTCATAAAGAAAAAGAAGAATAGGTAAATTCTGTGCCATAGAATAACAAAATACTTGAGAGCAGAATGGGCAAAAAGGGGGAAAGTTTATTTTAGATTTTTCGATTCAAGACTATTGAAGGCAAGACATCAGCAATTGGGTGCATATTAGAAAGCTGAAGGGAGTGAGTATCGTGATTTAAACTTTCCCCCCATATGCTTAATCAGCATTATCTGTTGTGCTTACAAAGCTGAGAAGAAAGAAAAAAAAACAGAAATATCATTCAGTCGTTTTCAGTCTGAAGACCCTGTCAACATAAGATTACGATTTGTGAGGAGCGCGTAGTTTTTTATGAAGTGCTCTTCTTCGGACCGGAAAATAAATCCAAGTTTCTCGATTGGTAGACCACTTCAACAGATACATGAGTCAAATTGATTCGTCCCTCCAAATTACGGCTGACCTCGGTAATGTTACTGAATTATAGACAGAAAAAATTCGACTCTTCCCGCACATTTGCTACAAAAAAAAAACGAATTTTTTCTGTCTATATCATAGCAATCCTTGCACGGATAAATCCTTTCCTTCTTCTTACTAAATTAATAAAAATTCTTATTTTAAAATTTTGAAATTTTCCTTTCTCTAAATACATGAGTTCTAAGCCTACCTCTTGGGAATTTATTCGTCACACTACTCGATTTGAAAAGAAAAAATTGACGAGATTATTGATCAATGAATGGGACGCTGAAAATATCTTCAAAAAAAGACAGCTTCGTCTTATCAATAGCCACAAGTTTTCTTCTTTCCTGTACCGTATAGAAAGATCATTGAGACAAACTACCTACCATTTGATTTAACGCATAGGCACAACATTTATGCTGAGGGAAAGTTGCCAGCAAGATTACGTCATTTGTGAAAAGCAAGGACCGTGACCCTAACACTAACAGTGAAAGTTGACGAACAGCACTGTATGTACAAGATTACTTCTTTTTCTGTGTTCCTACCTCTCACTATAGACTGCTTTGTTCGAGCACACATTCTCTCGGTATTATAACATTGTTTCCGGGTACAAAGAATGCGACGACTTGAACGAAGAAAATACTATTGCACAGCACACTGTACTCATTATGCACAAATTAAGTAGATTCGCATCAGCTGTTTAGTTTTTTTCTAATCAATAAATTTATTTTCATTTACGGCAGCGTACACATATGTAACTTACTTTGTACCTACTACTTTACTTGTACTCCAACGCGAGAACGATAAAGATGATGATGAGGCGGTAGGCCTATCATAATACGCGGCGGGTCACCCTACACTGCAATATTATTTGATCGCAGTGAGCCTACGCAATGTTTCAATGTGCGTACCGGACATAGCCGAAGTCCTAGAGAGACATTTTATTTGAGTAAAGTGATGTGTGACCGGTGGTTTTTGTGGACCACCAGTTTAAAAATTTTGGTCGCTAAATTTCGTGCGTCAAATTGGTAGCAAGAGTGAAGAATTAATAATGCTATTATGATATATTTTAGTAGAAGCGCATACATAGCGCAATGCAGTTTTTGTTACAGATTGGGCAGTGGCCACAAGTTCAACCTCCTCGAAAAAATGGCCTAATGTTCCATCTTTGTTACCGAAACAGGAATTCTTTATCGAACATAATGATGGCAGTGAAAATCCTCAGTCGTTCTTCTTTAATGTCTTTTTGAGCTGATGTTACAAAGCCCTCAGCAACATACCTACTTATCATAATTATGCAACAGATGAGACTCATGCAATAGGCTCAAAAAGGTATTGAAGAAGAACGACTGAAGATTGAAGATTTTTGTTGTCATCTTTATGTTTGATAATGACCCGGTGAATAAAATCCTCTCAATACGCCCTGAAAATGAGGAAACAATGAAGAATTTCAAGAAAATTATTTTGAAGACCACGCTCCTTCTTTGAAGATAGTTTCGTTATAGGTACTTGTTATGTTTTGCGTCCTCATATTGAGGACACAAAGAGGACATAATGAGGAAGCACATCATAAATTTTAAAAGAATCTATCTCCTCATTACATCCTCAAAGTGTCCGCATTGTTGAAGATATTCCGAGTAAGCAATGAGGAAACATATTGGGTGCTGTAATATCCTCATTGTGTCCTCAATTTATCCTCAACAGGTTCAGAAGCAAGTGCTACCAACCCATACCGGTGTAAGATTTAATTAGGTGTGAGGAAATGATAATATTTGGAGAGCAGTCAGTAGAACTGCATCCTTGAAGGACCCTCGACTTCTTTTTGTGTCAATTTAGTGTCTTCACTACGTACAATCATGAAAATTAACTTAGGTCGTTCTAAGATACAAAAACGACCTGCTTGCGGCCAATTAAAAAAAAAAAAAAACGATTGAATTGCAACCAGCATTTTCTTTGAGTTTCACGTGATAATAGAATAGTAATTTGGACTTATCTGGCATAAAGGCTCAAAGATAAAAAGTCTGTTAAGAAGATGGAATACCTAGCCATTTTTAATACCATTTTTGCAACAATTGGCACAGTATTGTCATTTTTTGAGCGCTTGATTGGTCGAATTTTCAAGATGTGGGCGCGGTCATTTGGTCTGTCAAGAATTTTTTTCTCCATTCTGCTCTCAAGTATTTTGTTATTCTATGGCACAGAAGTCATATGGTATATAGTTTTCTCGGTGGGATTCAGTATAAGAGCAGTTTATGTAAGTTGTAACTGAATTGGCTCGGAGGCGTTTCATTAAATTTAAGCGGATACTGTAAGCTCTGCTGAGTATTGGCGCGGTATCCAAATTTTGACCATTATCAAATACCTAAGTAAAATGCAAAAAATTGATAATTACCAGTTTTAATCCATTCATCCAAGGTGACCAGACGTACTCTTTTGCATACAAAAAAAGTGTAGTCTTTCTTTTCCGCTGAAAGTGAATGCACTCTTTTTTAAAGAATTTGTAAATTAGTACCTACCCATTTAAACTCTTTTTCAACAAAACAATACGCTGAGTACTCTTTTTTCATTTTCTGTGCGCGACCTTTTTTTTTTCTTTTATTGTAACTTACAGTTAAAAAAATAGGGAATTACTCTTTTTGTCTCAGAAAAATCTGGTCATCCTGCACTCATTTATTGTATTGAGAGAACAGGGCCAAGATACTGTCAGCGTTTTTGATTGGTTTGTTACAGTTTGACTGATAAATTTATAATTGGTAGTGTACCTCTGATCACATAGTTACATCTGAACCTGGATCTAGTAGTAGGTAGTTTGAATTGTACTGATCCTCTTTCAATTAGAATGTTTTCAAGCATGAATCAACCATATTTTTGGCTACCCAAATAAGCTAACTTGACAACGCCGCGCGCTCACAATTTGTAGGCCGGCGTTTCTACACACACTTATGGAAAAAACAGTTGAAACTCTCGTTAATCATTAATTACTGAATTATATTCGACTGTACAAAAAAAAAAAAATATGGAAAGAGCAAACGATTCTCGATTTTTTGAGCTCAGTTTTGTTCAGATTGATTGAATAGTGAGCGAGTTATCACTTGAAAATAAAAAGTCTGATAGGGGACGAAGAGTGGTAATGTACCGCGCTTCTCTCCCTGTCTGACTTTTTATTTTCAAACGATAATAACTCGGTCACTATTCAATCGATCTGAATGAAACTGAGCTCAAAAAATCAAGAATCGTTTGCTCTTTTGATAGGTGCTTAATCATTTTTTTCATACAATCGAATATAATTCAGTAATTGACGATTAACGAGAGATTTGGCGGTTTTTTCCATAAGCGTGTGTAGCAACAGCCGGCTAACACGGGGCGTTGCCAAATATCTAGTTATTTGGCCTTCATTGGTTTGGTTTTGGCTGAGTCTTAAGATGATGAGGTATGGGTTGGTCTTCATCCTGATGAATTATTTTGTTTGCAAAGATAATGTGTCTGCTTCTTCAGCACAACATACATTTTCAAAATGAGGTTCACCTTACGCAAGGCAGGTCCCAAGGCAGGTCCTATAGGTGCGTAATGAGTACCTCATGCGGAACAAATTTCTTGAAAAAACTTGTACATCTCTTTCCCGGCGCACATTTGCGTCACAGTTGGGTCACAAAGAGGGATCATTGTGCTTTTTAAATGGGTGATTACCGTCACAAACTACCGTCACAAGCGTTACAATTCTCCTCTGTTCCCAACTGTGACAGCATTTTGCAGAACGGGTTATTGGATAATACTCTGACAATTTTGATATTGCGTCAGCTGCTATTATTAGTTTTGTTCAATTTTCATCAAGTTTTTCACCTTCTTATAGAAAATCTTCAGCCAATTTCAACGTTAGCATCAGTTTCGGGAGTAATTTTTCCATTGAAAAGGGGTAAAGGCCACATACAAGTGTATCATAATCATAAATTTGTTTTTTCTTCTTTATCATTGTATTTGCATGTGAGTGCGAGAGGTTTTAGAGTAGTGAGATAACTTAATCTTCAATAGATTCTTCTTCTAGTTCTTTTCTATTTCAAAGTTTATAGCGTTTGTAAACTACCTACTTTCACACTTGATTCAAATTCAATATCCAATTTCTTGATTACCGGTACCTCTTCTAGTTTTGTTATAGTTAGGTCAAGTTTAAATGTGTTGAAGGTGTTGATGAATTGTCTGTCGATACAATTAATAAGTGAAGCAATGTTCACCTGATTGAATTTCTCATATTTTCCTGGCGCAGTTATAGCCATGAATTAGAGGCTACTTGTACTTTTCCCAATCTTTCATTTTCTTTACAGGTTCTAGTGAGCGTACCTATACTTTCCACCATTGTCGCATCGACACCGATTCGATAACAAAGGTATTACAAGTACCTACCTAAGAATTTTTAGATCCTGAATTTTTTAAAATAATAAATGGACATGAAAATGGACCCCATGTATTATTGGTTTACTTCTCTGAATTCATAAATCACATTATCTAGGTTATTTTTTAATAGTATGCATGTTCAATATATTTCACAAATCTCTATTGATGGTTATGATTAAGCTTATAGGTTTTTAAATGTTAATATTTGTGCTGCCATCTGGCGTAGTGTAACGAGCTTATTTTGACACAATTTTTCTTCGAATAAATTTAAATAAGTTCAAATTCTTTTCAGACGGATCGCCCTTCTTATATATTTTCAATAACCTTCACGGTCTTTTCCGCTAAATTTATTGTACCTTTAGGTCTATTTAGTATATGTTATTCCATCGTAATCACCGTCACCAGCTATATTTGTATAATAGACTACGTAGCCTGTACGTATGTGTTTGCGTATACCTACACAATATCATTGATGAGATTCTGCATTAGATTATTATGAAATAAAAACTTAGCAGAAGATATTGTGATGGAAGTGACTTGTAATGACGTAGGCAGTCGATGAAAGGTCGTTAACTTCGCCAAAAGAGAAAGTGATATCAGTCGTCAAAGATGGCATACAGTAAACTCTAGAACATAGGGAAGGGACAAAGCGATTAATAATTGTAACCCAGTATTGGTTAACGGCAATGCATAACAGGTTACCGACTTTCACGGAGAACGGTATTGTTCGTTTTTTCCTCCTCTAATGTTGTTGTCCACTGTCTGGAATTGCCTGTTTGTTCGATACTGAACAGTCATCATCCTTGACACTAGGATAGGTTTTCTCTCTCGCCCGCTTTGATTGCTATAACGATAAAATGTGAGTAACAAAATACTACCGGTGCACAGACGCGCGTGAAGATACCTACTTCATTTCTCGTTTTCAATAGCACGCGTGTGCCTCCTCTAACGTGTCTGAGAACTACAATGAACCCTCCAGCACATTCAATGAGTAGGAGGTCTAGTACATACAACTCAAAAACATAACGACGGACCACAAATTCATTACGATTGTATCGATTCATAAGAAAATTTCCGCTAGACTTTCAATTTCAGTATCATAGGTTAGGAGGAGTGCGTTCACCTCTTACGTAAAAGACAACAACGACGTCATCTCAGGTGTTTATACCGCGATAAATGTATGTTAATTACGTTCCAGTCTTTTCGATGCTTACATATCAAAATACAAAAGAAGCGAACTCATTTTGATTTTCATTTTTCTCTTCTGAAAAATTCCATAAGCTTACGCGTGAAGCCACTTTTGAAAAGAAAGAAAAAAAAAAAAAGTGGATGGAAAATTTATTTGAGGAGGGCTGAAATAAATGTACCACATTTTTCTTGAAGCTGATTGAAAAAATAGATGTATTCATGATCTCCTATGTCAAATGGCTATTTACCTGAAATACAATCAAATTTTTTTCAGACGTGACCTTAGTACTATAGGTGAGAATGTCTCAAAGGAGGTGAGGTTTGATTTTGTGTTTTCATAAAATTTGAGAAAGTTTTTCCCTCTCCCACACGGAAATAAAGTAGCTAACTTTAAAGTTTACGTTCAGACTTGTAGTTATTCATACTCAGTCGGATACCTTTTGGACCGAATGGAAACTAATCGCGAACCAGATATTCATGTCTTTAACATTCACTTCAACCCACGCAGGAAACGAGCGAGGTCATCTTCTGGAAACAAAAACTCTGATTTCGATTCTTTTAATTACAGATTAGTTTCTAAAGAAATATTATCTTCAAACGGATTAGCGCGTTTCATTATTGTCCGAATTTTCAAGGATTGCTCTTCAGAAAAAGAAATAAGTATTCAATAGTTTTCCTTCTATTTTCCTACATTACCTCAACTCCTCTTCGAAAAGTTCCTCTCAATCTCTGCTCATTTTAACCAGTCCAACCTTTTGATTTGTAAAGATCGCCACTCAGCTCATTCGCTCGTGGCTTTATGGATTTCATTATAAAATTTGAATACCTACTAGTTTGAATATTATCTCTTTTTTTTTGCCGCTCTTCTTTTGTCATGAGTCCAGAAGCAAATGTATACAGCTTTTCTTTGAGTGAGATTTTTTTTTGAAAAGTCGATTCAAGACTTCTACTCGGGGATTTTGACAAGCTGAGTATGGCAATTCAAATTCTTATGAGCTCACGCCAAATTGTTGCGATACGAAGCAAAATAAAATTGCAAAACTAGCGAGCGTCTCGTGATTTGACTCGCGGCGCTAAGCGAGTAACGAGCGATGTAGTCGGGTGAAATGTAAGTATAGCCATAGCTGTGTTGGTGACAGTACGCCGTCTGCTACTCATGAGCTCAAGTGTCGCGTTGTAACTTGTAAGGTTTGTCTCACAGTCATCGGTGAGATATGCTTTCAAAATCATTTTTCTCTGTTTCGCGAATGATAGATGATGTGTTGCTCTTGGGCTTCCTGTTATTTTAAATTGAATAATATGTAAACGAGACTTCTCATCTGTTTTGTTCACGTGGGGAAGGGGAGGGAAGGTGCATCTTCAGAGAACTGAGGCGTCCGATTTTCGTGACATCATCAAAGTTAAGTCATGCTCCATACAAAAAATCGCTGCGGGACCTCATACTCGGCTACCCAAATTGGGAAATAGCAGTAAAAACCCCCATTGAGGCTCACCCAACAAGAAGGCTCCAGGGCCTGATGACATCAGCATACATACCTTAAAAACATTGCATAAAAACATCTCACAGACCTCCCACTACTGTTCACTGCCTACCTTACAGAGACTACAATTTAATAATATTTAATAATATTACACCTTCCCCTGTCAGACCGGCAGAGTAATGTTTGTCCCGAAACCCGGAAAAGTTTTGTTGACCATTTACCTCAGATTTTAAGAATTCAGAAAAGTTGCTCCTGCTTACGCGGCTGCGTAAGCTTTTTTCATTAGCTTTTTTACTGGAAAGTGGTAACATCATTCTGAGCCACTCTTCATAGGGAAGGGATATAACAGGTTTTACCAAAAATGGATGCTAAATTCTTCAATAATCTACTGACTGGTTCCGATTTGTCATTGATATAATACAGAAATCCAAATAAACAGATTTTAATTATTTTTTGCATACCTTTTTTGAAAAATAATTTTCTGAAAACTAAACGTGAGAGTAGAATCGTTTCCCACGTTGGAAGTGTAGTAATTGGTTTCATAGAATAAGGGTCAGAGATTCGGAGTGTGCAAATTATAGGCGGCGCTCAAAAACAATGTGAACAAAATTCATAAAATGTCTTGTGATTGTTGAATGATAGTCTAAGGAAAGACGGACAAATGCACTCTTTCTTGGTGATTGATAAGGAAAGAAGGATGAATAGCATTTGCCTATTAGCGCCGTCTATAATTTGTACACTCCATGAGAGGGAAGAGAGGAGACTTGTAAGATGTGGATGAAGTAGGCGTAGATAACGGTTGTTTCTGGCAGTGGAGGATGAGTTCCTGATACAGAAGCCCACTCTGATTCGTTTCAAAAGCATACGTGAAGCTTGAGAATTATTAAGGAGATTTAATGCCGATAAATATTTTTGTTAGTCTTAAGAACTTGAGTAAGATTGGATCAAATATTTTAAGCTGAGTTAAGAGTCAAAGATCTTGTTCGAGCAGAAGGATTGGACGTGAATACAAACTATTGTTTAGAATATTCCCTTTTGTTATCCGAGGATAAAATTGCGTTTCATCGACTAATAAAGAAATATGTCGGGTTGCGTCGTTCTGCGCGCGCAGGTAGAATGACGTTTCAAATTTTTACTATATATTTTGAATGATCGTTCCTCACATAATTGTTCTTTCATAATGATATTAGGTTGTTCCTAGACTTAGAAGTACAGTAATTGTAATTTTTTTTTGAACTTGGTCTCTGTTGTGGGGGGGGGGGTTGTTCTCTTCTCCTATAAGAGTAGGTCTATGTGGTACAAGGAATCCTAGTTTTTTTTTCTCTTACTTCAGTACACAGAGCGGGGAGTAAAGCTAGTAGCGAAATATAGGATACGATTCGATGTACGTAAAGTGAAAAAAAAGTAAAAAAATACGTTATCGGTGCATACAGAACAAATTTTTTCCGGCAAAAATTTATCTAAATTACACTCATTTCTGCACCATTAAACGCTATTCGCATAAAATATCGTGCGAGTATAGGCCAAAATAAGAAAATTTTCATCAAGAATTGAATCGCAATTGAGACCTCCGAATTTATTTAAGGGGGAAAAAAACGAAGAGGATGCTGTATGGTAAGTAATTTTATCAATAATCTACAGTAAATGTAAATTAAACGGTCCATAGGATCGTGTCGATCTGTTGTTCTTCTTTGTCTGTTTTTCTCTATCATTGAAGTTGTATCGATCATCAGTATTGCGGATATTTCCAGGACTCGCAGCACCAGATCGAAGTGTGGTAGAGTTCAACATTTTTGTTATAACACTGAGAAATGTTATATAACATGAAGCGAATGCACCACAGCCGCGCGTGCGATTTCAGATTTTCACCGTAATCGTTGAAAAGAGAGAGGAAAAAAAAACGGCGCGACCGAAACAGCACGAGTAGGGGTTAGAAATTGCCTCTAACTCCGTGAGAAAGGTGACTGACCGAGAACGTTTATGTAACGGGACCGAGATGTTACGAGTATCGAGTTTGTGCTGATGGGTTTGCGTAATCGGGCTTGCTTGGATGTGATTATGGAACTACGCGAGTTACTCGTATAACAGAAAAGACGATGGTACGTTAGAGATGTATCCGAGCAGTATTACTGGTCGGTAGATGTTGGAGAATAGAGGTCGACTTAGTTAGTGGTCCCTAGTTCGGAATGAATAGAGGAAAAAATTGTACTTATATGATGCTAATATAATTGAGGAAAAAAAATCCGTTCCCACTGCTGATGGGCGGCGAAAACCAATACATCTACAAGAATTTCTGAGTCTCGGACTGCTTAGCGAAAAACGGAATTAGAACGTAAGAGAAGTTGGAGTGTTACGTAAGAAAAATAACAGGAGAATATTGGCAGAAAGAATACGTTGACCTTATAAGTTAAGGTTATTTATTTTCTATGCTCGTAATAATCACACTACAACAATGATTGGAGATTTGAGACATTTGATCATAGCTTCACTTTAAATCGTATCATTGAACTAATCGACTTACTTATTAATACATCGTCCACTTCAATACTTTACATTTTCAGAACTAAAAACTTTCATGTTACCGGTATTTGAAATTTGATAACTGTAAGGTATCAGGTGGAAAAGTGTTACATTAGTGCTGTCGTCTTCTCATTCAACTTTTTTTAGCCCTAGATTAGTCATATGCAAGTATAAAAGAGTTTTCAAACGATGAGAAACACATCAAAAAAATATAAATAGGACAAGTGCATCTTCAGGAGAATGAGTAAATACACAGTCGCCATAAGTATAGCTGTTACGTCATAATTCATCGTCTAATTCATCAAAACTCGAGAAAAGTTCTCCAGCAAACCGCACTCGTTTTCATGATCGACTTCAAAGTTTAATGGCGATCTAATAACAATGGCAAAAAGAAATACAAGTAGAACTTTTCAAATCATGATAATGATAAAATTGTGGGGTACCTATAACTCAAGATATTTCTCGAGTGGATGAGTCCTAGTTATGTACTAATTATGAGTTTGTAGTCTGGTAGATGAGTTAATGTAGTGGTATCAAAACGCGAGAGCCATTCACTCAAATGAACTCGAAGTTTACGTTGCTGCTTAGGCCTATTATTTTTTCGTCCGAAGAAGTTCATTATCCACCGTGATTTCTCTCTAGGAGAGCACTTGTTCTACAGGGAGTCTTTTTGAAATTTCTGCCGTCCCATCGCTCGCCGTCCAGCAGAAACCTATTTCAATAAAGGAGTTGGACTCGGAAAAATTTTGAATATCGGGATTTATAAATTACGGCGAATGACCGGAATCGGAGACTCTCAACATACAACGGTGAATGTCAAAATCTACCAAAAAGCCCATGTTGATAGTAAGAAGAAAACTAGCAAAAGATCTTTGGCCTATGAGTATCAAGTCCTAATGCTTATGATATCTGAAACATTTATTTTGAGGAAGAGCGTTAGTCCAATCAAAAAGAGAGTGCCTGTTCAATTTTTTAATAATTTTATTGATTTTGATCAGAGGAGCACACACAGAAGGACGATTTCATCCTAATTAAAAGGGAAAAATATGAGAAGAAAAAATTCGACATGTTATTTATTTTTTGCCTACATTATGTAGGTACGTACAATCTTACTAAAATATGGTAACCTTGTAAAAGCTCTATAATCACGGATTGCCGAACAGGAGAGGAAGACCTAATTATTCGTCTCAGCCTGCATTTTGTTTGCATCACTACGTAGTTCAAATTACGGAATTTAGAAAAAACTTGGAAACCATTGCAAATCTAGCAAGGGCAGCGGGAAAGCCGCAAGTTCCAATACCGTGCGGGAAATTTCTATGTGTAGAGGTATATTACATTTGATTAAGTATTATGAATTTACACTCGGCTATTATTGTCATCTTCATTATAAGAACTCAAACTGCCTACTTTATCCAAGAGTGCAAGAATATGCAAACATAATTCTTACATTGGTATAAATCGCAACGTTGAGAACCGGAAGCGATGAAAAATCTGGAAACCTTTACGTCATTGGAACCGGTACCAAAACGTTGATCTGGAACCAAAACAGAAACCGTTGCGGTCAAACGGTTCGGATCCCGAGGTTATCGTCAATAGTTTCACCAATCACACATGCGATAATTTGTGAAGATTTCGGTTCTTGTTTCCGATTCAACTTACTGAAAAATAAGTGTGTGGGAGCGCCAAAATCAAGGAAATGCATGTGTGGGATTTCTGTATGTAAAATCGGACAATCACTCAGTGTAGCAGTTCGTCCATTGAGATGCAAAAGATTGTATCAACTACTGAGCAGGGCATTGCAGCCAGCTGAAAGCCGAAAGCTAAAGCTGAAAGTCAGCCGAATTTATCATCAAAAAGTCAAAAGCTTAAGCCAAAACATGGGCAGCCATATTTCTTGAAAAGCCAAAAAAAGCCGTATATTCTCAGCTGTCTTTTGGCTCTTTGAAATATTTTAGTTTAGGGTGTAAAGCATCGTTCACCCCAGGCCTGTTAACGCCGCGTTATTGGATAACGCGGCGTTAAAGTTGGACCGGTCCAATCCAAGACCAGAAAAATAAAATAACGCGCCGTTATTGAGAAAATAACGCTACTACGCTAGTGTGAACGACGCCTAATTTGGCTAATTTCTGTCAGATTCTATCAATATTTCTCTCTTCCGCAAAGCAATTTTAAGGAAACATGTCAAGTTCTGCAATCTATCTTAAATTCTGAATGCAAATGAAGGGGTAGAGTGACATATCAAAAAAAAATAAGAAAGCTGAAAGCCAGCCAAAAAAAGCCGAAAGCCAGCCATATTTTTACAAAAGTCAAAAGCCAAAAGCTAAAGCTGTATTTTTCAAGGTCAAAAGCTTAAGCCAAAAGCTTAAGCTGTATGATACGGCTGCAATGCCCTGCTACTGAGAAGCGCCAAGAAAAAAAGAAAAACAGCATTGAATTCGAATATTGAATATTAATTTTTAATTTTCGCTTTATTTTTGGTCATTGATTCAATCAGTCATTTTTGATTATTATCTATTTTATTATCAGATATCTGATCACATTTCTCGGGTTTTACTGAAATAGAGAATAAAGAAAGTTGAGCCTGTTGAGAGAAAAGAGCTTAAGTAAAAATGTCATCTTTTAATTCCGACCCACAGGAAGAAATCCGAAGTCTCAGAAGACAAATTACCATTGTACGAGGCCAGAATGAAGATTGCCTACAAATATCCTCCGGTGGGGGGGGGGGGAAGGCGCGAGAACAAGAAATAAAAGTCAGAATCGAAACATGTTTTGCAATATCAACAATACTCGAATGTTTCAAGAGAAAATAAGGAGTCACACGCTACCCTAGCCTTTTGAAAAGAAAAAAAATCCTAAACTCAAAGCCATATGTTGAAAGAAGCATTGGCAAAATAAGTATTTTGATTTCTAAAAGTGAGCTTCGAGTCCCTAGCTTCAGGTACCGGTACTCATATTGATGAAATAAAATTTATTTCTTGATCTGATCACTGAGGTGGTTAGTTTGCCTGTTGTATGATTATTTGAATACCTAAACTCGTAATTTTATTAAAAGATGAAGAAGAAACCTAAATCTAAAACTAAGTATTAAACTTATGCTATTAAGGAGTACCTCTTCAACATACCAAGAAAATTCATGCAACAACATAATTATATAGGTATGAAAAGTTGAAAACTTTATAAATCGAATTTCTACCAAAAATAAAAAGAGAATTCAAATCACTCGCTGCAGGGACTTTCATTAAAAAATATACAAGAGCAAGATGAATGCGCGAATTTTTTAAAATAAGTAACAAAAATTAAGGGACGAAAAAATCCAATCCAAAATATTGTTTCAAAGCCCATCTCCCCTGATAATCGAATTTTTTTCAAGTTTTCCTCCTTTAGGGCTTTTCCAGTATTTCAAATTGCGTACTTATTTTCCTATGTGTTATCAAGTTGGTAGGGTTTCTAACATTGCTCTTATATGGCCGACCGTTCCTGAACGAAAATGAATATTCAATCCAGCAACACCCATAAGCCTTTCACACTATTGCGGATAGCATAGCGTTCGCCTGATTCCTTATCTCGCTGAACGTTCAACAAAAACTTACATCGATATACAAGTCTTCAAAAAATAGTTTTGAAGGATAATTCAATATTTACTTTGTTTTCAAATTGAAATAATTTCTATTTCAGTGAATTGAATCTGAAAATACTAAAATTCAGAAAATTTAAGTTCTGTTTATAACGTTCAGCGAGATGAGGAATCAGGCAAACACTATGCTATCCGCAATAGTGTGAAAGGCTTATAAGGTCAATGTTAAAAACATCACCAACTTGATAACATGTACCTAGGAGAATAAAGTATGCAATATGAAATACTCGAAAAGCCCTATATCATAATTATAGTTTGCAGATCCAAATTTCAAATCGGATTCTTTTGATGATGAATTTTTGCCAAGCTCCCCTCTTATCACAAATCTATCTGTGACCCAGGATGAGAAAAGGGACCTTGGTGGGCAAAAATTTAATCTTCCTGTTTATGATTGTTCTTTACTTGATTTTTCATGCTCTTTCACAAAGTGCAGTATTCTATATACCTAACACCTTTTTCCGCATCACATATGTTAGCCAGAACGGAGATAGTTGATCAACATCTCAAATGAAAGTGCGTGTTTCTGAGAGGGTATACTGTATAATGAAAAATATAGCAAGAATTTTCAGTCATTTGACTGTAATGAGGCTGTAAAGCTATAACTGTGCAATAACCTATGGGCATATTTTTAGTTCTGCTGCCTGTCAATAGTCGCGCGTGTATAGCAAAATGCATTAGGATGTGGTTCACAGGGTATCAGGATCAAGACGTTTGGATAACCCTTCACTTTTTTCTGTCTTTTTGACGTATTCAAAATTCTGTATTACTATCCCATAGAATGAATTTTCAACTTACAATTGGTACTATTCATTCTGTTCTCCTGAAAAAATTAGAAAATAATAATGAGAGATTTTACAATCATGTTACTCAGATCCGCAGGAATGAAGTTTATTCATTCTCATCGCACTTTATGCACAAGTACTGTAGTAATTTCAGCTATTGTCAGGGGTGAGAATCAAAATAAAGAACTTTTCGGATCGTTTTGGATTTAGAGTAACCTTCGATAAATGGCTGATTTTTGTCGTTTTTTTTTTAATTTTTAATTTTTTTTTATATATTGATAAAAATTGTGTTCAAAATTGTTCAGAATTTTCTCTTCTCTAAATTTTATTATACAAGTAGTGGATGACTTCTCCCAGAAGCCATTGGCCTAAAATATTCCAAAGTGGACGTAGGTTGCCAAGGCTTACTTACAGAGGTTCACTTTTCACTCACAATGCCCGGTAATCTTATAATAATTGCAACTCATAGGAACGGGCTGTAAAATATAATTTTGATCAAGGCTGTCACTTGCCCGCGCCCGCGATTTCGCGGGCAAGTGACAGCCTTGATTTTAATTATGTAATTAGTCAACAGAATCGCCATCTTTGTTTTTGGGATGAAGAATACCTCTCGGTTGCACGGTTGAGAACCAAAACGAAAACAAACGGGATCTTTTTTTAATCGAAAAAAAAATTCTTACCGTATATTCAGGAAAGAGGAGAGATTAAAAGACAACTCACAGATTCTCAAACGGAGTTAAGCAAGGGGCGCAGGGAACCTGTTTCTTGATGAACGCGGAGTCCAAGTTTTTAGGAAATTGTTTCGATCTGAAAACTTCTTTTTGTAAGATTGTGAGTGATAGAGAATTTGTTCTACCCTTTTAAGCGTTCATTTTGAAGATAGTAAACTTTGTTTTCCTATTTTTACACGTTCCTTGTGTCATTGCTCCGTTTTTCTGGTTATCTACTTACTCTTTGTAGTATTATTTTAGACCTTGATAAGAATGTAGATAGTATAAAACGTCGATCAAACTCATTTTGAATTATTTAGCCTATTTTGCGGACGAAAGTCTGTTAAAATCCATCTCTAGCGATTGAAAAAATAGAATTAGAAAGGGAGGAGAAAAAGAGAGGAGAAAGAGCGAAAATTCTTCGAGACCCTAATTAAGGTAAAAAAATGATTACCAGCCGACAAATTTTTAAAAAAGAACACCGTAAAACATGTTTCCTGTTGGAATTCTTCTTACGATACCTCCTAGAAGCCCGGTGACTTAAACTTTCTAAACTACGGACGAAAAAATTTACATTATTAGAAATACTGTAGTGAAGCCTACCGTGTTATTCAGGGAAAAATTCAGACTTTGAAAAAAACTGGGGAAAGAAAAGTTTCCTCTTTGCAATTTTGATAGTCTTGGTTTTTGGGGTTTCAATCTATTTTTGTCACATTCAACATTTTTCTAAAATAGTCCAATTTAGTTGGAGTAAAATTGGGTCTATCCATTCGAATATCCGTTGAATTTTTTAGCATTACTTCACGCTAAAAAATATGAATCGCTACATCATCTCTCAAAAGTCATCGTGGGCAAGCTTAATCCTACATGTATGTCATCCAGCAATTTCCTGAAGCTTATGTGCTGAACGTGATTCTTGCGATTGATAATTTTATAAGTTACGAAAAGTAAAAATGAAGAAACTTAGGTACTTCAGCAACACGCGTTGTGGGTTGTTCTTATTGCATTACATATAAGTACGAGTGGAGGTATCCCGTGCAAATGAAGGCAGCACCGTTGTCTTTTCCAAATTTCCTTACCTGTATGAAATACGATTATACAATCAGAATGAATACGTTCTGACATTATTAGAACTTTCTGTCGAATTCATTCCTCTTCCTGTACGCGCGACAAATTTAGCTGTTTTTAATTGAGAATTTGGTCATCTAGCCGGAGGTGCAGTCGTTAAAAAAGGTGAGAGAATCGATGAAGAATAACTCAATTGGTGAAAACTTTTTCACGGCCCTCAATGTATTGCTTTGGGTTCATACATCTCCAACTAACAGCTATTCTTGACGTGTAGTACCAAATTTTTGTGAGTCGTTCTTCCACAGGGATTATTCTATTAAATCCTTATGACGTCAGGTCTCTAGTTGAATTAAGGTTTAATAGGGAACCTACCCTGTGCGGGAAGAGATTTTTGAAAACTTCGACGTCTTGCCCGATGATTGAATTAAAAAAAAAAAAAAAAGAAGAATTCTTTTCATTTTGCCGAATTACCCTTTTGTCACAATTGTAGAGCTCGATGAACAACATTTTTTTAATGACAACTCCTCCAATGGTTCAATTTTTTTCCAATTTCTTCTCCTGTCATGCTATACATATAACTCAAATACCAATATTCAAAATTTTTTCAAATCTGACTCCTTTTATACTGTAGTTGAAATTTTTCCTAGCCTCATTCTATCATATATAGCTAAATTCTAAATTTTATGAAGTCCGACTGCTTTCATAGTTGATTTTCTTGGAGAATTCACTTCTCAAGACCTTCAATCATTGTCTTTTGAGGTAAGGTTGTAACCTCACAGTGAAAGATCGATTGCGACGCCGTGTTCATTGAGGTCAGACGAATTTGCTATAGTTCTTGTTGTTCCAGACGATGTAGGGAATGACACAGAGAAGCTCGTTACCTATGTGTTATTTGCTCGTGATAAAGATTCACTTTGGTCCTGCATGTAATCATATAAAGCGGGGAAAAGTGCTGAAACGTTGACTGTGCTAAGCGATAGGAAGTGGTCCTCTAATGTGGACTCGCGGTGAAAATTTGACTGTGACCCCGCGTATGATCGAAGCGGGGGAAACGTGCCGGAATTCTCGTTGTTTCGAGCAATGGACATATTACCAAGAAGCTTGTTATCTGTTACGTGCTCCTATTTTCAGACCAAAAATCGAATAAGACAGAGCCTGATATGATTACAGTCCCCTCATAAGGTTGGAAAAGAAGCAAACCAGCACAAACGAAAAACTTTTAGGCACAATTCAGCGCAAACGATTCCATCAATACTTGTCATAAAAATTTACTAATTGTCCAAATTAGGCGTTGCATGTCTACAGCCACCTCTCAGACAGTTAGAGGGGAAGGAGACCAGCCTAAACGAATTCACCCGCTCCCACCACAAAGATCGAAATGAGGGCTCGCATATTCACAGCCCCCCGTTGGTTGAAGGGAAAAATGTTCGATATCTGTGGGAGCAGCAATGAATAAAAGCAGAGTACAAGTTTGAGTATGTATCCATCTGGGGGGGGGAAATGAATGATTGTTGAGTATACTGATTTGGTATAAACTTTGATGACTGTACGTAGGGTATAGGACAATTTGTTTTCCATATAGTTTCAATCTGAGTTTGTAGTTCTCATATTCGATGGAGAGTAGAAAATATTAAGGTGCATGATAAAAATATAGGTGAATAATCATAAAAATTGAATCATTTGAACAAGCAGTGTACATCTAGTTCCTAATCCGAGTGTATACGCCCGAGTTATATGAAAACTAAGGAATTGTACTGCAAAATTGGCCAATTATTACTCAACGACGAAATTTTGTGTTTTCAACCTATCCTATCAAAGGATGAAGGGGAAATAAGATTTGAGTTGACAAACGAGTTGGACTTCGATTCAAGCCGACCTTGCTACTATGTCTCTTGCGACACAGCTTGTCAAAAGAAAATTTTCTTCTCCCGTTCCAATTCAACTCAGAAGGATGGTATCTACAAAATCACGAGACATACTCGTATTTCAGAGTACAAAATGACTCGCAACGAAGAGCACACTTTCTCTCTTATGAACAAATTACAATGCGTTAGAACAAATTTAGTCCAAAATCTCATTCAACTGTTGTTATTTTTTTTTTTCGCCACCCTGTTTAGTACAATAAAAAAATTTCCAAGCCATCAAAAAAATAGCATTAATCACGATAATGACCGACTGATAATACTCTTGATATCGTCTCGCCGGACCAATAATATTTAGGATTCACCGCGAGTACTGACAAGACGTGGCTTTCCGGAGTACTCAAATTGATTTGGAATAATTGGTGTACTCGCCCGAATCTATCTTGTTTTTATTTTCACCAAAGAAAAAACTTTGTGTGACTTGGGAAAATTTCCCCACAATTTTTTTCCTAATACTTCAAACCGCATAGCGTAGGTACAATGAATTAAATATTCCTACGTAAGTAGGGTGTATTTTCCTCTCATGAAACAGTAAAAAATAAATAGAATAATTATTTTGATTATGACGATAACGTCTACTTTTCAAATGTGATAGAGGATGTCAATGTTCCGATCAGGAAGTCAGAGAGTCATACTTCCTCTTTGTAATTGTAAAGTAAAGTAAAGGTTTTTCTCTCTTTCTTTTACACACGCTGATGACTGCCATGAAACGATTGCTGCGTAAATTTACTCAGGAAGAGCGAAGAAGGAGGAGACACCACGTTGGTGTGCGCGTCAGAAAAAAATATACAGGTTCAACGTTTCTTTGTTGAGCCTAAACTCTGCTTTTGAGGTGATGGATTACATAATAGTTGGTTAAGAATAAATGCGCTTTCACTTTTAATCCTTTACTATTCTTTCTTCCATCGTTGTGTATCGTTCTATGTATGTAGGTACCAGTCGCCTTCAAAAATTACGTCCGCGTACTGCGTGCACTCGACAGATCTCGCATGACAACGATTCTGGCTTCATTGTAGCACATGATATTTAAAAGTGTATAAACTCTACAATCAAGAATTATTGAAAATATTTTCTTTCGCGTCCTCGTATTTGTTTTACCGGCTTTTCTATTGGAAAGTGTAATATTACACCCGTAGGAAGGCGGACAGGGGCGACAAAGAACTTTCTTAAAGTGTAAGAAGTACAAAAAAAAAAAAAATCAGGTCTCCTTCATCGTAGAGAACAAATTTTTGGCAGTGAAAATTTTACAAAACGGCTCCAAAAACTCAAAATTCGGCATTATATGGTGTTTGAAAAATGAAGCGCGTTATGAAAACACTAAACATTCTATATTCATGATGAACGACGAAAAGTAACGGGAAAAAATTTACACGCCACTGCAATGGCTGCGGGAAACCCGCAAAGGCCCGCAAAGGAGACGGATGGACGTAAAAGGTCTCATCAATGATTGAAAATTTTTCCGATTCCTTCTTTTATCATAAGTACATGCTCCCCTCCAGTCGGACGCGGTCGCGCTCGCACTCGGGTCCGTTTTCTTTGAAGATGCCCTTTTATGAAAACAGATATACGTGCCCCCGATGAGAAAAAGAAAGAAATTGTGACTAAAGGTGGGGTCAGTACTCAAAAAAGGGGCGTTACGTAACAAAAAAACTTTGTTTTGAATTTTTTCCCCTAAAATTTCATGAATTCAGCACTTACCTCATTTTCGGCTTCCATTCCCTGAATAAAATTTCACTCCCGGGCCTCTTACCCCCCCCCCACCCACCTGGAAGAAATGGTTCGGCAAAAACCGACAAATCTATTCTCTATGTTGTAAATCTGTCAGTAATGAAAATGTCTAGGCATTCATGTAAGCTTCGAAAACCTACAGTAACTAATGTTATTTCTCAGGAGTTATTGTAAATCTTCAAAGTACGAAAGCAATATTGTTTTCATTCAAGGGGTACATCATTCATAGCCGTTTATATAAAGGATTCACAATAGTTGAGAGTTTATTTCGCAAGGTTAAATAATTTGGAAATCTTGAGTAACACAGTGAGTCCAATAATTTATTATTGACCAGTGAAGATAGACAATAATTCCAGCACTTATTAATTGGCGCGGGAGGAACTTAGAAGTACATAAACAACCGGCATATTTGCAAACACACCAATTGTTTTGCAATTGCAGCGTTCATAGCCCTGTCCACCAACAACACTGACTGTTTGAGGAACCTATCTATCTCAATGTCACTTCTTCATTTTTTGAAATATTTGACCAACAAAGCAACGATTCAGGACGAGAAGAAAATTCAGCATAGTTCAGCACGTTTTTATGTAAAACCTTGAATTTACTTCTTCAACCAGCCCGTTTTCATGATTTCATCAGCCTTTTGTCCACTTTCTAATTTTATCTTATTATTGTTCAATATCTAATAATAATCCACGCTCTGTTTTGATGGACCGTTATCATCCACTGGTTTTTGTAATCAAAGACAAGTAAATGGGGATAGTCAGTCATTTTAGCCAACGAGATGGCGTTTTTGGCGACTCTGTCGACTGCATTATGTTCACATAGATAAAATCAGGTCGATTCTTTTAATGTAAACTTCTATCAAAAGTACAGAGAACAAAGATTATAGCTGTCAAAATCTTCTTTCCAATTAACCCAATTTGAAATTTTTTGCGGAATTTCTTTCATCACCATCACCTTCTTGTCTCAATTCACCAATCAGAGAGACCGCCGCGCCGACTTCGCGAATATTTGAGCATGTTTCAGGTCGATCGCAATAGACTGGGACCGGAATAGACTTTCCAGTAATTACATAGACGCTTCTCACATAGGCTACTCTTCAAAATATTGAATGAGTAGAATCAACTTAAAAGTAAGAGAAGTAATTTTCAATAGATTTCTCGTACCCATATGTTTTCAATGGAGTTGTTTTTTTTTTCCAACCTAACGATGTCCTTATTCTTATTAATGGGGTCTTAAAGATGTTCTTGATATTTCTAAAATAGTAAGGATTGCATCAGCCCCATTCAAGTCTTCTTCAGAAATCGGCCAGAAATTACCATTGGTTCCAGTGATTGAACGGTAAATTTTATACCGTACCTCATTTAAAAGTTCTATACTCCCGAAATATCAATGATTTTCGAACAAGGTTTACCTGCGAAAACTCCAAAATCAGCTCAAATTTAGTCTCAAGAAAAATATGGATTTTTTTTCTTATTTTGATAATAAATCTCCCATTCAAAAAATGTTTTTTTTTTTTTTTTCATTAGCTGATTCAGATTGACGGTCGGATAAATAATTTGATGGGAAATTCAACGATGAACAACCCATCAATGGAAAATTTTTTGCTGAAATTCCAAATTAAAAAGCCGGAAGTAAAGCTCCAGAGAAAAAAACGTGGGATTCCCAGTATGCTGTTCCAGATCAAATTCTAAACACTTTACCGTCGCCGTCCAGAAAGTTCTCCTCTTCTCCGGTATCACTATACAATTCGCCCACACTATTCCTTTCATTTTTATTTTCAAATCATCACATTTTTACCAAGAAACGATATCAACATCATCATCGTCATGAACGTTGTACGTCGAAAAAACGTCATGGAAAACATATATTTACTACCCGTAAGTAAAATAGTATGTATTGTATAAATAATAACGTTTTCATGAATACTCGCGATACGTATTATCATTATCATGTGTTGTATTATTTATTATTGCTCCACGAACAAGTAAAAATATTGTTTAGTTATGACCACAACGCCGCGGCGTTGTGTTTGATCCAAGGTTGGCAAAAGGTTTGCGTAAAGCGAATCGACAGGGGCAACAGCGATAAGAAAAGGAATGCAAGGGCAATGATCCTTAATATCAAAATTAGGTCAGCAGTATAAGTACCTACTCGAGCGTAATATACGAATGTGTACACAGGAAGGCTTGCTTGCACGAATCTCCGTCGTGCGATCATTCCCCCTACCGTTAAGTTACAAACAGTGTTACCATAATAGCGATACTTTCTACTCTGTTCACTTCTCTGTACGAGTACGCTGCTGTTACGCTTCATTTTAGCTTTCTAACGGAGGGTATGCAGTCTTCAACTCTTCAACTACACACACTACAACCACTTGCTGTCTCAAGTCTCATCAAAAGAAAATTATTTTGAAAATTTATAATTTTTGTTATTGAAGAAAAGTGAAAACAATTGGGGGAAAAACAAAAAATTTGGAATGCTCAAAGTTTCTTTTCCATTCGAAACCTACGTTTAAATTATGAGGATCTGATAGGGACTGTTACGTCTCCAACTTGTATCGCATGTCTCTTCCTGAGTTAAGAGTACTTGCATTAACTATCGAAGTATTCATCAATTTTTGAAGATATGCGTTTGCGTTCATAAAAAATTCAATCATTTTCCTCATCTAGAATCAAAATAGTATACACTAACTACAGGATTGGCAAGTTTAGAAGTGTAATGGAGTCTACTATTTTCATTGAATGTTTCCTTTTCTTCTTCTGAGTTCTTCCCTCCACATTTATCTAACTTGAAAGTCAAACTTCAACAGAGAACCTGTTCCATTGGTAAATAATTGAAAAAAGCTATTCATATTGCGAAATTGGCCGCGGTTTAGTTATTAAATTAAACAAAAAATATATCACTTTGTACAAGAAATGGGAGCAGGGGAAAAAAATTTATGAGTTGTTAGAGCCTGCTCATTCCTTAGAAGATGTAAACGACTCTGTCCTTCGTTATAATGAAAAGCTACCATTGAAATTATTTGGTACAATAATACACCTAAACCAGGGTTGTCCAAAGTGCGGCTCGCGAGAGACATTTGGAGTATAGAAAAAATCAATAAAAAAGTACAATAGATGAGAAATAAAGTGTTCTGCGGCCCGCGGTAATAAGTTCTGAATAATTTTTGGCCCGCGTAAGTCTCACGTCTGGACAACCCTGATCTAAACCATAGATGAAGACCTTTCAATCAAAAGGGCGTCCATCCCATAAGAAATACATAAAGACCCTTTTGACAGAAAAGTCTTCAATTATTATACTTCCACAGCACAGCTGCCAGATTTCAACTCGTCTTTCAATTTTTTCCCATCATTTCTAACTAATTTCTTACTTCTTTTTTAATGATGTCCTCTACTCACAAAATGGTGTATTGCGGGGTATGAATTTTACCCACAGATTAATTCAATAGTGCATCAAATAACTCGAAACCTCGTATTTTTGTAGATGAAGCTCAGAAATAAACGGACAAACTAATTTCATTCATTAATCGATATACGACAGACAAAACTTCGAATATTTCCTGACGATTTCTCGAAACATTTTGTAAGCTATAAAGTAATTAGCCGTATTTTCTTCAACTTCAAGAATAATCCGATGTTTTGAAAAATTCTAAGCATCATTATTCATAGAATTAACCATAGGAAAAAATTACCACCCGTAACACACCATTTTGTCTTATACAAGTGTATTCTGTGCGTGTGAGTGACTAGATAGAGCATAACCTCATAATTTTTTTTTTCTTGAGCTGTTAATTAAAAGTAGGTACTTGCAATACTTTTGTTCATACGGTATTTTAGTAGAAATTTTTTCTTCAAAATAGTGAGACTTGGGAAGGGGACCGGCTTCAGTCCTTTAAATTGATTTTGACCAACAGACTGAATTATTGTGAAGTCACAAGCTCCACATCCGTTTACCTCAACTAACCCTACAGCCCATTAAAATTGTCAATGTTACTCTGCATTACCAACTTGGTTTGTAGTGAAAGAAAAAAAAAAAAAAAAAAAAAAATGCATCATAAGAAATACTCTAGAACGTTTTGATCTTTTGAAAACCAGAAATAAATGAAGAACCGCTGATAAATTTTCAAATACCTGAGAACTTCTTACTTCTGCAAATATAAATACGTCATTTCTGATTTTCCAATTTGAACGTATGATCGAAATGTTTCAGCGTATTTCTTATACGAATTGATGATGCGATAGAACCACAAACAATAGGGTTTTTGAACTTTTGAAGCGTGTTCGCTCGTTTTTGGTAGGGAGTTAGCAATAAGTGGCGTCACGATAACTTAGTTTATTGGAGCGACCTAGAAAAATTTGAGATTCACCAGGGAAGGGTACAGGTCTTCGGTTAACAAATGAGAGAAGCTCTCTGGAGGCAACACTTACGAGAGGCTCAATTCTGTGTGTAATATTCAGGACTAGAATATTTTTCATCACATCTCTAATGCTTACCACGATAATATAATATAAAATGAAAATGTGAAAAATATGCTTCTTTTAATTATGATTATTATTATTATTTTTTTTTTGTAAAATAGAATACTTGCCCGCACAAGCATCCACGAACATATCTCCTTATCGAATTTGATTCTTGAAACCTGAGAACGTTGAATTTCTCACAATTAGTCGTGTTTCCGATAAATGAAAAAAGTAGCCGCGTTATTGGTGAATGAGCAAACGCAAATATATAAAATGATGAAAACTTTGGAAATCAGCTAAGATGGAAGATTAATTTAATTGATTTGATAGTTATAATTTTTTTTTTCTTGAGTTGTACCTTTCGTAAGGGTGTTCGATAATAGCGTTAATTACACGTGAGCCGCACCACTTGCACCGCCCACGCCGCGAATATGAGAAGAGTAGCGCAAGGCGGCGACGAACAGGGGTCAAGAGAACGGTTATGAGGTTCAAGTTGTTGGCGTCGCAGCGGTAGAAGTAGTAGCGGGAAAGGACGTGCGACTAGCTGCTTGCCATCCGATAACATTGCAAAGGACGGCCGTTGAACTTGGGATATTTTCATCCATTCCCTCGACGCGTCGATACCATCACAAACAGCATAAACACGTTCTTATCCTCAGTGTCGTTCTCTCTTTGTGTGTGTGTATGTGTATGCGTGGTGTGCTCGTAGGACCTACGAGAAAATGTTTATTACGTGAAGCAAGAATACTCGACTTCGTATACGCGGAACAAATCGGTCTACACAATCATAATAAGTGTACGGTATTATCGCATGCGCACCACGTTGCTCTCTAGACTTTCTTCTCGTCCGCGTGATGTACGTTCGGTCTGTCCTGATCCATCAACGGAGATGCGCAAGCTTCATTCATGACCACATACCAGAGGACTGGCAGAAAAAGGAGACGAAAATCTGAGTAGCTAATTAGCAAAATTAGCAATCTACAGAAATTTGACAAAAGATGCAGAAAACAGACTCATTCGAATTGATAAACCTTTAAATTTTCAACGGTAGATTAATCGATTTTTTATTACGCCACTTAGTTCTTGCACACATATTGTACAGTTGAAGCAGTACGTTCGAGTTCCGTTCGCATAACTTATACTCATTTACCGCAGACTTAATTTTTCTCGCTCTATACCTTGACTTCATTTCTGTACTTCTTCAGAGGAAAATACTCGTGTACAAAAATACTATACGGTCCATATGTTGTCTAAATGTTTACTAGAATCTTGAACACTTTCGTTTTCTCATTATTATGTATAAGGAAAAAAGTAAATGAAAAAGAAGAAAAAAATTGATTGAGTTCCAAATACAGTTGAAGAAAACAAAATAGAAAATCTAACCGTGAGAAAAAAAAATTTAATTTATTCGAAGTACAATAGTATGACTCAGTCACCAGGTAAGAAATACAGCACCAATTCTCAATATTTTCTCACAAGAGTTACACATTTCAAGGGTCAATTATGCCCTCGGTCAAGAATTGTAGACTTCAGCAAGTCCTACAACCTCATTAGATTATGAGAATATAAGAGAAGAAATGTTCAAAAACCGGGATAAAATCGTTGCTGGAGGGTAATTGAATCGCTTCCTGGCTCTAGAGGAACGAGTAGATCCTTCTCGATGACGGTATAACGGACCGTAATTTAAAATTATCTAGATATTTGAAAAATAATAACGTTCAGCAAATTTCAGTCCAGTTTTGGCCAGTCCCAGATAGTGTGGGCCGGAGGTGGGGCGTTTAAAATGCCAACCGATTTTCACGAGCGTGAATAAGCTTTGACGAATTTTGGAAATTTTCTTGTGTCATCCTTCTGACAATATATTTTGTGAGTCAGGACGAAAAAATTCTCCATTAGTTACGTGCCTCCTCTCCCCTTAAAAAAAAATTATCAGCAGGTTTGCGCACATTTGAAAACTTAAAGGTATGTGGAAATTGTGCGGTTTCTTAATTGGATGTAATTTTAAAATGTACAGCTTGCTCGCGTCGAACAGCAAACGAACTTTTCACAAAAGCACTTTTTATTTAATTTTTTCAAATAGAGGAGCCAAAGTTGTGAGAAAATTAAAACCATGCGACCTTGTTTTTCAATTTTTTTTTTTTTTTTTAATGGGAAGGGACATCCTCAGATTCTTCTCTATCTGGATCCACGTCTATTCTGTTTACTAAAACAACTCGAATAGTTTTCTAACCTTAGTAAATATGTCCAAAAAGTAAGTAGGAGAAAGCATGAAAGAAGTATGTACCTACCTCACAGAAATAGTTTAAATGTTTTATTTCTTAAATGTTTCATGTCTTTGCTCTGACCTCTACCCTGATTTTGAAAGTGAGCTCCCCAAAAGCTATTAGCTTAAAATTTTTTATACTAGCTCTTTACTGGGATTATATGTATACTAGTCTTGTGATGTACTAAACTGGACCCATACTAGATCGCAAAAAGGGGCGAATGAGCGGAGCGTAGTGCTGCCGGATCTACAAATTTTTGGTTCTTGAGAAAAAAATACGGATTTTTCGTAAAATGCGGATTTCTTGTGCTCACGGGGAAAGTACCTTAATCACTCTTATGAAACATACTTTTCTCTTGATCGTTATAGGCTAATATCGCAGTCTCCCGTCATATTGACTCTATCAAGGAAAATGTACCTCATCCATGAGTATGAGAGGTACGTTTCTCCTGATAGTTATTGTTGGATCAGTGAAAGTCCGTGGAAATCGGTTTTCAGGTCAGAAAAAATGGCGAATAAGGATTTCTGAAAATATCATCTGGCAGCAGGGAAAAAAACTTCACACCGTAAGCCACCCCTAATACCAAAATAATCCTCAAGGTTGTCGAAATTGAGTCGATCTATTGAAAATTTTACTTCTAAATGTCTAAAACCTTAAAGAATTACATGTTATAAGGACATCATTGTGATGGGATCCGAAAAATTCATCGCCCCAAAATTCATCGCGGAAAATTAAACGCGGGCAATTCATTGCGGGAAGAATTCACCTGAGGAAAATTCATCTTGAGGAAAAATAATCTCAGGAAAATTTACCAAGTACAATAAAATTCACCGCGGGCCGAACACCCATTTAGTAAACGTTTCATTGAAAACAAAAAGGGAAACTTTGAATAAATATGATGAAATTATGCCAAATTGGGTCATCTGAAAAAAAAAAAAGAATAAATATGATACAATTACAATGCCAACTTGTTGGCCACTTCACAAAGGTACTGTATGGTATTTGACGCCTCGTCGTTGTAACTTTGCGCTAGATTTTTGTAAACGAATGCTCACGTTCAAGTAGTATTTTTTTAAAGCAGGTGGTAGACCTCCAGCCACAGCCTGGGCTGAGTGTCTAATCTTTGAGGACATTTTTTGTAGTCTTCCATATATATGCGTCATGGACAAAGGCCTCAAAACCTCGGTAACAGGCCTCGACATTATTATTTGTACGCGGTCGTAGCATCAAAAACATTCCACCATTTATCCCATTCCGGTCATTTTAACGCAAGAGTATCTCAGTACAGCAATGACCAAGGCCCGGACTTTTAGTGTTTCATCAAATCATTTTTTAAAACAAGTTTTTATTTTCACAAAAATTAAAGAGAATTTTTTTAAGATCAATTTTCTTGAGATTAATTTTCTTCGAATTTTAAAAATACAAAATGCGGTTCTTCGCAAATCCTCATTTTGACACAGAGCTAATAAATTTTTCATACTTTTGCAGGCAAATCACTGAAAACTATCATTTTCTTTTTGTTTCTCTATCTTTGTGTCATTTTGTTTTTGTTTTTTTTGTTTTGTTTTTTTCGTCAATTTACCGTATACTATAGTGGAAAGAAAATTTGACGGAGAAATTGATTACCGATATCTGTATTATAATAACAGCAGAAGGCGTTTCATGTCCCAAATGTTCTCAGCCTCTACTCAATGTTACAGAGTGAAAGTTGCACAAAATATAAATATTGAACCGATGAAGAACATATTTTGTTTAGCCTTTACCTTTTATGGATAGGGACAGTCCGCACAGAAAGCTAAAGGGAAGGGCAATGAAATACTAAAAAACACACAATTTTTTACTTTTTCAGAAGGAGCAGAAATTTTGAGTTATTCTCTTTGTTCCATGAACTTCTTCCTAAATTCGCATTTAGTATACACCGAAAAAAAAAAAATACATATAATATAATATGAATTAATAAGTAAGAGGAAAAAGCATTTACATAGTACTCGTGGACATAGTGTACGTACGCAGAATTTTCTTCCCTTAAATTTAGAAACGTTCTAGAGTTGCAGCTGATGCCTTTGGTAAAATATTTGTACTGTAGAACGAAGTGCAGGCGCATTAGACGTACAGATCGATAGAATTTGGCTGGTTGAATGTACAAGTACAGTCTACTGACAATAATGTAGACCAAACAGTATGTACGTATACCAAAACGTGTATGTAGTAGTATTTTTGTACGCAAAAATGTACTCGCACGAACCCGACTATAGGCTGTATGCTTTTACCTCAACGCGGTCATTGACCTTTATGGAAAAGATGTGCAAGTTTACGGGCCTTTGATTTTGTTGCTGGTGTATTTCGTTTTATGAAGCGCTCTGCTTTATAATACAGTGTGATCGTTATCGTCTGTTGTATCACGTCAACTTTATTTCATTCGATTTTGTTCACTAGAACTTTAGGTGCCTGATCTATTTTCTAGCTAATTATCATGATATACTTGAGAAAGCTTCATGCATTGTGAAGAGATTACCCAGAGAATTAGGAAAATGTATCTAGCAATTTACAACCTGTTTGTTTAGCTTTTTATTATATACCGGTAAATAACTAATTTTTTGGAGTAGGAAAAAATATCGTTCACTTCAGAGGGCTCGATGAAAATGAGGTGTGCGTATTCTTGTTTCATTTTATGATAACAAATTTGGCGTTACTAAATATTCAGTAGTGCTCTAGTGTTAGTGCATTATATCGGTGTTCATAACGCATTAACACTAGAGCACAACTGAATATTTAGTGACGTCAAATTTGTTATCTAAAATGAACCGACTATAAAATATTTTCGAGTAAAGATAGAGTGAAATTATAAAAATAGAAAAATGTTTCTCATAATCAACCGTTTCCATCTTCAATTATGAATGAATTATGGTCTATCAATAGAACTATTATTGTACATAATTGGATTGTCTGAGAGACACAATTAGTCAAAAAAATTCTAAATAAATAGAAGGAAGAAAAACACACTATTTTGATACACATACACATGTTGAGGCGCTGATAAGTGTGATATAATTTGCGTCCTCAAAACGTCCATGACACTAATCACCCATTTTAAGTATTCAAAGTATCCTCATTTATCCCAAAATTAAAAGTTTCATGAAACCTTCTAGACCAATCAAAAGCCAGAGATTCAGAGAGTTCAACTCTGCGATTGATGTCCTCATAAGGTCCTGATTATGTTTCGATGAAAGAACCCTCATCGGGTCCTCATTATATCCTCATCCAGTTCTCATGAAATAACCCCTATTGTATCCTCATTATGTCCTCTTCCCGACCTCATGGAAGAACCCCCATATTCTATCCTCATGTATAGTCTATCCCCCTCCACTTTGATGTCATACTTCTACCGAACCACTCAGACTTGTGTATCAATATGCAGAAATATGATAATGACAAGGAATTAACTTGAAAACGGATGGGTCCACCCACTATTTCTTACATAGGAGGGCACTCATAGCACGCCTGCTTCCGGTTGATTTGCAAAACGTCTTGAATGAAGGTGTGGAAATATTAAATTTTATCAAGAGAAGCTGATTGAGAATACGACTCTTCGAGAAATTTCGCGAGAGCATTGCCGCTGAGTACAAAAAATTGCTATCACACACTGAAATTCGATGGCTGTCAAAAGGTTCTTGTTTATCTTGATTTTATGAATTACGAGAAGAGAAGCGAACATTCTTAATCCTGCACGGTCAAACCAAAAATATACTAACTTCTCCTGACAAAATGATGGTATTCAAAAAGAAAAATTGCGGCTTTAAATAAGAGAATGGGATTGAGGAAACATTTCCACGTTTACAAGGTCTGCCGTAGCCTCAGAAAATGCCGATACAGCTTTTCGATCCGCTATTGGTCCGCTCAATCTTCTTCAAAGACAGCTGGTACAATATTTTTCGAGCATTTGTGTAAAAAACTATATAATTGGGTCCGAAATCCCTCTCTTGTATCTATGGTCAATGTGCAAGGCTTACGTCTCACCGGAGAAGAGAAAAGTGCGTGTATGTTGAAGTGTTGGTTGTACGTTTCTTCGTACTATCCGACAAAATCGAAAAAGGCTGTCCACCATACTACTTCCATTCGCAACATCCTGTTTGTGCGAGCAGGGATTTTCGTTTCTAACAAATATGAAGTTTAAATATCGCGCACGGCTCACTAGTACCTCAATCAAAAGTGAGATGCGTGTATGCTCATCAAGAGTATTATAGGCCTAACATTACGGAACTGTGCAAACAGCATACCATACTCAAATTTAGCATTAATTTTCAAATAAAAGAGTTCTCGCAAAGAGGTGTGCTGCGAAAAATTCTTCTCTTGAAAAGTGTACCGCATGTGCTACACGGTTGAGAACTCCTGTTTGCGAGTATTACTGCAAGACGAACAACAAACACTTTGAGGATACAATGAGGATATTGCAGCACCCAACATGTTTCTTTATTACTTCCTCATTATGTCCTCGACATTAAGGACTTTTAACGGGTGTCGTGAGGGCACAATGAGGATATTGCAGCACCTAACATGTTTCCTTATTACTTTCTTATAGTATTCTCAACATTGAGGACACTTTGAGAATGTAATGAGGAGATGAGGAGGATATTATTAAATACAATCAATTGAGATGAGGAGGATTTGTCTGCACCCTCATTATGTCCTCTTTGTGCGCTCATAAGGGCATGATGAGGATAATGAAGGTATTTTTCAAGAGGGGAGGAGGTCTTCAAACTAATTTTATCCTCTAAAATTCCTCATTGTTTTCTTATTTTGAGAGCTTAATGAGGAGATTTTATTCACCAAGTAAGTAGTGTATTTCTCTGAACTCTTTATAATTCATAATTATATTGACCACTTTTCCATTTGTATTATGAAAAATATCGCTAGGAAGAAGAATAGAAAATCGATGCGTAACTCTCACGTACCAATAAAGGAGGTGCGTTCTTGAGCATCAAAAGTAGTTATCTTCATTATAACCAGGCTTCATTAAAAAGCTGGCCTGGTTTGATAGCTTTTCCAACTTATAATCTGGATGAACTTGTTGTGCCGAACTTTGTTACTGGAGCAGTATTGAAATGATATCTGAGAATCTTCATCCATGCAAAATGATAAGCCTAAAATCTTTCCTCAAATCATAGGCTATAGGTATAAAAGTCATAGTAAACACAAAATAGTTGAAATATCCGTATCTACAGAACCTTCACAAAATTGTTCCAGGTAAAGTCCATCGACAAATTGCGTACCAAACTTATACAATTTTAAACTCATCCAATGCTCGGTATTTTCTGAAATCTATATCATTAGATACAGGTATCCACACGCACTGAGAAAAAAAAGTAGTTTAAATGACTATTGATTATAGTTCCGGCGCTCCGCTCTGCGAAAAATGGTTAAATTTACTATAAAAAGTAGTGGAGATGACTAACTTTTAGTAATGTTCATAATTTTTTATTGTAAATTAAACTACTTTTTTTAGTCAATTATACCATTTCTTGCAGATAACTATAATCAATAGTCATTTAAACTACCTTTTTTTCTCAGTGCATCTACCTTGGCGAGGTTTGATAGAAAAATTTGATCGTGCTGATTCAGAGGCGTGGCCAGAAAAAAGGTCCTGGGAAGTCAACAAATTTTCAAGGAGCCCTACCAGTCACGTTATTTTGAGGTTTTGTTTGAGTTGCGTACCGTACCTAGTGTTATGATGTGTATGATTGTAGAAAATGAAATTCTGAAATTTTAATAACAGCAAGAGCTAACTGCTCAAAAGAGTGTTAGTATCCTGCCCTACCATGTTACAACAGCTTTTCCTAAAGTATCACGGGGCCAAAAAGGGGACCAAACTCTTTCTTGGGAGGGCCGGCCCCCCTTGGCCAACCCCCTGGCTACGCCACTGTAGGTGATTATCATTTTTTTTTTTTTTTTTTTTGTATCCATTTAAGAGTTTTTCCATCATACGGCTCTACTTGATCACAAGCTTGTTGCCAACACAAGAAGAGCAGTCAGGGTGAGATTTTTTTTACATCAATTTAGATTGTACCAGGGAATTAGGATGATTCATAACAGTTGCAAAGTTCTTTCTCGATGTGTTAGACAGAAATGGGAGTATATATGATACAAAGAGAAAGAACCAATTTCCTGTGCTGGTTGCAATTTATTGCAGCTAAACAAATTTTAGATATTGATATTATTTGCTATCAGGAGAATATTATTATTATTGTGTCCTGTAAGTGACTCAAATACTTTCTGAAATAGGTTAAGAGTCTCTTTGAGGTTCTTGCTAGTCTAGTGAAATTAGCCACTGTAGTATACAACACGTGGTACCAGAAAGAAATTTGGAGCAAATCACTTGTAAGTCTTTCCCCAAGTTTGCTCGACATTCCTAGTGGAGCTTCATCTCATAAGGGCGTACAAGAGGGTAATTTTTTTGTTTTCAAGCTCAGATATGTGAACAAATGAATTTAGAGAAACAATGATGAAACAGAAATTGTTTCTTGTAAAATTTCCTATAAAAATTGTTTTCTACACATTTTCTTCTATAAATGCAGTGTTAGGCTGCTACAGCGCAAGACAAGTAGACATATTTTACTATTTCGAATTGAGCATACCTGGCGCGCAAAACAAAGACTATTATGAAGTAGTAAACAATGCTCTACCACGCATTCTAGCGGCGTAACAGTGTTTTCACAGAAAAAATTTAAAGAGATCTTTCTTGTGGGAAGTTTTACTTTTTCAGAAAATGGATCTTGGGAACAAAAAATTTGCCTCTTTGTACCCCTCCAAGCTTCATTTGGAATATTGAGAAAACTTAGTACTAGATTCAGGAGAAGGTTACTAAGAATTTTACCAAGTTTTGCTTCTATACCATTTAAGTCATAAGCACAGCTATAAGGCAGTGTTGATTAGTAGAACTACGTAGGCTGCATGAATATGTTAAAAGCTAGGTGTCTGCCACACTACAGCTGCAATAGTTTTATTTTTCATTCTTTCTTTTTTTCCCCTATCAAGTTGATGGTTAAAAACAAGTTCTACAATGAATTCTTTCAATTTAAACTATACCTTTTGCGGCATGTCCTCTTGCCAAATCTTGACTATGAGTATAGAAGGGTGAGAAAAATTCTTTTGTTAATTTTAGGCGAGAAAAGAAACAAAAAAACTATTACATACAATTGACTGACCTACTATGGAGCAATCTCTAAACGTGAACTTGACACTTGTAAACGGGAATGAAGAAGGCAATAACCTCAGTTAGACGGTTAAATATTTCAACAACGACTGACGAAAAAAATGGTCATCATATGAAAATGATACCACGTACCGTTGTTGTTGGATACGAGGGAAGAATGATGGGACGTTGACCCGAGTCGACAAAACGACCTTGATGTCTGTCATGGTAGAGTAGATAGCCTATACAAGATAATGAAGAAAATGTTCTGTTTGTAATTTGTTACGTGTACGTTACCTTTACGTTGTGTTTCATTTCAGAAATTTTGTTTCTTCCTCATTCATGCTATTGTGATAGATAATACTCGGAACATAGTATAATAATACGACACTCGGAAAATATAAATAAAAGTGTAAGTACAGTCGGAATTCTTCGATGCATTTGTATCTATTAAGATACTGGAATAGGTATGTACCGAATGTAAAAATTTCGGGAAAAGCAGTCGGCGACCAGACTTCGAATTAAGATTGCGGCCAAAAGAGAATAATTTGTGCCCCTAGATTGCGGCTTAGAAAGTCAAAAACATCGAACAGATTGTGGCCCGAAAGAAGAACAATCAAATGCGAGAAAGGTTAAAATTCCTTCATCAGCAACAACGTCAAAATTCTGTATAGATCAGGGGTGCCGTGAGGCCACTTTTTTGAAGACGATTCTTCGTAAGCGATTTGGGGGGGCGCTTTTTTCCTTTGTTTTTCCAATTTTATTGGGGGGCGCTCGTATTTTTTTTTTTTTTTTTTTTGTTGAAATTGTTTTAGGGGGGGCATTTTTTCGTTAGCCTAGGAGTATCACGGCACCCCTGCAGATTTTAAGCATAAATCAAGTTTTACACGGACGACTTCAATTACAGGCCAGTGCTGGTGATGTAGGTACTTGGCAATAGCGCTGTCGGTGAAACTTGACACAGGCCTACATGGTAGTTTAATAAAAGTACATACGATAATATGAAATATTGTAGAGAACAAAAGTTGTTGCCGTTGACATTTTAGAGCTGAGTCAGCCTACCTGCATTTTTCATCAGAGAGATGTTTAACAAGTAAATTTTATACCTAAAGCGCAGATGTCGGTTTTACAAGTGCGGCTGGTAATTGAAGCCAGCCGTGGGTTTTAGAACCGAGAACAAAAAATGAGTTTCAAATTAGATTTTATTGTCAACTAAAAATTGACATCGACATTGTGTGGACTGAACCCATTGAGTTACTCCATAGTTTTTTGAGTTTCCTCTGATCATTCTAAGCATCTGTTCAACTAGGCTCTAGTTCAACTCCCTACAGAGATAGGAGGTCAAACGATCAATTTCATGGGTCCCGCAGTTTTGATCGTGATTGTGAGCAAGAAGAAAATTACCTAAGAGTAAAAGTGACATCAAGAGAGAAGAAGAGGAAGAGCGAGAGTGACTTAGTTTTTGGTGTGAAGTATGTATCATTATCCCTGGCCACAAACCATACGACAATTAAAGTACATAATTATTTTAATTCGAACCTACCATTTTAATTTCCTTCATTTTTCAAGGGTTGGCTTTGGTCAGAGGTTTCCAGCCCGTCTTCCCCACGATGGCTGAATTCGGCTTGAGTAATGCACACGCCTATGTACTCGGGAGTCGGGTTTGAGGAGTATATTTTTTTGTTAATTCTGATTTTTCTTCGCCAACCAATTGTTGTTCAACGCTGACGATCCACTTCTTTCACTATCGTCTGCTTGGTTTGATGCTAATTTCTTACCAGATTTGCTTTGTGTTATGGCTTCGTCGCTGACTGTACGTCTACACTTCTTTAGTTATTCTACTTTCGTAATTCTCGTCGCCTGGCGATTTTGTCTTTTCGTATGAGAATCTTCTCGTTATTTTCCCATACAAATTCAATTGCTCCCTCTGTTGTGATATCCAATGGTTCTATGCTTTTGTTCGTAAGGTGATTGTAAACTTTAATTCCAGCTTCCAAGTCAGTGGTGGCGCCAGGGGGGTGGCCGGGCATCGGCCTACCCTTTGGCCTGCCCAAAAATTTAAATTCTGCCCTCTCCTCAATCGTCCATCCCTTTCTGATTCTGACAAGCCTCTAGTTGGCCTACTTTGGGCAAAATTTCTGTTCCAAGTCGGACGCTCTCGCTCTCGTTATTAACTTGATGTCTTTCAGAGGATTCTCTGAAAGTACAATGACGGGCCGAATACCTTGTCTCACTGCGGTAGATGGTGTAATGTATTTATATCTTTAGATTCTAGCTCAACACCAAGACTTTTCTCGAAATCTTTCACATATTTGACGGAACTTCAACGCAGCGGCTGAGAGTGGGGCTAGATCGTTGTGGGCCAAGTGCTTGGTTTTTGGTTTATTTCAAAAGCGAATACATATATTAATAATAATATTGACAGACAGAAAAGTGTTATACGGCTCATTATCAAAGTACAGATGATAAATTTGTGCAGCAAGAGAGGAGAGTCGGATGGGCAGAAAAGTGTCAAGCGGATGGTTACTGCTCAATATCAGGTAGGAGTATGATCCTCTGCAGATAAATTTCTTTTTTGATGAGTGAGGTGTCACAGGGACAACTCGCGTTTTGACGATTATGAATAAATTGGCAATTAATAATTGGTCGATAAATATAGTTCTGTAATACAATGCGGGAATAGGCTTACGAGTTAAGTGAGAATATAAATTTACGGGGCTGTGGAAGTGTTTAATTTTTATCGACCCAGTGAGTTGAGAAGGTTTTCATGATATGGTATCAATCAAAAATTATACAGGGTAAGCGTTGAGGATGAGAAAAAATATTGAAGTGATAAAGAGGACTTCTCAAGATTTCAGAGAATAGACAGGGTGACAGTTGAGAATGAGCAGTGGAAAAAATGAAGGGGGTCGTTGAACTTCTAGAAATTACTGTTTTGGGTTAGGTACGTCTAAGGGTTCCATCCTAAGGACGGGGATTTCTGCTTGTATGTAATGAGTATAGTGTGGCAGAAACTTCAATAGATTGACATCCAGCCCAAAATACTGTGAGTCGTATTGAGAAAACTTTTCTTTAGCATACTGACTTCTTCAAACTTCGCTAAAGTAAAATATGACGAAAATTCTTGAAGCTTTCAGATATCAAGTTCTGTTTTCTTTTCATTCTTTCTTTCCTGTTTTCTTCATTTCTGTTAACTTCAAACTTTTCTCAAGTTACCGGTAGGTCTGGCATTTACTAAAAAACTGACTATGGAAATCCTATGTAACGATACATAGAATACCTATTGAAGAGTTTTGGTCGGTAGAATTTATAGTGACTTTGAGAAAATGTCTAAAAATTTTTATCACAAAATCTAGCTAATACCTAGAAATTTTTTATTTTGAGATATTTTCTCTCGCGTAATATTTGCGTGTAAAGATATGTATAAGTGTTAGAATTTAGATATTCTTCACAAACGACAATTATACGATGAGATTTAACAAAGTACCTATCACGACGCCTCAGTTTCAACGCGGGTTGACCTGATATTCTCATGAAGCCTGCAAGCTTAGTCAGAGCTCCTGGTGTGCCGAAAGTTTCTAATATAGCTTACCGATCAACTTTAACGAGAACATTCGTATATTGCATTTTATTCAGATGAACTGTTCCTTGAACGAGATGATACCTATTTAGTTTTTAAACTTCAAACAGGGTACAGAAAATAGATGAGTGACATAGCGACGTATACAAATTTGGAAGAAAAGATAAAACTGAAAGTAAAATTGAGAGCACGAAGAAAAAATCGCAGCTGTGTTCGAAAGTACGTAGTTCATAAAATTAATTTATGGAATATAAAGTGATAATTTAATCTTCCTCTATTTTATTGTGCATAGACAGCGTAATTTTACGTACTTTCCACGCACAATCCAAAGTTGTGATAGTAGCTCGTTCCGAAGCATATTTCTGCGGTTTTCACTTCAATAATTATTTCGATATTGTTTGGGGGTCCCCGATACCTTTTATTTCCCGATAGAATCTTGTCAGTGTTCATAAAAATACATAGTCGCTCTTTCTGCACGTTATCGTTGACTATATTTATTATCCTAGAATGATTATTGTTAGGTATACCGTATATCGTCGAACTTTTAGTTACGCCACTACTTATATCAATTCGACGAACTTGCAGTCACCAATAACCTGAACATACCATACCAACGCATACGTTATCATTTATTTATAAGTAGGTGTAATTCTTCCTCCACTTGTCAAAGCCAAGAATAATGGGTGTTCAACGTTCGCTGCGACAATCAGCCTCGCTAATTAAGTTTATTGATACCACTCAGATATTGAATTGCCCCATAAAAAAATTCATCCTCTCTTAAAGACAAAAGAGCTGAAAGCAGGAAATGTGAATAAATCGAATTTGATCTAGAAATCGAGGAAAGACCCAGGTATACTGTGACACCGCCCACCGTGGATGTCACTCAAATTTTTCTCTCTTCCCGGTCCAAAGTTCAAACGTCACTGACCCATCTGCGAGCTATGTGTAATGTATGTAACAGTAGACAACCACCGTAAGCTTAACTCCTATATGTACATGTACTCGTACACAGCATACCCACGAACACTGACCTTTTATCTCGCGAAACGACAACATGCTTTTTCAAAATACAAGTCCCACAAATTATTGCAATCAATTTCAAATTTTAAAGCTTGGAAGGGGCTTGAAAAAAGAGAACCTACTCAAAAGAAGAAACAGCGGCGGGTAGACCAGACCTAATCTTTTGCAGAAGAAAAAAAACAAAGAGAGTATGTGCTATTCCTACAAAATTGAATAAAAATTCTTTTTCTATCTCTTCTTCTAGACAAACGTATCGCAAGTACTCTTTCTTCCAGCACTGGAGCTTGCTCATCCATTTTCCAGCTTAAACTCACAAAATTTAGGACTAAATCGGTAACAATGAGCTGTACCCACCTTATAAGATTAATTTCAGGCCGTTCGTGAGCTGCTGTTCTTTGGTCCAGACCCATTGTCGTACTGGTGGCGTTCAGGGGCACAGTAAACAACATAGGTACACTATTGATCAAAATATAACTTGCATAATATTTTAAAGAATGAAACACAAACAAGATGGATTTAATCGAGAAGAACACGCACAACGTTCGTAATAATTTATTAAAAAAAACACTGAAAATCTAAAACAAAATTTCATACCGGCACCAGAAATATGAAAAATTATTCGAATAAGAAAGATTCTGGACAAGAAATGCTCCAGAGGGCGATAGGTTTCAATATATTTACGTATCGGCACTGACCACGAATTTCTTTTCTCGATCCCTTTCACCAAATTTCAATCGAAAGGAAAAAAATAATTCGGTTATGATTATAATGATGACCACGAATTTAGGCAGACATGAAAAGATAATTTCCTGATCTGTTAGCGCGTAAAATATTGTAACATAATTTTTTTATTTTCTCAAATCTTAATCTGAATTCCGGAATGATTTTTATTTCCACAAAGTATCACGTAATAATCTCGGTGCTTTGGGAAAAAAAGTGTAAAGACGAAGCTAGAAGAAAATAGCAGCGTGTTACATTATCGGTGTGCGACCGCGTGTTTCGGTAGGAGTCGTTGACCTCGGTAGTCGGTCGACGTACCCCCTTGACTTCGCGCCGAAACGAAACCCCACAAACGGCAGCAGCTACGGTGACGTAGATTGTTAGCATTCGCCAAGGGTGGGAGAGATAAACAGGAAAGAGAATTACTTCCTAGTTTTTATGCCTAGAGAACACCCCTCTTACGGAATACCCGTTACTCAGTGTTACCAAAAGATTCAAAAATCGAAAAATAAATGAACGAAAGAGAAAATAATAGTGTTTTTAATCAGTACCCACCGTGATGCGGAGTATTTTTGAGCTACAGCATTGACTATACACACTGAACGGCTACAGTCGGCCGGAGAAAATAATCATCATCGGATGAGAAATGAAATACGTAAGATAAGCGTGTTCGATGACCTTACGTACGAAATTACCATTTCCGTATTCACATTAATTGGGTTATTCACACACTAGCCTGGCCTATGCTTCGGGTATTCGATGTACGTACTAATGTATTATTTTTTCTTTCCTTTTATTCATCTCCACGCGGTTCCTTTTTTTTTTTTTTTTTCCAGCGATTGACTTCATTACATTGACCAGTATCATTTTGTTTTGAACTTCTGAAACGAAGGTTACACGAAGCATTTTACTTGGCAAATATTACCGCATTTTTGGTTTTTCTCCGTTGAAAGGTGCGGTAGGAGAATGTTAATTGAGTGAAAAAGTGAGAATCAATCACGTCTACTTCAAACAATTAAAGGTAGTATAATTTTGCTTATTGATGAAAGCTTTGGATCCGTTCAGTTAGAAGAAATGTTACAGGTAGTACTATTAAACAGAACTTGTAAGGATAGTTAACTAATTCAAAGCGGTCGACGTACTGTGTAGGATTTTATTAAAGACGAAACAGATCGATTTGGTGGATGAAAAAGAAAATATTGGAGCAATTGAGAAAGTTTCTCATGGCGGGGCCTCAATCAGCGAGTACGCAAAGTTTTTTGACATGTCTCATGTCTTTATCCACACCCCTACACTACTGGAGAATCGCAAGTACAACCCCCCCCCCAAAAAAAAAAAAAAAAAATCTTGAAAATTTTTTCAAGAAAAGTTTTTATACCTGGTATGTGATTGAGAAATCTGCGAATACATCCCTTCACCCCCTTCCATAGGTATACACAAGACTTATACTAGAAATACTAGGCGTAGGAAAAATGGGTTGATACTCAAACGAGTGATTAATTACAAAACCGCAGAAGACGAAAAGAGTACAACGAAATGCTATCGACTAAATAGTCATCCTCAGCAAAGACAAGAACACAACTGACCAAACGAAAAACCGAAATATCATCACCAACCTCGAAAATGACGAAACAAGGAGGAGACTAATTATTGAGTTGGGAATCATAAATGAGCTCAGTCAGACTTTCTTCCGGGAGCCTGATCAAATCACCCACTTTACCCGCCTGTCAGGCTGTCTTGTACTCATCGACTCTAATCTTCAACTGGTGACCGGTCTCCCCAATATAAACACCCTTACAATCTTTACATTCTAACCTATACAATCCACTCTTCTCATCTTCAGGAATTCTATTTTTCAACCAAAGAAACAACCGTTTGACAGTGACAGGGTTGTAAAACGCAGGTCGAGAGCCGAAGGGACGAAGGGCCTGGCATGATTGAAGAGAAAACTTCTCCGAAAATGGGAGCCCAATCCATCGCAGTTTCTTGCGGCTGAAAGTACGGGGGAGGGAGGTAATAGCGTCGAGGCAGTAATCTTCCTGCGGACCAACGCAACGCGTCTATGTCCAAGTGAATCTCTTTCACTCTGACCAGGTGTTTTGTGGTCAGTAACTTCTTTCTGAAAACAGTTCGACTCAAAGGAATGTCAGTAAGTCTATGAATTAAGCTGTTGAAAGCAGTATATTTCTGGGCGACAGAGCAGAATGACGACCAGTGGACGGAAACCGGAAACAGTAAGACTCAAAAAGTTAATCGAGAAGCCTCTGTAAAGTAAACTTTATGGATAGGCACAGCTCATTTAGAAACGTGAGAAACTCCAAGCAGAAATCTCGAGAACCAGTCCACGTATATAGCACGTCATCTCCACATCTGCGCCAATAAAAGATATTATTCAATAAAGGATTTCCAGAAGAGAAGAGGTTGGATTCAAACTAGGACATAAACACCTCAAAAAGCCTTTCACACTATTGCGGTGTTGCATACATTTTTCCTAAAATGTTATCTCGGCGAACGTGATCTTATCAGTTCACCACTTGAATCGCGAGCGCAAGTTAGAATTTTTTTGATGTTTGCCGACTATTTTGTTCAAGAAATCCCAATTTTTTTGTCGTTAAAATATTCTCAAGATGCATTACTGTTGCGTAGCCGGATGTTATAGCAACCAGACTAAGAAATATTGTTGTTAATACTTCTGGTTGGAACCTCCGCGAGGGTTGCTCAACCTAATATAAAATCGCATTTTCATTAAATCTTGATCAATATACGAGCTGAGAAATAACTGAATTACACACGCAACTTCAACGGCAAACCTTCCACACCATGCAACAGACCATAAGCTGATAAGATCACGTTCGCCGAGATAACATTTTAGGAAAAATGTATGCAACACCGCAATAGTGTGAAAGGCTTATAGGAATACCCATCTCCTCAGGGAACTAATAGAATTTACCATCAAGTTTGCAGAAATTAGGAGACCAGCACAACTTTAATAAATCGAAAATACTCACTCAACTCTTCATAAGGAGTGTTTAAGTTCACAGGGAGTCCACTCATCCGCTGCATAGTGACAGCCTTAGGGATGTTAGGGAAGAGGCCTACAACGTCGAAAGAACAAAGGGTCGAGCCTGGAGAAAGAAGCTCATTTTTCAGGCTATTGGCCAGGGTAGAAGAATTCTTAACAGAGTAGGGAGATTCAAACTCGACACGGGATTTGAACCAACGATCTAAATATTCAGCAAGGGAGTAGGTAGGAGAAGAGATGAAAGACACAACAGGCCACATCGGCATATCCTCTTTATGGATTAGGTAAACCGAAGAGGAGGGGGGAGGGTAAGGGTTAGGAGAGTTGGAATGGCTCTCTTTACTCACTCACTCTTAATGATGACCGTACTCCTATTGACGACACTTTGAATCTCTTTGACATGGTTTGGAAAACCAAAGCTGTCATTCTCTTTTGCCCCGCACTGCGAAGGTGTCACCATTGTTGGGATGAGGTAAAGCGAATTTTGAACCTTTTTCCAAACGGTAAGACTCTTCCTTTGTCACTGAACTCTACCCAAGAGTAGTTAATAAGCCTAGATTGGAAATTCTGAATTATGTTAATGCCACTAACACTTTCCTCAACAAATCCGTTCTTCAAACTCATCAGGAAGGAGAGCTCACCATTTTTCTTGAGCTTTAAGTCGACCTCAAATTTGCGACACTTCAGTAGTAATGACGGGCCAACCCACTATTTCTTCTCTTTTACAACCCAATCCAACTAGAAATCCTTCAATTGTTTTTTATCATTTTTCTAGAGTGCATATTCGTTCAGAAAAAATCGAGGCAATATTTTACTCGTATTTCAGGCATTTTTTTAGAGAAATCATCTGTAATAATTTATTTAAAAATAGTAAGGGGGACCGAAGAAAAATAAAATAATAAGGGGTACCAAAGAATTTCAGATAATTTTTGGGTGTTCTAAATTTCTTCAGTTTTATTCATGAAACGCAGAGTCAAAAATGAAGTGATTGTTTTACCATTATTTCAAGCATTTTCTAGGAAAAAATTGCATGTACTTCATTATCACTGATGTAGGAAAAATTCATCAACCAGGATTTTATAGATTTCTTCAAGTATTTCACGGTATTTTTCTTCTCTAATGGTTCAAAAATTTATTTGAGCACGTACGTTATTATTGTTATCAAATCCCATTAAAAACTCTCCAGAAATGTTAATATTCAGAGCCTTGTAAATCATGCACGGTTTTTCCGGTCATGTTTTTTCAGTCGATTTTTTAATGAAAATCAAGTAATTTTCTTCTTCAGTGGTCTCCAGTTTCTCCAAGAATGAGTATCAATATCAGAAAAATATGATTATTTTACTCGTATTACAAGCATTTTCAATCAGAATCATTGATTTTTTCCAGGATATACAGCCATACACCATGAAACATACTGAATAAATTTTTCTATTTTTGAGAATTTTTCGTAATATTTTTCATTGGATCCATGTAACTATGAAATAAAAAAAAGTGATCACTTTTAGTAGCCACGATTTAATTTCGTTCATTCATCGTATTTCTCTTCATAAATTAGTTCAGAAAAAAAGAGCGCGGAAAATCCGCTTGAAAAACTCATCACATTCATCAGATTTCTCATGAATTTTCTAGGGTCCGTGATGCCGATCCCTGAATTTTTGTGTGAAGATGTTCGAATACTTTTCATCAGATCCATGCACAATAATAAAAAAAAATGTTTATCTTCACTCGTTGTTACAGCATGTCACGACAGAGTTCTGCCGCTTTCATTATTTAGAGTGAGAAAGTTGAAAGATGACGTATTTTTCTGTGTATAAGCCTATGGTTAAACTACTGGTTGAACGTATTTAAAACCATTAGTTAGCGAGAAAAAAGTCAATGAATGCGAGTACGAAAATTAACAGTCATTAGACACTAGTATTATCACTCATCGTTGTGGTCAAAACAGCTGATCACATTTTACTTCAAATTTAGAAGAAATTAAGTACTTTTTATTGATTTATAATTTTCACTATTTCAGAAAGAAAGAGAATTTTTCTGTGCATAAACCTATCATTCAACTACTGGTTGAACGTACCTATTTAAAACTATTAGTTCGAGAGAAAAGAAAGAAAGATAGGTATGACGTTTTTTTTTTGTGTACAGCTAAGCCTATGGTTCAACTACTGGTTGAACACATTTAACATAAAAAATTAATTTAATAATATGTAAAGATGAAACATATTATTTAAGAGATTATTATGACATAGGTTTTGGTAAATATCATTACTTACAAATGAAATATTTATTAAAAGAATACTTACAGAATTAGTTAGGTACATAAAATCTAAGTTACACTTCTATCAATTTAATAAATATAGTTGGTTTGTCCACATAGTGTACACCAAAGAAGTGTTCCAAATCCAGTCCTAGAATGTTGAGTTTCTGTTTTACTTGTAACAATTAAGTTTGAGTTTCTCATCATGTTCCATACAATCTATAAGTCTAATAAGAGTGGTTTCACCTTGAGGACATGTACTCATTTCTTTTTTCAAATAAGGTCTAACCTTTACTGTCTCAATTGATTGGTTAGTCAATTTTAAACAAAGTTTACAATATCTTGTCAGAGTATACATCTTGTTAAAGTATACATCTTGTTTACTAGATGAATCATATCAATAGTTCTTAATTATTATTTCAATATTTTCATTTAGAAAATTTATTCTATCTAAATGGAGGTCTACAAAGATTCTTTAGTTGATGAAGATGAATTTGATTTTGAGAATATTGTACCATATTTTAAAGAGCTTATTGCTAGAACAAGATTGAATTATGAAACTTTAATGGATCCACTTTCTGATAAAATTCAACATTTATCTGAAGATAAAAGAATAAAATATACTAAATTTATGGATTTGAGTGCTTCAAGAATTATTGAAAGAGAAATAAAAGATCTAAATATTCCTATTAATGATTTAGCACATTCCTTACACATTGTTGGAGAGGTATTTTCAATTGATTTAAAAACGGATGCAAATTCTTTTTCATTTGAACAATAAGTATCTTTCATTTTGAGATAACTTTATAGTCAGAGATTTAGATTCCATCTTTCCTTAATATATTTCAATTATTCAAGTAGGAAATTTTTCAAGAAAATTTTTTAGACAATGATATGTCAAAAACGTTTTTGAAATAGATTAAACCTTCCAAGACATCCTCTCTTTTAAAATAGACATAAAAACTTGGTCAAAATAGGAAAAACCATCCAGTGGCGTAGTTACACCAAAATTTCGGGAGGGGTTTCAAAATTTTAGGGGGGTTTTAAGGTTGATAATTTTTATATTATACGTTTTTTCTTATTTTTCTTCGTTTTTCCTTATTTTTCCTTATGTAGAAAAAAATTTCTTCTGCAAAGTGAAAGAACCTATGAAATTCGCTAAAATAACAGAAAATATTCGCATTAGTTTCTGCTTGAAAGTTGACTGCACGTTCGTGATCTAATTTTTTTTTTTTTTTTTTTTAAGTGCATTTTCTCTTATTTTAATATTCATTTTTCGAGAAATATAGTTCAATGGGTTGAGTGGGTTGAACACCCGTCTTTGATGAAAATTAGCATGCTTGTAAACCTTTGTTTGGGTTGGGGTGAACACCCGTCTTTGAAAAACTTCATCTACCATAGATGACTAGTATCCATCAAGTAGGGCAATATTCCAGGTGATGAATTTTACTGGGTACCTACCTTGGATAATGATTTTTACTTGGTACCTACCTTGGTGAAAACAATGCACAGGAGATTTTCCTAAAAAATACCTGAAATATGAGTAAAATAACCACTTTGTTTTTGTCTGAACGTTTCCTGAACGATTATGCGCTATAAAATACTAGGTAAACAATTATTCAATTTTCAGAATGAATGATAGTAATTTTTGGATAAAAAGGGGGTGGTAGTTATAGTGGGGTCAAGACCCGTTATAACTACTCACATATTTTGCGATTTTTTTTTTTTTTTTTTTTGGGGGGGGGGGAGGGGTAAAAAAACTTACTGACACGATACAGTGAATGCTGAATACCGGTCTATGTTGATTCATCAGATGTTTGTCGGTAGAATATGAACTATGATGAACTGACATTTGCTTGCATCAATGAGAAATGACTGAGTGAATGATGAAATGCTGGGGAAAATATTATTGTCAACTGAATGAAATTTATCAACGGTGAGAGTCCTTAATGAAGAAAAACGCAAACCTAACTTCTTTCACCAACTTTAATGCACAAAAATTTGACGTTTTGAACAATTGACTGTTCTTCATCAAGACTCTGATTTCTTCATTGTTGTACAGAAGTGCCAGGTACCTATTTGGAGAATTTTTTCAGCTATTAATGAAAGTAAGTTTATGGGACAGAAATGGTATATTAATGAGGTCTTTCTCCTCCCAGAAGGTCCATATTGCTCTTTCTTTTGGCCTCACATTAATTGTTTGTTCTAGCCAAGGTTTCTTTATTCCCAAATAAATTAACTTTTACAAGACATGCTTTCATGAGAGTGACTGTAGAGAATATAAACAAATTTTAATGAAGTTATCTCGAAAATATTTATATGGCTCATAATTGTTATTTTTTGATTTCCTCAAATGCATTTCATGTAGGCCTATTTACCCGCTGTGCAAAAAGTCTGACAAATGTCAGCAGCCATTTCGCCATTTGTCTAGATAACCAATAAGAGTACATGTCGAAGAGCTGCAATTTCTACTAGAAAAAGTCAAAATGTTCAGACGCGTCCTACGTAAACGCGTTGAGTATGAAACTGAAAGACTTCTCTGATACGCACCATGACCTAGATTCTTTGTACCCCAAACATCATAAGTGATTCGAGGAGCAACAGTGAACGCTATTGACATCGTGCAGTGAATTTGAAACTCTGTTTAGACTTGTACACAGAAAACCAGCCGATCCATTAATGAAAATTCGGCTGATGTTATTGTTTGTGAAGAATTCGTCCCTTCAATCACTTCGGATTTCAAAATTATTCAAAGTTTTTCATTTTGGAAAAAAGAGAATTTTCGTTTTCTTGATGGAGCCTTCGATACAAATGCCTTGATCAGACGCAAAGTATTTAGCGTTCATCAATGCTTGAATCGGCAAGGTCAAAATCTTCTCTAGCCGGCATCTGGCTGGGGCGCACTTAGATATGCTCCATTATTATGCGCGTTCACACATAGAACCAATTGCGATAAACTATCACTCGCCATTCTGCTGCGGAAAAACACATCTTTGTACTTCAGAGTAGACACACCGCATAATTATGATCAAAATTGAAACTACTGAATTTTTGAAATAAAAATATCGATGAAAACAACAAGAAGGTATATTCCAGTGGTGCAGTATGCATAGAAAACCAACATACAAAAACATACTGAAAAAGAACGGAAAAATAATAATAATAAAGATAAGAGGAAAAAAAAATTAAAAATGAACTACCGTCCTACTAATGAACAAAAGAAAATAAAACCTATCGTCTGAATTTTCTACCTTCCATAAAATTTTCAACGTTGAAGAATATCGCGCTGTCTCCCTATTCAAAATTACATAGAAAAAGTTATGAAATGGTTACAATTACAGTACAAAAACCATGAACAAAAGTACCTGCACACGAAGATATACGACTCTTGGACGTAAAAATATTACTGAAGACAAAAGAAGAAAGGAAAATAAATCACAATAATTATACGTCGATATTATGTAAAATAAAATAAAAAAGAGCGAGAAAAAGTACTGCTTTATGAAATTATATTTGTAACATCAACAACTCGCAACTAGGTTAGGTTGTGGTTATATTAATGATTCTAGAAAATAGTATCACACTGAGGGAAAACAAAACAAATAAATCAAAATACTGATAGAATATCATTTTATAAATAGAAAACCTTGCACAACAAATACAAATTGTTCGAAGTTATTTTCAAAATTAGCCTTCTCTTGGCGATCATAGCTCAAGTGTAGTCCACTTGTCAAATCGGTAAACGCTTTCGATAATCTTTCCGCTATTTCTGGTTCGGTTTGATTCGATATGAGTTCTTCAACTAATTGTAAATAGTATTCCTGCAACAATCAAACGTATGTTAAACTGTTAGCAGTGATTTTTTAAAATATTTATACGTCTAGAGGATGAGAGACTGAGGTAAATTCAGGCGAAGCTTCAGTTTAGGGCCATTCAAGATAAAACGCTATTCAGAGAAACTCGCTCGTTTTGTGATTCCATAAATTGTACGCTACAAAATTAGGAATTTTAATCAAAAACAGAAACTTCGAAGTTGACAAAAAAAAAAAACATACGTCTGTTTCTCAACGGAATTAGGGACGGGTTTACACCCAAGCAGCAACAAAGTCGCGTTGCGTACGGATGGGTTTCTTAAAAGAAATAAGCATGTCATGCGTCACGTGAAAAATCTATTCAATTTAAATACGAGCACTGTACTGAACAAAATAGCAATGATGGTCGGTCACAATTAATTTTTCTTTGCTTTTCTCTATAGGCAAGTTAGGAGGATGGTTGTGCTGCAAACTCCCCTGAAGGATGTACTTTAATAAGATCTCAGCGTTTTGTTTGGTACACGCCCAGTTTACCACCGTTCAAGTCATGAGCAAGAAACTCGTCACGACTAGCAATCAGTCGAGGTCTCTGACTTCTTTTAATTAATCGTGATATCTTCACAATTAACACGACACAACATCACAACAATAGAGGTCACGCCATCGACACCCTCCTCGTAAACGAACTTGATCTCCTGCTATTCAATACATTTGAAATCCCATTTCACTTTGGCACAGCCAATAGAATTCTCAACTATCGACCTAACCTCATCGCACCGGGAGACGCATTTAAACTTATGCGACAGCTATCACTATCCCATACCTATCAGCCGAGTTTCTTCACATTCATACACACTTAAATCCACACCTAAGTGGATACTCGATAAAGCCGACTGCCCCCTCTTCACAAGTCTCACCGCTAACACCGAGCTTATCCCTTCTTCTGATGCAATAGACGCAGATATCATCTCTTTCACCGAATTTATCATTCAAGCTACTGATCAAGCTACCCCGAAAACTTCCCCTCCGTCAGAAAATCGTCCTGTCCCTGGTAATCCCCCAAAATCGAAATAGCATTGAAAGACCTAACCAAAGTTCTCAATCGTTATGAAAAATCCGCAGATATATCAGACCTCATTCACTACAAAAGCCGAAGCCCGGTATCTACTTCATTCCGCCAAGAAACGAAGCTAGAACTCATTTGTCTCGTCAATGAATCAACCCGTTTCTTGCTCCGCCATGTGGAGTAACATTAAAAAGTTAAGAGAGTCGAAACAGAAGTTCACATTTCAACCTCTCTATGAGAACAAACTAATCTACTCATCATCATCAGAAATCAACGAAATACTCGCGAAGAACTTTCAAATTTTATCCAAGGCTAACTACAACCCCACCCTTCACTCAGCTCAAACAACAAGCTCAAAATACCTCCATAAACTTCTCCCTTAATCTTTCACAAACTCTTTCATTCCCCTACAACAAACCAATCACCGAACACGAAGTCACCCTCACCATCTCCCGCTGCTCTAAAAAATCAGCTTCCGGTCTCGATCAAATCACTCCGACTATGCTGCACGAACTTCATCATAATGCTATCTTACATTTCACCTTATTCCTGAATCGATTTCTTTTCTCCACCCCCTTTCCCAATAACTGGAAAATATTCTTGATCGTCTCAATCTTCTGAAAAATACTTCACAACCGTTATTTTACTGACGCATATCACTACTACGCACTCTTAGCAAAGTACTGGAGAAAATTATCAATAATAGACTCTTCTAGTTTCTTGATTCCAATGACATAGTAAGTAACGTACAGTACGGTTGCCGCAAAAGTCGATCAGATCAAATGACCCTTGCTGACTCGATTTCCAAATTTATGATGCCCATGCTAACGAAGCAAACCTTTACTCAATATTTCTCGACATAAAGAACGCCTCTCCGAGAGTGAGGACACATCGCATGCGCGTCCATCCTCCACCAACTCGGACTTTCCGGACTGTGGCGTAGTTACACCAAAATTTCGGGAGGGGGGTTCAAGGTTGGAAAGAAATGATAATTTTATATATTATACGTTATTCATTTTATTATTTTTTTACGAAGAAGGAAATTACAGGGGGGGGAACCCCAACCCCTCCCCTTCCATAACTACGCCACTGTTTGCAGACCCTTCCTTCTCCTACTTCAAGATCATCTAAAAAATCGATCATACGAAGTCCGCGTAAGCAATCAGTACTCCTTAACTCACCACCAATGAAATGGTATTCCCCAAGGACCCCCACTTAGTGGCACCCTCTTCCTCATCGCCATCAACAACATTACAAAAATCTTACAATTTTCAATCCAAACCCCACTTTTCTCTGATGACTTAAGCATCCATTCACGTTCCTGTAGCACAACACGCGCCCACCTTCTACTTCAAGAAACAATTAATAAAATACACACTTGACTTTCCCTCCGAGGTGCCCGCATTTCCTATCCCAAAACAAAATTCATGGTCTTCCAAAAGCCACGGCAGAAAGCCATCAGATGTCCCCCTCTCACAATTGCTAACCACCCCATCCCGCAAGTCAACACCACAATAGCCTCAATCTCCACACCCGTTACTCCTGGATCCCCCACATCCAACTAACAAAATCAGAATGTATTCGAGCAATTCTTTTCCCACCCTGAAGAAGGTTGTAACCGAAAAATCCTCCTTCACCTCTATCGAAGTTCAATCCGACCTATTCTCGATTACGGCTCACCCATTTACGGATTCTGCACTCAGGATAGCTACTGCGGCATTCCAAACCAGTCCCACTGAAAGTTGCTGTGCAGACACTGGCTTCCGCCAACTACATTATCGACGCCTCAAACTAACAAGCAACTTCTTCACAACTATCCTACAATATCCTCGAATTCCCGTCCACCATCGCTTATTCCACCCTCACCAGAACCAAAACTCTCCGCAACCAACCAACGTTCCAATCTAAAACTCCAATTAACACACTCCTTCAAGTTCCACTGTGTCAACCAAATCGTTCCCTCAACCCCCCCTTCATGGCTCTCTTTACTCCCTCCAAAAAAATTCGCGACCTCACAAGCCTCCCTCGTCTATGAACTTCTTCCGCAGAATACCAGACACAATCCAACAGAATTTTCAACACCTTTCACAACCCTACATTGTGTTTCACCGATGGTTCTAAATATCAAAATAAAACCAGCTTCGCACACCCAATAAGTCACATCACAGTCTCTCACCGATACCGCCACTGGATTGCAAGCAATCTTTACTGGTCTAGTACACACCCTCACCAACCTACCCTCCTCTCTTCCCCTCGATCCATTCTTGGTCATTTCTGACTCCCGCTCATCACTCGACGCCATCTCCAGCTACACTTCCTCCAACCCACTCATAAATCGTACACACACTCTCATTGCCACTTTTCACACCATCCCCTTCCCATTATTCTTCATCTGGGTACCTGGTCACAAGGGTATCCCAGGAAACAAAAATGCGGACAAAGCAACCAAACTAGCTAACCAACACTCATCAGTCAACCGCTCTTTCCTACCCTCATGCTCCGATCTCTCCGAACATATCAACAAATTCATCACTCAAGCAGGGTTCACTCATTGATCTAATCTCAAATCACACTCAAACAAGCTAGTCCAAATGAAAAATATTTGCATCCCGTGGGACTCTTCAGATCTGTTGTCACGCAGAGAAGAAATAGTCATCACCCATTTCAGGATCGGTCACACCAGACACACACTCATCTCATCTTTCATTTTATCTTTCTCCCATGCCCTCATTGAAAATCTGACCCCTCTCCCCTATCCGTTCAACACATCTTCAGCTGCCCCAACTCAACCCAACAGAGGCACTATCAGACAACTTCCCCTCCAGCCACAACATATTCAACTTTCCACATCAAGCCAACTTCCTCTCACGCATCAGAACACACTTTTACCGAACTCGTAGCCCTGAGGGCTGCGGCTAGCAGCTCGTAAATTACAAAAACAAATCTTTCATTTTCCCTCATGGGGTGGAGTTTTTTTTTTTTTTTTTTTTTTGCTGAAAAAGTACGAAATTCTACTCAGATGACACATAAGAGAACGTACTTCTAGTTTTCTTTTTTCTATTCATCCAACGCAAAAATTGAGCTGGTATCATATTATGGTGCTAAGATTTTACAAGTCATGAGAAAAATTCAGAAAATACTTACAAAAAAATCTTATGAGGAAAATTCAGTTTTTTGGAGTTCACATTCTCAAAACTACAATGCAATACCTTCAGATAGTCCTATTTCTTTACTAAGACACGAAATGAACATACCTTGTAACAGCAAATCAACGAGTGAAACGCCAGACCAAATGCTCTATAATTTTCCGAATTAAGCTCTCTGGACAAGACAATTGACATCATTATCTGCAATTGAAAATGTTCTCAAATTTTTTGTATCAAGTCAAAAAACGCTAGTTTCAATTGATTTCCATACTTTTAAAAATGGTTGCAACAGAAGGAACTTCTCGGGTTGTAGTCGTGCCGCATTCAAACACAAGTACTTTGAAAACGTTTGTATAAATTCGCAACAAAGCGTGGTTATCTGAGCACCAAACAACGTTAAGCCTAATTCAATGACCGCTAAAATATTCACCAAAAATTCCTGAGGTTGAGCGTAGATTTTCTCGGCATGGAGTTCACAAATGAAAGTTAATAACTAAAATCATTCAAGGAAATTAATAAAAGTACTCGTCACTCGAACATCATAATCTAAAAATTCTTACGCTATAAAATCGAGAACAGAGTGTAGGAAATTTCAACGTTTCAACCGACATTAGAGGTAGAATGCCACATAATCCAAGCATACAGACATCGACTGAACTCACATGCCCTTCTCCGTTCGCAATTTCTTCTACAGGGCAAAAAGAAATAATCTAAGAATTGTTTCAATCCTCCAAGTTCAATTCAATAATATCTCAACTTATCCCACCATCGCCCCTCGACGAGATCATCTCCCGACTGAGTAAGTTCGTTAACAGATCAATGAAAATCAACATATCATCAAAAGAATCCTCTTCAGCGTTTGCTTCTTCAGTTATACGACTAGTACTGTTTTTTACGTAGACCTCTACAAGTCGAACACATGATTCGTAGAATACACGAATGTTTTCCTGTAAGATAAATTTTTCGTTTGAAGGAAATCCACCAGATAAATATTACCTTCATGTAAAATTTCCTTACCATAGGAAAATCGGACAACAATGTATGCGAACATTCACGAAACAGTTCGAGCACCAGTTGAGTTATTTGTTGGTAATTATTATAGAGCGAAATTAACAAAACCATATCTGGTAGAATCGGCGCAATGTATTCAAAAAGACTTTTACATACTGCTAATCCGTTGCCATCAACGACCCCTACAAACGAAGAGAAGTAGAATTATTAAAATGAACGAATACTCACTCGTGTAAAGAAGTGGAGACCAAAAAAACCTTGTAAAAGACAGATAATTTCCATGATTTCGTTTCTAATCGCTTCGTCGTGGTATTGTTTTTTGAAATTTTCCTGTCTGATGATAGCGCAGAATCTTTCAACAACTGGTTTGAGAATCTTGAATCAGAAAGAAATAAGTAATAATTCGTTTCTTGTTTTTCTTTCTCTCTTCTTTACTCTCAAAAATAACAAATTTCCCTCATAAATGGTAGAACTTACCAGATCTAGATACTCTTTGCGTTTCTCGTCATGGCCGTAGAAAGGCGATATGGCCAGCATGAAACCCTTCATAAGCATTTTTTTAACATTCAACGGTATAAAATGGTTATTGCTACGTAGTCCAGTATTTATGAGATTCCAGAAGAAGTCGTTCTCCAGCATATATAAGGCCCTGAGAAACATATCAACATGTATTTTAGAAACGTAGTATTTGTCAATAAGCCAGAATTGCAAAAAACACGAATAAAAATTTACTTTTCTTTGGTGCGCACCAACGACAAAAATAATTTACCGGTGTTCAGCGTAATGGACGGATCAGTGTTGAAAAGGCACAAATTTGACTGTATTTTGTTTAGTATGAAGTCAACCACCCATTTTGCGCAGTCGGAATTGCGACCAAACGCTGAAGTTAGGGCGCAAACCTAAAAAGCAATACGATTTTAACCACTGGGGACTGGGTCTCAGAACATGCTCAGATATCTTTATAGTGAATAAATCACGCTCACCTCGGGATATACAAGATTTTCAGGCACCAGCAAATAAGAATGAGCCCATATTTGGAGAAACCAGGCAATGGTCGATGAAAGCGCGGGACTCATTACATGAGCGAGTTTCGCTTCACCCATTTGTTTTTCAAGTTCAGCGAGACGAAAAACACATGATACCAACCTAAATGTAATGTTCACATTCATCACGAGTGACAAAATACAAAAGAAAATGTCTAAGCAGAGTACTCACCATATAACATGGTCCGTTGACTCTATTAGACGAGATTGATCAGTCTGCATCATGATTGGACGATCTATCGTAGTTAATAAGCGCAACGAATCATTTATATTGATAGTCGGCATCTGTGCGACACAATGTTTCAAAATACTGGCTGGTATTGTATCGGTCGAACCTTCGTCTTCCTTGGTCAACACATGACCTACGCACATCACATGAATGAGTTAAAAATTAATCGTTTCATTTAGCCTCTCTCCTACTATGACGTACCGGCGATCATAAGTAGCCAATGCAGATCTTCGTACAAGTCATCACACTGTACATTGTTGTTGGAAGTACCTTGCCACATTGAACGAAACTCGTACGTTTTTTCTTCTATTAACTTTGCTAACATAGGAAGTGAGTGACCAATCACTTGCCTCGCAAAAATACCGATACATTGCAGCTGGTTATCAAAATTGATCAGATCTCCCTCATCAGCAGTGTCATCAACTTCATCCGAAGAAACCTGTGAAATAGAAGAACGTTTTGAAAACAGAAAGGATGTGAGAAGTTTTATAAAGCGCCAAATGAGATGAAGTTCACCTTCGCTCTGGAGCCGTGCGGAGGAGATAGATGCCACCTCAGATAACAATCAAAAATACATTTGGAGGCATCCTTCAAGATTGTTTCCGAGTAATCACGGAATAAACAATTCCACGCTTTTAGCATGTTATCAAAAGCTTCAATAAACATTGATTCGTCATAATTCATCTGCAGAAAGAGGAATTAGACTTAGAGGCTTGAATATGATTAAGCAATGATTCTGAAATCAAATATATATTTTTAAATGCACTTACGGAATCCTGCCACGAGGCCTTCTCTGCAAAATGACAAGTAAGTCGCGCCATTTGACGAAAGAAATTAGGAACTAAATCTCCCTGTTCATTCTCCCCAATATCGTTTATAATAATTTGTTCGTTATAAATAAGAAGCTTGTAAAATATATTCGATACACCGATAGCTTCTCGATCGATTATTTCAACGCTAAAATAAAGAAAATGATATCGAATCTCAAATAAAGGCAACCAAAGATCTTACGTATAATCTGGAAATACGAATAGAGTCCACAAGTTTACTGAACAACAACTAAATATCGCTTTTAGCGATTTACCGTTCACTACGATCAAATTAGCAGTTCCGGCTGTGAAGGAAAAAGTTCAATTCCTATCGCTTTCAACGATATATTTGATTTAATGATTGAAATTCGGATCCCCGAGAACATCGCTAAATTTCTACTGTACATACTAGTTTTTCTCCATTCAACTTTTTTTTTTTTTTTCTTGAATGGATGAATCTGAGGTTTGATTTGAGTCGAATATTAATTTTGCAATCAATCAATCCTTGATTCGCCTCGATAGAAATTTCAAATTTACCTTTGACGAAATTTTACTATCTTTTGCGATTCTTCTTACACTTCGTTTGTCTAGTTCAATTGGATTAGATATACTTTCTTGATTATAATACTCATTATTTCAATTCAAAACTTCAAGTAAAAGGGTGAGGAGCAAACGCAGTTACAAACGATGTCCGTTGAAACCTTCAACAACAAGCACATGACTACGGTCGCGCAGAACGGGTTTGTAAATTATCTTCGGATACTACGAATCGAAATACGACGATCACGGTGGAGTGAAAAAGAATAACGGAGAACGAAAATAATTTCTTCAATCGAAGAACTAGTATACAGTGCTTCACTTTTACAATATTCCAGAGATTAACTTACATATTTAAGAATCCAAGAAAACAATTAATGTAGTTTCTCATGTAGTCGATTCTCGTTTTCTTCTCGCTTAATATAGGACCGTTGAGGGACGCTAATTGGACTAGACAATTCAAACTGTAATGCGTCAAATGTGCATTATTTCTTATCTTCCAATGTAGCTGAAATTAGAAAAACGAATTGCTTTATTTCATGGGCTTTCTTTTTAAATTCAACGTCGAAAAAGTCCTCTTTTTTATCAATGGATTAGCTTACAAGGAAAAATAATTGAACAAGACTAGGGACCAGCATTATATCCTTCCAATGTTGACCGAGTTTCATACAAAGACTGAACTCAGACTCGTAAGACATTTCAAAGATACAGATAATCTTTTTCGGCAGTGATGACAGTCTTGGTTAAGGAAATCAATAAACTAGACGTGGATAATGGTTTATAAATATCACTTCGCTTCTTTTGTTATAGTATGAGCATAAAAAGGATATTTGTCGCCGAAATGAAAGCCCACATTAACACTCCTTCAGCAATCTGCAGTAATCCTTTAACCAGCGAAAATACGTCTTCCGTAAATGGTCCATCAACTTTACATATTTCGCTCAGCATTGTCACGCATAATTGAAATATACTCTTTAGGTCAGTCGACTGTAAAAAGAAATTATTTTAGGGTGTTGAATTTGAGGCATAAACAATGAGTTATGAACAATTTCCAGCCAATTACTTCGAATTGCTTTTTAGCAGTTAAATGCATTTCCCACGAAAGTCCTATGTCCGCAGATTTTATCGTGCTGGCGTATTCTTGCAAGAGGGCGCATATAATACTACATCCAAGCATTTGCTACGATTGGAAAACAAAACATTAGTTACAGGGTATACTATTGCTTAAGTAATCAGAGTTTCATGAAGGACATACTTTACGTAGTTCACCGTTGACTATCAATTGTTCAACCTGACTTAGTAATTTTCGTCTTTCTACTCCTTGATCCACGATGCTTCCTCGCTTAATCATTATCGCGATGACCTAAAACCAGACATAGCACATATGAGTATATCAATATAATTCACTCAATTCAATGATACTTCTCATTTTTGAATAAACTGACGGAAAATAAATATCTTCGGGAAAAAGTATAATATATTCGCACGAATATTTTCTAATTATTTTAAAATCCATGTTTTTATCTGCAACTCTACAATTGAAATCATTAAAGGATTGATAGTTTACCAGTCTTCGGCTCTTATTACATGATAATCGAAATTCCGAGCAAAAATAAGTCAGTAGTTTAAACATACACGACTATTATAACAACCAAGCGAATTGAATGAATTCTTTATAAAATGAAAAAAAGAGAACTGATACCCGTCTTAAAATACGTGCACTAGGAAATTAGAATATTAAGATTAGTGTCACCAATTTTCTAACACAAAGCCAAGTAATAAAATAGGTAAGAAAGAAAAAAGGTTTGAAAATTCGAACGCACTTTCGGCAATTACAACCGTAGGAAAATAAGAAAGTAAGAAAATATCGAGGCTCTGGTCACCATTATTTATTAAGAATGTATTACGATATGACGTTACGATACCGCAGGGTATCACCCGTGGGCACATACTGAAGTCAGTATACATACAGCAAAAATATTGAAGAAGGTAAGAAATTACATATTCTTACAATCATATTACCATGAATCATAGATTTATAAACATTACACAACCATAAGTATCAGTTTTAAAATTTATTCTGTTCTCCTTCTCTAAAATTATAATGAATTCTATGATTTTCTTTTTCTTAATATTATTTTCTTTCCTTAAAATCTTAACATCATCAAAATCACATTTGTGTTCTTCTTCCATTGTGTGTGCTTAGAAAAAAAAGTCACATTCTGGGTCTAAGATTACCTCTTTTTGATCAAAATATTCCTAGTACCGTACATCATTCAGACCTCAAACACTAATGATATTCTAACACAAGTATACATCGAAGGTACCTTTTCAATAAATAATTTTTTTCGTGACGTAGGCGTCACTCTACAGCGACAGTACGAAACAAAATTGCGTAAGAGTCAATGGTTTTGGTTTTCAAGTCTCAGGGTAGTATTTTTACGCGCAAAACTGTATTTGCGATGTATGTATATGTCAAAATTGTTACACAAAGCCTCACAATAAATAATCATTAGATCACTTCAATTTCGATAATCATGATATACCAATACAATTTTGAAAACCGAGAAAACAATGTTAAACCTCGGACAATAAAAATCTCATTGATTACAAAACTTTAGAGAAGATATTGCTCACACATAGACCACTAAATCAATGCCGTGGATCTTTGTTTTCTCATCACTTCTGGTCATCAATAGTTTCATAATGTACTTCGTTTCTCGTCGAATACCTATTTGTATAACAATTATTCATGATGATACTTAGGACTTTTTTATTACTAGCAACAAAAATATGATTTCGTGACACGTATAACAGCTTTTGAAACAAGTTTCGCCCGGTGTTAATGATGAAACAGAAAAAGACTAAAATTACTCCAGAAATTGATAATTCTTACGTTTCGACGCATCATTTCAAATTATCTTATTATGAAAATTATGATCGGGTGTAAAACAAGTAATTTCATCATCTATAATATATCGCTTGTGGAAGAAAAAATAAGGTCTGAAATCGCACGCTGCTTCACGACTTTTCAAAATAGTCAATACAATCCTTTGGATAAATATACGAAAGAGTAAGGAAAGAATTACAAAAGCCGATATGAACAAACCTGCAAAATTTTTTCTCGAACATAAACAGGTAAATTGGAATGACTAAGAACGTGTTGTAGGAGGTAATTACGAATCGAATTTATGTCGTTAGGTTCCAGGAAGTTCCATTCTCGTATTAAAGCTTCCTTCAATGTGTTACACGTCTCAAATACTACATAATCCACGCAACTATTCTCTACGTCGAAACATACATAACAAATGGAATAACTTTGAGCCAAGGTATGAGGTGTTGATGAATATTCAGAATTCGAGAGTTTCCTTACCAAACACGTACCGGCAAATTTGATAAGGATGTTTTGTTCTACGAAAATTAATGAATACAGCTTCAGCTTCGGTCCTCTGCACGGGTGTGATCAAAGATGGGGTTGCCTGAAAAAGCATTTGAAATTGTTACCGTAGAAAATTCAAAGCCTCACCGCGACATTCTAGAACAAACCTTAACGTTATAACCGGACTAAAATTCACTTAAGGTACCTCGCGAGGTACCTTAAGTAGAAATCGGGACATCGTATTGGTCAAGAAAAATTTTCTAAGTCGATTTTCCGTTAAGGAATGAATGAGAATGTCGCGGTCAAGATCTGAGCAGCTGAAAATTTACCAATATCACTTTCGCAGCGGCCTCCAATTCTTCCAGATTCTGTTTCTCCATAATGCTGGTGAGTTCATCGATGAAGTTTCTTCACAGCAGCATCTGATCTCAAGAATTTAAACTCGCAAGCCCAGCATGCATGTGCGTATAATTACCATCTGTGCGACGTTCGTGTATTCGGAGCTCAGGGGAGGTTCAAACAGCAGGCGAAAACCTAAAACGGCTGACATGCGATGCATGTATGAAGACAGAGCTCGAAGATAGCAAAGAGTACTACAGAAGCAAGGATACCATTGCCAATCACATTATGAATACCCTTCTTTGCGAGATGAAGAAGACCTGGATGTCAAGAACTTGTCAAAACGATCGATTTAAATCGATTTCTCAAATTCTTTTAGTTGACGCACCATGCAAAACAACTAGTGATGAGCGATAGTCGATAATTTCATACTATCGATAAACCCAAGATTTTTTTAAATATTTCATCGAGACTATCGATATTATCAATATTTTGGATGTGAACTGAAATATCAATCAAGAGGACCCTTTTTCCAAATCGTTGGCCGTGGCCGACACCGCCGACACGTGACCGAGGAATCGAGGATGAGAGATTAGAGATCTCTTGGTGCATAAAATGAATCAGCAGAACGATTTCTAGTGATTCATTATTCCAGGGGTGGTTCCATTCATTACTCGCTCACGTTCATTTCGTTCATTTTGAAAAAATTAAAAAAATGAACGAACGCGTCTTGGACGTTCGTTCATCGGGGGTAAAAACTAAAAATGCCAAATGAACGTAAACGAACGTCTGATTTCCGTTCATTATTTTCAAAGTTTTTCTGGAATCCAAAGAAGAAAAAGAGTAAAAATGAAGCAGTCGAAACTGGAAAACGTATTTAATCTATATTCATTACATGGGTGTCTCATCGTCACAAAAGACAAAATAAATAACATTTCTTCACTCGGTGCTTGGCAAAATGCAAAAAAATGGAAAATGAACAACTTTTTGGTCGTTCGTTCCCTGAATTCAAAATGAACGCGAACAGAAGCAACCCTGCTGATTGTGCCACAGAGTAAATAGAGGTCGTTCAAGAGAGCTCGAGACCCGGGCATCATCCTCCTCGTACGAATCGTAATCAGACACGAGTCGAAGATGCAACAATGAAATGAAGCCGCAACGTACGCAGGAAATGACACGGTATCATTTCATGAACGAACTCAGCGCAGCGAAGTATTTCAGACAGACAGAATACAATGGCATTGTTCTGAATTTTAGATACTCGTATTTTATAGACCACTCATTCTTGGCATTTCCTATGAAATTTATTTATTTTTTCACCGTGACGAATTTATTTGTTGCGCGGTGAATTTTGCATTAATCATTCGCGGCGAATTGTCCTGTTACCCCTCCCCCCCACCTGTGTTATTCTCAGAAAACTTTCCAACAATACAAGAAATTAATTCTAATTATAATTCCCAAACCTATCAGCAATAAGGTTTGGAAGAACCTTTAATTTAAAATTTCATAACATCTTTTAAAATAATTTGACTAGAATTCGGATTCTAATAATTTAGATACTACTAAAATTTTTCTTGTACTAGAAATGATTTGTTTAAAATATTTTGAATAAGATCATAGGGTAATAATTAACTTGATCATAAGTAAATATGTATAATTCTACAATATACATAGAGATAACAAGGAACAAGCCACTAGTAAGAAATTCAGTAATCAATAAAAGCGAAATGAAAAATTAACAATGATGGCGAAATGAAACAGAAATATAACAACGATAATCATACAATTATTAGATTCGTAATTCATAGAATAATTGAAAAATATCCACAAAACAATTACAAACTTCTATAAACTGCTACGGACCTTTATTTTATAACTCAATACAAATTGAAAAAGGCGATATAGTCTTACAAATGGTAACTAATTAAAGAATGTAGATTGTAGGCGGATAACTAAAAATATGATAGTCGCCTACTTGATGAAGATTGTTTGATTGCAGGTATATTAGGCCTACACATATCGGCTAACATCACATTTTCTCTCTCTCTCTCTCTCTCTTCAAAATAAATCATCAATATTATTGAAGTTTGTTCCATTACTACGGTAATTCACATCCAATCGTAGTACCGTAACATGGAGGCAAACGAGCAAATTACTAAGTACGACCAGACCAATGTCGAACAACTTTGACACTGGTGTGTGGCGCGAGCATTGACTAGCCGTGACTAACTACACCAAAATGTCGACCAGAATTTTTTTTGAATAACCGTACTCAGAACCATGGTACATTTTAAATGTATTAACACGACACAAAATTCATGTCTCTCAAAATGAGACATTTCCCTGATACTTCCGTTGGCTGCAATCGTGAGATATATTTTTCCGCACCCCAGCGGCGTTACTTCGTGACCATAGAACAGAACAATCCCAAATCCAAAACCTCGATTTTTGGGTTATATGGACGGTTGGTTTTGTCATCCCAAGCTTTAACGATCACGACAATATTTTATGATACAATGATTAACATAGCTTATCTTATTTTGTTTCCAAAAAATTAGAACTAAACAAAAGTATGTCCGCGATAAATTTTTTCAGCTATTAAAATTGGGAAGAATGTTATAGTTGATACAGTTTTGTTCTATGTCACGATTAAATGCAACTCATGTCCATTCTCCTGATCATTTTTTTTAAAACGTGGACAATAGTTCTGTTTCTCGTGTTTTAATGTCGAACCATCGTAGTTTAGAAATAATAGGAAATTCATAATATTTTCAATTCATAACAATGAAAATGAGCCCACAATCGTTTTCTGATTTAGGTTCAATAGCTTTTTTTTCTTCAAAATGTATTCTAACAAAAAAGCAGCAAAGTAAATCTTTCAATTATTTTTCCTGAAAGAACAGTCCTCTGGATTTGGGATAGTTTTGTTTTACGGTCACGACTTCATTACCGCAAGTACCCGTATCCTACAATCGAGAAACTTACTTGAGAAGATAATTCTTTTTGAAGATCGTAGAATTAGATGGGTCAAATTTTGAGGCCAAGCTTCAGCTCTCTGTAAATGTGACTTGATTTTTTCAACAAATTATGACTAGAATCTGGTTCAGTGGAGATAGTCGCAGGTCAATACCTCTATAAGTTATCGCGTATAGAACAGATAATAGAGATTCTAAGACGCTACCTAATGAATTAATTATAATAATTTCAGAATGGCTGGGACATAATCATCTTCTATTCCAATACTGATGTCATGGAAGGCTCTTTTTTAACAGATGAAAAGGAAACAATTGATCTTATACCTTTGACAGATGCCTGCGGAAAATTTTCACGGTAAATTATCAAGTGTTTTCATTTCAACAGAATATAACTCGTTCTCCTTACTTTCTTTTTTGATCCGCTCAGAAATTCTTTATACATCTCTGATCGAATGTATCTCGGGTAACTGTCGCTCTTCATTAAATGATACACATGAGTCTGAAAAAAGATAACACACTTTATAATATACTTGTACTTGAACGTCTTACTTTTTTTACACTCAGCTTCATTATGTCGTTTACCGCAGCTATATCAAAAGTCCACCGATTGGGTGTGTTCATATTTTTTCGACTTAATTCGTGGGATTGCGAATCAACATTGATAGGACAACTAGCATTTGGAGCCAAGTACTCAAGCCATATTTCATTCGCACATTTTTGCACTTGAGAAATTGGTAAAGATTTCATGTTTTGAACAGCCTCCCAAAATCTAAAGCAGGAAAATAATTGTTCGATCACATGTGATGTGAATGGCTGTTTTTCTCAAACGTGAAACCAGCAGTTAACTTACTTCAGATTTTCGTAACTGAACTCCTTCTCTAAAAAGCGCGTAAAATGTTGACGACCAAGTGGATCGGCCAAGACTTCCTGTAAAGAAAATGCCCAACGTTTGACGCGACGAACGGACGCTTCTTTACTATTTAAATAAAACAGAAAATGCTCTTCATTTCGATCATATTTTAGTTTCTATTCCCGGATATAAGGCACTGCACTTACAGGAGTGGTTCATTTTCCCACAGTTCATTACTATCAGTCAGCCACGGATTGGGACATTCTGGTTGCGTAAAAAAAGGATCGTATTCAACATACTGTTTGTAGTAAAACAGGTATCTAGACAAAGAAGGAGACAGTTCATATTTTTATACAATCAAGTGTTGCAAATACGTGTTTCCGATCCTTTTCTCTCCCGTTTCCTTTTTAACAATTTGATTAAAAGTTGAAGGTATAATTTTAATTAATGGGATAAAAACGACTTTTTGATTAACGTTATCATAAATTACTCAGTTACTTAGAGTACATTGCAAACAATCTGCAATGATAAACTCGAAAAAATATTTCAAGTGAGATTACTTACGCTTCAGCAATCTTTGAAAGTTTTATATTTCGTCGTTCGAGTCTTATCTTTAACGAAGTAATATCTTTCTTTAGTGCTTCAATCGATGACTTTTGACTCGAATCGTCCGACACATCCTCAACAAATATAGGAATGGAAGAATCAAGAAGATTGTAACGTTTTCCGAGACGATTTACGCATGACTGTTTCGTTTTCGATTGACGAGCTCGAATCTTGCGGAAGTCTATTTCAGTCGTGTTGACACAATCAGGCTGAATACAGCACATGAAACTTGAACTTATTCATCTTCAAATTTTCCAAAAGAAAGGAAAGATAAGAAAATGTATGAGTATATTGTATCCACTCACCATCGGTCTGTGTACGTCCCAAAACGCTCGTTCTTGGCTTTCAAGTATTTTTCTCTCCATTTTATCACGTTTCTTGTCCATCTTACTTTGCGTTTCTGCTTGCCAAGCTATAAAATCCCATTTTCGTTCAAGCATCACGCGCAACAAGACAAAATTTTGGGTCTCGAAATCCGTTAGATTTTCTTTACTTTTGTGTAACAATGTTCTTTTAAATAAATAAATAGCTGTCAAAGATTGGAAAAAAAAAAAAAAAAAAAAAAAAAAAAATACAAATGTATAAAATAGGATACCTTTCCACTCGTATTTTAGTAAAAATATTACCATAATCAGTATTCTCAGGAGAAGTATTGTTTGACGGCCAAAAATACGGCGTCTATGGAACGGAGAAATCCAAAGAGTCAATGTCGTATAAAATTAATTGATTTCTATTTCAAAAAAGAAATTATTTGAGCACTTACTTGGAATCTATAAAATGTATTATCATTTCTAATAACTGGGGCGTGATCGTTGACAGGAAATAAGTAACCATGAGATGCTAGCAAATGAGCTAAATGTAAAGCCTCCACTGTTGAAACAGAAACAAAAAATGACGTTCATAAATGTGCACATAGGAATACTTCGGCGAGAGAATAATTAGAAATAAGGTCCGCATCATTTGACGCATAGAATTTGAATGTTTCTTTCACAATAATAAAAATGATTTGACACAAGCAGTACCTTTTCATGTAACTAAATAAATCACAAACGAATGATATACGCTCCAATCAAATCACCAAAATAAAAGCAGTATAACGTCGTTAAAAAACTTCATCATCTGTCTTACAGATCAATCTACCTTATTTTGTGAAGCAATAAGTACAGTTTCGCGTAAGGATAGAATAAATTTGAAGCAACAAACATCTACGCCTAAATAAAAGAAGAACCATTCACTCGTGATATAGCGTCAGCGCAAGAGTGCATAATAGTAACAAGCGCAAATGGACTAAAGCCACTTTGCACTCTTTCGCTCAAATTGGATACAGTATTTTACACAGAATATCTTTTAACAGGGTGTAACTTTTACGTAATATAGCAATAATTTAGAATGAAGTTTCGTGGTTCCAAATTTGGCAAGTAAATTGAAGTCTGTTCTATCCTATCTCATAGGTATCATGGAATACAATCGGACTGTTATTAAACGATGGGTAAATTCTGAACACCGGATGAGGGCGTAATTTCAAATAATAAAGGTATTATTATCGTCGAAATTGAGATTATCATACTTCACAGCATCTCGTCATCTATTTTCTATTTTTTAAATAATAAAATGAATGAAATAATGCAGTAATACATACACTGACGATCGAACTCCGCTAAATTACGACGGAAATTGCCGCATAATTTCATCAGATAGCGGTATCCACGAATTCGTATTAGTGATCCTGTCCGGGTGATCGTATCACCATAATGTTCAGTCTGCATTTTTAGCGGGATCTACACCCCATCTTCGATACATGGTCAAAATTCAATAAACTACAAAATTTATGCTCCCGTATTTTTTTTTCATCTGTACATCACGGCACAATACATCGATTATCGAACAGTGCAATGATAAGTTACCTAACTAGCATTAGGCAGTAGGCAATTTAAACAGCACGCGGAAAATGCAATATCTAAGATCAGAAAAAATTAACGTCACTGCTTACCCTGATCGTCCACATCCAAGTTTTTGGTTATCCATAAGATCAAATCGGAGCCTGTAACAGGTAGTCAATGCAGGGTTATTCACCTAATTATTGAGGTAGTAATTTATAACATTGTGAATCTAACCTGTAAAAACGGCTGGAATTTTATTCGTGAAACTTTTCACAGTTCTAACAGGCACCCCAGTATCCTCTTGTCTCATTCGTTGTATTATCTCTTCCATCTGAGGTATCAAAATAGTCTTCAACTCTTTTGACAACACTTCCGAGACGGGTGTAGTGCCGGATTAAATATCATATTTCTACTCACTTTTTGATACACCAACATTTGAGAAGCCATTTCGCATGAGTTGGTATTGAGCTGATAGACCACCGTTTTTGGCGTAGCAGGCTTACCCAAATTCATCACCATATTTCTCTTCTTTTCTTGTTGATAACATTTGTTTGCATCAGAAAAACAAATTTTATAAAGACCAGTAGACACGAAAGATTTACTCTGCGTAAAATGAAAGTTCAATCATGACTGTGGTTCTATGGGTTCTATTTCTATTCTGTGATAAGAATTTTTTCTGACTGACCTGCTGGGGATTTTACTTCTGACCACTGAAGATCGATGATAGCGCACGTGGTCAGAATTGTAACTATGTGAATAGAACCCCAGTACCCACGTGCAGGGTTGCGATGTTTTAAACAGGCGGTGTTTAAAACATGTTTTAAACACGTTTAAAACACACGAAAAAAACAAAACATTGTTTTAAACAGGAATATGTTTAAAACACTGTTTTTTTTGTTTAAAAACTGTTTTTTTTAATCCCATTTAAAACATTAAAAACTTTGTTTTTTTTTCCCTATCTCTAAAAATATGGTTACTAAATTTTCAGGGTTGCGATGTTTCAAACAGGCGGTGTTTAAATCATGTTTTAAACACGTTTAAAACACACAAAAAAAACAAAACATTATTTTAAACAATAGTAAATATGCATTCACAATTCTTCCAGGGTTGATCAAGTTGTAAAAAAAAATTTAAGGTTGTTTTAAACCACGTTTTAAACGATGTTGAAAACGTTTAAAATGTGTTTTAAACTGGAGAATAAAAACCATATTTCAAAACATGTTTTAAACGTAAAATCTGTTTTAAACAAAAAAAAACGTGTTTTTTGTTTTTTTTTTTTAAAACCGTTTTTTTCGCAACCCTGCCCACGTGCCATTTTGACTCGTAGAAAGACCGTACTCCCATTTTTGTGATATTTAAAAGTGGATTACTCGAGAACGGCTCGATGATTTTTTCTTGAATTACCCTTGTTGAAAAGGAAATTTTATTTAGAATAGATGTAGATCACGGCCTCTTCATTTTTACTCCCAAAAGCTGATTTCATGAGTTATCAATTGAGGAGTTATCTGTCAAAAGGGCGTCCTTTGTCACGGCCTACTTTATGAAAGGCTGTAATGTAGAAAATGACAACAGCGCGCATATGGATTGTTATCAGTTACGTTTTGGGGCGGTTCACGTTCATTGGTGCGGTGTAACGACAGTGAAATTGTACCACACTTCGTCTCCTATACAATTTTTAATCTTAAAACGATGATAACTTCTCATGTACTGCACCAATTTTACTAAAGTAGGGCTTAAAAAATAGAAAATCGTTTGCTCTTCAAATTATATTCTCTTCATTTTTTCCAAAAACACCGTTTTATTTGCGTACAAATCAAAATTCTTCTTTTCTCCCATAAGCCTCCTTGTAAATCTGTATCCACATCTTTTTGAGTGCGACGTTGTGACATCGCTGCATTACGGCCTTGTATGAAGTAGGCCGTGCCTTTGTTCAAAACATTGATTGAAAAAATTGTTTCAAAGTTTCAATGTGAAATAACTTTTGATAGAGTGATTTATTGTAAAAAAGTTATACTTTGAATTTGAAATTTCTTCAGTTTTTCTCTGTGAATATAACGCTCAATTATCTTCTTTGTTAAATGAGTAATATTTCCTTAAGAAGGTTAGAAAGTAGAGTACCTCAGACGCCCTTTAAATCAAAATGAGGAAATTTAAAAATTTTCGGTTCAGGCAGCCATCTTGTTTTTGTTATAAGTCTTCAAACGCGTTACGCTCTTTGAAGTTCAAAAAGCTCTTTCATTATTGTCCAGTTTACTTCTTTTTGAGAATATTTTTAAAAAATATATTTATTAATCCTGGCAAAAATTTGACTAACAAAACTTCAGCAAAGTACGCACACACTTCCTTAACTGAATAGGTACCTACAAACAACAGTTGAACAAAGTTTGCGGTCTTTGTGCGTACTTCATCAAAGATCTGATTTATGACCTGTACAAAGTTCACCTAAAATTTTTGAGGGGTTCAAATATGATGTTTTGAAGTTTGAATATAATAGTTTGAATCATAAGGAATTCAAAATTTACAAATTTCCAAAATAGGGCGTCCGTCTGACAGACGCCCTTTTGACAGATAACTCCTCAATTGATGAATGGAACTTGTTTTCTTTGTACAAGTGCGCGCCCTTTCACTTTTGTTTTGTTTCCCGCCTGGGCGGCTATTGGGCTATTCCACTAAGATAAGTACAAAAAAGTACGCGCGCACTTCAAGTGCACGCCGAGCGATTGCACAAGTGCGACCTTTCTCACCACGCTAAGTAAATGTAAGTGCGCAATAGCCCCATTCATGGTCGACGTCACGTTGTATCAATATTTGCTTGAGGTGGATCAATCCAGTAGAAATATTGTTGAAAAATATCTAAGAATGAGATCGATATTTCCATCACAAATGTAAACAATTTTTTTTACACGTTATTCCTTATGGGAACAAACTTGGTTCTAGAATTTGGGAAATATAGCGAGAACGGAAAATTTCTTAGGAAGAAGTATTGTATGATGGCAATCGGAGAACTTCTTAGTAATAAAAAATTAAGTTTTGGTTCCTTACAATCCATTTCTTTTCAAAGTATTCAACAATTTCTGGAACACTATTTTTTTCTTATGGGAAAGTACCTGCAAAAAAATTGTTTACATTTGTGATGGAAATATCGAACACTAGAAGATCGATAGTTCCCATTATTATCAGTGATGTGACGTCAGCGTGAAAGGCCCTATTAGTGTAATTACAATTCTTATCAAGTGCAAAAAAGTGCACGCGTATTTCATCACAGTTTGTTAGTGGAATAGCTGTCTTCTACGCGCAAGCGCGCGCTCTCTTATTGGTACAAAAAAACAAGTTCCATTCATCAATCAATAGACCAATTTCCCAGTGACGTCACATAACATTGCTGCACGCTGTTGCTGCAGTTCTCCTTTCCCCAAGGCGCGTGAAAAAACAAACATTTGCTCTTGTAAGAATAACATAGGGAGCAAAGATCATTACATTACCAAATAAGAATGAGAAATTTCTTACATTGTAGAAATTTAGTATTGAAGGCTAAAGCATTGTAGATCACAAATATAAACTCCAATTCCTTAAGAATTTCACTATTCTTAATTGGTAAGATAATCATCTTTCCTCTCTGTGATATTCTCATGGCAGCATATCAGCTCTTGTTCACTCAGACCGCAGATGCAGCAGTAAGGCATGATTTCTGACATCACAGGAAATTGGTCTATAACTCAGGAAATGAGCTTTGGCAAGTAAAAACTAAGAAAATATGATCTATTCTACATAAATTTGTTTCTAAGGAGGGTAATTTTGAAAAAATCCATTGAGCCATTCTTGGTCAATAGCCCAGTTTTCTGTGACGTCAATCAGCGAATAAACGCTAGCAGGCTTCGAGTTGCTTAAGAGCTTTGCTCCAGCTGGCATGTTGACTCTCATAAGAATAACACAGTGAGCTAAGATCAACGTGTTCCTAATTAAAAATAAGGAATTTCTTAAATACTACAAGTTGATGAACAGACGCTGAGGCTGAGAACCACGGTACATTATAGAGGTATTGACACGAACGTATAGTAGCCGTGTTTGTTATTGTCGCCTGAGTTGTGTCAGTTGATACAATCTACGCTAGGATTGTTGCAAGGTAAAACTAAACTGGAGAACTACACAAATACTACGTAGTGTAAATTCACCAATTTTCAAAAATTTGTACAAGAGTCAGGTATTGACCTAAAAATCTGAAACTTGGTACAAATGGACTATTTACTATGCTCTTCATATTTAAGAAAAAAAAAATCTTCCTATCTGAATTTCTTCATCTTCTACAACCCTCGGAAATTTTGGCAACATTAGGGTACCTCCGGTAAGCTTCCGTCACAGGTGGGGTGTGGAAGGTCTTTGAACGATCGCCGCGAGCGTAGCGGAATTCTGTATGAATTAGCAGAACTCGGGCGACAGAAATTTTGCCTTGTGTCAATACCTCTATAATGTACCGTGCTGAGAACATAATAGATTTTAAATATATATCTCTGATTTGTTATCTATTTCTAATTTTGAATTATTTATGATTGTAATGATCTTTGCTCCCAATGTTATTCATATGAGAGTCAACAAGTCAGTTGGAGCAATGTTGGGTAGTTTTGCTACAGTTATTCGATAGAAACCTAATCTTTTTGCGATATTTTGCAATACTATCAAATGAGTATTGATATGTGATGTCATAGGAAAACAGTCCTATCCCAGGGATTGTTAAGTTCACAAACGTAAATGGCCGTAGGGAAGGGACATTCACATTCACGTTCATTTTTTTTTTTTTTGTGAACAGGAAGGTCGAAAAATGCACGTTCATTTTTCTCCATGAATGTGGATGTTGACAAAATGCAATGAATGTGTTTTTTCACATTCATTTTCAAATTTCAATTTTTTTCACAATTTATGTCAGTGAAAGCCGCTTCATGTGATTGCTTTTGTTTGTGGTCAATGTGATCGCTCCATTTAACGCCATATCTTGAGGTCTCAATAGTCAACACTCTCGATAAACTTGTGATAAAATTTCTATCACGTTTGTCAAGCCACAGCTTACTTTATACAAGGCTGTAAAGCAGCAATGTCACAACATTGCACTTGAAAAGTAGTGGATACAGATTTACACCAAATACTCTAAACAATAATACTGGAAACTCTCATTAATTTTGTGGTCACGGGCGACTAGCGGCGCGGTATTGAACTAACTTTGGTTGTGATTGTGAATTCATGTATATTGTTTGTATGTAGTGGTGATGTTTTCTTATCAAAGTTATCATATCATTATAAAAACAGCCCAAACAGCCCGACATCAATTCCACCAACATCCCACACCGTTACATAGCGCTGCGTCGCGTGACCAAAAGCGCTCAATGTGTTTAGATAGGAGTTTACAGTATTATTGTTTAGAGTATTTGTTTACACCTACACTTATGGGAGAAAACAAGATTTCAATTTGTATGCAAATAAAATGGTGTTTTGGAAAAAATGAAGAGAATATAACTTGAAGAGCAAACAATTTTCTAGTTTTTAAGCCCCACTTTAGTAAAATTAGTGCAGTATAAGAGAAGTTATCATTGTTTTAAGATTAAAAATTGGATAGACGACAAAGTGCGGTTCAGTTTCAATGTGGTTACACCGCACCAATGAACATGAACCGCCCCAAAACGTAACTGATAAGAATCCACTGCGCGCCGTTGTCATTTTCTACATTACAGCCTTGTATAAAGTAAGACACTAGAGATGGGGAGATATGCTGGGACTCCATATTGTATAGAATTAAGTCTGTAGCTGATGGCTGCACTCCATTTGATTTCTGCGGCTTCTGTATCTTGTGTTGGTGCGAGTGTGTGCAGCCTATGTGGTAGTGTGTTGTAATTCTATACAATATGGAGTCCCAGCATATCTCCCGTCTCTAGTGTCTTAGTATAAAGTAGGCCATGGTTGAGCGGTCATAATTGAAGCCCTGGGCTTTTATGGGAAAATGGGAGTACAGTCTTTCTGGGAGTCAAAGTGGCGCGTGTCAATACTCAAGTGTTATAGATGCCTTAACGATAATTCTGGTTGTGTCAAAGGAGGAACATTTCAATTTCACAGGTAATTTTTGGCAGTTTAGCAACAGCATATTATAAAAATGGTGGCATCCCAAAAGAGTCCAACTGTTTGATCAAGAGATTGATGACCAAGAAGAAGATGAAACTGAGGGGATTGATGAAGGAGAAACTGGGCAAGAAATGCTAGAGCGAGAAAAAATTTTGAATCAAATTAAAGGTAATGATTGTAGTCAGAATGACCCTCAGTTTGTTAATTACATTTACATTCATCTGGATTTGTTGTCCAAAGCATCAGAAAGAACAAACTAAGTTGTGAATCCTGTTTTACGCCTACTTCCCCTCTTGCACCACCGGTAGCTTCACACCTGCTCATGTATGTAATGAGGTAGTTGTGTATATATAAATCTGTGATTTTAATCTTCAAACATCAAATACAAGAATTTTGACTCCTAAAATAAAGTGAAAATGGCCTTTTTTTTGTTTCTGTTGATGTATTAATCTATCTAATAAGCCAAAACTTGATGTTTGAGATTTAAATTTTTCTCACAGCACTCCTGAACCCTCTTGAAACTGCTCCTCCTGTGACTTTATCAACATGGCGACAGTCCTCTTCTTATCACTTGCGGATACCTATCTTATAATAGTTCCTCAATTATAGGACTTTACAAATACTAGGCCAGTATAGTTTCACATGGGTATACTGGATCACCATATTTGACCTATGAGTGACTAGCAGAGAGTCTGAACGACACCACAATAATGCGCGGAGCGACAAGCATCTCCCCTTGTGCATGTTGTTCCGCGCAATGTTGTGGCGTCGGTCAAACCTTCTGCTAGTCATTCCAAGATCCAAAATGGCGGTCTGGTTTACCCGTGTGAAACTATACCGCCCTACAAATGAGGGGGTATCCGGGAAAAGGGCAATTTTTGATGTATCACATTTTCCCAAAATGCAATTTGAAATTTGCCAATGATAGAAAATATAGAATATGATTTGTGTGTGCCAAAAGTGATAGAGTATTTGTAGAGTGGTTCTTCAGCTACATTTTTGTCAAAAAAACTTTGCAAAAAAGTGCAATATAACCAGAAATATTACGCGATTTCAAAGACCATCAAAATGCCCTTTTTTCATAGAACGACTAGAGACGGCATCAAAAGTATCTTTGGGAACGGAAAATGGCTTTAAACAGAGTAGAAACATGACATTTGTGATTTGCGTACACACAGAAATATCTGCGCATTACTTTGTTTCTGCATTGACTGTACATACTTTGGATATTAAGCTGGTATCTTGGAACAAAGAAGGGAAAACCATGGGAAAACCACGGTCGAGCGTCCTATTTGCATCTCTAGCCATGGCCGTTTCAAAGGAAGGCTGGAACATGCACAGAAGTCAGAACGGCAATGCTGTGAGAGTAGGTCAACTTTTACATGTGCTCTTATGGGGAAAAAGTGGTTTTTTGAGAATCAGTGAGTACCTGTTGAATTTGGTGAAAAATTGAAAAGAACAAAAATTGTAGGCCATTAAATTCTCTTTCAGAAAATATATTAAACTCAATTTGCAAAATTTTGCATTAATTTACATGTAAACCGGTCGACCTACTTAGTTGTTGCCAAATCTGCATGTTCCGGCCTTCCTTTAAGACGGCCATGCTCTAGCTCACTCAACCAAGCGGTTTTGTCCTCTATAGTTTCAGCTCAGGACTGATAGTGTGAGAGTCAAAGAAGCCAAAGACGTGATCTCCAGAAAAAGGGCAATTTCTGGAAGGCGGAAATTGCCCTTTTTTTGGATACCCCCTCAAATACTAGCGGCTGCTGCCGTATAAAAAATAATTGACGTATGTTGACCGTTTTTTGCTTTGTAACAATCTAGAAAATGAGATCTTAGACTTGTAAATGTGTCTGTGTGTGCATGTGTGCAACAGATCAATTTGCATGTAATTCCGCAACATATGTCAAGGTTTCATCATAACAAATATTGGTATCTTCAAACTGACTTCAATATAAAATTCTTCATCAAAAATATAGCTCCTGAAATTCATCCATTGATCCTCATGCTATACATTTTCACCAAAAGAAGATAATACCTTTCTCATAATCCAAAATTCTGGAAATTTTTGTGATATATGTCATCTATTTTTTGTACAGCAGGGCTGTTGTCATTTGTCGCTTAGGGCACCTGGACTGGAGGCTCTATAGTAACCTGTATCTGTTTAGAAAGCCTTTAGCAGATACCCTTGTACTGAGTTCTACAACGGGTTGCAAAGGGTTATCAGCCAATCATAACATACCCTAAGGCGCTAGAGGTATTCTCGCTCAATGTAAACAAACATCGCGTGATGTTCCCATCCAAGAAACGAAAAAATGAAGTGGACTTTTCACGTGCAGATTCCACTTCATTTTTCAGATTTTTGGATGGGAACATCCCGCGCATCAACCTGCGCACTCCACGGCAATGTGTGTTTACATTGAGCGAGAATACCTCTAGCGCCTTACATACCCTACTATCACGCGTTTTCCTGATTGGCTGATTCCCCCCTTATTTACGGATAATTCAGCGCTTTCTTAACTTAAATGAACTATAGTCGCTACCTGTCGTTGACACGTCTGCCGTCCAAAGTTAAATTGTCGTATATGCAAGAACAACGATCATGGAAAAGTATCAAAATAGATTGAAAAATATGTTCGGAAGAAAATCAGATCACTTTATGTAGCTTTTCAATATCAGTTTTCAACGTAGAATGCCATTATATACTAATCATTTCCTTCAACAAGCTCTCGATTCTCAGATACGGCACTTCACATTGCATATACGACAAAAAAATTGTCGTATATGCATTCGATCATCATAGTAGTAGCGTGTGAATACGAATCTTCGTCACCAACACACACGAACCTTCGTCACTAATACACACGCAACAAATGCACGAAATACCCAGTTTCGGGGATCGTTGGTCTTGCGTATACAACAATTTAACTTTGGACGGCAGACGTAGCGACGGCACAAGAGACGCTATTCTATAATGTACCGCAGTTCCTTACAACACCAACAGAGAGCACGACCCAGTCTAATTAGAGCGAGCACCTACACGGGATAGGTGCTCTAGTCTATGTTGTCGAGTGAGAAAATTGATCGAGCAGCGAGCAGCAGCGAGCATAGTCAGAACCTCAGAAGCAGTGAGCCGATTCTCGGTTGAATAAAGATTATGGAAAAACAGTGCGACGGACGCACTGATATGACTCGTAAAATTCTTAATGCGTGATGAATTTTGAGGTGTTATTACGGATAACCAAAGTTGTAAGACGTACGTCCGGATCATAGCAAGGTATTATAATTTTATCGAAGATCATTTAAATATGGTTGAATGACACACACTTCATTGTTGAATGGTATTTGTTATTATCATTTAGAATATTTTGTCCCTTCATTAATTCTCCATCAAAGAACATTGCTGCTTGTATTATGGTGTGCAGGCTCCAGAAATCAATTCTATTCACTCCCGGGAATCCTAAAATTTGGGTATCCAGTTGCTATTTTATCGTGAGTTGACTATGATTTGATAGTTTCGAAAACTGAGGCATTCAATTAAATCTTATCAATGATAAATTGAGGGAAAAACTTGCTAGAATTTCCATTTTTAAAATTTCTATCGTTACTGTATTGTTATCCGTCATTTGTTCTGAAGGTTACCTAAGATTTACCTTAAGTGAAGCCTTATCCTAATATGTGCGATCGCTTCAATCCAATGTATTTTTTTACAATCAGTATTGTTCTCGACGCGCCTCCCTGCTTCGGGTTTCACCGTAAAAATATTAATATTTTTTGTTGAATCGTCATTTCATTCCCTTTCTCTGTTTTTCGTGGTTCCATTAATTTCGTTATTACCTAAAAATTTCTGAAATTTTTCTCCCCCTTCATTCAGTATAATACTTTTTCTTCTTTTTATTGGGCTTCTAGAAAGATATTTATTTCTAATTCTTCATGTCTACTTGATTATACTCCATTGTGCCACGCCACACCACTGATAACTTTACATGTTCGTGAGAGAAGAACCGCTAATATCTTTTCTAATGTACTCTGAAGGTCGGTCAAAGAATTCTTTAGTCCAAAGAAGCCTGTTGGTCACAACTGAAGACCCTTCTTGACATTCAGTGACCTTATGACTGCCATATACCTTGTTTTCTCTAAATTCTCCAGTATTTATTTGCGCTTAACAAGATGCATCATATTTTCAGGTACAAAAATGCTTAGCATTCATAAAGGTTTGGTACGACAAACAATAACAACTTCTACTCTCTTACTTCGCTTCCGCATTCTATTCAGTACTCCAACTAATCGATCAAAATTCTCACATCGCAACGCACCAACGGCATCAATAGTAAATGCAGCACTTTGGGTTGAGATATTGTCGAAACGTTGCCCCATTATTTTTTTTTTTTTGTTCGTTGTTCGATAGCCAGAGACAAACACAGTCATTGTCACGCAACTGTCAATGAAAACACCTGGGTCTCATATCATTGACCATCATTTTAGTTTCCCTATTGCTCATCATGTAATTAGATTTTATTCTGATTTTTGTTCTTGATTTATGGATTGGTCTCTTCAAACGTTTCTTGGTGTTAAGAGGTAGAAATTTATCCTCCCCTACCTCAGTACAACATCTAAATCTTTTTGCATTGCTTGGTCGCTTAGGAATAGCGTAACGTAGTGAGGTAACGGTTCACTAATGGTCGATAACGGTTGTCAAAAATAGAGTTAGGCTACTACTACTTTAATTTCAACTTTATTAAAACAAGTTCATTCATCATTGTCGGTTGAAAAATCTAATTTTCATTATTTAGACAAATTTAATCCTTTTAAGAATGATTGGTAAGCAAGTCTTGAAGGCATCATTTTTTCCATATCCTTTTCTCTCTTCAGTTTTTAAATAGGTACCGTACTTACATGGTCCCATTACGACTGTTTAAACCTAGGGCATTCAAACCTAATTATACTTCTAATGCTTCAGATGCTTTGATTTCTTCTTGCGTCCATTTCTGCTTGGCTATAATAAAAGTCTTCTACCAAAAGCACTTGGATTTATCATGAACTCGTCTTTGCAGTGTACAGTTTGTTCAAACTTCTCATCAACTTGTTCACTGTTCCCCTTGTTTCTTCACCATCATCGTGTTAACGAAGAAACAACGTCAAGTTCTAAAGCTCATATCTCACAAAAAAAAAGGCTCGCAGACACTTACAAGTAGTGTGTGAAATATTCTTAGAACTCTCCCCTGTAATAAAAAAAAAAAAAAACATGAAGCTCTTTGTTGTGTCAAACGCGAGAAATTAATTTTTGAAGTTGACAAACTCTCCCATTTAAATACATGTAAAACGAGCGACTTTACTGGCGCGTTGGAAACATTATGGTATATTTGTTTACCCCCATTTGTAGGTGCTCTATTCAAACCTAATTATATTTCTAACGCTTCAAATACAGGAAATACTTTGATTGCTTCTTGCGCCCACTTCTGTTTGGCTCTGATAATGGTCTTCAACCAAAAGCACTTAGATTTATAATAAACTTGTCTTTGCAGTCTACAATTTGTTCAAACTTCTCATCAACTTGTTCACTGTTCAGTTTGTTCAGTTTGGTGTAAAATTCATGAAAATGGGCCTCCTCATGAAATTGTGACTGATGATAGTGATTGATCATAGGCAGTACTTGAATTTGTGATTGATGGCTTGCTTTTGGAACTCAGAAAGATGGAACATCATCAACTCCCATTAAAATAATCCGAGGATATAATTATCAATCATTTGTCAAAATTGAGAAGACATTGAAAAATGAGGATTAGGGAATGAAATGTTGATTTTCAAATTTAAAATTCTGAAAATTTTGATATTTAAGAATATATTTTTGGTTTCTCTCCTTCTGAAGAAATGAACAGAATGATTAAATTTTTTTATTTTCCTCTCATGGTAATGGGCAAGTCCATGACTTCGTGTAAAAAAAGTTTATTTACCTCTTTTGAAGACACCGACCTGGACATGAAGAAGACAGAGCTGATTTTTTCTGAGAATGTTCGAAATCCTCCCTTTAAGGTGTCCTCGAGAATCCTGACGAATCCGCGTTCGGCTTCTCTATTTTACAGCGGGGCAAAGGGGGTGAAATTTAGTTTTCCGTCATTAACTCAATAACTAAGAATTTTACAAAAAAGAATTGGGTTAAAAATGTTCTACGTTAAATTTCTACAAATAATATTCCATTTTTTCCATTCAAGTTCATATTTAAGCCGCTAGAGCGCGTCACACCTACCCACTTTCTTGTCATATGTGGGCAGTACGCGTCATGCATGCGCTACACACGTATACTTAGTTGTTATTAAGGGCGACTTTTAGGTGTACTGAGAACGAGTATCGTTGAAAAACGCTGTGAGAATGTAATGGGGAATAATAGAATGCACGTGATGAATAATGTGAATGAGCGGGAATTCCTTAAAGGAATAAATTATGCAAGACAACGTATTTTTTTTTTTTTTACCAAAAATGAACGAGAAATGATTCATGTCACCTGAAAGCAAAAGACCGTCATTATTTAACATGCTTGAACAGGAATAAAAAAACATGCGTTTGCAGGTTGGGCAGTTTTTGAATCAAAATCCTGATTTTTCGGGAAAATGTTCCACATATAGCGATCCATCATCGATCAATTGTTTCCACTTTGCTTTGATTCCAGCTGTATCTTTGGCGACATGAACGAAGGTATATCAGTGGGCCTCAGAAAATGAAAAATTACTTCAGAGACAATCTCCTGAAAACGGTTGCATACAATCTTTCACAAGTGCTTTCACAACAAAGCCCATCACTGAAAAGAGTGTTTTCATTATATGGGTTGGGAAAATGAATTTTCTGTCGTCTTACAGTCAAGGAGAAAAAAGAAATCAAGGGACCTGGATACTGAGGCGCATGGTGATTGGCAAATGTACTTTTTCCAGCGGGAAGAAATAATTTGCCTTATTAAAAAATGCAGAATGAACATTGATACCGTGTATCATAAAACAGTGTCGAGGCGCATTAAATAATATGTATCACTAACGTCAAACGTTGTACAACAAGTAATGTTTTGGAAGCGTCGAACTCATTTTGTGCGCACGTTGAGCAAATTTTCTCGGGGATGAGCTCAGTCAGCACATCCAGACCCGAACTGTACGTGAAACAGAGTTCAGGTGGCAGCCCGGGTGCTTGTCCTAGTCTGCCAACATGAACCCTTCGATTCAGGTGACACTTAGCCCAGCGGGTCAGCATAGTCAACGGTCCCAGAGCCAGGTTTCTCCAATCATTCATTTTTCTATTCATTTAATCTGAACCGCATACTTGCCTTTCAATCCACAAACCCGCCAACGCCCAGTAAGGCCACAGCCCAGGGCACGCGATCGCCTGAGAACAGACAAAACACTACGTAGACCCCCTCCCCGCGTCTTGTTGGTACCTTACGAGAAAGACCATTATTGCCATGACTCATTTTACTCTTCGGAATTCAATATTGATGAACCTAAGTGATGAACATACTTTCAATTTTCAGCGGTTCATTAACATTTCGAATTTTGCGAGATCTTTTTATAATGTTCATATACCTTTTTTATTGATTGTAGACTACTACACCTTTCAATGTAAAAATAAACGCATGCCCTTTTCGAATGCTAATTAACTTATATTTACAAAAACTTTTCCCCGCAGTTTTCTAATACTGTTCAACTTGTAAACGAGATAAGATTAGCATATATTTCAGAGGCGGATTAACGGGAGGGAACAGGGGAAACGTCCCCCCCCCCAAAAAAAAAAAAAAAAGTCCAAAAACAGGCTAAATTAATGCAAATAGACCATATTTTCCGAGCGAAGCGAGTAAAAAAATTTTCAGACAATGGAATATTCCCCCCCCCCCCTAAAATGTGAATATCACCCCCCAAAATGTGTGGCTAAATCCGCCCCTGATATTTACTGGTTTAACATGATGATCACGTTTAGAAAGGGACGGCTACAGTAAGCCAAGACCAAATTGAGTGAAATCGTTGTCGTGCGTTTGCAATTATGTCGTCACAGGAAATCGTTCCATTCTGAAAACCCTTTAGTTTTGAAACCCACGCATCTATTACTGAGTAACAATTTTTCAGTCTTCATCAAATGTGCAGGTAGACTATCTTGTTGACTTCATTCTTTTTTGTGTACCATGTACATAATTGAAAAAGGTTCACAGTTGATTATAGGTGTCCAAGGAGATGGGAGTACTATTTTCAGTTTCTAGCTTCTTAGAGTTGAGGCTATGAGTAAACCCGACTCGAGTGATGTATTTGTTTACTAATGTGTTTGGAGAGGTCGGAGTTTGAGGGAAGGAATGAGAAGTTGAATGATAGGATAGAATAGAATTTATTTCCCACCACTAAGCATAGTGTGCTTGTTGGATGGGTGATTGGTTGCTTGTTTGGCATTTATGGTGACTAGCCGGGACTTTGGTTTCGACGATGTTCACGACAACTTCGCTCAACAAAGAAAAAACTTTTGGCTTTTCCTAAACTGACTTCAACTATACAATACAAAAGCGAACTACAATGCGGTTACTATGTATTAAGTACACCTTACAAACGTTAATTAATTACTTTAATACGAGTAACTATGCGATACCAAGACGTCGCGGATTTTCTTCTTCAAAACTTTGAATGACTGTGATCTCCCTGATAGACGTCCTTGTATATGGTCAGCTATAGGCCTTGGCAAACGTCTTGTTGCATGTCTTGATGATCTCACTGCCCGCGATGGCTGTCGATTTTATTCCCTTTTTGCTTATTCGGCATGTTTACTTCGTTTTCGACGACGATTCTATGCTTTTACTTTTTTGGCGGTGATCTGATGTTCGCAGCGAGCTGTTCTTGGTGACGCCTTCTTACCGCGGCCAGATACCTATGCTTCTACGAAATCTCGTACATCATAGACTTCAATATCGATTTGTTTCATTTTCTGTAATATCCGTGTAGCTGGATTCCCAGATGAAGAATATCTGGATGGAGTTTGCTTGGAAGGTGGTTATAAAGGTCGTGAATACAATTCATGAGTGGATAAAAGAAAGAGCGATGGAAATAAACGTCAAGAGATGCCACGGAATCGGAGATGATCAAGAATGGATTAATGATCATTAATGGCTGGGAGAGGTAAGAGGGATGGTTATCATCAAAACAATTCAAGATAGAGGGTGAGATAGGATTTGAGCCCAATGTTTAGTTTTAGACTGATGTGAACGGTAGAATGTTCCCGGTAAACATTCTGAAGCACTCTGAAGCACTCTGAAGCACTTGGGAATTACTACTGCTGTTTTTCCCTTTTGAAGCCTGCTTCAAGCGGGCTTCGAGCAGGCTTCAAAAGGGAAAAACAGGGGTAGTAATTCCCAAGTGCTTCAGAGTGCTTCAGAATGTTTACCGGGATTGTGTACGTAGCTGCGTATGGATTTTTAAAATTTTTTAGTTTACAGACTCTTTGTTTTTTCTTCTCTATTCAGCGTTCTGTCATGATGTCCTAGATTTTCTATTTTCAGTCTGCTCAACTTCATATCTTTCTTTCATTTCTTCTGAAAATATTTCATTCAAATTGGAATGAAACCTATCTTGTATTGGACGCCCTCCATTATATTTTTGCATTGGTTCTTGAATTTGTAGATAATGGAATAGTTTTCAAAGTACTGCGCCTAGTGCATGAACTGTGATCTTATTAGCTATAACGATGCTGTGCTATGATTGGTTCACTCTTGGAAACTTATTCTTACACTACTGGGACACTACTGTGTTCTTATTGGCTATAACGTGCTGCTGAGTGATTGGTTCATTCTTCCATTGGCTACCTGGTTTCCAGACATCTTATTGGTCAGTTCTGTTCTTTTTCTTCTGTCTAATCACCAGGCCGAATAAGTTTTCGCTGTCAAATGTATAGCTTTCTTCCTCTTTACTTTTGCAATCTCCATTTGTTCCCAGAGTTTTCTTCTTTTTGTGCAATTCTTTACTTGTATGATTTCAAATATTCCATCCAGTGCAGTGGCGTAGATACAATTTCCTCATGGGGGTTGGGGAATTTCCTAAAATTTTTCCTAATTTACGCAAAAAGTAGACAAAATCACTGTTTGTAACGGAAAAAAGATCCTAAAAATTTGTGATGGGAGGATATATTCCCAAATCCCCTTCCCTCTTATTTACGCCACTGATTCCGTCTTCATTGTGGTGTCCTTCATTACGGTGTTTACCAAACAGTGACTTGCCGTCTTATTTTCACCTTGACTTTTTGAGCTCCTTTTTTCTGATCTCGAACTTCCTCCTTGTCTCACCAATAAAGATACCTTCGCACTGCTCACAACTGAGCTCATACTTTTCACTCGAGCTTTTTTTGTCTTTTGCTTCCGTCTGGTCATTATTGATTCTCTTCACAATGAGTGGGTTATTCGGAATACCCACATTTACGTCATAGCCATTGAACGCCTTTATCATTTTGTTTGTGTAATTTTCTATGTATGGTATCGACCCAGAGTACCTTCTCATCGTGCTATCATGGGTTCTCTTTTCAGATTCCATTTTCCTGAAGACTCCCACCACGTACGTCGACCCGTTGAACCATGTCGACCGTCGATTTAGGGTCGATTTCGAGTCATAGGCAATGTCGACTACAAATCGACTGTAATTCGACGTCAAATCGACATCTTTACTGAAGGCCATAACATTACGGTCGATTTTGAAGGTAAATCGACTGCTTGCCTACGTCGATTTGGAGTGGAAATATCGTCGACTTAGATAACATTTTGTTCAATATCATGTCGACTGTATTTCGACGTCGACTCTCAGGCTACCAAAAACGTGAACAATTTGTGCACCCGATGTCGACGGCAACAATTAGTCGATTTTCGGTCGACTACAATATTTTCATTGTTGACTCGAAATCGACTTAGAATCGAAGTCGATTTTGAGTCAATTTAGTTTGGCCCTAATGTTGATTAAAAATTGACTGGAGGTAGATTCATTGTCGGCGTCGAAATTGAGTTGACTCCTGGTCGATAAAAAATTTGAAAAGGTCGACTCGAAATCGACGTCGATTTTTGGTCGACAAAAAATATGAACTCTGTCAAATAACGTAGACTTGACAGTTAATAAGGAGTCTATTCTCAGTCGATCTTGGAACTGAGGAAGTTTACTGACTTAAAATCGACGTAAATTCTTAGTCTACAAAAAATTTGAGCTCCGTTTAATGATTTCGACTCCATATCGACCTGTTTTTTTTCTGGAACTTCACTACTCGCAGAAAAGTTATGCATTCGTAGTTACTTAAGGAGGAATCAACCTACTATATTTTAGAGAAGCAAGCTACCGCGGTTAAAACGGTCGAGCAACGAAGTCGACTTCATATCGACGTCGATTGTGGTCGATTTTTAGTCGTAGAAAAAGGTTCACCTCAAATCGACTCAATAACGACGTCGATCTCGAGTCCTAGAAAACCGCTTACCTTAAATCGACTTGATAACGACGTCGACTTCGAGTCGTACATTGGAAACCAACACGTCGATATGACGTCGATTTGCAGTCGATTGCGGTCGACATACCCCGGAGCTATTTCGACTGGAAATCGACGTCGAATTTTTGTCGATTACTTATCAAAATAATGGGTCGATTTGACGTCACATCGACGTCGATTTAGAGTCGACATGGTTCAACGGACCGCACCTCTATGGTAGCCATCGGCATCTGCGATCTGCTTTACTATGCTAAGAAAGGAGGTACAGAAACGTAAAAATACCTCCTCTCTCAGCACTGATATGGCTCGTACCCTCCAGGAATGTTTTCACCTGCTTTGCTATCTCGATTTCTTTCCTCTTCTCTTCATTGTTCTTGAGTGCAGAAATAGCTCGATAACAGTAGTTCTGAATTGCCGCTAACTTGCTTCTGGGGTGGTGTTGGGAGACATTTTGGATGATGGTGGCTGTGTGCGTCGGATTTTGTATTCTGTCGTGTTGTCATCCAGTGTGAGTGTAAGGTCCGAATAGTTTATGGTCTCATTGCCTGTTTCCACTGTGAATTTGATGTTCTCATTCGTCGCATTCATTTCCAAAAGCAATAGAACTACCTGTCTATTAGTGCCTGTCCACACCATCAGGATATCATCTACATATTTGGCCCAGTGTTTGATCGAGTTTCTGAACTCGCTGCCCTTCAATATCTTGTTTTCCATATCATTCATGATTAAACCTAGTATACAGTATATCAGGCCCAGTAAAATGAAGTCTTAAGATCAGACCAAGAGGTGGGCCCAAACCAGCCTGCAATTGTGAGTTCAACTTTCATCATACAGACCTAATACCATATACAGTCTACTGAACCAAAGAGTGAGCCCTCGGAAGCTAGTAGCCTAGAATATAGTAAAGCAGACCTAACCTAAAGACCATGAAGGCCGCGAGTGAACCCTCAAAAGCTATTAGCTTGAATTATTCCAAAGGAGACCCATACTAGACTACCGAGGGGGGCAAACGAGCGGAGAGAGTCAGCTCCTCAAAAACTATCATCTTGAACAAGGATTGAAAATTTCTCGTATCATCTTGAAATATTCTACACTGAACCAATACTAGACCAAGGCGAAAGAGCTCTTTAGAAACCAATGGCTTAAAATATTGTAAACTAGATTTATACTAGATCATGAAGGCTGCGAGTGAGCCACTAAAAGCTATTAGCTTGAAATTTTCTAATGTGGACTTATACTAGACCAAGGAGTGAGGTCCCCAAAAGCTATATTAACTTGCAACATTCTGCACTGGATTTCTCAACCGTAATCATTCTAAAATCGACTGACGAAGCGAACAATCAGAAATATTATCGAAATAGGTCTCTTATTTTTTAAAATACCATGGTCAATCAAGAATATGCCATTGATCGTTACACTGAGTACGGCACAATAATCTATCAGTATGCTGAGAAAGTTGAAGTAAGTACCCACTATCCTGAACACCCCCCGAAAGCCACTTGCTACTGAGAAAGATATGAAACATGATCTTCATTCATTTAAAAATTGGAATTTTGTTCGTGCAAGGATCAAAATGAACTGTAAACACACAAACACATAAGGCTTTGCCCGCACTTGTGTTTTTACAGTTTATTCATTTAGCTATACCAGGAAATTTCTTTTTTTCTCATACTGGAGAACTGTACGGACGCTTGGACGTAAATTCCGGAATGAGGGGTATGGTTGAAGTTCGACATTGAAAAATGTTCAAGTCTCAAGGTCATCCGTGCGGGCGCCCGGACGCATTTTCCAGATGAGGGAATAGAGAAAAGACCGAAACGACGACGAAGTTAATCAAAGATCAGAGAGAACCTGCTCTATGGGCAGGCCCGGATTTAGGAGTAAGCAACGTAGGCACGTGCCTACGGCGGCAAATTTTGAGGGACAGCAAATTTTTCAGAGAGAAAAAAAAATTATACAAATAATAAAAGATTTTAGAAAATTGAAAAATTTTTGCAGATTTTAGAAAATTAGAAAATTGAAAAATTTTTGCCGCGGCTGAACATTTCTTGCCTACGGCGGCGAATAGGTTAAATCCGGGCCTGTCTATGGGTCAAATTAGTTTTGGTATAGAGAATTTAAAGTCCCACTGCTGATATACATTGTGGCTCAAAAGTCGAATTCTTATAAGTTCTAATCCTTTACTACGTAGGTTAGTTTTCGCTGGACATTACACGACGCCCGGAAAATTTTTTGAAAACTTCCCACAGAACAGGTTCCCTGGTAAAATCTTCTTCGTCCTATTAAGAAGATCTGTTCTTACAATCTTTGTGGAGAACCTTATCAATAAGCGAGTGCGAATAATCATTTTAGTAAAATCATCTAACGTATATCTTTGTGAAACCGGCCATCAGAAGCAGAGAGTAACGAATAAATCAAATCATGGACGGTATCGTACTTGAGTTTATACCGTTGGTTAGAGTGAAAATCAATAGATTTATTGGTATGACATGGTGCCTATAATTTAGAGTCGAATAAAAGCCAAATTTGTGTATTTCAGAATACGTTGGTTAAACTATCAAGTAAAATAGCTTGTATCCGAAATTTACTCCTCGTTCTCCTCTTATTATCAAATGGCTCGTACTTACGAGGACAATGTATCTTACTTGTCTTAATTACGCTTAGCATGAGTACAAAACGAATAATTTTTCGTCAATGAAAGATAGGGAAGAAGGAGAGTGAGAACTTGAGACGAACGAGGTAAATTTCCATTGAAAAATATAATACAAGTGGCTAACTTGTTGCTTATGACGTCAGTTGGGAAGCACATCGACGTCATTAATAAAGGCGTGTGACGTAAATGTACTAATGAAGGTCGTTGTTCTGCTGCGTTTTCGCTCCACGCTTTCCTCTTTTGAAAAAGTTCGTTTCCATAATACGGAGAAAATTGTAATATTTTTTTTCCTTCTTCCTCTTTCTTGGAAGAAACTTTCCAAGAACGAAATAAACTATTGAAACATGCTATGAATTCAGGGAGTAAGAGGTGATTGTTATAATTGAATGAGGTGAATTATTTATATTGCCATTCATTATTACATTTTTTTTTCATCATTTTTTATTGAAACACTTTTAAAAGAAGAAAAATACGATATAGTGACGAGTAAGAGGTTACGTATACCGATGTATTCTATTCTTGTTGCAGCTGAAAATATTCAGTTCGAAGAAATATCTGGACCTACTAATGTTTTCTTCGTTCAAAAATTTCTTCAAACTCTTTTTTTATCTTGTTAGAAGGCATTTATAATACAGAAATATAATTTTCATGGGGCTACTCGAGTATTCCATGGTGTACCCTTATTCTCCTATGTGTCACCAATTTGGTGGAGTTTTCTAACATTGATCTTATGGATGTTGATTTGCATACTTATTTTCATTCCATAAAATCAATGTTGGAAACGCTACCTACCAGATTGATAACCTGTGAGAAAATAAGTATACAGTATGGAATACATGAGAAATTTAACAAATGTGAAAAAAAAAGTGAACGATGAAGCGTGAAAAGTGAGATGAGACCAACAGAAATTTTCTCACATTACCGAGCTCAGGAAAAAACGGAAAATATGCATTACAAAAAAAAAAATCAACGCTTTGTTGGAGAAAACGCAGTAGGAACCGTTGTTCGTTCGAGGTACTCAATAATCATTGCTGTGTAATGGCAAAGGCTGCTAGCGCAACACTATGAACTCCCCGACCAGGTCTCGTTATCATTGCAAACACGCTTTTAGCGAGGGTTCATTCTTGATAATATGTATGACGTCAGAGCAGAACGTCGCAACCCAAATGCGCGAAAATATTTTTCTTTTTTCCACTATCTCGTCGTGGAAAATTCTAAGTAAGGCATGTTGTTGAATTTGTGTTTGACGTCGTCGGTCTTCATTTTATTTCATTTTCATCTACTTTTTTCAAATTTTTCTTCTTTGTTCGGTGATTCCTGATCTACGATTTTTTCCAATACTCCTGATTTTATTTTCCCCTTTTTAAGTTCTTTTCATGTATATTTGAAAAAGTTTGTGACTATTGCGAGCCCTTCCTATAGAAAAAATTAACTTTTTCTTGTCAAGGCTTCTTTTAATATCGAATGATCCGACTTATTGGCAAATGGTACACTATTTACTCGTATTATAGAACCTAGCTGAGTATTTTTGTTGCGTACAGTCATAGCTTCATCAAACGCGTTTACTATTCTCATAAAATCTATTGTGAATAATAATCTGTGTTCAATGGCAATTTTTATTTAAATTCAAACTGTTGCTGTGTATGTAAGTATAAAATTCCTTTGAGTTTATTTTTCTGAATACCTGGCTTTTGGTGTCATTTTTATCAAAACACAAAGCATTAATTTGATTCACAACAAACCTTTGAAGTAACTTGAAATAAAACGATAATTGCTCTTCATTTCCTCCTCTTCCAATAGGAAAAAGTATTTCTTTTTTCTCTCTCTTTCAAAACTTGAATGTATCACACTTTCCTAACTTGTTAATTCTCTCGTACGGGATCCATGCCTCGTGTAAATCAAAATAGACAACCAAAAGTATGCAACTGCGGTGTGCTTTAAAACGTAGGCGTACCCAAATAATCTTTAAATTTTTTAGTATGCTATATTTTTCAAGACTGATCATCAAAAAATCTGAACATAGTTTGGGTTGAATTGGTTTGTGCTGCGGAATGAGAGAACTTCGTAAAGTACCCGAGAAGCTCAGACAAACTGTATTTAACCATAATAAGAAAGTTAATCTTTCCAATCTGTGTCTTGAATGTGGAGAAAAGATGGTTAACGAGTCTTGTTTACAATGTGAGTGGAAAACCCAGGCGATGCAGAAAGTTGAAAGACCTGTAGGTGTAAGTGTTTTTGTATTAGAGTCTTCCCTCACCTATTTTCACCTGCGTGGTTGGCGCGGCGTGGGGCTCAATACGTACCTGCAAGTAGTATTGCAACGCCACGACCAAGGTATTTAATACATCAAATATTTTCTCTCCTCATAAGAGGCAACTGAAGTACAACGTCCTCCAAATCACAGTCTCTTCAAAGTTTCAGTTTTTTCTCTTCCGATTGACGGTCTGTCTTCCCATCTCATGCAGTCCCTCCGGTTCTTAGCCTTCTGATTTGCGTTTCCCGTTCTAGTTTTTTGCACAGGACCTTTCATTCATTTTCTTTCAATTAGCAAGAACAAATCATCACTAAATTGATACAAAATGGTCGACAGTTTTGTGCAGTTCATCATCGTTCTTCTATACTCACCTATGTCGTTGGCCCTGCCCTTCTATATTTGCGCGTAGCACTACAACACGACGATCAAGATCTTTGATCGACTCATCGAATCACCTTACCAATTAATGAAATTCTTGCTCAAAATGAATGATCTCTTCTTAGTCCCTCTTTCCGATCTGCCTTTCTCTACTCATTTCAGGATTATATCCAAGTTCTTGAAGTATCATTTCTGTATGGAATTCGGAGATAGGGGAATTTTCACTCTAGGTGAGGGTTACATTGTTTGTAAGAAGTTTTTCGGTCCAACAAGAATATTTATGTTAAATACGAACACAGACCACCTGGAAATATCAAGATTCCAAAACACACACCGTCTCTTATGAGCTCTGTGAGAAAGGGTTCTTGAATAAGTATCGCGTCTTACCGTGGGAAGAACGCGAATCGGAAACAAACAGGGGATTTTTGTCGTTTTTCAATACGAAGGCAGACCAAATGACGACTCAAAACTTTTGGTCCTTCTGTTGGAAAATATAAGCGTAGAATATTGAAGCTCAAAGGAAGTTACTCTATTTTCTACAGCGACTGAGAACAAAAGAAGAGCTGCATAAGAAATTAATCAATAGGTTTACTCGTGAATTCCATCTGTACCATTGCAGAGGAAGGCCTCGCTCAAACAAACCAGAGCACGTTCTGCGCACTGTACACCTCACTAAAAACATACTCACCGACTGAAAATGCACCTCAACAGTCAAACGTTCGACGAACTCGGTCCGGGAATTTTCAGTATTTTCTATGTCAGCTGAGCCCAAAGCTCTCTCTGCACGAAAAAAACCTAGAAAGGTATGTCAAGCGACCTGTTTGACATTGAATCAGCATGCATAAAGAGTCATACCATTAAACAGCGTATTACACTCTTCAACAATCATCCACATCACGGCCTAATACTACCGTACTTCTATCAATAGCGCACTGAAAATCACCGTACGCATGGGAATCAACCCAAGGTCATTTGATATTGTAGCCACGCGAGTGCCACCCTAAATCCCTATCAGAAGAATTTTACAGGAAACAGGAATGAATAATCAGGGCACACTCCCTACGTAAACCATTCAATCGAATACTCTAATGCCCTCTCTGAAAGTAAGACGGTCTAAGATGAACAAAAATAGCGGAGTCAAGATATTAATAGATTGGAAAAGTTTCTTCTGGGTGTGAGGAACCTCCACAAAAAACATTGGAGTGGTCACAGGTCGAAGCGTCGACCAACCAATCTGCGCTCCGTAACACAAACCTATGAGAAAGTTAAAGGAAGATTGTAAGTGCGGATGTTCACAAGAAATCATATAGATAAGGATGGAAGAGGAATTATGACGAAAAAATCTCCTAGCCCGAGCGGGAACGGGCTAGGAGATTTTTTCGTCATAATTCCTCTTCCATCCTTACCTATGAGAAAGTTAACTGTAAGATGAGACAGATGACTTACCTTTGGGTTATAGCTGTGTGCAAACACTCCGTTTGTATCAGTAGTTCCACCCATGTCAAGGGAAATATGGATGAAACCTCAAGCCCTACATATAGGTAGACGAAAATGAGGTGTAAGTTATATGTGACGTAACCAAACGCGACAGCGAGACACGATGGCGTCGTCCGCACATAACCTGGTACAATGTCTTCCCTAATACGTTCAGAAGAAGTCCCTAGGATGAGAGACTTGTCCACTACAAAACGAATCCCATACTTTTACAGTTTCCATCATTAGGGCAAAGGGCCGAATTTTCCTGCCAAATCGTCCTAATAGGATGTAAGACTAGCTTAGAGGAGAACATGGGAAGATTCCGTTTCAGTGACATGGGTAACCTTCCAAGTAGATCACCGACTTATACTGACGCATTTACACAGGAGAATGACTATCTGCCTTGGGGTGGAGGTTGAGACCTTGGACCATATAGTAACATAGACCGCCATGCGCCAGAAGTGATAAGAAGTACTTCGGAACACTGGAGACGAAATAAGTCTTTTGGGTTCTACGGTGTTAAACGTATCAATGGGCGTGGTCTGTAATTTTCCTCACCCCGGACGAGGGCCTTCTTTTAATTCAAAGACACGATCAAAAGAATTAGAATGATCGATAACAATTTCGCATTTAACATTTGCCTTTTTTTGCATAATTTTCTTGTACGCGAAAATGAATACCATCAAACGCAAAGAAAAAAAAACTTCCCCTCTAATTTTCTCTAAAACCGACCGGGCGAAATACTTATCATAGTTTGTTAAATTCCGTTTCTTTTAGGATGTGGTTCTGAGACCTGGAAAATAAGGTATATCTGATCCGGAGCTTATTTTGGATCTGGGTTCCGAGCCTCATCCCTGCATACACCCCGACGTAGATGAGATTTTAGCGTGAGTCGCGTATGTCAGGCGCTTCACCGTCACTCTGTACCGTAATCCTAAATTGACTTAGAGATATGCGAAATTGCGTGGATAAATTTGTGTTTCGCTCACGAAAAAAAAAGTATTTTTCTGTTGTCCCATCTGTTTTTCGAACAGGTCCAAATGAAGTATTTGAGAATTTCAAAGGTTTCTCAGCCGACGGTTTAAAAGAAAGAAAGATGTTATGACATAACGCAACATTGAACCATTAATTGGTTTATCTAACGTTTAGTAATTTAATTTAACCGTCTATTTTCAGTGAAATTGTACCTACAAATGATTAGAGGACTATAGAATTCTCTTTCAATTGTTTTACAACACGGAAAAAGTATTTGTAATGAATTTATATGAGTCTACGGACGGAATCTAAAGCTACCACCCAATGTATACTCGCTCGGCTTTATGCGCCTCTTTTTCTTCTTCATCCATTCATATTTTTTTTTTTTTTTTTGCGGAAGTAAAGATATGAGCATGGGAAAAATCAAAGAAGTTGGTCGTTGTCGTAGTCTTCATTATCAACCTCAGGTTGAAGACGGAAACATCCATTTTCAACCTTGGTAGAATTTTAGGATTGCCCTATTGGTGCCGCGGACTTGTTCAACCGGACGACCGATCCATCCTATTGTCAAATGAATAATACTAGAATGTAGTGCTCTGTCACTACAGGAAGGTATTACCTTTTGGGAGCATTTTGAGTGTTTAGAAGTGCATCATGGTGGGATTGAGGGTGAAGTCATTTTTCTCTACCTACATTACCTACTCTGTTATCATGTGTTACTGCACTCTGATTTTATTTGTCTGTAGTCCAGTGTTGCACTTTCATTAAGTGTGCCAGTACACCCAGTTCAGTCTGTGCACTGACAAGTAGTTGATGTATCAACATTCCAAGACTAGGGCCTTCTATTAGGTACCGGACTTCACACTTGCTGGCCTCATCAAGTATACTCTGTTTCAGTGGGCGTAACCGAATTGAGTCCCGGGAGCGGGGAGTACCTTTTTTTGATAGCCGAATTGAGTCCCAAAGTGTCAGGGGTAGAAAGAGGCAAAGTCCGGATTGAGTCCCGAAGTGTCGGCGGTACTAAGTCTGAGAAGATTGGTGAATTCGTTCATTTTCCTTCGTCCTCTGCTGTAGGCTTAGACACTCTTCTTGAGGTCCAATGTGACACTTACGCCAAAATCCTTGACATTCGCAATTTTAAGAAACGTTCAGACTCAGTGAAAAAAGAGGCTGAGGTCGCAAAACTCATGACGCGGCGTGATCTTGGCGAATTGTCGAGAATTGAATTCGTTAAGCGCGTATCTTTCAAATTTCTGCTTCCTCTTATTAAAAGATAATTACACCCGATTACTTTCCACGCCCCTTACCTTCCATTGGTACTAATGTGCTCAAAACATGGCCACGTGCTAACTCATTTTTAATCCTCACCGATGCATACATCGACAATCCTAAGTCTGTTAGAGCAAGAAGGAAAATGAGAATCATTCGTGAACTCGGAACTCAATTTGGTTGTGTACCGCCAATACATGAAGACATATTTCTTTTTTCTACACCCGACAACTCGGGACTCAATTCGGCATCGCCCGTTTCAGTTGTTAGGCCACTCCTTACCGTTGGGTTGTTCGGTGGTAAATCGCAAAATCTGATGTTCTGATCGGAAAATTAATGCTAAGCATTCTGCTGAAGTTCAATTTCCTACTGAGTTGACATTGCTCCAAAAGAAGGATATTTTTTATCATAAAACTTGTTGACCCGTTGATGACTTATATTTTATTGTCAGATATAAAGATGGAGAGCTTATTCAACAGATTTATATGACCTGAAAAGAAAGACAAAAAACAATGAACTAATCAGAAGAGATATGGGGGGGGGGGAGCTAAAGGTAAACCAACGTGTAAAATAAGAAAATATTTGAGGCCAAATCATCACAAATAACTGTATAAAGCAGTCAATTGACATGAATTTTGAAATATCGGTATTTTTTCCCCTGCTAATGATTGATATGGTTCTAGAGAAAAATATTCCATCACTGCAACAAACACTTCCCCATCCTTCAATTCAATTCAGATTTTATTTTTGTCCACTTTTTTTGCATAATTATTATTTGTATCTGTTGCAGGATTTGACCATGGGGTGTGGTTCAGTTCTTCAAATAGGACCTGAAAGAGAGTTATCTGCTGGTAAGTGATTCATTATTTTGTAAGAAATATTTTTTTATAGGCACACCAAGAAAAGTACGTTTAAACAGCCAATTCCTACGGAATAGTAAATGAGCAAAAGAGAAGAATAAATTTTGTCCATGTTCACGCTTGTATTCTTATCAGCCTAGTTGTTGCTGATAAACAATGAGAAAATATTGCAAAATTTTCTGATGCGGTGAAACTTGGTATTGTAATACTGTAGTTCTATCCTCCGCGAGTGAATTGTAGATTGTCGTGCCACAAAAAACTTACCTTAGGGAGCGGAGATGGGGTGAAATCGAAGGTGAAATAGCGTCACGAGATAAGTTTTTTCGATCATATCTTGAATACGTATAGAGATGGTAGAAAAATAAGTATATCATTTTCAGAATAAGCGTCATCAAATTCTACGTAAAAAGGAATTTTTTTTGTGCACCAAACCATAACACACTGCAATTGAGGAGGGTTTTGGCAAAAGGGCGTCCGTCCCATAAGGAATATGGACCCTCTTTTGCCAGATACCTCCTCAATTGGAACTTATTAATTTGCGTACTAAACAATCTGTAGGGGCGCTGCTGTTGATGTTGAGAAGGTGATCTTGTCCGTTTTTTTCCATGAAACAGCAAATTAAATATTTTTTTTTTTGAAAAATGTAATGCAACAAAAATTGAGGCAGTGGGTGGAAGAAGGGTAGTATCCGGATATCGCCCTTTTTTCAGTTTATTTTGTGTTTCGATACTTCATGACTACCGGTAGGCCTATCTCTCACAAAATTTTGAAAGCGTTCCGATGTAAGCTGACTGTAAACAACGTGAAAACATGATGCAAAGTGGATAATTTAAATACACAAACGTTGTACAAGTATGTCTATACTAGACCATCTATAATTCTATGGAGGAATGACGTTCATGCATTCAAATTTTTTTGCTTGTTGACACCAAAACAACTTGATATTTTCATCCCTTCCTAGTAATGCGCAGCACAAATTCACAATTACTAATAATAATTGGAAAAAGAGCGATGCGATATACTCCTCACAAACTATTGGTGTTCTTGCGGCAATTACGTATTTTTTTCAATTTATTTGTTATTTATGCTTGAGATTAGAACTAGGTACCTACAATTCATGTGAGTTTTGCAGAAATTGGATGCGTCATTGACGAGTAAAATAATTCACAAAATTAATTCAAATTCAGTTTTCTCAAAAGTTACGTTTTTTGAATGTCGCCCTTTTTTAACCCACTGCTTAAATTGTGGTCCTCTTAATTTCCAGTCTAGTGTATAAAATTTCGAAAGTCTTGGTGTAAATTTTTCAAAATCACCACCTTTTTGACGAGCTTCTGCAAATGACCGTCACAGAAAACATGGAAAACGCGTGCTTAAATCTTATTTGCAAATTATGTAACTAATGTCAATGTTTAAATCCATCATTCTTCTAGGAACAACTCAGATATCCGTTACATCTTCATCCAATTTCAGTGAATTGTAAAGCAAAATCATGCTGATCAAAGAATATAGAATACCCTTACCTTTGTCTGTTGAAGAATATAAAATCGCTCAGCTATATATGATTGCTGTGAGTATTAATGATTTATTTTTGTATAAATGTTACGGAATATCCAAATATTAAGTAGTATACCTAATGAAATTGTAAAATACCATCATTCAATAAACTGACTAGTTCTTCTAACAAATGGAACTGCATTAAACCAATTAAAAGGTTTGTTCGAGCGTTACAAGTCCACTGCATATGTCCAGGTTCCTGTTTCTTGGCACCTGATGTACCTTGTTGACTGTCACTGTAAAACGGTCAAACATCTTACTTGATTATAATGATGAACACTGGCCTACCAATCCATGCACTTTATAAAAATTTTTGGCCAATCACATCAATCCTGGTAATCCGCCAGGACCTCCTCAGATAAGGAAAAATATAAGATAGGTATGCGCAAGTGATAAGAAGAGGACCGGCGCCACATTGATAAAATTGAAGGAGGAGCAGTTTCAGAAGGTTACAAGAGAGCTGTGAGAGAAACTTAAATCTCAAAAATAGAATTTTCATTTTTGGTTGATTAGATAGATTGTTTCAATAGAAACCAAAAAGTAAGAGAGTTTTACTTCATTTTTGGAGAATTAGAACTCTTTTATTTGATGTTTCATGATCAAAATTCTCCTAGGGATATTGCACAAATTGCCCCTCCTATGACTTTATCAACATGGTGATGGACGACGCGTTCTCATCACTTGCGCATACCTATCTAAATATATAAAGCAGAAAGTTTGTCTGTCTGTCTGTCCTTCTATAACTCGAGAACCGCTTTACCTATAGACTTGAAATTTTCGCCACATATTCATGTCATTCAGGAATAAAATTTAAGCCATAAATGAGAATTTTAGCTCCCATAGAAAGAAAGTTCTTATTGAAAATTGTGTCCTCGCTGTACGCATCACTTGACGCAATGCAATTCAATTCATCAAAAAAAGGTACCTGCACGCAACTGTCGACTGTATTTCTCTCCTACGCTGATATCCTGTGTTCATCCTGTGTGTTCACAAGAACCGGATTGGGACGCTACCTGTTCCCTGTTCAATTGCAACACGTTACAGGTGCTCCTTCCAATTTTCTCAACGTTAACGGAAGTACGGAAATCTTCAGTAGAATATTTTAATGTAAGATGAGAGGAAAACCCCCGCTTTCCGTGTGACTTCGTGTGTTGGAAAGCGCGTCATTCCCGGGTGAGAATCCAGTAGGTTGTAGGATAGTAGCTTACGTGGGCGGAAAGTACTTTCCACACCTGCTACAACCGGTGTATGGGAGAGAGTGAGGGTGAAGAGCAAACAGTAGCGTATCACGCTCGTCCGCAATTCTCGGGTAGGCACTCCTCGCGTGATGAAGTCCAGCTCCAAGATCTTATAAAGAATGGCTTGCTCATTTTGTCTGCAAGTGCGTATGCACCGTGTTTGAATATTATTCTCTCGCTCTCCGAGACACCGGTGTAGAAGATAAGACACGAGGCAAATGACGTTCGCGCGAACGAATCACATGATGCAACAATGCAGAAATCAAATGTCGTGAACATTATAATCAAAAGAGAGTAAAATGATGGAAGTATTTGTGCTAAACAGTGATTGTCATCTTTAAAGACACACGAAAAGCGAGGATTTTCCTCTCATCTTACATTAAAATAGTATATTGAACAGGTTTGGAAAGTAAGCGATCAACTCGTACAAATTAGGTCACTCGGCTTTGCCTCGCGACGCAAACACGTACTCGTTAATCGCTTACTTTCCGCTCCTGTTCAATAATATACTATTTCTGTCTTGGTACATTATATGGGTCTCTATTATACCTATACTACTGTTATGTATGTTCATACATCAGTATAATATTCCATAACTTTTGAAGGCATTCACCTACCAACATGGAATTGTTTTTCAAAAATTTTTCTCTATTTGAGTAAAGCTTTCAAATGAATTTTGATGGTTCGGCTCCCACAGGATGGAGAAATGGGCGAAAAATTTTAAAAAAACGAGGATTATCAACGCAGTAAAACTGCTACTTACTGCACGCGGTGTTTCAAGTGTTCAAACGTGTAAGAGAAGGAGTGTGTGAGAGAGAGAGAGAGAGATCAAAAAAATTCAAGTGAATCTATAGTCTCTTTTGTTCTCAACCTACACAATGAATGTTATTGGTAAAAATGAAGTATTGTGAAGAGTGCTGAATTTTTGATAGATGTGGATAGCTAACAAAGCAGGTCAAACCTTCAAAATCCAAGTAGCTACAAAATACAGATATCCACTCAACATACGGCTGGCGGTTAGGTGCGCCAAAGGCGCGCCGCCAACCGCTAGTCTTATATAGTTCTTTACCTCAGCCGTTGGCGGTATCCGGTCATTTTCCCGAAAGCGTTTTCCCGAATAACAAAATTCTCGAATGCCTTTTACCCGAATACGTTCCTCACGAATAAAAAAAATCCTGAATGACAACTTTCCCAAATGGTTGTTTTCCCGAATTACAAAATTCCCGAATTAAAAGAATTTTTCCCGAATCCAATAATTTATCATCAGACTCAGTAATATATTTCGGACTCTGTAATAAGTGAACATTGCATACGGAATTTTTATTTTAAACGTAATTTACACTCCTGTAATGCGAACATTGGCCGACATTCGGTCTAGGTATGCTATCATGTCGTTCAAGTCATACTCCAGCGCTATGCTTTCTGCGCGAATCTGTAATTCTATCCATTTCCTTTTCGGGGCGTCCCTCACGCGTTTGCCGAGCGCGAGCTCTGTCACGCAAATTTCCGTGAACCCTTGTTCCGCTTGCATTTCCTGCACGAATGAGTATAAGTCCGGGTGAAATTTTCCCATCAACGTACTGAAACGATTGTGCCAGCCTTCGCAGCTATTATTTGTGCGGTGTACATGTTCGAGGGCTGTTTGATATTGGTTCCAAATCTTGGGTGGATACCTAGGATTCACAGCACGGCGACGTCCCCGTGCCGGTCTGCCGGAAATGTAAAATTCAGCGAAGTCGTCGTACACGTCGAGTAGGTCTGCTGGGCATTGGCGTCGGAAACGGCGAAAAGCGGTAGGTACGTCATCCGTAGGTACAAATGCGAGTGATAAGAGCATGTGAGTGTACTTCTTGAGTGAGCGGTCATTGGGATAATTATAAGCCTGTTGAAGGCCAGCCGCTTGCACTCGTCGATAGACAATTTGTCCTAAGTGAAAAAAACAGCATGAACGAGACACACCTGGAAAAACTTTCGCGCAGGCTTTAATGATGCCGGTCTCAAAATCCATCATCAGCTTTGTAGGCGCGCACTGAAGTCCAAAATCATCAATCGCATTCCGTACTGACCGAAGGACTTCCTCATACCTTTCAGCCTGCTTCCCGGAAAGTAATGCGTAGACAAATGGAAATACAGTATTGCTAGTGTTTCTGACAAAGAGGAGGCCTGGCTGCAGCAGTAGGCAAATACGACGCGTATGGGTTTAAAAGGAGGAGATGACTGTAAGCATAGCCATCCAAACTTTTGAAGAATGAACATAGTTATCCTATTTTTACCAAAGAACTTCATTCAAAAAGATTACTGCAAAATTTCAAAGTCATCTTGCTTCAACTCATTCTATGTTTTAAAACTAATTTCATGAAAAATTAAACTAGCCAATCATGCCATTTATTGGGTATTTTCTATTTTCATTAAAAATTTGATTGCGAGCAGAAAATAAGTCGAGATGAAACAAAGGATGCTGGCAGTGGTGTTCAGATTCTGGTCAATGAGCCTTATAAGGATGGACCAGAGGGTACCAGCGGCCAATACACAAAGAAGATCTACTATGTTCGCGAATACTTACCGGGTAATTGTTACGCTTTAGCCCATTTGCCCTAATAAAAGCTTTCAGTACCTAGCCTGAAAGATTGAGTATAAAATTCTCTTAGGAGTAAGTAAAATTGAAGTAGACTAGAAATTATTATTTTTATAGGTTGGATTAAAGCTCTCTTACCAAAATCGACGCTGAATGTTGAAGAAGAAGCATGGAATGCGTATCCATACACAAAAACGAGATATACTAGTCCTTTTGTTGAGAAGTTTTTCATTGAAATCGACACTGTTTATCGCGGTGATCCTGGTAACCAGGCAAATGTTTTCAATTTATCTGGAGATGATCTTAGAAATCGGACAATAGGTGAGAAAAATCAACAGCCGAGAAGTCGTGAGCTCTACATTCTTGAAACGTTCTAAATGAGGTGTGAAATTTCTGTTGCAGATGTGATTGATGTGGTGAAAGATTCCGTAGATATTGGACCAGAAGAAGATCCTACGTTATATTTCAGTGAAAAAACTCGACGAGGTCCTCTAAGCCATAGTTGGTTGGAAGATTATGTGAACGTGAGCACCCTTTGATAATCTTGCCCAACAATTTTATTACTTCAAAACATATTTTAAGGTTCATTTTGTTTTGGGATATTCAGGAATCACAAAATTCGCCCAAAAAAGATATGATGTGTGCCTACAAATTATGTAAAGTTGATTTTCGTTACTGGGGAATGCAAGCTAAATTGGAGAAATTTATTCACGAATTTGGTGAGTTCAAAATTTTGATTTGCATTCACTTTATAAATATTATTTCTGTCTCTTTCCCTCAAAATCATTCTGTCATTTTGCAGCTCTAAGGAAAACAATGTTGAAAGCTCACCGAAGAGCATGGTTATGGCAAGACGAATGGTATGGTTTGACAATGGACGATATACGTGAGATTGAACGACAAACACAAGAAATATTGAGAAAGAAAATGGCCTCTGCCATGGAAACATCATCAGTTGAATCAATATCTAACCAAGAACAAACAGAAATGAAAAAATCTCCGAAAGATGAACGTCAAGAGAATGTTAATTTAAGTTCAAAATTTGGTACTGTTGAGAAACCATTGGCCAATCTGGAAAATCCAATTGCTAATACTGAAAAACAATAGTGAGTGTATTGAGTCACTATAGGTAAAGTCTATCACTACCTGATTGATAGGTCAAGTTAGTTAGAAAATGGAAGAACTGCTCCATGTTTGTACTGTAGATTTAGGTATGCAGGATGCTATTTAAGATTGTTTTACTCATCATTATCATCTGAATTGACTTTTAAAATTCAAACTCTTTTCCAATATCTGCTTCAAATTTGATGTAGTTATTAACCGGTCTAGTTAATTAGTCTGACCGTGAATGATAATTTGAAGAAAATATGCAAGTTGTGTTAGATTTTCAAGATTCAATTTTTTATTCCAGTACTTTGGCCAACATTGCTGTCAAATCTGGGCTCAATGACTCTAGTAACTTTGCCTCTGAATGGAAGTTGGGATCTTTGGCGCAAGATTCAGATACAGAACATAGCGAAGACGATGACAAGTTTTTTGATTGTCAAGGTTGATTTGAAAATCTTTATTCCTTTTCTTTCCATTCAGAAATTATACTCATTTGGAAGTAGGTCTAGCTATAATTAATATGTTTTATTGTAGACGATTGTTCCAAAGAAACTGGTGTTAGAGGACTAATGGTGAAATGGAGTTCACTTGATTTACTGACAGAGGAAGACAACAATAATGGTAAACTCATTTGGGGAGTTATCTGTCAAAAGGGCGTCTAATCAATTCAATTCTTATGGAACGGACGCCCTTTTGACAGATAACTCCTCATTTGTGGCTTCTACTGGGTGAAATTTTATTATATTCAGTACACTGTTACGCAATAGGTGAGGGTAGTGTATTTTCTGGAACTATTTCACCAAAGAGAACATGCAGCAAACAAGAACGTGATGTAGCCATGTTGCACCAATTGCGTCCAGGTTCACCAACACTTTCGGTTTTATCAATGGTTGATAATGGACTCTCATTAGCAAATACCACCGAGTCACCTCCATCTTGTAAGATCACGACCCTATTACTGGTAGTTCATGCTGGCAGTCTTCTGGGTAATGATAAATTTGACTAGTTCAACCTATGTATCTTAATATTATAATTATTGACTGTAAATATTATTCTTGTAGAGGCAAGTTCTGATATATCAGCAAAAAAGTCTGATGTAAATACATTACGAGTAACCTTTGAAAACGTCATACGTCAGCATTATCCAACCATGTTGGGACAAATTGCTATCAAATTAGTTTCTTGTTCTCCTCTCACTACTTCTAGTCTTAGCATTTTATCAAGGTAAAATATTCTTTTGTTTGCAGTCACCTTCCCGTTGTGCAAGGCTATTAAGTGTGCCGGTTCACACTTGGTTCACACTAGCGGCACAACGGCACAAGTGCTCCACATTAGCATCACATTTGAGGAACATGAGCGGAACAGCAGAGGAACAGCTGCTGACCACGCCTACTTTGCTTGAAGCGCAGTTGTGGAGGTTTCGTGACTCTCTTGTGCCGCGACACATGAGAGTCACACATGAGGAAGAGTGTTCCCCGGCACACTGTTTCTAAGTTGTGACCCTTCACAAAGACGGCAGACATGAGAAACAGTGTTCCCCGTCACAATTGCGGCACTGTTTCTATGTTGTGACTCTTCACAACAAGGGCACACATGAGAAGCAGTGTTCCGCGTTTCTGAAGGGTGCCAATGCTTGTGACCATTCATAGTGAGGTAACGCACAAGTTCACATTCAATTTAATTCAAGGGTGGTAAGCGTTTCAATTTTTGGGCTCAAACTTAGGGCTTAAATTTGAAATAACATTTCTTTTTGCTCAAGTTGAAGGTGAGACTCGGAAGTGGATTTTCTTTTCGCTTAAGCTTGAGGCCTAAACTTTAAATTAGATTTCTTTTTGCTGGAACCTAGAAGCTTAGGTATTCAAGATTTCTTATAAGTTTTAACTGATTCGCTTAAAACTTGAGCTTTTCAAACACTCTAAGCAATACAGGTTGATCTATTTATACATTTCTTGCCTCTTTCCAATACTGAATCATTTTGTAGCAGTCGGCAGCATCGCAAACAAAGCCTAGACCAAAAATCTTCTCTAAAATAATGTAACACGCACTCCGATGGCGACGTACAGTTCGATGACGATGTACAGTTCGCGCATCTGAAACCCTGTCTCGGGTTTAATTCGTCACGCCCGCTATCTAGGTACCCTTAAAGAGTTCTTTGCACACGACAAACGCGGGACACTTTTTTTCTCTTTTTTTTCTTCTCCTCTGAATTGACCAATTTGTAAACCATTGGTAGAATTCTTTAGTTTTGAGTAGTTCGGTTTCGAGGTGAATGCCGTACATTGTAACTGCAGGTATTCTTCAACTCAACACAAAGGTCGTTACACCATTAGTAGTTTCTTTTTTTTTCTCTCTCTACTTGAACCGGAGTGTTTAGAGAATGATGACAGGAGTGAAAAAAAAATATATCGAAAAAGAAAGGTATATATAAAATGAAAAAATATCTATAAAAAATAATTTGAAAAAAGTGCCGACTAGACCCTTGCATCAAGTATACTTCCGTGCAATAGAATTGAAATCTGTGCTTCCGTACACATTATGTTGGTGCGTCAGGTATACGATCCCAAATGATTTTTCCTGTGCCAATAGTTATAAGGGCGCCCAACGTCTCTGTGTACAAAAAACTTGAGAACAACATCGGAAATTCTGTCCTCTATAAAAATACGGTTCGAGATCATTTTGTACGAGTAGATAATAACTTGAGAAAACGTATTGAAACTGGAATTAGTGCCCACTAAAGACACTATTGAGGAATTGAACATTTTTCTAGTACAGTCTTATATTTTGTGTTCACAAAATCATCGATATAAGCTCGAAGGTCAAAATTTTTCTGGGCCCTCCTTCTGTTGTTTATAGTTCGGAGGTCAAGATTGGACTTGGAAAAGAACCTGTAGGAGTACTCAACGCGAGCTTGTTCTATAAGTAATGAAGAAACGCACCCCGCAATAAGCTTGAACTACTTCTATAAATTCAATCTTTTCTAAATCTCTCACCCACAATTCTTGACTCTTCGGACCATCACTTCAATTTGAATAGAACCACTCTTTTCACTTTCACATACTCTGTAATTCTTGCGCTCTTGCTGCCTCTACGAGACAACACGAAAATAGACTCCATCGTCAACCCTCTCATCTCTTCACCTATTCAACTACTCATTTTCAACGCTTGCTGTGTATGATCTCTTGATTGCTACCACGCCTTGAGAAACGTTTTTTCTTCCATCAAACCGGTCATTTCCTTCTTCAGTAATTTCTAGAAATAATGGGCGGTTTTGAATTGAGTACCAAACCACATTTTTGACTGAATTGAGTTACGTTGAGTAGGGGGTTTAAAAATTTCTCAACATGTTGGCGGTACACAACCAAATTGAGTCCCGAAGTAGTGGGGGTGTACAACAGAATTTAGTCCGGAGTTCACGAATGATTCTCCTTTCCCTTCTTGCTTAACCTTAACGTACTATGTGCCATTTTTGGTAGATTCAGAAAAAATGATCATATCTTTAAACCTAGACAATATTTATTGATAAAAATAAAATTAGGGTTTTCAGTATTCTTATCCTCATCAGCAAGACAAGTTTCAGAAAAAAATATTCATAAACACGCAATTTATGACGTTTGGAAACCTAAATATTGTTGATTGAAAATGCAAATTAATGCAAATTTTCAGAGCACTGAAACGCCATCATAATTCACTCAAGTGAAATTATTATTATTATTATTGGCTTTCTTTGTACAGTACAATAATATTTTGTTTCTAAGCTAAAGTACAATATTTGGTACAATATTTGGTATTTGTCGGCGACGACTAGAAATACCTATTGCCCTTGTGGGCGAAAGCCGATCTCAATCTCTGCCATTCTGGTCTGCATTGAGCCACTCTGTGGTACATTTTATGGGTTAGTAAGGATGTAAAGTCATCTAGCCATCTTGTGTTTTGTCTCCCTTTATTTCTTTTTTCCTGTTTTAAAAACCAAAAAGTTGTTTTCACTACCCAGCTATTTCCATCCCTTCTAGCTAAGTGCCCTGCCCAGTCCCACTTACGATACAGACACTCCTCTACAATGTTTCTATTTTCTTTTAATATGTTTTTTACTTTTTTTACTTTAACCCGTTCGTTTTGTTTTATTCCTAAAATTCCTTTTTCCATTTTATTTTGAGTTACTTGCAACTTGTTTTTATCAATTTTTCTTAGAGCCCATGTCTGTGCCCCGTACGTTATGGTTGAGATTATACAGCTGTTAAAGATTTTTGCTTTTATTTTTAGGGGTAGATTAGTTTTCAAAATTCTTTTTAAAGCCCAATACTTATTCCAACCCAATTTTATCCTTCTTTGTATTTCTTTTTTGTGTCTATTTTTTATTGATATTAATTGGCCTAAGTATATTACTTCTTCAACTATTTTTATTGGGTTGTTGTTGACTATAATATTTTTTGTTTTGTTTGAGTTGTTTGTTAGAATTTTGGTTTTTTCCATACTCATTCCTAGCCCCGCTTTTATACTAGCATTATGTAACTCGTTCAACATTTTCCCTAACGTACTTTCATCCTTTGCTATAATTACCACATCATCTGCAAAACGGAGGTTACTAAGCCATGACCCATTAATGTTTATTCCCTCCTCCTCCCAATCTAGTTCTATTCTTATAAAAATTAAGAGATAAAGATCTCTATTTCCCATTTCCATAAAAAGTTTCAGAAATTTCTTCTTACTATTGATAAAAATGACACTTGAAGTTGAATGTGCCAAAAGTGGTACTAGTAAATCCGTTGACCAATTGTTGACCAATCCAATAATTCAAAATCGATAACACTCGACTTATTCTCATCCTCACATATCATTAATATTCACAGATACCTCATGTCCTCCCAATATCATCTGTGGCACTCCTCTTAAGCGGCGTTAACACGGCTAGTAAACTGAGCGAGTAGTACTCACCTGGTACTCGCTCCGGTGCTTGCCAAAGTATATAGAACATGCTTCTACTTTTGCAAGTTGTAAATACAACTCGCTCGCAAGTGGGTCCCTTTCAAGTCCCAATTTGAGCTACTTGTTCAGTTTACTAGCTGCGTGTTAACGCCGCTTTACCAGTAACAAATTTCACTTCATTCAATCACTTCTTGTCACTGGTCACATTCCAACCTAATAATGAGTGGTGATCATCCGCCTCACACTCCTTACTTTTCCCTATTGGTCCTACTCTTTGCTTCCCCCTTGTATCACTGACCAGTATGCAACGCCGAGAACTTTCAAGGTGATCATCTGTTCTTCTGCCTTTTATTTTCTCTAATGATACATTCTCGTTCTTTTCTAGCTATGCGCAGTTTTGCACTTCTCCGAACATAAAATTTGAAATAGCGATAGATGAAAAATCTATCATTAAATGTTGAAAATTACGTATACGCGGCTATTCATTGACACACGAACTGTATTTCTTAGCAATTTTTATACACCCAATTGAAAGCTTTAATCTTATAAGCTCTTTTCCAAAATTATTTCAGCCAAGTCATCCTCTTCTCATTCACAATTTGAAATATTTCCTAGTCCCCTCTTATCATAATAAATAGTTCCAAAGTTGAAATTTTTTTCAAGTCTCCTAATTGGTATTACGCGTCAAAAAATTTAGAGTTTGTCTATTACAGTATTTTAAAAAAATGGAAGAAACATTGAATAATTTAGAAATTATTATCAGGGCGCTTCAAACATAGATAGAAATATTTTCCCAAGGTAGGAATGAATTTGATGTCGAGAAGGATAACGGGCAGTAGATTCCAAAATAATTCTCCATGAGACAGGGTTTTGACAAAAAATAGTTACACCGGGTTAAAATAATTGATGCGATCATTATTATCCACTTTAAATATATAATACCTAATATGATTTCGAACAATTTTGGAATTCTACAAAAACAAACGTAGCGCACAGAAGTACAAGAACTAGGCAAAATTATACACGTTCATTCATCAACACACAATCCAAATTTCCTAGCAATATTGGCACTGTTTTCAAAGTGAAAATCTGAGTCTACACCACACTTTCTACCATGAAAAAAAAATGCAACCAGATACATCTGGGTTTCATCCCTTGCTACGGCTTTTGAAGGGGTAGTTTTTTATTTTCAACCACAATGTCCAAAATATCATTAAAATTGGTACCATACAAATGGAGCATATTCATCCTAAAAATACGACTCTTCTCCTTTACAATATAGATTACATACCCAGATAAAAGTTACTTCTGAAAAATATTATATCCGTGTTAGCGCATTATGTAATAATTTCAAACTTGTAGAAATATACCTAGTAAAAGCGACCGCACTAAGCAAGCGGCACAGTGGCGTAGTTGTTAGGGACGTAGGATAGGTTAGGTTAGGAAGAAGGTAGCACAGGTTCGAATCCCGGTGTCCCCAACAAATAGCAAGGAGTAATTCTTGAGCAGATTGCTTTTAACCTAGTTTTTTTTTTTTTTTTTTTTTTTGCCTCAGGTAAACATTTATTTAAAAAATTGTACATTAATTAAAATTTGATTTTTAAAATAAATAGATTACTCTCTAAATTCATTTTTAAATGGGTGAGCGCGCGCACCATCACAAAGGCCTCACACTGCTGGCACAGATACGGCATATTACCGTCACAAATGCTTCACATTGCCGGCACAGGTTAAAAAATCGAGTCACAACCTCGGAACTTCACCATCACAACTGCTCCTCTTTCCAACCTACATATGCCGCGGTTGTACCGTAGCTGTGACGTGCGGAACAGCATCGCTTCAATACACCCTAAAGTGCCGCATGTGTTCCGCTAATATTCCTCACTTGTGAAGCTATTCTGCCGCACATTTCCTTCGCTGTGATTGGCTACTTAGCGGCACACTTGCAGCACAAATTACCGGCACACGCGTCACAAGTCTCCCGGCACAGTGTTCCGCCGCTGTGCCGGTATTTTGCACAACGGGTTCATAAAGTCTAAAACATTGTTTCAGGGCTGGCACTTTTATCCGGGGAGGTAGACAAAAAAGAAAAAATTTTCTATTTCATTTAAAAACTTAACTTTGAAATTCTTATTTCCCAAAGTCAAAGTGTTGATTTCGAGATTTATGACCAGAAAATTTTTGTAAAAAATTAATTTTTAAACCAAAGAATTTCTTCAGTCATGTAAGATTTTGCAGCTGTAGATAACTGAAGTAGCCTATTCCACAGAGATAATGCCAGCCCTGATCTTCATTGGAATTTTGTAAAGGATACTTAGTATCAAAGATGTAGTAGATTGCAATAGGATTATTGGGAGTTATTTGATTCTTGATATCATTGATATTATGTTGCAGTTTAAGCCCTTATAGTTTTGATGTTTCTCCCTCTTTGGCGGATGCTATGCATTTCACTCACGATTCAATACCAATGGGAATCATTCCAGTGTTGTCTACAGTTTCCTCACAATACCAAGAGGTGTTACATCAAATGATTGCCAACGCAAATGCTGTCTATTCTAGTTTTTTGAAGTCTGAAGAGGGCTTTGGTTTTTGTGGTACAGTCTCCATTATTGGTGAGTGAAACTGGTAATTATGACGCCCGCGAGAATTGTCAGTTTAATAATAGAAGATTTATTCATCTGGTTTACAGGAGATTGCATGGGTGCTATTTTGGCTCATGACGCTCTAAGTTCCAAGTACAATAAAGATGATATTGTTCAAGGTATTGAAAGTTTAGGTCACAAATAAGTACTGTAGCTAGAAATAGACAATAGCTTGAATACTACATATTTTTCTAGCTCCAATTCATACATATTTCACCTCTTGAGTAACATTTTCTCATATTCAATTACCAAATACAGTACCCTTCTCCAATGCCAACCACAGCCTAAATTCCTCCTAATCCGGACCGCCCGATTCCGGGAGGTTCAGGGGGTTTTTGTCGCACTTTTTACCACACTTCACACCGTCCTCTGTTTTTTTCGGATTTACATCGCAAAGTTTATTCAGGACCCTCTGCTGATATAACCAAACTCAAATTATATCCATAAATTTATATTTTGTTCTATATTCAGAAGTCAGTTGTGTTGGAAATATCAAGGACCCATCTATTTCAGTGATAGATACAGTAGAAGCTGGGAGGTCATCTACTAAAGGGTAAGTTTTTATCGCTCAATATCAAAAATTGTAGGCTCTTGCATACTTTTCTCGCTATAATATTCATGTTTTCTGTACAAGAGACAAACATGTTAAGAACGTCCCGCAGAAACTAGACTTCGAAGTCCACGATTTCTTCATGTTTGGATCTCCAATATCTCTCATTTTGGCTTTTAGAAGTATTAATTTTGATGAACGAAAGAGAACTGGAGCAGAGACAGGTAAAGTACTCGATGAGTACATCAATCTTATCGAAACATTTTCACCATTGATTTCACTATTTAAAAAAAAAAAAAATCTTTCATGATTGTAGCAGCTACAGAATTGATGAAACCTACCGTTCATCAAGTATACAATCTGTTTCATCCGTCTGACCCAGTTGCCTCGCGCTTAGAGCCGTTGATATGTAATAGATTTTCTCTTTTACCACCTGTGAATATTCCTCGCTATCAAAAATATCCGCTTGGGAATGGCCTTCCATACCATCTGTGTGAGTATCATGGTCATATTGTTATTTTCATTCGCAGACATAAGTACTAAACAATACCTGTAAACTTGTTTTACCATTCTAGTGGAGGTGATACAAACAAATGGGCACCTCTTTACTGAACTGAGTACTTCAAGCTTAACATCTGTCTCAACTACAATGAACAATACGATGCAGATACGAAGAATGTCCGAAGCTAGCCTGTTCAGTAATTCATCAGGGTTGCAACAAGAACTTTTGCCAATCAATGTCATTAGCAATAGTAAGTTTTGCAAGTTTAGAATCAACCTTAAGCTCGTCAGTCAACTCATAGATTTTTTTTTGTCAATACCTACTTGTTTGCAGTTAGCCAAAAATGGTGGGGAGATAAGCGACTTGACTATGCCTTATATTGTCCAGATGGGTTGTCCAACTTTCCAGCCAATGCTTTACCACATTTATTTCATGCTAGTTATTGGGAATCGTATGACGTGGTTGCATTTATGCTTCGACAGGTGCATGTTACAGTGTGAGAAAATACCGTCATTAATTCCAGAAAGCTAATGTAGGATTGATTTTTTTCAGATTGGAGGTTTTGACCTTCTACCTTTGGGAAATCTTGCTAGTAATGATCAGAATTCGTGCAGCTTTACTCCTAGTCAACCGCGTGAAAAATGGATTCGTAAGAGGACTTCAGTCAAGTTGAATAAACTGAAGGTAAGTTGTATTCAGACAGCAGGTCTTATACTGGTTGCATACTAAATTTCCACAATGATAGCGCGCATTTGTTCGCTCTTTGCGTCTTGTAAAGAATGAGAAAAAAGGTATCGAGAATGGCTTTGTTGTTGTAGTGAAAGATTGCCAATAACTCCATCAAAGGGAAACATCAATTAGATTCTTCAAAAGATTGTCATTGAATAATTATAAATTATTCGACCGTGATAGGTATAAGTTTGAACTGGTCGGTCAAATAGCGGTTTTATCATTTCTTTTGTACCAAGTAGTCGGAGATTTAAATCTCTGTTTCTTTGAATCACCATTTCAAACTTCTCAATTACAGAAAAGCAAAAATTTTAACATTCTGATTTGAATTGAAAAGTTATGGTTCTTTGTGTTGAATTGAGTCTGAAGTTGAATATTTTTGTAGAATATTGGAGCCAATCACCGTGCAAATGACGTTATTGTGAAAGAGGGTGCGCCACAGACACTTATTGCACGATTTATGTATGGATCATATGACGTGATTACATTAACAGGTACAGACTACGTCTCTATGTAGACTTGAATTTCTGTTTACCATTTTTCATATTTATGCGTGGTATACAAACACAGGTGAGAAAGTTGATATTCACATCATGAATGATGGAGGAGGCTCCGGTGATTGGATCTATTTAGCTACACAAGTAACTGACAAAATAGGGCGTATTACATACACCATTCCACCAGAGAAATCGTGTAGTTATGGCATTCACCATGTGAAAATGGTAGTCAGGTATGTACAAACAAATACAATTTCCAAAGTCATGTTGCTAAATCTCTCATTAAAACTTTTTATTTGCAGAGGAGATCACACCTCTGTAGACTTCCGTTTAGCTGTAGTTCCACCAAAAACAGAAAGTGTTGTGTTTAGTATAGATGGCTCATTTACTGCCAGTGTTTCAGTGACTGGACGTGACCCAAAAGTACGTGCTGGAGCTGTGGATGTGGTCAGGTTGATATCAATTATCTACACACTTTCACTTTCTCATTGTATAAATAAAGTAGAACTACTTCATAATTGGTTTGCAGGCTGTGAAATCAATAATTGTATTTGATCAATTTTTATTGACTGTTCGGCAGGCAATGGCAAGAACTGGGCTATCTTATTCTCTACATATCGGCAAGACCAGATATGCAACAACAAATGGTGTTATCGTGGTTGGCCCAACATAATTTTCCCTATGGATTGGTGGCATTTGCCGATCGTTTCTCCACTGATCCTCTGGGCTACAAAACTGCCTACCTAAAAACACTGACGCAGGTTTGTTTCAAAAGAACAAGATTTATTCTTTTTTTTTTTTTTTTTTCTTTAAGGCAATAATTTATGCCTCAGGTAAATTTTGTCTACAGGAACACGGATTGACAATATGTGCAGCTTATGGAAGTAGTAAAGATATTGCAGTTTATAGCGCAGTTGGTTTGAAACCATCGCAAATTTACATTGTAGGTCGTGTAAATAAGAAACACCATGCCGCAGCAACGCTTCTAACCGAGGGGTATGCAGCTCATTTGTCAAATATGTTGTTGCATGGTGAGCCACGTCCAGCTCAAGGCAATGCAAGAATGGTGCTATTCCCCAGAGGATGCTTTGGTCATAACACTTCAATTCGACGCCAAAGGTAATATCAAGATACGTATAGTAGGTTCTATTGCACTTCTCTCTGAAAATAAAATATTTACCTTTGCAACTGTAAGAACCCTAGGCAGCCCCTCTACCAATTACTTGTTAAACTTAGGTGCGTACTAGTCTCTTTTCAAATGTAATACCGGTATCATTGACTATAATCAATGGTAATATTCTCTATAAAGTAAGAGTGGTACTAAGTTTGTAACACTAGTCTACCATACAAAGTTGATTGACTTATCTGCAAAACAGCAGTCAAAATCCATTTAATCCGTGATAGACATTGCCATGAGCCCTATTCTCATTGTGGTCCAGCAAATATGTCTATTTAATTTTGGGATGCATTTATCGGCACGCGAAGGAATAATGAATACACGAGAAAAAAGAAGGGAAATCACTAACATTTAATTGAAGTAAACGCTAAAACAAAACGTACACGATAAAAGTAAAATTCCAGCATAAATATAACGTTATTGAACGCGATTATAATGGTTTGAAACGAGAAAAGAAAAAATAAACGCCATTTTTTAGCACGCGAAATAAAATAAAAAGAAAAGGAAGTTCGAAGTTTTGAAAAATGAGTTTACCAACGTTTTCTTTCTTAAGGCTGGTCTGCCTGTTTTCTGTTTTTGTCCAAGGGGAACTGTCTTCGCAGCCGCGGGCACCACTACTTTCTTCTGCTGTATTTTAAGGCCAAGAGAGGCCTCCTCCGATGTGTTGTACAATTTCTGTTCAACCCAAACTCGACTCAATTTTCTTCATTTTCGTTTTGGAGATCCATCCACATCACTAATTTTATCTGCCCTAGTGTCAGAATATTCACTAACGCGCGTTAAATCCATACTTTCAAAAAAAATAGAGATCACGCAAAAGCTATAGTGCACAGAATCATACCCTGGGAACTCGTACTACCCGCAATAAACACTCGTAATCACAGACCTCCAAATTTCATCTCGTAATGCCTAGAAACATTATTCACATTCACTTGTTCAGACACGACAAATTCAGGTATTGGCTACTACGTATAATCGTAGTTTTATCGCGTTGGAATATTACACTTACTGTCAAAACCTATTAAGAGGATCGTGTGTGTGTCATCGCGTGAATCACATATAAGAATCAGCTATTTTCATTTTTTTTTCGCGTGTACTTTTTTCGCGTGCGAATATTTTTCATTCGCGTGCCGTTATATATATCCCATTATTATTCTCAGTTTAGAAGTTCTCAAAAAATTGCTCTAGGAGCACCTAGGTTTTCCTCTCTTTTGTTCTCAAAAACGCAAAAATTAGAAAAAATACAGAAAATATTTTATGTAGGTAATAATAATAGATTATAAAATAATAACTCAACTTAGTAGCGTAACGGTAGAATCTTAGCTTTGTAATCCGAAGGTACAAGGTTCAATTCAAGCTATTGGTGAGCGTTAGCAGTCACAAGTTTACCCACAAAAGCTCTTTTCAATCACCAATTCATTTGCTAACGTCACTGAGACGATGACCCCGTCTCAGCATTGAATCGTTTAAAATATAGACCTGATAAATATTTTGAGTGCTGATGAATTTTGTTTGAAAACATTCTCGCTCCCAACATACTTGTTGTGCTTGAAAGTACCTTCTGTAACCGCAGTCGAAAACTATATTATACAATTAATTTTTTAAGAATTATCTTGTAGAATATTTCCCCCCCCCCCCGTTAACATTTTTGTATGGTATATATTGTATTTCAGTCCTGTCTTTGATTGTCCCTTCTTTCTTTAGCAAAGTAAGTCAATTTAAGAAGCGTTCACGCTACTGCTGAGATGAGCTAAAATTTTTTATTTTGATCGTCTTTGAAAAAAGAAAGCGCCCTTGATCTGTTTTTATTCTCAAAATTGACTATCCTTAAAATTTGCATCTGTGAGATCGTGTTCTACGTGTATTTCACACAAAATTGCCTGAATGGCAACGCATTCATCATGGCCAGCAAAGAAATGATTTGATGACAGCCGTCTACATAATTGCGACGCTATGTTGCTTATTATATTGCCTTTGGTTGGTCTGTAATATTAGACCACGAAAACTGCTCGTGTATGAAAATAACTGGGTTTAAGAATAGTGGGAAATTATTCAAATACCTAATAAACTCTTGTAAAATTATTTTTCTGTTCTTTGGTAGAAGTGCCAAACGTACCACATCATTCCCTCTGAGTAATGTATCATCCACTGCAGGAACTAGCAGTTTGTCTTCAACAGATCGTTCGTCACATCAGAAGTTTTGATATCGATGGTGTTGGTCATTGATGTGCGCACATAGTCATAGTACCTGTTGTTATTGCTATCTCAACAGCCAAGAATGATGATCAGTCAGAAAGAAAGAAGTTCAAGTGTTGGACAGAAACAGTATATTAGCGCAAGATACAACTCCCTAGATTCAGTTACCGTGTCAATCATTACTGTACATTTTGTTATTCAATATTGAATATGTTTTGTTTTATTATTGTTTATTCCTAATGCGTTCATTCTCGGACTTGTTGCATTTCGACTTTTTATGGTGTTCCACAGGTTGCATTTCTACTTTCCTTTCCCTCCCTTCTTTTTTCTCCCATCTTTATAAAACGGGAGATAAGAACATCTCCTCTTGTTCACTCTTATTTATTCCCTAAAAAGTTGCATGAAGTTGCATGAATATGTATTACCTATATTCATATATAATTGAATCATCACAAAAATAAAAACTTTTATACCTTATCAGATCGCATGTATTAATATAGTAATGAATAGTCTTCATGGCTGAGGGCACAGAAGCAAAGAACGCGTAACTTAATATTGCTTCACAGAAATGGGGATCACCAAGTTTCAACTTGTTGAACGAGTAAACGGGATTGATTACTGGCTTTCACTAGATTGAGTTGCTCCCGAATTAATTTCATTCGCAAAATAATAGATTGCAGTTTTGTTTGAGTTGACAATAATATTCTAGCTATTCGAGGATCTTCGCGAACAAATATTGATACGTTGTCGTGTAAATACTCCAAACTAGTTTTCACTACGATCATCTGTTGACGTAACGTGGACATATAAGTAAATAATTTCCGAATTTGATTAAATTGATTGACATCTTCATCGACGAAGTCACCAAGCACGAGCGAACGAGGAGACCAACTGCCTATGTGGAATTGTCTCAGTCTCGCAATAATAGTCTGCCGATGCCAGGAAAAAGGAATGCCGATTCTTTTTAATTCATCTTCATTTTTCAACGATAAAAATTGACGTAAATTGATTTTATTGTCACGAAATAATGGGGCATATCGTCCCATATTAGACATCACTCCGGACATCATTTCAAAGACATCCTCGAAAAATTCAGGGTCATTTTCACTCAATACTTCGCTCACTACAGAAGTTTTATCAACGTGCATCATATCCATAGGCATGTGCTCATCTTTTGTCAAGGCTTTCGGTGTTATCAACTCAGCAATTTTGGAAAATCCTTTCTCAGAAGCTATAGTATAAGCGTATCTGCCACGTTTATCCTTTATCTCCAAGTCTGCACCATGTTGAAGAATTTTTTCGACAATTTCTGCACTGGCTTGGTTGACTGCGTAAAACAAAGCTGACCATCCATCATTATTGCAGTCGTTTACACGAGCTCCTCGCGATAACAACAGATGCACCGTATCAAGCTTACCGTTTTCACACGCATTCATAAGGGCACTTACGCCGTATAAGTCTTGAAAATTTACGTCCATACCCGCATCCAGAAGAAGCTCCACGCATTCTAGATGATCCTCGTTCACATTCTCGCGTGAGATGGAACAGGCTAGACTTAAGGGCGATGGGATCAATTTACAATCATTGGCGGAATCAGTCTCGAGATCGAGAAAATATTTCACTAGTTCGGGTTTTCCCAATTGAGCAGCAAATTGCAACGGCTTCAAGTCGTTCTTCAGTTTGAAGGTTTTATAGTTGTCAATCAATGGAATAAGTTCATCCACACGATCTAGAAGACATTTGTTCATAGCATCTTGAAGAGATTCTGATGGATCAATGCTAGTAGATGCTGTTGGTTCTTCAAAACCGGATTCGGCATCCGAATGCTCGTCACTGAAACCCATATCAGAACCATCGTCATATTCACCGAATTCGTCCAAGTCGGATTCACTATCGCTTAAAACGGCAAGACCCATTTCGAATAAATCGTTGCCTTTAGAATTTCGTAAGTATACTGCCGGCTTTTCCCGTATTGACACTGCAAATTAAATGCGAATGTTGTCAAAGATAGTTCAGCAATAAAAAGAATTCTTTTCCAGAATTTTATGATGGTGTGAGAAAATAGTTGAATTCATTGTTTCAAACGAACGTAATAGTGTGCCAATTGCTTTAAATTTTACCCAAATTAATAACTCGAAGAAAATCGTTGTGTGACTTAACCATATACTCTAATCGTTTTTAGAGTATTTGACTGAATAGATGATATTGATAATCAGCAAATATAGGCTTTCACACTTTTGTTTTGTTTACATGTTTCTTTATCTCGGCGCCTTTCACACTATTGCGGTGTTGCATACATTTTTCCTAAAATGTTATCTCGGCGAACGTGATCTTATCAGCTTATGGTCTGTTGCATGGTGTGGAAGGTTTGCCGTTGAAGTTGCGTGTGTATAATTCAGAGGGTGTTTTGTTTCTCAGCTCGTATATTGATCAAGATTTTAAAGAAAATGCGATTTTATATTAGGTTGAGCCTCCTGCGCTCCCTGCCCTCGCGGAGGTTCCAACCAGAAGTATTAACAACAATATTTCTCAGTCTGGTTGCTATAGCATCCGGCTACGCAACAGTATGCATCTTGAAAATATTTTTAACAACAAAAAAATTGGGATTTCTTGAACAAAATAGTCGGCAATCTTCAGAGAACAAATATTGTTATCTTCAAACTGACTTCAATTTGCGTTTGGACCGGCCTGTAGAAGCGCCAGTGTCGTTCCCGAGAAGGGGATTTGGCAAAAAACGCCATAAACCTGTATGAAACTAAAACGGGCTGTATCTTTGTCAATATTGAAAAATACAAAAAAGTAGTAAGAGCATTTTTCTATTGTTTTCATTCATAGAATAACCTGAAAGAAAAAAAAATTGAGATTTCAACAATTTTCTGTAACATCCCCTTTTCAGGCAGTTCCAAAAATGGCCACCACAGTTTTCATAGAGGGCGTCTCCTTTGCGGTCCATACGCAAATATCAAATTCTTCATCAAAAATAGTTCCTGAAATTCATCCATAGATCCTCATGCTATACATTTTCATAGAGAGAAGATATAAAATACCTTTATTGTGATCCAAAATTTTGGAAATTTTTGTGATATACGTCATTTATTTTTTGTACGTCATTTATTTTTTGTAGGGCAGATTTGCAATCGCCCCATGAAATGCAGACCTCAGAGATCAGTGATTTCAGCCGGGATGGTTTTTACACACAATTTCTTTGCGCTAACGTGTATAAAATGAGCAAAAAGCGCGTCCACAAACCTGATAACATGTATAAAAGGAGCAGACGGGTAAACCACGACCATTTAAAATACACACGTTGCACCTTTCCTCCTCGCCACATTTGTGGTATGTACCGTTCGCCCCTGATATATGTACGCCGTAAGCGTAGTACAGTCGCACCACTCCCCTCACTGTACATATTGAACTGTAGTTTTTAATGCTTAGCGCAGTCCATATAATACATATATAGTCTGAACTAAGGCGCTAGAGGTATTCTCGCTCAATGTAAACAAACATCGCGGGATGTTCCCATCCGAGAAATGAAAAAATGAAGTGGACTTTTTACGTATAAATTCCACTTCATTTTTCGGATTTTGGGATGGGAACATCCCGCGCACCAACCCGCGCACTCCACTGCGATGTTTGTTTACATTGAGCGAGAATACCTCTAGCGCCTTATCTGAATAGGGAGCTCGAGAGCAGGTAAAATGGGCATCCATTTTGTTTGTAACTTACTTGAAGCTGACGGCTTCTCTACTGACTGCGAGCTCGTTGGGTGTTTGTGTGGGTGTTTGTTTACTCACAGCTACTCACAATAAAATCAGTAGAGAAGCCGTCAGCCGCTAGTAAGTTACAAACAAAATGGATGCCCATTTTACCCGCTCTCGAGCTCCTTAATCTGAACGGCTGATAACGTCATGTTGACTCGTTTTGGGTTGTTTATTATTTCCAAACTTCTCATGTTATTCCATATATGAAAATTAAAAATGATGAAAACAGGCTCTCACCCCTTTTCTGTATTCTTCAATATTATTCACAAAATATTCATTTTAGTTTCGATAAGTTTATGGCATTTTTTGATTTTTGATTTTGTCTCGATACCTTTTCAAGCACGACTCTAGTGCCACCTACTTCCTGCCTACACATTAAATTTTTTCCGACATTTGATAATGTCGTTTACGTACTGTTTCGGCGGTCTATGTTACTTTATGATCTAAGGTTCAGTCCACTGATAATCTCAGATTGCTTCAACTTTCAAGTCTTGCTTTCAAGTGAGACAGTTTGACAATATTATTACACTCTGCGATTTATCATCCTGTTCACAATCAACTCAAGTGTAGCTCAGCTCAGTGATGTTTTCATAAGTCGCTGCTGCTAACCTAATGTTCGAGGTTGTTACGTTCTTCATTCAATAAATTTAGTGGATTATTAATACTTTCGGTATTACCATACTTCCTCTTATATGACTATTCATCGCCATGGTAGCTAATAGAATAGATGATTCCGATAAATTCTCACTCATATGCCAATTGGTGGACCTAGCTACGAATTTAAGGCAGGAACGATTATTCGTTGGGTCCGAACAAAGTCATTTACAAAAGCTGAATTTAGAAGTTAGTTGCTGTTCATTAATCATGGTAAAATACTTCTGCTTTTATTTACGTTTTCCAAATATTTGTTGAAATGATTCTCAGGTTTCTCACTTATGGTCCGAACTAATAAGATTTGTTTGGCGTATTTGGCAACAACGTATATGCGTCAATAAATTGTCAATTTCGCATTGTGATGCCTCACCAGCATCTTGTTGTAGTAGTATCAATATGTTGGAGTATACTGAATTTGAAGAAGCTCACAAGATACTCAGTTATCAGGTAAACTTGGTTCCAAATCGCAAATGCTGAAAAGTATCTGTGTTGAAATACCACAGCTGATTTTACATCTTCTAGGCCAATCGTCATTGTACGCAGCTCTTGATTTTTTTGAGAAATCGACCCGAGTTGTTGGCTCGATGTTTGTCCGTCGTGAATCAGACACAATCCGAATTTCTTGCCGAAGTCGTTGAATCCATCATTTTAGGGTTATATGGTTGTTGTCTATTACCCAAGGATCGATCTCACGTGCTCCAACTATTGTTGTACCTGACGCACATACAATTAGCGAAGTCTGAAGAACCTCTTAGGTATAAATGAAATGACACCCGTAAGTTTTTCCACCTCCTTTTATGAAATTATAGTAGATTTTGTTATTCATTTAGACTCATACGCCATGGTTCGTGTGCATTCGCTCGATTGTATTCGCTGTATCACAAAGGTCTTTACTCGAGCACTTTATTTCTCACTGCGGCTTTACATTCCCCGATTATGAATTTACTGATGGAAGATGAACGGTTTTTGGATATCGACCCAGATAAAGCTGTTATCAGGTAAAACTCGAAACACGTTGCGTTAAAAATTTGTTTTTTTGTATATCGCACGTAGTATCTTTGATGGTTTTGTAGGTTTTCGACTAGTGAAAGTCTGAAAATATTCGGATCCGAAGAAAGCGCAGAATATCGAGTGAAATTACAAAAATACCGTCATTGGACTATCGAGAAATTAGTCTCTATCACAAATAAGTTTATCGAGAGTATTCACGCCCATATTCATTGCTTTCCTAGTTGTATATGCTATTTGGTCAAGCACATTTATCAATTATTTACCACCGCTTGTAAATTGAAAAAGAAACAGGTAAATTTTAATGTTCATTATCTTGACTGAAGTGTTCGTTGTTTTTTTCTTCAACTTTCTTTTTCTGTGTAGATATTTGCCTTGTGCATTGATCTGGTGATTACGTCTTTCATTTGTCCTGCTATCGTCGACCCAGAATCATACGGTATTATTGATGCGCCTGTAAGTTATATAGCGCGCTTCAATCTTATACAGGTGGCGAAAATATTGCAAACATTGGCTATGCGCAAGTATGAACCCATTGATCCGAAAGTGACTGACCTGTACGATCATTTTGACGAAAATTGCCTCACTTCTATTATCAATGTTTTGCTGGAAGACGTGGGTGATATGGATCACCAATGCGACTTCGACAAAGCGACGAATATTATTGATGACAATGATCAGTTGAGATCAATGACTCATTCTGTCATAGCCTTTTTCACTGAGCAACAATTACATAATTTAGTAAGTTATTGATTCCGTATTCCCTGAGATTAAACCGTCGATAAACCTTTTGAGTCTTGAAGAAAACTTGTGATTCGAGGTCACCCCATAATAGCTTTAATTACGATGACTGTAAATTTTCAATCAATTCCAAAACTTGTTTCTTTTTCTATCTTCCTTTTTAAAAACATTTTTCATATCTTTACTGAGGTCCTATTCTCATTCCGAACTGTGCGAGTTTGCCTCCTTCCCCTTCCATTGACGGGCAGAAAAATCTCGACTTCGAGACTTCTACCATTGAAATCTGCGAGTTCACTCCTCCCTCCAACAGCATTTAGGCTAGTGTCCTATATTATAAAGAACTAAACCGAAATCACATTTTACGGGTATTCTCTGCTCCCATTCATAGAAATTCGATGAAATTATCACATTATACTGAAATTAAAACGGGGCATTCGCCAGGATGGCCAACAACGTTAACAAGAACTATTTTTTCACCGAAATTGTGAGAATTTCCATGATTGACGTATAATGGTAGAAAAATGAAAAATCTGTTATGACTTGCGAATGAAGCGGAATTGAAGGTTTTATTATCATCCCATCTAATTTGTAGAACTTGCGTTTATGAACATCTTTTACGAGATGTAAACCAAATCTGCTTCATTCAAGAGTTATTTCATTTTTCTCCTATGTACGGCCATAGTTTTGATACCTCGTACGATTTCTCCCCGCTGCAACGCGATGCTAGCTGTGCCCACTTCGAATTGTGTCCAGGATTACTATCACCAATCCAAAATTGAATGAAGATACGCAAATTGCTCCACGTTTGTTTGATTACATCTTTTAGGTGGATTCTTGTGTTTTGCACACTTAGAGCTAGTATGCTCAAAATATCACATATTGGTGATAGTGTAGTAAAAGCATATGATATTTATATTTGATTATTCAATAAATTGATGTATTTGACTATTCAGTATATCGATGTATTCGATAGGAATTGATTAAATTACTCGACTAGTGTGCCAAATCTCTAGTAAGGCGAGATCAATTCAAGAGCTTGACGAAGAGTATTGATGAGCATAGCGACATTAAAAGAGTCAATCATTCGATTAGAATCTACTAAACCACTATACTAGTATGCCAAATCTCTCGGCATAGAAAGATTAATCAAACAACGGGGGCGAACAAGCAGAGCGAGTAAGCCAAGAGGTTAACAAACAGTGTTCTATAATGAGCAGAGCAACCTATAAAGAAATTAAAAATGGTCTTCATTCATTTGGCTACGCCAGAAAATCTTTTCTTTCTCTTGTAATAGTAGCATTACCGTCCATTGTGTCTTAGGTTATATTTCTACAATCGGCTTTGACTAATGATTTGCTGCCCAAAGAAGAGAAAGTTGCTTTGGAAGCAATATTATCTATGGTGGCTACAGATTTATCCCCTTCCTCCAGTGCTACAAATCGAAATGAAATGACTGGTAATTCGACGAACGCGAAAGTTGCCGGCGATTGTGCATCAACGTTTCCAGTTGCAGGGGTTAGCCGTCCTATCAATTTAATCTCAAAAGCTGGTATGTGTACTGAAATTTCATCTGTTATCCCTTTATTGTTTTCTCATTTTAAGCTGTCGCCACTGACATGCTTATAATATTCTGAAACGTTTTCAAATTTGGGCGTTTTCACAAATTTATTCCGTATTAATTGTAAACTGATTTTATTTTGTTTTAAATTTCAGTATCTCGTACAAAAACATCACCTCTGCTAGCAAGTGGTAGCAACGAAGACGACACGAAGTCAATAAACGTGGAGAGTCAGTGTAATGGCTCTTTCAACTCTCTTTATGGTAGCGATTTAAAAACCGTTCTCGTATTTACGCTCGAAGACAACAACGAAACTAATATGTTGGGACTTCTGACCGAACAACAGGTGATTTATACTACATTTTTACTGCATAACGACTACGTCGGGGCGCTTAAAATCAACTTCTCAAAACGGTGAACAGAAATAGAAGAGAAAAGAAAAAGAAACACTCACGCAGTTGCGTGGGTAATACACGACTTTTCTTCTCACAATTCAAAACTCGTTACGAGAGCGACGGCCACTATTTAGACTGAATACCAATCACCTATCAATTAGCCAGATGTTTGTAGAATGAACAATAAAACTGAGTTTATAGACACCTAGTTCCATGCTTCTTTGGGATCAAGCACAGTGGATACCAGGCTACTCGAAACAAGCGCTTAATCTACTCCAATCTCTTGGAGAGACTGACTAAGCTTGTTCCGCTCACGCCCCCACGCCTCGCACTTGAATAATGTGTGCTGCAATCCATCATTTCGCCCTCGGTCGCAGTGCGAACTCATTTCTCCTTAACTGCTCGTGAAGGTACTTGTCGAAGCTGCCAAGGCCCAAGACACATCATCTGCGTCAGGTGAATGTTTGGCTGACCGTGGTGTCGGTTCATCTACTCATGAAAGTTGCGTATCAACACACGGGTTGTCTATTTGCCCACTTCACTCTGGGGTATTCTTGCCTTCCATTTATCAAGCAATGAGTATCCTTCTCTTGGCTGGTCGTTGTCTTCTTTTTTGCTCTGAACATCACCACTCTCTTCTCAGCAAAAAGCCTGCTAATACGCAAAGAGCCTTCACCGAGACAATGCGGTGAGTACTAACACACGTTAGCGCAGCTCTTCACTGTATCTTCACCATCTCTTTTCTTCGGTAAGGGATTTTCATAACCACAAAAAAAGATAATCCACTTCGCGTAACGTATACAACCACTAACTCGCAATTGTGAGAAATTTTTCAAAAAATTGAAAATTCCTCAACTACTAATTTGATTTCCAAAACAATTGCAAGTGCAAAATTTCAGATATAACTCTACAATATGGCCGATTTACCGAAAAATCCATCGAATAGTTTTTGCGGAGTTCCAGGGGGCAGGAATTTTTTTAATGTAGAGGAGTTCTTACTGGATGTAATAACGTTTGTAATTCGTAGAAGTCTCATAATTATTCTTAAAGTTAGTTATACTCAACGAAGAGGAATTATGACGAAAAAATCTCCTAGCCCGAGTGGGAATCGAAACCCGCGACCTCTCGTTTTCATGACGAGTGCGATAACCACTACGCTACCACGTCCCAAGATTAGATCGTCATATTTCGCCTAGAGGGTCCGGAGACCACAATACATTAGGCTGTTGCAAACGCACACTAAAGCCTATAGGGAAGAACCGCGAGGCCCTGGAGGGGAGAGGTGATCAAAGGAAGATGTTAAACGTGTGAACATCCACGCTTAACATCTTCCTTTATGCTCAACGACGAATCAATCAAAACAATTTTACTACAACCGCAAGATTTTTTACCACGGAGCACTTCCGGCTGAACAGCCATCCTCAATGTGTAGAAAGCGACTGATCCCAACACAAACAAGAATAGGTAGAGTCGAAAAAGGTTATGACTGAACCAGCGAGATTTTTGTAGACTAATATTCAATCAATTCTTCCTCCGGAATGTATCTGTTCAAAACGGTGACGCCGTCGTTATTTCGATGCCGAAAAATTTCGAGAGCTAATCGCTTTAAATACGAATTTTCTCTGTGGAAAAGAACTCCGGACGCGTCCCTGAAACTATGACCTTTTTTGTTCAGGTAATCAGCAAAGACCGACTCACCCATTTTTCCCTTTTCCCAAGCTTTTTTGTACTCGTCTAATCTAATTTTAAGCTGACCGCTAGTCATCCCTATGTAAATACTGAGACACTCCTTACAGGCTATCCTATGAAGCCTTTCCACCTCGGCCCTCGAAATGCGGTCCTTTAATCTTCGGAAAGGGGAAAAATGGGTGAGTCGGCCTATGCTGACCACTTAATCGAAAGTGGTCATAGTTTCAGGGACGCATCCGGAGTTCTTTTCCACAGAGAAAATTCGTATTTCAAGCGACCCGTTTTGAACAGGTACATTCATGAGGAAGGATTGATTGAATTAGTTTATGAAAATGATTCACATTTTGATGACTGGCTGGTTCAATCACGACCTCCTTCGACTCTACCTCTTCTTGTTGGTAATAGGATCAGTCGCTTTCTACACATCAAGAATGGCTGTTTAGCCGAAAGCGCTCTGTGGTAAAAAATCTTGCGGTTGTAGTAAAATTGTTTTAATTGATTCCTCGTTGAATATAAGTCTAATTATGAATAACCGTAACTTATACAAAAACGTATATCTTCTCTCATATTCTTGATGTTAATTGCAAATGGTTTATAGGTATTGCAAGGAGATGAAAAGTATAGTACGATCGAAAACGGTATTTGTGACACTATAATAAGCTCGAGAAATCGTGTGCAGGAGTCAACGTCGCAAATCAAAACTTCTAGCACGTGTTGTTCATCCCAAGATGGAGAAGGTACGACTAGAGGAATCAACTAAGATTTTTGATTGCACAACTTTTATTAATGAATCTTTTGATAGAGGTTGTTTCCGAAGCTGGATCAAACCAAAGCGAAGACTCGTCGATTGATATCGAAGCTGAGGACCAAAATGACAATTTATCTGATATGATATCAGCTAACGTATCTGGTCGAGGCACACCAAATATTTCAGGTAAGGTTTCCACCTTTCTTCTCTCCGTCTAATAGTTACATTATTGTATTCAATATTATAATTATGTTCTTAGGGAGAGATACGCCAAGTTCGCAAATTATGGAAAACGATAACGAAGAGGTAGGTGTCATGGAACCAGCTATCCCACCTCCTCCTCCTTCGCAAGCCAAACAACCTAGATTCAATTTAGACGACAAGTTTGGTAAATTCGAAATCGGAAACTTACCTGGATGTTGGTGAATACGTTTTTTTTGAATTCTTGTTTTCAACGCTCTTGAAACCAATACTTCATATAATGTTCATAGTCGGAGATGAGACCGTATCCATGGTATCTGATACATGGAGTACAGATGTACTTGCTAGTGATTCTGAGAATATTGATCATAATCATTCGGCGAATTCGGCAAACATTAGTTCGGTACTGTCTTCTAATGGAGCATTGGCAATGTTTCAGAATGCTAACTTTCCTCAGGTAGGTTGTGTTTCAAAATCATGGATCGATTGTTTTTTGCCGAACTATGTTACATTTTCTTTTTGCTTTTGTAGTTGATTGATGTATCCGAAACCACATCCGAAGGCTGGAGCACAGATGTCGTTGTATCGGATTCAGATCGTGTAACCGAAGCGGATACGGATGATACGGCCAGCGTTGCTCGGTTCCTAATTGAAATTTCGTTATAGTTCTGCAAGTAATTCAGAAAATTATAGATTTGTTTTCTTATTTATTTAGTTCGGACATAACAACTCGCTCAGAGGTGGAGAGTCGTGAAGAAGAAAGCGAAGCAAATATTGAAGATATTCATGCGCCCTTCCCGTCGCATTCTCAGCAACATTTGCCCCAACGGTCGCACGTTTCTTTCCAGAAAAAAGAACCCGTTGTATCCCCCATTTGTTCAATTGATGGACTTGTCGAAAACAATTCTAGAGGTAATCTCACATCCCTGCTTCCACGGAGCTCACAGTCTAAATTAAATCTGAGCTATCAAGTGAGTTTGATTTTGAATGACGAATGAAATTAGGTTTAGAAACGATGGTTATAATTTTATTGCTTTAGGTTAATGTTGATTCGGAAGATATTAGAATAACTGGGAGTGACATGGCAAATGCGAGTATGAGCAGCGCTGCTTCTGTCAGTAGTAGCTGCAGTTCAGCAGGTATCGGTGACGGAGACAATGTCCAGAGCAAACACTTCACTTTTGATGGTAATTTATGTCGTATTTTTGCTCTTTCTCAACTTTATCGACAACCTGAATCACAATACCATCTGTTGGCGTAGGGGATTACAAACCCCGCCCCTCCATCTGTTTCGTGCTGGTCCTCTTTTAATGATTATGCGCTTATTCCAGCGAGCAACAGCGAAAAACGAACTGCATGCTCCTCAACTGTACGATCTTCCATCAATACAAAATCTGTTTTATTTGATAAGACTGCTGAGAAAGGTGATAAGGAAGAAGAACACGGCAAGATACGCGGTATGTTGAAAAAGTTTCGTCTACCAGTTCTTTACAAAGGGAAAAGCAAAGATTCATCGACACCTTGGTAAGATTTGTTTTCCATCGGTAGCTCTGTTTGCCGCCAAAGTAATTTCATTTTAGAGACATTATAGGGGCCATTCTACTTCCGATTCATTAGCTGTGCATTATAATAATCAAGTGCGAATATCGCATGAGATTAATTCTTCACCGGGTAAATTGAATCGATCGGACTCTGACTGTAAATTTAAATCATCTGCTGTATCATCTGGTGTAAATAAAGGTAAGTTCCATTACTGTATATTAATCCACATCAATTCACGGTATGTATTTCTCATTGTAAACCCTTTCCAGATTCTGTCGAAGCTCAAAATATTCTAGATAAGTACCGTAAATTAACGCACGTTGAAAATCGGTTGAACGAAGGAAGTGCTAGATCTTCATCTGCAGTCAATTCGACAGATTCCACTACTCAGTTTGTTCGCACTGATGTCAATGATCATCTGAATATTTTTTGTGAAAAATTCATGTTTGAGAACGCTAAAAAAAAGCTTAGATACGTATTGAGTAATGCTGAAATACAACAATTACCTTGCACCGGTAATGCGTTACAGGGTTTGGTATGTTCTCAGTTCTAGTGAATCTTCTTGTGTATTATCTCAGAAAATTTGATCCTCGATTTAATTAACAATCATTGTTCTAGAAAGGGCTATGGAGTCGACAGCAGAACGTGATGGTCGCATTTCTACAACTGCAGCTAGCTGAAGCAATTCACCTGAAGGATCGATCGCTAATCGCACATCTTCATGAAACTGTGCGTTGCGTGAAGGCGTTTGACGACCAAAGGTAAATTGTCTTTTAATGGTTGATCTGACATTCTTCTGTCAAGGCTGCTCCTATTACAAGTCCTCCTATTGATTGTAGGTGCCTTCTTTTGCTTGAAAATTTGAGAAAAGAATACAAAGCGCGAACGACTTATCTATCATACCTGATGCAGTGCCGCCAAACGCTCCTGTCCATTGTTGCTCATCTCAACAGGTGAGGTTTTAAGGCAGTCAAAAAGACTTTCATCTTCGGTAACTGAAACTTTTTTTCGCCGTATACTGTATCCTGAGATTAAAACGTGGAGATCTTCAAACAAGTAAAATTATACTTACTCACTGAGTCGTAAAAATAAGAGAATAAAACACAGAAACAGAAATCATTGAAGCTCGCCAATTTTTTACCCTTAGTTATCAAGATGATTCCCTCTTGAGTCTCGCTGATGCGCCTTTCCTACAATAAGCTGCAGGTTATGACTGATGATATGATAGGTGACGAATGATGACTAGAGCCCGGCATTTTTGGCACTGAAAATGAAAACTTTCGGCACATTGATGTTGCATTTTCGGTGTTATTCGGCATTTCAAAAAATATAAATTGGAAAAAACACGCGTTTCTAGTGTTTTTACGAACTAACGACCAGAATTTTTCAATTTCCGACCATAATTACGTAATTTTTGATTAAAATAAACGAATTCCCGGTATATAACTCATCAATACAGGGTGTCTCTAGGTGCTGAAAAGACCTTCAAGTCAAGAGAAATTATGAATTTTGGAAGTATGTAGGTGGTGAGAGTTCTGAAAAGTACTGGAATTTCCGTAAAAAATCGACCAAGTACCCTGTCAATACGAAAAAACTTACAATTTTTCAATCAACATTTTTAATTTTTCAAGTTTGGACTAGATTATATTCCAGTATTTTTTCACCTAACTTACCAAATTTGAGACGAAATTTACCAATTTTTTTTTGTCATTTTCGGCTTTCAACCCTGTTTTTGGCACTTTTCGGCGAAATAAGATTTTCTTTACAGGCCTCACTACCCCTGAAACCAACTTCTATCTGCTTTTCAAGTTTCCCACCCTTACCAATGAGGAAGCCGGGCTCTAGTAATGACTAATTCGTTTTGTTGACTTCATTTCTAGCTTCTGTGCGCGTATTCTTTTTTCTTTTACGACTCCACGAGTCGGTGTATTTTTTTTCGTCTGAAAATGGCCACGAGCCGAAACTTGTAACTTGGAGTTTCAAAATATACCGCAAAGTAAAGTTCATCTTGCTTAATATCCGCAACGTGCTCGAACAGATTAAATGCATGAACATCCATCTTTACTATCCGTTTCTAATTTATGTTATAATCTGCACAATAATTTGTAGATTGAAGTCACGATTTCAATGCGAACAAAAAGTTTGTAAAAATTTCTTCGCCTCATTGTGCACTCGATTATTCTTGCAAAAGAAGGAACAACAACTTTTACAATTCGCTACCGAATTCCATACTGTAAAGTTGGTTGATGAAAAAAACGATGCGTTGCGTAATTTTTTAACGAAGTTGGAAAAACAAATTGATTCGGATCCTACTTGGCACGGTAAGCCCTGTAAATGAGTACAATGAACGATAGAAAGAATTAGGTCCTAGAGATTTGAAGATGAACTACTTTTCCTGGATCTTGGGCAAAATTTTACCGATGACTTCTATAACTTCGCTCACTTTTTTTAGGTATGAGTGATGAGCAATTGGAAGCCATCAAGACGGCTATCGAACGGGCAGTGATTTCACGTGTCTACATGTACGCTATGTTTCCAAATGGAGAGGCAGATATACACAGGGACGAGTAAGTTGGGATGATTGTCGAAATTGTTCTATTCCCTCTTAGAAATGAATGATAACAAGCTTTCTTTCATTTCACGTATTGACCATAATTTGAGTGGTAACGAACGTGTTGCCGTCCTTATCAACCCCTAGCAAGAAAAAAACTGTTGTGATTTATTGCCTTTGTCAGATTTTGTAAATAGAAAGAAAAAAAGAGAACATTTGTATCATTTTGAACTCCCAATGCTCATACTACTGTTCTGTACGTCATTCCTGGGAGTTCATAAATTCTCCTGAATTTTACTCATTTCCAGATATTCTTTTCAGAGTATTATAGCGACACAGATTGACAATAATATATTTTCATTTTGTGCAGTTTGTTGTTTAAATACATCGAGAATCTGAAGAAAATTATAACGCCGAATCACAAAGATTTGAGAATTCCAAAGGTAAAACGAACAAATGAAATGGAAAATTGATTGCACACTTGAAAGATTCACATTTTTAATTTTTTTATCAACCCAGGAATACCATTACGAGTGTCCGTGGCCAACTGCTCAGCAAGAACTGTCTGCAATGTCCGCGTACAAAACGCCTGCGGAGAAATTGGGTTGCATTCTAAGGTGCACTCAAACGATACAGAATCTATTGTGTTTGGCTTGTCATAATTCCATCCCGTCGGCGGACATCCTCGTTCCAGTGTTGGTGTACGTCATCATTATGGTAAGCGTAGTCGTATTTTATTTATTCTTTTTATTTTCACCCGGTATTAGTCTACTTTTCAATAAAAACAACGAAGAAGTAGTATCGAAAATGTATTCTTGACTTGTTTTAGGCAAATCCGCCAGCAATATTGTCAACTATTCAATACATAAATAGCTTTTATGGCACTCGTTTGCATGGTGAAGAACAATATTGGTGGGTGCAATTTTGTTCAGCTGTAGAGTTTATCAAAACCATGGATTAGTAGTAGGCAGACATAAGGAAAAGCTTCCATACCTTTTATAACATTTTACAGTATTTAATGAAGTAGTGCTGAACGACTTGATTATTACAATATTAATACAAGATTTTATTCTTAATAAGATGATATTATTAATTCCTTTCTTCAAACTTCTAAATTATTTTCATAAAGATTTTCTTCATGTTAAATTATGTTGAACATATTTTATGCGTTATTGTTCTTATTGTGCATTTTGCGTTGTTAAACTCTCGTTTTTTCTTTTCTTTCCATTTTTATTATCCGTTCCATCCTTTAGGTACCCTTTTTCTTCCTTTCTTGTTATAGTTCTCCATATTCACTACCACGTACAATAAATATAGTTTCCTCATCTATGCTGTAATTATTATTCAACTACCAACCTAATTTGGTAGTTATAATTCTTTCAGGTGATTTTGTTTTCAATATATATTTTTTTTAATTAAAATTAAATTACCCAATACTCTTTTGTAAGTTGAGGAGACAATTTTCTCCTAATCGATGATTTTCATATGTATGTAAATAAATTAATGTTTAATTTTAATTTCATATTTTTTTGGAAACTGGATGTTGCACAATGTAAGTATGTCACAAAGAATGTCTATAATTGGGTCTTGTTCGCAATAATTAGTAGAAGAACGAAAGCTGCATATCGGCAAGAAGAAGGGAAACTGAAGAATTTAACTTTATTGTCGATTTCCCCTGGAGAATCGCAAAGAGCGTATAGGAAAAGTACCGAATAATTTTAAACTAGGTGAATCGCCGGGTCTGAAGTAGAATCAGACGTTTTGTTGCTTCGTAAAGTCATCAAGAAAACTTTGCGTGCTGAAGAAGAGCTGGAACAGGTCCTGAGTTCCACTGAGACGAGCGACTTCTCATCGACTGAAGAACCATCTCTCCCTCATGGCTCCTTTATTTTTGACACTGCCGATACATTGTAAGCCCCATCGTCCACACAAAACACTTGCGTGTAACGTGGATTTGATATGTCTTCTTAACAAACATATTTGTGTGCTCTCGATTTACGGAAGGAAAACATTGGCAAGGAGGAGAGAATCGAAAAAAAATCCAAGGACGCATGCTAAAAGGATGGAAGTGGAATGGTTCAACTTATGAATTTGTTTAAAAGCTTTATACGTGAACAAAGTAAATGAACATAGTTTTTCCTGATAGTGTGAACGAGTAAGATTCCACCTTCATCACATGTGACATTCTCAAACTTATTATTGCGCATTCCATTCTGGCGTATTCCCTGGTATTCCATATCATTCAATTGAGCCTGAGCAATTTATTCAAAAGATAGATCAACAATTTAAACTGCTCCCACTTCTTCAGGTCTGCTGAGGGTGTTGACAATATATTTGTACTTACAATTCTGTTCGTAAATTGAGCAAGGTAAGCTATCTGATTTGAACGTTGCTGACATTTTTAATTGTGGATTTATAGTTTCAGATCAGTGACTCAGACTAGTTTGCATCCTTGGATAAGTTGTTCAAACTGCTCTGTGGCTAGTTGCTTAAGGTAGATAGGCCAATGTAGTCTGCACTTCTGTCGGCGATTTAGCTATAAAAATAACCCAAAGGTTTGCACTCACCATTTTCATTGACATGCTCAAGAACGCTACCATTGGCTCAATTAGATGAGTCTGCTGTAAGATAAAGAGTTGAGTTACTGTTAGGATAATGTAACAGCAAAACAAATGCTTTGTATCTTTTCCGCGTACGCTCTTCTAGAGTTTTATTCAGAGGGGCGAGAAGACAACCAGCTTCTGTTTTGAATTGTCTATAAGAATCAAACATACCAAGTATGACTGAACGCGTCTCGATGTAATGTTTTAGGGGTATGGCTGGTTTTTAATAGGAACCTTCTATTGAGGGGGAGGGGGAGGAGTACATTTAAGAAGAATGACGGGTGCCGGCTGCCGCGCACCGTTAGGCAAAATGTGGAACTTGAAAAACATTGCAACTTCTAAGTTACATGTGATGATTGATGAGAGAGGGACTTGAAAAACTCAAATATTGAGGTGTATTTGGTAAGGTAGAACTTCAAATATCGAGTTTTGAGCCTAAACTCCCAAGGTGATAAAGAAATCTTTATTGAAAAATAGCATGAGCAAAGAAACCACCATAAAACCGGTTCCCTGAATAATGTAGGCAATCCTGTGTTGCTAGCAAAGTAAGCCGCGAGTTTTTTACCTACACTTTCCATCCATTTCCTTAATCATCGCGACGAGCAAAATATGGATGAATTTGTCCATTTTGAGCTGCAATACGACCTTAACGTATCAAGTCAGTTCTTGTGTGTATTTGTATTCAGCGCAAATTTTTATCTATCCATACAATTGATTTTATAATTTTCGGCTTTTATTCTTTGCGTATAACTTTGGAATTTACATTGCATGCACCTGCACTCTCTTTTGACTTCAACCTACACATTAATATACTAAATTTTCGAAAAATGTAGAGAGCTAGCAAAGCGACTCCTTAAGACGCAAGATACCTTTAAAATCCAAATGGCTACAAAACCCAGATAGCTGCTCAACACATAGCTGGCGGTCGCCGACCGCTAGTCATATATAACTCGGAGGTCAAAAATTCTCCAAGTCCGCTCCTATCATATACACCATACTCAGCGTATATGGCTCAGAGGTCGACAATTCTTCGAGTCCTCCTATTGGAGGTCTTTCCGGAAAATACGTTCGCTGTCCGACCGGTCGGCAAACCTCATAAAACAGGTTCTCTGCCTATCCAAAGAACCCGTCAATTTTTTTTTTTTGAACTTCTTTAACAACCATAGGAATATACCCTGATTAGGTCAAACTTTCATAACTATAATTTGGAGATTAACTAATGCAAATTTGGGTAAGTTCTTGGAGTTTGAAGGTCAATAGTCCCCAACTATACCGAATTCCTTCTTTTCTAGTTAATGTCCGAGGGGGCCACGTACGGAGATTCTGATTTTGAACAAGGCCTTGAGCTTCCATTTTGTTGAATTTGGTGTGTACCTTTTCCAGAACATCAGGTTTTAGTCATTTAGATTTTTAGTGTAGATTGGCGGGCTTTGCTCTTTGTGGAGAGGATTTTTGTGGTACTGTGGTTGAATTGTGACAAACTTCTACTTCTTTAGCATTTCAGTTTGAAACACGCTTTGTTGATGAGTGCATTGCAGAAATTCCTCTGTGTTGAGGATTGAACAGCTAGGTAGTGGCAGACATCCTCACCCTTTCTCATACTTTTAACGCTTCTCCCACCTCTCCCATTGATATCAATTTTGATTTGAGTCATAGTGCCTGAATTAAGTAGCAGTTCATACTTTCATCCATTTGTAGTTTCCACAGGTATGTGTTTTGAAAAGCAACCTCATAATGAAATAAACAACAAAATTACATTGCAATTACATCACATATATTACATGGCGTTACCTCTTAAGTATAAGGACTAGAAGCGCGAGGAAGAATTTTCAACAATGTTATCAAATTCATTTATTTGTTTCCATATTTGCTACGTCTATTGATTTCAAGATCCAAATCCGAATGTATGAATTACGCGTGAATATCCATTTTTTTCAAAATAGTTTGAAATCAATATTTCTATTTTTTATAATCATGATTTGTGTACCTAATATTATTGCATAGGTACTTTTAATTTTAGTGAAACACCTTCTAAATTATACATTTTCTACAGCCAAAACATACGTATATAGATACACTGCAATGACTAGGACAATGAGAAAAACTACTATATTCTTCACTATAGTTCGAATGCACACAATCCTCTGTCCACCACTCTTGAGGACTTCTTCGTCTTCCTCTACTTCAGGATTGCATGCATGTTCAACTGTGTATTTCTGTCTGCCTTCAACACTTGTAGTATATAACAAATAAAGTGAGATGCATATCAACGTTTGCACAACTGTTGAATAAAGTAATTTAGGTAATTAGTTTTCAGCGTAAATTGTATTTTTCTTTCAAAGGTGAAATGATTTTTTTAGAAAAAGTGCTACATTCTGTAATACTGTCACAAACTGTCACTAAAATTAGACCTACAAAACAACTTCAGGATCTAGCATCAAAACTTGGGCAAAAAACAGAAACATTACCTCATAAAATAGTCGACTTGCTGTGAAATTAAGAAGACGGGTACTTTTTAAAAAGAATCATTGTTGTTATATATGTTACAGTCCAAGTGTAGAATACGGACATTCTATAGAATGTTCAGCTATTTTGGTCGCAATGTGTGTATTTCATACATTGCCCTATCATTAACACATCGACCGCGAGAAAACAGGCAATGTATGAATCCTGTTGATACTTGTCATGAACCGAGTAGGTACAAAGTTGAAGTTCTTGTTTAGTATACGTTTGGTAATAGCCGGCAGTAACCTGCAAGGACGGTTCAGTTAGAATACTGAAGCGATAAAGTTAACTTGCGATTGCAGTATAGTGATTAACGGTGTATTTTACAGTTAACGTGCTCTCGTGTTTTTTGAACGCGAACACCTTGTGATTAACTGTGCGCTTTCTAGTAGCCTCTGTCATTACTAAAAGTTGTGTGGTATGTGCAAGCTTGCTGCTTGTGGCATTGCCGCAGAACGTTACACTATCCCCTCCTCATTCTTAAACAGACCGTTCAAGCGCCAGACTCCATAGGATCAACCTATTTCAATGTTCCATTATCCACGTTTCTTCATCAGCTTCTTATCTCCATCAAGTCTCCAGTCTCCATTTGCTTCCATCTGGTGGAAAACAACCTTCACTGAACATAATGCCATTCCATGGATATCCACCGATTGTACAAAAAAGTTGCTTTCTTACAGGACGTATATCAACCCATGTCCACTTTTGAACCAGTTGTGACGTTCTACCAGTCACCAACTTTCAAACCACTACCAGGCAAGCAAAGATGTACCCATTGACAGAACCATGAATTTGACATCACCAATTCCTGCAATTGGTGAGATCAGTTCCAATTATCTTCACCATCCATCAGGAAAATCACATCCTGGAAACTCAAACCGCCATGTTTGAAAACCATTTTTGTATGGAGTCAGGTCCGGCATCCTCAGCCACAGAAAGGTTACCGGTTTGCATGTATGTAGCTGACTGATTACTTCTTCCAGTACGTGAAAACATCTTCTTTTCTTTGGACAATGCACTCATGGTTTTCAAACATGGCAGTTTGAGTTTCCAGGATGTGATTTTCCTGATGGATGGAGAAGATAATTGGAACTGATCTCACTAATTACAGGAATTGGTGATGCCAAATTCATGGTTCCATCAATAGGTACATCTTTGCTTGCCTGGTTGAAAAGTTGGTGATTGGTAGAACGTCACAACTGGTTGGAAAGTGGACATGGATTGATGTGTCCTGTAAGGAAGCAACTTTTGTGCAATCGGCGGATATCCATGGACTGGCATTATATTCAGTGAAGGTTGTTTTTCCACCAAAGATGGAAGCAAATGGAGACTTGATGGAGATAAGGAAGTATTATATAGTATTTTATAGATTGCCCATTGAACACTACCCGGTCATTCTACAAAATGTCTGGGACTTGTTACATTGATCAAAAGTTGGTGGACATTCTGCAGAATGCCCGGTCATTTTACACAATGTCCGATCATTTTTGTGGACATTCTACATAATGCCTGTAAGTTTTGGGCAATTTATTAAATTCTAAAGAATGACCGGACATTTTATAGAATGTCCCTATTCTATACTTGGACCGTAACATATACAGGGTGGGGCAGAAAGATGTTACCATTTGAACGAAAAACTCCGCGAGGATTCCGCGAGAATTTCGTGGAGTTCCCCGGTTGACTGGTAACATCTTTCTGCCCCACCCTGTATACCTAATATCCCTAACTATTAATAATAATTTCAATCTGATCCATTCCATTAAGTATTAAGGGCGTGCTTCGCTCGTGAAATCGTACATTAAAAATATGGTACCGCGAAAGGTTTCTTAATGCTCGAGTTTTCCATGGATTTTTCTAGTTTCTTAATGTGATTTTCAGAAAAATTCAACTTGAGGCGGTATAGAAGCAGAATTTCAAAATTTTCTTCTATATGTGACGCGTTCCGAGAAAACCCGGCAAAATGAAAATCGAAAATTCGTGAGCGCGCTACAGTTAACTGCCTATAGATCGCGTTATAGTGGTTGAACGACGCTAAAACTTTGTAGATATGTTGCCGAACGTATCTACAATGAGTTCGTAGCATGATTAAGAAAATGACAATTTCTTCCTTTTCTTTGTTTTTTCGCTCTCCTGTGAAATTTGATTTGCCGACAAGTGGCGGGTTTTCTCGGAACGCGTCACATATGCTTTTTATTTCTTTTCAAAATCATCAAAAATCCGTCTATTTCCGACGTAAAATTTTTTGGAGCATAAATTTAGATTTCTGCTTCCAACCGCCTCAAGTTCAACCTTTCTGCACAAGATTTCTAGAGATTGAAAAAATTCGTCGAAAAACTTTTTGCAAAGTCTTGTGAAATGATTCCTCAAGAGGACTACCCTCACACGCCCGACAAGTGTCGCGCAGTGACTAGTGACTGCTGGTATGCCAAACCTTGCAGGGTATTATTGGGGATGTATTTTATGTAACTTATTGTACACCGTTTCGGAATTCGTCATTGGGCACGGCACACCCTTACTGATGCTATGAACTTTTTTTTGCTTAGAAGTCTAGATAGGTAGTTCATGTTAGCATGTAGAGCTAAATCATGACGTGGATAATAAAACAAAATTATAATACTACCCAATAATATCATAATGTGAGTAGAAATATTGCGGTTTGAAATTTTTCCTCAATGGGTAATTAAATAGGTTATTAACACAGAAAATTTGAACTGATACAATTTTGAAACTTTTTTTAGGTAAGGGAATTCTTATTTAGAAAACTTCATACATGACTTGAATAAGAGTATCTTGAAGAAGAGCTGTGATGCAGGAATTTGCTGCGTAAGTATTATATGAGACGAAATTTAGCGCGCGAAATTATAATATTGAGGTCAGTTGAGGGAATGAGTCAAAGTAATTACCTAATAACAGTGGCGCCGACTTCGGGGGGGCATGACTGTTTTGGCACCCCCAATAATTTGGCCGCCAAACTAACAAAATTTTCCTGTTTGAAGAGCAGATTCGACACTGCAGTGCTTTCCTTCTTTGAAAAGGTGGAAAGCTTTGTTTTTGGGGACGACACATTCAAGCAGGAAATATTAGACCTTTTCGCTTCTGATATTGATGGAGAACGGCTACTACTTCACCAGAATATGTTTTGTGATATGTTTCGTACAATGCAGACTTGTAAAGAAACATCACCGAAACATGTCGACGACATAATTCAGTGGGTTCACAAAGAAAGGCACATCGCTGATTTACTGCCGGAATTATCTAAATTTTTAAAATTAATACTAACGATCCCCGTGACCACGTGCACTGCGGAACGGTCATTTTCGTGTTTAAGACGTTTATTGACGTGCCTGAGAAGTACTATGACGCAACAGCGTCTTAATTCCGTGGGTACTTTACATATATATCGGGAGGAAACAATGGCCTTGAATTTGGAAATGATTGCTAACGAATTCATCGACTGCAACGAAATTCGGCGGGCCACTTTCCACCGTATTTAAATGTAATATAAATGTCGAATTAAAAAAATTATGACTGTGCATTATTTTGATTTTTAGAAATTATGCCCCCCCCCAATAATTTTTCCAAGTCGGCGCCTCTGCCTAATAATTAGTTTCTCTTAGGAGACATGTTCTGTGAAAAGCTTTTATTTGAAATTGCAAAATGTCTGTTATTAGGAATTTTCTGATCTTTAGATTTTAAGATTCCTCTGCCACATATATTTAAGCTCGTGGAATTTGAACTTATTATAATGTATCATTATATTCCATTATATAGAAGAAGAATTCTAATGAAGAGCTCAGTTAGTGAAATAAAAGCTGGGATTTGGAGAAAATCCAGTGATGTACAAAATGAGTACCTATTTAAAAAGGACTTCAATTTTGTTGGAAAATTCCTTAGACCTATTGGAAAATAATAAACTCAACCATCAAATAGAATAATCGACTCCTTAGATTGGAGAGTCAGTTATTGTGAAGTCAAATTTCCTCTGCAAATTGGGAAGCCTTTCCTCATAATAGTACATGAACGCAGTATCATACCTCCTATAGAACAAGTTTCCCGCATCACCTCTTCAATTAATCTTGTTAATGATGTAATAAGTTTTCGACCTTATGCCAGAAATTCAAGTGAAGTGGTATAAAAACCAGCTATAGGAAAATCTTCATAATTTAATTTTGAACGGCGTTATTTGAAGGTATTGCATCAACATATAATACTTTATTTGAAAGTACTGTAAGAAATTAATAAATCAGAAGAAAATCTATGTTTTTGAGAAAACAATTCTGCTCTAAAAATAATTATGGTGAATAAAAAATGAGAATATACTTGTAAACCTTTTCATGCATTACAGCCTGGAGACTGTTTAATGTACCTGTGCGGAATTCGATACGAACCAGTAAGTGCTAAGCAACAATCGGCTGATAACCATTGTCATCTCTAAATGTGACGTCAGAACTAAGTGTCCTCGGGAACTCAACGGTGAGAAGTCAAACGTTAGCCTTATGGAGCGTATTGTATTTTTCTTCAAAACTACGACACCAAATTGAAAACTGAAGAAACTCAAATTTATCCTTATAATTTTCAATCCAATGAGCCTCCACTCAGATTTTTGGACGCAAAAATTTGATGTTGACTTCATTGGATAGGAGATTTCAAGAAGAATCAATCTCATACTCTTCAATCATTTGCCACTATATTTCTGAAAAAATCGAAGAAAAAGCAATTAGCTCCATGAGGCATAATGTTCAACTTCCCACCAACAAGATGTCAACGAACATGAATCGTATTAAAAGGTATTAAAGGCACTAGACACCACTTCATTTTGTTCTAATTACATCAACCTAACTGGGCCATGCGAGCGAAAACAGGAGATGAGTGACAGGATATGGATGTGCCATCTGAAGGTGTTGAAAAACGTTATCTCTTTCTTCAAATCACCGGATTAGCTACCCTTGTGTTTACCGTTTTCTCCCTCGACAAGAACCTTTTGATTCCACTCCACCTTCAGCCGCAGTACTCTTGTTGAATAAACAAAGTTGCCGTTGAGGACGTTCTGGATCGTGCCTTCAGCTTTGATCGAAGTCGCAGATTGGAGGGGGTGTTGGCTATCCTGTTCCCTACTTGGCCAAACTAAGTAACAAATCGCGCGTTGATCATCATGAAACTACAGATACTGTTACGCTTATTCAATGAGGAATATATTATCGACCGCTATGAAAAATAGAATGTCAGCTAACAGAAGTAGATTTTCACGTTAAATATTGAACACCTAATGGATGGGCCGGAACGTCAATGTTAATAAAAATGAACGTTAACTTGTGAACAATAACATTTTTGTAACAACGCTACAAAAAAAAAAAACAAAAAAAAAACGAAATACTGATCCATACCTTACCAAATATAACATTATGCGAAAGAAGAAACCCATGTTGCACGAAAGGCAACCGGTTGGGCACTTTTTGAACAAAGCACTTGAAATAATCGGAAGATGGGAAGCCGTCACGTAATACTGTCCCCTTCACCGTCAACTTTTCACCACCCTTGCCAGAGTGGAAAGCGGCCTATCACTGGGCTCTTCATAATAAGAAAATTTTGCAGCAAAATTTAGGTTGCAACACAATGTTTTGCACTAATGCCAAAGACTATCCTCCCATAACTGTCAAAAGCCCTAACAAATTTCGCCCAGAAATGGTTAAATTTCGACAAATTTAGGAAGGTACAGTGTGTGGAAAATGACAATGAACTCCAAGGATTCAAGCTGCAACTGCATGAGCCCCTCTTTTCAAAGCATCTCATTTGCTAACATTCTTTAGGCACGAGAATACAATTGCAGGTAGTCAACGTTCCCATTGAAGCGAAGCCCGTTTTACCTCTCGGGCAAAAACGCAAAAGAGGACGACCAACTGAAGCCGAGAAAGCTCTCTCACTCCAGTATTAGGATTTAAGAATTTTTTTTTTCAAATTTTTTACCGTAAAGTCGTGTGATATTATGTAACTGACGTTCTTTATCATTCACCTAATCTCTACACTCAACTTTTACAAATTTTAGCGTCATTTAATTCTTACTATCGAGATATCGATTTTTTTAACGTTAATCAATGATTGGAACGTGAGAATTTTCTTTATACTGGGATATTTGCTGAACGTGCAAGCTATTATTTTATCGGGATTAGCATCTTTTTAAAAGTGCAATCTTATTTCATGTAACGTGCGATTAATTCCATACCTTATTCAATTAGAGGCAATCTGGGTTACGATTATAAGCTTTACCTTCATTTTTGGGAAGAATAAAGGCGGATGAATGTGGCTCTTCAGGCGGCCTCTCATTTCTGCACTTGGGCGTCCGAATTATTGTTTTGTATGAACCTGTTTTCTCGGTAACACTTTTTAGACCCATGTGTTGTGTAACTACTTCGTAATTTTTATACCATCGCACGTCACTCTGGAGCTTCTGTGATTCGACTTTGCGTACATTATTTATTTTGGTGGGTAGTTACCGGCTTACTCATTTTATAAAATACTTTCGAATAACGGATTATACGTCAGTACAGTACCTTCAAATAATCACTTCGTTTAATTTTACCTGCAATTGCAAAAAATAGTAAAATATCAAACGCTGCAGGTACTGTAATATAGGAGAGAAGAATACTGGCTTGACGTTTCGGCACATCGTGTGACACAGCCACAAAAAGGTCTATGAACAATATAAAACTTTTGATGATACCTATGTGAAAACTGCCATCGAGAAAATCCCAAAACTCCTGCATAAGAATTCAAGGAAAAAGAATAAAAAAAAAAAAACTCTAAATAGGTGTAAATCAAACTGCAAAAATAATCCCTCGCAATCATTGATTTTATTACGTTAAAGACGCTACATTTTGCTCAGTCACTTTGTTCGAAACCTCATAAAATATTTCATTAAAGGAACTGCTATAAAAACTAACCTGGATGACTGCGTAGGCGAGAATAACGTTTGCTATGAGAAGACTAAGACTAAAGATGATCCAATATATGAGGAGAGGGATTTTTGCTGGAAAATGACAAGACAAACACATCAGTACAAAAATATTCTTAAACTACATCTCAGAAACTCATTGTGTGGGTGCATTATCAATACTGTATCTACGCACAAAGGAAAAGTTGAGGCTCTTCTTCTTTTCATCTCTTTCCTCTACATGCCAATGCACCTCACACATTCAAAACGATTACTCAAAATTAAGAAACAATAGAGTCGATTTCTAATACTCACTGAAAGTGCTTGTCTCGTCTTCACTTTCCTGTTCATCCTCATCCATTATGTGAGAGTCTGAAAGTTGAAAATGGAACCAGGTTCATTTTAGATAATTTTTTTATCTCTCGAATCAAGTTACATTTCAGAAATGTTAACTATTTCTTACTTGTTTTGTAACATGAATCCCAAATTAAACGAGTAATATCTAGTACCTGTGTAGAAAAAAAAATGTAAAATTGATTAAAGAATTTGTTTTAGATAAAATACGTCTAAGAAAGCGGTAGTAGAAATTTTGTCATTAGAGAAAGTGTATTATTAGAAAGAATGTCGTACATCCCATCGCAACCCCGTATTCATGTGCAAAATACAACTACTCATAAATAATATCACGGGTTGAGAGTTTCACTGAAATAAATTTTACTGTGTGAAAGGTATCCAAGTATGTACCACTCGAAATCGGTAGTCCAAGAGGACAGATTCTTAGGGAGGATTAAGTCATCTAAATACATAATCCTCAAACGTACGAGCCATATCAATGAAAAGGAGGAAAGCTTCAAGGCACGTAACAAAGGGGAAAAAATGATCATCTCAAATCATTAAATTTAATGTCGAATTCTACAAAACAGCCAAAGATAAATTAGACGACCGAAATAAAGGGAAATGAAACAAAAGACAATAAAAATTGAAGATGAGTTGAAAAATTTTAAATAAAATGTGTAAAATAAATACGGTAGGCCTATGTACATATTAGAGATAAGATGAGTCAGAAACTCTTTGATTTTTCTTGTTTAATGTTTTTTTTTTTTTTAAACAAGGAAGCTGTTTTATCGGTCTTCCCGGAAAAAATGTCCTCCGTCCGACCGCCGGCAAACCTCAGAGGTTGAAAATCTTCCAAGTCCCCTCCTATCATATATAACTAATTTTTCAAGTCCCTCTCGTACCTTATATAATGATGGTATAAAGCAAGTATAATAATACAAGGAGCCTAATTAAAATAGTTCCTTCAATTAATTTGATATGTAATGCTTCATACATCTATTGAGTCGGTCCGTTGAGTGAATCAGAAATGCAGTGTTTCAAACATCGCCGCTTCAATGAGCTAGATAAGACTCAATTAGAGGCCTTTCCAGAATACTCCATAAAACAGGTTCCCCGCCTTGTTAAAGAACCCGCGAATTTTGTTTCGACATGTTTCATCTCTTTGCTCTAACCTCCCAGCCTAATTCCAAAATTTGCGTACGTCTGTGTGTCCGTACAACCATGACCTTGGCACTTGGAAGAATTTCTGCTTCGACTTCCCCCCCCCCTGACCTCCCGCCACAATCTTGAAATTTGCGTCCGTCCGTACGTCTCTATACTTCCGTACAACCAGCTGCCCTTCCTTGTACACTAAGTTTATACTAAGCCTATAGTAGGTCTGCATACATACAGTATACTAGACAGACTTCATGTAGCCTCTCTTTACCTTTATACCAGACCTGCAGAAGTGGCCTAAGAAGGGGGAATATGAGCACTGTTTACACGAGGCCTATACTAGACCTATTATAGATTGGTACAGTTGTACTAGACAGACTCTATCTTTTAGCCTCTTGTTTTATGTTTCAAGACGAAAAAAATTCCAAAAATTGACTTATCGACGTTTTGCACTCAATGTATCAGACTTATATTTATTTATTTATTTGACTGCTTTTTAGGGAGGGTGCCGCAAACGGACGTATTGTCGAAGTATTCGCAATACCCCATAAAAAACGAAAACAAAAAATAAAACAAAACAAAACAAAAAGAAAACAATAATATTAAAACTAAGAACAAATGTTCCAAAATAAAGGAGAAAAAAAAGTCCTTGCCACCACCATTCAAGCCCCATCACAGCATACTCTGAAGCCCTCTCTTCAGTTCCTTCCGTCCTAAATGCAAAATGTCCAGGTCGAAGTTCTTATCAAATACTTATTGCTCTATTAAGCACCCTGTACTCCAGGGCATTTGTTCGCACATTCATCGGACCATCGGACGAAAAACGAGTTTCGAGCGACTATTGGCTCTAGGTACGCTCAAGGATTTTTTTTCTAGGAGATTTGGCTCTTGCATCCTACCATGAAGAATATCATGGAGGAATACAATCGAGCCTATCATTCTTCTGTCTTCTAGAGAGACGAACTGAAATCTATTCAGCAATTCATTTTATTCTATGTTAGTCGGGTAGTGTTCAAAAATCGTATAGTAAAAATATTTCAGGAATCTTTTTTGTATTGTCTCTATTTTGTTCAATATGATTACCAGGGTGAGGATTCCAAACTAATGCACCATATTCTAGATTCGATCTTACCAAAGCAAAATAGAGTGAACAGAGAAACGTGGCTTTATTTATTCTTCTGCGGCAGAAAATTTTCAACAGGGAACCTGTTTCATCGAGGGGGGGGGGGTGTCTTTCTTGAAAAAACGTCTGCTGCCCGCCGGCTGGAAGAAATTGAAAATTTTCCAAGTCTTCCTCCTATCACCTATTCTAAGCCCCCTCCAATCATATATACTAGTATCAAGCTAGTAGTATGATACAAGGAGTTCTAGCCTAGTTTAAGTCCAATATTCTGTATGTTGGCTTAGCCCCTTCATTGAGCCAGATATGCAACGCCTCAAACATCATGAGACTTGATAAAGGCCTTTACAAAATACCCCACAAAACAGGTTCCCTGCCTCCTCTCAGTCAACTCGGTTAAAGAACCCGTGAATTTTCTGTTTTTTTGGGTCATCCCATGTCTCCATGACGGTCCTATAAAATTTGACCTTAAAAAACTAATGATTTGAGACTATCATTTTCTCTTACGTGCCTTGTACCCTCAGACCTTTTAATTCATCTGAATGAGTTAATCACACGCTCCAAATTTTATCTCTAATTCTGAGTCAAAATTGTCAAAATCATTATTACTTTAATATCCAATTATATCACCATTAATCACTTTTGCTAGTAACACCGTTTTTCTGAATCTTTTGAGGAGCAAATGTTTATAAAAAGATATAATCCTTCCTTGTGTTTAGAGCTTATCGCCGAAAAATTATTGGAAAGCTGTACTTACTTCTTGCATAGTCAATAAAATCAAATTTGCTACTTTCAAACCAGAACGCCATTGAGCCATGATCAAGCTGTTTAAGGTTTGGGCTACATAATAGAACAGAAGTTTAGAACGACAACATGGAACCCCATGTTTCTCAATAATGGTTATGCAACTTTGAGACAAACATAATGCTGAGAATTTTCGATGTGTTTATAAAATCTAATGGCAATCAGTTTGATATTTTTGAAAACGGATTACATGACTGTCATTCGTCGTCGTACAAACAATATTATAATCTTACCAAAACGGTACCTACCGGAAAAATGATTCCTTATATTATGTCTCGGGGTAATGAGTTGGTCTACTTTTCATTCAAATGAAAAATGACAGTAGAAGAAAAAGAGAAGAAAACAGTATCCGGTTTTGTTTTTAGGTCAGAAGAAAAAAAGGAAGAAATTTCTCTCTAGGTTACAACCGATGCGTACTAAAAAATACTCGAAAAAGTAAGGAAAAGAATTACATAATTTTTTGGGCAACAGGGCAGAATGACGAGCCGTGGATAATAATTTCGGTCAACGTATCTTTTCTATGTATTGCTTAACTCATGGACTCCATCTCTTATGAAAATAGTAGGATCCAAGTAGTTGATGGAGAAACATCCGATTTCTAATGTCAAAAGGTGGATCCAGGGGGGCAGGGGTGACATGCCCCCCTCCCTCCTCAAAGGAAAAAGAAAAAAAAGAAGAGGAAAAAAATAACAGAAAACACGAAAAAGAAAAGGAAAACGAGAAGAAAAGAAAGAAAAGAAGAAAAAAATGACCTCCAGTAACTAAACGGATGGCGAGCCTCCCGTCAAAAAATTTGCCCACCCATTTTGTTCTTCTAGATCCGCCACCATCTAATGTAAGAAATTTACTTCAACAGTGAACCTGTATTATGAGGGGGGAAGGAGGATAAATCGAAGAAAAATGACGGGCGCCTTCCGGCAGAATTGGGACTCAGAGAAAGGCACTGTCCGGCAGAGAGTGAGACTTTGAAAAATTTCGACCTCCGTGCACGCTTATGACTCCCGTAAAACAGGTACCTACCCTGTTTGCCTCAATTAACAACATCAATGAAGACAATCCCGAGCAGCTCAATCGGTGGGCTGCGAGTTATTTTTGCAAATATTTCAGAAAATTAAGCCACAATCAAAAAAAATTTCAGACAGAAAATTGTTATGGAAACAACCATTTGAACTTTACTGTACATCCGCTTAGCAACCTGAAAAGTTTATTGAAAGTTGAAATATTTTAAGCAAAAGTCAGTTTTTAGCAATAAGTATCTAAAAAATCAAACTTTACCAACGGAATAAAATTTCAAACAAAAATGAGGATGAATTGCCCAAACTTTCTTCCAAAGTTTGTTGGAAGTTCTGAGCTTTTTATACGGAATCAATTGTTTCCAAATAACACAAAAAATCGAGCGGCTCCAAACGAAAAATACTTTTCATAGAATTTACTACCTATATCTAAGACCATCTGAATTTTAATGTCAGTCTGGTCATTATCTTCAAAAGTTTTCGAAAGGTGTCAACTTTTGGAAGAAATCAACTTATATGAAATATTTTGAAAAATTGGAAAATATGTGACCCTCCGCAAGGAAACCTATTTATCTCACAAAAAATCATTTTTTGTTTTTTTTGTTTTTTTTTTTTTTTCTCTCGGTGAAAGTCTACTCTTCAAATAGCAAAAAACTCTATCTCGATTTTTAAAGTGAAAAAAAAACCGGAAAAAAACACTGCGAAAATCAAACTTTGAAATGCTCTCCTATAAAATTCTGTTTTTGTGAGATAAATAGGTTTTCTTACGGAGGCTAGATTTTTTGTGATATTTGAAAACAATTGATTTCTTACAAAAAGATCAGAACTTTCAACAAACTTTGAACGAAAGTTCAGGAAATCTATTACGAAAAAATTTTAGAGTAAACAGTTTTTGTATGAAAATTCCCTTAGTGTTTGATTTTTTAGATATTTATTGCTAACAATTCATATCTCTCCAAAAACTCCCAACTTTTGACACACTTTCCAGGCTGTTATTAGAACATATAGTACAGTTCAAATGGTTGTTTCTATAATAAATTTTACAAGGAAAATTTTTGTCTGAAATTTTTTTATTGGAGTCCAATTTTTCGAAATATTTGCAAAAAAAAATGATTTTGTGGGCCAAAATGTGCAACAAAAAATTGTTTACAGGATATGGGGTATGGGAAGTTGAACATTATTCGGGACACCATTTTCTTCCATTGAAAACAGAAAAAAAAATAGAAAATCTGGCCTATACAACATGAGCAATTTACCTCTTACTGCAAAGCAAATCGACCATTTTAAAATTGACTGCCGTTTTGAGTAGCTTTTCCTCTCAGATGTTTATCATGGTCTTTTGTATCAAGTAATCAACCCCACTAACATATCCTAAAGTGACGCTTTGTCCTGTAGAGTTGTACAAAAAACCACTATTTCCCATTATGGCCCCAAGACTTATTTTAAAGTTGTTTTATTGTAAAAAAAAAAATCGTGGCAAGTGTAGCACTAATTTATGAATTTTTTAACTTTCAGACAGATTTCATCGTTGATTCACTTCATTTCAACCTGCATTGAAAGTGTCCATTTCCCTTTTCACTCTCTGGGTACCTGCAATTTTGGCCTACATTTTCTCGGGCTTTCGTACGCGAACATGACAAATATACATCATCTCTAAAAGGACGGTTTCAAAAACATGACTTCTAATGTATGCAAATAGAATACAGGTTTACTTGCTAATTTTTCTGATGAATTAAAAAGGAACGTAATTATGAAACTTGGAATGTTCTAATTTATGTATGCTAGTTACCATTGTGTCATCTTTATTCAAAACTTCGATCTGGTTGCTTCGGTTCGTCCACAGAACTAATATTTAGGAGAAGTTCTCGTAAGAGATTGGTAAATAGATATTCTTTTTCACTTTCTTTTTTTTCATCATGGTTTGATTGGGATTATTTTTCGATATTTTCCGTGTAAACTTGACATATTAGAGGTACTTTGAAGGTAAGTTTAATCTTAGAGTAAATATAATATTCATTTAAAACTTCGAGTACCGTAATAAATAATTTTTACCATGCTTTAAGGTAGCCATCAGTTCAAAGCGCTGATATTCCATTAATAATCAATGAATTTTAATAAATTTTTTAAACTCTCAAAATGACTAAATTTGTATTGATTGGGTCTTCGAAATAAAATTTTCTCACTGCGGACAAGGAAGTGCGTATTTACTACCCCCTGTAAAGTGGGAAAAAATTTTCGTGACCAGTAATACTTATAAAATCACAATTTTTGATGACCTCTTACTTTTCTATCCAAACCACAAGAATAATATTTAGAGCTAGGTATCTGTACAGACGGCGTTTAGCTCTGTCTCATAAGGAATACGTTGAGCGGACGCTTTTTGTACTGATGGATCCTCGGGTACACGTCTACCAATTCACTCTTTTTTGAATGCAGACAATTATATTCTGATGAACTGCATTTAATATTATTACAGAAGTACCCACACAAATTTAAACTCAAAAATTTAATTTTTAGAGCAAATTTTTGTCCGGATGAATAAGAAAACAAAATTCTCATGTCAAGTCCTATCTCAAGTTTAAAGTTGAAATCATAGAACGGCAATATTTCTGAACTTTCTAAGCCAGCTTTAAGCTAACTATAGAAATGTATTGAGGTTCATTACAAAAAATAGCTGATGAAACTCCTATAGGGGAAAAAAACGTCGGGTATTTATCATGTTTTTTATTTTTTATTTTCATTTAACGATGAGTTATGAGCTCGGCAGTTTGAATAAGCTGATATCATAAAAACTTGCAACCACCCGGTTTAATTGTGCATAGTGTCGGCCCTGATTGGAATTACTCATGGTGGATTTTGATCTTTCATTGCCTCATTCTAGATTGACTTCAAACAGATGAATACGCCTGAAGAAGTTGATTTTTTCACTGCACGCACCTTTTTTCCAGAAGCGGTTGACCCTCCCATCTTGCTCTATTGAAGTTCATTTTCATCTCCCCGACGATATTAAACTGATTTTTTTGATATGTGTAGAAAGTACAGGAGCAATATTGTAAATTCTAAAAAGCCATTTTTCTTTCTGTACATCTTTAAGGGTGATTGAATATCCGTTCTGTTATAATTAATCCGCCATTCACTCAGAGCCGTAGATCCGAAAAATTTTCTAGTCTATTACTTGTAGCATTTTTTGAGTAGGGGTGCGCTAGAACTGTAATCAGGGAGTCATCTATTTTTTTTTTTTTTTCTCCTCAGTAAATAAGACTTTATAATGTACAATAATTTGGATCAAATTACAAAGTAACACTCCGAGCGACTGTTACCAGGATGTAAACCATTTACCAATATTTTATGGATCGATTACGAATTCCATTTAATGAATAATGCGCATAGTAAATAAGTGTCTTACGCATACGTAATATACTTTCTCAGACTTTTCTCGAGAACTGTATTTGTGTTTCCAATTTAGGAACATGCAGCTGGTTTCAAAGAAATGACGAATGAGTTACCTACTTAGGCTACAGTTCACATGTATCCATCTTGACTAACGTAAATTTTTGAGGTACCTATATCTTTTGCCTAGGTACGCTAACAACGTATTTTCAAAACTTGCCAGAACGATGGCAACTTCAAAAGATCCAGTCGTAGCGGCTCGTTTGGCTAAAAATCGTCAAATCGCATTGAAAGCCGGACGAAAATTGGCTCGCTGCGACCCCGGGGAAGAAGTGGTGATTAGTGGAATAGCAGGTGTTTTCCCCGACTCCGATAATTTACGTCATTTTGGAGAGAATTTGTTAGCCAAGTGCGATTTGATCTCGGACGACGATCGTCGATGGAAATTAGGTGAATCAAATATATATTCAGTTTTGTTTAATGGGTGTTGGTGGTAATTTTTTTCCAGCTTCAAAAACATACGCAATAATGAACGATTTTTTCAAAACATCTGCGCATATACCTAGACCCTACTACAAACAATTGTTGGAAGATTGAGACGGCGTAACGTGTAAAATGCAAGATAGGTAAAAAGTTGTATCTTGGAAGGCCAAATTTTTCAAATAGGTAACTTAGGTACTGGAGAGAATAATTCATCTATCATTATCATTAGGCTATCTCCATATCTCTCCGTTAATACCGGTAGGTAGCTAACGGGTCATATTATATTATTATTATTATTATTATTATTATTATTATTATTATTATTATTATTATTATTATTATTATTATCATCTCCAGATCGCTTAACTACTGTAGGTTTCTCTCATTGTATTACGGTTCATTATGGCCAAGTACATGTAAGGGTTGAATTTAATTTCTGGAAGAATAACAGCACTACAGTTTTTCAAGATATGTACGCTCCCATTCATTGAGGAATTCTCGCTTCAGGCTGGACGTATTATTAATAAGCATTGTTTCTTAAGCTGTCCATTGCCTCAGATGAGGCCTGTGCTTGATCTTATGATTGGTATATGTTGCCTTCCACAACCTTTTTATTTCCTGGCTCAGCTCCCGATATTTTTGGATTTTCCATTCGTAGGTTGACTGCATACTATTGCTGTTGTACGCGTAAGGTACAGCCACATCCATCATCTGGACTCGTCCATTCTGTTCGTCCCATACTACTATGTCCGGTCTATTGCATTTGTACTTCTTTATCTGTTCTGATCCTTCGGTCGCACAGGATATTCTACGAAATATTTTTGTTATAGGGTTGCAGTGGTTCATTCTTCACCCGTCATTTTGTACTTTTTCACGATTTCCTCGCTATATACAACCGTTCAGGATATGTGCTGTTTTCTCATCTTGCTTTCCACATTAACGGGATCAATCTCCTATTTCAGCTTCTTTCAGTAGCTTTCTTATAGTTATTTATTGCTACAATAACCAACCTGATCTAGGATTGCGATGCAAAAACCTCTTGTCTCTAGATATACAGGGTGAGGCAATTAAATGATGTTATCAATTGAATGGAAGTTTGCGCCAAATCTATTCTAAAACGCAAAAACACGAAACGTTAGATGTAAGTAACTTACAAAATTTGTATCTCATTTTCATCTACAACTGGCGCCCCTACCCAACTTTCTACGATCTTTCTAAGCCGAGTTATGGACCAAAATGTGCCAAAAATTGATCAATTCGCTCAAATTGGATTAATCAGAGATTCTAAATTACGGCTGTTCATTATGAAGAAGAGAGCGATACTCTTTTTTAAGGAGTAACTAAATACAAAAACCGCAGAAAGAAAATACGTACCTACTAAAACTTTGAAGCGCTTTCAACTAAAAAGTCATTCAATTACTCCTTAAAAAAGAGTAGGTATCGCCCTGTTCTTCGCCCACATTCTCAAAAATTGAAAATGTTTATAATTATTTATATATTCTATCTGATTTGATAGTGAAATTTAGCGTTGATTCCGAAAACAAATACCGAAATAATTTAATGAAGCTTGAAAGAGGGGGAATTTTCAATTTCTTATTTTGAAAATCTAGTCAATTTTTGGCTTTTGGTACCTGCGTAATTTGGCCCAGAAAAGTCGTAGAAAGTTGAGAAGAAGTGCAAATTGAAGATAAAATTGAGGTGAAAATTTTGTACATTTAAAGTATTCATCTATTGTTTTGCGTTTTTGCGCTACAACAGCTTTAGCGCAAACTTCCATTAACGTTATTTTGCCTCACCCTGTATACTTTTATTGTCTACAAAATTTGCGAATTTGCACCCCTACTAATTTTTCTACGAATTTTCTGAGCCAAGTCCAGGACCAAAAGGTGCCAAAAATTGACTAAGTCAAAAATTAGAAAATCCCTCACTTTCAAGCTTTATAAGGTTAGTTTGGTATTTTTTTCGGAATCAGCGTTAAATTTCTTTTAGAAATCGGATAAAATATGAACTAAAAATTCTGGTAAATTGATCATTTTTTGACGTATTATTTTGGTCCATAACTTGGCTCAGAGGAATTGTAAAAAATTGAGTAGGGTTGCAAATTGTCGATAAAAATAAGATACAAATTGTTCAAGTTACATCTAACGTTTCGCGTTTTTGCGCTAGAACAAATTTAGCTCAAACCCCCATTCAACTGGTAGCACCATTTTTCCTCACCCTATAACGTCCCTATCTAAGAGCCAGATATAGGCTACAAGATCTTCTCATCCACTATACTGGTTTGTGTAGGTAGTTCGTTGAAGTATCGTCCATGTTCTGCCCTCCCTCGCCATCTATTTTTCCTCAATGTTTGGCTATCATACGCTCTAGGTCATATTCTACCTTGCTTTGCGAGTATTTCATTCATCTTCGGTTTCACAACTAACTTGAATTATGATACACCTTGTAATTGTAGGTACCTAGGTTAATTTATAGCAGGCATATTGACCGAAGTTTTAAACTACCTACATGTATGTATGAATCTCCGGACAGGACATTTCGCTCTGTTCTCGCTGTTTATAGAAGTGCTGCCTTCTGCGTCTCAACCGTCACCAGTGGCGTATTTACCCAATTTAGCGTAGTAGGCAAACTTGTTTATGGCGCCTATTAAGAAAAAAACTTTTCGCGGTTAGAGTTGCAAGAAGTTTTTTGCTCCCGAAAAAAAGTGAAAGCGCTGGCGCCTATTTTGTTTTTACGTCGTAGGCATGTGTCTAACGTGCCTATTGGGAAAGACGCCACTGACCGTCACGTATATCTTCCCTTCAAACTCCTTGTGGTTTACGATGGTATTATTCCGGTAGTCGATATTACGATTTTTACTTTAGTCACAGACTAGGCCTGACTTTCCTTTCCCAGGTCCTCCTGCCACGGTTGCATACGTTTTTCTCTTTATTTTTATCATTTGTTTTTATGTTTGCTGGATTTGACATGGCTATATCTATCAGGAATATCTTCTCTATTTGTTTTCTTTAATTACACACCGTTATATCCGGTCTATTAGCCGTCACTGCTTTGTTTGTAATTATGGTTCTGTCCCAGTATATTTCTTCATCTTCATTTTCATCGATCTTCTCATCATCACCTATCATTGATTTTAATTCGCGTTGTTATTATTATCACGCGCCCTACCAGAGCATCCTGAAATACCTCAAAGAACTGGTAAATTGAATGAGGTGAACAAATTTGACGCTGCTTTCTTCGGCGTTCACTATAAGCAAGCGCAGACCATGGATCCGATGTCACGTATATTGTTAGAAAAAGCTTACGAGGCGGTTGTGGACGCTGGTATGTATTGTTGATTTCAAAACTTCGATAATAGGTATTTGAGAAAAATACGCCATTCACCGTGGCTGTACGACATCTTGTAGGGTACAATCCAAAACACATGAAAGGCTCCAAGACTGGGGTCTTCATTGGAGCTTGCTTCAGTGAGTCGGAAAAGACGTGGTTCTACGAAAAAATTCAAATTGATGGCTTTGGTATCACGGGCTGTTCGCGTGCCATGTTGGCCAATCGAATTTCATACTGGATGGGTATTAATGGTGAGTACCTATTAACTTACGTTTCATGGCAAATTTTTGTTTCAAATAAGTATTGATGTTGGTTTGTGGGTACCGTATTGTTTTAAAATTCTAGAGAATGATCATAAGAACAAATGAAACATATATAGGTCTAGGGTTGCGTGAGGCAAAAATTAGACAGTAACGACATTAAGGTAAAATGTTGGACACGACTAATTTTGCTATAGTATATCAGCTATTTTCTTTGAGGATGTAGAATGACCCAATCAATCACTAAACCAAAATAGAATTAATACGGTCCGAAACGCTACGGCTCGACATATTGTATGATACTCAAAGGAGTAACGAAAGAAAAATTACAAATACCGCAGATATGAACAAGAAGATGCGAGATCTTTCGGTTTAACAACCATCATCGGGCAAAGATAGAAAGCATATCTGCGGTCTTTGTAATTTTTCTTTCGTTACTCCTTTGAGTATCATACAACACTAAACCAAAAATTAAGGAATTTGGTCAAACAGTATTGCTACAGAAAGAAAAAGTAAAAATGTGTTGAAAAAAACTAACAGTTTTTCAAACATAGATAACTTTTTGTGAAATTGATGTAGAGGAAATCTGAAAACTGATTTGAACACTTTAACGTGTCTTCGTTCAAGAATGATGTTGGTTGCTAGAGCCCAATACTTTTGCAATCTTCATTTGTTCCTCGAATTTCCTTCTTTTTGTGCGATTCTCTACATCAATGACTTCAAATATTTCTTCTCCATTGCGGTGTTCTTTGTCCAAATAGTGAATTGCCATCCTCTTTCTTCCTTAACTTTTTGCGCTCTTTTTTCCTGATCTCAAACTTTTTCCCTTCTTACCAATGTAGATACCCTCGCACTGCTCACAACTGAGCTTGTACACTCCGTTCAAGCTTTCCTTGTCCTTTTCTTCCGTCTGGTCATTGCTGATTCCTATACACCATGGGTGGGAACGCCTTTATCTCTTTGTATATGTACTTTCCTATGTATGGTATCGATCCAGAATAACTTCTCACCGTGCTATCTTGAGTTCCTTCTTCGGTTTTCATTTTCTTGGAGATTCCCTCCACCACACCTCTATAATAAATAATAGCCATTGGCTTTTGCGATCTGCTTTACTATCTCGATTTCTTTCCTCTTCTCTTCATTGTTCTTGAGCATAGAAATAGCTCGATATAGCAGTAGTTCTAGATTGCCGCTAAATTATGCCTTGGGTGGTGGTAGGAGTGATTTGGAAGGATGTTGCCTGTGTGCGTCGACCTTGTAAATTTTGTATTTCATCCTGTTGTTCTCCAGTGTGAGTGTAAGGCCCAAATAGTTGATGGGATCTCATTGCCTTTTTCCCCCTTAAATTTGATGCTCTCATTCATCGCGTTCATTTCCAAAAACAATAGGTCTATCTGTTTATAGACCATTTTTGTAATGACGTATAATATGAAAAATTTACATTTGCTCGCTGCTACTCTGTTGGCGTTCATACTGCTCATTTGTACGGGATTTTGCAAACTTAGATGAATATTAGAAAACCCTCTCAGATGTTAAGCTCTTGAGCTATTTTTAATAAAAGTAGAACTGACGACAAACATATTTTGTATACATCTGGATTAGATAAACAGCAGGGCTTGTACATTCAAATTCATTCGAATAGTACCTATATCTGCAGTCATATCTAATGTAAGTAACCTTTTTCCTCAACAAGATGAAAGTTATGACGTCATACAAAAATGGTCTAGTGCCTGACCGCAAAATCAGAATAGCCACTTTTCTGTGACGTCAAATAGCAAATAACCGCTAGCAAAACTACCCAACGTTGGTCCAACTGACATGTTGACTCTCATACAAATAACACAAGAAGCTACAAAAGATCATTATGTTCCTGATTGAGAATAAAGAATTTTTCAGAGGTTGATGAACAAACGCTGAGTTGCTATAAGATTCTAAACTCTTATATACGTCTGATTTTTTATTTAAATCTCATTCCTAATTATTATTATGAATGTTGATCTTTGCTCTCCATGTTATTCTTACGGGAGTCAAGTTATCGTTTGTATAGTTGTTTGCTGTTTGACGTCATAGAAACCGGGGCTATCATCTACATAATCTGGATCATGGTTTGATTGAGTTTTGAACTTGCTCTCGCTGCCCTTCAATATCTTGTTTTCCATATCATTCATGAATAGGCCTATCTCCGCCAGTATTGGTGACAGCAGTGATCCCATTGCATTCTTGGCTATAGAATTTGTTATTGAAGTGGCAGTAGTTCTGGCTCAAAATCTATTCCAGTACACATGTTGGCGTACTTTGGGCTTTGGCCCATCGGGGTTCCCAGGAAAATGTGTAAGTCTTGTTGATGGAACGATTGGAGTTCTGAAGATAAAATTTAAGCGCAATACTTACTTATAGACAGAGGTGAAAAGTCGTGTATTGCTTACGCGGCTGCGTAAGCTTGTGAATAACTCATAACTTAATGATTTATCTTGATGAGTTGGTGATTAAAAATAATCATTAAAGTACCTGTGATAATAAGTATGGGTTCAAAACATAATTTCATTTGTTTACAGGACCCAGTTACACAGTCGACTCAGCGTGTTCATCTAGCTTATATGCTTTGGAACATGCCTATAAAGCCATACGTGATGGAGTGTGTGATGCAGCATTAGTGGGTGGATGTAATCTTTGTTTGCACCCATATGTATCATTACAGTTTGCCCGACTGGGTGTACTGAGTCCAGATGGTCGCTGTAAATCATTTGATGAAGCAGCAAATGGTTACTGTCGTTCTGAGGCTGTAGTGGTTGTCCTACTGCAGAAAAAGAAAAATTGTCGACGTATTTACTGCCGGCTGGTGCATGCAAAGACCAACTGTGACGGCTACAAGGAACAGGGGATTACCTATCCTTCTGGGCAAATGCAACAACAACTGCTTGAAGAGTTTTATGAAGAATGTGAAGTCGACCCAAATGATTTGAGCTTTATTGAAGCTCATGGGACTGGCACAAAAGTGAGTTTTCCTAATTTCCTTGCAAATTCTCATACTGTCAGAAGATGAACCCTTTGAACTTTTTATGATTGTAGGTTGGAGATCCAGAAGAAGTCAAAGCGTTAGAGACTGTATTCTGTCCAAGACGAAAGGAACCATTGAAAATAGGATCTGTCAAATCTAATATTGGTCATTCTGAACCAGCATCTGGACTTTGTTCCGTGGCAAAAGTGATTTTAGGTTTTGAACTTGGCCAGATACCGCCTAATATCAACTTGAAAACTCTCAGATCTGACATTGAAGCGTTTCATAATGGAAAAATTATTGTAATGTCTTTATTTTTTCCCCTTACAAAAGTGCTCAAAAGTAATTCATTTCTATGGGAAATAAAAGACAACACTAAACTGTTTTGAAGGTTGTGACCGAACCTACACCTTGGGAAGGAGGTCTCGCTGGAGTGAATAGTTTTGGATTTGGCGGAGCTAATTGTCATGTGCTACTCAGCTCAAATCCAAAATTGAAAGTTAATAATGGACTTCCCGGAGATGACTTACCTCGCCTAATTGCTGTATCTGGACGTACAAATGAAGCAGTTGATGTAATTCTGAGTGATGTACGTATAAAACTTTTTGATTCGAATGCAAAACTGCTCAAAAAACTTTTCAAAATAATTGATATTTTATTGTATGGAATTATACCCCGAAGCGTCCCAAAAAGTATCATACCATTTGTGTGCAACCCGCGTCCATGCTTTTAGAAGAAGAAGAGGATTATGAAACAAAAAAAAAAAAAAAAAAACGTGTGAGGCCCTTTTCAATGTGGTTGGAAAACTTTCAACCTTTGGCGTACATGTCGCTAAAACCATTCTACTTCTTAGCCCTCCTTTCCTTTCATTCAAGTTATGTATTGTACTTGGCAATGATCCATGTACCTAAGCATTGATACTCTTCATTAACCTATTCCTCAAGATTTTTTTCTGCTCAGTATTCAACTTGTGCTAGCCTAGCTCTTTGAGAGCAACCATGACCATCTGTTACAGAGTTATCAAATTTCATGAATAAGTTCATTGTTTAAAATTTAGTTTCGATGCATTGAGAGTAATCTTTGCTTTGCAAATCATTTAATAGAATTTTGAGTTGAAGTTCTAACAAAAATGTAAAGTCTCTAGGGTATTTACCCAGGTATATGGCAATACTGGCAATACATAGACTACACGGTACCAAAATCTTCAAACTCTGTCTCTTCCTTTTCAGTTTCCAAATCAAAAAATTGGGGGGAAAACTGTTGAACATGTAATAAGTACTTACTTAGTTAAGAAGTTGACTTAGGGACTGATGTGCAAGCATTTAATCTTGCAGTGTGAAAATCGATCAATTGATGTCGAATTAGTCCGCTTACTTCAAGCAATTCACTCCGAAGATATACCAGGTCACATTTACAGAGGTTACACTCTGGTTAAGAAGGATAAAAGTGAAGTAATACGCGAAATAGAAGTGAGTGCAATTTTATTTCTTTCTATATTTTTGGCGTTGTATATGATTTTTTTTTTTTCAGTATTTTCCAGGAGAAAATCGTCCAGTATGGTTTGTATTTTCCGGTATGGGATCTCAGTGGACCACTATGGGCAAAAGTTTGATGCAGTTACCTTTGTTCGCTGAATCGATCAATAAATGTCATCAGATACTAAAACCTAAAGGCGTAGATTTGATCAGGATCGTCACGAGCAATGACCCAAAAATTTTGAATAATATATTGAATTGTTTTGTCGGCATTGCTGCTATCCAAGTAATCCTAATTTGAATTTTTGAATTTTTTGAATTGTGGAAATTTTCGATTTGCACTCCACAAAGTTTATAAAAAATTTGTGGTTGCTCTTATAGTCAATAGGGATATTCTGAGGCAATTCACAAAAGAAGATTTAGATTATTTCAAAAAGTGTAAGTGTTTCTGTGGAGGGGGATAGTATTTTGCTTCCAATTCAAAGGAGAATCAATAGGACTTCAATTGTCACATTCTTTTTATTTTTGGGCTACTACAATGACATTGGATTGTGAGATACATATAACCCCCCAATTTGATTGTTTGTACTACATTGTGGCGTGCATTCATGAAACAAATGACCATGATTTTTAAAATTATTGTAGCGTTTTTTTTTTTTTTTTCAATTCAACTTTTTCAAATAATCCAAGATGAAATAATGTTACCATCAGTTTTACACCAATTTAATATTTGATGTAGTGCTTTAAGGGTCGACGTGTATTTTATATTGTACCTAGGTATGTTGCTAATGAGACACATTAGAAAATTTCAAAAACTAAAAGCTATATTGCAAGTAAAAGATTTTTTCGGTTACATTTTTAATTACTGTTAAATGTCCATATAAAAATGAGGAATAAAGATTATTATATATGTGCAACTTGCTAGCCTTCAGTGCTTCATTTGATTACAGATTGCTTTGGTTGATATTTTGCGTTCACTGGGAATAGTTCCTGATGGATTTGTTGGTTATTCTGTGGGTGAACTTAGTTGTGCCTACGCCGATGGATGTCTGACTACTGAACAAACGATGCTGACTGCATATTATCAAGGTTTAACTTTGCTAGAAACAAAATTCGTTCCTGGTATCATGGTATCTATCAGTAAGTAAAAAGTACAAGTAAACTTGTGTTTTGTTTTATCAGAAAATTGTACGTATCCTACCTCTTTCAATGTTTTTAAATGAACAGGAATCAGTTCTAAAACCGCTTGCAGTATGGTTACTCCAAAGATAGATGTATCCTGTCATGATTGTTATGACAGTTGCGTAATTGCGGGTCCCACAGATAATGTTGAAGAATTTGTTGATTCTTTAAAAGCAAAGAATATTGCTGTTGAAGCAGTCAAAGTTTCAAATGTTGCCTGCCACAGTCGATATATTTTGCAAGCTGGACCAAAATTAGTGGAATATGTAAAAAAGGTTGGTAGAAAAGAAAAAACAGAAACAAAACTTGCAGTCTATTTTGTTTGCTCTTGAGGGCCTTTTTCATTAACAACTGTACCCACCTAGTTTGGGGCTTGAAAAAAAATTTCAATATGTACTGAGCTATGTACATATAAAAGGACATGAAAAATGTTGACTCTTCAATTATATAATATGTGTTTATGAAAGAGGAATGTGATGAGTGTAAACAATTTTGAAACTTACAAGACTCAAAAGAGTTTCTCTGTCTTCTCAAATCTTGTCTCGATCAATTATTGATGAGTGAGTGGGGGGGGGTTGAGTATCACGATCTTCAGATTCCAGCATCCCAGCATGCACTTAATGATGCAGCGACACAACAAAAAATCCGGAAAAAGTTGTCTTCCAATTGTATGTGACAAGTCTCTTCCTGTGAATTTAATGTTTGTTGCTACTCTCTTTCAAAAAACCTTCCTGCACTTTTTTTCCTCATCTCACATCAAAAGTGGAAAGAAGTAGTTCACTTCTTTTGTATTTCCTTTTATTCACGTTCATTTGGAGGAGACGTTTTTGAACTTGACCATCCCTGTGAAGGACTCACATTTATGAACTTACTTTTAGCAAAATACATGAAACGACCAATATCAAAAACTTCATAGAAAATACATTGAGCGCTGTTGTTGGTCGGTGTTTGAAATTACTAATCCCTACCATCAGCGCTCCCAACTGATTTAATTAACATTTGTGAGTTAGTGCTAATCTCTGATTCTCTGCCCAAAGTGTTTGAAAAGAGGTGTGCTCAGTTCAATGTAAACAACAAGGCGCTACATCAGCTGATCTCCATTTAAAACAATGTAAAACGGAACCGGGTGACGTCAATTCCGGTTCCATGTCCCATGTATTTTTATATGTGCATGCGAGTTGCGTTTTGTTTACAGTCGAACCTCTTAATCTCTGCCGCTAGAGCAAAAATATATTTATTTATCAGTGTTTCCAGTATTTGCTTTAACAAACAGTCGTTAAGGCGCTAGAGGTATTCTCGCTCAATGTAAACAAACATCGCGGGATGTTCCCATCCGAGAAACGAAAAAATGAAGTGGACTTTTTACGTGTAAATTCCACTTCATTTTTCGGATTTTGGGACGGGAACATCCCGCGCACCAACCCGCGCACTCCACTACGATGTTTGTTTACATTGAGCGCGAATACCTCTAGCGCCTTACGTCGTCACTCGTCTTCTTTATTTTTGAGTCAAGATATTGGCCAAACAGATTGCATTTTGGTAAACTATCACCAAATCTTACACAACTATAAAATATGTACCCTAGGAGGATGACCTGGAAAAATTCCAACGTCTAATTATTAGACGTTTGAATTTTTTCAGGTCATCCTCCATATAATTCTCAATATCAGAGGCAAATCTTTCCTAAAGAACAAACTTTATCCATTGCTTGTAAGTTTGTTAAAGAATCTATAAGCTCTAGGGTGAACAGTAGATATTTTACTCCCAGGAATTCCCTATAGAACAAGTTTTCTGTTCAAAAGTGCTGGTAATCTGGTCTAAGGAGCTGCCTCTTCAACAACTATTTTGAATTCCAGGTCATCACTGAACCAAAACCAAGATCTTCAAAATGGATCAGCTCTTCCGTTATTGAAGGCGAGTCGAACTCTGAAAAAGCAAAATACTCCTCAGCTGAGTACTTCACCAACAATTTACTCAACTCAGTCTACTTTGAAGAAGCATGCACTCATATTCCTGGAAATGCTATTGTTATTGAAGTTTCACCTCATGGATTTTTACAAAATATTTTAAATCGTTCACTCAGAAAAGATGTAACCAATATTTCACTCATGAAATGCGATCATGAAAATAATTTAGACTTCTTTCTTTGTGCTCTTGGAAAGTAAGTAAACCTTTTATGAAAACTACTCACCAACTTAGATTGACACCTTCAGCAAATGAGCTATTGTAATTGTTGTGCATTTCACAGAATTTTCGATGCTGGACTCAACCCACAACTTGAGAAGTTGTATCCATTTGTTGAGTTTCCGGTTAGTAAGAGTACGCCTATGATTGCCCCTTTGATCAGATGGGAGCATAGTGAAGACTGGTATATAACTTCGTATCAAATGCAAGAAAAGATTAAGTCTGGTGAACGTACGGTTGTTATAACATTGAAAGATGACGAACTGGAATACTTATCTGGACATGTGGTTGATGGCAGAAATTTGTACCCAGCTACAGGATATTTGGTAATTTTGAAAGGCTTTCTCTTACATTGGCACATTAGGCTTATAATTTTATTGTGATATACACGTTTTCTCCTAAGATGTTGGCTTGGGAGACTGTAGCTCTCATGCGTGGTGAATTATACTCAGAAGTGCCAGTAGTCTTTGAGAATGTACGTTTCAATCGAGCTACCAACATTCCAAAAGAAGGTATGACCCCTCAAACGTTCCAATTTTCTATTGAAAGAATTTTTTCTGAAAGAGTGTACTGGTATACAGTATAGCAAATTAATTAACCTAAATTATTTGTCCCTTTGTAGGCAATATTGATTTTATTGTGATGGTACAAAAAGGAAGCGGTAATTTTGAGGTGGTAGAAGGTGGCGCAGCCATTGTTACTGGTCGAATATATGTACCTAAGGATATAAACAAAGAATGTATCAATATGCCATCAATAGAAATGACCAATGATGATTTGGAGAAATTACCCCTTAATGCCCGTGATGTATACAAGGAATTGAGATTACGAGGTTACAATTACAAAGGATTGTTTAGAGGAATCACATGGGCCAACAATGAAGGTAAAGTATTCCATCATCTTCCATTAGTTTCACTATGAGTAGGTATATTAGACACCACCACTTACCTTACTCCAGATTCTAAGGAGTTTGATGTAATTTGGAGTGACCAACTGATTAGGCGTGAATTCGATTGGGTCTCATGTATATCTTTTTCCTTTAAAATAATATAAGTGGCGCCAAAAGATAATACTTGTATACAGGTACTTATGGGAGGATACAGTGGGTGAACAATTTTGTTGCGTTTATGGATACTATGTTACAAATGCAAATCCTACATGAAGACACTCGTGGTTTGTTTGTTCCAACTTCCATCCAGAAAATGGTTATTAACACCAAAAAACACTTCAATGTGTTGAGTACATTAGATCCTAAGAAACCAGGTTTGTAGAAAGGGTATTATAATTATCAATGCAAAATTAATTGTCTGTATTGTTAAGCTTATTCTGTCTTTACTATTTTAGAATTTCCAGTGTATGTGTACAAGGATATTGACGTAATTGCATGCGGTGGTATTGAAGTGCGCAATTTGAGAGCTAGTGCTATTGCTCGCAAAAAACCGCTTGGTGAACCAGTCCTTGAGAAATTTCAATTTATTCCTCACACTAGCATTGGTGTAAGTTTTAATTTAGGTTTTTTTTTTTTTTTTTTTGTATTTTAGGCCAATAGTGACAATTCTTGATTGACACTGGGCCTAAATAACAATGTATCAGCCTAGCTATTTTTTATTTACAGTCCCACAAAATTGATGAAATAGTGAGAATATGCACTCATATAGCTCTGGAAACTTTACCCCTTATCAAGGTGAAAACAATCGAGTTGATTGATAGCTTCACCAATGAAGAAGGTCCACTCATCTCACAAATATTGGTCGGTGTTCTAGGAGATCTCCCACTCATCCAAGTGAGAAAATTGAAAGTTTTTGCTACAAAAATAAAGTTTTATTTTCTACACTGATCTTCAGCCTATTGCAGTACATAATTTTTTTTTTGTCTCTCCAATTAGGCTGATATTGTGGTGCTAAGCAATAACGATCACCCTCTTATAACTGAAGAAGTTACAGGGTTGACCGTTGAAGATAAAAAACTACCCGGTGATCAAAGTGCATTAATGGTGATTGCAACTCAAGTGATTGCTCGGAAAGATGTACGTTCTAAATAGAATAATGATAAAGTAATGACGTGAGACCAATAAACTATTTGGATCTTGTTGAATAGGTACTTCAAACTTGTCTAAACTCTTTAAAAGAAGGGGGATTCTTACTCACGCGCGAGTCAAGTGAGGAAAAATTGCCCTCTTCTGAGATGGAATTAGATATTTGCTTTGATTATACCGTTGACAATGAGCGGATACTTTTGGTTCGTAAAGTAAGTCAAATCGATCATCGAAATTATTCTCTATAATCATTTATCAGGTATGGAATAGTTCAAAACTTGCATTGAAAATGGAAATGATGAGAAAACAAAAAATTTTAGGCGAACACGAACCACTATAGTGCATATATGTTGCTGGAAATGTTGTGAATCCAGATAATGATGTTTTCTCAATGCCAATGTCGCCAGCCTCTTTTCCCCAAATTAGGGTTGGGAACAATCGTTTGTATTTTGTTTGTAGGGGCTTGTATTGACGTTTTTTTGTTTGTACTACCGTACCCCTATTTTGGAACGAATCAATAGGAGGGATGGGTGATATATCAGTCCCCCTTTTCCTAATTTGGGGATGGGAATCGGCTCAATCGTTTGTATTTTGTTTGTAGGGGTTTGTATTGACATTTTCTCGTTTGTGCTACCTCTATTTTTGTACAAATCGTCAGGAGACTGGAGACACACCAGCCATTCCTTCTCCTTGATAGAGATTAGAAACCAGCTCAATCGGTTGTATTTTGTTTATAAGGGTTTGTATTGCGTTGATAGATGATTGTATTGATCTTACCTCCATAGTAACTTTCTTATTTTCCCAGATTCTCTTAATAAGGAGAAGAGGAATATTGGAATTTTGTGTCGCATATTAACCTAATTGAGTGTTCTAAATTTACATTGGCTTTTGTGTACTATTTCTGACTGTAAGTCAGTTTCTTGAATATCCTTATATTGGTTATCCAGAGATCCGCAAACTGTGCGCCGCGGCGCCATCTTCTTCAAACTGCTGAAGAGTTGCAATATCACAGATGGAGCCAAAATCTCACGGCGACGCTGCACTATTGTAACACAAAAACGATATCAAACATCTGAGTTGCTGCAAACTGCCTTTGCTACACGTGCTCAAAGATTGCACGTGCTGTAGAGGAGGGACACGTTTTTGATTACAAAACTGACAACTGTGTATAAGAATATGATTGTAGATTCTTCTTCTGCACGTTCTTCTGTACTGACTGGAGTTTTTTAGGGAACTGCTCCTTAGTTTATGTCAGATTCTCGCTGAAAATGGTAGGTGTGCAGATTGCATCAAAACAGCCATTTCTAATATTATGTTGTTATATACATTGTACGTATAGGTAGTCCGCGATCGCCTAAAATTTTTCTTTTTCTTTCCTTATATTTGTACCACGATTAAAGCAGTTCCATTTATTGGAAACGATGTTCTTGAGTAAGAATCGGTAATTGTAATTCACTATACCTACCTAAGTGATTATTTTGTAAAAATCTCATTTCTTTTTGTAGTCAGTAAATTCTGGAGTAGTACCCGTTGTAATAAAATTAAGTGGGGACAGCTTCTCGTGGTTGCCAGAGGTTCAAAAAGCCCTTACTTCAATCAATACGGCCAACAATCAAAAGCTCATTTTATATGCTGAAAAAGAAAAATTCAACGGTATCTTGGGATTCTTCAACTGCATTCGAAAGGAAACAAATGGCGATTATGTGAGGTAAATATCACTTGACGCAAGAAGGAAAAGAAAAAAGTTTTAGCGAGAAAGTAAAATAATTCATTCTTTTTATTAACTTCAAAGACCTGCACGTATTTGCTAATGGCAGTGCCAGCCAAATAAATTCTTTAAAAAAATTTCCATATCCATCAAGAATCACATTTTCAATTTTTTTCAATCTTTACCATTATTTTTTACTTGGTGACACCATTCCGAAAAATTTCGCCTACCAACCTTTGAAGCTCAGGAAGTGAATTCAAAGATATCAAGGAGTAGAAAACTTTTTGTCTGATGGTAGTTTTCCTCTATAACTAAATCTGCAATTTCTTCTTCTCTCCAAGCTCCTTTCAACGTTTTAAATTGTTTTCGCATAAGTAATTGTATATTAGGTACACGAAGGGAACACAGATGATTCTTCTTTTGTATTGATAATAATGTACTTACAAGTTGTGGTGGTACACTTGTGAGAAGAATTGTGATAGTAGAAATTTAGTCATGGAACACTCATTATATAATATTATATCAAATTGATGAGCGTTCGATGATTTTCTTTTCTTAGATGCTATTTCATTATGGATGATACTGCGCCTGCCTTCTCAATCGACCATCCACTTTACAAACAACAACTCCTCAAAGACCTTGCTCTGAATGTGTACAAGAAAGGAACATGGGGCAGTTACCGCCACTTACCTCTGGAAAATATTAGTATGGTGCAAACGCCTCACGCCTATGTCAACACGCTGGTGCGCGGAGATTTGACTACGTTACGATGGATAGAAGGACCCTTAAATCCTTACGAGTGAGAGGGATATGCCCTAGAACCTTTTTGATATTTTGAAGTCTTCAAAATTATTACATTTCCTATTCATTGTAGACCACCAAAGAAAATTAATGAAGACGATCATAGAGTTCTAATACATATTTATTATGCGCCGTTAAATTTCCGTGATATCATGTTGGCCACAGGAAAATTGGCCAGTGAAGTAATAATTAAGAACAGGATAGATCAGGTAAGGTTCTTAATCAAAAGAAATACAAAAGAATACCTTTATACGAGAAAACGAAAAGAGAAAGTTGACGTACAACGTACAACATACAACATACTCGCTCAAACAGTATTGGAGTCTTAGAAAAACTTAAATATGAGTATGACGCTATGGCAAAATAAATTCACGAATTAAAGACATTCCCATTTTGAATTTTCAGGAATGTGTTCAAGGATTCGAATTTTCTGGCAAGTCAAGTGATGGAAAACGTTGGATGGGAATGGAGCCGTGCAAAACAATGGCAACTATGGTCATGAGTGGAGGAGGCCTACTGTGGCCTGTTCCTGACGAATGGACTCTTGAAGAAGCTAGTACCATTCCTGTCGTTTATGGAACTGTACGTTCGTTTTGTCATCTAGTGCCACTTCCAGATTTTTCAATAATAACTCTGGTCTAGCAGGAAATGAGTTGTTGAATGAGATCAAATTTGAACAGTAAAGCAAACAATTTATATGTTAAAATCGGTTCAGAAAAGATGCAGTAGGTATTGAATGACATTGCCAGAAAATGTTTGGGTGGGGAGATTGAACAAGAAAACTCTCCGAGCGGGTTAAACAAAATTTTATACGATACTTTGCCCTTTTTTGTAATTTGATATTCCACAGCAAATTTTTAGTATCGAAAGAGTTCTGACCCAGCCCTGTTGACTATGCCACTGCTATATTTCGAATCATTTTTTGCAGTCAGCCATCGTGTAAGAATGAGGCATGAACATTATGTCTAGAACACCTTTGTATGTATAGGTACCTATCTCAGTAACGTGTCAGGATGAAGTGATTTCTTCCAAGACAACTTTCTCCAAATAGGGAGATAGCACTCACCTAGTCTCTACAATGTCTAAGGCTGGAACTCTTGTTAGCATTACACTCTAGCATCGTGGCAGTTTTGCTGTACCAGCCTATTGCTTGTTGTTATTCAGGTCCTATACGCTCTTGTTCTGTGTGGAAATATAAAAAAAGGCGAAAAAGTTTTGATTCATGCTGGTACTGGTGGTGTCGGACAGGCAGCTATAAACGTATGCTTATATTACTGTTGTGAAATTTTCACTACGGTTGGTACACCGGAGAAACGTGAATTTATCCGAACACAATTTCCTTCGGTAATCTTTTTGAACACCTACTATATCTGTTCCTATTTTACAAACCAACGAGGAAATGAATAACTCTGTTTATTTGTCTACCTAGATTCCTGAAAGTCACATCGGTAATTCTCGAGATACCTCATTTGAACAGTTGGTAATGAAAGAAACAAATGGCAAAGGGGTAGATCTAGTTCTGAACTCTCTGGCAGAAGAAAAACTTCAAGCCTCTGTGCGTTGTTTGAGTCGTGGTGGTCGTTTTCTTGAAATTGGAAAATTTGATCTCGCCAAAAATAATATGCTGAGTACGTTACTTTCCTGACTAGTTCTACGTACGTAGAACTGATTTCAGTTTTATTCATCAAGATTGTTTTAGGTATGGAACATTTTCTCAAAGAAATCAGTTTTCATGGAGTAATGTTGGATAACCTTTTTTATGCCAGTCACAAGTGGCAAAAAGAGCTCAACAACTTACTGACTGATCACATTTCCAAAGGAGCTGTGAAACCTCTGATAAGGACGGTATTTAATGCAGATGAGGTGGAAGCAGCCTTCAGGTAGTTCTCACAAGATATAACTGATGCCTAAAAGTTGTTCTTTTTTTTTTTTTAAATGGAACGATTGTTTTTCACCAATAACAGATACATGGCAGCAGGTAAACATATGGGGAAAGTTATTCTGAAAACCCGGGATGAGGAAGAGAATAAATTTGTACCCCCACAAATTTTACTCAGAGAGGCTATCCCACGATATATTTGCCAAGAAAATAAATCTTACATTATATGCGGTGAGTTTTGCTTTATACTAGAAGTTGTCAATGTTTTAATATCTCAAAACGCAAAGAAACATTCCTTTTATTAAACTACAAAAGGTGGATTGGGAGGATTTGGTCTTGAGCTGGCTGATTGGCTAGTTCTACGTGGTGCTCGAAAACTTGTTCTAACCTCAAGAAAAGGTATAACCAGTGGATACCAAGCAATGAGAATACGCATTTGGAGATCTTATGGAACCAAAGTAGTTATCTCAACTGACGACATCACAAAAGAGGAGGGTGTCAAGAATTTGCTGAATGTAGCTAATGCACTGGGGCCTGTAGCTGGAATATTCAATTTGGCAGTGGTTTGTAAAAGAATATCGTATAAAAATTATTCTGGAAATTCGTCACTTAATTAAGATTTTTAATTAACCATACAGGTTTTACAAGATGCTTTGTTTGAAAATCAGACCGCGGAATCATTTGTCTCATCTGCTGGTCCAAAAGCATTAGCCACACTCCACCTCGACAAACTGTCGCGAACAATGTGCCCCCAGGTGGAACAATTTGTTGTTTTTTCAAGTGTTAGTTGTGGCCGAGGAAATCAAGGTCAGACTAATTATGGGTATTCAAATTCTGTGATGGAACGTGTATGTGAAGCACGAAAAATGGACAATCTTCCCGCTTTGGCCATTGAATGGGGTGCTATTGGAGAAGTTGGACTAGTTGCTGATATGGCTGAAGAAAATTTGGAGGTTGTTATTGGTTGGTAAAACAATTTATTTATATTTTTTTGGTTGGAGACAGCTTAAATTTTCGTTGCGCCAATTCGTTTCACGTTTGACCTTGACCTACTTTTGGAACTTCGCAAAATTTTGACCTTTGCCGTTTGAGCTACAATCCCAGTTTTGTGACTTGGAAAATTTTTCCATGCTTTTCACCCCTTTTATTATCCACGTAATGGGTGTCTCTCGCCAACCCTTTATTCTGCGTAACATCATAATTATCGGGCTCAGACGAGAATTTGATCCTTACTTCGTTTGCTCACTACGAAGTTTCTCTCATTAATTTCGATCTTAGGGGCGAACATGGAAATTGAATTTATTGCCGATTAGGATCAATTTTTTTAGTCAGTATTTTTTTAAATTCTTTCTCTCGTATGTAGTTATATGTGTATCATATAAAATCAAAAACAACAAGATGCGTTTCACTGGGAATAAAAATGAACAAGTTGGATACAGTCAGTTGATGTAGGTGAGCGTGAAAATTAACCTGTCCTCTATACTCGGAATAATGTGAGAGATTCGGCTGTATCCAGATTGCGGCCCAAAACCTGAAAACCATCCAGATTGCGTCCCGTGGGTGAACCAGATTGCGGCCCAAGAAAAATTGAAAGTCATCCACATTGCGGCCAACCGGGGAACCAGTTTGCGGCCCCCGAGGCTACCAATTTGCGGCCCAAATTTTTTTTTTCAACGATGTTTTCAAAGAAATTACGACAATGTATACATTATGAAACTAAAATTACGAATATAAAAACGAGTACTACTACTATTATTTATGTAAATATTTACGGGATAGAATCTTCACAAATTCCCTGAAATCCTCGATATAGAAATCTTCCATTTCCTCCGGGGAAATGAAAGACAGACCAAAAAACGACCGAAGAAAAGATCCTTCTGCACTTTTACTTTTATATAACTGTGTAAGACCGAGGCTTTGAATTTTTCTAAACCAAGACTGCCCGAGATGGAAACGGCAACCAAGTATAGTCGTAGAAAGCCACACTGCTCGAACAGCTTTATGTATGCTGGTTTCAAAATCAACGTACACTAAGGATGGTGAGTAAGAAGGTGGTAAAAATGCTTTCAATTTCTGCAGAGCTCCTCGATACAATTTCGTCTTCTTACCAGTGAGGAGGAAGTAGACGAGCGGTACATGAGTGTATCTTTTCTTGCCGTGTACAATAAACAACTGAGTAAAGAGAGATGGGGCCGTAAAGAATGTGCCATCCATTAGTAGAAAATCGCAGGTGACTAAAAAATCCAAATTTCCGTTTTCTTGGCCGCAATGTGGTCGAAATTTTTCGTTTTCTTGGCCGCAATATGGTCGCAAAAAATTTTTTTTAGGCCGCAATCTGGGTCACTCCACATATTTCTTGGGCCGCAATATGCTCGCAATTTTTTTTACTTGGGCCGCAATCTGCATCCGGGGTCGGGCCGCAAACTGCTTTTCCCGAGAGATTCACTTATGACTCATTATGACGTACATTGATCAAAGTAGCATGATGGGTCGTATTACAGCACTAAACGTTTGCATTCAGTATGCTACTTCTCCGTATAATATTCTTTCTCAATAATGTACTCAAGATATATTTAAGTCATTTTCCTAGTGCACATTTTTTTACGTTAAATCCTCGGAATTGACGCAAGTCTCTCCAAGCTCCTCTCTTACCTCGCATAGAAAACTGGACTATCCAATTTTTTCAGTTCCCAAGTAGGTCCAAGCCTTCTTTTTCCAAAACTACAAATTACACCTCCTCCCTCAGCAATAGTCAAATGAGAGGGTTGTTTGCTCTAATCAAGCTCTATTAGAGACTTTTAAAAAGCGGCAAGTCTTATGAATAGACACATTAGGTCTGATCAAGAGTTAGAAATTCTCCAATTCCTTCTCCCATCATACATTGTATAAAGTTTACAGTCAAATGGGATTTTGCGCTAAATCTGTTCTAGAAATTTATAAAATTTGTATCTATATTTCATCTTCAATTTGCGCTCCTACCCATTTTTCTGCGACTTTTCGAAGCCAAGTTATAGATCAAAATAAGCCAAAAAGTGACCAACTGAACAAATTTTTCAAAAATTAAAAATAGTTTGAACTTTCATATATTTTTACCTGAGTTGTTAGTGAAATTGGGTATGCTCTGCCTAGTCTCTAACACACAGACATCCACAAACTGGTGTATTGCGGGTCACAAACTTTGCCCAAACATAATTAATTGAATATTGCATCAAATATCTCAAAACAGCCTATTTTTGTCGATGATGCTGTATGGCTAATTTGTTACTCACAAACTAATTTCATTCGACGATTGAGAACATTTTGTAAGCTGTTAAGTAGGTAATCAATCGTATTTTTCTCAACTTCAAAGATAATCAAAAGTACTCGATGTTTTGAAAAATTCTGAGTATTATTCGTAGAGTTATTCGTGAGCAAGAATTGCCATTCGTAACACTTCATTTTGTGATATACACGTGTATTTTGTGCGGGTGAGTAACTAAGTAAAGCAAACCCTTCACGCTGATTAAAAAAAAAACTGAATACTGTATCTTCTAAGTTGCGATCTGATGACGTCATAAAACAATCCCTAGGCGGAAGTCAAACAGGAAACCTATTGTTTGAGGGGAAAAATATGCCATGCGCCGTGTGGTGTCCAACAAAAAAAACAAATTTATAAAAGTCCTACAGCCCTTCCCTAAGTTCCAGTGGTAAAAATGATCTATCCAAGAAAGGTTGAAATTCTTCTAAGTCTCTTTTCAAAGATATTTTTTCAAAAATGATGACGTCACAAAAGTCGAACTTGGGCGCGTTTGCGCTCACGCTAGTTTTCTTCGGATACCCTTCCCACCAAAACAGATAGCAGGTTCCCCGTTGAAAAATTTTGGCCTTCAAGCCATGTGCTGATCAGGCTATTTTTTCTGGTATCATAGGCTTAGTAGGCAGCAATTCTGTTATTTTCAATATACTCGTATTATTGTCCAGTGCTTCTAATCATTTGGAAATTTCAGGAGGAACGTTACAACAGCAAATCACTTCGTGTATGGAGGTTATGGATTACTTTTTGAAACAGCAACATCCTATTGTGGCTAGTATGGTTGTGGCTGAAAAACGTTCAGGCGGTAGTGGAAGTGGTACCATTGTTGACACTGTTTCTAATATTCTAGGTACTTCTTTCACATTTCTATTTGATTCAATAGATTGATAGAAATAAATTAGTAGAATATTTTCTTTTTGAATAGGATTAAAAGATCTGAAGACTGTTAGTTTGCACTCAACGTTAGCGGAACTAGGAATGGACTCAATGATGGGTGTTGAAATTAAACAAACTCTTGAGCGTGAATTTGAAGTTTTTCTCACTCCTCAAGACATCAGGAGTTTAACCTTTGCGAAGTTGTATGAAATTGCTGCAGCTTCGGAAAATCCAGAAGGAGGCGAAAAAAACAGTAAGTAAAAAAACAATACTTATTTTAGAAGACAACATCCGTACCTACGTTTTCTTCTTTAAACAACATTACAACAACCCTTTTCATACTCATACTGTAAATTAAAAATCACAATATTGTTCATACATCAAATCTTTGTATTATTTTGAACGCCTCATTTCCGCTTTGTATGAGGAGAGTACCGAGATCTCTCGGGAAGCGAGATGTAAGGCCTCAATCTAGAGCCCTATAATAACGAGTGAGGACATGGGCCGCCATATTTAGTCGTTACAGCATGATCTTCCCTATTCCTGCTTTACTGATAAATTGTTATCAGTAACAGGAATAGGGAAGTTCATGCTGTAACGACTAAATATGGCGGCCCATGTCCTCACTCGTTATTATAGGACTCTACTCAAACTTATGTAGGTATAGTTCGAGTTCCATATTTGAGATATTTACAAGTTTCTAATGTACCAGGTCAAGTTTATTATTTTCCCTACAGAGCGTAGTGTTATTGAAATCAAAAATCCTGACCTTGAAACATACTCCAGTAGATCTTTATCATCAAGGAAGGGAGAGATCAAAATAGCGTCTCTGTTCCCAAAATTCCGGAATGTTTGTTCAACGCGGACTCCTGGATCTTGAATGACTTTTCACCTCTAATAGAAACTTGTATACTTCGAACTCGAATTTTTCAATGATAAAACTTGGTAGGAGGAAAGGGGTAGAATATTAGGCCACCAGAATATTTCTCCAACACCGTGTCACAACCAGTAGGCTATGAGACATGGAACTTCTGCATTTAGCAGAAAATACTCTCCCATCTTTATGTTTTTTCTACTTGATTATTATTTTTTCATTGTGTTACTTCAGAAGCATCGATGAAAAAACCTGAAGATGGAAATTTCATTTCAACTGAAATGGGAATGCATTACTTCATGCAGCTGGTTGGAGACGAGGTTCAAGCTTCTAAACCAATTGTACGAATTGCATCTTTATACGAGGATGGGTCAACAGTTGAAGTTCCTGTCCAAAATCATCCCACCGTATTTGTTTTACCTGGTATAGAAGGTAATATGCAAAGTTTTCATAAAAAGAAGTTATGAATTAAATATTCATTCCTGTTTAAGAATATTTCAGTCTGAGTTTTGTTTTGAAACGCTGATTCGCAATTACCCGCTTATAAGTTATAATATAGAACACTGTGATCTTATTAATTATAACAATGCTGTGCTGTGATTGGTTCACTCTTAGAAACTCGGTCTTACTTTACTATGACATTGGGTTCTTCTTGGCTATAACATGCTGCTCAGTGATTGGTTCATTCTTATAGGGCTAAATACTGCGTTGCTATTGGCCACCTGGTTTTCTCCCATCTCATTGGTCAGTTCTGTTCTTCTTCTCTTGTGTCCAATCACCGGGCCAAATAATTTTTTGCCGTCAAATGTGATGACATTGTTAAGAGGATAGCTTTCCTCCTTTTGCTTTTGTAATCTTCATTTATTCCCAGAGTTTTCCTCTCTTTGTGCGATTCTCTACATGTATGACTTCAAATATTCCATCTCCATTGTAGTGTTCTTTGTTACAGTGTTTGCTAAACAGTGACATGCCATCTCCTTTCTTTCTTGACTTTTTGTGCTCCTCCTTCCTGATCTTGAACATTCTCCCAGTCTCACCAATGTAGATGCCCTTGCACTGCTCACAAGCCACAACTGAGCTTGTACACTCCGCTCATGCTTTCCTTATCTTTTGTTTCCGTCTGGTCATTGCTGATTCTCTTCACCATGGATGGGTTATTCTGGCTACCCACATTTACATCATAGCCAGTGAACGCCTTTATCACTTTGTTTGCGTACTTTCCTATGTATGGTATTGATCCGGAGTACCTTTTCTCGGTGCTATCATGGGTTCCCTTTTTAGGTTTTATTTTCCTTCAAGACTTCCTCCACCCCACCTATGGTAGCCATTGGCTTCTGCAATCATCTACGTCTGTAATTTGCTTCACGAGGCCTATCTCAATTTCTTTCCACTTCTCTTCATTGTTCTTGAGTACAGAAATATCTCAATAGCAGTAGTTCTGAATTGCCGCCAACTTGTGCCCGGGGTGGTGGTAGGAGTCATTTGAGATCTGTCAAGTTCGACACTCGTCCAACGTGAGCAAACTTTGATACTATCCCTATCAAAAAATTTACATAAATATCAGCAGCTGAAAAGTTACTGAATTTTGCACACTTTTCGGTACCCTCAACAGCTGATTTGGTGCTGAAACAACTACTAAAACGCACGTGCACAAAGTACCGGTACGACTTATTGTCAGTAGTTGTATCAGCACCATATCAGCTGCTGAAAATCTGTGCCAAATTCGGTACTACTTCTGAGTTGCTGATTTGGTCAATTTTTTTGATAGGGATATGCTATTTAAATAGTTGTTCGTCGAGTTCGAAACTTTTTCGACAGTAGGCGTGACTACAGCGCGACTAAGGGCAAAAGGGGAATCGTCGAATGTCGCTCATTTTGGCCGAAGTTGAAAGGCTTGGGATTGTCTCGGTAATTTGTTTTTTTGATTTGAAAACACCGAACGACTGACAATTCTAGACTTTATAACGCAGACAGAAAAAAATCCCCTTGGTGGATTTTTCCAGAAATGCGTTTCGATAGTTTTTTGACAGTTGTTCTACAGCTACTGCGGGGACTGGAAAAGCCTTGTATGACAAGTAGGCTGCCGACGAGAGGACTATGCTTTACCTTTTTTGCATAAACTCGCCCTCTTTGGATAAAACGTATAAGAAAACGGTAAGCTACTTGTTTATGCAAAAAGAGCAAAGCCGGGCAAAGCGTGCCATCGCTTAAAACTTCTCCAATGGAATGGTTTGGAGCGACTCCAGTGAAAAAAAATATGAGGACCTTTTCCGCAAAACGGAATAAGTGCCATTTTCTCTGTTTCAAAAAGCAACATGTCCACTGGATTCCTCGTTGAATTTCACACTGTTTTGAGTACCCACTTGAAAAATGGCGCTTGTTGCGTTTTGCCGAAAAGGTCCTAGTTCTGTTAGTTCTTGAACCGAGGAATCTGATTTCTGAGTTTCCTCAAGAAGGACGAAGTGAATAAAATGGTTATATTATTGAATAAGTACATCTTATCCCGTACATTAATTGCTTAGAAATATCCCGAGAAATAAGTAAAAGTTATAGCTATACGGAGATATTTCAAACACAAGAGGTCCCTTGTAGGATTTTATTCAAGAAACTATTTTTTGCTTCTACTTTTCACTTATCCTCTGCAAACATTCCTCCTTCCAAATCAAACGGATATTCCTAAATGTGACCTGTGCTGAAGAGACGACACTATTTGAAAAAGCCAGTCAAGCAACATGCAAACAACCCATAGAATAAGATCTACGAGTATTTTTGGGATACAACAGAAATCTTCCTCCAATCATTTCTTTCTTATTGGATATCCAATCAGAGAGATAGTGTTCCTACAAGTGCACCATAGGGTCCTTTCTTCAGCACAGGTCACAAATTATGCAATCAGTACCGGTACCTACTCACATACATCATGATGTGATGTGATTCTCTGTCGTGAGTGTAATTTATAAAATTCTAGGAATCAAAAGGTTAAAATGAATTCATCCTTCCATCTGTTATTCAATGAGTGCTCACTGCCCCAAAACTCAATTACTACCTAAACTCATTTCAGGTATTGCTACTGTTATGGAACCCTTGGGAGCTGCGCTGAATGTTCAAGTTCTTTGCTTGCAGTATACATACAAGGATACAACTCCTACCATAAAAGAGTTGGCCAAATCGCTGATCACTGTGAGTTTCTTTTTCTTCTTGTGCATGTTATTGTTGAATTGGTTGAACTAGGAGTAAGTGTACTACTCATGAATCAATATCATAATTTTTTTCTAGCATATAATCAGTCGACTTCCTAAAGAGCAAGAGTTTAATCTAATTGGTTATTCATTCGGTGGCTTAGTAGCCATGGAGGTGGTCAATCTTTTGGAAGCTGATGGCCGGAAAGGGCGACTTTGTATAATTGATAGTTCACCCGAATTTTTGAGAGACCTTGTGAGATTGAGTTTTTTGACCCATCCAGAAGATATAGAAAACCAAGTTCAAGTGAAAATCATTACGAGATTTTTAGATTTAATTTGGCCGCAAGCAAGTAAAGAAGTAAGAATCTTGAAGTAGATACCAACTTGACGCATATCAACATTGTTTTAATTCATGGTCTTAATTGTTAGCTGACCAGTGATTTACTGAAATTGAAAGATTGGAACGCTCGATTAGATTACATTTTATCGTTAACACCACCTGAAATTCCACATAGTAAGCCTTATCAAAGGGCTTTAATGAATGCTGGTTACTATCGAGTTTTGGCAGTTATAGAGGAAGAATGGAAAGAAGAAAGTCATCTAAAGGCTGAAACTACTTTAATTAGGCCGACTGAAATTTCTTTACAGACAATGGACGATTACGGACTATCAAAGGTTTGATGACATTTTAGAATAAAATTCTATTGCACTAATCCCTTAACATCTGAATATGATCTTGATTCATTGTGGGTAGTAAGTACATTAATTTCTAAATATCTTATTTTGGATTGCAGTTTTTCATTTCTCCAGTCAAAGTTCATTTTGTTGATGGCAATCATTTCACCATTCTGGAAAACAAGAAAACAGCTGATCTTATAATGGCAAACGTCACAAAAATATAAATTTCAGAAAAAAAAAAAAATTGTTGTAAAAACCAAAGCTATGACTTGAATCTACTTTGTATTATATTTTGAATCTATTGAATATTTTATTTGTACACATTTCATAATCTAAATTCTAGTTTTTTGTTGTGAAAATCAGATGCATAATAATGAAAATATTATTTTGTGAACAATTTTCTCATTATTTGCTTGCACAGGATTTCCAAAAACTTATCCATCTCGTCAATGACGTACAGAAAATACACATGTCCTATACAAAATTGTGTTTTGCAGGTAGTAAAATTTTCTTATTCTAGAACGTAGTGTAATTTATTCCTGAAGTTGAGGGAAACGGCTGATCAATTGACAGTTTGCTAAATATTTTGAAAGATCTTCAGAAAACGCTAAGGAACTCAAGAAGAAGTAAAATGAACATCCAATTTGTTTTTCAAGTGAATCTTACACCACTACCTGGGTTACTTTTGGTTTATCAGAAAACAAGATGGATATTCTGTTGCACTTGCACTTATACCCCAATATTGGGAGTGCGCAAGCATTGCAACAAAAACAATCAACTTTCGAATTTTTCAAAGCTTCTTATATATGAGGAGTTATCTGTCAGAAGGGCACCCGTCGAAGGGTGAACCTTTTGCGGATATCCACATTTTTGAATTCTCTGAGCCATTTCTTATTGACACACAAAATTTTGAAAAAATGAAAAATTACAATCACGCCTACAGTCACTCTACCCTTACCCATGGCACCTGAGGTTCACATCTTTATGGCATTCTCTCAGATTCATTTGTCGATAAATTTGAAAAATAATAAATTTATGACCTGTGAAATAATGACACGCGTAATATTTTTTGTCATTATAGACTTTTTGATATGATGATTGTGGAATGAGTAATGTGAATATGAAACTTTAAAGAGTTATTTTGAAAATCAACTATTGCTCACGGTTGCCCTTTTGACAGATAACTCCTCACATACACAGGACCACAAAACTTCAACAAACTGAACAAAGACGACAAAGAAGAAATTATGCAGGCGAAAATAACTAATTCCAAAGAAAAAAGATACAAAACCTAATAGAAAAGAGAAATTCACTAACGCACAAATCAAAAATGACGAATCTCTACTAATAACCAATATTGTACAGCCGTATTGTTTCTTAATTGATGAAGTGTAAATAATATAATAAGATTACAAGATACATGAGCCAAACCAACAAGAGCCTTTGCTCAGTGGAAGGGAAATAAAAATTATCCAATCCAATCCAACGGAGTGAAAGTAAGATAGGTTTTTGAAGTGTACACGAGATTCCTAAAGTAACATTGTGTGTCAATTTTTTAAAATTACATCTGCCATTTGGCCGTGTTGTTCTGAAAAATAGCCATCAATAGCCATGGCCGTCTTTAGTTTCAGGCCGGAATATTAAAGCTGGCAACGTCGCGGTGACGAAAAATACGGGGCCGAGTTTTATACACGCTCTTATGCAAAATTTTCAAAAAACACGTTAATCGTTGATTTGCGAATAGTATTCGATTCCGAAGGGAAAAAGTTGATACATACATCGAAAGAGTAAACGATTCTCGATTTTTTGAGCCGCGTTTCGTTAAGATTGATCAACTACAAAGCGAGTTATTCGCGTTTTAAAAAAAAAAGTCAGACAGAGGGCGAAGTGCAGTACATGTACCGCGCTTCGCCCTCTCACTGACTTTTTTTTTAGGTTCGTGCTCGTGTTCGAGCCACGAACCACTTGCAATCGCTTTTTTTTTTCATCTGACTCACGATATTGTTCTCCGACCTTTCGATTTCGATGTTCCATGTATGGTGTACTCACGCTGTATTGCGATTGTTTTACCGCAACGAGAAAATGAGAAAAGTTGTTTTTGCGTTCGAATGTTTACGAAATAGTTGTCGCTTTTTCTTTTTCCTTCAAGTTTTGCGATTATTATTCTCGTGAACTGCGTATTTCTGTCTCATGTATCTACGCGTGATGTTCGCGTGTACGTGATTATTTTAATTCATTACGTAATAATGCATGGTCGAAGACGTCATGAACGAAATATTATCAAATATTTTTGAATGATAAGTTGATCACTATCCATCTACGAATTCGCAAAGACCGACAAAATTCGACTGAATGTTCAAAATGGGTATTTAATTTTTCAAATACGAATGAAACGAAATATGAAACGAAATGTCGTACAACGGGGAAGAAATTGTGACTTACTTATTAATCATCAATTTTGCGAATCATCGAACATTGAAAGGAAGATACACACGATCAGCACATGACGGATATTACAGCGAAGGATGTATTATTTTTGAGGGTATTGATTTACTTATAGGTTTTGTGGTACAAAGCTTAGTTAGGTACTTACAATCATAATATTGTTATGTATGAAGACGGTATATCGTCTTTCTATTCGACATTCGTTGCTTGAGTTGTGGCTGTTCGTCTTTATTGAATAGAATAACAGTGACTAGAGATAAATTATTCTTTCAATTTGTTCGATCAATATTAATACAATCAGAGTATTGAAACGGTAGGAAGCAGTGAAGATAAACGATCGTTAATTATCCTTATCATGAAATCGATATCGAGGATGATTGTATTCAGCTCAGTGTACCTGTAGCGTATCTCATGTTTCCTTTCAGCTCCCAATTTGAGTTCTATTCGATAGAATGTGAATATGAAAGTACCATATTAGCTTCGAGGAAAAAGATAGTTCTGATACTGTTAGTCTAGATGTTGATAATTCATCAAGTGGCGAGCGTTATTGAAAGCGAATGCGACGGTCTTACGATAGGGATAGTTGAAAAGAAGATTGTAGTGAGTGTTATAAAAATTAAGAACGAATAATGAGTCACTGAGTGAGATATCAGGCAATAATCGTCAATATTATTATTGGAACTGAATCTACGTATTCGCAAAGATCGACGTATTGATTAATAAATTCGATCAAAATGGTGAATGAAAATGAAATTGAGAAGTTTTGAGAATAAAGTTAGGTACCAGGTATATAATGGTTATTGGATGTTCGTTTCACTTCATTGATTATCCTAGACCTACTTAGCAGTACAGGCACTAGGCAGTGATCAGTAGACGCATCAAGAATGAGAATCTCTTTTTCTTTAGTAAGACTTGGAGTAAACTTTCTGAGGAGGAAGATGAGTACAGGAGTACTATCAGAATAAGTTTGCAAACAAACTTCAGGTAAGGAGTATTATCAAGCAGAATTGAAAAGCTATATAGCTGAAAGCTGAACGTCAGAAGCCAAAGTCAGATATAAGCTGAAAGTTGAAACTTGTTCATCAACGTCTCAACTTTAGTCTCAACGCAATAATACTAAATACAAAATAAAATTTATATTACACATAACAGCACGAACCTCTTGCTGCCTGCTACAGGCTGCTTGTTTAAAACGCGAATAACTCGCTTCGTAGTTGATCAATCTTAACGAAACGCGGCTCAAAAAATCGAGAATTGTTGGTTCTTCAAATCACATTCTCTTCATTTTTTTCGAAAACTTCACCGTATTTGTGTCAAAGAGTGTTTTTCGATGTTCTCCCATAAGAGACTGTACAAATGTCAGCCCCGTGCAATTAAGGCACTATAGTACGATAGGTATGCTGGACTGATAACAGGGAGACGACTTTTAGGCTATGAGGTACGAACACGTTTCACGTAGCGTCGCGGAACTGACGATTGCTGTCGGTACCCATCGACTACATTCGCTTTCGCGTGACGTTACACGAGCCGCGTTCGTACCTTATAGCCTAAAAGTCGTCTCCCTGTTATCAGTCCAGCATACCTATCGTACTATAGTGCCTTAGTGCAATGTTGTCGAATTTCGAATATTCCGGCCTGAAACTAGAGACGGCCATGCAATAGCCCAGTTTTCTGTGACGTCAATCAGCGGATAAACGCTAGCAGGCTTTGAGTTGCTTAAGAGCTTTGCTCCAGCTGGCATGTTGACTCTCATAAGAATAACACAGTGAGCTAAGATCAACGTGTTCCTAATTAAAAATAAGGAATTTCTTAGATACTACAAGTTGATGAACAGACGCTGAGAACATAATAGATTTTAAATATATATCTCTGATTTCTTATTTATTTCTAATTTTGAATTATTTAAGTAATGATCTTTGCTCCCAATGTTATTCATATGGGAGTCAACAAGTCAGTTGGAGCAACGTTGGGTAGTTTTGCTACAGTTATTCGATAGAAACCTAATCTGTTTGCGATATTTCGCGATACTTTCGCGATACTATCGAATGAGTATTGATATGTGATGTCATAGGAAAACAGTCCTATACTGCAGCATACTTAATCCTTGCTATTAATACAGGTTTCTTGCATTCAATAATTCATTTATTTACTATTATCATTCTTGTCAAGATGTAAAACAATTGTTAGTACGCACAGACTCCATTACAAGCTCCAGCGGTAGTTGAGGAACACTGGCGTTCTAATCTATATTATATTAGTTTTCCATCCAGAGTATTGCAGCTAGCCAAAAGCTGAATCCAAAAGCCGATAAATAGCTGTATTTTTACCAAAAAAAGGGGAGATGAAAGTTAGATAGCTTTTTCCTACCGAGTTCAAAAGCCAGCCAAAAGCTATATTTTTAATGTTTTTTTTTTTTTTTTTCCATTTCGAGAGAGAGAGAGAGAGAGAGAGAGAGAGAGAGAAAAGGATTTCAACTTTCAACTTGACGTTTTAACAACTCCCATCTCTGAACACCCAAATCTAGACCAAGTCAAGTCCCAATGGCCAATTCCCGCGTCAGCAACATGATTGAAAAACTTTATTCTTTGAAAAAGATGCTCCCCCTACCAAGACTGCCACTTGCGCGCCTGCGCCCTCCCCCCCGATTATTGGTGAAATTTTGCAAGTGCGGGCAAGTGACAGCCTTGACCCCTACCTGACCCGACTTGATTTAGTGATTTGAATATCAACTATGAATTATCTTTTAATAAAAATTCACTTTACATAGTACATGGCCTAAATTACAATAATATGCTATAGTATTGCCTAGATGCACATAAATTGTGCAAGCTGAAAGCTAACTTTACTTTCTGAAAAGCCAAAAGTTGAAAGTCATGGCTGTACTTTTCAAGGTCATAAGTTTGAGCCAAAAGCTCAAGCCAAATCATTTGGCTCACGGCCATGTTTGGCTGCAATACTCTGGTACAGCTGGCAAGCATGCAACCTCACATATCTAGAACACCCAAGTATTGACATCACATCACATGCGCTATTTTGACTCCAAAAAAAACATTGCTCAGACACATAAGAGCCCATGTTAAAGTTGTGATTTTCAAAAGAGGATTATTGGAGATCCGTTTGATGAGTTACTTTACAATTGAGGAGTATCCAGGAAAAGGGCCATTCCCTGAAAATAAAATTGCCCCTTCTCCAGAGATTGCGTTTCTGGATTCTATGAGACTATGACTGCAATACTATCAGTCCTGAAACTATTGAGGACAATACCGCTCGGTAGAGTGAGCTAGAGACGCGAGTAAGACGCTTGACCATGGTTTTCCCTCCTGTGTTCTAAGATAGCAGCTTAATTTGCATATAAAGTGCTCTACCAGGTGCGCTGTAGCTGATGTCAAGAAGGTGATCATGGCGTTTTTCAATTTTCATTGTAACAAAAAATCAGTTTTACCTTCCCAAATATTGGTTTTTTGTGAAAATGGCAGAGAACAAGAATTGTAGCCCTTTTTATTTCCTTTCAGTTGAACTCAAATTCAGATTTTTTAGGGATTGCGACCGAAATAATTTGAAACGGTTAACGGTTATCGGTCTGGTCAGCTTCAGAATTTAAAACGGTTAACGGTTATTGGTCACAGAGAGTATTTTTCAAAACGGTCAAACGGTCAAACGGTCATGACCATTATTGAAAAATGATTTGGCCATACCAGTTCATAACGGTTAAAATGGGGAAAAACAAATTTTTATGAGAAGAAACATGTTTTTTTTATCAAAAAAACATGTTTTTGAACATAAAAACATTGAAAAGATAACTGTCAACATAACTGTTATGACCGATTGACCGAAACGGTCAAACGGTTACAGTCAGTCCCATATTTTACTTGAAACAGTTATTGGTCAATCGGTCAGACATTCTCATTTTGTTTCGGTTAGCGGTCATAACTGTTATAATAAAAGTTATTCCGCAATCCCTAAGATTTTTTGACAACTTTTTTCATCATCATCACTTTTTCAGCAGCTTCCGCAAATAATATCCGTCATGGTAAACATAGAGCGCGCCTCTTCTGACTTTATTTGCAACTAATATTCAAGGTACTATGTATGTATAGTCAATGCAAGTACGTAATAGGATGTTAAACAAAGTTGCATAAGTTGGTAGCCGTGTTCCAGCATGAGGGGGATAATTTTAATGTACCACGCTTCATGATGCCAAACTTGCTATTTTCAAAAATGATTTAAACGATTATAACTCGTTTTATTGAAAAATTATATCCTTTAAATTGTAGAAACACTTTAAGAACATCAATAACTGGAAGAAGTAATACTAAATAAAGTATTGAGTCATCTACGACTAACCAAAAATCTTGATTCTTATGGGCAATTACATTGAATGTAAAATTGTCACCCTGAAATTGTGGGTTGTAGCAAGTGCGGTGAGAGCGGAAGGCGATTCTAGCGCTGACAAACATAGGTTAACTAAGGCACTATAGTACAATTACAACTTAGACCATTCAAAGAGATAGATAGCTAGCGCTCCATAAGAGCCCGTGTTACAGAGTGTGGCCAACATCAAATACAGGCGCGCTTACGGGAAAATTCCCCTTATGATCAGCTGTTCCCATGTATTAGGTATGGGATGATGGTCACTGCATTTTGTAAACATTGGCGGTCTATCTCTCTTAATGGTCTAAGAATTACAATAGGGCTCTTTGACCGATGCATGCTGCATATCAATTCCCCTGATTCTTATTGTAATGGCAGTGAAAATAACATTGCTCTTATGTGTAGAGTTGATTGCATACATCAAAACCATAGAGGTCTTACATTACATACGAGCAATGTTATTTTCACTGCTATTAAGATAAGAATCAGGGGAATTGATATGCAGCATGCATTGGTGGTAGAGCCCTATAGGTATGCTGGACTGATAACAGCCAACAGGGAGACAACTTTTAGGCTATAAGGTACAAACGCGGCGCAAAAGCAAATGTAGTCAATGGGTACCAACAGCACTCATCAGTTCCGCGACGCTACGTGAAACATTTTTGTACCTTATAGCCTAAAAGTCGTCTCCCTGTTATCAGTCCAGCATACCTATCATACTATAGTGCCTTAGGTTAACATCCCAATAATGCGCAGATATTCCTGCGTGTAAGCTAGTGTATGCAAATCACAAATGTCATGTTTCAACACCATTTGAACACAACCAACTCTACAGAGGGTCAAACAAGCTAACGCGGCCATGTGACGTTTGAGTTTGACAAAATACTAGTGCAATACCAGTGCGGTTGTTTATACACGCTCTTATGGAAAAACACTTGTAAAACAAGTTAATTGTTGATTTGCAAATATACCAAATAGTATTCAGCTCTTTGATCAAAAAGTAAACAAATATATTGAAAGAGGAAACAATTCTTGATTTTTTGAGCTCTGTTCCGTTAAGATTTGGCGTGCACAATATCATTTTCTATATTTTCTATCATTGGCAAACTTCCAATTATATTTTCATTTTGGTAAACGTTGATACATTAAAAATTGTCTTTTTTCAGGATACTCCCTCAATTACCCTTGTTGAAAAGGAAATTTCATGTAGAATAGATCATGCCCTTTTCATTCTTACTCGCTGAAGCTCATTTCATGAGTTATTGATTGATGAATGGAACTTGTTCTTTGACATATGTCACCCTCTTAGACCATATAGTAGCATAGACCGCCAATACAATGTGTAAACGACGTTATCAGTTGTCGGAAGACTGGAGGCAAGAAATAAGACAGTGGGCTTTCGAAGATTAAAGTAGACATTTTGGTAACCCGCGGGGTAAGAGGATGACATAGCCACGCCCATCGCTACATTTAACGCTGTTACTGATAGAAGCCCACCTTCTTATTTCTGGCTTCCAGTCTTCCAACGTACTTCTTATCACAATTGAAGCAATGGATGGAATAAGGGCCTTAAGGACTTAAGGCCCTTTTAGAAGGAAATTATTAAATCAAAATGAATTGATTCTACTGTCTATAAACAACATCTACTGTCTATAAACAACATGTCTACAAAGTAACAATTCTCAAAAATGATTCACGACCATGATAGAAGAGAATAGAAGAGAAAAAAGAACAAAAAGAAACCCAGAAAATCAGATGTCAACGTACATTTTCATCGTTTCACGGAATAAGGGCCTTAGAGTTTCATCTCTTCAAGCGTTATATAAACTTTCAGGAGAAGATTTTTGAATTGCAATTGATGTGAAATTATTTTTTAGTCTCATACAAACAATATATCCAAATTTGAAGAAACGTTAGGATGTACAAACAAAAATATTCCACTTTGAATTCTTTGATCAAAAACTACGGTTTTTTCTAAGGCCCTTATTCCATCCATTGCTTCAATTGGTGGTCTATGTTACTATATGGTCTAAGGTCACCCTGTCTACAGAAATCGGTTCAGAAACCCACTTATGCGTTATCAGTTTACATATGAAAAGCATGCGTTACTGATAACAAATAAGGTGGGTTTCTGTAGACCGGGTCACATATGTCAAAGAACAAGTTCCATTCATTAATCAATAACTCATAAAATGAGCTTGGCAAGTAAAAATGAAAAGGACATGATCTATTCCACATAGAATTTCCTTTTCAAATTTTAAACGGGGGAAATTTTAAAGAAATTCATCGAGCCATTCTCAAGTAATCCTCTCAAAAATCACAAATTCAACATCCTTAGGCTCTTATGGATTTATGGGAGGAGTACGTCCTTTCTAGGAGTCAAAATGGCGCGTGTAAATACTCGGGTGTTTAGCGCTGGCTGTGGTAACTGGTAAAAGTAAGGACTACAGACCCCTAGAAACACAAGATTGCTAACTCGCCATAAGCCATGGCCGCCTCAAAGGAAGGCCAGAACATGCAGATCTGGCAACAGCTAAGTAGGCCGACCCGTTTACATATTAGGGAATTCAACATGACGTCACACGGCATGTTCTATTGTCTCACTTGTTGGCGATGTTACATTGCCTGTTATGGGACGCGTTTGGTTTTTCTCAATTATCTTTGGATAGAAGGCCTAAAATAGAAAAATGATGAGAATGAGATTTATTGTCCTAATAATTTCCTACATTATGGTACAAGAAAAAATTACAAAATTTTAAAGGTAGGTCCAATCAATAGGAAATTACAAGGGGAACAAACTTTGTTCTCTTCATTTTTTCGCATAAAGGCTTATTTTCTGAGAAAACTGAGAAAAACAGGATACGCTCCATAAGCTGCAATGTATTACTGCCAAGGAGTGAGATCTCCTGAGTCACGATTGTGACGTCAGTGTAATTGCCTAATAAATGAATGCAAAATTTTGAAAATTGAGTTTAATACATTTTCTGATAGAGAATTTAATGGCCTACAATTTTTGTTCTCTTCAATTTTTCACCAAATTCAACGGGTACTTATTGATTCTCAAAAAACCACTTTCTCCCCATAAGAGCACATGTAAAAGTCGGCCTACTCTCACAGCGTTGCTGTTATGTGCATGTTCCGGCCTTCCTTTGAGGTGGCCACGCATAAGCATAACGTTGGAAATTGATACACTTCATTTTAGTTATGCGTACAGGCACACCGCTGCTTGTAAGAGGTCTGTTTTAACATAAGGTTTTATGGGGCTAACGGGGCTAACCACGTTTCTCTCATTTTCTAAGAATATTATTGCCTAAAAAAAAAAAAAATTGATGAGAATGAAATTTATTTCTTTTGTAATTTCCTATTTTATGGAACTAATTTTACAATTCTTAACAAAAATATTTTCAGAAAATTCTGAAAGTACAACCATTGAATAGGAAATTACAAGGGAAATAAATTCTATTCTTAGCATTTTTTTCAATTTGATCCATATTTTCCGAGATTTACAAAAAATGAGTTAGCTCCATTCCTTTCATCAGCCCTCTCACACGATATATCTACGAGTTCAATAATGATTGATGCCGTCACTTGAACCGCAACATGTAAATTTGTGATGAAGAAGATATTTGACACTATACTCTTCACTATATATTCTCAGTTGCCCGATGATGACCGTCACCATACGGTTGAAACCGGTTGCGTTTTTTCCCACATCTAAATTAAAATTCTGTTTGTTTTTTTTATTTTTTTATTTATTTATTTTTTTTTAAAAATTCTTTCGATTTATTATAATAAAATTTTGATCTCTAAATTGCTTTTTTGATCATTCGCGGGTTTTATACTGTTACGTGTCTATGTACCTTACCTCCTATCAATCAATTCCATAAGGCTATAATTATGTCAAAACGCACCTCTTAGCGTTTGTAGCGCCATTCCCAATGGAACAATGTTGTGGACGTTTTTGAAAACATAGTTAAATATCCATTATGGCGGACGAGTTAGCGATCTTGTGTTTCTAGGTGTCTTTAGTAAGGACATTAAAAGGACTAAAAGGAGCGCACGTTGAGCGCACCATGTGTACCAGTCCATGACTATGACTGAGCAGTGCAGTGAGACACGCTGACAGTGAGACGCACGCACTCTTCTCTTTTTTGGTTTACTTACATGAGATGCGCATTCCTGCACTCCCGCAGTCCTTGCTCTCTTAGTGTATTATTTTGGTTGTATGGATCGATCGAAATGTGATGTGATCAAAATTCAATAATAGATGCCGGTTTCTTTTCAATCGTTTTATTACAGGGCTCAACTATGACAGATATTGATTGCGAATCTTCCGACAGCTCTTCGTGTGACGACGAAGAATGGGAAGATCAAGATCTAGTCCCTCCTGTCGATTGTTTGTTTTGTAGTGATGCTATTGGTTCTTTAGAATTGGCGGTTTCTCATTGCAAATCACTTCATGGATTCGACTTTGGAAAAATTAAAGAAGAATTCGACATGGACTGCTACTCCTTCATCAAACTCATCAACTTCATCCGTCAAACTAACTCATCACCGCTCGATATTATGTGCTTAGATTCCCCATCATGGAACGATGATATCTACCTAAAACCAGTTCTAGAGTGTGACCCGTGGCTGATGTTTGGTATAAATTTATCTTAGTTGATCTTACAATTTCTTTACGTAATGATCTTTCGTGTAAAATTGACTGTACTGAATCCCCTAGATTTCGAAAGTCACTTTGATGCTGTAAATGAACAACACAGTGTTGTGAATGGTCTGAACTTGGAAGAAAATCAAGTTTCTTTTCCAGAGTCAGAGGTAATTAATCGTTTTCCTACGCTAAATGTCACCGTTAGATTCCAGCTTCTCTTGATTGATATTTAAATTCTTAAGGTACTTATACGCGGATGATTTCTTATTTACACCAATTTTCTAATTCAGTTGAAACGAAAATGTGACCAAATCACCGAGTTAACCGACCAAGTGCGGAAAATGCAGAATTTTATTCGCCAAATTCTTGCTGAAGATGAGGACACGGATGCCACTACCAGAAAAAATGGTCTACCGGCCGATAATTCGTATTTTGAATCATATAGTCATATCGGAATTCATTTCGATATGTTGACTGTGAGTAACAATTATGTTTCACAAACCGTATTGAAATTCTATCTCTTGTTTGAGATCGATGTTCGGCAAGTTACGACGGATCAGTCCAGTCGACACATTAGGACCCAAACTACGCGCGAAACAGGGTTCGAGTGGCAGCCCATATGGTTAGCCTGGTCTACCTACCCAAGCCCCTCGATCCAGGTGACACACATCTGAGGTGCACCAGACTTTTCTTTTTTTCGCGCTCCTTCAATCTGTGCCGCACACTCACCCGTCACTCCATCCACAAACCCGCCGACGCCCAGCAAAGTCACAACCTAGTGAGCATTACCGCCAGAGAAGGGGCGATACACCACTGCGTCTAGGTGACACCTTGCAGGGTCTTTGAAAACTCTTTCGTGAGAAGGTCTAGGCTCAAATATTTTTTTTGTTCATTATCGTGAAAGAACTCTATTTTGCTCCTTATTAGTAGATTTGAGAGAGGAAAAAATACGCAGAAAAAGAGAAATGAATCCTAAAAAGTATACGAGTCAATTCTGTCTACTTACGGTTTCTTTGCTGTTAAAATTACTATTTTTGATGTTTGTTCAATTGTATTCGTCGTATACAGGGTCCGGCAAAATGATGTGAACAGTCAACCGGGGAACTCCACGAAATGTCGCGGAGTCCTCCGGAGTTTTTCGTTCAACTGTTCACATCATTTTGCCGGACCCTGTGCTAAACGCGGTTTGTTTCATTCATTCTTGATTGCTCCTGCATTCCTTTCTGCTGTTCATTGTATTGCTCCTTAAATATTCTTTTTTGTTATGCCACTGTAATTGACCCCACACTAAAGTTGATACAGAGAGGATAAGAAGCGGAGCTAAGTCACCAACATTGAGGGTTGAAGGGAGAAGAAAGGGGAGAGATAGAAGGGAGTAACTCTTGGTTGCGAACCTGTTTATGCGAGTATCAAAAAGAATACAATTGCTGAATGTACATATCGCAGCAGTAAGTAAGATTTCACGTGGCATGGCACAAAAGAAATGGGTACTGTATCAGCCAGAACTCAATCGAAATCGATCTTTTAATCATCTTGTATAGAAATATGTACTATTCTGTCCTATTACTATGAACTGCGCTGACGAGAGTGTCTCGAGTGAGTATCTTCTAAGACATAGAGATTGGAGTGACTTGTTCGACTTAATTCGCTCATTTTTGCGAAAATTGCCCTCTAAACTTCGCTTTCTGTGCTCTACTTGGTATAAACTATTCTATTATTTATTGGGAAATAATATTTGACACGGTTCAAAGTGTGAGAAGAAGAACAAACAAGCAACGACTGAATAATGAAATAGGCCGACAATTTTTTTGTAAATGAACGACAACTCTTGGACAGGTGAATAATTAGGGAGGACGACAATTTCTTCCCGATTGAACGACAAATTTTCATGGACGAAATGAACATGATATGTCAATTTGTCAAAGGTTGAGTATTGAGAGGTAGGTACTAGTAAGTACCTACATTACGAGTGATAAAGATTCAAAAAGAGGAAACATGCTTGAGCCCGATAATAGAATCCATCGTTGCCAGAATGGACTGCTGGACATCAGTGAGCTCAGAAAAACAATAAAATCCTTCGCAGGAAGCGAGGTGATGGTTCCATCCAATACTTTGCTTCATCAAGCGCAAATCCCCCGATTGATACGATTCAATTGAATGCGTTCAAGTCCGCAGAAGGGTATTGGTCGTCGTTTGACGAATTCAAGAAGGTGAAGACAGTCCTCGAGAGGTATGTAAATGGGATCTGGGTACTTAGTCCGTGGATCGGAGTCAGACCCATGTCACCTGAAAAATCTCACTTCTGAACATTTATTGGAAGTTCTCATTCGTCTCAAACTAGCCGAAGGACCAGAATCAATACGCAGTGTTCCATTCGGTCAAAACGTAAGAGAGGTCGCCCTGCAAAGGCAAAGCGGGCGCTCATTGTCCAGTGATTCTCTTAATAATTTTTTTTTCAGTTTTTTAGTTGTCGTTGAATAGAATGAGTCGTCATGAATTTTTAAATTGACTGGGCTTTTTATATGTTGTCGGTCATATAATTGTACAGTCGTTCATGATTTTTTCTGTCGTGCATTTTGTTTTTTAACCGCCCATTACATTACTTGTCGTGATTTTCTTTTTGAGTCGTTTGATTTTTTTTTCCAGTCGGTAATTAGTTACTTTCTGTCGGGCGATAAAATGTATGCCTTATTTATTTGCGTGAAACTTCTTTTCAGGATGAAATCAGGACGTTGAGCTACAAAGATGCTATTTTGTGTAATGAATCGGCTTTCGCTGAAAAGACTGTACTAGATGTAGGCTGTGGTACGGGTATATTATCAATGTTCGCCGTGTCAGCTGGTGCTGAAATCGTCTATGCCATTGACAACTCGGACATCATTTCTTATACGCTTGACATTATACGGTAAGTACTGACTTGGAAAACGCCTTTTCAAAACTGGAACTCTCCATTTAGTTATATTTTGTGTTTATATTACATTGGAAACTAGAACCATGGATTATAATACTAGAACCGGGACTGTCAAGCGAGCTGTAGGCTTCAAGTTGACGCTTCAGCTTTAATCTACTTTATTATCAAAGGATTATAAACTCTTTTGACGGTATTAAATTATGTCTGCTGCTGCTGTCAATATAATAAAAAAAAGAAAAAACATGAAAATAAGAGAACGTTAAATGAAAATTCTGAGAACTTCACATTTTGGCGCATAACGTATTTTTTTCGATTGAGATTTTTCTTCTTATTCGGCGGCAATGCCCTAAAATCTTACGAATATAATTAGGTACTTGATAAAGTTATTGTAACTAAATTGGGTGCTACTAAAGTATGCGGTCTACCACAATAATGTAGGCTACCGACTTGTACATGACTATAGAGTATGCGGTCTACGTTGGTAAAAAAAAAAAGTCAATCGAAGCTCAGATTATGAGTCATGTAAAATCGTATTCAAAAAGGTAAAAAAAAAAAACACATCAATTCCGAATGTATATGAAATATGAACATTTATAATTATAAACATTATAAACATGCATCTGGTTCGTCTTTCCAACGAACGTGGTCCAAACTCCAAATGAGATTGAAAATGTTGTCGCGGGACGCCTCACATCGTCATTAGTTCAGTTTTGGCATGAAGCGACGCTCTGCGTATGAACTCCTGTCATGGGGTCGACAAAATTTGTTCGTGATCGAACCCTAGCGAACTAAGACACCTGTTTGCTCCCCGTTCATCGGAGTGTATTACTGAACCCGGGGAGCACTCAAGTTGAATTATGGAGATCAGCTTACTCCGGTCACGGCACTCCACCCAGAAATACCTCCCATCGCTTCTCTTCTTCAATCCGGACCCAATTCCCATGATTTCTCTGATTAATTCTTTCAGTTAGCAGGTGTGTTCCCAGTCAGCATTTCCGTTTTCCGGCGAATCTGCATCTATTTTGACTAACTCATCTTAGCTATCTCAAGGATTGTCTATGTACTAACATGTTCAAATTCAGACGATCTCCACATTCAGAATTAGTGTAACGTTTTAATCACTAAATTTTAATTTATTCGACGGTATACCGCGTACTGTAGTACCACCCTAAACTAAACTGATATACTTGAGTAGTTCATGAATTCGTTCAATTCGTATATTTTTCATCTTTTACGAAAACGTCGAATTGAATCACCTCGAAATTATCATCACTTCTCTAATCCTTCAATTGAACGTCTGATTTCTGCAATTTTTGTATTCTGTACAGTTACAGGGAAGGTGTGACTCGAACGCCTCTACTGTCTTTAGACTAAGTATTTCGAATTTCAAAAGTCTTTACTCTCATGTTCCCCATGAAGTATCATTGAAGCAGTTATTAATTTTTTCCTCTTTTTCAGAGAAAATAAAATGGAAGATAAAATAAATGTAAGGAAAGCTCGCGTTGAAGATGTTGATCTACCAGTCAATCAAGTTGACATAATAATCTCTGAATGGATGGGCTACTTTCTTCTTTTTGAAGGAATGTTGGATAGTGTGATATTTGCCAGAAATCGTTACCTGAAACCTGGGGGTTTGCTCCTGCCTGATACATGCGAAATGTTCTTGTGCGGTGCTAATGACCCAGGTAGTTCATAAAATCTATCAGTAAAGTGATTTATTCTAGTTGTGTTCTAACATTACTCACTCAATATCTTCCAGAAGGCTTGAAAAATAACAGTACATTTTGGTCAAGTGTTTATGGTTATCGTATGACCTGTATTCAGAAACAAACAATGAAGGAAGCGGTTGTAGATGTGATTCCTGATTCCAAAATTGTGACTACTCGAGCATGTATTGCTTCTTTTAACTTATATTCGTGTATTTCTGAAGACGCAGTTTTTGAGTCTCAATTTGAGATTTGTGCGATTCAAGATACAATACTGACTACTTTAGTGGGGTATTTCGACGTATCTTTCAATCTAGGACATACAGTTCAATTTTCAACTAGTCCCTCGTCCCCATGGACTCACTGGAAGCAAACTCTGTTTCATGTTTACGAGCCTATTTTGTTAAGAAAAGGTAAGTGTCTTTCAAGTTATGGCCATAAGCTGGAAAAATATATACTTAATAAGGTTAGGATGGGACCCAGGAAGGGATCTCTGAGTAATAGAGAATGAACAATCTACGGTATGACTACTAGTGGCACCAAAGGCGTCCAGTAAAGCAGGAAATGATGTGAGATTTTTGTAAGTTGCATATCGTTTTTGAAAGCTGTCGTGAGCTTATTTCCACGTGTTGTCTTGAGTATCAAGCTAATAGATTTATTCTTTCTCTCTAAAATGAGAAATTGATTTATTTTACAATTACTGCGGAGCAAAGCAAGACTATTGGTTTCATTTTAGACGATTTTGTTTGGGGGATATCATGATGAAACCGATCATCGCATGTATTAAGAGGCCTCAAAACAAGAAAACATTTCTAACTTCTTGCACGTTGGTCTTGTGTTGTAGATGAAACGCTCAATGGAGTCTTGAAATGTGAGAAGAATGGCATGAACAATCGATCCCTCAAAATAACTATCAATATTCGAAGCAAGGATTACGTATATTTTCTAAGTTGATTTGAGTCCATGAAACTTATGATAGTTTTGAAATATAAAACGAGCTAATTTGAGACCTCATTTTCAGTTTACGTGCTGAGAAGTGTATTATCAAAGTTCACTATTTTGAATGCAATATTTTTTTAATTTTCTTTTCAGCTTTCCAGTATTTAATGAGCAGAGAAAGAAATGGAAGAAGGTAAACAGATTATAGCCTATATTATTATTCAATTGAACAATTATCAAAAATATTTTAAAGACGTACAAAAAGAATAGAGGCTTGTAAGCAGTAACATAAATGATGCTTTCAATCAGTCTTTTGATTCATTTTATCATTGTGGATACTAGCCAATTGACGTAAATGTTTTAAAACAGTTCCAAGAAGTTTTTGTCGGTCTCTCTCTCCTTTCTTCAAGTTTGAAAACACACCTTTCTGGTTGGCACTAAGTCTATAATCAACACAAAAGGAGGAAACAAGCTTTTCACTTCGCCATTCATTTGTATCATATTGGAAAAAACAAAAAAAACTCACTTTTCCAGGATAATTATAGCAGTAATGGGGAGTACACGTTTGTATTTGCTATTTTCGCGGCCATACTCATGAAAATATACCGACCAATCACCGGACATGAGTAAATCCAATAGTTGTCGTAAATCACTGAAATACAGAAGAAGTGTTCCTTCTTCCAAACCAGGAACAGGCTCGGACGCTGCAAATTCTGTAGAAGTACCATATGAGGAAAAAAGTTTCTTTGTATATTTACAAGAAAAAACATTAGGAAATTGAATGAAATGAAAAATCATTTTCAAAATAGACTTCTCGTTCAATAAATTCTGTATACTATTGAAAAATTGAAAAGTGATTTTTTTCAACACATGATGGTAGAGTATGATTTTACCCACAGTTGGCAATCTTCACCATCATTTTTTAAGAAAAATATCTTCCTAATATTAGGGATTGAAGTGATCACTTCAATTCCCTTGTATAAAAATATTCGGGATTTGAATCACAAATTCCGTTTGGTAATTTAATGAAGTCTTAGAAACTGGTAACTTCTCTTTGAAATAAGCCTAAAGATAAAACTATGGAGCAGAGTATAGAATTGGGCTCAATATTATTCTCGTGTCAATATTCTGTTTCTTTTGGATAATCTGCATCTTAGCTTTTATCAACAGCACAGACTTCATTCTTAAAATACAAAAGTGAAAGAAAAAAGATACTCACGTTCACACTGAATTGTATCCAAATTAATTTGTTGTATAGCTCCTAGTGACACGGATTTTACGTGGTCGGTGGTGATAAAATCCATCAAAGACTTCGCAATGTGTTGGCAAGCAGAGTGACATACTTTCTGGGCCACTTCTGGCTATTTATAATGGGATATCAGTTCTCAACTCCAAGTCAGATACCCAACTCAGATAAAAATAACATTTTCAACTTACTGGTAAATTGGTAAACGATTCGAAAGTAATTCTTAAGAAGGCTATTAGGTCGGTGATGAAACTAGATGCGTGCCCCTGAGGTTCAACCAACATCCAGTCATAATTTTCCAATTCTAAAAATTCATCAATTCTGTTCTTAAGTTTGTCGCATATTTGTTTTTCTGCATCATCTCTGGCAACCTTGAATAGATTTGTATCGTTTGCGGCGAGCAACTCCATTCCAACATTGAGGCTGACGTACAGAATTTTTAACCGAATCAATACCATATAACTTTCTAGGAGAGGATAATGATTGTATCGTTATCAAAAAACCAACCCAACAATGTTGGACACAAATTCTTCCAAATAAAAGGAGGACTTTTCCAGAAAACTGGTATCCACGATGATTTGAGTTATCTGCAATAACGTTAAATTTGCTTTGTGGAACAGATTTGACAGACAGCTACTAAAAGTTTTACTCAAAAGTGAGGTTGTTGAGTTCTTCATCATCTCTTTCAAACTTGATGAACTGAAATCATAATTTTCGTCTAAACAAGTCACCAAAATTTCTTGAAACAAATGAAAGCATATTATAGGACATATCGAAATGGCTTATGAGTGGAGATTTTGCGACTCAAAAGTGAAGCGCCTGAGCTTCACCGGATGCACATTTTATTCACAAAGAGCAAAAAATGTGGCTAATATGTCGCCTTAGGTAAATCGATCATTAGTCCAGTAGTATTAGCCATTTGAAAGAAAAATAATTCTGGCAATAACCTTCCAAAAGTACCTCTTCTCCGATGGGTACTAGCCACAACAGGGATTTGAAGGAGGAAAAAATTGTGTTTTTATGCAGTGACTCAACTACTATACCTTTTACAAAAAAATATTTCGGACAAAAAAGATTTTGCACCAAATTTCCGATGAAAAGTATAACCTAACATTTTTAGGTAGGATGCACAATAAGGTCGCTATGGAACGTTCAACTTTCTGTTCTCGGCGCGCAGTGGGTATCATAATAGATGCGTGTCTTCATGACGCGCCACACGTCCAATTATTTGTATTTTGTACAATATAAAAGAAGTGAGATGACCGACACTTTCTTCAAGCAAGTTGATTAATGAATGCTAGAAACCTATCCTGAAAGTAAAATCTTGGAAGTATCTTGAAATTCTGAAATTGTTCCAGAAATTCTGACCAGACAGCGGAAATTCAAAATAAAATGATAAAAGAATGAAATAATAATATAAAAAACAAACTGATTCATTCGGGTGAAATGAACATGGCCGACCAGCTTTTCTGCACCCACAGGCGGGGCATTTTTATGACTAATACTCTCAGACTATTAATGTGATATAGAATGATATATACGGTATAATCATTTAGCGTACATAAATAAAAAAGTTTCGAACAATGGATGGGTCAATATGTATGGATGCAAGAAACGAAGAGTAACTCGACATCAGTAAATTAATTGGTTTGAGCAATAACGAAAGTCCGTCACCAGTTTTGAAAAGAATCTTATGCACTTATCAAATGAGAGTATTGAATCTAAGTAGGAAACTAACTTTAGGTGTAGGTCTTCGGTAAATTTCAGACTAGCATAGATGAATTCTTTGACTTGTTTATAAACTTTTGGTACCATAGCAGAGAAAGGGAACTTCTTAGGAAATTCCATAACTTCAAGCGACTCATCTTTGAATGGAAATTTCTTTATCACATCTTCGTATTCCTCTACAGAAAATACCTAAAGCGAAATATAAGTTTTGAGATACTTGACATTACAAAGATACATTCTTATCGACTGAAACTAAACTCACTTCAATTTGTAGAAAATTTTCTTCCTCCAATATTTCTCGGAAGATCTCCGCCCACCGCAACATTAGTACTTCATTATAATGATTTTTTAGTTCATACAAGAATTGAAGTATTACATCGACTGAATATTCATAGTTCTATACAAAGCACATCGTTTGGAGAAGTAAGCGCCGATTCATCAAAATTACAGCACAATTCAATAAACACATCAAGACTATAAAGATTTTTTCGGTCATAACAAGAATTAAATTTTGACTAAATGAACGGTATTTCAAGTTTGTACTACAGGGTAGGGTGAGTTAATGCAGTTTGGAACCTTATTTGTGATTTATGAAGGCAGACAGACCGAATATGAATAAATATTACATTATTATCGACCTAAACGAACGGAGTTCAACAAAAATTCCTTACTCACTTTCAACGTGGCTGAGAACAAAAGTATCACGTTTTTTAATCTCAGAAGAAAATTAGCGTCTGTATTCCGAGCCTAGAAGAAATAAATTATTCATTTTAGCATTATACGTCACCGATTACACCGCCACATGATAAATATTTTACATCAAAAGTACCGTATGAATCCTGAAAATGGATACGATTTTGGTAACGCAAGAGGACCATAAATTGTCCACATAAGACCTGTTGATAAGACCATTGCTTGTGTTTAGGATATGATCTTCCTGTACAAAGAATCCGGTTACACTCCTCAGGTAGGTTTGAAAGTCTTGGATTGATGGCGACTACGAAGTAAAATCAGTGCTCTCGTTCAGGCAATAAAACTAGGTAAGTCGAATGAAAAATTTGACGAAGTTTCTTACATTGCCAAAATATGGTTGAACCACGAGTCGAGCTTGTTTCTCACGTTGCGTGCGGTAATAATTCTCAAATACGTCCCTGACACCCAACACCGAATAGATATGTAAAGAGCGATAGATTGGAGAGAAGTCGATTAATTGTTGAGCACTAATATCCTCGTCCACGTTTGAACCCACAGTAAAATTGTTAATTTGAACTTCACCGTTTCCGTGCGCTAGAAATAAAGTGAGAATTGAAACGAGCAGAAAACGGAAGACTATTTCCGTTATGACTCACGTACCTCTTTTTAATAGTCTTGTGTCCAATGCTCCAGAATCACTTTTCAATTGCTCGGCAGTCTACAAAAAAGAAAAAATACACAAGACGAACTACACATAAAGCTTTAATACAACAAAAAAATTAAGTAACTAATGATATAATTTACATGTCGGATCGCAACTTCACCAATCTTCAAACTCAATCTACGAATATTCTCGAGGAAATCTTTTAAATCGGACATCGATACTTCTTTCATGTTCTCTCGGATTCTAGAGATGAAATCAAAGTATTCTAGTTATAATGAATATTTAAATACCCAGTACACACTCGGAGGTAAGAGAATACTAAAAAACTTACTGAGGTATGCTCTCGATTACTTGATGAAAAAATTTCAATTTTGATACGCATGGAAGGTATGAATGTTCCAATTGCTCAAGAGTTTTCAAAGCTGGGTAATACCTGGGTAAAAAATGAAATGAATAAGATTCAGAATAAAGCGTAATTCAAATAAAGAACATCTTCATGAACCTTTTTTCAGATATTTGTTTCTGAAGTTTACTAAACGTTACGAAGACTGGAAGACAAGTTGAAAGTGTTTTTATGGCAGCAGAAATATTCGATTCTACCCTTCGAGCTTCCATCAATGTATTCCATTTTGAGTCAAATTGTTTGGATGACAATTCTATCGCACTGCCGACATCCAACACTTTCTTCTACAATTAATTTAAAACAAAAAAATATGAGATGAAACTGAAGAATCGTCAATTAGGTGTAGATACAATTAATACGTAATTCTAAAACTTTAAAGCGTTTCCATGCTGCACATCAAATGACTTACGTTCAAATTCTTCGCCTGATTTCGAACCAGTTGCAAGTCACGAATAGAGTCGATGAAGCCTTGATAGTATGTATTACACATACGTTCGATTTCATTATCATGATGACTAATACGTTTTTCCAATTCTTCCATAAACGTCAAAGAATTATCACTTTCATAAATTGCTCTGAGGCAAATACAAATCCCTGATAAGAATTGAATATTAATGTTGAATAAGAATGGAAACAGATGATACTTACCGGAACGTAGGTCCCCAATAATCGTCAACACCTTCAATTTCTTGTAAAAAAAGGTCGAGATTCTGTTCTCTGGAACCCATGGCGGAAATTTATCAGCACAATAAGTGTGTAACTCAGACCGCATTTCCCAACACCCGGGATCGGATAAGGATTATGGTAGCATGCACCAAAAATACGATCGTCAGTATCAGATCAGATCGATTGATTATTTTGAATTAAGGCTCACGCTGTCGAGACCGAGAAACCAGTATCATTGTCGCTAACTGTTGATGCTCACTAGCGGTTCAGTAATGATCGCCTTGTGTTGATGCTCCAGCAGGCTAGAACTCTTACGGAACTCTAGCTGATACGAGGACTTGATAAGACAAGCAGCCCGTAGCAGGCAGCAAGAGGTTACTTTCAGCTTGTATTGTATCCAACTTTGGCTTCTGACATTCAGCTTTCAGCTATATAGCTTTTCAATAATAATACTCCTTACATTCCTTTCCAAACTTATTATGATAGTACTCCTGTGTACTCATCTTCCTCCTCAGAAAGTTTACTCCAAGTTTTACTGGAGAAAAATATATTCTCATTCTTGATGCGTCTACTGATCACTGCCTAGTTTCATACTGCTAAGTAGGTCTAGGATAATCAATAAAATGAGACGAACATCCAATAACCATGATACCTGATACCTAACTTTAGTATCAAAACTTTCTTCTCAATTTCATAATACTGTCGCATTCGCTTTCAATTATGCTCGCCAATTGAAGAATCATCAACATCTAGATTAACAGCCTCAGACCTATCTTTTTCCTCGAAGCTAATACTTTCATATTCACGTTCTATCGAATAGAAGAACTCAAATTAGGAGCCAAATGGAAACATGAGGTACGCTACAGGTATACCTACACTGAGCTGAATACAATCATCATAGCTTGATATCGATTTCATGAGAAAGATAATCAACGATTGTTCATCTTCACTGGTCTCCACCGTTTCAATACTCTAGGCTAATTGTATTACAATTAATATTGATCGGAAAAATTTAAAGAATTCATCTCTGATCACTTTTATTCTATTCGATAAGGACGAACAGCCATACGACAAATTGTCAAATAAAAAGACGTAATACCGAACAGCCATAATCCAAGCAAAGAATGTCGAATAAAGAGACGTAATACCGTCTCCATACATAACAATATGATTGTAAGTAACGAAGCTTTGTACCACAAAACCTGAAGTATATCAATACCCCAAATAATACATCCTATCTTTCGCTGTGATATCATGTCATGTGCCGATCGTGTGTTCCTTTGTTCAATGTTCAACGAGTCGTAAAACTGATGATTGAGAGCCGGTTCTACCAAATACTCGAATTTTACATGTTCTCAATTAAACTCAAATCACCACAATTCTGTGTTACCAATTCCCATAATCCTAGTTCACAAACGAAAATCGGAGTTTAAATCAATCGCCCAATTTTGGCCGATTAGTTGATCGTAGTTTTCGTCATAAGAAAATAAAATACATTCATCAACATTTTGAATGAACATTCAATTTATTAACAGTCACGTCGACATTATACTCTATAGTCTATGCGTCGATCTTTACGAATAAACAAATACCGAATACGTACAGATGGATAAATTACGCGATATGAACCAGTTATGAACTCACCAATCGAAAATATTTTGATAATGGTCCTTTATTCTAATTCATCGAATGTTCAAGAATAGAATCATATAGATACCTAACCAACACGCAAAGATACGTGAGTCGGGAATACGCAGCTGATTTAGCCATGTTTAAAACACACGTTCAAAACAGTTTTATCACAACATCACACGTTTAAAACACACGTTCGAAACATTTACGTCACAACATCGCAACTCCGTCGATACCACCACCCCAACGGTATATCAATATCGCGTTGAAAATCAAAAACGAAAACACAACTTCGAACTCATTTACATTCGAACGCACAAAGTACTTTTCTTAAGGAGCTCGAGAGCGGGTAAAATGGGCATCCATTTTGTTTGTAACTTACTAGCGGCTGACGGCTTCTCTACTGATTTTATTGTGAGTAGTTGTGAGTAAACAAACACCCACACAAACACCCAACGAGCTCGCAGTCAGTAGAGAAGCCGTCAGCCGCAAGTAAGTTACAAACAAAATGGATGCCCATTTTACCTGCTCTCGAGCTCCCTACTTTTCTCCGCGCGGTAAAACAATCGAGTACAATCGATTACATCCTATATCAAAACTCGAAATTGCAAGGTCGGTGAATAACAATCGAAACACTGGAGAAAGAACAGAGCGATTGCAAGAGGGTTTGTAGCTCGAGAACGAGCAGGAACCTAAAAATAATGCTGACCCTCGAACCATACAAGAGATAGATCGAGCATGTCATTATGCAAAAAAGGCAGCAAAACAGGCCTGCCGTACAAAATAGAATAGACGTATCTGCACATTTACGATCTGCGAAAAAAGGTTCTTCATTCATGACATAAATACCTTTTTTTGCTGATCGTTGGTATGCAGATACGTCCATTTCATTTTGTACGGCAGCGGCGCCCTCGGTCTATTCGGAGTTCGGACTTGACCCGAACGCACGCTAGCATCGCGGCTTCCTCTCTTACCGCACCTTATAATCAAGTGTTAGGTACGATTCTCGCTCCATACATTTTCAAATGGGAATTTTTTTGATGAGCTCTCACTCAATTATAATTCAGTTTATTAAAGAAGTGTTTCCCAAATATTAATACGATGGTTCGAAATTACATATTTTTGTTTTCATTGGTCTTGTAAATGAAGTTCTGGCGAAATGGTGACAAACTGAAAATATCCTACATTTGATAAGGTACCTCCAGTGCGTGTGTTTGTAGAGGTGTATGGTTTGTGTGTTGCCTCCTTGCCTCGTTTATACACGAGCGTCCAAGACGCTGCGACTAGCTCGCTAGCGACTAGTTGCAAAAGTTGATCATGTCTTTGATCATGTTCAACTCTAGCGAATTGTTTGCTGGAGTTCGCTCAACTTGCTGGTTGTTTAAGTCCTAAATGCTTTGACAATATAAACTACCAGTGAATGGGAGTATGGACTGCTATAACATGGCCTCGGCGGTGCGGTAATATGATGCCGACATCGCGGCGAGGAAGAAAGGGGAAGGTTACAACGAAATAGATTTGTATTGTTAGTTGCATAATCCATGCTATATCTAACTACGTGAGGCGCAATTTTTACAAAATAGATTTGTGCATCTGGTTGCAGACCCCAACTACATGCTACGCGTTAGGCGCTATACTCCCTCCTTCCCCACCATGATGGCATCGACGCGTTGAATACTAATATCAGTCCATACTCCCATTCACTGGTAGTTTATATAGTCAAAGCCTTAAATGTCCCAAGTCGCGGCGACTTGGTCGCTCGTGTAAATGTAGCATTACAAGAAATGCCTGCTAGATATCAGCCACTCCGTCGTCAAGTCCAAATAAAAACTACCGTGATAAGAGCAATGACACGCTAGGATCAAAGTAAAGTTGTATAGAAAAAACGAAGTTTTTTAGTCACTGTGCATTTAACCAACGTTTTGTTGAAAGTTGCGCTAATCGCGAGGCGAAGAGTGCGCCCCCTACATTTACCGTGCGGCTATTTCCAGAAATTGGACAAAAAGGGGCATTTAAAAAAATTGTTAAAATCTGTAGGCCTATTTCTGTTTGTTTTATTTTATTCTTCTGATGAAAAGAAGTAAAAAACGTTATTATGACTAGTACTTAATTCTCAATACTAACAAAGATAGAGCTTGTGCAAATAGCATTATAAGCTTATAGCAAATACTCTAAACAATAATATACTGGAAACTCTCCTCAATTTTGTGGTTGACTAGCGGTAGTGGATGGAACTAACATCAGTTGTGAGAGTTGTGACTATGAATTTGCATATGTTTTTTGCGTGTAGTAGTGACGTTCATTGTTTGACAGCCCAAACAGCCCAAGATTTGCATTCCATGCCACTTGATGCGCTGCATTGCATGACCAAAAGAGCTCAATGTATTTAGATAAAAGTTTCCAGTATTATTGTTTAGAGTATTTGCTTATATATTTTAATTTTTATCCCCTTCTGATTATCAACACTAACAATGCCTACAGTCAACTAGGGGTCGGAACCTTTTGCCGGAACCGGTACGGAACCTATTGGAACCGCTTAAAAATTTCTTGGAACCAAAAGGAACCAAGAACCGGAACCTTTTCAAGCAGAGTGTGTGAGAACCCTTTGGAACCAAAACGGGATTGGAACCGGTACCGGAACCGGAACCAGAACCGAATCAATGAAGCGGTTCCGGTTCCACATTTTTCATTGGGCGCTAGCCATATAGCGAAGTGAAAAGAGAGAAAGAGACTCAAAAGAAGTCCGATAAAGCTACTTTTTTGTAAACTGTTGTTCTTTCGTTCATGATTGATGTTTCAATTATTGCGTCATCAAAATAAAATATTGAGGAATATTTGTCAAAAAGGCGTTTGATCAATGTAATTCTTATGGAAAGTACGCCTTTTTGACAAAGAGCTCCTCAATTGAAAATCAATCCGCAAAAACGCGAAAACGCGAGAGCGCGAGACAATGATAATGGATCACAAAACTACGGAGTACGGAAGTACGGATTGTTCTGCCTTCACCTTCTTTGGTTGTGTTATGCGTTGAATTTTGATTTAAAATTTTGAATTCCGTTTTAATTTTCGAATTAATTGATTTTTTGTCATGAAATATGACTCAAACAACCATCAAGCCATTTGTTCCCAGAAATGTTTCCTAAAGAGAATTTCATTCATTTCTTCAAAGGCTTCAAGATTGTCCCATCCTTGTCTTTCAAATGCTCTTCATTTGCTCTTAGCCTATCCTAACATTTTCTGAGAATAATTTGATTTAATTTATCCCGGCTTGAGAAGGAAATAAAAATTTGAAATTCCCATTTTGTTCCATTCCCATCCTCTTTCATTCATTCCTGAAAAACCCAAACCCTACTGTGTCTGATTCCAAGATGAAATACACAGCACACGCATAACATTTTAGTATTTGCCTATATCTGCTCTGGAGCTCTAGTACATATTAGCGCTCCCACAACCTCAACTTTTATGGAAGTACTAAGTAGAACCGGAACCGGAACCGGAACCGGAACCGGAACCGGAACCGGAACTGAAAACCGGTACCAAAACGAAATTTTGAGAACCGGAACCGGTACCGGTACCAAGAACCTTTAGGTTATTGGAACCGGAACCAGAACCGGTACCAGAACCAAAACAGTAATCAGGAACCGGAACCGCAAACCAGAACCGTTTCACGCAAAAGGTTCCGACCCCTACAGTCAACTTGCCTCGCGCTGTGTGCATGGTGCAAAGACTCTCTTGTTTTCTCATAGCGCATATGGACAATTCACAAATTTATTGATTTACTCGAAAAATATTGATTTTTATGCTTAATTGAAGACAGGTGAATTTAATGCCCTTGTAATTTCTTATTGATTAACCTATAAAATAAATTTTCTCACCAAAAAATCTGAAACCGCCTTCATGCAATAGGAAATTACAAGAGGAATAATTTTTGTTCTCTTCAATTTTTCACAAAAGTTGATTGTTTTCAAAATATAGAGAAAAATTGGATATCAGCCCATATAAGAGCCTGTAGTCAAGTAGAGAGTCTTTACACACAACGCGGTTGGGCAGCGGAAAATGGGTGAACACAGCAAGTTAACTAAAACTTGGTTTTTCCATACTACAACTTTAGATCAAAGTAAAACACCGGCGTGTTCTGTGCTCCTATTTGTGAGTGGACGCGAAAGAGTCACCACCTTTGACTATACAAACTTCAACCAAGTGGAAGTATGGACGGAGGAAGAAAGGGGAAGGTTACAACAAAAAAGATTAGTATGTTGTAGTATAATGGGGCAAGTTTTTTATCGCTACAATCAAGCCATATTTTGATATTGATACTTTGTGGAAAAAAGTAAACAATTTTTTTTACATAGGGTTTTCCATAAGCATTGACTATACATGTACCAGACAAATACTCGCATTGTTAAAAAAGTTGTCACTTTGAAGGATACTGACTCCAGAGTGTGCTGCGTGTTAATACGTTGGTGTAAGAGAGAGGGAAAGATGTTCTGTCTCTTTCACTCTGCTGGTTAACACACAGCACACTCTGGTGTCAGTATCCTTCAAAGTGACAACTTTTTTAACAATGCGAGTATTTGTCTTTGACTATATATTATATGGACTGCGCTAAGCATTAAAAACTATGGTTTAATATGTACAGTGAGGGGAGTGGTGCGACTGTGTTACGCTTCCGGCGTACGTATATCAGTGGCAAACAGTACACACCACAAATGCGGTGAGGAGGAAAGGTGCGACGTGTGTATTTTAAATGGTCGTGGTTTACCCGTCTGCTCCTTATATACGTTATAAGGTCTGTGATTGCGCTTTTTGCTCATTTTATACACGTTAGCGCAGTCCACCTAATATATAGTCAAAGGTATTTGTCTGGTATGTGTATAGTCAATGCCATAAGGAAAAAACAGGACTTGGTTCCAAGATATTCATCTTTGAAATGACCAAAAAATTAGAACATTGATAAATATCAAGAGGAGACTTTGAGCTTTCTTTCAGGCCATTAAACAGCTGCCTATGTTTTGTATTTGTCAAGAAAATTTGAAATGTTATTGAGAATAATGACAAAATGTTATCAGTTGTGGACATATCTGGAGGAAGAGTGTTTTTTTATCATACATCTTATGAAACATATGTCCAGTAGCGCGTCTAGCGGCGTGTCCACTTGCAAATAGCATATTATTAAATGGAAATATTTAAGATTTGCTTTTTAGGAAGGAAACATCATGTGAAATAAATTACATTCTGACATTTTTTTTTTTATTATTATTATTATTTTACACAAATAAGTACTGCCTATTGGCATTCACTCGTTCAATTTATAATACAATGAAAGTTATTGTCAATTTAGGGTATTCTCGGCACTCTGAGGATACCCTATAAGTTGAACAAAGTTTAACCGGTGATTATATCCGCTGGCATCAGCCTCTTCAGGCGGGTTATTGGAGGCGCCTCTAGAAGTTGGATGGTTAGAGTGTTGGAATGGCGGTGTAGAAGATCTTTGTACAAGGTTGCAATTCTTTTCATGTACAGCTTTGCTGTTCCAATAACAAGATCATTGTGGAGCGTATTGTTACAAACGTACCATGGAGTACCAGTCATCCTCTGTAGAATGAGATTCTGTAACTGGTGGAGTATTTTCATGTTGGACTCAGCAGCGCAGCCCCATAGTGGGGCACCGTAGGACCAGACATTCTGACATTTTAACAAGAAAAACAATTCCTTTTCTGAGTAATCATCTGATTGAAATTCTATTTTTCACCCAAACATGTTTCTCCATTACTTGTTGCATGTTTGCGCAGCCGCAAGACCCACATTTCCAATCATGAAATGATTGTGTAAATGCTCGAAAAAGAAACCTTTTCTGGTTTTTAGATGTGGTTAAATAATTGACATGTAAAAACAAATTTGAAATTTCACAAGAAAATACTGGTAGTGACAATAGTGGTAATGCTACTTGGACTAGAGCCTCTTGGACCAGGCAGCACTAGCATCACGCAAAAATTCTTGAATTTTTAAAATCTTTTGAAAATATTACCATCTGATGAAAAATTTTCTGCTCTTCAATCTTGTTCCTTCCAAGTATACGTCTAAATTCATTATTTTTGGAGAAATTGAAGGAAAACTAAAAAATCACCTAATTTCAAGTCACAACCACCATTTGATCACTGTTTGCTTATCAGTATTTTCCATATATTCTACACAGGCGATGCTAGCAAATCTACAATATGCTTGCCACAATTGAGGCGATGGATGGAATAAGGGCCTTAGAAAAAACTGTAGTTTTTGATCAAAGAATTCAAAGTGGAATATTTTTGTTTGTACATCATAACTTTTCTTCAAATTTGGATATATTGTTTGTATGAGACTAAAAAATAATTTCACATCAATTGCAATCCAAAAATCTTCTCCTGAAAGTTTATATAACGCTTGAAGTGATGAAACTCTAAGGCCCTTATTCTGTGAAACAATGAAAATGTACGTGGACATCTGATTTTCTGTTTTTTTTCTTTTGTTCTTTTTTCTCTTCTATTCTCTTCTATCATGGTCGTGAATAATTTTTGAGAATTGTTACTTTGTAGACATGTTGTTTATAGACGGTAGATGTTGTATGTTGTTTATAGACAGTAGATGTTGTATGTTGTTTATAGACAGTAGATGTTGTTTATAGACAGTAGAATCAATTTATTTCAATTTAATAATTTCCTTCTAAAAGGGCCTTAAGTCCTTAAGGCCCTTATTCCATCCATTGCCTCAATTAATGATTTGTGATTTGTCAAATTAGGGCAATTAAATTTCAACTCAATTTAATTTTTTTTGGTGTTGGAATTGAAAATTATTTGCAAACCCTTGCTATGGCTAATAAATTGATAAAACAGTACTGAAGGAACTATATATAAAGATAGGTTTCAAGCGTTATGTTTGAAAAGGGGATATGGCAAAAATGCCATAAACATGTGAGGACGTATCTGTAGAAAGGGCCTCCGCAAGGAAATATTCAACATAGAAAAACAAATTTGAAGTTTTGATTGGATATAACTTTATAACAATAAGTTCAATAAAAAAAAAAAGTGTAAGAACAAAAATTGAAGAGCATTTCTTTTCTATAAGATGCAACCATGCAATAATATAATAAGACATTGTCAATCTGTTGAATATTGAATTCAGAAGAAACAGGAGAGAAGAGATGATGCGGAGGCCTTTCTCGTGGAGAAGGATAAAATCCCATACAAAAAACAAGAAAAAAAAAAATATCGGCAATGAACTAAAACGTCTAAAAGTCATGGTCTCTGCAAAAAGAGCCTATGCTCTACAGAAGCTTCGGAAGCCCTTTTTACAGATGTTGTCATGTATAAAACTAAACCGGGCTATATCTTTGTCAATAATATTGAAAAAAATGAAATAATTGTGTCCTCCTTGCCTCATGCGACTAAAAATCTGAGAGAAGTAAATTTGTTGACCATGGTTATTCCAAAAATTTCTGTCAAACCAATCTCGAGTAATTCTTCATAAAATATCACAAAGTCAAAATGGTGCGTGTCAATACTCGGGTGTTATAGATGCTTCACTGCTGCTGAATAAATTGGACAAATTTCCTCTGACGTCATGTAGCTGATATTAATTGGCCAAAGTATCCGTTCTGATGTTTACAAGCCTCTGAAATTTGTAACTCCCTTAAAAATAACATAGGGAGCAAAGATCATCAGGTAAATAAAAGAGAACCCTACTATGAATTTTGGTTATTGTCAGGATTAATAATTCATAAGGTTCCTAGAACTTGTTCATAAACTTTTGGATACTAAGAAATGGTTTACTCACAATATTAGTAACACAGTGATCTCTGCTCTCTGTGCTTTTCTTATGGGAGTCAAAAAGTCTCTATGACACAAGGGTAACACTGATTTACAATAGACCGTTTTTTTGTGACGTCACTCATTGCCAACTCCCTACCAACAATGCGCGAACACTTGCAAACACACTTCAAAAACCCTTGAGTGTGATCGATTGTATCATTCTTGGTTCTATTTGGACTTGACAGAGCAAACGCGCGCTAGCATTGCGGCTACCTCTCTTACCGCACCTTGTTATCAAGTGTAGGGTACAATTTTCGCTCTATACAATTTCAAATGGCAATTTTTTCGATGAGCTCTCACTCAAATATAATTCAATTTCTTGAAAAAGTGTTTCCTAGATATTAATACGATGGTTCAAAATTACGTATATTTGTTTTTGTTGGCCTTGTAAATGAAGTTCTTGTGAAATGGTGACAAACTGAAAATGTTTCTTCCGTTAACACGTGTGTATTTTATCCTACAGTTGATAAGGTACCTCCAGTGCGTGTTGACATGTTTCATGTCTTTGCTCTGACCCTGCACTCATTTGGAAATTTGCGTGCGTGCGTGCGTGCAGGTGACCTTGGGACTTACATTTTTTTCTCTCCAAGCCCTACCTTAATTTTGTTGGAAATGTGCGTGCGTGCGTGCGTGCGTGCGTGCATATTGACATGTTTCATGTCTTTGCTCTGACCCTGCACTCATTTGGAAATTTGCGTGCGTGCGCGTGCGTGCGTGCGTGCGTGCGTGCGTGCGTGCGTGCGTGCAGGTGACCTTGGGACTTACTTTTTTTTCTCTCCTAGCCCTACCTTAATTTTGTTGGAAATGTGCGTGCGTGCGTGCGTGCATATTTTGACATGTTTCATGTCTTTGCTCTGACCCTGCACTCATTTTGAAATTTGCGTGCGTGCGTGCGTGCGTGCGTGCGTGCGTGCAGGTGACCTTGGGACTTACAATTTTTTTCTCTCCGAGCCCTACCTTAATTTTGTTGGAAATGTGCGTGCGTGCGTGCGTGCATATCTTTAATTAGTGCAAACTACTGGTATACTAGGCTAATACTAGCATTATACTAGGTCTAGGAAAACTGTATACTGTATCCAGTCCGCTCCTCAAATTACCATAAACTTATCCCAAGAGGTGGCTTGTATTAGCTCCGCTAGACACCATTATACTCAGTAAACCACTCGTATACTAGACTTATGCTCTTGTACTAGGTTTATACTAGATCCTGTTCATGCTAATTATGCTAGATCTTTCTTTGATATGTGCAGTAAACTACTGTCATACTGGGCAAATTGCTCATACTAGGTTTATACTAGGAGAATCCTGTATACTGTATTTAGTCCAAAACTATACTAGGCTCTTTTATACTATGGGCATTATCCAAGAGAGGGCTCATATTAGACTATGTAAACTACTCATATACTAGACCTATACTAGCATTATACTAGGTCTAAGAGTCCTGTATACATACAGTCCAAAGCTATACTGGAACCAAGAAACGGAACAACTGAAGCCCCCTAATCTTACAGCCCGAAATATACTGAAGTAGGCTTACCAAGATGTATTTAGCCCTACCTTAATTTTGTTGGAAATGTGCGTGCGATCTTTCTTTGATCGTGTAGTAAACTACTGGTATACTAGGCTTATACTAGCATAAGCGGGACAAACGAGCGGAGCGAGTGAGTCCCAAAAAGTAGTCAGCCTGAAATATTCTAAAGTAGACTTCTACTGGACCAAGAAGCAGTCAGCCTAAAATACTCTAAAGTAGACTTATACTGGACAGAGAAGCGGGACAAAGGAGCAAAAAAGCAGTCAGCCTAAAAAAGTAGACTTATACTAGACCAAGAAGCGGGACGAACGAGCGAAGCGAGTGAGTCCCAGAAAGCAGTCAGCCTAAAATACCCTTAAGTAGACCCCCTAATCTCATCAACCCGAAATATACTAAAGTTGACTTATAGTACACCAAGATGGGGGCAAACGATCGGAGCATCCTTCCGTATAGAAGACATGAAACATGATCTTTATTAATTTGGCTACGCCAGAAAATATATTTGTAGTGGTGTACGTTTTGTGTGTTACGAGTAAAGTTGTATAGAAAAACCAAGTTAGTCAACTTGCTACGTTCACCCGTTTTCCGCTGTCCAACGGCGTTGTGTGTAAAGACTCCCTACTTGACTACAGGCTCTTATGGGCGGATATCCAATTTTTCTCTATATTTTGAAAACGATCAACTTTTATGAAAAATTGAAGAGAACAAAAATTATTCCTCTTGTAATTTCCTATTGGATGAAGGTGGTTTCAGATTTTTCGGTGACAAAATTTTTTTTATACGTTAATCAATAGGAAATTACAAGGGCAATAAATTCATCTCTCTTCAATTTTGCGTAAAAATCAATATTTTTCGAGTAAATCAATAAATTTGTGAATTGTCCATATGCGCTGTGTGAAAACGAGGGAGTCATTGCACCATGCGCGCCTACCGGGATAAATTAGCTCTACATTCAACAAACAACGTTGCGTAAAGGGTAAAGCGCAGTTGACTAACTTGGTTTTTCTATACGACTTTAGTTACAAGAAATACCCGCTAGATATCAGTCACTCTGTTGTCAAGTCCAAATCACAATATTGATTCTCATAAGAAATACACTGGAACGTTTTGATCATAAGTTCAAATTGAAAAATTAGGAATAAATAAGCAATTATGTGTTTATATTCAGAAGTAGGAAGTTCTCAAGTATTTGAAAATATACCTGCGGTCCTTTATTTATTTCTGCTTTTCAAATCTGAACGTAAGATCGAAACGCTCCTCGGTGATTCTCCAGGTGCCGCAAATACTCTGTCTAGAGCAAATTTGAAGGCTTAGTGTTAATATTTTCCCAAAGTGAACCAGTACTCTGTTTAGAGTTTGGTCTGTAGAATAAAATCATTCAAGAAAAAAAATCAGATAACAGCCCCCCCCCCAAAAAAAAAGAAAATATTGCCCTTTTCTCATTACCGTGTCATGTCCGAAATATAATTTTTGTTCTTTCTCGGTCAACACTGGCTGCAAAGATATGATCTGAAAGTCAAGTGCGAGTTATATTAGAAGGCATAGCGTCTGTGAATAGAAATTGGCAGAAGAGATTGTCAAAAAGTAGGAGGGGTAAGACTGACGCCCCCTATTACACTTGTCCCTAGTTTTTTCCTCATTACCGTGGATACAAGGAATTGAGACAATACAGAGCAGACCAGTTGTTCAGACAAAATTCTGAGAACTTGACGAGTCTTCTACTCTGTCCTTGAAACAGGCATTCTTCATCATTCTACTATTTTTCACACTCAGTTCCCGTGTATGTCACGCTGAAGTTAGTTGTGCATTGATGTGCTGCTCCATGTCTCATTACCGTGGTAGTTGATTCTGCAGACCAAATAAGTTATTTTAATTTTTAACTAAATGGAATATGTTAGTCTACGTCGAGCTCTTTCATTTCCTACCATTGACTGCAGCGCTATCTAAACTGTAGCGTGCATTAAAAAAGAATTGCATCCAATTCGTCATTACCGTGGTTCTCATTACCCTGTCAAACAAGAAATTTTGTTTGACACAGTAATGAGATATAGCACACGGTAATGATAATTTCCATTTGATTTTCATTGTTCTCATTACCGTGTTAGACTGAAATTTCAAAAAAATTTTAATCGAAAATTTGAGGTTAAAAATGAATGATTGAGGGTGAAAATCCACTTCTGGTAAGGTATAGACAAAGTAATGAAAGAGAAATCGCGCAAAACTCGGGTGAAAAAAAAATTAAAATTAAAAGTTCAAAATTTGCGCTAACTGGAGAATCACCGTCCTGTGTATTTCCATTGACTATACACGTACCAGACAAATACTTGCATTGTTAAAAAAGTTGTCACTTTGCTGGATACTGACACCAGAGTGTTCTGCGTGTTAACAAGCGGAGTGAAAGAGACAAAACATCTTTCCCTCTCTCTTACGCCAACGTCTTAACACGCAGCACACTCTGGTGTCAGTATCCATCAAAGTAACAACTTTTTTAACAATGCGAGTATTTGTCTAGTACGTGTATAGTCAATGGTATTTCTTATATAGTTTTTTTTTGTTTATGAACCAAGTTGGTAATTTAGGGTAAGATTGACGATTTTGACGGGCTGTAGGGTACGTTGGAGTAAACAGATGTGGAGTTTGTGACGTCACAAAAAAACGGTCTATTTTGACGTCACCAGGAAATTTGTCTATACTGTATAGTTGGAACTTGGAACTTGGAAGCAAGCCTCACTACTCACTAAGGCGCTATAGGTAAAGCATCTAGAACACCCGAGTATTGACACGCGCCATTTTGACTCCTAGAAAGAACGTACTCCCATAAGAGCCCATGTTAAATTTGTGATTTTCAAGAGAGGATTGCTTGAGAACGGCTCGATGGATTTTTTAAAATTACCCTCTTCATAAAGGAAATTTTATGTAGAATAAATCATGTCCTCTTCGTTTTTACTCGCCGAAGCTCATTTCCCGAGTTATCGATTGATGATTTGAAATCTTATTTTTGTACAAGCGCACGCGACCGCGCGTAGTAAAACAGGGCGTGAAGCGAAACAAAAGTGAAAGGTACAAAAAACGGAGTTTGAATCATCAATCGATAACTCGGGAAATAAGCTTCGGCGAGTAAAAACGAAGAGGACATGATTTATTCTACATAAAATTTCCTTTTTAAAGAGGGTAACTTCGAAAAAATCCATCGAGCCGTTCTCGAGCAATCCTCTCTTGAAAATCACAAATTTAACATGGGCTCTTATGGGAGTACGTTCTTTCTAGGAGTCAAAATGGCGCGTGTCAATACTTGGGTGTTCTTCATGCTCCACTATAGGGGGTGGTATAATGGACAACCATTTTGATTCCAAAAAAGCCCGACCGCTTTCGTTTGTCGCTTGTTGCATAAAATGAAAGTGCCGGCTCCGCTCGTGTTTACTTTTTTTGCAATCAAAATGGCTATCCATCATACCTGCCCCTATAGCGCCTTGTACTCACTAGCCCATTTAGCCTCCATATAACGATACCTGTCCCTGTATAGTAATAATAATAATATTTGGAATTACGAAATTTAGTTTTCTGATGTATGAAATTATATGTAACGTGAGGAAGAATTTTGAAGTTTTTTGTTTCAATACTTCGATTGTGTTCATACTCTGACTCACAGGGTATGAAATCTACGCACTCATTTTAGAAAGCGTTATGGTTTGTGATTGCAACTTTTTGGCTGTATCTTCTTGATTGAATTCCCACTGCTTGAAGTAATGATCTCACGTTATTACTGACTTGGTGACAGCAAAGAAAATAAGACAGGCCTCAGGATGCAGCCCAATGTATTCACAAATAATCGAGCTCCTCAGCTTGGACAATATCAGTCGAGAAGTAATTATGATTATAGCGTCCCAGTGAGTTCTTATCGTTCACATCAGGTGAATACTATCAACCTATACTTATAGATTTATCATTATAATGGGGATGTGATGGAATGAGTTGGTATAATACATCTTGCAGCATGTTCTTGACTGTAGATCTTTTTTTTTGATAGTAAAAGGAAATTCTTTCTTGAATATTATATCATTGTTTTCCGGGTTGGATTCTGCTGTCCGGACAAGTGTTGAAATACTAAGATTTTGATTTTGTCGGTGAATTCATGTGTGCACTTTTTTCTCTCGTAATTTTCGAGAATCGATGAGGTCCCAGAAACTTTGAAGGTCTCGATTATTCTATCTTATTAATTTGTCGACGCAGGGTTGTAGGACTATTTATGGAACAGTTGTTGTGGCTTGTAAATAATTGCCTTTCACGATCGTGTAACGTAAAGTAAAAATTACTTTGCTTTATTTTTGTAACATGAGAATACAATTAAGTAATGCCCTCTCATTGACATCATATCGATAAATGACAAATCTATGTTTATTTTCATACCTCGATAATTCAAAAGTATGTACAAACTTCTCTTTTCTCAGTTTAATTCCATCTATGCAGTTCTCATTTCCAAAGCATTTATTGAGAGCATTGTGAAGATATTGATGTTGGAAGTGATTGATTAGTATAGTAAACCCCAATTTATTTGGCTATTATGTTCTTTATATTTGACAATTAGTAGTGAAGATTAGGTGGTGCGGAACAAAGCGGTACTGTGATCTTAATGTTTTGTGGAAGTATGATTTCGGAAAGGAAGTTTTATCGTGCACAAGTAATCGAATACTCGTTGTAATGAATCATTATTCAGACCTCGGATGGACGAAAAAAGATTTCAGTGTTCACGTTCAGATTGATTCGTAGATACGTCTACAGGTTGTATTTTATTAGTTCACAGTGAATCCCGAAGAGTCGTGGGAGAAAATATTTTTCTTTAAAGTCCATTCTCATGATATAAGGTTCGACTTGCGTTTCAGATTGTAAAATGGGTGGAATTCACTGATTCTTCGACACAATAATGGCTCAATATACTGTATTGACGATTAGCATGTATGATTAAGTGGAATTATTGATGATTTGAGAGCGATTACTTCTTGAATGTTGAATCAACTAATTTCTATATTAATTCATTATTTTAAGAAGTGAAGTTTTCAGTCAACATATTACGCGTAAGAAATCCGAGTATGAAGTCTCTGTTGGTACTACATATGTCCCCAGCCTGCATCTCAGAAGCGATGATAGAAACTATGAAATTGTATAAAATCCATTAACACACAGTACCCAAGTATCAAGTTCTGTCGAAAAGACTTATGTAATTTGATTTTCATGCTGGATACCTCTCACTATGTTGAATCAACTGGATCGTTTCGGGCTGAACAAATCCTCGTTTTATTCGCAATTCGGAACCAAGCAACAGGCAAAAGTGATCAACGGGACATTAAATTATGTGTATCATTTAGACAATTTAAAACCATCTTACGTGAATACCATCGTATTATTATTTTCGATTCTTACGTAAATACTTGGGTATCTTGTGTTTATTTCCGCAGAGAACAATGATTTCCAATGGTGATATGAATACAGGAGGTTACCACAATTTCAACGGTGGATCATCTCTCTTTTCCAACGTGTCTTCGGGAAATTTTTGTAATATTTCGGACGCTATTCAAATTCTCAATCCTTTGCCATCAACATGTAGTGTCAAGTTTCGTAGGATACCTTTTTTTAAATTAAGGCGAGAAATACTGAAACCTTCTATACTCAGTAAGTTTTCACTGTTGTTATTTCTTCTTCTCGCGGTATAGTAAGCATAAAAAGCTTTTATCGAATTGTAACAGGTCCAAATTCGACATTGTCACAAAATTTGAAAACTGACACTCCGCAAGAATTCCAGTTCGGGTTTGTTATGACTTGCGCTATGGCTTCTGAGCTTGCGATGAATCGAGACGTAACGAAAATGGAATACTCTGTCCTGGTAAATGAATATTCTAAATTAAAAATTATAAATTTATTTTACTGATACACAATTTTTGAATGAATTATGTGTAAGCGCTTCAGGTTTGTTAGTTTTGAGTAAGTTCTTCGTCTCGAAATTTCACTCATTCGTGTGACAATACGAATAACGCAGGATGTGTTGTCTTTGTACGCCATAATTATTTTTATTTGGACTCCAAAATGAATGTCTTTCCTCACTGTTTTGGACGATAGTTTTCACCAACTTTTTGTGGAAAAAGTGAGGTATTATCTCCTTCACAAAGTCTACTGAAAAGGTGGGCAGTGAATTTTCTTCGTAGGCCCTAAATCTCGTGTGGTCAGTGTAGTACTGGCTTGTGTTGCCGTCTAGAAACACTATTTTTCGCTCCTACTGAAGTTGTGCTCATGAATGATGCATGATATTTTAGTGGTGGTGCGATGAGTAGTTTCTTGAGTTCTTCCAAAATCGAGTGTTTTTCCATTTTCCCCCTTCCTCCTCTTTTCCTGTTTTTCTGATCCTTGGAATTGCAATAGTTGCAATTTCTGAGCTACATATTGTAAGAAATTATAGAAGTTGCAGTTTTGACCTTCAAACTATGTATATGAGCTGCGACCGAAAAACTGTTCATGTTTTACCACTTTTTTCGAACGAATAAAGCTGATGCAAAAAAAAAATTCTTTTTAGGCGCAATTGAGGATTACCATGGTCGACACTGCTTCTACAGCATCTACCACGGAATACGATGATTTGTTACCCTTAGGACTTGAGATTCGTGTTAACGGTCGTCAATGTAATACATTGCCGGTAAATTATCTTCGTTGGTATAAAAAAAAATCGTTGCTCCGAAAAATTTAATTTTTATTTTTTATTTTTTTAGCCATGTATCCCGAGTTCACGACCGGATCAACAGGTGCGACGTCTCCCTCGTCCTATTAATGTAACACATCTGATGAAGCTATCGCCAGTGAATGCTAATATACTGACGGTAAAATGGACGCCAGAAGCAGGAAAACAGTGTATTATTACCATAAACATTGTTGAAAAACTGAGTGCGGGATTGTTACTAGATTGTTTGAAAGAAAAACCGAGAATTTCAGTCGATATAACTAAAGCAACGAGTAAGTTGAAATGCCTCTCACGACATTGGTCAATGCTTGAGAGAATTTTCATTGACTTAGTTCTTTGATAAGAGGGTTTACGTCTGTAAGGTCGAATGCAATTGGGTTGAAGTAAAAATGGTCGAAACCCATGAGGTCGATCATACTCGGGGGGAATGTAAAGATCGAATGAAAAATTGGTTGAATAATGAAAAATAAGTATCGCAAAATAAAAATTGGAAGAATGGCCTCAACGAAGCGCGTTGAACTTCACAAATAATTGATGAAAATATGAAAGGCATTCACAGATAATTTTAATATTTATATTAAGAGCCACGCTCCTCAAATAGGCCTCCTCGTCTTCTCTTTCGGTGACTAATCAGCCCTGTCCTAAAACGACCCGTTTTTTTTGCACGAGGGGAATTCCTGCGCAGCCTTGCTCAACCACCGCTTCAGTTAACGATTGTTTCTGCCGGAAATCTTCGATGACTTCCCATAGAGGACGGTGGTATCGCTTCGGTAATGCATCAAATCCGCGGGGTCCGCCCTCCACCAATTATTCTTCCGGGGTAATCCTCCGAAAATGGCATCACACTGGTTCCATAGGGCAATAGGGTAGCGTAGCGGCTTCCTCGTCTTCCTTCGTGACTATGTTGGTAACTTCGAGAGGGAAATGTTGAATTGAATCGAAATGTCCGATAACTTGTTCAACGTCTGGAGGGACGAACGCTAACGCCGATGAAAAGCGCATTGTAAGCGCAAATTCTGAATCCGTGTCATATCTCTTCTTGAAACCATACTCCTATATCGCTCTCTAGATACAATGGTTGAAATGAAAAAGACATCCTTGTATTTCTGTTTCGAGGAATCGATTTTTGTAAACTGCCTCAATTGCTTGCTCAAAAATTAGTCATAACGGTAGTTAAAATCAAATTTGGTTCTAGTCGTGGTAACGTTGTAAGAACTTCAACGTATGTATCTTGTTTCTCTTTTTTGGCAATCATGCACAGACAAGCGGTGCACATAAAGGGTGAAAATTTTTGCAAAGGAAGGCGGCGAGTTTTGGAAGGTACCGTCGGCAAACGAGACACTCTCGTAAGTTCATATTGTTGAAACCTGAATGTAGGTATACAAAAGTATCTTATCGTACGTATATCCGTCTAAACCTGGAAGTGTCACCTCGAACTTATAATTTGTTGGAGCGGATTCGACGCATTGAATCTGTAATGCATTTTATATTTTTCTTAATTCGTGACTTTTAGCGAGCTTTGTTGAAGCCACTTTTCCAATTTTGAATTGTTCTGATGTTTCGTGATAATTCGACCTATTTTAGATTCGACCTTAATGTGTCATCGACCATACGAGTTTCGACCGAATTGAATTGGACCTTACTGTAGGTAGCCGACAACAGAATGTATTCAAAAAGACAAGAAAAAGTATTCGTAGATTCTTATAGGTTGAATAGGTTCACGTTTGAGATATTCTCTCCTCGCTTCGTCATCAAGAGAGTTCCTGATTCTAGTTCTTTTTTTTTTTATTTTGACTGATTTGGTCCACTATCCAATTTCGGTCGGAGTTTTATAGGTAGATTTAACCGGTGTTTCATATGACTTGAATTATTAATTTATATGAGCAAATCCTTTTTGTAGATTCTCGATCAAGTATGGTTTTACAAGTCAACATTCACTTTTGATATGATCTATTTTCTCATTTGGCAACCCACCTTTCAATGAGCTATCACTAGAGCACTATTGAGTTTTTGTTCTTTTGGGTGAGATGTACGTTGAAAGAAAAAAAAGACTGGACCCTGGACCTCGATTTTACGTCCTCCGTCTCTTCTTCAGCAACACTCCTTACGCATGCGCTCGTAGGCAATTCAAAAGAGAGATAAGGGAGAGAACCCTTATTATTACTGTTTGCGTGTTCACAGGATATTTTCCGGTGTACAATAATGAGCGAGCCCACTGGGCTAAGACTTAGTAAGGTGTACCTATTCGCCAATGACTTTCCTTAATATCCCTACAGTGTGTAGTATTATTGCCTTCTGAATCTCGCGTAGTCCCCGTATTATTATTATTCCGAGGCGCACAATCTGTACAGTTATATAATATATATTATTATTATTATCTTTTTATTCATTTATTTAGTTCGACAACAGTACAGACCAATAGGAAGCGACGAGACTTCCGTAGATAAAATGGTGGACGATGAAGACATTGCGACAACCATTGTGCGAGTATCACTCCTCTGTCCGTTGGCCAAATTCCGTATGCAGTTCCCAGCTAAGGGTAAAAATTGTACTCATCTACAGTGCTTTGATGGTTCGGCATATATTAGTCTGAATGAGAAGAAGCCGATGTGGAACTGTCCTGTCTGCAATAAATGTCTACATTACGATGATCTATTGCTAGACGAGTAAGTAAACTTGAAGCATTTGAAAAAAATTGCATAGAGAAAAGATTTTTGTACTTAGGCAATGTTTGTTTCGGTTCATATAGATATTTTATGAACGTGATACAGAACGAAGAACTATCCGGAAATTGTCATGAAGTACAACTATTTGTAGATGGCACGTGGAAGAGTTATTTTGAAGATCAGCAAAGCGATAAATCGGACCCAGAACCAAAAAAGAAGAATTCTCACAGTCCAACTGAAAAGAAACAAGTGAGTAGACGAAAACGATGAACTTGATAAAAAAAAAAAAAAAAAAAAAAAAAAAAAGAAGATTTGTCGAAGGAAAGGAAAATCTATTCTAACTGGATTTTGAATCGTGCTAGTTTATCTCAAAGAATATACAAATTGAAGGGTAAAAATTTAAGTGCGAGTATGTAAACGAAGGGACATTGGTATAGATATTAGATTTGATGTGCTTCTTTTTTACATTCTGTTAATCAGTGATTCCTTCTCCATCATCAAGAAAGAGGTTTTATCCGAAAATACATAATATTGAGCTCCTGAGTCTAATTTGAGAAGCTTCACCTTAATTGCTCTTATTTCGAGTTGATCGAATACTTTCTCTGAATGGATACATACTTTAATTGGGCAGAGTGACCACTTTTTTCAGAAAAACTAAAAAACAGGAAAAAATCAGATATTTTTCTAAATCTGGTTTTTGAGGAAATTAATTGTTAAAGCCAGAGTAGTTTTTTATGCTAGCAGTTGAGTTTGTCTCGTTACCAGTAGAAAAACGAATTGAGTACTTGTTCTGAAAAAATCCATATCTTTGTTCAACTTTTCTGTCTCGGTGAAAACGTACCTGTCTATGCTTGACTTCTCAATTTTGAACCAAAAATGGAACTCTTATTTTTTATCTACCTTACCTACGAATGACGTTCTACCGATCGGTTCGATACGTACGAATGACACTAACCAAAGTTGATTATACATATTAGATTTTCAACAACGTGTCATTTTATTCCTTTTTTTCTTCTCTTTTTCAATTTCAGCCCGCGAATCCTTTAGAAGAAAGTTCGAAAGATAGAGTTTCGTCTACTTCAGAATCCGTGGTTGAGGGATCTGGGTCCAATTGCGACGTTGTAAATTTACTTTCAGATGATGAAGATGCTTCCGATACAGATAATGCGCCAAATATAACCGCAGCATCCCCAATCACCAATCCTACCGATAAAAAAAAACTTGGAGCACCACTTCTGGACGAGCTTTTCAAGGAACCGGAAGGTAATTCACAACCTCTCTTTGATGCAACCAACGTATTCTAAATTCATAAAATGTAACTTTTGTTCTAATTTGCAGAAGTAGTTGACAATGCTGTGCGAGAAAGAACGCGAACGTCACTATGTACGACGCCGGATACGTCATCTGTGACAACGAATGAAAACAAAAGTCATCAGACCAGCGGTATCATTTCTTTAGACAGTCCATCACCGCCAAGCCTTGCGAAGTCATCAAACGATCTCAGTTCTTAATGTATCATTTTTCTTTCTTTGTGCAAATGTCACACGTGTTCTTGTTCAGAAGCTAGTGTTTTGGGTCGTTGGAGAGAATTGGTCTTACTAACGATCCAGTTGAGAAGTAATTTCTTTTTTCTGTTATCAATGGTATATATTGATGCATTTCGTTCCAATACCTTAGTAATAACTTCTAGTTACTCAACTCGATTTTTTCAATTTCATAGGTTTATCTTATTGATGTTCAATCGACGGTTTTCTTTTAATCTTGTCAAATGTATTTCGTGTTTTGATGTCTCGTATCGTGAAGTTGGAAATTTCGCGCGTGAATTACCAACACCCGATATAATTTTTTTTTCATTCCCTTCTGGGTGGGTACTCAGTTCTCAATTTAGTGTTAAATAGTGCATTGCTTTCCATTTGTCAGAATGATGAAATGATCTGTCATGTCATTTGTGAAAGTCTGATTTTTTAAATTTTTGCATACTATAAGTAGACCCTGTATCATCTAACATTCATTTTGTAAGAATTGTGATTTCTTTTTCCATGTTCTTGGAAATATAAGACGCTTATTAAAACGGCTTCCCTTGTTTGTAACTGTATAATTTTTCAAAAGAATTAGACTTCAACATCAATGGTATGTAGTAGGTTCAATATTATATTAACTAGTGACAACTAACCAAACTAGCGATCGAAAGTGAAGCCTACCGCCCTACTCCGTTTCAAGCTGTAAGGAGGCAAAATATTGATAACGTGATTCGTACATGATACGTTCGTAATGCCGGTGTACGCTTTCGAAAAATATGGGGTACAATTTTTCGTGAGATTTTCCATTCAATTTAGTTTACCATTTAATTATTTGAAAAGAAGTGGTGAAATCTTGCTGCGCATATTATAATAATTATAATAATAATGATAGACCTTTATTCGTATAAAATGTACAAATGGCCCGTAAATCGGGCAAACGCCTCCCTAAGTCTTGCTCATTCCTGCCTGTCATGAACAACTCGATGATGCATTTTATTTATCATGAATTTATTTATTGCATATGGGTGTACCAATCGGTTCGATCATGACCTAAAAATCGATTTTTTGACGGATAAATTCCATTCACAGTGAGTGATCATCACAATTATGAACACGTAATTGCTCATGTATTCCTAGTCCTTCAATTTGAACGTTAGATTGAAATGATCCGTGTTCTTATAAGAATCGATAGCGTCTTTTAATCTGATACAACATACTATCGCACTTTCTCGATTCCTGTTATCGATGAATTTCCATGAATGACTTCAGGACGCTTTAGTCTTTTTTGCGCCGATGAAGAAGCAATTTTTCTTTCATTTTACGAAAATAATCTTATGCCTCTGGGGAGTAAAAACCTTGATCCAGTGCAAAATTACACAGAGGGAAATTATATATCTCATTCACTCTATCCCCAAATTTGAAAAATTTCGTTCCAAGCATATCCCTAAAATTGATGACACGACTACTCAAGAATCTAGCGTGAGAATATTTGAATAATGAAAGAAAATTTTTTGAATCAAATTTGAAGGTCAATAAGAACAAGAATTCATTCATAATCTCAAATGAAAACGATTACAAAATAAAAAAAATGATCAGCTCATTGGTATCGTTCAGATAGACATGATACAATTTTTAAAATTTTACCTGCATTCCCTACGCAAAAATTTCAAAATATTGTAACACTACATAATAAATAAATTATTATAAAATTAATCACACACTGCCGTACATACGCGGACTGAATAAAGAATATAATACTTCAAATACAAACAGCAGCGTACATCGACCTGGACCAGAAATAAAATTCGGCCAGTCACGTGGGTATAACCAGATAATTAATTACAACAGAAATCGGTTCCTTCAAAAAGCGGATGACTCATACCAAATCACAAATCGAATTCATCAACTAGTATTTACATTTTGTAACTCAGGAGTATTGAACCGGATTTTATTGCAAGAAAAAAAAAGAGAATAAAAATAATAATAGTAATAATAATATGTAAAAAAATAATCATCTGTTGTCTTTCCCAATCGCCTAATTTTCACATTCGATAAAACAAATCAAATAATTTTCACTTTGAGTGGGGAATCGAAAAATGTAATACACGAAATTGCATTCATCCACAAGACCTCGATAACATACAAACGTTGTCCAATACAAACTCAACCTACCATGAACAAGGAAACGCATATCGAACTCACGATAAATTATACATACCATCTTTTAGGAGGGCCTTTCTTTCCGATTTTCTGTTTTAATGATGATGCGTGTTAATTATTGCAGTTCATAATAAAAAAAATTGTCTTTCATATTACATCGATACGTTGAAAGTGAGGAAGTATTTAAAAAACTACTCGATCTCAAAATAAAATCTGTCTTTAAAACCCCGTTTTTCAATGAAATATAAAATATTCATATTTTCTCTCTTCTTCTCGATCAGAATCACTTTGTATACTATAAGATGATATTTTAAAACGTTCCAACTTATCACTCTGTAAAAGAAAAGAAAAAAAAAGTCGCTGGTTCCGATGGTCCAGTTCGTTCACCTTGATATGAAAAGGATAAAAAATAGTAAGAAATTTAAAAAAAACATTAACTGAATTGATCGCCGAATGACTCCAGCTCAGTCGTCTCCAAAACGTATTTTTGAACGTTGAATGATCTCGTCTTTACAGACGTTACATTTGAAAATCTAAAATTAGATCAAAACAAGATAGACGATACACCTTGTTGACAGAAATTCATTTTCTTCTTCTTTTTAATAATCAGAACAACTTACTTGTGGGAATTATATTTATTATTGACCGCTTCTACAGATAATGATTTGGCATTTTCGTGAGTTCTATTCAAATTTTCTATACACGGCACTAGTTCCAACACTTGATATCCAGTCACCTTTGCATAATATTCAGGCCATAAATCCGTATAATTAAGAAGGTGCCTTGCGAGCAAAATAGTAGAAGCAGCTATTAGCGAATAATGAAAGCTTAAATAGGGGTCTCCTTCCAATAACACTAATTCACTAAGAAACTGAAACATAAAAAAAAAAGAGAATAAGAGCAATGAATTGGGGGCAATTCATGGGCACATAAAGAAAAAAAAGGGGGCGGGAAAGACGTGAAACGATTCTGCTCATTCACGGGAATACAAAAAAGTTTAACGCCACAAAAAACAGAAAACAACATTATGAAAAATCTACGCGACTGCAATACTTATTGGTCGAGAAGAAAATAATGATAAACGCAAAGAAAAGATAATGTAATGGAAAAAAAAAGTAATGTAAAAAATATAAATGTTGTAAAATTTAAAAGCAAGTAGTCCAAATTAACAGTTAGCGCCCTTTTTCCCTCACTTAGTCCTTTTGCGTGTTCTTTTTTGGTCCCAGGAAAAATTTTGAGCCTCCTGCGGTACATCAACTAATTTGATGCGAATTTGTTTACCTACGCAGTGTTTGCAAGTGTATACTTTCAAGAATATAGGCCACTTACAAAAGGAAATCTGAAGATCTTCGGATCAATAATGACGATCCAAATTCAACAACTACTTCAAGAATTCATCAAGTGAGGTCCAACGGGCCCGTTTTTCCAGAAAAGTTAAGAGAATCTTCTTTCCTGTTATGGGTTTTATAATGGAAACACACTCGGGGAAAATTGCACACACCCGTTTCCAGAAGATTTTCTCAGACGTACTTTCTTATTTCCCTTCATTCATGTTTTCGAGAATAAAATTGGAATCGATACATAGTGATGGATACAATTGATCGTTGATGGATCTCTGAGTGTTGACCATTTTTCCAATAAATTGAGAAAATGATTCATAAAGCAACATGAAAACAAAGCTTTCACGACTCATATCGTACAAAACTGCACTTGAAATAATGAATGACTGATATCACTGCAGCTTGGGTAAAATTTTGCCTTGTAGGCCTCTATGACAATAGCTCAAAGTATACTTTTATCCTCGTTTAAGCATTTAATTTATGACGGTCTTTTACTTTCAAATGACGTGAATCATTTCTTATTCATTCCTGGGAAGTACAGGGATAGTATATGATCTTTTGTTTAATATTAACCCGTTAAAACATTTCCCCCGCCCATTCACTTTATTCATACCAGTACACATTAGTTACCTCGCAAGAGAGAACGTACGACGTCCATCTATGTACAAAATAACAAAATGGAAGTATTCACATCTTTTTCCCAACTGAACAATCTTAAGGGTTGATCCGTCATATTGATTCACTCTACTTGATTATATTCTACGGAAACTTACTGTAGCCAAATGCACAACTTTTTCGGGTACATCACATAGGACAGAAAAGTGTTTTACAAATGTGATCACCGTCGGACCCGATATATCAAACGCGAGAACTTTAAGAATTAGATACTCCATACGCAGAACTTGTTTCTGCGTGTAAGTGTCATCCGTAATGAACACGAAATCGGATACTTGAGGAGGATAAATTTCCTCGTATTTCCTATACAGTGAGAATATTATCAATCAATACTCTCAAAAATACAACAAAGAAGCCCAAATTAATGGTCCAAGATACTCACGAGGCAACGAACATTGCCGCTGTGCCCAACAGCTGTAACTTCGATTTCACGACAGACATGACGCTCAGAAATCTATCGATGAAAGATACGGCACGAAAAAGCGTTTCGGACTGCAGTTTGTATTCTTGAGCCACTTCTACGAGCCAGTCAACAAGAATCGTTCGCATCGTGTATGAAACGTCCGGCTGACGTCTCATGTAGTTTGGTTTTGGTCGATATAATTTCTATACAGGAATGATAATTCAGTCTTAACGTTCATAAAGACCAAAGGACAGAAAAATGGATAGAATTTTATACAACACCTCAATTTTCTTCAAATAATTTAGTATGTCCTCGCTGTAGATATCACAGTCAATTAGCTTCTTGTTCAACGACTTCGAAGGTCTGCCAATCGGCGATAGGGTTTTGTCAATGGACATAGGAGACTCAATATAAGTTTTGCCTGATAAGTTGTCTCCTTCACTGGACACGGGCGAATTGAAGAGATCTTTCAAAGGCTGGCGGGTTTTTAGGTCCAATGGTATCAATTTTGAGGGTAAATCCAATACCTTGGGTTAAAGCATTTATTTATTTCTAATGCCAAATAGAGTTTTCAACAAGGATTTTTAAAAAAAACACATACTGTGCCCAAGTCATTTTTGAATTTCTTCGACGGTGATTCCTTAGCGGTTTTGTTTCCTCCTTTACGAATAACTTCATTACAGGATTCTTCAGTATCTTCGTAAACAGCAAAAGTACTTGTTTTCTGTACATGGCATGCCACTTTTTTCAATACCTCCTGCTTCAAATCACCAATTCAACAGATTTAATTGTCAACGAATTACAGATTGATAAAACTTAGAACTACTCACGGATGGGTTACGTACTTTCTTGTATCTGGAGTTTGATATTCTCGCGTTGTCCGCATTGATAACACTCAATACAGATCGCTTTGATACTTGATTTTCAACTTTTTGATGGAGACTCGATGCACCGAGGCGCGATTTGCTACGTAACATCATATGGTTCTCTTGGTCTTTATAAACGAAAGCCATAATATGATGAGGCAAAAAACTTTGATCTAAAGAACCATCAACAACTGACGAAGTGGAAAAAAAGAATCACGATAAATAAACCAAACGGAGAATGTTCATTTTGGACAATGAGAGACCAGTACAATAAGGGTAAGGTGAGAAGGCAAACGAACTAGCACGAGAATTTCTCACGGTAAACCTTCACTTTAAGCAACGATAGTACATGAAATAATTTGACAATGTGATGAGAGTGAAAACAAAGCGAAGAATAAAGAAAGAATTTGATTTTTCACCACATTCACGCTATTTTCTGTTCAGTGTTCATTATGGAACAAGTGGATACACATCTACGATACACACAAAAACCCGCAAACCGTTAAACTCATGACGTTATCGATTCTTGGTACTAGATTCTACCCAAAGCATCGAAAATATTTTTTACCGTTTGAATGTGAATGAAGATTCGACCAATTGCGAGATCGAGCCTTTGCATCGAGCCCGCGCTTTGCATTTTTCACGCTGGCGTCGGCAAGACGCGGCTTTTTGTAGAATGCGCTACTCGGACCGGCAGCGCTAGCGTCGCGCAAAATTTTCTATTATCATTGACTATACACCTACCAGACAAATACTCGCATTGTTGAAAACGAAGTCACTTTGAAGGATACTGACACCAGAGTGTGCTGCGTGTTAATACGTTGGTGTAAGAGAGAGAGAAATATGTTCTGTCTCTTTCACTCTGCCAGTTAACACGCAGCACACTCTGGTGTCAGTATCCTTCAAAGTGACTTTGTTTTCAACAATGCGAGTATTTGTCTGGTACGTGTATAGTCAAAGTTTCATCTGAAAGAAAATTTTCCGCTCTTTAATTTTGATTTTGTTGATGACAAGTGCACGCCATATTCATTATTTAATATTTATTTTTGGAGAAATTGAGGTAAAACTGAAATGAAAATCACTTTCCATGTCTTTCAGTTCTGAGTCACGACTTACAAAGTCACGAGTAGTCACAATCACAATCACCGGTTGCTTATCAGTACTTTCTAGTTTCATTAAGGTGCTATAGGCAGGGATGGCTGGCAAGCCATTACTCAACGGCTTCTACTATGGCTTCTGACAAATTTTTTTGTTTATTGACTTCGGCATCCGCTACGGCTGATTAGCGAAATTCATCGAGTGATGCGCTATCTATTGGCGGGCTCTCTGATTGGTGAATTGAGCCGAGAAGGTGATGGTGATGTAAAAAGTTCCGAAAAAAATTCCAAATGGGGTTATTCAGAAAGAAGATTTTGACAGCTATAATTTTTGCTCTCTGTACTTTTTGATAGAAATTCATATTAAACGAGTTAGAGCTGATTTTATGAGTGTATCTTCTTATGGCAAAAAATACAGGATCACCTTAGAAGTCCAGTTTCTGTAAATCGCCACATGCAGCGCCACCGCTCTGTATTTTGCGAATTACCTATTTTATTGGCTGAATCAGCCAACGGCTAGGGCTGATTTCCGTGTCATACCTCTATTCATGATAAAAACACCTGTGGAAGCCAAAAAATTCACCATTTTCAAGTTTTACAGTCCTTTTACCGCGTACAAAGCTGTTTTGCTTCTTTTAAATATTTAGTACTGGTATTCAACTATTTAGTTTGTTACCTACTTTGCTCTAATAACACTACTGAACAAAAAAAATGCATTACTTACTGATTTGAATATGTGATTCTGAAGTACTTTTTAACGCTGAATTCAATGCCGTTTTCCGTTTTTCTCTATCACGTCTAGATTTTCCATAATATCGATGTTTATTTGCGTCCTTTTGCCGCAGGCTTACGCAATACCTATGTAAAACAAACGTTTGAGCTTGAATATTGCTCAACTATCACTGCTTTCTGCGACGTTCTGCGCGGCAAATTGACATCAACATTATGAAAAATCTAGACGTGATGGAGAAAACCGGAAAACGGCATTGAATTTGGCGTTAAAAAGTACTTCAGAATCACATACTCAAATCAGTAATGCCATTGACTATACACATATCAGACAAATACTCGCATTGTTAAAAAAGTTGTCACTTTCAAGGATACTGACACCAGAGTGTGCTGCGTGTTAATACGTTGGTGTAAGAGAGAGGGAAAGATGTTCTGTCACTTTCACTCTGCTGGTTAACACACAGCACACTCTGGTGTCAGTATCCTTCAAAGTGACAACTTTTTCAACAATGCGAGTATTTGTCTGGTACGTATATAGTCAATGGTAATGCAAACAATTTTTTTTTTTTTTGCTTCTTTGAAATCAGGAGTTGGCAGCTCTGCTGCAGCCGATCAGCCGTTACCAGCCATTTGTAATTGTCAAACGGCTGATGATTAACTTATTGAAAATTGTCATTGAATGGCTTTGGCTACCAGCCATATTTTGATAAATAACGGCTACGGCTTCGGCTTCAGCCGATATTGGCTTCAACTTGCCATCCCTGGCTATAGGGGGAGGTATAATGGACAACCATTTTGATTGCAAAAGAGCCCAACCGCTTTTGTTTGTCAAATCGTCGCTTGTTGCATGAAATGGAAGTGGCCCCGCTCGTGTTTACTTTTTTTGCAATCAAAATGGCTGTCCAGCATACCTACCCCTATAGCGCCTTTGTTTCATTAGGGCGGTATAGTTTCACACGGGTATACCGGACCGCCATATTGGACCTAAGAGTGACTAGCGGAGAGTCTGAACAACACCACAATAATGCGCGGAGCAACGAGCATCTCCCCTTGTGCACGTTGTTCCGCGCAATGTTGTGGCGTCCTTCAAACCACGGCCATGTTCAAACCCACAGATGTATACGCTAATGAGCCGTTCAAACCTTCCGCTAGTCACTTCAAGGTCCAAAATGGCGGTCCGGTTTACCCGTGTGAAACTATACTGCCCTAGTTAAGGCGCTATAGGGGGAGGTATAATGGACAACCATTTTGATTGCAAAAGAGTCCAACCGCTTTCATTTGTCGCTTGTTGCATGAACCGGAGGTGGCCCCGCTTGTGTTTACTTTTTTTGCAATGAAAATGGCTGTCCATCATACCTGCACCTATAGCACCTTACCCTAGTTTCAATCGCCTAGGGACAAGCTTCTGAAAAATTCCGCTCAAAAATACAGAGAGCGACTCTAGTCTTTAGTGTCCACTTGCCAGGTTTAAGCTTGCCATACCTGCACCTTTGACTATATATTATATGGACTGCGCCATTGACTATACACGCACCAGACAAATACTCGCATTGTTGAAAACAAAGTCACTTTGAAGGATACTGACACCAGAGTGTGCTGCGTGTTAATACGTTGGTGTAAGAGAGAGGGAAAGATGTTCCGTCTCTTTCACTCTGCTGGTTAACACGCAGCACACTCTGGTGTCAGTATCCTTCAAAGTGACAACTTTTTTAACAATGCGAGTATTTGTCTGGTACGTGTATAGTCAATGACTGCGCTAAGCATTAAAAACTACGGTTCAATATTCGGACTTGACAGAGCAAACGCGCGCTAGCATCGCGGCTACCTCTCTTACCGCACCTTGTTATCAACTGTAGGGTACAATTTTCACTCTATAGGGCTCTTCCACTGATGCATGCTGCATATCAATTCCCCTGATTCTTATGGTAATGGCAGTGAAAATAACATTGCTTTTATGAAACGTAACACCTCTATGGTTTTCATGTATGCAATCAACTCTACACATAAGAGCAATGTTATTTTCACTGCCATTAGGATAAGAATCAGGGGAATTGATATGCAGCATGCATCGGTGGAAGAGCCCTATACAATTTCAAATGGCAATTCCTTCAATGAGCTCTCACTCAAATATAATTCAATTTCTTGAAAAAGTGTTTCTTAGATATTAATACGATGGTTCGAAATTACATATATTTGTTTTTGTAGGCCTTGAAAATGAAGTTCTGGTGAAATGGTGACAAACTGAAAATGTTTCTTCCAGTAACACGTGTGTATTTTATCCTACAGTTGATAAGGTACCTCCAGTGCGTGTGTTTGTAGTGGTGTATGTTTTGTGTGTTACAAGAAATACCCGCTAGATATCAGTCACTCCGTTGTCAAGTCCAAATGTACAGTGAGGGGAGTGGTGCGACTGTGTTACGCTCATGGCGTACGTATATCAGGGGCAAACGGTACATACCACAAATGCGTGAGGAGGAAAGGTGCGACGTGTGTATTTTAAGCGGTCGTGGTTTACCTGTCTGCTCCTTATTATATAGGGCTCTTCCACCAATGCATGCTGCATAACAATTCCCCTGATTCTTATCGTAATGGCAGTGAAAATAACATTGCTCTTATGTAACTTAACACCTCTATGGTTTTGATGTATGCAATCAACTCTACACATAAGGGCAATGTTATTTTCACTGCCATTACAATAAGAATCAGGGGAATTGATATGCAGCATGCATCGGTGGAAGATCCTCATACGTTATCAGGTCCTGAGGTCTGTGGACGCGCTTTTTGCTCATTTCATACGCGTAAGCGCAGTCCACATAATATATAGTCAAAGACCTGCACCAGCTGTGGAGTAAAAGAGAGAGACCCTTTTGTCCAGTGTCCTTCTCTGTTACACCAACGTATTAACACGCGTTGATCGGGTGGAAGGTGGTAGACGAGGGTGGTAGTAGTATAGGCGGGTCTTTACCCCACTTTCCCTATGATAAAAATTCATTAAATTAACAAAAAATACACTCCAAAAAAAAATTAATGCACAAACGTTTCCCAAAAACATTCAGACATCATTTTACTTGTTTATCATACTTTTTTCAGAGAAAATCACCAATCTGGTATAAGAAAATAGACTTTTTAAAATGATAATTTTCTAGACAGTTCCGAAAACATTCAGACATTATTTTACTTGTTTCAATCAAAATGATTGATATTCAACCTTTCTCTCTGTGTTTCTCATGTAGGAGTTGAGACCTACCAAAGCTCACATTAAAAGGTTGAGTGTTTACCTTTTTTTAATGAATGAAGAGAAGAGAACAAGTTATCCTGTTTCCCTATAACTAGTATAGGTATTAACTCACAAGGATTCTAACTTGTTCAGTAATAATTATTATTATATGAATTTTATAAAAATGATGTCATCTAATCAGCTGCCATCTGATTATTAGTAAGAAAAGGATTTGTTGATGAATAAGTAGGAGTAAAGTTATTATAATTATTATCATTATTAGTATTATTATTATTTTGGATTTCAATTTTCCACTCATTTGCTAATCCTGGATAATTGGTAAAAAAACTGTCTATTTCTTGTTTATGAGAATAAAACTTACTCAAAGTCATAGAAAGCTGTCCTATCTTTTTATATTGTATCCATAGTTTTCCAACCCATCGTAATCTACTAGCGTATGAATTAGAAATATCAAATTTTTCTTTTATTATTTCTTTAAATGTTTGAGGTATTTTTCCTGTCATATACTCTATCATATAAATTTGATAAAATAATTCTAAATAATAGCCGAAAATACATTGATATGCCAATAACTGACTTTGCATATTATTAATGAGCTTTTTCCCCTCAATAAGATATTTTAGAAGTTCGTCATAATTCATTGTTGTTATGTCGGGTTCTTTAAGGTTTACTAATACCTGTGTATGTAGATATTCTTTTAACCAATTATTAAATTCTTCGCCGACAAGTTTCTTTTTTATAGGTTTTTCTTTGAATAATTTTAGTATTACACTGCGATAACGCCTAGGAATATCCGCTTTACCGTGTAAGATATTACAACGAGTCTTTTCAAAATTATCCCGACTACTTTTTGCAAATTTTAAAATTTCACAAACGCGCACGGTATCCTTATATGCATTTTTTACTTCTAAAAGAGAATCACTCATTTTTCACGCGATATTTTATGAACGCTATAGACACGACACTTGAAACACAAATTCTTCACAGTACTGTAGTTGATCGACGATATCGTATGATGATATCGCATATGCAATTATGTTATCTCATTTGGTTCGTACTCGTTGACCACAGTCTGATATCAATATATAAAAATAGACTGACGGAAATTCCAATGATAAAGTGTATTTTTACTAATAATGTGAGCATTGACAGTTGCACTCAATCCTAATCGAGAAACTTTCCTTACTGACTGAGAAAATAAGTCTATAATTCAACTACTGGTTGAATGTATTTAAAACCATTAAAAACCATTAGTTAGAGTGAGAAAGTTAAAAGATGACGTATTTTTCTGTATGATATAAGCCAGTTCAACTGCTGGTTGAATAAATATAGACCTATAGTTAAACCATTAGTTAGAGTGAGAAAGTTGAAAGATATACGTATATAGACCATTAGTTAGAGCCGTTAGTTAGAGAGAAAGAGAAATTTCATTAGAAAGAGAAAGAGAAAAGATTTTCACGTAATATAAGCCTATAAATCAACTACTGGTTGAACGTATTTAAAGCCATTAGAGAAATTTCATGTATTAAAAATAATAGTTGCTATTTTAATTCAACTCATCGAATACAATGTTACTCCTACATAAAAAAAAAATACAGAGAGTACGTAAAATGCATTATTTACAGGACTTGGAAATTATGATGGTCGTATCCAAGAGGTTCTTCATTGAAATACCCTGAAAATTGACTCGCCTATTTTAACTTCCGCATCAAATAACGATAACAGAACCTATCATTCAACTACTGGTTGAGCGCATAAGATATATAGTATGATTTCTATGCTTTTAAATACGTTCAACTACCTGTCATTAAGATATGACGTAGGTATTTTTTTACTTCTATCAAAGCTCACCAACGCATCTCAATTTTTTAGCTCAATATTCCAAAATATATATCCTTTATTTATACTAGAGAAAGGACTAAGGCAGAATAATATTTATTGAATCAGAAAAAAATATGAAAACAAAAACAAATTTATCTTCTTAGTTTAGATTGCTATACCATCTATCACGAGAAAATCTTCTATAGACTTGAGTTGTTCAGGTTTTAAATGTAGATTTTTCAGGTCGTTGATAATTTCGCATAATTTAAACTGTTTATCTGCAAGTAAAATCAACTCGTCATGTATATCTTCGCTCAATAATCTATAGGTCGCCTTCATATTCATACAAAAGGAATGTGCCGCTTCTCGATTTTGTCCATACTTTTGACGCAAATCTTTTATACGTCTGTCAAGATGTTCTGAAGGTATGTGTATAACATACTGAAAAATGCGGTAATGAAAACTCTTGATCGTTATTTCTCGTGGTTCTACTTCATTGAATTTGTTCTTCATAAATTGACAATAGTCTTCCTCCTTGTAACCAAAATTCAGTTCCTTCTCTGCTTTTTCAACGCGCTTTCTTGAAAAAAGTGCTGCTTCGTATTTGCTTACTTTTTTTCCCAAATATATCTGTAAAAAATGATAATGTTTACGTACACTCAAAGGCAATCAAATACAATATTAAAAGAAATCTAAAGAACTAAATGTTGAACGAACAGTATTAGATCAACAAATCCGATTTTGTAACTCATTGTAAATTGAAGATCAATCCTTAAACGTTGGATATTTACAAAATAATCTAACACAAAGTCTTTTTGTAGTCGAAAAACTATTGAATTCTGAACCATAGATTTATGAGTTCCGAATATCTGAATAATATAATTCAAGAATAAAACTACGCGAAAGACTATGAATTTTGATAGGTATTGAGACACCTTTAGAACTCGAAATATCAAAAATTCGCTCATCTTTCGTATTCGACATAATTAAAGACGTAATTTTCAGCTACAGACAATGAGAAACTTAAGATCTTGAAAAAAACGACGCATCGAAATTCATCCATTTCCCTCGAGAAAAGGTAAAAATAAATGAAACGAAAGTTCCAAAACTGTTTTTACGAAAATAAGAAGCAGGGAAACTGAGTTTTGAATCGATTTTCAACACATTAGATTGAACGAATAATTCGATGAATTTTGTAATTTGAAGAATACTTATCACCACACAATATTTTATCAACAAAGGGGAAAAATAAACGATACGATTCAATTTCGTATCCGGCATATATTATGACTCGGATATGAATCTATCATCTGATCTGTAAAGAAACAACTTTCAGCGTAGATTTGATGAATTCGATGAACAAATAAAACGAAAAATTTGACGAACAACTTCCTACGAATTAATGAATATTCCGTATAATTATTCGTATGTACCCACTTCGTAAGAGAAGAATTAATTCATCCACTCGAGGAAGAGAAAAAAAATTGGTTTAGTTTCAATGCAATTTCTGATTTTTCGTTGCAAGAATGTATCCAACAGTTTTATAACTTTTTTACAAATATTGAGAATAAATTACCCTACTTACGTTATCTTTTTCCGATTCAGATAATAATGCTGACGCTTTCGCTATAATATCTCTTTCCTTGATGTCAGGTTTTTTTAAATAGTCTTGGAACTAAAACATGTAAACAATTCGTGATACTAAAGATGTAAATTTAGATGAAAAAGAAAAAAATGATACACTTACTTCTTCGGCTCGCGACTTTTTCGGTTTAGGGGGTGATGAATCTGGCGATTTCTCCGGCGAAGGTACCTGAAATGAAAGGTGAAACTTTTAGATTTTAGTTATGCTGCGCTCGACTTCGGAATCTAGTATGAGTATACAAAACGATCGACGAATGTGATTTTTGATGGAACATGAATCAAGACGTCGATGGTTCGATTCATTCAGCTTGTAATACGTATCAAACGTCAACGAAAATTCTTGATAAGCTGAACATATACTTACTCCTTTCGGAAAGCTACAGAAAATTTTCTTTTCAAACCAGCCACCTATGGGGGGGTATAGTTGGCCTTTGTGCGCACTAATGCCCATGATTTTCATCGTTTTCGGATCTCTAAACTTCAAGCCTATTGCGGTATCAACCTGTGTCTTTAATGAATCCAGGAAAATATTGCCGCTCTCCTCTAATGGGAGCGTAACTGCTACTTCTGGATCATCTTCGTGTTCATAAACTTCAAGGTAGCGAGCCATTTTTTCAGTTTTGTCGACCCATACTAGAATCACAAATAAATAAAACGTAAAGTTTGATTCGGTTTCGCTATTATCACCAGTTGTCGCTGAAACAGTTTCGATGAAAAACCGAGCAAAATACCAACCAGATAGATAAGGTGATTGTCGTTTGTTAACGCAAAACGATGTTAAAATATCGGCTAGGTAATAACCTTTCGAATTATTTTTCCATGAGAAACACGATTTGACCAGGACTTGAAACTTTAATCGTGGAGTCAGTAGAGCTCTATAGTCTAGCGCCTTACTATAGTAGTGATAGTACGTGAGCGGTGCTACGATTGCGCAATGTACACAGTGTACACAGACACAAGGTCGAACATTCCCAAATAAGTGTGACGTCAGCTCGAAAGCGAAAACATTTTCAGTTTATCCGCATGGAGCGCTATCGTTGATTTTTTTGTACAAGATTCCAAATATCACAAGGAGCGCTACGAGTAGCAGTTTCTCTTTCTTCATTCTTTAACAAATTTTGTTGTAAGTATTGTATATTATCAATTTTCAAGGTTATGAAAAAACTTCTCATATTTTTTATTAAAGTCAGTGAAATTCCTTACACTACCAGTACTTTTTTTATTTTGATGACTGTGGTTTACAGATTGGCTGGAAGATTGTTGTGTAGAACTAGTCTTATTTTTATTTTTAGTATCACTATTAGGTTGACTTGAATTTTGACAGGATTTATGAGTAACCTTATTTGTATCATTCTTAAATGTGTATTGACCAAGACAATTTCTGCTCATTTCATAACTTATTTTCCTATTATTGTAGGGTATTTTATGTTCTTTTAAATATTTTAAAATAGTCTTTTCAGTTATTTTATATTTCAAAGAAAAACTTCTCACGCTATTTTTCTTGAAGTTGTATTCTTTTAATATTTGAACCAGCTCGTTAGGAGTCATTTATTTATATAAAATTTTTATTTTTACCATACCATACTTCCATACAATATTACCTTATTTCAATACCATATTACTGTACCTTACCATACCTTACCTTACCTCACCATACAATATAAAAAATATAAAAATTTATTCTAATAAATGGAAAGTCAAATAAAAAGATATATGCCTAATAAAGTTGAGCTAGAAGGCTTAGATAGGATAATTTCAAAAAATAAAGAATTGGAAGAATTGATAAGAAATGAGGAAAGTAATCTAGCAAGAATAATTCAAGCTATTGATGGTTTAAAAAATATGAATACTAATATGAAAACTATTGTTAGACAGTTCTTTATAGCTCTACAGCAAACAAGTATGACTTCAGATATTTATAAATATGCCAATTTTAAAAATCAGGAGTTGATAGAAAATCTACTTGAGAGGGAGGAAAAATATAAGAAAATCATAAAATCTCAAGCTGAGAAACATAATGATAATTCTGGAATAGAAGAACTAGATAATGTTTTCTCAACAATTATTGTAGAATCTAAAGAGAAAAAATTATCAAAGTATATGAAGAAAACCTTGAAGGATATTAAATTTCATGATGATTTTAAGCCTATATTTTCAGAAGTAGGAACTAAAGAACTCACGCCTGATGAATTGAAAAATATGAAATCTAATCCTAAAAAGGGACCTAGATTTAATAATATCAAGAAAATAACAACTGTAAATGTTCCTAGTCTGAATAATGACGCTACTATTATACAGAATTAGAAACAGAATTTGGTAGTTGGTGTAAAGAATCTTGCAAAAGCCGCTCAACCATGTTGACTTAAATTTGAACATTTAATAACTGGTATCAATGTGTTTGAAAAATCCTCATAAGGTTTTACAGCTATTTCAAGAAGGGTTGCTTTTTATCAAACTGCAGTCTATATAGACAATCTTTATCTGAATTCTGTCTGCAATTAGTTTGAATAACCAATCAAAAACTTGAGAGTTCTAGTTATAATTAACACTTAACATACTTTGATAAATTATCTAATTTTGTTAATATAATAACTTATGTATTAATGTTGGTTTTTATGACTTGAAAAGGATTTAGGAAGCTTTTATGTTGGTTTCTATAACTTGGAAGGATTTTGAAAGGTTTTAGACATATTTTGAGAAGGTTTTAGACATAATTTGGACAGGTTTTATGTTGGTTTCTATAACTTGGAAGGTTTTAGGAAGGTTTCATATCTTATTTTGAACGTATTTTGAGAAGGTCATTGTGTAAATAAATTTCTTCTTAAAAATTTTCCTATGTAAATACTTGAAAATTATTTAAGAAAAGATGGAACACAAATCTCTGATCATCAAGTTATCACAAAATGAAAGATATTGCTTTAAGTGTAAAAAGGTGAAGAATGTAAATGAATTTGAACAATCACCTTCAAATAAAGTCCTTAGATCGATTGAAAATATCACTCCAACAATGTGTAAGGAATGTGCTACTCCACCTAAAACCAAAATGACAATAGATTTATCTCAAAATGAAAAATATTGTACAGGTTGTAAGTCTGTAAAAGATCAAAAGGATTTTAGTAATAAACAAGATTATTGTAAAGAATGCAAGAGTAAATTAATGAAAGAATATTATGAGAAGAATAGAAATGATCATAAAACAGTAGTTCTAAAAAATTATAAAAGTAAACAAGTGAAAACTGCTTGTGAATGTGGAAGAACTGTTTTGTTAGTTTCGCTCAAAGCTCATAAGACAACTCAAATACACAAAGATATGTTGGAAATAAAACAAAAAATAAAACAACAGTTAAAAAAATAATTTTTTTTTAAAAATTTTTTTCTTAATAAATAAAAAGGAAAACTTCATTAAGAAAAAAATTAATATTAAAATGACATCTGTAAAAGAATTGAAAATCCTTGCAAAAGGTAGAAACATAAAAGGCTACAGTAAAATGAGTAAAGCTGATTTATTTAGAGTATTGAATCTTGAACCCCCAACTAAAACCCCAACAATGAAAGACCTCAGAAAAATTGCAAAGGATAAAAATATAAAAGGACACTGTAAAATGAATAAAACAGATCTAATCAATGTATTAAGTTCTACAAATTTAAAGGATCAGGACAAATCTGCTTTGTTGGCACACAAGACTGTTCCGCTAACACATATATTTCCATTTGAGGATTCGTTCTATGAACCTGAACTGGAAAAACCGCAAAATATTGAGGCGCTTATTCAAATCAAAGAAATTAAATCTAGATTTATTAAAAAATATAACGCTTATTCATCTGATTATACTATTTCTATTAAAAATGATGTATTAATAGAAGACCTCTCAAAGGATGTGCAAACAGATTTAATAACAAGAGCTCTCAAAGAAATGATTAAAGTAGTTAAAAAACGTACCAACTTTAGAACAGGCGACAGAATAAATATTATTGTGAGAAACCCTGGTGTACTTCTTAATCCTATTTCAACAGGCTATCAAAGAGGGGATTCAGCTCGAGAGTATGTAGAATTATTGTTGGAAAGAATTTCACAAATTTTGACTTCAAATGAAGAACTTGATCTTACAACTTCTACTTTCAATATAAATGTAATTGCAATGCCTCGAGGAGGTCATAGTACCAAAATTTTAAATTTAGCCCAAGCCAAACAAACTAAAACTTCTATAACACAAATAAAGAATAAAGATAATTTATGCTGTCCTAGAGCTGTTGTTGTAGCTTTAACTTATCCAACAGAAAATCCCTCTATTACAACTATATTTAAGAAGGAGTTTTCTAAACATGACATCAGATATATTAGAGAAGGGAGAAAATTACAAACAGATCTTACTACTCAATTATGTAATCAACTTAGTGATTATAACCAGGAAGGTTTTACATTGGATGATATAAAAAATCTGGAAAAGCTAATAGATATTCAGATAAATGTAGTTTGTGCAGAAAATTTAAATTCAATCATATACAAAGGACCTGAAAAAGATATAAAAATATACTTGTATAAAAATGGTAATCATTATGATGTAATTTCTAAAATGGCTGGTTTTCTTGGATCTAGTTATTATTGTCATAAATGCAATAACCCTTATGAACATAAAGATAAACATAAATGCATTGATAGGGTGAGAAATTGTAGATTATGTCTTCAGCAAGAGCATGTAGTTGACTCAAAGAAGAAAATCTTCTGCAAAGATTGTAATAGATATTGTTTTAATGAAGAGTGTCTTGAAAATCACAAAAATAGTTTTGATGGTCTTGAAACTGTTTGTAATACTATATTCAAGTGTTTAGAGTGTAATAAAATCTGTTTAAGAGATAAAATATTTAATGATAAGATCAACAGTACCCTGAGATTGTTTGCTACTGAAACAGAACATCCCCATAAATGCGGTTTTGAACAATGTAGAAATTGTTGGAATGTAGTTGAAACAAAAACTCATAAGTGTTATATGCAGTGGAAAAGACAAAAAGGTGGTAAATGTAGAAGAGAAGTTTGCCTCTGTAAAGGTAATCTTGAACAGTTTGTTAAACCTATGAAAGACTATAATTTGAATGAATTGAAAAATAAAGCCAAAAAAGAAAATATAAATAGTTTTAGTAAAATGGGTAAAGAAGAGTTAATGGATAGGTTGAATCCATTTCCTTTTGCAAATGAAATTTTTGGAGAAGAAGAAGAGAAAAAATTGCCTAACTGTACTTATACTGAAAATTATATATTCTTTGATTATGAAGCTCAACAGGAAACTGGAACTCATATACCTAATTTAGTGATTGCTCATGATTTTAAAGGTAATGAATATAAATTTAAAACAAATGATGAATTTTGTAAATGGTTGATATCAAAAGAACATAAAGATTATACGTGTATAGCTCATTATGCAAAAGGTTATGATGCTCAGTTCATTTTGAAATATTGCATTGAAAATACTCTTAAGCCTTATACAGTTTATAATGGAACAAAACTTATGCTTCTAGAAATATCAAGAATAAATTTAAAAATCATTGACAGTAGTAATTTCATTAATGGACCCCTAAGTGATTTTCCAAAAACATTTGGTTTAACTGAATTGAAAAAAGGGTACTTTCCACATTTATTTAATACTAAAGAAAATGAAAATTATGTTGGACCAATCCCTGCAAAAGAGTACTATTGTTATAATCAGATGAAACCTGAAAGTAGAAAAAATTTCTTGGAATGGTATTTACAAAGAGTTCAAGAAAATTATATTTTTGATATGAAGAAAGAAATTATAGAATATTGTAGATCAGATGTTGATATTTTAAGAAAGGGTTGTTTGAAATTTAGGGAAGAATTTTTAGAAATAGCTAATATAGATCCTTTTCAATATTTGACTATTGCTAGTGTCTGTATGGCTATCTATAGATCTAAATATATATGGAAAGATACTATAGCTGTTGTGAATGAGCCAATAGAAGAAAAATATTCAAGACAGTCTATAAGTTGGTTGAATAGTCTTGAAAATCCTAATATAAAACACGCTTTAAATGGTGGTGAGCAAATGATCTGTGGAGCAAAAGTTGATGGTTTTGATAAGAAAACTAACACTGTATACCAATATCACGGATGTTTCTGGCATGGATGTCAAAAGTGTTATAGTGAGGATAGAATAAATAATGTGAATCAGGAAGAAATGGGTGATTTGTATGAAAAAACAAAGGAGAGAAGTAACAGAATAAAGGAAGCTGGATACAATTTAGTAGAGATGTGGGAATGTAAATGGACTAAATCATCAGAGTATAAAACTAGTATAAAACCAGAGATAATTGAACCTTTGAATCCAAGAGATGCATTCTTTGGAGGAAGAACTAATACATTTAAATTGTGGACAAAATCCACAAAGAATAGGAAAATTAAATATATAGATGTTTGTAGTTTGTACCCAACTGTTCAATATTATGACTATTATCCTGTTGGTCATCCTGAAAAACTTATTGAACCAGAGCGTCATGATAAGAACTGGTTTGGAATAATAAAATGTAAAATTCTACCTCCAAAGAACTTGTATCATCCTGTATTACCTGTTAAGGTTAAAATGGTTAAAAATGAAAAATTATTATTCCCGTTGTGCTTGAAATGTGCTGAAAAGAAAATAAGTAAATGTCCTCATACTGATAATGAAAGAATGATAACGGGAACATGGTCAACTATTGAAGTTAATAAAGCAAACAAAAAAGGATATAAAATTCAACAAATTTATGAAGTCTGGCATTTTCCTGAGAAAAGTAAAAATTTATTTAAAGGATATGTAAAAAATTTTATGAAGATTAAACTAGAATCTAGTCCTCATAATTATAATTCAAATGAGGAATATATACTGGATATAAAGGAAAAAATGGGTATTGACTTGGATCCTCAAAAAATTGAAGTAAATCCTGGTAGAAGAGCTGTAGCAAAAATATGTTTAAATAGTTTGTGGGGAAAGTTTGGTCAGAGACAAAATATGAGTCAAACAGAGTATGTGACTAGTGTGCAAAGGTTTTATGAAGTTTTACTAGATGATAGATTAATTGATATAAATGTAAATTATCTAACAGAAGAGACAGTACAAATGAGTTATAAATTTAAGGATTATTATGTTCAAAATAATACTAGTACTAATATTTATATAGCTTTATTTACAACAGCAAATGCTAGATTAAGACTGTATGAAAAATTAGATGAATTAGATGAGGCTGTGATTTATTGTGATACAGATTCTATAGTTTATTTTGATAATGGTTTAAATACTATCAAAACTGGTGATATGCTAGGAGAATGGACAGATGAGCTCAAAAAGGATGAATATATTAAGTTGTGGGCGTCAACAGGTCCTAAAAGTTATTATTATAAAACTAATTTAGATAAAAATGTAACTAAAATAAAAGGTTTTACATTGAACTATCAAAATTTAGAAAAATTGAATGGTAATACAATGATAAAACTAATTAAGGAAAATATGAATAAACTTGAACAGACTTCTGTAGACTTGACTTACAATAGAATAAATAGAGACATAAAAACTAAAAATTTAGTAAATATAGTAGAGACCAAAAAGTTTAAATTTGAGTATGATAAAAGAGTAATCTTACCTAATTATGATACTATACCATATGGGTACTAAAAATATTTCAATATCAGATTCTAAATCATTTTTTGGGATCCGCAGGACAAGCCTGCTCTGCTGGGGCATATATTCAAAATCAAACAAAATCATGTATATAAAAAGAAATGATGAATTGATTGATGAAGAACTCCAATAATTATGATAATTGGATAAAGTTCTCCAAAAATATTTAGAGTCTTGGTAAAAACAAGCCAATCTGCTTTGCAGAGAGTTTGAATACAATAAAAAGCTGTTAGTTAATAGAGTATGAAATAGGATTGAAAGTACCTCCTAAATTGGTTGTTATAGCTGTAAAAAGTGAAATAATAATATAAACTATTACTATAGTATGGTTCACCAAGTAACACACTCCCTTTTGTTGGATTAAATAAATTTTCATACTTCTTCATAAACATTATAATTATCTTGCATGCTGTTTTGATTTTCCATTTTTGATTATTATTTATATAGCATATAAAAAAGTTGATTGATATTTCTAGTTAAAAAATAATTGGGTATTTATTTATTTTCTTTTCCCTGATTAGATTTATTTTCTGTTCCCTTATTTCTCAAGTTATCACAAGATGTACTAGCTGATAGTAATCTATTATCTGGTTTATTGGTTATATCTATATATTTGGTTCATTGATTATCTCTATATTTGGTTCATTGATTATCTCTATATTTGGTTCATTGATTATCTCCATATTAGGTTCATCCATATCTGATTCATATCCTAGATCAGCTTGAGGTTGTGGATCATAGAATCGAATATCATCCAAAAGTGGTCTACCACCAAAAAATATGATTTCCGCATTTTTGATTGCTCTTATAACTTCCATATATTCTTCTGGATTTTCTTCAAAATGAACTTCATAGACATTGTCTTGGTAGCTACTCTCACAAGTATCCATATTTTTCTAAGTTGATAAACATTTGTAGACTAGATTTACTTATAAGTTTTATACTTTCTTTTCAATAACACCATTTTTATTAAGATTTTATGTCAGAATATCTTTACTACCGCTATTATCTTTCTTAATGAACTTAAGTGACACGAATAATATAGATAGATATATATTTTAATAATGCTATAAGCACGAGTATTTCGAGACATAAAAGCCGACTACTGTCCACTTGTAAAGTCACAGATGTAAGTATTATGAGAAGCGAGTCTTCTATTCAAGACTTCCAGCACATCAGCATGAGCACCAGCGCTCCATCTCTGACATTTTAAAAGCTGGTAGGTCTCAACTCCTACATGAGAAACACAGAGAGAAAGGTTGAATATCAATCATTTTGATTGAAACGAGTAAAATAATGTCTGAATGTTTTTGGAACAGTCTAGAAAATTATAATTTTAAAAAGTCCATTTTCTTATACCAGATTGGTGATTTTCTCTGAAAAAAGTATGATAAACAAGTAAAATGATGTCTGAATGTTTTTGGGAAACGTTTGTGCATTAATTTTTTTTTGGAGTGTATTTTTTGTTAATTTAATGAATTTTTATCATAGGGAAAGTGGGGTAAAGACCCGCCTATACTACTGGTGGTAGTATCCACAATGCGAGTATGAATTTGTCTGGTACGTGTGTAGTCAATGCCTGTGTACATCAGCCACTTAGATCTTAATTTCCTAATTTCATTGTAACTATGATATAATTTATTAGATCAGCCTTTAACTGTGGCCACCACTCACGGAAAACCTCCGTCAGACTGTTACTTCTGTGGCAGTGAAAGGGTTAATGTTTTCGTATTGAGTTTCCCCTGTTATTCGCTATAAATGTTGGAATATATTCTTCCCATTAGTGCCGTCGCTGTCAGCAATGAATTCTTTAAAGTCGCATTACCCTTTCCTCAACAAATTTACTCTCGAAATACCCGAGAAAATTACATCTCTGAATTTTTTTATGGAGTATCAGGTGCTCATATTTGTTTTTCCATTGATTATGATCCGTGGGTATCAGAATAACACTTGTTTTTCCTCTTTGCTTCAGAATATTTTATTCATCTCAATCTCATCAATGTTGTTCCTATTTTTAACACTACATGTAATGCGAAAGTGGAAGGCGAAAAGTGAGTATCTTCTAATTATCGTTCTTTATTTGCCAGTGAAATGTAATGTTATCCTGCCCTAGGAGATACACTGCAGGAAGGCAAACTCAGTGAAATTTACCATTCAAAACCCCGATTTCGTAAAAGAGATAAAGTCATGTTCTATGGCCGTAAAATGTTGAGAAAGGTGATGAGCACCGTGATGATTTTGTAAGAATTTGTACTAGTTGATCCCTTAAAGTCTAATTCTCATCTTTATTGTTTAGGTTAGGTCAATATCAGGTCAGGTCCGAGGAGGGCAGGGTAAAAAACGTAGACTGATGTTGAAATTTGCTCATAAGTTATTGAGAATGAAACGAGACACTGGTCCTCAGCAACTGAAGGTAACTACATATATCACATGAAGTTCCACGAAGATTGTTATTCTAATCCAATTTTGTACCTACGTTCGTAGAGTGTTGAGCCGCCTGTTGAATACCTCCAAGAAGATATTCCACGGCTGGATGATAGAATTCCTCCAGACGCGTTTTACATTCTGCGAAGCATTAGGTAAGATATTCATAAAAAACGGGATGCCGAGCTTTTTTACATCGAAAATTTAGGTCATTTCATTTTTGCATCTCAGGGTCTTTGGACATTTCGACAAACCTATATTTCTGAAACTGTGCAAGCATATTGAAATCAAACACGTTCCAGCTGGGTCGTATTTGTTCAGAATTGGTTTGTTTAATATTACATGAGTCATATTATTATTCACTTTTTTCATGTGATCGATGAAAATGTGCATTTATTTTTGTTCTGTCCTGATTACAAAATCAGAACCATACGAATTCAGCTATGACGGAGTAAAATTTCTGAATTTCGATTCCAGGTGACCCCGATGAAAACTTATATAGTGTGATGAGTGGTAAAATTAGCGTATTTGTGACCAACCAAGATAATATTGCTATATCATTGAAGACTGTCAAAACGGGTGACTCATTAACATCGTTACTAAGTTTCGCGGACGTTCTTACGGTACTTATGATTCCTATGGAATTTTTGGTCTGATACCTGCACACTATTATTGGCTTGTATATTTTCATTGGTGTTAGGGTCATCCGCAACCGTTTAAAACAGTCTGCGCTCGAGCTCTAGAAGATTCAACTGTTGTTAAGCTACCTGTAACGGCTTTTGAATCAATATTCAAGGAATGCCCGGAAACGTTGATCCGGGTTATTCAGACTATTTTGGTACGATTACAAAGAGTCACATTAACGGCACTTCACCAGCACCTGGGTTTAACTACTGAGCTTGTTAACGCTGTAAGTGTACGTTCAGTTTCTTTAAAACATTTAGAGAAATGAGTTTTTAATTTAATGTCATGATCGTTTCTAGAGCGCGTATAAGAAAAAAACTAGTCAATTTTCGGCAGGGTCACAAACAGCTAGTAAGTATTCACTGATTAAAAGCGTCAGAAGTGTTAGACATTTCACCCTCAATTGATTTTTTTTGGTTGGATGAATGAACTTACTAACAGTTCTTCAAAACACGGAAAATAAAGTGAAAAAATGTTCGAATTCAAAAATTCAAGTTCATTCATTATGCTCACATTATCTTTATTATATTGGAGTACTTTTTATTTATGGTGTACGATACGGAACAGTAAATATCTCTTGAAGCTTACTCTTCAAACTTATTACATATATTTATGCATTGCTAGATGGTCGATAATATTCCAAGTCCCTGGACAATGGACATGTCTAAAATGCAAATAAGAAAAAAAAAAAAAAAAAAAAATGAAAACTCTGATTGAATGATCTGGTTTTTCTTTTGCGTGTTCGTGTGCTCGTATATCTCTTCTGAATTTCAGTATTCAATTTAAAAAACTACAAGAAAACATAGTATTAGTTATACGCGAATCTCGTACATCTCGCGCTACGCCGAAAACTTTTTGTTGCTGGCATAATGTTGTTATTTTATTATGAAGTTTGGAAAGAAGTGTTTTTCACCTGTAAAGTTTACAATAAAGATCTCATTTGAGTCTTTTTTTTTTTTTTTTTTCATTTTTCTCATCTGTCGATTAGGTTACCATGAAACATTGCCTAATAGTCAACTGGATGGTGACACTTCCACTGCATCAAGTTCAACATCAACTTTCTTCAACCTGCCAAATTTATTGCCAAATACTGGAGCTTATCGAACTCATCGACAATCACGATCTGGTATTGATATGCGAAACCTATTGGATGTAACTCAGGATATAAATATCTTGGCTGGTCAACAGGTGAAAAAATCATTTATTCTTCATTCAAAATTTCTTACCAAAGCTCATTATTGCCACTCATTAGCACCATACAGATGTACAGTCGATGAGAAAAAAAACAGTTACCGGTGAATCTGATAACAATGAAACACTATTGCTGCAAAGTGCAATAGAAGCATTTGTAAAAGATCTAGGTTTGGAGAACGAAGAATTATTGTATGGTAAAGTTGAAATGCGTGAAATTCCAGCTGGGACATACATTATGCAAGAAGAATCACACAAAGTAATTAGCCCGCATCTCAATTAATATTCGAAATCTGTATTAGAACGTCGAAAGTTGTCATGTGACCCATGTTCCTTCACTTCAGGATGCAGCTTTAGTTTACCTCATGGCTGGAGCTTTATCAGTATTCCAACGCAAGGTGCATGAGAATGAAGAGGAGGTTCATCTGTACACAGTTCATCCAGGAGAGATTGTAGGTGGTTTGGCAGTATTGACTGGTGAACAAAGTTTCTTCACTATGAAAACAAAACAATTCTCTAGAGTGGCATTAATCTCAAAAAATGCTATCTATGGGTAGGTACCACCAGTAGAAATACTCTTCCATTGGACTATAGCTCGCTGTTCTCAATCTTACGAAAGACTTTTCGTATTTATTCAACTATTCAAACAGTCGAAGACTAATTACTTGGGACACTCTGGCAAAGTAACATTAAATATTATTTGTATTATGATGATTGTTTCAGTATTTTAAGAGAAAGGCCCCGAGTTGTATTGCATCTAGCGCACACAGTACTTAAACGTATGTCTCCATTCGTTCGGCAGGTAGATTTTGCCCTGGATTGGGTGTTCATTGAAAGTGGCCAAGCTCTATATAGGTAAAGTATTCATTACTCAGTTGAGGAAATCACTATGTATTTTTAACTATCGCCCTTGAAAGACAGAACAGGAGAGATAAAATTATGAAGGGAAGAAAATGGTGACAGATGACACTGTTAGGAGCCTGCGTATCAACTTTGGTCCACATTATAATCCTACGCTTCATAATAAATCTAAAAACACATTTTCCGCCTTATAGGCAAGATGAAGACTCGGACAGTACTTTTATTGTCCTCAGTGGCCGGTTAAGATCAGTCATCACTCATTCAGATGGTAAGAAGGAAATTGTTGCGGAATATGGTAAAGACGATCTAATTGGAATTGTTAGTAAATGATAATTGATCTTTAATGCAAAGTAATCCATTTTTTCTTATCATACGGTCTCTCTTTTGAAGGTCGAAATGGTTACGCAAACAAAAAGAAGTACGACGGTAATGGCGGTGCGAGATTCAGAGCTGGCAAAGCTGCCCGAAGGACTGTTCAATGGAATGAAAATACGATTTCCAATTGTTGTTACTCGACTGATAAAACTACTTGGACATCGAATCTTAGGTTGTGCTGAGAATAGAAGTAAGATCTTTTTGTCAAGTTGCTGTCGACTGATGCAAAATTTTAATCTCAGGTTCTTGGAAGAAGCCAACTCTCAGCCGTGGTGTTGAAGTGAGTAATATGCAAAGCAATTTTTCTACCATCGCCATTGTGCCAGTTTCAGACGACGTGCCTTTGACCTCCTTTACGTACGAACTATATCATTCTCTGACGGCTTTGAGTAAGACTTCCTGTTCGATGCATCTATCGATTCGTCCATTTACTCTTCTTATAAATTCATTTCTTCTTCAGCTTCAGCGTTGAGACTGACATCTGACATTATACGGAAGAATTTTGGACCAACTATAATGGAAGCTAATAATGAGTATAGATTAGTGTCATGGCTCGGACAGCAAGAGGATCAATTCAAGATGACCTTATATCAGTGTGACAGTACATTCACGTTATGGACACAGAGATGTATTCGACAAGCAGATTGCATATTGATTGTCGGCTTGGGTAAAAATCCTCCAAGTGTAAGCAAGGTACTGTGTTGGTTTAATTTGAAAAAAAAAAAAAAAAATTCACAAGCTCTTGCTCAGGGATCAAGAGTTGCGGGAGACCTGCGGCTGATGATGGAAAGCTGAGTGTATAGAAGAGCTCGAAATTTTTCTAAGTCACTATACTAGCCAGCCCGGAATTCTTCAAGTCCCTATGCTAGCCCATAGAAGGTCACGAATTTTTCCAAGTCCCAGCATTACGCCTCACAGCGTTATGCCCCCCAGCGTTACGCGTACGCGAACAGAATTCCTCTGAGGGCCCCCAGTAACTAGACGGATGGCGGGTCTCCCGCCAAACAACGGAGGTTGCTAATAGGATCTAAATCAAAAAGTGTAAAACGAGATTTGTATCGCTCAGTGAAGAAATAGAAGATGTTTAAATAATTCAGCTAAAATTAATCCACTAAATTTAATGGCATCAGCGCCGCGTCTGTTCGCAAACGTTACAGAATGATACACCCAAGTCAATAACATGCAACAAAAATTTTGAAGATGATTCAAGAAATGAAGGAAAAAAATACAAACTATAATGTCTTAACGAAAAAAAAACTAATGAAGTATTTGGAGAAAAACGAATCCTTTATCTGAATTGTGAGTCTTGTGTCCAGAGGCACTTGACAGAATTGACAATCAACAACTCCTTTCAATCTAACGATCCGCGAAGTTCGAAAACATGGGACTTGATAGAGAACGGGAAAATTTACGAGCAGGCGAAAAACAAATTTTTTTCTCCGGGGTTTGAGTCTGAAACCCATCGCGTTCAAAGTGGTCAAAACGATTTCACCACTCTCGTGTGCAGAAGGGCAGAAATTCAAGTGTTTTTCGTTTTTCTCCGTAAATGCCCTCATTCATAAGCGGACTAATTCTCCCGTGACGACATCACTGCAAACAAACGATAGCGATTTCATACCCTTCGGGCTTAAAACAGACCTGCTTGCTGCAGCTGTCTCCCTTCAAAATGTAAACAACCTGTCTGCGCGTTAATTTCATAATTGAATCATGTAGCGTTCGCAAAAACAAAAATATTACAAAAATAAATAGGGTGACCAGATTTGAAAACCGAAATTTGAAGACAATAATTTTTTTGTAAAATTTTCTTGTTCGGTACATTACCAACGCTTTCTTCAATCTTTTTTTAATAATTTGTAAAAATAAATATGGTCACACTACACAAAAAAAAAGAAAATTGAAAAATGCATGAACGAAATTATATTGTTGTAGAAGTATTTTAGACGCTAATCACGGTCATACATTTTTCAATTTTTCATCTATTTTATTTATTTATTTTTTTGTGTAGTGTTATGCATTATTTTTCGATTTTGGGACAAAAGAGTGTCCCGCAGATTCCATCCTGGGTTACAAAAATTATCCTAACATTTAGGGACAAGCTCGAAATTTCAGGATGTCTGGTCACTTTAAAACTGAATGGATATGTACATGACGAGTGGTTTTGTTTTATGAAGTACAACACTTAATTTTGTGTATCGTTTATTTTAAAAATATTTGCGTTTTTGTGAACGCTAGGTACATAATCCTTATTGAAATTGATACGCAAAAAGTTTGTTTTCATTCTGAAAGGGAGACTGCTGGGCAGCATCCTACCTGATTAGTTTAGGACTCATTTGCGCGTATTTGATTCGTTGGAATCAGTCTATTCAACGAGGCCTTATTTTTCCTTTTTATGAGTTTGAATCGATTTTTAAATTACAGATAGAAAAAGAAATCGAGAAATTGGCGATTCGAACGCAAAAAGAATTGGTGTTACTTCATCAAGAAGGTGCTAGTAGACCAAATAATACAGTGACATGGTTGAATATGCGGTCATGGGTTTCTTCGCATCATCATATTCAGTGCAATAAACGTGTATTTTCGTCAAAATCTCTTTATAGAATTGTGAGAAGAAGAACGGATACAAAATTTTTGGGAACAAGAAAGAAATGATAATTAAACTGGAATAAATTTTTATTCTCAGAATGAATTGTACAGCAAAGTACTGACGTTTGAGCCAAATATACATTCGGATTTTTCTCGACTAGCTCGTTGGCTGACCGGAACTTCAGTTGGGTTGGTGTTAGGTGGCGGAGGTGCCCGAGGAGCTGCTCATGTTGGTATGATAAAAGCGATACAAGTAAGGATCCGTTTTTGAAAAGTCACTTCGTGAAATTGTAGAAAATACTTCATTGTGTACTGTCGCTGTAGGAAATCGGAGTGCCAATCGATATGGTCGGTGGAGTGAGTATTGGAGCATTTATGGGTGGACTATGGTGTATGGAAAGGAATATTACCACTGTCACGCAAAAAGCACGCCATTGGGCTTTTGTGAGTGTCAACTTCATTGAGCGCAAATTTTTGTAAAGCCTATTCTTGCTCACTTACTTGCTTTAGCAAATGACCCATTGGTGGAGGCAATTGTTAGATTTGACGTATCCATGTACATCCATGTTTACTGGGCGCGATTTCAACGCTACAATTAAATCGACCTTCAATGAAATACGAATCGAAGATCTCTGGTTGCCGTACTTCACTGTAACCACCGATATTTCGGCAAGTGAAATGAGAATTCATACACATGGTAATAGTTCGTATACTATTCATACTAGATGATCTATATATGTATGCTGCATATGCATGTATAAATATATGTTACGAGGACCATCTATCTACAATCAGTCGGTAATTGTTTTGCTTGTCAACAATGCTGGATCATCCTCTTGATTCAGAGATGATTGACAGTGGTTGCGAACTTTAAACAATCCTGCATTAGGGCATTCATCATAATTATGTATATGTCACTGCCTTTATCGAAACTCGAACATTAGTGAAACTCGCACGCTTACGCTGGCCAGCAAATGTGTTCGCGTGAAAAATAGCACACAAAAACGCGCGCCAACCACTTAACGTATAAATGTTGAATTTTCTCTTCCGGCAGAACCTGGTGACCCCGGTTCGAGCCTCACTCAGACTTCCATTTTTTTTTCCTTTTTTTTTTTTTTTTTATTGTACTTTCTCATCGTTGTTTATTCAATATTTTCATTTTGGACGTACATTTTGAATTTTTTACCTATTAAGAACACAAAAATTTCATTTTTCTTCCAATCAAGAACACCATAATTTCTTACGTGTGAACGTTGAATTTTCTCCGGCAAATTCAAGCCCCAGAGTCAACTTTTCAATCTGGCCTAGGGGAGAGACCATAAATAATTGATAGAGTCAACTTTTCAATCAGACCAAGGAGAGAAACCATAAATAATTGATAGAGTCAACTTTTCAATCAGGCCAAGGAGAGAATCATAAAAAATTGATAGACTTAACATTTCAATTGGACCATAGGGAGAAACCATAAATAATTGATAGAGTCAACTTTTCAATCAGACCGAGGAGAGAAACTATAAATAATTGATGGAGTCAACTTTTCAATCAGACCAAGGAGAGAACCACAAAAAATTGATAGACTCAACATTTCAATTGGACCAAGGGGAGAAACCATGTATAATTGATAGAGTCAACTTTTCAATCAGACCGAGGAGAGAAACCATAAATAATTGATAGAGTCAACTTTTCAATCAGACCGAGGAGAGAAATTGCTTTATTTTTGCTCACTGCAAGAAAAAAAATAATAAATAAATAATAATAATAATAATAGGTGATGGAAAAATGAAGGAATTTCATTATCAAAAATCAATTTCAGTGTACCGCGTTACTCTTCACTGATAAAAATCACGTATGATGAACATACGAACAGACGAAATAAGGTGTAATACGTAAGCAACGTTTGGTGGTCTAGTGGTCAAGAACATTGCCGAATATGCGGCCATAGGTGTTCACATAGACTACGCCGAATGTGAAAACACGCGTACGTTACGCGTCAGTCGGGTATAGCGTGCGAGTTTCACTAATGTTCGAGTTTCGATAAAGGCAGTAACTCACATGATTATGTAGAAAGACCCATGAGACTGTTGAAAGTTATCTATTTGAATGCTAGTCTTCAGGTAAATTTGCAAGTACTTTCAACGCCTAATACAGATCCATTTTCCATTCCTCGCCAATACGTCAGGCTTTTTAGCAGTCTTCTGAAATACAGTATATGACGGATTGATCTATTTTGAGGTCGTCATATCATGTTTGAACCAAATGAGTGTTGCAATAGATTATGAAAATAAAGCGTGAATATTCTTTCATCGTGTATCAAAAGTTCTAAAGAGTTCAGTATTCTTAAAACAAGTGTGATTTACAATTTTTAGGCATCATGATGATAGTAATATTATTATTACACTACGTTCTGGAAGATCGGAATGAAGTATCTGAAGAGTATCGAATCTTTCCAAACTTTTGATGTGTGATAAAGGAAATATACATAGTTTGCAACATGATATGATGTTGAGTTGGAGGACGTGTAGCTGTAGGAATTTATCTATTGGTGTAAAATACTCATCATATTTTTGGATGAAAATTCATCTTCCGATTGACGAAGATCATGAAAAAAAAAAGTATGAAACAAAGCTTTTGTCCGTCTGACGTTTATACCACTTTTTCCAATCTTGTTCTCAATCTAACCATCAAAATCAGTCCCGGTGTCAGTGCACATGCTGAATGTGCTGAGTTCATTTGAAAAACTTATGTCACGTCGACTGTGTGAAGTTGAAGAAAAACATCAAGGAGTCTGATGTAAGTGTCACCAAAGCTGACGATTAAATGTAATGCGATAGTGCCTCAACAAGAATTTACCGGTCGAAAATTTTATTAATATTGTTCTCAGATCATCAGATGACACGTCATCCCCTCCTCCTTTTCTTCTTTTCCATCAAGATATCTTATCCTTGTTTTCTTTTCTTCTAGATAGCTGTTCAGTACAAATATATAGTTAAATTTATGATAATTATTATTATTATTAGCTATCAAAGAACTGGCTTTACTTTTCCGGTCATGTCGAAAACTAAAACTAGCTAAGCGATGGAGAGGGATTGTCGTGAGCATAGAAATGCGAACGCCCACTTCATAAAATAATAAAATCTTTTACAATTTATTTACAGGCTGCCTGTGGAAGTACATCCGTTCGTCCATGTCGCTCTCCGGCTACATGCCACCATTGTGTGATCCCACTGATGGGCATTTGCTGTTGGATGGAGGTTACGTTAACAATTTACCAGGTAGTAACTCTTCTCAGCAATTTAATCTCAGAAAAGATAATTTTTCGCGCACGACACGTATACACATAATGTTGATGCGTTTGTTTGGTATTCGATACTTTCACTCACGAACGTCCCTCAGCGCAAGGTTTCTAGCGACCTATAAAAACATTTTTGGATATTTGAAAATTGTGAATCAAAATTCTCTCTTATTTGGTCAACATTTTCATATTTTGTTGTCCTAGAAATATAATGTCGCCTGTGCCTCGCGCCAAGGCTATCTATATTTATGCGTAGGAATCGAATTTACGGTGATGAAACTTACCGCTGGGTGTTCAAGAGTGAAAATTGTATCTAAAAATGTGCGCATCCATTTTACTCGCTTTTGTCCGTTCAATGTGTGCTGAATACGGTGTTGTAAATAATGGCATACCGTAAATTAAAGTTATTCAAGTCACCCGGCAAACCTCGGCAACAAACTTATTGAAGAAACTTGAATTGCACGTTAGAATAAATGAATAAACGATGGCAACAAAACGTTGAAATCTAGTGTCTGAAAGTTGGAAAATTTAAAAATTAGCGTTGTATTTAGCATGTAACAGCGTTGATTTGAAATGAGTTCGACGATAGAAGAGAACATCACCCTTCTTCTTTTTAGTTTTTAGGATCTGAAAAAGTGATATACTTTTCTTCTCCTACAATCCTAGGTCAAGTTCGACCAGATGTGCGTTTATGTCACCTTACAATAAAAAATGTACAAGTCGATATTGGGTTTAAATATTACGTCCAAGAGAGGTTAATCAAAGAACAACGGTTCAAGTGGGTAAAAAGCTTTTACTTGAAAGAAAAAGAGCAGCCCAATCCGTCCAGTAGAAATCGTTGATGAGCTCGGATGCGTACCAAAATTTTCTACTATTCGTACATAGATAAGTCATATTTTACTTTTCTTTCTGGTTATCCTTTTTTTTCTTTAAACCATTTATCATGACAGAACTTCCTTCTCGAAAACCGCGTTTTAATTACAAGATGAAAATGAAATCGATGTTCATTGATCTCATTTTCATCTTCTTATTATAATGAGTTGCAGCGTTGCGGAACCTATCCGCGCTTTCGTGGTTTAATTCTTCCGAGATGCGATGTGCATTGCTTCTTCAAATTTTTATCGTTCAACTTATTTTTGAGTAGAACTAAAATTTCTTTTGACTGCAATAGTGTCATTTCACTCTGTGCCCATTTATTTTATCGTTCATCACTTCTTCATTCGGAGAACTCATTTTTTAATTTTTTCCTACATCGTTCATACACTCTATTTTATCGGATGATTAGAGGGCACCCGAACTGAATACATTCGTTGCCGATGTTCGACGCACCCCAACTGAGGATATTGAATTTAACATTGCAGCGGATATAATGCGTAGCCGGGGAGCAAAATATATTCTTGCAGTAGACGTAGGTTCGCAGGATGACACTGATCTTACCAACTATGGAGATTCATTATCTGGTTGGTGGCTGTTGTGGAAGAAATATAATCCTTTCACAAAGCCTGTCAAAGTTCCCAGCCTTCCGGATATACAGTCACGTTTGGCTTACGTCTCGTGTGTACGACAATTAGAGGTTAGTAGAATGGTGGGGCGTTCTATAGTTTATCTTGTTAATCGCTTTTGCTGGATCATTTACTCATTCTCCTGACAGGAAGTGAAGAACAGCGACTATTGTGAGTATATCCGACCGCCTATTGACAAGTTCAAAACCTTACAGTTTGGTAGCTTTGATGAGATTAGAGTGAGTAAAGCTTGATGTTCGTAATAGCTGTAGTTCCTTCCTAAAACTTGTGTATCGAAAGAAAGTTTCCAACCAACCGGATCGTGTTGCGCACGTGGTGCTTTCAACTTAAAGTTGACGTATACAATTTGCATGTGATGAAAAATTTGTTTCTTTTTCAGGAGGTAGGTTATCATCATGGAAAAACCTACTTTTCTGGACTCATGAAGGTAGGAGGAGTACCTTTCTTTTTGAAACACGATTCTGTTTCCCCTGGTAATGTCAGTAGTGCAAAGATTGCGACGAAATATCCTCCTCTGGGATTAGGTTGTTCATTCCTAGACTTGGCACAAATCGTATGTAAAGTTCCTCGTGATATTTACGTTGAAGGCGGTACGTGAAGTTTTTCCGATAGGGCACTTTTCTCATATGACATTGCGTGCTCGTTTGCCTGATTCTCATCGTAATGGTATTTGTCTTACATTGATCCTATGGCAGAGGAATTGAAACCAATGTAGAGCAAGTATAATTACCATAAAAACTAGGCAAACAAGTTTGCAATATGATGTAGGAGAAGAGCCCTGTACCCACTGATTGGTAGAGAGAGGATTTTTCGGCACGAAAACGTATGATATTTGACAATAAACTTCAAAAATTTGATAATACTTGGCTTTTGGAAAAAAAAAAAATTATAAGAAAAATACTTTTTTTTTAGTACATTTACTCACTCTCGATAAGAATTATTCGATTTCCAATTAATATTACTAAATTTTTTACCAGAACTAATCAATTTTGAAAGTCAAAATTTATCAATTTTCAAATAAAATTGCCTCATTTCAGGTCAAATTTCATCGATTTGCTATTGAAACTACTTTGCTTTAAACCCAAAATGGATTCTTTGCCTAGAAATAGCGCAAAATTCAGTATTGTTCAAAATATATTGACCTGATTTCAGGTATAATTTGGTAATCTTCATGATTTGGTGTAAAATTTCTTAATTCTATAGGCAAACTAAGATTTTTGCGATTTTCGGCATTTTTTGGCAAAATAGGTTTTTTTCCTACTTCCCATTTATCCTGACTCAACTTTTTTTTGATTCTCCTTGATTTCGCAGAAAAGTGACAGATGCCGAGGAATCCGGTCTCTACTGATTGAATAAACATTTTGTACTACTGCAGTATTTAAAATTTCAGATTCTTCTACAGATGAAGAAATTCACGAAGGTTACGTCTCCGAACCAACAGTCAGTACAATGAGTGTAAGTCTTTTTCTGTTCTTATATTCTCTATTTCACCAAGAGGTAATGATGAACGATGAAGAAATGAACGAATCATGCGGGCTAGGTTTTTATTATTCCTCCTTGATCATTCTCCCTGAATTATGGTGATCATTTATATTAATTATCGCCAAATTCAAACTTTTACGTTTTCATTTTACTCATTCAGTGCGGTAAGAGTGATTTTCTTTGGATTTCCCATCACTATTTCACTGAAAACAGATTTTCATACTCAATCATTCATTTCCAACTCTTTTGGAAGAGAATACAACACTTGGTAATACAAATGATGACGTTGGAAATTCAGGTGTAAATTGTTTTTATATTTAAACTGCAGTTCAGATAGCGCGGCGTTTGAACTTTAGAAATCAGGTGTTCCTCATCTGTATTTATCTACACTGGACCCTGAGTCCGAGAACTATGTGTGTTATATTCTTCGTACTCGGTAATTCTTCTTAATTTCAACCGCTGTTTCTAAAGATAATCAAAAAATGCAGACGATCTTTCGCGCAAAAAGAATTTTGAAAATATGAAGCATATGAACGGAAAGGATGATCATGAGACAGCGGAAAACGCACGAATTCCTGTTTCGTTCTAATTGGAATTTGTACGGAAGAGATACTATGTCAAAACCCAGCATGTGTTATTTGTAGAAAACTTGAGTTCAACTTCTGAAAACTATGCTCCTGATACGAGAAGGCCATTTCGAACAAGCTTCAAAAATAAGATCTGAAGATGTTCAAGTTCCTTGTAAATAATACAGTATATATGATGTAATATTCCGATCAATTGAACTTGAAACATCAAATGTTGTATTTGAAATAGCCTAATTTCAGATATGTAGTTTGAAATCTCAATCTACTTTTTCATTCCGTTGCAGAATTCCACTTTGAGGTGCAGGTATGCGGCATCATTATCGCTTTCGGAGAATGAGCCTGAATTGGAATCTGAGAATGAAAGTTCAGTACCGCTGCCAGATGGAAGTGTCGATGAATAATCCGTCAAGTTTTGTGAGTTTCATCAGTACTATCGTAAGAGAATATTTTGTTTAACTGTGATACTTATTTTAAGGCTGGTCTATTTGAGAACTGTTTTTTTTTTTTTTTTTGTAAACCTATGATTTAAATTTTCATAATATGACTTGATTAAATTGTGTCATTTTTGAGTTTTGATAAACGATCTTTCTCATGTTATTTACCATTACCTTTGAAACTTCTGAATTAAAATTGAGTTGACTTTGATGACAAGTTCGCTTGATTACAAAAAACTATCGCATTTCTCTTATCAGAGAGATCATCATGAACATTTTATAAACAGAAAGTGAAAAATAATCATAACAATAAATTTGAAATTTATATAATAATTTTCACAAAAAAAAAAAAAAAAAAAAAAAAAGGGGGTTGGTGTTAGGGATTGGCATTAAGGCCATAGCCCGTTAATAGTCTTATTAAAGTCTGTACATTTTAGATGGTGAATGCAGGAGGTAGTAGCGAGATGAAGTGACAAAGTTCAGGGAAGATTTCGGGAAGATTTCAATGTGATCCAAAGATAATAGAGTGTTTGCGTGCAATGGAAGCGGAATGTTCAATTTGAGTGCTGTTGAATATAATTTTTGTCTGAGGCCTTGTAATTCGGAGCATTGGAAAAAAACATGATAAGGCAAGCAACAGTAGGATTGTTTTGGTGCAGAGAGCATAAGTCAGTATCTGACATATTTATTCTTCTGAGGTGAGGAGGTAGTCTGTTATGGGCAAATCGGAGACGACTCAGTTTAAAGATGATTGCTCGTTGTAGATTTTTAAAATGATGATACCATGGAGTTGACGGAGGTTGAGATTGAATGCGAAGAAATCGAGATGACTGGTTATTAAATGATTTGGGGTAATGTGCGTTCCAATCGTCCCTGGTGGATTGACGAATAACAGTGAATAGTTCGTTTTGAGGTGAAATTTTAATTTGGAAAGGGGAGGATCGACTTTCTTTTGCTTTGCTGTCTACTATCTCATTATTTGTAATTCCAGCATGACGCGGTATCCATCCTCCATCAAAAACTTTGAAAATCACTTAGAAATGTGAAAAATTGATCCCTAAGCTTCTTTTTGAGATTTTTAAAATTTAATGAAAAATTAGAGAAATTAACCCCTAAAATTAATCTTTTAGGATTATTGGAAGTGTTCAAAAACAATGAAAAACTTGGTTGCATTTTAGAAAAAAGTTGAATTTCTTACAGTACTGGAAAGTAGCTCTCACGAGAGAGATTTATTTCTGGTAAAATTATGGAAAAATGATAAGTACACTACATGAAAAATGCAAGAATGAGATAATACGATTCTAGAAGTATTTTCGACGCTAATCACAATGCCGTTGTCCGTTTCTCGAAATTGGCTCCGGTTTTCAAGAAATGATCAAATCAAATTCCCGCGATTTGTTGCGACGCGCAGTGTATGTTCCCGTGCTCGCGAAATTCGATAGCTGGGTAACATACACTGCGCGTCGCAATTCGAATCGCGGGAATTTGATTTGATCATTTCTTGAAAACCGGAGCCAATTTCGAGAAACGGACAACGGCATTGTAATCAGCGTCAAAAATACTTCTTGAATCGTATTATCTCGTTCTTGCATTTTTCAATTTTTTTTTTTTTTTTTTTTATTGTGTAGTGGTATAGAAATGATACAAAATCACTCAAATTTTCGAACAGGCAAGGAAGAAAAATAGGGTGAAATGATTCATATTTGATATAAAAACAGCTAAATATACAGTGAGAAAATTGGAGGATTTCTAGGATTTTATTGAGAGGTTGAAAATGAGAAAAAATACCCCTTGCGCTAGAGAAATTATCAAGTGCGCAGAATGAAAGTTGATATGTGTGTAGCTTAATCGTGAGACTTTATAAATTGGTTCACCTGTAAGGGTTAAAAATGAAGAAAAATGATACAAAAGTCCTGAAATTTTTGAACCTGTGAAGAAGAAAAATAGGGTACATAAAATGATTCATATTTACTTTGAAAACAGCCAAATATTCGGTGTGAAAAATTAGAAGATTTCCAAGATTTTCGGTGAAGTTGAAAAATGGGAAAAATGGGCTCTGCGCTAGAGAAATTAACCAGTGCGCCAGAACATACATGAGTACTCTACTTACAAGACTCTACGCCATTATCTATACACAAATTTCAACACCATTAATCAGACAGAAATACGCGTATGTATTACCTAGTTCATAAAGAATTAGATAAAATCGCGACAATACAATCTCTTGTACATACACAAACCGTGCACTATGTAGTCTAACATACCGCCTCCGTCAACGACTAATGGTTGCATGTTTGACATAGTGGATCAGGGTACTCAAAATATTTTTTGATTAGCCATATTTTGTTAGAACATAGAACCTAATTAAGGAATAATTAGATTCAGAATTAATTGAGTCGATCAAGTACAATTGATTAAACAATTCCTAAGGTCTCAGCTCACACCCGCCAGAGTTTGAAGTGCCGTGTAGCTCCTGGGCTGTAGACAATTGGGACTAATTCTGTGAGTAAGATCAACTTATACTACCTACCTAGGTGTTGATTGTAGCAGTTGACTCTCATACAAAAGGTTCTACCCTATTGACAAAATCAGACCATTTTACGTGTCGTTGTGGAGCCGATCCAAGAGTTTTCTGGGGCTGACTCTCATTTCTGGTACTGAATGATACAGAAAAATTAAAAAGCTCTAGTCATTATGTGATGCGCAGGGTAAAATATGCTACATTCATGAGCCGAAAGTTTTTTCTTTCAGGTGCGTGATTAACCATATTTCAGAGATAGGACCAAAAAGCACCTGAATTTGGTCAGTTACAAGTAGTATAGCTTCAATGTCTGGTCCATTTAGTTCCAGAAAATTGCGTTCTGTATGATGTACGGAAGCAATTTTTCGGGTACATAAATAACCATACTTAAGAAGTAGGACCAAAATGCACCTAAATTTAGTCAGTTACAAGTACAGTAGCTTCAATGTTCGGTCCATTTAGCTCCAGAAAATTGTGTTCTGTATGAAATACTGAAGCAGTCAGTCTTTGTAATAGGGGAATTATGCACCAGAATTTCAGTTAAATTATTTATGTTTCGGATACATATTGAGCCATAAAGAAAGAGCAGGCTCCAGAAGTGCCCAAAATACTTTGCTGCAGATAGTGTAGTGGCAAGAAAAGGGGAGTTCTGCCACCGAAAAGCATACTCAGGGTCAGCCAAGAAACGACTGAAGTTTTGAAACAGGCACTGAACGTACCAAAAAATTTTCTGGGCCATATAAAAGTAGTATGAAATATGCAGCGTTATGCTACAGAAAGACGTAATCAGTATCTGGCGCTACATGCGACACTGTTTGAGAAAATCGCGGAATGCACGTGAATTTAAATGCGGTCGCGACTGTGGAATAGGAAGTACGCGCCATATTGGACCATAATAGTGAGAATTAGGATTCTGTACTGTATGAAATGCTGAAAATGCGAAGTTATTATTAGGCGACGGTAAGGCGCTGCTAAAAGAGCGGTAAAATTTTATTACTGTGCTCTTGAAACATCGTGAGTTCGTTAGTATTGTTCATACAACCGGATACTAATGTTCAGTTTGCGCACGCAAAGTTGTGTTTTGTTTCGGTTACATTTAAGTTAAATTTGAGTTACCTGATACGGGACAAGAACTTCAATATAGGTAAGTAAGTGATAATTTCGTTCGTATAAAAATAAGTAAAATTTGATTCATAGACATGAATTGCTCATCTCATGTAAGTTTCAATGTATAAAATATCACTGTGTCATAGTGATAATTATTCGAGAAATACGAAGATATCAAAGATTTGCATAAAGGTTTTAAGAAAAGTGTCTTGGTTGTAGGGTATTCTAGAGCGAATGTATCAAAATGTGTAATGGGAAGTCTGTCCGCTTTAAAAATCTTTGGATTCTAAAATCCAAATCCTGTTGAGAAATATTGAAAATTACAACATGGAGGGGGGGGGGGAGGGTGCCGGGGCCTATTTATACTAAGGATGTTGTAGGTAATAATGCATTTTTTGCACATTATAAGTCTGAATATTTTCAATTTATTTGTTTTGTGCAAATAAGAACTAACAATGTCTTTCAACCCAACACCAACTTGAAGTTTTTTGAATAACAAGACTAATGTTTACTTTTGTTTTAGGTACATATTATGCAGCAGATTCTCAACCAACTTCTCAAATACCTGACGCGGCCGAAGAATACAAGAGGTGTTATCATAATTATATTAAACTAATATTAATAATTATTTACTTATTTTTATGTTTATTATTATTGTTTTTACTTTTGTTTTCAACCCTATTGTAAATTTGTTACGCCTATTATAAGTACATCTCATAAATCTCTTTTTACATACTTCGTGTTTTTTTGTCTTCTTCTGTTTCAAAATAATTTAATAATGTAAGTAAATGGGAATGACATTGTTGGCAAATAATGGAAATTTTCAATAGGAATGTAACGCTTCAGAGAAATTTCGAGTGCAATATTAGATTGGTACAGAACGCACCAAAATTTGTTTCTGGTGCATAACGCACTCTTATTAGTAGGTAGCCGGAACAGAATAATTTTTTTTATTTCTGTGTCAGTCTGGTGCATACTCAAGACTTCATAGAAAGGCACAGAACGCCACCAAAAGTTTTTTCTGGTGCATAACGCGCTGTAACTCGTATCTGTGACAGAAGGATTTTTATGTTTTCTGTATCAGTCTGGTGCTTACTTCAGACTTCATAGCAAAACGTGTAGCGCTGCCGAAATTTGTTTCAGTGTGCACAACAGAAGGAACTGTCATGTTTTCTGTATCAGTCTGGTGCATATTTGAGACACTAACCAATTATAGAGTGCTACCGAAAAATCAGTTTCTGGCGCATAACGCCCTGTAAGTCATTTCTGCAACTGAATACTTTTTCTTCTTTCTGTAACATTCTGGTGCACTACTTTACAGTCAGTACCTGATAATGATAGAACTATGACGGTAGGAGACAAGAACTGAAAGCTAGAAAGCTCATCTGTGTCATTCTGCTTCGCGAAAAAAGTGCCATTTATGATTCAAAAATTCTGGTGCAGAATTGTTGAAGCAGAATTCTTCGATTTTTGTCAATAGGGTAGTCTTGACAGTTGGCTTATACGTTAACTGTTTGATGAATATTTCTCAAACACGTTACGTATGGGTGGCGTATTATAAAGATGATGAATCCTAATTCCCAAGATCTTTAAAAATTCACAATTTTTCAAGCAGTGACAGTCTAAACATCCCTCTTTTTTCTTGTGGGAATTGGAATTCATTTGTAAAATCCATTGTGTACATTTAGCTTGTTCACTCGGCTTGGAGCCAGGGGAAAGAAGAACTGCAGCAACACCTAGTGAATAAGTAATATTTGTGTCCCCAAACCGCTCACGGGACTAATCCTGTTGTGCAAAAAAAAAAAAAAAAAAAAAAGAAATGACGTACGTGCAGAATAGCAATTTGGAGAAAATTATGTCTCCCTTGGGAAAAGAGTGCCTATTTTTTCAAATCGCTATTCTGCACGTTCATCATTCTTTTTTTAGAGAATTTCTTAAAAGTTCTCAGTCAATCAGAACGCAGGGATTCAAATGGTTCAATTCTGCGATTGATGTCCTCATTATGTCTCTATAAACAAACCCTCACAAACCCTCTTTGTGTCCTCATTATATGCTCATAACCCTCATGTATGATCTGTCCCTTTCCACGTCGTGGTCCTACTTTTCATGTCGAGGGTCCAATAGGAATGCAGTTCAGCTGACTGCTCTCCAAAAATTATCATCTTCACACCCCCATTTCATCTTATGTAGGTAATATCATAATATGTGAATAAAACATTCTCCTCATGGGTACGAGCCATCCTAGATAGTAGTCATGGAGTTACAAGCACGTAACGGACACTAAGTTACGTGCTTGTAACTCCATGACTACTATCTAGGTAATATGTGTCTTGCTTCTTTCTCTGCAAGTATTACTGCAATACTATCTACAAACACTTCGAGGATACAATGAGGATATTGCAGCATCCAATATGTCGCCTCATTTCTTCCGCATAGTATCCTCAACATTGAGGACATCAGAGCCGTTGCCAGATTTTGCAAGGCCTAAGGCAAACCAAACCTAACCCAACATTCATGACCTTGCCTCTTGGATTGAAAATTCCTCCAATCATGACAGCCCTCTGAACTCATTTTACTTTTTAAAGTGGAGATTTGTGAAGGAAAAAGCTTACAGGGAAAAAGAATGCAGCATCTTTATTTTTTGAATAAATTCACCACTTTTTTTTTTATACATTTCACCATTTTGCCCACTCAAGCGGTCGAGTTTATCAAATCTTCACATTTGTTCCCGATGCGCTTGTATCTTTTTTTTTCTCCCCTTACAAATGAGGACGTATCTGTAAAACGGGCCTCTGCAAGGAAATATTCAACATAGAAAAACGAATTTGAAGTTTTGATTGGATATAACTTTACAACAATAAGTTCAATCAGAAAAAGGGTAAGAACAAAAATTGAAGAGCAACTATTTTTCTATAGGATGCAATAATACATTGTCAATCTCTTGAATATTGAATTCAGAGGAAACAGGAGAGAAGAGATGAGCGGAGGCCCTGTCTTACAGAGATGGGTAAAATCCCGTACCAAAAACAAGAAGGAAAAAAGATCGACAATGAACTGAAACGTCTAAAACTCATGGTCTCCGCAAAAAGGGCCTCCGCTCGACAGAGGCCCTTTTCACAGATACGTCCTCAAATTGCAATTATGTATAAAAATGATGTTTTTTTTTAGGGTTGGCTCATCCTACAGGGCCAAGCATATTGCAATCACTTTCTTCCTTCTTTCTTTCTTTCTTTCTTTGGGTAAGTTAAGATGCTCACGTCACGGCATGGTAGTCCACAGCGCAGTATGTTGTGGGTTGAATTCAAGGGAGGCATACTCGAAAAATTCACTGGTTCTTTAACAGAGTGAAATGATAGGAGGGGTATTTTGAAAAGGCTTCCCCGAGTCTCATAGTGTTTGAAGCGTTGCATGTCTGGCTCACTGAAGAGGCTAAGCCAATTGGTGAGTGAAGCATTGCATATCCAGTTACTTGAAGGAGCTACATCAATCAGGCCATAAACACTTACCTTCAAACTATATACAGTCATGATAGGAGAGGAACTTGAAAAAGTATAATTCCATCAAAAACTAGTGTATTATAATAAGCTAATACGCCTTACATATGGTTTACTGGACTTGAACTAGGCTAGGACTCCTGCTTGAATTATACTAGCTTCATACTAGTATATATTATAATAAGAGGAGAAATAGAATAGGTGATGGGGCGCGGGGGGGGGGGGCCGGAAAATTTTCGATCTCTGCCGGTTACGGCGGATGTGTTTTCTGGAAAGACCTCCTGATAATAAAACAGGTTCCTTGCTAAAACAGCTGATTAATGGTCAGTCTTACCAGGACGTATAAAAAGAAAAAATGCTTTCTCACCAACTGATAGCGCAATTTTAATCACACTTCGCAAAAAAAAAATGTGAAAGTGATAATATTGTTGCTCCTACAACAACTTTACCTTGTCTTCAACTCAGTGAGTAAACTTTTACCCTTGTTAGCAAGTAGGGATTCTCAATTTAACTCACTTGTATAATAAATAACCAATAGTATTTCTTGAATATTATTTTTAGCGACAGGCGCCTGTTAATGAGCAACAGAAACGAAAGCGCAACAAACCGACGAAATTTCACGCCAGTAGTTCTTCTAGTACATAAGTACATAATTATTAATTAGTCCGACGTTCGACGGGTGGTGGGTGTATGCGTGAGTGGTAGTATCTCAAACCAGACCACACGGACTTCATGCGAGACCGAGAGCGTGTGTCGATTTTATGATGTTTTATCAGAAGTGTAGTTTGCATATAATTCAATTCAGATTGTTTCACACTTATATACTTTTTATTCATTACAATCACAGTTGAGGATCGTTTTCAGAGCAGAGTCGTAAATTTCCTCCTGTCTAGTTATGATTTTAGGAAGATTTTGTAAACTTGAAAAATTTCCTCAACGAATAAATCCGCAGTGTAGGTTATGGGATATTTTATTTTCAATTTTCCCTTCGTTGATAGACGATTTGCTGGTCAGCAATGTTTTCACTAATAGCTTCGTTCGCGATTTTACGCTCCAAGAGTTCTTATTATTTTTCTTGTTCTCTTTGTTTCTCCCTTCATTATTGAAATGTTCTTTTTCATTTTATTTTATTTTTTTTCTTCCTTCCATAGTGGTGTGACAATGATTTCAAAGATAGTTTTACGATGTCAAGGTTTGCGTAAAATAATGTTCTTGTCTTTGGCTATTCTAATCATTGGAATTTTTCTATTGGGTGCATTCATCCTCTGCCGGTTTACGAAAGCTGAGGTCAAGAAATTGTCGTACACAACGCGACTAGAAGAACGTCGTCAGGAAGTTTCGTTCCACGATTATGTAATTGAAACCGGTGAGTACTTATAACATGGCTAAACTTTTTTACTGACGAACAACAGATATTTTTTATTGCTCAATAAAAAGATTCAAGCTACCGGTATTTTATTTCGGATGTAACTCTCTCTCCAAAATTTCATTAATTGCCCATTACAAAAGTCAGAAGATGAGTACCTAAGTTTTATTTGTCAAATCAACGTACGTAGGAACATTATTGGAACAATTGGAAAATTTTAAAACCAACTTAGGCAATGGTGCCCTGATACTCACGGGAGATCAAGTGAAATCTCTTTGGGACTATTTAAATGTGTACCCTGTCTCTACTACCTACTTTAAAATTTTGTACAAAAAAATCATAGTATATTTGAAAATCTTGAAGGAGATGTGTATCATGAAAGAACATAACAAAGATATTATGGGGAAAACGTAGTCTTATTTTTGAGATTTACAAATCTGTGAATGGAGGTTGAGCGAGGACACCAATTTTACCCGGTGAATCGGGATTCATTTTCTTCAGAAGGTCCTAGGATCATGAACTTCCCAAGTTTGTCCTCATGTTCCAACAACCGGCTAAATTTCAAAATTTCAAGATTTTTATCCCAGTATTTCTTTTTCATTACTATGATTTTGTAAAGTCACAAAATTTTGTGAAAATTTGCAATTTTTGATTTGTAAGCACTTTCATATTTTTTGTTTCACTCTGTAACTACCCATATTTATTTTCCTCTTCTTTTCGCGCACCTCTTTGAGGCGGCGTAAATATCAGTACTCTTGGCAAAAAATAGTTATAAATCTTTATAGACCGAGAAATGAAGCTAGAAAAAAAGGTCTACCTAGACATACAGAATATGGAGCTGAATTTTTCAAGGAATTTTTGGAGTCCTTCCTATGTATAACCTTAAGAATCCCGTTGAATGCACGTTGGGCTTCCTATTTTACAAGGAGGCGGAGGAGAAAATTGAGTTTTTGAACAATCAGGCAATGCGCGACGAGTGATCCTAAGAAAAAAGAGTTTTGATTACAAATTGTTCTACGTTAAACGCTCTACAAAAAATGTTCTAGATAACTTTTTCCATTTCAAGTTCATATTTAAGCCGCTAAAACGTGTCACATCTACTTGTCTTCTTGTCATATCGGCGCAATAGGTTGAAGCATTTTGACGACGGATTTCTAATTTTGGACGTATTTGTAACAAATCGAATTGAGGTTTATTTTTTTTAGTCTCTCTCCTTTGCAAGAACCACCCCCGTTTCTTGAAATTACGTATACTTTCACTGCTATGGGTTTTATAGAAAACATTTTTCGAGAGTTATTCCATGAAAGCTCTTTTAGAGTCTTACTTATTATTAACTCATTTGAGGTATTCCCTGAGGCCGAAATTTGAAAAATGTGTTCCAAAATATCTCGAATTTATATTCTTTATACCAAAAACTATCAATAATAGAGGACAATATAAGGCGTTCAAAATTTGATTTTACATCTAGGGGGTTCATAAATTTGTTACCATCATTGAATTAATGCACAATTATCTAAGTAAATGACGTGCGTAATTTTGTAATCTCTATCCTCTATGATTGAAATTTTCGTATCAAGACTCTCCTTGTTTCTGTGTTGGTGGATGATCCAATACAGAAGTATGTTGTGCAAAAGGGAGCTATTACACCCGTCCATTTGGGTTTTTGTATACCAGGCGAAGACAACAGATGTTAATGGGAGTTTGAACTCAATTCACTCCAGTTCAAAAACTTGAAAAGTTTGATGTACGTATATCTTGATTCAACCCAAAACATTCACATACAGAAAAGAGAAACTAAGCTGATAAAAGAAAAAAAAAAATTATCTGGTCCAGTGTTTGATCAAGTTTCTATTCATGAATGACTCTGCCTGTATGGGTGACAGCGGTGACCCCATTGCAAGTCCCCGTTCCTAGCCCTACAACGTGTTATTGGAGTGGCAGTAGTTCTGACTCAAAATCTCTTCCACTATAATTCACATGATATCTACTCTTTTTGAGCGGACTGAGAAGTTCCGCCTTGGGTATGGTACCAAACAAGTCTGTCACGCCAATGGATACCAGCTGGTCGTCACTCTTGATTTCCAACTTGTCCAGTTGCTCAATCAGCTCTCTGTTGTTTCTGATGCTTGGTCTGAGTGCAAACTGGTGGTTTTCTTTCAAGATCTTGTTGTATGGTGATTGGCTCTTGATCAGAGGTCTCATTGGACGGTTTGCTTTGAGGAGTTTTACGAGCCCCTTGAATTTCGGTGCTACCGGGTTTGTCTCAAGCGTTGATCCATTGCCAGGCACATTGTTCCGCTTCGACACAACTTTAAGGTCATCTAGGTATTTCTGTGTTGAGTCCTTTTGTCAGCTCTTGGTATCCATTCTCTGCAATGTACGACTCCACTTTTCAAGGGTAGTTCTCCCTTTCCATTACCACTACCGTGTTGTCTTTTTCAAAATAAGGTTGTTCTGACGGATTTTTTTTTGTAGACCTGTAACCCTCCTCTGCATTACTTGCGTTCTGTAATTGTCTCGGCACAGATTCTTCTTGATGTCCCGCAGCACTCTCCCAATTTTGGTTCGGGCTTCTGGTCTCACCTTATATTCCACTTGTTTGCTGCTAATGACCATCCTTTCAAGCTCACACTGGTTCAGTCTCTCTGACTGTAGTACTGTCCAGCAGTCTTTTTTCTTCTTCTGTAAAGGTGACGCTCAATAAGTTCTTGGTTCAAAGCAAATAAATTAAAGATAGACACTATTTTATTACGTGTGGGGGTAATATTAAAGAAGGAGGGTGTATTACAACCAAGAAAATTTGATCGATAGTACAGTAAATAATGGTCGCAAATCAAATGAGGGTAGCGCCGACAAAGTAACTGAATTTGAAGAAAAAAGTCTAATACGCTACTACCATTTGAAAAAGTGAGAAAACACAACGTGAACACGTGATTTGAACGTGATTCAAACGAGAAATAAATTGCGAATAATATTAGCCAATCAGAGACAGTCGTGGATTTTCTTTGATTACGATCGTTAGACGAGGTCTACGACGACGCGGTAAATGTGTACAGTACGGCACTGCCTTCTCTCATATAAGTAGGCCGAATTTTGAGGTCCATGTCGCCAGCCCCCCCCCCTTCCTCGAATTAGGGGTTGGGAAGTGGCTCAATCGTTTGTATTTTGTTTTTAGGGGTTTGTATTGGCATTCTTTCGTTTGTACTACCCTTATTTCTGCAGGAATCAGAAGGAGGGGTGGGGGATATGCCAGCCCCTCCTTTTCCGAATTTGGGGTTGGGAAGTGGCTCAATCGTTTGTATTTCGTTTGTAGGGGTTGGTATCGGAGTTTTTTCGTTCGTACTACCCCTATTTTTGTACTAATTATTAGCAGGGCGGGAGAGGGGAGGCTGAAGATACGCTAACTCACCCATGTTTTCTATTCTGTAATTTCAAGCCAGCCTAATTGTTTGTATTTATTTATTTATTTAAGAATTTAGGTTATAGGGCTTTTCCAGTACTCCATATTGCATACTCATTTGCCTGCCCTGTTATCAAGTTGGTAGTGTTTGATAACAATTTAACATTGGTCTTATGGGTGTTGCTGGATTGCATACTCATTTTCATTCCGGAGCGTTTTGCCATAAGTGCAATGTTAAATTGTTATCAAACACTACCAACTTGATAACAGGGCAGGCAAATGAGTATACAATAATATGGAGTACTGGAAAAGCCCTATAGTGGTGCCATCAACAGTCAGTTGACCATTATTACTCACGGCACCACTAATACTATACAGGGTGGGGCAGAAAGATGTTACCAATAAAATGGGAAATTGCGTTAAATCTGTTGTAGCGCAAAAACGCGAAACGTTAGATGGATACTTTAAATGTACGAAATGTGTAGCTCAATTTTATCTTCAATTTGCGCCGAATACGAAGTTTCTACGACTTTTCTGAGCCGAGTTATGGACCAAAATGTGCCGAAATTTTGCTGCAGGGGTTCCCAAAGTTGTTAATTATGAAGTAATTATGTTTTTCAAATGAGAAATAGCGTGTCTTCTCATATTTTTTCTCGCACCTGCTACAAAATTTCGTGGTGAGTCTGAAAAAGAATGTAAAATGACTCGACGAAGCACCAAAATGACTGAATGGGCCCAAGGAGGGTCAAAATATCCCAAAATTGAAAATGCGGTCCTTTTCAACATTTTTTGCGATACCTCGATGAAATTTCGCGCTGAGTCTGAAAAAAAAGGTAAAATGACTCGACAAAGCACCAAAATGACTGAACTCGCGATGAGGGATTGAAGGAGGCCCCATCTTTGATCGAGAAGGGAAAACGTACGGACATTTCCGTTGTGTCGGCCGCTAGAGGAAACTGAGACTATGAAACTCGCTTTCTGTTGTGAACTCGCGATGAGAGATTGGAAGAGGCTCCGACTTCAATCAAGATGGGAAAATGTACAGAAATTTGCGTTGTGCCCTCCGCTAAAGAAAACCGAGACTAGGAAACTCGCTTCCTGTTGTAAACTTGCGGTAAGAGATTGAAGAGGGCCCCGTCTTCCATCAAGAAGGGAAAATGTACGGAAATTTGCGATGTGTTGGCCGCTGGAGGGATCCCAGACTATGAAACTCGCTGTCTGTTGAGAACACGCGGTGAGAGATTGAAGGGGGCCCCGTCTTTGATCGAGAAGGGAAAACGTACAGAAATTTCCGTTGTGTCGGCCGCTAGAGAGAACCGAGACTAGGTAACTCGGTTTCTGTTGTGAACTCGCTAGGAGGGATTGAAGGAGGCCCCGTCTTTGGTTGAGAAGGGAAAACGTACAGAAATTTCCGTTGTGTCGACCGCTAGAGAGCACTGAGAATGGGAAGCTCGCTTTCTGTTGTGAACTCGCGGCGAGAGATTGAAGGAGGCCCCGTCTTTGATCGAGAAGGGAAAACGTACAGACATGTGCGTTGTCTCGACCTTCAGAATGAATCGGGACTAGGAAGCTCACTTCTCGTTGTTGAAGACGCGGCCTCGTTCAATATCTCACCGCGCGTTTACAAGAAAAAGTGAGCTTCTTAGCTTCGAATCCCTCTGGCGGCCGATACAACGCACACGTCTGTACGTTTTCCCTTCTTCAATCTCTCACCGCGAGTTTACAGCAGAAAGCGAGTTTCATAGTCTCGGTTCCCTCCAGCGGCCAACACAACGCAAATGTGAGTTAGCGTGTCTTCAGCTTCCCCCCCCCACCCTGCTAATAATTGGTACAAAAATAGGGGTAGTGCGAACGAAAAAACGCCGATACCAACCCCTACAAACGAAATACAAGCGATTGAGCCACTTCCCAACCCCAATTTCAAAAAATGGGGGGCCGGCATGTCCCCCGCCCCTCCTTCTGGTTCCTGCAGAAATAAGGGTAGTACAAACGAAAGAATGCCAATACAAACTCCTACAAACAAAATACAAACGATTGAACCACTTCCCAACCCCTAATTCGAGGAAGGGGGGGGGGGGCTGGTGACATGGACCTCGAATATCGAGCGTCGTCACTGTCTTGGTTGCCAGCAGTCATTTTCCTAGTTCGGTCGCCGACTAGAGTGTTTAACGTTGATCGTGTACTATTTACGCAGCGTATACAGGGTGCGCCAAAAAGATGTTAACAGTTGAACGAAAAACTCCGGGAAGACTCCGCGACAATTTTGTGGAGTTCCCCGGTTGACTCAACATCTTTTTGGCGCACCCTATGTATTGCGTATATAATCGTTTATTGACGGTCGTTGATGGTCCTTCTACCAAGTAATGATCGGGCAGATTCTTGTACCAAGGAAGATCATCACGAGTGTTTGGTCGCCAGCACTCGTGGTGCACGTTGTCGTCATATTAGCCAAACGTAAATATTGGCTCTCAATTGATGCGCTGAGTCCTAGCCAGCTCTTATGATGCCTGTCAGAACAGCCGAGTGAATATACTGCCTTTAATCCGTCATATGAAATCATTATCTGAGGAGGAGAAAGGCGGTCGTTGGTGGGACTTTCGGGGGTTGCTAAACGCCCATTCTTTGGCGTTGTCAATTGCGCCTCAGATTGTATATCAAGAATAGTACACGAGAATGTACTGATGAAAATATATGGTCGTAACAGGTGGCAGTCGCCCGGAAAGCAAAAGGTCTCGGGTTCGGATCCCGACAAAGTGATCTAAACTTTTCGCTTGAGTTTTTCATTTATCAACAACCCTCCTTCTTCAATGATTTAAAGGTCTTGAAACACAATAAGTAAGGCGCTAGAGGAATTCTCGTTCAATGTAAACAAACATCGCGGGATGTTCCCATCAAAAAAGTGCAGGTGCACATCTTCAGATATATTTTTATAGTCTGCCGAAATTTTGAAAAAATCCATGCAGTAGTTTTGAAAGAATTTAGCGCACAAAAAAATCTTATTATAGCGCTTCAAATAATATGTAAACGGGTTGATGCCAAAAGATGTTTCCAGTTGAATGAGAGTTTGTGCTTATTCTGTTTTAGCGCAAAAACGCAGAACTTTGGATGTTGACTGCAAATCTACAAAATTTGTATCTTAATTTCATTTTCAATTTGCGCTCCTACCCGACTTTCTAAAACTGTTCTGAGCCAAATTAGGTGCCAAACTGTGCCAAAAATTGACTAATTTGCCAAAATTTTCATAATGAAAAAATTAGAATTTCATCATTTTCAACATGTTTATTCAAGTTTTTTTTTTGTATCAGCGTTAAATTTTACTAGCGAATCAAGTAAAATATGAAAGAGCTGAACAATTTTTAATTCAGGGTAAGTTTGGCAAATTGCTCACAATTTTCCTCTTAGTTAGCACTATTGGGGGCTGAGATTATAAACCTTCAAAGTGGGCCTGTTCTTGGACACTTGTTTTCTCTCAATTCACATCCTAGTCAAACGTACAAGTCATACATCAGGTATCGCATAGAGTTGATACGTTCAAAATGGATTTGGGTTATTACCCGGCAATGCAGTGCCCTTTTATAAAATGAACTGCCTGACCATCGTAAACGAGTCAAAGCCCCCTTGAGCTCTTTCTTGAAATAATTAGTGTATTTCAGAATTTCAAATTGTATACTTGTAGAGAGAATAACGCTGAATCCAAATTCTCAAGAATTTTTGGAATCGGACAAACCGTTCTCGAGGTACACATTGTTAACGAGACGAAAAAAGAGAGAAAGAAAGAGTGATCGCGTACAAGTATGAGTGGAAAGAAATCAACGTGCAGGATGGCGTAGCGTATTCATAATGAATCGATGGTAGAGCGTGCAAATACACACACACAAATCTATACAACGTACACATACAACAGCTCGTTGATCACCGGCCCTCTTCCAGCTGTGCTTCAATATAGGCGACAAAAAAGCAATTCAGCGAACTGCTGACATAAGCGTCTAGCGATTTTATCCGCATGCTCGTTTGAAAATCAAGAAAAATTGATGATGTCCTACCAGAAATACTCACGTGTAGGAAAAAGATGTTCAATTGAAGACTTATTGAAGAGAGAAATTGATTAACAAAATTCCTGATATCAATTAAGCGGGACAAGTTATTTATTCTTTACCTTGGTGTTTTATTAGGTATTTATGAATTACTAGTAGGAGGTATGTACATCAAAAATATTGAAAAAAATTTCTATGAGCTATTTTTAATCATCCGTTCAAAATTATTCACAAAAAAAATGAAAAACTAAAATTTCTTTAAGTAAAGTAGAGGAATAAATAAGTTGACCCACTCATTTGATTCTGGCCAGGCATTAATAGACAGGTGGACATATTGCTTTCGCAAATGAATGCGATAAGTGAGAGCATCAAATTTACAGTGGATAAAGGCAATGAGACCATTAACTATGCACACTGGAAAAGAACAGGATAGAATACAAAATCTACGGAGAGCCGACGCACACAGATACGATCATCTCAAATACACATCAGGTACACGTTAGCGGCATTCCAGAACTACTGTTATTGAGCTATTTCTGCCCTCAAGAACAACAAAGAGAGGAGGAAAGTAATTGATGTAGTAAAACAGATCGCAGAACCCCATGGCTATTATTGAGCTGTTATGGAGGGAATATTTGGGACAATATAAACGAAGAAGGGAACCCATGATTTGATACCATACACAGGAAAGTTCACAAACAAGGTGATAAAGGAATTTAATGGCTATCATGTAAATGTGGGTATCCAGAATAATTCACCCATGGCTCGCTCCGCTCGTTCGCCCCCCTCCCTCGTCTATTTTGAAATATTTCAAGGTCTTCTGCTTGCTCTACTATGAGTCCCTGCTCCTGGTATAAGCATAGCATAATAGTATATCAAAGGCCAATTCTCAGTATACGCCTAATAAAAAACCTACGAGGAAGGAAGGGGGTGCCCTCGCAAATTTCTCAATCACCTGCCAGGTATAAGAATTTTTCTCGAAAAATTTTCCATGTACATTATCTTGGGAGGGGGGAATTCGTGTACTCGCGGATTTTCAAATTGGGGTGCGGTGAGAAAAAAAAACATGAAACGTCAAAATTTGAACAAATTAAATTCACCCAGTAAACGTGCGTATCATTGTCACTTACTTAAAAAATATGCATTCTGGAATACCTCACGTGAGATGAATAGGGGTAGGGCAAGCCAAATCGTACGGAGAGGGAGAGGTCAGAAAAGCGCGGATATGGCTCACGTAATTTATGGATGCCCCAAATTAAATCCGCGGTGAGTTGACTTTGCGGTAAAGGAGGCTTGGGTACTGCGCGGCTAATTTACCTGTTTTTGCGTACAAGGTCAACTCGACATAACGACTTTTGCAGCAATGCAATTGATGTTCATTTTTGTGTATTTTCATTACCCTTCATTTTTATTTTTTCTCAACAGGGAAAAATCATGACGCACAGCCCTTGGATAGAGCTGAAAAATATGATCGTGAAAAAACAGATTTATTTATCAGGCCCGTGAAGATTGGGCCAATACAGACCACATACGCAACAAATTTTCGTCGCTTGGACGCTGATACTTGGGATACAAATCCTGAGTATGAATTTCAAGCATTTAGTCGTCGTTTTCACATTGTCTTGTTACAAGAATCCAAATTCATGCACCCGAACTTGAAAGTTTGTACTCATAGTTGATGACATTAATTGTCTTCAGTCAGTTCTGACCAATTGTATCAGTGTGTTGAAATTTTAGTCTACAAAAAATTGATTTCAGTTAACTGTTGTGAGCAGAAATTCTACCACACAGCACCAATTAAAAATTGATTCAAACTGTTATTACGCTGGATACTTAAAAGATGATTTTGCATCTCATGTAACTGTGAATCTATGTAACGGCATGGTGAGTGATTTTTCCTGTTTTGCTTCTCGACCTATTTCTTCTTAACTCAATGAAGGATGTCATGCTCTTTTGCTGTCACGTTAGCTTCAAGATTACCTATTCTAACTTTTATCATCACTACCTGACTATCACTGATCACTAATTTGATCTGAATTTTTTTCCGCATTAAGTATCTTATACCGGTGAGATTTCATCCACAGTAAATGTTAGTCAACGCGTTACTTTTTTGAACTGTATTTTCTTTTGGTATAATTTATGTTTTTTTAAACCTCGCCCTAATTTCAAAATTTGAGTCCTGAACTAAATATTGTGTAGCTTTGTTTTGAAACTATTTTAACGGACTTTCTTCCTATGTTTTTTATTTGTGTAGAGAGGTCATATACGATTGTCCAAGGGAGGTATCTATACCATAGAACCAACTGATTCTGTTGTAGACAAGACTGAAGTTTTTGACCACATTTTAAAACAAATCACTGACCAAAATTACACCAACCACGGGAGTAGAAATCATTGCGCCACTGAAACAGGTAAATTTTTCTGCAGCACAGCTAGATTTATCTTCATAAGCAAAAATATTTGAGAAGCAAGAAATCATCTTTGAATCCCGTTACTTGATTTCATGAATTTTTGGAAGAAATTACCAGTATGCAACAATTGAGTGCAAGTTTCCAATTTACAATCATAGTGATCAACTTATTTTTTCATTTGCCCAATATTTGATAACCATGTCTGGCTTCTTCATCACAATGACTCCACTACATAGTAGCATTTCTGGTGTTTTGATTAGGTATATCTACTCATCAGTTGCTAAACTTATCATTGACTGTCGGTCGTTAGACTAACTTTCTTGTCTCGACATTTCTATTTAGTGTATATTGAGAAAGTAATTGACAACTGCCATAATCACAATTGTTTATGGTTTACTTGGCTTCTGATCAGTTCATGTAAAAATAAATCCAATTTCCATTGATTGCAATGATTGATTTTCATTTTTAAATAATACATAAAGCAGAAAGTATTTCTGTCTGTCCTCTCATTACGTGAGAACTGCTTGATCTATTCATGCGCAATTTTTGCGACATGTTGTATTGACAATATAATTTTTTTATTTGGACTTGACAACGGAGTGGCTGATATCTAGCGAGCATTCCTCATAATACAAAAAAAGTACACAACTATATACAAACACGTGCACTGGAGGTACCTTAGGGCTTAGAGAGGTACCTTATCAAGTGTATAGGATGAAATGCACACACGTTAAAGGAAGAAAAATCTTCAGTTTGGCGTCATTTCACCAGAACTTCATTTTACAAGGCAAAAGAGAACAGAAATGGGTAATTTTAAACCATTGAATTAATATGTGGGAAAAACTTTTTCAAAAAATTGAATTAAAATTGAGTTAGATTCATTAAAAAATTCCCTATTTGAAAATGTATGGAACGAGAATTGTATCCTACAGTCGATAACAAAGTGCGGTCAGAGAGAAGTCGCAATGCTAGCGCGCGTTGGCTCTGTCAGTGACAAGTCACGGCTGTGGCTCTGGTCTCCAGCATTGACTATATCGATCGAAGTGATATAATAAAAACGCTAGATACCGTTCTCACGAATTTTCGTGTTGGTAGCGGCGCATCGATACTCGCAGTCGAAGCTCGGACTTGCATATCTTATGAGATAAAGAATTGTAGAAGAAGATTGTCAATTGATTTTACGTTTTAGACGTGCGTGACGAAGATCGTTTATTAGAGACTCGGTATCAGGGTATAACGAAGGTTTACGGATCATTAGACTCCTGGTGTCGAGGTATAACGAAGTTTTCTTACATACATAGTCAATGGTCTCTAAGACTCTAGTATCAAGCCAAATAACTCAACGTGATAATGTTGCAACACAGCTGATCGTTGTACGGTCCTGAGTTTTAAGTAGGCGTTTATGGAGAAAACACAAAAAGTATGGGGAACCATTTATCTCATTTATACAATGGGTCCCCCAAAAAAAGTGAAGGGGAAGTACTATGAAGAGCAAACGATTTCTGATTTTTCAAGCCTAGTCTCAATAGAATCGGGTAACTACAGGCCGAGTTATAATAATTTTATTATTGAAAGTCGGATAGAGGACAAAGTGTGGTACCTACCTGAAACGTACCTTTCCACACGCATACCAAAGCGTCTATGAGCCTTTCACACTATTGCAAATAGTATGGCGTTTGCCTGATTCCTTATCTCGCTGAACGTAATAAACAAAACGTTAATGTTTTGAATTTTAATATTTCCACTTTTGATTCTCTAGAATAGAAATCATTTCAACTTGAAGATGAAGTAAAATATGTACATATTTACATTGATTTATTCTTCAAAATTATTTTTTGGAGACTTAGGTATACTTATATCAATATGAATTTTTTTTTTTATTGCATTCAGCGCGATAAGGAATTAGGCAAACGTTATATACTTACTATCCGCAATAAAGCTTATCATAGGGATACGTGGGAGAAAGTTTTAGATTTGGAAGACAAAGTACAAAACATTGACAAATGAAAAGGAAGATACCTTAAAGAGCTACTGTTTGGTGAACACTGTAACATTGTGAAGTCATGCGCCAATAGATTCACACAAAGAGAAGAAAACTTTGGGAGAGATTGCTGAAGGCATAGAAGAAGAAGGCCAACGTCATGAAGAATTCAATCACCTCTGACAGCAAAAAACTATTCAACCTGGTGATTGGACAAGAGAAGAAGAATAGAACCAACCAATAAGAGGGTAGCAAACCTGGTAGCCTACCTACTTATAATAAATACTGCTTGTTTGTCAACAGAGTAGCCTAAATCAATCATAACAAAGCATGTCTCAGCCAATAAAAACACAGTGTCATATTGTGAGAAGTAGTATTATATTCCAAGAGTGAACTGCCAAAGTGATCACAGTGTTAACTAGAAAAACCTTGTTCATCAGTTGCAACTAGTAACAAAATTGATGACTTATTTTGTTGTTTGTTCCAACCTTCAACCTTGAAGAAACAAATAATATCTGTTAGTTGCACAGTTCCCAAACTAGTCATGAGAAAATGCAATTTGTGACCAAACTACATACACTATTTTTTTAGACAATGTGTCACGTACTTAAAAAAGAAAAAAACAGTAATCATGGCATATTCTCTTGCAGAAAGAAATTTATTGTTAAATCACTAGTTAACAACTGGTCTGTTTTTAAGACATCAATGAAGAACAAAATAGCCATACATAATATTAATATGTATTCCGTATCATTTTACCAAACAAAAACTCATGTTTTCATTTTATTTTACAATTCTTTTGCATTCCAAGCCATCTTAGATACCTGCTATTTCAAAAATTTAATGTTTATAGTAGGTACCTAATATACAAGATTTTGAAAACTAAACCCACATTAACCTGTTGTTCTTTCTTTATTTTAACCTCACGCAGAGCCATTGGACCACATTAACAATCACAGTGAAACTGTTCATTGGTGTTCCAATGGTCGTTGTAAACGTTCAGTTGATGATGTAGGCGAGGAATACACTATTGAGCTATTACTCGCAATTGACAGAAAAGTTGCCAATTTTCATAATAAAGGACTAGAGGAGTACATTTCGACCATTGTGAGAGAGGTAAGTGAGAATGGGATGTTAGTTAATCATGAGAAATCATTCACCTGTAGCACTGATAGTGAACTGTGCGGAGTATCTCTACAATTCAGCGTTTTGCAATTAGGTAATGAAATTGAAATGTGAATCATTATATTTAACGTAAAGTAAATTATTGTTTCAAGTACAATTAAGAATAACTTATGACCCAATCTTTGTCACCGTACAAAATAAGTAATTCACTGTTCAGTGGTATATGAGTAAGTCTTTTGTACAAATCTGCTGCGAAGAAAACTAACAAAATAATTGTCTACCCTAGACCAAAAACTCAGGTACGTACCTAACATAGTGGCACATCATAAATCTATATTTTGTTTTACCGCATAAAAATGGAATAGAGCGGTTTTAGTTATGAAAGAAAACGTGACCGGGTTGGGTTTGGGTTTAGTCAGAAGAAAACCAAAAAAAGGGAACGTAACTTACATCCAAACAGTTTCTAAAAGTTCCAACTTTTTTGAACCAAACGGGCAAGAACTACGTTTGGCAAAGTAAAACCAATGACTCGCAGTTTCTTTGATGACGTCACAAATAAACCTCGAGGTATATAACAGATAGGATGATAAAAGAACCTAAAGAATTTTTTGTTTACAAAGTCAAAATTATGATAGGTACCAGTTGCTGCTAGATTTAAGAATTGAGAACTTTATTTTTTATTATTAATTTGTTACTCTAGGTCAATCAACTTTTCAAAGATAATACCATTGATAACTCAATCAACGTGGTTTTAGTAAAATGGGTCCAACTTGAAGATGACCTTATTATACGAGACAGCGAACATGATAATACCGTCATGCTGGATTTGTTTTGTCATTGGCAATTTCAATTTAATAATCATGATGATGACAGCCCTGACCATTACGATGCCGCCATCTTGATCACTAGGTAAAGTAGTAGGTATTACTAAAGTTGTAAACGGGTGCAGGTGCTTCAAAGAAGTCTGATGGTAAAATCAAAAATATTTAAGTAGTAGAAATACTTCGGTGTATCCTTGTAGAGCTACAGGTTAAGATCAAAAGTCACGTTTTTTTTATAGACAAGTCATACCTTATTTACGCGCTGTGTTAAGTTTTTTTATTTCATTGTTTGGTTTCTGGTACCCGGTAAACATTGTTCACAGTTGAAGCTCCAGTTGAAGCCCTCGGAAAAATGAGGGGAGGCCCCTAAGAAACCTGTTTTACAGGGTCTTTTGGAAGGGTCTCTTCTGAGTCTCATGGTGTTTGGAACGTGGAATATCTGGCTTATTGAAGGGGCAGTGTTTGAACATTGCGTTACTTAAAAGAGCTGCTTTAATCAGGCCATAAATACCGTCTTCCAAGCTGTATAAATGATAGGAAGGAAACATCAAGTTATTGGCACCACCAAAAGAGAAAAAAAATTAGCAGGGGAAAATAAATGAATAAATGAATAAAAATTAGAGTATCTTAATAAGCTAATGCCTGACATACAGTATACTATACTGGACTTGAACTAGGCTTGGACTCCTTGTATTATACTAGCTTTATCCTAGTATTTATATGATTATAAAGGGACTTGGAAAATTTTTGATTTTCACGCGCTACAGTACATGATAGGAGTGGACTAGGAAAATTTTTGACCTCTGCGGTATGCCGGCCGGACGGCGGATGGTTTTTCCGGAAAGAATCCCCGATAAAACAGGCCTTCTGTTGAAACTACCCATATTTTCCCCATTTGAAGCCCAATTTGAAGCTCCTCATCAGGACAGGGAATCAACGGGTTTCATTTGGGGTCTCACTCTGAAGCTTTTATAAGAAGAGAGAACCAGCAGGGCTCCATTTAGGGCTTCACTCCGAAGCCCATCATTAGAAGAGAGAATCAGCGAGGCTTCATCAAGGACTTCACCCGTTTGTCCTAGGGTATCAGAAAAGCCCCAGTCGAAGCCTTGCTCATTCCCTTTCTGACAAGGGTTTCTTGGAGAAAGGACGAGGTATTCAGATGGGATTCAAGGGAATCAAATTGTACTATGGGTAGTTTGTCCCAGGGCTTCAAAAGGAACACTAATGGTTTACCAGGATGGTCTATTTTCTTCACCAACGCAAACCTTTCAAAACATTAATGAGACTATTGATTGTCTTGCCTCAGATGAGGAACGAGATATGATCTGTCGTAATCAGAGAGTGTTTTGTTTTCTAAATCCAACAACCTTTTTGTCCGAGAGCACTAATGTTTATAATTTTCATGATGAAATCAGCATATAGGGTCATACCAAACACACTTGCATGGTTGTAATACCTTAATTGATATAATTTTCAGAGATATGATTTGTTCTTACGATCGCTCACAATGTGAACCTTTCCTAGGACTTGCGCAGCTGGGGCACGTTTGTAGCAACAATGGGATGAAAAGTTGCGGTGCTGTGAAAGATAATGGCCTTAATACCGCTTTTACTGTCGCTCACGAGCTTGGTCATATGTAAGTCGGTCAACCGGAATAACAACTTCGAAGGTATTTCTGAAATTTCTTACCTTCAAATTCAATGATCTTGTAGATTAGATATACCTCATGATGAAGACGCAAGGTGTGCTCCCTACCGCATTATCAATGAGTCAATGAAAATAATGACACAGAAATCAAATCCAGTCGCTGATCCTTGGACATGGTCTTCTTGCAGTCGTCATTTTCTCAACAAATTTCTTGAGTATATATTATTCTCTCAAAGACCTCGTTTTATTTATTCTTCAAAAACTATTCTATAACCTATTAATTTTTTAGATCTCCCAATGTCGAATGTCTTTACGATAATCCATTGAGAAATAAAAGTCAGATAAGGACATCGTCTGTCGTAGAATATCCTGGTCAACTCTACTCAGTCGATAAACAATGTGAAATGATTTACGGAGAGGGTTGGAAAATGATTCAGAAGACGGTAAGAATAAAATTCCTCAATAATTTAGACACAGATTACAAAATAAAATTGAACAATCCAAACTGAATTTAAACGTACAGAAAAATAATGAGTACCAAGCAAGTTTTTTTTTCCTTCAAGAGGTTGTCAGATTTTCCCATAGATCAGTACTTGATAAGTAGATTAGGTAACTTCCGAGTCCGGTCTTTTAAGTACTTCTAGAAATATTTACCCAATACTTTTTTGTGGGTCAACTCCTAAAAAAATACGTTCATATAAGCAGGATAATTGCAGTATGCTTTGGTGTCATAATCCCAGTATTAATCAACCACCTCGTAGTGAAACTGGCCCTTGGGCTGATGGCACAGAGTGTGGACCAAATCACTGGTGTCGTAGGAAAAGATGTGTTCCTCGCACTCCTCTTGAAAGAAAAGTACACGGTGGCTGGAGCGAATGGCAGCCGTAAGTTTTTTATTTCCAGTTTTTAACGTGTCCTCACGATTCAGACATCCAATCAGTCAGAGAAAAATCATTTACTGCTGTTAACAGGTATGGCGAGTGTACAAAACCGTGCGGAGGCGGTGTACAAAAATCAAAGCGTGCTTGCAACAATCCAGTCAATTCGAATGGTGGCAATTTTTGCAAGGGGAGCAAAGTACGCTATGAAACGTGTAACATGCAAGAATGTCCTCCGCGAGTACCAGACATCCATTTACGACGCTGCGCGAAATTAAATAATGAAAGCGATAAATGGGTGCCTTATTATAGACGTTAGTTAGAGTTCATTTTGGCCTTAACTTGACTTGAAACTGAAGTTGTTTACTTCACAGTGCACAGTGCGGTGAACCACATCGAGTGATATTCATAGAATTATTTATGCCTATCCGTTGAATATTGGATGTCCCCATGACAGTAATACCGATTGAAGGTCCCTACCATGTATGTAAATTATCCCCATTATGACTTCATTATGTACCCCCACTCAGGGACATTTTGAGGAGTTATATGTTGTAAAATGTTCAACACGCACTATACAATAGCAGAGGAGATATACTTTTTTTTTCCAAGTATTAATTGTCATTTTACTAAGATCGTTCAACGAATTGATACTCAAAATATTTTTTAGAAAATCTTGAACGTGACAAATGTATTCTGGTATGTAGAGAGACCAATGTGGGCAAAGTGCAGTCGCTCAATGAGTATGTCACGGATGGAACATTTTGTGACGAAGACTTTAATTATGGTGTTTGCATAAACGGTAAATGCATAAAAACTGGCTGTGACCACAAATTACATTCAAATATGAAATTTGGTGAGTCAAACTTCTAATTTCTAATAAAAACCGAAAGAAACTCTGAATACAAGTAGCGCCTTGCTTTTCTTCGCTTGATTTGAAAAGAGTCGGATCAATCTTGCGATTCCGTGCAACTACAGCAGCTGCTTGCGCCTGACTGTAGACGCCTATGAGCGAGTTCTTTCCGTTTTCCTTTGTTGTTGCTGACTTTTGCAACAGTAGGTCGTCTCCTATCTATGGCCTGCGTTTTACGTGTGTGTAAGTGTGTGGCTTCATTACTATTATGTTGCGCAAGTGCATCATCGGCGAGCCCCTCTCTGATTGTTCGGACCTTACTACACACGGTGGCATGACATGATATGAACCCTCGGGATCCCCTCTACACCCGTATCCCTAGAGTTGCAGGAAGGTGGCACACCTTAAAAATCTTCCGCCTAGTGGGTTACAATAGAGGGCTCTCAAAATGTTATAGTACTTCATGATTTTATCATTAATATATTCTACATGTTTGCAAAAGGTCAGGTGCTCGTCTAGAATTATCCCCAGATATTTCATAGACTCTTCAACTTTCCACGCTCATGCATTTATCTATTTATTTATTTTCATTTCATTTTATTTATTTATTTCATTTACTTTTCTTTTCATACCTTTCCGTTTATTTCATTTCATTTCATTTTCATTTTTGTATTCTTTTTGTTTTAGTTTCATTTATTTTATCTTATTTCATTTTTTATTTATTTTCTTTTTATTGTTTATTTATTTCATTTTATTTCATTTATTTTTATTTTATTATTTTTATTTTATTTTATTTTATTTTTTTTCACATTTCATTGATTTCACTAGGTATCATCTCATTACTTTTATCTACATATTTTCTATTTTCATTACTCTGACGCTAGGAACTGGCATAACACCGAGAAGCCATAAAGCAAAGGTGTGCCAGTTTCTTCCTAGCGTCACCCTGATACTGTTTCTGTTTATTTAAAATTTAAAAAAAAAAAAAAAAAAAAAAGTGGGTTACAATTTATAGTTATGAGTGAGGTGAATGGTTTGTCTAACGGAATTTTCCCTCTAATTCGCCCATGTGCTTTCGTTGAGGAGAGTACAGTGCCAACGGTCAAGACCTCTGTTTTTATTGGAATCCGTGAACAGACAGCATATCATCAGACACTGGATTGTAAACGCTAACTTATCTCCCAAGCCACTTCGTTCATCAACTAACTAATACTCCTCACAAGCAAGCCCCCACATCACGACAAGGTGCACTTCCGTTTTGTAAAGGGAGAACAGTTACGTATTCGCTTGGGATTGTGACTTTCTCCGTGTCTACTGCCTCCATTGAAGGGGAAGCTACTTTATAGGTACCTAGTATATACTGTATATGTATAAGCCTAAAATGAAGCTAGTATACAAGGAAACGTCATGGTCATACCTACGTCGAAATCAGGTAAGGAGGATCATCTTGTAAATGGTGAGTTTTTACGTAAAGAGTACATATGTTTGCAGAACAAATAAAGCAAATGAAGTATTATGTGTGTCACATTCTTCATTGAAACTTGCTCGATAGTGAAACTTGCACGCTGTACCCAGTTTAAGCTATACTCAACTGAAACGCTCTGTGTAGTCTCGAATGGTTAAAATGATCGAGAAGGGTATTAATATGGGTGGAGAGGTAAGAGGAATGGTGAGGATATATGTCTCATTATAAGAACAATTTACAGGATAGAATAAGAGTGTGGAACATTCTGAGATAGAATTTGAACGCAATGCTTACTTTTGGGTTGAGCACTTTTTTTTTTTTTTTTTTGTTCCCTTGGAGTGAAGGCGAGATCTGTACCTCTAGAAAAAATTAGTAGGTATAGTCGTCTGTTCATTTAATGTTCTTATTACCTCATTTATTAGTGAGAGAGACCTTTTAAGAGTTGAAAACTTGGCTTTCCATTTTTTTAATGAAGTAACTTCCTAACAAACGATACACTTCTGCCACTGAGGTCTACTCTTTTAGATATTTCTGTAGTTGATGAAAAAAATTCAATTGAATCTTGCGGTATCAAAAAAGTATCCTTTCCTGATTTGTTCCCTTCCCTCGCTCTTATGTGTCTTCAATAAAATTTATTCAAAATGGGCGTTTTACCTCATGAACCTCCTTTCGGATTTATTCATGAGGCTATTTTTGAGCTAATTGAACTAAAGAACTTGTAATTCCATCTATTCTTCGATTTTTTTCTGTATTCATATTTTTACTTTGGATAGGTATCAACAATAATTAGGATCCTTTGATTAATTTTAGATAACTGTGGAACTTGTGGTGGTAATAATAGCACATGTAAATTAGTTTACAAGACATTCACCAAGAAAACGGAAGCGGGTTATACGTTCATGGATACCATTCCAGCCGGAGCTTCAAATATTGATATCCAACAGTACAGCCATAATGGTTCACTCGATGATTATAATTATCTAGGCAAGTTCTTATTTCCTATAATTGAGTACCATAATGGTACCATTGAATCAAACCCGACACTATCCACTGAACCGGTTCCGCAGAAAAGGGACTCGTGCAAAGGGATATACTGTATGTAGGCTTTGTTCCTTTCGGCAGAACCGGTTCAGTGGATAGTGTCGGGTTTGATTCTATGGTACTCAATTGTTCAACATTGTGTGTTTTGAGAGCGAAAAAATCATAGAAATTACCTACTTGATTTTATTTGTTTTGTCAGCTTTGCGAGATCCGTTGACAAAGGCTTACATTTTAAATGGTGAATATTCATTATGCCAAGGTAGTAAAGAAATTATCTTCAATAGAATAATGATTAAGTATGGAGGAACATTAGCAAATCCAGAACGTATAAAAATATCAAATCGCCTGTCGAAAGATTTGGTGCTGGAAGTGAGTACAAAAAGCCAATGTTGATATGTTATTCCAAGCTTGTCAAAAGGCTTATTGGTCCTCTCTATTTTCATTTGCTGTGCCTACATTTCCTTTTTTCTGCGTTGTAAATTTAATATCACTGAAAAAGTTAGGTACCTGCTAAATTTCATTACCCATCAGCATTGAAATTTGTTGCCTGTTTCTTATTTGTGCCAGTGTTATGATGTAGGTAGTGAATTTAAACAATATCAAAAAGTATGGATTATCTTACTCAGTATTTTCTTGTATTGATCAAGTGAAACAAATGGCACTCTTTGTGTGTTTAATCTGACTATTTTGGTGAAATTATGTTGATGAAAAAAATGATGTACCTTTTTGGGTTTGATCAATATTAGCACTTACTCATAAATTCGATGCCCTAATTATATGTAGGTAGGTACCTATCTATTTAATTTCTATTCTTTGTATAAGATTATTCTTTCTCTTCCCTATCAAAAAATTTTCATAAATGTCAGCAGCTGGAAAGCTACTGATTTTGGCACACTTTTCAGTACCTCAAGCAGCTGATGAGCTGCTGAAGAACTGCTGATCAACTACTGAAACGCACATCATGTAATTCCCCCCCCCCCCCTCTGTAATTAATGATATGCGTTTCAGTAGTTGATCAGCAGTTCTTTGGCAACTTATCAGCTGCTGAAAAACTGTGCCAAATTCGGTACTACTTTTCAGTAGCTGATTTAGTCAATTTTTTTGATAGGGTTATTTGCAAAACTGCGCTCAATTCAAATATTCTGCAAACTAAATTTAAAATGATGCTATGTCTTTCTTCAAATATTTACAGATTCTATCTTCAAGTAATGCGCCTCCATTCAAAATTATTTGTCAGTACATACTTCCTATGGTTCCAACTGACTCATTTAAATGGGAAGAAACTAACAAATGGACTAAATGCGATAGCATTTGCAATGGTGGGTAAAGCCCAGCTCCTAAAGACGTGGAGAAATTAATGGCTTTCCAATTTCGATTATTGTACAATTATTGTAGGTAAACAAGAAAAACTCATTCATTGCATTAAGAAAGAAACTGGAAATGCTGTTTATTCTGAATCTTGTTTGGGACTTCCTAAACCGCCCGCAGATACAAGAAACTGTAACATGTTCTGTATTTTGAGGTAAGTAGGAAATGATTCTAGCAGCCTCTTCCTGTGACCATGTAGGAGTTTACTCAAATTTTACTATAAAGTTGGAAAGCTGTCGGACAAACTGAGTGCTCAACATCATGTGGTCAAGGTACAAGAAATTTAATACATCGCTGTTACCAAGAGAATTACTCTAATTCTACCAGTAATGCAGAACAGTTGGAATTAATGGACAGCTACTGTGCTCATATCAGCAAACCATCGAAGGAGGAATTATGTCTTGGGCCTTGCATTGATGCTCGTTGGCGAGACAGCAATTTGGAATCTGTGAGTGTCTGGTCTTTCTGTTTTTGTTTTAATCAGTCACTAAATAATAGCCTTTAAGAGTACCTACTATATATATGGGCGTAAATGTAGACGATCATTTAAACGCAACTCGTTCTGTAAACAATTGCACGCGTCTCACTTTAAAAGCCTATACGTATAATAGTGTACAATATTTTATTAAACACATGAAAGTAATAAGACTGAAGTATATACTGTTGTAGGTATGTATACTTTACAATCGTGCGTATAGTAGAAGTATTTCATGTGAATTTTTCTTCAATGACTGTAATGGTTGATTATATTTTAAAAAAATATAATACCTAGGTATTCATCTCTATGAAATTTTTTTTATTTGGTTCAATATCTTTTTGAAAATCTGTTTCTTTTTTCAATCCAACTCAGTGTTCAGAAACGTGCAGTCAAGGGATAGAAAAACGTTGGTCTACATGTGTTGATAATTCTGACAAACAAGTCGACAAATTGGCTTGCTTTCGCAAAAAAAAACGTGCTATAGACACTTGTCATAGGAATAAATGTCCCCATTGGGCTCGTACTGAATGGTCACCCGTGAGTAGCTTTTATCAATTGTTTCACGTAATAAAACTTTATTCATTTGTACTTCATTGCAGTGTTCAGTTACTTGTGGGAAAGGGTTCCGTAAGCGGGTAGTGCATTGCAAACAGAATAAAAGAATAGTACCATTGTACCTGTGTCGAAATTTAGTAAAACCAAGAATTCAGAAGTCTTGTCAAATGCCGATATGCGCTGTTTTGTTGGTCAGTAAATGGTCTCAGGAGCAACCCAAGTAATTATTACAATCACTGTAATTTCTACATTTTACAAGAGTTCCGTGCAATTTAGTGTTCTGTCAACTTCAGTGTTTTCCCAGTGTATAGTAGTATACCCAACGTGCACTAGCGTTCAGAACTGACAAAAATACATAACTATTGGCTCCATCATTGGGGAAAAGTCACATGGCTAGTATTGTATATTCACGTATGGAAGTAATTATCATCAACTTCAGTAGAGAAGTAGTACCTACCTTTGTTGGAGAAGAGTAAGTCCGTCCAAGCTAAATACTGAATACATTATGACATATATTACCCTTGAAGTTCAACAAATTTCAGAGAATGGTTTAGGAAAAAGAATATCATGTACTTGGTATCAACTAGGCCTACCTTTAGATTTGTTAGCTCAAGTGATTTTATTTCTTCAACTAGATTAAGAATCTGTGGGGAGAACATTAGTTTCTCCAAGGAACATATTTAGATGGAGCCCATTCAATTACTTGTTGGTGAGTGAGCGAGCAGTATATCTTTCACACTACGCATAAGGGTACAATTGTATCGGTACTAGTGATGAGCATCTCTGGTATAGTACCTCTGATTCTTTTTCTATTTGAAAAAACTACCAGAAGTTCTGGTTGTTTGGTGCATGGAAAACTAAGAACTAATGAAACAAAAACCTCTTCAATATATCAGAAAGAACCAATTCTTTCTTCACGCTGGTCGTGCTTTTTTACTTTTTCCGGGTAAATTTGTGCATCCACATTATATCAAGCCGATAAGCTAAACAGCTTGAAAAATTTCCCTTCGGTACCTAGTTTTATTCTTTCGATATCGCATCATTTCCTCACTGAGGTAGCGGATGACATCAATAACAACAGATACGACAGCTCGTGAATGATTGACACCGTACTTATTCTTCTCCAGCATTATTTTATCAATCCTCATCTTTCCAGCATTCCATCGAATCAATGAAATTTCAGAATTTCGATGGTACTCCGACTTTTCATAGAATTCTACATTATTCTCTTGAAAGATTATGCCCTTGAGACACAGAAGTAAAACACTTCAAAGCACCGCGAGTTGTATTTGGACCCCCAAAAATCAGGCAATTGAGGCAGTAAATTGAATTTTTCTTGACACTGTAAACTAGCCAAGTACAAATTTCTCTTGTACCATCAGGTAAAGTACAAGATTTCCCATTAAATTTGTCATCCACCATAATTTTTTTCCCTTTAGAGTAAGAAATTGATGAGATCTGCCTTTTTGACGAATAATCACGTGGGTCGCAGCTTAGTTCTTTCTCTTCCTCTGCTTTTTGAAGAGAACAACCCTAACAATGACATTTTGCGTCATAAGGATCATGAGAAATAGTGATTCACTCAATTATCTTACTCATGAATTGGAACCGCCTCCACAACCTCTGCTTCTCCTACGACATTACCTTTAGCTATCTCGTGCGTTATTGATTTTGAGAAAATTAGCTCAAGAAGGTAACCACACCGCTGATTTTCCCGTTTAGATTAGGAATAATTCGTAAGTTTTTAAGAGCGCTTCTGTCCAATCATGTAAAATCATTCACTTTCATTCCGAATCGATTGTCGGATCTGAACTCATCGACCCGACTTACATGTGTTTGGTATTATACTGTATTAGTCCAGGAGAATTAGACTCAAATATGGTATGAAAAGGACAAAAATCCAAGAGAGATGAAACTTGGCAAATATCTTGGGGACGACTCGGTAAAAAACATAGTAAAAGTCGGGACCCCTCCGATGTACGCTCCACCCCCCAGAACCTGAAAATTGCGGCTCAAATCCGTTTTTTGATTGTATCTCGTTCAATTTTTGGTTTACTGAAAAATTGTTCAAACAAAAATTGTTGGGCATAAAATTATCTACAAAAAACTGTCTTACGTATTTTATCGTAGGACGCATAGTTTTGGAGTAAGAGAAGTGATTTGTCGGGTAAAAATTTTCAATGAGCGAAAATACAGTTGAGAACAGCGGCGGAGCGCGAGTAACTCACGTGAAGACGCGCGACCGAAACGTCTCGGTACCGCGACAGTGTGGCATGGCACACGTGATTACTTTCTCTCTACAAATTCCACAAGCGATCACTGAACTGGATACATGGAAATTTTTTGTTTCAGACCTACAATATAATTATGTATTTTTCTAGCACATGTCTATCTTCCCTTGGTATCATCATCGTATTTTCTGCCTAGGACAAAATAAATTTGTGTTTTGTCTCTCTCTCTCTCGTAGGTAATCATGGTTTTTTTTACAATTTTTACTTCATTCTTCAACTTTTTAAAAGTTATACTTATTCTAAGTAAATCCTGACACAGCTGCTCAACTTGAAAACACATTATAATGGGCCTATTTTGCGGCAACCACATTTTTTCACAACTAGAAAAAGTTTTGAAAAACGTTTGTTGGGGCTCTAGAGGCAGCTTGTGTATAAGTCTCCCAATTCATTTTCTCAACCCTCAACTTTCAGGCTACAAATCGCAATTTAAATTGTGTACAGATTGTTTGTCTTGTAATTTATTTGAAAAAAATTAAGAGAATTTGTTCAATAGAACTAGAGATCCTACTATCAAAGAATTTGAAAGTCTAGTTTAAATAATCATATGGATTTCTGTACAACGTTGTTTCCAATGTACAATCTCGTTTGGAGTCCAGGAGAGGCAGTTGCTTCACATACTCTAAAGTTTCAAATGCCTGATTTTTGATTGTTAATTTCCCGAGCCATTTAATGGTGTACAAATTCAGATTGTGAAGATGCATTGGTTTGAAATAGAGTTGGTTTATTGAATATTTGAGCTCCTCTTCTTGAAAGAGAAGAAACTTCACAAATTACTTTCACCAAGTTTATTTGGAAGCAAATGGGAATGTTTGAAAAGACCGTTGAATTTTTCATTTCCCAGCACAATTAAAAATGAGACGTCATCAATGAAAATGAGATGAAAGAAAGATTGAGAAAAATTTTTTCGATCAACTTCTGTTGAGAAAATGAGACTTGCCTGCCGTCAAGAAGTGTGAAGGAGAAAGACTGCATCATTGCTTGAATTGTAATAGGACGGAAAATTTTTTGCTTGAATTTCTTTGAAGGAGAGACAGATACAGTTGAGAAAATTTTAATTTGTTTCGATCATTCTCAACAAAGGGGCAAATAAGTACTTATGGAAAGCATTGAAATATTAATGCTTCTATTTTGCATTGGCTTGATTAAGCACCTGATTAGACAAAAACAAAGGAATGGAGTAAAGAATCCTTGCAATTACGTTCCCTTTTAAATGAGGTAAAGAACGTTTTGGCAGATTTGTAATTAATTTTATTGAAACAACCAATTTTGGTTGAACGGGCTCACAATCAGGAGCTGGGCTAACTTGATGAAGAGATGGAGATTTCATCACTATTGGCGCGTAGAATTGATGGTATCATTGAACACTGAGTGAAAAATCTGTTAATCATTCTCAACTTTGGCTACCCATAGATTTTCCAACATAATATTGTGATTCATTATCTAGAAAGTTGAGAGTGGTTACAAACTCTTCTAATGGTACGTATACACGTGTTAATTACTGACAAAGAAACGGTATGCCGTGGCAAAGAGCATTTAACTGATTTCAGTTTCAATACTCGCAGAATATCGAGAGCTATAGGTATTAAAAATTTGTACTGAGATCAGCTGGTACAAAGTTATGAATATTGCGGGCGCAGTCAGTGTATGGTACTTATCGTCGGCTGTCGCGGTATTGAGACGTTTCGGTCGCGCGTCTTCACGTAAGTTACTCGCGCTCCGCCGCTGTTCTCAACTGTATTTTCGCTCATTGAAAATTTTTACTCGACAAATCACTTCTCTTACTCCAAAACTATGCGTCCTACGATAAAATACGTAAGACAGTTTTTTGTAGATAATTTTATGCCCAACAATTTTTGTTTGAACAATTTTTCAGTAAACCAAAAATTGAACGAGATACAATCAAAAAACGGATTTGAGTCGCAATTTTCAGGTTCGGGGGGGGTGGAGCGTACATCGGAGGGGTCCCACTTTTACTATGTTTTTTACCGAGTCGTCCCCAAGATATTTGCCAATTTTCATCTCTCTTGGATTTTTGTCCTTTTTGAATGCTAATTCTCCTGGACTATATATCTTCATTGATAAATCATCAGTTTCATGTATTAGTGAAATTTATGATGATAGATGAGAATTTTGTAGCTTGCACATCATGTTGAAAAACTGAAAGTTGAATTTTCAATTTTTGGCGAGAGGAGGAAGGCGATATACATGTTTCTTAGGGGAGGTTTCCTTAGAAACTGAAGAGGGTCACCGCACCCCTGTAAGAAAAGGCTCGAAATAGAACGACGAGGAAGGATAACGAAATAGCTATGGCATACATTTATCGGCTCGCGAAAATAAATGGTAATCACGCGAAAAAGAGGCCTATTTCCAGCGAATAAAAATGAATTCACGCGAAAAGAACAGAGAGACGCCAAAAAAATGTGTTCTCAATAAAAGAACAAAATGCACGCGATATAATATGTACTGAACAAAAAAAATGAACGCGATTACAAAATTTGAAAAAAGAGAGACATAAACGCGATTGAAATTATTTGAAAAAAGAAAGAGAAAAATGATTCTTTGACTTGAAAAACTCGAAATCGTAGCTTCTTACTGAATAAGAAGCGCGCGTTTGGCCTTGGCAGGGCGTCCACGTTTTCGCTTCTGCCCCAAAGGAATTTGTTTAGCTTCTACTGGCACATCTACTAATTTTAATCTAATTTTCATACCAAGTGCATGCTTGCACATAGCCTCCTTGGCGAATTGGGGGCATGTGCAACTGGCTTCAGTGGGGCTTGCCGTATTGAATGTTATGATCCAGATGCTGTAATGCTGCTGGCGGAAGTTTTTGAACGTCGTCCACTTATTTTCTTGTTTTTCGAAAGCATCTAAAAGTTTTGTTGACAAGGGTTTCTTCAAAATAGATGAACCAACAAAATACTTCGTTCCATCAGTGGTAGTTCGCTGGAGTACCTTCCGATTTTCAACCGCCCACTGGTACGCAGAAGTCCATATTTTTAAGGGAAGAATGGGAGACTCGGATGTCAATCAATTTCGCGTTCATTCTCAATTAATTACTGTCCAAGCTTGTTCGCGTGATCTTCCATTGTTATCTCTTTGTACGTAATTTTTTTACCTTCCATATGTTTCGCGTCATATCTTATTTCACTTCGCGTGCAATTTAATACTTCCCAATAGCTATTTCTTATCACCACGTTCGAAACCTTGTCCACTTTTACGGTCAATAAAAACGATCATTGTTTTTGAGTACTATAGTCCGTTCTAAGGAAAATTGTCGTTAAGTCGAAAGACGGCCACAGCGTGTGAGTTCTGGTGAGTCAATGTCACGGTCAATGAGAGACAAGAAGCGTTGTGCTGTTTGACATTCTCAGTGTGAATTTCACGCTTCCCTTCATGCCACTGATACCGCACTGCCTTCGACTTAACGACAATTTTAATTTCACTTGGAACGGACTGTAGGTCAATACTATTGAAAACAAATTTTTCGCTACGACCACAATAAGTATTTTATTCAACTCGACGCGTTTCGGACGACCAGCGTCCTTCATCAGGAGTTTTAAACTAAAGATCTATACATCCAGTGCGACTATATAAGAAAGCAACAAAAACAGACGACATGACAAAACAAGCAAATTACTCATCAAGAAGATGAAAATAAAAGGTTCGTAATTCACCAAATTTGTTTTCAATTGTTGATCTTGACCACGGAAAAATGAACCTTTAAAGGTCAATACTATTGAAGAACGTACTAAAGAAATGACAAAGCGTATCGTTTTGGATTTTTATTGACGCTCGGTCACTTTTCTGGTCCTTCATTTTTATCGACCGTGGACAGTCCGCGCCCTGTTGGCGTTTCTTCGTTGGTGTTATGTTTTTTCCACGTTTAAAAAATCACGATCCGTCATCCTTTCTCAAGGAGCTACTTTCATCAAGGAATTATAAAGATAGGTATGCACAAGTGATAAGAACGCGTCCGTCACCATGCTGATAAAGTCGCAGGAGGAGCAATCTCAGTTACATCCTAAGAGAATTTGAATCATCGAACCTCAAAATACAAGAATTCTAACTCCAAAATAAAGTGAAACTCACTTATTTTCTTGTTTCTAATCATATATAATCTATCTAAAACAACCAAACTTCAATTTTGTGATTTTAATTTTTCACACGGCATTCCTTAATCCTCTTGAAACGGCTTCTCCTTCGACTTTATCAACATGGCGACGGTCCTTGTCTTATCACTTGCGCATACCTATCTTTATAGACTTTCATATTAGGCCTACGTTTAGCTCTTTCTTGACGTGAATATAAAATACAACTTGAAAACACGTAGGAGAATAAGTTTTCAATTTGAAATACTAGAAGAGCCCTATAATGTTTGGTTGTCAAAGTCAACAAAACAGAACAAGAGTAACATCAACAACAATGACCACCAGGCACATTGTTTCTCTGTGAACCTCGATCTGGATCAGGTACTTGAAACTTACAAGCTCTTTCATGATAAAAATGAATTCCCAACAAAAATATAAGAGGTACCTAATTCTTGGGCCAAGACCCGCGATTAAAGCTTTGACAAAATAGTGTGTTATTCCAGTCTAGCCATTGGAATAATCAAACATCTTGGCAAATTTGAACAAGTATCAAGTTATTTTCACTGCGCTTTGTAAAACCAATAAAATAAAATAAATATACCACTCGTAATCTAAATACTTTGTAAAACCAGCTGGTTTGAAGAGGCGCTCAATCAAAAACAGGAGTCCTCTTCTATTATCCTTCTAGAACTTCAAATTGAAATAGTTTTTTTAATGACCATTACCCTCTAAATAATTATGAAAACATTGCAATTATTGTATTTAGACATTTATTTTGCTCACAAGAACTGCACTCCAAGTACTCAGGAAATAATTTGATCACAAATCTCATTTTCCTGATGCTCAAAACCCAACAATAGAAAGTAGGAGCAAGTATAAATTGAAATTGAATTGTGGATTTCAAAGCCAGGGTATCACATTTGTAATCCATGATCAATTTTTAATACCTCTATTTCCTAAATTTCTATTTGCATTTTATTCATTTCATTTTCCCATTCCGTTGGTACTTATGACATTTTGTTTCATTTCTATTCATTCTAAGAGAAAAAAATTTACAATTTGAGCATTCAATCATCAAATTTATTCATGCACTGATCGTTGCGAACGTTTGTGATGATGACAAAGGCTTTTGCTGACTTCTTCCTACCTATCCTTAGTTTGGCTTATAACAAGGTCGAGTGTTATCAAGATCGACAAGAAATGAATTAATCGTTTGTGTTTGCGTTCGTTGAATTTCTTGTAGATTCACTCCTTCTTGGTAGAAATCGTTCAGTTGATCTATACACGACAAAAAGTAGACAAAATGAAATTGAGAAAAATCTATTTTTCAACCATCACTGCGATTTGGTCGAGTTTGCTCCCAAGCCATCGCGTGGTTTATGATAGAATTTTTTGTAAGTAGGACTTATTTGTGCTGTATCTAGTTTACCTGTATTTGTTTTTGTCTCACATCTCGTACTATTCAACTCAAAGTAGGCCTAGGCTTCACACTTTCTTTATAATAAAAGATACCTCTCGTTAAAAATACCTAGGTCTATGCATAGAGACTATTGTTTAGAAAATATCTGTAAGAATGAATAGCGTCAATATTGCTCTGCTGTACTGAGGTTGTGTGCCGTATTTCGAAATTATAATAAAAAATTGATTTGTAAAATACTTTCATCAATAAGAAGAGGGGGGTTGTTGGCAAATGAAAAATTCGAGTGAAAAATTTCGATTACCTCGTCAGGATTCAAACTCGTGACCTTTCGCATTCCGGGCGATTGCTCTAACCGATGAGCTAAAACGGGAGATCGCCCGCATTTTTGAAACATGTCTTTGTATACGCAATCTATTATTGCCCAACAGTTTGGAGGGTGGCCGAGTTTTATGCCTGTGGTGGTACCGTTCACATAACTTCGATTCTGTCATGATGTAGTTATCCTCATCTTGTCCCATACTCCGAAAATACCGAAAAAAAAAAAATACTTGTTCGAATTTTTAAAACCAAGAGAAAACTAAATATGAGAGATTGCCATCAATTGCGGATTACTTTGATACCTATTTCTTATTCCTTCATTAGGTATCATCTTTTTTTTTCTCGACCTTTTCATTTTCAGGAATGAACGGGCTTCAAAATCTCGGTCATAAAAAAAGTTTTTCAATTTTTGTAGCAGATTTTGCTGTGTGGTCTTTTTTTATCAGAGGAATGATGAAGAAATATGTAAGAAATTCATAATTTTGATTGATATTCTCTGTTTCAGCTTACTGTAGGCCGGCATGACACATGGCGAGGAGCAGATCGAAACCAACCGTTCTTTATACTTAGCTATTTTTTTTATTAGAAGTATTATTTTTTTCCACGATTTTGTAGCCAAAATTCTTAGAACCATTCTTACTTTTATTTTCATTTTTATTTTTTTTACTTCATCAATGTTTCGAATAAAACGTGTATTTTCAGAATTGCGTTTTCATCAGCCTACTTACAGCGACGCAACTTGAAGTAGATGAAAGTTATGGGACAATTGTTATTGAAAATCCTCTAATTTCCCACCACAATTTTAAATCAGCGTTGCGTATTTTAAGTTAATGTCGATTTTGGGTCGACATCAATCTATGATACCGGGAGTCAACTCACTCTCGACGTCGACTATGAGTTGATACGTTGATACTAAAAAGGAGCGGTCGATATGAGTAGGCTTCTGGCCGATAGGGGCGGAACTAAATCAACTCAAAATTGACATTGATTCTAAGTCAAATTTTGATCGACATAACAATTGATTTTTAGTTGATTTGATGTCAAATCGACATCACCTCAAAGTCGACAAGGCTCTTTGGGATACATAATTTCTTCATGAAATTCAAGGCTCACCAGATTGGTGTTTTCACTCAGGTACTCCTCTTCTTACCACCCTTGATTTTTTTACGTTGAGTCAAACACTATTTGGACAGCAACGCTTCCCTGTAGGTAATTGGAATCCTTTCATCTGGTTCTTCTCTGCCCACAACGGGTTGTCTGACTGAATAAGTGGCGAGTCTGGCTGTTGATCATTCTCCAACTTTATTACTCATTCTTCCAACAATTTTTTGATGTCTGCAAAATTTACCAACGAAATCAATGTAACATGATCAATACCTAAGTTTTTTCACGTGGGATCCCTTACTAAATATCATCCATTGCTTTCAAAACCTATTGACGAGTTGCCAACTTTCAGGATTTCTCTTTTCTTCTAGTTCAAGTGCACGTACGCTGCACTCCCTGGAACAAGAACGGTATCCACATCCAGTTGTCACTGAAAAACATTACATATGGTAATTTCCACTAAAGATTTCTTTGCGTTGGGACGCGATTTATCAAGTATTTGGTGTTTGGTATTAGCCATCTATACAACGCAATTTTTCCAAAATTAATCCATTATTCTTTGTAGACTGTCTGTACAATTCTGATGTATAAGAACAAGTAGGATCAAGAAAAATCCCATTCTCATTATAAAACTTTCTGACAGCAGCCATCTTAATGTACTTGGGAGCATTACTGCAGCGTAAACGTAATAACTGATAATCTAGATTCTGGAAATCATCCCTCGCCCAATAATTACGTTTGCATCGAAAACTATTGGTGATCCTGGTCTACAGTTCATTTTCACCCCACCCCTTTTTTTCGAACTTTTTCTCCCAAAAATCATACCAAACTCCCAAGAGATTTTGACAATATTATTTTTACTTCTTCTTATAACTCTTTTTCTTAACAACAATTGGAATTGTTGGGATATTTCAATAAAACGCCCATTTCTATGACAAAAAATATATTGAGCTCAGATACAGAGTTCTTCAACATCAAAATGCGCCGAAATATAAAGTATTTAAAGACATATTTAGGTTAGGGGTATATAACTGCATGACAAAAAATTGAAAATCGACTGTTGCAAATTAAAGATAAAAAAATGGGTATAAGCGACTAATTAAAATGAAACGCACTACTACTATGTTTATGAAATTTAAATGAAAAAAAAAACAATATTCAAACATGAATGTACCTACAAAAAAAAAAAAAAACATCACAACGTAAAAATATATGCCCGCGACATTTCTTTTAGGCTATATACACCAACCTCGGAGCGATATATGATAGGAGGTGGACTTGAAAAAATTGTCGACCTCCAAGCTTTTCTGGTCAGCCGGACGATCGACGTTTTCCATCCCCCCCCTCCACCCCGATAAAACAGATTCCCTGTTCAAAAGACGTGATGCCATCAATGCCCTTAGGTGGTAACAAGGTAGAGGAGAAACTCTGTTACATCAAGACAACCTCTAAATTGCTCAAGTCATCAATAATCTTGGCTTGCTTCCAAGGACTTTCAAACGATTCAGAGTCTCGAGCCCAGCCATTGTCAATTTTAGTTTAGCTTTTATGTTAAGAGGCAAAATTTAGGCAAAGACACCAAGCTCCAAGGTCCTCTGGGCCCACCACTGCAGAGATTCAAACCTCCAAACTTTTTCACATCTCCTCTCTACAGACGATCGGAAGTCAAAATATCTCCAAATCCCTAAATTAGGTCGAGGCCATTGATGACGTCACAAAGATCAGGCAGGGACGTTTCCTGAAGATGTAGCTCTTTTACTTTTATTTTTACGTTAGCAGTCATCGTGAGGAGTAATTTTTTTGCAGTGTTTATATTTTACCTGTCGTGATCAGAGTTTTTTGCTGGGTACATTTTTTATTTATATTTAATTCCATTTCTAGGACCCCTCATTGTATTGAGCTAGCTTTATACTAGAATATATGAAAGGAAGGGGGGGGGGGGGAGACTAAGGAAATTTTTGACCTCCGAGGTTTGTCGGCCGCTCGGATGGCAAATGTTTTTTCCGGAAAAACCTCCCAATAAAACAGGTTTTCTCTTAAAAACACAATTGCACGACCGCAGCGGCTCCATACCAATTAAATTGCTTTGAAGGGTTACGCTGTCGAATTCCGCTCCTACCGAATTTCGTCTTTTTTTTAAAAAAAATAATCTACATGAAAAGACGATTCCGAAAATATATACCTTTTTCCGAATAACTCATTTTTTCGCCAAGAAATTGTCAAAAGAAGTTGCGCAAAAACGCTACAAATGTACTATATTGTTCGTATCGCGGTGTTATTCGTATCGCGTACACATCACTGATAACAATACTATTATTTTCTTACACACGAAAGATTAAAAGCAATGAACGGAGGGGGGGAGGGGTGCCGTTAAACAAACAATGAGCGAAGCGAGTTGTTTGTGGTAGAATTGAAATTACTGATTAAGAAGATTGAAAAACGAGTCTGTATAAAGCAACAACAATCAATTCGACAATCAACTCGCTTCGCTCGTTGATTGTAAACGGCACCCCCCCCCCCCCGTTTCTGATGATTCACATTGTAATCATGAAATTCATTACGTGAAAAAGTTATTAATATATTGATAAATTAGAGTAACAGGAGAAAACGATCAAATGACACTTGTAAACACGGAAAATTATACTGCTTCTTGAATTATTGAAAGCAAAAATTAGAAATTAACGACAGAAACAGAAGAATTAAAACGTAGATAACGTAAAAACAGAAGATGAAAAAAAAAAAAGGATAAATTAGTGAAAAAAAAGAAATACGAAAATAAAATTTCGTTGTGTACGTAGAGACGAGGACTTCACGTTCCACGTCTCACACTTCGGTCATCGCTCTCGCGTTTTGTGAACACTGTAACAAAGCACTAGTGCGGCATTCACTCGTATTACATTTTAAGAAACATAGTGCATTTGTAGCGTTTTCGCGCAACTTCTTTTGACGATTTCTTGGCGAAAAAATGAGTTATTCGGAAAAAGGTATATATTTTCGGAATCGTCTTTTCATGTAGATTATTTAAAAAAAAAAAAGACGAAATTCGGTAGGAGCGGAATTCGACATGTGACTGCACCGCAACCAGCGACGGGCTTAGCTTCCGCGCGGACATAAGCACACTCACGCGCTGACTTTTTTTTAGTGGGGAACCCGCCACTCATTTTGTTAGGGGAATTACATCCTCAGAAAACGTCCGCGTCCGTGAGTTTCTGTGAACTGCATGACATAACGTGACGTGACTTGTGGCGCTTTACGACGTCATCAATGACCTCGACCTCGACCTACTTTAGACTTTAGAGACTTGGGAAAAATTTCAATTTCTAGCCTTCATTATATCAGGCCTAGCATGCAGTATACTGAGAAGAGCCCAGCCAACTCATTTTCTGAGAGAGCATTTTCGCGCCAACGTGATCGCGAGCGCGGGAGGTTGCGGATTCCCCGCTGCCATTGCAAACCTGCAATGGCCTCTAATTTTTTATTTTTCTTCTTTTTTTTTTTTCATTTTTATTTTATTCAAAAAATTTTTCGCGTGTGGACATTTTGGCACGCGGACACAAGCAGTTGCATGTGATGATTGTGCCTTAATCCAGCGCTGACCGCCACACAATGTTAATCCTTATACAGTTCCACCGCTTGATTTGATAGTACGCGAACGTACGGATCACTTTTACCGTCAGATCACGTTGTCGTGAGCGCGTACACCACACTGCATGGATACCGCAACGAAAAAAAGAAGATGGTCACCCATCCATGAGGTGACCGTTCGAGGCTGCTAATCTTCAGAAAATGAGCACCAGTACTAATAATAAGATAGGTAGGGTACTTCCAGTGACTAGAACATGAACATGAATGGACGCATTAACACCAGAGCACTACTGAATAATCGGTGACGTCAAATTTGTACTTGAAGAGAAAGACATGAAACATAATCTTTATTTATTTGACTCCGCCAGAACATTTTTTATTAGGCTAAGGATTACCAGACATTCACGATAATAATGTATAAGATGGAAAAAATTCCGAGGTTTGAAATTTTTTTCAATAGGAAACCTGTTGCATGGGAAGTATTTTTGAAAACTTTAGCGTCTTCCCGTCCACCGTGCGCCGTACGCCGTCCAGCAAAAACTGAGCCACCATAAGAAAGGACTTGGAATGAGAAAAATTTTGTCGTTCAAGCGAGTCGTATTTTGTTTTGGCTGATTGACTCAATCCTATGGAAGTATTGCTATCACCTATTAGCACTACCAAATCTGCGACCAAATCGTAGCACTGTACGATTACAAATTTTGATTCGAAGCAATAATGCGGTAAATTGCAACTACATTTGAGCACATAGTAAAAGACGAGAAGGCGCATGACATAGCTGAATAAAATAAAGAATGAGGAGACTGCAATTCACAATGGAAAAGCGTTGTTAACGTTTTAGTGGACGCAAACAAATAAAATGATACACCGTCAAAGCCGTACCTGGTACAGATATTCCCCAAGTGTTCCGTTTCTCTCTTTCGATCTCTTCCGTCTTCGTCCTTTGCGATACAGTTTCTTTTTTTTTAGCGGTTGAGTAATAGTATCCGAGGGTAGGAGAACATCATCAGTCTAAAAATCAGTCAGTTCATCTTTTTATTTGTGTATTTTAAGTACGGTTTAGTATTAATTGTAAAGATATAATTACGTGAAAATTATAACTACGACGACCGGTACTCCGTTGTTCTTGATAATTCTTGCGTTTATTCTACCGATGACAGAGGTTCTTTTTCCAGTGATAAGTGATATAGATCTTTCTATGAGGTGAGCAACTTATTGATAGGTATTTTTTTTACAAAAGTCATTATTTCGTTGTAATGCGAATAGTTTGACATTTCATTCTCTTATGAATGTTGAATGGTATTGAAAGTCTGAATTAATTAGCAAGCAGATAAGTACAATGAATATGATTTATTTCTACCGGTTTTTCAAAAAAAAAAAATTGTCAAATAAACGTTTGGCTCAAATAATACTTCGTCAGTTTTTCGAATTTTTCATCTTTCATAATTATCCACCAAAATGAGGGACGATTTTCTTACAATAAAACGTACTCGGGGACAGAAATAACCAGCTTCTTTCCCGAAAAAATGTTCTAATGGAGACAAAAAATAAAAATGCCTTTGTATGTCCTACGTATCTGAAATGATTTAAATTTTGTTTCAAATTCAGGTCAACGCCGTGTTAAATTATTTCCCACTAACTAACCTATGTCAGGCTAAGATATATTAATTTATTGAATTATTGATATCAATTTAACGCATGAACTACATCGATAAATGGAATATAATCAATTTAATATACCAACTTTCTTTCATCAATGAGTTAAGGGGCCTACTCGCTCTGCTCGTTCGCCCCCCTCCTTCTTAGCCAGATTTTTTCTATGTGACGTCACGTTGCCAATTTACAATAACTGTCTGCGTCTACTTCTATGGGAGTAATTTATTGAATAAAGCCGATATGAATACGTTCATGGGGTTGGGAATACCAGCCCCAGTCTGTGTTCAGCTATGAAGTGAGTTTCAATTTTTTTTGGAGCTGGGGTCACCTAGACACAACCCAAGTGCGGGATATAATTGTAGTTTTAATCATTACATTAGAAATATACATTAGTGGTTTTGATGAGAAATCCTTGCATGCCTCATAGGCTGGACTCCCATTTGGACTTTAACTCTGTTTTGGTTTCAATTTTTTCAATACTTCGGGTATATCCACCCTCCACCAGCCCTTCGAGATCATAAGGTCTTGTAATTCAAATTTGTTTCTTCATACGTTGGCACACACGCGCCCGCCGTAATTATAGGTGACTAACATACCGAATTGTATATAATATTATGTGAACAAAAGAACGGCAAAAAGGTCGTTGTTCAGAAGAACATGTGATTATGTATGTTTTCTCTTCGTTCAAAGAGCTTTAAAGCATACAAATTTCGACTGTGATTTTGCCCAATTTTTCGCCATTAGAATGTAGGCCAGGGTTTTGAACGGATGATTCACTGTTAGCAGTTTTGAAAGCATTGCTCTATTAGCTCTTTGTTTACTTTTAGGTGAGAAGGAAAAAGGGAATTATGGTTTGTTATGAAAATTGAGTGTGTATTTAACATCGACATAAAGCAATGTGCAGTTCCTCCATACCCTCTAAGTATGTATCCACCAAAGGACCACCAGTACCAAAAATAAAAAGAGAAATGAGTAGCAAAAGCTGAAGATATCTCTTTAGGGTTTGTTATAGTTCAATCCTTATATTTCACGACCAAAGGGCTATTGTTACCCTTCCATCTTCAATTCGTGTTTCCAAAATTTTGTAGGTTCTGTCTTCGATTTTGCCTCAACATCTTCCTTATGATTCTTGTTCGAATCTCTAATTTGTCTCTTACTTGTTCTACTGAGATTGAAATATTTTTCTTGTAGATCTCCCCCATTGTGAATATTTTTCATGGTTCAACTTCGCTCTACATCTCTCTTTTCCTTTAGGACCAATATGGTCTGACTAGGTTGGATTACCTCTTAAATTTTCTTTTAGGGACCGTCTTTTCAAGTACCTCATTTAGTCTATCCTAAAGGTAATTAGCTACATTTTCACTATTGCAGGGCTATCCAATTAGCGGTCAGCGTAGCCTTTACGAGAGGCCCGCGAAAGATATCAAAGGGCCTATCAAATAATTTTGTAAAAAAATAGAAGCCACACTCACAGTTAGGAGTAGCCTAATACATTTGAGACTATTGTCTGTATTCAAAGAGGAATTTAATGACTGCTGATGTATCAATCTACATATCCGCTCGTAAAGAAATGTAGTGAAATATATTAACAATGTTTGGCTCAACGTACATTTGTGAACCAGCCTTTTCGATTTCAAATGAACTGAAAAACAATTTTCGAGCGAGTTTAACGCAGGGGTATCTCCAAGATTCCATACATATAGCCTTGAAGACGTATGAACCAGACATCATTTAAAATATGTAAGAAAAGGAGGTGCTACTCTTCACATTTGATGGACATTCATGTTTTTATTTTCTGTTCATTACTTGTGGCCCGCGCGCCCCATGAACCTCATCAAGTGGCCCTCGATGAAAACTAATTGAATAGCTCTGCATTTCTCGTTCTACGGTACAATAAAAATGCGTTTGTCTGAGGAAACTTGTCGATGTATTGGATGAACCCAAGGTACTTACTCACCTTATTCTTGTTTTTACCTTTCCCACAGACGCTGCTGGCCTGACTGGGGAGTGAGAGTACGGCTTCTCGAGAAACTAATTATTTTTCTGTAGATGCAATCTTGTAAGTATTTATAAAGTGTTCATATTCATCGATCTTTGTCTCAAAAGGTTGATTTGTGCGTTCCTCTTTCCGCAAGTGTTTACTGTATCCTTTTTCTTTGTTGTTTTCAGGCTCACTGTACCGTCTTCGGAATTTTTCCTCTCTGTATTTTGGTCTTCGCTATTACAGTCTTGCAAATCCTCTTCCTCAACTTGGACTCTACTCTCTTTATACTGGTTCCAAATTTCAATAAAAATATTTTTGGTCCCTTAATGTTTCAGGTAGGTATTTTTGTCAACACATCAGAATCAGATGGCAATGCAATATCACAAAAAAAAATCCGTCCGTATAACAGTGCGATAGCAGAGTAAGAAAGCATTATATAATGTATGTAAGCATAGACTGTTTTTTTTTTTTTTTTGTCCTAATTAGTGCATTGTTGGCTCGCTATGATCCTCTCAACTTCGCAACTTTTGGAGAACTTCGATGGCCAAAATGAACAGGAAACGTCCAATATGATGATCTCAGAACAATCAGAAGAAAGTTTGGGCTTATCACAATTTAAAGATTCCTCAAAACTTTGCAACAATGAGTGAGTACTGGATTATGTAGAGTATCAACTACTTGTTTTCAAAAGCATAAGAAGAAACATGGGCCTATTTGTTTTTTTGATCGATCTACTTGAATTTATTTCAGGAGGGAGACTTTTAACAAATTCATAGCATCAGAAACTGATATAACTTCAAATTCTGAACTCAATTTGGACACTTTGGAGATGGTTACTTTGTTTGAGAATCTAGAGCCGGGAATGTACATGCTAGATGTATTTCAATCAACAGATTATTATGTTGATTCTGCTCTAACTGATTCCTCTACATCTTCCGATTCGAACTCCTTTATTAAAACATTGGACCCTGTTGCCCCAAATACAACCTCAGATAATGTTGTGAATATTAATCTAAAAGATGAAGCAATGACTAAAAAAGTGAAAAGTCATTTCAAGGGTACAAAAAAACCGTATGAATTGAAAAATTGCAAAGATTCTAACTGCAAGCCTCTGAATCAAAAATATGTGTTGCAAACTCCTGACGTGACAGCCTGCGAATTTCTAAATAATTTTTCAAACAATCTAGCCGACGAAGGAACAAGTTTAACATGGTTGTTGAATTTTGAAGTTTCTTCTATTTGGCATTCCAACAATGGTGACATTGGTGAGTAACCTATGAAACTAGTTACAGATCAATATTCTAGTAATCATGTGTGCCCCATATCAAAGCATAATATAGAAATTTGAGAAAAGAAACTGCAAAAGTCAGTCAACACTCCGTTTTTTTTTTGCCCTCTGTAATTGTACTTTCTAATACATTCAACGTTTTTATGTCATGCTTTCAGATAATTTTATTCTGTCTATTTTATTTTATTTATTTTTTTGTTGTGCAAATTGGTTGACTGACGTTTGCTAATCCAAGAATGATACCAGAGTCACGAATTTTTTCACAGTGATTTTCCTAGAAAGTGATCGACCAAGATTGTGTTCATAATAGTGTTGATTTTAGAGAAAATTCTCAAGGTTTACCCCCTGCAATTGAAACAGGAAAAAGTGTGATACTGTAACTTTGTTTGGTACAGAATCTTGTCATCTTATTCAACGTTGACAAAGTTTTTTTTATTGGCATTTTTATTTTCTTTGTATGAGCTAGAGGTGAAAAAAAAGAGAGTTTTCTGGGGACAATTGGGGGAGGTTGCACGTTTTTGACTGCTTTTTCAACTTGAGCTCTGAGGCGGAAAAGTTGATAGCCTTAACGCGTTTTATTGCTTCACTCAGATCAGGTCCGAACAAGTATTCCCCTGGGTGTGTTTTAGCTATGCACTCCTTCTTTTTTGGAATGACTAGAGTCAGGATGAGACCCCGTATTCCTTGTAATATGAATCAACGAGCAACCTAGCCAATTTGACCACGAGCTGTAGGAGACTAGTGTCAATAGAGTCAACGGAGAGAAGGTTGGAAATGTTGCCAAGACTGGCAAGCCGCGCCCCCGGCTGCTTTTGTTTTTCATTTATACAAGTGTCCGTTGTACGTGCCGTAAGCAACATTAGGCGAATACCTTGATGTTTTTTCTTTACAGATGTATCAGAAAGAGTCAAGAAAAAACCAAAAAATTTGCAAAAGAAACCTAGATACACATATACTGAGCTGATTGAACAAGCCCTGAAAGAAAATGGCAAATTGACAGTATCCGGAATTTATAACTGGATTTCGTGAGTAAACAAATAATTTGCTTTTCTTTAATCAGGTATGATTGACATAGTGTACTTATTGAATTTTTGTTGAAATGCTCTCACAAATCTAGTCGAAGTAGGTACCTACCTACATTCATAGAAAGTAGTAAAAAGAATGATAGCAGTTTGAAAGGGTTGATGATAGTGGAGATTCTCAAAGAATAGTTTAGACAGCAGAGTGGCTCATGATAGAATATGGAGGGAACGTCCGAGACGTCTCACTCTAAAAATGACCTCAGCTATCATTGGGGCAAAGCGAACTGGAGCCCTATACCGGTCACCAAGGTCATTTTTCCGTAACTATCTCATCAAAAAACTATCCTACCGATCGAGCTGATTTTTGGCACACTTTCTGTACTCATACCCACGAGTAACTTGGAAAGATTAGGCTCAAAAATGAGAATAACTGGAAATAATTAGTGGCAACGGTCTTTTCATGGATTAAGCGTGGAATTTTTCCCATATAAACATACTAAAAGTTCACAGTGATCTGAGGGCAATTTTTCCTCCAAAAGGGGTCAAAATGCTACAAAAATCTGTTTTTTGAAGATAAATTGAAAACAAGCATTAGAGAAAAAAAAATTACAATTCACAAGAAGAGTAAGGTCATTAAGAAGTCTAAATAAAAAATGTAATCACAATGACAAAAAAAAATGTAGTTGTACTGATAAAAAAAAAAAAAAAAAAAAAAATAGAATATGAAGTCAAATCACTACTTACCACTAGGTTCCAAACAAAAAAGTTTTACGTGTTATTTCCCATATAAGAGAAAAAAGATCTCGGAATATTTCAAAAACAAAGAAGAAATAAGGATCGCTTGTAGGTATGTTTATTCTTATTCATCACACAAAAAACAGCAAATAAAATCCGAATACAATGGCACAAATACACTCATTGGGTGATATTTGCATGAATCATATTTTTACTTTTTAGTGACAGCAGAATTCTAAAAATAATGTTGGTACTGTAACAAGCTCTCTTTGACCTTGGTACACTCAAGGATGGATATCAATCCATTTCTCACTTCTGTTCTGTCAACAGGGTTGACAAACTATGCACAGAAAAAACAATACCTATAGTAATTTAATTCTGGTCCAATAGACTGTTTTCCTCTGATGTCATACAGTTGAAAACGTTTGGCCAGATGAGTACCTGTCTGGTGTTTACAAGGGAGCAAAGATCATCAGGTAAATAAAACTAATAAAAGAGAACACTGCAATGAATTTTGGTCATAATCAAAATAACTGTTATTTTATAGGGTTCCTAGAACTTATTCATAAGGCTCTGGATTCTAAGAAATTGCTTAATCAGAATTAGTAACACAGTGATATTTGCTCCCTATGCTTTTCTTATGGGAGTCAAAAGGTCCGCTGGCCAAATAGGTCACATGATGTGCGATTTTGACGTCACCAGGAAAAAGGTCTGGTGGATGCTATTTTTCTTTTCAGTTTCATGAGTACAACTGTATTTTCTAGTCCTTAAGTATCATTGTATTTTTCGACTGAACCACTACCTAGTTTTAAATAAATTCCAAGTTATCCTGAATAGTGGCACCAAAATTTTTTCAATGTGAATAATATTCTCTTAACGTTTATTTGCATGCTGTACAAGTTTACAAGTATAAACAATTTTTGAGTCAACACCATTTCCTAACCATTCATTTACTCGGCCGTTTCATTCTACAGCCTTTTCAACCTTCTTATTTTGTACTCTTTAGACAAAAATTTCTTGAAAAGGTCTTTTCTCCTGTATTCCAGAACGTACAGTCCAACATTTTTACTGGAAACTTCTCATCTACAAATTGTAGACCATACATTCAATAAATAATTCAGGACTTATGCTCTAAAACTTTGATTAGAATCGGGATTTTGATAAAATCTGATTGTCAAAAACTAGTGCTACTTCACATCAAGACTGCACATTGAAATTCAATGCGTTAATTTTGAGTTGAAAAAATATGTATTTTTCCAATGCTTTCTTTCCCCTTCTCGCCACCAACTGGTTTTCTGTATTCCTGACGTACCTACGATTTTTTGGACTGAGAATGCTTTTGAGAGCAGTTCTTCGATTAAAACTTACTTTTGTGAACGGAAAGTTTTTACACAGTATTTATTACAGTTTTTTATCCGTTCAATAGCAATCGTTACCCGTATTATCAACAGCACGATGATAGATGGAAGAATTCAGTCAGACACAATTTATCAATAAATCCGCAATTTCAGAAAGGTAAAAAAGCATTGCAGGGAGCCGGCCATTTTTGGAACATAAGCGAGAATGTGTTGCAAAACTTGGGATTGGACAATTACAATGGAAGCAACAACAGAGTGGAAGCTAATGTATCATCAGTTCCTTGTATCAATCTGGAACCAAAGAGTTGCAATGAGGTAAAAAAAAATATATTTTCATAAGAACCGCCCTCTAAATTTTATGAATAGTCCAATGAGATTAGTGCTTATATTTTTATCACAGGATGTAGCAGAGTTGAATTTGGATTCTGTAAAAAACTTCATTGATCAGTTTGACAAAGAAGTATTTACTACCTCAGAGAAAATCCTAGAAAATGAGAATATATGTTTTGCAGATGTCAGTCTTGATGATACAACCCCTTATCTGCACTCTGGCTCCAATTTACCTGTTTCTAAGAACAATATCGAGCAATTATGGGATTCAAAGAATGAACACATTGATAACAGACTAAGTAAGAAAAAAAAATTCTTCTATTATTTTTCCAATTTAAAATTTATGTAGGTAATTAGACTTTGTCTATTGCTGAGTGACAATAATTACTGATAGGAAAATAATTCTCAAATTTCTATCATAATACAACAAGCTTGATTCTCATCTACAAACTTACATGCCGTAATGCACGATTCCCAACCGCAAGCTAAAATCTAAAGCTTTCGGTTTGACTTCAGTTTTCTACTGAAAATCACGTGGAATATCATTTACAAGAGTCTAGTCAAATAATAAGTAAGTAATAAGGTAAAAATATCGTTTTACGGTTTAAAAAAATGAAACAAATACTTATACATTCAAATATGAGAAGAGGCGCGAATGATGAAAAAAATTACGTCCACCTCCAGTAGTACTTCTCCCAACTACGTCGGCATCATTTTTCAAAGTCTCACTCATAAGGTAATGTCCTTAGAAGAATTAGTATTTACTTCAATTTAGAAGAATGCACTTCACCTCAGTCAAAAATCAAGCATCAGGCTTTTAAAGCCTATCTTTGGCTGTCCAACTTATTCTATAAAATGTACCTCTAGACTAATAAAACCTACCCATCCTTTGCAAAAAAGCGGGTAAAATTATACTTTATTAGAGAATTAAAAGTGCCCTTGCAGAAATGAAATTCCGTATTTTCCTATAGGCTAATGCACCTAGGTATATAGGGAAGATTTTCAAAGTTTCTCTTGTATGATATATAGCTCGAAGATTAAAATTTTTCCGAGTCCTGCAGCCTCAAATTAATTACGTCATCAACCTCGGACGAGAATTTTCTGAAGATGCCTCCTAAGAGAAGGAACAGCGCTGCCCTACAAAGTGAGATTGACGTATATCCAAAACAACGATTTGGAGAATGGTATTATTCCTTTTGAAAAGTTGAGTTGAATTAGAACGAAACAATTATTGTACAAGCCTGCATTTCATGATTTTTTATCTAAGAATCCGATGGTCGTTTCAAATTCTTGTTAACAGCATTAGTTTCAGAGATATTTACTAATATTCACGCAAGTGGATATACGTCCCACTTGCCGACAAAGAAATAGGACGTATACAGTATCGCCTTTCGAATGATTTCACAGACAGAGCACTCACGCACATCCTCAGAGATAAACCAAACAGAAGATATTTTTCTCTAGATTTGTATTTTGGATATACCTACGTCAATCTCACTTTGCAGGGCAGAGCGGTCTCCTCGCTAAAAAAAATGGGGCTTCTTTATCATAATGAGGACGACAAAATGATTACAAAATTTGTTTTTCACGACGTCAGCAGCTACTGGGGATTCAAATACGATGTGAACAATTTTGAGAATTTTCTTCTTAAATTGAGTTTATCTTGAGAACTACTCAGGCAACTTTGGGAAAAAAATGACATAAACAATTTTAATGCTGCACTAAAATTTCTTCTCGCCTCAAGAAAATCTATCTAATACATTTATGTAGTTTTAAAGGAGAAGCGTGGAAACCCAAATAACAAATTTTTTCCCTAAATTGAGGATAACCCAAAATTTATTTGGCCAAATGGGATAGGAGCCACCGACGAATTCAAGATGTATCGGAATGGGGTCTGGAAAATTTGTATAGATCGTGAAAATGTGTCAAAATCGCACGGCTCGTCGCCGTACTTCTTAAACCATTTAACTTATAAGCATGCATTCGGCATGTTGATCAGACTCAAACTTTGCAACGTGCTTCCTCAGTCGAAAAGTGTGGCCTTAGGGAAAAACGAAAACGTGACCGCCCCGTAGCAGCGAAGAAAGCCCTTTTAGTACAATAATTAAGGTAATGTAAGTGTATTTCATAATGTAAATTTTCAAAAACATAGATTGTTGCGTCCTCATAAAAATGCCGATGCCCCTTGTGGGGCGAGTGGCAAGAGGCAAAAAAAAAAAAATAAAAAAGAATAAAAATAAAAACAATAAACAAAAACAAATAATGAAAAGAAAAATGAATGAAAGTACGAGTAAGTAAACAAAAGATAAACTAAAATAATGAAATCAAACAAAGGACGAAAAAATAATAGAAATAGCAAATAATAATGAGAATAAAATAAAAAATAGATAAATAAATAAATGAATAAATAAATAAAAATAAAAATGTATATAAAATAAAAATAAAAAAAATAAAAAATAAAAAAATAAAAAAATAAAAAAAATAAAAAAAATAAAAAAAAATAAAAAAAAAATGAAAAATAAAAAAATAAAATAAAAATAAAAATACAAAATAAATAAATAAATAAATAAATAAATGAATAAATAAAATAAAAGAAATAGTAATTGAAAAATAAAAATAAGGAATAAAAAAGGAGGAATGAAAAATAATATTACTTCTTAGCAGATCTTAACAGAAGAGTGTACACAGAACTCACAGAACTCCCCATTGCCTCCTGATTTCATTCACTTAATTCCCATATTTTTCTTCTAAAAATTTCTTAAATTTGGATAATTTTGTCTCATCTCTCACTTCCCTTGGCAATGCATTGAACAAACGCTGACCCTGATATATAGCCTGGTTTCTAGAATGTTCTTTCCTCCACCTAAGCTGATCTGCACGAGTGGAGCCTCCATTAAATAATAGTTTTTTTTTTTAGACGCAAACACAAAGATGCTGATTGATCATTTATTGCTATTTTTGATGTATTTTTTGCTGCGGCATTGTCGATGAGCTGAGCTGTTCAATCGTTTTTTTTTGCTGTTAATCTGTCCTTTTGCTTTGATAAAATTTCTTTGACTGTTTTAATTGTCTTTTTTGCTGCGCTATTAAATCCAACTCAAAATTAACTGCCTCTACCCCCCCCCGTCCATCTTGCGCCGGGTGCAATACTCCTTTTATCTAACAAGAAATCGGTAAAACATTCCTTGAGAAACAGGACTCCAGGAAATGGTACCATTAGTAGTCTTGTGATTTCAGATATGAAACGTGACATATCACTAGTACGTAAAATTCTTAATGACACTTGTCTTATAATTTTTTCAGGTTCGCTCTCACCGCTCATTTGCGAAATTACTGAAGAGTACGCCATCATGGGAGAAGAAAATTTCTTTACTCAAGATCTACAACATTGTGTATGCTCACAAGACAACACATTCTTGTCTAGTGAGCTCAGTTCTACATGTGAAGAATGGTTTTCAAAAAATAGTCCAGTCAATTCCTCAGAAGTTCAAAATTGATTTGTTTTGTAATTTTACTAAATTGTTCATAAGTAATAGAAATATCTAATCATCTGAAATGATATTGAAATGAGTAGGATCACATATGGGAATGGTTCAATAGGCCGTTATCCCGGTGACGTCACAGCGCGTTATAATTAGCAGAAACCCTGTTGATTGAGCCAAGTGGACTATTGACTCCCATAAGAAAAACACGGAGAGCAAAGATCATTCAACCACTGGTTGATAATAACAATTACCTTAGCTATCAAAAGTTCATTTGCAAATTCTGAAGACCTTCTATATTAAGAATCTACATAAATCACTAAGAAATTTTTATTTCTCAATTTATAGGTATTGTAATAGACCGTTTTTTTTGTGACGTCACAAACTCCACATCTGTTTACTCCAACGTACCCTACAGCCCGTCAAAATTGTCAATCTTACCCTAAATTACCAACTTGGTTTGTAAACAAAAAAAAACTCCATAAGAAATACACAGGAGCGTTTCGATCTTACGTTCAGATTTGAAAAGCAGAAATAAATAAAGGACCGCAGGTATATTTTCAAATACTTGAGAACTTCCTACTTCTGAATATAAACAGTAATTGCTTATTTATTCCTAATTTTTCAATTTGAACTTATGATCGAAACGTTCCAGTGTATTTCTTATGAGAATTGATGTTGTGATAGAACCAAGAACAATACAATCGATCACACTCAAGGGTTTTTGAAGTGTGTTTGCAAGTGTTCGCGCATTGTTGGTAGGGAGTTGGCAATGAGTGATGTCACAAAAAAATGGTCTATTATCTCAGCTCCCTGTGTTTTTCTTATTGGAATCAATAGTCCGCTTGGCTCATTGACAGGGTTTCTGTTGATGTAAGTTACTGAGTGACGTCAAAGGATAACGGCCTATACTGTCTCTTACAATTTGGTTTGGACCGGTCAACGCTAGCCACAGATATGTACGTAATAAAAACCTAGGTATCAGAATCGCTATCTAACGTGTTATTTTTTAAGAGCGGTCATGGTACTATAACTAGGGCTCTATTATAACCAATCCCCTAAGTGTTGGCAGGAAACAAAATTTCCATGAGACATTGTACAACTTTAAACCTGAATAAGGAAACAAAAATTGACTCATTTAAGCTGAACTTTTCACAAACATTTTTTTTTTATTGTCCTTAATCAATAGCAAAAAGTATTTGAAGATTTCAAATAATTTGGAATATAGCTGCCATAAGACGCGCGTTAAACGGTATTGTACCCCATCCGCAACTATGTGACAAGAGATCGATTTCCTGTGATGTCAGGAATCATGTCTTACTGCTGCATCTGCTGTCTGAGTGAACAAGAGCTGATATGCTCCCATAAGAATAACAGAGAGAGGAAAGATGATTACCTTACCAATCGAGAATAGTGAAATTCTTAAGGAATATTGGAGTTTATATTTGCAATCTACCATGCGTTAGCCTTTAATACTAAATTTCTACAACATAAGAAATTTCTCATTCTTATTTGGTAATGTAATGATCTTTGCTCCCTATGTTATTCTTACAAGAGCGAATGTTTGTTTGTTCACGCGGCTTGGAGCCAGGGGAAGGGGGAACTGCAGCAACAGCGTGCAGCAGTGTTATGTGACGTCACTGGGAAATTGGTCTAGTGCACCTGCAACGCTCACAGATACTTTGGCGAGTTTGATATCTAGGTTCTTATCATATTATGTATATCTGTGGCACTAGCATTGTCTTTATTTTAACCTCTTGCTTTTGTGTAACCTAGTTTTGAGTGAGGACATGCGCCGCCATATTTAGTCATTACAGCATGAACTTCCCTATTCCTGTTACTGATAACAATTTATCAGTAAAGCAGGAGTAGGGAAGTTCATGCTGTAACGACTAGATATGGCGGCGCATGTCCTCACTCGTTATTATAGGGCTCTAGTTTAACATTCAGTCATTTGATGGATAATTGATAAGGAAACCAAGTCACAAAGCTATTTTATATGGAAAAAAGAATTTAATGAAAGATGCCCGGAAAACGTTTTGTTTTGTACACTGCTTATAGGCTGTGGAAAGGAGCTTGTTAATACCCATACAATTGTAAATGTCTGTGGCGGGAGGAAATACTTGGAAGCGGGTAGTAAAAAAATTACCTACCGCTCAATCCTGTGGCTTAACGTTTTCCGCTTCTTTCATTAAAGCCTGGTACACATGATGCTAGTATGCAAAGCGTTGGCCTTGCGTTGACCAATCAAAAGATACTAGCATGGTTAACGCAAGCAAAAAGTTGAAAATTTTCAACTTTTTCCATGCTAGTAGTCTCTGATCTGATTGGTCAACACTTTGTAGCTCGCTTGCATGACTAGCATCGTGATGTGTACCAGCCTTAAAATACCGTTACACAGCAGTATCAGAAAGTAACGTGATTCTCTTTACTGTTGCGTAATATGCTTTGTTCGCATTTAAAAAAAAAAATTAATTCCACACCCTACAAACTTTTTTTCTTTTTTTTTCGTTAATTACGTTTGTCTTTGAGTTTTTTCAAAAAATATTGAACATTGTCAAGTACCGCTGTACATAGACCTTTTTCTTGTGATGTCACTAGTCATGCCTTACAACTGAATCTGCAGTCTGATTGAACAAAGAAATTAATGTAAAACAACTTACTTTTAATCAAGCACTTGACAACGGAGTGGCTGATATCTAGCGGGCATTTCTCATAATACACAAAACATACACCCCTGCACCACTGACAAACACACACACTGGAGGTACCTTATCAAATGTAGGAAATACACCCCTGTATTAACACCAAGAAAGGAAAAATTTTCAGTCCGTCACCATTTTACCAGAACTTCATTTACAAGGCAAATGAAAACAAAAAATACGTAATTTCAAACCATTGTATTTTTATCTAGGGAACACTTTTCCAATAAATTGAATTATAATTGTGTGAGAACTCATTGAAAAATTTCCCATATGTACGGAGCGAGAGTCCTACCCTACATTTGATAACAAGGTGCGGTAAGAGAGGAAGATGCGATGCTAGCGCGCGTTTGCTTTATCAAGTCCGAATTCTAAAAGGTTGAAAAATAACCAAAGTGTTATGGCTTAAAAGATCGATAAGAGCCTCTGGTTGATGAATCCAAGTATTAAGATCTATCAAAACAAACAATTTTATAACTATTGACTGTCTAAACAACTCATCTTTTTTCTCATGGAAATTCACAATCATGTGAAATCTTCTGAGTTCTGTTTACACTATGCTAGTTCACTGTTCTGCCGTCCAAAGTTAAATTGTCGTATACGCACTACCAACGATCTCCGAAACTGGGTATTTCGAGCATTTGTTGCGTGTGTGTTAGTGCCGATGATTCATATTCACACGCTACTACTATGATGATCGAATGCATATGCATATAGGACAATTTCTTTTGCAATGTGAAATGCCGTATCTGAGAATTGAGAGCTTGTTGAAGGAAATGATTACCTAATATGATTGAATTCTACGTTAAAAAGGAATGTTAAAGAGCTACATAAAGTGATCTGATTTTCTTCCGAACATATTTTTCAATCTATTTTGATACTTTTCCATGATCGTTGTTCTTGCATATTAGGCAATTAAACTGACGTCACAATCGTGACTCATGAGATCTCACTCGTTGGCAGTAATACATTACAGCTTATGGAGCGTATCCTGTTTTTCTCAGTTTTCTCAGAAATTAAGCCTTTATGCGAAAAAATGAAGAGAACAAAGTTTGTTCCCCTTGTAATTTCCTATCGATTGGACCTACCTTTAAAATTTTGTAATTTTTTCTTGTACCATAATGTAGGAAATTATAAGGGCAATAAATATCATTCTCATCATTTTTCCATTTTAGGCCTTCTTTCCAAAGATAATTGAGAAAAACCAAACGCGTCCCATAACAGGCAATGTAACATTGCCAACAAGTGAGATAATAGAACATGCCGTGCAACGTCATGTTGAATTCCCTAATACAATTTAACTTTGGACGGCAGTGTTCACTCGGCTTGGAGCCAGGGAAAGGGGAACTGCAGCAACAGCAAGCCAGTAATGTTACGTGATGTGTGATGTCTTTAGGAAAAAGGTCTATTCCTACTTGATTTTGAGACTAATGTGAGTTACGTTCTCATCGGATTACGCTCATCTCTTCAATACTTAACGCTAACACTAGTTGGTTGAAAATACAAACAGTATGACTGCTGGCAATCCTTACTGATGACCGGTCCAAATGAAATTGAGGTCTCAAAATAATATTTCCACACACTGACAGTGAGAGAACTCAGAATAATGTTTTGCCACAGAATACATGGGTCAATTCGTTTTTTTATTTTTTGGTAGAGAGAGTAGTCTAAAATAAATAAAAAAATGGAAAGGGAATTTTTGTCACCTTGCTGAAACTCTGGCGACATCAGGCGACATTGCAATGATTAATTACAGATTTTCGTCTAGTTTGGTCTCATCTGACCAAGTGGTGGGCAAGGTTCAACAACCTCATTATCAACAACGCAAGTCCCAGGCGCCCAGGCCGAACACTTTGGTCCCAGGCATCCGCGCGCGGTAGTTGGAAGTTTTATAGTTATCTAGGCCTATCAAGTTGCAGTTTTTCTCCCTCTTCTTCCTTTCTTCTGTAATGTATGTGTGCCAATTAATCGTTATCAACTGTCGGGCATGGATATCTTATCTAAACTTAATTTATTCTTTGTAAACATTTTTATTGATTAAAAGTTTGGGTAAGTTTGTTTTATAATTATGATTACTTTTCAATTCTTAATTAAAACCTGTCTTTCACTGTCAGTGTTGTAAAAAGTTTGATGTGGAGCAATTCAATGCAATCTATCACATTCACATTTGCTGCGCTTGTGTGAGTGTATGGCTGCGTTGAAACTTGTAATTATGCAAGTGCTTATTTTGACTCCTTGTTGCATAACATACGTTGTTCAGTTGTTTGTCTTCTTCCTTTTTTATTTCACCGCAGACTTTATTTAAGTACTTTTGGGGCAATCAAAAAATAAATAAAGATAAGTTCACATTAATCTTCATTCACTTAATCTGTAGTTGACTATTGATTGTGCATGAAATAGATCAGCCTTTGAGAAAAAAAAAGAAACAAAATCACTACCTATTCTATTGACAGCAGGAGTAGGTACCTATATGAATGTTCACCTCAATAACATTGCTGGTTTGAAGATAATCCGGCTTGTGACTGAAGAGGACCATAGATGAGTAAAATATTCATTCACTAGTTTGCCAATTACATGAGCGCATATTGTGAGCACTCAAATGAGAAGAAAATATTTTACCAGGGAACCTGTTTTGAAGAAAACTATTTGGAAAGTTTGGGCTTCCTGTTCCTTTTGGAAAACTTGTTGAGAGCAGAGGGGGTTCTGATGTACTTAGGAGATTTAGATAAAATGATATCTTTCTCCACAAAGTTCAACATAGAATTTAGAGAACCTGTTTCACTAAACATCAAATTAGGTTTCATGTTAAAATTTTGACTTGTCAATTATAAAACAGGGGAGAAACAAGAAGTTGTATATTTTTAGTCAGGTACCACCGGGAGAAATTCACATCACCAATCTTGATATGTTTGGTCGAATTTGTAAAGATTCCAATCCTGACCAATACAATCACCAAAAGAGGAATGACAATCATTGTCATAGTAGATTTGAACAAAAACACTATTTGAATGCTAATTCAAATGTGAAGCGAAAAAGTGTCCGGCACAGTTTATGGAAAATTGTTCAATTCAGAGTGATCATTGTGCTACTAAGCTCTCATAATTTTAACAACAATGTTTGTCTTGATAGTCTAAAGTTATTTGAGTAAGTATAAGTTAGCACTTGACGGCTTCATGATTGAATTTTTTGAACAGTTGGGCAGGAAAAGGATTTCCATTATACCTGCTCTGGAGATGCTTAGTAGCTACAGCCGTGACTCATGATTAATAGAAACAAACACATGCAAGTTTTTTTTTTATTCAACATATACCGTAGTATCATATACATTACATAACATCTTTTGTTCATTTTGAAAAAAAATCTATCTAATATAACTTTTGACACAATTTGGGCGTTTGAAGGGAAATTAATTTTTTTCAGCTCAATTTTGGTGGAACTTTTGGCGCAATGTCTTCATTCTAAACTCTAACCCATTCTTGACAAATTTTCAAAAATAAACACAGCTACAATACCTAGATAAAGAAGAACGAGAAGACTATAATTTTTCTTTTTGCCCATTCAAATCATTTGCTGCGGCCATTGTTGACAAATCTGAATTATTTCTAATCAGTTGACGTAACTCAGAAAGCGCTTCAGAATTATCAAAAATGTTCCTCACTACTTGAAAAACATCCTGCAAAGTCAATCCAGTGCTATTATCGCGCAATGTACCAATGCGGCTGAACAATGATTGTATTCTTGAGCGCCAGTCGACTTGGTTCAAAAATGTCATGATGGTATTTACAGCATTTCTAATATTTTCCACTCCAAGACGCTGCGCAACATAAGCTGTGACAGGAGGAAAATCTTTTCCAAGACCTTCTGGACTTGTAAATAAATCATACAGGATTGGACCTAGTCTACCGAAATTCTCTTCCAATGCTTGATAAATATTCTGAGTTAGTACAGCTGGGTCCATATTAGTTGTTTCACTGGTTGATACAGCGGGGATTTGGCCAACAAGCTTTGGTAAACTAGTCACTGTAGATGTCGACTGTTGTTGCTGAGATTGGGAAGGAACTTCGACAGATTGGCGCACTTTATAGGCTCTTGAGGTAATTTTTGGTGCTGTATTTTTCAAATTGGTGATTGGAAATTGCACACCATTCTGAGCTGACACAGGTGGTTGAAGATCAGTTATTCCGCGTGGTTCATATTTTTTATTTTCATTTACTCTCAAGTCTATAGGTTGTTGGGGTGCAGTCAGTGTTTTGGTTACTCCAGTAAATAGATTTGATTCTCCAGTGATTATTTCTGGTAATTCACGATTAGAGATGTACTTCTGACTGGATTCAGCGACAGTATTTGTGAGTTGATTGGGTTGTAATTGACTATATATGGAGGTGACTTTTTCAATTTGAGGCAATCTATTACTCAAGGGGTGGCAGATTACAACCTGAAAATAAGAATACCTAATCAATTTTGTCCAAAAATCAAACCAGAGATATCCATACATAATACCTTTCAAAATTAAAATTTGAAATAACAGAGCATGAGTTACTTCATGCAGTTTCAATTTCAATTAGGTATTATAATCCTCTAGGTCAATCAAGCACTATCTGGAATCATTTTTCCTTCAGTACGACAGCTACTTGTGATATTGCTTTTAGCTATAGGCCTATACTATTTTTCAATTGAACTCCATTATTATGAGAAGGTGCTGAACAATTCCTTACATTTTGATGTGACCATACAGTACAGTCAAATATTTTACCTGAAAGCTGAGCTTATTCTATTTGAAATTTTTGAAAACGATCATCTTTTGAACACACAAAATAAATAGGTAAATAAATTTCATCACTATTTCAACTTAACATTTCTCTTAATCAACATATTTCTGTCAAAATGTCTCATGATGAGAGCAACAATCTGAAATCAAAAATGTGCAGTGATTTGTGAATCTACAAAAAGGCTCCTCTAGATGTAGACAAAATAGATATTTTTCAATTGGATGATCGAACTTCATTACATGGAGTGTAGAAGGTACCTGTGTGATAAATACCTTTTTATACCTACATTCATATTTTTGGAGACATGAATTCAAATCATCTGATTTTTAAGTAGGCCTAGATATTTGTTTCCATCACATTTGATCAGCTTTTTGTCTTATTTTATCTCTTTTTTTTTTTTGGCTATATTATTGAAAAAATTATCGAATATTACCTCAGTAAGCGTCTAAAAAAGAACACAAACAACAACAATAGGTACTCACCTGTAGTGCAACAAAATTGAGGATGAATATAATGTCTTTTTTCATATTGAAATTGAGCCAAATGACAAACAGAGTATAGAAATTTGAATAGGTACCCCAAAACAAGAAAGGAATATTCTGCTAGAAGAATACCTACTTATCTTTAAAACTGATGATTCTCCACTAGTGGGTGCGCCCTTTTATACACATTGACCCGGTATAATACCCTTGAATTGTATCAACTATAGCCAACGTTTACTTATTTCATGTGTCGCATCTCATTATTGACACCTGTTCATTAGTCTAAAATCACTTCAGAACATTTCATAGGAATGCTGCGTTCATTCTTGTAAGAATTCATTATTTTTCTAGAAAAAGCAAAACAATTCTGTCTGTAATAGTGCGCGCAGATATTTGTTACAAGGTTTTCATTACAATTGATGATTGAAGGATGTTAATCAGTGACGACTAATGTTCACAAGGAATCATATAGACAAGCGAGAAAGAGGTAGTTAGCCCAAGCTCGAACTACGAGATTTTTTCGTAATATTTTTTCTTCCTTTCTTATCTACAGTTGATGATGACAGGGCGAAGTCGAAATTGTGATGGTCGTTTGTTGAAGATCAAAGGACAGCATCAGCAAAAATTATTATGCAATAGGTAAAGCGCTTAAATTCTATCTTTGGCATTTCGACTCCTATAAATCCTCCCAGTAATAAAACTTACACTTTCTCACTATTCCTCTCACTCTCCCTCCATTATTTCATTATGATGACCGGATCCAGGTCCTAGTCAGATGTATGTTGCAATGAACTTTATCAAGAAATGGAACGGTATTTGCTCTCAAATATCTTCGTTATCACTCTAAATTAGAAAATTCTTTGGTAATATTTTGGAGCGGCCTACTTTCTACAACAGTTTTGAGGTTACCATTGCGTCACACTCACTCGAAAAAGTTCCAAAAAATTTAATTCTAGTCTTCTGACTGGACCAGTGCGTTTGTCTATCTCAGGACTGCCGGTCATAAATAGTAGCTTTATGTTTACAAAAGCCATGGTCCTGGAAAAATAGCTCTTTACAATAACAAAATTAGAGACAAAGGTTTCATTGCTGAAACGTGTTTTCCCTAGTGGTCTGAATATACCCTGAGAGTTTACCGCCTTCCAGACCCCTGGGAACCCACGGGGGGGGTGTCATAAATTTTAGTTTTTCCGATTTTCGCGGAAAATATGCTGCTGAGGAAAAAATGACAAGATACAAAAATTATTTCACTCAAAATTTCCTACAAGTAATCACAAAACTTGATCACCCCGACCTCCCATAAATCTACATTTCTTCGTGAAGTTTCGTAACAACCAGCACCAAATTTTGTCTTCTCAACGCCAATCATTACAGGTACTGGAGAAAGAAACGCGTTCGAAAAAATCTTACTATTTTTCTGCTTTACATGCAACGCGAATTAATAAGAATACGAGTAATATAATGCGCTTGGTCAAGTTTTGCAGAATAAATAAACAACTGCAATTGCAACTGGCTCATGACTTGTGAGATCTTCTGTGATATTATTGTATTTGTTATGGCGCATTATTTGTTTCAACATTTCACAACAATGTAGCGCCAATCCGATTTCATTTGGTTACGCTCCGTATGACTAATAACGTAAGTATCAGGACTTACAGGTTCAGTATGCTCCCAGGAAAGACAATCCAGTTGACACTGCCTCCAGGGATAAAACAGCTACTGCTCTTGCTAGTGAAGACCTGTAGTAGAAAGGCCCGTTCTGGCTCAATTAAAAACGTTTGCGGTTCGAATCCCCTTCACTAGCTCCTCCCTTCAAAGCTTCTCAGCAAACAAGTGTCTCATCTCACTGTCAAAGAGATCGAAAAGCACAATCTTTCCTCAGCTTTTGAGGGAAGATTCTTTCATTGGTCCTCCTCGGTCATGTTTTACAAAGAGGAATTCAACGGGTTATAAAAAAACCTGTCTTCCGGTCGATGACCGCTCTCTGATAAACAAATGTGGATTTTTGTTGAAAGAATCTTAATCCAAAAATTTCAAAAGGAATATTTTTCCAAAGAGTTAGCTCTATGAACGCTTTAAAGAACATATTGAACCGTTTCTCGGTCCTATGGTCAAATTAGAGTCAAGAGTCGCCTTTAACTGGCTGCCCTTAACTGGGATGCAGCTTATCCCATACTGCTCCCTCGCTCCACCAAAATAACTATGGTTTTGCTAGAGAACCTCTATAGTAAAACCGGTCATTGTGCCGTAGGCCAGTTGATCAACAAGGTCCGTGAACGATTCTGGATTCCTAAAATTCAACCATGGGCCAGCTCTGTCGTGAAGAGATGCATCATCCTCAATGAGTGGCAAGATGGTCCTCATCATATTCCTTTCATGCTACCCTTGCGACGCATACGTGTCACAGACGTCGCACTTTTCACATATATTGTCCTGAACTCCTTTGGACCTGTCAACGTCCTTTCAGAAGTTCCAGGACAGGACCCCCTCAAAATGTATGTTGCCTTATTCACATGCCTCAGGACCAGAGCTCAGCATCTCGAGCTCGCTGATGACATGTTCTAAAATGCATTCATACCTTTACACGTTTACTCCAGCTTCTACAGATTGCGCCGCATGTATAAGGCCATACTGTCTGACAGTGGGACCAACTTCACATTTGCCCAGCCCTTCCTTGGATTTCAATTATCCAAGTTAGAACTTCCGAACGGCATTTCATTCCCGCCTTCTCCCCCTGGGTCTCAGATCCCTCTTTGCAGCGGACTATAAATCACTTGACCAGAGTAAACGAGGTCCGTTTAGACATTGACCATATGGTTCGCAGGAAGCTAGCTAGGAAATGCCTTGACTCCACTACCTCCCTCCCCCGTAATCCGACCGCTGTTGTCAGAAAGCGGTGGATCAGGCTCCCGTTTTGAGGGAAGTTTTCTTCCCAATTGAGTCGTATCCTCCACCCTTTCGGGTTCCGCCCATTGTATTATAATCTTAACACTGTAAAAAGTCTATTTATTAAGCTGAAGGACCCTATCCCATTGAATGAAAAAAGCGGGGCTTATAAACTGGAGTGTAATGATTGTAATGGAGTTTATATAGGTGAGACCAGTATAGAAGAGCACAGGAGAAAGTGGGAGCAGAAGAAAATGGGTGTTTTTGCATTTGTGGGCCATAGCTATAAAGAGGGATCTGACACCCTCCTCCACAGAGAGACCTCAGAATTCAAACGTAAAGCTCTCGAACACATTGAAATTATTCGCCATCTGAATAACGACAACCTAAATGTGCTCAACAGGTACATACCTGATGAGGGGTGGATTGAGCTAGTTTATGAGTGTGATTCACTTCGTGATGACTCGCTAGTTCAATCATGATTTCCTCGGTGGTTTATTGTTTCTAGCCGTTAGTTTGTTTAGTTGCTTTCACGTCCCCGTTGACAATGGTTTCTTAATCGAAAGCGCTCCGGCGAATCGTTCTGTCTCTGTGGCTACATTTCAAGTCCTTGATTAACATTTTTGAGTACCTATGTATTCATCTGGTGTTACTGGTCATAATTTAGAGAACCGTAGTTATTCCGAAGTTCAGAGATATAGGAAGAAGATTAAACGTTTTCAAACACTATTGTTCCTACATCACGCGTTCAATGACGAAGTTTGATCCGAGAAATCTATTCATTTTCAGCCGTAACTTGAGTTTGATCAATTGTGATAATGGATGGACCATCTATCTCAAAAATGGACGAACCTTCTGGTATGAAGGCACGAATCGAGCGGATTTCGAAAAATGAACTAATTAAATCTCTTGTAGGAAAAGTTTTTCCCAAACTCGATTTCTTCCTATCAACCGTCGACCCAGAAATTGTAATTAACCCAATTGAAAAGTCAACAAAGAAGACAATCATTGAAGAGCCGGACAACAAATTAACTGTAATAAGTTTATTGCCATTAAACAAGATGCTAGGAATATCATTATTTCACCATTTTGAAAACAATCATCAATCTTTTTCACACTTCAAGTGGTATACGAAATTTCTGAAATAAGTTTCTAGATGGCTGTTCTAATCGAAAGAATATTGCTTTAGGCCTACTAATCAATGAAAGAACAGATGGTTTTCTAAAGAGATACATTACGGAAGTCTTTTCCCTATTAGATGGTACTACAATGGACTATACATTCATTATGTCAAAAATTTGGAAGCACCCTGCGGTTAATTCAACGAAGATAAAAATTATATGGGCACGTCCCGAAGAAGAGAAACTTCAAATGAATTCAATTTGTCATATCGATTATCACGTAAAGAGTGACGAGTTCAGAAGAGTGATCGCAGTAAAATCAATTGCCAATTTTACTTTCGACTCCAGTTCTGATTCCAATAATTCAAGCGAGATTAATGTATACGATACAGAAATAGCGCGCGATGAATGATGGAAACTAGAAACCGAAGAAGAGAGAAAATTGAAACAAATTTTGTATTCTTATTCGTATTTCCTTAACGCGACTCGAGACAGACCGGCGTGAATCGCCAGAGTTGTCTTGTCCTCCGCTACATGGCCCCCGTTGTTCAAAGTTCTTATCTTTGGGCGCCGCGCCGTTAGTTTCCGTGGACGTGAAGCGGTAGTTTTCATTCTACAAAAATGCACTGAGCGACCGCAGATCACGCTTCTCACAAGAAAATATCTAAAACCACGTTTTCGTTCTACAATTCTGAATTTTTACACAATTCTGATTTTTCAAAGAATGAATAATAATATTACTCTCAATTGATACCTAGTACTTGATTTTATTTCACGTTTGATTTATTTAAAAATTCCTGCGTTTTTCGTTTTTCTGTACCTACTTTTTTTAAATAATAAATAATAAAGAATTTCGTTTTTTTGTTACCGAATTGCAGATTTTTTTAGCACCGAAAATCCGTTCTCTTCTTATGATAGTTATGATGTTAGAATTGCGTTAGACACAATGTCAAAATTTAAATAATAATATTCTGATACAGAACCAGTTCGGTGAGAAGGATTCCACGTTGTACGATCGAGTGTTCTCGTTAGAATTTGACAAGCCTAAAAATTTTTTGTAGCCTACTTAAAACAGAAAATATTTCAAAAAAAAGTATAGTTTTGGTATGATGGGTATGCAGGATACACAGACTTGTGCCAACAATGTGGCTTGTTTTTGCGTGCACAATGATTTTGATGCCATACTTCTAGATCTATGGGTAATTGAAATGAAGGAAAACAAACGTGTTGGTATATCAACGCACATTTAATCACTGAATCTTATCACGACTCATCTACGGTACAGGTCCCGAGAGTGCGGCTATAATTGGTATTCTTAAAATGTATAGTAATATCTTCTCGAACTCATTCTTAATAAGATACATAAATAAATTCAAGTACGTACTTCAAAATTGAAGGTTTTATTGGTTTATGTACCTTATTTGCGTAGAAAAGGATTACTCCAAATTGAGGTCTTACGGAGTTATGGATAAATTCGAAAAAATTTTCTCAACAACGAAACAAAAATTGTAGAAGTGCCTAATTCATGCTTAATTCATCTCAAATTTATTAATTGAATTGCGAGATTTTAAAAAGTTTTACTCGTAAAATACCGCTTGATAATCTCAACGAGTATTTTCTATTGGAGAAGAACTCATTCATTCCGTTCAAGATTGGATTACCAATTAATCAACTGTTCTCATTGTTGCGGTCTGTTTGATTATTATCTGATGTTTCATGGGCTTCCATCCACGAATTAAAATGTTCATAGTTTTTTGAACCCGCAAACGATACTCCTAGAAATAAAACATTTAAACCAGTAAGCTTCACTTGATTAATTTCTGCAATAAAGGTATAGAATAATACAATGATCAACAACATGTATTTCCAACTTAACATCTACTGGCATCAATATTATTTTTCGTTCAATTTCCGAAATGATTTGATTCTATATGGTCTATAGAACTAGGGTCAACTGCGGTCGATACTGCATTGCTAGCTTATCCATCGAGACAAGTTTTTCGACATGTTCCATGTCGTTGCTCTGACCTACCCCGAACCCCTGAATTTGCGTCCTTACGGCTTCTGACCTCCTATGGTATACTAACTTTAAACTAAGGTTCATACAGGATTTCTTTGGACCTGTGCAGATACAATACGGGTACTGGACTTATACTAGACTTAGAAAGGGAGCGAATAAAGGAATGTGATTCTTCAAAATTACGAGTCATTATTTTAGATGGAAAATCTTTGGGTGTTCTAATTTATAGATACGAAAAGAGTTACAAACGATATCAAACAGAACCTGGCTGGTAATCATCGGGCCAAGTTTTTCAACAAAACTAAAATTGACAAGTGGTGGAGAAAATTCGACGCGTTCGAGAATCAACTGGAAACTTGATAAAACAATTCATGAGGGTGATATCATCTTTCTACTTGTAAAGCGCTGTGTGCACTTTCATTTCATACAACTTATTTATGATCCTACTTTTTTCTGTCGCGTAAATGAGTTTAATTGAGGCTTTCTGGAAGTTGTGATATGTTTCCAGAATATACCTAGCGTGTACCTAGCAAACGTCAATTCTCGTGGTCTCTTCCTTTCAGACGTCCGTTTATGCTCATAAAAACAATCGACGAGCCGAGTTCTGAGTTTTCGGATAGGTAACGGGTTTCAAGGTTTGTATTGCACAGACGTTAAATCATTATTTTCTCATTAAAGATCGTCCGGTGATGTTGAAAAAGAGTGGCCTCTCCGACATAGTTAATGGACACATTTAAACAATCGCAGGTTTCTAATTACGTAAGATCAAAATTATTCGTCGGGCCGGATGCGAACTATTGTTTGAGAAGTATATCTCCAGCGAAAGTAATAGTCGATTTCTCGAACAAAAGAGAAGAAAGGAAAAGAAGAAGAGGAACGTTTCAAACCATCTTCTGCACAACTACTTGGGGGTAGTACCCCCTTCAGAAAATTAGTAAATTCGTATTTTAATATGCTACTTGCGTTCACGAAGATAATTATGAACACAAAATTTGAACAAAATAAAGCTTACCGGTTTGTACTGAATAATTACTGACGGTGTCATCATCTAAATTATCTTGACTACTCATACGACCTACAGAGAAGAAACAGAGAAAACAAATTACACAAATATCACTCGAAAGCTCTTCATTTTGGAGAATAAGGTTTGTACAGGATTTCTTTAGACCTGTGCAGATACAATATACTGGACTTGGAAAGGGAGCAAATAAAGGAATGTGATTCTTCAAAATTACGAGTCATTTTAGATGGGAAATCTTTGTTATTCTAATTTACAGACACGAAAAGAGTTACAAACGATATCAAACAGAACCTGGCTGATCATCATTCACCAGTGTCAATTTTGAAAGCACGGTAATAGCATAATATTAAGGCTCGCCTACAATGCACGCGACAACGTGAAAAATTCATGCAAAATCCCTACATTCACGTTCAGTTTTTTGTACAGCGAGGGCTTATAAGAGATTCAAAAGTTGTGGCATAGAAGAGCAACAAAATCAAACCGGTTTGAAAATGTCAGCTATTGTGTTGTCGCGTGCATTGTAAGCGAGCCCAAATGCTACAAGGGAACGCAGAAAGCAAGTCATGCAGCGGAAGTTCATTGATTACTTCGTTCTCGTGCGATGTTTTTTACGTGTAGAACTATTTGAATTACACTAAAATCGACACTTGTTCAGACGATAGATTAAAGAAAAAGCACAAATATTGTACTTTTGACTTTTGATCTATACATACAGAGGTGATTGACGTTTCGAACGTACACACGTCTTTCATCAGAATCATCGAAATATGGGTAAGGTAAAAGACGAAAATGCCATATTATTTGCTCTTTTTCTTGGATTACATTATTTGAATTCTTTCTTTTTCTTTCTAATGTGAGCTAACTATTTATTCTCGATACCCACATCTAAATTAATCATGTGTATCCGGACCTAGCAGACTCGTGGCGCCGGCTTGTTTACAAAATCTTTTCTCAACATTAGGATGAAAATCAAAAATACTACGAAGAAACACGCTCAATTTTTTTTTCTCGGAAAATATTGCACATATGAGAAGAACTTCAGGGAAATGTTTATGATTTTGAAAATTTTCTTTCAAATAAGTTATATTTCATGAGAATCGAAAGAATTTGAATAAAGTTATGAAGCAATTATTCAGAATTCTCACGCAAAATCGGGAATTTATAACCTTGATAACAGCATCGTGCGTACGTATGTTTGTAGTAGTGTGTTTAAATTCAAGTTTCAAGAACTCTGAAGGATCTTTACTTTTTTTCAACCTCCTTTCACTCCGTCCTCCTGTCGCCTACCGTTACAAGCACCCTAAATCATGAAATTCTAAGAAAAAGTGAGCACCTGTGAAAGGTGATCATCAATACTCATCATTTTACCTCGAAATCCGAGATTTCTGCCGTTGATCGAATTTCTATACAAATGGCCTTCCAAATATGTAAGACCCTTATTATTTATCACATTGAACCCACACAGCGATTCTATTTGTTTCCACCTATGCACTCGTTCCGCTAACTCTTGAGTGACTTCACTTAATGCCGTTCTACAACAACAAATAAAATGAAAAGTTTTTGAAAATTTCCAAAAATATCACAATATAAAATTATGCATTACCTGGCATCAACAATACTTTTATCAACGTCGTCAATCGACTTTCCATGTGTTGTTGTAAATGCGCCCAAGAGACTAGATCGTTTCCTTCTCAGTTTCTCACACTTAAGACAAAACGAAAAAAAACAAAAGAAAAAGTTAGAAATACGTAAACATATTAAATATTCTCTTTTTTGTATACTTCAATGTTTGAGCTTCGAAGATGAAAACAAAGCTATAAAATTAATGCCATCATGAGTAACTTAGACAATCAATTATTGGGACTCATATTAAGAGAGAGAGAGAGAGGTGTAAGTAAAGCACTGATATTGAAAAAATTTCAAGAGTACAATTCTACTTTATTGGTTACTTTCACAAGAGTATTTTCGGGTGAAATTCATCATCAATTGTACTGCAACTGGAGAACAAGGCCTTAAACATGAGTTTTTCTAGAATAACACTATAATCTTATTGGCTAATAACAATGCTGTGCTGTGATTGGTTCACTCCTAGAAACCTACTCCAACACTACTATGACATTGTGTTCTTATTAGCTCCAACATGCTGCGTAGTGATTGGTTCATTCTTAGAGCTAAATACTGCGTTTCTATTGGCTACCTGTTTTCCTGCCATCTTATTGGTCAGTTCTGTTCCTTTTCTCTCGTCCAATTACCAGGCCGAATAATTTTAGGAGGGTAGCTTTCTTCCTCTTTTTTTTTTTTTAAATCTCCATTTGTTCCCAGCGTTTTTTTCTTTTTGTGCGTTTCTCTGCATGTATGACTTGAAATATTCCCTCTCAATTGTGGTGATCTTTGTTAGTGTTTACCTAACACTAACTTGTCATCTTCTTCCTCCCTTGACTTATTGATAATAGTCAGGCATTCATATACTACTGGTATGGATACTTCGAATGAATAAAATCTGGTGAGAAAATCCCAGCTTACTGGTTTGACTTTTACATCAGCGAGGTTTCTTTCCACAATCACAACAACACTGTCTTGAAAATAAAATTATTCGATACTTGGACAAAGCTGCAAAAATTTTGTAGTTGCTTACACGATTTCCACTCATAAAGATGAAAATAAAATGCTCACTAACATACTTCCGAACAGATATGTACGTCGATAAGGAATTGAAAGAGGAATAAATTTTACTTTCGCATGTGCTTATAGAAATTAACATAATTTTCCCATCGAATAATATTTTTTTCTTCATTCAAATAATGTCAATTTGGTGGCGGATTATATGGGGCAAGTTTTTCGTGATAACACTACCCAATCTACCGTAGGAAAAAGGATCCAAAATACTCCCATCTAGCATAACGCTCCTTCAAAAAATACATGTGGAGCAAAGATCATCATGAAATCAATTATAAATAACAAATAATTAGGGCGAGAAAAACATTATCTTTAAACTGGGGAGTCATTGATATTTAAAAATGGATTTCTTATTCCTTAATTATTTCTCTCTTTTAATTTGTAGTATGATGGCCGCCAACAATGGATCGGTTGGTATAATTACAAAAAACGAGCCCCATTGCGACGAAACAAATTAGGAACTTTTAGCAGCCTTGGTACCAATACTAAAATACTAACCGCTTCTCTTGCAGTCTGCAATTGATGCTCGGCGGCTACTTTCTTTGAGACGTAAGCTTTATTCTCAATTTCGTGCGTCAGTTGTAACCACAACTGCAGACTTGGAGGAGGCGACCAACTTCGGTCGATGAGTTCACCTTCTGCTCGTTGTAACGCATTACGCAGTAACTGTAGAAAATTTCTTGGTTCAATAGGTTTCATAGAAAATATTACTAAATAGTACAAAAGTATCAAGACGGATTGGTCTACAACTCGCTTAGAATTTACCTCGTTCTCTTCTTTTAACTGAGCAAGTTCCAGATTACAACTTGAATCATTTGCTTGTGAGCTTTCGCTAGTCTGCTCTCTGAGTCGTTTCTCAAGATTTTGTTTTTCGGTTGTCATGTACTCTTTATCCTGTCTCACCTGCTCCAACTCTCTCTGTGACAATAAAATAATAACAATAAAATACTTTCAAAAATGAAATATGGTCGCCTTTGCCCAAAAAGTTTTTATTACTTGTAAGTTTTTCAAGTCTAGTTCAGCTTTCTGTAATCCTTCCATATCCTTCATCATTCGATTTAGATGTTGGCTGGAACTCTGTTTCTGTCGATATGCGTAAAAAAATCCGGTCAATGCTGATACCAACAGCAGCATTAGAATGACATCTTTAGTGTAGTTTACTTGATCACCTGAGAACCAAATAATATAACATAGAAATTCAAGACCCTGTAAATGACGAGTTGCTTCTCTTCTTAATCGAGAGAAAAAAAATAAAGAAAAGTAAATAAAATTCCTCATTCATAATTATTCATAACGTCACACTGTAACGTGAATAAATTTATCGCATGTTCAAAAAGCGACCTATTATAGGCGACGGTCTTAGATACAACAGTACTTTTTGCAGTTAAAATTAAATTCTTGAACATATAACAACAAAATATCAATTGAAGAAGGATGACGTAAAGGAAAAATGAATATTTTCCCTCATCTCTCTCTGTTAAAAAATAAAACTCTTCATAAAAATAAAATTTTCAACAAATGTGATGCAATCTGCGAAACCATAGGATAAGTCGCTATGGTAAGAGCTCCTTGTCTAAAACGCGCCTTTGAATAATATCTACTTTACAAATGAAATATTCTATTCGCGCTTTGGACTTCCATCGCTGACCCTCATGATGACTCATTCAGAAAGTAGATACAAAATAATCTTTGCATGATGTAGATATTATTCAAAGGCGCGTTTTAGACAAGGAGCTCTTACCATAGCGACTTATCCTATGGTTTCGCAGATTGCATCACAAATACTTGTAAAGATAAGGATCTACAGAACTTTTATCATTATTTGAGTAGGAATAGTCATTTGTGCAAAAAGGGAGAAAAATTAGCAATTTCTCGAGTGCGAAGTTAGCGACATGAGCCGGAGGCAATGGTCGATATTCGCACTGGGTTGTGAAATGCTTTTTTGACCGTGTTGCACACAACGTTTTTCTTTGCACAATGAAGATCCGTTTGTAAATACAGGTTGATTCTGGCGCTTCAGCAACGCCCACTCACGGAGCGCCGTTTTGCTCCCTAGTCGTGACGTCACAATGTATTGTTTGGTAGAACACTTCAATTTTCTTTTCTGGTTACTTGGAAGCTCTTGTTTGCCGAGGCAAGAGCTCCAAAATATATACTATACCACTTCGTATTTTTCGTCAAGGTGGAAATGGTAGAAAATCAATCTCGAGTTAATTGTTCTACCTTTTGATGGTCCAAACAGCACAACATCCATTGCCTTCAGCATAATTTTTTGTTTATGGATGGGATCTTTGATTCCGAGGACATTTGTTATGTATTGACCGTTACCAGTAGCCAACCTGCAAACACAATGGTGTAGGCACGTTTCATAAGAATTATTAGATAGGCATTGCTCTTAAATTCTAATAGCCATGTATACTTAACAGATCATTTCTCACCTAAAATATAACTCAACAGTCACTCATAAGAAAGGATTGAAGGTCTGAGCTTTCACACAGAAAATACTTCCCACCTATTAATTCTGATAAAGCACTCGGAGTATGAGCACTAGTGAGCAGTATAGTATCAAAACCCTTTGAATCCTCTCACTAATCCACAAATTTGATCTTTTTCTTCATCTCAAAACATTATAAAAAATTTTAGTCAACAAGCGAAAATTCTTTTCCCATTCATTTATCAAAGAAAATTTCTTTCTAATCGGACAATTTGAACCGGATATCCGCCAGGGGTGCCAGCAGTAATATTCTTATCAATACATATGTTAAGCCGAATCCGTCAAATTGCCGATTTTATAAAATCGGCAGACAGTTGCATTTTTTTTTACCGGTATTCTTCCCAACATGGTTATGAAAGGAAACTGAATCATCGCAATTATAAAGTGATATTTCTTTCTCTTGTTCTCTAATAGTTTTTTTTTTTCTTGATTGCATTCAATGACAATCTTTGAGGAAGGGGGTGCAATGCGGCCTGCCATTCAGGGCGTACATTTCAGAATCTCGAGGTGTGATTGTTTTTTCCCCCCTTGACTTCGATAATGACGACGATCAACTTTTTCTGACTCTTTTCATATTTTTCAGTTTCTTCGATAATGACAAAGATGAACTTTTTCAGACTTTTTTCAAATTGAATTTTCCCATTTGTAACATATTATTGTGATTATTTGCTCTACAAAATTTATTTCATTTCTAGATATCATCATTTCACCCTGGCCAACTAATAAAATGTTATAGGGTTAATTAACCTTAATTTGCTTCAGATGTGCTCACATGAATCTGTTTGCAAATATTCTCAACGTGTATCATCTAGGCACTTAGGTTCAAGTAGAAATTTTGCCTATTTTATAAAATCGGCAACAAATTCTGCCTATTCTATCAATTTAGCCAGCGATTGCCGATTTTACAAATTCGGCAAAATTTGTTGCTGATTTTATAAAATCGGCAATTTGACGGATTCGGCTTAACACATACATCAAAAACAAACGCACTTAACGTAAAAACAATAATAAAATTGGTGGAGCGTGAGATATCATCATTGAAACACATAGTGGTTGTGGTGAGGCGTAAGTGGAGCACTGAATATTGAAAAAATTATCAAATGTACAATTCTACTTCGTTAATTGTTAGTAGGTGTAGAAGAGTACTTTTGGGTCTTATTTCATCATCAGTTGTGTCACTACTGAAGAACCAGGCCTTCAACATGAGTCTCTATATAGTATAACACTATGATCCTATTAACTATAACGATGCTGTGTTGTGATTGGTTCATAATTAGAACAGATCAATTTTTACAACATGGCACTGTGTTCTCATTGGCTATAACATGCTGCATGGTGACTAATCCACTCTTTTAACCAATTTTCTACATTTCTATAGACAATTAGTATGTACTAAGAGAGAACTAACCAAAACACAGCATTGTTACATAGCCAATAAAATTGGCGTTGTACAATGAAACTCATGTTTAAGGCCTTCTTCTTCAAGAAATACACAACTGATGTTGAGGTAACACCCAAAAACACTCTTATAAGATAACTAATCAACGAGAATTCTACAATTGAAAAATTTCTTCACTGCGGGATATAATTTTGAATGTTCTTCCACCATAATTCAAACGATTCTATTTTTTCCTTCAAAATAGCATTGTTCCTTGGTCTCCTCATCATATTGAAGCGAAAAAAGAACGGAATTTTGATTAGAAAAAGAAAAAAAAAAGAAGCTCGAACAGAAGCGATAACAGCGGTGATCTGTTTGAGTGATGAAAAGTAACAAGTCAAACAAAGGAGAGGAAAAAAAAGCAAAATGGAAAATAAAGCAACCTTGGAAGAACAGCACCAGTAACTCGTTTTAGTATGAACGACGACACATACTGAGGCAGTTCCACACTAGTTGATAACCAATCAGCTGTCTGTTCAACAGTCCAATTATGAACCTAGAATAATACAAAACACGGGTTCTTTAATGGGAGTTGAACGAAGGATGCCGTACCTATTTTATAAAGAACAGGGGAACTAGAGGAAATTTAGACTCTAAAACTATACTTGGACTCGGAAATTTCTGATTTTCGAGTTATATATGATAGGAAGGGTAAGATTTTGACTTCTTAGGTCTATAGAAAATTACAGACTCTTGAGCAGTCAAACTATAAAAGATAAAAACTTGAAAATTTCAATTCTTGAACAATATAAAGAAAACTCGCAGCCCATTTCGTTAGCTACTTTCGTGATTATCTTCATTATTTGCTTTAATTGAACAGGAACCTGTTTCATGGGAGATCCATGCATAAATTTTCAATTTTTGTGTATGCTTCAAACGATACGCCTTTCAGCAAGATCTACTCGTTGACGCGATGACGGACGACTAGTATGGTATAGAAATAATGGTATAGGTATACTTGGAAATGAAAAAAAGGTTATCGAAACACGGTGCATTATTTAATGAGTTGTCTCTGGATAAAAACCTATTTAAATAAATTCGAAGAACGCTGTAATAGGATCTTCAGTAGGGCCTATCGCAACATACACTATGAAGCTGCTGGCATCGGTCATCCTCGCCTTCAACATACCACCCCATTAGAATCCAGGCACCAACATCACCACCAGTCAATTTGAAAGCCTCAATATAGACCTTCAACATGAGCAAAGGGCTAGAAAAGAGCTCATCAAAAACGTGACCAACATGTCGACCCAAATAATGACGTTGGCCACGGCTATTCATGAGGTGAATAGTTCTCGGACCACGGTGTTGCATATTGGTTAATGATACAATTGAAGGAGGAGGAGCAACGAGTAGAGGACCGGTAGGGCTATGTATAAGGAGTGTCGGGCGGGTGATCAACACCTACTATTCGCTTGAAATTCGGTCAGATACGGGAAGTGATTTAATGGAAGAAAATTCATTACTGGCAAGTAAAGTGCCACAGCTAATGTTAGAAGGATAACTGTGAATATTAATGACATAGGTACATGAAGTGGACAGGTCAATCGTTGGCCAACAGATAGACTTCTGTGTTGTAATACGGGCATTAGGGTTAAGGGTTGTAAGATACGTATGGATGTTTTTGATTTTTACACGAATTGAGATTATGTCCGTTCAGTTATAAGAAATCCAAGGTGGGTGATTAATACTTCTTATTTTGTACAAATATAGCCAGTAAAGGGAAAAGCCATGGGCTCAACTGAAGACGAGCCGTTGACTCGATGTCTGGGCAGCAGAGTCAAATAGAAAGTTTAGTATTTCACTTAGATTACAATGTACATGATTATTTACCTCGGACTTGACCCACGCGTCCCACAATTCTTTCACAGATATACGCATATCATCATTATGATGAAATACTCGTTGACGCTCGGCTCCATTCTCATAATTTAATTCTTCACGCAAGAACTAAAACAAACGTAAATTGAAGACATTAGTATTAATAGACGATACTATCTATTTTCAATAAATAATGCAATCATAAAAACTTCCGACAGCGAAATATCAGCTTCTACTTGACAGATCTGACTTTTTTTTTTTTTTTTTTTGAAAATATCTATTCAAACCCCAGGAATTCTCAGTATCAAGTCCCTAATTTTAGCCTTTGAAATCTACAAGAACCAGAAGATGAAAATCCAGAACTTTCTGGCATTCTTTCGGGACCTTTCCATAACATTTTTTCCTTTTTACTGGACGTTGGAAATTACATCAAATTTCCGTAGAACAATTTTTTCATAGTTTTTTCATTAGGTTTAAAATTCTTTCGTCAGCTGAATTCCGGGCTAATCCGGATTTCTGGGCCTTCTCCACAGAATATTTTCCCAGGACTATTTAGGTACCATGAAACTGCAATTTTACAATATACGATACAGAATATTCCTACACTCAAACAGGAAACAAGAAATACATATTTTAGATTTCAACATGCATAAATAGCAATGAGCAATGAATACTTCTTTGAGACGTTCTCCTAAAGAACGGTCGCCAATCGTTTGCCGCGATTTTCCTACCAAATCGAAACTTTGTGGAAAAGAAAAGGAGAAAATTATTAAATAGGTCTCATCCAAAAGCAACCTCTATTTGAAGGGAAACTACGGAGGCTTCAAATTTATTTCGCTTCATTCCCTTTCAAAATTTAATATTTCTGTTAGAAAATAGATTATCTGTGTTTCCCCTCATAAGAGTTAATGTTGAACTGCCTACCATATTGATGAAAACTCAGGCGGGCAATGGACAACTACTATACAGGGGAAAGCCTCATAGAATGTAAAAACAAAGACGGAATCTTCTTTAAAAAAAATAGTGAGAGGAATGGTAAACATCGATGCTAACAACTCACCAACACAGGAGCACTATTTAACATTCAGTGACTGTTTGTATTTTCAAAAAGAAGAAGGTATACACACATTACACGGATTCTGAATATTCTTCAAAAAATTTGCAGTGTAAAAAAAATATATCCACACTACCGTGGTCATGAATACAGATCAGAATGGTATGTAAGAAGACAAGAGAGTAGTATCATTCACAGTACACCATTTAAAATTGATGGTGGTACTGCTGTATCTGAACAAGTTCCAAGTTTATAAAAGGCAGGACAAGTTACTGACAGATAAACTGAGGAATCCTTAAAGGAAAATGGTTTAAGCGACCGCTTCGTCGCTAGAGGTCTCAAATTCAAAATTTTGGTAAATCGAATCTGAATACATACAAATACAGAAAACAAATATCCTTTTCAAAGTATATCCTCAAAAAGTATTTGCGCCAATTTGATTTGTTCGTCTGAAAATTAAACGTAGAAATAACGTAATGAATAGTCAAGCCACTATCGCATCGCCTGCCAAATGGAGACGAACGTTCAATGGCTTTTGACAGTGAATTACTCATAAAACCACAGAAGATATAGTCAACTCGGTCGCGAGAGTGTGTAAAAAATTATTCTAGCATTTAAGGGACCGCAAATTTACCCAACTGACCGTTAATAAAGTACTTTTGCAAATTTTTCATCCTATTAGATCACTGAAGTAGCTCATTATCGCTTTCAAGCACCAATAAACATTCGAATCAAATTAATACTGTCAGATTTCTTGACCAGTTTCACGTAGAGACATAGAGCATCGCACGTTGCATACTTTGCATATCATCTCAACCGACAATATAAGCGCTTCTCAGGAGAAATAACTTCTTTTCTATTCCGTCTAGTTTGTTTTTTCTACGGCAGGCAGGCTCATAAAGAATTTTGAAATAGCGGCTCCGAAGAAATATTTTGACATAGAGTGATATACTCACTGAAATCAAAGGGCAATAACTAGTGTCCATTCTATTTAATTTAACTTATAGAATACAATTTCTACAGGAAAGGGGAAGAAAACCAGCTTACATCATTTGATTCAGACTGATCGACAGCTCCGTCATGATCGTCATCCAACTGTCGATGAAGTTGACGAATAGCATCTAAACCTTGTCGATCTTCTGACGCACGGATCAGACAAGCCAAATCATCGTGACAGCTCTCGAGCAGTACTGCAAACAGAAAGTAGGGACGAGTTACTTGTCATGATTTCAGCTAGAAAAAGGACGAATTATGTTCTACTTACTCGCTTCATTCATTTTGTTCTGTGATAACACCTGTTTCTCGACGGAATCGACGACAGGGGTCCAGGTTTTCTGATTTTTCAAAGAAATTGCAGGGACATCATTTTGACTCGAAACACTCGTTGAGAGAATACCAAGAAGCATCCAATTTAAACAAGGCTTCCGACGGAAAACCATCTTGTTTCTCAATAATTCCAGATAGAACTCATTCGATAGGCCACAAACAAAATACGACAATAACAAAAGATCGGATTCCAGAATTAATATGAGTAGTATATAAGAACTAAGAAGAGGACAACACGGAAGATCTCGAACGTTGGAAGTTCAAATGGTCGGTCGACTCAGATTGCTCAGATACGAGAATATTATTGGAATAGCCTAATAATGCGAGTGAAAAACAAAAACAGGAGTACGGCCTGACGGTACCCTAGCGGTACGGCCTATAATAGTGTAATACGCGCAAATAATATATCGATAGTATCGATTTATGATGAAATTATCATGTTCCCAGGCTGGTTCCCACTACAATGAGGCGAGTTTTTTACATTTTTTTTTTTTTTATCAATATGCGATTGAGACCGGGCAGCGCTAGCGTCGCGCAAAAATTTTTGAATTTTTAAAATCTTTCAAAAATATTACCATCTGAAAGGAAATTTTCCGCTCTTCAATTTTGTTCCTTACGAGTACACGTCTAAATTCATTATTTGCGGAGATATTTAGAGAAAACTGAAAAATCACCTTTAGTTTTGAGCCATGATCACCGTTCAATCACCGTTCGCTTATCAGTATTTTCTATGTATTTTACACAGGCGACGCTAGCAAATCTACATTATGCCCGGTCCAAATCTTGGACCATTAAGAGAGATAGACCGCCACACAGTGGGATATTTTCGTTATCTAGCGTGCCAAAAATACAAAAAACTGAAAAAGTGATGTCGCCATTGAAATGACTCACCCGCGTAGAAAGTTTGTAAATACTCCAAAAAACTCAAACCAACGCCCAGTATTGGTCGGGAGCATGTAAAACCGGTTCTGTAGTTTGAGGAAGTTATGATGATGAAAAAACAGCTGTTTGGTTGAAACGCTGTACTGTAGCAAAAGTACGTGGTTTACTCCTGTTGTACTGATGTAATCGGACGGTTCCTATTTTTCTCTTAATTGGGACTGTATTTGAAAGGTTTGAACCAATTTGTGGATCCTTCGCTTCAGAATAAGGTAAGTACAATGCATACTTATGTAGATGTTAAATTACTGCGATAGTACCTACTATTATTGGAATGCCACTTAAAAGTAGGGGCTAGTAGAGGTTGAAGCGGTTCTGAAATTTGTTGCTCAAGATGCACCCTAAACGGAGAGGTATGACTTTGTCCCCTTTTGTCCCCTTTTTGAGTTACAGCCGATTGAAAAATGAAAAATGAGCTCCATTCTACACGTTTTTCCAGTATTTTTCTCAGTTCATCCGAATTTATCATTTTAGTTTTTAATTTTGATTCCTAAATGGTGTGGGGAATTGCGAGATGAGAGAAATACGATCACAAGAATAGACGCCTCTAGTCTGGTGTAGCCTTTTCAATACCTCTCATCTCTCAGAACATGGGTGAAGAAACACAGTACTTTGTACATATTTTGAGGATACAAGTATAATGCAAATTATATTTTCTTTTTCTCTGAATTTCAGGATCATGAACACCAACCGACAGTTGTTTTCAGAATGGCAGGGGGGGGGGGGAGGAATCAATCGAAAAACCTAGTTCAGAGAACAATATTCAATTTTCAATGAATTACGTTCATCAATGTACAGAAGAAAGAAAAAAATGCATACAAGGCAGACCTTCAGACAAAAATGAAAGGTTTTGTTCCACTTTACCTAACAAATGGATGAAGTACAGAAATTCCTAACAAAAGAAAGCTCATGGTTCAATTTGCCTTTCAATTATGTTTGTCATGAAGCAGTACCATACCCTGAACCAAAAGATACCAAAAGTTGTGGTCGTCCCTACAAGAGCTTCGGAGAATATTCCAGACGCACGCAAATTCATGAGGCTGCCAGATTTAGAAAGTAAATGAGATAGATAAATATGAAAACAGTATTTTGACTTGGTAAATGTTTTTGTTTCAGGTCTAGTGGCACAACACCGGAATTTATGATGACGATTCATTGAATTCAAGCATGGAGATCAGAAAATCAGGGTTGTTGTCAGACTCGGATGAAAATTAGAAATAGTATTAAAAGAATTTTTTTGTGTTATACCAAACTTTGTACCGTATTTTCTTTTTTTTGTTTGTACATATCTCGGATAAATAATTACTTTGATAATGGAATTAAGTATCCATAATTCTGTTTTTCAGTAGGAAACATTGTAAAGTACTGTTGAAATGACTTCTTTGCCACTAAGGGAGTTCTAAGTCTGAATTACAACTCTAGATTTTGTTTTATCAGTTGAAATGAACCTAGAATTGGAACACTGATAACGTAATATGAATATTTGGCCTAAATATTGTCCAACATGGGCATAACGGGATAAGGAGGTGCCGAATTAAAAATTTGACCTCAAATTCGTGTTCTACGCCCCAAAAAACCCTTCTAAACAAAATTCCGTATCACTGGCACTAAATTTTGATTTTTGGCACGCTAAAAGATCAATTTATCCCACTGTGCGCCAATGTTTACAAAATGCTGTGACCATTATCCCATACCTAATGCATGGGAACAGCTGATCATAAGGATATTTCCCATAAGCGCGCGTGTATTCAATGTTGGCCACACTCTGTAACACAAGCTCTTATGAAGCGCTAGCCGTCTATCTCTTTGAATGGTCTAAGGTTCAAATATAGACCATGCTGCACTAGCTAAGGCACAGCAAGGAGATCAAGAGTTACAAGAACTAATTAGTTCATCAAATACTAGTCTAACAATCATTAAAACCAGGGATGGTCAAGTTCACCCCTACAAATGTGAACGGACGTTCACGTTCACGTTCATTTTTTTTTGTGGACTTGAACGTCAAAAAATGCACGCTCATTTTTCTCCATGAATGTAAACATCGACAAAATGCACATTCATTCTCAAATTTCAATTTTTTTCCACAATTTATGTCGATTTTGAATTACAAGACCTTGAAAAGTGAAAACCCTCCTGTCCTTTCTGCTATCTCAAATTTTAACCAAACTGGGTATGTACCAGGAATGTATCTTTCAATATCAGTCAACAGGTCTCTGCTTTCTGCAGACTCATTGTTGTGCTGTACTGCAGCTGTTTAACTGTTCTTCACATAATCATCACTGACTCACTGTTGCCCTTCAAATTTCAATAATAAGCTTCTACTTTCTACAAGGGCTCTGCAGTCCTATATACCACAAAGATTTTTCTTATTGTTATTAATTTATTCATTTCAAAACTATTAAAAGCATAATTAAACGTGAAATGAACGCGTTCATTTAGCTCAGTTCATTTTATTTTTGCTGTTCATTTTGTTCACATTCATTTTTTCTGATGAACAAGAACAACTTCTTCATTCACGTTCATTTTTTTTAGATGAACGTGAACAAGTGAATGCGTTCATGAACTCGACCATCCCTGATTAAAACCAATCCCAATTGAAGACGGCGCAGCATCATTTAATTGTAAAACCTTGGGCAGTCAAGTTCAACATTTTGTTTAGGGCTTGGAATTTAACAGTTATTTTACTGTTATAACCGTGACCAAAAATAAAAGTATCAATCTTGACCAACTGACCAATAACCGTTTCAAAAAATGATCAATAGTTCATAACAGTTATAACCAACATTTTATAACTCTCAAACGGTCAGTAAATTTCTACAACGTAAGAAATTTCTCATTCTTATAGACCGTTTTTTTGTAACGCTACCAACAATGCGCAAACACTTGCAAACACATTTCAAAAACCCTTGAGTGTGATCGATTGTATCGTTCTTGGTTCTATCACAATATTGATTCTCATAAGAAATACACTGGAACGTTTTGATCATAAGTTCAAATTGAAAAATTAGGAATAAATAAGCAATTACGTGTTTATATTCAGAAGTAGGAAGTTCTCAAGTATTTAAAAATATACCTGCGGTCCTTTATTTATTTCTGCTTTTCAAATCTGAAAGTAAGATCGAAACGCTCCTGTGTATTTCTTATGGAGTTTTTTTTTGTTTACAAACCAAGTTGGTAATTTAGGGTAAGATTGACGATTTTGACGGGCTGTAGGGTACGTTGGAGTAAACAGTTGTGGAGTTTGTGACGTCACAAAAAAACGGTCCATCTGGTAATGTAATGATTATAGATAATGATCTTTGCTCCCTATGGGGCTCTTCCACCATTGCATATTGCATATTCATTCCCCTATGATCTTATTGAAATGGCAGTGAAGTAGTAAACAAACGCTTATCAATATCATAATATTCTTTTGAACAAGACAGTTGAACACTTTGACTATATATTATTTGGACTGCGCTAACATGTATAAAATGAGCGAAAAGCGCATCCACAGATCTGATAAGCCAGAGGGGAAAAACCACAACCATTTAAAATACACACGTCGCACCTTTCTTCTCACCGCATTTGTGGTGTGTAACGTTCGCTCCTTATATACATACGCCGTAAGCGTAACACAGTCGCACCACTCCCCTCACTGTAGATATTGAGCCAAAGTTTTTAATGCTTAGCGCAGTCCATATAATATATAGCACGGCCTACTTTATATAAGGCCGTGATGTAGAAAATGACAACAGCGCGGCAGTGGATTGTTATCAGTTACATTACGGGGCGGTTCACGTTCATTGGTGCGGTGTAAGGATGATGAAACTGTACCGCACTTTGTCCCCTAACCGTTTTTTAATTTTAAAACGATGATAACTTCTCCTGTACTGCACCAATTTTACTGAAATAGGGCTTCAAAAATAGAGAATTGTTTGCTCTTCAAGTTATATTCTCTTCATTTTTTTCAAAAACAGCGTTTTAATTGCGTACAAATCGAAACTTTGGTTTTTTCTCACTTTTTCCCATAAGCGTACGTGTAAATCTGTTTTTCAAGTGCGATGTTGTGACATCGCTGCATTACGGCCTTATATCTTTGACTATATAAACTACCAGTGAATGGGAGTATGGACTGCTATAACAAGGCCTCGGCGGTGCGGTAACATGATGCCGACATTGTGGTCAGGAAGAAAGGGGAAGGTTACAACAAAATAGATTTGTATTGTTAGTTGCATAATCCATGCTACATCTAACTACGTGAGGCGCAATTTTTACAAAATAGATTTGTGCATCTGGTTGCAGACCCCAACTAAATGCTACGCGTTAGGCGCTATATTCCCTCCTTCCGCACCATGATGGCATCGACGCGTTGAATACTAATATCAGTCCATACTCCCATTCACTGGTAGTTTATATAGTCAAAGCCTTATATAAAGTAGGCTGTGTATATAGTCAAAGGTTGAACAGCCAGATATTTCCCGCAAATGAATTGTTCAACGTCTCCATTTTGATTTATACATAGACCAGCTACATATTCCCACACATTTTGTATACTGAGTACTTACAATAACAAGTTTGTTATCTTACAATGTGGGAAGACAAACACATGTCTCTAATATACTATTATACACAGTAAAGATGAAGACTTGAATTCAATATCACCAGAATATCACGTCCTTGTGTTTCTATGGTCAATGATATTTTGAGTATTTGACTCTTTGTTTATTTTTTCACTGCCACTTTGATAGGATTATAGGGGAGTGAATATGCATTATGCAATGGTGGAAAAGCCCTAAGAGATTTTTTCAGGAGAATACTTTTGGGAATATGAGGTGGGCGGAGCCTGATTGGAACGCTTGGTGAGAATGTGAGGTGAAAACAAAGTTGAACATCTTTAACTTCTTTGGGAGAATTCAAAGGGGAATGTGATTAGTGTTGCGTGTGCACGGCAAGAGTGCACTAACAATAGGGCTTTTCCAGTACTCCATATTGCATACTCATTTGCCTGCCCTGTTATCAATCTGGTAGTGTTTGATAACGATTTAACATTGCTCTTATGACAAAACGCTCCGGAATGAAAATGAGTATGCAATCCAGCAACACCCATAAGACCAATGTTAAATTGTTATCAAACACTACCAGATTCATAACAGGGCAGGCAAATAAGTATGCAATGTGGAGTACTGGAAAAGCCCTATGTGATCACCATACAACCAGTGATGACAAGCCGATTGTCATTGGCTTAAACTTTGGCTTCGGCTTGCAGCCGTTGGCCCAACTTTGATCGGCTTGCAAACAGCTTTTTCCAAATCTTCCAGCTGCTTAAAGCGCTTGAAGCCGTTTGTGATCGGCTATCAGCTGCTTAATTTTCGAGTTATATGTCAATTCAGTATAGAATGAACTGTAGAGTTCTATAATGTGAACGTTTTGCATCATACCTCATACGTCATTGATCAATTGATTAAACTAAAATTGACTGGATATTTTATGAATTCTCAGTTACTAAAGTCGGAGAAATTCAATAGAATACATTTCATGTTTGTAACCAAAGTAAGAGGAGTTTGTTGTGTTTGGATTTGGGTTTTGATGTTACGAGCTTACGGCACAATAATTGGAAAACTCTGTAGCCCTCCGCTTCTTGGTTCTCGCATGCTCGCATCTCTCTTCTCTCCTCACGCCTCAGGCTACACCTTTGCCATTATTTAAACATAAGAGGGAAAAAAATTGTTGGCTGTTATGCTTTTGGCTTCTTCTACTCTCAGACCATCCACAGTATAGACTGAGCATTGCGCTAGAATGTTGACGCGAAGACATGATAAGAAACTTACATAAGAATACACGTAAGAAAATAAGCATAATGGACCTCACTGCACCGCGCGTTCACCCGCAGAGCCTATATATTATGCTTATTCTTATCATGTCTTCGCGTCAACCGTTTGTACAGGGTTATATGGCAGATGCTCAGTCTATACTGTGGATGGTCTAAGCTTCTACTTCTTCTGTAAGCCGTTCCTACAATTACAATCGACCAGTGATCGGCTTAATGCCTTATCAGCTGCTGGCTATTGACTGGCTTAAAAGCCGATCAAAATCGGCTTCTTCTTCTGCTAAGCCGTTCATCCGCTTTGGCTTGTCATCACTGCATACAACTTTGGACAGCCATGCAGATAGCAGCGTGCGTAACACTATGATAGATTTATTTTCTATATACACACGTAACACTTTATAACTTTGTCAATTTGAGATTAAAATAAACACTAAAATTTTGGACTAGAACTAACGAAAGACGAAAAATTTGAATCAAAAAGGTAAAAAGAGAAAAATTTAAAAATTTGACAAACAACCAAATATATATAAAATTATAAAACGCAAAATACAAAGTTAAAATTCACAATTGACAATAAGTAGAAAGACCGCGACCGGTTTTGAACTGGATGCAGTTCATCTTCAGGCGTGACTGAGCGAATTGCGGATGAATAAAAAGTCTAGCTTACGAAATAGAAAAATGAGGTCATGAATAAACAGGTGGGTCAGCTGATAACATGAAACGTAAAAACGGATTAAAAAATACGTCAGGACTATTTAGAACATTGTTATTTTGATGTTTAAAAGCAATTAAGGTGTAATATTCTTCCAATCTATTCATTTTTGCTCCTTTTTCACAATATTAAAGAGGAGAGACCCTGACACCATTGAAAGTGTGCTTTTCTTGATGGCAATGTTTAGCCATGGCCAAAAGAGAATCAGCTGAAGACGTTGTTGAGGGTTTTTGAAGCTTATTGTAGTCGCTTGAATGTTCTTTAAAACGGCTCTCTATAGAACGTCCTGATTGGCCAATGTAGATGTCACCGCATGTGCATTTTAATTTGTAGACTCCAGATTTCTCGAGTTTTGGAAATGGGTCTTTGAGACAAGATAAGTTTTTAACCTGGTTTAACGGGTAGAACGCAACCTTATAGGTTATAAGGTTGCGTTCATGAGCCATTCATATTTTTGTAGAATCGTGTTAACGTATCATTGACAAAAGCAGATATGGTACTTGCATTTGTTCTGTCCACAAGTGAAGTTATAGCATGTACATGATAGAGTTCGAGTACCCTAATTCAATTCAATGATTGATTCACGCGCGAAGTTCCATGGTGCGCGTGTAATTTCCTATCAGATGTAGGTACTTTGAGACTTTTTCCCCCATAATTCTGGAAATGGGTTGTTACTTTCACACAATTCTGACACTTTCGTTGTATTCGGCACTTTTTCGGCATTTTCCTCATTTTCGGCATTTATAGCAATTTTGGCAGTTTTTGGCAAAATAAAAATTTTTTCCCCGCCCCCTCTCACCATGATTCGCGCTCATATTAGGATAACACCTTCTCGCCCTCCCTGGAAAAAAAGTGCCAAATGCCACAAGATCCGGTCTCTGCTTATAACCATATCTTTGGAGTTCTCGAGCTATAGAATGAGAACCATTACCCAAATAAGGAAACCAAATCCAAGATTTGAACGGAACGGAGGCACACCGTGAGGTAGAGATGTTGTTTCTAGGATTTATACAAGGTTGAAGGCGTTGTTCAATGAATTTTGAGAAATCAGCTGACAAAAAGGATGAAGACAAAATTTGGCAGAGGCTTTTCCGTTTGATTAATTTGCGGACATTTACTTTTAAACCATTTTTTTTTTTGCAATTTGTTCTATGATGCAGGTTTCTTTTTCCTTTGCTAGTTCTTTCCTACTCTTCTCTCATCACCCGTGTGGATAGAGCATGTAGAACACCCAAGTATTGACACGCGCCATTTTGACTCCTAGAAAGAACGTACTCCCATAAGAGCCCATGTTAAATTTGTGATTTTCAAGAGAGGATTGCTCGAGAACGGCTCGATGGATTTTTTCGAAGTTACCCTCTTTAAAAAGGAAATTTTATGTAGAATAAATCATGTCCTCTTTGATTTTACTCGCCGAAGCTCATTTCCCGAGTTATTGATTGATGATTTGAACTCTGTTTTTTGTACCTTTCACTTTTGTTTCGCTTCACGCCCTGTTTTACTAAGCGCGGTCGCGTGCGCTTGTACAAAAATAAGAGTTCGAATGATCAATCGATAACTCGGGAAATGAGCTTGGGCAAGTAAAATCGAAGAGGACATGATTTATTCTACATAAAATTTCCTTTATGAAGAGGGTAATTTCGAAAAAATTCATTGAGCCGTTCTCAAGCAATCCTCTCTTGAAAATCACAAATTTAACATGGGCTCTTATGGGAGTACGTTCTTTCTAGGAGTCAAAATGGCGCCTGTCAATACTCGGGTGTTCTAGATGCTTTAGTGTGATGGACAGGAGAATATTGCGGTGCGCGCGCACTTCACAATACAATTCTCCTTAGTGATGGGCGGTTATTGGTTCTATAACCAATTAATTGGTTTATTCTGGTAAAATTTAACCAAATAACCAGTTTATTTGTATTGAACAAGAAACCGGTTAATAGGGCGCAATAACTGATTAATCACCAAGATCATAAATTATTTTTTTTAATATTTAAATTACCGCTAAATTTGCTACTAGCCTTAGTGATAATGTGACAAATTTGATTTTTCTAAATCATCAAGCGGACCATTGCCGAAAGCTTCTAGAATTGAGGTATTTCCTAATCATTATACCTCAGAGTCTAAGAGATCTCTCCTCTCCTTTTTTTTTTTCAATTCTTGCAATTTTGATGACAAAAAATGTGGAAGACTTCAGCGCTCCTAGCGGAATTTTTGAAGAACTGAAAACAATCCAAATAACCGTCGGTTAACCAATTAACCGGTTTATTTGAGCAGTTCAAATCAATTAACTGGTTATGATGATCTTTAATTAATCATTTACCCGGTATATTGAAATAACCTATAACCACCCAATCACTAAGTCTTCTTTCACATCCCCTTAATTTTTCTTCCTCGTGTGGAGGAGGACCCTCGCCATGTTGATAAAATTGAAGGAGGAGCCGTTTCAAGAGGATTACAGAATGTTGTGAAAAAATTTAAATCACAAAATTGAATTTTGGTTGTTTTAGATAGATTATATATGGGTAGAAATGAAAAAATAGGCAAGTTTCACTTTATTTTGGAGTTGGAATTCTTGTATTTTGAGGTTTGATGATTTAAATTCTCTTAGGAGGTAACTGAAATTGCTCCTCCTGCGACTTTATCAGCATGGTGAAGGCCGCGTTCCTATCACTTGCGTATACCCATCTTTATAGTTCCTTACCTCAGTCCGTACATCTTTGACTATACAGTACTTTGTATGGACTGATATAACAAGGCGTCAGCGGGCGGGTAAAATGAAGACAAAATGTATGATGGAGAAGTAAGGGGAATCTGTGGCTAAAAGTGTTGCGGGTTGCGTCGTTCAGGCGTCTTACAGAACGAACATAGGGACTGAGGAACTGGATTATGAACGCTGTAACACTTTTAGCCACAATTTTCCCCTCTTGCCGCACAATGTCGGCTTTGCGGAACGCGTTTGTTGAATCAGTCCATACAAAGTACTGTATAGTCAAAGCTGTACGTTTGTTCCATAAGACGCCTGAATGACGCAACCTGCAGCACATTTAGCCACCAATTCCCTTTACTTCTCCACTTCACATATTGTCTTCATTTTACCCATCCGCAGACGCCTACTATACTGTATAGTTGAAGATACTGAATTTGCATTGCGCCCAAAAAGAGTCACCCTTTGTATTTACTATGGCGGCCATTTGTGGAAGCTGGACAAAAAGGTGATGTTACAAAGTTCTTATTTTTATGAGTTCCAAACTATTCTACTAGTCAAAAGAGTCAAAAAAAGTCATTACAAGTGGTATTTTGTTTTCATTATTAACAGAGAACTTACAGCTAGTTGAAATAACATTGGCTCTTATGCAAATTTTCATGTGATCACCTTTTTGTCCACGACACTAGCGTGGCTACAGGTCGAGCGAAACACAAATAGACATAAAACTTGCAAAAGAAGCCGACAGTTGAACGTGAATAGCTGAAAGCAGTTAATGAAAATACATAGAAAAAGCTGTTTCTAAGCTATAATTGATATCGACTATAGGCTTACAAAGTTAAAGGTAAAGTTTAAGCCAATGATGGTTGGTTGAGGACAACAATAACTCAACAAGTTGACAACAGTCCATGTTCATTGGAACAAATGGGAGAAAAGGTCCCTACTTTTTGCATGCTTGAACATTATTTCAGAACAAGTTACAATTTGGTTGGGAATAGACCAATTGTGATCAAAATTGCAAATAATTGGAAATCTTGTTAGCTGCCGGTTCTTCATTCTGTGTTTACATTTTTTTACATGTAATTTCCCATAAGCAAAAATAACGTTTCAGAAGGTCTATTTGTTTTACCAGAACTATTGAACCTGGAGCAATAAATTCCCTGGGTTCCTTCACCTTCATCATCCTATTTGTTTCAACCTGTTTTACTTTTAACTCCAGGTTTATTAGTGACGCCATTGAAGAAACTGCGAGCTATTTGTTTTATTTTGCCAAATGTAGTTCCACGGCAGTTCTCGCCTGTTAGGTTCAAAAAAGTTAGAACTTTTAGAACCAGCTTCAAAGTAAGTTCCGTTCTCTTCTTCAGTTCTCTTCCAAGTAAACCTGAACCCAACCCGGTCAAGTTTTCTTTCATAACTAAAACCGCTCAGTTCCATTTTTATGCGGTAAAACAAATAGACCTAGAGATTGATTAAGATTATTCAGAACTAAAGCACAAATAAGGTATGAGAGTTCTTGTTTGATAATCTAGAGGGTTAGCACTTTTGATTTTACAAACCACAATTTCTTATTTATGCTCCAGTTCTGAATAATCAATCAGTCTCTGAAAAGTTATTTTCGCTCATGGGAAATTACATGTGAAAAAAAAATGTAAACTCAGAATGAAGGACCCACAGCTAACAAGATTTCCAATTATTTTGCAATTATCAATGGCTATTGAAAGTTGGTGACGTAGCTGGAAAATCAGCCTATAGTTGGTTGGCTTTTACTCAACATGGTTCATATTCCATTCACAGCAGTACATGTGTACATTCACATCACATCATCAGATTTAGTCTCCAGACCTGTTGATCCTGTTCTCCTCAGCCAACTGAGCGACATGACAACAATCCAGAGAAAAAGGCCCGCTGAAAGTTATAGAGATAGTTTTTTTTTGGATCATTGTCATGTCGCTTAGTTGTCCACTATACCTGACTTTCTTTGTAAGCAGAAGGTCCGAACAACACCACAATATAAGGCGCTAGAGGTATTCTCGCTCAATGTAAACAAACATCGCGGGATGTTCCCATCCAAGAAACAGAAAAATGAAGTGGACTTTTTACGTGTAAATTCCACTTCATTTTTTGGATTTTGGGATGGGAACATCCCGCGCACCAACCCGCGCACTCCACTGCGATGTTTGTTTACATTGAGCGAGAATACCTCTAGCGCCTTACACAATAATATGATAATGCGCGGAGCAACAAGCATCTCCTCTTGCGTAGGTTGTTCTGTGCAATGTTCTTTGAACATAGAGTTACATGGAATGCGTGTATCTTGTTTTGGTTGACGCCAACATGTACCTTGGCTCCTCATTTTGACTTCTACCATGTTAATGTCCATATGATTTGGCTATACAAACTTCAAACAAGTGAACTTCCACTTATTTGAAGTTTGTGCATTAGACTTTCAAACTATTAGTTTGTTTCACGTTTGTTTACATGTTTCTTATCTTGATATGAGTAGAATGTAATCAGAGTTTGTATTTCTGAAGTTTTATTTCACATTTGGAAGGAAGAATAACCACAGAAATGTGAGAGAATAAGAGCAGGTAAAATGGACAACCATAGGGCTTTTCCAGTACTCCATATTGCATACTCATTTGCCTGCCCTGTTATCAATCTGATAGTGTTTGATAACGATTTAACATTGGTCTAATGGGTGTTGCTGGATTGCATACTCATTTTCATTCTGGAGCGTTTTGCCATAAGAGCAATGTAAAATCATTGTTAAATAATTATCAAACACTACCAGATTGATAACAGGGCAGGCAAATGAGTATGCAATATGGAGTACTGGAAAAGCCCTATTTTGTTCGTAACTTACTACAAGTTGATGGCTTCTCTACTGACAGCAAGCTTTTTGGGTGTTTGTGTATTTGTGTGAGTGTTTGTTAACTCACAACTACTCACAATAAAATCAGTAGAGAAGTCGTCAGCTTGTAATAAGTTACAAACAAAATATGTAGTTCTCCATTTTACCTGCTCCCAAACTCCTTAGTTTCACCACAGTATAATAAAGCGGTATTGACACTAATGCAGAAAACCTGTCCAAAGATTTGATATAGTTAATATTTAATACCGCTATGTTTGCTACAATGTATTGTATTTGTATTGTGTATATCACCACACCCTACCGGTGCTGTTGCATTACCCTAGGTACGGTACCCTAGTATTGATGATTTTCTCAAGGATTGTATAAAATCAAGGAATTAACTTAAAAGGATGTTTTTTTTAATGTATAGCTTATAATAAAAATTGTTTATTCAAGCCAAGTTTCAGGTCTCGACATTAATTTCTAATATTTTTAATTATGTTTTGAGATGCAGTGAGTTGCTGTATAACACCGTGTTAACCAGGGAACTGATGGCTGGTGCAACATAGCGGCAATATACTGAATCATATCTTTTCTTGTGACAACATTTCACATTTGTAAAGGTGAGCATACACAAGTGTCAATAACCTTTGACTATATATTATGTGGACTGCGCTAACGTGTATAAAATGAGCGAAAAGCGCATCCACAGATCTGATAAGCCAGATGGGAAAAACCATGACCATACACCCATCGCACCTTTCTCCTTGCCGCGTTTGTGGTGTGTTCCGTTTGCGCCTCATATCACGGCCTACTTTATATAAGGCCGTAATGCAGCGATGTCACAACGTCGCACTCAAAAAGATGTGGATACAGATTTACACGTACGCTTATGGGAGAAAACAAGAATTTTGATTCGTACGCAAATAAAACGGTGTTTTTGGAAAAAATGAAGAGAATATAATTTGAAGAGCAAACAATTTTCCATTTTTTAAGCCCTACTTTAGTAAAATTGGTGCAGTACAAGAGAAGTTATCATCGTTTTAAAATTAAAAATTGGTTAGGGGACAAAGTGCGGTACAGTTTCATCATTGTTACACCGCACCAATCAACGTGAACCGCCCCAAAATGTAACTGATAACAATCACAGTATAAGATGAGAGGTAATGACACAATGCTAAAATCGTGTCCGCAGTCTTGAAGTTGTGCACACAAACTTCCACTAGGTTTGCAGCAAACGCTTGGGCTGTTTCCATGTTCTTTTCACACCCCACCAGCGCTAAGCCGTCGCCGTTGGTACCGTAGTATCGATGAAATTTCCAAGGATTATAACAATTTGAAGAATTTACTTAGAAGGATGATTCTTTCAAAATTTTATTGAGTAGATTAAATGGTATTTTTACGCCGAATATCAAATGCGTCGGCTTATTCCTAATCCTGCAATAATTTTTTGAAAGTAGCGGCGTTCCCATAAGACTCAGTACATTAAGCTAGGTTTACACAAGCAACCAAGTCACCGCGACTAGGGACATTTAGGACTTAAACGACCAGTGAGTCGAGCAAACTCGAGCAAACAATTCGCTAGAGTTGAACATGACCAACTTTTGCGACTAGTCGCTAGCGAGCTAGTCGCAGCGTCTTGGACGCTCGTGTAAACGAGGCATTACCCATCACTTTTGACACAAGCGCTGCGCTTGGAATGTTTGGAATTACTTCAAAATCACGGACAGCATTTACCACAGCAAGAATACGTTTGTGTCACTACCTCTCATCTTATACCGTGATAACAATCCACATGCGCGCTGTTGTCATTTTCTACATTACAGCCTTATATAAAGTAGGCCCTTAGACCATACAAGAGGTAGACCGAGCATAGTATTGAATTCTTGAAATGTAAACAAGGTCCATTATCCTTATTTTCTAGGCGCCGTGGTTCACTGCGGGGAAAGGAAACGCTGTACGGTGTGTTTCACTCCTCCGCGCCTTCACCCGCATGGCCTGTACAAGGTCCATTATCCTTATTTTTCTTATCATGTTCTTGGTTCAACGCGTTGTACACGGTTAAATGGCCGATGCTCGGTCTACCTCTTGTATGGTCTAAGAGAAGGCCGTGCTCATATACATACCCCGTAAGTGTAACACAGTCGCGCCACTCCCCTCACTGTAGATATTGAATCGTAGTTTTTAATGCTTAGCGCAGTCCATATAATAATATATAGTCAAAGTCAATACAGTAACTCAATACCTCTTTATTATACTTATATTGTGATAAGAAACATGTAAACAAACCATAAGTGTGAAAGCCTGATGATAGTCAAAGTCATGTAGTTGGGGTCTGCAACCATCAGATGCACAAATCTATTTTGTAAAAATCAGTGATGACAAGCCGAAGCCGATGAACGGCTTAGCAGAAGAAGAAGCCGATTTTGATTGGGGGCATTAAGCCGATCACTAGTCGATTGTAATTGTAGGAACAACTTACAGAAGAAGTAGAAGAAGCCAAAAGCATAACAGCCAACGATTTTTTTCCCTCTTGTGTTTAAATAATGGCGAAGGTGTAGCCTGAGGCGTGAGGAGAGAAGAGGTGGAGAAGAGAGAAGCGAGCATGCGAGAACCAAGAAGCGGAGGGCTACAGAGTTTTCCAATTATTGTGCCGTAAGCTCGTAACATCAAAACCCAAATCCAAACACAACAAACTCCTCTTACTTTGGTTACAAACATGAAATGTATTCTATTGAATTTCTCCGACTTTAGTAACTGAGAATTCATAAAATATCCAGTCAATTTTAGTTTAATCAATTGATCAATGACGTATGAGGTATGATGCAAAAGGTTCACATTATAGAACTCTACAGTTCATTCTATACTGAATTGACATACTTAAGCAGCTGGAAGATTTGGAAAAAGCCGTTCGCAAGCCGATCGAAGTTGGGCCAACGGCTGCAAGCCAAAGCCAAAGTTTAAGCTGATGACGATCGGCTTGTCATCACTGGTAAAAAAAAAATTGCGCTTCTTGTTGACGTAGTTAGATGTAGCATGGATTATGCAACTAACAATACAAATCTATTTTGTTGTAACTTTCCCCTTTCTTCCTCATCGCGATGTCCACTTCAAAGAAACCGCTCCACAGAGGCCTTATTGTAATATCAGTCCATACTCCCATTCACAGGTAGTTTATATAGTCAAAGGTCGAAGTCCATACATATCTTGGCTCAGTACTTTGGCTCCTTAGACCATAATATAATACATAGACCGCCGATAGCCTATGTAAATGATGTTATCAGTTGTTGGAACATGGAGGGTTGGCCCTTAGACCATATTATATTACCATAGACTGAACATAGTCCCAAAATCACAAACATAGGATGTGATAAGAAAACACATGTAAAAACTAAAAGGACACCACTGTGATGAATATGGATACATGGGGCAACGTCTGATTTAAGCTTATGCGATTAAAGCACCTACATAATATCCATATTCCTTATCACATCCTCCCGCCAAGGTGGTTCCACACGCTCAAATTGAAATGGCCGATGTTCAGTCTGTGGTAATAAAAGGTCCAAGGGTTGGATGTTAGTCCAAAGGGGGTTTGGTATGGATGGTTTGGTGCATGTGACATAAGGAAATGTGTGGGAGCAATACCACGCCCACTCACATTAACGTTGATAAGAATCAGGCAAACAAGTATACAATATGATATAGGGGATAGACCCCATTAACGAGCCTTCAGGTCCAAAATGGTGGTCCGGTTTACCCGTGTGAAACTGTAGGGCCCCAATCACGCTTGGACTGGGAGGAAAGAGAAAAACAATATTATTTACCTACTTTTGAAAAAAATGAGTATTGGATGAACGCCTTGTATGTAATAATTAGGCCCTAGTAATAATTATGTATACAGATGTTGATGCGTTGTTTATCTGTAGTACTTCTGCCTCTTTTTGCCTGTAGACCTACGTGCAATGTGCTCTTTTAGTCTTTTAGTATATTATTCTTTATTATTATTATTATTATAAATCATTTCCGTGTGCTTGCTACTGATAGACTGATGGATGATGAAGCATAGTGATATTTCTACTGCGAGTCATACGTGGGGATTGCTGTTTCCTGAAATGATCGGAATATAGTATACTCTTACTTCAATCTATTTTGTCCCACTACTGCCTGTTCTAACCCGGTTTGTTTTGAAATTAAGTTTGAAAACCACATTAGATCCTATCCGTCATCTCGTTTGGGTACGTCCTCGTTCGTAAATTTATTTTGTAATGAATTGAAAATTGAAAAATTGATAGGACTGTGATACGATGGCTCACACTCGTCTGAAGGAATTAGATGGTTTTCGAGATAATTCTTCGTGCTGTTTCTGTCAGCAAAGCGTGAACGATGATTTGGTTTATGGAAAGGTTTATCAGTTCGGCGACATTATCACTCACTACTTTTGTATGGTGAGTGTTTTTAGGCTTCACATTTAAATTAACCGGCAAACATTTCTCAGACATTCTGATATTCTTGCTCTAGCTGTTCTCTTCGTCAATGGAACAAAACGGCAGGGATGAAGAAGGTATCCAAGGATTTCTACCTTCGGACATAAAAAAAGAATTGTTTCGGGGACGAAAACTAGTAAATATTTTTTCATTATACCTATGCATCGACTTGATCGCTGTTTCAACTATTTAAATCATTCCGAAATCTAATTTTTCTAGGTTTGCGTATTCTGTCATCAAGCTGGAGCCACCATCAATTGTTCATTCAAGGGTTGTAAAAAACGCTATCATTTTCCATGCGCCATAAGCAATGGTGCCTTGTTTCAGTTTCATGCCCAATTTCCGTAAGTATGAAAAGGTCTATTACTGCTTCGAAGAGTAATTTAAATGTATCAAAATATATTTCAAGCGAATGTATGAGGAAGTTATTTGCTACTGCCGATTACGATTGATTAACAAAGTCATTACAGTGCGGACAAAGTTCCTACCCAAAGGAAAGAACACAAAGAAATGTGTAGTCGCTTTACCGTATAAATATTCTGTTTTGAATCTACGACTGTATTACAAGCGACAAATCGCCCTAAATCGTCTTATACTTCTTTTATTAAGGAGAGCTATTGTCCTTGTCTGACTATTCACGCTGTCACACGTAATATGAATTTAGGTGAGTTCAGGCTAAATGCCTAAAGGTAGGGTAAGAAGTATAAGGGCAGGTTTAGACAACCGCACAAATTATGAAAATATAAAGACTTCAAATGAGTGACAGTAAGAAAAAATGACCTGCTTGTACTGTGAATTACGAAGTCACTGGTATTGTGACTGGAAAAACTGCGTTTGCAATATTCTTCACTGTACCTTCCTGTTTTATTGCAAGTACACAGTCCTATGTCCGCAGCGAACGGAAGGAGAATAATTTTTGTCTAAATACTCTCTGCAATTGTACGAAGGATACCCGTGGGGTTGAATGCTTCTAGCCCACCCAAATGAAAACCTTCGAGAACTTGTAAATGAAACTTGGAAATCAATTTTATAATTTTTTTTGCATAGATCATTTTGTAGCCAGCATCGACGTTTACAATCAGTACCAAGAAGCGCGTTGAAAACGGCTGAAAAAATTTTCTGTCTTATGTGCCAAGAAGAAGTTTCACTTACATCTCTATTTGAGACTATTTGGGCTCCGTGTTGTAAAACAGCCTGGTTCCATAGGCTCTGCGTACAAGTAAATCTTTTAATTTCAAGATCTTTGTACTCATTGAGCAAGTGCTTGATTGAGAGTCGTTTTTCCTAGCGAATGGCTGTTAGTGCTGGATACTTTTTCAAATGTCCTAAATGCAATAATAAAGAAGAATTTCGAACTGAAATGTTGGAATGTGGCATTTATATTCCTGACCAGTAAGTACTATTTTTAATTCAACGAATCTGAAATTCGGTAATCTTTATCAATAAAGTTGCTTCAAGGCTATTAGCAATGAGTAATTCATCGGTAAAAAAAAAAAAATGTTTCTCGACACTATGTCTCTAAGTCGTTGATTAGATCACGGCATCGGCAATGCCATCCTCCAAAATGCGTAAGGCTTTATATTTTGGATTCATACATTATCTTGCTAAAAAATTTACATTCACAGGGATGCAGCATGGGAACTAGAACCGAACGCCTTCCACGAACTGAATGAAAGACATCATCAGTGTGACGCAGAAATATGCAAATGTCCCCGTGGAAGAACGTATTCTGCGAGAGAAGGGTAAACTATAGTTGATATATTGGCCTGTTCTATGATTAGAGAATTGAGAATCATGTGCATCCTACAGGTTATGGGATATCACTCTCTGTTCCTTATGTGGATCTCAAGGAGTCCACATGCGTTGTGGTGAAAACAATATTGATCCTACTGGTCAATGGACATGCACGTTCTGTGCTTCCATAATTGAGAAGATGCCACCAACTGCGTCCAGTATTCCAGGGCCTTCCATCAATCAAGATGGGCGAAGGAGGAGGTAAACAAGTTGATAGATTAATGTTGAATGATGTCATTATTTTCGACATATTTCATGTCTTTCATCTCACTTCACCCCAATTTGAAGATCTGCGAGTACACCCACGGCCTCCTCCAAATTGACGAAATTAGAAAATTTTCGAGAAGAAATTTTCCTTAAACCTCGTAGGTGATTTAGGAATTTACAAATATACCTGTGCATTGCCCTTCTTCCTAAAAATTACTGGACAAAATCCTAGCTTCCGAGTTATACTCCGTGGGTGTTTCAAAAATCTGCAAGTATATCCTTCTTTTATGCCCCCGTAAACACCGAGGATCAGTATACTGGACTTACATTACACCAAGATGAGGAGCGAACGAGCAGAACGATGAGTTTTGAGAGCCAAGTAGCTTAACGTACAGTGTACTACTTTTACATTAGACCAAGATTGGAGGCAAACTAGCAGAGCAAGTACAAAAGAACCGACAAAGACGAACATACAGCTATGATAGACATGAAACACGATCCTTATTCATTTGGTTCTGCCAGAAATTTTCTTCCTTTTTTTACAAAACGATGTTTCTTTGTAGAGGTCGTCGTGGTAGAAGAAAACGAGAAGCTTCGCCGGCTGAAACAAATGAAGTTCCTGCTTCAAAAAGCATCATTACTGAAAAAATACCAGAGAATTCTAACCTTCAACCCTTTAAATTAGTATGTTGAGCAAGTATATGATATTCCGAAAGCTGTTAACTTTTGTGCTGAGAATAGATTGCTCATGTTTCTAGGATAATGCTTCTACAACGACTACGTGTTTATTCGATAATGGAGGTCAGCCGATACATGTTGTGAAACTGGACAATACCCATATTATGAGTGACAGTGACAATGTTGAAGAAATTGGCGGTGTCATCGTTCAAGATGTAATTAATGTTGACTCTAGCGATGATGATGAAGACTGTGCCAGATTACTGCAAGGGAGGAAAATAATACCTCATTCACTGCCTACTACATCGTCAACGATGGATCACATCAGTTATGTGATAGAACTTTCAGACAGTGATGACGAGGATGAAAGCGCTAATTCAAAATTGTCAACAAGTCAAATTGAAGATGACAACGATGTAGTATTTATGGGTTGCCACATTCCTGCATGTTCAGAAACAAGTAAGTTGCATTATATTAACTGCAGTAACCGAATGAGAAATATTAAATGAATTTATCAACTTCTATAGCTCTCATTTTACCAATCGTGTGAGAATAAATATTTTACATAGTAAATTTTTCCAATTTTCTGAATAGTTTTCTGTATCTTGTCTCACACTCTGCTCCGTCCCCCATTTCTTGCTATGCGAGCGCGCATTTTGTATGTTTCTCTGTTGTAGATGTTCAATCTCCGGCAATGATTCGTATAATTCAAAATGATAATGTGTTAGTGTTATCACCAGCTGAGGTCATGAAGCGTGAAACCTTGAAACAAGCTGAATTGACGACTACAGCAAAAGCTGCCACTGTTACCAGCGACGGTTCAAATATGATTTGGCAATCTGTTCCCCGTCATAAATCTATGGTACATTCAATCGCTCAGGTAAGTTGTTGAGCCTTGCATGGAAATGACTCATTAAAAGTGTATTTAATTTATTTGGAGGAAGGTGCTGTTTTGAAAATTTGGTACGCGACCACTGATTTTTTGTAATATCACTGAGACCAAATATACACAAGACAGATACTTGCATTGTTGAAAAGTTAATCACTTTACTAGATACATCCAACAGAGAAAAAAAGGATATCCTGTTGTATGTTCTTGCCCAATTACATATAGTGTATTATAGGGACATGATATGGATGTTTTTGCCTTGGAGACATCAAACGTTCAACAGGCAAAGGAACAAAGTTGGCTCGAATATTTTGAGTGTGACACAGTTTTATGGCAAATTGGCAATTATGAAAAAATCATGGAAAGAGAATGAATCAATGTAGAAAGCTGGAACTTTATTACAAACTATACATTTCAAACAGAACTATTCCTCTTGGTAAATTTTACAAATTTCTATAATTTTTCAAAAAAACGCCCATGCTTGGGCACTTACAGTAAAATAACCGTGCTGATGAAGAGCGGGGAACTTTGACCTAGGTTGTAACATATGTAGATGAATTGTAGTGTGCTGCAACAAACTTGCGTACAAGATTTTGATGCTGTGTCCATACCTCTATCACGTGCAGTGGTTCTCTCTTTTTTACACCCTCGTCATTAGACGCAGTGCACTTTTGTGGTTGTATTTAGTGAAGTGATCAATTTATTAAGAATATTTGTTTTTGTAGGTTTTTGCTTCTGCTAGTGATCTTGATAGAACTTTCAATTGTATGAAGGAGAGTAATCAAAATATACCATCCATAACAGAGCAACACTGGTTGCAGAAAATTGTTCCCAATGGAGTAGATCCTATGATCAATAGGACTGAACCCATTACCAAAGGCTGTGGTAAGAAACTTTTATTTTACCAACAGGTCTCTTCAACTTATGATTATAAATAATCTATTATTCATAAAAACCAACCCATATATTTCTCAAAGAGACAGACATGCATGCGCGGCCTAAATAAAAACATTGTACCGAGTAAAATCTTTCCCTGAAAATTTTTTACTGCGCGGCATCTAAACGTGTGAGTTGATGGAAATTATATCATGATGAAGCATTATGCCAATTTTATTGTTTTCTATTTCTTCTCCTTATTTCAATGCATTCTTTGTTGTTTTTACTGAAACTAAAATAATTGTTTTGGAACTAACCCAATCATACATATTTTATTTATGTTTTTCTTGTTTCAGAGATCAATGAAATAATAAACTTGGACTGATATGCCATACCTTTATGTTTACTCTTAGTCTCATTATAAACTTGCCGTTTTGAAAGAAGCCCGTGGTTAATTTTATTTCTAGAAAATTAGTTTCTAATGTATTATCATTGACGTATCATTCTATTCATTTTGTAAATGTTTTCACCATTGGCACGGTCTTCGGTCTCAGACAACAACAATTTCTATTGTACTCTCAAGTAGATGTTTATATATAGCTTGATTTAAAAGTTTCAAGAAATATTACTTACCAAAGTACAAATTCTAAGTTCATATTACCTTAGCAAATAAATTTTAACATCCAGACCAACATTCATCAATTCTAAACTGCTTAGACGTGCGTATTTTTGTGTCCATTTTTTTCCCTTTTGTCTGTAAGTTGGGTAGATCTATGTTTATAATAAATATTTTTTTCAATTGATAATGCTCTGCTGTTCAAGAGAAGAAAAGAAATATTTTATTCAGATTACTGAAATTTATAGAAACGCAAGGTCTAATAATATTTAGGTAGTGGTTGTGAATAAATAATACTGAAATTTATAGAAACGCAAGGTCTAATAATATTTAGGTAGTGGTTGTGAATAAATAAGTGACTTGTCACAAGAAAAAAAACCCTTAGTCGTCAAAGAACGGATCAGCAATTTAGCGTTTGTATGCATGCAAGCCTGCAACTACGTTGAACTGTTCCTGCTGATCCGTTCCTTGACGACTAAGGGTTTTTTCTCGCGACAAGTCATTATTGGCTGTCAACAATGGGGCGTGTTTTTTTGTTGCCCTATTCTTGTTATCTTCACCTTACCATACAAGCTGAAGTAGGACCCGATCTGTAGAACGATATTTTTTATACAAGTCTCAGAGATTTTAGCAATTTATTTAATCAGCTGTTCAATAATTTTTGATAGTAAATGCTCAAACAAAAGGGTAAAGCTTCTAGTTTATGAGAATAAACGTACAAGTCTTTATTTCTTCTTTGTATTTGAAATCTTCCGAGACCTTTTTTCGCTTATGGGAAATAACACGTAAAACTTTTTTGTTTGGAACCTAGCGGTAAGTTGGGGTAATGCTGTTATCAGGGATATGACGTCAAAAAAACATGCCCCATTGAGTGACAGAAAAAAAAAAATTGAATGACGGAAGCCAATAATTATTGCTTTTGGCTGGCAGCCAACTGAAGTAAATCTTATTCATTACTCACTTGAAATTTGCCTTTTTATAAGAAAATTGGAACAATATTCTAGACTGAGATATTTCATGGCATAATTAGTGTAGATTGATCAATATTTTTCAAGGCTATCACTTGCCCGCGAATTCGCGGGTGCCTGTGCCCGCGAGAAATCTGCAATTTTTGCGGGTGCCCGCGCCCGCACGGGCGCCTGCGGGCAAGTGACAGCCTTGATATTTATCTAAAGCTGATTTCTAGATAAAGTATTAAAATTCCATATTAAATTATTCATCAAGTTGCTCCTAGCTTTCTTATGAAGTATCCCAAAAACTGAGCAAGCTTGAACTTGAGCAATTAGTGAACTCAACTCAAGCTCTTGGCAGTAATACAAAAGAGTTGATACAAAACAAGCAGAAAACAAGTAGGAATGTGGTAAAGACGCTTTGGTGGACTAGCAAGAAAATAATGTATAGAGCAAATATTGAAACGGCTGAAAATTGAACTTTGTTCTTGCACATAACATTAGTACATGAAATTCATTGAGCTCTCTGAAGCAAGCCATCATGAGGCATGAGAATTATGCCCAGATCACTGGTTCACTGACGCAACTCATTAAGCTTAATTCTCTTGTGGAACAAAAAAAGAGAGAGAGAGAAGTGAATTTGTCCTTCATTAACTACCGTACTATTTGGTGAAATTTTTGGACCGTTGGTTCAAGGCCAGAGTAGAATTTGAGTCACCCAACTCTGTGAAAAACTTGGTCTCTTTGGGTGACAGGCTTATAGATGACATTTTTCCGTCGGGTTCTACCCTATGCTCCTTTAATGTTGTCGACTTATTTCCGAATATCCCTAGAGCCACTGCCATGCAATGTATGGGCGACCTCTTGGTTCAATCAAATATCTGCCATGAGGAATTGGCGGAATTTTTCAATTTACTTAATATTTGTTGGTCCCCCAACTTTTGCGGATCTTTCTGCCCTTTTGCTCATAAATATGCCGGTTTTAATGGTTAGATTGACACAAAACGAAAAACGTGTCGCCGGTTTTGTGATAGTTCATATTTTGAACGCAAGGCAGCGCTAAAAGACAGTGCCCGGCGTTATCATGCCATAGTAATGGAGGAGGATCAATTATTTTCTCGGATTCTCATTTCTTTAGGTTTTCTAAATTTTTCTGTCAGTTTTTTGTTACATGTTATTGGAGAAGAATGATGTCTCTTATTTGTTGTTGAAATTGGAAACTGAATGATGTAGTTTAATCACTAGATAACAAACGTGAAAAACTAAAGAACGAGGCAAAAACGCCGTTTGATTTTACATAGGATTGAACGGATATTCGTTCAGTTCTCCCATAAGACCTGTGTTAAAAGCCGTTCTTAGTTCGTCATCTATGCTAGATAATAGCCCATTTCTATTTCCCCAATCGTTTATCAAAATGTGACATCTGTTGTGCAGCATTGTTTACAAAATTAGATACCTCAGAAGTAGATGTTGCTGTGTTGGTGAATCGTAAAACAAAAGGATTTTTGTCGTATTGCAACCTACATATTTGTATCATCTACAGTCAAATCTGTCTATATCAAAACCACATAGGTACAGTACATAACTCGAAAGAAAATTCGTTTCCCTTGAAGTATCCATAACACTCAATACAAATTAGTCTGTAGGCCTATATCTCAAATCACGTTAGAAATGATGTTCCTACAACTCGAAAAAATTTTTCGTATTTTTTTGTCATGGCTCTCAAAAATTGACCGGAAAATGCGTAAAGAAAAAGGCAAGTTCTTCTCTTTGCAGATAACGCTACACCTCATCTTAATGTTCCTCCATTGCAAGCAGTTACCGTCGAATTTTTCCCTCCAAACGTGGCGTCAGTTCTCCAACCATTAGATTTAGGGCTCATTCAAAATTTCAAAACAATAAACTGTACTGAAGCGGTGAAAATCATTCTCGATGATAGACGCTGGTAAGGAAAATCTAATCTGTCGACGTTCTTCAAGCCATTTGCAAACGGTACAGCGTTTTTTTGAAAGCTGTGAAGAATCAGAGGAAACTGTATTCGATGCTACTGTGAATGTAGAGAATAATTCGGACAAGCACATCCGCGCTAACTTAAAACAATTACCAATTGTTTTTTTTTCGTAAGCGATGACATTTGACGTACATAATTATGTATGATCTGAAATCATCAAAAAATAGACTAGGTAAGTCGAAATTTTTTTGAATAAATCTTGCTATCAGCTCGAAATCATCTTCTCGAAAATCTCTAATTATACCTAACTCGAATTGAAAAGGAAAAGTGTTTCCCTTGATTTTCAACTTAGACAGATTCGACTGTACTTGGAAGAACTGAGGATTTTTTTGCAAAAAACTCCAAATTTAGTGACTGTTATGATTGAATACTTGATGATAATATTTTTGAAAATCATTGTCTTTTGTTTCCGTATCAAACTCATAAGAGTGACATTATTACTGCAGCTATTCATTATTACATCCTCATGCGTATGAGGTAATACAAACGCACCCAAAATTGATCAACTAAGAAACTATCCCAGATAAGAAGAAGAAAGACGCAAAAGTGGAAACGGCATAAATTTTTACTTAAATTTTGAAATAAGTTTTTCACTTCAACTTTCCACAAACATTTACTGTTCGATTTGCTCGATTTTATTTTTTCTTTCTTTTCAATATTAGAATGACCTTGCTTGAAAGTATTTCAACTATTGCGGATATATGTTGAATTGACTAGGAAGCTTCCTGTAATACCGCCACTGGTAACTAGAAAATTTCTTTTCAGAATTGTAATTAAACATTGCCTTCCTTCCAAATAAGGAATTCTTTGTACAGTTTGGGGATGCCTTATTTACATCGCAGATAATTTGATGCGGCTACAGCTCTTCGCAAAATGAGGAATTTTGAGAATCTTTTGTGAAAACTGTTTCTGATGATAAGTACCATTAACAGGAAATGGAAATGCTGGAGCAAAATTAATCAATTTTTCATCTTACAATCTAAAATAATATCCAAGGATGAATTATAATGCGCTGCCGCTATGATGGGCAAAATACGTGTTCCTAAATTTTGTCCAACTCAAATGAAAAACTGAAATTAATTATTTATAATTACATATGTTCTTAAAAGATTTGTCTGAGGGAATTCTTTATAACATTTGATAATTGAATTATTCTAAACGCTTCAAATATCCGTTCCTGAATTTTTTATTACGTTTATTTTTGCCATAAGACTCCATGCATTACTGAATAGAAGCGGGCGCTGATTGTCAACGCCCTCTATCGACGCGTAACGGAACTGGCACAACATTGGCGACAACACTTTGGACAGTGGTAATAGGCGCGTGTCAATACCTCTTTTCTTATACCGTGGTTATATCCAACGGTTAACCAGTATCCCCTTGGGTCAGCTCGCTTTTCAGCAGGAGCTTTTGACTATAAAGCACTTGGCCAGAGTGAACGAGGTCAGTTTAGATATTGACCTTATGGTTCACAGGCAGTTATCTCGGAAAATCCGTGATTCCATTCCTTCCCTCCCCCGCAATCCGACCTCCAACAGTAGAAAACGTTGGATTAGGCTCCTGTATTTGGGAAAATTTTCACCTCAGTTGGCCCGCATTGGGTCATGTCCTACGCCCCTTTGGGTTTTGCCATTGACTATACACGCACCAGCCAAATACTCGCATTGTTAAAAAAGTTGTCACTTTGAAGGATACTGACACCAGAGTGTGCTGCGTGTTAACCGGCAGGCAGAGTGAAAGAGACAGAACTAAGGCACTATAGTACGATAGGTATGCTGGACTGATAACAGGGAGCCGACTTTTAGGCTATAAAAGGTACGAACGCGGCTCGTGTAACGTCACGCGAAAGCGAATGTAGTCGATGGGTACCGACAGCACTTGTCAGTTGTACCCTTAGGTTGTACCTTATAGCCTAAAAGTCGTCTCCCTGTTATCAGTCCAGCATACCTATTGTACTATAGTGCCTTAACAGAACATCTTTCCCTCTCTCTTACACCAACGTATTAACACGCAGCACACTCTGGTGTCAGTATAGTCAATGTTTTTGCCCAGTGTAATATATAAATATAACCTTTACACTGTTGAAAGCCTGTTTGTTAAATTGAAGGACCTTATCCCCATTGACGAGAAAAGCGGGGTTTACAAAAAAAAGTGCAATGACTGTAATGGAGTCAACATAGGTGAGACCACTGACCAGCCGTCAATTTAAAATCATAATAGATGAGCATAGAATAGCACTTCAATACATTCAAATTGACAGGCTCCTCGAGAAGAGATAACGATCAGGACAAAGGTATCCACCTTTTTCGTGACAAAGGTACTTTTCTCCTGATCGACATCAGACCGGGCAGCGCTAGCGTCGCGCAAAAATTTTCAAATTCTTAAAATGTTTCAAAAATATTACCATCTGATAGAAAATTTTCCGCTCTTCAATTTCGTTCCTTACGATTACACGCCTAAATTCATTATTTTCGGAGAAATTCAAGGAAAACTAAAGAATCACCTTTAGATTTGAGTCGTGCACAATCACCGTTCGATCACCGTTCGCTTATCAGTATTTTCTATCTAGCGCCTTATTTTCTATAGGGCTCTTCCACCGGTGCATGCTGCATATCGATTCCCCGGATTCTTATCGTAATGGCAGTGAAAATAACATTGCTCTTATGTGTAGAGTTGATTGCATACATCAAAACCATAGAGGTGTTACGTTACATAAGAGCAATGTTATTTTCACTGCCATTACGATAAGAATCAGGGGAATTGTTATGCAGCATGCATTGGTGGAAGAGCCCTATAGCGCCCTGATTTAGATAGCGCCTTATTTTCTATACAATATTTTACACAGTAGGCGACGCTAGCATGAAACTATCGACTATCACCCTCCACTAAAATTAAACTAGTGATGTTAACGGATCGGATCTCTGGTGCTCCGGATCATCTTGGAGCGGATCCTCTGTGCTCCGGATTTTTCCCTCAAGATCCGGATAAGCTCCGGAGCTCCGGTGAAATTCTTTTTTCATTCGGAGCTCCGGGTAAAAGCTCCGGAGCTCCAAAGCTGTGTCAGTTTTCTCGAAGCTCCGGAGCTCCGACAATATTTTTCATTGCCTGAAAACGTGGATCTGAGGCTCTTGCATATTGTTTTCTTTACATAAGGTATCTCAAATAGATGAACAGATATCCAGGGATGGCAAACGTAACGTTATCCAGCAGTATCACAGCGGTGTAACAAAAATTTTTTAAAAAAGCCGGATCACGGAGCGGATTCCAAAAGATCCGGATCTTCATCCGGAGCAAGGGAAGAGATCCGGAGCGGAATTTTTGGGCAATAGATCCGGATATTATCCGGAGCATAGTATCCGTTAACATCACTACTAAAATGTATTAGTATATTCGATCTAGGATCTAGTGATCTAAAAGGTGTAGTGTAGTAGACGGCCGTGGATCTACTCATCTTACTTGAAGATACGATTTGTTTTTCAAGCAGGAAAAAAACGGCGTCTTCATCGTTCAAGCCTGTTAATCCTAATCCCCAGCTTTCTTTTTGTAAGTTATCGTGAAATAATATGAGACGAGAGAGGAGGAAATAATGGATGTAATCGAACGCGAGAATCAGCCGAAACGGCTACCTCAAAAGAAATATTTCAGACAACGTGCTCACTCGAATCCAACTGCCGATCATTTTATGAATTAGTGAGTACTTTTGATGTTTAATATTGCGAAAGAATACCGTGTATTTATCGTTTGAGAAAAATAAAAATTGTATGCATCTGCTTCTAGTCCCTTCAAGCCTGATGCTATGAATTGGCGTACTTTGTACCCGGCTTTCGATGTGCCCAGAGTAGAATTCCTTGATATTGGATGTGGTTATGGAGGTCTTCTAGGTTTGCCCTATGATACGAACTCATGGAACAATCAGTTGAATTTCAATCATGTTTCCGTTGCCCCTGAAGAACCTCTTTCGCTCTCTTACAGTTACCTTGGCTCCTATGTTTCCGTGTTCGTTGATGCTGGGGATTGAAATTCGAGTGAAAGTCTCCAATTACGTTGTAGATCGTATATCAGCTTTACGAGAAAATAACACTGGTCAATATCAGAATATTGGTTGTATTCGAACGAATGCCATGAAATATCTACCCAATTATTTCGAGAAAGGACAGGTGAGCTGTTGATTTGTGTCTCGTAAGTTTGTGTACTCGTTTTTATCTCGCTATTGAATTTTATAGTTGAAGAAGATTTTCCTTTTGTACCCTGATCCGCACTTCAAGAAATCAAAATATAAATGGAGGATAGTAAACTCAACGCTTTTGGCTGAATACGCATATGTCCTTGCTGAAGAAGTATAAACTTTATTCTTTTCGTTGGTTTGTGAGCGTATAATTATGATCACTCTGATCTCATCATCATTTTGCTACCATTTGCTCTCTTTACCCTTAGGGCTTAGTGTATACTGTAACCGACGTGAAAGGATTACACGAATGGATAGTAAAACATTTCACAGAACATCCGCTTTTTACCGAAATCACCGAATTAGAAAAAGTAATTCGTTTATTTAATATTATTACTTTAATCACATTACGCCAAAAGCTACTGAACATAGATATTGTTTTTGAATGGCTTAATTTGTATTAGTCAGTTGATAAGCGATTAAAAAATATTAATTTATCGGAAATCTATCTCCTTCACTCGAGTTGTAATTGTGCGACTGAATTAGGATTTGAAGGAGTCGGGATCCGAGACTCAACTTTTCTAGGGACTCCATATTTCGAGGTCGAGAAAGGTCAGAAAGTTGAAATTATTAATAAATAAGCAACCGAGCGGCTGTAACGAGTTCGTGCTCAGATATCTTTGACTTTTAGCTTTCAACTGTTGGTAGCTTTCAACTGTTGATTTTCAACTTTCAGCCAGTCTACTTCCAACAAATTTCAACTATCAGCCAATTTTCAAACTTGATACTGTTTCCTTCTCTTTTCGAACGTTTCTTCTCTATTTCCTTGATAATTTGTACCCACTTCTGCCTCTCTTCATGAAGTGTTCTCCATTTTCTACAAGACAAAAACTACGAAACGAACGCTCAACAATATTATGTTCCAACCGGGCATCCACCAGTAGCCCTGCCACCGATAAAATTGTCAGTGGACGTATGAGGCTTAGACCATGTAGTAACATAGACCACCAAAAGTGATAAGAAGTACGTCGGAACACTGGAGACGAAATAAGTCTTTTGGGTTCTACGGCGTTAAACGTATCAATGGGCGTGGTCTGTAATTTTCCTCATCCCGTCGGTAACCGAAACGTCTACGCTGGACCCAAAAAGCTTATTTCTAGCCTCCAGTCTTCCGACAACTGATTACGTCGTTTACGTACTGCTTCGGCGGTCTATGTTACTATGTGGTGTAAGGTAGGAGGTATCAAGGAGGTTTTTTGATGTGAGTGTGAGTAAGAAGTTTTCGATTTTCCTGAAAAACGTACGTAAATTGATCGTTTTCTCGTCGTATATGTGATTGTTTCCGTCAAATGAATCTTTGAACTCCCGTACGAAGACTCAATGTTACAAAAATAATTTAACCTAGAACGAACATCTAAAACCCGTGTAATTCTCACTTTTCTTTTCAAACCTTGATTATTCTCAATTTCATATGTAGGTGTATTTTACTGGCAAAAATACCATTTTCTGGAAATAAATGACAAATTTTTGTTTCAGTGTAACGATCCGGTGATACCAGTAATACCTGACTGTTCAGAGGAAGGCAAAAAAGTTTTTCGTAACCATGGTGCTAATTATATCGCAGTTTTCAAACGTACAAAGGATCTATATGGAAAGACTGGATAATATTGATGGCACAATTTTTTTTTCCTTGTAGCCTCAGATATTCTACTCTTTATCTTGTTGAGTTTCTATGAAAGTATAATTTTTCAAGAAATTTTTCCCCTGTTAGAAAATGAGGCAAGTCGTGTCTCTTAAAATCAGTTTTACGACTTATTTACAAATTTTCTGTCAATGTATCTGAAGATACGTATTGATATCAATTACATACCTACCTTGTAGTCTCGTATGATGAGTGTAATGTTTCCTCCAACGACTCTCTGTCAAGATTTTACTAATACATATTCTGAATAACCAGCAATCAACCAAAGATAAGTTCCTGACTTTTTAATGATCGTATTTGACAATAGAATTGTGTTGTTTAGTCATTGACTTATTGCAATTCTATTCATTCAGTCAACATTAAACCTAGCTCTCTGGTAGAATGAATACCGTGCACGTAAATATTTGTTATAGTTTGAGACTTGGTAGGAAAAAATGAAACATTTGATATGTATAGTCGATTCAGGAAAATTCACTATTGGTTAAGATAAATTTTAATACATCTTATTGAAATAACTGGAAGAATTCATCGAATTAATGAGAGATTCTTAATTGAGGCTATTCATTATACAAAAAAAAATAAAAACAAAAGGGGTTTCTCGTTCTTGTCTTTGCTGAGGATGACTATCTAGTCAAAAGCGCATCGTTGTATTCTTTTCGTTTTCTGCAGTTGCAGTTTTGTAATTGTCACTCGTTGGAGTATCAACCATAGAACATTTATTCAGAAGTAAACTGTAAAATGAAACGATTACCATGGAGTGTGGAATTTTTCTAAATAACCAGTTGATTTATAGAGAAAAGAATTGAACCAACTAACACCGAGGAGATTGGGACGTATTCTGAATTCATTACGGCAAATAACGATTACTAATTAAATATCCAGACTGTGTTTTGATCCTCTCAATGAGTAATATCTATCGCCTCTTAAAATTTTTTTGTTGTTCGGTTTATTTTTGATAGAATTGGAATTTCTCTCGACTGCAATATAGAATTATTTCATCCTGCATTCATTTATTTCATCTTCTATCACTTCTTTATTTCGAGAAATTATTATCATTTTCTCTTCTTCGTTCATCCACTATATTTTATTGGGCGATTGAATGGCACGCAAAACTTAATTATTGTAAGAATTCGAAAAATTGATCAATTTTTACAGTTATCTACTAGTTAATAACGCATTTTGCTTTTCGAACTTGATAAGAGCAATCGCGTTTACATGGCTGCATGCATAGGTGGCGGAGTGAATTTTTCTCAGGGGGGGGGGCAAAAGTTTTCAAAAAAAATTCAGAAGAACTTTTTGCAATAGTATTTCTAAATCAACTACTTTTTAATTTTTTCAGTCTTTTTGAGGGGGACGTTGCCCCCCCCGGTTCCGCCACCCATGGCTGCATGTATAATGTGTGTAGCAGGTAATTAGTGGGTCAGTAGTTGTTTAACGAAGTGAATATGCGATTTGGCTACATATATTCGACGTGGATAATGACATAGAGCAAATCGCAAATAACTTGAGTTATATAAGTTCTGAAAAAGCTCGAGCATTGTTATTCTTTGTGGCTGAACGTTACTAGAATACATTTTGATAATTTTTGGTTCATTAGTATCGCGACCTTGCATTTCTTGTACTTGAAAATTTTGTTTTTGCCGTAAGAAAGAATATTGTGATTCCATAGCACGATCAACGTCTTGGCCTGGCTTTCCTATTGCCACTTGCACCACGTGCAGCAACTCTTTCGCTGTCAAGTCTTAATAAACAAGCAGGTGGCCGATAGAAATTCGTCACAGATATGTACGACGAATGGAGACTTCTGCGTCATAGGAATCATACAGTGTCGTTCAATTGATCTGAATCTCACTTTAAATGTTTTTCAATATTTCAGTGCATCATTATGATGAATAGAAATTTTTCTACATCAACAAGTTCGCGTTTGCTTTTCTGAAGAATTTGCACTAACGGAAGTTCTGTTTATCTCAAATACACATCTATTCATTATTACATCTGTGATGTTTTATGGATCTTTGATATAGATTTATTTTGTTTGCTAAAAATTTACAATACAAACACTTTAAAAGCAAATTTTTTCATTTCCTCTTTTAACAACTATCGAGAGGTACAGAAATTATCATGAGGAACAAAAAGGAAAACTAACAAAATGCTGCTACTTAAACAATATTTAAATTTTAATATTTACAAAGGGGAGACATTATTTCAGTATAATTTTAATATGAACTATTTTAATTCCAAGAATGATCATTGAAGGGAAAAGAAAAAAAAAATTTCAATGGATGAAGATGAGAGAGACATCATTTGAATTTTATAAAAGCTATTATTTACAATGAGAATTGTTCTTTACACAATGGGTGGGAAAGTGAGGCGATTAGAAACAAAATGATATTTAATTGAGTCCAGTCAACTATGAAAAATAGGGAGAATGAAAATAAATAGATAGATAATAAAAACAGAATTTTGATAAAATTTTGGAACTATAATTTTTTGGGATAGAAAATTCTTTCTTCCACCCCCATTTTTTTCATTTTTACAATTCTTTTTTTTCATTTTATCAGGTATTGACATCACAATAATTATAGTTTATTCATTCCTAAAGGTAACTTCAATTTTAAATTATACTACATTTGAAATAATTAAAATTATTTGTGTGAGAGAAAAATGAGCTGAAGAAAAACAGGAGAATAAAATGCCATTTATAGAACAGAAAAAGTAATGAATAACTTCTATGTAAAATTGAAGAAACAATGTAGTTAATCAGCTAGTACTCAACTGAACTAATATTTCGAACATCAACATCTGGTACAGTATATTATTTTAAACATAGCGCATTATCTTAACATGATCAGTACCCTTACAATGGAATGTAGATATTTTTCATCTTTTCATCATACATATCAAACTATAAGTTAAAACAAGTAATTCACAATAATATTATGCTACAAATAACAAAGTAAATAGGTATATTCTAAGAAAAAAAAAAAAAAGAAAAAAAAGAAAAAACAAAACAAAACAAGAAAAGAAAAATAATAAAAAAACTTTCAAAAGTTTTAATATGAAAATGCTTTCGGAATACGAGATATTTATTATACTGCAAATGTATCAAGTTCCTCAGTGTTGTGAGAGCTGAAACTTACAGCTATGAAAAAAAAAATATGTCTTATCTTCATTCTTATCATGTTTTATCAAGAGCAACACATGAATTTGTACGAGGGGGAAGGGGAATTGCGCTCACAAAGCCTTTGATAGTGTCAAGATATTATACCAACCTATACTTGAGCTGTTGTCTGAAAAGTTGTGCTAATTATTTGAAACAATTATCTTCATACTAGCAAAGGCAATCGCGAAATGACGATGCTTGCTTGTAAGAAGCAATAAGGAGCGCTTCGAAATTTATTTGTACGTCAGACGAATGATCACAACAAAGGGAAATAAGAAACTAGTCTGACAGGTGAGACAGAAAATACCGCAATTTTATTGGCGAGACACAAGGTAGGTGGTAAATTCGTGTCTCATCATACATCAATGAACACCCTATTGGTTAATCTGTTTTCTTCTTCGTAATACCGAGTTTTCTGTATCAAACAAATCCATCATTGATGATCTCGTTCTTTTGTTTCTCTCTTGTCACGACCATTAATTCAAATTTTCATAAAAAGGAGATGGCAACCGAATTGTAAGGTTCATATTACTCGTATAATTCATACAAAATATTGTGATGAACTAAAACCTACAGAAGTTCCCGCATGAAAAAATCTATTTCAGTCTTACTGCAAAATATAATATCATCAATCCAGACTCACTGAAAAGAAGAAAAAGAATACATTCGAAGTATACCTCAGAACCATGCCTGGAGACAGAAACATGTACTGTACTTATCGACTGAAAATTTCCCAAAGAATCATCGTTGACTGTTTTGTTTCGTTTTTTCATCAACAATTGCTACGGATTACTAACAATCAAATATTTGAAAGTGGATTTTTTTGCACCATATACAAAAGAAAAAAATGAAATAAAAAAGAAAAAATAACACGACTTGACCTGATTGACATGGTAGATACGACCTACTTTGAATACATGAAAATGGCAACGATCAAACCGTACAAACCCAGTACTTCGGCAAAAATCAAGATTAGGATCATACCAACAAATAAACGTGGTTGCTGGGCAGTGCCTCGAACTCCTGCATCTCCAACGATACCAATCGCAAAACCTGCGGCTAAACCGCTAAAGCCAACCGCTAATCCAGCACCCAAATGCAAAAATCCTCTGGAACATGACGACACATATTATAACTACATCTTGTTATAGACTGTCTGATTTGCACACGCGATTAAATTTTCTAGTTATTAGAAACAGCAATTTATCTTCATAAAGATAAGCTGTAGGTAGTCTTTTGGCTATTAATTTACATTTGATGGTAAAATGAGCTATGAAAAAGACGTACTTGTATAACGGATATTCATGAGGCGGTTTGAGAGACCCAGAAACAAGAATAGCGACAACAAGACCGTATATAGCGATTATACCCGCCATAATAACGGGAATTATGGATTTCATTATCAACTCTGGCCTCATAACGGACATCGCTGCAATTCCAGTTCCCGATTTCGCCGTCCCATAAGCGGCTCCAAGAGCTGGAAAAAATAGAGACGTTAAACCAACAAGAATTCAAACGTTTTAAAAAAACGTGCAGCTGTCAGCTGAAATGTTATCCTTGATAATCGATGTCTCGCCTACAATTGCAACAGCATGGGATTGAATAATCGAAATTACTAATTGCATGATTCAATTCCAGTCAAATTTATAAGAAGAATTGCTCAAGTCAGAAAGTATTTATTCGATCATGGTGAAATATTACTCTGATGATTTGGAAGTACAATATTCATAGGATAAGAAAGGGTGTGGTATTGACCGCCCGTTTTACATCCATTCTTTGATAAAAGTGTTTATTGAGCAAATACGCAAAAATTCTTTCTTTCACAAAAATTGTGTTGAAGAAAAGAGCGTAAGACAATATTTTGCATCAGAAAATCGATACGAACTGAAATCGAACATACGACCATTTTGGATAACGTTCTCTTACCACTCAACACTATCGCTGATGCCGCGCCCATAACACCGAAAAACGGTCCATAAACTGGATTTTCAGCAGACATATTTTGAAATTAAGTGAATTGCTTTAAATGAATAAGTTTAAATTGTACAGATTGATATTGAAATATTTTTAAAATGACCACTCCTCGAGCTCGGCACGTTACTATCAAACAACTTCACAAGAATCTGAACAATACTTCCTGGGTAAGTAGATGAAGTACTCGACTCATACTCTGGTACACTGCGACTGTCGTCATCATGATAAAGAAGGAGAAACGCCCAGTGAAACGGTGGTATGAGAAGGACACGAAGCCTTGGGCCGGCGCTATAAGAGCCAGAGCACCCACCTATGAATAAGGTAGGGCTCTATTTCATGATGGGTATTCGCAGACGCCATTTTAGGTGATATACAAATGGACACACCGCTAGAAGCGCTACTCTCCACGTGACACTGAAAAGTGATGCAAAAAATTTGCCCCATTCAGAAAACATGGGCAGTGATTTTCAAGAGGTTTGTTCTTGTTGATTTTGTAATGATTTGGGGAATTGAGATATGTAAAATATTGGGTCACACTTTGCAAAGATTTTCAAAACTAGACATTGAAAAATTGGTAAATCCCCCTTTCTCACGCTTTGTAGGGTTATTTAAGTATTGTTTTTGCAATCAGCGTTGAGTTTCACTGCAAAATCACATAAAATAAGGAAGTTGAAACAATTTTTAATTATTGAGAATTTTGGCAAGTTGATGAACTTTTGGCACATTTTGGTCCATAGCTTGGCTCAGAGAAGTTGAAGGAAACTGGGTAGGGGGGCGCAAATTGTAGGTGAAAATGAGAGACAGATTTTGTATGTTTCAAGTACACATCTAACGTTTTGCGTTTTTGTGGTGTTCATATCTTGCGCAAACTCCCATTCAACTGGTAACATCATTATTTTAGTTTCACCATGTCTAGTCACTCACTGGTATAGAATAATCTCGTATTTTTTGGATTCTTTTGAAATGAACGGAGTTGGAAAGGAAATTTTATGGAAAGTAGAAAAACTTCTCTTCAATTTCTCTCTAGGAGTATTATTTTCCTAGTTTTGCCCCAGCGCTTACAAACAGGGCTGAGAACTGTTATAATTTTTTTAACAGTTCTTTCCTGTTCCGGTTCTTGGCCCAGATTTCAGGATCCGATTCTTCTTGGTTCCAGTTCTTGATGGTTCTGGTTCTTGGCCCAGATCTCAAGATCTGGTTTTTTGCGGTTCCAGTTCTTGGACCAGATCACAAGATGTGGGTCTTGAAGGTTCTGGTTCTTGGACCACATTCTTGACTCAGATTTCAGGATCCGGTTTTTCTTGGTTCTAGTTCCCAAGAAAAGACGTGATTTCAAATTTTCTGCAGCTGGGCATGGATATCAGTTTGCGGGTTGTAGATCATGAATAATTTTTTTCTGCCGCTTTGTAATTTGAGGGAGTTTGGTTTGATAAGCTTATCAATACGCAGGTACAATACTGCGTGTTTGTTACGAGTGTTGTGCCGAAATAGTGTTTCACGTTTTTACAAGCAACCTGTCAGAGAAGCAATACAAAATACTGCACAAATCCTCGTTCCATCCAATCTTCGCCACATAAGCTACAAAAATGCCCACCGACACAGAAAATATAATTTTGCAAAAATTAGAGGAACTTCAAAAAACGGTGATAACTTCAAAAGAGGAAGTCTTGGAGGAACTAACAAAAAGAATGGTCAAGCTAGAAGAAAAAACGAATGAAGAAATCCAAGTCCTACAAAGTAAATACGAAAAATTAAAGATTAGAGTAGAGGAGCAAGATCAATATGGAAGGAAGGGCAATGTCATAGGGCTTTTCCAGTATTTCAAATTGCATACTTATTCTCCTACGTGTTATCAATTTGGTAGTATTTTTAACATTGCTCTTATGGGAAACCACTCCGGAATGAAAATGAGTATGCAATCCAGCAATACCCATAAGATCAATGTTGAAAACACTACCAAATTGATAACAGGGTAGGCAAATGAGTATGCAATATGGAGTACTGGAAAAGCCCCTTTATATGCGGGATAGAAGATGACCCGAACAAAGATGAAGACAATGTGATTGAGAAGGTAATTTGGGGTGTGCATGTACAACAAAAACGGAACTAAAACAGGTATTGATAAGCAAACGGTGATCCAACACTCGTAGCATTCTCGCGTGTTCACGCGGTATGAGTTGTGTACAAGACACCCAAAGGTGATGAAAATTATGAGCAATGTCTTTCTTATGGGAAATACGTAAATTTCTAATGATGATTGCTGCAAATCTATTGCATCAATTTTGATAATGTTTTTTTTTAAAAGTTGATTGAGGCATCAAAATCATTCCTAAAGTTACGAGAAATTAAAATTTTGCAAATAAGCAGCTGTATAAGAGTACAAAAAACATAGACTAGCGCCACCTACAATTTGCACACTCCGAATAGCCCGGTTTTCTGTGACGTCAATCAGCGAATAAACGCTAGCAGGCTTTGAGTTGCTTAAGAGCTTTGCTCCAGCTGGCATGTTGACTCTCATAAGAATAACACAGTGAGCTAAGATCAACGTGTTCCTAATTAAAAATAAGGAATTTCTCAGATACTACAAGTTGATGAACAGACGCTGAGAACATAATAGATTTTGAATATATATCTCTGATTTCTTATTTATTTCTAATTTTGAATTATTTATGTAATGATCTTTGCTCCCAATGTTATTCATACGGGAGTCAACAAGTCAGTTGGAGCAACGTTGGGTAGTTTTGCTACAGTTATTCGATAGAAACCTAATCTGTTTGCGATATTTCGCGATACTATCAAATGAGTATCAATATGTGATGTCATAGGAAAACAGTCCTATCGACCTTGCAAATAAATTCAAGATAGAACTCAATCCAATGGAAATTTTTGCCTCACATAGACTACCAACGAAAAAAGAAACTATAGCCCATCCAATACTTGTCCGTCTCAATAATCTCAGGAAGAAAGACCAGCTGATCAGGAAATCAAAAAAGATGAAGATCAAAGGAATCTACGTCAACCCTCATCTAACTCAAAACACGCGTACTCTATTGGAAAAAGCTTGAGAGATTTGCAAAGAAGGCTATGTGCAGTTTGCGTGGTTTAGTAACGGTTACGTGAGAATACAAAAGGATGTCAACAGTCGCGCGACAAGAATAAGAACATTGGAAGATCTGGAAAAAATAAAAAATCAAGGCAACTGAGAAATGCGAGATTTTTTTTTGGATATACTTGTCACTTCAACTGATACGAAACAGACGAACGAGATTCACTGAACTTGAACGAGATTTCGTTCGCTCGAGTCCACGGATTCACTTCGCCGGCATTCCTTAGACCATTCAAATGGTCTAAGCCGCATTCATGCTGCGTCGTATTTGCAGAGATGTTGCAACTTGCACTTGCACTGCACTTGCACGAAAACGAAATCGAAAACGAATCACGAAAATAACGACATTTTTTTGTCTGAAATAACATAACGAAAGTAACGAAACGAAAATAAAATTAAGTAAAATAATTTCGTTATGTCAAAAAATTCTAAAACCGAAAACGAAAGTCAAGATTTTAAGCAAATTTACTACATTTTTCACAAAAAACACGCGTAACGAAAATGAAAAACGAAATTAACGAAATTTTTTCAAGCTGAATGAACGTAACGAAATTGACCGAAATTAATTGAAGATAATTTCGTTATGATGAGAAAACTCCAAATAACGAAACAAAATTACTGTAACGAAATTTCTTACTTACGTGCAACATCTCTGCGTATTTGTAATTCATTTTCCAGCTAAATTTTTAGATTCATTGTGAACTTTTCTCTGTAGAACTTCAAAACGCTTTACGCCATGAACGTTCCTCCAGTATTACCCGGTTAATATACTTTCGTTTGAAGTTAAAATAAAAAAATCCTACACCTGACCATTTTCCAAGATTATTCCTTAACGTCTTTTCAAATCTGGAAAATAGTTGTTGGTCCTCAATAACAGAAGGTTTAATAATTTGAAAAACAGTCTTTACACATTTGATTTTATGAACTTCTCGTTTATGACGATACAACACATATTTTTTCCCGTATAATTTACCACAAACATCGCAGCAGAACATCTTTGAGATCATCCGTACTTCATCGTGATATATTAATATTATCAATTGTTATTGAAATGATTGATTAATAATATGCATTGAGTATCGAAAAACACTGCCCCAGGCCTACCGCCTAGATAGGTATTAATTAATAGGACGGTAATCATTTTGGCGCAGATGCCAAGCCGCAAGTCTGCACTCGTGACCATTGTCAGTGAATCTCGTTCGTCTGTTTTGTATCAGTTGAAGTGACAAGTATATCCAAAAAAAAATCTCGCCTGAGAAATAGCCCAAGAAAGCAAAGATGAGAAACAAACGTCGGAGTCCAAATCACCAAAGAGAAAGTCAAATCCAACGATGAATAAGAAAACAAATCGCACCGATACGACTCATAGCAAACCTGTAGGCCTACCCAACAGAACAATCAAGGAGCACTTCATGTCAATGAGATCACGGACAAAGTAGAATTAACAGATCGATACGCCAAACTCCCGCTCCCCAATCCGGCAAGCAGCACCCCTGGGGAGGGTAAGCTGCATAAACCCCAATGAAAGAAAAACAGTAAGTAAATTAAAAGTAGCAAATATATCAATAAAACTCAGGTACTTCTTTTCAATTGTAGAGGATTATCAGATATGGCTCGAATTTATGAATTTGAAGAGGCTATTAAAAATATAAAGTGGGATGTAATAGGTATTCCAGAAATCAGAAAAGAGGGCGAAAAATTAGAACGAAAGAAAAATGGAAATCTCTACTATTACTACAGGGAAACAAAAGGACATACAGGCACTGGCTTTTATATACATAGAAATATAACTAGCAGAATTTTGGAAGTAAAGGGAGTATTGGAACGAATAAGCGTTCTCAAACTTAAAATTCTAAAACATGTTAATTTGAGCATAATTCAGGTCTATGCACCAATACTGGGATTGGAAATTAGTGAAATAGAAAAATTTTACGAGCAACTAGAAAAAACTATAGAAAAAGAAAGAGAATATTACAATATAATAATGGGTGACTGGACTCTAAAATAGGGCAGGGTATAGAAATAAGAGGGATTATGGGCCCGTAGGGAATAGGAGTGAGAAATGAGAATGGAGAAAGACTAATAGACTTTGCAGGGCGCCAAAATCTCAAAAAAGCAAATACGTTCTTCAACAAAAAAGAGAAACTAAAATGGACCTGGGTGTCTCCAGATGGAAAATCTAAAAACAAAATTGATCACTTTCTAAGAACGACATGAGAATTGTAGTATTGCCGTACATTGTTGTGAGAAAAAAATGGCAAAGATTTGGGTGCGATATAGAAGATGGGACCCTGCATAGCAAACAAGTACATAGTTATACAGGGGGTGTAGATATTTTTGCTGCCCGGTCCAAATATCCACCAATGCATTCAACAAAATAATAATTTTCTTGTTTATATTATAATTATGTGACTCCGCGGACAGAAACCCGGTTAAGCCGTTATCAATTACCATATGACAAGCATGCGTTACTGATAACGCTTAACCGGGTTTCTGTCCGCGGAGTCACATATAATGCCTCTATATTGAGGATAAAAAGACAGAGGCACCAAATTACATAAAGTGCAGAGGTAACCTGACTGAGAACCAGTGGGCATAATTTTTCTATGAATGGTTCTCACGGTTCTGGTATAATAACAAGAGAGGACATGGGTCGCTATATATTGGACATTATAGCATGAACCTCCCTATTCCTGTTACTTATAACAATTTATCACACTTTGAAAATTGTAAAAGAACAACTCAACTGATGTGCCAAACTAAAAATCAAAACTTTACACCATTGAGGAATGCAAAATCACTATATTAAATATTAATCGCACAAAATCCTCACCTATATAGGGAACTGTATCTAAGGATTAATAACCAGAGTGATGATGTAACAACTGAATACTGTATGGCGACCCATGTCCTCAGCCTCACTCGTTATGTTCTGGTTCTTAGCCCACATTTCAGGATCCGGTTCTTCACAGTTCTGGTTAGTGGCTCAGATGTCAGGATCCAGTTCTTCTCAGTTCTGGTTCTCAGTCCTTACTAATATTGGATTTTAAATTGAAAACTGATATTAGATATAAACTGTTCAGATCTGGTTTTCATCAAAACACATTTGGCATTTTTCAAATCATTTTGATATTTTATCATGACCATTCTAAGTTGTACAGGCATGGCAGATATGTTCAGTTTAAAACTTTGTAGTTTGTACCCAAGTTCAGAACTGTTATATCTATAGATCGCTTGATACAGCAAAGGAGGAAGCCTTGACGCTAAATTAGCGCGACACTGCTCTGCAAGTTCCAAATGAGTACTTTCAATTGTCGATGTTCTTGCTGCAAGCTGTGTTTACCGCACTGTGACGTCAGAGTAAACCCGTCTCTCTCTGTGCGCAACACTGTGTTGACTCATTGACTGCCTGTTCTGCGGTCCAAAGTTAAATTGTCGTGTATGCAAGAACAACGATCATGGAAAAGTATCAAACTAGATTGAAAAATATGTTCGGAAGAAAATAAGATCACTTTATGTAGCTCTCTAACAATAGTTTTTAACGTAGAATTCAATTATATTAATCATTTCCTTCAACAAGCTCTCGATTCTCAGATATGGCACTTCACATTGCATATATGACAAAAAAATTGTATAATTATGCATTCGATCATCATAGTAGTAGCGTGTGAATACAAATCTTCGTCACTAACACATGCGAACCTTCGTCACTAACACACACGCAACAAATGCTCGAAACACCCAGTTTCGGGGATCGTTGGTATTGCGTATAGGACAATATAACTTTGGACGGCAGTGTTGTACATGTACGTTCATCAAGCGCAAAAGAGTCGCACTCTACAATTTCAATGGTGTGAAAGAAAAGAACTGCTCATTTTCCGACAAAATTTGGACCAAAATGAGAATGGTCTCATTTGAAAGATAATTTAAAGACCAATAAAATTCATTCTCTTCAATTTTTCAAATAAAGCTTTTGTTCCAGAGATATTTCGAGATTAGTTAACACGTAGTTGAATGGGAAATTGCCCATGATCATGTCAATAGAGATGTCGACGGTAGCGCGCCATCGTTACCAGCACCCCGAACCCGAATCATCATTTAGTCCATTCGAAGTTTGAGTGAAAGGAGCGGGCAACCCGCAACACACACTCCAACAGCTCCGCTGGCAGTCACCAGCTGTCATGTTGATTGTTGGCAGTGGGGCAGTGACACAGGAGTGTAGCTAAATCGTACCGATCTGTTTTCCAATGAACTGTATGTCTTGGCCGGTTGGTTACAGTTGAAAGTGGTTGAAATTTAGTCAGTCGGAGAAATATGACTACGCGTCAGTTTTCCTCAGAGTTCGCCTCCTCGTATCGAAGGGGTTTCATGAAGGAGTCTGCGTTATACTTTGTTATATTAATCCTCTTAGGTTATCTTCAAGATGTCTTATCAGATCAAGGTCGCCCTCCTATGGTGGCTCCTAGTCATTACGATAATGTTGTAAGTATACAGCAGGGAGTAATAAAGTACGCGGAACAGTGAGTATGGTATTAGTTTCAGTTTTATAATTACAGCAAACTCAATACGTGCAACATCCCCCACCAGCAGTTGGAGCTTCGCCTGGACAACCGGCTCAAAAGTTCGAAGAACAATCAATACCGGGCCAGTATGCTCCTAGACATCAGCAACCTCCGCCTCATCCGGCTCAGGTACTTGGTCATTCAATGAATCTTAATTACATTTGAGAATTGATATAAGATGTGAATTTTCATTTCCTTCCAGCAACCAACAGGACAAGAACAGAAATTTCTTCATGCCCCCATAATGCAGCAGGAAAAAGAGTAAGTATATGCTTCGTCCCGCAAATCGATGTGAAGCAACTAAACAGTTCTCTTGCGAAATTATTAGACATATTGCTGAACATATGGATGTTCCGATCGATACGTCGAAGATGAGTGAACAAGAACTTCAGTTTCATTACTTCAAAATGCATGATAACGATAATAATAATATGTTGGATGGCACCGAATTAATAAAATCGCTTATCCATTGGCATGGTAAGTGCTGTAGAATTATTTGACCATCAGAACTTCTATTCTACGTTCAAAGACTCTTCTTGAGGATTATAGCGTTGTCATCGACCCCAGTTAGTTTGTTTGAATCATTCATCCTAGCCCACGATGCATATTTTTCGAACATATTTGAAAGAAATACTGTGCACTACGAACATTGTCTCATGTGGTTGTTCTAGAATCGGGACATGATGCACCCCGAGGGCAGCACGCGCAACATCAAACCCCTTCACCCAAATTATTCACAGACGAGGAACTAATCCAGCTTATCGATCCAATATTAAAAATGGATGACACCAATCTTGATGGATACATCGATTATCCGGAATTTATTCGAGCCCAGCAGAAAACCGCTTCTGTTCCTACTCACTAAACGGTTAGTATCGAAGTGTAACTACAGAATTTAGAATGACCTAGAATTCGTTGTGGACCTTTAATGTTAATACCCTCGATTTAGGGAGCGAAGTTTTATTCTGTGAGATCCTGAGGTCTCGATGGCATTTTCATCTATTCACCAGTGATACCAAGAACCTAGTATTCTAATTGTACATTATAAAACGAGGTAATCTTCATCTATGAGATAATTCAAAGAGACGGCGCGAAAAAACCATCGGTCGTTCTGTTGGATGAAACATTCACACGAGAGGCTGTATCGTCACCAACTTCGAAGTGTTAGTTCTTGATGGAGTATTTTTGTAAATAGAAGTATTCAACCTTTTGCTGTCAATCCTCGAGCATGCACACATATTCTCAATGCTCTGAATCTGTACTAAAGTGTGTAAACAACCTCTCATTCATATCGCAGATTGTCAAAAGAGGGCTTCTCTTAAGCTGCCTTCCCTCATTGAAAATTTGATTCTGTTTGTGATGTAACTTTACCAATTGGATTCGTGGAACAAATTGTGTTTTTGTATTCTTTTATTTTCACATAGAAAGTAATCGTTTCTCTCAATTTTTCGTTTCCTTCTTGTACTCATTGATGTAATTTATCTAGATGCAATAACGGGAATTTTAATTTTTTGCTGGAAACGCGATGGGTATTAAATATCACTGCCTTATCACTATCATCAATTTATCGTACAAGCTTTTCTCTGTCAATGATCTGTGTTGCATGTTAGGTTCCAGATCTCCTATTTTACCGCTCTTTTCCTCTTCTTAAAAATGAAGGCTGGTGAATTGATTGCAGTCATATAGCGCTGGTACAATTCTCCAAATCACGTGCCTTATCATCAACAAAGGTTTCTCGTTCTACGTTTTGTAAAGGTGAAAACGCTGTATAAATTGCGAACGAAACCGTCTCTTCTGTTCATGGTCATCGATGTATGTAAATTAATCTGTTTTCTTTTCGTCGAACGTATTTATACATACGAGTATGTATTTGTTCTGATCTTGTCGAGATCGCAAATCGCATGTGTTTAGTCAGTTAATCAGCCCTTCCTGACGTTTAATGTCTTCTCTCCATTCATAACCATCCTCGCCGTTGAGGATGGCGACACCTTCTTCCTGTATACTGAGAGCCATCCCTTTGCCCTCGGATTCGAAATGGCAACACTATGGAGTGTACTACAAAGCCGAAATGGGAAGGCGAACGAACTATAAAGCTATGAGCTTAGTATACTGATTGTCTTTAATATTGATAGGCTGAAATAGGCCCTAGTTCCCATAAACTAAGGTCCAAAGTTATATTGGGTTGCACAAGAGCCCGTTGATGAACCATAAGCTTAGTGCATTGTATGCCTCTGATGTATTAGGAAGTGCCCCTCTCTATATTAAGAAGGGGGTTGGTTTTGGAGTGATCAAGTGAACCGACATGGAATATGAAGGGTACAGGGAAAAAAGGAGGGATGTCCTAGCATAACGGGCTGAAGAAATGGTTTGTTCCGAGAGTTGCAAACAATCTAATTGTCCAGCTCGTTTTGTTTGGACTTTCCTCATTTTTTTCCTGTACTCTTCATATGGTCTTCAATTATTTGACTAGAATAGAATTTTTTTTTTAATTCTTTACATGCCGTGTTTTGTGCACACTGGGTTCCTCCATTAAATATCGTCTTTGATCATTCTTCAAGTCTTGTGCCTAACCAATTAGTTCACCCTAATCTTGGAGAGTAGAATAATCTATTTACTTAATTGAACTTTTCTTCGAGGTTACGCCGTTACGGTACATACTGAACTAGAAAAATTGAACAATTACAGTTTCCGTATAATTTTACAGAAATTGTAATTGTTCAATTTTTCTAGTTAACCTATTTACTTGTTGCAATTTCATGAAACTGAAAATTGGGATGAAATTAATGTACAAGGTCAACAAGAAGTAATATAAAGTGCTTGTTTCTCATTCACTCTTGTGCATTTTGACAAATTTACTAATCTTTTACTGAATTTTCAGGATTAAATCAATTGAACGACACTTTGGAGCTTATGTGTTTCAATTGGAGCTGAGAAATGAACTTGAAATAGTGATACACAGTCAATGGAAAAAACTTCAAATTTTTCTTTTCTCAGTTAAATTTTTATGACGACTGTCAATCAATATCATTTTATTCATAAAACTATTTTTTTTATCATCAAAATATTGTTTTTTATTCTCATTTCTTTCATTTGTTGAATTTTTTAAAATTTTCTTTTTCTTTACCTATAACTTTTTTATGATGTACCTACTTGTGCTATTGGTGATGTTTCTTTTGCATGATTGTAATCTTTATTGTTAAAAAGAAATTCATTGTTCAAACTATATTATAGATAACTTGGCAACACTCATGATAATACTCTACTCCTACCTGATCTCTATGATTTGGTTAAATGGTGTTATAATGATATCAGTCAACATTTTTCAGGGGTGTTCTGATTTCCTTGGTTCAAGAAAGAAACCCGCCTCAAATTTCAATTTCTTGTAACTAAAAAAGAAAAAAAACTGAAAATAACCCCCCCCCCCAAAAAAAAAGGAGCAATAAAGAATTGTCTTCATGTAAACGGCTTCAGAACACCCCTGTTTTTTGTACATTGTGTTTATTATTACACGCCCAAGACCTTGGAACAAAAAATCAAAAACCAGTAAGAAATGAAGTTGAATGGAGACATAATATTTTTCAAATAGTATTATGCACCAAAATGAGGAATTTGCCGATAACCGACAAATACAAAACTCTACCATTTCATAAGGCAAACAGCTTTTCATTTTTTGTTCTCAGTTTGTGAAGTTTTTCTTTCTTTTTTTTTTTTTTTTTTTGCGCAAAAAGCGCAACATCAAGATAGAGCAGCATACGCCATATCATTGTGTACCCCAGAAGTTTTGAAAATATTCTGACAATTTTACCTATTTCAAACCAGTAGTTCAAGAAACCATAGAAGGGTAACCTCAATCGGTTTACGACACTTTTACATTAGAATGAAACAACAAAAACAAGAAATATAAAAGCTACAAATTTTGAACGTTTTTTCTTATTGGTCTGGATATTGCCTTTCTCAAGAAACTATTGAAATATTTAGCCAAAGAAGTACAGTATAGGTATACATCTGTAATCTAATGTATTACTTTTTTTCACCTTTAATTCGTCATTATTCTAAAAAAGTTGATGTTCGAGTACAATTAATTAATCACTTCCCCGACTATCAAATAGTCAATAACTTGTAATGAAATTGTTTGTTGCATCATTTCCACTGCTTTCAATTCAACTTTATTAATACAATTAAATAGGCCTACCAATATAATTTAATAATTTGATTGAAATCATTTCAATTGAAAAAATTCTTGTTTTCATGAAATGTTTCCACTCTTTAAGTTGACCTACAAATACAGTACAATGGTATCATACACCAATATATAAGAAGTACAATTCAAGGCTAATTTTTACAGTAGGTACTTAAAAGTGAAAAATTAGTGGAATTGAAGAAAAAATGGATTCCCTGCATTTTAAATGGTTGGAGGAAAACTGGGTAGATGATAAAGTCACAAATACATGGAACAAACAAAATATTTAATGAAAATAGAAATACAAAGAAGAAAAATGAGGAGGAGAGGGTTGTTTTATACACAAGTATATAAATAATATCACAAAATTCTTTCAATTATATTACAACATTTTAGAAGACACCAAATTTCTCAGATAGATTGAAAATGGAGAATTTTTCAGACTGAAGCTTTCAATCAAGAAAGATTTTTCCAGGATTAGTAATTGAAATAATAATGTCTGTACAAAAACATCAACATCTGCATCTGCATTCATGCACAATGTAAAGAATCATACAAATAATAATGAACAGAAAACATGAAAAATGAATTATGAAAAAAAAAAAAAAATCCTAAAACAAAATGAGTTAAAACTTTTCAAATTTATGCAGAAACAAAGATAATGAATCACACAAATGACAAGAGATTAATGCAGCACTAAACATTTATGGACAATTATATAATAGTTCTTACTAGGTTGTTCATCTTTTGTATCGATAAATAAATACAAGCCAACTGTTGAGAATACATTAAATTAATATACTTAAGATACTTCAGAATTAGGACTCATGGAAATAACTAAGAGAGAAAATGAAGTTGTACGCAAACAACAGGCACAAATACTTAATAAACCACAAACAAAGGAAAGAAGACCTACAAACAACACAAAGAAGAAATTATGATCATATCAATGACTATTTTGCAAGACACAGAGGGTGCGCTACGGTTAATAAAATTGAAAAATTGAACAAGAATGGAAGTATAGAAGCATCTAGGTTAAAAATCATCTCTTTCATTAAAGAATACTCAAAAGAGTGAATAAAAAAAGATTGCAGTACTCTTTCGAGTGTTCTTAAATTTTGTCAAGCTGTAATTTATTGGGCCGTGTTAATTCATCTACTTTATATCACAATAAAAACTTAGTCATAATAAGTTTGTTAACTCCAATGAAATTGAAACCAAAACTTTTGGAAGTAATTCTTAGTTTTACTGAAAGTAAATGGAGAATAGCATCCAATTTATTCACCTCGTCCATTTTTTCTGCATCTAAGTGCTTCATACCGTTTCTAGGGGGAAAATGCGGGGGTAGAAGATGACTTTTTTTTTTTTTTCACTTGACAAGCACATACAAGATTTTGGGATGTCATGTAGAAAATAATATAAGTGAAATGACTGGAATCCTTCTTTTATTTATTTGTCAAGAGATCCTAGAAATTTCCATATTAGTATCTTACTTCATAAATATTCATGTTTTTAAATACTGAAAATTTCTTCCAGAAAGTTTCTCTAAAGAAATAACGCAAATTCTCAAAGGCAGCTCCACTTTTTAGTCATGATGAATGAGTAGATTATAAGCAAATTTCCTCGAAGAAATCCATTAACAGTCATCATTTAGCTCTAAAGTTTAGTTTTAGGAGAACTTGGACCCAATTCCTTTTACCAATGAAATAAATAAATATTCTACTAGTTGCATTATGAAACTGTAGCCAACTGTACCTACTTTATATGGAAGGAATCGGCAAAATTTAGTAAAAATATTCAATACATGAATACAACAGTAACAAAGATAAGAATATTTTTCAATCTATGTTGAGATAATTGCATTTGCAAAGCTAGGCGCACAACGTCTGAATTACATTTTTACATTGCATATTATTGAGGGGAAGATGGTGAGATTGAGCAAGGCGAAAAATATGAGCGTGCACAAGAAAACTGAGGTCAGCAAGAAATAAATTTTGGGGTCATTTTTGAGTTTTTTTTTCTTTTTCTTTCAATGTAACTTGGGTAAAGAGTATCCTCAAAAAATTTCAAAGGCCCAAATTTTGCAATTAAGTAAATGCCAAAAAATACAACAAAATCATTAAAAAATGCAACTCTGAAGAAATACCACTTTGTGTCGTCAGCGTCAATTTTGGAGGAAGATCAGGAGAACTGGACTTCTGTTTCTGTGGAGAAGGACTTGTTTTTCGATTTAGTTCTTGTTAGATAGAAAATATCAAGAAAAATAAATTTGGTTCTTTTCAATTTTTCATGAAATTATATGGTTTTCAAGGTAAGTTGATTATTCCAGAAGTCGCTTAAAGGAGCTTGTGTTATTGGCTCCCCAAAATTGATAAGAGTACTTTTGCATACTCCCCGCTGCCTGCAAGTTATCACAAAGTGGCATTCCTCTATGTGAGCAATTGAACAGCAAAATTTCTTGGCTGGTGTTTTCGCTACTCTGTGATACCATGGCTTGTTGTCATCAGCAAAGTTTCCTCTTTAGAAAAAACGGACGGTCTTTCTTCAAAGCTGCCACTGTTAACATCAAAATTTGCTTGGACTGAAAAACAATACCTAGAGCAGTTGAACAACGTGGGCCAACTCAGAAAACATGTTGATCACCAAACAACTCACAGCATGAAGCTATTCTGCACCTAATGTGGAAAAAGTACGTTTGTACTTTGCCTAAAGTCTGTTCCAACTAACTGGGACACAAATTTTGAAGGGGCAAAAACGTTGCTTCACATTGAAGGCGCAGCGCACGCACGTCTGGTTGGTCAAGTTGATGACGCAGTCACGTTTCAGTGAAACAAACCTGCAAACACCATTCTACACCCTCAAGAAACAACCCAAATCCTGGTAAATTGCATGCTGCACTGGTTGGTTGGAACAGACTCAACTTTGAATGGAAACATAGTTGGCAAACTCTTCATGAAATGATTTAGGCATTTCTGCAATGAGGGATGACCTAGGGATAAGCATACTTGTCACGCATACTACTGCTTGATAAGTACATGTACAAAAACGGCGCGGAAAATGGATGTTTGAATTTCAAGTCATTTAATTAGCTCATTAAAGTTCTGTTCAATGACTTTGCTTTCATTTCCTGTCTTACAATTTGTTTGTGAGCACACAAATTACGTTCACGACTTTTGATTCTTTAAAAGAAATTATAAAAGTAATTGAGATGCGCTCTGGGAAAAGGGACTACTTGTCGCTATGGTGGAAGCTTCCAGTGTAAAACTAGCTTCCACGTGAGGTTCATTTAAGGCAAAGAAAGTTGTTTATAATAGAAGAGGTTTTGTCGTTTATAACATTTGATTTCAGAATGATACAAGTCAATGATGATAGCAGACTCAGGGGTTCTCCATCATTTTCTGGTGTAAGACGGGCCTGATTTGACAGCCAATTTTATAGGAAGAGCTTCCATCATGGCAACTTGTGGTCTCTTTTTGCAGAGCGTATCACAATTACTCACGCAAATGTGTTTCACTTTTTTGTTGCACAATCATTGTCAAAAAGTGAGTGAAAATATTGGAATATTTACGTCGACGTTACAATGACGTCTTGTAGTCATAAAGAAGAAATACAGCTACAAGTCTCAGCACACCAAATAAGTCGGAAATTTTCCAGTATTATTTACATTTGCAAAATTTAACAAACTCCGATGGGATCTATTGAAAAGTCAATTAAATGAATCAGGGGGAATGTATTGGAAGATTATGTTACTTACAGAATAACTACCCAAATATTTCACCCTTTGTGAATGGGGTTTTAAGCAGTGATTCTTAAGAAGGCACGAGTCATATTTTCATTCTACTACGCTGACAAACAAGGTTTTTGCTGACTGGATTAGTTTTCTTGTGCACGCTCACAACCCATCTTGCAAGATTACACAAAAAGAATTTCAAGCAGAACTCCTTCAAGAGGCCGAAGCTGACCTCCAAAAAGAGATAAAGTGAAGATTTAAAGAGGATAAGACACAACACCTATCCATGTTCAAATTGTCAGATTTTTTATGACATGGTGTGGTTATCAACACACTGTGTACATACTGCTGACTAATTACTACATTCTATATTCAAGTTCTAGTCTGCCTCACCATGATTTTAAAATTTCTCAAATCATCACAAATAATTGGACAGTCAAGTACTTTTATGGAATAACAACTTTGGTGACAGATCTCCATTTCATATGTTACCACAAATCTGATACGTCAGAAAGCCTTTCAATTTCATACCTTCTATTCTCAGAAAAGTGTTTATAAAAATCCAGGACAATAAGTGCTTTTCCTCCCCAATAGGACAAACAGGGTTAAAACCTACAATGAAGAAATTAAGTAGACACTGATTTCAGTGGTTCACTATCCAACATTCACTTCAGATATTTATAGTTTCCTTTAAAATACAAACCATTCCAATGAATAGAAAAAAATTACTAAGTTTGCAAAATATCGTTTTCAAATTGACATATCCACGGTAAACTCCATTGAGAAACAAGCGCTATTTGTTTATAAATTTTTAGGAACATGTTTTCACCCACTAGTGTGGAATCAATCTTCTTTCTACACTTTGACGTCATTGAATGGCCTATTTCAAAGGGAAAAGTCAACAGTCCTCTGAAAATAAGACGAATATTTGGAAGACAAAACACTTTCCTACAATGTCACTTTGGATAAATAGTATATTAAGCTAATGGTCAAGATAGCAATGTACAACTTGTGTGTAGCTTCACTCGACCTTGTCCCGTTTTTTCTAACGTTGCACTCGATCTTAAATTGCTATCTTTTCTCACTAAAGTCTGTTCCAACTAATCTGTACACAAATTTTGGAGGCAAAGGGGCAAAAACGTTCCGTCACATTGAATGCACAGCGTACGCATGTTTGGTTGGTGAAGTTAACAATGCACAACATTAGAGCAACGTTTCAGTGTTAATGTAACTAGCCACACCCTTCCGCACCCTGAACCAACGACCAACTCATTTGTGTATTATGGATTGCATGTTGTACAGGAACATACTTTAGCTTGTAGACACCATGGTCTACATGTAAGAGACAAATACCACTCTTGTTATCAAAATTATGACCCCTTTCCAGGAGATGGGAAGCAACAGCAGACTTTTCCGGCGTGTTGTTCTTGGTAGCTCTCTCATGTTCTGAAACTCAAGGGTTCAGTTTACGACCTGTTATACCAATGTAAACAGTGAGCCAATCGCTGGACTGGAGTTTACTCACACAACTCTAGTCTTCTAGGAGTATTCAATCTTTGAGACTTTAGTGGTGTCTACAGTACTGAAAATGGGGCAATAATGGTAGGTTGTGAGTATATGAGATATTTTATGGCAAATCTTGCCGAAGTAGAAAGGCCGGATCTCCATCATCTTTTTCCTCTCTTTGCCTGATTTTAACATTGTTGGTCTACGCTACAGTAGTGATAAGCGTCCAGTTTTTTTTTTTTTTTTTTTTTTTTTTTTGAGGGCCACTAACGTACGTGAGGGGGACAAACACTAATTGATGGATCATTGAATGAAAGGCAATCTTTAATGGCGATGGAGAGGTATGAAAAATTGATACAAGACCCTCGCCGATCACCAGCGTCAATTCAATAGAGGTGTTGAAACTATAGATGAAAAGAAGGAAATTTTCAAGTTAGAACGGTACCTTTCCATGGAAATATAGAACATTGTCTACAACTAATATTCCGTCAGGTTCACACGCATATCGTCGGAGATTTCCTTTTCTAGACAGAATGTTGATGAAGATTTCTACAATTGAAGGAACTAAAAGAGATCCTATAGGAAGGCCATCAAAGAAGCCATAAACATTTTATCAAAATTGGAAGACATCATAGTCAAGGTGAATTTTCAAGAGGGTAATGAACTCAGCAGGGGGCGGAAGGAGAATTTGTGATTGTTCTGAAATGTCCGAGATTTTTTTATAGGGCTTTGGTAGATCCTGGTAACGTCAAACAACAAAGGAATTAAGTCCTGAGGGGCATAGCAATAAGTTCTTTTTATGTAATTTTGTGATTTCATTCTGTGTTTGACCTTTTCTTATTGGTTTGATAATGATCTTTGATCAAAATATGGCACATGTTTTGTTTATACTACTGTTTCAACGTATATTTTTTGTAAAACATTTTGCAAATTTAGTATTCTTTTCATTTATTTTATTAAAGTCCGCATCCAGCTTCATTTTGAAGAAACTTGGGAAGTATTTATTTTCTTTTGTAAATGATCATTGCATTCTGTACAAGTTTGTTCATAATGCTGTCTAGAAAACTGATTTTAATGGGCAAGCAGTTCTTTAGGGCATCAACAGCTGAATTTTGAACTGTGGATTATAAATCTTGAATTGTAGAAAAAGATGTCAAACGTACCTTAACTCAGGAAAAAAAGTCAACATATATAAAGTTTTGTCATTGATTTGCTGAAATCATAATCAGAATTAAGAGTAGGTAGCTAATTTCAGGAAAAAGAATACATCCCAACAAAATTCTTGGTGCACTTCTGTACTGAAGAAGTGATAAAATGGATGAGGCAGGAAAATCAAGAAACCATAATTATAATTACATCAAAATGATAATTTGCGGATACAGGTATAATTCAAACGTTCAACTCCCAATTTTGATACAGCTACAATCAATTTATGAATTGAACAATTTTTCCAAAATCTCAGATACTGAGTGTTCTAAACACATCCCATGTTTAACAAAATATCACAAAAAATGGGTTTTGATAACTTGCTTCAAGGATACAAGATGATAACTCTCCTCATGATCAGTAACCTAATGAAATAAAGAGTTTCTACAAATGTATCCACTGAGGAAAGCATGTCAAAAAAATGTCATCATCTGTCTACAGCTTGTAAACTGGGCTTTCAAATGAAAGGTGTCAATAAAAGGAGCAAAGAGTCTCAAGAGGTGCGGCAGAAAGAAGGCAAAATATCACAATAGTGGCTGACATAGAAGTCAACATTTTGCACAGCGTTTTATTTCAAAAGCCCAAACCTCAGGGAATAATTAGTGGCATTTTTTCACATAGCCATGAAGTATGCACAGATACAGATTCTTGATAAGTAGAGCTCGGATTCCGTGGCATCAATTGGTTCATTTTCTAAAAGGGCAGACTGTTGTAAGTCTTCTTGGAATACATTTCATAATACAGGGACCCACTAGAAGACATTCGCATTCTATTTTGCCAGAATTACTAGAAATGCAAGAAAACGGCTAATATTTAGAAATACTATACAAAAGGAGGAAAAACTAATTTTTGTAATGAAAATAACGCGGAATTCACTTCACATTCCGACAACGTTTCAACCTACAGCGGTTGAAATGAATAAACTTGAAATAGATGAACTCATGACTGGGTTATTGTACGTTTTGCGACAGTTCATTCAATTACGGTCAAATCAGTTTGTACACACTGTATGGAATATTTTGTTCACATTATTTTACGTACTCTATAATTTCACTTTAAATCATGCCGCCAATAAGAAATTCTATTAGTTCGTCGACCAGTCAATGGGTAAAGCCTTACAATGAAAAAAGTGATGCAATACTCACAGGAGCACAATTGTCGGAGATCATGACTCCAGCAGTGACAACCGCGTATACAAAAGCACCTCTCATCCCCGTGGACGTTGGATGGTCTTTTTCAGACTATAAAATAATTTTCACAGACAGAAGACAATCGTTTCTCAAAGATAACTTTGAGAAACACCTCAGTTGTCATGTTTAACACTTGTTTTTCATGGATGTAACTTTTTCTCCCCTTCATTTACGTTGAAGTGATGTTCTTCTTTTCATTTTGCCATAAACGGCTAAACGCCGTGTTTTTTCAATTTTGAGGGCCAGAAATGATACAAAAAAATGTGAGAAAATCCGAGCTCTATTGATAGGCAACCCAACAATTGAGTCAAATATTTTTTCAATATGTTGACCATTATTTGGTAGCTTGGTTCAGATGTTGCCAATGGTACTTACAACGGTTGGCACAAAAGAGATTAACCACTATTGATACTGAATAAAATTCTTAGTCACTTTTAGTACAGCAACAAATTTGTATGCCCATTGAATCAACCTTAGTAGTGTACAGGTCATGAAACTCTATTTGTCAAAGACATTGAAAATTTTCATTTCTGATGGTGAACAGAAAAAATGGTCCAAACGAACTTTTTACTTAGGATGAAGAAACGTTATCAAAAAATTCTTTTATTCAATAAAAAATCATAATAAATTATAAAGGAGAGTAGGAGGGGATGGCCTCCCTCAAGTTCCAACAATTCAATCGTGAACCACTGTGACCAATGAATATATTCCATTACAAAAAAAAAAAAAAAAAAAAAAAAAAAAAAAAAAAAAACACAGAAAGCACAAAGCAAAAATTATAAAGCCACAGAGACAAATGATTGCTGAAGAAACTACAAATCCTGTCATTGAACTTCACCTGAACAAGACAGTAGTAAGCGCACGTGCATGGGCATGAGGTTTGTAGTGTATTATGTACGTGTGCATGATTCTACAGGTACTTCAATTTGTTCTCTTCAATAATTGAACAAGAAAGTAGTAAAGTTCACACCCTACTTCGAGCTAGGCGACGTAGAACTAACCACCATAACGGCTGCAGTTGTTGGCTTCATTACCAACTGATGTCCATTAACTGGTTGCAGACGACTGACGGTTTTCAGAAGAGGCGGACTAGCTATCATCTAGAACAAATAAAGCAAATTCGACCTCATTTTTACATTGTTCAATGAGAGATGCAACATGAAGGAAATGTATGACAAAATATGTGATTTAGAGAATAACTGGTGCTACCATTTTACTATACCTATAATTAAGCCACGTTAACAACGACGAGCCACTAGCTCAAGTTGGAACTAAAACGGACCTATCCACCAGCAATTTGTGAACACCACGTTTAAAATACTGTTACGAGCATATCTTTAAAGCACCTATAAGTATCAGTCCTCAATACGGCACTACCATCTGAACTAGTCTCTTCTGAATTAGGAGTGAGAATTCCACATCAACTTTTTTTCGCGTTCATCAACCAACCAAAAGTGAGCTCGATTACCTAACGCTTTTTGCATTGATCATTGGCTGATGAGGCAAATCGCTTTTTTCACTGATATCAGCCAATCAACAACAAGCTCTCGACACTGCCGTTCTCCGCGATAGTGATTGGTAGTTGAATACCAATTCAATCTGTATATAAGTAGGATCATTTTTCCCAGTAGATCAGTTCAAGTCCGGGAGTGATCCGAAGAAGAAGTCTAATACTGATGAAGAACCTAGAAGAAGGTCTACCCGTCTAGCTGATCTTGTTCAAGAAGGAAATGAGGGAGTTGGATTCACCATCAGTCAGCAACGACGAAGAACTTGGAAGACTTTGTAAGGAGTTTGTGAGGTTCTACTTCAATTTGCGGATGCTATTGATGCCGAGAAAATATTACTCGAAATTGATCAGTTTTCAAATGTTGTAAATTAATATTTCTGAATAAATATTATTACCAGGGTTCATCATAAAGATAATTATGGACACGACACCAAAACCTTGTCCACAGTTTTGTTCTTGTTGCAGCGCATCAAAGTTTTCCGCTAGGTTCGTTGCAATCTAGAACTAATTAAATTTCTCTCTCTCCACCAGCGCTGTTACATTACCGGAGGTACCCTTGTGCAAGCGATTTTTGAAAAATTGTGAAAAATTGAAAAATTTATTTGGAAGAATGGTTCTTTTGAACATGTATCGCTTGTAAAAGATTGTCTATTTCAGCCACGTTTCAGCTTCTTACAATGATTCATTCTTTTTGTATGATTTTTTGAAAATTGCTAATTTTCCATAAGACTCTGTATAAACTAGAAATGTTTACGACAAAGCATACAGCGCAATCAGAGAATTTGTTGAGAAATGAGGACATATTGAGGGGCAACAAGTTTTACGACCAAGATACGTTTGTGTCCATACCTCTACTACATACCATGATTAGTATTATTACTTGTAATAATACACACACACACACACAGATCGAGAGGGTCATGTCAATGATGATGAATCATGGATCTGATGCATATGTATAGTTTGATTGTCTTCCTTGCCAGCGCGTTTTCAATCCCTGAACATCGATTGCAGGTAAACAATTATCAACAAAAATTTTGGCTAGAAGTGTAATGTTGATATAAAGGCAGATGGAGGGGCCAACCTTCTTCTTTGTTAGCATGTTGATTTAAAATTAGATATAAATACGGTGGCAATAGGAAGAACATAAATGGGTGAACTAAATATACTTTCATTTGTCCCAAATTGGAAATGAAAAGAGAAACAAAAGACGGGATTATAATTCACTCAATATTATTGATGAAGCAACAAACATCGCAACGGGGGCACAACCCCCAAAGCTGCCTACATTTGAGTCCCCACATTCCAAAAAGACTCAAGTTCATTTTGAACGTTTTGAGTAATTGAAGAAAAATAGTTTTATTTCATTTCTTATGAGTTAATATGCATAAATCATTTTTAAATAGTATTCTCGAGACAAAACGAAAATATAACCATGATACTTGAATGGAAAAACCTGCCATGCTCACGCTGGCAAAGGAAATGGAGCACCAAAAATGGGACTCAAGTCTTTTTGGATGGGTAAAACCTGTTTTGCTATACACTAAACGCCTTCTTCTAATATACATTTTTCGGCCCTCTTTCGATAATTTTGTAAAGTACTTAAAGTAGAGTATCTGGAGAAACACTCATCGCAATTGGAGCAGATTTGTCAGAACCCTATATAAGAGCATTAGGTAACACTGGACTAGATTCCTTTTGGAAATGTATATTTTGCATCGGTTGATATTCATCCTCTTAGAACATCACAACGGTGATAGGGCATTTTTGTATGGAGCACTTTATCGAAGAAGATTTTTTCCTATTAGATGGCGCTAATAACTCAATACTGGAAAAAATGGACTTAAATCTCTTTGGAATGTGGGGACTCAATTTATTATGAACATGAGATTTATTACAGACCATAAAAAAATGTTGATGTTATAACTTCTTTAAAATTCTTGTTACATTTATCAATGATAAGACAATTATTTTGAAGTTCCTGTTAATAGCTAGTTTTTGTTTTGTTTCTTTACATGTTATTGAATATTTTTTATTGCATCAAAAGTAGGCGGCGGGGCGGTATTTACACAGTGTGCTTATGCCCAGGCCTCCAACGCATAACCTGTCTATTGACAAATTTACAATAATATCATAATCTTTTCTACTTATACAATTATTGTTTCTTTTACTCTGTTCATTATTCCTATTGAAATTGATAGGCAGGCTTTTTCCTCCTAATTTCATTTACCATACAACAAGAGCTTACAGAGAGAGGCACAGTCACTGAGCTCCAAGTCAGCCAGAACGTCTCCGCCTAATAGACTGTTTTTCTCTGACGTCATACAGTTGATAACGATTGGCCAGAGTACCTGTTCTGGTTACAAGCCTCTTAAATCTGTTGACTCCCATAAGAATAACAAAGGGAGCAAAGATCATCCAGTAAATAAAAGAGAACCGTGCGACGAATTTTGGTTATATTCAAAATAATCATTTTATAGGGTTCCTAGAACTTATTCATAAGGCTCTGAATACTGAGTAATTTTTTATTCACTACACTACACAACAAAAAAAAAAAAAAAAATTGAAAACCACATGAACGAAATAATACGATTATTTCAAAATTTGGCCCGATTTTTGAGAAATTATCATATCAAATTTCCGCGATTCATTGCGACGCGCGGCGTATGTTACCCAGCTATCGAATTTTGCAAGAACGGGAACATACACTGCGCGTTGCAACAAATCGCGGGAATTTGATTTGATCATTTCTCGAAAACCGGGCCAAATTTTGAAAAAACGAACAATGGCATCGTGATCAGCGTCGAAAATACTTCTAGAATCGTATCATTTCGTTCATGTGGTTTTCAATTTTTTTTTTTTTTTGTGGAGTGCTATTAGTAACACAAATCTTTGCTCCCTGTGCTTTCCTTACGGGAGTCAGAAGGTCCGTTGGCCAAGTAGGTCACGTGATGTACGATTTTGACGTCACAAGGAAAACGGTCTGTTTGTAATTGTTTTGTAGTGTTCTGAAAAAGTCGCATTTCAATAGAACGTGAGTGAAATCATCTGTATGGCATTATGCATCGTCCGTTTTTTTTTTTGAAGCGTTCCAAGTACTGTCCCAAGTTATCATATCCCATTAAGCTTGTGTAATAAAGTAGTTTATGTACCAGTATTTGTTCCAATATGTTACGTTGATGTTGGGTATAAGTTGGTATGTCATTCTACCATCAGGGCTGTCTCTATAGTCAGTCTGCCATTGTTATGAATCATATTTTTTTCTCAGGAATGTCCTGTTGCTCAAACTGAGTACATCGATGAAGATTTTTAGAGTTACTGAGGCACGTAACCGATAAATCTACGTATTATGGCTGGTAATTATGTGGACTCCATTAACCTGAGTATACCGAACTTCTATCTTGAAAATTCACTCAATGTCTCCTACATTTTGAAAAATCAAAACCTTTTCTTTTTTCCTTTCACCTTATACTTACATTTGAGGATAAATGCGGCGAGGTTGTAGAAATCAACATTTGTCCTGAAGATGGCGGAGTAACTACAAAGGAATGGTTAACCAAATCGTCAATATTTGAATGAACTGGTGCAGTGGTTTGAACAGAGTTAGCAATCTTTTCTTCTATAAAGAAAAACAAAAGATGATTTGAGTAAACTGCAACTTTATGCTTGCAGTATTTCTGATGAACTCACCAGCATTTGAAACGGTCGAGACAGCACCATTACAAACTGCGTGAGAGAATTTGGGTTTCATAGATAGTGGAACATGTTTATGATTCACAACAACGTTTGGTAAGGTCAATGCTAATTAAAAATGTACTCCTTGTTAGATCAAAATGAAATCCATTTTTCCGAATTATAGTAGTAATTACAATAAAAATATAGGTTTAATACCTGGCGTGAGTTGAATCGTCGAATTTATCTTAACGTTAGGGATAGTCGTATGAGAAATGTCCAGGTTATCAGAATTACTGACAGCAACGGCATTCATTTTTGGAAAGGGATTGCTGACAATGGTGTAAGTATTTCCACTTGTATGGAGAGCTACTTTTGGTAATGTGCTTTTGGATAGAACATCATCTATAAGATTTCAGGCGTAAATAAATGAAACATTTGAGTTTGATAAAAATTAAATACTTATAATAAGCCGATTCCCCTTGACAACATGATTGCAAACTAATGTCAAGTCATTCTCTTCAAATCCGACCAAAAGCAGACCTGCTTATCACATAGCATTTGCAGAAAAGAAAATATCTCAAAAATAAACAGTATCTCAATGGGGAGTGGTCGGTTTCATAAGGTACAAACATTTTCCTTTGTATGTGTATAACAGCCGTAATTATGAGATCGTTCATTTTTGAAATATTTGCGTTTTGACAAGCGCTACATCATCTTTGAGGGAATTCACACGCAAGTGTTTTTTTTTTTAATATTTTGAAGGGAGATAGCTGCCAGCATACTATCTGTTTTGTTTACAACTCACAAGCACGAGTTTTGATTTATTGACTTCACCAGGGAATCAGTCAATCACAGTATTTACCTTTTGGACCTGCATTTGATTGCACCAAGGCAATTGGTTGTTCCGAATCTGTAATCATTTGTAACGTTGACGTTGATAAAAACTGCAAATGGCCTACAGTGGTACCCGATAATTTTTCTAACGGCATGGACGACCCTGATTCTACAATCTGTAACCATTTATTTACTTGACAATATAGCATGAAGATGTAAAACCATGCACTTTCAGAGGCGAAGTAATATTCACATGAATTTGAGGAAGTAAAGAATCAGATATGGTCGTCACCACATTGGTGGGGGAAATATGCAGTGGTGAGATACTACATGATTCTGTAGGCGAATTACTAGGGTAATGCGTGCTGGCTCGACTCCTAACTCGACTGGAAGCGTCATTGACGTCTCTATCAACGTCTCCTCTATCCATTTCTTGTTCTTTGAAATCTTTATTCAGATTTGCGTCAATTTCTGTGAAAAAGAAAACACGTTTTGAATAGATTTCAGACTGCCTCACATTAGCGCTAGTACAGCCATATAGTTTTCCAACAATAATGCATTAAGAAATGAACTTTGATTCCAAGATATACAACAATTATTCCATTCCCTACAAGTGGTACGCTAAAGTGCGCTAAATTCAACAGAATGTCAATTTTTGAAGCAAGCAAATACTACCTACTTTTGAAGAGAATATCAAATTTATTCCTGTAATACTCTCAAAATTGAAACTTTTATCAAAAAATATGAGGTCATACAACAAGCATCTTCTACAAAAAGTTCAGAGACTCAGCTAATGTACTTTATTAAATATTTTGATGACCACTGAAATTTAAGACATTTCAAGTTGCTTCAAAAGGAGCAAATGTTGATGTAAAACAACATAATGGTGTAATATTAAAATGTTATCGATAAGTTCCTTGAAGAAATGTAACAGTTTTTGACATTTGTTATTCATACTCCCCTGTTAGTAGTGATGTCATAATTGGGAATGAAGGTGAAAACTCAAGTCTAATACTCTAAAATTCATTCAATCTAGTACAACTGATTCCAGCAATGCTATAGCCATCATTTTTATTCTATTAAATACCTACCAATACCGTTCCCTTTTCCTTCAAGTGAAATTTGACAGCAAAATTAAAACATTTACCTAATAGTACATTTGTCCTAAATCTTGTTCTTAATTAAAAATTCAATCAATTTTTTAACTGGGACCAGAAAGATTACAAATTACTAAAAATCAAGATTAATATAAGGGGCTTTCATTTCCAGAATCCAAAACAGAAGCTGTTTATTCCAGAATATATTGATGCTATTTTTCAATTCCTACATTCATTCATTTTGTTTCAACTTGATTCAGCATTCATTCATGATTCATTTCATCAATTATCACTTTATTAATCTTAATGGCTTTTTTTTCATTTTCATACAATATCTATTCTTGTTCAATTGTTACTTTGATGTTTCTGTACTACCATTTTTGTCTCGCAAAATAGTTCATTTTGATAACATAATTCACAATTAAAAGAACTTCAAGTAAGTGTTATCATAGTTATTGCCCTCCACTTGTATTATATTGTTATTATTGATGATAAAATTGGTAAGTTCACAAACACATATCATTTGTAAGCATTTTGTAAATGACCCATCATTTGGAACACATAAAACAGCTTGTGTAAGTTACTACAATTGACAGACCAATACAACCCTGGAGTCTAATGTGTTTTTAAATGGTTATTCACAGTAGGTGTCTTGTAAGTGAGTCTTCAACAACAAGTGCATACGTTTTCAAAACAAGGAAAGCGAGAGAAGTAAAGGAGAGGACAAGTTGTAAGACAATGGTGCATTGTACAAGACTTTTACAATGTTATTCAATCACACGGAAAAACCTTTCAAATCACATATCATCCTTTCACATGTAATTTGGATATGATTTGAAATTGAAATGGTTTTATTTAATTTATCCCACAGTGAATAAACTTTGATAATCACAGCAAAGTTGATTCATTCATAGTCATGACAATTGTAACTATTTGATGAATTTTTTGGTTTGAATCAGAAAAAAAGGAAGTGATTTACAATTTATTATTATTTTTTCGAGATATGAACAATGTTTGGAGTATGCTCACAAACCTCACAAGCTATCCTCATTGCAATACAGTCTCAGAACCATCACAATTGGGCCTCCTGATTATCAGAAGACATGACCGCATTGAGAAAATTGGGGGAAAAAATAAAGCTGAGCACTTTTGTGTCTTGCGCAAATTATTGTCGCAGACAGTATGAAATAGAAATTTCAATGATCCCGTAATTCCTCAAATTTAAGACAAAAGGACTCAGAACATTCCCCACTGAAAAAAGTTCTGGGTAATCAATAACACAACCCAACAAATTCAAACTTTTTAAAAATTGCTGAGCTAAAATTATAATTTTTCAAATGAATTTTCAAGGCTGAATCCAATGCCGTTCTCCGTTTTTTGATAGGACGTCCCAGTTCTTCGTAATCGCGTGAAATATTCTTGTTTATTTGCAGCGCGTTGTTGCGGAACGTAACGTTCCTTCTCAATAGCTGATACTTCAGCTATTGAGAAGATGTGTTACGTTCCGCAACAATGCGTGACGAATAAACAAATAGATTATGAAAAATTGGGTTGTCCTACCAGAAAACGGAGAACAGCATTGAATTCAGCAATGAAAATTCATTTAAAATCTTATAATTTCAGCTCAGCAATTTTCAGGCTGTTGGGTTGTGTAATACAAGAACCATGGGGTCAAACACTAGAAGTTTTCAAAATGTATAAGTTTCTAAATCATACTAAACTAAATATGTTCTGAATTCATGCAATAAGGAGTTCTTTCAGTATTTACCAGCTGCATTTGTTGATTCAACCGACTCTGGAATCAGTAAATTGAAATCAATATGATCCCATCGCGCTAGTAATTCTTTTTTCAAGGCAGTCAACTTTTGTTGATTGAAAATTTTTTCTTGAGCCAATCGTTCAAGCTCTGACTCTGATTCTAGTTCCCGACGTTGTAAAATCTAGAGCAACAAACAGATTAAAAGGAAAAAACAAGAAAAAAAAAAAAAAACGAACCATTAAATTGTGATTGAAAACAAATCACCACTCATAACAGTAGTCAAAAACTATTAAATGTAGGTCGGCACAAATTTTTATTTAATTTGTGCCAATTGTGCCTGGAGGTCCCACAATTTTTGCCAAATTCCTGGACCCCATGGCTTCAAAAAAAAATTTGGGGGGGGGGCAGGGAAATGTTGGCCCCCCCAAATGGGGTTTCAAACATGGGAGTGTCGGCACAAATTTTCATTTTATTTGTGCTGATTGTGCTTGGTACTTTCAGAATTTTTGCCCCATCCCCAAGCTCTATAACTTCAAAAGAAATTTTGGGGGGGCTCCAAAAAATCAGCTTCCCAGGAGACGTTCGACCTTTTAAGTGACAGCACAAATTTACGCTTCATTTGTGCAAATTGCCCTTCAAAGACTTTGAATTTGTGCTACATTTTTGGACCCTGTACCTTGAAAAGGAATTTTGGGGAGGGGGACAAAAATATCACAGGATTTGAAAGGGTTTTGAAGACTGAAAATGTCGGCATGAAATTGCACTCTATCTGTGCTTCAAAATAAAAATAAAATCATGGAATTTACGCCATTTAATTTAACTCAAATTCTGTAGAGAAAAAAAAAAAAAAAAAAAGAGTTGATGTGAAGGGAGACAGGGACAATACCAATTATAAAAAATTGTCCCCTCAGGTATTGAAGGATGTTATTAGGGGAAAAGTTAAATTCTTTTTTCTATACATGATGTTAAAACAGCATTTTGACTGCATCTATAGGTGCGGTCAAAGTACTAGTTTTACCCACACCGAGATTAGCGTGAAAGAAAAAATAGAAGTGTGAAAGAAAAACGAATTAGCCAATCACGTTCGAGGATTAGCGTGAAAGAAAAAGTAGAAGTGTGAAAGAAAAATGAATCAGCCAATAACTTTTGCATGTTTGTTACTTTTAACATCATTTATAGAAAAAAATATCTTACAATACATGTGGGTATCGTGAACGTTCACCAACTCGGCAAATTGCTCTACTCGCCTCCGGCTCGGATCGCAATTTTTGCCTCGTTGGGTAAACGCTCACTTTACCCACATGTATAGTAATATACTATTTTTGAGGTTACTTTGCCGGTTATTTAGATTTTACTTGCCTCTCTATTTGCCCATTAATTTATATCTGTACGCTTGACCAATCACAAGACTTAAGAAAGTTACAGTTTCATTAAGAAAGTTTGTCTCAGCAAAACTTTTCCTACTTCTTATTCTGACACCCTTGTTCCTATCAGCAGAATCTTCAAAAGTTCCCTTGTCGTATACTTTCTTGATCATACTATTATGCTTAAAATTTGAAATTTTTTCAAGTATCCCTCTTCACGTACATATGTTCATTAAAGAAGTATGGAATCTCCAAGGTACGAGCCATAGTAATTGCCAATGTAAATTTCAAGTATGAGAGGTCGAAATAAATTATTTTTAAAACATATTATACAAATAAATGAAATAAAATGTATAAAAATAGGAACTAAATGTGATACGCCCTGTGAAATCATACCAGATGTTGGAAAAGTAAATTTTGCGTTACAGCACGAAACGGGTCCTCCCCTCCAAAAATCCGATTTTCATATTTTGACAGATTTTTTTGCGTGACATGTCTGGTAACCACGTACCGATTCAAGAAGTCGTCAACAATGCGTCTATGAATGAATATTGCTCTTGGTAGTCCGCTTTACATATAACATACCAGATGTCGGCAGCTTGGGTTTTAGGTGAGCCGACGGCAAGTTTTTGCACAATATTGTGCTTTCACAGCTTTCTGGTTTTGTAAGTTCGATGTAGGTACATAATTCTTGAACCTCTTACCAAGATTTCAGCCCAATATGAGCACTAGAAGTCGAGTAAAATGACTCGACGAAGCACCAAATTGACTGAACTCGCGGTGAGGGATTGAAGGAGGCCCGTCTTCGATCGCAAAGAGAAAACGTGCGGACATTTTCGTTGTGTTGGCCGCTGGAGGGAACCGAGACTATGAAACTCGCTTTCTGTTGTGAACTCGCGAGGAGGGATTGAAGGAGGCCCTGTCTCTGATTGATAAGGGAAAACGTACAGAAATTAGCGTTGTGTCGTCCGCTAGAGGGAACTGAGACTAGGAAACTCGCTTCCTGTTGTGAACTTGCGGTGACAGATTGAAGAGGGCCCCGTCTTCCATCAAGAAGGGAAAATGTACAGAAATTTGCGTTGTGTTGGCCGCTGCAATTTCATGCCGACATTTTCAGTCTTCAAAACCCTTTCAAATCCTGTGATATTTTTGTCCCCCTCCCCAAAATTCCTTTTCAAGGTACAGGGTCCAAAAATGTAGCACAAATTCAAAGTCTTTGAAGGGCAATTTGCACAAATGAAGCGTAAATTTGTGCTGTCACTTAAAAGGTCGAACGTCTCCTGGGAAGCTGATTTTTTGGAGCCCCCCCAAAATTTCTTTTGAAGTTATAGAGCTTGGGGATGGGGCAAAAATTCTGAAAGTACCAAGCACAATCAGCACAAATAAAATGAAAATTTGTGCCGACACTCCCATGTTTGAAACCCCATTTGGGGGGGCCAACATTTCCCTGCCCCCCCCCCAAATTTTTTTTTTGAAGCCATGGGGTCCAGGAATTTGGCAAAAATTGTGGGACCTCCAGGCACAATTGGCACAAATTAAATAAAAATTTGTACCGATAATTTTAGCACCTCACCCCCAAATGGGGGGGGGGGCGTAGAAATGCACCCATTAAATGTGAAAAAGTTCATTTTCAGGTAATTTTAGCACCCAAGAATACAACTCAACTTCTGCTGATTAACACAAGATAAATTGTCTTGCTTCCAGAGGCGCACGTTTTGTGCAAGATTCGCATATTTTACTGCCTATTAGATAGTACCAGGACTGGTCTGATAGTGGAGGAGGTGATTGAGGGCAGTATTCCCCGAGTTTGGAAGAAATTAGAGCACACATGAATTGCCATTGAAAGCTACAGCAACTCTTTCTGTGCATTACTGGCGCTTTCACTTCTTACCCCAATGAACTACTTAAGCTGTAGACTGAAGGCCCAACGCTGCTGTCCTCTCAGGGATAGCATGCTCTGACTTATACATCTATACAGTCTGCAGCAATTGCGATCAATTATTTTGCGCTACAAATGTGAAGAACAAAACTAAATTGTATGTTATAAATAATCTTTGTCCACACTCAGATGAAGATGAAATTTTAGCATAACACTGAAATTGTGTAGCTTGAATCTTTGTGATGAATACACATCAATTTTTGGTTTTGTTGAGCAATTATTGACTTCTATTTTCCTGTGATATTCTAGTAACCCTCTTCCTAATGACAACAAAGTTACAAGCCAGAATGTTTTGATAAGCAGCTTGATGTTACAAGCAATCAAACCTTTGCTGGAGAGCGTCGCAATATTACCTGCGCGCTTAAAAATACAGAGGGTGATCATGGTTACTTCTTAACGGAAAGGCTGTCGTCTTTAGTATAGGAAAAAAGAACAGGTAATACTTCATCTGATCAGAATTGACTATTAAGTTGATTGTTTGGTGACATTGCAAATAAATTTAGGACAAAATTTCTCTCACCATTAAATTTTAATTCATGAAAACTTATTTGAAATTCTTTATCACAAGGAAATGCCTCTCAATACGACACCCTTTTTCCTTGCAATTGGAACCACAATCATTTCTGCGGAAGTCTTTCTCACAGTTGGGTTGTGTTTGTCGCCGCTTTGACCGTCTACAATCTTACTAGTATTGAGGGATCATCTGTCACGTTTGAAGACCCTGTTTTACCAGTCGAGGAGACTGGCGCGTACAGGACGGAATGATATTCAGTTTTAAGAATTCCATTTAACAATAAAATGAACATTCTACAGGTTGTACCGTAAAACTGCAAACATGTTTCAAGCCAACTGTATCTCTTGTATATGAGAAGAATTAGTAAAATAATTCAGTACATAAATACAAGAATCCATAAAAAAGAACATCATCATGAATCATGATATATGATGAGATAATTGCATTTGAAAAGATGAGTGTACAAAACAAGAATTGCATAGTATTGAGAGCGAGATAGAGAGACGGAGCAAGAAGAAAAATATGAGCGTGCACGAGAAAACTGACCTAGTTAGTACAAAATCAGTTTTCAGCTCATGCAGTACCATTGTAAAATCTCTCATTATTTCTGATTCACTTCAGAAGAACAAAATAAATAATTTATAGAAATTGTACATGAGAAATTAATTTCATGAATAGTAATACTGTATGTATATCTATGGAAAGGAGAAAAAAATTGTGCTGTGTCATTGAAAGTATCTCACGTAGCTGTAGCTTCTTCATTGATTACCAATCTCATTTTGCAGAATACGTAAAAATTCATTTAGTAGGTATAGATATAGGTTGAACATAATACTATACAAAATCCAAAAATGAAAACTTTTTTGTTGAACTCAGTAAACACTTACTTGCACATAACGTATAGCCGTTCGAAGAATGGTTAAATTTGAAGGTTTTTTTTCATCCTGAATAGCTGGCACTTGACTCTTTAGCAACTCAAAACATTCCTTCAAATGCGCTCGTCGATTCTTTTCTAATTTGTTGTGCACCTCCCGCGTTCCTGTATTACTATGACAAAAAGAATAAAAACAAAATAATATGAAACAATATCGACACCTGTGATCTTGTACAGCTGAAATTGGTTTGATTTCCACTACTACAAGAAAATTTGAAACGAGATGATTTTGTTCAACAGCAAGTGTATACGAGTAAGTTGAAAAACGACGTGATACAAGCAAAACTACATTATAGATACAATACAGTAAGAAGCTTGGTGACGTTCAGGCACAAACTACGGATATGTAACAAGTGTTATATACACAACTAAAGAGAATGTTGATACATCAATTTCTTTGTTTCTCTCCTTCTTCCTTTTGGACTTGAGGAAATTTGAACCTCTGAGCTACTTAATTAGGATATGTCAGGGACTGGAAAAAGTTTTAACCACTGGGCTAAAATGGTGACAAACAAAATTTAATCATTTTTTCATAGAAAAAATACAAACAAAGAGACCCTCATAGAACATGTTACCTGTTTGCTTCCAGTAACATAGTTGACTGCAAAACCCCCAAGAAGCTAACAAAAGTGGGCTGCAAGTTTTTTTCAATATCTATCATGTTGGAAAACTATTCTGAGATCATCAAATATATAAATCTTTGTATATTTTCTTCTCTCTAGTATTTCTTCTATCACACAAGGATGGTTCAACACTGTAGAACTAGTTTTTCTAGTTCTGTATTACGTACTGAAAACTCAATTGCATTTGTTGCAAACGTTTGTAATAATAACAGCCACTTTTATTGTCTTGTTCCTACCTACTTTTAGTTGAGCTTACAACTCAGAATATCTTCTCATTATTCACGTTCAGCCAAATAGACAGGAGAACTATAAACTCAATTTGGAAACTAGATAAAAATAATACAAAATACGCCACACCTTCGATACAAACATTGTATAGTTTGATACCAATTTCATGTTTAATTCAGGATACTCAACAATCATTCATCTATTTTGTTCTGACGCCTGAATACTCTATTTTCATTTACGTTGTTCAGACCAATTTCAAGAGATCATCTCCTATTATTCCATTTGGTAAAAACGGAAATTGGCGGCACCAATTAATCATTTTTACCCAAACATACTACTCTCTCTCGCATTATTTTCCTTCTTCTGCTTCTTCTACCTCGATAAAGATAATTATATTTTTTGTGTTTGTTCTTGTTTGTCAAACAACAAACACCTAACGATTATTAATGAGCAATAAGTAACGACTGTTGAGTACAAACAACGCTAATATTACATCCTTCCAACATTTGTCATTCAAAATCCTCAATTATACGAGGATCACTTTTCATTTACAATTTCCGTCATTAAACGGAAATAAATTTGCAATTTCAACATTCTAATAAATTTATTAATATGTAATACGCTGATCTTTGCAAACTGACTTTACAAACAAATGCATTCACGCCATTGTGTCAAAGAAAAATTGAACCGCAAGCTGCAATAATAACAAGACAACACGGAAAGAACAGAAGCAATGCCTCTCACTCAACTCCCAAGTACGCTGTGGTCGCTATGTTGTGACGTGAGCGACTCAACAGCAAAAAGCGACCAGTACCACGCTGGAAGAGGGCCGGCTAATTTCTTCTCTTGAATTATGATGGATTCAATTTCCGTTACACCACCAATAATTGGCACAATGTTGCAACTCTGGTTAATGCATAATGATCCACATGCATTTTCAGTCAAATGCCCCATTAGTCAACTAGAATCTCATTTGGTTAGCAGAACTCAACCAGTTGATCCTGGAGACATGTTCAGTTGACAGCCCCACGGGGAAAGAGCTCCAACATAATATGAATGTTGTTTGGGTATCCACATAGAGAATAATTATATATATTGAGTTTGGTCAAAATTGGCTATTATTTAGAGCTGCAAATGCTCGCTCCCTCATTTGGGGAGGGGGGTGGGAGACTCTAACAAATGAATGTTGTTTGGCATCCACATTGAGGATATATATTAAGTTTGGTCAAAACTGGTTTATATTTAAAGGCAAAACGCAATAATAAATGATAATATGAAAAGAGCTCAAGACTTGAGACTACACAGCATACCGCTAGTTCTACTATGACATTAGCGTCCTGAGACAAAAGAAAGGAAAAAAGGAAAAAGAAGAAATAAACACCACAACGACAACAATGCACAAATAAGCGAGATCACTGCTTTAGAGAACAATGACCAACAGGCAAAGACAGGAGAGTGAAAAAATACCCACAACATTCTGCACTGTGAGCTATCATGTCGTGATACAAGCGGAAGAAAGAAGAAAGGAGAACGAGCGAGAAGAATGTGATTGCAATATGCTTGGCTTTGTGGGACAGGCCGACTTCAAAAAAGAAAGAAGAAAGGTTTCAATTTTTATTACAACCAACAAGCTCTTCCATGAAAAAAACAAGTGCCCAACAATAAATGTATTAACTCTTGAATCTCAATCTTGATGAATCACTGATTATGACTTGACAATCAAAGATCAATAGTAGAACAGTTGTCTCCAGGAACCACAACAAAAGTTTGATGTACTAGTATTGTTCAAGGTCTTGAAATAAATTCAAACATGAAAATGACAAGTGATACATCAAAATCCAAAGTTTCTTTCATCATAGTTGATCTTGATTCATATCAACAATATTTACTATTCATACTAGAATTAGTCGCATGGAATATCAATTTTATTCTAATTGGAGTTTCTTCTTAAATCATTAGATTAGAAAACGTTTAATGACTTTGTACAGCAGATTCTGAATCACTTTTATGAATCAGTAATGGGCTAATATTAAACAGTCATCTTGTTTCCTGCATTTTGTGGTAGATATTTGTAGTAGTTTCCAACAATGAACTTTTTTTTCAATTGGAGCTAAATCTACCTGGCAATGTTCTGTAGCGTAGGTACGTAATCAACTTATTCACAATTATCAAAGCCACTGGTCAAACTTTCACATTCAACTCAAATTTTATCAATTGGATATCCCTTTTCTATCTATTGATACAATATGCAGGTTTCAAATGGAACAAGCAAATTTTGTTGTTGACAAACAGAAACAGTAATGTACTGCCAAGAAGAAAGGAGAACGCAAGTTTGGAAGCCAGATGAAAACAGAAATCCACAATACACAAAGTACATACAATCAACATAGCTCAATGCCAATGTCATGTTTAAATCAGGATACTTCAGTTGGGAGCCCTCAAGTTCATTCATCTACTTGCATTCTTATTATTTGAACTGATTTCAAGAATTTGTATCTTGTCTTTCTTATTCTGAGTACTTGGTGAAAGCAAACACCCAACTCAACAATTACCTGAAGTGACCACTGTTGAGTACAAACAACGCTGATATTACACATATTCAACAATTGTCATTTTCATCATGTGATAAGGATGATAAATGACACAAAAGGCAAAATTGACAAATTGAAATCCACAATTAATTACAGTTCATTATAACAAACGTCATTTTTCTGCTCAAAATCTAGCAATATAATCATTAAACTATGTATCTCTGAAGACAAGTTCAAAGTAGAACCAAGTGAAATTTGAAATTGAAATGCGGATAACAAGGCCGGGGTATCAAATTGGCAATATATAGTCAATTTTTAAATCACCAGGTTCCTACCTTTTTAGATTTGCAAGTATTCATTTCAGTTTCTCATTCTGTGGAAAGACATCTTGTTTCACATGTTTTCATTAAAGCAAAATTAATTTCCAACGTGAACATTCAATCAAATTAATGCTAATTGTTTTTGTAGCAAACGTTTGTGATGATAACAGACACTTCTCCCAAGTAGTAATTACAAGCCAAAAACGTTATATTATATTATGTCATTGTATCGGACGTTTGGCACATAAATTGGTCTTGCCTTGGGCTTGTAAGTTTTATGTTTGTTATTTTTTGCGTTATGATGTGTTTTGTAGCTTAGAAGATTATTCAAATCTGCTTATTTATCATACTTTCAAGAAACAAACACGACTGATATGCAAAACAAATTGGAAGGGTACTTTGGGAGTCTTAGTTTTTAGGAACGTTCATCATTATTTCTGCACGGGGCGCTTGAATAGCTTGGTCTGGCCGTGGAGAAAAGAGACCAACACAAATTAAAAACATGACAGCACAATCCAGCACAAACAATTTCATCAATACTAGTCTCAAACATCCACTAATTGTTCAAATGAGGTCTTGCATGTTTACAGCTCTCCAACAATTCAAGAAGGAACGGTACAAACGAAAAATTTTACAGCAAAATTAGCAAAAACAGCACAAAATTGAATCGACTAAGTCCCACTCATAATTTGCTTTGAGGGCGGCTGGGATGCACCTCAACTTTCATTTCATGTTTCAAGACAACATTTCCCATCTTCTTTGATACTCCCTTTTTCATGACAAAAATATTTTGTCATACATATTTCCATAATTCTGACACACGTACATATCTTTTGGGCGGCCATACCAAAAACAGATTCCTGGACGAGATGATTTTTAAATCGGTATAATCTTTTAGTTAACAACACTATCAAGTTCTTCACTTGTCCAAATCTTCAAATTTATGCTAAATGGATTCATTGCCACACTGGGATTGGTAAAGCCAGAAGTCATAGGTATTTGTGCAAGCAAGTTGCAAAAGGAAGGGAAGGGGAGGGAAAGAAGATGTCATGTAAATTGTAATGCTGCACTTGTGAAAGAAGGTTTTCAAAAACAGTAATGAGAAATGCAATGTTAGTAAAGAGTACCATTCTTGAGTGAAATGAGCTTAAATTTTCATGAAACGTCACTATGATACTTCTCTAAAGACAAAATAGTAATCAAAATTGGATAAACATCGGAATAATTACTCGAATTATGGCAATGAATACTGCATACAGGGTACTCATTCTTGAAATTGGTGTTGTCACCATTTTGGCGAAATTTACAGGAACGGTCGGCAAAATTTTCTACCAGTGCAAGCAGGTAAAGACTTCAAAACTACAGTAAAAACAAGTTCTCTAAAATTTCCCCAAAAATTCTTAACCCAAAAGAATTTATGTACAAATCTTGAATTACATTGAAAAACAAGAATTTCGACTTTGCTCTTCTTAAGATGTAACAACTACTTCAATTGAGGCATCGAATCAGTATTTTTTTTTCATTCCAATTGTTCACCTTTTATAACTACTTGTATATAAGGCATAAATAAGATTAAATACCTCATTTTTCTTTTAGAATCCAGGGGCTGTGTGGCTGGAACAGGATGTATAACTTTATCAGGAGAATAGTTCTGTTGATGTAGACTTGCAATGACCGCTGATATTGTCACAGGTGATGTAGACGATAAAGGTGGCTGTTGCAATGACGACGGCTTTGGATGTGATTGCTGAGTTGAAGTTTGCGTAGAAAACGATGGAGGCGGCGGTGAGGGAGAAATACAAGTGTTTGGTGGAACTATTAATGGAGAAGCACAACGTTGCGGTGAAGGGATGGTAGGTAACTGGAAAGATGTTGTAGATGGTATCTTAAGGAGCGAAGACGTTTGATGAGCGGTTGAGGGAGTAGTAAAAGTAAAGGTAAGCGACGGAGACGGAGAAAATGATGGCAAAGGGGAGACCAGCATAGCTGTGGCTGTAGGAGATACCACAACAGGAGTACCATTTGTTAAAGATGAAGAGATGGACGATACTGCGGACGTTATTACACTGCGTGGCATCGCGTTCACCCGGCAAACTGATTCATTTGACGCACGCAGTACATGTTTTGCGGTGGATGTTGCCATCAAAGAAAGCGCCGATGAAGTCTGAGTGATTGTCACATTTGGAACACTTATTAACGAAGAGACTGCTGATTCCATTGGGAACTTTTTCTCCAAACTTGGATACTCCTCTACAAAAGAGAAAAAATATATAAATAAATATTCAATTGGCCACAGGAATATAACCACGCAGAGGGTATCAAGATAGCCTCTAACGAAATAAAAAAATCCGGCACTAGATATCATATGAGGGTTCAAACATTTTGAAAAAGAACAATTATGTACGCGAATTTTTACAACACAGGTTTCATTGTAAGTAGAAAAAAATGGATAATTCATGATTCCAAAATCTCTATCCCTGCTCCAATAGAAAAAACTCTGCAATACTCCCTCACCTATACAATTTATAAGCGACATCTCTCCACTAAGTGAGACGAGGTAAGGCTTGGTAGCCATCGTCTACTGCGACGCTTTTTTTTCCGGCCACAAGAGGTTTGACACCAGGTCGGATTTTGGCAGGGAACCTCTTTTCTTCGTGTTTTATAGTTCTCAGAGTATTCACATCAGAATCGGTCGCATTGAACATGAATCTTAGGCGTCAGTCAGACACGGTGTGAGCGTTTGAGGCCTTATTATTATCAAATTTTCTTCCGGGATCAGCAAATTAGAAAACGTTTATTCATCTTTGTAGAGAAGATACTGCATCACACTTTCATATCAGTAATGGATCGAGTTTTTTGTGATAACAAAATATCAATAAAATGATACTTTCGATACTTCCGATTGCAATTTTACTCCTATAAGAAATACACGGGGATCAGAGATCAGTATGAAATTGAACAAAAATTAAAAAGGATTGAGGGAAGAAAAGTTCATTTTCATAATAATGTGTGAGGTAATCAACTTCCAAAATTGAACTTTTATTCCCTTAATTGTACCTCAATTTTAATTGATACCACATGATCGGTTTGCTTCCTATGTTTTCTTATGGGGAGCAAATTTGCAATTGGAAGTATTTTGGGTACTTTTGCTACTGTAATCACACTGTAATCGATATTTTGTTAAAACAAAAAACTCGGTCTATAAGCTAATCAATACAAAACAGGAAGGATAAATGATTTCCTTGTAACATTTGCCTATTTGTTCTCCTACAAAAATATGGTCAACTTATTCACAATCATCAAAGCAAAAGGTCAAACTTGCTCATTCAACTCAAATGTTTAATTTGTTGGGCATCTCTTTTCAATCTGTTGATACAATACTTTGGTTTCAAACAAAATAATCAAATCCTGTAGTTGACAAACAGAAAGAGTAATGCGCCAAAGTTGGAAGCTAGATGAAAACAAATATGTGCTATACACCAATCCACATAACTCAGTACCAATATTATGTTATGTTTAAATCATGATCCTCAGGTTGATTCATCCAGTCTCACTCTTCTTGTTTGAACTGATTTCAAGAATTCATGATTCATAATTTTTTTTGTCTATTTGGTAATGCAAACATTCAACTAAGCAATCACGAGAAATAACCATTGCATTGTCGAGTACAATGTACAAACATCGCTGCTATCAAACTTTTTCAATGATTGTCATTTTTATCATAAGATAAGGATAATACAAATAAGTGACACAAGTTGCAAGACTGATGAGTTGAAACCCTCGATTAATTACATTTTAACATATTTTTCCGCTCAAAATCCAACAATATAATAATTACACTGGACACTACCTCTGTAGTTGAGTTCTGAGTAGAACCAAGTACTGGTACTAATTGAAATTTGAAAATGAATTGCGGATTATTATAGAGCCGAGATATCACCTTTGCAATCCATGATTGGTCTTCAAATTGTCTGGTTCCCTACATTTTTATAATTCAATTATTCATTTCAGTTTCCAGTTGTGTTGTAAGACATCTTCTGTCACTCAATTACTCATTTCAATTAGAGGAAAATAGATTTACTATGCAAACAGTCAATCAAATTTATGAATACGCCGATTGTAGCAAACGTTTGTAATGATAACAGACGCTTTTTGCATAGTACAGTCTACAAGCGGAAAATGGAACATTATATTACGCCATTGTTTCAACCGGAGTATTGCAGCCAGCCAAAAGCCAAAACAAGAAAGCTGAATTCAGCCGAATTTTTACTGATACAAGCAAAGCTGAAAGCCAGCTCTATTGAAACCTTCCATAGCCAAAAACCTTCCTAAGCCTAATTTTGTCCAGCTTTTTTGGCTTTTTCAATTTCTTGCAAAATACAAAACAACACAACACAACAGGGTTGGCACCATACAGAATGGATGTATGCAGATGAGGAGAATCCTCAAAACTCAACAACAATATAAAATTAATTGTAAACAGCAAACAAACAACTCCAAAAAAATGAAATAAGAATAACTAGCAGAAAGAGAAAGAATAATCACCAAAAATATGAACACAAGCTGGAAAGTAGGTATCTTTCACAAGTGCAGCACAGCCCTGATTCTCCTAATTGTTTCCTCTGCACACCAAATCCTGCAGGACATTCATCAGCCAAAAATCAGCTAAATTAAGCCAGCCAAATTAGGCCAAAATCCGGCTCAATTTTTTGGAAAGCCAGAAGCCAAAAGCCATATTGTTCAAGGTTGTAAGGTTAAGCCGAAAACTGAAGTTAAAATTTTTGGTTGCAATACTCTGGTTTCAACAAACAATCACGATCAAAATGTGAAACTACAGTGATAACACGCTAGAGAACAAGAGACACAAGGTCACACAGCATACGGCTCACTCGACCATGACGTCACCATCTTCACTCATCCAAAGAAGAAAGACGGAAGAAATAATGATTACAATATGGTCACCCTTTGTGGCGCGGACCGACCCTAAAAAGTGATTACAATACAATTGGCCTTTGGGACACAAGACAATTCTAAAAGTAATTTACAATACTGCCGGCCATTTGAGGACGTATCTGTGAAAAGGGCCTCCGCAAGGAAATATTCAACATAGAAAAACAAAATTGAAGTTTCGATGGGATATAACTTTATAAATCATAACAATAAGTTCAATCAAAAAAAGTGTAAGAACAAAAATTGAAGAGCAACTCTTCTTCAATAAGATGCAATGATACATTGTCGATCTGTTGAATATTGAATTCAGAGGAAACAGGAGAGAAGAGATGACGCGGAGGCTCTTCTTACGGAGATGGGTAAAATCCCGTACAAAAAACAAGAAGAAAAAAAGGTCGGCAATGAACTGAAACGTCTACAACTCATGGTCTCCGCAAAAAGGGCCTCCTCTCGACAGAAGCCCTTTTTACAGATATGTCCTCATTTGTAAGATGTATAGACGTACAGACAGAGGGGTGCTCATTTGATCAATTTTAGCGGTGTGTGAGGCCAGGGCCCCAATTACGACCAATGGCAAAAGATGCGTTTATCACTCTATATCACCCCTGTCGACACCCTCCGACCACTCGTTAAGCGTGATAAAGAGGCGACAAAAAAACGTGACGTTGGTCGTAATTGAGGCCCTGGAGTGTCAACGGCCGCGTTTGAGTCACGCACCAATTTGTAATACATGGGAAAATGAGATAGATGCGAGCAAGCCCTCATATTTTCTTTGATAGTTTCATCTTCAAATGAGCAGACCTACATTGATCTTAAGGCATTTGGTGCTCGGGCCAACCCTAAAAAAGAAGAAATCAAAAGCTTTTATCAGTGTGTCTCAATTTGTGCTCAAGATATACATATGTTATACGAGAATTCTGAGTTAGGTATTTTGTTTAATTTCCCCAATTGAAAATGAATTGCGAACTTAGCCATGAAGAAAAAAAAACCACTCACATGGGTTTTAACCTAGTTTCAGTGATGCGAGACAAAACTATTAACGCGTTATTTCATGACGTCATTGTAGAGGATCCGTGAAAAACGAAAATAGCTCAGCTTATTTGGGTTCAACCTTGACCGATACATTGCATATCCAGCGGATTCAGTAAAACGAACATATCTAACAAATGCAAAATTTAGATACACAAGGTGCGAGAAAGTGAGGGAGAGGACGACTATATGCAATGAGAAAACTATACCGTATATGAAGTGGACAGAATGTATTCGGCATGATGTGTTTATGCACCGATATTTGCAACCTGTAAGCACATTTCTCTCATTTTCTCCCTGGTCACGATCATCGCATACCGTTAGGTTTTTCTGATAAATTCGCACGCGAATGCAAACACACATACGTACTTACCTAAATAGTGTTGAATCCATTTTTTCTTGGGCGGAAACGGTGCCCATTTTCCTGTTTCGTACACGACAACAACCATTATAATTTTCTCATATTTTTCTCGAACTTTACGACACTCATCAGCTGTTTCCAAGTGAACAACGCACAACGCACAAGTAAGCGGATACAATACAGAAATATAACCGATGAATCGTATTTTTAAAGAAACGACACCCAGATTTCTGTTTCGAGCGTTACAAGCATCTTAATTTCTTAATTTTAAACGGGAGCTTAATAAGACCCATCAGCTGTTTTCAAATGAAAAACAACCAACAAAAAGATGAGAATACAGAGAGTACGAGAAAACGCGCAAGTTGAAAAAATGAGAGTGCATTTTCAAATCCACTGATAAAATTCCAGGAAAATGAGGCTAATACAAATTGGTGGTGGTAACTTCTAAGGTGTTTCACAGAGCCTTGAAATGCTCAGTGACAAAAAAGAGGAAGGTCGCGAGGAAAATGAAAATACATCACGGTAATTTGATATCATCATATAACTGATAAGCTTCAGATCACTCGCGAGAACAATCGCGATCAACTTACGAGGAGAGATAATAAAGAGTAAGGTGCAGTAAAGAACACATGGAGAAAAAGCGGGCACGTTATTCAATGGAACGTGAAATCACAACAACTGAAACATTGCAAAAAATTATTAAAAATTCACCTACCTACATCACGTGCTTCAAATTGGAGGGGCAACGAAGGCTAACGACAACGTGGAAAAATAAAGGGGGGGATAAAGATGCTGCCATAGTCTACGACACAGGGCAAAAGAAGAGAGAAGATTCATACGAAATGTTGATACAGGCGCACTGCCGCACTGTCACTCGCAACAGTCGTCAGCACTAGGAGGATAGCAAACGAAAAGAAAAAAAAAAAAACGCGCACGAGCAGAGGCGTAAAAATTGTTCGGCTATTTTCCCAAGGTTATGCGGACCGAACTACTAGATTACTGTACAATAGCAATAAGTATGCGAATATGCCAGACGAGTACAAAGAGTAGAGAGACGTATGAGACATCAATCCCTGACATAATCCTCGACTGTGTACGGTACCGTAGGCACCGATTTTGTTCTAGGTAGGTAAGGAGAATTTAGCATATTTTAATGAAGATAATTGTTGCACTAAAAATAAAAAGGTGTTCTAAGATTAGCATTGCGTACTACGTGCAATAAAAAAAATATGATATTAACACTATTTCAATTCTTAAAATTAGAAGCGTTCTCAAGATTTGTAAAATTAGGTGAATCAATTTAGCGTCGGCATAGCGGCCAATATGAAATTTATTGTGAATTTAAAATGTAATCGATTGAACTGGACTTTTTACCACAAAATTCAAACTTATAATAATGCGTATGGATGGGTGAGTACTATTTTCAAGGCTGCATACCTGACGACAACCGTATCCCAAGAAACTTCCCAACATTGTAATTTCCTTGTAATACTCGACCTCAAGGTACTCTCAAGCTGCCTTATTGGCTGTAATACATCGAAAGTTTTGAAATATGCCCGCAATACATCAACAACCATTTAGGGTAAGAATCAACAACAGGTAAGAGATGCGCAGGTACCAAAAAAATACAAATTCCATCGAGTTTTACATCTGCGGAAGTTAGCATTGAAAGTGAGGTTGATCTCATACAACTTAGGATCTTCAATCCTTTGGATGATGGAAAGTAAGACTGTTCTCAGGTTGCAGTACTTGAAATACGATTATAGTAACGTTGGTTTAATCTGATTTGCCAATTTAAATAGTCTAAGCAAATTACGTCGATTTCAAAAAAAAAAAACAAACTCACCTAGTCAAGGTCTGATTGCTGAAAGTTTTAGAGAATGATGTCTAAAACAACATAATATCAAGAATACCACCTTGTGGTTCGGGAGCTATTCCATTTATAGGGGTTGGAACAAGCAGAAATCCGTTTTTTGTAAAAATCTCGCTACATTCGCATTTTTGAGATTTCCGATCATATAATGAGGTATTCAACATCTAGGCTAAACACCATCGTTAGCCTAAACTATTACTGAATAAACGCTCAGGTCCGGCGAAGTCCCATATTATTCATGCAACGCCCAGTACAAGTGATTCAATGTTTGAATCTTAGATCATAATATAGTAACATAGACCGCCGATACAAATGTGTAAACGACGTTATCAGTTGTCGGAAGACTGGAGGCTAGAAATAAGCCGGTGGGCTTTCAAGTCGACATTTCGGTAACCCGCGGGGTAAGAGGATGACATAGCCACGCCCATCGCTACATTTAACGCCGTTAAACCCACCGTCTTATTTCTGCCTCCAGTGTTCCGACGTTCTTCTTATCGCAATCGGCGGTCTATGTTACTATATGGTCTAAGGTTTGAATACAACAACACGTGGGTGGGTTTAATGTATGGATATACAGTATTTGCCGAAGGTATGGATTAGGTGGGTAGTTTTTGACATGTTTCATGTCTTTACACTACCCTGACCCCTAATTTGAAATTTTTCGAGGGCGTCCTTTTCACCCTCGTTACTCCGTGGGTGATGCAAAAGTCTACAAGTTCACCTTGCCCAGTTTACACAGGGTGGGGCAGAAAGATGTTACCAGTCAACCGGGGAACTCTACAAAATTCTCGCGGAGATTTTCGTTCAAGTGGTAACATCTTTCTGCCCCACCCTGTATACTAGGTTCATACTGACACCATGATAGTTTTATACTATCATTTTACTAGTCTTAAACTAGACTTATAATAGACAAAAAAGACCATCCCCATCCCCACCCCCTTCACATTCGTTACTCTGTGGGCGATTCAAAATTCTGCAAAATCATTCAACCTGCAAATTCACCCGTTCATATCAACTGTATACTAAGAGTGCAGCATCAACTTAGTATACTGTAAAAGAGGAACTAGTCACTTTTTGTTTCACCAGACCATACCCCAAACAGCTATTGCCTTGAAATAACCGGACTTATACCAAACCATGGAGGGGAGCGAACGAGCAGAGCTAGTGAGCTAGCCAAAAGTTATTAGCTTGGAACATTCCACAGTAGACTTATACTAGACCATTACCATGCCTTTTGAAAGCCAAAAACTTGAAACATTCTAAACTGGACCGATAAGTGCAACCACCCGGGTATGTACCAAGGTATAGTATAGACTGCGAGTACAGATGATATAGATTGCTAAGCGTATCAATAGGGAACCTACCCAAACTACGTGACCTATTTTCACCGACTTTTTACTCCTTTCCCCCCTGTCGTGACCATCCACAGTATATACCGGACCCCCTCCCACCGGATAATTTTCACGGAGTGTTTTTTTTCCCTCAACATTGCACTATGTATTATTTTAAATCATTATTATTATAAAGATATGTCTACAGGATTTTAAAGTCTACATTCAGGAAAAAAAATGCGTATTTTACACGAGATTTTAAAAAGATTCAATTTTACAGCTCTAAAAATGCTAAATTTCTCAGACAATAAAACCACTTGAAAAAACTCATCTCTTAACCCCCTCCCCCTCACAAAGTGACCCAGCGTAGTACTCTGACAACCTCCTCCCCCCCCCCCCTCAAAATGATCACGTAGTTTTGGTACGTTCCCAATTATTTATTCTGTGTATTCCATTTACACGGTCATACTGACACTCAACAGCTAAATACTTGCCGCACATTGAGAAACCCTGGTGCGACACTGAACACTTAAGAGTATGAGTAGCTGTTGTTGTACTCTGTAGACATGGCTTTTTCATGTTGCCAAGATTTTTTCCATAAATTCTTTGTTTTGTTAAATTACATCGATATTTGGTAAGCAGCAGTTGAAGTTTCATATTGTGAATTGTGTGCACCAGTGCCATATGCTAAGTTGTTCCATTTGTGATGCTTTATATGGTGCACCAACCTCCAATTTGGGGGATAAAGGTTTTGAGTGCATGGAGCAGGCAAAGCAAATCCGGAAAGTTGGTTTAGAGGAGAAGATTTCAAGGGTATTGTTGACAAGTGTTACAGCATAAGTTCTCAGAGCCAGATACTATATCCCCAATATGATCATCTGTATCACTGGTGATGAAAATATTATCTGCCACTAGGCTTTCAATGTTGGAAGAGATATGATGAAAAATTGTATTTATAAAAATTTTGCAGACATCAAGTCTAATCTTTCCAAAGCACATTGGCCAGTATGCTGCGTAAGTTGAGGATGAACAATGAGGAAAAAACGTTGATGGGTTCTTCAGCTCCATTCTAAAGAACTTTCTTGTTGAAAAAAAAAAACAATGACCAACTTTAAAATTCACCATTTTCTTCATTTCTTTTTGAAGTATTGAGTATGAGGAAAACAACAAAATCATCCCTATTTTCTTTCTTACAGATATCTGCAATTTGTTACCTTGGCACTGTCTACGTAATAGATGTGAGGTTCCTCTTGCATAAGTGTTACACGCGGATCCATAACTCAAGGCTATATGTCCTAGATGTGAAAAGGCATTACAGGACCACAATTCTTTTGGGGGATATTCGGACGTCAAAAATGAAACAAAGGTTTCTGAACGGAGGAGAAAAAGTTTGAAAACCAGAGGAGGGGATATTATGTAGTGTACAGAAAATGCAACCGTCAAATTGTCATTATTTTTGTCAGGGGACAAAAATAGAAAAACTCTCTCATTTTAAAGAAACTCTTTGGAGTAGAATTTTGTAGACGATAATTCTTCCGTGCGTGTAGCTAGTGTAGACGCTAATACTTTGATTATTCATAAGGCAATTGATATGGCTTCTGAAGGTGTTGTTGTCATTGGAGTAGATGTCGATTTACTCGTTCTTTTAGTATGGCGTAGAGCCCAGCATCAACAAACATATTTTCCAAAGCCACCAATTGGTAAGCAGGCAGAGAAGGTGTTTCGTTAGGAGAGACACAAAACGCACCAAATATATGTACAAAAAAAGCTTTCGCAGCGCGAAAGCAATACCGACTTTTTCTTTACTATTTCCTCAGGTTTGTACAATAATCGATGATAACATAAATCGCTTGTTAAGAACTCCAAATGACTTCGTTCTCCGATACAATTTCATTTTCGCAGCTTGCCTAGCATTTTATATTTATAATCGATGAGAGAATAATCACAATTCCAAATGAATTCGTTCTCCGATACAATTTCTTTTTCGTAGCTTGCCTAGCATTTTATATTTTATTCATTCATTCGCCCCCACCCCCATCCAAGAAAAGGAAATACCTCGTAATAAACTACATATGAAGATTCCATAACAAGCCTTAAGCGCTAGTTAACCAACTAGTATTTAGCTCACCACACGAAAACTATTAATCCGATTTAAAAAAAAAATAGCGTACACACACATTCACATTCACTACTTTATTAACCCTCAATTTCATGGAAATCGACCGAATAGATACAGAGAACATTCAGGTACAAAAAAAAAGTACATTCATACATATGAATTTGAACGAATGTTAGAATCGTGATCTAGACCCTCTGAAACGTCGAGAAAACATCCCCCCCATCAAAAATTCCACCGCGCGCAAGATTACAATACCTCCTAAAGTGGGTAAAAGTCGGTAAAACAAGTTCTCATAGCTCACGCTATTTGAGGATCAAACCAACACCAATCAAACATCATATTTTGTCTCCATTGCCGTAGTAAGATTACAGTATTGAAGATGTTGTGTAGATTGGACTTTGATGAAGTAAGAAGTACTTTTTGGATCTAAACAATACGCCGGTCTTTGAAGAAGGGTTGCAAATACTTAGCAGCGATATATGGCTCACCAATAGACAAGGTCACTCGATTCAATGAACTTTTTTCACAATGTTTTGTACAACCGAACTCAAGACCTTTTGCTTTCCGAGCGACTGCTCTAACCGCTGAGCTACAAGGGCTATTAATATTAAATCTTCCGCGAATTTTTCCAAGTACCAACGATGAGAACAGGTATAGCTTGCATCAGACCTCAACCGACATGACATCAAGAAAATCAATGATAGACACTCTTTTTACAAGCCAATGAGTTGGCTGGGCTCTTCTCAGTATACTGCAAGCTAGGCCTGATATAATGAAGGCTGGAAATTTAAATTTATCCAAGCCCCTAAAGTAGGTCAAGGTCATTGATGACGTCATAAAGCGCCACACGTCATGTCACGTCACGTCACACAGTTCTCAGAAACTCCCGGACGCGGATGTTTTCGGAGGATATAATCCCCCTAACAAAATGGATAGTGGGTTCAAATACTTATTCACAAGACCAACCTGAGAAACTATGAGAAAATGAAAGAATCAAGTACAATATTACTTGTGATTCACGTTTGATCTTGTTAAAACACAAAGGGGAATCAAGGGAAGTTCGTCACCCTGGTGGTACACATAACTTCTGCAGGGGCCAATCTCTCAACATTATCCATGGTTCTAACTTCCATTTCAGATGGGCCGCAAACTGGGCACTTGTTCAATTTCTGATGGGCCGCAAACTGGGTATTTGTTCAATTTCACTTGGGCCGCAAAAAGTATCCTCGGGTCCGCAAACCAGATGCAGCCGGATGAAAAACTCGAGCGACCCCCCCCCCCCTCTTCCACGACGAGGTGATACAAATTTTTCGCTCGATTTTTTAATTTACCAATAACCTTTATTCTCTGACTAGAAAACTTTCAAGATGCTATTTTGGAACCAACAATTATGATAAAACGACCAGTTCCAACTAGTTTTGCACAACTAATTTTCCGTTATGTAAAAAAGGCAGTATAAATAATGCTTGCACTTTTCGCAGTGGTGGTAATGATACTTATTGTACGAAATGTCAGAAAGTTTAAATAATAGCTACATGTATGTAACTAGTTCTGCAGACGCTTAGCGATGGCATCTCACAGAGGAGGGGCGACCTGGTTCTAAGTAAGACTTATTACACCTACTCAGTTCCTTTTCCAAAGTTGGTTCAGAACAGAACGCTCTGTAAGGGTCAAGAACATCCGGATTTTTGAACGAAACGGTTCTCAAATACTTTAACTCGATTTTCAACGTCCTGCTAAAGCTGTTTTGATTCCTTGAGACATAAAAACAAGACGTTAAATACACAAATTCAGCAAAGTCGTTGCCAATTTCTTAAACTTGGCAAAAAAGCTGCGCCGATTTTATGTAAGAAGCTATCAAACACATCCTGCGTATTGCTCATAAGTCATAACAATTTCAAGTTCCATACATTCGCCGCGCCGTTACAGTATTTTCGGCGTTCTTCCATCGCCTAAAACAACGAGACTTCCTGCACGTTTGCCCGCGTACATCAAACACGGGTCTTTTGCCGAACTCTCACCGCAAGTTCACAACAGACGATCTTCTTGAAAACAATGGTTCTATGGCTTAATTGAAAGAACGAGCGACTGTCGTGCATTTCCACGTTTTTATCATACAAAGAGCTTCATCCATCTCTTACCGCGAGCTCATAACAAGAGTAAGAACTGCTATAGGCAGCACTTACCAATCTCTCACTGCGAGTTCATAATAGAGGGCAGTCTTCTCGTTAAGACTTGCTGTATTGCTTGAAACAACAAGCATCCAGTTTTGATTGTACATGCGGCTTTAGCGGTCATTTTGCCAGGTGTCCACAACAGGAAGCGAGTTCTCAGTATCATTCCCTCTAACGGCTAACATAATGAGAATGTCCGCACGTTTTCCCGGATCAATGAAAAAAGGGGATTCACCGATCTCCCACCACGAGTCGACAACAGGTAAAGAGCTCCACGGCGACTTCCTCCTCATCACGTCAATCAACAAAAATTTCTGCACATTTGTTTGCACCCATCAAGGACTGGTCATTTACCGACCACTATTGGCGAGTCTACAACAGTGCAACCCCTTTGGTGGCATTCTTCACAGAGGACCACACGACGAGAAAGCACATTTTTCCGTTTTGATTTAAGTAAGGCTTCTTGCCAATCTCTTGCTGTAAGCAAAATTTGAGCTTCATATTATCCTCTCCTACATCTCATAGAACAATGAGTAACTCCGCTCATTAGTCTGCTTTGATTAGATATGACGCTGTAGCCGATCTCCCCTCCCCTTCTCGAGAACACAACAGAATATAAGTTTGCAAAATTTTTGATCTCCCAACTCAACGCCAAATTTTTCCAAAGAATGAAGTAAAGTTTAGATCCAGTGGTGAGTACAGACAACAATGATATAAAAGGTGATACAGAGGCGCCTTCTCACTTATTAGAACTTGAACTGTCATTTCCAGAATGGCAATGATTCATTACCTTTGTGTGTCAATCAGAAAACTTAAGACGGAACTACATTGTAAAACAACATAATTGGTGCAATATGTTTATGAGACCGAAACGTCGCGTTCATATTCAAATAAAAACTGTGCAGGAAAAGCCACGACTTGATTTTCTTATATTTGTACATCCTTGCACGAATAAATCTTCTTATTCTTTTGTACAATATGTTCTATAAAAACTTTTTTGCAGTCACAAAATTACCTTAGCCTACGGCTTTCAAGAGGAAGAAAATTTATGGAGTGGAACACTTTCCCACATGCAAAAGCACGCTTCATGGTATTGCGTAAGATCAACCAAGTAACATCAATGATGTACTAGAAGTCGGTTGCACATACGAGGGTAATTTCAGGAGTTGTCGATCTAATGGAACAGAAGAATCAGCGGAAAAATTCGAGGAACATACGTCTAAAAACTGTCGCAAGAAAACAAATCGGCTACCTTCATAAGAAGAAAGGAATGGAGATAGAGAAACTGCAAATGTACTTTTGTAAAATGGTTTGCATTCTTTGAAATATAGAGCGAAAATCGATATTTGCTGATTTTGATCCGTTCGTAGCCTCTGTCAGTTGAAACTTGGAAATTCCTCTACTTCTATAGTTTAAAACATAGGATTGACGTTTCGGCGGCAAGGAATCCTCGTTGATTCCTCCCGTCAGAACCTTCGTCACCCGGATAAAAGACCCGACCGTGAGAGAAAGTTTCTTCTCTCTAGACAACCCTCCGATATCTCTCGACCCTCGAAGCAGATTTCTCTCGTTGAGTATCTCCAAGTCGAAAAATAGATCAGTCCATTTCTTTTTGCGCTAGTGATCGCATCGTTTGTTCTCGCATCAGATTGTTATAATATGAATTTGTACATCTCGCTTTCCGAGGCCGTGCCTCCTGTATAGTTCGAATTACAAGTTGTTATACATTGTATGCTTTATTAGTATTCTTTGTAATTAAGATTTAAATGTATATTATTCGTTTTGATTGCGTCATTTTGCATATTTTGCGTCCTCTGGTGAAAAGTGCCATTATACTGCTTCGGAACATTCAGGTCAGTTAAACCTAAATCACTTGAACCCCAAGTCAGTTATTAAAACCTGACATTGATATCAACCTTAATGGTATTCTAAAAGTCAATAACCCAGTCAATAAACTAAAACGGAGTAATTTAATCGGTTATTAAGTTACTGTGCGGACTCTCCTCCCCTCTTCTCCGTTATGATAGGGTAAAATGTTTGCGGGTGAAGCTCCGTGAGATTTGCCCCTATCAATATTATACAAGGTACGGTTACCTACATATGAAAAAATCGAACTTTGTTATCCTCGGTACTAGGTCTCTAATGATCCGTAGACCTTCGTTATACCCTGATACCAAGTCTCTAATGAACGATCTCAATGCACGTATGATGTGTGAAATCAATTGACAACTATCTACAACTATTCTTTATCTTATAAGATAAGCAAGTCCCAACTTTGACTACGAGTATCGATGCAACGCTACCATTACAAAAACTTACATGTATATACGTATTTTTTGTATTGGTCGATCCAGCCCCTGTAGGGAACACTATCTCAAGTTTCTCGGTAGAGCCACGCTTTCTCAAGACTTTCTCATAGCTGTAACGCAGCAGAGTTTGTAATTCACATTAACCATATTGGTTCTGACAAACTCTGATTGCATTTAATTTTCTTCCGATGCAAATTCGAAGAAAACTGAAGAACAACCCTTTGATCATCTGGAAACGTTTCCGAAATCAGAACATTCAAGTTTGTAGAATATGTACATTTATTTCTCTTCTTATTGCACATATAGTCCTGAGCACCGATATAATTGAAATAAACTTTGTATGCTTCATCTCTGTGGTCGTCTTCATCTTCCACTGCGTTATTGTTCTTGAACTTTCATACTCTGAATTATCATTCATATTCTTGACGGTTAATATTTTTATGATCGACTGGCTGGATTAAAATTTGCATATGGTGGTAGTTAATAATTACATTTTTCAACCCGCACATAGGATACCTCATAGGGAAGTAGGATGCGCTCCAGAAGGTCAATAAACGTTCTCTTCCTTCTTGGACTTGAACAAGGAGTGAAGAAACCTGTTTCAGGGGGCAATTTCGGTTTTGACACGGAGGAATTGAAAATGTATGCAGGAATTTCTCAAAATTTCGTCGGTTCATGAGAACAGAGAATGGAAGTCGTGGGCCTAAACGATCGCGAGAAATAAATGGCAAACAAAATGATCGCCCTTAGGATATGCTTTCTTTAAACTAGGAATTTGTAATTTAGCTTCATGATGGAAAATCTTTTCGCCCCTCATATCATAAATAGCTGAAAATTCAAAATTTTTCAAAACCTCTGCGATGTACAAGAGGAGATGGAAAGTTGTTACCACTTACCCCTCTGCGCTAAATCTGGCGTAGATAAGGATATGAAATAACTCCGCTAGGCTCAAAATGAGTCAACGGATCCGAGAAGGTCCAAATTTATCCAAGATGGAAAATCACGCAAGTTTCAAAGCTTTCGTCGATTTCTCAAGAAAATTTAGCGCTGAGTCCAAAAACATTATGCAACACTTTACACTTATGCCACTACATTGCCAACGCACATCAGGCAGAAGAAGACAAATGAGAGCATTAAACGATTTGGGAGCACATTCTGCTCGTTTAAAGAAAAATTCTACAATTAGATGCCAAAAGTCATTTCAGTGACTAGTCCTAATAGTTTCATGTCTTGACTCTGCCCTGACCCCTAATTTGAAGTTATGCGAGCGCCCTCACCCCTCTTGCTCTCATTACTCTGCGAGCGGTCCAAAAATCTGCGAGTTCACCCTACCCAGATTATTAACTATATAAATTAGGTTTATATTAGCTTTATACTAAAATTTTACTAGTCTCGAGCTAGACTGACCCCCTTCCCCCTTCGCCGTTGTTACTCAATGGGTGATTCGAAAATTTGCAAGTTCATCCCAGTTTTCACTAACTGTATGGTAGGAGTGTAGCATTAGCTGAGCTATAAAACCTAGCATACATTAGTATATGTACTATATAAGAGAAGCTAGTCAACTTCTGTTATAATAGACCATAGCCATAGAAAGCTATTGGCTTGAAATATTCTAAACTGGACTTCTACCGGACCAGTGAGAGCTACCCAAAAGCTATCAGCTTAAAATCCCCTAAAGCTATTTATTAGCTTGGAATATTCTAAAGTAGACTCACACGAGACTATTGGAGGTACCCAAAAGCTAACGGCTTTTTCTGAAAAAAGCTATGAGCTTGAGGATTCTGACTTGCTTTCTAGTAAATCAATCTTAACGAGACCCGAGCTCAAACAAGAATTGTTCACTATTCCGATTCATTGATATACTTTTTCCTCGAAATTGAATACTCATATATTCGCAAATTAACGATTATGTGTTCTCAAAGTGTCTTTACCATAAGAACGTTTGTAATATTAACCCTTTTGCGCGGCATTGCCAAGTTTAGTATTCTGGCCTCTGTTAATTGAAGACGGCCGCGGTACACTTCCGGCGCGGTGCGTGGACTAGGAGCTGGGTATTCGGAACATACTTGAATTGTGGCAACAACCACCCAAGAATATTGAACTCTCGAAAACTTTCGAAACTAATTACCTTCGAAATCATGGACAATTGAACGAACACAATAATATAATTTCGAGAAAGATAATTCAAACGAAAAGTTCATAATTGAGGAGTTCGATCACAGTCGACAAAAATGAAAAATTCAATATTATCAACGGAAAACTGAAGGAGAAATTAACGCTGGATATCGCAAATTCAAAATTACAACGACAGAAGCACGTTCGTTAGTTAATTTAGAATTATCGTTGATAACGACCGGCGATTTAAGGCCAGTAGAGCTTTGAGAACAATACTCAAAAATGGTCGGTGAGTGCAGAATAACGGCGTGCGAGAAGCTTTACTCCAATAATCTGTCTTGCGCAAAATTCCCGAAAAAGAAGTCACGAATTTCATTCCATCTATCACAGATAGAAGTCAATCAAGATAAAACGCTTTTCAAATCTCATTGAGAAAGTTTCAAAGTTTCATTTCGTGTATTCTACATATACCACGGAGTTATGAATATTTTATCAAAAACGAATACTTTAAATTTGACGAGAAATAAATCATTTCCTATGGTATGTTTTTTTGCCTAGAACCAATGACGAGTACACGTCACCTGAGTAGCGACAAAGACGCGTTGCATAGGTAAAAATTCTTCCTGCGTGATCCGTAGAAGCCAATGCCAGAGTAGTAACTCTACTACGAAAACAAGAAATCTGGTGTAGAAAAGTAAATACACGGCAATTTTGAAAATAGTTATGAGATCCGGGGTAGACATAATGTGATACTTACAACTAATCTTTTGACTCAAAATATTTTTCGACACTTGCGTCACAAGTCTACATATTATTTTGGTGTAGTAATTGAATATGAGATTTGAAAGAGATGAAACAAAAGCATGCAGTGAAAAAATTTCAAATGAAAAGAGACCAAATCTCTACTCAATTAGAAGTATAATAATGTTTATTCCACAAGGTGAGGTATGATTCAACTTGAAAAGAAATAGTATCAATTCACCAAAGACACAAAGGCATAGACCGGCAGGAGCAGCCCTAAATTCATGCTGCCCAGGGTGGCTAACGTTCGACTGTTTTCAGGGGCAGCAATTTTTTAAAAACATTATCACAAGTATGCATCATTGAAGCGAAAAATTAAACTTGAAAATGTTTATTGAAAGAATTTTGATCAAGTTTGTACGATAAATACATTATTAGAAAATGAAGAGGGCGAGCGGCATTTGATGAAGTGAAAAATACTTGAGAATCTGTTTTTGCATACGTTCTCATGTAGCGTTGTCTGTTTATTCTAAGTGAAACCAGCAATGTACGTGTGTGTTCGTGGTAGTGCGTAACGCGTACTTGACGATTTGCTCGCGTAGAGTCTGAAGGAGCATACGGTGGTGCATGATATGATGTAGGATTTAAAGATTCTACAGGACTCTTGAAATATTGTAAATCTATGTTACAAACATAAGTCATAACATCAAAAATATTACCAAAATAGTTCAATTAATTGTTTTGAAATTGTAAAATTACCAAATTAAAATAATCATGATCTTTAAAAAGATAACAATACCTGATGAAAAATATTTTATATTTTCTGAAACCTTGTGTTCGAAACTGTTGCGATAGACCGTTCTTCCTGTAACGTCATGTCTATCTACAATTCTACAATATGAATATTTCAGCGAACGGCGTATCGACTTCCATAAGATTACTACGGGAAGGTTTGGACCATTCAGTTCAAAAAGAAGAATATTTAGTAACAAATAAAACGTTGTTCACAATCTTCAAGCTTCCCTGTAAATGAACATGCATTTATAATCAAGTTCCTCCCCCCAAATATAAATGAATGATTCAAATGTTCCTATATTATTTCTGTACGCTAATTGAGAAGCTGCTCAAAGCCGATAGACTGCTTTTCAAGTACTTCTGCTTGCAGATAGCAGAGCGGCGACGTCACAGAAAATGAATCAATAATGCAAACACATTGAGTAAAATGTAAAAACAAATACCAACAAAATGTGACCCTGTCTACAGAAATTCCGTTTAGCACTATTACAAGTCCACCACTCAACAGATAAAAAACCTTTCCCTTATCAGGAGAATTGGTAGAATTACAAAATTTGGTAAACCAGATTTCTGAAGACAGGATCGATGGACTATTTTCTCACACTAGATCAGAAATTAGAAAAATGAATAGGTACAGATATTAATTTCTTCTTTTAAAAGCAGTATTCTGATTGGCAATTTCACAAAAAAATATGACCCCAAACAGAAAGAGAGAGACGCGCGGCGCGTTTTGCTAGTATTACTAATTTCAAGATATTACGCAGCTGAGTTTCTTTTAGAACTCTATATCCTATCAACATGGATCGTAGCTTTGAAAAAACTCTTATTTTCATTTGGTTTCTCTTACAGGAAACGACTGAATGCGTTTCATGCGTCTATACAGACTTATTATGTAATGCGTTAGGGGTATGAATGATTTTTCACCCATTATTATCCATTTACCTCCTTAATCAATGAGATGGGCACAATATCGATGAATTAGTATATTTTTTTCTGCGATACAGTCTTCACGTGTCAAGTTAGTTCTTGTGTGATGTTCAGTGCAAATTGGTTTCTACCCATACTAGGTTTCATAATTATTGGGTCAATTTCGCGTAACTCGGTAATTTATCGTATGTATCCACACTCCCTTTCGTCTACAAACTAAATGTTATTAACACGGATGTGTCTTAAAATGGAGCGGCACACTTATCTTGAAATATGTACTTAATATTCAGTGTTATTGTAAAAATAAAGTATTGCCAACAAAACTGAATTTATGAAAAACGTCGAGGGCTAGCGAAGCGACGTTTCCAAAAGAAAGATACCTTTAAAATTCAAATATCTACCAAACACATATCAATTCAACTCAAGCCTGATGTAAAATGAGTTGAAAGAGAGCCGAACATTCTCAGACAGGATTTGAGTGCAATGCCTAATATCAAGGAGAGGTGAAAAGTTGTACGTCGCTTACGCGGCCCCGTAAGCTTTCTCCAGTATACAAATTATGTTGACCTTGTTCAACTTATTGCAATGAACACGATCTTCCAGATTATGGCCGAACATACCGAAGGAGGGGGTGAATACACAGAGAATTTTACGAGAAACGCAGAAGTCATGAATAGACCACGAGCGCTTTTGGTCAAACAACCATCATTCATTCTAGCAAGAAAAATTTCCCTACTTTTGATTATAGTAAGTAGTTCTTCGAAGAGTATCTCATTTCGTAATTCTAATTCATTTTTTACTTTTGCGTCATGAAGGCTAGATAGATCGAACCTCACACTTATTGAGAAATCAAACAATTCTCAGGTCCCATTCTAGATGAACAGAATTTTAGAAGCAAGTTTTCAATTTCCAACATTAACAAATATTCATATATGCGTTTGAAATACTGTTCAATATATTTTTAATTGATGGCGATCATACATGAATTTTCTCGAACGATAAATTGATGCAAGTATATTTTGAAGTGAACCCTGAAATGGCTGGAACTTGTTCGGACTGGATTTTTTTCCGTTATATTAGTTTTCTGCATTATTCAGTTCTTACAAATAAAACAAGCTCAAAAAATTTTATAATTTTGCTTGTTCACGCTACACGATTACCCATCCTTTTGATAATTCTCGCAGCGTCGGCCAATAAATTTCATACTTCGCTTATTTACACTCTAATCATTGTGTGTAGACAGACAACAAATATACTTTTTCTTCAATGACAGACTGCAGTCGTGAAAACTTTCTGTCCAAAATTCTGTTAGAAGTAGTCCTGATTTCATGGAGAAAAATTACGCGAAAAGGATTTCAAAGAAGTTATTCGGCTTATCCCTCAGTTTTGGCAAGTTTTCCCAATAATCAGGTTTCAGCCTAGGCAGGTTTTCCAGCAATTTTATTTTTCTTGAAAAGGAAAGGAGAAAAAATCAAAAAATAGATTTCAATACTAAATTTTTCATCAAGAATTAATTCGTTGCACAATCCATAATAGAAGTGAACGGATTCTAGAACGAACAAATTTTGCTTTATACGTAAGTAGTACTCTAGAAAATGATTTCTGATTCAATATCAATGGCAGCGCAATATAAGAGAATAAAAATACAAGATTCCCTTTTCTGATCTGTTACAACTCTTTCATCAATAATGGGAATTTTTGTTTGTTGTACTTCAAGCCGAATCTTGATTCCCACAACACTTCAAACTTCGCGTGCTTTTCAAAATGATACTAAATTACATCATCTTACAGTTAAAATACCTATTGCTCGACAGCAAATGGATGCTCGAGTAAAAATGATTTGATCACATTGGAAGTTCGAATGAGTTTTCTCTGCGAAATGATACGTCCAGAGAGGAAAAGTCTTCTTCAAAATTTTTGAAAAATAGAACTTGGCAAACAAATATTAGTAAATAAAACTGATTCCTATTAGAACAAATCTGGAAGTTCTTTGCTAGATAGTTCTTAGTAGCCATTTAGCAACAATGGCGGGATGACACGCACTAGAGGTGCTCACAGATGAACACTTCTGAATTTCTCGATAAGGTTGAATAATGTTTTGAATGACAGCGAAGAACTTGCATAACAATTAATGAAAATTTGAAAGAACAAATTCCTTATTCATAAAACACTAGCATTGTTGAATGTAAATGACGTGAATTGCGACACGATTCTGTGCGATTTGTAATACATGTTTACAGACCAATACCGACTTCCACATCAAAAAGAGCTGATGGTAACAAAAATAAGAAAATCGAAATATGAGAAAACGTGAATCCTGAATCAAGCAGGGGTAAACAGATAGAACTACCATCTAATGGACGGCTAACCTGGCAAATGAATGTTGCCCAACGTCCTAGGTTCCCGTTTTACAAGTCCGTTCAACATCATATTCGAAAATGTAAACATGAAAAATTGACGTCGAGGAATGAAGACAGAAAAGTACAAACTTTAAGGACCACACTGATAACGACCGACCAACCTTAAGGGTCACTTGCAAGGTAAGGTTGATCGTTATAAACTCGCTGACTTACCGCATATTTCGATTAATTTTTCGGTCTTCCCTTGCTCCTGTGACTCGACAAACTCGGCAGCTGCTAGTAATGCACCCAAACCATTCCAATCTCCATCCATCTCCTCGGACCCAACTACGGATCTCATAGATCGACTTCCTCAGGTGGAAGGATCGACCCTGGGCCCCTGATTTCCCTCGATCGCAACGAAGCTTCTTCATGAAATAGTTTTGACGATCGGATACATTGGGCTTGGTAAAACGACCGTGCGAATATGTTTCTGAATCAGAAAGATATCAGGTAAAACCAAATATCAACATTATAGACACGTATCTATCACAGACAAAGAGAGGAGGTGAACAACACTGAGCATTCATGTCATCGGCTCATCGCTGAAAAAGGTGATAGAAGTTTGTGTGCACGTCGCGTACACAAATTACCTTTTCTAAAACGGTTAAACAGATGAACATAGGTGCTCGCACATCGTCAACGTCAGCAATTAGGAAAATATCAAGAGGAAAAGAAAATTACTATGAAAAATTCACATGAACACGTTCGAATTAAAATATTATGAGAGAAAAGGGACAATACACGCGCACGCTACGGGTACTTCGCGTCGGCGCACTCGTACCCAGCACCATGCTGCTTCTCTGCTCACGTGTCAGAGTCGTCCTCATACAGCCAATCGGAATAAGCCATTGTGATAATGTTGTTAAGTTGGAGATCGACACGATCTTGTACACTCTTCCCTTTTCAATGCATACAACGGTACAACCGTACTAGAATACTCCCCACCATGAAAAGTGTGAGTGACGTCACAACCTGAATTAGTCGTTTTGGTTAATAACGTTTCGGTCTTTCGGACTTCGGTAGGTATTGTAAGCTCGTTGTTCTACATCATTCCGCCCAACTGCCGTACAAAGTTGAATTGATGTATCATGATCTCAACGACCTGGAGAAAGGAGTGTTTTGTACCTGTAATATATGCGTGTTGGTGTGCATGTGTGAAACCATCAATTCCTGTATTTACAATGGAGATACATACATCCAAATTATAAAAAAACATCCCAATGAAGATGCTTATTTCATCGCAACATTTTGTAAAACAAATTATTTGAAACTAATCCTTCCTTGCTGATTGTTGATAGTATGGAGTTGTACAACACTGCCGTCCAAAGTTAAATTGTCGTATACCCAATACCAACGATCCCCAAAACTGGGTGTTTCGAGCATTTGTTGCGGGTGTGTTAGTGACGAAGGTTCGCGCACGGCCGGTTCGCGTGTGTTAGTGACGAAGATTCGTATTCACACGCTACTACTATGATGATCGAATGCATATACAACAATTTTTTTGTCGTATATGCAATGTGAAGTGCCGTATCAGAGAATTGAGAGCTTGTTGAAGGAAATGATTAATATAATTGAATTCTACGTTAAAAACTAATGTTAGAGAGCTACATAAAGTGATCTTATTTTCTTCCGAACATATTTTTCAATCTAGTTTGATACTTTTCCATGATCGTTGTTCTTGCATATACGACAATTTAACTTTGGACGGCAGAACAGACATCCACTGGAGCAACCAAAATACTCGAGTATTAAGACGCGCCATTTTGATTCCTACCCAAGTATTGATACGTGCCATCTTGATTCCTATTTGGACCGAGCTGCCACCGGCGCGCTGCAGTCAGAGTGATTACAAATAAAGGGGGATCAATGCGTTTTGTATACGTGCATATTATGTAAAAAGAAAAACTTTCAAAAAATAAAATAAAATTCAGTAATTAATCTGTGATGTTGGCAATTTCTATATTGAACATGTCAACTATCATTAATGAATTCAAAGAGAAATAAAATCATTACATCAAACCCCGAATGACTTATGAGCTCCTAAAGTAAACCTTCTTTTCCATTTACGAGTAGGTACAACAAACGCATTGATCCCCCTTTTGACAGTGAAGCATATGCATGTAGTAGTGTGTTGTACCTTGTAAACCAAGGCTCTCGATTGCAGCGCGCCAGTGGCTGCTTGGTTTGAATAATGAACAAACTCCCATGAGGGGCCATGTTAAACTTGTGATTTTCAAAAGAGGATTTTTCAAGAATGGTTCAATGAATTATTTTGAAATTACCCTTGTTGAAAAGGAAATTTTATGTACATATACTTGATCCAACTTGAAAGCTGCCCACAACCTGCGACGCTTGTATTATAGGCAGAAGGGGAGTTGTATTGAATACACACAACTTCCCTTCCATCTTGTAATGCAAGCGTCAGAGGTTGTGGGCAGCTCTTAAAGTTGGATTGAGGATAGAATAGATCATGTCCTCTTTATTTTTACTTGCCAAAGCTTATTATGTGATGCGCGCAGTTGTGCAAAAAACAAGTTCCATTCATTAATCAATAACTCATGAAATGAGCTTTGGCAAGTAAAAATGAAGTGAGTATGATCTATTCTACAAATAATTTCCAACACAAAAGACAAAAAGTATAGAAAATGGCTTTTACTATCACATTTCAGCTTGTGATGGTAAAAGCAATTTTCTATACCTTTTTGTAATTACTTAGTCATCACGGATAAAATTTCATCTCTTTTATAAAATTTCCTTTTCAATGAGGGTAATTTCAAAACAATTCATCGAGCCCTTCTCAGGTAATCATCTTTTGAAAATCACAAATTCAACATAGGCTCTCATCTCAAGGGAGTATGTTCTTTCTAGGAGTCAAAATAGAGCGCAATTTTTCTAGATGCTTTATATAGAATAAACTTGCCGTGACGTCGTTTGCTCTGCAATGACTTCCTCAAGTCCCAACTTACTTGTAGGATGAAAACAAAATAAATAGTCTATGAGAAATACACAGGAATGTTTTGATCTTACATTTCGATTTGAAAACATGAAATACAAATGAGTCAAGAATTGCAGGTACGTTTTCAATAACATGAGAACTTCCCAATTCTAAATATAAACACATAACTGCCAACCAGGGTATAAGAAAAGAGGTATTGACACGCGCGGATTGACTCGCTGGATGCAGAAGAACGTTCCATCTTATTGTCTTCTGCATTAAGTACAACTGAGGAATATGGAATAATTGTAAGATCATTGACCTTTGATGGCACTGAAACGAACCGACGTATGGTGAAGAAATTGGGTGCTCATCTAGATGTATTATCTCCGAAGTATAAACCGTAAACCGTACTTCCAACATCCATCAGTCAATGAAAATGTTTACGTTATACTAGATCCTTGTCATATGATTAAGAATGTCAGAAATTCTTTTGGTAAGACAGTTGTGCGTAATAAGAAGGACGAATTAATTTTCACAGCTCCAATGTATGATGAAAATGGACGAAAAATTTCATTCTTGCATCTTGAAGCAATATTATTGAGAAACAGAAGGATGAGGGTCTAAGAGCGGGTAATAAATTGAGAGAACGGCATATAAAGTACCGTCAAAACATTATGAATGTCAAGCTGGCTGCTCAAACTCTAAGTGCTTCAACTGCAGCATCTTTAAGACATTTAGAGGAGTTGGATCCGACAAAATATTTGTTTTCTGGGGCAGCTCACTTTGCTGAAATTTTCAACGACGCTTTTGATATTCTAAATTGTGGTTCCCGGTGGTATCATCCGGAGAAAAATCAAAAAATCAATGATTATATGAAACCAATAAATCCGGAGACAATAACGTTTTTAGAGAACAAAGCCACTACCATAATTGAATATGTGAAGAAATTGAAAACTCACGACGGAAAGCGAGTGGTTAAGAGTCAACGGAAGTGTGGTTTTATCGGCATAATCATATGTCTACATAATATTTTTTCTCTCTTCAGAGATTTGAATGCTAAGTACGGTCTCCAGTATTTATTGACGAAGAAATTATTGCAAGACCATCTGGAAAATTTTTTTTGTTGCATTTGTATGAGAGGGGGATTTAACAACAATCCAAACGCTCATCAATTTCAATGTGCGTACAGAGCCTTGGTACAACACCACCAAATACAGAGCTCTGAAAACGCCAATTGTGTTCCAGATACCGACGTTCCGGTACTATGTGTTACTGGCGGCAGCAAACCTCCAGAAATAGAGGGGATGGAAACCAATGTTGATGGTTTTAAATTCAATTTTTCTAACCATTACATCCCCTCTGTTGAATTGATGCGAGGATCCGAGGTGCTTCTCCACAAAGAAAGGTCCGATTTCAAGCGTACTGCTTTGGAGCATATCGAAATCATTCGTCATAAGAACACTCGTGGTCTCGTTTTGTTGAACAGGTACATACCGGACGACGTTTTGATCGAGCTTATTGTTTATGATTCACAATCTGATGAGTAGTTCTCTTCTTCAGTTTTTCGTTTTTCTCGAGGTTGGTTTCGGTCTTTCAAGTCAGTGCATTCTTGTCTTTTGCTGATGATGGCTGTTTAGTCGATAGATCTTCGAAGGTTTTAGTATTTTCTGCGGTTTTTTGTATTTAGTTACTTCTTTTCTTTTTAGAAGTATCGCCTTTTTTTCGTATCCCCTCTGTTTTTGTCCGCGACGTTGTTGACTACATAGGTGGATACGTCATTTATAAAATGTTGAAGAAACAATTCTTACCATGCTTTATTTGTCAACAATGTATCCAAAATCCGGATAGCCGCTCAGGATTGATTGACCAAAAGTCGCAAGGGTATTTGAAAACCCCTTCAGCAGATTTTTTTACTATGTTGTTCAAGGTGGAAATATTCCTGCGCGATAATGAAGAGGCAATATTTTCCTCCTCTTTTCTCCCTAGCATTGTCAACAAAATCAAGGAAAATATTGTTGATAATGTTAACATCTTTGGAGGTGCTGAACATAGCGACGAGCACAAATACTCAATAATAGAATTTGCCTGTGCTCTGTATGTGAAACTGAGGCTTCATCATGAAGCCGAATTGTTAAGTCATATCGACAATTATATTAGGAGGTCGTACACAAAATTAATATTGTTTAAAAATCAATAGGCCCTAAGATTGAATATTTCCATTCATCCTTTAAGAAGATTGTTTCTTGAAGCCCGAGCGCTCTAAATTTACTTTTTCATTTCAGTATACCATACTTGTTCATTATTTTTTCTAATTATCAATATTATTTGACGTGTGGTATCTATTTATAAGGTTACACCATAACTTTTCTCTATAAATACATTTTTCAATTTTTGTCATGATTGAAATAATAACATTTCACTTATGTGGGAGAAAAATGATATAATTTACCACAGACCTACGATGGACTTCTAAATAAAAATAATTGTGAAAATTATTGAGTAGACACCTTCAGGAAGAGTGAGAAAAAAAAATCATTTAAATTCAATTCATTATGAATAATGATTTTTCCAGTCCGAGCTCACAAAAAATGTTGCGCTAATGCGCACTCACTTGGAAAGTTGTGGAAACTATGACGCCAGCTGTACAGATATTGCCTATCTCAGCACCGCCATGATGCGTTAAGAATATCAACCGGAATATCAGTCCATACGTAGTATAAATAGTCAAAGCGCTACGCGCTCGTTATGACGGGCTCGCGCTTCGCGCTCGCAGTGGACACAACGGCAGCAAACTCGCGCTATACGGTCACTGAGACTGCCGAGATACCTACTTTGGCGACAAACACGTGCTCTGCACTTGCATTCAGGAAATTTAGGAACGAATTTCAACTTTTAACAGGTCATAACGTTTCAACATTTAATAATTTAACACTCATACATGTACATATTCCTTGCATATATTGTTTTTTTCACTTTGGCTTTTAAAAGAGCATTCATCTCGAGGCTATTCTAGGATGTCCTAAGAAGAGGACAAAAGAAGGCAAATTCGAGGTAACCCATGCACTTTCTTCATCGGCGATTGTACAACACGACACAGACACACAACCGTCAGCTCCTGTTGAGTGGTAACACTGCTTTCTCTAATTGTAACGAACGTCTTTTGTCTTTGTATTCTGCTCTGTGCATTATCATGGTGGAAATATAGCCTGTTCTTTAGTTTGTTTCGCAAATTCGTTTTTTCCTCTTTTTTAGAATTATTAACTACAGGTTATGGGCCTGCATCGCTCTCCGAACTGTTAGCAGCTATACTGACTTTTTGCATCTCCGGAACTTGGCTTTCGTCGTCTTTGCTCAATGGATTTTTCAGAGTCGAAACCCATATCCGTCAGACTTGCCGGACGGAAGAACTACCAGGAATGGAAATTCCTTATAGACCTCTACATTCAAAATGAAATAGCAATTAACAGAGCAAAAGCACGAGCAACGAAAAATTGGACCTTCGATGTGAGTTCTAAGTTGAAAACAATGATCGCAACCAGTGTTCAAGAACACGTGCTACCAAATCTCACGCACTGTACAACTCACGAAGAAATGCTAGCTCGATTAGAAGACTTATATGGACTTCGTCACGACGACTTAGATCAGCTTCATGGTCAGTTCCAAAATTTCCGATTTGACCACACAATCTCATTGCAAGAAAACGTGTGTAAACTCGAGAACATATGCAACAGAATCAAGAACCTAGGAGAAGAAGTCTCTGAATCAGCAGCCAGAACGAAGTTATTCTCCGTACTCCCACGGAAATTCAATGGATTCATCTCGGCGTGCAATTTGAACCCAAAAATGAAGAACTCTGAAATTATAGCTGCACTTATCTCTGAAGACATTCGCCTTCAAAAGTCTTATGAGAAAGTTGACAAACCAATCACAAAATCGTTTGTCTGCCACACGTCGAACACAAAAGCGAAGGAAAGTACTGCTCAGCCTCGTAATCATCAACAATCGAAATGCGCGTATTGTAAAGAGGTCTCTCATCGTATAGATAAATGTCCAGCTCTCGAAAAACGAAAGAAATCCGTATGCTACAGTTGTAATCAAGCCGGTCATTACTCCAAGAATTGCCCTTCAAGGTCGTCGAAGCCAGGAACGGACGATCAAAAAACGAAAACGAATGAATTTGCCGCGTGTTTGGGGTTTTCAAGTAAATCAGTATTTGGTCTATCAACTTCACCCGTCAATCTCAGAAATCTGTGGGCTCTCGATTCGGCTTGTACGGCTCACATCGCGAATGAAAAGTCATCGTTTCATTCCCTCAGCGATACCAACGCTACCATCCTGTCAGTAAACGACAAGAAGATAACGTGTCATCAAAAAGGTACTATTCGAGCTATGTTTGAAGACAATCCGCTCGAATTACAAGAAGTCCTTTTTTACCCGGAGGCTCCTGCAAATTTGTTGTCATTCAAAAAATTGTTGGAAAAGGGTTGGACTGTACTAGTTTTTGACCTAGAACGTGTTCTCCTTCGAAAAGATAAGTACGTTATCGAAGCAAAAATGGATGTGAAAACCGACTTATGGCTCGTCTCATTGGAGATAATCAAAGAAAGTACAACGCTCCTCACCCTACATGAGTGGCACCGTACGTTTGGCCATCAGAATATTCAATACACGAAACAAATACTTCAGTCCTACTCAGTTCCATTCAAAGATGATAAGAAGAACTGTATTCCTTGCATGAAAGGTAAAGCTACCCGCGTATCGTTCAAACCTAGTAAGAATCGCGCAAATGAGGTAGGCGAACTCACCCATGTAGATTTATTTGGGTATCTCGATCAACTGTCTCTAGGTGGATCGAAATATGCCTTATTATTCAAAGATGATTTTTCTCGTAATCGAACGGTGTATTTTTTGAAAAAGAAAAGTAATACGGTTGAATTTTTTGAAGACTACTTCAATCTGGTTGAAACGCAGAACGGTAATAAACCTAAACGTATTCGAACGGACTTGGGTACGGAACAGGTTAACTCGGAAATCGAAGAGTTATGCTCAAAAAGAGGTATCATCCATGAATCAGCTTGTGCTAGAACCTCAGAACAGAATGGTGGTGCAGAACGCGAAGTTAGAACTCTGTCAGAAATGGTAACTACTTTACTTATTGAATCTAAATTGCCGAGATATATGTGGGCCGAAGCATTGAACTATTCTGTATTTACGTTGAATCGCACGGGTAAATCTTCAGCTACTGGAAAAAGCCCTTATGAGTTATTTCAGAATAAAAAACCGTTTGAAATTAAATTTTTGAAACCATTCGGTGTTCAAGCAGTTGTTGCAATTCCAAAAGAACTTCGCAAAAAATTCGAAGAACACGGAAAAGAGGGTGTTCTTGTTGGCTATGGTAATCACACAAAAGGTTACAAAATCTTTTTTCCAGAATCAAAAACCTTCGATACGTCAATCAATGTAAGATTCGATCTTAGCGAAAATGAACCCGACATCTGCGATAATGTAGATGACGCAAGTGACGAAAATACTGAGTTGATTGAACTTGACCTTGACTGGACTGATGATGAAGCTGAACTCGGAACAGAAGATAGATCGCAAAGTAAAGTATCCCTATTTACTACAAAAATTCCGTCTACATACCAAGATATTTTGACTTTAGGTCCAGATGAAAAAACGTTTTGGCAAAAGGCAATCGATCACGAACTTGAGAGCATGAAAAAATACGCTGTGTGGGAACCAGTACGAAATAAAAACTACAAGTTGATCGGTACCAAATGGATATTTCGGCTTAAGGATACAAACGCTGGTCAAGTTGGAAAAGCGAGACTCGTAGCTCAGGGCTTTATGGCAAAAGATGCCGTCGATACTTACGCGCCAGTTGCAAGTATCATCTCGGTTCGTATTTTCCTTTCTGTTGCTCTGAACAAAAATATGTTCTTGTTTTACGTAGACGTCGAAACAGCATTTCTCAATGGAGAATTACTTGAAACAACGTACCTCAAACCGCCGAAAGGTGTGCATTTAGAATCGGGGTTCGTTCTCAAGCTTAACAAAGCCCTGTACGGATTAAAACAGGCGCCACGAACTTGGTATCACAAAATAGATAACGTCTTAACTGCGAATGGATTCGTCAGATCGACATATGAATATTGCCTGTACTCGAAAGAAAGTAAACTTCACGTTTTAATTTATGTTGACGATCTATTAATTGCAGCTTCGACTGATGAAGACGTTACCTACATGATTCGAATTTTGAATGAGCATTTTACTACTCGTGTTGATAAGGACGTCGATAAATTTATAGGAATATCAATACGACGGGCAGATTCGAAAATTTTTCTCAGTCAGACGGACTTTATTGAAAAATCTGCCGTGAAATTTGGTGTTACGAACTCCAAATCGACGAAAACACCGATGGAAGTGAAACTAAATCCGAACCTGGCGAACGCTGAAAAGAAATTCACTAAACCCTATCAGCGCCTAATCGGAACTCTGAACTACGTGATGGAAAGAACTAGACCGGATATCAGTTTCCCGGTTAATCATTTGAGTCGTCTCGTTAATAAAGCTTCAGACGAAACGTACGCGTACTTGGTAAGAGTTTTAAAGTACTTAAACACAACCAAGAATCTAGCCTTAGTATTTCAGAAGAATGAGCAAGCGGAAATTTTAAATGGCTATACTGATGCGTCATGGGCTACCGACGCTGACCGAAAATCAACCACTGGGTATGTCATACAAGTTTTCGGCAACGTAGTTCAATATAAATCAAAAAAGCAAAACCTTGTCGCTCTATCTACTGCGGAAGCAGAGTTTGTAGCACTCTCCGAGTGCTGTCGAGACTTGATGTGGATTCGAGGAATTCTTCGTGACCTATCTATCCCAGTTGGAGTCATCCCAGTTCACGAAGACAATCAATCTACGATTAAAATCGCTCAGAACCAATCGAACTACAATCGTACAAAGCATTTAGACCTGAAGTATAACTTTGTAAAAGATCTTGTCGCAAAAAAGATTGTTTGCTTAAATTACGTACCCTCTACAGATCAAGTGGCTGACGGACTCACAAAGTCACTCCCACCCGAGAAGTTTCAAACCTTTGTAAATTCTTTACGATTGTACTGATTTTTTTTTTTTTTTTTTCTCGTTCCCAAACTTGATTTTTTTTTCTCTTTATTGAGTTTCGAATATTATTCTTAAGAGTTTGAATTATTATACTGCGATATCTTTTTTTCTGATCGCGTGTTTTTTTTTGCTCTATTTTTTTCTAACTCCCATTTTTTTACTCGTTTTTTCCTTTTATTATTAATTACTTTGTTTTTCACGTTTCTTTTTTTCAGGGGGAGTTTCTTAGGCTATATTTCTTGATTCATTTTTTCTTTAGATTTACGCGCAGTGTTAAGGGGGAGTGTTGAGTGGTAACACTGCTTTCTCTAATTGTAACGAACGTCTTTTGTCTTTGTATTCTGCTCTGTGCATTATCATGGTGGAAATATAGCCTGTTCTTTAGTTTGTTTCGCAAATTCGTTTTTTCCTCTTTTTTAGAATTATTAACTACAGCTCCCAATGTGAAAAAAAGAGCGACAATTGCTTTCTACAATATACACACAATGTATTTTTTAAAAGGATAATTCAATTTGGATCAGTTTTGTCGCCAGTTTCGAATGTCCTAGAAAAAAAAAAAAAACGTAGGTACGCAACACAACAGCCATAGTTCGCAGATCAAATCACCAACGCTTGTCTCGATTTAGAAAATAATGCAACTCCCAGGAAGTAATAGTGGGTTAATTTAGCACTGACAACAGATATACTGAACCACTTTATAATTTTGAAGCCAGTAAACATATTTAAGGGGTGGAAATAATATCGAATTTGGACTGGTACAGCACTTTTTTCTCCTAAAGAGTAAAACATGTCATCAATGGGCAATAAAGAAAGAAATGAAGACATTGTAAAATGTTGTAGTCACTAATGCATCAAATACTGAACCACGGCTTGAACACATTGTAAAATTAGGTAGTTACCTACCCGAGTATATCATAGTGGGCCAGGCTCGCTGTTTTATTATATAATTTTTTCTGTTCTCTTTTTTTCGATCGGCTGGCTCAGTTTGCGTTCTTTTCTTCTTCCTTCTTTTATTCTTCCTTCTGTCTGAACGTGACTTTTCGTGACTATGTGAGCATATACGCGACCCTTGGCAGGAATAATAGCGACGGAGACTCTGTCGATTTGTCAGATATATTTTATTTAGCTAGATGTAGTCGTTTTACGCCTAATTTAACTGGTTTTTCGCGTTTTGCAGCGCAACGTTTGCAGAATATTAAGGTTTCAGATTTTTGTCATAAACTACGTACAATAATACGTAATGAGAAAAAATTTCAGCTCTGTAGGTTGAACGGAAGTATGAGAAATCTCGTGGCAGAAAAAGTGCGTCTACGCAATTGATCTTATAATATAGACTAGCCGTTTGCCGCGCGCCTTCAGCGCGCTCCAACGGCTAGGCCTGCGGCGCCAGACAACCTCGCGCTACGCGCTCGGCATGACGGGCTCGCGCTTCGCGCTCGTTGTGGACCCAACGCCGGCAAACTCGCGCTTTGCGCTTGCTAAAAGTGCTAAGATACTTTGGTGACAAACTTGTGCTCTGCACTTGCATTCAGGGAATTTAAGAGCCAATGGGTGATTTGACCCAATGCAAGGACATTACCACTAACAATCTGATATGCGCTTGTCTTTTAAGTATTGATTGAATAAAATCTAACGCCCCGACAAAGAATACATTCTGCGGTCTAAATGTTGTTTGATTCGACACCATCTGATGGAAAAAGTTTATATGATCTCCGGTTAAATAGTCACCATTCGAAATTTCGTTTATAAAATCACCAACGCTCGTCATAATTCGATAAGAAAATAATGCAACTCCGAGGAATTATTAGTGGGTTGATTTAGCACTGACAACAGATATACTGAACCAATTTATATTTTGAAACCAGTAAACATATTTAGGGAATAGAAATGATATCGGATTTGGACTGGTACAGCAGTTTTTTCTCCTAAAGAGTAAAGCATGTCATCAATGGGCAATAAATAAGGAGAAAATTGAGAAGAAAAAAAAGTCGAAGAAAGAAATGAAGACATTGTAAAATGTTTTATTAGTCACTAATGCATTAAATACTGCGAACACATTATAACATTAGGTGCCTAAGTATATCATAGTGGGCCAGGCCGGCTATATAATTTTTTTTGTTCTTTTTTTTTTTGATCGGCTGGCTCAGTTTTCTTCTTCCTTCTGTCTGAACGTGACTTTTAGTGACTTCTCTGGTATAGGTATGTGAGCATATACGCGACCCTTGGCAGGAATAATAGCGACGGAGACTCTGTCGATTTGTTCGATATATATATTTTTTTTTAGCTAGATGTAGTCGTTTTAGGCCTAATTTAATGGTTTTTCGCGTTTTGCAGCGCAACGTTTGCAGAATATTAAGGTTTCAGATTTTTGTCATAAACTACGTACAATAATACGTAATGAGAAAAAATTTCAGCTCTGTAGGTTGAACGGAAGTATGAGAAATCTTGTGGCAGAAAAAGTGCGTCCACGCGATGGATCTTATAATATAGATACCGCACATCCAATTCGTGAAATATTATTATTTATTGGTTACTATTAATTTTGTGAATCTCAAGATTGTATGAGAGTAAGTAAGTGTTACACTTTAGATAGAATATTACTCATATACAATGACCTGAGTTCTATTTTTGGTACATTTTCAAAAAGAGCTGCTCTATTTTGTTCTTCTCCTTTCTTGACCCAATGTCCATAGATGTTGAACGCACACGCGTCTATTACCTGAAACAACATTAATATTTACTACAAAAATATTCATGGGAAAATGAAAAGATGTGGGGATTTTAAATACTTTCAACTGTATTAATAAGGAAAGGATACATAATACTGATGAGATGACAATGACAGCAGTTTTCAAGAACCAAAGAATCCAAATTCTAAAAATGTGGATGTCACAAAAATTTTCTGGCATAGCCAAATGAATAAAGATCATCTTTCATGTCTTTCTCAGCAGCTAGGGGCTTTGGGGAACTCACTCCTTCATCTAGTATTAGACTACTTCAGAGGGGGTTCACTCGCTCTGCTCGTTCGCCACTTTTTTTTGTACCTAGTACACTGTATATTGAACTTCTTTAGTATAGGCCTTTGTCGGGGAGCGCACTTTCTAGTCTCAGGCGTAGTATAATGAAGGGTTAGCCAAGTACAGAGTATACTGTGTTTTAGGAAACTGAGCTTTGTTAGTATAGGTCTAGTCAGCCTCCCTTCCAAGTCTAATATAAGTCTGATGTATAGTATATATATACTAGGCATATATAAGGAAAGCTTTAGCCTAGTATACGTCTAGTGTATGAAGTCATCCGGCCAGGCAGACGGACGCACTTACGCAGATTTCGAAATCAGGGTACGGATGAGAAATTCGAAATTTCAATAGGGAACCTGTTTTATTGGAGGGGTCTAAAACGCCCACCGTCCGCCAGTCGAAAATTTTCCAAGTCCTCCTCCTATCATCCATAGCTTGGAGGTCGAATTTTCAACAGGGAGCCTAATTTATCGGGAAAAATCATTTTGAGAAAAAAAAAAGCAGCAAGTGCAAATTTGTCTGCCAAGCTTATGATAATTTCTTGTATTGTAATTCTAGCAGTTGGGCTTCAATTTCAAATTCCATACTCTCATTGACAGCACATTAGTTCAAATACCTAAGAAAAATTTGAAATATGATGAAGCTTACTTTCCTCAAGGCCTTATGTTTATACGGATCAGTTCGGCTCAACACCATCGTTATCGTTTCTGGGTTACCTTTCAAGTGAGAAAGTCTAATTATGGCTCTAACGCATAAAAGTGCATACTTGAATTTTCTTCTGGCATTGAAGGGTTCTGATTTGAGTGCCTAAAAATACAAATGGTCGTGAAGACGACTTATCACACACTCAGAAGGAAAACAAAAGGATGACAAATATACCAATGTAAGATTTTGAGTTGTACAAATGTTATTAAAATTGATGATACCAAATCTTACTTCAGAATCCTCTTGTGAGTCTCAAGGTTCGCCCCAAGGTTCGAGGACACTACGCCCCGCGATTAAAGTCTCGCCCTCATACCAGCCCAAAAACACGTAACGTTAGAAAAAAAAAGAAAAAACACAGAAGGACCCTAAGCGGAAATCAATTACATACATCGAAATTTCTTCGTTTATCACCGGAATTACGAAAATAAAAGTTGACTTCATAATGTGGAATGACCTTAGTGAAATGTCTGACGATTACTATAAAACTAAATTATTCTACGTTACCATAAAGTTCTTGTCAATATCTCCAATAATAAGCTAGGGAGGGAATTGTAAAGGTTCCAAAGGGAATCAACTTTTTGAAAGTCTGAACGGCGAAATCGAGTGCAATTGAAAGTAGCAGACTGGACCAAAGTTCTAATGATGAAAATCCTTAGACGGATTGTGATACTTTGCACAAATATTCTCTAAAAGGAAACTCCTGTGGTTGAGAAGAACGGCGTCTATTTTTAGCGAAATATCCTCTCATAGAATCGATATTTTGTGAAAAGAATTAACTTAGAAGTCGCGTTAAAAAGCGAAAAAAGTAGGGTCAATTTAAAAGACCTAATGACTTACAGAAGCCAAGCCAGTTATAGAGTTGAATTTACAAGATTTGACACTCAGAGACTTCTTCAGCGGTAGTATTTCTTGATCCCACATCTGAAATTGAAACAGTCAAGTTTTTGAAGGAAACAAGATCCAGAGAGTAGGTAAAGCATGCGCAATATTGACGTACCATCACATGGAAAAATGGATGTTCCATGGCTTCAGTTACAGTCAGACGATGCTTAGGGTCAAGTACCAGTAATTTTTTAATTAAATCCTTAGGCAAATCTGAAATGAATTGGGGACTCAGGTTTGAGAGAATTTATCAACAATAGCTAGAGTCAATCAGATGAAACAACAAAATAACATTATTTCAATGAATAGGAATGAATATAAAAGATGAAAACAAGGGACAGAATAATGAACGTTGCAGACGTACATGAATCAAAAAATAATAAGAGAGCTCTTCAGTCGATCATACTATCTCGAATGATTTGTTGATACCTACCAGATATATCAGCCCATTTCGGCGAATCGAATGAATATCTGCCTTCCATTATATTTCGCAGCATTATCATTTGTTTACGATGCCAAAAAGGGGGACAACCAACCAATCTGCAATAATTGCAAAAGAATTACAAAAGACAAAGAGAAAAAAAAAATTGTTATTCCTTAAACACTGCTCTTCAACAAAATACATTCTGAATCAAGCTGTTTCACTTACAATGTATACATTATAACTCCGCAGGCCCACCTGAAAAAAGTGAAAATGATTAATATTAATGCAAAACAATTCAAAGAATTTGAAAAGTTACTCCTGGTTTGCCAAGTTTTTAATTGTAATACAATCAAGTTTTCTGAGCTGGTAGAAAAATTAAGTCTTCAAATTTCAACAAATTCATAGATCGTGAAGAAAAAAAAACAAAAAAAAAAAACAGTTTCCTAGCAAAACCATCACCCAAGGATAGAATAGCAACATGATAAATTTATTGAACAAGTCTGGGAAAGTTTATAAACTACAAATTCTTCCTAGTATCGTTAAAGGGTGTACTACTAGTTTGCTGACTCGATAGATGGACTCATAAATTTTTCATTTGATGATGTTATCGAACAGTTGAGGTTGAGGTATAAGAATGATTTCTGCTTACTAGAAAGGAAATATGTAACCTTTTTTTAAGGAAGAAGGTTTAAAAACAGATAGACTTAAGAGGTTTGTAAATTGTATCATACAGTCGTAATCTAGTATACAAGTTTGTTACATACCAAATATTAATTGGTAGGATTTTCAAAATATACTGTATATTGTACCATGGGTGAAATGTTCAACCTTTCTTGCGGTGAGTCAGAAATTTCAACTTAATAAAATTTAAAATAGATTTGTCCCACGCTAAAAAAAAAAAAAAAAAAAAAATACGTTGTACATACATAATTTATTTTTACGAATAATTTATAGTGAAATCGTACATATTTCTCCGTCGATACTATTCCGTTTTAATTAATTCATAATTAATTTTTGCGTCGATTCACATAATCCTCAATTTATTTCAAAGGATAATTACATACAAGTCGAACATGATTATTTTTACAGAAATGTGAGAATGTGAGCTGATTGCAGAAATGAGAACCGCTTTTAAACGCTTTTTACGTAAGCAAAAATATTTGAAAATTTCCTGATTTTTCCCCCCAACTTTCCCCTGTTTTACAAAAACTGGTCACCCTGGAATGGCGTAACAAGCATTACACCGCAGCGTCGAGTAAGATGTTACCTGCTGCTCATATTTTATATCTGGTGCATACAGTTGAGGCAAATTGAAACGACTTACATATCAACTGGATAGGAGTAACCTTCCGCATCTTCATACATGCCCGCTTTCAATACTTCCGGAGCTAAGTAGTTGGGAGTACCACATAATTCTGTAATAATTGCCATAAATCAGTATCTGATGAGTTTAGATCAGGCGTAGGCATTAATAATTTACAAACCCAACAGACGCTCATTAGCTCGCAATGTCTTCGCAAAACCAAAATCAGTGATTTTAACGTTCATAGCATCGTCTAGTAAAATATTTTCGGGCTTTAAATCTCGATGAACGATATTATGACCATGTATTACATTCAATCCTCCCAATATTTGCCTCATTATATATCTAAAATCATTAGCAAGTACGAGTGATCACGGTCGCCTTGATGATTTACTGTTGAGTAAAAAATTTGCCTCAACGGAGAAGTGACAAAATATTCACCTTGTCTTCTTCTCACTCAGCGTTACGACAGATGTAAGGTAATCGAATAATTCGCCGTTCCTGCAGCGCTCAAATACTAAAAATATGAACGTTTCGGATTCGAACACATCATACAGTTGAACTGAAGCATATCAAAATGTGTATGATGAACAAGAAGGTCTTACCAATAGATACAGTTTATTTATCACTATATCGAACTGTAATCGGATTTACTTATGTAAGAATAGCCGAGAAGTTCTCGAAGTATTCGAACTTCTTCTAATGTACAAGCTCGGAGTTCAGCGCAGGAGCTGACATCAATTATTTTAGCTGCAAACTCGACACCCGTTTCCTTCTCTACACACCGTCGAACAGTGGAACTAATACCTCTGAAGTGAGTAAAAATAACCGAATAACTTTTAATAAGACTAGTACCAGAAAAATAAATCGAATCTTGAATTGTGCCTTTGAATACGATAGTGATGCGTACCTCCCTAAAATTTCCTTGGGTTCGTACTTCGCGTAGAACTCTTTTGCTGCATCTTTGTCAGGTAAAGAATCTTCTGGGTTATCGTTTTGAGTCATGGATGAAATATTGATGCTGTTTATGAAATCTTTCCTAAAAGAATTCCCACGTGTCAATTAACAGACGTCGTGATCACCAATTCTGAAGAATATGAATGTTATTTTTACATATAAAAATTCGGTTCACATTCGACAGTGGAGAGGCCGATATCCAGTGCACGTCGTCCAAAGAACTGGTGTAGGATTTTCAAGTGTGCGGTGAAGGGAGGTTATCACTATCAGAGTTTTAAGCGTTCGTTTCTTCAACGTTATAAAAATTATTCATTTGTAACTATGGTTTTTCTTTGAAAACATCAACCTACATGAAGAAAATGCTTGAGCAATAATTTACAGGGTTAGAATTTGAAATCTTGGTGCAATCTACTTTTTTTTTCTTTTTGACAAGCCGTTTTTTTTTGCAATAATTATATTATTTTCAATTTTGGTAATTTTTATTATTTTATAAGGCCAAATTATTGAGGTGCGACTCGAAATAGTACGACAAGAAGAAGGCACTTAAAAGGGAACAAGAGTAAAAAGCATCTAATCTAAGCATCCCTGAAAGCTTATCACTGAAAGGAAGTAAAATTTCTTATCACCGAGTTCAATAAGGCGCTAAGTTCAATAGCGCCTTAAGTTCAAGAAGACGTGATCCGCTAGGATCGCTAGCGCGCGCAAAATCCCCATATTCCCCAAGTATTGACACGCGCCATTTCAACTCCCGGAAAGAACGTAACACAGGATTACTCGGGAGTGGCAAGATGAATTTTTTAAAAATTACCCTCGTTAAAAAGGAAATTTCACGTAGAATACATCATGTCCTCTTCATTTTTACTCGCCAAAGCTCATTTTTTCATGATTACCTTTGTGGCTTAAAGACTTTTTGCAAGGCTTCGGAGCCAGCCAAATTCAGCTCCGGGCTCCGGCTCCGGCTCCGGTAAAAAGTCGGAGCTGGCTACGGTCAGCTCCGACCAAAAAAAAATTCCTTCACCTCAGTGGCGTCATCTACAGTTGAACACAAAAAGGGTTTTGTTCTACGGAGATCAAGACTTTTTGCTTTTTGGTTTTTGTTCCTCAGCCTTATTAGTTTAATGGAGGCTTTCAGCTTTCTTCTTATCAACCGTGACCACGACAACGCCATTGGTTGTATCACGCGAATTAATAATATTAATATTCAAGAAGGAAAATGAAAAAATTAAATGAAAAAAAGACCAAGAACCAAGAACGTTTAGTAAATTTGAATTAAATCAAGAAGCAAAATAAGCAGCCGCTAGATAACATTGTCATTTTGTTGTCTTTTGTGAGCTCCAGGGCTCCGCTCCGCTCCGGCGATGTCGGAGCTGGCTCCGCTCAGCTCCGACCAAAAAAAAATTGGCTCCGGCTCCGGCTCCGGCCAAAAGTCGGAGCGGAGCCGCTCCGGAGCCGAAAATTGGCTCCGGCTCCAAAGCCTTGACTTTTTGACTTCCATAAGAAAAGCACAGAGAGCAAAGATCACTGCGTTACTAGTGGAGAAACCATTCCTTAGTATCCAAAATAAGTTCATTTACAAGTTCTGGGAACCTTATAAATTATCAATTCTGACTATAACCAACATTCGTAGTAGGGCTCTCTTTTATTTACCTGATGATCTTTGCTCCCTATGTTATTCTTATGGGAGTTCACAAATTTCAGAGGCTTGTGAACACCAGAACGGATACTTTGGCCAATTGTTATCAGCAACATGACGTCAGAGCTTTGACTATAGAGGGTATGGACTGGTAACTCGTTCTATTATTTGTCTGGGAATGAAGGCGTTTTTCACAGGCAATTCAATGTACACTGCAACTGCAACTGGTTGTTGGTAATGTATGTGTGCAAGTGTGAGTGTCCACGTGTGTAAGTGTGAGTGTTATATATAGATATACACCTGCCTGGTGTGCAGTCGGGGTGTACCTTGAATAGCATACAGAAAACCCCTTCATTCCTAGACAAGCATTTTACATTGCTCTTACAGCGCGACCAGTCCATACCCTGTATAGTCAAAGCATCAGAGGAAATTTGTCTATCATTTGAAAGTGGATAGACATCCTAATTCTTTGTCGGCAAGTGGGATGTATATTAGTGATGTGCCACCTCCAGAGGTACAACCGGGACCACCTGTTGTTTCTCACCTCCAGTAATCAAACCACTGGTAGTTTAACCATTGGAGGAACCAGTATAGACTGATTTCCCAGTGACGTCACGTAGCACTGCTGCACGCTGTTGCTGCAGTTCCCCTTTCCCCTGGCTTCAAGCTGCGTGAACAAACAAATATTCCCTCTTGTAAGAGTAACATGGGGAGCAAAGATCATTACATTACCAAATAGGAATGAGAAATTTCTTACATTGTAGAAATTTAAAATTAAAGGCTAGAGCATTGTAGATCACAAATATAAACTCCAATTCCTTGAGAATTTCACTATTCTCAATCGGTAAGATAATCATCTTTCCTCTCTGTGTTATTCTTATGGGAGCATATCAGCTCTTGTTCACTCAGACCGCAGATGCAGCAGTAAGGCATGATTTCTCACATCACAGGAAATTGGTCTATTTTTGACAACAACTGAAAAGAAACTGATAGTTTGAAATTTTGGGAAAATCTGGAGAATTGGCGCTTATGTCACATGACAGTTCATAGTTATTGATTGGGTGTAGATGTAGTGCGTAGGCACACCCAAACTGATGCTTGTAACTTATTGAAAGCCTCAATCTTGACCAAGTTCAACATTTGCTGTACAAATGTGACTAGTGGCTAAATCTGACTGTTTATTATAATACACAGATGACAGAACAATGGACATCAAGGACTGTTCAACTTCTGCAGTTTAATTGGTCACCTCCGGAGGTGCAACTGGTACTATCGATAGTGTCTTGAATTCCGCCTTAAAATTTCTGAAATTTGGAGTACAACTGGTACCATTGGTACTACCGGTTATTTTTGCTGGTAACCTTTGGTCTACTGGTAGTAAAGCTTTGACAACTATTGGTCTCCTGGTTGTTTCAAACTACCAGTTTTTACCCATCACTAATGTATATCCACTTATTTGAATATTAGTAAATAACTCTGAAACTATCAAACTGATGCTGTTAACAAGAATTTGAAACAACCATTGGATTTCTAGATAAAAAATCATGGAATGCAAGCTTGTACAATGATTGTTTTGTTCTAATGGACTGATTTCCTGAGATGTCACATTGACTATACAGTATAAACATACCAGACAAATACCTGCATTGTTAGAAAAGTTGTCACTTATGAGGATACTGACACCAGAGTGTGCTGCGTGTTAACCAGCTGAGTGAAAGAGACAGAACATCTTCCCCTCTCTCTTACACTAACATATTAACACGCAGCACACTCTGATTTTTTAACAATGCAAGTATTTATCTGGTACGTGTATAGTCAATGGATGTCATCATTTATATCTTGTTCAACAAGTAAAAGTATCTGGGTTAGATAAATCTGTATTAGGTACTATTTATACAATTTGAGAGTACATGCCCCGCTGTTTATTTTCCCCAGATGTTTGGCCACGCAAATGTTTATAGTTCATTCTAGTTGGTTTAAAAATATTTCAAAAGCTTAACATTTGAAGGGTTTGTATAATATTTATCAAAGTCTGCAACATCCGATACAAACAAGTACAGATGGGCTGCTGTTGGTACTTTAAAAAACTGGTAGTTTGGTAGTCAAAGTTTTCAACAACCAATACTACCGGTAGTGAGAAAAAAACTACCTGTAGTCCTGTACTACCAGAAAATACTGGTGTTTCTTTTTTTTTCTCCAAATAGGGTCAGACAGAAGCACTGAAAAAAAAACTAGCGGAATTACTAAGGAGATTGAGAGCATGATGAGTGATGGAGAGTTCTATGTTGATCACTTTGTTAGTAACGCACCCTCAGGGTGCATACGCCACACTACTCATTCTCCATTGCATTCTCCCATTTCACAGGTGAGGCCTGTTATTAGTGATGGGCGGTTAACAGTTATATAACTGATTAATTGGTTTATTCTGGTAAAATTAAACCAAATAACCGGTTTATTTGTGATGAACAAAAAACTGGTTAATAGAGCGCAATAACCAATTAATCGCCAAAATCATAATTTTTTTTTTTAATATTTAAATTACCCCTAGTTTCGCTACTTGAGGTATTTCTTTATCATTATCACGGCACCTCAGAGTCTAAAAGACCTCTCCTCTCCTTTTTTTTTCAACTTTTGCAATTTTGAGGGCGAAAAACATAGAAGACCTTAGCGCTCCTAGATAGGGATTGTGACCAAAATAATTTGTAATGGTTAACAGTTATTGGTCCGGTCAGCTTCAAAATTTAGAACGGTCAAAGGTTATTGGTCACATAAAGTATTTTTCAAAATGGTCAAACAGTCAAACGGTCATGACCATTATTGAAAAATGAATCAGTCATAATGGTTGAAATGGGGAAAAACATTTTTTGGGAGAAAAAACGTGTTTTTTTAGTTGGGAAAACGTGTTTTTTTTTTTTGTTCAAAAAACTTTTTTCAACATACAAACATTGAAAAGATAACTGTCACCATAACTGATATGAGTGTTATGACCAATTGACCAAAACGTTTAAATGGTCAAATGGTTACAGTCAGTACCTCATTGTACTTAAAACAGTTATTGTTATTGATCAATCGGTCAGATCATTCTCATTTTGTTTTGGTTAACGGTCATATAGGCCTAACTGTAATAATAACAGTTGTTCCGCAATCCCTACTCCTAGCGGAATTTTTTGAGAACTAAAAGCGATCCAAATAACCGCTGGTTAACCGATTTACCGGTTTATTTAAACGATTTTAACCAATTCACCGGTTATGATGATCTTCAATTAACCGTTTAACGGGTATATTGAAATAACCTTTAACCGCTCATCACTACCTGTTATTGGTCAAAGGTTGAAGTCGGCTGTGGCATACAGCCATATGCTAACCAGTACTTGGTCTACAGTATTTTAGCATTGGGTCTTACAGGGCTTTCACAATGTTTACATCTTTTTATCTGTTTGCAGGACAAATACTATGAGAGCAAGAAAGATAGAATGATAATGTAACTCTCATTCTATCTTTCTTGCTCTCATGGTACTATCAGTTTGCAGGACATAAAATGTAAACATTGCATTGTAAAAGAAAAAGCCTGATGGGGTTGACTCATTTTTTCATTAGCTAGAAAAATACTGCCTAATATAAAAAAATTGAAGAGTATGAAATTTATTCCTCTTTCAATTTCCTATTTTATAGAACTGAATTTAAATCCTTTTTCAAAAACTTCACAGAAAAATCTGAAAATACCTATCATTTATTAGAAAATCAAAAGACAACTAAATTTGGTGCTCGTCACTTTTCAGATTTCAACCACATTTTTTGAGATATTTGCAAAAAACAGAAACTCCTGTGAGAAACTCTAACCTAATTATGGAACTTTTTATCAACAAACTTCGTTCAATGGGCATGGACATTCAGGATCAAATATTTCAGCTTAGTTAACAAACTTTTCAAGGGTGCACGTACATTCATGACATCATGATGTAGTCAACCAATTTTTTCAAGATAGGGAGAAGAACAGTTTTTTTCTTAGTAAGTGGCACACATGTTCAGGGTCAAAAATCTTCAGGACACTCAGGTGCACAAATTCCATTGTGCAAATTGCTGTCAAAATTGGGAACAGAGGAGAATTGTGACGCTTGAGACAGCAGTTTGTGACTGGAATCACCCATTTAAAAGAAACGGTGACCCCTCTATGTGACTCAACTGTGACGCAAATATACGCGTCACAATGCCGTCATCCGTCATATGACGGCATTTTGCACAACAGGATGTTCAGACTCAAAAAATCTTCAGGATACAAAGGAGCATAAACGTTCAGGCTTGAAAAATCTTGGCTTAGTCATTGAACAAAAGGTGCACAAACGTCCAGACTTCAAAAATCTTCACAACACTTCAGGTCACTCAGTTGCACAAATATCAAGGCTCAAAAAATCTTGTCTCTGTCATTGAACTTTTCAAAATGTGCACAAAAGTTCAGACTCAAAAAATCATTTTCATCAAATTAATTTTCTTAAATACCAATTTTAATAAACTTGAATAAACCACTCAGTGACAAAATGTCTAACTCTGAAAAAATAGATCTTCCAATAAATAATGTTTTGTTTTTGTATTCCCAGATGAAAGCAATGTTGCCGTTTTTGATACTCTTCCTAAAACTGTAAGTGACTGATCGTTTGAAAAATTAATTCATGATGCTGATGATAATTTCATTGCATATGCAAGTAGGAACAGCATTGAGAAATATCTACTAAATTCTGATAATTATGGAAGAACGGTAATTTTAGATAATAAAATTGAAATTCCTCAAAAAGATTTATCCACCAACATACCACATAGACTTACATAAAATGATTTGTTCTCTTGTAGATATTCACGTTACTTTTAATTCAAAAAAGACCGATGCTTCTTAGAATTTGCTTATTCTGGGACTTGTTTTTTTTCATATTGATTTTGGATTAGTTCCAGATTATATTTGTAGTCAATATCAGAATGCAATAAGAAACTTGGAAAGAAAGTTCAACAACAGTTTCTCATAATTTAGAGATAAGACAAGAATATCAATTTCAATCAGGAAGTTTTAATAAAAAGTTTGAGTGCTACACTTTCTGTACAAAACTAAATCATAATAATGTGTAGGTACAAATAATGACAGAGGGGAGATAGAAAAGAATTTAAATAGAATATAGTACGTCAAATTGGAGGGAGAATTCACCTCAATGTCGCCGCTATCAAATACGTTGAAATATGCACGCAAAAAGTATGTAATCTGCTTGCTGTATTTTCTTAGATTTTGTTCAACTTTACCTTACACACGATCTCCTATCAGAAAAAGATGGCATTTGACAAGTTCATTAATACAATCATATTTTAAAAATGTACCCCAAATGAAGAATTGGAGATACTTCTTCATCGTCATGAGAAATCTTTTTTTGAAAACCAACCTCCGGTTTCTTAAGTGCAGCATATTCTCAAAATATGAATGCAATTAACAATTTTGCTAGTTGAACAGTTCAAAAAAATGTAAGCACAGAACAAAAGAGGTGCAGCAAGCAGATTTTGTTTGGATTTCACATATGTTATGTCAGTAATTGATGCTTGCATCATAATTATATACGATACACAAATGAGCTATGGTTCCAATAGTAATAATAATAATAATAATATTAATAATACGGTTCAGATGTTTTTAGGCGAGGATTAAATACCCACTATCTGTAGACTTGATATGTTCCTCTATAGATTAGTACTACCGAATACTATATATTATCATAGTACACCATATACCTATAAATAGTAATAATAATAACAATAATAATAATAATACTAGGTAGCTAAGACAAAGCTAAGATATTTCATTTGTTCAATAGCTGGAGAAACACTGAACCAGTTTTATACTACATACTTTAGTTTGAGTTGCCCGGATCTATTAACAATCACTGGAACAAAATACTGAATTAGTGACAAAGAAATGGAAAAATGCCTTCTCAGTGAACCTGGGGAGTGTCACGTGGATAAAAAAGTCGATTCATGCGAATATAGATTGAAAATTGAATAAAAGGTGCCAATTGCTCTGGAACGATTAATATCATCTCACATAAGTTCATGGATAGCATATTCATTAGTTCTTGTCAGGAGTATCACCCCTACATGATAATAGTCTTTCAACAGGATCTGGGTTTGTCCGGTCTAGGGTCTCATTATTTATCTGCAAGTCCATCTTACCTTGTAAATACTCTAGGTAGTTTGTCTCAGGCAGATGAAAATTTCTCATTAAAAACTCGGAAGGATGACTTCAATAATTTAAACGTCAGACTAGGAAACATTTTGAATAGAAAAAGAAAAACTTGGATGTTCCAGGTTATGAAGAAGAAAGTTATCTAAATACTCGCAGTCATGTTGAGATCAAATAACACCAGGAAAAAATAGATGAAATTGTTCATGATAAAATACACAGTTTCAATTACTGAAATTTTTTTAAAAAACGAGTGTAAAAGGGTGAAAAAGTAAAACATTACAAACGCATGAACGAATGTCGCGATGAATTTCAGTTTACTCATTCCTACGGCGGTAAAAAAATCAAAAATTAAGAAACTCTTTAGTATCATGAAGAAATGAAACTATACTCCAATATCTGAATTTTTATTTTCACTCGTGAGACTTTATAACTATGGCCTTATCATCCATTCGGTGTCCTCAACATAATGAAAATCAGAAGGTTTTTACGTAACGGGTTAGAATAAGTATTCAGAATACAATAACACGGCTTTGCCATCATAATTTCACTTCAAATTGCAACATGCACTCAATGAGGGTATGTTTCCTTTATCTTCCACCGGTAACATCTTCAGTCGTGTTATTGTGGTTTGAATACTCAACACAAGGAACAATATGAGATAGGTGTGCGCAGGTGACAAGAAGACCGTCGCTCGGTTGATGAGAGAGAAGGAGGAGCAATTTCGGGAGGTTTCCAACCGAACAGTGTTTTGTACGACGAAGGATACCTTGACTAAAAAGTGTGAAATAGTTAACATCTAATGGTAATTCAACCCATACGCAGAATGAAAGGAACAATTGGAAAGTATAATTTTCAAAAATTTACAACAGGAAAGAAATGAAAGTGTCGAATACGTAGAGGTAAAAAAAGAGAGAAAAGAAATCCACAAAGTAATCACCATTTTTACTAAAGTTTTTCATTCTTTATAAAGGGTGATCCGACAATATCATACGGGAATAAGAAGCTGCACAGCAGGAAATTGAAAGCTGAAAAATGATAAATTGATGTAAGATGTAGCGATGTTACAGATGGTATCATATTTCCTACACTGCTTGTAACAAATCAATTCCAAAAATTCTAGTCAAAAAGGATTGATTCTTAAAGTCTCGGAATCTTCAACAACGCAACCATCACACAAAAACCAGTACAGATTTGACTTGAGGGTATTACAAATAACAATCCTAAAATTGTATTAAAAAAATTCTAGCATGATCGGGTTTGAATGACGCAGATTTGTAGATTTCCAAATAATATTTGACTTCCAAAATTAAAAATTGTTTCCTTCCAAATATTCCTTCAAAATTTTTCCAAGGAAAATGTGATACCAAAAATTTATTTAAAAACATCATAAAATTATACATCAAAATCTTCTAGTTTTTGCCCGTATTTAAAATTGACGTTCTTATGATCGGAATCTCAATACCTAGGCATTACTTCAAATAATTCATCAGAAATTTTTGGGATTTATTCCAGTCAACCGAGAGAAGCAAGATGAATCCTGTCGTAATTCTTTTTCAAAGTGGTTTCTAGCAAACAATAAATCGTGAAATTGAATTAGGATTACGGTTAAAATTGCAATAAACGACGTTCATTCAGGGTTCTTCAATTAGGAAACTTATTGAGTCCATACCTTAATTTTAGATTTTAAAGATGTACCACTTGTTCACGGAACTCTTTCGTTATTATTTCTGTTAAAATCCAGTTTCTTATAATTATGGCACTCGGTATTTATGAGACAAAGCAAAAAACATTCAAACACCAAACTTGAGAACTTCAGCTGTGACAATGGAATCTAAGTTAACACTGCATTTTAGGCGTCTTAACATCAATAGTAATTTTCTAGAAGTCGATTGTACTGAACGATACGTTAAAATATGAGGAACATCGAAAAAAACGAAAAATGTAAGTAGAAGAAATGTGGAATGAAAATAAGGACATCGAAGGAATTTAATGAAACGTTAATGGATGGTAATCTTTAGTTCCGAAACAATTGAAATTCTGTTTCTAGACTGGAAAAAATTGCTTTGGTAACCAAATAAGTATGGCGATAATGATTCCTTATTTCCTTGCAAGTAAAATGAAAGCGTTCTATCAAAAATACGGAAAATAAGTTCTTGAAAGAAACAATTGTTTGACACAGGATAACAAAATTACTTTACTTGAATTAACTACCTAAAATTGATTCTAGGTCCTTTTCAAAAAATTATATTAAAGGGTAACTTTTCTTAAGTCCAGTCAGAAAACCATCTACGGCTAATTTCTCATCTATCTGTAACAAACCCTTACTTTAAACGCTGAATAAATAATCAAGACAATGAATTTTAGGTAGAATGGGAATCTGAAATATAAGACAATGATTTGAACAATAATTAATTGACTTCACATTTTTGAAGTTTGGAAATTATAAGTACGGTTAATCAACAAAATAGGTTTCACTGTCATTTTATTGCACAATTAAATTCTATTGATAGGGAGGATAGTAATTCGATCATCAAGATCGATAAAAAATCATCTGAACGAGAGAAAGAAAGGGTGGACTAGAAATTTCTGATACATTCTCTACGTGTTTTCGTTAGTACCTTTGTTATGCTCCAATTTATTATTATTCGATTTAACTGTATAAATAAAATACGATAATGCTTCTTTTTCATTGATTGGTATCGACTTGAAATGCTTTAATAACGTCTGAAAGAAGGAAAACGAAGGTAATAACGTCAGTTCAAATATGAAAGACAAAATTTATTCAGATACTCACATCAGCTAACTGCACCTTATTGATACCAGGTCGAGTCGAAATTTTGTAATATTTTTTGTACCTCCTCAACGTGTTGACTTGTAAATGACAGAAATCGACATCTGGAAGATCGTTATCTGTTTCGTTCGAGTCGTCTTCAGAATCTTTACGTTTACGTTTCAAGCGAGCGGACTGGATAACCCCTTTGTGATAATCGCAAATATAAATATGTCGAGCCTGATGATTCGCAAAGAACAATGACACATTAAAGCGCTTGCAGAGAAATACCGTACTATGATGAAAATAAAACTACGAACCACTAAATCAAGACGCAATTTTAAACGCCGTTGCGTGACCGTTTTCTGGATTCGTTTACTGTAAGAAGCATTGCCTGCAGGCCGATGACATCTGAATCCATCGTCAACTAAACAACACACTTGGTCCGGAGCACCACGAGAATCTTCTTCACCAGCACTAAATCCATTCATATTACTTTGAATGGATGCGCAAGTCTATCAAACGAGCAAAGAGATACAGACCGGGATTTGAATTCCTGCGTTTCACTCAAAATGGAAGAATGTAAGCCGCAATCGACAACTAAAGCCAAGGGACCGAAAAATCGTACCGAGCGGCTTTCCTGGAATGATTACTTGAATCAAATGCACAGATTTTGAGTAGCTCGAATTTCTTCAACTGATCAGGAAACAGTAGGTCGGCTAGATGAAAACAACACTGGTGCGAAGAAATTTGCAATGATACATTTTGTAAAATAATAATGTTCGCAAATTAACTCAACTCCGTTATTAATGGAGTGTTGTGGCGGTTCGCAAAATAAATTATGGAAAAACTGGTTATCATTATCAGCGTAGTTTGAATATAAACATATAAGGTGAGCTGACAAACGGCGGCCTAGCTGCTGGGCTGCCAGTCCGTCACAGACCAGTGCTCCCAGTCTAGCAGCAATGCAGCAAGTAGCGTTTAGAACTTTGGAACCATTGTACAAGGAGTGTCCACGTTATAAGCCAAGGGGGTGATAACTTTGACCAAAGTACTATATCGCCGCTCTAGATTCAAAACCTCGTAACTCACATTTTTGGCGAAAATGACATTTTTGGTGATTAGGATGCAGCTGGCTGTTGCGCATCATATAAAAGTACCAAAAAAATTGTAATTCGGCTAGAATTTTTTTAGCATTAAGATAGAAGTTACTTACATTGAATATCAGCTGATTCATTTCACAAACAGTTTTTTGTCTCTCCTGTAAAATTACCGAAATTGGAGTTACAAGATACCAAAACGTCGATTTATCTGTTGTACAAGGTAATGAACTAATGCCTGGATCAAGAGGAAACATACTCTAAGAGTGCGTCTCCCTGAGGGCCAGTTTTTAATTAAAAATAATGTAGTAAACTTACTTGTTAAGTGATTGAAAAATAGAGGTACTGACATTGTTACTTACCTATTCACCGTTTGCTGAGGAGCCCAATGTTGCTTCAGCTTTGAACAAAAGCTTACCATTGAGCCCTTCAAAATCATTCCTCAAGTACTACTTGCACTGAGAATTTTGTAGCGTTGTCAAAAATGAAGAAGCCTATTGATAAGTCTATGTTGGAAAAATTCCTGAAGGTACCAAGAAAATGGACGTCATTTCATGAATTTAAACGACAAAATTATGGAATTTGGCAAGTTACAGTCGACGTAAATATTTAAAAAATAATCAATTTTTTGATGATGAGGGGTCTTGTTCCATGTAATACAAACACTCTTATTTGCAATTTTGCAAATAGGTAATTTGTGATTCTCATGGAAATTAACCACAGACTAAACAGACCTCTGGCTCAAAAACGTTTTAATGCAACAATGGGCGCTACCCAACAATGTACGGGAAGGATGTATTCATCTTGACCCGGCGTAGATACAGCTTTGTTGGTGTTTGCTTCACTCTATCGTACTTTTGTGTGTAATTTCAAAGTCATGTTATCAGAGTTGTTGTTCCCGCGTTCTACTGCTAATTTACTCAGAAGCACGCTAAAACAAACTAAACACAAACGAAGCTGTTGCTACCCTATGTCAAGATGAATACATCCTCCTTGTACGTTTTACTGCAGCTCCAGAGGTCTGTTTAGTCTGTGAAATTGACACTGTAAAAATTTGTTTACTTTTGAAGAGAGACTGCTGCAGTATGCAACCTGATTTGATTGCGACTGACTTGTGGGTATTTGATTCATCAACGTCACCTGGGAATCAGTCAAATGTGAAAACGTGATTGTGAGGGTGAGTATAATACCAAATACACCAAGGGCCAGTTTTACAATACAGAGTTATTCTATAACCCCGTGTTATTCCCTCAAATCTTGGGGGATTATTGGTTAACCCGAGAGTTTATTCCCTCACGAGACATTGACACTGCAATTATAAAACTAGCCTTAAGCAAACAATACCAGAAATTTAGGAAAAGCTCCACAATACTCAGTGAGTAAACTGGAAGGTAATTCACAAGAACCGCATTTTTTTCTGTAGTAATCGGCTCTGTGGAAGCTGATGTCATACCGTAGTACCCTATATCCTGTTATAACAAATAAATAAATAATAATAATACCTAGTAATAATATTGAGAAAATTCAAAAAATTTTGAAGAAAATAATCAGAAGATGAGAAAATTAGTTTCTCTTGAAATAGGTACACCATGCCTTTCTGACCTACTTCCTTTTAATTTTTACGCAAGTTACCACCTTCACTAAGAAAAAAAATGAGGAGCTGATTACTAATATACATGAACCATCAAAGAGTCAAAAGAAAAGGCTGCATAGGCTCACAGGAATATTGCCCCTTGATTGCTTAAAAAGTATCATCATTATCAGAAACTTGATTTTTATGCTCAAAACCAATGACATACCTATTATACTGCCTTTACTGAAATATATTATAAAATAGGACCGAGTGCGAGTACCAATGAAATTTGGCAAGATCGCTCATCTAAAAAAAAAAAAATACCCAAAGCCTATTGCCCTATAGACTACTATGCCATGACATGAATGTCTTAAATGAAATATAGAAAGAGAGAAAGAAAGAAAGAAGAAAAAGGACATATATTGAGTTTGGTTGAAATTGGTTCATATCAAGAGCTTCAAATGCTCGATCCCCTATTTGGAGAGGGGGGAGAAGGCTCTAACGCAGGCGTGGGCAACCTTTTTCACACCGCAGGCCGCATTCTTAAGAATTTGTAACTTTTCATGATCCGGCGGGCCGCACATCGTTATCCTAATCCAAAGGAACAATTGAACAACAAAACGTGAATGTGTGATTTTGTTTCTGTAACTGATGTATCAGAGCACCCAAATGATCTAAATTTGAGGCTGCAAACTCAAAATCAACTTATTTTTCATCTCATGAACTAAGTGAATGCGATTGAAAATGAGCTTTGACTCTTGTACATCAAATTGAGGAGAGCACCTTTGTTCATTTGAAAAATACTCAGAATTTCATAAAAAATCAAATGTAGCAGCCTCAATTGAAAAGTTTTTGGTAAATTTGAAACGTCTTCAAATGGAATTTCAAATACGGTTTAAAAACCTTTACAAACATACCAATAACTAAAGAATGGTTGAGAACCGTTTTGTCGTTGATGAAATGGAAGTGCCTGAAGACTATCAAATGAGGAGGGTTCTGGCAGAAGGGCTTCCGCGAGAAAATATTTAACACAGAAAAATGAATTTGAAAGTTTAGATGAATATAACTTCGCAACAATAAGTTTAATCAAAAAAAGTGTAAAAACGAAAGTTGAAGAGCAACTCTTCTTCTATAAGATACATAATTACATTGTCAATCTGTTGAATATTGAATTCAGAGGGACCGGGAGAAAAAAAGATAGCGGAGGCCCTTTTTGTAGAGTAGGGTAAAATCGGCGTAAAATCCCACACAAAAAAAAAAATGAAAAAAAAAAAAAAAAGATGCGCAATGAACTGAAACGTCCAAAAATCATGGTCTCCGCAAAAAGGGCTTCTCCCTGCATCACGCCCTTTTGCCAGAACCCTCCTCGAATGGAGGTGATGTAGATCTGAATGCTGATTCTTCTCTGCGCACTTTGTTTTCAGAGACCCCTTTGCGAAAATGATATAAAATTACGCCTGTTGTTAAAAAATTCCAACATAAGGAAATTGGCACTGCGCCCCTTCGCTTTCTTTGAATTTACATTTGTATGTGAGCATGCTTCCTTGCTCATGAAAGATACAAAAACTCCGGGAAGAAGCAAGCTAAATGACAAGCATTTGCCTGCTTTGATGCGTTTGCAACATACTCATCTAACCTCCAATTTTGATGAGCTTGCCTGTGAATTGTGAAGACAAGTTTCTCACTAGGTAGTAACTAATGAATAGTCAGCAATCAGTTCATATTTTTTCGTGAACTAAGTTTATCCAAAATATTGGAAATAATTTCTGTAAAATTTTATATTTTTTGATTCAAACAACAAAAATTTTTTCTTCTTTCATGTATTTTGGTATTCGCATTGTGGGCCATAGAAAAGTCTAACATATGAATGTCATTTGGGCATCCACATAGAGGATATATATCAAGTTTGATAAAAATTGGTTCATATTTAGGGGTTAAAATACTCGCTCCTCTATTTGGGGGGTGGGTACAAAGCTCCAACATATGAATGTTGTTTGGGCATCCCCATTGAGGATATATACTCGCAAATTTGATTAAGGAAGCGCTGCATACGTTGAAACAAGGAAGTAACACCAAAAGGTGATGATGTATTTTTGATGCTAAGAGGTTATACAAATAAAATTGTTTTTACTGCCCTAAATATCGTTTTATTTAAAAAAAAAAACAATGAAGAGAATGAAAGTTGTAGCGGCCGTAATTACCTTGCAGAAAAGTTCACTTTTGGACAGTTTTGTATGATTTTTTCACATCTTTGGTGTTAATTGCACCAATCAGCAAACAGTATTTGTTTTTCGCCAGAGGGCAGCTCCTTAATCAAATTTGCGAATCAAGTTTGGTCAAAATTGGTTCATATTTAAATGCAAACCACAATAATAAATGATAATATGAAAACCACGATGAAAACTAAGAGCTTAAGACTTGAGACTACACAGCATACAACTTGCACGACTGTGACATCAGCGTCCTAACTGAGACAAAAAAAAAGAAAGAAAGAAAAACACCACACCGACAATAATGCACAAATAAGCGAGACCCCTGCTTTAAAAAACAAAGACAAACAGGCAAAAACAGGGGTTCGAGAAATAATACCCACAACATTCTGCGCTGTGGAATACCATGCTGTGACGTGAGCGTCTTAACTTACCCAAAGCAAGAAAGAGGAAAAGAAAGAAGAAAGTGATTGCAATACGCACGGCCTTCAGGCGCAGGCCAACTCTAAAAAGAAAAGAGGATATATATTGACTTTGGTCAACAATGGTTCATATCAAGAGTTTCAAAAGTTCACTTCCCTATATAGGGGAGCAAGGAGGAGGCTTTAACATATGATAGTCATTTTGGCATCCTCATAAAGGGTATATACTGAGTTTGATCAAAATTGGTCCATATTTAGAGCTTCAAATACTCCCCCTATTTGGGGAGGGGGAGAAGTTTCCAACATGTGAATGTTGTTTGGGCATCCACATTGAGGATATATGTGACCGGGACAGCAGAAACCTGGCATAGCCTTTCTCAATGAAAGAACGCAAAATACATGCATCACTGATAAGTTTTAATCCCCTTGTAATTCCGCATAAAATGGTATCGGTTTTGGATTTTTTTGTCAATTTTTTAGAAAAATTATGAAACCAGTCTCAATCAACTGGAAATTGAAGGTCGACTAACATTCATACCAGTTTTTAACCACAAATGGTATTTTTCGAGAAAATTGAAAAAAATTGATCTTGTTAAACACTTAAACCAGCCTCCAAGTGACTAGCGCAGTGTTTCTCAGACTCAATTCCACGTCAAAAAGTTTGCCGCGAGATTAACATAGGGGAGAAAAACCTCAAAAAAGAAAGAGAGAAATTGATGAGGATGTGCAGGTTTGAGAGTAGGTAATATGTGTGGATACCAAGCAGAGAGGATTTCATTTATGCAAAGGATAATTATGAAACGAGAAAAACAAAACTGCTTTTCTTGCACAGGATTGTAGTGTAAAGAATGTATTTTAGAAACATTTTTTCAGTGTTCCGCAAAATTTATTTTGTGCATTTTATGTGCCGCGAGCCTGAAAAGTTTGGGAAACACTGGACTAGTGCCTGTAACTAATTCCCGTTCACCCATTTTCCTAACACTGCGTGTATGGAGAGTTCTGCGTGGTTCTGCGTCTTTTCTAGGGTCCTATATTGATAACAAACTACTACTCTGTCTACTTTATTGATGGAATAAGAGAGGAGAATTCAGATCTAGAAAATTGAAGCTTTGTTTCACGTATGATAAACACTCTTCTCTGAATTGTTTTGAAATGAAGGTTGGATATAGGTCAAAATTTATTATCTTAGTATCGCACATTTATATGTCGATTAGTCGTATTGAACCCATTTGAAGAAAATTAATATTCTTCCCGATTATCGATTTGGACTGGACATACGTCAGTTCAACTTTGTACGGCAGCTCTACTTTGTACAACATACCTTCAGGCTTCAGGCGTCTATAATATTCTGGCCTAGCAGGGTCGCATGTTTATAGACTCGATTGTGGCTACACTGACAGCAGTTATCTATGAAGAGGCCATGTTGTGTTCGTTAACAAATACACGTATATTTCTAATTTACTTATGCTAGAATCGAGTTTTCTATTGTTTTTTATCATTTCATACTTAATGACAATCCCATAATGATTTAAATTCTACGTTAATGGAGATGATTTATTGACATTTTCCCGCGTTGAATAACGGTTCCGTCTGATAATATGATGTCACTAGAGGAAAGTGTTACAATTGGTTAAGAATTTGCGGTCAATCTGAATTCGACCAATAGAAACTATTCGTGTCTAGAATGCTGTTTATATGGAGTTTTAACATGGGTAAACGGTCGGTTTACCATCTGTATTGAAATAACGTAGTAAAGCGTACGAGAGTGTAAGCTATATCGTGTGTTATAAGGTAAGTACATTCATAATATGTAATTATAAATGTAGTTATTGGTCCCAATACGTGATACAATATAAGTGGATTTGAGAATATTTCTTTTTTAATACTTCGATCGGAACTGTTGGAAAATTTTGAAGGTTATTTATGTTGTTTATATCACCTAAAACATGAAATGGCTGCCTGCATTGCATTATTATTATTGTAAAGATGGTGTACCGCTGAGGCATTTCGAGTCGACAATTCGATTAATTCGTTCACTGTTTGATCGTTATGAAAGATTAGGGCAGAAAAATCATTTCACTTTCATTTGATATCGATTTACTTTCGAATTTGAGTTCTTTGCGACGTATTTTTTCAGTGAGGAGCTATTACAAGGTAATAAATTTCTCCGTGTAACGACCATTTGTAAATACGTTATCGAAAATCCCGCCTATTTTTCTAGTAACGGAACATGACGTAACTTGCCGCGAGGTACCGAAGTATATCTCGTTTAAGCCTTCATCCGAGACTTCATGCGTAAAATTATCGAGAATTTTGAATTTTTGAAAGCTATTTTCTAAATTGTCTGACATACGTATTATTTTCGCGAGTATCAAGATTTTCTCTTCTTGTCGACCAGAACAGATTCCTGTCCTATTCAATGACTGCTCCTGTAACGCCGACGTTCCATCCCTTACGATCCGGCTTTTTTTGTTAGGGTTCTTTTTGTGTACGTACTAAGTTACGAGAGTAATTTACCATTTAACGCACTCGGTTGGTATTGTTGACTTATTTTCTGGATCAAATATCTCATTTTTCGTTGTCCGTTTCATGATTCGGTCTTGTTTACTTTCGTAAATAGGAATTCTTCATTACTTCGAAAATTATTCATGGATCGAATGCCGTTTGAGTTTCCAGTTCTTTTTGGAGGAATGAACTATAATAAATTCTTATTTTTCAGATACGGAATTGATATTTCTTAGGAGATTTCTCTGTGCTACGGACGTTCCATTCATTCGTATTTTGAGCATCCTTTTTCGGTAAGTCATTTTCACTGTAGAATACTGCATTCATAATTCCGGGTTCATCGCATTGACTTGAAGGACTTGGCGGCAAAATTAACACGCAATCGTATAAATCAGAAATTTAAGTCGGAGCATGATTTTTAAAATAATGTGCGGCCTAAATCTCTGATTTTGGATCGCTCGTAACATTGAAGGATGAGAATTTTCAACGAACATTCCGCACATATACCGGTATTTCAATTCAACGTAGTTATTCTTTCGTTGAAGTACGTATAATGCGAACGTTGTGCAAAATCCTCTTGAGGAAATCGAAGTAAAATTGTAAGATAACCGATTACCCGTTTCTCATTCAATTCCTTCAATCTTATGTACGAGTTTGTCGATGAAATGGTAATTAGTCAAATTCGTGTTTTTACGAGTTTCACGACTGTTCGAAGTTTTCTAAGCATAATATCATCTAATCAAACATTTTTCGTGTACCTACAGTGTTTGATTTTGTGATAGTTCTTTTATAGTTCAGTTGGAACTACTGCCATATTACTGGTATCGATGTATCGATAGATACAAGTACATTACAAGCGATGATAAGACCATTTGTTTTATCCGATAATGGCAACGTTTTTCTTGTTATTGATAACATGTGTAAGAATTTTGAAAGATCCGAAAGCAAATTTTCTATCTTACGGAGATAATACTGAGTTCTCATGAGCGAAAATTCTTCTTAAACGAGTTGGGAAAAATAATCACCCATATTTTTTTTTGCCGACTTGAATCGGATAAGAAATGAATGTTCTTATAATTTAATCCCGTCCCAGCGTATTTCGCCTCATAGTAACTTATAGATTTTAATTAAGTATATTCTGGAGATCCATTCAATACTGTCCTCGGTGTTCGTTTAATAGAATGTGATTTAGTGCGGCTGTGTAAGAGTGTGTCATGAATGTGTGTCAGAATTATTTTGTTGAAGTTGCTGCGATTTGATAGGAAACAACACGCGTCAATAGGGCTCTTCCATTGTTTCGAATTGCGTATTGATTCTCCTATGTGTAATGAAGGTGGTAGTCTTCCTCACATTATTCCTAGGGCGAATTGTTCCAGAATGAAAATGAGTATACAATCCAGCAACGCTCTCATAAGGTCAATGTTAGAACTGCCGTGCAAAGTGAATTAACGAATATCCAAATCGATGATCGGAAAGATGTTCCATATTTTCTTGAAATAAGATCAATACGGCTAATTGAGACGTAAATATAGGTACGTTACTCAGAAGATTTTTCGATGCAATATTGTCGTTTTTGGGTCGTGGTTTGGATATACCTCTAAATTTCAACGTACATCCAACGTTCATTTCAACACACTTTAGAAAAGAGTCTTCATCATACGTGAAACAAAACTCCAATCTCTTCGATCTAAATTTTTCCCTGTTATTTCATCAATGAAGTAGTAGTAGTTTGTCGTTACGATTCACACACTCGCACCAATCGTCTGAAAGATACAGTTTGCCCTGATCGTCGATTTGGATGTACATTAATTCAACTTTGTACTGCATAGAAAGATTACCAACTTGATAAAAGGATGTTTAGTATGCAATGTGGAGTACTGGAAAAGCCCTTGAGTGTGCACTCCTACCAAAAAACAATAATTATTGATCAGCCAAGGGTGATACTTGATGTTTTTCGAAATATCTAGAAAATAAACATAAATAATGAGAATAAAAACTGAAGAGAATAGAATTTGTAGCGCATAAGATTTCCTTTTATGTGAATCGATTTTTAATGAAATTTAAGCAATGTTGTTTCTTCTTGTAATAGTAAAATCATTTTCAGATCACAAGTTGTCGTTGTTTTGCCCTGTCCAAATTCTGCTTGTTATGGAACTGATGAAAAAATTCTTTGAAGAATCATCGATTAGTTTTCCATCGGAAGGGTGTTAACAAAAAAACAAATATGATTTTTCCTAAAGGAGATTTAGTATAGTTCTTCGAGGGTTGCAATCATTTCCTGATCATCCTAAAATTTCCATTTCACAGGCGTAGGTAAACTACCAGGGTTTTACTCTCTAGTGAATAGAATGTCGCGATGGACTCGCGGGTATGGTGGCGTTTGAAGAGTTTCAAAAATTTCCCATCTCAAGCAAAATGTGAGTGTTGGAAATGCAACAAGTTCAAACGCCACTTCACTCGTTTGTACAATCTATAATGAAATAAGTAACTAATATACGTGCTCCTATTCATCAAAATGAATTGATATGTACTTTCGATAATGTGCTTAGGCACAGCGGTGATCTTATGCTTATTTCCTCAACTTTGTAGTACAGGTTTTCAATGTAAAAGGTATATTTCTAGTTCTGGCGTAGTGCTATTGAGAAATACAGCGAAAGAATTTCGTCGTGAAACCCCTGAAAAGCACTACCCGACATTTAAAACATTTTTGTAAATTGCTGAAGTGAGATGATTTGTTTATATATATATTTTTTTTTTTCTCTGAATTCAGAACCTTTTTCCATTTTTCAAAAGGATGTCGCGTTTTCTAGTCATGATCTTGTATAGTTGTCTCGCATCGTGGCGGGACAAAGCGTTCCTTATTGAGCATTGATACTGTTATCAATGATCAAAGCTCGAGAACCAACGTTACAATGCGCGACAACTAACTAAGATCAAGAAGACGCGACCTTCTATTGAAAAAGGGAAAACGGTTCTGAATTCATCGCGGGAAATACTTCTGAATCCAACGTGTCTCACACCAGCAATCCTCAAAAAATTTCTAATTGTCGGGTAGTATATAGAGTGTGGATGGTGGGAATTTCATTAGCTTGGTTGTTCAGCAGAACCAATGTTCGAGGACCAGAGTACTTGTGGTTTCAACTTGATGAGGAAAGATAGTTGAAAACCAAGAGAATGTTTGTCTGATCAGTGTCATCACTTGCAGTTGTAAAAAATTTAGTTTCATTGTGTAGTCGGCCTTTTCAGTAAGGTACAATTATTCTGTTGTACAGAAAGTAGTTGATGTTCATTCAGGACAAAAATATTTTGTTTCTGAGCTGGAATGTGTTCCTTCCCATGGGCAGGGGGGTTTGTATCTTGTACGTATGTCAATTCTGTACACATACCAGTTAAATACTTTTCTTGTTGAAAAAGTTTTCATATTGCTGGATACAACCACAAGAGCGTGCTGCGTGTCTACCAGCAGAGCAAAAAAGACAAAACATATTTCCCCCTCTCCTACACCAAGGTCTTACCACGCAGCACACTCGTGTGGTATGTAGTATCCAGCAAAGTGAAAACTTTTTCAACAATGAGTATTTTGGCTGCCCAATTTGTCTGTACATCTATAGTTAATGGTGAGGATGAAATCAATTTAAATGGTTATGAGTGAAGTTGCAAGTGCCAGATCAATACTTATGAACAAATTTGAACACAAGCAGTATAATCACCATTTTATGTTGGTATGACCATTTATATATTCTTCTGCGTTACAATCCAGTACATTTGCTTGACTTCTTTTGATATTAATTGAAGGGCTATCTGGAATAAGGGTTATTTCTGTGTACATTTTAAATGGGAGAATTGCCCTTATTCCGGATAACCCTTCAATTAATATTGGTTTGATGGCAACTTACAGGAATGGAAACTATTATCTCCTTACAGATTGATTGTTTGAAGAGAGAAAAACAATTTGTTACTAGAATCCATTGAACAATGAAACATATATCCTTTTTTATAAACAGTAAAACCTCTCTACCTGAGAGCGCTTCAAAACGGGATTTGGTAATTTTTTTAATAAGGAGAGTAGTACCTTTCGGTACTGAAAAAATTTATTTTTATTTTTATTTAATTTGAATTGATTATAATCAATTTTGTAGAACTTTTTGAGAAAAGTTTAGTGAACTTTCTTTCCACTCTACCTTCTGATCAATTAAAACAAATTTCATTCTGCTGTAGTGTAATGGTAAATGGGGCGTGGTTTTTTTTGTTGCCCTAATTTTAATATCTTGTCAACCCCAGCTTACCATACAAGCTGAAGTAGGACACAATCTGTGGAACAATGACTTTTATACAAGACCATGGACAAAACTCGAAGATCCTAGCAATTTATTTAATCAACTGTTGTTCAACAATTTTTAATAGTGAATGCTCAAACAAAACGGAGAAGCTCCAGTTTATAAATATAAACATACAAGCTCTTATTTCTTCTTTGTTTTTGAAATATTCCGAGATCTATTTTCTCTTATGGGAAGTAACACGTGGAACTTTTTTGTTTGAAACCTAGCGGTAAGTTGGGTAAGGCTCTTATCAGCAATATGTCGTCAAAAAAACATGCCCCATTGTACATGGATCACATTTTCATTATGCAGGGCTACCAATACTTGGAACTTTTAAATTTTATCACTTGTACCCCATGAATTTGCGTATGGACTGCAAAGGAGTTGCTCTTTATCTTCACTGTGGCAACCATTTATAGAACTGACCAAAAATGGGATGATTTTAGATAATCTTTTTTATGTGGATTTCATCATTCTATCTTATTTTACTGCTCAGAAATGTTTAAAAAAGCTACCAATACTGTTAATTTACTACGTATTAACAAGGATACAGCTTAATGAAATAACATGAGGCTTACAGGAAACAACCTTATCCCAATTTTGGAAAGGACACTTTCCCCATACAGACTGGTCCAAATGCTAATAGAAATACTTCCATATTGAAAGAACTTGTTCTCTCAATCTCCTAGAATTGTTCAATAATATGAAACAAAAAGAATTGGGAGTTCATGGCGTGTTGATTTTACTGCAAGAATATCTTCAACATTGTGAACTTTGATTTTACTCAGTGGCACAGCTAGAAACTTTTCTAGGCAAATATTTTGTCGTTCATCCGCAAGAAGGGCAACTGTTGTAAGCAATAATATTGATCTGCAAGGAAGACAATCCATCAATTCCTATGAGAAGACGCGTGGAACATTTTAATCCCATGTGAATGTCTGAGAGTTTGAAATGAATAAGAAATTGAGAGAAAATTGATTTCAAGTATAGTAACATTAATAACTTGAAAAAGGTGGAAAAACTTTTGGATTTATTATATTATTAAGACAGAATATGAAACTGTGGTTGCAAAATGTAGCATCTGTTTTCATACTTTTCATGTCATAGATTCAAAAATTACTGTTTTTTTTTTTTTTTTTTTTTTTTTGAGGAATTGAGAGTTCAGAATTGGGAAATTTCAAGTCTCTTTATTTGGCCCTTATTTTCAGGTTGCTCATGAACTTAAGGAGAGGATTTATTTACCTGAGTGGATTTACAAGGTACGTTTAGAAAAATAAATATTTGTGTTGAATTCTTACTCTGAAACTGATGTCATGTAAAAAACACTCATCAAAAGTTGAACCATGCAACTATGAATTAGGTTGAATCCCCAATTTTCTGTACTCTGCTCAAAAAAAAAAAAAAAGTGTCATCTCCTACTGTGGAAACTTACTGACACTTTTCTCATTTCTTTATAGGTATAACAATTAGTTCACAAAATATTTGTCACAACTCTGTTTTGAATAGGAAGTTTAGCTATGTAGCAAAACTGGAACCTCAAGATCGAGGCAGAATACGTGCAACCCCGATACTCAATCCTGCTACCCTGAAGGTCAAAATTATAGTCTTGGAGTTTCCCTCCAAAAAGTTTTCTCGATCATTTGAAAAAAAAACTCATTTTCCAACTTCGTGAACTCGTATCTACTGAGGTCCGACGTAATCACAGCGATTTGGAAGGTTGTGAACTGACGATGATGACCCACAATGTTCTCTCAGAAATATAATCACGATGCCATAATTTTTCCTTATCGGTTCTTTGCCGTATTCACCAATTCCATCTTTTTCATTTTTGTGGTTCTCATTTACGGATCGTTGCAGTAAATGAACAAGACTCGCCGCGTGGAAGAATTGAAGAAATAACCGGCTCATTCTAGAAGTTGATCACCATCATGAGCAACAGTGAAAGAGGAGGGTTATTCCTGTACACGTAAGAGACTGCGTATTGCAGAAGAGAGCGCTGGAATGGAATTATGACGAGGAAGATGAAGAGAGAGCAAAACGAAGTCGGAAGAAACGTGTATGCATGTATTTGTGTAATGCGCGCTGTTCGAGAAGTTTATTATTATCAGGTGGGGTATAGAAGTCTAAGCTAACGCTGGCTTCGACAAAATGGCAAAGAGTGGTCGGAGGAAGTGAGCGGGGATAGTACTGCGGCTCGCTATATGTTGATTTGTGAGAGGGGTATCGAGGGGAATGATACATATTTTCATCATTGTAGGCAGTTTCATTCGTTCGTTTTTCTTTCTCCGTCTGTTTTCTTTGTACTCGGTTATATTATTTCTGCTGCTCTCGCAAGGTACATAATATAATATAGGGGTGTCGAGCGCGAGCATTACACAGCGATATTGGTTGCTGTAGTTGTCGAGTGCAGCGCTGGTGTCATAGTTTTTTCCTCAATTTTTGTTCGTTGTTGGCGCGAGTTGTTTGACAAGGTACAGGTGTGCGCGTACATTATAACCGCCTAGCCGGACTGTAATATTCTCTTTGTTCATGGGATACATTCTCCACTCTCGTGTCGTACATTATGCGTGCTGTGTTATAATGGCGGGACGAGCCAACATCTTCCTTTGTATTTTCACGTGAATCTTATAATCCACGAATGGTGCCCGGTCAATTTTTTTTTTGTTTCGGAATTTCATTTTCTTGATTATCTTGAATCAGTGATTCGTTATTATTCATTTTGTGGTTGTGTGTGAAATTTTCGTTGGCCTGCAACGAAAGAGTCATTTTGTGGATCATGTGAAGTACGTCTGCGAAGAACGGCTGTGACTTAGAAAAGACAGAAAAAGCGGAAAAGGCGTCTCAATTGATAAGATCCACGACGAAGGTGGAAAAGAAGGGTGTACTGTCGCCGAGTAGCACATGTTCTGTATTTCTGGTGCGCGAAAAACTCATTTTGGTCGACTCCGTTGTGTCGGCCGCGTCCGTTCCACTATTTCCTTGCTGTACTCCTCTCACCTCTTCCAGTACAGTGGTCGCCGATATTCGCCGTGGTCTTTATCCAGCGTGTTCGGTTCGTTTTTTCTCTTATTCAGTTGTCGATTTTCAAATGCTGCCTCGCGCGAAGATCTGTTCTGTTTTGAATCTAATGCGTTGCGCGAACCGAGACGAGTGAATGAAGAGAGAGTAGTGTAGTCCTTGGATATTAAACTGTGGCAACGCTGTGTTTCCTCATACCTTCCCTTCTTCTAGCCGTGTACATTATTATTTATATTATTTCTTCGTTGTTCGTGTGTGTGTGTGCACCCCTCGAATCTTGTATTTCGTCTCATCCAGACATTGCGTCGGTTTTGTAGCGCAAGCTCCCTTTACCGCGCATACGCGGGTGCCTCCTTGTGATTCGTTTCTTTTTTTCCCCTTCGTGAGGCGTCTATATCTGCCGCGGTGCACCCAGTCTGTGTACGAAAGCGTTGTATTGTACATTGGCTAGCCTTTCTTTTTTTTTTTTTTTAATTTTATAACGTTCGTCTTTTCTACTGAGTGTGCGTCCTATATTGAATTTGGTGTCGTTTATCCTAATATATAAAATTGATAAATAATACTAGTTGTGATAGTGTGTTTAATCTGAGCGAAAACCGTGCGTATTTTTATACACGATTATGTCCGAGCACCAACGCGGTGCTTGGGGTTCGCGGGAAGATAATTCAGTCGCAGCCGCAACCGCCGCAGCAGCCGCATCCTCAGTCTGGTGGCCGTCGGCCGCAGATCAACAATCACAGCATCAGCAATTGTTGACGCAGCACCATCAACAGCAGCTGGCAGTCGCTGTTCAGCAACAGCAACAACAGCAGCAGCAACATGAAGCCGCAGCGAGAAGTACCGCGGCCGCCGCAGCCGCCCAACAGTTTTTATCCTATAAGATGGCTAACAATAATTTCCAAAATATTATTTCGACTGCAAACACTAATCCGCTGAATTCTGCGAGTATAAATACTGGCGGAGGAATGAGATATGATTATGGAGGAGGAGGCGGTAGCGGCGGTGGTAATACCGGACGGCCTGGAGATGCTGCACTCGCCGCAAATCAGGCTGCTCAAGCAGCTGCGGCTGCTGCTCAGTGGTGGTCTTACCCTCAAGCTGTAGCTGCTGCCGGATTGCAGAACAACCCTAATTTACAAAACCACCTTCAAAATGCGAATGCTGTAAATACGTTATTGGTATGTTGAAAAGCATTTTAGTCTTTGATGTTAGTTGATTAAAATGTTCGGTGAACAGTTTGTGAGCGATTAGTTGTCGGCTGTTGGGAATGTGGTTTTGTTTGCGTCGGCTATTCAAGTACATGCGTTGTTGTTGCGGCTGCGCGCGTCAGCCGCCAACTAATCGCCCATGGGATGTAAGAAGGAATGATTACATAAGTACATTGTACACGATCTATCAAATATTGGTTTGAAGCGTTACAGTGTTTCACTCAGTCATGCGTACTTCCTCGTAGGAAGGTAAACTCAGCGAATTGGTCAACAAATTCGTGAAGCTCCAGTGCCAAGAAACGCACGTGATTGTTTTAGTGCCTAGTATCAGTTATGGTCATGGAATTCTACCCCAGAAATAAGCTTGTCTTTGTAAATATCCAACATAGTCCTTTTTGGAAGGATATCCAGTCCTGTAAGCTCTCGGAGAAGAACAATCGTTGATTAGTTTGCTGCGACTGATATTATTCCTAAGAAGTATTTCCTATCCTCATCATCGTCTCATAATGAATCATTTTTTCTCGAAGTAATGGATTACAAAAGGACCGCTCGAATCCCTAGAACATTGAGACGAGATTAGATGGAAGTGAATGTGATAAGATTTTCGAGTGCTCCGACCGATAGGATATTGTATGTTACTGAACATATGGCAAAAGAAGATGAATGAATATACATATTTATCCTCCACCTCCTGAGTGACGTCATAATCGAGATCGACAAGGAAAGAACTTCCTACGTTTGACCGAAATTCCATACTAATAATGCTGAAAATATGACAATTGATGCGTAGATTCATTTATCCGCGAAAATTTTTTATTCTCCATTTATTTGTTAGGGGTTTGAAGAATGATATTTTTCGATCATGTAAAAGAGATCTTCTTTCCTCCGTTTGTATACTTAACTAACAAGCCTGGTACTAAGCCAAAGCCTCAAATCGATACCGTAGAACAAGTACCTCGTAAGCCACAAAAAATTGACAATTATGTTTCTGTGATTTTCGGATTGTGGAGTATGAGAAACGTGTAAAATAGCAGTTGTCTCAATTTTTTTTTGCGGCTTACGAGGTATTCGTTCTATGGTATCGAAATACAATGTTGTCGTATGATTTGCCTACTAAATCGGGTCTTATTTTCCGAGAAATCACTAGGACTTCAACGTTTTCCTCCCCATTTCTTTTCGAAACTCGATATTTTTATTCAGAAAATGGCTTTCAATGTGTTACACATGCGTCCATGGTGAAATGGTAAACTACCTACCTAATTGATGAGAATTGAGGTGAGCTAAACAGACAGTTGCCTCCTATGCATGTACATGTACATCATAATTGAGGCTTTGCCGTAAGCTTGAATTCGGTCTGTCTCACGAAAAAATGATTGACATCTGAACCTGAAACAGCTGTTTTGATATCTTGGAAAAGCGAAAGGGGAGTCGGCTCCGCAAGTACCGAAACAAAGTGTGTTTTTTTTTTTTTTGGTCTGTATATGTGGAAAGATACCGGCCTAAAGAGATCATAGAGCATTTTTCGAAAGTTTTAAGCCTTCACTGAATATTTAACAGCTTCTGAAATAGTACGTATTCTTGCTGATGGGATATTGCCTGTAAGAAAAAAGAACTTTGATTGCCGAGAATTAAACGAAAGTAATTTGCGATTATTATGCGATAAATATTCTGATTGTTCGCATTGAAATTGTAGAGAGCGTATTTCTAACGTATGTCTACGTGTGATCGTGGCACACAGTATTATTGTGTTCAAAAGGACGATTTGGTGGAAGTCTGAGTCGTAACCCGGACTCAAGTTTGCTTGATTACAAAAATTGTTTCATCAAATGAAAAGAATTATTCGTAGGTGATTTGTTCGAAGGTGGTTAGTTTTGCTCTAAAAGGCTTATTATAATTTTACGAGTTTCTTACCTACCTTTTAGCTTCTTCATTGAAATATCTGAATTCGAGAAATTCTCCCATCAACAATAGCATTGTCAGTTGTGTACACTGTTGCAGTGGGAGAAGAGTGAAAGGTTCGGAATATTGATACGAAGGCTAAGTCATCGGACTTGGAAAATAGCAAGTTTGATAGGGAGACATTTCTCATTACACAAGACTGCAAGCTTTATTCTCGAGAGAAGCGAACGAACGCTTGGAAGCTTGCTTAAATTGAAGAAAGAAAATCGGTTTGATCAGCATAGTTTTGGAAAGGAAAAAAGGAATATGACTGTTCTATGTACACCTTTAATTCTGCCTGCATGTATTTCTTGTAAAAGATCTATTACTTTTTATTAGTTCGAGATTCTGAGTTGTGGATCATGGAAGCTTGTCTTGATGATAGGATAAGTCTTTCATTATAAAGTTGCATGAGTATGATTACTTATTTGTAATTGAAATTAAATAGTTACAATTTGCTGCAAAATCTTTCTTTTTGCATAATCAGTATTTTGAGGAATTGCGTACCGTATTATAATGTCGAATTGGTGGAATATGATTCGTCTGTGAAAAATGATGTGATGTCGAGTTTTTAAAGTGATACGTGATGGTATCAAATTTATAGTTCGACGATCAGCGGTTATTTCATTTAACGGAAGTATGACTTCGTGCTTACTACATTGGATCGCTTGTTTTCTGAAACCTTCATAGTAGGGTATTGGCCAACATTCCGTTCATAACGATACTTAACCTGTCGTATATTTGTATTGATGTAAGCGTGCAGTGAAAAGTATGTAATGCTGGTGCAGGAACTGTTTCTGTGATAACACGATTGTAGTCGTCTTGTATTAATAATGTACAATTTTTGTCTCCTCAAAATATAACGATCGGTTTCTATCATATCTTGGGGAATGGTTATTTGACTGAAAGCGCTCGGTGTTTTATTTCTTACAGTTTTTACAATTTGCATTTTACTCTTCTGAGTATTCTTATTTATGTCGAAGAGATGAGGGTGGGCACGCGACCTCAAATGTTCGTAATGTTCGCCCACTTCCCTTTTCCTTACCCCCTCCTTGCATTGAGTAGAAAAAGGGTTGGATTCAATGGCACAGCAAAAAAGACAATTAACACAGTCAGAGGAATTTTATCTCAGCAAAAGGACAGATTAACAGCAAAAAAAAAAATTCAAGCAGCAATGAATGATCAATTAGCATCTTTGTGTTTACGTCTAAAAAAAAAAAAAATTGAAATCAATTTTTTTGTGCGAGGAAACATTGAGTTATTAAGATTATATTTTACGGCTCTATCCGCACATACATCAACATTAATTTAAAAAACTCAACGCTTTGGTTGACTAAGCAACCTTCATCAGGAGTATAGAGGTAACAAATGACCAGAAAACTTTGAAAGCACCTAGAACAAATTATGGATCATGATATAAAAACAATAGGGTAACTCTTTGATATAACTTTGTAGAAAGTCAAATAAATTACACGTTCAATACTGATATCAAAACACCACTGAGAAAAATAGGTTGCTCGTTCAGATATGACTTACACAAACGTAAGGAAAAATTTCTTGTAAACACATGCAGGTGAATCATCCTGCTTAACTTTTACTTATTATTAGGTGGATAGGCCGAGGTACTCAAGATATATTTGACCAAGTAGGCATACTCGATCACTGAATTTTTTGTAAACGCACTGTAATTCCACTTTTTATGTTTGAAAGATTATTTGTTGTGAAGCTTCAACTGTTTTAATTGTTCTTCTTTTGCTGTTGAAATGTGATCAGTTTACTGTTTCATCAATTCTATTCGCTGTGTAGCGATTAGTGTTCATTTCATCCCTTATTTACTGTTGTGACATTCCTTTTTGCTGCTTCCTCATTTGCTGTTCTCACATACTGTTTGCTATGCTATCTATATTATTAATCATAATTAACCCGTAAAAAAATATGCCAAGTTTTGCGTGCCAAATGTGTGCGATCCTGTTTGATAAGCGGCCATGTGGTACAGAATTCCCGTGCTTATTCATTGCCTTAGGGTATATTTCAGAGTGGCAATTGATCAGTATAAAATTATGAGAAAAATAATGAGTATTTCATTGGAATAGCAAATGAAAATATCGTTCAAAATTGAAGATGATGTTTCCTTCTAGTGTTGAAAAATTGGGTCAAGATCCAAAATTTGAATTCCTTGTCTTGATAAAAAAAAGATGCTCGACCATACATTTGTATTATTTCATAGACATGCCACACTGAATAGAAGACAAAAGAAAGTGTAAGTGCAATTGGAATCAGCTGATTTTAGTACATTTTTGCGAAAAAGAAAGGGAAACAAATCGTCATTTCTCATAATCAATTCGTTCGGCTTCACGTTCTTATCAGTGAGGAGATTGTTGAACTCCGAAAGAAAAACAGATTCGAGAATTGAATGAAGGTATTACATTTGCCGTGTTCAATGTTCTATATCAGCATGATGCGATGGATAAAATAGCTTGACTACATCATTTTCATACAAAAAATTCATTTGTTGGTACCTCTTTGACAGTCTTAGAAATTCTTATGAGAAGAAATATTGAGGGCGTCCTGATTAAACTGATGGTTAGCGTTATCTTGTAGTTGAATTCTTCAAAGTATATGAAGCCATAACTCAAACTAGTTCCCCCATAGTCTCACCGCTGTCTTGTGTGTCTTTGTTGAATAAAGACAAGTTTTGTTTTTCTCCAAGACTTGTAGATAAACAGCGTATTCACTGATTATCTAAACATCGGGAAAAAAAGAACAATCCAAGCCACGTGAAGTCATATTTTTTCGTTGTAGATTATCTAAAAGAGAAGTTTTGTTGGAATGACTGGGCTGTTAATTTGATATGAAAACTATTCCATCATACGCACTTCAGAAGAAATTATATTTTATCGATCCATTCGACGCTGCACGAACTTTGAGAATGGTCTGAATTCAAGCCTCATGGATTTGTACAAATAAGCGCATTTTTTGATTATATTATTATTATTATTATTATTTTTTTTTTTGAGGAAACCATCATTCAGATGGTTATTTTTTCAAATCTGGATCTATGAGTTCAACCAATTTAGGCTGAGAATGAGTCATTTAGAAAAATATTTTCTTCAACTTGATAGTACATAGTTCCTATCTGACAGTTCGCTTCCTGTGGTGGGAACAAATTGACTCGACGTTTTGAATATCCTAAATCTTTGTCAGACTTATGAAAAAATTCAAGTTTTTTCTTACATCAATATATGTACCAAAAATTACTTAATGGCGGTCTGCCTAGTCGTTCAACTCGACCGATTCGCTTCATTTTTTCTACATTTGTTCGATTAGCACGGGTGATGAGCCATTAAGCATCGTCAACCGCTTCACTTGATTGAGGCATTCTTCAGTTCTCCTCGCGATTGATTTTTTTCCATACCTGTATACTTTCGTAAAAATTTGATGAGACTTGATACAATTCGCCGGCAACCTCTATTGTGCAGATGATTTTTGTTGTTGTTATTTATTATTTATTTTTTTTGAAGAAAGCTTCCAGAGGAGAGCCGTCACACATTCGCTAACCCGATCAGACTTAAGCTTTGAGAGAGTTTTTTTAGGTGAAATTTCTACGTGCGATTCGCCAGTAACTTCTACTGAACAGATCGGGCATATATATAAATATATCACGCGACTCTTCAAAAACTAATGATTGAATTCTCATGAAGTTCGGTCAAGTTGTGGCGAATGATTTGAAGTTGAGAATGTGTATACTTGGGTAATCCTCAATTTTCTTCGAATTTCTTGGTGTTAACCATAAAAGTGGCAGTTTCTATAAAAAGGGTTATCTTTGTCGCTGACCTGATTTCTCAGAAATTGCAATAATGGAAAGTAAGGTCAAAATCATCAATAATGAGGTTATAATGGGTCTATATGTAAAAAAGGATGAGCTTTCACATGGTGATGTTTTCAAGATTGAATGGGGCCTCCAGAACTTATAAAATTGAATTCATTTGTAGTTGTTTGTCTGTGACGTACTTCAACTTTTCATCTGTGACAATAACTTTGAAGAGCTATTTCTCAACATTGGTTCAATGTTTTTTCTTCGTTTTTTTTTTTCAGCTTATGTATAAAACTTGAATGCTTGATATCCATCTGTCTACAACCTCTAAGAACCTTTTATCTATTATAAAATCAATTTTTATTTTGAAGTCAAATAATTTTACGAAGTTACGTAACCTTTTGAAGCACTAAATTGTATACGTAATTTTCTTCAAACACACTTTTTTGAAAATCTAACTTCAGCAGATGGTATCTCAGGAAATACTGCTCATAGAACACTTTTTAAAAGCTAATTTCATTGCAAATTTTATCTTCTTTCCACCAATGTATTAAACTTGAAATTGACCAGACCGACAAAGATACCCCTTTTTATAGAAACGGCCACTACCTTCGTATCATTGCATTACGTGAAAAAGTATTCATTGTTATTGACGTGTAATTTTGGTATCGATTGGACGAGCGGTTCTTGAGTCATTCTCTAAATATGAGTGCGTATAGAACCGCAAAGGGTTAAATCTTGCTTATTGAAATTATTTGAGTTCTTTTGCCCGATGATAATGCATCGTATACCTTCTGGCTATGAAAACTTCTTACTATCAATTATATACTCGTGTGAATGAGGAAAAACAACTTTCATTGGGTACGTTAAACGAACATCGCCGTTGCGCGTAAGCGATGGATTGATGAAAATCGGAAGAGTATTCGAGCAATTGGAAATGAATAACAGAATCCTGGATGAGTTATCATAGTACTTACGCTACTGCTTGAGCTTTTTAAAGTTCCTTTCTACTCAATGAACTTACTCTGGTTGGAGTATGAATATTATAATGACGTTCTAGTGAGTTGAGAAAAAAAAAGAATTCCGGATATAGCTTGTCTTATGATTGATTCGCCTGTCTCAAAAATTTATTTGGTGTTGTCTGAATCACGAATGATCTTGTGACATTCATGAATTGAGAAAAGAGAGATTTTTCCATATTTGTCTTTCCTACATCATGGAAAATGGATAGATTCAACCTATTCTTGAGGATCATTTTCGAGGAAGTAATAATTTATACGACTGAAGAAAGAAGTTGGCCCAGTAGATACCGTAAAATGAGAGAGAATCTGTAGCTTTCAGGGATCTAAAGATGTGTATTTGAAGCGGTCTGGCTCACACAGATCGAGAACTTTTTCTTCTACCCGACGGATCGTGTGTAGCAGATCGAAACAAAGCCATACGTACGTAGGTGTTAAAAAACTCGTCCGAGCAAAAATTGACCGCCTAGGGGGAAAAAAAAGGAACTCTTGACTGAGAAAAAAACTCATTTGAGAAATTGTGCTTTGGCGAAATTTGTCTGTATGAAAATTATTTGCGCTGAAAAACTTGTATGAGAAATTGCACGATGGCGAAATTTTACAATAGGTATTGAGAGAACATAAAATTCATCATTTTTTAATGATCACGTTTTGAGGAAGAGATGAAGTCAATTTTGCATAGGTACGAGAAAAAGGAATGAGAATTGCAATGCTGACAAAGTAATAATTTTTAACCAGTATTACATTCCTGGAGCAAGGTCGCATCATTCGCACTATTTTCTTGTCTCCCGCACATCTTCTTTTGTCTTTGATTCTCCCCCTTTAGTCTTCTTGTCGTTCTGTTCAATTCTCCAAGTTTCTTTACTCGGTAACGGCATCAAAAGTTTTGGTCCTGTCGCTGTATTACGCAATTTGAGCTCAAATTGAAAGTTTTGATTTATCAAAGGGACATTGGCCACAATCTATGTATTGAAATACATAGATTTTTATCATAATTTTTATTCTTGTTCTTATATAATTTTATAAATTACGAAACATTTTCCAATGTATTGTTGGAGTGTTTTTAAATTGTGACTTGGGATAAGGAATGCGTTGTAGCCTTCTGTTACTGTCGGTTACATGACGTGTCAGTACTGCAGGAATACAGCTGGCATACAAATCTCATGAAGTTGATCTCTTCACTCCAAGTCACAATCTTATGGCCTTCCATTTTCTTCCTGAAAATTTCAATTCACTTATTTGGAATCTAGTGAAAGCGCGAGTGGCGATATCTGAAAAGCGAACGCATTGAAAGGAAACCATGGCGTATCATACATGTAAAATCAGCTCCTACTGCCCTAAATATTGTTCTAGCTATACAAGAAAAAGGTGAATGGAGGTAGCTCGTTGCTCTCATAATTGTCTTTTAAGACAATTTCGACTCCAGATTTTTTGATAAACAAGTATTCTGCTGCGAAGGAGTCGCAGTGACGTAATATCAATTCTTTTATTCTCGAGGTTTCTTCATATTCACATTTTCTCTGCACCTATGAAATTGTGAGAAGGTTGAGACCTGCAGCGCACTACAAAAAATGGCTGTAAATTGTAATATCCTGAGGTCTATGAACAGAGCAGAGTAGCCAATTCCTTTTAACAAGATTAGGATCGTTTTTGTGTCGCAAATTAGGTATCTATTGAATGTAGGAAAGAGTAAAATGAAGTTTGAACCGTCTTGAGAACCTAGAAATATCAGGGTAATTTACTTAGAAAAGACAATAGCCCTGCGAGATGGATTATTGTGTATTGAATTCGATCCATTTGGGAGGATTTCTCTGCTGTTTGAAATGTGCACGTGATCGTTTCCTGTGAAAGAAGTTGAAGAAGAGATGAATTTTGTTTTCTTATTCGGAAACGAACATGGATTTGTGTACGAGAAGCAGATGAACTCGCAAATGTGTTTCAAAGAGGTATAGAACTCACTTGTGTCTGCAGCTGAAACAAATGAGAAGCGCGAGGAAGAAAGACTCTGTAGAAATGCCTAGCTCATAATATTGAGGCCGATTACACACCATGTTAAAGAAAATCTGGTTTTGTACCAGGTCCGTCTAAAAGATATAATGGGAATTTGGACTGAATTTGGTGTATTGCAAGAATGCGAGGCGTTGGATGTAGACTTCAAATATACAAAATTTGTATCTCCGTTCTATCTTCAATTTGCGCCAAATTCAGAATTTCTCTGTCTTCTCTTAGCCGAGTACTGGAATGTGTCAAAAATTGAACAATTTGCCAAAATTTTCAAAAATTGCAAATTGTTCGAACTCCCTGATTTCATCTGATTTGAAAGTAAAATTGAACCCTGATTCCGCGAAGAATACGTGAATAATCCTGTGGTGCTTGAAAGTGGGAGGGATTTTCAATTTCCAAGTTGGAGAACTTTTGGCACATTTTGGTCCATAACTTGGCTTGGACAAGACGTAGAAACTTGGTATTTGGCGTAAATTTAAGGTACTGTATGTACAAATTTCCTATATTTGAACCTTTTCATTCGACGTTAAGCGTTTTTGAGCGACAAAAAAAAAATCACCTCGAATCCTCATTTAACTAACATCCTTTTGGCGGACTCTATACATGGAAGAAACACGTACATTGAGTTCCAGAACCCTGATCTCGACTCTTGATCCGGAATGTTCTACGTATAAATTACATCGCCGTAGTATTTCTATTTCGTTGGTTCGCGTATTGTGAAAATATGTCAGCCGTATGTTCCTAAATTTTTTCTGCCTTGAATAACTATCAGATATCTGGTACGCTGGCCAATCTACAAAAAACAAGTCGCGCGAGTATTACACTTTTCCTCTCACTAAAAACTCATGATGAAAATCACTCCCATCCTTTGGATTGAATATCAATCATTTATCAATCAAGCCAGATATTTGTAAATTGAAAAAAAAACTCAGTTTATGAAGTCTATCGCCATCACAAAACATCAATCACAGAGTTAAAGTACCATAATCCAATCCTGAATTTGATTTTATTTAAGGCTAGAAGTAATATCGAATCTCCGAAACTTTTCAAGAAAATTTATGCCTCCTCTTCCTGTCCTCTTTGCTACAGAGCTATATAGTATACAAGAAAAAAGGACAAATAAATCAAGAATGAAATCAACAAGACAGTCTCGCAGCACACTCGATAAAGACCAAAAAGTTGTACTCAATCATAGATGTCTAAATTTTCAAACTATTAAGCATGACTGACAATTAAGAAACCTTATTTTCAGCTCTCCAACTCATTCTATACGTGTTCTCTCAATAAGACTCACACATCCGCTCCCTCTCTCCCCTCTAATTCATTCTTGATCACCGCGGTACCATCATTTGATATTATCTCTTGCCAAACCTCTTTTCACCCTCATGTTAGCTGTTGAATTGCTCTCATCCTTATCTTCTATATCAACTCCATTTTAATGTTTCTCATCTGAGTGTCTGGCCACTGGAGCATCCCAAGGAACGGAGAAATCGACAAAGTAGTCGAATAGGCAACTAATTACCCTTCAGCGATCTTTCCACATACATGAACGAATACATGCCTTGTTTACTCATTAGCATTGAAACAAGTTAGTTGAAACGTAGAATATTCTCATCCCGAGACTCTAAATCATCTCACCCGCACAGAAGAAAAAATTTCCTTGAGCTTCGTTATTAGTCACTCCACCACCCACCACCCCCGTCACACTCTCACCACATCACTGATCTTATTCCTCTTTGATTCTCTCTTTGTGATTCTAACCTAACCACCACCACCACCCCAATCATTCAACCTATCTTTTCTTGCCACCAATTAGTCTCACTCTGCAACTCCGTACTCATCTCTCACAATCAGGAACACGCCTCATCTGTCCTCAACTCCGTTCAATTCGTCTAATAATTGAATTCCCTCTTTCCCATCTGAACTCAATTACACAGTCTGGCTTATAGCTCTGATGACAAGTTCTTAGTAGCTCATTAATTTGAGAAAAATTAATAAATGAAATTACAACACAAAGGATTACTGTACGAATATTACACAAGCCCAACAATATTCATACCAACTTAACGCGAACCAGCATATCTATATGTGTATGAATAGTTGACTCAAAAAATGAAGGAAACTACCGTGCTACTTACAACTACACTGACGATCTACGTAATCAGAGATTTCCGCTCTTCGAAACAAGAGCGACTACCTGGGAGGTAATACTACCAAGATATCAGTAGCTTGAGTATTATACAAATTTCCTAAAATTAGTTCACGCTTTGATTTGACTTTCGCAGGAAGCAGGGCAGTCATTGTAGCATCACCTTTAATTTTCACCAATTACAATATATTAACATTCGAAAAAGATATAGCAAACTATATCAGAATTATAGGAGTGGAAAAAGTTTTTAAAAATTGATTGTATCTCAAGAACAACTATTCATTCGATCGTCAAAAAAAAAATGCAGGTGCACAACTTTGTATGAAGTATTATAACTTTTGATGACGTAGTTATGATCTGCGGTCTTTGAAACGTCCAGAAAATTCATTTCCCTCTGCCTGTGTCACAATTATGATGGGTGTGGTACTCGCTTTTCTATTAACAGTCGGTAATAAAAGTTTCATCACAATAAGTACTGATAAATACTGATAAGAAAATGATAAAAAATGTGCTTCTCATGATGTAAGCAGCTACGAGTGGTTTAATTTAGATGTTTGATAGTAAATATATATATATATATTCTTTTCCAAATTTGGATAGATCTCAAAAATTACTTATCCGATCTTTCAGAAAAATAGCAGGTGCGCACCTTCAGATACTGTAATTTTGGAGGAGTTCCGCGAACAAAATATCTTGGAGGTCGCTATAAAAGAAGAAAATTTATTAAGGAAAAGAAACCTCAACAGATGGGTAAAATAACTCCCTTCTCCAACGTAAAAAGTCGATACAAGTGAAGTCTTTTGAGTAAATTCATGCAAGTCCGGGGATTTTTTCCTCGTTGTTATTTCATGGCAGCGTATACAGTCATGGAGTATAGATGCAACACTCGATGTTTTTTATACCTTTGTCCTCGAATTGATACTCGAGGTTCTGCCTCAAATTATTAAATACAAATTCAATTTGAAACATTTTATCCGAGATTTGTCCATCTTTTTCAATAGTAACTGCGAAAGCAGGAAGCCTGGAGAAACGATGTGTTGGGTATTTTCATGCTTTGAAGAAAGCATCCTAAAACGTAATTACGAACCAATTCGAAAAAGTTGATGGTTGGATTTAGGCTTTCAGATTCATTTTTTGTACGGCTAATTAAAGTATCTCTCCTTGTGGCGAAAGACTTGGATCGAAAAAATATGTTTTGTTGAATATAAATAGAGACCGGATTTTTCGGCACTAAAACTCCAGAATTCAGGAACATTCGGCATCTAGAAAAGATATGCGAAATATACGCATTTTTCAGTACATTCACTCATTCTCGAAAGAAATTATTGAACTTCCAACCGAAATTACCAAATTTTTCACCAGAACTTATCACTTTTCAATCAAAACTGTCTCATTTGAGGGCAAATTTTATTGATTTCTTCCAATCAAAACGACTTTGGTATTTTTGAATTCTGTGATTAGAATCAGTCCAAACTTCAGTATTGTTCATAAAATTAAGATATTGATTTGATTTCAGACCAAATCTAGTACAAGGAAATTCCGGCATTTTTCGGCAAAATGGAATATTTTTCTTGTGTCCACTCCCATTTATTATGACTTGAACTTCATTTTGATTCTCATTGATTTCGCCCTTCATGAAAAGAAGTAACAAATGCCGAAGAATCCAGTCTCTAAGTACATGTTTGAATTACTTTTTGTGAAGATGATTCTCCATCGAAAACAGACTAAATATCATTCAAGGAAGTTATGAATGGTCCAAGAAATGCTTGAGTTGTGAGTCTCGAAGATCAGACAAATCTCCATCCTTTGGACGATTGGTGTGAGTGTGTGGATCGTGATGACGAACTGCACTTCATCAATAGAATAACAGAGAAAAATTACGATCTACGTGATGGGAGCTTTCTTTATTATTCTGTATGATAAATACTCTTCTCTAAAATGTGTTCAAGTAATGAACGTTGAATATACTTTGTAACACGATCAAACGACGCCGATATTTGATGGAGGAATGCTTTTGTCGAAAAACTAGTATGATGACTGAACTGTTTTGTTGAAAAATCATCTTAGAAACGACTATTTACGTGTAAATTAGCCGTATGAACCTTATTAAATGAAAATGGAAGTTTTCCCTGATTGTCGATTTGTACTTGATACAGCGGTTCAACTTCGTACGGCAGAAATGCTGATTAATGTTGAACGGAAACAAGTGTATACTCCACCAGATAAATTTTTTAATGGGAAGAATTGATCGTATTTATTTTATTTTTCTTATCATCTCCTGCGGCAGGTGATCAATACGAGGTATGACGCCGTATCGATAAATACAGAAACTGGATTTTAGAATTGAGAAGAAGAATTTTCTGGTTTCCGAGCGTTAGGATTATTTCGTTCTTGTTTCCCGCCAGCATTCACTTATTTCATTTTTAATGCGCGTAACTTAACAGCAGAAAGACCCATAACAGTTTTTCTCACGATTGAAGGCTTCTTCATATCTCGCTGGTGTTCGTTACGGCCGTTGTTGCCACACATCCTTCCCCTTCCATTGTTTTGCTTCTCTTCAATAATCGTAGCTATGTGTGTGTTGTGTGTGTCGGTTCGTGTGGTTCGTATTCAGTTGAACGAAGTAGAGCTAGAAGAATGCCACGCGCTCAGGGTATGGTGCGCTCCAACCATGCTTTCCTGTTCCACAACGGTGTACAGTTTACGTCGATAATATTGTAGTAGTGTGTCATGAATGTGTGAGTGAGAGTAGCATGCTAGTGGAATGGTGTGAGACGATACGATGTGCGTGTGTGCATGATTTTCGGGTTCTGTAATCTGTATGTATTATGCGAGCGCCGCGCCATTATAGAAGCTATTCTGCAAGTGTATCATTCATTACGTTATCATTCTGGAGGAAAAGGTATTATATCGGTGCTCCTTTTGTCCTGGTCAATGACACTCCTTAGTCCTCATATATTTTTATTGGCCTTCGATATTATCCTCTAATTGTTATCAGTCTATTAAGCATATTAGCTGATCGAATTTTTCCGAATACGCTCGTTGAACGTACATTTGTAAAATGCCGTCCTGAGGAGCAACCTTGCGTTCGTTCTTTGTTCGAATTCTCCGATATTGTCGAATTTCTTTCGAAACGTCAGCAATGTTGACTTCCAGAAACGTTGATGTCAATTTGAATGCGTTTGTCGGCAGAAATTGAATTTCGGAGATGCACACCTTTAAGTAACATCTCAATGATGAAATCATTGATGTGATTTTGAAAAGTTTTCGGGATTTCGAGTATCGCAGTCTTGTCAAGAGCCGCTAAATGAGTTTTTAATAGGAAAATATTATTCGACTACAACTGCGCGTCAGATAGTCACCCGTCTTGGTTGCATTATATTTCCTGCCCCCTTTTCGAGAGAATGCTCTCTGCCCTTTACTAGATGTTCCTCGAAATATTTTGAATATTGGTCTTCCCTTTTAGTTTTTTGTTTTCTGTTCTTTTGTTCTCTTTCTTCAATGTTTGATAAATTGCACTGAAGGACTACATGTAGTTGCCGTGACGTCATTTGTTGGGTATGGGCACTCATTCTACAGGAAATCTTTCCAACGAGCAATTTAGCTCCCATAAGAAATACATGTGGAATAAAGATCATTAGATTACCTAATTTATCATTCGAAGTGATACAGAATGTATTATTTTATATTTTAAATCTTATCAGGTTTTTGGTATCGATCTGGAAGAACATTTCTTTACCATTCTATTTTTCATGTTTGGTTGCTTAGTGATCTTTGCTCCGCATGGACAGCTTTCCTGCAGAATGAGTACCTCTGCCAAAAAAATCGATCTAAACTGATATTTTTTTGCTATCACAAATGTCTCGGTCTATTTTTGAGAAGAATAATGATTTTTTGCGAGATGGATCAACTTTTATTGCCAATTGGGCCGCGTGGTTTGGTTCGGCACTACGCTGATGATTGTGTACCAAGATGCTTGATCGATTGAAAACATCAGTTACAAAATTTATTGAGGAAAATAATCGAATAATTTGCAAATAAAATCAAAGATGGCGCTCTCTTTGTTTCTGGTGACGGTCATTTGCGGAAACTTGTCAAAAAAAGGTGATGATCCTAACAAATTCCCTAATTGCATTTTTGGAATTATATCTATTCGATAGGAAGTAAGGAGGGCTACAATTTTTGTTCTGTTTTTCAAAAATGATGTTTGAGAAGGTACAGTCGAATTTTATTGATTTACTGTATCATGGTACTTTCTCAACATCAACAACAGCGCCCCTGCAGATGGTTGTGAGTGCAAATTGTTCATTAACTAAGTGACGACGAAAGACGAAATAATAAAAGTACATTTGTAGCCTTTGTTCTCGAAAATGTCTTTTAAGTATGGCTTGCTTCGCTTGTCTTCAAGTCACGTCGCATCCACGCCAAACTCGTCACGCAAAGAGTCGCTTCTGCTCCTATGCATAAAACACATTATTTTACTCTCAAATCTCCATTGTTGAGCCGAAGAACCTCTTATGTATCGAAAGATAATCGAAGTTCTCTCAAGGTATTTCGCAACCTTCCTTGAGAATTCCTGAAACCGAAAATAACGTGTGAGAAAATTGTTGTGAATCGTTGATTCCATCTCACCAAAATTTTTAGTTTTCGATATCATATGAGATGGTTTGCAGGCACATAACTAGGGTTTTAGATTTTTCCTCTCGAGTCCGAAGAATTATTGAGTCTTGATGATTATACTCAGTCAAATCTCAGTCATTGGTAAAAAACTTCATTTGCATAGTGAAAGTCTCTCTCTCTCTCTCTCTCTCTCTTCTTCTTCTTCTTTTTTTTTTTTTTTTCTTCAACTCAGTCTAGAATTTACAAAAACGAAACGGAAATGTGAAGTTTTAGTTTTGGTAGGGTACAGGCTCCATGAAATGAATAAGGTTTTTTGTTAATGCGAAAAATTTATTCGCGGCACAATGTTTTAGAAAGAAAGCTAATTTATGGGTGAACGCACCCCTGCGTTATCGCCTAAATTTTTATTATTTTTCCCCAATGTTTGTAGGTTCTTACCCTACGAGCTACAAACCAGTTTCAATCGCTATTTTTTCAGGTGTTTGCTCACCCTACAAGTCACGAACGTATTGCAAGAGCTTCTTCTTCTTCAGTTCTGCGATGGTTGTTCTCCGATCTTTTGATACCGAGTTTGAATATGATATTGATCAATAATAATGAGTTGATTGCTGGTTGATTGGTATACGTACTATTCGTTTTAGAAAAGAGTAGTGTTTGCGTGAGACTGTAAACGAGTAGTTGGCTGTTTCTTTTCCTCTTGCAGGGTTTACGATTGTAGGTTTCCGATATCAGTTCGATCACCTGTTTGTGTAGAGTTAGTTTCCATATCTTCACTTGCACTGCGTATTATTCCTGCATTATCCGTGATATTTATTGTCGATGGTCAGAAATTGTAATACTACATGCCTGTCGAATACTCATTTTGAAGAGAAAAAAAATTCGTTACATTCCGTTAGTATTACAATTCACCAACGTTGGAAGGATCAATTATATAGTTATTAGGGTATCAATAAATTTTGTTGTTTGAACGTTGAACTCCAAATTTATTTTCTTTTAATGAACACGAATGAAACGACAAATGAATCGTTGTTTGATGATCAACATGAGAAATATGCGAGCTTTTCGTTTTATTTCATTTTGCGTATTGCGGAACTTGTTCTGCTTTAATTATGTATGAGCGTAGAAACCAGGCTTGATACAAACGAAATAATATTTTAAGTGAATCAAGGAATGAATGGATTGTAAATCTGTGGAATAGGTAGCTATTATGTTGAAATGAAACAGGACGAACGAAATGTAAAAATTATTATAGAAAAATAGTAAGTGAGTAGAAATGAGACCATAAAGAGTGTCTGGTCATCATCACAAACGTTTGTAAATATCCGCATAATATTTTGAATCAAAATCAAGCTATGATGATCGTATTCTGTAGCGAACTAATTCGTGTTTTCATCTAGCTTCCAATTTGAGTTGTCCTATTTGACGAAATGTGAAGTAGTGAGTAATACTAGACTCGACAGTTATAGTTGGTGATAAAGTTGGTTGTGATGTTTATCAAATCGCGAGAAAAATTTAGAGAAAATGCCATAATATTATTTAGATGTAAAGTTTTGAGAAGAAAGGTCATTACTATAATGGTTATTGGGTGTTTTGTTTCAAGGCTGTCACTTGCCCGCGCCCGCAAAATTTCACCAAAAATTGCGGGCATGGGCGCCCGCGGGCAAGTGACAGCCTTGGTTTGTTTCACGTGATTGACTACATAGCAATGACTGTATCTCATATCGAGATTGAGAATGAACTAGTCTATTGTTGAGGGTTTGTTTTTCTCTTGTTAAAAAAGGATGTAACTTTTTGAGAAGAGAGTTGAGGATTATTGAAAAATAAGGAGAACAAATCTTTTAAAAGAGAAAGGAGTGTCATGAAGCAGAGTTGGAAAGCTAGCTGAAAGTGTGAAGTCAAAGTCAGATAGTTTGGAAAAATATGCTAAAAATATCTATTTTTTCATAACAATGCATCATAAAGTGACTGTTTTGTTGTTCTGTGGTTGAAAGTCATGAGAATATCTCGAGACAGAATACTGGATTGCTTTAAATCTAAAAGATGTCAACGTCTGGATTGGGGTCTTGAACTAGATTTTGTGCAGTTCAAAAACGCAAAACGTCAAGGTGTAAACTTCAAATCTACAGAATTTGTATCTCCGTTTTATCTTCAATTTGCGCCTCTACCGAACTTTCTACGACTTTTCTGAACCGAGCTATGGTCCCAACTATGCCAGAAATGGACCAATTTACCGCAATTTCCAAAATGAGATTTTAAAAATTCATCCCTTTTCAAGCTTATGTAAAATGAAATCTTTAGTACTGATGAAGGAGAAAATTATGTTAGCATCAAGAATAGCAAATTCTGACGAACTTGGAAGTTGAATTTATATTTCAAATCTATACTCAAGTATCAAAAAACGAGGTCAATAATTGTGATAACATTTCACCCAAGGCGAGATGAGGAAAAAAAAGTAAACAAATCAAAAGTGTGGAAGCCTAATAAATAATGAAAAGGAATCATAATATTGAGCGAGGTATGTTAAACAAATACCAATCTCAATTTTGCACTCTGCGGGTGAAAAACGTTCGTTTTATTGTCAAACATGCCTTAAATCGAAAAAGCAACCATGTGGATGTATTCATTTGAGTGTTGACGTTGTAGTAGGAAATTTTATTTTAGTGCGCGACCTATAACTGTTGTCTAGAATGCTTCTATAATTTGGATTGAATAAAAATAAAAGCGTATGAGTGGGCATTGTAACAATTGTGCAAAAAGAGACGTTCATTGCACGTGTAAGTTTTAGGTGATTTTTTCTAGTCATCCTTTCTATTAGGACTTGACACAGCAGTGGCGCGCTAGCTTTGCAACCTCACTTGCATCTTTACATTGCATTGGTAAGGAGAACCAATAGCGAAGCTGAAAAAAAAAACTTCGGCTAGATGTGAGCCACTCACGTATTTAGTCAACTGGGGTGGTTGTTAGATTCACAGTAGAATATGAGAATGGATTATGACAAAATGTGGGTAAGAAGTCGACGAAATACTCATCTATTTTCTGGAACCAAACCAAACGCGACTGAACGATGAACGGAATTGTTCATCCGGCTTCATTAGACAACATTATTCAGGCTTTCTTGGAACTTTGAATTCCTGATCATTCTACGTCGTAATTCAGGGCATGAATATAGTCAGGTATGTTTCCAAGGTTTCCACAGAATTTGTTTTTGTTTTTTTTCTTTTCTTTTTTTTCAAAAAAATGATGCATCTATTTCCTATATGTTTTTGTGGATGAAGCTTCTGAATTAGTTCGAGGATCTATAAGAGATCGAAGAACAGAGAGACGCGCGCGCGTTAGAAGTGTGAATGTTTATATTGTCGATGTAACGTACGAAGTAGGAAAACTTACCTCTTCCATTCGAGAGCAAATGAATGAAAACTCTATTTGTAAGGTTTCAGAATGAATAGATATTAGTTGAACTTGATTTTATTCGTTTTCTTTCTGTTAAATAATCGAACCTGTATTACAATTTTGTCTTCGGATAGTCATCATCACTCATGTTTCGGTGTGAGAACAAACTGGCCGTGGAGGCTTCATGTACTGCCTTTCATACTCGCTGAATTAAGAACCTTGTATTCTATAGGTAGTCTATCAAACTTGTACTCGAGCCATCAGGCATGGTATATCAATGCACACAAGATGAGTAGCTTTTGACACGATAGTGCTATCTATTGAAAAGCCTCAATCTTCAAATTACTGCTATCAGCCAAAAGCCGACCCTCTAAACACCTTCAACATCCAGATATCTCATTTCAACTTTTTTACTTGTACGCTAATTTTGTATTAAGAAAATAGACTTATTTTTCAAGCGGTCCATTCATTGGTCGAAGGATGATAAATTGAATATACTTTTTATCGATGACTTTTTTCCATGATTCAAGTTGATTGTCACAATCGATATGTTTATGATTTTATAACTAAGCTAACAGAAAATATGTTTGATTTGTTTCAGAATAGAGGTAGAATGCCTAAGAGGGGAGGAATAGATGCCAAACCGAGAGGTCGAATGACCGCCTACGCTTTCTTTGTACAGACTTGTCGTGAAGAACACAAAAAAAAACACCCTGATGAGACTGTAATATTTAAGGAATTTTCTAAAAAATGTGCCGAACGATGGAAGGTGAGTTGAATTTTATTTTTGAATTTTAATCGTTGTTTTTTCCCGTACAATGAAGTATTGGAAAACCGCGCATACTATTTTTATATTTTACAGAAAACTGTAATTTATTGAAAATGGCCTGCATGTAAGCGTGACTCCAAGAAGATGAAATCGTGATTTTAAATTTTGCCTATGCGGTAGCTCACAAAATTTCAAAGAGGTTTTACTTTCCCTTAAAAATGCTTCTGTAGCCGCGTTTACCCACGTTTGAAATATCACTTTTCTTTGAATGGGTTTTTCTTGCTAATTCAAATTTTGCTACAGAAGATTGTGTCTATCTTTATATCTTTGAAAGAGAGTGAATTTTTGTCCTATGGACTTGATTTTTTTTTTTTTTTCTTATTTGATAGCTTTTGATCTCATGTACTTCCAACTTGAGATTGGATTTATCTAACTGCGACTCGTATTTAATTTTGGTCCTACCATTCAGGATTTCATTAGTGTTGAAAACCAGAAGTAGCTTTAAAAAATGATGATATTGGCGCCCTGGATGTAAGGGAAGATCGTGATGAAAGATTGAGTGGCGAGACCTGTGTCCGCAAAAGGCCAAAAGCGAGATGAATTTCTAAAGCTAACCTTAGATGAATGAAAAAAAAAAATAGAAGAATTTTCATTAGGTATTGTTTCTTTATAACTTGGGTTTTGCGAACCTGAACTATTGAAATTCTCATTCTTTCTGTTTCCCTTCAAAGCCAATTACTGGATTGGCTTTAAAGGTCACAGGTCACTTGAAGAAGAGAAAAACTCAACTCTATCTCACCTCCTGGACTATGGCTTTTTCGATTTTCATCTTTCAGAACATATTTTAATAACGTAAACTCATTCCCTCTATGCAACCATACTCCTACAAAGCTTTAAATTTCACAGGTCGCCATTCTGTCAAATAACTGAGATTACTCATAGATCAAAAACTGAACTGATCTCCTCCCATAAAAATTTTAAAAACCTTGTTGTGTATTCGAGCCCTTACTACGATAAAATACCAGACTCGTCCCTTCAGAAGATGTAATTAAAAACTTCTAAAGTACGTAGAACGGACACGATTTTCAATTTTGCGGGTGTACGAGATTAGTATGAATGAAAGTAGATGGAATGAATGAAAATTGAATTTCGGCTTACAATCGTATTTTGATTTACCCGCCGTACAAAAACTACGAATGCGCGAGCGCTTCCGACTAAAATAGTCATTCACGAGCAGTAGAACATAACTGATGCAGAAAGGAATAGGAAATAAAAAGACACATGGGAGACGAGAGAAGAATGAAGAGAAAACAGATCTAGCTGACTATGCTAATAGAAAATGACAATAAATTTCATCGTTGAGGTCACTATCCGGTATGTACTGGTTAAGTAACTCCTCACTATTGCCGTGTAGGACAATTTCAATAGCCTCGAACTCGAGACTTTTTCGGTAAGAGCTTTCGATATGAATAGTGTTCGCCTCCTCCCCCTCCCCCTTCCATACAAGTAGGTATGTCCGCTTTAAAAGTGAGAAACGAAGACAGATTTCTTTGTTTGACCTTTATTCCTGGTTTGAAGGTGATCTTCAATACGAATCTGAAATTGGCGACTAATTTCCCCGAAGTGAATAGCAGGACAATCACGACATTTTCTTCCATACACACCTCTCCTTTGATATTCGGGGTTAGAGTTTTTGGTTTCCCGAAAGAGACGTTCCAACTTGAGGCGCTAGAGGTATTCTCGCTCGATGAAAACAAACATTGTGGGATGTTCCCATCCGAAAAATGAAGTGGATTTTACGTGTGAATTCCACTTCATTTTTTGGACAGGAACATCCCGCGAGAATACCTGTAGCGTCTTACCAACTTGATGATAGTATAAAAAACAGGTGTGAGTTGACAAGAGCCAGCCAAATCATGGATTGATTTTTTTCTCCGGGTGGTATACACCGAAGTAGGAGCCCTCAGCGGCGAAATCGTGAATCCGCTATTCGCTCCAAATCTTTTTTTGCGATCATTATTGTAAGAAGGGTTATTTTTAGTTTTCAAACTCCTCAAAATGAATACATCTTATCATGATGGAGTAAGAGGTTTCTTTCCTGTGTGATTGGTCTGTCGTCTTATCAATCATCCAAAATGCTACAGCTTAGCCTCTCAATCATTTGTGAAAAATGTAGAAAAAGTAAAAAATTGAATGAAATTTTTTTCATCGGTACATATTTCGGAAACAAATGACGATGATTACCCGTAGGAGTCTCCGTATGAAAATAATATCGTGGTTGTTGTGTCGTTCACCTCTTTTATGAATGAGCGTAATTCCTTGGTTTCAGAGTATGTAGATTACGGTTTTACTGATTACAAAATTCTTGATTTCCTCCTCTTTAGGTTTAGTATATGAACATTCATATAATAACGCATGAAGCTATCCACAGTTTTGTCTCGTTTTAGTGGATACAAGTGAGGATATGAGTCGCCATATTCAGTTATCCTTACAATTCCCTACTTAGATGAGGACTTCGTGCAATCAGTGGTTTTCTTTTGCATCCCTCCATATTGCTAATTTTCGTTTCTTGCTTCGGCCCTCAGTCTAATAGTTCTCTTCATTATTTTCATCAGTCATTGGAATGGGAAAGTCTGAAGATAAATGATGACTAAATATGGCGACCCATGGACCTTCGTATTTATAGTTTTAAAGCAATTGGAATTATGATAATTCAGGATTATAAAGTCCATAAAATTAGTACATAGATGTTCAGAGGTATTGCATTCTTTTGAGTGGTCGAATTTAGATGTAAGGTATGATATCTCGGCGTTTAAGAGGGTGTGGGTCACGATTTCAACATTAGCTCTAATTCGTATAATACGATAAAAATATTTTCGTGCACGCATGTTCTCTGTAACTATTGGATCGATTTATATGATTTGAATGAAGAGTTTTTTTTTTTTTTTTTTTTTGAAAATCGGATTAATTTAGAAGAATTTGGAGCGGGGTAAGTCGAACATCAGTTCGTTCATCTTCCCGCGGTTGAAAAGAATGAATATTGCTGTGTAAAATGGAGCTCGTTTATGTTCGATGTCGAACCATGATTGAAAATTTGATCGTCCTGAGTTCAAGATTTCCCATATTTTTCACTTTTCGACGGATCTTCCATTTACTGAAGAGTGTGGGGGTGGGGTATTTTGGTGTGAATTACTGATGTACAAGAGTGAATGAAAATAATACTCAGCAAGCTCCAAAATAGTGCTAATATGCTTGTTCTAGAAAACGAAGTTACCTTACTGCTGGAAACGAAAACGATTAGGTAATGATGTAGCCAATAATGAGCACAAAGTTTACACATAGCGTAAGCACCTTCAACTTTTCAACAATTTCATACCTAATTACTCATCCACGCGTCTGTCATCGAATTCATCTCTAATCTTCTATAATAACGTGGCAATCTCAACGCAATGGTCCGAGGTACGGAAAGAAAAAAAACACGTTCCCAACTCCAGATAAATTAGTTCCGACTTGACCAAATTTTTTGAGTTCAGCCGGTAGATTTTGAGTTGTGTGGACAAGAAGATCTTTCATTTATTCATGTATCTTTATTATTGAATAGAAGAAAACCTGGAATGTTTTCTTCGGGCTAGAAGTGATCTAAGACCTCTAAAACGTCGAGAAAGTTCATTGTTCCCTCCCCTGTTCACCTTGTGTCACGTGTAATGTCTCATTTTCAACTAATGAAAAGTCGGTAGGACAGAAGAGATGTAGGAAAATGAGGAGAAAACCGGTGAGAGCGAAAGATATTCGTACCTGAAACTTGTGCTACCCTGAGCGAAAGGAGCCAGCCATTGATGATTTGAAATTTTGCTGATTGCCCCTTCGCGTATTTGAATTGTTCTCATGCGGGCGTCTATGCGCGCGCACACCAAGTTGATTTTTCAGTCGAAAGAACGTTAGCTCCTTCTATCGCGAAAGAGGTACAATCTACTTGAACATTGTGAATCCATTGTAACCAGCAATTAATTGAACGCCTTGTCGTATTATTATTTACTGCCGAGATACTAGCCTAAATGTACGTATGTATTAGTATGAGGCAATGAGAAAAAAAGGTTTGATTTTAATAATTACACTACACAACAACAAAAGGAGAAAAATTAAAAAATACTTGAACGAAATCATTGGCGGAAACAGACCCGGGATTTTGGGGATCTATATTGCTCGCTCCCTTCAGGAGACCCCCACTGCTTCCGCATATTTTGTATTTTTTTTTGGGGGGGGGGAGGCTAATTTTAGTTTTGAGGGGACTTAGCCCCCCCCCCTATTTCCGCCAGTGACGAAAATCGATTCTGGAAGTATTTTCGACGCTGATCGCGATGCCGTTGACCGTTATTGGGTAACTTACTCTACTTGATACGATCATTTCTCGATGGTCAGAACCGTTGACTATTCAAGTGTATGCCAGATTCAATTTCGAGAAACGGCATCGTGATCAGCGTCGAAAATACTTTTAGATTCTTGAATTTTGTTCCTGCATTTTCGATTTTTTTTTTTTTTTTTGTAATGTTGATAGATTACTGCTTAGGTTGTTTTTAATTTCAAAGAACTTTGCTTTCCGACTGAAAAGTCCCACACAGTTGTGGAGTATGAGCTTGAGAATGAATTTTCTTCAACTTTTTGTTGACGTCCTTACCAATAAAAAAATTTCAGGTTCCCTCATGATTCTATCCATCCATAACCTTTTTTCTGAGCTCAACTCCTTGAAAACTAGTGAGTAGAGACCGGATTTTTTGGCACGGGTTCGGCAACATTCGGCATTTGAAAAAAAATACGCATTTTTCAGTACATTCACTCGTTCTCGATAAAAATTATTGAAATTCCAACCAAAATTACCAAATTTTTCACCAGAACTAATCAATTATAAAAGTCAAAATATTTTCAATCGAAACTGTCTCATTTGAGGGCAAATTTTATTGATTTCTTACAATCTTACTTCGCTTCAGACCCAAATTCATGAATTCTGTGACTAGAATCAGCCCAAAATTCGAATTTGTTCAAAATATATTGACTCAATTTCAGACCAAATTTTGTAATTCACAAGAAAATCTTCATGATTTGATATGAAATTTCTCAATTCTATGGGCTAACTACGATTCTTGATGATTTCGACGATTTCGGTATTTTCATCTTTTCGGCAAAATAGATTTTTTTTCCTGCGTCCCATTCATCATAACTTGAACTTTATTTTGATTCTCCGAGTGATGATCTTGCTACAATAATTCACCTCGTGTTCAATTCTGTGAGTAAACTTTCCTTTTCGTTTGCAAGATTCTTCAACTCATTTATATAATAAATTACCATTTTCAAGGTCTGGCAGAAATTATTGTGTCCGGTGGGACAACGTACTTACGTGTCAACGGTTCCTTATTCGGGTGTTGCTGCACACCAGCGGGTTGTGTTTTCCAACCGCAGACCTTTCTTTTCTTTCTATCATGGACTTTTAGGTCGCTAGTGTACCTCGGTTCAGAGAGCACCCACAGCCTTGATTCTTCTTCTTTGAATTCGTCTTCTAAGATGCAGTAACAATAGCTGGTTAATGGTGGATTTTAAATTAAATTTAGTCAAAAAATTACGCCAAGTCTGCAAATTCAGCCAAGGATAATATCGAAGCGCGTTGTGTCGCGTTTGTTGGTACCATAATACTTCCCTCTCCTTTCACCTTGTATTGCTGGTTATGTGCAGCTGCGGTGTTAAAAGCAAATCTCATGATTGTGTGTTTTTTTTTTTTTTTTTTTTTTCAGTAATATAAATGCCAATATCGATGTCTTATGTCGTAAATTTTTCGATTTCAAGTTGCTATTATACTTCGAGGTATAATTATGTCATCACTTGCCATCTAAAAAAAAAAAAAAGATTGATGACACTTCATTGTCAATTATGATAGATTTCTCTCTTTTTTTTTTTTTTTCAAAAAATTGGAATGACTGGAATTTAGACGATTTACAGAAATTGTTGCTTGTGCATAATTTGATATTGCAGTTTATATCCTTCTGTCTAGTCCGATTATGATCATTAATTAACAAAAAATGATTTTGGATATAATGTTTGCATCGATACATCTTGACTGAAAATAATTCGAATGAAATATTTTTGGAGGAAGAGTCTGCTTAGAGCATCAGTAAAGCAGGAATAGGGACGCTCATGCTGTAACGACTAAATATGGCGGCGCATGTCGTCTTTCGTTATTATAGGGCTCTAGTCTGGTGTTGCCGACAAAGTTGATCGAATTGAGATGACTAAACTAGAAAGAAAAAAAAAAAAGAATAAAAATTTGATTACTGGACAAAAAATTGAGAACTTTTGTAATCAAACATTCACATTTGTGAAATCTTACACCGCATAAGACAATAGTGAAGGTCTAGTGGCCGTTTATTATATTGTGGTGCAAGATTATAAGAGTTTACTGGATACGGTAGTGTTGCTATAGGAGTTTACTTGAAATATTTCATTACAAAAGTTTTAAATTTTTTGTTCAGTGACTGGAGTTTTTTCTTTCTAGTTCAGTCATGTTAATTGCTCAATTCAATCACCTCGATCAGCAGCCCCGGGATTTATTCATTTTTTTTTTCAAAACTTTTTTATAAGCATTTTTCTCGTGCTGATGACGTTAAATACTGGAAGGGTATACACACAGCAGCGCACAAATAATGTTTGGCTTGTGCTACAACAATTAGAGACGACGTCTTTTCAGTGAGACGGCGCAGTGCACAAACTAGAAATTATTGGACAAACCTCCAGGACTTCGAACAATATTTTCTGGAAATCACTGGACAACATATTCCTCGGGTGACTCAGAAATCTGCGAGTACACTTTGAAGGCCACGAGATAACCCCCATTCGCTTGAAATATTCCAAAGTAAACTTCATTGAGCCAAGAAAGGGGACGAACGAGCGACAGCTCTCCATTAGCTATTGCTTCTAGTTGTTGATCGTTTTCACTCTTTCCAATAATTCTTTCATCTTCTGATAACATTCATTTTGTAATTCATTGTGACTGAAAACTAATTTGATATACAGGGTGTCACAAAAGTCTTCATCCATCTAAGCAAAGTGAGAAGAAGGCACCATCCATTCATACAACTATTCTACCGGAGGAAGCTTTGCTCAAATGTCGTTTCCCACTGGTGCCGTGGTGATTACATCGAACGCATTCTTGAGCATACAATCATTTTCCGTTCTTTCAACTGATTTTTTTGTGCATTCTTCGACGGTAAATAACTTATGTGGAAATCGTGCTCAAGGTTTTTTAAACGAGTGCAAAATTTGTAGAATGACTTTTGCGCACCACCCTATAGTTTGTAATATTGAATTTTTATGAGCAAGTACTATGTAGGTGATCAGTGTTGAGTGTGTGGGACAACTGAACTGGATGGACTGGTTTTTCAGTCGATGGTATCCAAAAATCAGTTGATTCGTTTCCCCGAGAGGACCATTCTTTATATGCACGCACGATTCTTCACTGTGTATTTTCCTTCTCTCCCATACAACGGCTTTCATCTTCTTCTCTCGAAAAACTAACCCAGAGTGTTGGCCTGATATTTATTTATGTTGTAGAAAGAGCGAAATATGAATGCAAAAGTGAAGTAAGAAATGCTTGTTAATTACGTGTTGCATATCCTCCTCGTTCGCGGTGACGTCTAAAACAAACTGGGTTTTGATACTCGAATTCAATGGTGCTTAAGAAAAGTAAACGACATGGACCTTTGCGCAGAAAGAAAATCAAACTCGATCATTCCTTCATATTTAAACAGAAAAACATGAGTTCCAAAGAAAAATACATTTTTAAATATCTAAAAACTTCCACATCCTCATTATCAACGTTGAATTCCTTATTTATTTCTCACTTTCGAATTTTAACAAGTGTTTGATATGTTCCCTGTGTATTCTCATAGGAGTCAATAATGTTCTGAGCACCATCGCACCTATCATCGCAAAATTCTGTGATCTTACTATCGATCACAATCACTCGATGTTATCAGTGGGTGACATTACTAGAACGAGGCCCATTGTTGATTTTAGCTTTGTAGGTGTTTCTTACTACAATTTTATTCGGATTTAAGAGTGCCCTTGGGATGTAAACGTTTTGTAACTTGAATCTAAGAAAGAAATTCGCACTTTATTTTTTCGAAAATACTGTTTCAAAGAAGTGAAAAAATTAACGGGACGAAGGAAATATTCTTCACAGATTCTTGGAACGACCAGAAGAATTCAATTACTGGGTTTCACTGAAATCAGCAACCGAGCAAATCCTCGTTTCTGAAAAATACCAGAAATTGAGAGAACATCCAACATACTCACTGAGACAAAACTTTGAAAATAATCCTTCCATAAGAGTTTTCTGACTGTAAGAAATGAAGGATGCGAGAGGAAGGAGAATAACTATGAGGATGATGTCTGTCAAAAACCTCGAACCTTTGAAATAGTAACAACGTTCTCCATCCCACAAAAGCAACTGCCTGATTTTATTGGTAAAATCTTGCCAGCAGAAGAAGAGAGTGGACTGGTTCCACGAAGTCGGTGAAATAATTCCTACCAATTAGCCAAAATGAGTAAATTGAAGTTGACAATTTCAAGTCATCATATCAACGTTTACTAGTTCGAGTTTATATCAATAAATTTTGCTTTCAAATCTTATTTTCCCAATTCTGTCAAGACGGTTTTGGCGTCTCCCCTTTTTGGTATGAGGAACGTAATACCACTAGTTGGGCTTTCTGGAGTTCTTGGAGGATCCTTGAGGTATCTATTCAATATTTCCAGGAGCCTCCCATGCTAAACAGTCAGCTTTTTAATCCAATAGTTTTGTATCCTATCTTTACCTGGAGCCTTCCAGTACAATTTGGACCCGTATTCAGTAACCTCCAATTCTGTGGGATTTCTTTTTGATTCTGGTCGCTCGCTTTCAATATTTCGGTAGAAAGCTTTCTCATCACTTTGGAATTGTTGATTATGTATTCTTTGTTGATAGCTCTTCTTGTAAGCCCTCAATTTCTCTGTCAAACGTGCTATTATTATTACCAGTTGACTACAATTCTTTTTCGTCAACTTTTTTGGAGCGTGTCATGGATCACCTCCCCGGATGAGAGACATTTTCCTTTTTCACATTTCGATCTTCTATTTAAGCTTGTAAGATGTGATGGACACCGATTTCGTGCTCCAATATAAAGGCGCATGAATCGGTGTGTGAGAATTTATTTCAAATACTTGAACGTGTGGCACATCAATGACTTTGTTCTTTTTCGGAATTTATGACGCATAGAAATCATAGGCAACCAACCAGGAATTGCAAATAGGGTTGATGAAGAGAGACGAAGTTCAACGGGAAGGAAAAGCGCCGCAAGAGAAGAACTGAATCGAATGCGAGTGGTAAATTGTGTCATCACGTCTACGAGAAGGAATAACCGCGCTTCTCGTATCCCGCAACTTACTACCTTTGTATTGCTTTTTTTTTTATAATAAAAAAAAATTGGCACCATTGATTTTCAGAGCCTTCATTAATGATAATTTTTCCCCTTGAATTTATTGCGTGCGCGTTTCACGTTTACCACTGTGTATCATGCATAACAATTTGCTTGTGCATTCAGTTACGGACTTCATCCTCATGTGCATGTCGAGAAAATTGATTCCTATTTCTCCTCTCATTTCAACTCTTCCGATTTATATTCATCTACAAAATTTTGCATTTAATCGAACTTTGAAAAGTGGTCCAGGAAAAATTAAATTTGCCTACTATGTGTACGTTCAGAAATTTTTCATCTCTCTACACTGCCTCAAATGATCGGGATCAAATTTGAGCAAAGATAAATTAAGCTAAACTTCAAGTTGTTGTAACCTGAAACTTCCTTTTCACAAATTATTTGATCTGGCAGATCTGAATGTCTTCTTCCCGAACTTGATATAAATTAGCAGTTCCTTGTATAAATCAAAATTGATGGTATAATATTCTGAAAATTACACTACTGAACAAAAAAAAAAAATTATTTGTGTACTGATTTGAATACGTGATTCTGAAGTACTTTTCAACGCTGAATTCAATGCCGTTTTCCGTTTTTCTCTATCACCTCTAGATTTTCCTTAATGTCGATGTTTATTTGCGTCCTTTTGCCGCAGAACGTCGCGGAACGCATCGATAGTTGAGCAGTATTCAAGCTCGAACGTTCGTTACGTATCGCGTGAGGTTGCGGCAAAAGGACGCAAATAAACATCGACATTATGGAAAATCTAGAGGTGATAGAGAAAAACGGAAAACGGCATTGAATTCAGCGTTGAAAAGTACTTCAGAATCACGTATTCAAATCAGTACACAAAAAATTTTTTTTTTTTCGTTCAGTAGTGTTATTATACTTTTTCTGTGTTGTTACTTTTTTTGAGGAGAGTACTTGAGTTTCCGTTTCCGAGTTTTTGATACAGTCAATTATTAATGTAACTTCGTTGTTCCAAATAATTTCTCAACAGGGAACCTGCTTTATTGGGGGGTCTTTACGGAAAAAACGTCGGTAAACCTCGGACATCGAAACGTTTCCTAGTCCTCCCCTCCTATCGTATAATTTATACTAGTATAACGCTAGTATAATACAGGGAGGGGTCCTAGCCTAGTTCAAGTCCAATATACCGTATGTTAGGCTATGGCTCATTATAATACTGTAGTTTTTGATGTTATACTTTTTTTAAGGCCCTCTCCTATCATTTATGATTATCGGTGTATGTAGCCTGATTGAAATAGTAGCTAGGTACGCAATGCTTCATACATCAATTGGCTTGGCCTCTTCAATGAGCCAAATGTGCAACGCTTGAAACACCGCAAGACTCGATTGAAGGCCCTTTCAAAATAAGTACCCCTAGAATAGATCTGTCCGTGCCTCCCCTCATTTAACTCTGTTCAAGTACCCTCGAATTTTTTTTCTCTCCACCTCGTTATCAGCTTCTATGTCTAAATTCGTTTGAACGATGTGTCAACGCTACGTTGCTTCAATGAAAGCGATCGACGAGAAAACACAATAATTTGATCTACTCTCATTATCGTCGTTACCACGATTGCGCTGGAAATTAATTGTTTTTTTATTTTCCTCTGATTTGTAGACGATGTCGGACAAAGAGAAGAAGAGGTTCCACGAGATGGCTGACAAAGATAAGAAACGATATGATAACGAAATGCAAAGTTATGTACCACCTAAAGGCGAGAAAGGCTCGCGTAAGAAGAGAAAACAAATGAAAGACCCTAATGCTCCTAAAAGATCTCTGTAAGTATTGCTACGTTCCTATCCGCCTTTCGCGTATCATTTTTGTTAATATAGTAGCCTCCTACAATGCGTAAAACATCGATATATATCGCAAAACATATCGAAATAAACAAACAGGTTTGTTTTTGTGTGATGTAGTTTTGTCGTTGTATGCGTATGAGACACGAATGTTTTATGTCATTGTAGGAGAGCTCATAGAATTGTGCACCTGCGCAATCGAACGTTTGATGCGTACTCAAAACTCTTGTATGTGTAGTTATGACGACAGTTTGATTATAGACTGTAGTTTTTCATTGTTGCTCCACTGATGGCTCAACAGTCAAAAGTTTTTCAAGTCTCCCTCTTATCATTTATTGGGAGGAGGTGGATTTCGACTCTTTTTGCCAATGATGTGGGACTTGAACAGACCACCTTTACTATCTGGAAACCCGTTGTTGCTACAACGCAAATCAGCAACATAGGAATCAGTGTTTTCAAATCACTGACTTTGCGGCTAAGGTTATTATCCTTATATCATCCCAAAAATGACGAATATATATAATATCAGGTTTTTCAGTCATTACTTCTGGTTATTGCTTATCAATTGTTGAGTTTTTGAATATTTTTCATTTTGGAATCTGGTGGACACCCTGAAGAAGTGTATGGGGCATTTTGTGTTTCTAGTTTCTCATCGTGTGTTTGTAGTTCTCCTGGGTGTTAGGGAATAATGGATGAAGTTTTATTTTTTCAGTATAACCAAAAAAAGTGTTTTCTTTTAAGAAGAGTTGGCCACTTAACCCTACCTTATTCATTACCTACTTATCAGTATCTGGAACTTGCATTAAAGAAAAAGATAAGAAAGTTATTGTTGGGTATTTGTTTTTTCCTCAGAAGAGCTTGTGAGTGTGGTTCTAATCAAGATTTGAGAGGAACAGTTGGCCAACCGTGCTAACACCTTGTGAATCAGGATATTTGTTTCTTTTTATTTGTTGCACTTAAGACCGCTGTTGGAAACTATTGATAGTTGAAAATTAAAAAACTCTTGGGACTAATGATGATCGTTGAAAAAAAAAATGGTGATAGTATTGTTGATTGCTTAAGAAACTATCTCTAATTTGAAAATTTTCCTTCATCTTTTCAAAATCACACAAAATTGGTGCAAACATAGTGTGTCAATTCAATGAATTAAGATCAGTTAGGCGATACCAGTTGTGCAATGGACATGGCTTTATATTTTTATGATTTTTTCTAGTCGCGTCCATCATCAATTATCTGGAAACTCTAAAATGCATTCTTTTACAGCTTTTCAAAAAAAGTAAAAAAAAAAAAAAAACAATCAGGAGAAGGGAATCCATTCTGTGTGTAGCTAGGTACTTTTCTTCTGATTTACTTATCATCCTTATGATATCTTGAAAAAATTTTGGGAAGACATTCGACAGCAAGGGCCAACAAAGACGTTCCATCTCGAAAATCTTTGTTGGTCTTTGCTGTGTAGCAAGAAATAATTGTAAGCTTTTGGGTTTGGTTAAAGAAATTCGTTTCAATTATTAATTGATAGATCGAGAAATGATGCTTTTAGCAAAAATCATAGAAAAGTTTTTTTTGCTTTCCACTTAGTGTAATTTCAAGCAAATAGATAGGGCCAATTTTGAGTACAAACACAATTTGAACATGGGCTCTTATAGATGTTGAGCTATTTCTGCGAACATTTTATCATACTTTCCTTAGTGTAGGTGCTCTTCTTGTAGTTGCTTCAGGAAAGATATGAAATTTTCTTGTTGAGTGGCCTAATGACGCGCACAAAATGGTTATCGGAATTTTGGGTGAATGCTGCTGGAAATAACTGGGAGGTTTAATTTTTGAATTTTGGTAAAACCTTTCTAAGCTAACACCTCTGAATAAATTAAAAGAAAATTAGAAATGGTCAATTTTAAAATTGTAAGTTCTATAGATGAGTGGGTGGAGTTCATAATACGCATCAAATTAGCTGCAGCATTGATTATCTCTGTCTGTGTGGGTACTGGGTATTGAATTATGATGGTAACGATTTGGTAGGAAAGTTGATTTCAAAAACGCTACAATTTTATCAATTATTTAAAGTTATAGAACAGAAAATGTCAAATTGGGATGAGGTAGTGGTAATAAGTATAAATAAATTATTGTATAGTGCATGCTCCGCTCGCTCCAACCAATGATAGGACTTGACTATCTTGAGTCTTTCGTATGAACCAATGAACGCATGACAAAAACATGCGAACAAACCACTGCATTTTTAATGCCACCGCAAACAGAGATATTTACAGCTGCGCACGCATAATAGCAATGTTTGTATATTGCATGGGGTTTATTAGAGTGATTCAAGAGTAATAACTTTTTCTCCTGGTTTCTTCAATATAATATGATTTGTGTATCATGTTTTAGATCTGCTTTCTTCTGGTTCTGCAACGACGAACGTGGAAGCGTGAAGGCTAGTAATCCAGACTACGGAGTGGGAGATATAGCAAAAGAATTGGGCCGTAAATGGGCCGACGCTGAACCGCACACAAAACAGAAATATGAAGCAATGGCTGAAAAAGACAAAGCTAGATACGAGCGAGTGAGTATAATTTTCAAAATGCTATATTGGTTTCGGATCCCGTTGTGTTGAATTAGTAGAGGCGGATTGGTTAGGTCGAAGGTTGAGATTTATCAAATTTTCATGAGTTGACAAATAGAAATATGAGCGGGAAAATGACGCAGAAGCTGAGGATTTGATCCTAATGCTGCATGAAATCGGTGTAGGTATTCTATTCATTCTCTTTGCAAACCTCATTATTGTTGAGCATGAGAAATCTCTACCTATATCCCGAGTCTTTGTGACGTCACTCATTGCTGATTCCCTACCAACAACGCGCTTACACTTTGAAAACCCTTAAATCTGATATCTTTCATTGTTTGTGGATCTGTCTGGTTATCTGCTCCTATGAGGGATACGCTTGAACGTTTCAATCAAACATTCAAATTGAGAAATTGGAAATGGGAATGTATCCACAATTATTCTTTATTCATTTCTGCTTTTCAAATCTAAATGCAAGATCAAAACGTTCCTGTACATTTCTTATGCAGCATTTTTTTTTGTTTACAAACTAAATTGGTGATTTGGGGGCAAACGGATGTAAAGCTTGTGACGTCACAATAACTCAGTCTACTGTGGTTACGATTATGACGTTGTCCATTGACTTGACCTCCTAATTATTGAACATAGTTTCTAATATCTTCTCCGCGTTCCCTTCGTTCACTCGGGATACAGACAAGTGAAGTTTAGGATTGTAACTTTAGAGGAAGGTGTTGAGTTGAAACAAAATGTTTTGTTAAGTTCAATTTGGAACGTATACTCGTGCAGAAATTCATGTATGGTTTCACTTGACCCGATTCTAGGAAATGATGGAGTACAAAAAAAAATCAAAACCAGGACCCCCCGTTCAAGTTATGAAAGAGAGCGATGGTGAAGACGCCGAAGATGATGGTGACGAAGACGACGATTAAGTATTAAAAAAATAAAATACAATATATCTTATAAAACTATTTAATATTATGTATTTTGAAAAAATTTCAATTGAAGATTAAAGAAAGAAAAAGAAAAAAAAAAAGTTATTCTGGTGAATAACGAAAAAGTACATATATATTTGAAGGAAAAAGAGAAAAAGAAAAAAAACGAATAAAAGAACCGCGAACTGATTTTCATTAGAAGTACATACTTTTTATTATTAGAGAAGTAATTCTACGTTTTAGTAATTAAGGATTTTTTTCTCTCTCTTGTGTATATAGAAAATGATTTTTGTTCACCATAGCGTACGTGTGTACAGGTACCTTTACTATAGTTCTTTCTTCTTCTCGGTTTCCCAACTTGAAAGGAAGAAGTATATTCTAATTATAAACAGCCTTTCCTTCATGATCCCTGAAGTACAATGAAATGATGATGTGATAATTATCATGATTCTACTGAATGCGTTGAACATCCACACGTTTACAAGCGATTATTAGTATCTTTTTGTCTTTCTTTTATAATTTTTTATTTTTCCCCTTGACTTCAATAGCGATTTTTACAAATAATATGGCAAAAGAAAGCCTTAAATATGATGACAACGGATGTACTGCTGTGGCATCTTTTCTCTAATTTAACAAAATTGCATAATTAATATTTTCTTGTTCCAATTATTTATTTTAATTAGGTTTTTCTTTCTCCTTCATTTCTGATGACGAGAAAACAAAGTTGATACGTTGTAGTTCGCTTTTCCTTGTTCTTGTGTATGTTTAGCGTTGTACAATAATATTATAGTTTGTACTTTTTTTTTTTTTTTTTTTTTTTTTTTTTTTTTTTTTTTTTTTTTAGTGAGAAAAAGAAAACTATTCTATCTTTATTTTTTCTCTTCCTTTCGGTTGCCAGTTTTGTTATCTGGGGGAATCCATGAGATTTACGCTGAATGATGAGGAAAAAAAGAGAGATAAAAAAAATCACTTCATTGTGGGTTGAAAACAAATGGAAGATCCTCTTTCTGTGTCCAGGCAGTTTTGACGGTTGATCATCATGAAAGTTCATTATTGGGAAAAATTATTGAAAGTACTATGGTGGATAGAAGAAAGTCTAGTTTGTATGTTTTCCGCAAAACACCCATAGAATTTCATCATAATATATATTTGTTTTTCTTTCTTTTTTTTTGTTCATTGGTTTTTTCATTTCTCTGTTATGAGATCAAAAATAATCCATAACTGCAATATTCGCATAAAATATCAGTGACTTTGAATTTTCTAGTAACATTCCCACGTTTAGCTAATTATTTGCAATGAAAAACTTGTTAAATTGATAATTCATTATTAGGTATGTAATGTGTTTCAAATACTTTTTCCTTCCTTTTTATTTTATTTTTTTTTAAGATATATAATTAAAATTTTTACGTTCTCTGATTTTGAAAGAAGAAAGAAATGACAAATACATGGAACTAAGTATTGTATGTAATGAAAAATGAAAGAAAGATAAGTAACAAATGTTTTGTATTTCTTAGGGATTAAAATACTTAAATTGAAACATTTGTTTGTTATTTATAATGTACTTGTTTGTATCACTTTCTTTTATAATTTCAATTATTTGTACAATTCTGCGTGAAATAAAAAGTGATTTCAGTTGATCGGTTCATTATTAAATTTTCATTAATGCGTATCATCAGTACATGAATGATCCAACATTTGAAAATTCAAATTTGCTAATATTATTTTCGTCGAAATATTGATGAATAAAATTCTTAAATTTTGCTTCCAACTTTCCAACTACATGATGATCAAATTTTGCAAATTAATACCCCTATCTTTGAAATTGTACTGAGAAGGTGAACTTGACATGTAAAAGCGATGCCCATTTAGACTAGAGAATACTTTCTCTTTGAATTCTGCCTCACGTTGTATCGCAAAATGTTTGCACCATTATAAAAATTGATGAGTCAGTATCATCAATGTGGTGATCTTCTACTAAACTCAATTTGTTGTTATCCGATCTACTCGAACGTCGCTCTCAATACAATCATTGATTTGTTTGTCTGCAATAGCAGAAGACTCCATATCTGCTCATTTTACTGGAACTGATTTCAACCAGTACTTTTGCTATCTCTTATTTTCTATCCCCAGAATATTATATTTTCTCTCCCTTTCAAGAAAAAAACGAACACCCTGCATAAATTTGGTAATTTTCGGTCTCGACACTTCAGTCCTAGGTGATGAATAAGAATGGACTCGAAATTTAGTGCTAGTTGAGGAGTGTCTATCCACTTCATCCTCCTCTCTCTCTGAAGATATTGTAAAATTTGAGAACGCCACCATCAAACAATTTCTTCTTTTTCCGGAGGAACATTCCTGTAGCTTTTTGAAGTATCTGTTTGGAAAGAGGAAATATCATTTCTCATAAGTCCCCACTTTTTTTTTTCATTCAGGCCTTGAAATTCTTTCCTACGTTCTCAATGACCTGAAATAAATACATGAGGCTTTTTTCTAGATTAGGGAATACAGATATTCACTGCCGTCGGTCAATAACACACATATGCACAATGGAACAGATTTGATAAATGCAAAAAATGAAAGTCCGAAAATTAGTTGGAAAACTGTTGATTATTGTTTACGAGTATAATGGTTGAAAATTCCCTAGTCAAGGAAAAATAATAGTCTTTTGGGTGACAGAATGCTACGATGCAACGGCAACATAGTATGCAGGTGGTTGTACGACCTTCGATTCTGATCCTGTCGACGCTAGTACGAGCGCTTCCAAGAACTGGTTTCTGGTGTGTCGTGTGTATAATGTTACAAGTCTTTAATCTTGACGGACTCTCCTTGTTGGAAAAAGGAGGTATTACTGTGGCGCTATACACGGTCGTTACGTCCGACAAATATTCAAGTTCTAGAAACTTGATTCGTCTATACGAGCCTATCTTACTAGATTTTATTTTGATGACGAATACCGAACTAGAGATCGGCTGAATCTATTCTCTTGAAATTATACTCGTTGGAAAAGAAATTTTGTTGAGAATAAAATAATATCTCTCTGGTGAACTGGAAGCGTTATTTTCGGAGTTATCAATTAGTAATTGGAACGCGTTTTTTCGACCAAACACCCATGACCACCGCTCGCCACACGGAGCGAAAGGTTGAAAAACGCAGTTTCAATATCAATTTACTACCCCTATAATTTCAAAAAAATTAATTCATCCAGTCCTGAGTTATCCGTTGTCTAAATACACAAATTGAATACAGGACTTTCATAGACGAATTGAGCTTCTAGAAGCAAGATGTACGTCGGGGCATAAGGTGCGTCGGACGAACTTGTTGTATACCTATAAAGCCCTAGTATTACACCCGTCCGTTCAGGTTGAATAGGATAAACAGTCGAATTTCTTTCACAGCTTCCTTTTGACATATACCTAGTGCCTACATACCTGTATCTTGGTGCAGAAAATTTCCGGTGGAACATTTCTCATGGTTTAATTTTTTCTCAAGTTCCCCTGTCACCCACCATGCGTAACTCAAAAGCCGTCATTCTCTTCATCTCCTCCCCCTGACATTAGAGTTTTAAGTCCCAAGTCCTCTAAGAGTTAGATTGTTTGCTAATTCCTCTCCTGGCGTATCAATTCAAAAGTTGAAACTTTTTAGGTTCTCAAGATTTCTCCTAGTTGGGTAATAGATTTTGTCATACATACATAGTTTAATGATCAAAATTTTGAACCCAACTCCTTGAATGGTTGATTTTTTTTCAAGTTCCCCTTGTAATCATGTAGAGCTTGAAAGCTGAAATTATTTCAAGTTCCTCCCCTGTCATATACCTACAGTATAACTCAACATGCAAAACCTGATGTCCCATTTTTTTGATGGTTGAATTTTGTCCAAGTTTTGTTCCTATCATACCGCTCAAACGCTAAAATTTCTACAAGTTTCAATCTTGCCATAAACAGCTCGAAATTTAAGTTTCCTTCCTGTCACCCGATCTGCAAGGACTGCTTATGAAGCACAGCAAATGCAAAGTCACCATTGCGTCAAAACTGCGCTTTCCAGATTAGTTCTTGCTTCTGATTGGTTGAATTTTTGCCCACAATCGCGAAAAATTGCGTCATTTTTAAACTGCGTTTCAGATTTTGCAGATCGGGATACAGTTCAACTCCTTTTATGGTTGAATTTATCTTGTTTTCTCATTTACAGCTCAGTACTGTTCAATCGTTGAAATTTTTAAAGTTTCTCCAGTACCATAAAAGAATAAAAAAAGCGGTCATCAATTGTTTCCTTTTTGTCATGCACAGCTGAATATTCGTTTTCCAAGTTTTTTCCTGCATAAATGTAGCTTGAACATTGAAATCCTATCCAAGTTACTTTCTCATGATAAATACCCAGAATTCAAACTTCGTCCTGGTCCAACGTTCAACTCTTCTTTAGTTGAACTTTTTGAACTCCTATTTCGAATTCAAATTTCAATTTCAGAACCCAATTGTCCCATACAATAAGGTTGTTGGAATTTTTCAATTAACCTTATTGCTGTTTGTCCTGTTCCTATTGTAATAACGGTTCGACGTGTGTTTTGATGGTTCCATTTCTCAGACTAATTATGATTTTTAAAGCTGTAGCTGATTTTGATATTAGTATTCAATCTTGTATTTGTTCTAATTATTTTGTAGCGACACGGCGGAACGCTGCAACTCTTCTTGTAGATTACCTGTCGCGTACAGCTTACATATGAGGAGTTATCTATCGAAAGGGCACCTGTGAGCAACAGTTGATTTTCAAAACCCTTTTTTGAAGTTTCAAAATTCAGATCAAAAATCTATAATGACCAGAAATATTCTGCGTGTCTATATCTTACAGATCATTAATTATTTTTAAAGTTTATCGTCAAATGAATCTGAGAGAATGCCGTAAAGATGTGAACCTCAGGTGCCCTAATTTTTCATTTTTTCAAAATTTTGTACGTTGAATGTTGATACAAAATGCCTCAGAAAATTCAAAAATGTGGATATCCGCAAAAAGGGACAGGTGCCCTTTTAACAGATAACTCCTCATATAGCAGTATCATTTTTGTATACTCGTACGAGCTCCCGGTCGAGCTACCATACACACAACGATTTCACAACTATGAAACTCATTTCATAAGTAATTTTAGACCTTTTCAGACAGTTCTGACTTCCACAATACCAGTATTGAGTTTTCTCTCACACGCTGGAAAATATTCATAACATTCTTGATTTTTTTTTTTTTTTTTTCTAAAATCTCAGACAATATGGGAGAATGCATGAAAAGTTGATAATTGCACAAAGGGCCTTAATATCAGAGACTATGACGCACTTTAACGATAGTTGAGGAACACTCTGGAGTTCTATTATGTAATCCTTCTAGCTTCTACAGTCCTACTAATTTTGACATTTCGAGTCTTTCTTCATGACATTTCTGTGTTGAGACTTAATTTTTAAATTTGTTTTCCTCGAAAACTTTCAATTCAAGTTCTCAGTTCGTCATAGCATATGTATTTGAGGACGTATCTGTCAGAAGGGCCTCCGCAAGGAAGTATTCAACATAGTGATAAATGAATTTGAAGTTTTGATTGGATATAACCTTTGACTATATATTATATGTGGACTGCGCTAAGCATTAAAAAATACGGTTCAACATCTACGGTGAGGAGAGTGGTGCGACTGTGTTACGCTTACGGCGTACGTGTATGAGGTGCGACCGGCAGAAACCACGGCGCTGAGGAGGAAAGGTGCGACGTGTGTATTTTAAATGGTCGTGGTTTCTGCCGTCTGGCTTATCAGTTCTGTTCTGCGGACGCTCTTTTTGGTCGTTCTACGGACATTAGCGCAGTCCACATAATATATAGTTAAAGGATATAACTTTATAACAATACGAGCTTACAGGTTTATATAATGGAAGTTCAATCAAAAAAAGTGTATTCGAACAAAAATTGAAGAGCAACTCTTTTTCTAGAAGATGCAATTATACATTGTCAATCTTCTGTTGAATATTGAATTCAGAGGAAACAGGAGAGAAGAGCTGACGCGGAGGCCCTTCTTACAGAGATGGATAAAATCCCATACAAAAAACAAGAGAAAAAAAAGATCGGCAATGAACTGAAACGTCTTTCTGAAGTACTTTTTAACGCTGAATTCAATGCCGATTGCCGTTTCTCTCTATCGCGTCCAGATTTTTCAAAATGCCGATGTTTATTTGCGTCCTTTTGCAGTGACTTTTTCCGCGGCCCTGAGCGATACATAACGAACTTTCGAGCTTGAATACTGCTCAACTATCACTGCATTCCGCGACGTTCTGCGGCAAATCGACATCAACATTATAAAAAATCTAGACGTGATAAAGAAAATCGGCAAACGGCGTTGAATTCAGCGTTGAAAAGTACTTCAGAATCACATCTTCAAATCAGTAATGCAAACAATTTTTTTTTGTTCAGTAGTGTTCTGTTATCAGTACTTTCTATGTGTGATTTTACACAGGCGACCTTAGCGAATCTACAATTATGCCCGGGTCCGAACTCGTTGCCCGTTTAGTGATAAGACAGACGTCGATTGAGGACGGCTTTCAATTCTCAATTGAGTCCTTATCTGTGGTCCTTTTTATTATCCTTGACTTTGATAAAAAGAAAATAATAATAGAGATAAATAACACGATGGAAATGGAATAGATATCGGTAAGGAACGGATTGTATAAGTACTTTATCTATGGGATTGAAGGGATTGAGTCGTTGAGTATCTCTTCTTAATCAATGAACAAAATGAAATGCCAAAATCATTGTGGTGATAACTCGGAGGTTCTGGATTTATATTGCTAATATTGATTATTTTCGTAGGAATTATTGAACAGCTATTCCCGATCATCCGGATGAAACTTGTGATTCTATATTTCAGCCATCATTTTTGCTCTTAACATCGAATCCAAAATCCTCGCCGTACCATGAATCCTCTTAAAATCGTCCGTTCTGGCATCCAGTTTTCATTCACGAGAATGAGCAGCAACTCTAAATCCTCGCAAACTATCAATTCTGGAAATCCTGTAGTTGAGCGAACGAACGAAGATATTATACAACAAAAAGCGAGGTATTCTTTGTAGTAGAATTTTTGTCTGAATTTGTAATATCTTCGTTGAAGCACGAACGGTTTATTTTTCGTAGACTGCTGTATCAATCCCGCAAAAGAGGAATGTTGGAAAACGGTCTACTGCTGAGCACATTTGCTGATAAATACCTTGATTCTCTAACATCCGAGTTGACGAATCAGTATGATCAACTGATAAATGAACCGTCTAACGATTGGGACATTTTTTATTGGCTCACAGGCAAGAATATGCCACCCAAAGAATTTGAGAACGAAGTCTTTCATATGTTGAAAGAACACACGAAGAACCGATTTTATGAGCAACGTTTCCGACAGCCTGATTTACGTTTCTAATTCTTTGAGTACATGACAGTTATGAGTTTGAGTTTTAGTCACGTTGAAAGATGATAGATGAATAATTACTAGTATCTTTTAATAAAATCGTTACAAATTAAAATTGTTTCTTGTACATATGCCGAGTGTAAATCATTCGAGTAAATTTTCATGCGTGTTGATCATAAAACTTTTCCTTTTCTCCAAAATAACAACAGTACTGACTGATACATTTATTTTGTTCTCAACTCAGCACGAATTACATACTCAAAAACAACAATAATAACAATAGGTTATTGGAATGATCATCCTCGATAATTAAGATGAACTAATAGGGAAGAAGCGCTATCATCTTCATAATGGATTCAAAAATTGCTCCATGTCCAACAGAAAACTTGAATTAAGCGACTGCACATGAATCATTGGAAGAAGAACAGCAGATGAAACATATATGTAAAAAGACAGAAAGCGTCGTAAGAACGTTCTCTGTCAAATAAATACTAATTATTTGCAAATTCTCACGCACAAATATTCGCGATATGGTGGTAGTTACTAGACATGGTTACAAATAATCCTACTGGATAAACTAAATTCAGGCAATTGAATTGATAGTTGATAATCAATATAAGATATGAATAAAAAAAATATGTTTTTGAGGCACAATGGTAAAGCAATTGAATAATTTATATAAGTCAGGTGCATTGTTCATAGAGAGAGTAACCCTTATAAATATTGATATTATTTTACTGACATGAGCGATGAAGAAGATAATTAATCATACTGAAATGTACTGTACAAGATAGCCGGTATCTCCCGCCCTTAAATGTGCTATTTAAACACGCGGCTAAAATTCGTACCATTTTTACTCAAACGTTGCATAGAGTGCTCTTCGCAATACCCAAAAAACAACGCGAGATGAATGATTAATTATTATTAATCTTCTCTCATTAAATAATTTCAATGAATCAAACGACAAGTGTTCATAACTGAACAATGTACACTGATGATTAAAAAAAACAAAACGATTATAAAATCATTATCCGATAAAGCAAGGCGCATGCAGTTTCATAGACTCGGTTCTTGAACTATTTCTCATATCACGCGTTTCTATTTTATCCGCCATAAAGAAGTATAAACATTGACTAAATAAATTACTATGTAGGTATTTTTAGCATATCAAAAAATTTTACAAAATAGGAATTGTACCGCGACAATTCGGTTTCACAACTACAAACGAACGAAGAGAAATAAAATAATAACAGGTTTACATCAATTTTGAAGCATAATTTTTTTCCGATCGTTTTTATCACGAAATTTATCGCGAATAAACATTGTGAAATACAGCAACAAGAATAGTTGTTTTGGTAGGCTGACACAATCTGGAATAGAACAATTTTTTAGTTTTTTTTTTTCCATTTATAACAATCTTGCTTCAATTTCAATTATATCATCGCACCACTCAGTCGGAATGTTTTTTATTTTTTTGAATATATCAATTCATGGACATTGATTGGATAAACTGAGCTCGATAGGGGTATAATTAACTGTAGTCATCATTCCAACTTAGCCAAACCCAATACGGAAACATCACTAATCTTTATTAGCCGGCATAACCACAAAGTGACAGAAAATTTTTAAAATCACGAATTTGCAAACTTGAAAGGTAGTTCAAAATAACTATTTATAAAGATTAGAGAAGAGAAAAGAATAAAACTCACCTTGTTTCGATTGTATCGTTTTCCAGTAATACACATTAAAATTGATCAACTAACAACTCGCAAACTTCTATAGATACTGCTTCCTTACTAGACCTTACAGTCAGCCGATACATCTGCGCAAAATATTTTAGACAGATCACAATCGATTCCGGGTTCTATGACATTCCTAATGAAGAATTATTAGTACCTGAGCTTGCTTATTTGGTTCTAAACGTAATAAACATCCGATCTGCTGAGTGCGTGTATGAATGATACCGGCACCGACATAGTTATCCGGATTCGGATCAATACCATCCAAAAGTTGAATACCAAAGCCGAGTAACTTTGTACGTGTTGCCACCGGATCCATCGGTTGACTAGATCTGAATATTTTTTGGGATTTTTGTGGATCGTGAGTACTGAAAAGAAGATTGAACATACGTTTAAAAATCGAATACAACACTTTGTACGATCAAACGTATTACTACTTTACCTTCCTAAATTTTTCCATCTTGCAAAGAAAGACTCGCCATTCATTTCAGTTGGCTCAAAAAATTTATTTATTGTCAATGGTAATTTAACCAGTAATTTTTGCGGCACATTGTTATAAAGAAACGATACTGCGATTTTTGGTGCGTCTAGAAAGAAAGAAAATATAAATTATTCCTTCATTTTCCTGAATAATTAATGGTCCTCGCGTACGACATTCAATTCTTAGAATAATCCACCTTTGTAATCCTCAATGCACTCGACGTTCAACAATTGTTGAACCTGAGCTCCTGCTTCCAGCGTGGACCCTATCGACTTGATTTGTATATTCAGTCGTGTTATCCATTCGTGAAGGCTGGATACCACAACACCAAAATTCTAGAATACCAAAAAGTGTTACAAGCAGAACGTGAAAGAGTAAGTACATTACCTATTACAATCTTACCTGTAAGGCTATTGAAGTTTTATTACCATAAAACAAACTAAGTCTGCCGAGATTCTGTCGAAATTCGCATTTAACGCCTATCTGTATCAGATCATTTTCGAATAGAACACCATTATTTTTACACACAAATCTGTAATAAAAGAAAATCATACATGTTTAATGAACGCTTCAGCGGTTCCGAGAAGGTTAAACATAGGTTTAAATTTTTGCGATAATGTAATAAAAAGACTATTGATGCATTAATTTACATGCAAGTCCTAATTTACGAAAAACAGTAAATCAAAACAAAATAGTACTTCTTAGGATTAGTATTCTGCGCAGCACCAACGTTATTTGATGATGAATTATACAGATCGCTTAGTACGTCAACCAAGACATTGGAATTCGATGCTTGCCCATTATTGCTCATTGGCGGCATAGACAAACCCAGTAAGTCAGTTGCAGCATTATTATTGTTATTATTATTATTCATGTGCTACAAAAAATCCAAGTGTTCATACAGAATTCTTCATGAATTTTCAAAAATCTTTTCTATGAAGAACAAACCTGATTGGTGTTGACGGGAAAAGTAGAGATGGTCTTTTCTTCTTTACCCTCCAAGGCATCAGGTACTCGACCTGGTTTCTTTCGTTTCAATAATGCCAAGATAGATGATTCGCGTTCCGGAAATGCTGGCATTTCCTCCAGTACGGTGGCCTGGGAATATTCAACAAAAATAATGTATCCAAAAGTCTGTTTTGGTTTCAGTGGCGCGTCTAGAAAGATTTTCAGGGGGAAAGTCAAATATGGCATTCTGGTAAGGAGAACGTGAATGGTATTTTAACAACAGAAATAAGGAAACGTTTATCTCTTCGGTAGAAAATATCAGGTTGGGTAACTGGCCTGAGATACGCTATAAAAATCAAGAAATATTGTCTTGCCCCTCCCCCCTTTTTGTCATGCTCGAAGAGTTTTCGACCCTTCACACCCTTCTGGGCTGTGCATCTCGTAGTCAAACACTGTTATATAACTTACCAACACATCAGTTGTTACGATATTCGTTAATTGTAAATACTCCGATGCACGTTGTTGCAGTTCCGCGTCCGCGCTTCGTATGTTGCTGTCCTGCATGAACACATTTTGTATGGTCCCTTTGATTTCGGGAAACAGATTAATGAATTTCACGTACGTAGACAGGAGTAACGCACGCGTCATCGGAGAGCATAAATGATACTGAAAACGAAAATCGAAATTTTGAAAATAAATGCCATACCAAATTTTTATGGAATTTTCGATTATGTGGCAAAGAAACCTATGTAACAGAAACTTGAAATACAGACGTAGTAAACTGAAAAAAATTTCTTTGAGAACCTTTCGCTGCTCCCCTCTATACATATTTCACGCGAATTCTCTTCCTTAAAAACAGACTTTACACAGGAAGAAAAATGCGTGAAGTATTCGAAAATATGGGCTTGTTGTCAACTTATTGTCCGAATAATGAACCAATTGTCTTGAAATTTTATAAAATGCTAGATAGGTGTTTCGTACGGGTCCGAAATTGCTTTGGAAATTGTGCAATTCTTATTATCGTCAATCGGAAAACCGTGAAATAAATCGTTATTTCATCGCTACCAGCAAGAATTGTAAATGATAATTATACTAAGTCCTGACGAACCTGATTCCAGACCTGTATCAAACTTCCGGTTCGTATTGATAAGGCATTACTACAAGTCATGTCTTTGCGCCTTCAATTGTAGTGATTCAGATGTACGTTTAATCGTAGTAAAATTTCGAGTTTTAACGAAGACTTCGAATAAGAGAAGACGTTACTGCAGAAAGTAGGCTCATTAAAAATAACTGGAACCACCACACAACAAGCTATTACTGGTACAACAGAAGAAATATCCATGGTGAAAGATGAAAATATAGAATTGGAAGGAGATGTGAAAAGACTCCAAGGGGCGCTATCAAATCGTATGGGCGATATGGAACGATACAGTCGAAGAGATGATATCATTACCAACGGCGTACCAACATCCGAAAAAGAATGTGTTCGAGACAAGGTCAAATGGGTAGTATCGAGCCTGGGAGTTAAAATGAACGGATACGATATTCACGCAATCTATAGATTGACGTAACACATCAGCAATACTAGTTCACTTCAGAGACCGAGATAAAGAGATAGGAGGGTTCAAAGCCTCAAAAATGAAGAAGATGGAAAGTCTGTTGGTGAGCGAACAATTGAAAATATAATGAAATTTTTGGAAGGCTACAACAATACCACAGAATAAGCTCTTGACAGACGTGAGTGGAGTGGGTTGAGGGAGGCCTATGCTCGAAATATAGGGGTTGTTGTGACTAAAATTGTATTAGTTTTAAGATACAACTCATGAGAGAACTTTCATCTATTATTTCGCAATACTATGGACAGTAATGAAACTTCATTTTCCTATAATTACGCGTTTCTTTTCTGTATAAAATCTGCGTCTTTAAACAATCCGAAAACTGTACCGTTGAACCGTGAATCGATACTTCAATTTTGATTTTCATCAGTTTTAGCGAAAAGCAACCATTACCGAGTTTAGATCGATTCAGAAGCAGCCAAGAATATTTTGTTCCTCAAAAGTTAGTGTGGGTTTTTCAATTTAAGATCGACAAAAATGGCGAAGAATCGTTTCCCTTTCCCACTAATCTGTGCACTTCTAAGAGCTCAGAATAGGGGTCTATATCAAACCATGAGAAATAAAAAAACGGCAAAATTAAAGAGTTCGAGATCAAGGTAATTTGAGTCTCTACCGCCAAATATCATCAAAATTATTCTGCGTTTTCTTCTTCACTACAAACCACTCATTAAATTTACCTTAGAATGCAACAATTGAAACTGTATGCTCGGAGCAGAACGTTGATCGCCAGCTATTAAGTTACCAAATTCTCCGAGTATGTATCCGCCTACTTTGACCATATTTTCGTGACAAGCTGGTGCTTGTAGGGCCTGCAAATACCAAAATATGCTATACTTGGAATTCATCTAAAATAAGCTCGACGCACTAAAAGAAGGTTCCTACCTCAAATACTGTTTTTGCCGCGTATCCTTGAACGTCGTCTCGATTGATAACAATTTGAATTACTCTATACCATACTTCTTCGCTAACATAATCTCCGGCTATTCGAATAAGGTTTAAAATGACGTCAACGTACCACGAGTAATCGGTTGCGTATTTTTCTGCCAGTATGGCTACCTTCAACACCTGAGGTACGTGGCAACGATAAGTGGATAAATAATCAACTCACATAATCGTGATATTAAAACTAAGCCTTTTGCACTTTACCATCTCTTCTCGAATGGAATAGTCAGCTGTTTCCAGATAATTCAACATTTCTTGTACTATTTCTTCAGAATTAGTTTTATCGCACATAGCATATAGCAAGTCGACCGCTCGCTGCCTCACAGAAACATCTTTCTCCATCTATAATTCATGATAAATTTCACTCTGTTACCAAGTACATCTTACAGGTAGATGATTTAGCAATAGTTTGTTGCTCACCTTCATCGACAAAATGACTACCTCCTGATGTTTCTTCACCGCCTCATGTGAAAATTCTGAATTCGCTAACAAACACATTGATTCTAACGCCAAGTACCTTAAATTAGTTTCTCTATTTGAAAGGAACTGCCCTAATTGATTGCAGGCACGAACCAGTAAATTCGGTTCACTATAGAAGGATAAAACGTGTTTACATATTGAAAATTTACAACGCATTTGTAACGAAGAAGTTAGCTTACCTATCATTATGTATTATTAAACTTATTGCCTCGAACAAGACTGCGTTTTTTGCATTGGAATGTTGAACTTTTTTCGACTTTGGCGGTTCTTGTGCTTTATTCAAAATTGTCTCCAAACATTCGTTTAATCTGCCCCGCACACCTGGATCCTCTGTAAAAATGTCAAAAAATTCAAAAATTCCTGTCAGTTGTCTTTACAATTTTTGTACTTTTAAAAACGTTTCTTTCATCACAGCACAGTTACAACTTTTTTTTATCGATTACATTTCACGCATACGTCCACAAAATTAAACTGATTTTATTAAAGCGTCATATCTATCGATAACATGCATATTTCAGCCAGCAGTATATCGACCTTCATATGATTACCACAGGAACGTTTTGATCATTCATCAATACTTCAAGAGAATAATTTAGAAATAAAAAATTGATATCTACAATCTTCAAGCTTTCCTGTACAAGAAAACGCATCTTCTATTCTTTTGATGAGAGAATAGCAAAAAAACTGGAGAAAAAAGGGTAAAAAGAAATTACACGATTACACGAAAGCCAGAAGTCAACTTGTACAGTACCGCACCCCCTACCTCCAAGTAAGACATGAAATTTGCTTTTCCTTTCAGATAAAAGCTTTCAATATACGTAATCTTAATGTAAACATCTGTGTTCGTTCGCACTAAAAACGTTTCGATTGAGTACTTTCATTCAAGTAACGAGACATATTTTTTCCCTCTAAACTCAGTCTTTTTCGATATTTTAGGCCGTTTTTTACGGGGAGATGAGTAGATGAAACTTGAATAGATTTTCTTCCTTCCCGCGTGAGATATGATGAAATTCAGCTAAAACTTCACTTCCACTCAACGCAACACATGATTGGAGGACGCTCTTCAACGGGCCAACAAATTAATCGAAAATATTGAACACTAATACAATATTATACTGGTACAATATGTGTAATTTGTATTCTTGTATTTTCGTTCAATTATATTCATTTTTAATTCTAAATAAACTCTTGAAAACTACCGACATGACCACCAGCATGGCTCAAAATCAAATAAAACTCTTCGATGTACAACTGAAAATTCACCCACCTGGAGGAGGATAATTTTGAAGCAATCGTAGTAATTTTACCGATAACCACGGAGCTGGCACAAAATAGTACGTGTAATCTTGTAAGTCAGTGTAACTCGCGGTAACGATCTGCGAAAAACAAAAATATCTCAGTCAAACAATGAAGATTAGGAACATGAAAATGACTACTTGAAATCAAACAAACCCTAGACAATCTGGAAACTGTTAAGCTTATACATCCTTTGTACTCTTCTGGATTGTGTTTAACAAGTGCTTCTATGAGAGATGCTGCTGCTGTAACGACACCCAAATGTTGATCATTCAACAGATGAATAATACGAGAAGTCCACTCCCCACCGGGGATAATCTCTGGGTATGTAGCAAATAATCTCAATAAACATAGCGCGGCTGATTGTTTCACCACATCCATGGTGTCTCTACAAAACAAGAACGAAACACAGAATCTTGTTATAGTACACAAAAACCTCTATATACTACAACTACAAGATAAAATTATAATTCAAAATGGAAAATACTGGAATGCATAACTCTTCCGACTAAAATAATTTTCAAAATACATAAAACTTGTCCCAACAGATTCATAATATTAACAAAGAAGAAATCATCACTTTGCAATAATTCTATTCTTGTCTGTCTATGTCATTGAATTGCAACATTTAGATACAGGCTTGGCCGGCTTTATTAAGCTACATAGTATTGATAAATATAATATTAAGACAGACAGCTATCAAAATGTTATCTTAAAGCCATTGGAAAATTTATTTTCAATTGGATCAATCTAATCAATCAACTTTTTACTCTTTTGCAAAGATTTGAATGTAACAATAATTTATCCTCATACAAAATCTACTATTGTCGAGCATTAGGAAAAGATTGACTAGCACGCTCTAGGTTGGAACCGCAGAAATCTGGCAGTAGTCCTAAAAAATCGATAACATTTGTTCAACAGACTCAATAACGGCAGATACAGCACAATATGCGATCAGGCAGAGGTCAATTCCAAATTTCATATGAAAGTCAACGTGATTCAGTAGATATTCTAGGAATTTTGCAACCTCTGTACTGTGAGTTGTTCAAATAGTGGTAAGAGTTGGAAAGTAGTGAGTCAAATGCTGCAAAATAAATGGTCCACTTTTGAATAAAAATCTGGAAAATTGAATTGGGAGCAGTTTTACCGCTAGACGGAGCAAATATGTACATAGAAAAACAGAACAATGGTGATCAATTGGGGAACAGTTTCATGGTTGAAAGAGGAGTGGTTCAATCCAATTTCAATGCTCATTGGAATCGAGCTGTATTATTGAGCTCTACTCCAATATTTATACGCTTTTCAAAAATCAATGAAGGAAATTCGAAGCAATTCATAGTTTCCGAAAACTAAAATGATTCCCCAATGAATGAACCTTTCAGAAATTTGAGGCCAAAAATTCATCACTAACGATACTAGGCCTTATACCTTTATAATCGACTACTGTAATACAAAAAAATCAAGTCGTTTTCATACCCCGACACTAAAAGTTTGGGAATATCGTATCCAAATGATTCGGCCATATCCTTACTCCCGATATTAGCGATACATTGCATAGACAGGTTGACATGGATAGGGTTCCTGCAAGAAATGAGGAGCAAACTTTAGAACAGAAGTACGTTCTAAGGACGATAAGTAAAAAAATATAGAATATTGAAATTTTTCATACTCACCGCGATGATAAATCATTTTTAATACTTTGAATAATCAATTTTATAAGATCGCTGTTCGTATTCACCAATACAGATATGAATAAGTAACCCTGGAGCAACGATATAAAATATTCCTGTTAGTAAGATTCTAGTGTATCTTCACTGTACACGTGTATATGAAGAAATATCTCTCACGATTTGTTTCTCAGAATATTTATTAGATGACAATAGATTGACAGCCTCCATGTGACCGAAATCAATATCGTGTCCAAGTAAAAATATAAATAATAACTTGCAAACATATTTCTTCTTTTGGTAACCGTCTAACGTTTTATCGCCTTTGAATTTACTTCTTATATTTGCCAACTCTTTATTTATTCTTTTAATCTCGGCCTCTTTGCTTTTACCTAAAATGAGGGTGGAAAGTGAATTAGTGAAGTAATTCTTGAATATGATGCTGTATACAGAGCGATGAAGTAGGCGTTACTGAGAGTGCATCGGTTTTGGGTATTTCCTTGATTATACAATTGGAAATTTTTAATCAATATCTCACACCCACACAAATCATCAACAAACTATACTCGTCTGTACACAGAAATACTTCATCTTGAATGTTAAAAAGGCACTTACAATTTCGAATATCCGAAATGAAGACAGCCAAGCCACGCATTCCATCTCCTCGCACTGCTGGCATTTCTGCTTCCTGATGAAGACTTCAACTGAAGCGGAAAAAAGACACTATTATAACATTAATCGCGATTTCTAATAGTAAATAGAGGAGTGGAAATATTACGATTAGAAGTCCTAATTTATTGAGCAAAGGAAGATCCAAATAATATAAACAATGAAATAATGATCGTAATTGGAACGTTCAATTAGAGTAGTGCAGAATGAAACTAATTTAAATGGTAAAAGACACCACTAAAAGACAAACTTCATCTCCCGAAGTATCTTTGGTATATCTTTGATAAACACGTCTCGTTAATCAAAAATCGCAAGGATTTTTTCATGAACTTCCGAGCAGATTACACCCTCCTCAAATGTAACAATTTCCTCAATACTCTGAACTTTCGTATTTGTACTTACTTGTCAGAAACAGTCGGCGTCACTAATAGAAGAACAAATTCTATTCCTGAAAATGCACTAACTTATCAATTAAAACCGTAATAAGACTTACGATCGGCATTACTACCAAAAAATAACATACATTAATCCATCACCATCCAGTTCACCAACTACAAGCGACATAAATAATTATGTTCCTAGGATTATGAGTGACTGTAAAAGCAATTTTTATCAAAAGACGTAAAGTTGATTTTTTCGTCTCTGTTTATGTACGCACTGCTTGGATGGAAAAAATATTTTCGATTTTTCACACTCGCGGTAGAGGCGGGAGAAAAGAAACCCAAAGTGTTTGGGAGAAACCGGCACGCCTGTTTGTAGTGTGTTGGGCTAGTTGGGCACTTTTGATAGTACTATCGATACTACCGATAGTTCAGTAGGGGTAGCGCTAGCGTTGCGTTGCAGCTGTGATAAGGGTGGCACTGCCGAATTTAGAGGTAAATTCGGCACTGAATAGCCCAGTTTTCTGTGACGTCAATCAGCAAATAAACGCTAGCAGGCTTTGAGTTGCTTTAGAGCTTTGCTCCAGCTGGCATGTTGACTCTTGTAAGAATAACACAGTGAGCTAAGATCAACGTGTTCCTAATTAAAAATAAGGAATTTCTTAAATACTACAAGTTGATGAACAGACGCTGAGAACATAATAGATTTTAAATATATATCTCTGATTTCTTATTTATTTCTAATTTTGAATTATTTATGTAATGATCTTTGCTCCCAATGTTATTCATATGGGAGTCAACAAGTCAGTTGGAGCAACGTTGGGTAGTTTTGCTACAGTCATTCGATAGAAACCTAATCTGTTTGCGATATTTCACGATAGTATCGAATGAGTATTGATATGTGATGTCATAGGAAAACAGTCCTATCATAAAAAATTTCATCATTAGCCTACGGCAAATTATTAATGCGTTTTAATTAATCAATTAGAGTTTAGTGGTAAAAGAAATTTTGCCCTAAATTTAATTGCAGTATCACCAAACAATTAACTTATAATCTATTCTGACCAGATAAACCATTACCTGTTCTTTTTCCCCATGCCAAAGACAACGGTATTTCTGTTCAAAAGAACTCATGATCACCTCTACATTTTCACCCACGCAGGTGATTTTGCAACGCCCACTAGCAAAGGTTTAATTGCTGCACAAGTGATAAGAAGGCATCCGTTGCCATGTTGATGAAGTCACAGGAGGAGCAATTCTTGTAATATCCTGGGAGAATTTTGATCATGAAACATCAAATACAAGAATTCTAATTCTCCGAAAATAAAGTAAAACTCTCTTACTTTTTGGTTTCTATCAATACAATCTATCTAATCAACCAAAATTCTATATTTTGAGATTCAAGTTTTTCTCACAGCTCTTCTATGACCTTTTCTGAAACTGCTCCTCCTTTGACTTCATCAATGTGGCGACAGCGGGCGCCGGTCCTTGTCTTATCACTTGCGTATACCATTGACTATACACGTACCAGACAAATACTCGCATTGTTAAAAAAGTTGTCACTTATCCAGCCCACCAAAGGTGTCCAAACGGCCCGCAAAGAGTACAAAAAATACTTAAATAATATTCATTCTAATTTCACGTAAAATACAAAATGATGATGAACAAAAAATTGAAGAGCGAAAAATTATAAAACTTGTAAATACTTGACTCGACCTTAAGGAAGAAATTGTTACATTTCTAGGCTCAATGACCATGAAAAGAGCTGAAGATTTCTTAGAAATGCTTAGGGACAAAAGTTTTATGCTTGACGTCGCATTCTTAGCCAATATTTTCCACCATATGAATGGCCTGAACAATCAACTTCAAGGGAGGGGTCAATGTATTATCAATATCATTGAAAAGGTGAGCGCATTTCAGAAAAAAGTATGCCTTTTATCTTCTGACCTGCGAGGAAAACTGTTACACTTCCCAAGAATGCGCGCCATCATCAAAGCTTCAGAGAATAATGTCCATGCCACCCATATTATGACTAACTTCTCATCCGCACTGGAAGATAATTTCGCAAATCGTTTCTCAGACTTCAATATTGACAAGAATATCATCAAATTTGTGAAGAACCCCTCATTAATTGTATTGTACTAAAATATTAGAACTTTTTGTGTTACTGCTGTATCATTATTATTTTTTTTTTTTGTATAGGTATATTAAAAATTTGTCCAGCCCGCGAAAAATTTTTTACTGTGAAAACGGCCCAGCATGAAGGAAACTTGAATAACCCTGGCACCTATCTTATTATAGTTCCTTAGCAGGGACCTGACAGAGCATTCAATTTTGCTTATTCATCTTTGACTATATACTATGTGGACTGCGCTAATGTCCATAAAACGACCAAAAAGAGCGTCCACAGAACTGATAAGCCAGACGGCAGAAACCACCACCATTTAAAATACACACGTCGCACCTTTCCTCCTCACTGCAGTTGTGGTTTCTGCCGGTCGCACCTCATACACGTACGCCCTAAGCGTAACACAGTCGCACCACTCCCCTCACTGTAGATATTGAACCATATTTTTTAATGCTTAGCGCAGTCCACATAATATAATATAGTCAAAGATATTCATTCAATAGATAATGCCGATTTTCCATTTTACTCCCATAATACCAGTGACCATTTACAGGAGAACATATGTCCGTGCCATTGAAGCAATCATGCAAACAGACTTCACATATGCGCAACTATGCAAAGCCCGTTTACGTGATTGCTTTGATGGCACGGACGTATGTTCTCTTGTAAATGGTCACCCAAATACATCATGGTTCAAATATGTACAAGAATTCCAACTCCAAAAATAAAACAAAACTCACTCATTTTTTTGCGTCTATTGATATAATTTTTCTACTCAACTGAAATTGGATATTTGAGACCTTGATTTCTGTGAACCAGAATTGCTATCCAAAATGGTATCTGGAATTCAGAGCTGAATTTTTGGATCTTCAAAGTGGAATGGAAAGGAAGCGGATCCGGTGAATGGTCCTTGGAAGCGGAACCAAAAGGAAGCGGATATGACATAAGCTTCTTGGAAGCAGAACTGAAAGGAAGCGGATATGTAGGGATGTACAATTGGAAAGAAAATTATTTTTTTTTCAATTAGATTTCTTTCTGGAAAGAAATAATGGAAATTTATGGAAACTTTGGAAATTAAAATTTTTTTTTGCTGAAAACAGATTTCTCTCGTTGATACTGATAACTAGCATTGCACACAAATCTGCATACCAACTGAAACAGTATTTACCATATAAGGAAATAAAAGTTTGCAAATTCTGTGTTTTCAACCTTAAAACAGATATTTTAGCTGAGAATTGCGATTCCGACTGAGAGAACACTGAGTATTGAAAAAAATGGAAATCTTGGAAAGAAATGAAAAAAAAAAAAATTTCCTTCTTTTATTTCTTTCCTTTCCAAGTAACTTTCTGGGAAATTTTTTCCAATGTACATCCCTACAGATATGGCAAATGGTCTTTGGAAATGGAACCAAAATGAAGCCGATCCGGCAATTGCTCCGCAGAAACAGAATCAAAAAGATTGGTATACAGTGTTAGTTTTCTTATCAAAACCATCAACTTTTGCTTTACAGATCATTTGCTCACCACCATTCAAAGCGTGTTTTATATTAGGATTTTCAAGACTATTTAACCAACTTATAGACTGTCTCAAATATTTTTCTTCTATCAGCTCATTCACAACAGCTATAGTATCTTCCCATATATATTTAGATCTATAGATAGCCATGCAGACACTAGCAATTGTCAAATATTGGAAAGGATCTACATTAGCTATTTCTAAAAATTCTTCCCTAAATTTTAAACAACCTTTTCTTAAAATATCAACATCTGATCTACAATATTCTATAATTTCTTTCTTCATATCAAAAATATAGTTTTCTTGAACTCTTTGTAAATACCATTCTAAGAATTTTTTCCTACTTTCAGGTTTCATCTGATTATAACAATAGTACTCTTTTGCAGGGATTGGTCCAACATAATTTTCATTTTCTTTAGTATTAAATAAATGTGGAAAGTACCCTTTTTTCAATTCAGTTAAACCAAATGTTTTTGGAAAATCACTTAGGGGTCCATTAATGAAATTACTACTATCAATGATTTTTAAATTTATTCTTGATATTTCTAAAAGCATAAGTTTTGTTCCATTATAAATTGTATAAGGCTTAAGAGTATTTTCAACACAATATTTCAAAATAAACTGAGAATCATAACCTTTTGCATAATGAGCTATACACGTATAATCTCTATGTTCTTTTGATATCAACCATTTACAAAATTCGTCGTTTGTTTTAAATTTATATTCATTACCTTTAAAATCATGAGCAATCACTAAATTAGGTATATGAGTTCCTGTCTCCTGTTGGGCTTCATAATCAAAGAATATATAATTTTCAGTGTAAGTACAGTTAGGCAATTTTTTCTCTTCTTCTTCTTCAAAAATTTCATTTGCAAAAGGAAATGGATTTAGTCTATTTTGTAATTCTTGTTTATTCATTTTATTAAAATCTTTTATATTTTCTTCTTTGGCTTTATTTCTCAATTCAATTAAATTATAGTCTTTTATAGGTTTAACAAACTGTTCAAGATTACCTTTACAGAGGCATACTTCTCTTTTACATTTACCACCTTTTTGTCTTTTCCACTGCATATAACATTTATGAGTTTTTGTTTCAACTACTTCCCAACAATTTCTACATTCTTCAAAACCTCATTTATGGGGATGTTCTGTTTCAGTAGCAAACAATCTCAGGGTACTATTATAGTTGATCTTATCTTCAAATATTTTATCTCTTAAACAGATTTTATTACACTCTGAACACTTGAATATAGTATTACAAACAGTTTCAAGACCATCAAAACTATTTTTGTGATTTTCAAGACACTCTTGATTAAAACAATATCTATTACAATCTTTGCAGAAGTTTTTCTTCTTTGAGTCAACTACATGCTCTTTCTGAAGACATAATCTACAATTTATTACCCTGTCAATGCATCTATGTTTATCTTTATGTTCATAAGGTTTATTGCATTTATGACAATAATAACTAGATCCATGAAAACCAGCCATTTTAGAAATTACATCATAATGATTACCATTTTTATACAAGTATATTTTTATATCTTTTTCAGGTCCTTTGTATATGATTGAATTAAAATTTTCTGCACAAACAACATTTATCTGAATATTTATTAGGTTCTCCAAATTTGCTATATCATCTAATGTAAAACCTTCCTGGTTATAATCACTAAGTTGATTACATAAGTGAGTAGTAAGATCTGTTTGTAATTTTCTCCCATATTTAATTTCACTTTTAGAAAATTCTTTACTAAATACAGTATTGATAGGGGGGTTCTCTTCAGGGTAGGTTAATGCTACAACTACAGCTCTAGGGCAACATAGATTATCTTTATTTCTTATTTCAATAATAGATTTTTTAGTTTGTTTGGCTAGGGTTAAATTTAAAATTTTGGTATTACGACCTCCTCGAGGCATTGCAATTACATTTATATTGAAAGTAGAAGTTGTAAGATCAAGTTCTTCATTTGAAGTCAAAATCTGTGAAATTCTTTCCAACAATAATTCTACACACTCTCGAGCTGAATCCCCTCTTTGATAGCCTGTTGAAATAGGATTAAGAAGTACAGGGTTTCTCACAATAATATTTATTCTGTCGCCTGTTCTAAAGTTAGTACGTTTTTTAACTACTTTAATCATTTCTTTGAGAGCTCTTGTTATTAAATCTGTTTGCGCATCCTTTGAGGAGTCTTCTATTAATACATCATTTTTAATAGAAATAGTATAATCTGATGAATAAGCGTTATATTTTTTAATATATCTAGATTTAATTTCTTTGATTTGAATAAGATCCTCAATATTTTGCGGTTTTTCCAGTTCAGGTTCATAGAACAAATCCTCAAATGGAAATATATGTGTTAGCGGAACAATCTTGTGTGTCAACAAAGCAGATTTGTCCTGATCCTTTGAATTTGTAGAACTTAATACATTGATTAGATCTGTTTTATTCATTTTACAGTGTCCTTTTATATTTTTATCCTTTGCAATTTTTCTGAGGTCTTTCATTGTTGGGGGTTTAGTTGGGGGTTCAAGATTCAATACTCAGAATAAATCAGCTTTACTCATTTTACTGTAGCCTTTTATGTTTCTACCTTTTGCAAGGATTTTCAATTCTTTTACAGATGTCATTTTAATATTAATGTTTTTCTTAATGAAGTTTTCCTTTTTATTTATTAAGAAAAAAATTTTTAAAAGAAAAAATTATTTTTTAAACTGTTGTTTTATTTCTAACATATCTTTGTGTATTTGAGTTGTCTTATGAGCTTTGAGTGAAACTAACAAAACAGTTCTTCCACATTCACAAGCAGTTTTCACTTGTTTGCTTTTATAATTTTTTTGAACTACTGTTTTATGATCATTTCTATTCTTCTCATAATATTCTTTCATTAATTTACTCTTGCATTCTTTACACCAATCTTGTTTATTACTAAAATCCTTTTGATCTTTTACAGACTTACAACCTGTACAATATTTTTCATTTTGAGATAAATCTATTGTCATTTTAGTTTTAGGTGGAGTAGCACATTTTTTACACATTGTTGGAGTGGTATTTTCAATCAATCTAAGGACTTTATTTGAAGGTGATTGTTCAAATTCATTTACATTCTTCACCTTTTTACACTTAGAGCAATATCTTCCATTTTGTGCTAACTTGATGATCAGAGATTTGTGTTTCATCTTTTCTTAAATAATTTTCAAATATTTACATAGGAAAATTTTTAAGAAGAAATTTATTTACACAATGACCTTTTCAAAATACGTTCAAAATAAGATATGAAACCTTCCTAAATCCTTCCAAGTTATAGAAACCAATATAAAACCTGTCCTAATTATGTCTAAAACCTTCTCAAAATATGCTCAAAACCTTCCAAAATCCTTCTAAGTTATAGAAACCAACATAAAAGCTTCCTAAATCCTTTTCAAGTCATAAAAACCAACATTAATGTATCATGAACATAAGTTATTATATTATAACAACATTAGATAATTTATCGAAGTATGTAAAGTGAAATTATTTCAAGTATAACTAGAACTCTCAAGTTTTTTGATTGGTTATTCAAACTAATTGCAGACAGAATTCAGATAAAGATTGTCTATATAGACTGCAGTTTGATAAAAAGCAACCCTTCTTGAAATAGATGTAAAACCTTATTAAGATTTTTCAAACACATAATGATATTTGATACCAGTTATTAAATGTTCAAATTTAAGTCAACATTCTCAACCTTTGGTTAAGCGGCTTTTGCAAGATTCTTTACACCAGCTACCAAATTCTGTTTCTAATTCTGTATAATAGTAGCGTCATTATTCAGACTAGGAACATTTACAGTTGTTATTTTCTTGATATTATTAAATCTAGGTCCCTTTTTAGGATTAGATTTCATATTTTTCAATTCATCAGGCGTTAGTTCTTTAGTTCCTACTTCTGAAAATATAGGCTTAAAATCATCATGAAATTTAATATCTTTCAAGGTTTTCTTCATATACTTTGATAATTTTTTCTCTTTAGATTCTACAATAATTGTTGAGAAAACATTATCTAGTTCTTCAATTCCAGAATTATCATTATGTTTCTCAGCTTGAGATTTTATGATTTTCTTATATTTTTCCTCCCTCTCAAGTAGATTTTCTATCAACTCCTGATTTTTAAAATTGGCATATTTATAAATATCTGAAGTCATACTTGTTTGCTGTAGAGCTATAAAGAACTGTCTAACAATAGTTTTCATATTAGTACTCATATTCTTTAAACCATCAATAGCTTGAATTATTCTCGCTAGATTACTTTCCTCATTTCTTATCAATTCTTCCAATTCTTTTTTTTTTCGAAATTATTCTATCTAACCCTTCTAGCTCAACTTTGGAGGGCATATATCTTTGTATTTGGCTTTCCATTTATCAGAAAAAAATTTTATATTTTTATATTGTATGGTGAGGTAAGGTAAGGTAAAGTAAGGTAATAAGGTATGGTAAGGTAAGGTAATATGGTACAGAAATAAGGTAATATTGTATGGTAGTATGGTATGGTAAGGGGAAATAATAATTGCACGCGAAAGAAAAGAGAAATGTAAGCCAAAAAATGCACCAATAAATTATCCATTAGAACGACTAAGTTCAGGAATAAACACGTCATGCTGCACCCGTTAACTTAATCTACTGCAGCGACTTGGTTAATCTTGAAAAACAGGAATATTATGGTTTGAGCGTATTACAATAAAAGTAACGTTTGCCGGTCGGCCAATTTCTTAATAGTGCAGTAGACATTGTGCGCCAGTGGTCAGAAGTCAGAGATCCGGCGGGTCCAAATTGTGTGAATTTCTCTTCTACAGCGCATCCATCGTTACCCAAATCAACTTCGGCCCATCACTGGGTGTTACTGAATAAGAAAGTATTGCAGCGGAAGTGTGGAAGCATAATTCGGTATTATACCAGTGCTGCTGGACACGAGCCCATTACTACTGCGACTTTCAATCATCGTCAAGCTGCAGAGGGAAACTGGGAAAACTTTGAAACATTCAAAAATGTGCATTACAGCGTATGGGAGATAATGCGATCTTAGTAAATCTTCAATTGTCTTATTTATTTTCATTTTTTTGTATTTTTTGTCGTTATTCGTTCTATTTTTATACACACTTGAATTTTGTACCACATGAGATTTTTCATGAGGTTGCAATGTTGCATTGCAGATTCCGAGTTGTTCATGTATATTTTTTGCGTTAAATTTCAATTTGTTCACTTCAATTAGATATTTTTCCCGTTATTCATCTAATCAAGTCGCGTATGTATATTCACGACGTTCAATAAATTACTGTCCTGCGTAAAGGTTGTTTTTTGAAGTTTATTTCTCTTTTCTTTCGCGTGCGATTAAATGGTACCCGTGTGGTAAAAGAAATAAAATTTATATAAATAAATGACTCCTAACGAGTTAATTAAAATATTAAAAGAATATGACTTTGAGAAAAATAGTGTCCAAAGTTTTTCATTGAAGCATAAAATAACTGAGAAGACTATACTATAATATTTAAAAGAACATAAAATACCCTACAACAATAGGAAGATAAGTTATGAAATGACTAGAAATTGCCTAGGTCAATACACATTTAAAAATGCAGCAACAAAGCAATCTAATGCTACGTATGATTCAAATAAAATTACTAATAAATCTTGTCAAAATCAGCCCAATAGTAATATGAAAGATAAGACTAACTCTACACCACAAGTTAGTAACCAATCAAGTCATCAATATAAAAATAATTCTGGTACAGTAAAAAATTTTGCAGAATTTAATAAAAAGTATGAAAAATTTTTCTCAAGAACTTCATAGTCTCAAAAATTAGCAATATTTACCCAAAAACCCAATACAACAGAATTTGTAAGTAAAAAGCAATCAATTGGTTGACAATAGCGCTTTGATGAACGATTCTACAACTTCAACACTCATGTTCTTCAAACATATTTACACTCATTCTTTATTTGAAAGTATTGACTGTTTTCCGCCTTTGATCAAATTCTCATTATAGTTTAACACACTCGTTGTAGTTTATTACTAAGGATGATTTTTGTATCTTTCAAATTCTTCAATATAAGATATAAAAGTACAAATTGTTCTTGAATGTCTTCAAATATGACAACTAACGCTTCCACTACTGTGACATCAAGAAAAATGCTAAAATAAGCAGGCACCAAGCAATGCAGCAATTCGATTTGGTACACTAACGCTGTATACCATTTTGCCGTCTTTAATCGGGCATTGCATTATCACGGTGACACCTGGTCCTTCACGTAATAATTTTTCGCTCTTTGTGCTGGCACTCTGTTTTGTCTGTGCGTTGTGCTTGATTTTTATGGCTGCCAGGCTGTCAGTAGTAGGGATACGGAAGGAAAAATTTTTTTCGGAATTTGGTTATTGGTCCTTGTCAGGAAATTATTTCACTCAATTGTTTCCGCTCCTTATGACCAATTCAAAATTTTTTTGCTCAGCGGTTTTGCTCTTTGGAACAAAAAACATTTCAATCGGTTTTTGGTTTTCGTTCCGGTTATTGCTCCTCTTCCATTTTCTGCAAGGTGTTGCAGATGCGGGGCAAGTATTCTTGAACACTTACTGAGTTACTTGGATTGACAAACCGACTGAGAGGCCGTCAGGAACTTTTGACATAGTCATTTCCTCATTGGAGGAAAAAAAATATAAAAAAAGAACAAGCTTTTTCAGAATTCAGAAAAAATGAAACATATTTATTCAATAATTGTTGAAATTGGGTGAAAAAGTGGAGTGAAAACCGAATGAAATTTTTTGGTTTTTGTTCCGGTTTTTGGTTGAACAAATTTTTTATATCACTCCAGCAAACGCTCCTTCGGAGCGTTATTTAAAATATATATCACTCCTTTTTTTCGCTCCCCCGGAGTTTTTCAATCGCTCACGGTTATTGCTCCAAAATATCGGACTGTTCCATATCCCTAGTCAGTAGTTATAGTAATTAAGGCGCTAGAGGTATTCTCTAAGGGTATTCTCGCTTAATGTAAACAAACATCGCAGTGGAGGGCGCGGGTTGGTGCGCGGGATGTTCCCATCCCAAAATCCAAAAAATGAAGTGGAATTTACACGTAAAAAGTCCACTTCATTTTTTCGTTTCTCGGATGGGAACATCCCGCGATGTTTGTTTACATTGAGCGAGAATACCTCTAGCGCCTTAGTTATAGTGGTTTACTAGTGGTTTTTCTCTTGCACTTTTCTAGGATCATCATTTATATTAAAAGCATGGCGATATATTCTGGACGGTTGACAGCAATTCTAGCCAAAAATATTCATGGATCCGTACAACCCCAAGTAAGTACCATTACTATGAAAACTTTTGACGCGGGCATATTTTTTTCGCGATTAATTTACTCGTGTGAACATTCATTTTGGGAGTTATGTAGACGGAGTTTCGAGATATTTTTAGGGTCGGCCCGGTTCTCGAGGCCGACCGTATTACAATCCTAATTTTCTTCTTTCTTCCTCTAAGGAACTATAAAGATAGGTATGCGCAAGTGATAAGACGAGGACCGTCGCCATGTTGATAAAGTCGAAGGAGGAGCCGTTTCAAGAGGATTACGGAATGTCGTGAAAAATTTAAAACACAAAATCAAATTTTGGTTGTTTTAAATAGATTATATATGGGTAGAAATGAAAAAATAAGCGAGTTTCACTTTATTTCGGAGTTAGAATTCTTGTATTTCGAGGTTTGATGATTTAAATTCTCTTAGGAGGTAACTGAAATTGCTCCTCCTGCGACTTTATCAGCATGGTGAAGGCCGCGTTCTTATCACTTGCGCATACCTATCTTTATAGTTCCTTACTTTCTCTCATTTCAGTCTCTCTGACGTCATGTTTGAACGAGCCGTAAGCTGTTTAGTCTTGTGTCTTTGGCTCTTTCATTTGTGTAGCGTTTTAATCCTGTTGGATGATGTTTGTCAACTCATCATTGGATGATTTGATCGCGGCTTTGAAAATTTGCGTTATATCGTCGTAGTGTTAATAATATTACGCGATAATTACGCGAATAAAATGAAACAATTATTTAGGAATGAGGTGGGAACGCGACAATGTAAAAAATGTCTGTTATCATGAGTAATGTTTGCATAGTAATAAATCCGATTGAATGTTCCAATCGTAAATTTATTTTCTATCGATGGATAGGTAATTGCTCATAAAGTTTTGGTACCTAGGTTGTTCGCTTAATACAGAATAGAAGAAAAGTGATAAGAGATGAATTCTTGGAATCGGTCCGAACAATGTGAATGAAAGTAGAGTATTGAAGCAGTATAGCAGAATAAATAAATGATCGTTGAGTACCGTGATCTAAACATAATATAGTCGGTAGCGAGCTAGAATTATTGTATTTAGTGTAGGTACATCGCAGTTGGTGTTTTCATTCTAGTTTATATAATCTGAGTTCGTAATTCTTCTATTTTCTTCCTTCTTCAACGATAGGACACGTCATATTAAACTGGAAGACAATTATCATGATATTGCGGCTTGTATCAGTAACTATCCTTATCTCATGACGAGAAAGACAAACGTGGGAAGTTAGTTACGTGTCTTGTGCTGAGTTTTTGTCTAAATAAGTGAATCATGGCTCGTTCCTTCGATGAAAATGTTGAAGTAGATGTTGGGAAAGAAGGAGGGTTGTTGATGAATGAAAAACTCAGGCGAAAAATTTAGATCACCTCGTCGGGATCCGAACGGGAATAATGTCAGCGTTGAGGGAACGTTATCACGTACGTCTTGCTGTCGACTATCGACAGTCCTTACTTGAGGTCATTCCAATCCAAATCAACGAAATTAGTGATTGTTGGGTGTTTGTTTTCATCAACAATAGAAGAAAAGTGATAGGAGGAATTCTTGATCGATTGGTGGGAGCTATGAATTAAATGTTATCACGTACGTCTAGTTGCTGTCGTCTATCGATAGTCCTTACTTGAGGTTATTCCAATCCAAATCAACGAAATTAGTGATTGTTGGGTGTTTGTTTTCATCAAAAATAGAAGAAAAGTGATAGGAGGAATTCTTAATCGATTGGTGGGAGCTATGAATTAAATTATTGGAGTATCGAAGCGGTAAAGCATAATGCATGAATGAATGATTGTTGAGTAGGTATCCTGAATTGAACTTAAGTCGGTATTGAGCTTTTCATAACGACGGAAAGTGAATCAGTTGAAATATTTAGGCAGTGAATGAAGTTGAATAGATTCAAGCAGAGACGGCCATGATTCAAGCCGACCCCGCTACTATGTCGCCTGCGACATAGCTTGTTGCTGTTTTTATTTATTCGGGCGCGAACGTTACGATCCATCTCTTATAATAAAACGAGGTTTGTTACGGAATCTGATCGTCGTCTGAAGATGATCGTTTTTTGATCGGAACCGGTCACAGTTTTTGTGAATTATAATACGATTCCGTAACAAACCTCGTTTTATTATATTTTTGCTTCGTAGTCTGATATTATCTCATTTTTGGTTGGAAAATGACAAATTAATGTTCGCCGGTTAAGCTAACCTTCATTGACCTTTGTATCAGGCACTAACTTCTTTTAACCATGTAGTAGAAAGAAAAACCATTCAAAAATATGATCATATCTCTTGTCAAGGAGTTACTGAAGTAGATTTGCTCCTTATTATCTTCGATGTGTCATAACCTCCAAAACACTTCTTCACGATCTATTTAATCCTAGTGGTCGAATTTTTCAGATAAGTACAATATCATGGCCAGCTTGTTTACTAGCCAAAAGAAAATTCTATGTGTCAAGCAGCAGACTACCCACCGAAAATTCATCGATCCTCAGACAACGAATACTCGGTTCCGCACCTAAGGTAATCATTATTACTCGCAGAAATATTTTGTTGAAATAGAACAAAGTCTTAGTTTTGTTTCAATATGCAGATCGATGTAGAAAAACGAATTGGTGACGGTATCGCTCGTGTGTATGGATTAAACAATATTCAAGCCGAAGAGATGGTGGAATTTTCTTCTGGCTTGAAGATATGTCCGCCAGGAATTCAATATAACTAGTACCTATTGGACGTGGAGAACGAGAGTTGATTGATGGAGATCGTCAAACTGGGTATGTGCTTTAATGTGTTATATATCATGAATTTTTGAGAAAGAAGAACCTGTAATCATTATTAATCGTTTGAATAGTTTAACTGTCTTAGCTATCGGTAGAATAATCAATCCAAAAAGATTCAATGAATGTTCTACTCTACATAAAAGATTCTATGGGAAAGCACTGGTAAGATGTTTGATATTTTCTCAATAATTCCTTAGAATTCGTTCTAATCGTTGGTAACTTTGTTTTAGAATACTGAGACGGACAATAATGAGAAAAAAACAGTAGTCTACTTACCATGGTATAAGCGCTTTTTTTCTCCTGTCTATGTAAGTATAATGATCTATACGACCCCGTAAAACTTTCAATAATATAATAATTATAATCCAGCCAGCCTACACGAATGTACGAGCCCAATTCCATTGATTTTAATCAAGAATCGCACAGTGATTATCTTGTAAGCGAAAACAATTTTTAACTTGATTATTATTATTAAGGTTTGGAAAGTTGTATTCTAAGACTGGTTATGATGAAAGCCTAAATTATTGGAGAAACATGCTCTGATGATCATTAATGCTTGTATTGATTGGACTTGGCTTGTAGTACTTTGGAGTAAAAAAATAATTTCCTATCATGATAAGTTTACCATTTAAATGTGCACGATGTAAATATGAGCACGTACTCACGCTTTGAATAGTACCAAACTTGTAAATCGAATATTCATACTTCCTCTGGCTCGTTTTTCATTGCATCTCATTCCTGAAATGTTACCTTTCGAGGTTTTAATGATTTTTTCTTGATTTCAGGTGCCATTGTCAGAATACAATAAAATTCACGCCAGAGCCGTCAAGGCCGAAACAGAATTGGTTAGTAGTAAGATTCAATTTTTCATTCCTTAAATTTAGTCATTGAGGAAGCAAGCTGTTATTATCAGTCGAGGAAGCTTATTTTCTGTTCGTCGAATAGCTGTAGTAACTCGTGGTTAAGCATTGCAGCTTGTAATCATATGAATTCGAATCTGAAGATATATGTAGCTCAATCTTGATGAAGACGCTCGAATTTCGTTACCGATTTGATGAATATCACTCTTTGTGATTCTTTTTCCTCACACACGCTAGGAATCCAATGAGTACTCGATTCTAAACTATTTCTTCACGTCATTTGAGTGATAATTTATGATACAAAGATGAAAAAAAATTGTTATTTCTCGATTCCTATCGATCGAAAAACGAAACATAAATTCTATTCGAACGAATTTAAATTAGCTGATAAAAGTTGTTTCTTTCGAATATGATGTAATTATTTTTCATAAATACTCAGCCGTACATCGAATTTAATTTCAATATTAATAATAATAATAATATGTTTTTCAGGATACAGCAAATGAAGCGCTCTCTTTGGAGCAAATACAAAGGGTCATGGAGACATTCGAATTTGAAAACTTCCCACATCCCTGGGATTTAAATTACAGCGCCCGTAAAGTGACATTTGATCAAGCCAAGCTGAATGCTTTAACGGGAGACGATAAGAGGCAAGAAATTCGTTTCCAAAAGATGAGATTCTATTTATCGAATAACCCAAATCAAGCACTACAAAATTTAGTTAAAATGTTGAAAAGTCTAAATATTAGCATCGATGAATTTGCATTAGGCTACGCAAAAGCGTATCGTGATATAAGTGAGAGAATCCATCATTCAATAATTAAACCTAGACCGATTGATCCGTATGATTTTTTTTTGGAACAGGGGGCTATTGATGCTACTATCATACTAATGTAAACCTGTGGAATTAATGAACGATTGATAGAATTATTTTCTAAATTGCAAAAGAAATAAAGAATTATAATTATTTTCTAAATTGCGAAAGAAATAAAGAATTATTGTACCTAACAATTTACCATTTTTTCTTACAGTCTAGTAGCATAGAATGAATCATTGGTAAGTTGGAAGGAACCCTTCCGCGGGACTGTGTTTCAAAAATTTAATGATCATACGCTAACCCTCTCTCTGATTGTAGAGTAATTTCTTGTCTTAATAGAGTCCGACAATTTTGGTTTGAAAATATTGATTTTTGACAGAGAACAAATTTTTGTACTTAGTAAAAAAGATTCTCTCTCATGATCTAGAATAGGACATACATTTATGAAAAGTACACCTATGAACAATTTACGTCCATTTTAGCCAGATGGTGGTCTGCAAAGTTTTCAAAAATTGAAGCATAATTTTTTGTAAAGTGATAGCATTTTATTTTCCTTTGGTCCCCCCTTACTATTTTTAAATAAATTATTACAGATGATTTCTCTAAAAAATGCCTGAAATACGAGTAAAATATTGTCTCGATTTTTTCTGAACGAATATGCACTCTAGAAAAATGATAGAAAATGATTGAAGGATTTCTGGTTGGATTGGGTTGTAAAAGAAACTTACAATTTTAAAAAGTCCATTTTCTTATGCCAGATCGGTGATTTTCTCTGAGAAAAGTATGATAAACGAGTAAAATGATGTCTGAATGTTTTTGGGAAACGTTTGTGCATTAATTTTCTTTGGAGTGTATTTTTTGTTAATTTAATGAATTTTTATCATAGGGAAAGTGTACCAAAGACCCGCCTGTACTACTCTCGGCGGGTATCTTCAGCACAGGTCACATAATATCACATCTGAAACTTCCTGAAAAGGCTTCAAGTGTATCAACATAATATGGCAACGGTCCTCTTGCTCATCACCGATTGATGATTCGAACTCTTTTTCTTGTACTTTTCACTTTCGGTTCGCTTCACGCCCTGTTTTACTACGCGCGATCGCGTGCCCTTGTACAAAAATAAGAGTTTGAATCATCAATCGATAACTCGGGAAATGAGCTTCGGCGAGTAAAAACGAAGAGGACATGATTTATTCTACATAAAATTTCCTTTATGAAGAGGGTAATTTCGAAAAAATCCATCGAGCCGTTCTCGAGCAATCCTCTCTTGAAAATCACAAATTTAACATGGGCTCTTATGGGAGTACGTTCTTTCTAGGAGTCAAAATGGCGCCTGTCAATACTCGGGTGTTCTAGTTGCTTTAGTTTCAATAGGGCTCTTCCACCGATGCATGCTGCATATCAATTCCCCTGATTCTCATTTTTGGGATATTCACTTGTTTGAAGTCAAATGTCTTATTGAGCTAGAATAGTTATTACTAATTTCATTGCTGTAATTCCTTTTATTGGTAATAAATTAATATTATTAATTTGAGGTAATCGATTTATTAATAATATTTTAATTAATCGATTTTTTTCAATACATTTTATTTCATGAAAAAACAAGTATAATTTGATAATTGAAAGGGATAATAACATTATTGTCAGTTTCTAATATATAAAAATTAAAATTATTATTTAATATTAAATATGAATTAAAATTTTTATTAAAAATTGGATATTCATAATTTCAAAATCATTGATTTCCTAAAGCCTTCAATAAATATTAAAATAGACTGTATTCCAAATCAATTAAACAGAATTAGTTTTATATCTATTAAGCCATCAACAATTTATGGGCAATGTTCAGAAATTTGTACAGACTACAGAGTCTTATGGCAACTCACTGCTTTTCAAAAAATTGTACAAAAATCAGGAATTAAGGTAGAGAGCTCGGACTTGGCCGAAAAATTAAATTTTATTAAACTCTATAATATTCAAAAATATTCATTTTTCTAGGTACATTTCTCGATGTTCTATAATCTTTGAAAAATTCAGCAATACCAGGGTACCTACGGTAAAGCTGTGCTACTGGCAGCAAGGATGCGCTAACCGGAGACTAAGATTGTTGCAAACCTAGCAGAATTCCTTGTTCACTACCAGATTTTGTTATGTGAGACACAATTTTTGCATAGTGTCGATACCTCTATAATATACCGTGGTCCACAATTTCAGTGACAGGGTGAGCTTTTTTGCAAATTAGGCTCAAGGAGTGCAGTTTCTTTTAATCAAGTTCCCTCTATATCATTATTTGTGGACAGATAAGTTGCTCCTGCTACCTTGTGCCAGAAATTGTTCTTCTTTACCCACTGTTTCTCCAAGTAAGTACTTAATGAAATATGACTGTTTCTTTTTCCATTTTGCTACAAAAAGTTCCGCAGCAACCATAAAATATACATGTTTGTATTTTGATATTTGTAAGCCATAAAAGTTGCTTCTGATACGCCCGCTTTCTCTGCCCTTTAACGCATTAACAGCTGTTCTCAATAAATACTTCTTTATGTTCACAATTATATGGAAAACATACTGAAGCCTCAGTTGTATTGCCTTAAAAGTTTTAAGGAACCCTTCAGCAATGGCTTTGCTGCCGTCCCCAAGGAGTACTCTAACAGCGGCCATTCAACATTGTACATTTAAACACCCTGAAATATTTAGGCATTGTCGACTCCTGTTTCTCCTTTTTTTTATATGGCAGTGGCAAATGGGTAAAAGACCCAATCTTTATCATTCGTTTCAACCAGGAAAAGGTGTACCCCTGTTATGTCAATTTTAATATGCCATTGGCCTGTATCATATTGGGCTGAGAGACAACGCGACAACTATCTTGACACCTTAGTCTTCAACATCTGCTCTTTCTGCGCGTACGTCATATTGTAATACAAATTCACTAATTTGTTGTCATCCAGTAGGCCTAATACCTTCTTTCTAGACTGACACCATGCACAAATTTCCGCAGCCAAGACCAAAGATTCTTCAAACTTCTCAACCCTATCAAAGAATATTTCTATTCAAAATTACAATGAATTGAAATTAATTTATTGAGGCGTTTAAAAAATAAATCAGCCAAGTTACATAGGTACTGTAAAGAGTTTTCAATTTACTTCTGCCAGGTTCAGTCATCTGCTTTTGTCAGAATAGATTAAGGAAAGCCTTTGGTAATGTAATTAGTTTTATTAATGCTGCTTCAAAGTTCTCCCCAATGAACAATTTAACCTTGGCCGTCAATCCTCTCTTAGGAAAATGAGAATTATTTTTACGTTCTGCATCGCAACAAAATAATGATACCCGGATCTTGATGGTCATGGCGGAGTGTTTATTGGTACAATACTAGCCGGCTGTGCATCTATATTCACTTTTCAAACCTTCACGGATTGTCTTCTGCTTAGTTTTCTTCCAAGTGGTACTAATGGATTTCTCTGCGGCTTCCCTCACCACGTTTGTCGACTTGCAATTTGAACCACGTTTTTCTGTAGCAAAAGGCTCAAGTAATTTGTCTTCGCCCTCTGCATCAGTAAAATCGTGAACATAAGTGTAGTGCCTACCTTCCCTGGTTGAAACACCAACTAACTTCCTGCCGGGAAAATACCTTTTAGCCATTTGGCTGTCATATGTAGCCGAAGCTTTTAAATGGGTCATGGCAAGCTTCTGTCAAAGCTCATTGACTGACAATTGACAAAAAGTGCAACAAATGGCAATCTCATCAACTTGAACCTTGTGGGATTGGCAGCCAAATAGAAAAATTCAGGCTGCCATATGGCAATAATTTTTCCCGGTGGGTTTTTTTCAATATGCACAAAAGACACACAATTGATGCATGAAATGGTTATCAAATGAATGAGGAGAAAGAGAAAATAATCATATCGTATTCAGTTCACTGACATGAAAGTAAGGTAGGCCTAATGGATGTGAAGTTGAATCATACAAGAATGCACCTTGTACTTGTATGCTGCATGCGCATTTTGTCACAAATTTCCTACGTCTTGAGCAGTGGGCAGGAGTCCAGAGTAGAGATAAGATGTATGTTCTAGCGCAGTGAAGCGCAGTGGGTAATTTCTCTCATTTTTCATTAAATTTCAAAAACCTCAAGAAGAAGCAGAGGGAGCAATTTCTCTCATTTTGAGGTTAATTTCTCTCATTTTTCATTAAATTTCAAAAACCTCAAGAAGAAGCAGAGGGAGAAATTCTCTCATTTTGAGGTTAATCTCCACCTTTTTTGGTATAAGAAAATAAAATTACCGCACAAACGTTTCCAAAAACATTCAGACATCATTTTACTCGTTTATCATACTTTTTTCAGAGAAAATCACCAATCTGGTATAATAAAATAGACTTTTTAAAATTAGACTGCATATTCATTCTGACTTGTATTTCTTCAGAGAAAATCACTGATCTGGTATAAAATTATAAGTTTCTAGACTGCATATCGGTTCTGACCCATATTTCAGAGAAATATATAATATATCTAATTACTTAGACTATTATTTCAATTTTTTTTATCCATTTATAACCCTTCCAGGTGATTACATTAAAATAGATCTGACTCCGTGTTGATACAAGTTAGCTTGAAGGGTTCATCGACCCAGTGACACAACTGGTATTCAGCAACTGTTGTACACGGTACTTTATGACAAAGCCGTATGTACGCTACTTTGCCGATAGAAACTATAGATATTATCCATTAAAAATGCCTTTCACTTCCATGTGTTGTTGTTTTGAAGCGTGAAGACAAGCTGGCAAGAGATTTGTGACCAGTTGAATTAAAACACACAAAGTTAAGTTGTAATCAATACACACAGTTAACTAATCTAGCTACAAAAGTTAAAACACAAAAGTTGTTGATAAAATCAGTAGATACTAACTGATGAGCTACTATCATTTTCAGAAAAAAGAATAGGGCAAGTCTGTAAATCACTGGGAGATCGTACTTGGGGAATCGCGTATTCGTACCGACCTCTTACTAGTGTTTCAAAAGGGAATGGAGCATGACCGGCCGCTTTAACAAAAATATTGACAAATCTCATTTCTCGAACAGTGAACAAGAATTTTGGTCGTTCCCTTTCTAGTATCTGAAGAATTGTATCCTTTGTTCCATCATGCAATTTCATTGCTACTCTAACTGTACCAGGCGAATAATGCACATGCTCATTAGCTATGTATTTTGCGTTACATAGAGCATAACCGCAAGGTTCATCATCCGACGCATTGAACGAATTTCTAAGTTCAATGGCTATGGGCCTCTCACTATTACGTATATACAGCAACCAGGTGTTATGGCAACTTCCACCGGGATGTAATTGTTCGGCTAGCTGATATTCATATTTGAGTAAGTCTCGTATTAGTAAACACGAGCAAAGGAACCCAGAAATGTTCTGTTGAAACATTAAGATCATTGTTACATTGTAGGCCTAGATGTTATATAAATTATACTTCCAGAATGCAAATGTTTGTGCTTTAACTTACAGCCACTCGCTCGGTTTCTTTCAATTTTTGGTTGGTTTCTTCTAATTTTTGGTTGGTTTCATTCAACTTTTGGTAAGTAGCGTTAAAGTAATCCATTAAACTACCGTTTTTATAAAAGACGTCGATCTCTTTGAACGATAATGGTCGAACTTCAAAATTGGATTCGCCTGTCATCAAATTGTGTTTTTAATTTGTTCAAATGTGAATATGTAGACACAACAGAATTACACAACATTAAATACTCACCGTTAACATGACATACCGGTAAGTAAAATGATAGGGCAACTGATGCCAACATTAATATTACTCGTATTAAAAATGTCTTCATTTTTCTTACGGTATTTCAATTTTTGTGTTTTCAATGAAGTTTCTCGATGCTCAATGTTTGTAATGAATAACCTTCTGCGTTGGGCGCGGGTCGGTAAAAATTCTTTGCGGATTAATTTTTCTTATCAAGCATTTATATCACGTTATCGATTGCTACAACAATAAACATCATGAAAGAAATCTATTTAGATGTCTGTAGTCCGCGCTGTGGAATAAATAATTACGTATTATGATGAGGGATACAACAGGACTTCTTGACCTGGAAAAGAGAAATATCTGAGTAGACTACATGTATAGCATGTTGTGACGACCGACTATGGTCAAGGATTTCCAAATTCAAAACATCCTATGTACATTGTGTATTTTTCGCGTTTTTTTTTTTTCCGAACCGACGACACCAATCTGTATGTCACACTGTCTCAGCGGGTAAAATTGAAGATGACGATCGAATGACAGTCGAATGATGAACACAGTCGAGTCCCGTGAACAAGTCGTGCACCGCACTACCTGCGAGTTATGTGGAAGCGCACTTCGTCATCAAGGACAAATGATGTTCGAGTGTAGACGAAAATATTCAGCCAGAAATGTTGAAGCTGGTTGGAAGTGCACTTCCTCGTCAAGGACAAATGACGTGCACACAGTTGTCCTGTGCTCACTGGACTAGGTTTGAAAAAAATTCAATATACTCGCACAAAAGGACAGAGCCGACTCGCGTATACCGTCGTGGAAGTACACATCCTCGTCAAGGACAACTTCGACAATTTTCATCTGTGCACACTCGACTAGTTGTCGAGACAATTTGATACACAGTAGCCCAGTAGCCGACTCGCGTATACCGTTGTGGAAGTGCACTTCCTCGTCAAGGACCAACCATTCATTAAATTCTTTTCCAACCAATTTTGGTTTAACAGATTTTTTTTAAATATCCTCATAATAATACATCGATAACGTTTGGGAATAACAATTTGCCCATGCAACACACTACACCGAACACTCTCAAAAGACGCCGCATCACGTTTAGCCAATTTCATAATTTCAAGTACACGTCTCGTATCATCATACGCTGAACGAATAGCCGAAAGAGAACTCATTAAAACACGTTATTTTTGCACTCTGGTTACCACAAGTTTTTACTTTGTATGCTCTCCGGATTTGCTTATAAAGGTTTTCGGTCAATGTTTAGATCATTCTGGAAAAATCAAACATATTCTAGTCGGACGAAACTCTCTCAATCATTGCGTACAACACATGTTCATTAAGGCCGGTCCACACGTGCGCGCCAACTCCGCGCCGCGCGAGTATTGCAACATGAAACGCGCATTTGGTGCATGCTTGCAGGTGAAATTGTCACTGCAAACCAGGAGCGAATTCTCAACGAACCGGAGATTCGCGAACAGCGGATGTCCGGTATGAAATTCACAAATGCACTAAATTCACGTCCACACTGCGCACCAAATTGTACACAAATCTCTTTGTGTTTGCGTCAAAAACCGCGCGGCAGTATTGCAACGCCGCAGTTCATGCGCAATTTGTGCGCGCACTCGTCCACACTTGCCGAACGTTCGACCAAACATGCGCGGTTCATGTTGCAATACTCGCGCGGCGCGGAGTTGGCGCGCACGTGTGGACCGGCCTTTACATTCCAGATTATTCGAGATCAATCCTATATATTCACGCTAACTAATGCTGTAGCTGACGCTGACGCTCGTAGTACAAGTGCGTTGAAGGTCACTGCATTTCATCTCTCATGAATAAATTATCAAAATTCATATATAGCTGACGCTCCTACAATGAGCGCGTCAACTATAGTACCCTAAAAATGACAAGTATGTACACTGCCGATAAACGCAGTGTTAGGAAAACGGGTGAACGGGAATTAGTTACACGCGCTAGTCACTTGAAGGCCACTTTAACATTGGCGCTTATGGAGCAAGATCAGTTTTTTCCAATTTTCTCGAAAAATACAATTTGTGGCTAAAAACTGATAAGGACATTATTTATTCGCCTTTTAATTTCCAGTTGATTGAGACCAATTTCATAATTTTTCTTAAAAAGTCAACGAAAAAATCTGAAACTTTACCAAAATACGCAGAATTACAAGGGGAATAATTATGGTCCTCATCACATTTCACGTTGAGTCGTATTTCTGGAGAGAAAAAAAAAAACTGATTTTGCGCCATAAGCAACCATGTTAATATCGGCCTTTCAGTGACTACAGCGCCTGGTCCTATTCAACATAGTGTAGTGGTAGCGTTGAGTACTACACGCTTGTAGGCAGGCTTTCATGCTAGTGTACATACTTGTCATTTTTAGGGTACTATAGCGTCAACTCTATACATATACAGTTAGCGTACGTCTCTAACTAATAGTGTCCTATGAGTGCTCCTATCGAGAGCGCGCGTATATACATATTCTTGATGAATATTGGCTTTCTATTTCCGGGAATATTTCAACAATGTTGTCTTATGGGTGCTCCTACCAAAAGCGTGCGTCTGTAATCTTTTTAACTCAGAAATATTGAAAAAAAAAAAAAAAATGAAATTTTATATGTACATTAAATTTCTATCATATTTATTAACCATTTAAATGGAAGTCTACAAAGATTCTTTTGTTGATAAAGATGAATTTGATTTTGAGAATATTATACCATATTTCAAAGTTCCTTTTGATAGAACAAGATCAAATTATGAAACTATAATGAACCCGCTTTATGATAAAATTCAACATTTACCTGAAGACAAAAAGAAAAAGTATAGTAAACTAATGATAAATATTATTGCTCACTTAAGTGTTTTATCTAGAATGGTTGAAAAAGAAATAGAAAATCTAAATATTCCTCAGAAAGATTTTGAATCTGATGTGGAAATAAATTATGTACATGATTAAATATTATTTATTCAAATTAGTTTATTTCTTCTTCTGAATGTCACTATTATCTCCCTGTTGAGTATTGTACCAAATTATTATTTTTTATTTCGATTTAACTCATGTAGGTTAATTATTTCCCACTCATCACAGTTAGAATGAAGGAGTGTATTCCTGGTTTTACTTTTTATATAAGTTGTGCTAGTCGTTGCTGTGTGACTTGATAAACAAAATTGACCTAATTTATTTCTAGGAGTGAGAATATTTTCCTTTTTGTAGCATGAGGTAGATTCCATAATTTTAATTTTTTTTGCACATCACTAACTAATGCTGTCTTATGGGTGCTCCTATTGAGAGCGTGCGTCTATATTTTCTTTAAATTATTTCCTGAGAAAAATATTTCATATTTCTTATTAAATTCTGCAAAATTTTTCACTCCCTTAGATTGACTAGCTTGTTGTGTCTTATTCTTATTCTCACTTATAGTCTGCCTTTGACTATGAGAAGATTTAAATGTGTATTGACCTAGGCAATTTCTAGTCATTTCATAACTTATCTTTCTATTATTGTATGGTATTTTATATCTTTTAAATATTTTAGAATAGTCTTTTCAGTTATTTTATATTTCAAAGAAAAGCTTCTCACACTATTTTTCTTAAAGTCATATTCTTTTAATATTTTAATCAATTCGTTAGGAGTCATTTATTTATATAAATTTTATTTATTTTACCATACCATACTTCCATACAATATTACCTTATTTCAATACCATATTACCTTACCTTACTATACCTTACCTTACAATATAAAAAATATAAAAATTTATTCTAGTAAATGGAAAGTCAAATAAAAAGATATATGCCTAATAAAGTTGAGCTAGAAGGCTTAGACAGAATAATTTCAAAAAATAAAGAATTGGAAGAATTGATAAGAAATGAGGAAAGTAATCTAGCGAGAATAATTCAAGCTATTGATGGTTTAAAAAATATGAATACTAATATGAAAACTATTGTTAGACAGTTCTTTATAGCTCTACAGCAAACAAGTATGACTTCAGATATTTATAAATATGCCAATTTTAAAAATCAGGAGTTGATAGAAAATCTACTTGAGAGGGAGGAAAAATATAAGAAAATCATAAAATCTCAAGCTGAGAAACATAATGATAATTCTGGAATTGAAGAACTAGATAATGTTTTCTCAACAATTATTGTAGAATCTAAAGAGAAAAAATTATCAAAGTATATGAAGAAAACCTTGAAAGATATTAAATTTCATGATGATTTTAAGCCTATATTTTCAGAAGTAGGAACTAAAGAACTAACGCCTGATGAATTGAAAAATATGAAATCTAATCCTAAAAAGGGACCTAGATTTAATAATATCAAGAAAATAACAACTGTAAATGTTCCTAGTCTGAATAATGACGCTACTATTATACAGAATTAGAAACAGAATTTGGTAGCTGGTGTAAAGAATCTTGCAAAAGCCGCTTAACCAAAGGTTGAGAATGTTGACTTAAATTTGAACATTTAATAACTGGTATCAATGTGTTTGAAAAATCTTAATAAGGTTTTACATCATTTCAAGAAGGGCTGCTTTTTATCAAACTGCAGTCTAGACAATCTTTATCTGAATTCCGGCTGCAATTAGTTTGAATAACCAATCAAAAAACTTGAGAGTTCTAGTTATAATTAAAATAATTTACAAACACAAAAGAATATTTGAAAAGGATTTAGGAAGCTTTTATGTTGGTTTCTATAACTTGGGAGGATTTTGGAAGGTTTTAGACATATTTTGAGAAGGTTTTAGACATAATTTGGACAGGTTTCTATAACTTGGAAGGATTTAGGAAGGTTTTGGGAAGGTTTTTTCCTTATTGAATTTTTATTATAAATTTATTTCTCTTTAAATAGCTAGTTGTATAATAATACTAGTTGCTTTATTAGTTGAAGGTTAAGATGGAAACAGTTAGCTTTGCTGAGCAGGTTGATTATACCAAGACACACGTACTAACTAGTGATCATATTTTACATGATACTTATAAGTCTACTTTGTTAAATTCAGGGAATGGTGAAATTTTAACAGAATTCAAAGAATATAGTGTTGATGAATTTCTAAGAGAATTAACATCTATAATGAATTTGTATGAAAATGGTAAATATTGTACTAGATGTAAAAAAATGAAGAATATACATGAATTTGCTAGAAATTAAAACTGGTGTAACAAATGTAAGAATACATCATTTAAAGAATACTATAACAGAAATCAAGAAAAAATGAAAGAAAATTTGAAAAAAGATTATGAAAAAAGAAAGAATCTAATGATATGTATTTGTGGTAAAGTCATAAATTCTGTATCTTATAAAGCACATTTAAAAACAAAAACTCATTATAATCTTCTCAATGAAAAATGAAAAAATATTCTTATTAAATTTTTTTCCTTATTAAATATAATAATAAAAAATGAATTCAGAAAATCAAGTCTCAATAAGTGTTATAAGAAATGAGAGTGAAAAAAGAGATATAGATATTGCTCAATGGATTCAGTTTTTCAAAGTACATAATTTCTATGCAAATAAAACTACAAAGCAAATAGAAAACTATTTAAGAAAATGTAGAATTTGTATAGTTTTTAGAGGAAGAGAAGTAGTTTAAAAATTGAATGAATTATATTCTATATTATTACAAAAATTAACTCAATCCAGATCACTCCAACCACATCAAATGCAAATTACTTTTACATTAACAGAGGAAGAAATAAATAGATGGCTTTCAGGAACTCCATTCAAGTTTGATGATGATATATTTAAGTCAAGTAAGGAGAATGATTTTAAAATTAGACCAAGATTTGTAGATGAGAATTTTAATAGCAGACATACACAATTTGAAATTCAAAATGAATGGGAAATACAAGATTTGGGAGAGTTTTTAGATTTTATGAAAAAACCTACTTTTGGACTTCTCAAAAAATGGATCCATTTACATAATGGAATCAGAGCTAATTTCTGTGTAACTGCAACTTATGAAAGGAGGGGTCATACAGTTATTGAGACTAATCAAATGTTTCTACAAACCAAAAATTATACATTTCTTTGTGAAACCAACTTGAATGAGATGTACAATAACATTACTAATTATATAATAGGAAGATATGAAAATATACAAGATAATTCAGAGGGTACTCAATGGGTTTTACTATCAATTGATAGCTTCAGAATTAATATAAATAGGTATGATCCACTCAGAGCTGGTTCTTACATTGAACTCCCCAAAATTCTAGCAAATAAGAAAGCTATTATAAATGTTAACAATGAGAATGATAATAAATGTTATTTATGGTCTATTTTAGCTGGTCTGTTCCCAGTAGATAAGGATCCACAAAGAGTAGCTAAATATAAAAAATATGAGCACATATTTGATAAAGCTTTAGAAGGAATTGAATTTCCAATGAAAGCTCAAAATAATAATAAATTTGTAAATAGAGTTAATAATCTTAATTTAATTAAAGGAGGATTATCAATTAATATATATCATCATAATAATCAGTATAAAATTTATCCTTTATCAGATATAACAAAGGATGAGAAGAAAAATCATATTGATTTACTATTTTTAAAGGAAAAAGAAAAGACCCATTATTGTCTTATTAGAGATTTTTGGAAACTAGTTGGAAGACAAGTTACAAAAAATTGTAAAAAGAAATATCTTTGTAAAATGTGTTTGAATAGTTTTCCTTGTGAAAAGAAATTATCTGAACATAAAAATTATTGCGGATTAAATAAACCTATGAGTCAAACAGAGTATGTGACTAGTGTGCAAAGGTTTTATGAAGTTTTACTAGATGATAGATTAATTGATATAAATGTAGATTATCTAACAGAAGAGACTGTACAAATGAGTTATAAATTTAAGGATTATTATGTTCAAAATAATACTAGTACTAATATTTATATGGCTTTATTTACAACAGCAAATGCTAGATTAAGACTGTATGAAAAATTAAATGAATTAGGTGAAGCTGTGATTTATTGTGATACAGATTCTATAGTTTATTTTGATAATGGTTTAAATACTATCAAAACTGGTGATATGCTAGGAGAATGGACAGATGAGCTCAAAAAGGATGAATATATCAAGTTGTGGGCATCAACTGGTCCTAAAAGTTATTATTATAAAACTAATTTGGGTAAAAATGTGACTAAAATAAAAGGTTTTACATTGAACTATCAAAATTTAGAAAAATTGAATGGTAATACAATGATAGAGCTAATTAAGGAAAATATGAATAAGCTTGAACAGACTTCTGTAGACTTGACTTACAATAGAATACATAGAGACATAAAAACTAAAAATTTAGTAAATATAGTAGAGACCAAAAAGTTTAAATTTGAGTATGATAAAAGAGTAATCTTACCTAATTATGATACTATACCATATGGGTACTAAAAATGAAATTATTGAAAATTAAATATAAGTAGGTACTTAATAAGTTTCTGTTCAAAATATTAAAGATCAAATTTATAAAAATGGTGAATGTTCAAGAAATTAATTTTTATGGTAGTATATGTATATAGAGAAATTATAAGACAAAGCATAAGAAATTTTGAAGGTATTTTTGATGAATTTCATTGGTGTACAATATGTGGACGAATTAAAAAGTAATATTTATTAAATTGGAAGAAGTGTACCATAACAATAATTTCTTTTAGAAAATGTATAAAAATTCTTGACTCCTTGAATTTCTTCTAGAAGGTATAAAAATTTTTAATCTTTCAAATTTCTATTAAAATCTTCAACTATTTTATAAACTTCTGATGCTGATATTGGTTTAACAAAAGTAAAACTTTTATATAACTTTTTATAATCATCATAATTATTTAATTTTGGAATTATCATTCCTTCTTTATGTTTAACAAATATTTCATCAAAATTAGATTCTTCTGTAACATCTATAAGGAGACAATCTGTAGCTATATAACATGTTTTATTATCAATCATTTTAATTCCAAGTTTTAATTCATCATGTTCTTTATATTTTCTTATATTATACAAATATTTTATTTTCATATCAATATTTTCCAAGAAGTTGAATTTTGTGTGAATCAAATCAACTACTTTTTTATCTAAAGAATTCATCTTTATATTTAATTTATAATTTCATTTTAAACTTTTTTGAAAAATAAAAGTTAGCACAATTTTGACTAAATAAAATGAGTATGAATCTTCACTTGTGAAAAGTTAGCACATTTAGTACTTTTAAAATATCTTGAGAAATTTTTCAGCTAAATGAGTAAGTGGGGTGAACAGCCGCCTTTTAAAAAGTTCAACAACTTAACCAAGATTTTTTGAGCCTGAATGAAATTAGCACAATTTATGAACGAACTTAAACAGACTTCTATAGACTTGACTTACAATAGAATAACTAAAACTAAAAATTTAGTGAATAAAGTGGAGACTAAAAAGTTCAAATTTGAGTATGATAAGAGAGTAATCTTACCTAATTATGATACTATACCATATGGGTACTGAGTTGTTGGTACAAATTAAATTATCTGCAATTTTCACAATAAAAACCTATATGATGCTCTTCAAATTGTATTGAATATGCACAAAAAGTGAAATAATAATATAAACTATTACTATATATGTAACGCGTTCCGAGAAAACCCGCCACTTGTCCGCAAAATGAAAATCGAAAATTTGTGAGCGCGCTACAGTTAACTGCCTATAGATCGCGTTATAGTGGTTGAACGACGCTAAAACTTTGTAGATATATTGCCGAACGTATCTACAATGAGTTCCTAGCATGATCAAGAAAATGACAATTTCTTCCTTTTCTTTGTTTTTTCGCTCTCCTGTGAAATTTGATTTGCCGACAAGTGGCGGGTTTTCTCGGAACGCGTCACATATAGTATGATTTGGCAAGTAAATATAATGTTATAAACATAGAGCTCTCTTGTTACCTTATTCAATATAACTATGAAGATTCTTCAGAATTATTGAAAATGAAATAAATATACCAAAGATTATTATAAACCCTCCTCTGAGTCAATATCTGATTCAAAATCATCCTCTCTTATAGGTGATTTATCATAGTTATCAATAGGTCTATCTATCTTCATTCTAGCTATTTCTCTCATTCTCTCTCTTGCCCTATCCTTACATTTTTGAGTAAATTTTTCATATTCTTCTTCATAGTCATTATAATTATCTTGCATGCTGTTTTGATTTTCCATTTTGATTATTATTTATATAAGTAGAAAAGCATATGGGTGATTCTACAAAAATGACCATTTTCTGAAAAATAAAGTTGGAATTTCTAAAAAGACTATTGTTGGATTTTTTTGTCATGGAATCTATTACTTACATCCCTCAGAGGATAAAAACGTTATTTAGCTCAATTCATTCCAGAGGGGGGCCAAGAACATGGCCGGCCACGTCGATGGAAATTCCACCAACATGGCATTCTGTGTGGACCACGTCGATGGAAATTCCACCAACATGGCATTCTGTGTGGACCACAGCAATAGAATCCACCAGCTGATCTTCTTTATGAAAAGAGATATAGGTGTAGTAAATACGAGTTTGTTTCTTCTGGAAGATCCAAATGGTGTACATGCCAGGTGAAATCAACAGCTGCAATATGGAATGTAAGTAAAATATGATTTCATTTTCTAGCATGTAAATATGAGCCTGTGTTTAACAACTCCATCTTTGAACTTTTTCAGATAGAGAAGGTCCAATTCAAATACTTGTAATATCCAATTGTGACATGGAACTTCAGTCAATTACCAAACGCTGGAAGATTTGAAGATTAATAAAAGGTAATTAATGAAAATGCAAACAATGTTCAGTAGTAATTCATCAGTCACATTCAATTATGAAAACAAAACCCTCGACTCCTTTTTGAATTGAAAAAAAAAAAAAAGATAATAAATATTTAAGAGAGAAATAATGAACCTTAATAATAATAGCCTAATGATGATAATAGGAATAATTTAATAAAATCACAGAATGATTCAAAATACATTTGAAAATCACATATTTGAAAGAAAAATTTGGTACAATAGTCGACTTATTGAATTGAGAAATTAAAAACCCTGGACTCCTTCTTAAATAGATACAAAATTAATGAGAGATCAATAATAAACTAAATAATCTAACAATAAAACAAAAAAATCACAGAATGATTCAAAATACATTTGAAAATCACATAACTTATTTGAAAGAAAAATTTGGTACAATAGTCGACTTATTGAATTGAGAAATTAAAAACCCTGGACTCCTTCTTAAATAGATACAAAATTAATGAGAGATCAATAATAAACTAAATAATCTAACAATAAAACAAAAAAATCACAGAATGATTCAAAATACATTTGAAAATCACATATTTGAAAGAAAAATTTGGTACAATAGTTGACTTATTGAATTCAGAAATTAAAAACCCTGGACTCCTTCTTAAATAGATACAAAATTAATGAGAGATGAATAATAAACTTAATAATATAATAATAAAACAAAAAAATCACAGGATGATTCAAAATACATTCAAAATCACATTTTTCAAAAATTTTTAGTGTAATAAAATTATTAAAAAAAAAAAAAATACATTTGAAAGACAATAAAAAAAGAAAAAAATTATTGCGCTTTTAGATCTGTGTGACTAACATCAAATAGGTAAGCACCTCTCAAAACAATTTTCGGTGCAGGCAATTTCTTGACAATCTGAGAGCTCTCAATATCAGCTATATAGGGATGATTGGCATAAACATACACAAATCCGGCCTTCTGTTGCGTTCTCTTTTCATTGAGAAATTTTGTTTTATGGCAGCCATCTTTTGTTTCTAACACACATCCAATGAACCTACGCCATCTTGATTCCTGAGCCATTGGAAATTGAGCAATAACAAAATCACCCACACTTACAGAAATAGATTGTTCAGGGGTACCCATGGCTGATGCAGGTAATCTTTCTTCTAGTTCCTCAGGATCGTCATCCACGCTAACAGATTGCTTAATGGTACCCACTTCTGGTTCAGGTAATCTCTCTTCTATGCATAGTTCCTCAGAATCATCATCCACGCTCACAGATTCTTGAATGGTGCCCATTGCTGGTGTAGAGGTTTCCGCCCCTTCCTTAGGATAGTTTATTTCCGAAAAACCATAATGTTGGCATTTGTCATGGCAAGTGAAGCAAGAGAGTGTGTTGAAAAAGAGTGAATTTTCTTTTTCCCTTGACCAAACAACTTGATGTATTTGCATTGAACCTAACAACAAAGAAAGAAGAAATTAATGTTTTTGTAAGTATTATGATTTTAGAGAAAATGAGGAGTGAATAACATACCTTTCAATGCAATAGCATTTTTGCGAACAAATTTCTTCAATTCTTCATCTCGAGCGTCAACTGAAACTATTTTTATACCCACAATTTCTTTCTGGACAACTTCAGCAAATTGTTTGAATGTTGCTATATCTTTAACACCATATGAAACAATTCTATCGCACGTATTCTTCATTGTTGACCCCACACCGTCTGGCGCCCCCTTGCCATGAGCGGCTTCGGTGTAGTTCCAAGTACATTTTTTTGATTTTGTAAATCTAGGAATTATGTACTTTTTCAGTATGAAAAACATAAACTGGTTCCGGTATTGGGTGGCTGGCGAGTCTGAGAGGAAGTGCAGGTTCTCAATATCTTTGAACCGATTTGCAAACAAAATAGGTTCAAGATGCTTCAGTATAGCAATTGGGTCGTGAGTTAGATCAGGACTAATAGTGCAGAAGCATTCTGTACTACCAGCATGGTACATAACACCGGTATGCAGAGTGACCTGTACCCTGTTCCCACCAAAGTGTACACTCTGTATCTCGGTACAATACTTACATTGATAGTTTTCGCTAAAATCAATGTGTACTAAGAGACTCTTTGTATCTATGCTGTTTTTTAGGGCACTAATTTCTTTGTATTGGTGACGTATATACCCCAAATGTTTCATATAAGGTATCAATAAATTTTCAAAGTGACTCACCATATTGTAAAGCTTACATTTAACTCGAGTTTTTGCCGTTCGTTTATACATCTTCCCGTCTCGACCCTCTTCTTCCACGCTCTTCCAGGTTTCATAATACGAATCCATTTCACCATCAAATTCGTTGAAAAGAATCATATTTTCATAGCATGGAACACATTCTCGGAAGAGACAAGATTCTTGTAGATGTTTTTGAGTACAGCACATTTCCTTCTTCAAAAGAATATCTATATTACCGTCATTGATAACCTTCAGTTGCCGTAATTTCTGACATAAAAGTTTCATATTCTCATGTCTAACACAGAGACAAGTATCTCGAGCACTAATTTTATGATTTAGAACCCAGAAGGGTCTCAATTTGCAAAATAGTGAATATGAAAGTACAAACGAACTTTTCTCGCAAAATTCAATAAAAAGGTACTTTAGTGAATTCTGTAGAAAACGTTTCTGTTTTTTTACCTTTTTTCTTGTTATAGTATCGTTCTTGTTTGGACTTACAGTACTAACGCCATCATCCTCATAGAATTCTCGAACAAGTTTCTTCACAAGTTCCATCTCAGAATTATGTCGATGACCACATTCACCTTTTCTGAGGACCACGCGATTTTTCTTCTCGAACGAGAAGAATGGTTTTGCAACACTGAGGAACCTATACTTTTTCACATACTTGAAATCTATACGATCTGTAATCAGTCGTTTAACTTTATGTGATTTTATTCTTGCATACGAATGTTTCACATCAGATGCAAAAGTAACAGCAAATAAAAGCTTCTTTCTAACTTCTGGAGTAATTTGCTTTGAAACAGATTTCAAATCTCGATTTAGTACACTTCGTGGAGAGTTTGAGATTTTTGACGTGGATTTTTTCAGGCGATAATATCTTGTTTCAACCCTGTGCATTCTTCTTGTCAACGTTGTCACTTTGTTCTTCAATTTCATGACCACCTGATAATGTTTCACGCGTCTTGATTCGGCTCTCTTTTTAGCTTTTTTACGGATGTTTCACTTCGAGTTGATTTAGAAGCTAATGGTAACTCACGATCTTCTTTTTGCTGATTCAAAATTTGACCCTCCTTCTGCCTTCGTTTATCATTTCTCCATTTCCGTCTTCTAGCTTCAATTTTCTTCTGAGGTTCTTTCTTTTGTTTTCTTAGAGCTTCAGTTTTTGCGTACCTCTCACGACGTTTCTTATTCAAGTCTGCTAAACGCTCGGGATTCTTCCAAATTTCTTCACGTCTTCGTTTCTCGGCTTCGCGTTTTCGTTTCAGACGTTCCGCCACGGTGAGAACCATCTTGAGCTTATCCTAACCCAAAGTACAACAATACATAACCATTATTTACAATGAATGCCTAAAGTGAGAGAGGTTGAAGAATAAATGTAGAATATGATTTCCAATAACATTCCACCGACATGGTTGTAAAATTGATGTATTCCACGCCGGTGGAATATAAATCCCTGACCACGTCGGTGGAGAAAGATGATACAAATCGTCATATTTCATCAATAGAAAATACTCACGTGTGATCGTTAATTGAATTCATAAATTGTTCAGCTAACCGATGTTAATTCCGCTGATTTCAGGTCTGGATAATTTTACGCGCGAGAGTTATGATAACCCACGTCGATGGAGCAGCGAATTTGTAAACATGATAATTTTCATAGATAAACGACCACGGATGTCCGCTGTGAAATGTAATTCATAAATTCACCGCGGCACAGCGTTCTAGTTGCAAGCACGAAACGATTAATGTATCGCACATCGGCAGGATGTCAAACTAGTGTGACCACAGGAGCCGATTAAAAAAGTGCCACGTCGATGGAATGAAAACTCACTCACACTCCTATCTTTAAGTGTAGCAGCTTCAAAGAAGAGTAGATATCATTTTGATATCCACCAACTCATTCTCTCACATTGTCACTACAAAATAATATTGGTCAAAATGACCCAAAACTTGAGATTGTTCACACCCACGTCGGTGGAAAGAAACTGTAGGTTTTGGAATTTTGATTGGATTTTTTCAAATGAAGAAATGGATAATTTTGACTTTCAAAGTTGTGAGTACTGGCTCATAACTCTTACTTTTGATTTCCCAAAAGACTTTCCAGTATTCCTTGAATTTGGTGGAAAGATATTGGCTATTCGCATCAAAAATGGTCATTTTTATAGAATCACTGATATAAAAAGGTTGATTGATATTTATAGTTTAAAAAAATAATTAGGTCTACTATTTATTCATTTATTTATTTATTTTCTGTTCCCTGATTAGATTTATTTCTCAGGTTATCACAAGATGTGCTAGCTGATAGTAAGCTATTATCTGGTTCATTGATTATCTCTATATCTGGTTCATTTATTACATCTATATTTGGTTCATTGATTATGTCTGTATTTGATTCATCTATATCTGATTCATTCACTGATTCATATCCCAGATCAGCTTGAGGTTGTGGATCATAGAATCGAATATCATCAAAAAGTGGACTACCACCAAGGAATAAGATTTCCGCATTTTTGATTGCTCTTATAACTTCCATATACTCTTCAGGATTTTCTTCAAAATGAACTTCATAGATATTGTCTTGGTAGCTGCTCTCACGAGTATTCATATTTTTCTAAGTTGATAAACATTTGTAGACTAGATTTACTTATAAGTTTTATACTTTCTTTTCAATAACACCATTTTTATCAAGATTAAAAAAGGTAGGTCTCAACTCCTACATGAGAAACACAGAGAGAAAGGTTGAATATTTTGATTGAAACGAGTAAAATAATGTCTGAATATTTTTGGAACAGTCTAGAAAATTATATTTTAAAAAAGTCTATTTTCTTATATACCAGATCAGCGATTTTTCTTTGAAAAAAGTCTGAAATACAAGTCAGAATGAATATGCAGTCTAATTTTAAAAAGTCTATTTTATTATACCAGATTGGTGATTTTCTCTGAAAAAAGTATGATAACCGAGTAAAATGATGTCTGAATGTTTTCGGAAACGTTTGTGCGGTAATTTTATTTTCTTATACCAAAAAAGGTGGAGATTAACCTCAAAATGAGAGAATTTCTCCCTCTGCTTCTTCTTGAGGTTTTTGAAATTTAATGAAAAATGAGAGAAATTACCCACTGCGCTTCACTGCGCTAGAACATACATCTTATCTCTACTGTCCAGCACAGGCATCGGTATGCTAGAAAAATTGTTTGGATCTGCCTGGCCTAAAATAATTTGGTATCCGATTCCACAGCTCAGACTTACTATCTTACAATCAACTTTATCTGGCTGAAATTATTTCGTGTACGATTCCATATTTCAGAATTGCCATTAAAATTTTCTCAAATACAGGGAAACTGAATTGCCTTTGCTAGTTGGTCACAAATCAGAAGTCTGTTGAGACTGTGAAGAGCCTCAACAGTACTTCATCAAGTTGAATAGTAACTGGAGTGGCTGAGCATCAAAAAACGTTTCTGTACTCGACGCAAACGGCAGGTGTTCTAAAGAGAGGTCATTAATATGATTGGAACTAAATACTTATTTGGGAAAAAATCTAAAGCCTCTGTTGTTTGTTATTTCAAGTCTTTAAATCCTTATTTCTATGCTAGCGCCTCATGGCCATATCATAGGTCTTAGGAAACACGTGAACTTTCAAAAAATATTTTGACTTCCGAGCTACCTATCCTAGAGCCCTATAATAACGAGTGAGGACATGGGTCGTCATATTTAGTCCTTACTTACATCATTATTTATCCTTAAAGTTTCCTATGTAGGTGAGGATTTTGTGCAATTAATATGGTGATTGTGCGTTCCTTAATGGTGTAGAGTTTTGATTTTTAGTTTGGCATAATATTAGTTGAGTTGTTCTTTTACAATTTTCAAATTGTGATAAATTGTTATCAGTAACTGGAATAGGGAAATTCAAAGATAATGATGACGTAACGATTCCGATAAAATTACGGTTCGAGTTCATTATTATTATTTTTTAATAACTTGAAAACTAAAATTACTTACAATAAAGAGGAGCGCGAGCGTTTTCGGCGGGAGTCATTGACGAGCGAAAAAGAATAATAATAATGTGTTGAACGGATGGAGGAGGGGGTCAGATTCGCAATGAGGATATAGGCATAAGATGAGAGATGAGATGGGTGTGTGTGAGTCTGGTGTGGCCGATTCTGAGACGGGTGATGACTACGTCTTCTCTGTGTTTTGAGATCTTGAAATTTCAAAAATGAAGGCAGGTTATGATAGTAGACTTTGACAATGAAGTTTTTCAAGTTACATTGAAGATTTTGCACTCATACAGACATGTATTTTCTTCCTGAATGGTGGAATGTTGGTCAAGTGGCTCAGAGATGATTCCAGCAACTGATAAGGTGCACAAAAGAGCGTGATTTTGGAAAAGGTTTTTGGAAAGGGCGAGTCTCTCCAAGAAGAGCGAGTATACGCTCTTATTAGGGAGCGGTTTCATGAGATAGATTTACCAGTGATGGTGGTTCCTAGTGGCGGAGGTGAAATAAATAGACGTGCTTCTTTACTGAATACTACGTTGTGCACTTCGCACAAACGTTCTAAATTTTCAAACGCGTTTTAACTTGACCTTCGCTCTTCTTAAAAAGGTTTCGATTATGGCATATTGGTCAATTTTTGGCACATCTTGGTCTATAACTCGGCTCAGGGAAGTCGTAGAAAATTGAGTGGGGGTGCAAATTGAAGATAAAATTGAGATACAAATTTTGTAGATTTGAAGTATGCATCTAAAATTTTGCATCTTTACGCTAGAGCGAGTTTAGTGCAAACTCCCATTTAACTGGTAACATCTTTCTGGTCCACCCGTCACATACGGTAGGAGCTGGACATGAAAAAATCTCCAATTCCAACCTACATGTGATAGGAGGGGAGCTGCTGGCTGGATGGTGGAAAGTTTTTCCGAAATAACACTCGATAAGACAGGTGTTCCTTGTTCACAAGATTTGATTTGAGACCCCGGTCTTCGGGTAAAAAAAACAAAACCCAAATAAACCTCGTAACCTTACATAAAAATGCTTACAGAACTTGCTGCTAACAAAATGGAGAGCGTACGTATCATGAATCAAATTCGGAAGAGGCAGTGGGAGACTGGGGGACGCGGTACACTTCTGCAATCTGAACTAAGGCAATCCTATCAAGCCAGAGCCCAGGGTTTTTGAAATTTCTATCAATAGTTAGCCAACTGGACGTCGCGTCAGAGTGAATCGCCAGAGTGCAGTGGTAGTTTGATTGCTCGGTTATTTTTCAACTTCCAAAAGTACAATACGGGCAATCACGATTTCATAACGCTGATTAACCAATTATTTTTCTAGACGATATCGACAATGGATGCCAATTTTATCAAAATAAATAATTGTGATGTGTCATGGGAAACTCAGGCATAAGTCGGAAAACAAAATTGACTTCAAATTTAAACCAAACGACTCGAAAATGAGTAGAGAATCCTAATTGGGCAAAAACTGAAAAAAAAATATATTTCCGACTTATGCCTGGGTCGCACTAATCTAAAATTTTCCAAAACTTTTCTATGCGTTTATATTCGAAAAAACAAACGCAACAATCCAATGTGAAGCTCGGCCTTATTTCGCTTGAGTTTATATTGAGAAGAAATTCAAAACAAAAGAAAAATTCAGCATCCAGCATTTCACCTTGGGCATACAACATACCTAAGTATTTTTTCCTTTCTCATCAAAAAATATTACTTATTCTCCCCTTATAAATAATTCTTGAATAATTCTGATATGTTTTTCTGTCATTTTTAAAAATGAATCGACTTCAAACATCTTTTCAACAGAATGTTCAGAATGAATTTTGTGCGAGAAAGTTTATCACACGGCTTGCGCAACGAAGAACGTTCTCAATGGCGACTGCGGAGATTATGCAGCTTTCAAAACAGTGTACCTACTCGAAAAAGAGACGACGGGTGCGGTTACTTGATAATTGTGTGACAATTTTTCTTTTTTGAAGCGATCTTAGAGTACACATACACCTTTTACTTAGCTTTCCGTTCTCGTGTACTTGCGCTAACGATAGTCTGTAATCAGCGTGACTTCGTCCAAGTTGGTCCTCTTTCGCGAGTTCTTATTATACGTTTTTTCAAGCACGTGCGCGCATGCACAAAATACCAATCTGAATTGACAAACGCATTTGTTCGCGTTTCCCTCGGTGCCATTTCTGTACTGAAGCAGCAAAGGTATTTATTTCAAGAACTCAACATTATTTTTGATAGAAATGAATAATACTTGTTGTACTGTACGACGAATTGCCATGCAAATCAGTTGAATTCATATAAGTAAGATAAGTTAATTGGAAAATCGGCTCATAGTAGGTAGCATTTAGCAATCTAACTTTAGAATACAAATCCGGAAATGCTTTTATAGAATCCAACCACCCAAACAATACAGAATATACAAATCTATGAAAGGCGTACTTTTGAAGAACTCGGTGAGTTGGTAATATACAAAAATAATGTGTACTGCCGAGGTGGTTCCGTGGAACATTCATTATCCAAAATATTTTTTCTGCGCGCATTTTTCGGCGTGAAAGTTGTCTCGCTCACGATGACGACGAAGAAGAGAACTTTCTTTAGGAAGTGTTTCAATATAACTGACGTTGGTTTAACAGATTTTCATTTTTTTTTCTCTTCTTTTATCTACATTTAACGTGATATTTAAAGGAATTGAAAGGTAGAGTATCTTTATCTTGTTGGATACGCGGGGAAATTTCGTCTGAGGAAGTAATGCGTAATTTTGTCTTTTGTAATCCTTAGCGCGCGTATTATGTGAGGGCATACGCATTGTATGCTCAATCGTAAAGAACGTAAACGTATAAAAACGTTTTCTTAATAAACTGGGAGAAAAAAATTAGGAGCCATTGCAAATGTTGGAATGGCATCAGTGGGGGGAACCCTCAAGTCCCTTTGCCCTGTGGGAAATATGGATTTCTGTGTGTGGACATATTAGGGTTTTTTGAAATGACGTTCAAAAAATGCTCTTTAATGTGAAGTCGATTTTGTCCGAAAATCTGATCAACATTTTCTTCCATCATTTCTTGAAATAATACTCCTTTTTCACTTGGTTGAGTCGAAGAAAAGTCATTTTACTGCAAAATTTCACAACTTTTGGACGCAGCAAGACCCTCGTCGAAATTTTCCCAAGTTCTTTTCCCATCATCTCAATAGTCAATTTCTTTTAAAGTCCATCTCTCATCACGTAGAGCTCGACAGTCAACCTTCTTCGAAGTTTTCTCCCATCATATATAACCGGATGGACATTTCTCTGAGTTCTCCTCCAACCACATATAAAATTTGATAATCAGCATTTCGAGTCCCACTCCGATTATATGTACGCCCCCATCCTGTCATAATATGCAGGTCGAGAGTTGAGATTCTTTGAAGTCCCCTCTTGTATATTTAGCTTGGAATTCGAAATTCCTCGAAGTCCCTCTCCTATCATAAATAGCTCTAGAGACGAAATTTTTCCCGTGAATTTTTCCAAATCCCCATCGTATCATGTATAGCTTGAGGGCTGAAATTACTCCAAATTTCCTTCCCCCTCAATATAATATAGCTCAGAAACTAAAACTTTTCTGTACCCCTCTTATCATACAGAGCTTAGTTGCTGAAATTTTAACAAGGAACTTGTTTTGGTGTCCGTTCATTTCGGCGCGGACGATTCGGCGCGCACGATTCGGCGCGGACAATTCGGCGCGTACGTTTCGGCGCAATGGTTTGAATCGGCGCCGAAACTAATCGGCGCAAAAAGCTCAAAATTTTTTTTTCAGAAAGTCGGCGCAAATAGAAAAATAGCAAGAAACTTATTATTTTCGAGTGTATTATTTGATAAAAGAAAATAATGATCGTGTTTAACAAAAATTATCTAAACAATGTCGGGTGGTCAGAAGAAAATTCCGTTTGTAGCCGGTAATGTCCACCTTCTGCACTATTGTTCGTTCGAGGATCTCCGTTCAAAGTACGTTCATAGACATTCCACCACGAAACTTTGAAGCGTGGTGCCCTTCTACGACCATTTGCTCGAAGACGTCCAATACATGCCGCTTTATTCGTTTCACTACCACCCCATTTTGGACGTGTACTCGAGCCTTACAGCCGCGATGTTTCCGTTCACATCGCCAGAATGTTACATCCTATCGAAGAGAAGTCATATCATGTAGGATATTTTCTACAACTGTCACCAGAGAATATTCATTAATATTGAACTACTAACCTCATCAGCACTCATTTTGTCAAAAACATATCGAAAACCACGCTCGTAGAAACTTTGACGACCTCGTTGCGTTTGAATGTCCATAATTTTGTACCCAAGTTTCGTATCGTACAAAACCGTATCATTAATCGAAAGAACAGCGTTTGACGAGAGAGCTTTTGGAACTGATTTACATTCATGATTCTCTTTGTCTTATTTACCCTCCAGTCAGTGATTCATTGCAAATCGTCAGCGCAAGAAACTTCTTGTGCTGTGTAATGAAATCAAAAGTAAGTTCTCTTACTACGGTGAACGGAGAGTTCATGAGTTGGATTAGCAGGCACTACCCTCATTGACGCAAAAAAACATAAGTATTACTGCGCCGAAATGAACCCCTGCGCCGAATTCTTTCGCGCCGATTCGTTTTGCGCCGAATCGTCCGCGCCGAATTGAACTAGAACCCTTGTTTTATCAGGGAGTCTTTCCGGAAAAAACGTCCATCGTTTGCCGTCTGGCCGGCCGGAAAACCTCAGAGGTTGAAAATTCTCCAAGTCCCCTCCTATCATAAACCGGGTCGACCAGAAAGATGTTACCAGTTGAATGGGATTTTGCGCAAAATCTGTCGTAGCGCGAAAACGCGAAACGTTGGACGTATAATTTAAATGTACGAAAGTTGTATCTCAATTTTAACTTCAATTTGAGCCATATCCGAAGTTTCTATGACTTCTCAGAGCCGAGTTATGAACCAAACAGAGCCAAAAATTGACAAATTTGCCAAGATATACAAAATAAGAAATTGAAAATTCTCGCCCTTTCTTGCTTCCTATGGTTCTTTAGGTATTTTTGTCGGAATCAGTGTCAAATTTTACTTTCAAATTAAGTAAAGTTTAGATGTTGAAACAATTTTCAATTTTTGTCATTTTTTGGCTTATTTTGGTCCATAAGTCGGCCCAAAAAAGTCTTCGAAATTTAAGTAGGGGCGCAAATTGAAAATACAATTGAAATAAAAATTCCGTAAATTTGAAACAGTACACGTCTAACGTTTCGCGTTTTCGCGCTACGACAGATTTTACGCGAACTCCCATTTAACTGGTAAAATATTGCGGATTGCATCGCGTTTGCCTCATCTCTTATCTCGCTGAACGTATTAAATAAAACTTTTGTTATCTGAATTTTGGTACTTTCACATTCAATTCACTGGATTAGAAATTGTTTCAACACCAAGACAAAGTGAATATTGCATTATTCTTCAATTCTATCTTTTGAAGACTTGTATATGGATATGAATTTTTATTTATTACGTTCTGTTCAGCGAGATAAGAAACCAATCAGGCAAACGCTATGCTATCGAAAATATAGTGAAAGGCTTATAGCTCGGAGATCGAAAAATTTTCTAGTCCCCCTCCTATCATAAAATACAAGAAGCGTGATTTAAAACAGTCCCTTCAAGTAATTAGGTATGCTATGTATCATGCACCAATTGTCTTGGCCCCTTCAATGAAACAGATGTGCACTGCTACAAACATTGCCCCTTCAATGAGCCAGCCTGATTAAATAGCTCCTTGAAGTAACTTGATATGCAAACATACACCAAGTGGCTTAGCCCCTCCAATGAGTCAAATATGCAACGCTTCAAAAACCACACCTTCATTCATCCTCAAGATCTTTTTCCCCCCGTTTTGATATTTTGTTTCAATAGAACAATACATAACATCCAACAATCATCATGTTTTTTGGAATAATTTGTTTTCCGTTCATCAACCATTAAAACAGTGCAGTGCCTATACAGGACTGGCGTATTAAGTAACCGCGCATTCCATGTAATAAGTAGATCATGAATAGATGTACTATGAGTCAAAACAGGCAAATAAACTAAAAATACTTGTACAAAATTGGAAGAGAACAGACAGCTGCTGGTACAAACAGCGTTAATCGCGGTCGTCATTTAGGCGTTGACAAGGGCTTTCTAATCGCCACGAGATCCTTAATTGCTAACCACTCAACTATCCCCTAATGTCAACTGAGATTCTCAGTCTGAGAATGTCGCTGTAATTGAGTAATCTATCACTGTTGGAACGGGTGGAGAGGATACAGCTGTGCTTGCTGCCACGGCTTGGTACGCATGACTTGCCTTTAATACTTTTACTGTGTACTGGAACTTGATGTTGTGGTACTTGAGTGACACCTCTCTCACATAGCCTTTGTAGACTCCCGTCAATCTTGGGTTGATCTTACTGGCTTCTTTTAACCATGAAAATCATGGGACCTGATTAACCTGTAACAGCTAGTCCACAATCTCAAGGTTAAAAATTGTCCGGTGACCCTATAAATACTTATCTTTTATATCAGGTGCTGACAGCTGCCCACTTCATTAATGTTAACAATTTGGTTACAGTGGAGGAACTGTGTAATGAAGTTTGGTGCCAAAACCAGGTTGGAAGAGAGAAGCTCTCATTGTCCTTGTCTGTGACACCTTGTCATTGTCGACATGCTCCACAGGCTAGTCGACGTAGCAGCTCTATTGGATGCCGATCGTTATTGGCAAGACGCAGCTCGGCCGGATTATGGTGGATTACGTGTCAAGATCCAGCTAAGGTAAGCTCATCCTTATTATAATGAGAAGATTATAATTCACAAACACACATAGTTACCGGAGCTAGAACTTTGTGTGTTTGTTAATTGTGAATTTACTGTCATAACATGTAACAGTTACACATAAGTTGAAATGTACATTACCAAACAACGTGTAATGAGTATGGATGGTAGTCTTCTTAATTACAAAACTCTCTCTTTCACCAATTTTTCTAGCTCATAACGTGAGGTGCCTATATTTAGGCTTGAGGGGCTTTTTTTGACCGCGGATCTCGTCCCAAACTGGATACATTTTTTCGAGACTTAGGCAAGTTATAGTCTCATTTTTGGAGATGTGCACGTACAATTTGTTCGAGGGTCGGATGAGCTTACCAATGTGTTTTCAGTTGTGTTATTACGATTCTGTAGGTTACAGTTAATTATTTTGCAATAAAAATCATTTCGAGAACTAATCAATACACAAATTTACAAAGACTGCAAAAGCCTCGTAGCAAGGTAGACAAGGGAGAGTGCAGTGAATTTTCTTGAGACGTTTTATTATTTTCCATTCTATGAATATTTAGCTTGATTGATAGGTGATTGGTATTCAATCTAAACAGTGGGAGTAACTTTCTCAATGTGTTTTGAATTGCGAAAGGAAAAGTCGTACACTACTCCCGCAGTGCGTGAGTGTTTGTTTTTATTTATAATTTTAGTCGAATCTTATTTAACCATAATTTCCGCAATTTGTAACCCTCTCTCAAAAAAAAATTATATTCTTCTTCGCGTTCTCTCCCTATATCTATATTGAAATGATTGTCTTGTGTACTAGTTTTATTTTGATTTTTCCTTTGTTCTTTTCTGTTCTTACTCTCGAAAAACAATTTCCTACAATTTTTCTATCTCATCTGTGTATCATGTATAGATATTGTGTAGCTTATTGTATTTCATACATCATTTTATATTCATAATCTGGGTACAGTGTACGTATTCAGGAAATGAGAAAGAAGAAATAAAAAATTGAAACTACGCGACAATTTGAAGTACAAAAGAACCGAGCGAGAAATTGAAAAGGGTAAAAGAGTCGGAGATCGTGAGACAAAGAGGGTCTGTACATGATATTACGCTTTTATATTTCAACTGCTACTGTTCATTTTAAGATGAATGATAGAAGTCGAACCAAAGCAGAAGACCTTGAACTAAGAATTTGAAGAAATTTTTCATCATTATACACATTTATGACTGAATTGAAAAAAGAAAAAAGGACTGTAAATTAAAAAATGAATAAAAAATGAAAGATGAAGCTGAAGAAATATTGTACTGCTTTCTGTACGGAGCAAATTTTTCTTTTTCTTTTTTTCCTTCTTTCATTTTTTCCCTTTCTCGAATAAGAAATTCAACGACAAGGATGACAAAAACCACAAAATTATTGACCGTTGGTCTTCAATACGTACCGACCTATTTATTAGTAAAATCAATTGTGGCGTCGTCCATGGAAGAAATAGAAGAAAACCTCTTCATTAAATTGAAAATTATTATGAAAAACTTGGGTCCATTCCCACAAAAGATGCTACCTTTTGCCACCATCAGGGTAGAATTTTCGGGCAATTTCAAGTTTTCTTGGTTCCTTTGGCTCTCTTTGCCTGCAGTTGTCTTTATCTGCCCAGGACCTCACGTTTTGGTTCAGCCGCAAGGGTGACGGGTTGTTTTGACGGGTTGTTTGGAGGCAGAAGCTGGTGTTGGAGTGTTATGGTGGCAGTCTTTTCTGCGTGAGCAGCAGCTGTCTTCTTCAAGTATGCGTACACTGGACCATTGCCTATGATTTGTGCAGGGGGAGGCGATGAAACAGCTGCGATGTGGAACCTTGGCTCTGCATTAGCCATAGGTGGAGCAGGGGCCTTCTTTTTCTCGGTGGTCAAAGAGGTGGAAGAGCTGTTTGTGAGGAAGCTCAAGACTGGTTTGAGTATGGATTCCACCAGCTTTTTGATCTTGGGAGTAAGTTGATCAACGCTGGAGGTATCAGTGGTGGTGGTTGCGGTTTGGCCAGCTTGTTTGTTAGCTCCTTGATGGTGCAAGTTGATGTGGAGATTTTGTTAGTCATCAATTTAACCTGGTTTTTTGCTTGTAGAGAAGCTCCTTTTTTAGGTTCTCAAAGTTGGTTGATTCACTTGAAACAGTGCTTTTGTCTAGGCACTGCCTTTTCCTTGCTGGGGACTTGGGTGACATCTGTAGCGCTATGCCTAAGGTGTCTGGTTTTGGTGGTGGTTTTGGTCTTCGGTTGGGATGGTTTGATTCCCTTTTTATTTTCCTGAACAACAATGTAGTGGTTCATGTTGGCGAATTAATAATTATTGCCTCCTCTTTTTGTGCGTAAATTCAGTTTCATGGTCCGATTTAGACTCTCAGTATATTACTTCTGTTTCTGCAGAGAAGTTTGGAGCCCTTCATTTGGTTTCTCAACGTTCTGTGAATTGGTGGTGGTTGGAATTGTATTGAAGGTCTAGCAGATCCATTTGGCGGTGGTTTCTTCAGTTGTTTATCATCTGTAGATAGAAGGCGGATGATGGTGTTCGCTTTAGTTTCCATTTGGTTGACAAAGTAGATAGTTTCATTCTGAGGCGGCAGAGGGGTCAAGATTATTTGCAGAGAAAACACCCGGGAAGCAGTCGTTTGGTCCAGCTTTCTCAGGTCATGAATCGTTGATCCAGGGAGTGAAGTTGTAGGTTTTGGAGCTTAAGTGAAAGAATTTGAAAGTCTTCTCTCAAAAAAGAACAAAATAGTCTTCCCCAGGCAGTGCGTCGTACCTTGATGACTCTATGTTTTGCAGAGGTCGGACGGTATCTGCCGGTTCCCTGTAGACCGACATATGTCTCAGTCAGTCATGCATTCCTTGGTCATGTACCCTAGGATTGTCGGTGGAGCCATTGGGTGAGGGTAGGTGTATAATGTAGCACAGTCTCTGTTTTCCGAGTTGTGCAAAATACCGTCACGTGACGTGATTGTGACGGCGCACATATGCGTCAAAGTAGGGTCACAAAGAGGGATCACTGTGCTTTCTAAATGGGTGATCACCGTCACAAACTACCGTCACAGGCGTCCCAATTCTCCTCTGTTCCCAACTGTGACCGCATTTTGCCCTACGAGTACTGAGCGTTCAATCGTGCTCGATGCTACACTGCAGCATATTTTCCTGCACTCTATAGACTGATCAGAATGAATAAAAATTTTTAGATGAAGAGGAGAAAGTGCTGAGCTCAGATCACTAAAAACTCTAAAACGTCTAGCGAACAGAATCAGCAATATCACTAGCTACGCTGTAAATTTACCAACAGGAAAAATGAAATACTCAAACACAGTCGACTAGTTTCTCTTCAGAACTGAGCCTCTAAGTCGATGGCCCCTATCATCCGTCCTCGAAGACCATTATTTTTCTTCACCATTCTTAAGAAATTTTTTCCATGAATCTATGTAGGTAGGAATTTAGAGTTACTTAATCACCATTTATTTCATTTCAGTTGGTTACAGAAATCAATAGTCAAGTGGCGTTATTTCGAGATCTATTAATTCATATTGGTACATCAAAAGATTGTCCAGAGATGCGAGAAAAAATACGAAAATTACGTAGGAATTGCATAGATGCATGTAAACACACTTGCCAATTACTTTTACCACAATTACAAAAGTAAGGATGTACAGATATACTTGCACCTTAATGAGATTCGATTCTTCTAGTCTTGCGTATAGGCCTAGTTTATTTACTTTGTACGTGGACTTGTTATTTAAAATTTGAAAACAATTTTTTTTTTTTCTATCAGCTTAATTTTAAACACATTTTAAATGGTACCTACATTGTTGTACTAGTCTCATCAGGAATAAAATCAAGAGGACGAATCTGTATTCTGTCTGCGGGATAGAAGGCGTATTTTTTTCATACCTTACTTAGAAACAGTTGGATAAATTCTAGTTATTTTCTCGTTATATTAAGTTTGTGTTATTTCTACAAAAGTATTCCTCAAATTCGGTACCTTAGCTGAGTTTTTAGTCTTTCAGGATACCTAAAATTCGAAATTTTATTTCGTGGATTCGCCCATTCACCTTTCAAAAAATCGAGGCAAACGCAGCTCGAAGGAAACTCATACTGCACCCATAGTTCAAGCATACGGCTGTTAAAAGAAGATGGATACCTATACCTACGTATATATGTATATGTTTTTCTGTTTTATATTCCTTTCAGTTCATTAGTCGAAGGTATACCAATGGACCATCCACACTTGGTGTTTCTATTTTTCATGTGCCAATTATTTGTACAAGAGCTTACAAAATGTAGTCGATTAGTTCAGTTAATTCCAATGGATATGTCGGGGTATTTTGGTAAGTCTATTGCTCTTAAATTAAGTGCAGTTGGAATTATGTAGCAGTAAATCAAAATAACTAACTTATACAGACAATTGAACAAGTGTACCCAACCGTTATTTTTCTTTGGTAAAAAGCAAAGTCAGTTATTTATGATGAGATGACAAGCCATTGCACGTCTTAGTATGAATTTCCTCTCACATAGACCATACCATGGCCGTCCCAAAGGAAGGCCGGAACATGCACAGAACGGCAACGCTGTGAGAGTAGGCCGACTTATACACGTGCTCTTATAGGGAAAAAATCAGTGAGTACATGTTGAATTTTGTGAAAAATTGAAGGGAACAAAAATTGTAGGCCATTAAATTCTCTATCAGAAAATGTGTTAAACTCAATTTGCACAAATTTTGCATTAATTTATTTTTAAATGGTTTGCCTACTTAGCTGTTGCCAGATCTGCATGTTCCGGCCTTTCTTTGAGACGGCTATGACCATACAGAAGTGCCTTAGTTATAGAGTGATACTCTATGCATAGTGTTGGGAACTACCAATCAATAGTTCAGTGAATAGTTCAATGAAAAAAACGGCGGCAATAGTGAGTATTGTCGATAGTTTGGTTTTTTTTTTTTTTTTTTTACAAAATTGGTGGGAATTTTCTGATAACCACGGTATAAGATAAGGAGGTAGTGACACAGCAAGAAAATTGTGTCCTCAGTCCTGAAGTAGTATGCACGTTATTCCGCTAGGTTTGTAGCCAACGCTCAAGCTATTCCGCTCCCCACCTGTGCCGCAACAGCACTGTTGGTACCCTCATACACGCCTCATATTGATGAAATTTCAGAAGATTATAAAAAATTAAAGAATTATTTATTCAAAAGGATGATTCTTCCAAAATCTTATAAAGTAGAATAAATAGTATTTTTGTGTCGCAAGTATCTGAGTTGATTTCTGATTTTGTAATAAATTTTTGAAAAGCAGCAAATTTATGTAAGACCTTTTGTATTGTCCATCCCTTTCTGCATTAACGCTGCACTCGGAACGTTCGGAACTACCGTACTTCAAAATTGCGAACAGCGTTTATCAATACCATGGCTAGATATGTTTGTGTCACCACCTCTTCATCTTATAGGGCTCTTCCACGGATGCACGCTGCTCATCAATTTCCCTGATTCTTATCGCAGTGACAGTGAAAATGACATTGCTCTTATGCAACGTTACACCTTTATGGTTTTGATATATGCAATCAATTCTACACATTAGAGCTATGTTATTTACCCTGCCACTACCAGAGTTGGAAAGCCGAAAGATAAAACTTTTGCTTTCGGCTTTAGCTGTCAACCTTCGGACATAAAACTTTTGGCTTTTGGGAAAAATAACATTGGCTCTCATGGGCGTTTTTCAAAATAATCAATTCATCTTAAGAACGAACAAATTTTGTGCAATATTAAAGAGAACTAAATTTGCTGTTCTCGCAATTTTGCGATTGATGAGAATAGAACCAAAAAAAATGGGTCTCTTTGAATGGGAATTACTATAGATACCTAGAAGAGACAAGATAGCTAACTCAACCGTCGTGTTAGATTTCATCTTCATGTTCCAAAAACGCTCACAACCTTATTTTATATGGGAAACAGCGCTGCAAACACTCCACGGCCGATTTAACATTGCAGCTTATGGAGTTTACTCGTTTTTTGTAAATATCTCACAAACCATGCTTCTAATCGCAAAAAGGATAAGAACGAAAATCATTTCCCTTGTAATTTCCCATAAAATGGTTCTACTCAAAAAATTTTCTGAGAACATTTGAGAAAAAAATTTCAAAATTGGTTTGATAAATTAGGAAATTACAAAAGTAATAAATTTCATTCTCATCGATTTTTCATTTTAGGCATTATTTTTCTAGAAAATACAAAAAAAAGGTGTCAACCCCATAAGACGCAATGTTAAAATAGGCCGTTTGCTGAGCTGTGTGCGGCTGTACACACAACGAAAATGCAGTGCACCAGTTTTTGACGTTACATAATAGTGAGTTAGCTATCTTGTCTCTTCTAGGAATCTATAGGAATTACCTATAGAAAAAGACTGTTTTCACTGATCTGCCCCAAAACTTTTTTCCGGTAAGTATATTCCTTTTTATATTTTTATGAAAGACCTAGCTAATGATGATGAAAAAATTGTTTGGAAAAAATAAAAACTGATAGCCGCTAGTTCAAAAATGATGGTATGTAAATGTATGCAATCTCCCAATTTTTGGCCTATTTTTTTTTGTTCACAATTACATCACTAAGGTGCGTATACCTGCAGTGGTCTAAGGGCTAATTTTGAGTAAAAAACTCAAGAGTGAGATTTTAACTGACGATTACGGCACAAAATTAGTTCTAATATAGGCCTAATAATATAAGCGTAGTATAGAATTTATTGCGAGTTTAGAAACCCAGTATAGACAAGCTTAGTGTAAAGTTTATAACTTATAAAAATAATATTCAGCATGGAACGAGGAAAGGAAGCGACTTGCAGACTTTCAAAAAACAGAATAGAGAAGTGGCAAAGTTGAAATTTTCTAAGCAATCAATTAATTAGAAATACAGTAAATTTTATAATCATTATTCTATCAGTAGAAAAAAAAGTGCGTGTTCTTTGGTTTAAGTTTTTAGTTCGACTGAAAACAAGCCCTCCTACCAAGGCGCGGAGCGTCGAGTTTTTTTCATGAAGTTTTCATTACTGCCACTACCTACTGCTTCTTTTCTAGGTCATTTTTTTCTTTCTTTTTGAAATAGCTTGTTACTATTTTATCTCTTCATCACCATTTTATCGCGTAGCTTTGTATCAACGTCGCTCATAATGAAATATATTATTCTGTTTTTTTTGTTTTTTTTTTAGAGAATCGTGCGGGTCCATCTAATATAGGAAACGTTATAAGTCAAATTTTATTATGTAAGCAAATAGCGCCTGATTTTAACCAGGAAGAGGTGTGTAGTATAGCAAAAGATTTGCAAGAATTGACCAGAATAATTCGGGAAATACAAGAATTTCTTCCTCAACAAGATATCAATGCAGGTACGTATTTTTGCGTTTCATACGTGTATCTTCAGTTTTCTGTCAAGTAAAGTCTAGAAAATTAATACATTCCTCTAATTTCTAGCGCATTCTAAGTAAGATAAAATAATGAAATAAATTATTGAGCAGGTAATAAATTTGTTTATTTAATTTATGCAACGTAAATAAATAAAAAAAAAAAAAAAAAAAAAGAAAGGACAGGCCGAGCCAGCTCACGTCGAATAGCCACTCTCACAGCACCGGAGAAAAGTGCTTTGTGAGTGGATATTCGGCGGGGGCTGACTCGGCCTGTACATTTATTTCGTTTTTATACGGTGGGTCTAAATTAATGAATTTATCATCTCCTTGATAATTTATTTCATCTTACTCGTACTCAAGAAAGTTTAGACGGTTTTCTATGTTAATGTGACAAAAGGCAAGAAGAAACATTTCCTCTCCAATATTTCTCAGTGTCTCCTTGATTTTCTTGAAGAAAAGCCACTTAAGTCTTAAGACAAAAGTATAAAACTTTAACATTCAGAATTTTAACTCAGTGGCAAATCCTTCGGTACATCTTAAAATGTGCAATGTAGGTACCATCAAAGACGGGAGAGACAATAAACCGTTTTCCTCGAGACATCAAAATCGTACATCATGTGACCTACTTGACCAACGGACCTTTTGACTCCCGCACAGGGAGAAAAGATCACTGTGTTACTAATTGTGAATAAACAATTTCTTAGTATCCAGAGCGCAGAGCCTTATGAATAGGTTGTAGGAACCCTACAAAATAATTATTTTGATTATAACCAAAATTCATCACAGGGTTCTCTTTTATTTACCTGATGATCCTTGCTCCCTTTGTTATTCTTACGGGAGTCAACAGATTCAAGAGGCTTGTAAACACCAGAACAAGTACCCTGGCCAATCGTTATCAACCATATGACGTCAAAGGAAAACAGTCTATTTCAGTGGATACGGAAGCAGTCTGATGAGCAAACAAGTGAAGCAATCAGGGCATTGTCATTTTTGAAAGATTGCCTTGGTCATTTCAAAATTTCGATTATCTGACTAGAACAAAAAAAAGAAGAAAGTATAAGATGAAGGATAAAAGATAAAACGGTCTTTTTGTAAGTATAAATTCAGTTGTCTAAAGAGCAAACGAGCGATGAAGAGATCAGGGCAATTTTATTCTTGAGAGATTCCCTTTGTAAATTGAAAATATTATTATGATGATGATGTACCAAAAAAAAGTGATGATTCGTCACAGGTTTCCTTTTTTCTCTGTGATTAACTTCATTGAATGCAATTCCAATTGTAATTTTCTTCAGAAAATGCTTTTTCTACATTTTATCCTACACTCATCTCAATCATTAAGCATGACAGTACCTACTTCTAAATGTTCGATAAATTATATTATTTTGATTTTTAGAAAAAGGAACGGCGTTAGTCATGGAGGAAAAATATCCCAAATGGACTGGAAAACAGCAGAGAAATCCTTTGTATAATAGTGTAGGATCTTTTTGCTGTTTCTGTCAACCAAATTATCTGTGATTTCTTGTTAGCTTTTATTCTTTTTAAAAATCTATTATTATACCTATTATTTTATCAATATTGTCATTATTACTATTTTATAGCTGAATTTGATAGTTACCTACTGTTTGTCATTTGTATTCTTCTAATGATAGGTATTTCAATTATTTTCTTTTTTGAGGGATATTGAGTGCTCTTTATTACTTTGCTCTATTTTTGAAACAAAGTAGACAAGCTTTGATGGTTCATGCATGCGCATGATGAAAAACCAAGTATTATTACTAACTAGGTAAGTGTTAGCAAGGTTTACTATAAAATATTATGAGTGTTACTTCTGTTTACAAAATGATCTCCTTTTACCTGATGTCAAGTTAGTGTCTAAAATTTTGGTAGAGAATTTTCTTTCTCCCGCAATATTTTTTTTATATATTTTATTCATTTATTTATTTATTCATTATGTTCATTTGTATCAATATGAGTAGAAGTACATTTAGAGGTTGTGAGATATGTAACTTTTGAAACATGCTCAAAAATAACTTGTAGTTGAAGATTACTAAACACTAAAAAAGATATCAATCCTAGTTGGAAAATTTTCTTCTTCCCATTCACTTTGAAAACTATGTAATACGCCTATAATTTCTGAATCCATGGGTAATAGCTATGCTATTTAATTATAAATATCTAGAACTTTTCAAGTTTTTTTTATATTCTAGGGTATCTCTTTAGAACTAGCGAAAATGTAGCTAAACTTATTGCCAAGGGGCAGATTCATATCCAAATGAATATTAATTGATTCCATTGTTATTTTTCAGTGCTGACTGGATAGTTCTTTATTTCAGAAAATTTCTGTTAAAATGAAACCTTATTTGTTTTGAATATTCTGAATATTTCAAAGAACAGTGAATATTTTCTGGATATTATGTTCCAAAAGTTGAAAATTACAAATAATTTTTGAACAATTTTCACAATTTTTCTTCTCTAAATTATCATTATTCAGTTTTTGAGTATTTTTGACCGATTTTTCATATTGTTGCTTTAGGGAACCCTTGAATTTTGCTCTGTTGATGAATTTCATATTGACGGATGATGGAAAATGATGATGATTGATGAACAATTGAAGTTCTACTTTAACACCTAGCTTATTACTTTTGCTCTTGGCTGTTCCGCTGTAAAAATTATGTTTCATGCAAAATATGGTTTGAGGGAAAAAGCAACCTTGTTTACATACAGTAGGAAGAATGTGTTGTCTTTTCTCCCAAGAACAGATTCTGCATATTTGTCAAACATCGCTTGTACAACTGTGTTGAACAAAATCTCATGGTAGGTAATCAGTGAATTTTACTGTCAATAATACCTACTTGAGTCCATTTCAGATGATAGTAACATTTTTTGGTAACCACATATTTACACCAGAGGCCAATGTATACATTTTGTTTTTTAATAAAACAATGTCTCCTAACAAAACTCATTATTTTCCGCTTGTTGAGCGTGAGAAGCTACTCTTACAGACGTAACAACATTTGCAGAGACAATATAAGATCAAGTCGAGATAAGCTTAAATAGTTACAGAAGCGGCTGTTTGTTGAGCTTTCAAGTCAGTTCACAAGTCAGTCGATGGGTATTCCATTAAGTTTAAAGCCAGCTCAAAGCAATGCCGGATAGGCACATTTTTTTCTACCGGGCAAATCATAGCCCACAGGCGCCAGATTTACATCATAAATTTCCTCTATTGTTGGCGGTTTTTTGTTAGTAGTACATTTTTTTCAAGCGAGGGCGCCATAGACCGACTGCGACCGAGGGCGCGCTGGGCAAATCCCGGTAGCCCGCTGGGCCTATACCGCCACTGGCTCAAAGCCATTACTGATGAGCTGCTTTTTCACAGTACCACAGTTTACACTCTGCAACGGTTGCCATACTGGCTAGTGGCTACAAGCACAAACCTAAAACATTTTATCAAGCCGTTCTTAAGTAATCCTCTTTTGAAAATCACAAATATAATACTTATGTCTTATAGGACTGTTTTCCTATGACATCACATATCGATACTCATTCGATAGTATCGCGAAATATCGCAAACAGATTAGGTTTCTATCGAATAACTGTAGCAAAACTACCCAACGTTGCTCCAACTGACTTGTTGACTCCCTTATGAATAACATCGGGAGCAAAGATCATTACATAAATAATTCAAAATTAGAAATAAATAAGAAATCAGAGATATATATTTAAAATCTATTATGTTCTCAGCATCTGTTCATCAACTTGTAGTATTTAAGAAATTCCTTATTTTTAATTAGGAACACGTTGATCTTAGCTCACTGTGTTATTCTTACGAGAGTCAACATGCCAGCTGGAGCAAAGCTCTTAAGCAACTCAAAGCCTGCTAGCGTTTATTTGCTGATTGACATCACAGAAAACTGGGCTATTATGGACCAAATACATGCGTTAGTTTAAACGCATTTTTTGAAGTTATTTGACTTTCAATCAAGAACAGTGTAAGAATCAAAGTTGTAGAGAATTCTAAAACAATCATTTTTTGTAATAAAAATTTTTTTTTAAAGCTCATATTTGAGGTGGAAAACTGAATTGAAGAACTGTTTGCAGGTATACAAATTGAACTATGATCACCTATTTGTACGCAGGACTACCACCAACACTGCCAACTCCAAGTTACGCCGCTTATTGTAACACAGCGTACTCAAAAAATCAGTTTTACCTTCCCCAATATTGGTGTTTTGTGAAAACGGCAGGGAACAAAAATTGTAGCCCTCTTCTTTTTTTCCTTTCAGTCATAGATGACGAACTAAGAACGGCTTTTAACACAGGTCTTACGGAAGAACTGAACGACTATATCCGTTCAATCCTATGTAAAAACCAGGGTTGCGAAAAAAACGGTTTTTTTAGAAAGAAACAAAAAACACGTTTTTTTTTGTTTAAAACAGATTTTACGTTTAAAACATGTTTTGAAATATTGTTTTTATTCTCCAGTTTAAAACACATTTTAAACGTTTTCAACATCCTTTAAAACGTGGCACACTGGACGGAATCGCGATTCTAGCTGGACAAAAATCATGTGTGTTTCTTGTTCTTGGTGTAATGGCTTTCTACACGTAAAATTCCACATAGATTTCGAAAACGACATCAGACTTTATCGTTAGGCCTTTGAAAAGGCTCTAGACCCTCAAAATTACCCTTTTCCGTGTATAATTGCCAATCTGATCGTCACTCTAGTCAAATTCAACGTAGAATTCAGAAATGATGTCAAATTTTACCGGCTCCAAGCCATCAAAATTACAATCTTTGGAAAGGCCTCGAACCATCAAAATCACAGTCCTTTAAAAAGACTATAAAAAAGAGTACTCTCTCTTTAAATTTTGCAAAATACTCTTTCTCCAATACTTAGTACTCTTTTTCCAACTACCTGTTCGATCATCTTTTTGGAAAAACTTGTATACTCTCTTTCTCATCGTTTCATCAGCAAGGTTTCAAAGTTTTCTTCTTTTTTTTTTTTACTGTTCGTAAAATTCGAACTTGAATAATTCAACTGGTCACTCAGTAATATAATTTATTTTAGAGTAGGTACTCATTTTCTCTGCCGTACAAAGTTAGATTGACGTATATGACTATCCAAATCAACGTCAATACAAACTGTATCTTTTGGACAATCCATGCAAATGTATGTGAATCATGATAACGCTCTAATTACTTTCAAGATGGAAAAACCGGGCCCGGATATAGGCGCAGGGAACCTAAGCACTTACCTAAATTTGGAAGGGTAGCAAATATTTTAGAGAGAAGAAAAATTATGTGTGACAATTCAATTTTCAGAAAATTGAAAAAAAAAAAAAATTAGGGACTAAACGTTTTTTGCCAAGGACGGCAAACCAGCTCATTCTGGGCCCAGGCCAGGGAAAAATTGCACTCTGAAAAACAGAGTTTTGTTTCTCGTCTGAAGAGCATACTTTTCTTTCAATTGTGTTAAAAGAAGCATCAGATGTGGGCCCACGTCAGAAATTTATGCAATGCAAATGCAAAAACCTCGGTATAGAACGAAGGAACGCTAGAATCAAGAAACTGATGTGATGATAGAATTGTTGACCAAAAAGTCGTCTTAGAAAGAACTGGCGATTTACATCTTAATTGGCCGTATTAATCTCATTTATAGAAAATAGAATTCCTTCCTGATCTTTGATTATGATAGGCCTACCTATACATCAATTCAACTTTGTATGGCAGTTTGGTCTTTTGAGACAAGTAATCTATATCACTTGTAAAGAAATATGAAATGGGACTGAAAGAAAAAGCTAAACATCCTGCAATAGTCTCAACAACAAATAGAGCAGTTGTTTTGAGGCTCTTGAGCTTTGCGCTCTACTTCAATTCCATATTTCCAGGAAAATGGACAAAAGTGGACGATAACCCAAATAAAATATTGTTCTTAAGGATGTTAGCTTTCGATTCAATATGGTCCCAGACCAATACTATTCAATACTTTTTTTATCTGGCCCACTTTAGATGGAACCGCTGTAAAAAATTCAGAAATATTAGTATACTCACAGGGGCCGTTAACGGAGTATAGATCGCTCGCAATATTATGATTTTATTTACAAACAAGTTCGATACAGTGTGACAAATGTTGCTCCTTCAGATTTCCATGGGAAAAAAATATATAAACTGTCCCTTGAGCTATTCTTTAAGTAGTGTATATTGGGGGTGTAGAGGAGAGAAATAGTAGGTAGAGATCACTGCCCCGTTCATATTGCTATGGTAATTGTCTCGCGCACTACTCATGAAAAAACGCGTTTTATTTGTGATCGGTAATGCAGTAGCTGATTAATTCGCCAATTCAAGACAGTGTTACCAGACTTTCAATTTTTTGATTTTTGTCCGGCTAGAATCGCAATTCCGTCCAGTGTGCGTGGTTTAAAACAACCTTAAATTTTTTTTCCAACTTGATCAACCCTGGAAGAATTATTAATGCATATTTACTATTGTTTAAAACAATGTTTTGTTTTTTTCGTGTGTTTTGAACGTGTTTAAAACATGTTTTAAACACCACCTGTTTAAAACATCGCAACCCTGAGAATTTAGTAATCATATTTTTAGAGATAGGGGAAAAAAAACAAGGTTTTTAATGTTTTAAATGGGATTAAAAAAAACAGTTTTTAAACAAAAAAAACAGCGTTTAAAACATATTCCCGTTTAAAACAATGTTTTGTTTTTTTCGTGTGTTTTAAACGTGTTTAAAACATGTTTTAAACGCCGCCTGTTTAAAACATCGCAACCCTGGTAAAAACCAACGGCGTTTTTGGCTCGTTCTTTTACGTAGTTTGGCACGTTTGCTTTCAGTTGAGTTTAATTTCATTTCAGATTTTGTGGACGACTTCTTTCATTATCATCACCTTTTCAGCAGCTTCCGCAAATATCCGTCATGGTACTTTGGTAAATGGAGAAATGTAGAGCGCGCCTCTTTTTTCGACTTTATTGTATTCGCAAAATGGGAGTAGGGACTAGGGAGTACGTTCTTTCTAGGAGTCAAAATGGCGCGTGTCAATACTCACTCGGGTGTTCTTAGTTCTAGTAAGAGATGCTCTAGTATAAGCGGGAAGAACTCTGTCATGATTATAATTCGCAAATTCGATTAAGGAAGCGCTGCATACGGCAAAATGAGGAAGTAACACCAAAAGGTGATGATGCATTTTTGATCCTAAGAGGTTATACAAATAAAATTGTTTCTACTGCCCTAAATATTGTTTTATTTGAAAAAATGAAGAGAATGAAAGTTGTAGCGCTCGTAATTATCTTTCAGGAAAGTTCACCTTTGGACAGTTTTGTATGATTTTTTCACATCTTCACCTTTTGGTGTTGATTGCACCAATCAGCGAACAGTATTCGTTTTGCCGCCAGAGGGCAGTTCCTTAATCGAATCCGCGAATAGTTCCATGTTCTTTCCGTTCAACGGTTGATGGTGGTTTGGATTGAAAAAAATGGCAATTCAGGTTGGAACATAGATTGTAATATCATCATATTCTGTGATGAAGTTAGTGCGCTAGATAAAGTTCCCTATCTCTTCGAGCTATATCGCAAGAATGTATTCTAGTCTCATACGAAATTGAATGTTCCTTCCATAATCGACAGCAAAATGAATTTACATTTGCTTTTAGTAGTATTAACAGCCTTGCCGTGTACATTTGCCTTCGAGTTAATTACAGGAACTAGTTTTCTAATAGGCGCAACTCTGTCCTATTTCTATGGCAAAGAAACGCTCAAAGCTGGCCTAAATGTCCTGGACTTGGCTGTATGTTCAACTGGTTTCAGAATTTACGAATGCTGTGGTAAACCTTGGATTGAGCCGAATATAGGAGGTATGAGAGAGTAACAGGGGTGACTGCTTGATAGAACTGATACGAGGACGATGTATTCGATACTTTCAGATTTGAGGGTTGATTTGCGAAACTCAATATTTGGCCAGCACATAGTTCAGGAAATGATTCCTGCTGCTATTGAATCGAGCATTGATGAACACTCGCCGACAAAGCCATTAGTCTTGAGTTTTCACGGACCAACGGGAGTGGGTAAAAATTACGTAGCATCTTTTATCGCCCAAAACTACTTTCTCTCAGGAGAGTCAAGTAAATTTTATCATTATTTCAATTCAAGGAAAGATTTTCCGGTTCAAGATAATTATCTCATTTACCAGGTAAAAATTTGATTAACTATATCTTGTTTGCAGTATATTATTATTCTTTTACGATTCTATTAATGGTAGGTATTTTTAGGAGCAACTTAGGTCCTGGATTATAGGTAATGTAACTGAGTGCCCTTACTCGATGTTTGTTTTCGATGAAGTAGATAAAATGCCTACGAAAATTCTCGATGGCATCAAACCTTTTCTCGATCACCACAAAAGACTGAACGGAATAGATTATAGGTAGGTACGTACTTGGATTTTCGAAGAATATCGACTATTCGTTGATGTGCCTCTTTTTTTAAATATATAGTTTAATTATTTAGGCGAGCAATATTCATTTTCATATCGAATATCGGTGATCGAATCATAATAGAGCGTTATTTGGAGCTCTGGCGAAACGAAGGTAAAAGACGCGAAGATATGACCATCAATGATTTCGATAAAGTTATCAACAAAGGAGCGTTTAACGAACGAGGTAGAAAATGTGCACGCAACTTTTCATATTAAATATTTTCATTGAGTTAGTGCTGTTTGAAATCGGTGACATTCTCACTTTTGACTTGGTCTATAAAAAAGCTGTCATCTGGTCAACTTTCTTGGCAACTACATCAATATAAAGATAGGGTTAAGAAAAAAAAAAAAAAAGAGAAATTATTAACGGACATTCATCACGGCCGTGGGCTCATATTAGGGATTGGTTATTAGCCTGCGAGGGGGTTTGACTTCACGTTATCATGGGATTTTGACTGAAAAGCATGGAGGGGGCTGTGAAGCTTGCAAGTTCAAATTCTTCCAAGTCTTCCTACTAGTATTAGATTTAAAACTTGGATGATCGAAATTCCAAAAGAAAACTTATCCTGTGTTGGGTTCATCTGAAGATCTTCACCATTCGCCAGTTGTACGTGAGGTATTTTTTCCAGTAAAAGTCCCTCTGATTTATTTCAGTTATTTGAAAAAATTTCGCCCGTCGGAGGTAGTATTTTAAAGTATGCTCCAATTTACATTACGTACCTTCGTGTTTACCATCTCATTACAATTATTATCATTATTTTGGAAAGGCAGAGAGGTAGCTTTTCGGTCAAAAAATTAAAGATATTGATTTCATGATTTGGTTTTCATTAACAGGTGGTTTTCAAATGAGCGATATTATTGATCACAATCTAATTGATTTTTACGTTCCATTTTTACCGTTGGAGAAAATTCATATCAAAATGTGTATGCAATCAACCATGAGAGAAAAAAAGGCTCGCGTTGACGACGGAATTATAGAGTACGTATTCACATTGTAAATGCATGGTATTATTGTACGCTCTGTAAGGTAGATACTGCTACACAAGCCATTTTTCATTTTTTCAGGGAAATTATGAAAACTATGACATTTGGGCCGGAACCGGAAACCTTATTTGCTCACTCTGGTTGTAAGAGACTTGACCAACAAGTTCGCGCTTACATCAATAAGGAAAAATATCGCGGCAGTTTCGAGGTCTGATCTCTTATTTCAATGTTCGTTATGAAATTTGATTTTCCATTTTCTATCATTGTTTCACAACTTCGTCGCCTATTTTTTTTTTTTTTATATCTTTTTTTATAAAATTTTGAATTGTTGAACAAAAATTAATCGATAAAAGATAGTATTTCATCAGTTTTTCCTTTTATTTGAAATTGAACGTCGACTACGTGTAAATACTGAGAAGAAAATACAATTAAATTATGTGGTACTATAGGGCATACGAAAGAAAAATGAGATTAGGCGATCAAGATCTGCGGGTAAAATTGAACGTAACGGAAAAACTAAACATGTAAAGCTTACTACAAGTAATCACAGCCTAAAAGAATAATACACATTTTGATCAAAATGTCCACGGTCACTCGGGTAGATCGTGAATATGTCTATTCATTTGAAAAGTATCCGATATTTCGCGAACGTAAACCTTTGGAAAGAAGCCAACCTACATGTCAAACAAATGAAATAATCATGATTAATGTTAACGGACAATCAGGAGCGGCCCTTGATTTCCGATCTCATCGTCGAAAAAAAAATTAATTTCATTAATTACTAAAAGAAACAACTTACTCGGTCGTTTCTTTGCCCCTTCCACCAACCCTTTTCATCGCCCTCCTTACTCAATACCAAGACTTGACATCCTTTTTTCAGCGGTAACTGATTCGGCTCTTTCGGAAAAAAATCGAATTCAGCTATCGCTGTAATCCGTCGGAATGGCCACTGTAGGCGTACATTGAGGCTGCAATTGTAGTATGAAAAAACGGTCAAGTCCAAAAGTAGATATTCAATATACAGTATTTTCTCTCACACGTACCCTACAAAATTCTCACTGAGACTAGTTTGTTCGTAACAATTCACCAGGTCCACCAAAGTAGGAAAGAAACGCGTTTGTGACAAATAGAAACTGGGTACGGCGTTCGATTTATCCTCGTACACTTTCATATGCTTCACTTTACCATCGGTTCTACGACACATACAAAATACAAAAATTTCTATTATTTTCAAATATATTCAGATGTGTATGTAAGATGGTCGGCTGATAAAGGAATTAGGTACTAAAATTGTAATCAAATCTGGCCAAGCTAATATCGCTAATACGAGTTCTATGAATGAAATTCAAACGACAAAATCGTATCATTTGTTTTGAACGTATACATAGGCAGGAACAATCGCAAAAACAAGTGCGAAAAAAGAGAAAAAAAGAAGGTTGACCAGCCGACCATAAAAACTACGCAATTACTTGAGACTAAGAGCAAAGATTGACTCATTGAAATGGGACGGTCCCAGAGGACGAATGCGCACCAAAAAAGTACCATCGATTTCTTGTTCTAAAAGATTGGTAGCTTGATCTCGTCCCATTTCACCAACAAACCTAGGAACCAAAAAAAATACAATTGTACTTACAAATTTTCAATGAAAAATACATACTCCTTAATGAAACAAACCATAAATATTCAGTCAAATCATCCATTTCAGACCACGTTTGATTCCAATTGATAGGCAACAAAGAATTTTCGTTGGGTTCCTGTAATTACGTTGCGGATGTAGTAAACTGACTATGAGCACAATAGCTTGGCCACATAGGTAACTTGAAAACAAGCAAAATGGCAACAACAAAATCTTTTTGTAGCCTGGTTACAGACTTGCTGCTTGCTCGTAACCCTCTCTATAGCCAGAATCTTTGACTGTATACTTCATCATTTTACCTGAACCGTTGTCAGAGCTTCTAGACCGGTGAGACTATGCGAAGTTGTCACCGTGAGCGGACGTGGCGGAATATCTGGAGCAAGACGGGTACCACATCGACTGGAGCTTGCGATACATCCTTTGTGCACTGCTATACCACATTTGTTGCATTTGTATCCCTTTAACCCGAAAATTGAAACACGTCAAGGAACTTGTACAATACTTTTTTGACCTGAAATAGTGAATATCTTTACCTGAAAAATTCGTCCCTTCAAAAACTTACTGCAGTAATTACAGATGGATGGATTTTCAAAAGTTTGAAATACGAATTTATGCTCAGTGTGCCGTGATGAAGCTGGCTCTATATTATCTCTGAACAGGAAGAAGAATACAGAAAAATGGATACAAATCAACATATTCACGAAATGGGGAAAAATTCTGCTCTTACAATGCATCCTGTAGTGACGTCAGCCATTTCTTCTTTCCATCATCGGTGCGAAAGAAGAAAGTGTAGACAAGACTGGAGTCTTTTTTATGTACCAGGTGAAACGAATGACTCCATCGAGCGGAATGTTCACGATTAATGGCACGTCTAGTCAATTCTTCAATTTTGAATTCACTCAAATAAATCATCTCCTTGAAAGAGTACTGATCACCCTTTTTAGCAACGAAATATATTTATCATGATTTGTGCTTGAGAAGTCATAATAATTAGTTAGACCTGAACTACTTACTCTCAGAGATTTACACATGAGTAGAACATAATCGAAAACGAAAATGTACCTAATAAAATAAAATCAACTCTTAAAATCATTTCTTAAAAATGTGAAGAATGATTAGGTATCTTTTTTTACAAATGAACAGATTTTTCTTCAATAAATAATATTAACCTTACCTCACTCTGTTTTTGGGATCGTTCGAACACCTCAACTTAATTTCGCCATCTTTTCTCAATCGACCGAAGTCCATCAGATTAGCATGCTCGGTTGTATTCCAGTCAATTATATTACGCTAAAATGATAACATGAAAGGAAAAATAAATTATTACTGAAAATTGCAGAATATCTATACGCTTCAAACGTCCATGATGTACGATGCTGATACGGATTACTTCTTTTCAGTAGCTATCATCACTTTTCACACCGATTTGATTGAGAAGTACTGCAAGTCATTAGCTCAGTATATACTTACAAAATCGTACTTAAAAGTTGAGAGTTACACACCTGTATAGCGGTTACCACGTTCAACGCATCAAAATCTTTTTTTACATCGTTTATGTATTGTGCTACATCAACCATGGCTTCTTTAGCGCGCTCCAAACCGCGATAATCTTCGTGGTGCTGGAAATAGGTGAAAGGTACTTCTTAACAGGATAACTTCAATCAGTGAATAAATTCCTACCACACAAATATTATTACCGGTTGAGTTTCTTGCAATAATTTATCTAAAAGTAAATGATATTTGAGTATTCGTTGCATTGGTACGGACAGAATATCGCTCAGTTTGAATTTACCATTGTTTGCTTCTTGTTCACATCTCTTGGGGGGAAAAAACGGTAAGTTTTTATGATGAGAAAAAGATCCTTCTATCTTCAAAGATCAACATTTTTCTTACAGTAATTTCTTGATTAATGACGTCATTTTTGCAACAATGAGTAATACGTGATTGCGCCAAAGTCAAATTAGCGCAATAATCTCCATAGACAATGAACTTCTGCCTCCAACCAAGAAACACTTCGCTAAGTCGTAGGGTATTATACGATGTGTACGCTTTCTTCAGTTGAACATAAAAACCGGTGTGCGTATCGACAAGTTCCTACGCATAAAATTATCTTTGGTTAAGATTGAAGATGAAAAAACAAATTCTCGAGAAAATTAGGCGATCAAAAAGAACAAGGTAATTCTAGATCAGAGCTTTTCAAATAGTTTTTAGGAGCTCCTTGAAAGTTGTATAAGTCATGCAGAAATTCCTGTAAGCAATATTCAATTATTTTTTGAATTTCGACAATATATTATTTTTAGGGGTTCCGCGCGGCATTTTCTCTAGCAAAAAGGCTACGTTGAAAAGCACCGTTCTAGATTAATAGTATATTACGCAACGGGTGAGATAAAAGCGGTAATTGACTTTTGAGTGCAAATTTCGCTAAACAAACGAAGACAACTTCACAATACTTACATTAATTCCCTTAAATATAACTTCGTAATCGTCCTTTGGAATAATATTCACCAATGGTCGCATAAAACTCTTTTGTAATGTATTCAACACATCTACGTAATTTTTCTCAGTTTCGATTAATTCGGTGATCACATAGTCACGTTTCTCAATACTAGGTACAACTGTTACAGGTATCTAAAGAGGTAAACAGATGAATGTAAGAAACACTATCAACTACTAAGATACGTAGACGAATAAAACGCTTTTAGTACTTAAGCGACAAAAAAAAAACAGAACTTATAAGATTATATGGGTCATGTTTTCGAAGTTGAAAATCAATCGATACACCTGATTAACTGTTTGCAAAAGTACCCGAAATATATCCTTGAAACATGATGGCTCCCGAAAAAAATAAATGCGGAGCAAAGATCATCATGTCACTAATGAAACATGATAAATATTTGAAGAATGAAACGAATATATTTCAATTTCTATAATCATAAGTATTTCAAAATTGAATTTTCATGTCTTAATTTTTTCTTGTTTCCAATCAGTAACATAATGATTTTTGATTCTCAGGTATTTCTCACGGGAGCCATTATGCTTGAAGGATATATCGCAGATGTACATCGATCGATGTTCAACATCAAAAACATGACCCATTACTACAGCGGTGCCCAACACCCGCGGGCCAAATCCGACCCACAGAGAGGTTTTCATCCAGCCTGCGAGCATGTAACAAAAAATTGTACCTTCGAGGGAAATTTTTCCACTGATTAGAGTTCTACTTACACCTTACCACGATTTTACGAACAAAACAATTTCAAAAATCTCATCAGTTCGAAATTTTTCTATTGAATTTTTTTTTCAATACTTATAACTTTTTGATGAATGGGGGACATGAAATTGTGTGCGATCTTTTTCGTATTTCACTGCTGATGTGATAACTACCTATCACCCGCCCATCACAAAATAATGAACATTTTACTTTTTTTTGTGGCCTGCAAGAACTTTTACTTCACTGTAGTCCCATGTTCAAAAAACTTGAGCACCGCTGCATTTATGTGTAGCTGACTTCAGATAGATTATTCTCTACCTGCGACAAAAGCGTATGTCTTTTTTTCACCGAGCACAAATGGTGGTATACTTCTTCGTTAAGGATATGATTATCGTAGGCAGCGTACTCGACATCCGTTCCGTTAACTGAGCATCTGCGTTCAGTTACGTCGCTAAAGATAACAAGCAAGAAGCACCATGCAACAGGGTAGCAAAACGTAAAAAATATAAATTGTAGCCTTCACGTACTCGTAAATCAAGTAAATATAAAAATTGAAGTAGATAGATGCAGTTCACACAAAATGTGCAACAAAAGCGCAACTGTAAATACAATTATTGGCGCAATGAAACTACACTTTCATGACGTGAAGTAATATGCTTCTAAGTTACTACTATTTAGAGATCATGAGAAATGCAACTCTACAATCGAGTACGCCAATAGAAGCGAAGTAATAACTAAACTTGACATCTATTCACGAGGATATACATTCAATCAGTCACCTCTTTTCCGAGAGTAACACAACATAATTCTTCATATACATGTCTTTCACTTTCGTCATCTTCATCGAAAGGAGACCAACGTAGAACATTATCGATACACGTCATAACATCATCATTAGAAGCGATCGTACTATCATTATTAAAACTACATTCACAAATAAATTTAATAATTGTTATTTATAGAATACCGAACGGTGATCAGGAAATATCGCCAACTTGTACTTGTTTTTCTTAAAATGTTAACGAATTTCAATGGAAAATGATGATAATTACCTAGCTTTTAGTTTCCTGTAGATGTCTTCTGAAGAAGCAGATCGACTCTCGGGAACACTGAACCCCCTACGATTAGAGGTAACCATCAATAGTATTAAAACAAATCGCGTTTCTTTCAAATCGTTTATACTCACTGGATTCCTTTTGCTCGCAACCTGGAACTATTCGATAATTTGGACAACGTTCTCATCACTTTGTAAAAGTCGGATAAATCAAACAGCATGGAAGGTTCGAACAATTCCGACTCGGACAATCCGTGTAAGTCTTGACAGGCTTGCAGAAATGTTTTAATATTACGCAGACACAAGAACTTGAAAATAACAATACACAGTATAGTATGACTGCCTCAGAATTCTAGACATAAAATTCATGACTTTTTACTTGGGCCATTTGTGGTTTCTGGTTGACATCCTTCATATCAAACAAGTCAGGATCCAGAATATTCAATAAGTTACACAGTAGGACACCATCTCGGAGGGTAAATGCGAAGTCAGTTATGGTCGAATCGGACCAATTCAATTTGTGATCAGGACGAAGCGCACCACATCTCGTCAACCAGCTGGTACATTCTCGCCAAATTTCGCTCTCCATGAAAGTTATGCTACTCCTAATACAAATCCGTAACTTAGACCAGATTATGCACGAAATGAACTAGGAGTAGGCCAGGAGCCTAAGATGAGCACAATGTATCCCTTTTTCCTTGAATAAATAAATCTTTATCATTAAATTAAAACGATAGATCGTCGGATAAGAGACTTTGATATTCTGATAATAATGGTAAAATAATTTAACGGTACTGTTTAACAGTACTGATTAACAGTACCGACAATAAATTTACTATTAAATAAAAAGACGACACAAGGAAGCACCCGTGAAATGATACTCTCTGCTTTAATTCAAAATTCGTAAATCGTAATCACTAATCAACACCAACACCCCAATTAATAACACTGGCTGCGGCTGGAATGCGCGGATTGCAACGCATTATTTTTAATAGGTCCGTTCGATTATCCACATGGAATAGGGTCTAAGATTCGGTTTTACTTTTATTGATAACAATATGCAGCAGAACAGCCACTCGACTCAGGCACGAAACTGAAGGTTTCTGGGTTGGTTTCTGACTCTGGTTCTGCCCGTGTTGCCAGTGCCCGTTTCTTTCTTGTTACACGAGCAAGGAAGGAAGATGAAATTCTGTCTTTCCTGTCACCAGAGTAAATTAATAATGATAATATGAATGAACAATGAATGAATGAATCATGAATGAATCTGATGTTATGGTATTAGAATTCTTGACGAGATCCGAGCATAAACCTTTTTAGCCTTCTACAGGCTGTTAGTTCTGTATCATTTTCCAATTCCCTTCATTTTAAGAACATTTAGCGTATTAGCATAAGATCAGTGAAGTGACGTTGAGGTAATGTTGGTTAAAAATTTGGTTCGATATACTCAATCAATTAAATTATGAAATAGTGTACCTTATACTCACATTGTTGCAAATGATCACCATCGGGTTACTAACAGATTTGTGTTCTCATATTCTTGACTATCAAAGTCCATGTATCAATATTTGGTAATACCTAATATTTTATGAAATGGTGTATGTCGGAAGAAAAACAAGGTGATTCTGATTCATGAGTTTTGAATGTCAAGAAATTGAATGTATTTTCCATTCAAACATCATTGCAAGTCCTATCGAAATTACGCGAATCTGGTTGGTTTTATCTTTTCGTTAAATTCGTTAATTTTTTTGTTCAGGTTGGGTAGTTTCAAGCCATAAAATGAATCATGGATGAATGGACATTGAACGATTTGTTAGAATGTTCGGTTTGCTTGGAACGACTGGATACGTCTAGTAAGGTCTTACCCTGTCAACATACTTTCTGTAAGAAATGCTTAGAGGAAATCATTCACACGCACAAAGAACTACGATGTCCGGAATGTCGAGTCTTGGTCGACGTTGATATCGACGAACTGCCTCCGAATGTATTGTTGATGCGTATTCTAGAAGGGATAAAAAATGCTTCAAAAAAATCAAGCGTCACCGAAACAATGACCAACGATGAGCACTTGGAATCATCTGTTGTGACTGCTTCTTCGTCAAGCTCTCGTATTCAAATTGTTGGTATTCTTTCAATCAGATAACTCATCAAATATGTCAATGAGTAAAAATTACATCTATTTCTCTTTTTTATAACCTTCAGGGTACTCATTTGGTGCCAGATTTGCGACAACCGTACGCTATCGCGAAGTGTGATTGTGTCTGTGAAGAACCTGGGTATGTTTCAGTATTTTCCATTTGCATCCTATAACTATCGGAACACTAAAATCTATGCTCTGCTGTTTCCAGTGATCTTAGTTTCAAACGAGGAGATGTGATTCTCCTAAGACGAAAGGTAGAACATCACTGGTATCAGGGTGAATGTAATGGCGTCCTCGGAGTTTTTCCCGTATCTTATGTTAAAGTAAGGAAATCATAGGTTCGGTTGAAGAAACCTCGCAGTTTTTTACCCGACAGTAATGTTCCTCGACGTTTTCCGACAAATTCAACGGTTTTCCGTAAGGAAAGAGGGAATATATTTTCAGAATTACTTGACCGGACGCTATTTAATTTTTCGTACTCGCGCATCGTTCAATTAATGTTTGTAAACAGTCGTAGAGGTAACCGATTCCAAAACGCAAATACTTTGTACTGAAAGAACGTGCAGAAAGAGGGAGAAACGCGTAAAGGAAGAACAATCTTCTTGGAGCTCGAGTGAACTCTAATCTTTGCCATATTGCGGCACTTCTACATAGCGCAGCATTGCGATGTTTCACGCGCGACAAATGTTGCAGCCGAGGCCAAATAATCATCGAAATTTCATTCTTTAGCGAAACGATGGAATATTTTTCAAACTCGTTTGAAACTATTGATAAGTTGCGAATTTTACGAACAGCCCCTCGGCTGCAACATTTGCCGTACGTGAAACATCGCAATGTTGCGTTCTATGTAGAAGTGCCGTAGGGTTTGTATTCCCAGATTATTATTTTTTATGCATAATCGTTCAAAAATATATTTTGTACTTAAAGAAAACTTACGAGCCGTTATCTTATTGTCAAACCCTGGTATGTCCACTCTAAAAAATGTTGAAGTTTGAGGAACCAAGGGTGTTATATTCAAGTTGAGTCGAACTATAAAACTGACTGATTTGCAACTCGAGTTTTCTGACTGACACAAAAAGAAACCAACTGATGAATAACATTTTTCGACTGACTAATGCATCCAATTTCTTAACTGACTGACTGGTGACTGAAATTTGAAGAAAAAAACTAACGGGTTCCTCCTATCGGAAATATTAAACAATACGCTTTTCATTTGTATCAGTAAGCATACTTTCATTGTTGTTCTACAGGTGGTAATTCCAATTCCTGACAATACACCTCAATGTAAGGCATTGTTCGATTTTAGTAAATGTCACGAAGACGATGACGGATGCTTGCATTTCTCAAAAGTGAACAAATTTTCTCAATATTATAATAATTTCATAAATTGATGTATCGATCGAAGAACGATATCTAATTTTTTATTCTACTTATCTTTGTGAATTTTTTTTTTTGTGTTTCATTATCAGGATGATGTGATCAATGTAGTACGACGTGTAGATGAGAACTGGGCCGAAGGCAAACTGGATAATCGTATCGGTATTTTTCCTATTAGTTTTGTAGAGATGAATCATCTTGCAAAAAATTTGATGAGAATTGTTTCAAAGTATATCACGTTTTTATACTCAAGTGATTTAGTTGCTCTTTTGAGACAAAGTTATGTAATAAAAACTTTTTTGCGATAGTCCTATTATTGGCGCTTCGCGAGATGCTCCTCCAACACCGACAAATGATGTTGCACACGTTCTAAGCGAAAGATTCAACTTCGTTAGGCATCCTCCAATACAGGTAAAAAACTAGAATATGTATCTCCTAATCTAGTCTTAAAAATGCTCAGTCTATAGAGGAAATTCGAGAGTCCCAGCTGAAGATATACTTGTGAGTGACAAGATGACACACGTACTGTATATTGTGTGAAAAATCTTAGGCTTCCCTCATTTTCCCGCTTCTAACCAATACAAAGATTATTGACGTTCGTGTACAAAAAAATTCTCTATACGTTGGAGATACATGGAAGTATATAACAACCTGGACTTGCAACTTTGTCCAAGAGTAGCCGGATAACATGATAGTACAATACAATGTTGAAACTTAATTTAAAGTAGGGGAAGAATAAAACTTCCTACTATCAAGAATATAATAGTTATTTTTAAAAAATTGAGCTGAGAAATCTTCTGTCGAAAAAAAAAAGACAAATTTTATAATAATTTCGAGAAAAAAAAAAACAGTAATAATGATAAAATAAAATATGAAAAAAACGGCAATAAATGTAATCTTTCCAACTCCTGAAAAACCTAAAATCAACTATGGGCTACTAACAATTACGTATACGCGAAAAAATAATGTATAATATCCATAATAAATTTAAGATTCAAGTCACCAAGAGTCTCGCAGTACACTTGATACCAACTAGAATATAGTAATTACTCTCAATCATTTAAACTCAATGAAATATTTCCCACTTTGATTCCGTCTCACGTCAAACCTTGGAAATTTGTACAAGAATGTTGACGAGCTTCACCATAATCAATGTAAAAAAATAGCATACGCGACTCGTACCGGGAAAAAGAGTGGACAACTCGTGCGTTTGCTTCACTCGGCTTCGCCTCGTTTCTCATACATCGCACTTGTTCATGGCTCATTTCCTGAACTGATCGCTTAACATACTATTGATGATATTACAGAATGTTAGCAAAGGATCTAGCCTATTTTCTCCGTCACCTTCGTCATCTGTAACGTCCACTGCCACAACTTCTCCGACTTCCTCTAGCGAAAGCACTGCTCCGTTATCACCTTCCGTTTCTCCGCCAGTTGGTTCGTTCTCGCAACTCGCACCTGTCAAACGTCACAGTTTTTCTCCTGGTGCTCAACCGCCTCCGTATCACGCGCCTCCTTCTGTTCATAGGTGAGTTATTCTCGCTGGTCTTCAAGGTAGGCATGCGTTACTCAATTTCGGAAAACCCCTTATTTCTTGTAGGTATTCGGTTGAAATTTCTAAACTAGAAGATAGTAATACGGAGTCCGTCAACTTGGAACAAGCGAGTAATAATCAGTCTGATTCGCGATCCAAGTATCAGAAGAGTTCCCCGCGAGCTGCATTTCAGTCGATTAGAGCTGCAATAGAAGAACCTTCTTCGCGATTGAATCGCCAACGTGGAAAATCGCGCAATGAACAACCGGTGATGAAATCGAATCTTGAGCCACAATCTATGGACGTAACGGCAAATCAAGTAAGTTAGTGTGATTACATTGTATGTTATTTGGAATTTTATAATTAACAACATATTTTTTTTTTGCAGTCTGACAGCAGTTTGCTGCTTGAAAGGCAGAGTAGTCTCCGAATTCCAAAGAGCGCGCTAGTACATTCTAAGTTGATCGAACCTCCGCCATTACCCGCGATGTAAGTTTTTCCATTCGACTGTTACTGTAGCACGCGATAGCACGGGCAAAAAAGTGCTGAAAAGGAAATATTTAATCGCTTGATTAATCATCCTATCTTGTAGGTACATCGCGATTTATCCTTATAAACCGCAAAAAACAGATGAATTGGAGTTGAAAATTGGAAGTGTGTACACAGTGGTAGAACGATGTCAGGATGGATGGTTTAAAGGAACTTCGCATCCCAATCCAAAGTGTGGCGTATTCCCTGGAAATTACGTCACACCAGTCAAGTGAGTTTCATGTTGGAATTGCGACCCGGCTTCTAAGTTTGTTATTATTTCACCCTTTCCCAAAGTATTCGTTCAAAAAGTATTTTCCAAATATTTGCATGAAAAAAATTCATTTAAATTGCAAAATTCTATTAATGTGCTAGGTCGCTGCCAGTGTTACAAGCTCAACTCAGAGGCTTGGTACACAGTTTCAACGTTTCTCCCGGATACCAAACACGAGTTTCTTCGCATGGAAGGCGTACTCGTTCACCGATGAAGTGTAATTCAAGTTCTGTTCCTATCACAAGTATTACCTTTTCTTTATTCTATTTTCTAACGTTAGATTTAAGTAGAGAAAATGGAGTAGAAAGTTTGATTACTTATTTTAGAAATCGTAAGCGAAAGTGCTGGTGCTCGACTGGCTCGGCCGAAACTTCCAGCTCGATCAGCAAGTCCGGTCTCTGCAATGAATTCTCGCCAAAAAGTATCCTCGAAGATATGGCACGTGCCCACCAATGGAGTATTGGAAAAATCTGGTTTGTCGTTGACCTCTCCTCCGAAGACTAAGTAGAATTTTTGGGTTGTGAGTTGTCGTTTTTTTCCTTTCTGTGCAGATCATTCGACAAGTATCACATCGGAGAGCAGTGGAACTCCTTCAAACGTTTTAGAAAGAGTGGAAGAGTCCAAATTATCGAAATCTGCGGAAAAAGTAATAGGGTTTTAACTTTTAATCTCTCTAATGCGACAGTATTACCGTACATTTTTTTCATTGTTTCAGTGTAAAGATAAGAGAGAAAAGGTGAGCGTAAGTTTGATGCGACGTCTAACTAGCATAAAAAAATCTCGTTCACCTCCCCCACTTTCAACTTATTCAATGGATAGACCTGTTTTCGAGAATGGTAGCTCTTCAGCGTCGATTCAGGTTGCTCATGCTAGGTAAGTTGAGGATAACCGAGTGATGTGTGTTTTTACGCACCGGAAGTAATGTACTACATAATTGCACATCGTTCGTTGTTTATCATGTCTGTGTTCTGTGCATTGCCTCTTTACTGTATCATTCATTTGTACTTAAAGCGGATTCATTTTTCGTCCCCCATATCCGACCACATAATAACGCTCCACAAAAATTTTCAATCGTTCTACAAACTATTCAGCCGCCAATCTGATTGGGCTATTTTGAGCTCCGAATTGCATTCCGGTTTTCAGTTTCGATATTCGCTCTTCATCTATCATAGTTTATGTTATCGTCAATAATAAAACTCATTAACCTACGCACGTCAGGTGAACCCCTATGATTCGGAAAATTATGAGAGATGAAAAGCGAATATTTGTAAATGCAAGAACCAGAGTTGTACTCCGCGTTCATTTGAGATCTCATGGTCTCGTCGATTTTTCTGGCTTTAATTTGCAAAATGGGAATGATACGCGATCTCATTCAAAAATTGTTGAAACGTTATCAAGATAACGTTGATACTTTTTGAAAATAGCAGTTTTGATGTCGCTCCAAAATGACTGTTTGATTAAATTCTTTCAAAGATCTTGAAATCGTTGCATTACAATTTTTCATTGTATCAAATAACAATTCTTTGAGATTCAATTATCAATTTTTTGGAAACGCTGTTGTGTTTTATTGGTTCGTTCCAATTTCTGTATGGGGTCTTCAAATTGCAGCATTGAGAAATTTTTTTATATTTGTGTGGAAGATGAAGAAGATTGTATTTGCTGCATGAGCATTGCTCCTGTTACGTTCGTTACGCGTGCGTAACACTGTATTATTATTCGTATTCATGCTTTTCCGTAAAGTGAGTCGAACGTATTATGTTGCAGATCAGATTCTTGTCCGAGTCGATTATCCTATAGCACCCAAACTAACTCTTCTAACCATCAAACTAATTTAACAAGTGGCTCACAACGTGCTAAGCATAAACAAAGAACTTCACAAAATCAATTCACAAGGTAAAATAACTAACGTAGCATTTTTGTTTTTGATAAAGTTGTATCGCTATTTTTTGTGCTTCCAATTCATAATTAATGTTTTTGTTACGTGGCCGTGGAATGTAAGAATTTATAATTCAAAATTCTATTTTCCGTTGAATTAATTTTTCTTCGATATCGATCTTCAACTGTGTAATACTGGCGTATATGGACCAAGCTGTTGCGATTCAAACCCGCGGAAAAATAACACAAGAGAATGGTTTGCCGAGTCTTCAAAACCGGCTGCGCTGTTGATTGTGTAGGTACAGAATACTGCTAATTTTCCGCGCGCTCACCCGCACTGCCGATGTTCGAGTTTCCGACTTATAACTCGGCTTAGATAGCGATGTGTGAGTAAAACTCGGTCCTTATACAACGGTATTATTCAAGCAAGGATGATATCAAAAAAGTTTTCCAAGTGTACTATTTTATTTTATGAGTTACTTTTACAAGAGTACTTTCGGGTGTTATCACATCATCAGTTGTGTCGCAACTAAAGAACAAGGCCTTAAATATGAGTTTTTATAGTATAACACTGTGATCCTATTTGATATAATATTGCTGTTATGATTGGTTTGCACCCAGAAATTTATTCTTACAACAATCTGCTAGATGCTGCTTTTCTATTGGCTAAGTGGTTTCCTGTCATCTTATAGGTCAGTTCTGTTCTTCTTCTCTCGTCCATTCATCAGGCCGAATAATTTTTTGCTGTCAAATGTGATTACATTGTTCAAGAGCATAGCTCTTTTCCTCTTTGCTTTGCAATCTCCATTTATTTCCAGAGTTTTTTCTTCTTGTGCGATTCTCTACATATATGTATGATTTCGATTATTCCCTCTCCATTGTGGTATTTTGACATGTTTTGTCTTTACTCTGCACCGACCACTGATTTGAAATTTTCCGAGTGCCCCCCTTCACCCATTTTTGCGCATGCTCTCCTTGACTCTCGTTCTTCCTTGGGTGGGTGATGAATCTGCGAGTTCTCCTTACCAGTTTACATTCTAGGTTTGTACTAGCGTTATACTAAGATTTTACTAGTCTCAAACTAGACTTATAATAGACAAAGAAGGGCCTGCCATTACCCTCAATACTATGAGGGTGATTCAAAAATCTGCGAGTTCACCTCGCAAGTTCATCCCAGTTTATACTAACTGTATACTAAGATTGCAATATTAGCTTAGTTAGTGTAGACTTTTTTTTTTTTTTTTTGGGGGGGGGGGGATCTCCCGTCCGGACGTCTTGATGTGGCGAGTTTATTGGTATGTGATAAGACATGGCTATAACTAGCCCTCGCAGATTCAATAAGATCACAATGTTATATCATGAAAACTCATATTTAAGGCCTTGTTCTCCAGTTGCGACAAGAAAGTGCTCTTGTAAAAGTAACTAAAAAAGTAAAATTGAACACTAGGAAAAAACTTTCTCAATATTAGTACTCTACTTATATCTCCCTCACTTAATATGAGTTGCAATAAAGATAATATCTGTCGATTATTATTTCAAATGAATAAATTTAATATACCGCTTCTTCTCTCTTATGGTATACAGAACATTCGATATTGATACATCGACGTTTTCTTCTAACGCTACCAAAATGAAAAAAGAAGATGCATTGGTTATCAATCACCGGAAATCAAGTTCGTTGGATACAACTGCCTTCGATGAATTTGTGCCACCAGTGCAAGAAAGGTGAGTAGTTTTTATGCCGTTGAAAGACCGGCCCAAGTACATCGTTTGTACAAGATGGAATTTATGGAAAGGAACTTACATAATTTCAAAGTATCGAAGAAGTGAGGGAAGAGGGAGAAAACAATACTGCCGTACAGAGTTAAATGCAAAAGAACAATCACTGAGCCGAAATCTTCCACGCTAATTGGAAAGTGTGTTAGTGATGAGGTTCTGTAATCACGCACTACTATTATCACAATCGAATGCATGTCCGACTGAACGTCCATTTTTTTGACTATAGACTAGATGAGATTACTTAAATGGGAGTTCGCGCGAAATTTGTTCTAGCGCAGAAATACGAAACGTTGGATGTACCGGTATATTTTAAATGTACAAAATTTGTATCTGATTTTTATCTACAATTTGCGCCCCGACCCAACTTTCTACGATTTTTTCTAAGCCGAGTTGGGGACCAAAATATACCGAAAATTGATCAATTTTCCAGAATTCTCGAAAATGATAATTGCTCAAACTTCCGTATTTTCTCTGATTAGAAAGTGAAATTCAACGCTGATTCCAAAAAAATTACCTAAATAATCCTAGGAAGCTTGAGAGGGGGGGTGGGGATTTTTCAATTTCTTTTGACATGTTTCGTGTCTTTTTTGACACCCTATACACTTCCGATAATTTGCGAGTACCAACCCCCCCTCCCCCTATTAATGGACTTAGAAAATTTTTTGTGAATTACCTGGGAGTTTATCCAGAAATCTGCGTGTACCACCCCCTGGATAAAAATAAAATAAAAATGAATAAAATAAAATAAAATAAAAATTGAATTAAATTAAATTAAAATAAAATAAAATAAAAATTAAATTAAATTAAATTAAAATAAAATAAAATAAACCTCGAATCACCTGGGAGGTCATCCAGAAATCTGCGAATACCACCCCCTGGGTAAAAATGAAATAAAAATAAAATAAAATGAATTAAATTAAATTAAATTAAAATAAAATAAAATTAAAATGAAATAATATTAAATAAAATTAAATTAAAATGAATTAAAATAACATTAAATTAAATTAAAATTAAAATTAAATTGAAATTATATTGAATTAAAATTGAATTAAATTAAATTAAAATTAAATGAAATTAAATTGAATTGAGTTAAAATAAAATTAAATAAAAGTAAAATAAAATAAAATAAACCTTGAATCACCTGGGAGGTCATCCAGAAATCTGCGAGTACCACCCCCTGGGTAAAAATAAAATAAAATAAAATAAACCTTCCCCCCTCCGAATCACCCGGGAGGTCATCCACAAATCTGCGAGTACCACCCCTTGAGTAATAATAAAATATAATTAAATAAAATTGAAATTAAATCAAAATAAAATAAGCCTTCCCCCCTGCCCCCCTTCCGAATCACCTGGGAGGTCATCCAGAAATCTGCGATTACCACCCTTTGAGTAATAATAAAATTAAATTAAATTGAAAGAGCGAGTGAGTCGCAGTAATCTCATCAGCTTGATATATATTAAAGTGGACTTGTACTGGACCAAGAAGCGGGACGAATGAGCGGACTCAGCCTAAAATACTCCAAAGTTGACTCATACTAGAACAAGAAGTTGGAAATTTTGGATATTTTTGAACGATGAAGAGCTTAAGAAGACTGGCGAGGGTGCAAATTCCGTTACGCATCTATCGTTTCGCGTTTTCGCGCTACGAGCGCAAACTCCCATTCAACTGGTAACATCAATTTGCCTCACCCTTTATACATCGTGATGTGCCGTTTCTGAGAATCGAGAACTTGCTGAGGGAAATTTGTACTGTACTATTATTGGATTTTAAATTGAAAACTGGAATTAGAGAAAAACTAAAGAGATCTGATTTTCTTCGGAACACATCTTTTGACTTGTTTCGATACAATTCCATGAGCGTTGATTTTGCATGTACAGTAAGTGAATTCAATCGAATTGATGCGAGACTGTAAGTTACGGCTATCCATTATGACGAAAAAAGCGATACACCTAAAAGCAGTAACTAGATACAAAAAACCACGGAAAATACTAAAAACATTCGAAGCGCTATCAACTATAAAGTCATCGTCAGCGAAAGACAAGAACACAACTGACCTGAAAGACCGAAACCAGACGAGAAATAAAGAGGAGACTAATCATTGAGTTGTGACTCATAAACAAGCTCGATCAGATCTTCGTCCGGTATGTACCAGTTCAACAAAACAAGACCACCAGTGTTCTTATGACGAATGATTTCGATATGCTCCAAGGTAATACGCTTGAAATCAGAACTTTCTTCGTGAAGAAGCACCTCAGATCCTTCTCGGAAGCTGGGCCCAGCAGCAATAAGATGGTCAGCGAATGCCGAATCCCCCAATTTACTCTTCTCCCAGGCTATCTTGTGCTCATCGACCCTAATCTTGAGTTGGCGACTAGTCTCTCCGATATAAACACTCCCACAATCATTACATTCTAACCTATACACTCCACTCTTCTCATCTTCAGGAATTCGATCTTTCAACCTAACAAATAACCCTTTAACAGTAATTGGGTTGTAAAACGCAGGTCGAAATCCGGAAGGGTGAAAGGCCCGGCCTAATTGAAGAGAGAACTTACCCAAAAATGGGAGTCTGATCCAACGAAATCTTTCGCGGCTGATCGTACGGGTTAGGGAGGTAGTAGAGTCAAGGCATTTCCTAGTAACTTTCTTACGCACCAAAGCGTCAATATCCAAGTGAATCTCACTTAGTGAAAGCAGTACGATTCAAAGGAAATTCAGTAAGTCTATGGACTAAACTATTAAAAGCAACATATTCATGGGCAACAGAGCAGAATGACGACCCGTGGACTAGAACATCGGTCGACGTATCTTCTCTATACCCTCTAAACTCGTGGACCCCGTCTTTTTCAGAAACAGTAAGATCCAAAAAGTTGATGGAGGCGCCTCTCACTTCCACAGTGAACTTCACGGAAGAATATAGCTTATTAAGATACGTGAGAAACTCCAAGCAGAGCTCTCGGAGACCAGTCCACGTTCATAGCACGTCATCTACATACCTGCGCCAGTAAAATATGTTATTCAAAAGATGATGGCCAGAAGAAAAGAGGTCAGATTCGAACTTAGACATGAACACCTCAGAGATGAGGGAACCTAAAAGCGAACCTATAGTAATACCTATGGGAATACCCACCTCCTCTGAAAATTCATAAAATTTACCATTAAACTTACAGAAATTAGGAGTCCAACACATCCTCAAAAGATCAAAAAATTTACTTAACTCTTCGTGAGGAGTATTGAGATTCACTAGGAGTTCACCCATCCGCTGCATAGTGACAGCTTTAGGAATGTTAGGACAGAGGCATACTACGTCGAAAGAACAAAAGATCGTGTCTGCAGGGAGAAGCACACTTTTTTTTAGGCTATTGGCTAAGGTGGAAGAATTCCTGACAGAGTAGGGAGACTCGAATTCGACGCGGGATTTAAATCATCGATCCAGAAATGTAGCTAGAGAGTAGGTAGGAGATGAGATGAACGACACCACAGGCCTCGTGGGCATATCTACTTTATGGACCTTAGGTAATCCGTAGAGGACGGGGGGGGGGGATTTCGTTGGATTAGACTCCCTTTTTTTGGGGAAGTTCTCTCTTCAATTAGGCCGGGCCCTTCGCCCTTTTGGATTTCGACCTGCGTTTTATAACCCCGTCACTGTTAAGGGGGTAATTTGTTAGGTTGAAAGATCGAATTCCTGAAGATGAGAAGAGTGGAGTGTATAGGTTAGGATGTAATGATTGTAGGAGTGTTTATATCGGAGAGACTAGTCGCCAACTCAAGATTAGGGTCGATGAGCACAAGATAGCCTGGGAGAAGAGTAAATTGGGGGATTCGGCATTCGCTGACCATGCCCAGCTTCCGAGAAGGATCTGAGGTGCTTCTTCACGAAGAAAGTTCTTATTTCAAGTGTATTACCTTGGTCATTGGAGCATATCGAAATCATTCGTCATAAAAACACTGGTGGTCTCATTCTGTTGAACAGGTACATACCGGACGAAGATCTGATCGAGCTTGTTTATGAGTCACAACCTCACAACCTGATGAGTAGTCTCCTCTTTATTTCTCGTCTATTCTCGAGGTTAATTTCGGTCTTTCAGGTCAGTTGTGTTCTTGTCTTTTGCTGAGGATGACTTTTTAGTTGATAGCGCTTCGAATGTTTTTAGTATTTTCTGTGGTTTTTTATTTTAGTTTCTGTTTTTAGGTGTATCGCTTTTTTCGTCATAACGTGAATTCAACTTTGTACGGCAGAATAACTATCTCGTTTTGACGTTTTGGCGTAGCATTTGCTCCTTGACTGTAATACAATTTTTCAAGCCTGGGGAGCTCCGGCTCGCTCCCTAAATTTTGTGGAGCCGGAGCTAGGAGCTGGAGCCATAATTTGATCTTGATAAGAGCTTAAAACTCCGCTCTTTTGGTCAGCTCCTCAGCTCTTTGGGAGCTGCTCCGCTCTTTCCTTTTCATGGAGCTCAGGAGCTGCTCTTCAGTCAAAATGACAAAAAAAAGAAAAAAAATTCGAGAAATTTCAAAATCCAAAGCCCCAAGGCTCGAAGCTTTAGGTAAAGACAACCCGACTAGAGAATAAGAGACTCCGCTCTTTGAGAAACTAAACCAGAGCCGAAGCTGGCTCGGAGCCACCTCTTTTTTTTCTTCTGGCTCCGCTCCGCTCTTCGATTTTCGAGGAGCCAGGAGCTGGAGCCGGAGCTAAAAATCACGTACCCGCTTCTTAGATTTTTCCCAATTCAAAATTCCTGTATATTTCATTTTGAATCATTCATATTTCTCCTCAGATATCGATGTATTACGCCTTATCCTCCGAACAGCGAGTTTGAGCTAGAATTACAAATAGGAGATATAATCTACGTGCAAAAGAAACGCGATGATGGTTGGTATCGAGGTACTTTACAAAGGAATGGTCGTACCGGATTGTTTCCAGCTAGCTTCGTCGAAAACGTGCTATAATATCGTACAACGAAAACTTCTTTTGGGTTTTTTCTTCTTCTTTCTCTCCCTCTTTTTACATTTTACTTTACCTTTCCATTTTACAGTCATCAGATTATTTACCAGAGTTCGTAATGATTTGCGCTTTTCTAGTGTAATTAATTATATCTATTATGTTCCATCTGTATCTTTGCGATTAGTAATCGTATTGTGATTCTCATCGTGGATGATTTAGACCTAAATCTATTTTTACGACCATATTTTTATTTTCTTAATGTTACATATTCAATTTTTATACGATACTTTTTATGGTATCAATTTTATTTTAGTACACGCGAGTGTAAAAACGGATGTTCTTTTTCATATTGTTACCCGCGATTTAGGTAGTGCTTTTCATCTCAAAATAAAGAAAAACTGAGTATAAAATTACTATCACCGTATATTTTAAAAATATACGGTGATAGTAATTTTATACTCAGTTTTTCTTTATTTTGAAATTATGAACCGTAATTTTATTGAAGATAGGATCTCCGATATCTACCAGGCTGATACAACCTACCTCCTTAGCTTTTCATCTTGCTGTAGTTTTTTGATTTCTTTGATTTTACATGTATTAAGAGTGTCTTTTGTGTAGATCTATCGTTGAAACTAGTCTTTTCTCTTACTCTTTCATTGCTGAATAAAATATTGGGCCAGTAGAATTACAGTTTTGTGAGAAAAAAAAAATCCATCAAAGGTTTTTCTGCGGAAAAATGTTGTATCCTTATCATCAGGTGAAAATTCAGCTCTTTCGCCGTACCTCAGTAAAGAAGAAAATTGTTATGAAATAAGAAAATAAAAAAAAAATTAAACGCAATGTTGACGAGATGGAATTAGTGCCGGTAAGATGACGCTCGCATAATAGCTATTTAGAAATTTGAAATTGTATCATTACTGAAAATTAACATAGATCCTGGTTTTACTGAGGTACTTTTTTGTAAAGTTCATGGTTCACGAGAAAATTTCAAAAGAACACATTTTTTTGCGTTTTGTATAATTTTTACAAAGGTAGTTACCGCATGGGCGTCACCTTGTTGGTGCGTGAATTCCATTTGTATCGCGAAGGAGAATACTTTTTTTGTTTGTAATATTATGACTATGAGGATTGATTGTCTTTTTATCAAGGTAGTTTTCCTGTAATTACCATGGTTTTGGAAAAAAATCGATAGGACCCAAAAAAGTGCCCCATTTGATGACTCCCTTTATGGATGTCCCGAGAAGGGTGCGATTGATGGATTTTCACCACAAATTTAGAAAACCAAGGGTAACACTTTTCAGCGAAAAAGTCTGATGTATTCATTTTTTTTTTTCAACCCACTTTTTTACCGTAATTCTTCTGGGCTGTATCTCTTTCTTAGTTAAGAGTTCATCAAACTATTGCGTTATTCTAGGTTGATAATTTACTGAGAAAACGATGAGTACAATCATGATATTTTGAAAGCGCGAGTCTCGCCCAGAGCAACTATCTGTATTTGGAAAAAATCTCACTGCCTGTATAAGTACTGGAAACGTATAACTGATTCTGTATTCTTAATATGAATTTTTTTTTCCTCTTGTTCGTCGAAAATATGAAGATGTACTACAGTATATTCGATATTACCGTTCATGACAAAGATAAGAGCTTTATGGACGTACCTTGATTTTTATTTGAATGTTTTGGACCAACTTCTCCTTTTTTTTATGCGACGTTTCAAACGTATGACCGTTCGTTATCGTTGAATATATTTAGATAAATAGAGTTTAAGTTTTTGATTGTGGTATATTTGTGGTTTCATATTCTTTTACATTATGTCGTTATCATCTCGTGTATGTATGAATTATTACGTATTACAATAGCTCTTCGGAATACTATGTGTTGGTTTATCTTCCTTTTTCTTTTGAATAAGCCGTTCATTACTGGCACGTAAGTACATGCGAGTCGCCGAATGCTGCAAAAAAGAAGTTCGGCCCGTTCGGTCATCATCGTAATGGGTAGTTCTGAAATAGTACTCACGCTGCCTTGTTCATTCATGTCTAGCCAGTCGAATCTTCTATTGTGAATTATCTCTGTCTATCTTTCAAAAGAAGTGTTCTAACATCTTTTCAGTAGAGCCGTACGCTTTTCGCATTTGTGCATTCCAACTTTTTAAGACGAGTTTTTAATTATTTTTGATTGCTTTTAATCATTTTTATGAAAATATATACGACAATGTGATCCTTAGATGGATGAAGAATTTTTTTAGATATTTTTTACATTACTTGAGTTGAAAATTTTATTAGTACAGAATGAAACTGAATTTCAGCATATTTTTGCTAGTTGCCACCATTTTTCTGCCGATATTAACGCATGGGCTGTCGTTATTGGATCTTTGTGAGTAATTTACAAAGAAAGTGAAGAAACCACTATCGACGTGTATGGTTCTATGAAACTTTAATTATGTCTTTCAGTTTTCTACAAATGCAATTCTACTCAACACGTTTGCGAGGGTGGAACATGTCTTGAAACAAAATACGTTTGCGATGGAGTGATCAACTGTTCGGACGGTTCTGATGAAGAACCCTCGCAATGCGGTGAGACATTTGCATTGTAATCTTTATGAGCGAAAAAGAGTAGCCTATTGTATGAATAATTTTTTCAAATTTATTTAGAAATTAAGAAGTGTCTGACTCCAAAGTACTTCAAATGTGACGATGGAAAGTGTATTCACGCAAATATTTCGCTTTGTGATGGTATTCAGGATTGTAGCGATGGCTCAGATGAAGAGAAATGTCCCTCAGAAGTAAGTTAAGAATAGATCGGATTCAACATTTTATTCATCTTCATCGAAATTTTGTCCTTTCGTTAGGTAAGTGTACAGTACCTACTTAATGTCATTTTTATTAATTTTATTTTTCAGCCCGCGAGTAAAAAAATTGTATCACATGCTTCTTGTGCGAGTAACGAATTCCTTTGTTCCGACGGTCAATGTATTACGAAAAGTTGGGTTTGTGATGGTAACATAGATTGTAGCGATGACGAAACACTAGGATGCGTTATTAAGGTAAGAAGAGTGTTAGTAGGTAGTGTGCATTAACAAAGCGAAAAGAAATTGAAAATAAATATTTCAAACTTGCAGCAAGATTGTGAAAATCACGAATTCATGTGCACCAAGTCAAAATCGTGTATACCAAAATCATTCGTGTGTGATGGTTATCAGGATTGCGCTGATGGAAGCGATGAGCTGTCCTGTGGTGAGTTCTTTCCCTGCAATTAGTTGACGAGCCAATTTTTCGTTGTCAGCTGCCAATTTCAGAATCATCGATCGAGAGTAGATCGTTCTTTTGAAGCTGATGATGTACGCTAAAGAGATGAAAAGAGGCAGTCTATGACACATTTTCCATTCTGCGATGAAGATGTGATAGATTTTATCAGTATTATTTTTCATCTGAGTTTGGGTTATTATCATAATTTTTTTTTCTCTCTCTCTCAGAAATGAAGTATCAGCCCATCGTTATGAACAACTGTACCAAAAAAAACTCTAAATTTGCTTGTAAAGATAATCTAAAATGTATTGATCTACGAAGTGTTTGTGATGGTAAGAAAGATTGTTATGATTATTCTGACGAGGATGATTTCTGTCAAGTATCGTGTAAGTATTGTTTTTATTTATTCTACTTTTTAGTACGGAAGTAATGTTGAGGAAGGAGGTTATAAAACCGCGCGAACAACGGGTCATAAATGAATTTGGAAAGGAAAATGATTGAAAATTAAAAATGTCTCAAATTGGATAACAATTAGAGAACGGGATATAAAATTAAAAGAAGGTCGAAAATTGGACGAAAAATAAGATGAAAAGTTTGAAAACCAACGTCTTACAAATAAAATCGCAAAGATTTTAAAATATTAATAATACGATCTGAGAAAAGAGAGAATTCGGGTAAATTAAACACGTAAACTATGAGCCGGAGCAATCGGTCTCAAAAGTGCTTAGACGTTCATCACGGGCAAAGTACGAGAATTAAGTTCGAACTTTTTACTCCTTCGCTGAAATTATACTGTAATAACTCGTGCCGAGTGCAATACTGAAGTTAAACTTGCATTGAGTGGCAAAAGCATGAAACTTAGTGCAAACGTTCAGGACACTCGAACAAACGCATTGAACCATTGTGACGCGGTCGGGATTCCATAGGAGCCCATAATTACAGGTTGCCTAACTGGAAGGAGTTTATACTTCTGAGGGTCTGGAATATTTCTTCTGGTCCAGGATTTTTATAGATTCCTGTATACATAATTATAATCGCTGAATTTCTCGACTTCAAAGGGCGCCTAAAAAGGGGCGTAAAATTAAAATGAAATATTTTTATATTACAATTTTTTCTTGAAATTTACCGTTGAGTTCGGGGAAATTACTGGAAAAATTTTTCCGAACCTTCTGAGACTTCGGTAATAAGAATCAATAAAAAAAATTTTTGAGGTAGAATCTCAGGAAAATACTGAGAAAACTCTTCGGACCCTCTAAAGAGGCCTAGTAGTTCTATCTCAAATTGTGGAAGTTCGAGTCTCCTGGGCCTCTCTGATGGTCCGAAGAATTTTTTTCCCCAATTTTACATTCAAACTTCTAAAAAAAAAGTCGTGAAGATATTTTAAAACATTTTATTTCAATTCCACACTTTTTTTTCGAGGAGTGAAGGCTGTAATGCAACCTGCAATTGAGGGGCTCCTATGGGGTCCAAACCGTGGCGCTATGGCTCAATGAGTTTGTTCATGCTTTTATATAAAATGCATGTTCAAAGCGACTAGACAGAAATACGGAGAACACATAACACATTAAAATTTTCTTTATTTCAAAGTCTGAAATTCAAAAAAGATCGATTCGAATTTTATTAATAAGAAAATTTTTATTGTTTGTGCTTACATAATTGTACGTTTTTCTTTTTTTCCCCTCAACATGCTAATTTAGTTATGTACGCGTTTTTTTTTTTACATTTATTCCGTTAATTTTTATTTTTCCTTGAATATGCCCCTGTTTTGCGCGAATTTGTAATTTCTTTTGCGAGCGATGAAATCCATACTGAAAAAGTTGTATTGTTTCGCTCGTATTTTTCACAAATTATATTTTTACTTTTAGCTCCCAGTCATTGTATCAATTGTACTCACAAATGCGTCAATACACCGGAAGGTGGACTATGTTTATGCGATTCTGGTTATATTTTGGGGAACAACAATAAGTGTATAGGTATTTGTTATTGTTATCTTAATATTTTCGGGTTCCGTCTTTCTGTACTTCAGTCTCTTCATTCCTTGTCCATTTATAGACGTGAATGAATGTGAAATATACGGAATTTGCGATCAGAAATGTGTTAATACTCCCGGATCATATCACTGCTCTTGTGATCCAAATTACATTTTGCAAGTTGATGGACGCACTTGTTTTATCAAAGGTGAGTAAATTGAATGTTCTTAATTTTTGATGGAAATGCCTCGGTCATAAGCGTGTACGTCTGTTTTTATAGATGGTGAAGGCACGCTAGTCTACTCATTGAGTCACGCTATTAAGGAGCTGACGTTGAGAAATCGCACCCAGTATCTCTACTTCGAAAATATTCCATTCACCATAGGTATTTCTGCAGTTGACCAAGATTTATATTGGACCCACGGTGGGAACGGTTCTCAGTCTATCATGAAGGCTTACGATTGTCGAAATAAAGGATGTCGAGAACAAGAAATGATCATTACAAATGGTTTGAATCCGAGAGGAAAAGAAGCGTGTATTATAACACGGTGTGACGTCCAAGGTTTAAACTCCTTTGGTATTCCACAGGTTTGGGAGCGCCGGAAGATGTAGCCATAGACTGGATCACTCGTAATATTTACTTTAGCGATAACAGGTATAAACATATTGTGGCTTGTTCAGGCGACGGATACGTATGCACGGTTCTTCATATGGCGCCAGTCATCGATAAACCGAGAGATATAACATTAATTCCGGAACGAGGGTATGTCTCTCACCAAAGTTACAAGGTTATGCGTTGGATTATCCCTCGAAAAATGGATTATTTCCTTATCGCTAGATTGATGTTCTGGACTGATTGGGGGAAAAGACCTCACATTGGCCGCTCTGGTATGGACGGTTCAAATGCGACAGAATTTGTTTCGGAAGACGTAACGTGGCCGAACGGTGTTGCTGTAGATTTGCCCAATGAGCGCTTGTATTGGGTTGAGGCAAAACAAAGAAGAGTGGAAACAATCAAATTGGATCAGACCGATAGACGAGTAAGTTTTTACTTTTTCAAATTCGTATCTTGGTGTCTAGAATACGTTGTAACATTCCTTCTTTTCTCATTTCTCAGATTAGTATTCGAAATTTCTGAGTCAATACTTGTCAATTGGTTTTTGTTTCTAGATCATCTTATCGGAGTCTATTCATCATCCGTTAAGCGTAGCTGTATTTGAGAACAAACTTTATTGGAGCGACCTCAGTGATAAAGAGATTCATTCGTGTGATAAATTTACAGGAAAAGGAAGACAAAGTATCACTCGCGAGTATTATGACAATATTCATGTCATTCATATTCGGCATCCGCTATTGGAGCAAACAAGAGTGAGTTACACGATAATTCATGAGTATTATTTTTGAGATAAGAGAAACCGCGGCGCAAAGGACAGATTTTCACGAAATCCTACTATTTAATGTTTTCATAACGTTGCTTTATTGAAAAAATAACCAAGTTGAAAATGTCCGCCATCCAATATGGACTTGATTGTGGCTTCATCAAGGGTAGAAGCTTCAATATAGTATCTCAAAACTTGAAAAAATGTTGATCTTTGGAAGTTTTTCCACCTTTCCTCCTCATATACATAGCTTGATGATCAAAATTTTTACGAGTTTCCCTTTTGACAGGGCGTCTATTCTATGGAGATGGGGGGCTTTTTGAAAATTTTGGCGTCCCACCGTTTGCTGTCCGCCGTCCGCCAAAAATTAACTAACAAGAAGAAAGAAGTTGACTTTGGATAAATTTCGTTTTTTGAGCTACCCACTTATTATGTTAGAAGAGGGATTTTCGACTTTTTTATGCGAGTAAATCTCCCTGCGATAGTTCGAAAGTGGAAATTTTTACATGTTCTACTCCTCTCATATAGGTCTAACTAGATGTTCGAAATTTTCTCATGTCCAGCTTCTTCAATGGTTGAACTGTTAGGGACTCCAATGTTGAATTTGTAGCAACGTTCCGTTCCGTACCTTAGTTTACACTTCGCAAGTATATAAGACCTTACGAATACTATTTTTGACAATCGCTCCCAGACGACGGTTGAGCTTCCATATCTCAAAACCAATTTCATTCCATAGAATAAGTTCGCAGGTACCACTTTTAACTTCATTAAGGAAGCAGTATCGGATTCAATAAAATTTACTCGGAAATTTATAAATCGGAGTACAGAATATCTTACTCTTGATTGATCTAAATATGAGTGAAATTTGCCTCCTCCTCCCCCCCCCCCTGGTAAACATTGTTCCTAGTTGAAGTCCCAGTTGAAGGTCGTGGGAAGAACTACCCATATTTTCTCCATTTGAAGCCCGATTTGAAGCTGATCATCGGAAGAGGGAATCAACAGTGCTTCATTTAGGGCTTCACCCCTCAGTCCTAGGAAATCAACCAACTCCCGGTTGAAGCCCTATTGATTCCCTCTCTGACAGGGGCTTCCAGAGGAAGAACAAGGTATTCAGATGGGATTCAAGGGAATCAAATTGGGCTTTACATGGAAAAAATATGGGTGGTTTTTCCCAGAGCTACAGAGGGCACACAAATTGTTTAATGGGACGGTAAAATTATAGTTTTAAGCTTAAACTCGATAAGTTTACCGTTGAAATCGTGGGTATATGGATTTACCCTCCTGTAAAGCAAATCCTTATTGTTACATGCGGAAATATTTCGTAACTTGAAATGAAAAATTTTGTCTTCGCGTTAAAAGTTTAGTTTGGCTATCAACATATTTTTAGTCGAAAATCATCAATTTCACAATTGAAACCCCCAATTTACAGCGTAACTACTCCATACTTTATTTTCTTTCTTTTGCAGATGATTAATCCATGCGGTCGGCGCGTATGTAGCGATTTGTGCTTACTAGCTCCCGGTTCAAAAGGCTTGAATTATTCATGTGCTTGCCCCAGTAATAAAAATTTGGCAGAGGATTCTTCAAAATGCGTTGAAATTCGTGAAAATCCTTTAGTAATAGCCGTAAAAAAAAATCGTATCTATTTAATGGAGCATAGTCCTTTAGGACGTTCCAAGATTTCAAGTTATCGTGTGCTTGATGAACTGTATGTTACGGCTGCAACTTATAACTCTCGCCAAGGTGAGTTGGAGATGTTGTTTCTTGTCTCGATGTAACTTAAACCGAGGCAAATTAAACGTATCTTTCTTGCGATTAAAGTATACCTATACCTTGGCACTACGTGGCCAAAACAATTTGGAACTATCTCATATACGCGCACTTTTTTCCAGCTTTTTAAAAGCGTAATAGGTACATCATCATCAATTCTTCACCCCATTTGCTTTAAATTTAATTTTGGATTTTTGTGGTCCAAATTTTCAAAGTGGGTGGCCAAAAAAAGCTAATACGTGGCCACGTGGCCTTTTTTGACCACACAACTCTTTACTTAAAGAACGCGCTGGTTTCGATTGTACGGCGGGTGGGCCATACAGAAAAATTTCGTATCTATTCAACTCGTGTTGTTAAGATGAGCTTTCGTTTGTATGGCGTATTTCTTTTTTGTTTGCTGAAACCCCAGACGAGAAAAAGCGTTATTTTTGACGGAATTTGTGAAAAGGTCGCGCGGATGTATTGAAAATATTTTTCGTTTCGCTATGAAAAAAAAAAAAAAAAAAAGATGTGCCTGTAATTCCAGCGCAAATTGTATACCAAGTCCGACTCGATCGTAGATCCCTCTGTAGCGCATACTCATTTAGTTATAAAACTACTCTGTTACAGATGCAATTCTACTTGCGGACTCGCTTTCAAAATCCGTTTATACCTATAGTTTACGTTCCAAACTCTTGGATCCGCTTATCACTCATCGTTATGGGCCTCTCGGTCTTATTACATCCATGGAATACGATTATTTCGGAAACAATGTTTACTGGTGTAACGCTGATTCAGGGTCTGTGGAAGGATTTAGTCTAACTACGTTCTCTCTAACAGTAATTGTGGAAGGAACGTTCGCAGAATCTCCCATCAGTCTAACTTTAGCTCCTGAATACGGGTTAGTTCGTGTAAAATATCTGAAGTATAAAAAGTCCGCGAGTTTGAACGATGATTTTGAAATTTCAGATTCATGTATGTAGCGTATGAAAATGTGTCCCAAGATGTTCGTGTTGAGAGAATATCGATGGATGGTGACAGGGTGTCGAGAAAAAATATCGTGTACAATATTAAAGACACAAAATTACATTATAGTAAAGAACTGAAGAGATTGTTCTGGGCGAACATGGTTACGGGAGAAATTGAGAGTGCTGATATTGATGGTCAGTAATCACAATTTTCTATGTACAGTACGTTAGTAATCCTTTTTACCAGCACGTATTTCGTTTATATTCTTCATGAAGAGTATTTTTTGCAGGAAATGATCTATTTAAAATCAATGTTGCGGACTCGCTCTACAGTTTAACATCGTCCGGAGGTATCCTCTTCTGGTCGAATTCGAGATCTCCAATTATCAGCTGGCACAATTTCTATTCAGATGAATATTCAAGAACTTTGAAATTGGGTGAACGTTGATTTGTGCTGTGGCTTTCGTTAGCTCATTTTTCGACATCAATTTTAATTAATTTTGTTGTAGATTCCGCTTTCGGGTTGGAGGGAGATGTTCTTCTAACTGTCGTAGACAGGTCAGAAAATACTAGTTCTGTTTGCTCTATAAATAATGGAGGCTGTAGTCATTTGTGTTTGAGGTCATATGATTCAAGACCGATGAAAGTACGTTTATTTTCATGTTCGAATATGTTTTATGAATCGGTATTCCATGTATGTATGCGTATGATATGGGATTCGTGATATACCTACGGCAGTATAGCTTCTAGTTTAACTTGAAGAAGAGGCTTCTGACTATCCTCAGCTTTTGACTTGAACTTACGACTCGGAAAATTGAAAAATACAACCGGGTGTCTATAAGTACTGAAAAATCCTTCAAGTCATAAATAATTTTAGAAATAGTTGCTCAAACCCCTGAAGAGTACTGAAATTTTCCGAAAAAAATCTTCCAAGTCCTACGCTCTTATCTTGAGACGGTGCTTTCAGAAATTGATGTGATAAAAGGTATAATCAATGTTAATGTTGACAAACATTTTTGGACTCAGCTTTCGATTTTCGGCTGGCTGCATTGCCTTGCACCGTGCGTCCTCGTGATAGTGAATCTTGTTGTGATGAGATTAGCTGGCATGGCTGCGCTAACGCTGCTTAATTGTTTCATAAATATGTGTGTAGGCTACATACTTTCTTTTGAGGCCACCTCTGTGGATTCTGAAAATTTATCATTATAATATCACGAAATTTGGGACATCGAGTGCCTACATTTTGGTTGCTATAACTGTAATACCATACTAATCTATAAAGCGAAGAACCTCTCATTATGAAATAACAAAAGATACAAACACGAATGTCTACTCTTCTTCAATGAGGCTAAAACCAGCGACGCTACACTCGATCTCAGACTTTACTTCGGGGGTGGATTTTCTTATTTTTATCTATTCCAAAAAGTAGGGTGATTTATCCTATCATTTCGATTAGGAAAAAAATGTTCTTTACTTCCCCTCTCTAATTCAATTTTTTTGTCTTATTCGTATAGATTCATATTTCACGTTTTTCAATTTTATTTTGAACCGAACCATCACCCCTTTCCCCTCACCTCCTCAGTAAGATGATAGTAATTATTCTTATCATTTTTTTCCTTTCGAATTTAGATTTGCGGATGCCCGGCTGGTTTATCAATTGGAGCGGACGGTCAAACGTGCACTAAACCAAAATCGTGTTCGTTAGACGAATTTACTTGTTTCACCGGTGAATGCTTACCTAAGAACCACGTTTGCGACAGTAAGAAAGACTGTATACACGGAGAAGACGAAGATTTGCAGCATTGTAGTGGACCCAAATGCCCAGCTGATCAGTTCCTTTGTTTTGATCAGTCTCGCTGTATCGATCGTAAAATGATTTGTGATGGAAAAACTGATTGCGATGACAAGTCCGATGAAATTTGTGCCGAAAACTGTGCCGGAAGTGAATATTAAGAGTTGCTCATCTTGAAAATATCTTATTCATGAGCGCATAGGTACCTAGTGAAACGAAATTCTTGTAGATCAATTTACGTGCGATTCGGGCGAATGTATCGATCGACAATTTCGATGTGACCTGAAAGTTGACTGTAGAGATGCGCATGACGAATTCCACTGTTCGTTGGTCAACTGCAGTGGGGACGAATTTCGGTGCGACTCCGGTCAGTGCATACCTAGGGACTGGAAATGCGATGATGAACCGGATTGTACTGATGGCTCCGATGAATCAACGGATATTTGTGGTACGGTTTTAATTTACGTATGCATTACGTATCTCGCAATAGTTCAATAAAAACTTGATGTTCGTTTCCCCGACTCAGAACGAAATAAAGATTGTTCAGCGTACGAATTCCGGTGCAGCAACGAGAAGTGCATCCACATGTCGCTCACATGTGACGGGTTTGACGATTGCGGAGACGATTCGGATGAGTATCGATGTTTTTCCCGCGGAGATCACGATGGACGCCATCGCGACTATATTTTCAAATTGTGCAACCCAAAATTAGAATTTTTCTGTACATCCAACGAACGTCATTGTATTCCTCTTTCTGCCAGGTATAATAATCTTTTACCCGAGTAAATTAAATAGTCGTATCCGATTGTTATTTTGAACTCATCAATTATTAAGTTCAAATGAAAAAGGAAAGGTGTGCAATGTTAGTTTGCGAGTTGTAAATGAACATTTCCAGGCTCGTATCAAAGGCTAAGCAGACAATGCCGTATTTTAAATATGTTTCTCATGAGAGAAGTATGATTTCTGAGAACCACGGATTACATTTGACTTATTTTCGTGTTCTCTGACCCTGAGAGTGAACACTGGTAGTCTACATCAATCTAATTGTTCAACAAAGAAGCAGCAATTACCTATTGCGATCAGAATGACATCTACAATTACAGTATTTTTCATCATGTTTTCATTTTATTATGAAACTGCTGAAGTTGTACAGCATTTACCTAATTTAATCAGATGCAATAATACACGGGTCCACGGGTGTTTCAAAGGGTTGGAGTGTAGCGCAATAATGAATATTGTTTAACTTAGGTGTAACGGTACAAAGGAATGCGTCAGAGGTGAGGATGAAGAATATTGCTCAGTAGGCAGTAATCCATGCACTCCAGGAAAAGAATTTTTTTGCGCTCTTCACCATGATTGTATTTCTATGGAGCTAGTCTGTGACAACAATGATGATTGCGGGGACGGTTCAGATGAAACGCGCGAAGCTTGTTTCAATAAACCAATGAAGAGTAATACATGAATACCTCCTTTTTCGGCGAATTCGCAACAGTTCTTCATTATTTTTTTGACTATAGATAAACCGTGTGCCGGCTTCAAATGCGACAGTGGCGAATGTATTGCTCTCTCCAAGATGTGTGATAATATTGGGGACTGCTCGGATAAATCCGATGAAAATAAGAGATGCTGTGAGATTTTCTTTACCTTGAGCGACATTATCGTTTGAATATTTCCGTTGATGAGACTTTTACGTTTTTCAGATATGAAGTGTGAAGGTTTTGGTTGTTCTCAGAAATGTTTTTCTACACCTCACGGACCTGAATGTAGATGCAAAAACGGTTACGAGCTCTCTTCAGATAATAAAACTTGCGTTGATGTAAACGAATGTGAAATGGATTTTTGCGCTCAGAAATGTACGAATTTAGCGGGTGGTTTTTCTTGCGGATGTTATACTCCAGATTATTTATTACGTCGCGATCGCGTATCTTGTAAAGCTTCGGGTAAGTTTATGGTGCTAATTTCTTTTCTATAAAATTCACTCTCGTTTTGACTCTTTTTGGGAATTAACCGTATTTACATTCTGCCAACCTAGAAAAGAAAAGAAAAAAAAAATCAATAAAATAAGCTTAGTACTTTCATGATTTTGTTGACATAGGGCGTGATTTCGTTCAGGGGAGGGCTCGCGTTGTTCTGGAGCTCAAGAGGACGTAAGTTCGTGAAGGAGGAGGGAGTGAGACAGTGGAACGTAACAATTATATAATTCAATCCATAAACATAGAAGATCATTAAATACTACGAATAAATGTTGGTTATTCGAGAAATTTGACAAGCGAAGTTAGAAAAAAATGATGAAAACGAGAAAGAAAAATAAAGCAAATATTAAGGTCAGTACCTTACTGGTTGGACTAAATTTTGAATTTAGTCTAATGATCCCAAAAAATTTTATTTGCGAACTTGCAAGGTTGATTCAGGTTGGCTCATGAACATGAAAGAATGTAAAATTACGATGAACTTTTTAACGGTATTTTTACCTTGGTACTACAGTAAATTTTATTGAAAACTTTCGCTACAAAAGTAAGAATTAATGAGGAGGGTCATCCATCTTTGTTTTACCAAGTTTACTGTAGTTTTTTTTTTAAATTTTTCCCCTCGGAGTACTTTATAAAACCACATTCACAATTCACAAGTTTCTCAACGGTCTTGTTAACGACTACTGGAATGTTTTTTCAAATTTTTCAGGTCCGTCCTTCTTGTACGTCGTTGCCTCTGAGAATATGCTGTATGTGACCTCGAATAACTTGAAGCACACTACTGAACTACAATTGTTGAAACCGAAATTCAATTCACTTTTAAAAATCGATGTGGATGGACTCCATAATCATGTTTACATTTTATGTTAGTATCAGAACTGTCCTACTTTCGCATTATAACATTACTATTCCCTTACATTCGTTAATTTTTGAATGTCAAGTGGAAAACGATATCATAGAAAAAGTGCCGTTGGATAACCAAGACAACAGAACGCAATTTTATGCTCCACAAATTACCGACTTCACTGTAGATTGGATCACCGAGACTTTGTACGTGATTCATGACCATAGGAGTATCAACGCGTCAAATTTTGATTGGGCCAACAAGCAGAAGAGGATATTTAATATTAATCTGTATACATCTCATGAATATTTCTACATATCAGCGTTGTCAGTGGATCCAGTTGCGGGGTTAGTTTCGTTTCTTCTTGAATAAATTAAGGTATATAATTCTGTGTGAAGTACCATGGTGTGCGGAATTAATGCATAGAAACAAAGAAAAACAAGCAAAAGGTTCACAATTCGTCTTGTAATTTTTTTCTTCTCGTGTATTGGAGAATTGCATTGCAGCCACTTTTTTTTTTCTTTATTTTACATAATATTAAGATTTTCTATTTCACGAACTATGTAATTGTATTTTCAGTTATCTGTTCTGGTATGAAAGTGAAATAGATAATCTTGGTAGCGTCGGTATGATACGACGTGCCGATTGTACCGGTGAGAATGTTGTAACTCTTCTACCAGGACTATGGTATCATGTGCGGCAAATAGTGATCGATTCATTCAATCGACGTTTGTATTGGTTCGATGTACAACGTGAGGCTATCTATCGAATGAATTACGATGCGTCCAGTATCGAAAACATACTCGATTCTGAAGTTTGTTGAAAACTAATTTAAAAAAAAAAAAAAGAAAAAACTAAATCATATCCAGTTTTAGTTTAAGTCTGTTTTCTATTGGTTTATATTTTCAATGTTAGGGCGAGATCACAACCTTCACTTTATTCGAAAATTCAATTTACTTCGTCTCGCCGGGATTTATAACCATTCGAAAGTGTAAAATTTATGGGTTACCTCCGAAAGAATGCGAATTTGTGAAAGTAAATATGCATCAAATACGCCATTTAAGTATTCTCCAGCCGAATCTTCAACGAACTGGTAATAAACTTAGTTTGCCATTTGTAATTGAATATCTTCAAAAATCTATTTATTAATTTGACCTGTGATGATTTAATTTTAGTACGCAATCCGTGCGAGGAGTACTCTTGTTCAGATTATGGTCTTTGTGCAATGTCACCAACCGGCCCTCAGTGTGTCTGTCCGAATGGAAAAATACAAAACGGAGATGTTATTTGCTCACAAACGGTTAGAAAAATCTGAGTGCAAGTTTGTAAACAATTTAATGTATGAAGTCGAAATTTTTTGGTTCTTGTGTACAGGGTGAGATAAAATTATATTACTACATACTTTTTTCCGCTAGCTCTCATGGAAAAGTGGTAACATCATTAGGCCTAGGTAGCACGTGAAATTGTCCCAGAATCGTCGTTAATTTTTAGATACCTATCTTTTATTATAGAGTAATATGCATCAATTTCAATCAGAAATTTTTCAAGTTCCCTAAATTCTGCGATACTGCAAATCAGAAAAGAAGTCGAATTATTCAAAAATTATAGTAATCTCATTCTTGGGAAGGATATTGAATCTGATCTATTGGTTTTAGGGTGCGTTTTCTAAATTCGTTAGCAGCACCGATACTACAGTTGGTTCGTATTTTGCTCATTTCGTAATTTTCTGCTTGCTAGCCGGAGTTATTTGGATAATATACTCTCATTTTACCAAACAGAAAGGAAAAATTTTGCACAGGTTGGTCCTAGTTTGAAGTATTTTTGCAAAAGCTTATCCATAATTTAAAGTATCCCGTTGTGTTACATTTGAATACGTATTTTTTAAGGTTGCATTTTCACAATTCTGTGTACGAGTCATCGCATAAAGGTAAAGCGAGTGCATCGCAAGCGCTTCTGAATGCTGAGGAACATCCCTGCGAGAATCACCCAGTATTCGAAGTGGCAATCCGTGAAAGGATAGTCCAGTAAAAGTATCGAACAGCCACTCGAAAAGGTAATTTGCCCAATTAATGTTCTTCTTATCTGAGTTGAAGCCAAGATGACATACAATGAGTGAATTAAAACGAGTATTTCTGAATCAAATATCATAGTGTGAAAGATTCATTTCTTCGGTTTGTAGCTTTGTTGAGATTTATGGCTGAGCACCTTAGCTGTTTTACCAGTCCTTCGGGCGTGCCCAATCTACCACTTATGAAAATATTTCAAATTGTATAAATTACATTGCAAATGAATAAATATGAGCATTATACGTAATTTTTGTTGTATAGAAATAGAATCAGGGAATGAAAGTGATATTATATTCTGAAAGTAGAGAGCAAATCAACTCTGAGAGTACACAAAAAGATTTATCCGTATTGGGGCGTTTTTTTTTCACAAATTAAGATCCTTTATGACAATGGAAACGAACCTCTTTCAGCTGTATTCGAAAGATCAATCAATTTGGGAAACACAGCAAATAATTTCTCTGAAAAATTTATGCTTACGAAAAGAAAATTTTCAAAAGCGAAGAAACATGTTTTCCTAATTTAAAAGATGTATTTTTGAAACATGTTTCAAGTGATGATTTTCAATTTCCTGAATAAACCACGTTCTAAATATTTTGACTATGGTTTAAAACTGTTCTCAGTCATTTAATTCATTTGAACTGCGTTATGCAAAAGCAGTCCAAGCGACAAATTTTTAACCAGGGGAACGGCACGGAACGGGCACGCTTCGACGGATAGGGCCTGTGGACGGCTTTCACTTAACGCATTTAGAGAACCCTTCCGTGGAATGACTGAGTGTCGCTTGGACGGCTTTCGCATAACGCAGTTTGTTTGAGACACATTTTTTGGAGTTTTAACCACCGCACTGTGTTAAACGCATTCTGAATGTTCTGAAAATCAGTTTCAAACATTGTTCAAAACTTTTCAAAACAACGTTCTAATTTTTTCTACTCTCTCAACACTGTACAAATTGTCTGATTCTTATTCATTTTTAAACAAGAATACCCAATAATGAAAATGGAATTAGGCAAAGAATGAAGAAAATTCAGAAAGCAGAGATTGCATTCTCTATGCTTAGATTTTTTGAGGGACCTGACACTGGTTACAAATGCTCTCATTATGAAGTGTGAGATTTTAAAATTTCCTGTTTGACAGGCCAACTCATCATGTGTAACTGAAAGGTCTCTTATTATAGGTGTTGCAGAATCCAAGACAATGATCTCTTATCATGAAAAATACATTTTAGTGAGAAACGGTTTCACTCAATATACTCCAATTGGTTTTCAAAATCTTTTTCTGCGTGGCCTGTCAAAATCTTTACTTATAATTAGCTGTAGATGTATTTTCTTGTTATACTTTCTAAAAATTTTCAATGTTGTGATTGATCATCGGATTTATCCCATAGCTATCTGTTAATTAGAATCAAAAAAATCTGTGAATATTCTTAAACTATGTCAAAATGGTTTGTTGTCTATTTAATAGTTGTTTGTTATTTTACTCCAATTTTACCTTCCCAGTAGAAACTATTTTCAAATACTCTTGTAATATACGTATTCAAAACGGCTCCACGTTTTTACTCTTTGCTGGTATGAATAGTGTGAACTGATATTTTTTTCTCATTTTATTATGCGAGAGTAGATTGAGCAATTTGTACGCAGTGAAAACCACAAACGATGGGTTACACAACACTAGTAAAGCAATCTGTTTGCTGCGTACAAAGGGTCAAAGATAGCTTTTTTAGTTGGTTGACTGTAAAGGTTCTTTAAAAGTAGGTCGTGAAAACTCAAATGGATTGAAAATTTAGTCACAGTTATCACCAGAAGCATAGAAGTGATTTTCTGTCTTTTTATTCCTACATGAATAATAGAGAAGAAAAAAATTTGCTCCTAACAGTGCGTACATAAACACGGACAGAAAATCAACTTTTCAGGTTAGTTGACTGCAAAAGCAATTTTTACTTCTTTATCAAAGGGTGTGAAATTGATTCTTTCGTCTGTGTTCATATTGAGCGGTGCAGTTTGAAGGGAAATTTTGATCTCATCATTCCTGTGAGAGTAAAAAGGCAACAAATCCCTGTTTTGCTTCTCGTGGTGATGACCAAACTATTACTAATTTTTCAAAAATCCATACAATTTTTCACTACTTCTGAAAATCTTTTGCAGTCAACTAACCTAAAACGCCATCTTAGACAGGTAGACATTTTCTCAAAATGCATCTCTAACATGATTTTCTTGATCTAAGACAGCCATAGATTGATTCTCCATGACGTCAGATATGGAATGAACAATTGTGATTTTGTTCAATGCATGCAGACCAGCATCCTGGATGTTTGTCCTGGATAAAAATGTAAACAAACTGTTTCGGGTTTGAATTCCAATAAATATTACATAACATTTGCAATAACAAGAATGTTTGAATGAAAGACGATATTATTTTAGGGATTGATCTTTTTGATAAACCAATTCAATAGTTTATATTAATTCATAAAACAAGACCTCTCATCTCTAACATAATATAGTTCTTTTTTGAACCTTTTTGTAAATTTTCTGAAATCCCTATGCAGGGCCGATAAATATAAGCTGTAAAAAGCAGTCGAAGTAGGCGAGTCTTGATTGGCTTTTTAAGCTAGTCAATAGCTAGCCAATGCATTTACAATCAGCCAAAAGCTATCCAATAATCTCAGACGCAAGAACTATTTCCCCCCCCCCCCCCAAAAAAAAAAGCTGTTTGGACTTTGAATTATTGAAAGATTGAAACCCTGCATTGCAAGTCTTTGGCTTCTAGCTCAATTCTCAGGCTGTTGACTGCTTAACAGGCTTCTCCATCATTTTTGTCCAAAAAGCTCAATATTTTCAATTCTGTTTTCAAAACCTATATTCACTACATACAGCTTACAGCTTCCCTTTTTGTGCCAATCTGCAAATAGACATTGACTATACACGTACTAGACAAATACTCGCATTGCTGTTAAAAAGTTGTCACTTTGATGGATACTGACACCAGAGTGTGCTGCGTGTTGAGACGTTGGCGTAAGAGAGAGAAAAAGATGTTTTGTCTCTTTCACTCCGCTTGTTAACACGCAGAACACTCTGGTGTCAGTATCCAGCAAAGTGACAACTTTTTTAACAATGCAAGTATTTGTCTGGTACGTGTATAGTCAATGAAAGTAGAACATGGCCACAGGATGAATGACATCACGGCAATTTAGTCTACTGATTTTGTGAAATTGTAAGAACCAATCCAACAAAAAATAACCGATTCAACCACTTGTTGAATGTTGCAAAATTCAACTGCATAGGAGCGCTAAAGTTCTCCAATTCATTTTTTATATACTAAAGGAAATTACCTATAGCATTGACTATACACGTACCAGACAAATACTCGCATTGTTGAAAAAGTTGTCACTTTGAAGGATACTGACACCAGAGTGTGTTGCGTGTTAATACGTTGGTGTAAGAGAGAGAGAAATATGTTCTGTCTCTTTCACTCTGCCGGTTAACACGCAGCACACTCTGGTGTCAGTATCCTTCAAAGTGACTTCTTTTTCAACAATGCGAGTATTTGTCTGGTACGTGTATAGTCAATGCCTATAGTCTGTATCTGTTAGAAAAACGCTTAGCAGATACCCTTGTACTGAGTTCTACAACGGGTTGCAAGCAGTTACCAGCAAATCATAACATACCCTACTATCACGCATTTTCCTGATTGGCTGATTGAGATTCCCCCCTTACTTCCGGATAATTATGCGCTTCCTTAACTGAAATGAACTATAGTGACAAAACATGAAAAAATGCAAAAATTGCCCCGTTGAACATGTCCCCATGACAAAAACACCTGTATTATGTCCCCATTATGTATGTAAAATATCCCCAAAATACCCAAAATGTCCCCATGGGGACATGAAGGGGAAATTTTGGGGACATAATGGGGGAGTTTTTGCCATTCAATGTTCAACAGGATGTGATTGCAATTATAGTAAATTATCAAACACAAATTACTGGTAAATTCTATTTTAGACCTCCTCTTCCCGTTGTGCAAAATGCCGTCACAGTTGGGAACAGAGGAGAATTGTGACGCTTGTGAGGGTAATTTGTGATGGCGATCACCCATTTGAAAAGTACAGTGATCCCTCTTTGTGACCCAACTGTGGCGCAAATGTGCGCTGTCACAACCACGTCACGTGACAGTATTTTGCACAACGGGTTGCTCCTAACCTCAAACTCTCAAAGCAGTGTTTTGCAGTCAAATCAATGCAGCTTGGCTTTTGGCTTAAACTTGTGACCTAGAAAAGATAAAGCTCGAGCTTTTAGCTTTTTAGAAGAATAAGGCGGCTTTTAGCTTGTATTCAGTAGCAGGGCCTGGTCTAAAAGCGCATGATAATCTGTTTGCGTAATGCGTAACGTGTGCGTGCAGATGACCTTTCTATTGGTTACTCTCAGAGCCCTACCTTTATTTGAAATTTTGCGTGCGCGTAACGTGTAATGCGTGCGTGCAGATGACCAAAAAATCTGCGAGTACCATCCCTTTTGATACTATCTGTAGTATAATGGACTTGGAAAAATTTTGGATGAGGTTAGGTTGGATTAGGTTTTTAGCAAAATACTCTAAAGTAGACTTATATTAGACCAAGAAGCGGGACAAACGAGCAAAGCAAGTGAGTCCCAGAAAGCAGTCAACCTAAAATACTCTAAAGTAGACTTATACTGGACCAAGAAGCGGGACAAACGAGCAAAGCAAGTGAGTCCCAGAAAGCAGTCAGCCTGAAAAAGTAGGACTTATACTAGACCAATAAGAAGCGGGACAAACGACCGGAGTGAGTGAGGCCCCCTAATCTCATCAGCTCAAAATATACCAAAGTAGACTTATAGTAGACCCAGATGGGGGCGAACAATTGGAGCATGCTTCCTTATAGAAGACATGAAACATGATCTTTATTAAGTTGGCTACGCCAGAAAATATTTTTCTTTTTGTTTGTTGAATTGAAAATTTGGGAATTACTCTTTTCTACTCAGGAAAGTCTGGTCACCCTGTAAAGTTGGTGTAAGACTGTAAGCAAATACTCTAAACAATAATACTGGAAACTCCTATCTAAATACATTGAGCGCTTTTGACCACGCAACGCAGCGTATCCAGCGGCATGGGATGTGCAAATTGGGCTGTTTGGAAATGAACGTCACTACTACACGCAAAAAACATACAAAAATTCATAGTCACAACTCTCACAACTGATGTTAGTTCCATCCACTACCGCTAGTCGCTTGCGACCACAAAATTGAGGAGAGTTTCTAGTATTATTGTTTAGAGTATTTGCTCTAAGTGGATATATGTCCCACTTGCCGATAAAGGAATAGGTGGTATATCCACTTTCAAATGATTTCACAGAAAGAGCACTCTCACACACACACACACATAGGTAAACCAAACAGAAGATATTTTTCTCTAGATTTGTATTTTGGATATACGTCAATCTCACTTTGCTGGGCAGCATAAGAGCCCCTGTTATATTTGTGATTTTCAAAAAAGGATTATTCGAGAAAATTAAGTACCCTTGTTAGAAAGGAAATTTTACTCGCCGAAGCTCATTTCATGAGTTATCAAATGATGAATGAAACCTGTTTTTTGTGCGACTACGCGCATAAGACTAACGTACCTTACAAAAAAAAATCTTTTTTGTCGTAAGGAAGTACCACAATAGACCAGTTTAGGGATGACGTATGTATGGGAAGTTCATATTTGCACCCTGATACTCTAATGGCCTTCATAGTGCTCATTTATTTGATATTTTGCAGACTTTGATAAAATATTGATACATGTTGAGCTTTTGCTAAAAGTAAAACGAACAATGAATGTTTTCATGGTTATACATCTAGGTTAGAGAAACGACTGTGAATGTAAACTCAGATTTACTCAATTAGTATCTACAGTCACATCTGATATAGATAACTTTTTGCTAAACAACATTGAAATTATGACGTCATGCTAAGCTTGTCTATTCAATAACACGACCACCTCTTGGTCCAAACTCTTGTGAAATTCAACCAAAAACTTGGTTCATTTGCAATTTATAGAAAACTGGTTAATATAAGCGCAAAAACTGATTGTTAATATTGCCAGCACGGTACATAATAGAGGTATGGATGTTACCGTTAAAAACCAAAATCAGTAAATTCTAGAATTCACTAGTCAAAACTAGTTGCCACAAATGACTTTAGTCAGACCTAGTTTTGACTAGTTTATTCTAGAATAAACAAATGGTTTTAATTCATCAGTAAATTCTAGTTTTAACTGAAAGGAATCCTAATTGTTTGAGTTTGAGAGGTAATGGTGTGCTTACCTCTCGCTATCTCTCTCTTTCTTGCTTACCTCCTTTTACTTCTTCTTCCCAGCTTTCCGGACTGTTTTCCACGGTGCCCGCGGATGTAGTCTTCCGTATCTCGCCTCGCTTCCTTCCTCCTGTTGCTTGCCGCGGTGTTTGCGGGTACAACAGTGTATCCACACTAGCCAAGCCTCCGCGGTGCCCGCAGGACTGGTCTTCTCTCCCCACGGTATCTCCCCTGTCGCTCGCCGCGGGGCCTGCGGGTACAACAGAGTACCCACCTTGGCTAAGTCTCCGCGGTATCCGAGTAACAGTCTGTGATCAACGTGACTCAATCGGTCGATCTCTCTTTCTCTCTCTCACACACACCTACATCTCCACACACATCTCTGCACCTACGTTCATTAGCTTTTGTAAGGCGAAGCAAAAATAAAAGTTACGTTTTTTTTTTGCAACCACTGCGTCTTATTAACCGCACTATATTTTACTATTCAAACAATGTCGCGTACCGTCGTTGTTCCACCTCCTGACACTTTCAGGAGCCCACGCAGTCGACAGGTGCCCCTAACACCGTCGTGGCGTGTGGACCCCTGTGCGTAACATATTTTTTTCTTTTCTTTTGAAAAAAGATTACAAATTGTCACGCAGTTTACGCATTGAAAATATTAATTAAAATTCCTTTTACAGATTGTATTCACCCTCCATGTTTTCACTAGTTAAAACTAGTTTTACCTGACAGTTATAATATTCCTGTTTATAATATTCCTGTTTATTTCACTTTTCACTAGTCAATTCTAGTTTTCACTCGGAAGAACTAGTTTTGCCTGACATTATTTCAGTTAAAACTAGTTACAACGTTGAGGGTTCCAGTAAATTCTAAAATTGACTGCCTAGTCAAAACTAGGTCTGACTAAAGTCATTTGTGGCAACCAGTTTTGACTAGTGAATTCTAGAATTAACTGATTTTGAGTTTTAATGGTAACATGGACATGAAACCAAAATCTTGTCCGCAGTTTTGTTGCAGGGCATCAAAATATTCCGCTAGGTTTGTTGCAATCTAGAACTAATTCCCCTCTCTCCATTAGCGCTGTTACATTGCCAGAGGTACCTTAGCGCAAGCAATATTTTTTGAAAAATTGTAAAAAATTGAAAAATTCTCTAAGAAAAATGGCTTTTCTGGACATGTATAGCTTGTAATAAATTGTCTATTTGAGCCACGTTTCAGCTTTTCACAATGATCCATTCTTTTCTTTTTGTATGATTTTTCAAAAACTGCTAATTTGCCATAAGACTCTGTGTAAACCAGAAATGTTTACAACAAAGCATACAGCGTAATCTGGGAATTTGTTGAGAAATGAGGACATATTGTGGGACAACAGTTTGTACAGCCAAGATACGTTTGTTTCCATACCTGTGTTATATACCGTGATGACAGTTATAACTGCATAAATTCAATCATAACTATAACCGCCATGACCAAACGGAAAAATTGATTTCAATTGATGGTTTATAACTGTGATAACCATTTAAGAGAAATATTATTCATAAATACCCTAACCGTAATGACCAAAACAAGAAAATTTTGTTTGTTTACATTGAGCGAGAATACCTCTAGCGCCTTACCGCAGACTGTGATCAGCACAATATCAGTGAAAAAGTAGTGATTAGCATAGCTGGTTATTGCACTTAAAAATTAACGGAGTATTTAACCAAGTTTTGATATGAATAATCCCGTTGTGCAAAATGCCGTCACAGTTGGGAACAGAGGAGAATTGTGACGCTTGTGACGGTAGTTTGTGACGGCGATCACCCATTTAAAAAGTACAGTGATCCCTCTTTGTGATCCAACTGTGGCGCAAATGTGCGCCGTCACAACCGCGTCACGTGACGGTATTTTGCACAACGGGAACTGGTGCACTGACTGCAGATTAGATCCGTTATTTTCTTTTGGGTTAACCGGTTAACTGGTTATTACAATTTTACAAAATTGGTTAACCGGTTAACAAAAAATACCAGTTATTACCCATCACTATGAGAGAAGGGTGAACATTTTCATACAAGGAGCAAAATTTTGGAATTTGGGTAAAAGAATATTTGTAATCGATGGTAAATTTCATATACTACAACTTTTATTCTCTTCATTTTCCTTGAAAACGTCTTATTTTCTGAGATATTAGTGTTTAAGCAAGTACCTATATTATTGGTTAATGGACAAGAATAGTAGAATACAAAATGTTCACCCTTTTGTGTTTATCAGAACAGTATTGGTACAGCGTAGTGATGGGCATAACCGGTTAAACTGTCCTAAAATAACCTGATTAACCGGTTAATTGCATTTGAAAATTAACCAAGTATTTAACCAAATACTTCTATGAATAACCAGTGTACCAACTGCAGCAATACAATTTCTTGTTTTGGGCTCAGCGCACTATAACGGTACAGTACGCCACTATAACTACTATAAGGGATCACAGAAGATGCTTCTTTATTGGACCAATTTTCAATTTAGATGAGGCACTTTTTCTCTGATTAATTAACAATTACACGCCAGTACATGCGGCAGGAAGTCCAAAATAACAAAATAAAATAGAATGGACATATCTGCAATCAACAGCATACAATAATTAATGCCCCAAAAATAATTATTTTTTGAATCATTTCATTTTTATCTAGTCTAGATAATGTACAAAATGTATTGGTATACTGGTATAGGCCTATTTCTTGTGATTTGTGCCTATTATTTTCTATGGAGTATGAAAAAAAATTAGAAAACTTTAGGTTATTAACTGGTTAAATTGGTTATTATTTTCTTAATTAACTGGTTAACCGGATATCAAAATTTTACACAATAGACAAATTTCCTCTGACGTCATGTAGCTGATAACAATAGGCCAATGTATCCTTTCTGGTGTTCACAAGCCTCTGAAATTTGTGAACTCCCGTAAGAATAACATATGGAGCAAAGATCATCAGGTAAATAAAAGATAACTCTACTATGAATGTTGCTTATAGTCAGAATTAATAATTTATAAGGTTCCCAGAACTTGTAAATGAACCTTTGGATACTAAGAAATGGTTTATTCACAATTAGTAACAGTGATCTTTGCTCTCTGTGCTTTTCTTATGGGAGTCAAAAAGTCTCTAAGCCACACTGGTAACACTAATTTTACATCGTGACGTAAGCTGGAAATTTGTCTATTGGTTAACCTCTTAATGAAAAATTTTTTTGGTTTTCGGTATAGTACACTAGAAGAGATAGTTAGCCCACTCCTTCAAAACTACCATGTAACGCGGAGCGCAAAACGAAAAGTTCGTTTTTACGCCACTCGCAGGCGATTGCAACATTTAGGTTTCAGACTTTTACATAGGCTCTTATGGAGAATTACTCTTTACGAGCGATTTTCTCACAAAATATACATTTTGATGAAAAATTTATGAGAAAACAAATTAAAGTACGAAAAATTTTCTTCAAGTTCACCATTGACATGTTTGTATTTTAACGCATACTTTTAGAGGAAATCGCCGATGAAGGGTTATTCCCCATAAGAGCCCATGTAAAAGTCTGAAACCTATTTTTCTACAGCCCGCTCTTACCCCGCCTTAGAAAAACGCAGTACTAGCGCTAAAATAACGACGGGTGGACGGTTTTGAATTAATGGAAAAGTGTCTCGTTTTTTGAACGAGTGGGCTAACTATCTCTTCTAGTGTACTATAGTTTTCGGTTATTGGTCCTCGTCAGGAAATTATTTCACTCAATCATTCCGCTCCTTATGACCGATTCAAAATTTTTTCGCTCCGCAGTTTCGCTCCTTGGAACAAAAAACATTTCAATTGGTTTTCGGTTTTTGTTCCGGTTATTGCTACTCTTCCATTTCTGCAAGGTGTTGCAGATGCGGGGCAAGTATTCTTGAACACTTACTCAGTTACTCAGATTGACAAACCGACTGAGAGGCCGTCAGGAACTTTTGACATAGTCATTTCCTCATTGGAGGAAAAAAAAAGAAAAAAAAAGAACGAGTTTTTTCAGAATTCAGAAAAAAAAGAAACATATTTTTATTTAATAATCTTTGAAATTGGGTGAAAAAGTGGAGTGAAAACTGAATGAAATTTTTTGGTTTTTGTTCCAGTTTTTGGTTGAACGAATTTTTTATATCACTCCAGCAATCGCTCCTTCGGAGCGTTATTTAAAATTTATATCACTCCTTTTTTTCGCTCCCCTCGAGTTTTTCAATCGCTCATGGTTATTGCTCCAAAATATTGGACCGTTCCATATCCCTAGTTATTACCCATCACTACTACAGCGCGCTCTCCCTACATTAACCGGTTTATTTATTCAAGGTAACCTTTTACAATGGTCTCCAATAAACCTGTCAAGTTGTTTAGTGTATTTGATTGAAATAACCTATAACTGCCCATCACAAGTCAATGTTACCAAACCAATAATCTTGGTTCAAATTTCAAAGTTGTTTTGACCATCAATAGCAGTTGATTACTACAAATTAGTTTGGTCAAACCCTATTTTTTAGTGAAGTATGAAAATAAAAATATCAAAATAAGGAAGAAGAAACAAGTTCTTTTATGTTATTTAATGGACTAAAAAATAAAAATGAAAACAAGAAGAAACTTTGTAGACAATTAGAATTTTCTAATTGTCTGGAAATTTTTCTTGATGGTACTGTATTATTTGAGGTAAAAGATTTTCGGCACTGCCGTCAATTATTCTGATTTTTATTTATAAAAATTATGACGGCATTGTCAGAAACATTTTACCTTAAACAAAAAGAAATATCTACAAAAAGAAAAAATTTGATATAAATTCCTTTTCTTTCAAAAGACTTTCCACGCTCTGTGTTTCATGCATATTTTAAGCAAGTTTTAACATTATTCATCGGGAACATTGCAATAGCGCATGTTTTTTTGTTGCCCTATTCTTGAAATCTTGTTTACCCCACCTTACCATATACAAGCTGAAGTAGGACAGGATCTGTAGAACAATATCTTTTATACATGACTCAAAGATTTTAGCAATTTATTTAATCATTGTTCAACAATATTTTGAAAGTTAATGCTCAAACAAAAGGGAGAAGCTTCTAATTTGTGAGAATAAACATCAAAGTCATAACTTTTTCTTTGTTTTTGAAATATTCCGAGATCTTTTTTCTCTTATGGGAAATAACACGTAAAACTTTTTTGTTTGGAACCTAGCAGTAAGTTGGGGTAATGCTGTTATCAGTGATGTGACGTCAAAAAAACATGCCCCATCCTTAAATAGGCAAGTTTAGTATGACGTCATAATTTTAACCAATATACTATTTGAGTACATCTGAGTTCACATGCATGGTTATTCATCTAACCTAGATGTATCACCATAATAAGAATATTCATTGTTAGTTCTACTTTTGTTAAACATATTGCTAAAGCTCAACATTTGAAAGTTTCCTTTAATATTAATTTATTATTTATCAAAGTCTGCAAATCTCCTACAAATGAGTAATGACATTGACTATACACGTACCAGACAAATACTTGCATTGTTAAAAAAGTTGTCACTTTGAAGGATACTGACACCAGAGTGTGCTGCGTGTTAATACGTTGGTGTAAGAGAGAGGGAAAGATGTTCCGTCTCTTTCACTCTGCTGGTTAACACGCAGCACACTCTGGTGTCAGTATCCTTCAAAGTGACAACTTTTTTAACAATGCGAGTATTTGTCTGGTACGTGTATAGTCAATGGTAATGAGCACTATGAAGGTTAACAGAGTATCAGCGTGCAAATGTAAAATTCTTATGCATACGTCATCACTAAACTGGTCCATTGACTTTGATCCCGTTTGATCGTAACGCTCCTAGGTGGCTGAACGGGTCAACTTTGGAGCAATATGTTGACGAACACTGTCTTTTTTTACGAAAATATCTCATAAATTTTCTCTGTGGTGTAACATTTTGGTACGTTCTCTGTGTTTATAATTCGTATTAATACAACTTGCTTGGGTCTAAGCCTACCACTATCCCGCTTCTCCTTATCGTTGTTTGAAAATTTCAGTTGTCGATTGCCTATTTGTTTTGAGGTGGTGTTATTCACTGTTGACATAAGTTCTATTAACGATGACAGAAAACGAACCATTTACCGTTGGCTCTCTTGTTTGGTGAGTAGATAAATGTTGTATATTACCTTTAATTCTCTGATCAGCATGTACCTGATCGATGTAAGACATCAAATCACCATGTCATCTCGGCTCAATACCGGATACTAACCAATGTACTGTATATTTACAGGGGTAAGATGAAAGGTTTCCCTCCATGGCCGGGTCAAGTGAGTTTGTTCATAATTTATCTACTTAAGACTTATCGAATATCGGTGAAGATTGTTTCATCGACGTTCTCAACAGCTATAAATAGTAGGATTTTGAAAAAGTTTTGATCTCGTGATCGATATTATCTGTTTGTTCGTTATTCTATTGCTCAGATTTTTATTAGAATTTGATGCTGTTTCTCGAAATATGTATTTTCATGTCTTCGCGGGTTATCAGTATTACTCCTAGAATCACTTAATTTTATCCTTCCCTCGCGTTTCTTAATAAAATGTCGCGATCCACTTCTGCGTTATACTTCATCGTCAAATCATTATCTTCATAGCCATTTTGAGCCTGTACAGCCATTTTGAAATAGATATGTAGTACACCTACTCTGAATGAACATGATTCAACAGAACTGTGCTCTCTGTGTCAAGTTTCTACTTCCTGATCGTTTATGTTATATTCTACAAACGTTCAGTGATTATTATTTTTGTAGCCGTCATTTTCGTCGACGGTTCATTAAGCGGCGAGGCACATTATTGTGTGTTTTGGTATGACGCGGAATATTAGTGGATCTTTCGTGCAGTTTTTTATATTTTACGATATTAATCTGGTAAAAATGTTGAATATTCACTCACATATTCCATTTTTGTTTCTAGGTCGTGGAACCTTTACTTGATCTCAAACGACCAGCATCCAAAAAACTCATGCACTGTATATTCTTCTTCGGTTCTAAAAATTAGTACGTATCGAGTTGCTATTTTTTAGAAAATGACCATCTCTTTTAATAATTTAATGAGCAGTTTTTGGGTATGTATCAACTCGCCGCGGACGCCTCGCTGCATACGTGATTAGCCGCGAAATGTGCTCACCGGAAAAGAAACTCGACGCATGTTACATGAACTAGCCAACTGGGTCTATTTCTAACTGCGGAATTCAGCTTTCTAGTTCGCCTGAATTTTTGTACGACAATAACCCAACTGTACGGGTGCATGACAATTCCCAATTCAACGTAACCAATTTGCCGTGACCGAAAGTTCGCCGGAATAATATTTTCCTCGTTACCTTAAGCTTTAGAGGAGTAGGAGTCGCAGAATCTTCGCAGGCTATTTTCTGTTATGATTACGAGTTAGCATACTAGGTGATGTTCTAGGGGGATTTCGTGCGGCCACTGTAGGCGGATGTTTGTTCTATTTCGCGCAAAATGATATATTGAAGGTGAGAAGCTAAGGTTTGATAGCGTTGTTCCGAGATGATTGGTTGATATGTGGGTGGTGCCACCTTTTCACCTCCTGACGAAGTTGCTGACGCCTTTGAGGACTATGAGTCTTTCTTGAGTGACGATAGTAGAGAACGTTCGGGAGAAGTACGGGCTAACATAGAACAATCTTACATTGATGGGAAATAGCGACGGGCTCGGTGTATACCGCGATTCGAGTTAGAATGGTGGAATATTTATAGAAGAACCTTCAACAGAGACGCGCGAATCAATAACCATCCAGAAGCCGGTAATTGAAAATTACAATCAGGCGGCACCACCTCAAAATATAAACAATGTAAAAATAATAAATAAATGATAGAATTTGAGTATAGTCAACGCACGATTGTGCGATTCATCGAGGAGCTGCAATGCTGCTAAAGAACTCGAGATCTGGAATACACGCAAGCTGAAATGGCTCACACTCATAGGTAACCCTAGATGATCGCCTGCTCAACATTGTCCCAAGTTACGTAATTCAATGGAATATTTACGAGCCGTCGCTCACAATTTATCATATTCCAGCGAATTTCACGGAGGTGAATGTTTGTATAGTTTTTAATGAATAATTTTTTCGCGCCAAATTTTTTACAATCTTTGCATTTGTGATGCGCGCTGCGATGAGAGACACGACGTCGCATGGTGACAGCTTGCTCTTCTCGTAAACTTCATTTTGTGCAAAGAAAGTTGTTAAGAATGGTTGATCCAAAAATCATAGTAGTCAATGATGACATTCTCTTGTATTCACAATCATATTCTTGCTTAAACAGACCTAATTCGACAGTCAATTTTATACTATTTCGAACATGTCTCGAGGCTCTTTTTCTTACGCCGAAGACAAATATGTTTGCCTAAAAAATTCATAGAGTAAACATTCCTTCCAACCTATCTCCCCCCCCCCCCCTATTTCCATAATTCATGTAGATTTCTCTCTTCTTCCGTCTCGCGGCGAGTAGGCGCAGAGGCGAATAAAGGGCGGGTACTGCGCGGCGAATTGACCTGTTCCTGTTGATTTTATTCAATCTAGTTATTGATTCGTAACTTTTTAAGTAAGTATGTATTTCATTAAGATTCAGCGATCTCTTTGGCTGATCTAGGAATGAAATTATTTTCACCCAATTTTATCTGAAAAATGAGGTTGCAAACAATATTAGGCTTTCGTATAAGTTGTGCCTGTTTAATTTTGTACCTGGATGTGAGGAATATATCTATGTAGTTATTATAACTTACTAAGATAATTATGAGCTTTTTACGTTTTTCTAGTGCTTGGTTGGAGGAAGGATGTCTTCGACATTATGAAAGTGATAAAGATACATTGAAAAGAACCAGCAAAAATGCAGCGTTCCGAGAAGCCGTGGAGGCCATAGAAAATTTCATACAAAATAAGAATGATGATGTAAGGCAAACTATTTTATATATTCATAGAAAAGTATTACGAGTGTATGGTACGGAATTCGGGAATAGAACCAAGTATTTTTCTACTCTATGGTTCGAGACTATAATTGAGAGCCGGTTTTCCAAAACTCGTTGAGTCCATTTTAATCCAGATTAAGATAATACTTAGCGTTTGCTATTATCTCAATTTTGATTAAAATGGACTCAACGAGTTTTGGAAAACCGGCTCTCAATTTTTCTGAAATTTTATTTTATAAAATCTTCCTATATGTTCATCTTGTGTATGAAACAGAAGTGTCGGGTATGAGTACGCGAGAAGGAAGAAATGTTCTAAAATGAATGATCTTTAGGAATAAATAAAGACGTGATATTTTCCAAAAGTACAGTAATACTGAGTTTTGTTCTAGTATTGAATAATCAATCATCTTAGTGGTAGTACTCATTTAGATATTTTGTCATCATATTAAGGTCTAAGCAGTTTGAAGGAAAATGTGGATTGAGATCTGCCGACAAAAAAAAAAGAGTCGTAGAAATTGATATTTTTTTTCTTGATGTGTGTAACTTTGTTATTAAGAACTTTTGACGTAGCTATTCTTTCACGAGAAGTCATGTTTTACGATTATATTAGAGTTATTTATCATGGAAATCGTCTCTCTTTTTCAGACTCCTGTTAATGGCACCAAGGAAACTACAGAAGATCTCTTTGACCAAATAAAAAATGAAACACCTGAGGCAGTCAAACCGAAGAAAAAGAAGAGAGTGAGTTTCTATTATTCATCTTCATTTTGATTTAATATATTTCTCGTTTGAATAAATCGTTTTATAACCCATCATTATTATGACGCTCCCGATAATTATGGAGAAGTATGTAAAAAGAGGACTCCGAAATGTTGAAAAAGTGATCAAGTTGTGTTTAGGTTTACGGAATTCAAATACCTGACCTTCCGCAGATGAGTGGAATGTCAAAATGTTCTCATAATGAACTCGTCTTTAATAAAGATCGGTATTGTTTCAGCTCGGAATCACTTCCACACCTCTTCCCTCGTTGATACCTGACAAAGAGACATCTCTAGTAGATTCTAAGCCGGCCGTATTGGATAGTTCACCGGCTCCCATTCTCAAAAAATCTAAATTGTCGGAGGAATACGAGTCACAAATCTTGGCAAATCATACAGGAACACCGAAAAAGTTTCAAACATTGCTTGATAGGCCATCAACATTGATGCAACCTGTAAGTATGCATAATACTCCTTAGATTGTTGCTAGACCATAAAAGTGGCCGAGTTGGTACATGTCTTCTGGTAAGATTTTCGAAGACTAACTCATTGAAGGTGAAAAACACGGTTTACACAATGAATAAGAATTATCATTTATCAATAAAAGTGATCATGTACGCCAAAAAATTGTCATTATAATAATTCAATGTTGCTTGTAGTCAATGATAATTCGAAACGTTTTGAATTTTTAATGGCATCATATTTATTGATCGGGTGAACCGCCCTTCACTGGCAAGTTTCCCCTCTCACATTTTTATTTTCTTGGTAATTTTACCTAGCAAAGGACCGCAAAGTTTTGTGCTAGAGGATGGTAGAATTTATTTTCAATAACCCTCCATTTTCTTCTTCAATTTTTTCATGCTTTCCAATTTCCCCTTCTTTATCGGTACCTTCAGATTTACTATACATGTGCCGTATAAAGTTGAATTGACGAACGAGTATAACCAAATAAACGACTAGGAAGAAATTGATAGTTCTTCTTGGTCCAACAGATACAGGTTGCTTAATCATTGATTTGGATGTACGTCAATGTACGGTAGATATATTTACGCATAGAAAAAACAGTAAATGAAATAATACGAGTATAATGAGTAATGTATCTACAACTGATGAAAAAATCTATTCATTCCCTCTGATTTCTATGTAAGAATCGCATGAATTCTTCCGAGTTTCATCAACGATCTTTTGCTGTTTCAGGAATTACAACCTCTTGACGTAACTAGCGTATCGGAAACATTGAAAGAAAAAAAAATATCTCCTTCAAAGTTGATATTTGGTTTTTTGGGACTTGGGAATATGGGTGGAGGCATTCTGAAGAATCTTCTCAATTCGGGACACACTGTTCACGTGTGGAATAGAACGCCGGAAAAGGTAAGTGAAATTCAACTTGAAAGTTGCCGACGTTCATACCGCTCCAAGGGTTTCTTTTTGGAGACAGAATTCGGGAATCTGTTCCTGAAGCGCCTTCCATTGAACGTTTCTACACAAATTTCTGGAGATCAAAACATTTTTTCGAGAAATGGAACTTCGAGCAATTTTCTTGTAAAGTCGTTTCTTACAAGGATTACACACGCCCGACAAGCGTGGCGCAGTGACCGCTAGTATACTGAACATTACAGGGTATCAAGGGAATATATTATGTGCAACCTTTGCATCACAATTCAAGGATCACAGCCTACTTTTGAGACAAATATACAAGTTTTTCATTTTATGTGGGTATATTAAGTAGGATTCACTTTAAACATAAAATATTTTGAAGAAAGAAACGATTCTCATTACTTTTGCTGTGCAACTGACTCCATTGATCGCCTTTGAGAAACGGGGGCGTATGAACGTGCACGCAACCCCAAATAGGACCCCCATAAAACCGCACCTCTGGCACCGGTATCCACCCTTTAGCGCATTGCGTCAGTAATCCACAGGGCTCGAACTGAGAGTGGCCTGGTTCCATTTCTCCCAGGGCTCCGCGTGCTGTACTTCGTCCGTCAATGAGGCCACTACATGGGTTCACCCTATTGGCCGAGGGAGGGCTCAGCACTCGACCTGGAATTCAGGTAGTCCTGTACCATAGACACCCGCGTATCTACCTCCCCCCCCCCCTAGAGTTTTCAGTCACTATTTAGAGCTTACTAGAAGTTCATCAGCTGTGCCTCGCAACTTCGGCCCTCTTTTACTATTGGCTTTTGTCTGGTGCTTGCCCTCTTCTTCTGTAGGCGCTTCCTCCTGAGCGCCCTGCATATGGTGGTGTGTGCTGACAAGAAGTGATGTGGCAGCAGTATGGTAGACATAGATGTGAGAGGCCATAGTGTGGCTCTACATCTGCCGCTTCCATTCCGCGTTTGTTTTCTTCTTCATTACCTTAGCGGCAAATGTAGATACAAGGTTCCGTGCCTCTGTTGTTCTTGGCATGCATGGAACCAAAACACTTGGGGTGAGTTCTCTATCTTCCCCGATCTCGGAGAGAAACTGTTTTAGCTCACCCCGCTCACGTCTCCACGCCTCACACTCGAAGATGGTGTGTTGTGGTCCACCATCCCACTCCTGACAGTCTGCACACAACGGTTGCTCAACTTTGCCCATTTTGTGTAGGTACTTGTCAAAGCAACCATGGCCACTCATAATTTGTGTGAAATGAAAATTCAGCTGGCCATGATCTCGGTCCATCCACTGGTCAAGATCACGTATTAGCACGCGGGTACACTCACCCTTTGCTGTTTGAGCGAGCTCCTCTTTCTATTTAGCAAGCAAGGAGCGCCTGGCCTCCTGCTTGATTTGCAAGGCTTGATTGGTGGTCCTCGTCTTCTTCTTTGTCTCAAACACCGCTGCTGGCTCTTCTGCAAGCAGATCAATTGGCGATGTTCGTGCTAATACGCAAAGAGCATCCGTCGACACGGTGCAATAAGCACTAACTCACCTGAGCGCAGCTCTTCGTCGAATTTTTCCCATCTCTCTTCTTCTACATGCGATCTTCATGGAGCCGGCCCAAACTGGGGCTCTAGAAAGGAGGACTGACGTTGCTACGCTCAGGAGCAATCTTCTTTTAGCTTTTCCCGGTCCTCCTAGGTTCGACATTAGGTGAGACAAACGTGTAATCAACCTGAAAGCTTTCTTCCCCATCATCTTGAAGTGGTGAAGGAAGCCGAGCTTCCTGTCGAACCAGAGCCCCAGGGACTTTGCTACTTTCTTAATCTCAATAGCCACACCTTACAGGCCAAAGGTGGGTAGATTAAACTTCCGACGGGTCGTGAATATAGTGGCCTCCGTCTTTTCTATTGCCAAGCTTAATCCGGCCGACTCGATCCAGCGGGTCACAGCCTGTAGCGCCTGTTTCACCTCGTTCCCCACCTCGGCAACAGTGTCGGCAGAGTCAACCACCAGGGTATCGTCCGCATAATATATAAGCTGTACCCCTGGTGGTAGCTTGATCTTAGAAAGACCGTTGAATGTGATGTTCTCCAATGTGGGCTCCAGAACAGAGCCCTGGGGAACACCGTATATTACACTTTTCTTCACTGTGCCGGCAGACGTCTCTGCAGTTGAGGTTTTTGCAAATTATCCTTGGCAGGTCACCAGGCACTCTTGCGTTTTGTGGCATCTTCAAAATCTTCTGCCACGGAATGGAATTAAACGCATTCTTTATATCGAGGTTGACAGCTGCGCTAAACTGACGCTTCTTCATTGCCGCACAGGCTATCTTCTTTAGCTTGATAGGACTGTTTTCCTATGACATCACATATCGATACTCATTCGATAGTATCGCGATACTATCGCAAAATATCGCAAACAGATTAGGTTTCTATCGAATAACTGTAGCAAAACTACCCAACGTTGCTCCAACTGACTTGTTGACTCCCATATGAATAACATTGGGAGCAAAGATCATTACTTAAATAATTCAAAATTAGAAATAAATAAGAAATCAGAGATATATATTTAAAATCTATTATGTTCTCAGCGTCTGTTCATCAACTTGTAGTATCTAAGAAATTCCTTATTTTTAATTAGGAACACGTTGATCTTAGCTCACTGTGTTATTCTTATGAGAGTCAACATGCCAGCTGGAGCAAAGCTCTTAAGCAACTCAAAGCCTGCTAGCGTTTATCCGCTGATTGACGTCACAGAAAACTGGGCTATTGCGGCGTCTGAAGTGCAGGTCCAGCTCGAAAACCGTACTGACTCCCAGAAATTAGGTTCCCCAACCGCGTTACTACTGCCCGTTTGTTGAGCAGGCAGAGTGGTCGGTAGGAGGACGGCAGGCCAGGTGGTTTGTCCTTCTTCTCTTTAAATGCCAAACTGGCATTTTTCGAACGTGTGGGGTACACCCCCCCCCTCCGGCTAAAGTCTTGTTGAAAGCACTGCAGCTAAGAGGGATCCACAACACGGAGAAAGCTCCATACAGCGTTGGAAATCTCGTCTGAACCGGGAGCTCTCCATTGTTTGCCGTGTAGCCTTTGAACAGCTGCACCAATCTCCTTAGTGCTAAAGAGGGTACATCCTCCTCCTCTTCAGGTGGCGTAATCATAAATGGCGGGCATTTTGAAAACAGGATGTCGATCACCCTTTCCAATGCCTCTGGCTCCTTACGGCTCGTCGCGGATGGACCCCCTAGTTTCTTCATTATTACTTTGTAGGATTTGCCCCTGGAGTCTTCATCCGCAAGGCTGCAGAGCTCTTCCAACATTCCTTCTTGCTCAGTTTTTTTGCAGCCTTCAACCTCTTACGAGCTTGCTGGATATGATTATTTATTCTATTTCTTCATTCCTTACGTCTGGCCTCCGTAACAACTCCGAAATAATTACAAACTTTCTCGACCCAACTGCGTTCCACCTATTTCTGCCATTCACTGTTTTTCCCCTTCGCAATTGATCCACCGTGGCCGTAGCCTACCGAGCTGAAGACCCTTAGTGCAATTGTAAAGCTTCAAGAAAGAGAGAGAAAGGAAAAAAGTCGGAAGTCAGACGCTCTGAAAATCAAGTCTCCTTTCTTTTGTCTTTCTTTTTTAAATGTAATCCTTGCGCAAACAAAATTTCATAATTTAAAAGGATATTTTTTGTTTAGAAAATAAAATGTAACACATGGTGAACTCCATCGACTATCATGAATATTTTCTCCTTTTGTTTTAATCATTCGCGTATATTCTTCTTACCTAATTCTATGACCTTATTTTTATTTATTTCAGTGTAATGATTTTCAAAAAGCTGGTGCGGTCATAGGAATGACTCCATCAGATGTCATCCACGCATCTGATATTACGTTTTCTTGCGTTGCAAATCCTCATGCTGCTAAAGAGGTGGGTCCTATATTTGAGGCAACATGTAAGTTCATTCTCAGACCATGCTCTAAAAACTGTAATCTTTCCATTCTTTCGATATCGCAGATGGTATTTGGTAATTGCGGCGTTTTGACTGAAATGGGTCCCAGTAAAAGTTATGTTGAAATGACTGGTATTGACGCTGAAACATCGCAAGATATAGCCGAGGTATGTTCGGAATGCCGAGGTATTCATGTTTTCTTTGAAATTTGTACTTTATTATATTATGTTCATTTAATTTGTGATACAGGCCATTACCTCAAAAGGCGGTCGCTACTTGGAGGCACAAATGCAAGGAAGTAAAGTTGAAGCCGAAGAAGGCACACTGGTTATATTGGCTGCCGGTGATAAATCTTTATTTGATGAATGCCAGTCTTGTTTCATTGCCATGTCCAAAAATTCTTTCTATCTAGGTAATGAATAGAAGTTTTCTGTTCAATAAAATTAATTACATGTTAATTGTAATTGAAAGGTAATTATATTTTACAGGTGAAGTGGGTAACGCCTCCAAAATGAATTTGGTGCTGCAATTGATGCAAGGTATTACATTAGCTGGCCTAGCTGAAGGCATGGCATTGGCCGATCGAGCAGGATTACAGCAAAAAGATGTTCTTGAAATTCTCGGCCTGACATCATTGTCTTGCCCAGCTCTGGTAGACAAGGGAAATTGTGAGTACTAAAGTCAAACTCTTTATTCTTGCGTGGATTTTTCTTTAGTCATGAAAGTTCTCTCAAGAATAGATGTGCCCACTTGAGCCATAAATAATGAAATAGATAATTCGTCATTCGCGTTGTGCTCTACCTCTCGAGGGTGCTAAGGAATATGTGATCGTCCATCTAGAATAACTGCTAATTATCATCCCAATTGTTACGCTGCTTTCATTCTAATTTCAATAAGGCGTCATAATTTCGGTTCCTGAATTAAAGAAATTATGGATATTTCTTGTTGTCGAATTCACGTTTCAAATGCATGTACCCATTTCAAAGACACAAACTCCTGAAGTCCAACTTTTCCAGGAGCTCAATCAGGTCACCGTTGTTTCTGATGCTTCTTTTTGGGTGCGAACTGGTGGTTTTCTTCCAAGAATGTGACCACAATCTTTGGTATCTTTTGGCGTAGTGATTGGATGCTGTTAACCAGGGGTCCCATTGGACGATTTGCTGCATGGAGTTTCACAAGCCCCTTGAATTTTGTTGCTCCCGGGTTCATCTCAAGCTTCTTTCCATTGCTAGGTACATTGTTTCACTTCAACACAGTTTTCGAGTCATTTTGGTATTCCTGTGTTGGGTCCTTTGTCCGCTTTGCAGTCCTCCTTTTCCATTGCCACTAACGTGTTGCCTTTGCCCACCTCTGTTAAAATCAGGTTGTTCTGTCGGATCTTCTTTTGCAGATCTGTGAACTTCCTCTGTATTTCTTGCGTTCTGTCATCGGTTCGGCACATATTCTCCTTGATGTCAACAGCACATTCCCAATTTTGGTTCGGGCTTCAGGTCTCACGTCGCATTCCATGGTTTGGATTGTTTGTTCGCAGCTTGCGGCCATATAAATTTGTTTTTATATTTCATTCGATACTTAATTGTTGAACTTTGAATTTCCAAGTATCGCTCTCCGTATTTCGTATTGTCGTACCAAATTGTAATGTGGAAACCACACATCAATCTTTTTTTCTATACATGATGTTAAAACAGCGTTTTGACTGCATCTATAGGTGCGGACGAAGTTTTACTTTTACCCACTCCGAGATTAGCGTGAAAGAAAAAATAGAAGTGTGAAAGAAGAACGAATTAGCCAATCACGTTCGAGGATTAGCGTGAAAGAAAAGATAAAGAAGTGAAAGAAAAATGAATCAGCCAATAACGTTCGTGTGTTTGTTAATTGAATTTCGTTTTAACATCATTTATAGAAAAAAATATCTTAAAAAACATCACCAACTCGGCAAATTGCTCTACTCGCCTCCGGGTAAGATCGCAATTTTTGCCTCGTTGGGTAAACGCTCACTTTACCCACATATATAGTAATATACTATTTTTCATTTGTTCGTGCCGTATCTTTCGTCACACCGAATAACATGAAATAAAACTGATCTATAATTATGTCAATAAGCACACACCTATTCTATCAATATCTTTATCATCATAATGATCCCGATCGTGTCATCGAGAAAACTAAGTTCGCACATTGAAGAATCTGTGAAAATGTGTGCCATGACAACATAGTATTTTTGAGAGCGGTGAAGTTTTTGCTAGCAAAGTAGAATTCCTGTTGTAAAGAAAACTATTTTGTAGCTTTCCCTTCTCGAAATACGCCCTCGATTGATGAATTTATTCACCGGGGTCTTCATTTCCATTTCAGAATTTGAAAATCATATTCCAAATGTTCGTTAGCCTCTTTTATGTTCAAAATATTGAACGACCGCTCAATTTTATAAATCGACGTGTGAATTAGTTTTTAATGTTATTCCATCTTTTTCGTGTTTGGCAATCAAATAGCACCCGAGAGTGATGCTCAACAACTTGCTCCTTGATTCTGACGTAATTTCAACTTCAAATACGCGTATTATTTTACCTCACTTAACCTGGGCCATATTTCTATCCTAATCTAGTTTCGGACCATTTGATACAATCTTTCAATTAATCTTACGTCATTAAATTGCAAAAGGGAACACGGCCGTCTGTTTAATATACCTGTTTGAGTAAATTTATTTTTTTAATCGTAGATATGATCCAAGGCACATTCAACGCTAAGATGCCTCTTCAACATTTGCAAAAAGATATGAAACTATCGATAATGTTGGGCGATCAAGTGGAGCAACCTTTACCATTAACAGCAGCAGCCAATGAAGTTTTCAAACACGCAAAGAGACTAGGCTACGGTAGTCACGACGCCTCAGCTGTATACATTCGTGCTAGATTTTAGGATTCAATCATTGAAAAGTTATTCATCTGTATTATGTACAAAGCGAATGTCTCCCTCCTTTCCCCCTTCCACTAATATGGACGTTTGAGCTTTTGCAAGGAAGTCTTTCGAAGAATAAGCACAATTTTATCTGAAGAAGGGCGATAAAGAACGACTTTCCTTAATGAATTTCATTAATCATTGTATGAAAAGTTTTGCATGTTGTAAAAATATTGTCGGTAGTAGAAATACGTGAAGTATGATTGTAATTTATTGAAATTATCCTTGTATATTATTTTTTTCATGATTATCGATAATTTACCACAAAATTATTACAACGATAATTGCAATAAAATTTCTTAAAAAAAAAAAAGTTCTCTTCGTGTGTATTTTCTTTCCAACTAAAGGTTTCTTTTCATGTTTTGTAAACATTTTTCTCAGTTCTTAAGCATGTAAAATAATTACTATGTTAAGTATGATTGTGTGGAGAGAGTTGAGTGTTTGATGGCGATCAATTAATAATCATACATTTTTCTGGACAAAACTGATTATAATTAATAATGAAGTAAAAGATTCTTTTCTTTACTGGAGAGTCAGCCCTTCTTTTTTTCCTTTTTTCTTCAACCCTCATTATATATTATACGAATTTTTATGGTGTTTTATAGGATGTGATAATTATATTTCTCATACCTTATCGTATTACCAACTGCGTTGGTTTTTTTTTACAAAGGAAAATTCTTTATTTTTCAAAATATCCATACTACATTTTGTGAGTAGGGCTTACAAATAATTTTGAAATTTATTATTATTTTTTTTTCTTTCTGTTTATTATTAAATTTGTACAAATATTTCACACCTTCAGTGATTTACAATGATGGTATGTTTACCAACTGTAGTTTTATTTCACTATCGTTTTTTAAATTCTGTTTTAATGCAACTACTTTTTAAAAATTGTGTTCTACTGTATTATATGTGCCAAGTTGACAAAAAAAAAAAAAGGTTTGCATGAAAAGGAAAGAAATTAGTACAATTATTATAGTTTTTATTAGATATACCGCTATTTATTTTTCAACACTACATTCTGATTGGAGGAGACATCGTTAACATTGAAACATTAAATACCGCTTTTTTGAAGCATTCTGGCACACGGAATATTGCCTCGTTGTAATTATTCGGAACGTGATCACCATTCTCAAGAACATTGTTTTATTCTGTAAATTGTGTAATGTACCTACTACAACCCATTATATTGGTGTATTTGTAGCACACGCCGATCATTGTAAAATCTACTCGATAATAACCTGATGCATCAATTTTGCAATACATCTCTCTGTCTCTCTCTCTCTCCCTCTGTCTCTCTCTTCCTCTCATTCACTCCCTTACTATTTTTTTCAAGTAATATTGATTAAAAAGTGTTCTCGTTTTTATTACGTTTGATTTTGCTCGTATCGGAAGCACAGGTTTATAAGATTATTATCACTTTAATTAAGAATCGAAGGGCGATACCGGAAATTTAATCGTTAACCTTCAAGACTCGAAGACGTTTTAGTGTAGACGTTTTACGTCATCGATTGAAACATAGGGTGTTCGGAAAATGGTGCGTCACATTTCAGGAACACTTTCTAACAAATACCTTTCAAATTCTGCAGAAATGGTTGTGTGATGAGTACCTCATTTTTGTACGGGGACGTCAAGTTCTACAATAATCTTTCGCTGGTAAACGTAATTATTTTATTCAAGGAAATTGGCCTTTGCAATCTTTACGTGTCACCCTTCTATCAAGTATTTATTTTGACAAATTTCTAGAGATCTCAAGTTAAAATACAAAATTACACGCGAGCGCGTTTCTGCCGAAACGTCTTTATCAAGTGAGGATTTATAAATGAACTGAAAGTTGCGAAAAGTACGAGAACAGTGCAAAATTAGAAATTAGAGAACAAGAAACTTGAAAGCCATTGCACATGTTGCAATGGCAGCGGCCGCAAGTCCCACTGCCCTTTAAGAAATATACGAATTTCTGTGTGTAGTCTAGACAAAGACATATTAGGTTTTTTGTGAATAACGTTCGAAAAATGCTCTTCAACGCGAAGTTGATTTCGTCCAAACCTGATCAACTTATTCTTTCATCATTCCTTGAAATGATGCTTTCAAAATTATTCTAGGTCCTCCTCTCATCATCACATATGGCTTGAGGATAAACATTTTTCAAAATGCAGTAATTTAACTCAAATTATTAGGAAAATAATTTCTCAACTTTTGGACGCAGCGTGACACCAAACGAAATTTTCTCCAGTGCAATTACCATCTTCCCAAAAGTCAAATTCTTTCGAAGTCCGTCTCCTATCACAGTTGACCTTTTCCTTGAGTTCTCCTCCATCATCAGAAATAGAACTGAAAATCAGCAATTTTTAAGTACCACTCCTATCATGTGCACGTCAAGAGTCAAAATTGAAATTTTTCATGTCCCCCTCCTACCATATGTAGCTCGAGAGTAGAAATTTTGCCAGGTCCCCCTCCCATCACTCATAGCTCAGGAGTCGAAGTAAAACTAAATCTCCCTCCTATTATATGTTTAATGAAAAGTAAAATTTTTTCGAGTCCCCCTTTTATCACGTATAATCCGAGAGTTTAAATTCTTGTGAATTTCTCCCCTATCATAATTATAAAGCTCGAAATCTTACCAAGTAATCTTCCTTTATCATATATAGCTCGTATGTTGAAATCTTTTCAAGTCCCTTCCCTTCATTTTTAGCTCTAGAGACAAAATTTTTTCCGCGAATTTTACAAGTCCCCATCCTATCATATAATGTTGGAACTCATATCGAGTGAGAGAGATGCAAGTAGAGCACTAATATTGAAAAAGTTCACCAAGTCTACAATTCTACTTTATTAGTTACTTTTAACAAGAGTACTTTTGGATGTTATCCCATCACCAGTTTTGTTGCAACAGGAGAACAAGGCCTTAAACATGAGTTTCTATGGTATAACACTGTGATCTTATTGGTTATAAGAATGCTGTGCTGTGATTGGTTCACTCTTAGGGCGGGTTTATCAACTGTATGTTAGCGCGATATAACTATGAGGGTTAGCGCTATTTGAGTCGCTTTCTACACTCGAGAATGGCTTATTAGCCGAAAGCGCTCGTGAATTTTTAAATACATTGCGGCTTTAGTAATCGTTTTTTACCTTACTCTTTTGAGTATAAAATTTAATTAATGGTGGTTAAATCGTTTTTCAAGCCAGTGTTAGAGATAACATGTCTGATAAAAATTGGGTAGACGTTATTATGTAGAGACGTTATCTACGTGTTAAACATTATATGTAGAGACTGTATCTACAGATAAGATGTTAGGTGTAGAGACGGTATCTGCATGTAAAATGTTTTATGTAGATATGCAAAGAATGCTACTGGCGGGGGCTGAAGGAATAATACTGAATAATTTCCGAATTACAGGAAGATAGGCGTTACATGTACAGATAGTATAGATTCATTGCATTGGTGATAGTACAGATTCATTACATTGGTAACACGTCAGTCAATCTACAGATCAGTCTGTTTTTATACTTGGTTAGTCACAAGAATCATCCCACCCAAGGCAGCCATCATTTTCCCAACACTTCTTATAGTGTAGGCGAATTAGAAAAAAAAAAAAACATTTTTGTCTATAAAAAGTTTAATGACTGAAAATGGTCAAGGACGGCGTCCACAACAACATACTAAAAATCCCACCCTATCCCCCTGGAGCTTCTTTTTTAAAGGGGTTTAAACTACCCCAAAATCAATTTTTTGCAAATATCTGGCTAAATATGCATTTTATAACAAAATTACCTCTTACCAAAGTTATTCCTCGTGAAATTTCCTATAAGGTCATCTACTTTTATTTTGGCCTAACATTCACCCTTAGTCCTTTCATGGGGGTTAAAACTACCCCAAAATTAGTTTTTTGCAAATACTTCGCTAAATATGCATTTTACAACAAAATTACCTCTTATCAAAATTATTCCTCGTGAAATTTTGTGTAAGATCATCTACTTTTACTTTGCAAAACATTCACCCTTAGTCCTTTCATGGGGTTAAAACTACCCCAAAATCAGCTTTTTACAATTATCTCGCGAAATATGCATTTTACAACAAAATGACCTCTTACCAAAATTATCCCTCGTTAAATTTCCTGGAGCTAGATCTAATCACATGCTAGTCCAGCATTCATAGTGAACCAACAACAACAAGGAAAATATGTACCCTTCTTCAAAATCCATATAATGCATAACATTTACTATCATTATGGTGCCACATGAGGGCCAATATACTTGAGGTAAGGGAATTAAGAGAATAAAATTGATATAAATACAATAAAATGGTGAAAAAAAAAAAAAAAGAGACACAAGATGAGACTCATACATAGCTAGGAAACATTGAAAATGGTTGAACTTGAAACATAAAACTGTACACAGTAAAGAACAAGAAAATGCAAGCCTCATGAGGGCACATTATATAAGTACAATAAAATAGTCGAAAAAGAATACTCCATTCACCAATTGGCCTAGCCCCTTCAATGAGCCAGATATACAACGAAAATTGTAGCATAAAGCTATCATAATTTCGGATCTTCTTCAAATTTTCTACCAGAGCCAAATAAATGAATATCATGTTTCATGTATTTAACGTTCATCTCTATTATTTTATTTTATTTGGTTTTGTTCGCTTCTTGGTCTAGTACAAGTCTACTTTAGAATAATATGTTAAGCTAATGGCTTTTGAGAGGCTCACTCGCTCCGCTAGTTCGCGCCGTTCTTGGTCTATTATGAGTAGGGTGTCCATTAGAATTCAAGCCAATAGCTTTGGGGGCTCACTTACGGCCTTCATGGTCCAGTATGAGTGTAATCTACAATTTTTTTGGGTACTGGCTTTCAAGAGCTCACTTTTCTAGATTTAGTACTGTATATTGTATATGTGATGAAAGCTGAATCTACTATAGTAGCCTGGGCTGGGCCCACTTCTTGGTCTGTTCTTAAGCTTTCATTTTACTGGACCTGATATACTGTATACCAGGTCTAAAGTAGCTAAGCTGTAGCCTAATATGGAGGACGCTTAAGAAAGGATAGAGTATACAAGTTTCCGAGACCTAGTATGAAGCTAGTGTGTTAGCTTACTGCATAGATCAAAGAGAGACCTAGTTATTTGCCCCCTTCTCCCTCTAGTATAAGTCTAACTAGTAGAATCCCAGGGAACTTATCTTATGAGGTATTTAGGAAGTGCCTTTGCTGAATCACATGGTGTTTGAAGCGTTGCATATCTGGCTCATTGAAAGGGCGGAGCCAACATACAGTATATTGGACGAACTAGGCTAGGATTCCTAGCTTCATACTAAAAATATAAGTAGGAGGGGCCTTGGATAGTTGATAGGAGGACTTGGAAACTAGCTTTATACTGGCAAGAACTGTCTTACAAGTCAAATAAAGATCGGTCGCTCCCCTTCTAAAGCCACTTCAGGTTTAGTATAATGAAGCTTAGCGTAGTATACTGTATGTTATGGAACCTCGTATACTGTATAATGAAGGCCTGTATACTGTATATTACGGAACATGGTATACCGTTTATTCAGCCTTGACAGTATAGGCCTAGTATCTTGTGTATTAGTACGCAGCAGAAGCCAGATGAGATGGACGCACGGACGCAAATTTCAGAATTAGGGTTCGAGGTCAGGGGAGGAGGTCTGCAGCAGAAATTCTTCAAAGTGTTAAGGTCATGGTTGTACGGACGCACGGACGCAAATTTCAGAATTAGGGGGTAGGATCAGGCCAGCGCAAAGACATGAAACATGTCAACAAAAAAAAAAAGAGACAGGAGATGAGACTAATACATAGCTAGGAAAACTTGAAAATGATTGACTTGAACTTAAGCCATAAAACTGTACACTGTAAAGAACAATGAGAGTAATTCACCGTTATTGAAATTTAACGAGGAATAATTTTGGTAAGTGGTAATTTTGTTATAAAATGCATAATTTAGCGAGATATTTGCAAAAAACTGATTTTGGGGTAGTTTAAACCCCTATAAAAAAAGAAGCTCCAGGGGTATAGGGTGGGATTTTTAGTATGTTGTTGTGGACGCCGTCCTTGACCATTTTCAGTCATTAAACCTTCTATAGACAAAAATGTTTTTTTTTTCCTCATTTCCTTCTAATTCGCCTACACTATTATGAACTTTTTGCAAATAACAAGGAGTGAAAGTTATACTTGATCTTGTGGCTTTATGAATACATGAGTAGCAGACCAGGCAAGTTAGTCCAATATCAGCAACATCTTCCTCGTCACTGCCTTTATTGGACAAACACTTCCTACTATTTTTGATGTAGAGTTCACTCCTACTGTCAGTACTGCAGCTACGCTTTTTGGTGATAGTTCCTCGATCTGCTGCTCTTCTATTGAACGAACACAGCTGTTTGGGGAGGGGGGGGGGGGGTGTGTGTCGAATTCTTCGTCGAATTCTTTGATTTCTTCGATCATTCGACTTAGCCTATCAGGCTAAAACAATACCTTTCTTATTCGAAATACTCGGCCAACGTAAATAATTCCTAAGCAATTTATTATCAACATCGTCCGATACCGACTCGATCAAAGACACAAAGTAGTGAATTTCCAAATTACGAACGATCATCTCGAAGAATTCTCAGTAGTCAGTAGTTTCCGAAACTTATCACGTAGTCCGAATTTATCAAGTACAATGAATCCAGAAGAAGAAGTAATTATCGTCAGTCTTAGCGAAATAGTAAGTACTTAATTCTTAGTTTGATTTACCAACTCCGAAAGACTTCTGCGAGCTCTTGTCGTGTATCTTCGAATTCAAACCCAGCATTTCCGACTCAGACAACTTTCGTCTTCCTAGAAGATAGCTTTGGTCATGTCGAGATTGAATCTACCTACTCTTCAGAACAACCTCCACTAGACGCCTCTAACTTTCACGTAACCGTTTAGATTGCAATAAATCTCTTCTCTCTCTTGAATTAGTATTTACTCTACCAGGCGTAGACTGACGGACTTCTTTTGTTTTTCTGTCCGTTAGGAATGTCAAGATAAATCGACGCCGTTATCTTCAAAATCGTATTCAAATTTATAAGCTGTTTTCAGAAAAATCGTATTCAAATTTATAATCATTATTTTAGAGTAAATTGTAATATTTAATAAACTTAATCGCCAGATGACTTTCTTCTTTGAAATTAAATCTTTCATAAACTCCCTCACGTCTTGTTGTGATCTCCCTACTAGGTCTAATCTTAAATCTCGTACGATCCACGGCAACCCACGAGACACAGATCACAACAGGGTGCTTGGGCCTATATTTAACTCTGACTTTCATGCGGAAAGTAAAGTTTAACCGAGTCTGAAAAGTGGTCGGCAATTCCTCCTGAGTCTGTTTGCTTCCACTAGAGGTTTGGTAATGGTGTGACTGGCAGTGGTTTCAATGATCTCGCTATCATTTGCGGTAGACTGCTCACTCACAGGAAGAGGTCTCCCTAAACGTACATTCTTTCAAATTCTTTGAGGTCTTCAGATAAACTAAGAAAGTTGATGTACCATGATGCGCGAGGTAAGATTGGTGCGACTGAGGGTGATTGGCAGGATCATTTTGTATTTTTGACGCGTTGTCAATGTTCGCGCCCCTGTATCAGTTTTATCATGACAATGTGACACATTACTGGATTCATACAATTCATCATCCTGATTCCTGACTGGTACAATTTCTATACCTCCTTCCCCGTGATACCGTTGATGAAACGTGAATAACTCTCCGAGAGATATCAGGAAGAGATGGGAAGCGTGCATGAAGACTGTATTTTAAAGAACAAAATGATCTTTTGATACGATTTATTGTGTTCTCCCCTAATGTTCTAATGTTGGAAGGGCCTTCCTGAAAGTGGTGACCCTCACCTTAGAGCCCAGATAACGTTATACTCAAGGGGTATACATAGTTGATTTATACACTGTCTCTACACATAACATTTTACATGTAGATACAGTCTCTACATGTAACGTTTTACACGTAGATAGGCCTACCGTCTCTACATGTAATCACTTCATAAAAATTAACATAAGGTATGAAGCGCACGTTAGCATTTTTGATCAACCAATCAAATTCGTTGTTTTTGCACTTAACATCTACGTTACCTCTTAACTTGAAAAACTCATAACAGGGAGTTAAGCTAACGGTCAATTAGCTAACAGCGCGTTACTAACTCCAGATTGATAAACCCGCCCTTAGGAACTTATTCTTACACTACTATGACATTGTGTTTTTATTGGCTATAACGTGCTGCCTAGTGATTGGTTCATTCTTTGAGCTAAATACTGCGTTTCTATTAGCTATATCTGGTTTCCTGCCATCTTAGTGGTTAGTTCTGTTCTTTTTCTCTTGTCCAATCATCAGGCTAAATAATTTTTTGGTATCTAATGTGTTTACATTGTTTGAGAGGATAGCTTTTTTCCTCTTTGCTTTTGCAATCTCTATTTGTTCATAAAGTTTTTTTTGTTTTGTGCAATTTTCTGCATGACTTTGAATACTTCCTCTTCATTGCAGTGTTTTTTGCTGCAGTGATTGCCTAACATTGATTTGCCATTTTCTTTCTCCCTTAAGTTTTTGTGCTCCTTTCTCCTGATCTCAAACTTTCTACCAGTCTCACCAATGTAGCTGCCCTCGCACTACCCACAACTGCGTTTGTTGATCCGTTGCTATCAATTTGTAGGTTGCCCAAACAGTTTGACGCTTGTGAACATTTGGGAAAAACAATTTTACATGGTCTAACGAAGACATACTCAAAAAATTAAAACGAACGGAGTACTCGATGGAGTGAAACGTACGGAGTAAGTTGAATAGAGCCACAGAAAAATACACACACACCGCAACTGGACCTTCTGAAGTTGCTCCCCAAGATGCATCAAATACTCTTGAACATTCTGTGGTTTGTTGGAGGGCGCTTCAAACTCCAGATGACATGGTAAGTGTAGCTCTAGTCCAAAAATAATCTTTGCCAGAGTTTCCTTTGTACTGACGACCAATATGTCACGAGAAGAAGGGGTATCCATGTATTCAAGTCTTTTATCTTTCATCAATGACTGGCGAGAAACTTGTCCACAGTACGGTTAAATTGTTCATCAATACCATCAGACTGTAGATGGAGCGGTGCAGTATGAGTTCTCTTTAGATTCAATACTCTCGCGACCTCTCCAGATACTTATGATTCAAAATTTTGACCTTGGTTGGTATGTACATAGTTTCAAAGGTACTCCAAAGCGCGTTATCCAGTTCCTACCAATGCATTTGCAACGGTTGTAGCCTCTTGGTTTAGAAGTGCATCTAGATGTACCAAATATTTGGTACGGCCCAGCCTGGTCTCTTACAAAACTTGAAAAATTCATTGGAAAGGAATTCACGGGTTCTTTAACAGAGTTAAAATTAGGGGAGGCAGGGAACCTATTTTATGGGGCATTTTGGAAGGGCCTTTTCCAAGTCTCATGATGTTTGAAGCGTTGCATATTTGGTTCATCAAAGGGACGCGGGCGGTGTTTGAACATTGCTTGCATATCTAGCTCAATGAATGGGCTAAGCCAACATGCAGTGTATTGGACTTGAATTAGGCGGCGTTAATACGCAGCTAGTAAACTGAGCGAGTTGTACTCGCTTCGGTGCTCGTCTAAGTGGAGCATGGTAAACACAGTAGGTCCCTTTTGAGTCCCAACTCGAGCTACTCGCTCAAGTTACTAGCTGCATATTTACGCCGCTTTAGGCTTTTCTTTTTTTTTTTTTGAAAGGTTTTATACCTTATTATCCTCCTTTAAGTATATATTGGCAGTGCTCAGTGGGAGGCAGAGAGATTCCTATTGACTAGTCTATTGCTACTAGCATCCCTCATATGTATCAAAGGTTTATGATTGGGGGTGCCAGGAACTCTTATGCTTAAATTGCTATTAATTAGATGGGTGAAAAATGAACTATTGTATGGTAAGTGAGTCTATGGTATCTTATGCTTGGAGCTAGTGGGAACTCTTATGCTGAAGGCTATAAGTGGCTAGATGGTAACTGGTCACTGCTTTCATGGCTTGTCCGCTATACTCCATTACAGGTTATGCCTCTGCTTGGCCGGCGTTCATCTTACAGCAAGCGATTTCCTTATCCCATAAGACGTTGGTAACTTAGGTAAGATATTCTCTTACTGCTCCTTTTACGTGTCCCACTGTGTTGGCCGGTTTTTTGCATACAATGGGCACAGTTTGAATATGTGTTGTGCGGTCTGACTTTTGTCTCCGCGCTCGCACTCGGCCGAAGCTGTCTTTTTGATCTTGAATCTAAAGGTGGCAAATGTCCCGTGGCCTGACAGTGCCTGTGCTAACATGAAGCTGGTGAGGACCCGATGTTCCCTTGCTACAGGTAGAACTTCTTGGGTCCATCTGTCTTTATTGCAATTGGACCACTCCTCATTCCAGGCTCTTGTTGCGGACGCCGCTTTAGCCTAGGACTCCTTCTTGTATCATACTAGCTTTATACTAGTATGAATGATAGAAGGGGAATTAGAATAGGTGATAGGATCGGCGAAGGAGACTTGGAAAATTCTCGACTTCAGAAGTTTGCCGGCCAGCGTATTTTCCGGAAAGACCCCTCGATATAACAGGTTCCCTGTTAATGTTCCTATACACCACTGGAAATATAAATCACGCCATTTTAATAGTGATAGGACGTACAAAAGTGCACGTGAACTAAAACTCGAAGAAAACAGAGTGCACAGTGGTAACGATTGTATGCATTGCTCGTCTTATAATTTTGTGATTCCCTCTGACTTCTCATCGTGATCCAAAATTTCCAGGTGCATGTACAAAGGAATCATATCTGAAATACGATCTTCAAATTGGTAACATTTCAACTGTCGGTACAGACAGATAGGTAAACGTTCTAGCCGTCAGTACATGGTGCCTATAAATAAACACTTTGTAAAAGTAAATAATTTTGGTCTTTTGTTTTGAAATTGAAGAATATATATTTTGTTTGGAATTCACTCGATCAATATTCATTATAGTTGAGCCATCATACGTGTATTTCTAGACAATAATTCATTATTTGGCAATTTTTCTTTGCTGGTTTAACAAGCTCTAAGGTCTCGTATGATTTTATAATCTCTTTTAAAATAATAGTTTTAGTAAGGTATACCTGCTTACTCGTACACTCGCAGCGTGAAAATCGAACCGAGATGACGAAACGAAATTTATTTCTTCTTTCTGACAGTGGGGACGATGGTCTACCGCTGCTGTTATTTCAAAAGTTGCTTCCGCCGCTACTAATCAATGGCGAAAAAACATTGAAAAAAAATAATAAATAACAGCTCTGTAACGTGCACCTCTCATAATATGGGTCAATACGTAGGCTTGTGTTTTGTAGAAAACTTTTATCGCACAAGAAGGCTAAATCAGCTTTCGCAAAGACGACGCTATTTCCAAAATAATTTATCAGTAGGTTAATTACGTGACAGTTAGAAGGAAATTTCGGAAAAGTTTAGGTTTCGAAAATTTATTCGCGTGAGCTGAATAATTTAGTATTTCTGAAATAATTCGCCAGAGAGAATCCCTATCAACGTACGTACACCAATTAAAAGTAGGTATTCAACGTGTTTCTTGGTCTAAAATTGACTGAAATGAGTAACTGACAGACAAATCTTTCGCAGCACAGTATTTCTAGAAATGTTCATAAGCCTATCATTTATGAGTACCTATGATCAATCTATTCAAGGCTGTTCGAACTGTTCCATTATATATACATTACAAACATGACAAAGAAACGGTCAATGAGGTCTATCAACTATAAACAGAAAATATTTTCCGTGCTAGAAGTTTTTCAAGAGCATTCCAAAAACAGGAGAAAATCTGCTTTAAAATGATAGCCTCGGCATTCTTGACGGAAGCTTACGAAAAATTGTTTTCATTAATGAGAAAAGTATTACGAATTTTGTGAGGTTCAGTTGCTCAGATTTATATGTTCCTAAAAGCTCACGCAGTAACGTTATTAGCACCACGAAATTCTTCGATACATCCGATACACGACCAATTTCAAATTTCCTTCGCCAAGTAGGTAACTTTTATTTCATCTTTGATCTTTGTGTAACGCTACTTTCATCCTCATTTCATACTTTTATTCTTAATTCGCAAAAAGTAAAGAAATTATCGTTTGTTTCTTGTTCAAAAATTCATAGGTATTGTAAGTAAGTAGGCCTATTGTTTATGTACACTAAAGTCGTATTGTCGCCAATTCCAAAAATTTGCAGAGCGCAAGTCTAATAACATGATGCATACATAGTCATAATACGCAATAAGTAAAAACACCAATTATATTTAAAAAAATAAATTACCTAGCCGCCCTTAATGAGGTATTTTTAATTATTATTAAGAATTATATTAGGAAGCCTACATAGTACAACTTCGTAAAGGTGGTATCGCTGATAATTGGTTTTAGGGCTGTTGGCAGCACCACCTAAAAAAATGAACAATTAATGAATAAATAAAAATCAAGGAGTTATTGATATAAAAATACAGACTGAACGCGAAATTTTGGGGGAGGGGAGAGGAGGAGGTACTCACAATTTCCCAGTAGTGTATTATAGGATGTGAGTGAAGACATGAAACATGTCAAAAAACATTGACTGCATTCTTTGTGGACTTGAAGACAAGAATAAGGAAATGATTATAACAAAAGATTTGCTCAAGATTTTGGAAAGAGCGGATTAGAATAATCGAATGAAAAGATACAAGAAAATCTCATAGGTACAAAATGGACTGCTTCAACTTTCGACATGTCTCATGTCTTTTCTCTATCCGGCCCCTCAAATTCGAAAATACATCCGGGCGCCCCCACGGATGATCTTGGGACTTGAAAAATTTTTCACGTCGAACCCCAGCCCTATCGCTGATTCCGGAATTTGCGTCTAGGTGTCCGGACGTCTGTACAGTTCTCAAGTATACGAGTATTAACAGCCATTATACTAGTTTTGAACTAGAAATCGGCTATAGTCCACACTGTATGGTTTTGGGTTTTAGGTTACATCATACTGGGTCCAAAGTAGGCTTTTATGGTAGGTCCGGAAGCTGTCAGCTTTAAATATTTTGAAAATGCGTGTGCGTCTGTACTAGATCTCTCTTTACTTGCTTTATATTTGATGTAGGAATCCTGTATACTGAAGGCCTCCTTCATACTAGTTTAAAGCTTAGCTGCTATAAACCTAGTATACAGTATATAAGGTCCAGTCTTAAGAGTAGACCAAGAGTTGGACCCAAACTAGACTACTATAGTAGGCTTAGCTTTCATCATACAGTTTACTAGACCACGACGGCCCGTGAATGAGGCCCAAAAAGTTATTAGCTTGAAATATTTCAAAGGAGATGCATACAAATTTTTGTTTCCCTTACAAATACGATTCCCCCTCAGCCACTCAAAAAACGGTGAATTTCCATATTCGGGGTGTGTACGCGGTCAATTTTCATCTTCTTTACCCACCTAAAAGTACTCGCTAAAGAACAAGTCGAGGGCAGCTCCTTAAAAATCAATATTTGAATAAGTTGTATGTAGTTTGTTGAACCTCTGATAAGCTTCCTTGACGAAGTTCAACGAGGATCGCAGTGAATCTGTTCTATGGGTCAAATTAGTTTGGGTATGTAGTATAAAATTCCTCTGTAGTCATAATATTTTATCCAAGTTCAGTAGATTATGGCTCGGAGGTCAAAATTTTCTTTGACGATTCTTTGCTGTCATATATAATGGCTGATGAGTCGGAATTTTTCCAACTACGCGAAAGTCGAAATTTTTCTAGCTGAAATCCGTTATTGGGTATAGGGGAAAACTTGAAAAATATGGACTTTTGTGCCTAAATTCCCGAGGAGATGAGGAAATCTTTATTTAGAAAAAGAATACGCAAAGAAACCACCATGTAACAGGTTTCATGCTTGCTTCGATTAGCACACTTAATGTAGGCAATCTCACGCAGCTAACAGAGTAAGCTGCGAGTTTTCTACCTTAATTTTCCACCCATTTCTTCAATCATTACGATTGGCAAAATATCGATAAATCATCCATTTTCAGCTGCAATACAACCTTTACATGTCAAGTTGGTCTTTTGATGAATTGGTATTCAGCGCAAATTTGTTTTTACCCATATAGAATTGATTTTATAATTACTGATTTCTATTTTTTGAGAATAACTTTGAAATTTACAATGCATGCACCTACATTATTTTTTGTCATCAACCTACACATTCGATTTTATTGGTAAAAATGAGGTGTCAACAGCACTAAACTTTTTAACACGCAAGATATACCTTCAAAATGCAAGTAGCTGCATAAGAAAGATATCTACTCAACACATGGCTGGCGGTCAGCCGTGTCGGCACGCCGCCAACCGCTAGTGCTATATAAAATGAGCTAATCAGTTTTTGTCTTATTGTAACACAATTCCGGCACGCCGCCAACCGCTAGTGCTATATAAAATGAGCTAATCAGTTTTTGTCTTATTGTAACACAATTCCATCTGGATGCTATCATTTTTATTCGCGCTACTACTCTTTGAGGAGCCTTGGCCGTCAACAAATTCATTGTTGCCGTTGCCCAGGATGCACCACGTGGAGGTGGCTCCTATGCGTCCCAAGACACTAAAGATCCTAGCCTACACTAAAGACAAAAAAAAAAAGGAATCCCTATATATAGAAGACTGTGCACAACCACAACGGTTCACCGCGTCTTAGAGGTCTGCGAAGCTTACCCGAATGTGGTGCGCTGTACCTACATCTAATTAAATTATAATAAAAAAGAGAGAAGGCGCGGACACCCACGTCAGTCAACCACGGATTATCAAGACTGTTTACGACCACACGCCTCAGTTACAACCGCCGATGGTTGCCTCTTCATTGGCGGAGTCAGTAAACTAATACTGCGCCCCAACGCGGCATATCCGACGCGGGTGCACTGAAATCGTAAAGCACAATATCACCGCGCGCGCCGCTAATCCGCATTATGCACTCAATGCACTTCCTGAATAAGACCTAACCATCAAGTAAAGTATTTAAGAGTAATAGCGCGAACTAAAAATAGACTTCACCTTTGGTCAAAATTTGGAGTTGTCGTGCCACCGGTATTTCAGAATGGAACGACCCCTACAAAATGACGATGGTTTTGATAATAATTTTGACCTGAAAGAAAAAACATTAGTACATAGATTAATTTGAGCCAAGAAGAAACAGGTCATAACTGACCAGTACCGGTCGTGCAAACAGGAGTCGTCGACTTAAACACCCATATTTCAGAGTGCAACAGCTACGCCGGAATGACAGTTGGTATACGGTAATCAATTCTCAAGAAAAATTTCGGCTGAAAGAAAATACATAATTATATTAATTAGAATTAGGTGTGATTGATGGTAGTACAATATCATAGCACGCGGGAATGTTCGCATAATGCGCTCAATGTACTTCCTGCAATCCACCTGTAATGTCGCAAACAAAAATGAACAACTCCTTGCGTCGAAATTTGGAGCTGTTGTGCCACCCATATAATTTCAGAATAGAACGACCGCTACAAAATGACCATGGTTCAAATTTAAATTTAGATTTGAAAAAAAAATCGAAAACAACGGCGACGTACAGAGGCCTACAAAATATTTTGGCTGAAAGAAAATACATATTTTAATTAGAATATCTATGTTAGTACCCCGGCATGATTAGTTCAAGCAACACAAACGTCCCGGTACATATAAGGAACATGCAAATGATAATTTCAAACACCCTCACCATGCACACGAGAACAAACGAAAAACCAAACGAGGGAAAAGAACACATCTAGTTTTAACATCTGCTATGAACATACTGACTGGTTCAGAAGAATGGAGAAAGGATGAAATAAGCGCTTGCTTGAATCCGTGCGCAAACTTTACCAGTCCTATCCTGCTTATTGGTTGAATGATTCAAAAGAGAAAATGACTCAACGGATTCAAAAGGGTACCCCACAGGTACCTGACTCTTCAACAATGCTTGTTTACATGATGCGAATGTGTACCTATGCGTTGGTATACATCAGTTGCGCGATGACACACACGCACAATGAACAGCGACAGCTTGAGTCACATTTGGAAGATTGCGATATGAATTTGCGAGCGAGATTAGAATATTTTTTACATCTCTCGACAATTAATCAGAACTCCTGCATTTCTCAAAACCTCTCTCGTCTCCAGATCAAACTCGATGATACCAACTTGGTGGGAATCATCTAATCGTATTTTGAAGCACTCGGGTGAATGTGGATTGATTTTGTTTTTGTAATAGAGTGAATCTTGTCTGGAGTTCCTAAGAAAGTAATCAAGTTTGAAGCGGTACCTACGATTAATTTTCAAAATCTATTTCTGGACCGCAAACTTTCTCAATACGAAAAACATATAATGTTGCAATGTTTTTTTCTTGTATTTTCGAGCTAGTCACCCCGGACTACACCCTCGCCATATCGTGAAATTTTGCAGTATGAATGGACATGAATAAAATTTCATCCTGCGTGGAAAGCCTCTGCTTCGAATCTGAAATTCTTCGATTCTGTTATCGAGGTGTCGCTGAAAATTGCTGAAAATTCCTCTCCACATTTCATTGTCAGATAAATTCGAACGTTAGTTGATTCATTTATGAGACGTGGCGGATAAATGTGCAAAGGTACGGTGTAGAAATTGTTGTTGCGAATACACTCATTTTCGTCACTTCCAGTAACAGGCTCACTCGTTCCACTCGTTTGCCCCTCTCTTTGATCTAGTATATGTTGGTCCAGTGTAGAATATTTCAAGCGAATAGCTTTTTGGGAGTTCACTCGCTTCGCTCTTTTGCCCCCCCCCCCTTATAGTCTAGTATAAGAGTACTTCGGAAATTTCAAGCTAATAACTTTTGAGGGCTCACTCGCCTCAACAAGCTAATAGCTTTTGCGAGGCTAACTCACTACTTCGGGTATAGTTTGATGAAGGCTAATACACTGTATAATGAAGGAATGACCGAAACCATACAAGGTTTACTCGCAGAATGATTTCTAAATCACTGATGTTAGTTCGCCCTCCTTCTTCGTCTAGTTTGTCTAGCTCAATCCTAGTATAAAACTAGTACTAGGGGAGGTCCTCGCCTAGTTCAACTCCGCTATACTGCATATGTTTATGATAGGTAGTATATTAAAGTTAGTATGAGCAATTAGCCCAGTATGACAGTAGTTTACTGCACAGATCAAAGAAAGATCTAGCATAATTCTGCCGTCCAAAGTTAAATTGTTGTATATGCAAGAACAACGATCTACGAAACTGGGTATTTCGAGCATTTGTTGCGTGTGTGTTAGTGACGAAGGTTCGTGTGTGTTAGTGACGAAGATTCGTATTCACACGCTACTACTATGATGATCGAATGCATATACGACAATTTTTTTGTCGTATATGCAATGTGAAGTGCCGTATCTGAGAATCGAGAGCTTGTTGAAGGAAATGATGAATATAATTGAATTCTACGTTAAAAACTAATATTAAAGAGCTACATAAAGTGATCTGATTTTCTTCCGAACATATTTTTCAATCTATTTTGATACTTTTCCATGATCGTTGTTCTTGCATATACGACAATTTAACTTTGGACGGCAGAATTAGCATGAACAGGATCTAGTATAAACCTAGTACAAGAGCATAAGTCTAGTATACGAGTAACTTACTAAGTATAATGGTGTCTAGCAGTGCTAATACAAGCCACCTCTTGGGATAAGTTTATGGTAATTTATTGAGGAGCGGACTGGATGCAGTATACAGTTTTCCTAGACCTAGTATAATGCTAGTATTAGCCTAGAATACCAGCGCAAAGAAAGACCGAATATGCATGCACGCACACACACACGCACATTTCCAACAAAATTAAGGTAGGGCCCGGAGAGAAAAAAATCGTAAGTCCCAAGGTCACCTGCACGCATGCATGCACGCGCACGCAAATTTCCAAATGAGTGCAGGGTCAGAGCAAAGACATGAAACATGTCAAAAAGATGATATGAAAAGAAAGAGGAGAGAGCTGGAAAACAAGTTAAAAAAATTCAAGTATCAAAAAAGATGAAAAAAAAAACTCGAAGATTTTGAACAAAATTGATTCTGGACCAAGCTTTCATGAGGAACAGATTGTCCGATACAATTCCCACAATGATTGATTACCGCGATAACTATCAGTATAATCGCAGGCGGGGCATCAGGTGCAGAGGATATTACAGCAAAGGCCGATTCAAAAGCTGGCCTTCGTGGGAGAGCATGAGTTGGTATCAATGAGGGGGAAATGGGACCTTTTATTGAAGAGCTAGGAACCAAGAGCAAGATGGGACTGCAACAAAGAAGAAAATAGAAATTAAAGAGAGCGAAAAAAAGAATAATGAGCAAAAAAACGGAATAGGCTGGCAAAGCAAGCAAGTAATGTAATCAGGGACCTTCAACCAAATTTTGTAACTCAAAACAAATTGAAAATTTTAAATGAACTTATGAGTGATCAGTACCATCGTAACCCATATTGGCGGGAGACCCGCCATCTGTTTAGTTACTGAGGACCCGCAGAGGAATTTTGTACGCGTACCCGATAAACCAGATCGACTATGTTGGTCGGTTTTTGGTTGTACGACCAAAAATAGACCAAATATAGTGGTAGCATTAGAAAATGGTAGATTTCTAGTAAATATGTGAGATCAATCGACTGAATTTTTTACTCTTTATTTGGTCGATTGTTGGTCGGACAGGTCCCCACTAAATTTCGACCATAATTTCTGGTCGGTTTCTTGTCGTTGTCCGTGAAATATATCTTGGTCTATTTTTGGTCGTTATTCTCTCAATATAGATCGAAATTTTTGCTCTTTTTTTAGTCTAAAATAAACGTTTCAGTAATGACATTATGGTGACTACTTTTTGACCAAAATTTTCAGTCGAATACTGGGCGGATATTCGTAAGACATATTTTGGTTCGTTTTTAGTCGATTTTCTGTCAATATGTACCAATATTTTCACTTTCTTTTTGGTCTTGAATGAAGGCTCAAGTGTAAGTTGTAAAGTTACTCAATTGTGACCAGATTTTGTAGTCAATTTCCGGGCTGATATGACTGAGAAATATTTTGATTTATTTTTAGTCGCTTCTTCCAAAATATCTACCATTACTTTTACTGTTTTTTTAGTCTTAAATGAGTATTTTGGTGTGAAGTGCATATAGTTACCAAATTGTTTTCTGGGCTGATATTTTTGAGGTTTATTTTGGTCCATTTTCAGTCGATTTTTACCGAACGTCTCCCAATACTTTCACCCTTTTTTGGTCCCGCACAGTCACTCACTTTCGACCGTAATTTCCAGTAGATTTCTTGGCAGATATTGGAATGAATCAACTGTCATGTTGCTTACAAACTCGCGGACAAAAATTGCACCCGCCTCAATATAATCCTGTTAACGAGTCTACTCTTCATTCCTCTGATCTCTCACTTGAGAAAGGCTTAGACATAGACTGGTTTTTGCCGTAAAAAGTGGTCTAAATATTAGTGGTCTCTTGATACTACCCAACCCAACTAGAGACTGTCTTATGCGTCTCTATTGCTCACAGTAGTGGCTCCAGGAAATACCCCCCTCCCCCTCCTAGAGAAAATCGTATCTACACCACCGATTGCCCAGAAATCGACCGGTTTTTCTCGTTAAAAGTGGTCTAATTATGGTGATTTGTGTATGTTGCTTAAATATTGACTATTAAAGACCATTTTATACTTCTATATTGCCCAGAAATCGACCGATTTTTCGGGTAAACAACGGTCAAAATCTGGTCTATTACTAAGGATAGACCATTTTATGAAATCTACATCACCTAGAAATCGACTAATTTTATCAGTCAAATTTTTGTCGAAGATGGTCAAAATCTGGTCTAAATATGGTCAAAAGGGGCGGAAGTGAATCAACTGAAAAAATTGGTCTATTATTGGTCACTTATAACTGTGATCTTCGGGTCGATTTTTAGTCAATTTTTACTTTCATTTATTTGGTCGATCGGGTTTATTGGATACGCCTGACGCGGGGGGGCATAATGCTGGGACTTGGAAAAATTTCGAGCCCTTCTACACTCCTCTATTAGCTAGTATAGGAAATTGGAAAATTTGGGGTGTTCTATAAGCTAGTATAGGGACTTGGAAAAATTTCGAGCTCTTCTATATATTTTTCTGTACCTATTTACAACCGAGAAGGGATAAATTGGAACCTACTTCGAAAATAAATTTTACGCTTACATTCTACGTAAACTAAAAATCTTGAACCCTCCGCCATAAGTCGCAGATCTGCCACAGCCTGTAAATTTTTTTCAAAAACGTATAATTTGAGTGACCTAGGCCTATATAAACCGCGAGCATAATACGTGAACAATAGGAAAAAATGGTATTCAAATAATGCACAATTGTCGCATAATGTAAATAATAAATTGTACAATAGAAACGGCGAACGTCAGCAAATTAACCAGTTGTATGCCAACAAGCAATAATAATTATTGCTTTGAGAGAAAGAAGGCACGAGAGATTGGTAATTGCCCAAATCAAAAAACAGGAAAAATATCTAAAGGTGGGTTAACACAAAGCTAGTTCTACACGCGCTGGGTGAAGTGATGGTCCGTGGAATTGAGGGTGAGAGATTCAGAAAAGATTCGCTTTAGGGAAATAATTCAGGCTTTTTGTGAGGCACGTTATTACAATTTCAGAGTATAGACAAAGCGGCCGTATAGAAAATACGACGCAGCAGATGATGACTTGAAAAGTTTTCGGTATTGTATACTGCAAAGTGAAGGGAAGAGAGTCGTGTTTACAAAAAAGCGGTGAGTAAGTGCTGGAAGGATGATTATGAAGTTCCACGAATATTAATCATTCTTATATATGAAGACAAGTCAATCGTTGGTGGTGGTTGGTTGAGGGATGATCAGAGTGTATACATGGAGAGGGTTGAGAATAATTAGTTGGGCAGGTGAAGAGATGGTTAATGGATACAATTTTTGTAAAGGCTGGAATGGGTAGAACGCGTGTGACAGATTGTGTGGTGGGAGAGAACGATTTCTTGATGACGGTTATTTTGACTGAAAGAAGTCAAAGGGATGGCTTTACTTAAGTTTGTTTGGATACTTCTTTGTCTGGGTCGGAAATTTTGTGGGATAGAGGGGAATTTTTGGTGGTAAGACAATCGCTTCATGTTTTGGGAAGTTGCAGTGACCCGGAATCCACAGGAAGAAGACAGATATATAAATAGATGATAGTGATTGCAGGAATAAATGAATGCGCTGATTTGGGAAAATAGTTGAATAAGAGTCCTGTATAGCTAGAAGAGATGAAAGTGAGTCAAAATTTAGACGGGGATGAGGAGATGGAGATGAGAAAGACAAAAGTGTAAGGCCTTTCCTACAATTTTTCAATCCATGACTGATTGTCATCTCTTAAATCAAGTAAACGTCGCCTGTTTCTCAGATCCGTAAGTAAAGGGCTACCATTTATCGACCCGTGAAAAAAGTGTGAATGCACGGGACAAATCTGCTCATTAACGTGAATACAAACATTGAACGTCACAAAAAAACAAAGACCGATATTTTGTAAAATCTACCCGACTGTAATATTTATTGCCCAAGAAAGAAAACAATAAACGTCAAAAAAAAGTAATTCTCTGGGGGAAAAAAATTAAATATCAAAAATTGTAAAAATTGAAAGAAAAAAATCTATTGAACAATGAGGGCTTGTTTTGCCTTACTTGGTCTTCCGCGTTTTCTCTTTTGAAAATTCCTACCCTCCTGCGCGACAACTAACTTGAGGCGAATTTGCATACCTAAAAACGTAATTACCTTCAAAAATATAGGTACTAATGAAGATCATTCTGATCAATAGTTATCATCCAGATCCAACGACTGTACTTCAATAATTCGTCAAATGAAGTCCAACGAGCTCGTTTCTCCAGAAAAGTCAGATGAATCTTCTCAGTGATGGGCTTCATTGTGGAAGCACTTGTGAAAAATTGTATGCAAACGTTTTCAAGAGATTGTCTCTGTAAAGTACTTTTTCATTTTCTGAGGCCCACTGATATGCTTTTGTCCATGTCGCCAAAGATACAGTTGGAATCAACGCAAAGTGGACACAATTGATCGATGGATGTGAACCATTGCCCAACAAGATTCAAAAACTGCCTTTGTGTACAATTTTGTACTCGCAGGCTAGAAGATACCGATTAAAAGTATACTTTTTATTCCCGTTCAAGCATATTAAATAATGACGGTTTTTTGCTTTTAAGTGACGTGAATCATTTCTCGTTCATTCTTCAAAAAAAGTACGTTGTCTTGCATAATTTTCCCGTTCAAGGATTTCCCGCTCATTCACATTATTCATCACGTGCACTTTATTATTCCCCTAAGTAAAGTAGGGCTGATGGGTCGGAAAATTAGTATAGGGACAATGTTTCTGATGTGTCGTTGGTATGAGGTGTTGTGAGTTTGGAGATTACCAGCTAGATCAAGTCAGATATCTGAGAGAGGCTATGGAGAAGTGGATGATGAGATAAGAGATAGATGGTTCAATTTGAGGTGTTTCAATAGTTCAGATTTAAGAGGAAGAAAGAGAGAATTGAGTCAACTGAGTGTGGGTGTGTAGATTTGGAGCTGAGTTAATCGATCTGTGGATACAAGAGAATAAGCTGTGAGAGTTAGAAAGTGGCATTTGAGGGAGGAGTGGGTCTAGATCGATGTGCGTCTATCAGGGCTTGATTTATTGACTGGCAGAGAAGAGTTGTGTGCTTTATTTCTGAAGGAGAATAGATGATAAATTTGTTAAACTTTTGCGTTGCATACTGAATAGTGGATAGGAGAGAGAAGAGTCGGATGGGTAGAAGAGTGTTAAGTAGGTCGACGTTAATGGTTAATATCAAGTAAGAATATGATCAATAACGGCATGTGATCCTCGGCAGGTAGTTTTCTTTTTTGGTGAGTGAGGTGTCACGAGGACAAGTCGGACGATGACGATTGTGAATAAATTCACAGTTGATAATTTGTTGCTCAATATAGTTTCGTGTTACAATGCGGGCAGTGAGGTCACGAGTGAGTGAGAGTATATGCGGATGAGTGCGTGGAAGTGTTCGAATTTTGTAGATCTAGTGAGTTAAGAAAATTTTTCATGACGTGGTATCAATCAGAGAACACACAGAATAAGCGTGGAGGAAGAAAGTAAGTTCTGATGTAGGAGGGGCAGAGATCAGAGAATAGATAGGATAATAATTGAGAATGAGTAGTTGGACAAGTAGAGGGGCATCGTCGAATTTTTGTAAATTTCAGGCTCGGGCTAGGCGTATATAAGAATTAGATTTGAAATTCACGGTGCTGATCGAGATAGGAAGACGACCACTTCTGAAAAAAAAAAAAAAAATTAGAATACAAAATTTGTTCTTAGTGAGTGGCGCCGTTGGAGAAATTCGAAGCTTTCATAGATATTAATTAGGGTCGATGGCTGTATCGGTAGCATGAAATTTTGAAGAAATTGAACTTGCTTCAATGCGGTTGGTAAGGGCGTGAAGGTTATAAAGTATAATTAGGAGAGTGAGTTAGGCGGTTAAAACCGATCTGTATACAAATTGAGGTGATGGTCTGTGGTGTTAACTGTTGGTGAGAAATTCTAAAGAGAAGCAGTTTGAAGGAGTGGTGCAAGTTTATCGACCAAGGGGTGTATTATTTTACTTTAGATATCATTCATATCAATACTGTATTATGTAATAATTTTTCAAGGTCAATAATAAGTGAGAGGAAAGGTTACCGGTAAATAATTTTGTGACAAAGGTGGAACAGCGTTAGCTGCCGGTTCAAACTACTTCGTCAAATATTATAATATACAAAATTTACATGCTTTGCGATCCAAAATTATTATAGAAAATGCAACGTAGAAACTGATGAACTCAGTTTTTGGGGTAAATAGCATACTGGTCAGTGGTCGGGTGAGTAGGAAAATCTAGAGTTCGGCACGTAAGTATAAGGTTCCGTCGAACGGACGAGCACTTCTGCTTGTAATGAATACGCGAGGAAAAAGAGGGAAATCACGAACATTTAACTGAAGTAAACGCTAAAACAAAACGTACACGATGAAACTAAAATCTCAGGGAAACAATCTCTCGTATAAATATAAACGTTATTGAATGCGGTTATTTTTACATACAACGAACATCATTCTTTATCCCTCCAAATAGAATAAAAACAAAATAAAATTCGAAGTTCTAAAAAAATTACTTGTATTAGTAAAGTTTTTTTTGACAAGGCGGGTCTCCCTCTTTTGCGTTTCTATCCAAGGGGGACTGTCTTCGCCGCTGCCGGCACCACCTCTTTCTTCTGGCGTATTCTGAGGCCAAGAGAGTACTTGAAAAATATTACTTCGAGTCATCTCTTGAACCGCGTTGAGGCCATTATCCGGACACATTTGCCGTGTTTCATTCATGTAGGTAAATAGCATTCTAGACCGCTATTTGTATCGGAAGATGGCCCAGTGATCACACTGGCCCGCCTAGCTTTTGGATTTGGCCGTTTATGAAGTATCGCGCCAGTAATAGATGCGCGATTAAAAGACCTAGCGCTGAGAATAACTCAGGAGGCGGATTTCCGGGGGGGGGGGACTACGGGAAAGTTCCCCCCCCCAACTGAGGGAAAAAAAACGAAAAAATTGACGTTGCACGAAAAAAATAAATAAAATGAGTGAAAAATAAAAAAATGCTCATCACATTTTTGAGGGAAAGGGTTTCTTTCATCTTTGTAACAACAGTCTTTCTGAAACGACAGAATACGCAAAAATTTTCAGTCCGGTATGGAATGAAAATACACGACGTGACTTGTCAATACCTGAAAATCTCGAGCGTTAGCGGCAGTAGACTGCGGCATTAAGGGCTATTGTTACGTAATTGATCGATGTAATTTGATATTATTCTAATCTCTATTGGGTTATTTACTGTGGAATATTATAACTTCGAACGGTTATCTCTCTGTTCTGTTCTCAATTTAAATACTGTCGTCATGGTAAGTGCTTAAAATTTATTTCATACATATCTACATCATCTGAACTGATATGAGTACTGTATATAGTACTGGTAAGTTACTTTGATTTCACTTCAGCCCCTCTTTCAATTTTCTTTAATTCACAGTCTCGTCAACATCAATAGCAACATTTTTCCGGGCACCAGCAAAAAGGAAATGTGCATCTCCATCTTCTTCAGATGAGTCTACTAATACAGAATATCCTTCAACATCTACTTATGGCAAAGATGAAAGACCACCATTGTTCTCTACTGAATCTGTCCCTGTAGTCAATGAAATCATTAGCCCAAGTATTGACCATAGGTCTAGCATTGCCGGCATGAGTGCATTGGTTGAATCATCTGAATTTTCACGCGATATTGGTGATTATATAGGCCAGTCTATTAGTGCATATACGAAAAAAATTCTACTGGAAAACCCATGGACACCTCCCATTAACTACCAGTTTCCTTCTTCTACCCGAGTTATGTCTGGAAAAGAGATAAGAAATTATGTTAGTCAAAAGCATTTGGATGCAAATAAAGAGTGGCTGGTGCTGTCTGATAGCGAAATAGGACTTTTTTGCAAATATTGCCCATTTTTTGTGGTCAGGAATGAAGGTGGTTTCAAGAAAAATGTTCCGCTAGGAGTTTTTGTACGAGTACCATTAACAAATTTCATAAAAGATCAACCACTAAGGTACGGTACCTTTTTAGCGGGGAACCCGTTATCCCTTTTGTTGGGGGTACTTCCCGGAATTTTTTGCGAGCGCGAGCGCGTCCGCGTCACGGAAAATTCGATGACGTCACGGAAAATTTGATGACGTCACGGAGAGGTCGTTGACGTTATGGATAGGTTGATGACGTCATGGAGAGGAACTCAAAGAAATTTCGATACCCTAGCCCTATTGTCCGCGAGCGGGGTTGATGACGTCACGGAGGGGGACTTGGAAAATTCCAACCCTTAGGCATATATGATAGGAAGTGGACTTAGAAAAAGCGCGAGCGCGTCCACGTCTCGGAGTTGTTGGGGGTACTCCCAAAATTTTTTTCCGAGCGCGAGCGCGATCGCGAAGGTTGATGACGTCACAGAGAAGTTAGGTTAGGTTAAGTTAGGGGACTTGGAAAAATTCTTACCTCTGAGCTATATATGATAGAAGAGGGACTTGGAAGAATTTCGAATCTTGAGGTTAGGTTAGGGGACCTTGAAAATTTCTTACCTCTGAGCTATATAGAAGGGGGACTTGGGAGAATTTTGAATCTTGAGGTTAGGTTAGGGGACTTGGAAAAATTCTTACTACTGAGCTATATATGATAGAAGGGGGACTTAGAAGAATTCTGAATCTCCAGTTCTCCCCTTGATAATGGACTTAAAAAGTTTTCAAGAAGCGCGAGCGCGTCCGCGAAGGTTGATGACGTCACAGAGAAGTTGGGTTAGGTTAGGTTAGGTTAGGGGACTTGAAAAAATTCTTACCTCAACTTGTACGCCCCCGTGAGAAGATATCGTACGCAAACCCTCTTTCAGACTTCTCGGTGCCGGACACTATGTTATGAATACCCCCTAAATCGAGCTATGACCCTTTGTAACAAAATAATAAATATAAACTTCGATATAGACGTATTTTTTGGGAGCAAAAAAGAATTTAAGGAAAAAACAATACAAGCACTGCTACAATTGCATAACGGGGGTGGTTAGGCAATGCCGGGGAGGACCACACGTACACAATTCTAAGAAGAGAGATGGGGGAGGGACTGGTGGCGGGACGTAGGGCAGGATTATAGGTTCTAAATTATGATTATTAATAATTTTTATTGTAATTAAGAATATTATTATTATTATATTTATATATATTTGCTCAATTTTATCATTATTATGTTTTTGTTCCGTTTGTATTTCTTTATTTATTCATTTATTCATTTTTTTTTTTATTTTAAATTATTATTTATTTTTATTTTATTTTATTCATTTATTTTACCATCATCTTTTTATTTATTTATTTATGTATTTCATTTTTTTATTTTATTTATTTTATTATCGTTATTATTATTTATTTATTATTTTTTTTTTTTCCGTTAGTATTTAGTTTGAGTGGTGTCACCTGTAATTGGTTTCCTAAACTGTTGGTGGCACCACTATAAAATAAATTACTTTAAATAAATAAATAAATAATATATAATATGATAGAAGGGGGACTTGGAAGAATTTTGAATCTTGAGGTTAGGTTAGGAGACTGGTCTAATGGACTCGGGACAGCGGGTTCCCCGCTGCCATTGCATTCTGCAATGGCATCTAATTTTTTTTTGCCTGTTTGACCAAAAAAAATTTTCACTCCCCCCCCCCAAGAAAAATTCCTAAATCCGCGCCTGGGATGGCGGCCGGATTATCTCATCGCGCTTCGCAAAGAGCACCGTTTTATTACCAGATTCCGGTAGCCGGAGGTTGGAGAAGTTGTCATCGTCAAAGAGCCCACCCCACCGTCGTATTGGTCCATTGGACGCATCAGGAAAAGTTCCCTGGGAAGGATGAAGTCACTCGCGTTGTAGAGTTGAAATTCTGAGGAAAAATACATCGAGAATCTCTGGTCAACCTGTTTGCCTTAATGTATGTGATTACTTTACACCCCTTCCCCTTACTTTTATATTTTTTTCTAGTTCAAAATTTCCATTTTTTTTTCTTTTTTTCGTTGTACATTTGAATTTTGTATTTCAATTGCCTGTTGCCAGTAAAATTTCATAATGAATAACTCTAGTTACCTAAAAAATCGCTTTTACGAACTCTATTATACATATTACAAATTACTCCTATTTCATTTCATGATTTGCCTAACTTGCATTAGGCAGATCATATGAGACTAGGACACTTCATGAAATGCCTAGTCCAATCATATAATGTTTATAAGTATTTTATGATTTGCCTAAAATGGCTTTGCATTTCATGAAATGTCTGGACATTTCATGAAATGACAGACTTAAACGATTTGCCTGTAACATATATAACCCAAAAAATTTGGGCGGATAACCCCCTCCTCCCTCCCCCTCACAGAAGACACATCAACGTTGAAATTTGGCCTATTGAAATTATGAAGATAGTCTCTAGAGTTAGACTCTGTGATGCTTTTCCTATTTCTTGATTCTTCTATTAAACATTTTTGTAACCCGATAATGATTAATATCATGTTATTTGGAAAGATTCGTTAGAATTTATTATCTGGGGTACTCCGTTGTTCGAAACTAAATTTTAAAGTTGATCCGTAAAAAGTCTTCTGCTCGAGTCACCTCGGCTACAATTACCAAATGCGTCAGCTTTTTTAAAACCTGATGTACAACTATCACCGCGTATACCTACTCGTATTTTACTCCTTTGTCTTCTTTTTTTAATTAACACAATTTTAAAAACAATTATGATTATCGCGCGCTTAAAAGAGAAAATGAACCCTTTTTCAAGCGGTTTTGCGAGAAATTGTTTATTATTTTAATTATTTTTCTTCTGATTATTTTTTTGTCCTACTAACAGGGTTGTTGCTCATGTCGGGTATTTACTCTTTATTATTCATTTCACGTAATCATACATCTTTTTTTTTATATCACCTCGAAAAAAGAAGAAAGATGTACGAAACGAAAACAAGTGCAAATACGAAAAAAAAAAGAAGAAAAACTTGCTCATTGTAGACAAATTGAAAAGGAGAAGCAAAAAAGAATCGACTTTCGAGATTGACGTCGCAAAGTATAATTAAAAAAAATCTGCTACGCGATGTTAGGCTGTATTCACCCACATGATCAAAATACTCAGAAGTGCAGGCCGGAACGAGGTGCATACACCACCTATGTGATATACCAAAAGAGCAGGTATCCTACAGTCCTGCTAGGTGGAAAATCTTTTAGTTGGTATTTTTACGTACGGAAAATGTGGGTGTGAAACGCAGAAACTCGACAGTTTTCTGTTCGTCAAGTAGAAGTATAAATTTGTAATCTCTTTCGACTTTCTTCCACACAACAACATTGTTTCAGAGTGAACTTTCATCATTACTAGAGACGAAATGATGTTCGTAAAATTTTCAAATGCTTTTTCAATAAGTCTCATATTTTTACACTGCAGCGCGTCATTGCGTATTAATTCGGGTAAGTGCATATCGTACATTTTACATCTCAAAAATAAATCTTAATAGGTACTTAGGCTAATTATTATTTTTGATATTACTTGATATAAATTTTAGAAATAGATAGTCGGAATATTTTTGCGTGAAAAAGAAAACAATTCCGTTACAAATTAAATATTATTGATAATTAATTCATGGATAAAAATTTGTTCGATAGAGGTGTAGTTCTTTCTTTTTGAAGAAGATGTCTCGCCATAAACTAAAAAATCGTATCAATTCTTCTTTCTTTTTCTTATGGGGAGAAAGGGAAGAAAAGATGAAAATTACTGTCCGGGATATTTTGATTTGCGCAAATACGTAATTTGATCTTCGGCTAGGAATTTTCTCTTTGAATTTCAACTTTGCATCAATGGGTATTCTTTGCACTTGATGATGAGGATTATTTTCGCTAATAATATTGGCAAAGTAATGTAAATATTTGTTTTATTTGCCACACTTTTAGGTTAATGCCCCACAAATTTCAATTGAAAATATCGTATGAAATTCGTTTATTCATTTTATTTTTCACACGCCTCATGAAATTTTCCAACGTTTAGATTATTCCTTATAGTTCTCTGGGATTTAATTCTATTGATCTCATTTTTATTCCATTACTTTTGAATCTATGTGAAATTTTGTACTCAATTCAGTTCTTTCCGCGACAATTTTGTAGACCTGCTCTCCTCAATAATCTCACAAATCTTGGATCCTTATCATGTTTCCATATCTTTCCTCATTTCTAGATAAATTGAAAAGAGGAGAGTTCCCAATCTTTTTCTGCGAACCAGATATGTATCGTCTTGCCGTCTCCTTTCTTCAAATTCTCTTTATCTGGTATCTAATTTTCTTTCTCCATATTCCATCATATACCTAGGTACTTATTATACATTCCCTTTCATTTTTTCAAACATTGAGTCTATGTTCTAGAAATTTGGAAATGTTCATGTCTTTGCTCTGGGGTTATCCTTATGGAAATTTTTATTGTGGCAATGATTCTCAAATCTGCAAGTCCGAGTTCGCGAGTCCGAAGCAGTAGTTTATCCTAATATAATGAATAGATTTATAGTATAGGCCAAGAAGACGCTGAGAGCCATTATGAAGCTATTAGCTTGGGACGTCATAGGTCGGTGACGTCATAAGTCGTGAATTCTGGTCCGCTTACAACATCTAAGACATACTGAAGCGGGACGAACGAGCGGAGCGAGTGAGGCCCAGTAATCTCATCAGCCTGAAATATAATAAAGTAGACTTACACTAGACCAAGAAGGCTCATTAGCCTAAAATATTACAAAGTAGACTTATACTAGATCAAGCGAGTGTGCCGCTCTAAAGCCTTAGACTAAAACTCTCAAAAATTTTTGTCTCGCATTATTCACTACATATCAGATTGGGCAAAATCACTCATCTGGAATTATCGTATTCAGCCTGTGTGATTGATTGAGACATGATAGATTTCCTCTTTCGTTTAGCCATCTAATAAGTTCCGTATGCTCCCTACATATTTTCTTCCTAAGAAATCCAACTTTTGTTTAGACCGTTTCTTGATAACTTGCGTAGCGGAGACCAAAGAGGACAGGAAAAATAAAGAATTTTTCCAAAAAAAAAAAAGAAATCGTCTCCTGAAAATGAAAAATATGTTATAACTTGACATTGTAAGCATAACACGGAATTAAGAGGCCAAAAAATAATTTTTCCGTAGTCATAAAGTAGGTACGTTGATGTGAATTACAAAAACAAATCGAGTACTTGACTTTTGCATCTTCATTTAGTTGTGACAAAAATCTCGTCGTCGTTGTCTCCAATACGCGTTTAGGTCCAGTGACCCGTCTGCGGTGTAATCTCGGCTTTCGGTGACTCGGATGTGTCTACCAGCTTTCTCCCTGAGCGCCCTCTGGATCGTTTTCCCGTTGGAGTGCAGCGCTGTACTATCTTAGGGGACGGATTTTGGTCAATTTTCTCAACGTGGGGTCACGCCATTTCCTCCTATAATCTTTAATTTTCTTCATGGCAGGTGTTGAACGTAGTTTTTTTAGTATGTCCTCGCTTCGCTTCCTGTCAACTAAGGTGTATCCAGTCAATCGTCTCATGAACCTCATTTCCAGCCCCGTAGAGAGAATAAACGGGCCTGGGGGAAATTTTCACAGGTCCCCTCTTCTCCCAATTCATTTTTTTTTCTATTGTCAAACGGGAAAAAATTATAAGTATACGTTTAAAAATATCAGACCCTCCAGAAAGTCCGAGCCCGGGGTATTTTGTCCACTATCACTCTCATCGGCATGGCCGGCAACTTCCGGGTACCACGATTTCACTTGATACACATGGTAAATTTTTTGACCTGATTGCGAGCATGCCAGCAAAAATTTTAAATACTTTTTGCTACATATGGAAAAAAGGTAAGTTGCCGGCCCTGCTCATCGGGGCTGCTCATTTCAGCAGTTCTTATTCTTCGCTTGTCGTTCTTTCTTAAGGCCCACCTTTCCCATCCATAGGTCAGCATTGGTACAGCTAATGTGTTGTAAACTCTGACGCACGTTTCTCGTTTTATGGCATGTGCAGACATAATTTGATTTATTCATCCCAAAACTCTGAGGAATTTCGCAACTTTCCTGTCCACGTCTACTTCGCCAAGATACGACAGATCCGTTCCTAAGTATTTAAAGATGTTTACCTGCTCAATTATTCGGTCATTGATTACTCTAGGCCATCACTGGCTTGCTGCAGTTCGTCCTCACTTTCGGCCAGCACTGTTTGATCATCAGCAAATAGGACAATGGTCATACGATTAGTTCCATCTATTACTATTCCCTTTGCTTTTGACGTTCCCTGCCATTCTCTCATAATCGTGTCCATGTAGACATTGAAGATTATGCATGATGCAGGGTCTCCTTGTCGTACTCCGCGATTAATCTTCACAAGGTTAGATGTCTCGTTTTCTACACGTACTTTTATGCTTGTTTGTGCATACATGGCTTGTATTGCTTGTATCCATCTCCTTGAAATTCATCTCTCTTTTAAAACTGAGAATAACTTGTCTCTATTTACTCTGTCTTATGTCTTCTCGAAGTCGATTTTTGTTCGACTCGTTTTTTTTTTTTTCAATCATCAGTTCAATCGTGTAGCTTGCATCAAAGCAGGAGCGCCCCTTTCGGAAGTCATTTTGGCATTCCAATTGAAAATTATCAGCCTCCTCCGTCAGCTTGCTCGATATCGTCTTTGTCAGTGTTTTATACGCCACACGTAGAAAACTGATACTGCGATAGTTCTCGGCAGGATTGGAACCTTTATTATAAATTATTGTTACAAGTATTAACAAGGAAACTGTGGGAAATAGGAAGGGGGAATAGCTAGAGTAGCTTTGTTGCAGTGGAAGACGTGCTGAAAAACTCCATCTGAGGAAAATATCAAGATGTACAGAAGAAATCATAAATTTATTCAGTTAAAGAGTAAATACATAAATTTCGGGTTCTGAATTGTCGACGTTAATCCGCGGCTATCAACGGGAACCTAACGGACAGGGTTTAACCCCACCTCCCCCCCCCCACCCCATAACTACGCCACTGGAGTTGAAGTCGAAAATTGCAAATTATCGCAAATTTTCGACAGAACCTGTTTTATTGGGGATCTCTCCGGTAAGAACTTCTAAACCTCAGAGGTCGAAATTTTTCCAAGTCCCCCTCCATATTATGCACTAGTATGAAGGTAGTAACAAGGAAGGGTCCTAGCCTAATACTCAAGTCCAGTACACTGTATCTCAGATGTTAGCTTATTCTTTATTATACTCGTAATACTGCTCCTGCAAGTAACTAGATATGCAATCCTCCATACACTAATTGACGTGGTCCCTCCAATCAGTCAAATATGCAATGCTTTAGACATCACCCCTTCAATGAGTCAGATATGTTACTCAAACACCGTAAGACTCGGAAAAGGCCCTTAAAATACCCCATAATACAGTTTCCCTGCTTCCCCTAATTTAACTTCCTGAAAGAACCGGTGAATTTTTTGATTTGAGTTTGAATGAATAATTATTTTGGGAATACTAGTAAGTTCAACAGATTCGACTTTGGATGGTTAAAAAGAGATATCATTTAGGAGACACTAGATACATACGACTCATTGCATAAAAAACTGAGCAAGAAGACAAATTACGATGTTTATTTTCGCGCTACCTAAGTGAAAGATAAGTAGGTAGACCTATATGTCTGCGATGTTGCCTACAACTACCCTATCAATTCCGACGGATAATATTTTTAGACCTAATCAGAAAATCTTTATATCTTCTTTTATGGTAAGGAATGGTGGTATAGATAGATGCCTCATCATTTCTGTTCTTTTTGCGGTTAATATGAAGGGACTCCTTACTTTTCTGAGGAATAATGGAAACGTTATTTTAGAGTCCAATCCGCTAAAGAAACAATTTTATTAAAAAATCGTTATTTCATAGGTATACTGTATACACTATACAGTGTGGTGACGAGCCTACAAATGCCGCTAGAAATCAGGAAAATACGGAGAAAATGCAATTTTTCTGTGTTTTTTGTCGTTTTTCGCGGGTTGATCTCAAGAATTAAGAAGGTTAGCGGGAGAATGTGTTCACAGAAATTTTCCTCGTGAAATTAACTACTCGATCGAGTATTTGATCAATAGCGTAGGTCTAAGCCAAAATTGATAGACGTATGGATCTAAGCTATTGCTTGAGAGTGTCTTCTAAAGTAAAGAAGTGTTAGAATAATGACGTATTGTTCTGGAGATTAATTTTACATTGGTGCGAGGAGCACCAAAGGGCGACAGGTGTGTTTGTAACAAGCGTCAACAGAAACCGGCACTACACACATGCATAGCCCAGGCAACCTAGCTCTAGGTAAGGAAAAAATTCGGGTTGAAGGTTTCTCTTCTGAAATATGTCTTATAGGGTTTCCTGAAGTGTATCGTAAAAAGTCAAACATCCCAAACCTGAGACACAGATGTACAGGTACCCATCCATGAAAACTGTTACTCCAATCAGATCATTTATTACCTTATTTTAATGTGATTACAATTTCTACAAAATGTGCACTGGCACTGTGAGGTAATACAGCCTTTTTTGTATCTGCGGAATAACTTTTTCAGGAGTGCTGCTGGTATGAGAGGCCCCGCGCTCAGATCAGGGCACAAACTATTTTGTGAGCGAGTCCCGTTGACATCTCCAGTTTGTGTAGCGCATTCCGTCGCCTCTTCCCAGCCACAGCTGAATCTGGGAATACACTCTTCGGATGTGTTTGGCGGCGGCTCCAATCTAAAAATCATCATCAAAAGCGTCTTGTCACTTATCACCGACGACCCCAAACAGTAGAATTGAAAGTAGCGGAACTCATTCAGCGTGGTGTTTGTCTGAATGGTGTACAGAGCCTTGAATATCGACGTTCCTACGAACTGCACGTGCTCAAACTGCAATTTATTCATCTGCAGGAAAACTTCGGTCGAGTTCTACAGCGCCCCACTCGGCAGCAATTTGTACACGGACGATTTTTCTTTATTGTACACACTAGAGGTAGAGACGCATCCGGTGAAGGCGTGTGTCACTAAAATTATAGCTGCGGGCATACTGCAACTGTTGCTTAGACTTCACCAGAAAAGGAGATTCTCCTCTCAAAACCCAAAAAGAGTACCGGAACGCAAAAAGATGTGTTCTTCTATAGTCAACGGCTCCAACAACAGCTACAGTATCCCCCGCTGCTACTTCTAGTGGCTCACGCCTCAAGATGCGCTGCATAGACTGGTGATGGGAACGGGACACACGAAATAATTTGTACCCAGTTCTGAGCGCGGAGCCAGAAGCACTCTTGGAAAAGTTATTCTTCAGATACAAAAAAGGCTCAGTGCACATGTTATAGAAATTGTAATTAATAATTATTATTAAAATGAGGCAATATATGATCTTATTAGGGTAACAGTTTTCATAAATAGGTACCTGTATTTCTGTGTCTTAGGTTCTAAATGCGTTTGTCAACATGCAAATGCCGCACAGGGTATTCCATTTCAGCTGTTGTCGTTGCGGGAAAGGAAGATGATTTGAACGTCGACCCGGATGTTGAGGCGTGGGCAAAATGAATTGTTTTTTTGCTTGTGAAAACATAATAACCTCTACTTGCGTGCGCAGATTTAAAAATACGTATAGATCATGTGAGGAGGGTTCTGGCAAAAGGACTTCCGCAAGAAATTATTTAACACAGAAAAATGAATTTGAAATTTTAGATGAATATAACTTCGCAACAATAAGTTTAATCAAAAAAAGTGTAAGAACGGAAGTTGAAGAGCAACTCTTCTTCTATAAGATACATAAATACATTGTCAATCTGTTGAATATTAAATTCAGAGGGACCGGGAGAAAAAAAGATAGCGGAGGCCTTTTTTGTAGAGTAGGGTAAAATCCCATACAAAAAAAAAAAAAAAAAAGATGTGCAATGAACTGAAACGTCCAAAAATCATGGTCTCCGCAAAAAGGGCTTCCACCTGACTTACGCCCTTTTGCCAGAACCCTCCTCATGTGGCTATTTTCGAGATGTTTTATTTTTTTCCATCTCGAATTTGGTGCCTGAAGTAGTTCTTCCATTGTACATTACTTTGTTAGCGTGTATTACCTAAGGAAAGTGGAAAACAACATCAATTTGTATAACCGGACGACGACATACTCAAAGGAGTAAAAGCCCCAGAAATACAGAAATACACTTTGCTTATTGATTCTTTTTTGACTACAGTCCAATGACTAAATTGCTTTATTTTTGTGGCGTCTGCTAGTCGTGGCCAGATACCTCTGCCTCTATGTGACTTCCGTACACCATAGATTCATACTTCCTTTTCCGGACAAATATCCACGCTGGTCGCTGGTGGAATCCCCTGAGCCTGGACCATTCCCATTTGTGTCTTGTTTTCCTGCACAGATCTTGAATAGTGTATGTCTAGAGCCATCTTAGTCTACTTTTTTATTATGTCTCTTTGATTCATGTACATTTCCTGCGAATTTCTCTCTCACCCATTTTCTGTATTATTTACAGTGTTCAACTACATACGTGTGATGCATAAATATTACTGGCTTTACGCCTTATGTATAAGTATACGTGCATATTTTGTGAATTGATGTTTTATATTGCAAATATTTATCAATATCTACCATACAGTGCTCATATAGTGTAAAGACTCTTGGACTCTTTTTTTTGGGTAAGTGACAAAATTTTACAGTAAATGAATACTTTCTAATTTTCCTTTGAAATATAATTATGTGTTAATTCTAGTTGTGCATCAACAATATAGAGCTTGGTTTGATTAGATAGGTTGAGCCGGTACCCTACAAACCGATTGAGTTTCCTCTGTTTGTTTGTTCTGCTGTTCTTGTGACTTCATGTTTGATTTGACAATCCACCTGTTAACTTTCTGTCAAACATGTATTTTTTCTAACTTGAGCTCATTTTTTGAATTATAGATCAGTTGGTGCGATCTTTTGTCCAACTTATACATGTGTGTCAAGGTTTCTATCATTGGTACATGCTCTTTTTTGTATCTCCTCTTCCTATTTTGTTTCTCACATTTTGGTTTGTTGTTGTTCCAGCTTACGCGCTGCTATCTTGGCTACTGAGCCTCCACACTCATACAGAACTGTTTGGTGGCACCAGGCTCCGTTGGTCTCCAGTACTATAATTCAAGGCACTCTATCCCCCCCATCAGAGGAGCGAGGGAGCGTTCGTTCTAATTATGTAAATACGGTGATCAAACCCCCCTCCTTTCCTCGCTTCAGGCGAGGACACGGAAGAGGGCTTTACCTGTGAGTACTTTCATCTTTGCTACCGTTGGTCTTCTCTCCTCCATTCTTGAACTGTACACAGCCTCCTTGATCTTCCTCCGCTTATGTTAACTTTTCATAATAGTTGTCCAATCACAATGGTGACTACAATCTTGAATCCAACACCAACAATGTCTCTATATAGCGTATTACCTTATGTTTCTAGTCTACATTCTTTGCGCTCTTCATTACGTCTTTTATCTGCATCTCAAATTCTATCTTGTTCCAAATTTGTTGCTGTTGGTGATACATTGAAAAATTACCACAAATATGTATGTGTGTCTAGAAGCCAATCCATGTTCAATTGCTTGATCTGGTACACCAAATTATTGCACAGAAAGTACTCTCATTGGCTCTGGTTTCTTTGTCCTTCCCTCAAAGCATGGCACTGTCAAGCCAATCGACGTTGTCTCCTTTCCTTTGCTTGTTTTTAATCAGCTCACCCAGCCAGGGTAGGTCCAACTGATACGCTCCTACCTCTAAGTTAGTGAACTTGATCTCGTCTCTTGAGCTCGTCTTATATCTAATCAGTAATCATCAAACCTGATTCTAGGTCTGTGACAATGTTCTGATAAAATCCCTCAAACTTGATAATTGGTAAGCTCTATTTTCCATCCTCTAGACCAAATATCCGCCCTAGAAGTGAGGACAACGCGTTGATCTGAGACATGATAAGAAAATGAGGGGCGCCGGACGCGCTTAAACACACTGTACACCCGCACCACTCATAAAACTTGTATACAAGGTCCAGCGCCCCTTATTTTCTTATCATGTCTCAGTTCAACGCTTATCATGTCCTCTGTTCAATGATTCATTACTATGCTTGGTTTATCTCTTGTATCTTTGGAAAACAGTTGCATTTATTCCCTCAAAATCTGTGCTGTTACTTTGGTTGGGAGTATTCTCCTTTGATTGCTGTGCTGGATAGCACCTGCCAAGATTTCTCCAGAACTTTCTTGAGAGTTAGCCTCTTTCTTAGTGCTCTTGCAGCTTCCTTCATGCTCTCAAAGCTTACTTCCAGTTTTTCCTCCATATTGATTAGGCTCCTTTCAAAGCTTGTCTGTCGCGATTTGCTATACTAATGTACCATGTAGGCTTTGTTACTTTCTAACCCTGTTAGCTACAATGCAGTTGCAGTTGCTGTGTTGTAACATCAGGCCAAAGTCTCGGCAATCCAGAACTGATGCTATTGAGCTATGTCTACACTCGATAACAATGACGAGAAGAGGAAATAAATTGAGATAGTAAAACAGATCGTAGGGGCCAATGGCTACTATAGAGGTGTGGTTGAGGGAGTCTTTAGGAAAATGGAAACAAAGAAGGGAACCCACGATAGCTCTGGAACTCATATTTGAATCTTAATGCAAAGGAGGCGCTCTCTATATTTACTGTAGCGGCCAACTGTTGAAGCTTGTTTCAAGGGGATGATTTCAAAAAAGTTACTCAAATTACCTGGAAACAGACTCATCTTAAAGAAAATCAAAAGAGCTCCAACTTTTGTTCTTTTCATTTATTGCAAAAAATAATTATTTCAAGGGTATAATCAATTTTATCAACATTGCGCCTGATGACAAAACAAAATTATTCCCTAACTTTACACCAACGACGGCGACACTGGCGACGGTCAGGATTTGAATCGATGAGAGAGGTGTAAGTAAAGGTCTAATTTGAAGAAGTTTTCAAGTATACAATTCTACTATATTAGCTACTTTTACCAGAGTACTTTTGGGTGTTGCCCCATCATCAGTTGTGTCTCAACTAGCTATAAGGCCTTAGATGTGAGTTTTCATGGTACATAACACTGTGTTCCTATTGGCGTTTGCAATACTGCGCTGTGATTTGTTCACTCTTAGAAACTTATTCTTACACTTCTATGACATTGTGTTCTAATTGGCTATAAAATGCTGATTAGTGATTGGTTCATTCTTGAGGCTACCAATATTGCGTTGCTACTGGCAATTTGGTTTTCTGTCATCTAACTGGTCAGTTCTCTTCTTCTTCTCTTGTCCAATCACCAGGTCGAGTGATTTCTCGCTGTCAAATGTGATTTCATTGTTCAAGGGAATACCGGGATAGATTTCTTCCTCTTTGCATTTGAAATCTCCATTTGTTCCCGGAGTTTTCTTCTTTTTGTGCAATCCTCTACATGTATGACTTTGAATATTCCATCTCCATTGTGGTGTTCTTTGTTACAGTAAGACTGTTTCGTGATATCATGAATTTACATGTAAAATTGGTGAGAACATAAGTCAATGTAGCTGTTCTTTTCTCACCTTTTTATACATGTATGTACAACTTTCTTTTAGTTCGTACCCTGATGATGTTGCGTGAGCAACAAAACGTCGGTTTCTCGTTTGTAAAAATAAAAATATAGTGATATTTAGAGCCAAAATTTGTTTCCTTTTATTCTTTGTTACAGTGTTTGTTAAAGAGTGACTTACCATCTTCTTTCTCCCTTGACTTTTTGTGATTCATCTGAACTTTCTCCGAGTCTCATCAATGAAGATGTCTTTGCACTGGTCACAACTGAGCTTGTACACTCTGCTCAAACTGTCCTAGTCCTTTACTTCCGTCTGGTCATTGCTGATTCTCTTCACCATGGGTAGGTTATTCTGATTCCCACATTTACAGCATTGCTATTGAACGCGTTCACCACTTTGTTTGGGTACATTCCTATCCGGTTCACAAAGAAAACTGTCCAACAAGACCCCTGGTTAACAGCATCCAATCACCTTCTTACAAGATAGCAAAGATTGCAGCCCTATTCTTGAAAGAAAGCTATCAGTTTGCACCCAGACAAAGCATCAGAAACAACAGTAGGCTGATTGAGCAAATGAGCAGGTTGGAAATCAAGAGCAACAACAAGTTGGTATTCTTTGATATGATGAACATGTTTTGTTCCATACCAAAGTAGGAATTTTACACCCTGCTCAAAAAGAATAGATATCATGGGAACTATGATGGGCCAAAGTACGCCAACACAGTGGAAGAGATCTTGGAACAGAGCTACTGCCGCTCCAATAACAAGCTCTATAGCAAGGAAATGGGACTTACAATGGGATCTAAATGATAATGGAAAACAAGATATTGATGGGCAGCAAGTTCTGAAACTTGATCAAACACTGGGCCAGATATGTAGATGATATCTTGATTGTGTGGACAGGCACTAATAGACATGTGCACTTATTGCTCTTGGAAATAAATGCGACAAATGAGAGCATCAAATTTATTGTTGAAAAGAGCAATGAGACTATCATCTATTAGGGTCTTACACTCACACTGGTTAACAACAGGATAGAACACAAAATGTACAGGAAGCCAACGCACACAGATACCATCATCCCAAATGACTCCTACCACCACCCCAAGCATAATTTAGCGGCAGTCTAGAACAACTGCTATCAAGCTAGTTCTGTAGGTACTCAATAAGAATGAAGAGAAGAGGAAAGAAATCAAGATAGTAAAGCCGATCGCAGAAGCAGAAGGGTACCATAGATGTGTGGTGGAGGGAGTCTTTAAGAAAATGGATACTAAAAAGGGAACCTATGATAGCACGGTGTGAAGGTACTGCGGATAAATACCATATATAGGAAAGTACACCAACAAAGTAAGAAAGGGGTTCAATGGCTATAATGTAAATGTGGGTATCCATAATATTAGTCTTGTAACCAACCCATGGTAAAGAAAATCATCAAGAAGAAGTGATAAAAACTGAATAAATGAAGCTTTCGGCTTTTGGCTTTTTGCTCAGAATTTTCCTTTTGGCTCTTGGCTTTTGGCTTTTTGAGCTTGAAATTCTTTGGCTCTTAGCTCTCAACTTTCTGCTAGCTCTCCAACTCTGTGTTTAAAGCCTGGTTCTCCAGTTGCGACACAACTGATGATGAAACAACTTCCAAAAGTACTCTTGTAAAAGTAACTAAGAAAGGAGAATTCTAGAAAACTTTTTCTGTTTGCTATGATTGTATTGTAATTCACGTTCTTATTGGGCTTTCCCAGTATTTAAAATTGCATACTTTATTCTCCTACGTGTTATCAACTTGGTAGTGTTTTTAACATTGATCTTATGGGTGTTGCTGAATTGCATACTCATTTTCATTCTGGAACAGTTTGCCATAGGAGCAATGTTAGAAACACTACCAACTTGATAACGCATAGGAGAATAAGTATGCAATTTGAAATACTGGGAATGTCCTGGTACTTGAAAAATTTTCTTTGTATTTTACTTATCAAGTGTATCCAGTATTGTTCTTTTCAACTGTTATATTTAGTCACATTTTGTTCCGGAATATTTTAGGTGTAAAATAAATTGCTATTGTTGTGATAGGTTCTTGATTAATTTTGTGCATTGATTCTACAATCACCCTTCAATAATATAATTGAGAGGTTGTAGACAATTGCGTAGCGCGCTGTTGGGGTGTAAAAAGTGCGGTACTATAGTCGTTGGTATCTTTTAAGAAAGCGCTTAGCAGATACCCTTGTACTGAGTTCTTGACGGGTTGCAAGGGGTTACCAGCCAATCATAACATACCCTACTATCACGCGTTTTCCTGATTGGCCAATTACCCCCTTACTTACAGATAATTAAGCACTTTCTTAACTGAAATGAACTATATTTACGTAATTCCAAATATCACAATTCACAACAGCTCGTCATGTTGCAATGAGTGCCCGCTTTCTCCCTTTCTAATTGATGACAGTGTGTTGAAACATCGTCTTAATAATTTAAGCTGCTCATAATAGCACATTATCTTTATTACAAATATAAATGGTTAAATTTTACATTCTCATTATGGACTTTCCTTGGTTGTTGACAATTACTGGTATGTGTGCACATTGCTTAGTTAAAATGATTGCAAAAATTTTATTTGTGTAGGTACTTTGCCTAAAAGAGTGGGTTATGTTAAAAAAGGAAAACTTTTTCGGCACTGCCGTCAATTAAAAAATTTTTTTATTTAAAAAAAACATACACCCGACGTTTTGGAACTGACAACTACCTTTTTCAAGGGGTCAGTTCCGAAACGTCAGGTGTATGTTTTTTTAAATAAAAAAATTTTTTAATTGACGGCAGTGCCGAAAAAGTTTTCCTTTTTTAATATTAGTAACCGTCAAGCTGAAACTCTCCACAATTTGAAAATTTTCTTTTTTCTTAATTGTGTTCAAAGAGTGGGTAATGGTTTGTAATTCCTAGTCATTGTTTGCATTGCCTCATTGTAGACTTTCTCTGAAACATGTATAGATTATTTTGAATTATTGTAACAATAATCATTGAATTACAAAATAGTAGTTTATGGTTCATTTGAGGTGTATCAGGAGATGAGAATATCTCTGATTTAAGCTGACTTGTTTGAGTAGGATTTGAAGTTAGACCAATGAATGAATTAGGCTTGGGCGATATATTTGTCAATGTGTTCAGAGAGGTCGAAGACTGAGCTAGGGAATGAAAGAGGCGGGATTGATCAGTAGCTGAATCAATCTAGAATCAAAATTGATCTGGAGTTTATGTAGAATCTTCCCTTCCCTTGTAGTATTCTGTCTGTTTAATAACTCTGCTAATAGCCCAGCCAACATAGATCTGAATAAAGGAAAAATTTGAGGCAAAGGTTTCTCTTCTGAAATAAGTCCTATAGGGTCTCCTGAAAAGTATTGGGAAAAGTTTAACCCTCTACCCTTCCGGCCTTTTTTGGGAGCCGGCCAAATTTAATTTTTTAAATTTTTCTCGGAAAATAAACCTTGTACAGAAAAATTTCCCGGGACTAAAATTGTTCTCCTTGAAATTTCCTATTGAACGGTACCCAACATGATTATCATATAGGCGAACGGAGTCCATTCAGGGAGATTCCAAAATGCAAATATGTAAGTGTACAAATTGATGTTGTTTTCCATTTTGCTTAAGAAATACACGCTAATGAAGTAATGTACGATGGAAGAGCGTATTTTACGCACTATTTTGGATGAGAAACAAAATAATAAAAAAACATCTCAAACATAGCTACATGCTCTGGGGAGTTATACAAAATCGTTTGCTTGTGCTCTGGACATTTCAGGAATGTTTGGCAATTACAGGTGCGCTTTCTAGTAGCGTCTGTCATTCTTTGACTATATAGTACTTTGTATGGGGTAGCAAGATCTCTTTCAGTCACTTCGGCCGCAACGTTAATCAAATGGCAGCTCTCAGTCACGTTGGCCGGGCGACGTGTTTTTAAACAGGCGAGATCTCACTACCACTTTCTCACGGGCTTCGCGCAGTCCATATAAAATCTATAGTCAAACTTTGGCTATATAAACTACCAGTGAATGGGAGTATGGACTGATATTACAAGGCCTCTGCGGAGCGGTTGTTTGAAGCGGACATCGCGGTGAGGAAGAAAGGGGAAGGTTACAACAAAATAGATTTGTATTGTTAGTTGCATAATCCATGCTACATCTAACTACGTGAGGCGCAATTTTTACAAAATAGATTTGTGCATCTGGTTGCAGACCCAACTACATGCTACGCGTTAGGCGCTATATTCCCTCCTTCCGCACCATGACGGCATCGACGCGTTGAATACTAATATCAGTCCATACTCCCATTCACTGGTAGTTTATATAGTCAAAGTAGTCAAAGCTGTCATTACTAAAAGTTTGGTGGTACGTGCAAGCTTGCTGCTTGTGGCTTTGTCGCAGAACGTTACACTTATAATTACAATTTCTACAACTAGTACACAGTCAGGTGACACAGCCTTTCTTGCATCCGCAGAATAACTTTTTCAGGAATGCTTCTGGTATCAAGAATCAAGAGGCTCCACGCTAAGAACCGGGTACAAATTAATTGGTGTGCCCCGTTCTTATTTCCAGTCTGTGTAGCTTATTTCCTCTTCCCTTCCCAACCACAGCTGGATCTGGTCATACACTCTCCGGATGTGCTGGGCGGCCGCTCCAATGGTAGCGCAGAGAGTTACTGATGATCCCAAACAGTAGAATGGAATGTAGCGGAACTCATTCAGCGTGGTGTTGTTTGGAATGGTGTACAGAGCCTTGAATATATCTCCATTCCTGCGAGCTCCACGTGCTTTTGCAATTTATTCCTCTGCGGGAAAACTTTGGCTGAGATTCTCTAGCAATTTGTGTATGATCGATTACCCCTTATTCTACACACCGGAGGTAGAGTCAAACCCGCTAAAATTGTGTGCCACTAAAACTAGTTGCGTGCGATACTACAGTTGTTGCTGGATTATTTGACTGGAGTAGAATACACCTTTTTGCGCATTGGTACTCTTTACGGGTTTTAAGAAGAGAACCTCTTTCTTTGGCGAGGTCAAAGCGTCCATCAGCACCAACAGATCAATGTTCTCACTAACCTGTAGTACCTCCAGCGCTCTTTGGACAATAGCCACGTCCGCATGATCTTGTACAATTTAGACAAATATAATATGACTGTCTCAAAAACGGGCTTCCACAGCAGTTGTATGAATTGCGTTTTATTTTTCTGATTAGAAAGCAATGAATCATGTGAAGTGCTGGCGGTGGTACTTGCTAATCCAAAAAATAAACTGTTTTGATATTGCCGGAGAAGGTAAAACAAGTTTCCCATTGGAAAATGATGCACTTTGACAATTGCGACTCCAGAGACAAATTCTAAAGTTTTGAATCAAAATTGATCCAATCTGAGGTGTTACTGATGTTTACTGTTCTTAATTTGTCATTTATGACCCTTTTGCCGGGAGAAAACCTGGATCCGTCCGGGTAAAAGTCCACTTTGCAGACTTAACATTGAAGTATCCGGACATACTATTAGCTTACTTCCGTGTTCTTCAGATAGAATAATGTTGTAGCAGAGGAGTGTAAATCTTTGGAATACATAATGGGGTACATTTATCGGCACAACAAAAAAAATATGAATGAACAGCAAAATTTGTTGAAATAGCAAGAAGGAAAAATGTCAGACAACACAAAATGAAAGCCCTGATTAAAAAAGTGGAGTCACGATCAATGAAAAGGATTATATATCAGTAAAATTTATTTGACTTGAAAATTAAAAATAAGCCACAAAAAATAAAATTCAATTATAAAAAAATTTGACCCACTACAGGCATAATTATGCAGCCTTTTAAGAAAATTCTTTTGAAGTACAGAATCACAAAATTTTAATTTTGTTAAAATTAGTATAAATCTATTGTATAAGGAGAACACGTTTAGCCTTCTGTGGCCTCCCGCGCTTTTGCTTTTGTCCCATTGGTATATTTTGAGCTTCACAGGGAACCTCCGCCAACTTGAGCGGCACATGCATCCCTACAACGTGCTTACATATGAAGTTCTTCATGAAGTACGGATATGTAAATGAAGATTTGGTGATATCGTCCTGGTAAACCACTACTTCCCAAACGCCGTGACCATCTTTTTTGAAACTGTCAAAGGAAGTCCATTGTCCCTGCTTTTCCAGACAAGATGTCAACATCTTCTTTGTCAATGGTGAATTCCAGTTTCCCAATGTGAAGTACTGCTCATAACCAAGTTGATCAAACGGTCGCTGTAGTACTTTCCTGTTTTCCGCCGCCCCCTGGTAAGCGGCCGTCCATGTTTTGAGAGGTATGTCTGGTGTCAGAGCAAAGTGGTGGCAATAGATTGATTTTCCGTGACGTCACATCACTGATATCTGTAGACAAAAGTACCCAATAAAAAGAACATCAGCTCCCAGCAGCTTTATTATGCCCATAAGAACAACATAGGGCTCTTCCACCGATGCATGCTGCATATCAATTCCCCTGATTCTTACTGTAATGGCAGTGAAAATAACATTGCTATTATGTGTAGAGTTGATTGCATACATCAAAACCATAGAGGTGTTACGTTACATAAGAGCAATTTTATTTTCACTGCCATTACAATAAGAATCAGGGGCATTGTTATGCAGCATGCATCGGTGGAAGAGCTCTATAGGTAAGGAACTATAAAAATAGTTATGCGCAAGTGATAAGACGAGGACCGTCGCCATGTTGATAAAGTTGAAGGAGGAGCCGTTTCAAGAGGATCAAGGAATGCTGTGAGAAAAATTTAAATCACAAAATCGAATTTTGGTTGATTTTAGATAGATTACTTATATGATTAGAAACAAAACAATAAGCGAGTTTCACTTTATTTTGGAGTTAGAATTCTTGTATTTTGAGGTTTGATGATTTAAATTCTCTCAGGATGTAACTGAAATTGCTCCTCCTGCGACTTTATCAGCATGGTGACGGACGCGTTCTTATCACTTGCGCATACCTATCTTTATAGTTCCTTACTATAGGAACATTTCGATCATTCATCAGTACTTCAGAATGAAAGAAAAGTTAAGAATAAAAAGTGAATTTTCACACACAGGAAAGCTTCAAGATCGTGAATATCAACTTTTTATCCTTAACTTCTCTTTTACTTATTTCAAAGTACTGATGAATGATCGAAACGTTCCTGTAGTAATCTTACGGGAATCAAAGAATATGCCGTTTGCTGAAATATCGCTCTTATTGATAGATGTAACTAGATGTAACGTCATAGGAAAATCGGTCTATTAACTTAGCTGGATCGCGCCGCTCAGACCAATCGGTAACTAATTTGAGAACGTGCCACGTGGTTAAGGAACTGACCCACAGGCAGCCTCTCGCGTAGCGTGTGGTTCCTCTTGATAACTGAATTAGTTCCTTTCAATGCATTATTGCTCGTTTTTCACGGACACATAATATTTTGTAAAAAAATAATAAGTACATTAAAATTTTATTTTGCCGAAATTTTTGGCAAAAAAAAGGTTGAAATTTTAATTTGCTGCTCATACAACAAAAATAAATGTGCATATATTGTCGTGAATATGTGTAAAAATTACTGCCCCTTCAGTATTTTTTGTTGTTCACTACGTGTCGTTCAAATTTCTTTTCCTTGGTGGGCCAAAATATATTCCCCATACATAATTATATGTTTTGCTCAGTTCCACAAAATTGAGGAAACTTTGTACCGGTACGAGACCCAAAAATAAATTCTATGTTCGAAGAACTAATCGTCAAATTGATCTCGCATGGCGGGCGCGGGCAATTGTGCTTGGTGACGGAGCCCATTTTTTTAATAGAGATGTGAGTAACGATTTATGAGAATAAAGACGGTTAATGATTTCTGAATGAGAACAAAGTATCTAGCGTATGAAAACAATTTTTCTATTTGCGAAAAACAGGTTATAATATTCATGAATCATCAATATTACATTTCCTTTTATTGAAGAACGTTACTGGTTCACACATAATCTTCTTACGGTACTTTCGCAAGTTCACAAAAAAGGTACCGGTACGTATTTGAACATTCTGCGCGAGAGTTTCATACTTCTATGGACAGAAATCTCTCCTTTATTCTCTTGCGTCTGTTTTTCTATTTTTACTTCATCCTCGTGTAGGTATCTGATTGTGTTTATGAAAATCATTAAGTGAATTCTACCGCGCAATCATTGAGAATTTTCTGCGATTTCTTGTAAGGGTATTGCACTAATACATGAAATGTGCTTGATATCACACGCCCATGTACATCACTTAAAAATGAATGCCTAGGTATAAATTTAAACAATGAAAAAAGACACTTCGTTATCTGTTTGAACATATCACGCCAAATAACATTGTGAAAGTACCTGCCTTTTTGCACGTACAAGCCATGACGAAAGGAGGATATGTCGGTCATAACGCTTAATGAGGTAACTGTTGAACTTTCTTCTCGCCTCGGAGTTTGCTATTATATTCTTGTCGACGAAAAAATGATTCTAGAATATACCTACGAGGTATTCATTCAACATGAAAGTTTTCCCAATAGCAAATTACGTAGCTGTACCTCCTTATACAGTGGTCCATTAGTTTTCTATGAGTGTACGTACATTTATGCTTTTGTCACCGTTTCCTTTTTTACTCTTTTTTTCATCTTGCTTTTGTTTTAAAACTCATTTTTACCCGCCGAGAAGACGCGACGTCAACTTGCGATGTAATAAATTCTCGCTTCGCTAGTTAATTGAGAATATGTTACGCAGCCAGATATGTAAAATCAAAAGTCCACTGGTGTCACGAAAATATAGTCTTAATTTTTGTAAAATATTTCTGCCTTTGGATAATTTTCAAGCCCAGCAATATGGTCGAACTCTGCGCACTGTGCATCATTTCCTGTCCTATTCTATGTTTCTGTACCGATCTCATGTCAGCCATCTCAGATTATAAAATTTTGCTCATTTTCCCAAGACTTTTCGTTCAAAGGTTGAAGTTTTTTCCTCCTGCCTATGGTGAAAGGGACGAGAGTTCCCATGAGAGATGTCCGAAGGCGAGCTTCCAAACTACAAATCCAAGGCACGATCCCATAACTCATTACTGCATTCAAACAACAACGTATACTCCCGTAATTACAAACAAATACGATACAATACTTTTGGCTTTTTGCTGAGAAGTCTGTAATAGTAATCGCGGACGTATAGTTCCCTTATGTACTCGAGCAAATAGGCTTTGGCCAACGTCTTTTTGCAGAGACTGCGTTTAGATGTTTTTTTTTAGTAACTTGTACGATGTAAACCTCATGAAAATAAGTGAACATTTGAAATTACAATCACCGTGGCGTATATTTTAGACTTGAGCGCGCAAACGCTTTCGGCGTGAGCCATTGACGAGCAAAAAGAAACTGAAGCCGACAGACAACACATTAGCGCGGTTACCAAAAAGGTAGCTATACAAGATTGGACAAGAAACTCATAATTCGATGAGGTGAATGACTAACGAACGATCGGTTAAAAGCAAGGTAGATTAAGTAGAAATGAAATGAAATAAAATAAGAGAAGCTTAAACAGAGGAAATAAAATTGAAATAAATATCAAATGAGTAAAAATAACCTAAGAAACGAGACAACAAAGGAAACATAAAAATAGGAGTCAAAAAATTGTAAAATAAAGGAATTAAAAATCAATAAACACGGGCAAAACACAAAAATCATTTTCAAATGTTCACTTATTTTCTTGAAAATATGAACCGTAACTTTATCGAGGATAGAATCTCCGGTAAACCTCATGCTTATTCAGTTATTCTCGAGCTTCAAACATTTGTATAATTTCTTTCAATACTAGCGTCAAATCTTCACGATCAAAATGCCCATTGCGTCAGATCACTTCTAGAGTAAATTTGCTCTTTTTTTCTAGGTGATTAGCAAGAGAGACACCTTCATTAACTAGATTAAATGAGGAAAATAGGGAACATTACCTAGTCTAACATTAATACATTCTAACAAGTGACTCATACTTAATTCAAAAGATATGAATCATGAAAAAAAAAATTTATTAACGAAGTCACGCTTATAATTCACCAGTACAGAGGACATTTTCGATGCTTGAGAATGGTAGTTGGGTCGAAAACGTGCACTGTGCTTGGACATTAAAATCTTGACTTGATATATAATTTTTTTGTTCTATGTTTTATATACCTACAAGTTTGCCTAAAAAAGTGGAGGGAGTGCGACGGGTCATAGTTGCATTGAATCTCGCCCTTTGAACAGAGCAGCCCAAGGACACGAGGGCTCATAAAGCTCACCCGCGTACGAGGAATTTTTCAAAATTTGCATCAGACTTGCTTACTGTTTCAATTACACTCTCCTATTCCTTGAAAAGTAACAATTTGCCAGCGAAGAAATAAATTTTTTCTTTCATATTGTTTTAATTTTAGCTCTGATAATTTCCAAAATATAATCTTAGGCTTTAACTTTTTACCTATTGATATGTTTTTCGTTCTTCTTTCTCTTTTTCAGAATCAAATTTAAACTCTTACATTGCATCAAAGAAAAAACACTATGTTTTGGATTCATATTCTAACTCTAATACTGCATTAAAACGACAGCAAACGGCTGGTTTGATACCATTTCCTCGAGTTGGCAGAGGTGACGGCAGTAGGTACTGGTCAAATAAATATCTTGGTAAGTTGATTTATAAAAATTAAAAAATATTGGTCGTTATTTTGTGAATAAAATTTGATAACGGAACGGAAATGCCGTGGAATTTTTCTTTTTAATTTGTAACCACCGAATTATCTCCAAGCCTCAAATTTGATCTAATATCAATATTCCGATACTCCAAAAGCGAGAGGTTGAAATGACCTGGGTTGAATAGATGATTCCAATCAGCTTTAAGAAAAGTATATCAACAAAATTTCAACTTATTGTTCATTTTTGTACTTCAATTTTGACAAAATATTTTACGTTGAGGAGGGTCTATTCTTTTGAATTTCAAAGTCTGAAATGTTGTAAAGTAAATATTAGAACATTAAGCGAGTGAAGTGACACCAGTTCCTTACATGATCAAAAATGCTGCAAATTATTGAATAAATAATAAATTTTATGATTTGTTTCTTACAGGACAAATAAAACGTAGAGAAGGATTAATTCCTTTTCCCAGAGTTGGCAAACGTACTGATAAAAAATCAGAAGATATTTCAATTATGTGGTTTAATCCAAAATCAATGGGGAGAAATTTTCAACGATCAATATTTGACTTAGAAGATCAGTACACTATTTTGTTACTAAGAGGTAAATTCTAATATTTTTTAAAGGGCGCATTCTCCTATCATAGAGGTATACAGTATAACTCGGAAATCAAAATTTTTTCAAGTCCCCTTCCTATTCATTAAGCTTAGGGGTTGAAATTGTTTTGAATCCCACTCCCATCACCTGTAGTTTTATTTTCCAATCATTCCTATAACCGTTCCCACAATCAAGAACAAACACACAAAACAAAACATCTAAATAGGTGCGGAAAAATCACAATCACTCTTCAGATAGGCCTATCACCTACTGCAGCTTTACAAAAAAAATTCTGTCTTTCAAACATAAATATTGGATTGAAACTACCTTGCCTGAAGACTTCAAAATATCCCAAATCAATTACAAACTAATGGTTCCAAATTTTTCACGATTTCACGTATCCATAAAACAGGTTATCTCCTGTAAATTCATTAGAAATTTGTAGTATGATGATTTGTGCAGACGAATTTCTCTCTTTCATCAATTCGGCTAATAGTCCAATCAAATTAAACCTTAAACCTGATACAAATCTCCAGCAAAGATTCTTTTGTGCATATTTGTCGGAAATGGATCTCCTCAAAAATTTCCGAGAGTTCCCCACTTGAATGTGTGTGCTATTTCCTCTAGGAGGTAAAACGACTGACAAAAATAAGTTTTTGCAATTTCTCTCGCAAATCATGCAATCCACGATGAAAATATCTAAGAAGAATAATCCTCGCTAAATTTACAATTAATATTTATTCTTGTAATTTTTTGATTAACGCAATGAAAATCGAGTGAACACGCTCTCAAAATAACTCCCGCCAAACAGCTATAGTGCAGGCGATGAAAAATCGACAGTTATTTTTAGAAACATTTTGGGCAACAGAGGCTTTTTCTGTGGAAAGTGCTTATTGAAGTACCTGAAATCACATACCAAAACTCACATTCCCCAGGTGCGTCAGCTTCACCTCTTTTGGGACGTTATAGCCCCCCAAATCGTTTTTTTAAAACTGGTAATCCGTGATCTATGTCATCGGCATCAAACAAATTAAAGAATTCAAATTGTGCAACTACGTTGTGAAGCAAAATTATTATTAAACGACTAATACAGTGGCGTATTAAGGCCTAGGCAAACTAGGCACATGCCTAGGGGCGTAAGGCTTTGGGGGCGCCAAATTTTTAACAAACATTTTAAAAATTTGAGATTGGCAAAAAATTAATTAAATAAATAGGTAAATAAAATGAAAGAAGCGAGTTCGGTAAATAAAGCGGAAGAGGTGAAAGATGCTGTTGTAGGTACTCTCGCGGAATGAACTTTGAATCTGCAGGATTATCGGAGACAGTCCTATGACACCGCTGCTAATATGTCTGGATGTTATTCAGGATTGAGCAAGGATTACTGCTTTGAACCCGCAAGCGAATTATGTTCCGTGTGCAGCACATTCTCTTCACCTGGTCGGATCCTCATGTGTCGAGTCTTCTGTTAAAGCATCAACTTTCTTCAACTACCTGGAAGATTTATACGTTTTTTTCGTCCGATCTACTGAAATTTGATGACATCATTGAGGAGTTTGCAACCCTCAAAAGCCGGAAGAAAATTATGTAATTTTACACGTTAGCTCTTAGACATAGGTCCATAAATACTCGTTTATAAATTGTAAAATAAAAATTTTCTCGCATTAATAATTTAATCTGCGGTTAAAAAAGAGGGGGGGGCGCTAAATTTTGCTTTGCCTAAGGGCGCAAAATTGCTTAATCCGCCACTGGACTAATATCTTCTTTTTTAATTTCAGGAATAAAATCTCCCAGTGTAGGTATGTACATGAAAATATTGAAAGGGCAACTGTCTCAATTCCATTGACCTACAATTTTGGATTCCCAATTTTTGGATTCAAAAGAGGAAGACCTCACATCATAGCCCGTACACTTGTTTCAATTTCTAATCTTGTATTGTACAATTTAATGCCACCAAGATGTTCTTCTTAATGAATTATTTACAAGACCGCACTCTCGCTTGATTCAAGTTTTACTCTGAGGTGATAATGAAAATACTTAGATTGTTTATGCATGCGGAAGAACATTTTTTCGCCAAAATATTTGTGGGCGGTGAATTTATTATAAATGTCTTCAAGCAGTCAATTTATTTTCATTTTCAGACGGCATGAATGAAACTATACAAGAATAAATGCACTGTCCATTTGCGACAGTCTCGACATTTTTTGCAGCGGTGGTTCGCGACGCAGTGCACAAATACCTACACGGAAAACGCCGTATTGTGCGTTGACATTCCAGTAGGGGGTGTTACGCAAAACAGAACATGAACGTACACACTCCGCTCTTGCCGATTGCAGCGCATATTTTTTCCATCATAATATTGAGCTAATTGAAAATTTTCAAACAATTATCCCCTTGCAAATTTCACGTACATCATCTATGTACCGAGCTATTTTTTTCGTGCAATTCACTGTTCACAAGATGAATTGAAAAATATGTGTTTTCATTAAAATACATTAGCAAAGGCGATAGAAACAAACACCCTTAGAATCATTTTGGTGGGCAGAAGCTTTTCTTTGCGGAAAGTGCGCATCAAGGTTCCCGAAACAACATATCAAAAATCACACCCCCAAGGTGCGTCATCTCCACATCTTTTGGAACGTTATAGCCCATTAAAATCGGTTTTTTGAAAATAACTCGAGAAATATTGGTTTTAAGACAAAATTTCCAACAGGAAAAATGTTCCTCATAAAATTTCCTATATGATAGTATATTCATACTAGGGTGTAGGTCAAATACTCATCTCTAGAGAAAGGATTTTTCGGCATTTATGATAACATTTTTGGCACTAAAAATTCAGTTTTCGGCTTCATTAGGCATTAACGAAAAAAGCACCATTTTTTTGCTTATTTGAGTACATTTAACGCTGAAAATTATGCATTTCTTTGCTGAAATTCGGCAAAAACGGTAGTTTCAGCATTTATGTTTTCGATTTTTGGCATTTTGCCAAAAAATCCTTTCTCTTGACTCATCTCATAACTGCCACTCAAAGTTTCGCTCGTTTCAAATTTTCGAGAATTTGAAAAATTTTAACTGATCAAAATTGTTCTCCTTCCAATTTCATATCGCATGGTACCCAAAGTGATCATATTCAGACAAATGTGGCCCACTCAGGAAGACTTTGAAGTGCGACCAACTATACAAATTGATGCTGTTTCGCCCCTTCCCTTGAGTAGTACACACTAATAGAATTACCTTAGCCACCATATTTTAAATGAAAAAAAGAACATATCGATCATAGCCTAATGATCTGTTTATATTTTTACATCTGCGCATGCAAGTAGATATACTCACTTTTATGCATGACTGTCCTGTGTCCAAATGAAAGTAGCTGGGGGATACTGCAGCTGTTGCTGGAGCAATTGCCTAGAGTAGAGCACCGGTACTCTTTCCAGGTTACGTTCATTTCAAAGATGGACTTGTGATCTCTTTGCCCTTCCATTGGGGCACCCGCCCAACACATCCAAAGAGTATATGTCCAGATCCAGCTGTGGTGGGGAAAAGAAAACGAAATGCGCTACACTGGGAACGGGACACACCAAATAATTTGTCCTCGGTCCTGAGTGCGGAGCCTCTCATAACTGGTATACTGGATTCTTTGAGAAATTGAGATGAGCGTAACTTCAAGTGGCTTCTGTCTGATGAGCGCCGAATCATACAGGTGTCTTATATTCTGGAAGACTGAAGAGGAATATTGGGAACACTAATTCTCATCATATACTGTTCTTCAAGTACCGTGGGATGTGTATGTGAACCAAAAAGTAGGAAATTCTTGAAAATTTGAAATGAGCGAAACTTCGAGTGGCCGTAATGAGATGAGTATTTGACCTACACCCTAGTATGAATATACTATCATATAGGAAATTTTATGAGGAACATTTTTCCTGTTGGAAATTTTGTCTTAAAACCAATATTTCTCGAGTTATTTTCAAAAAACCGATTTTAATGGGCTATAACGTTCCAAAAGATGTGGAGATGACGCACCTTGGGGGTGTGATTTTTGATATGTTGTTTCGGGAACCTTGATGCGCACTTTCCGCAAAGAAAAGCTTCTGCCCACCAAAATGATTCTAAGGGTGTTTGTTTCTATCGCCTTTGCTAATGTATTTTAATGAAAACACATATTTTTCAATTCATCTTGTGAACAGTGAATTGCACGAAAAAAATAGCTCGGTACATAGATGATGTACGTGAAATTTGCAAGGGGATAATTGTTTGAAAATTTTCAATTAGCTCAATATTATGATGGAAAAAATATGCGCTGCAATCGGCAAGAGCGGAGTGTGTACGTTCATGTTCTGTTTTGCGTAACACCCCCTACTGGAATGTCAACGCACAATACGGCGTTTTCCGTGTAGGTATTTGTGCACTGCGTCGCGAACCACCGCGTGCAAAAAATGTCGAGACTGTCGCAAATGGACAGTGCATTTATTCTTGTATAGTTTCATTCATGCCGTCTGAAAATAAAAATAAATTGACTGCTTGAAGACATTTATAATAAATTCACCGCCCACAAATATTTTGGCGAAAAAATGTTCTTCCGCATGCATAAACAATCTAAGTATTTTCATTATCACCTCAGAGTAAAACTTGAATCAAGCGAGAGTGCGGTCTTGTAAATAATTCATTAAGAAGAACATCTTGGTGGCATTAAATTGTACAATACAAGATTAGAAATTGAAACAAGTGTACGGGCTATGATGTGAGGTCTTCCTCTTTTGAATCCAAAAATTGGGAATCCAAAATTGTAGGTCAATGGAATTGAGACAGTTGCCCTTTCAATATTTTCATGTACATACCTACACTGGGAGATTTTATTCCTGAAATTAAAAAAGAAGATAGTCATTTGATAATAATTTTGCTTCACAACGTTGTTGCACAATTCGAATTCTTTAATTTGTTTGATACCGATGAAATAGATCACGGATTATCAATTTGCAATTTGTGCTAGGTACCTTATTGGGCATTCAATACATGTTACATCTTAGGTTCACAGTGATGGTTAATCTAGTCATAGAGGAATTTATTTGAAAGTATGATCATATCAGCTTCAGCCATCTGCTATCAATGACCCTTTTAAACAAAAGGAAAAGTATTTCCTGAACAGCGCATCTAACAGCATGTTGATGTAGGTATGTATCTATGGTATTAAGCTATGATGTACCATGGTGGGAAGAAACGAATACATGAGAAAGTTGACAACAATGATGACCAAATGCTGAATACAAAAATTGAATGCAATAGGCTTATGATTGGCCTAGCAACAACGGTCAACACTAAAAAATGATTATAATACAGTTGGTCTTTGCAGTGGAGGCGGATTCAGAAAATCAATCCATGTTTTTCATAAATCTAACTCATTTCTTTGTAACATCTCTGTTTCAGAATAACCAATTGGTACAAAATCCAAGAACAATCTTGAGTATATCTTTGTTCTGTTTAGCTTCCTCAAAACCTTCCAGAGCAGTTTGTCTAGGTAATGTTATAATACAATAGCTGTAGTCCTATAAATAGTTATTTTTGTGGTTCTGTTTTTCACTTCTCTTTCTTTACCTAGTGTTAAAAATAATAAAAAGATAAGAATGTCTTTGATATGTGTGCTACAAGTACTTACAATTAAGTTAATCTACTTATTTTAGTTCTTTGACAGGATAATTTGGTTATCAATATTGAAGGTCTGAAATCCCTGATTTCTCCCATTTGCTATTCAACTATCCTTACCTTGAAGTTAATGCATTGATTAACTATCTCTTATAGTTAGGCAATTCAAAAAATTTGTTATCAATATTTTTCAGTTACTTGTTCGACTCTTTCAAAATGTTACTTTGCAAATAAATCCTAAGAAATTGGTTTTCTCTAGTGTAACAATAAACATGGAAATTGATCAACAAACCGAAAAAACTTTTGAAGTTGAACTTTGAACAAGTTCACTTTTATTATGGTATAGCAATTGATCATATTACTTGTTACTTTTTCTCAGAATCGAAACTGCTATGAGCATCACATTATTGTGCAGACCATTAGTTGAGCTAGTGATGTTCCGTTTGAAAAAGAAAATTAGTTTCCAGAGTAGTAGGTACTTACAATTTTCTTGAAAACTGCGAGACGTCACACATCTCATTTGGTCTGCGAGGAATGAATCTTTATTCAAGTTATCGCAACAACTACTGGACTTGGAGAAAAAAAAAATTGAGAGCTGACAGGTGACAGCTGAAAATAAAATTCATCACCGGTGACGTTGCAATAGGCAATATTTGAAAACAATATTGCGCTCATTGCTTCCAGTGAATAGATATTCCTATTTGCATAAAGACCGCAAAAGGGTCGCCCTCTACCTTTACCGTGGGGGCCATTTATGGAACCATTGACTATATATTACTTCAATATATAGTCAATGATGGAACTGACCAAAAAGAATGATGATGATTTTAAAAAATCTGTTTTTATGTGCTTTTGATTATCTCATCTTATAATACTGGTCAAAAATATTTGAAAAAGCTAGGTATATGAATCATTTCACCCTATTTTTCTTCCTTGCTATCGGACTTATTTGAAGAAAGATTTCAAAGACTAGAAAATTATGCCAAGGTTTTTTTCTTCTTTCGAAAAAGGATATTTTCAGAGAGAAACGAATTTAAAGATTTTTTCTGCAGCAATGATTGTGTTTGTCCTAATCTAGCGCCTCATCCTAACACTGATAAACCCAAATCAAGGTGAGATTTTAGCGCGCCACTGCTCTGCTGAGTCCGAATTAATTGCTAGCAATTGTTTTGGATCTTGGCAAGGATGATAATAATAATAATAAATAAACGTATCTGTTTCAAATTTCAATCTAGTACCTGTATTAGCGAGGATTGTATGAAACAGCGCAAGATATTGCATACTGGAATGTGCAGACCGATGGATTCGTACACTAATAATCAGCTCGTGGTCGCGCGTGACTCGGCCGCGGCCGTAAAAGGATGGAAAAAGAGATCAATTATGAAATAGAGAGGGGAATATTCTAACTACCAGTTCTATTCTCCACAGCAAGAAGATTGAAAGACCACCAAGCATTAGATGGAACATTAAAAACGGGCTAGGAGGGGATATGCACTAGCTCAAGTTTAAGACGCGAAGTTAGCGATTGCTTAGTTTAGGGAAGGGAAGAGAAAATCCTACCTCGAGTTCACTCGGAAGCCGAAACAAACTAGTAATCAGAAAGAGGTCACTTCACATTCACACACTTCTTTTCATATCGAAACCAATCTGATCTCGACTCTATCCGCTCCCCCCCCCCTCCTCCTCCACCTCCTCTAAAGATATTACATCAATTTACGGTTTGACGTCATCTTCTCCAAGATGCATCTTCTCGACAGGCCTGAAAGTGATTAAATAAAAAGGATGCTCTTCGACCCAAGAGTTCTCAAGTGTCGCGAGAATATTTCACGGAAGTCCCTTGTATGAAGAAGAGATCGAACTTGAACAATAATCGATGCAGCTAATTTCTCTTCTCGCACGACAGGAGGTAACGTATCCAACAGCTTGGACTCGAGCTACACTAGATCACTTATTCACCAACAAAATGTGAAACAACATGAAGAGCATAATTAATGAAGTATTTCGGCCGCAAAAAGTTCAAAATGAACATGAAGCGGATCATGAAATAAAATTCTGCATTTTGAACGAAAAAAGAAAAAATTGCTGGTGCGTTAGACAAGAGGCTCGACGAATATGGTCGCTATCCGACAGACGTGGGAAACGAAGTGTCACGGCTAGAGCATTATGCAGGTTGCACGGCAAGAGACAAACCTGAGAAAAAGGGATAGAAAGATACGAATTTTTATAATAGACAATTGAAGAAGAGAAAAGCTCGTAGCGCCGCAAGTATCCATAAATTACCACATGCTGGAGACCATTCAATTCAATTCTAAGAGTAATGCAGAGACAAGGACCTCCTCAGGAAACAGAAATCATAAATTGCAGATTTGAAATCTAATTTCTCAGAGAAACATAGAATAAATGATTATATGGCATAGTAACATAAAATATAATAAATTCGAAACACGTGAAAAATAATAAATAAGTAATACTTTGGGTGCAAAAAATAATACTCTTCATTTGAAATTTAAAAAAAAAAATAGAAATTCAAACGATCAAACACAAGCAAGGAAAGATGAAAACGTTAAATTAAGGGGGAAAGGACACGACTAAACGTGGAAACATTCGACTTCCTTACACACCGAATAACTTCGAGGATAATTTGGATCAATTAATTCGATGTGAACCGAAAAATAGAAAGATAAGGTATAAAAGCGTTACAGTCCAATAAAAGAAAAAACCTACAGACAAACATTAATGAATACAAAATGTCAAGAACACCGATGAATGTCCTTACGCAGAAATAAATAAACCAGAGAGAGAGAGAAAAAAGGAGGTACGTGATAGATAATATTTAGTTTATTTTTAACTTTGGAACAGAGTGCGAGTGAATTCTACGTAATCCAGAGCGCCTGTAACGGGATGAGACATTTTTGGATCAACGTATGGTTTCATTCTGGCTACGCAATAATCAGCCATATCTTTTGTAAGATTCTGAAAAAAAAAAAAAAAAAACAATATAATTTTCGATTCCTCAAGTGACAAGTTTAACATACAAAACAAAAAAAACTCTTTCTTACTGCATATAATTCATCTTTGGTAACGTAAGGTCGATCTGACGCTGTAATCGCTCTGAACGCGTTTTCGATCTCTTCGCAGCTCTCGACATTATCAGTTTCTTTGCTGATCATGAAAGCCATATATTCTTGCAACGATACATATCCATCCCGATTCGGATCGACGGCGTCTATTTCGCAAAAAATAATTTGAATTCAATAACAGATGTGATCAGGGGCAAATATGGGCGTTGAAACCGGTGAGATTTCTTTTTTTCATGTTCAGAAAAAAAAAAAAACGCTGTAATACGTCTGTTGTACGAGTAGAATTCTTTGCAACTCCATATCTCCTACACGCCTCCAAAAAATATCGATATCTTACCAAGAATAGATTCGAATTCTGGATCCGGTTGACCTTCTTCGACCATGGGTAGATCGTAACCCAAGGCTCTCAGGCATGACTTGAATTCGTAATGGCTGAGACGACCTGACTTGTCCTTGTCGAAATGCTTGAACATCATCGAAAATTCTTTGAGGGCGTCTTCACTCACACCGGACTGATTACGTGCTTGAATTTGTTGCTCGAGATTGTGCTGCATACGCATTCCAAGCTGATCTAGCTGATCCCATTGCTGTGCCAATCCGACCGTACTGTGCTCCGTATATCGATTATCCAAGATTAAGTGCGCCTCCAACGTCGCTCCCAAATCTTCAATCTTTTTCAAATCCGATCTGCGTGAACGTACTTCTTGAGCTTTACGCTGTCGAAGAAAAGAAAGTGATATCAAAAGGCCTCCGTTCAAGAACAGGAGAATGATCAATAACATACTTTCGTGCTCTCGAGTTGCTCTTCTAATGAACCAGTGCCTTCCATCATAGATGTTCTGAAAGCAAAAATAGGCAAGACTAAAGCGACATCATTTCTCCCACGTACACCAAAGTTATGGTTTTGGTAAGAATCACACAACAACAAAGTTTTAGGGAGTTAGGAAAGGCAGTCTTCACATAACTTGTATTAGTCATTCTCAGGCATATTAGGACTCTGCCATGAAAAAAAATGAAAGTCCGATTTAAATTTACAACTTCAGTAATAAGCGTATCCTGGAAGCCCAACAGTTTTACGATCCAAAAACTTATCCAGCTTCCGAATCATACTACGAAATTGATTTTTAATAAAAGGCAAGAAATGGGCACTGCTATTCACTATTTTGTAATATGTATATATTATAAAGTAGTGAATAGCAGTTTTATTGATATTTTCATATTCACGTCTAAATAAACTCTTCGTTAATTCATTTTATTTGCACTCATCTACATGACAATAGAAAAATGAATCTCAACAATTTACCCGCTCCAGCCAAGTAATTCGTATCTGTCAGGGAAAGATGAACGTATAAGTAAACGAAGAAAGACAAAATGATGATATACTATTAAAAAATTGTAGGTGTTCCTCATACTCCAAAAACTCATTCCAGGAGCCGAAAATTACGATTCCTTTTTAAATCATGAGGTAGGATTATGGGAAGAGTCTTTCTCTCGTGATGATAGTACCTCAGGATTTGAAAGCAAGTTTCAAAAATTCATTATTCTTCAAAAATTCATATCGATACTCAAACTGATATTTCTAGCAGAGTTTAAAGGATCACAAGATTTTTCGATTCATGCTCAAGTCGTGATCATTATTATAGTCGTACATGACTCATTACAGAGATTTACGATTATAAGAAGGTGCTAGCGTGTTCTCACCTGGTTTCAGTCAACCAAACGTGGAAAGCATTTGCGTGCTTGGCGAACTCTTTTCTCAATTTATCGTTATCCTCTTGACGTTGACTCTCTTTCGCTAACTCTATGTCACGTTCCTGTAACAAATATTAGCCGATATTCAGAACTTTCGTTTTTACAATTGCGTTTTTTTTTCGACCTTTCAGTAATGGAGTTTCAACCTATTTCTTGGACTTCACAACGAGCGAGCTCAAGATATTTTCCATTCATAAACTATAATTTTCTTCAAAAAAAAAAAAGGAAAAAAGAAGAACTTCTGGTATGGTAATGTAATGAAGGAGGGTGATAGAGATTCATTCAATGAACAATACGAACTCGCAGAATGTTCTTCTGCCGACGACATTTACCTTAATGATTTTCTGGAGGTTACGCCATGTTTCTTCCAAAGCTTCCATCGTAAACCACGTATAAGGATTAGCTCCAACGTTGAAATTCTTTATTTCATGATCAATAGCGGCCAAAGCTTCGAAATCGGTTTGCGCTCCGGAGAGAGATGCCTGCGTAGAGTATAAAAACAGTGTATATAAATGAAGAGATAACAGCTACTTTTAAAACTCAAATAAAATCCAGGTTAATAAAATCCTACTTGGAATTGTGCGTGGGCTTCACGTAATGCTCTTATTTCTTCGATCGAGTTACAACGCACCGGATCGGTAAGGTCTTCCTCGGCGTTCTCAAACCACGAATTAAAGGCCGACGCCTTCTTCGCGAAAGTCAAATACAGTTCTTCAATTTCACGAAACTGTTCTTGCATGCGTAGCAAACGATGCTTACGCGCCGCTGAATCACTCAACAATTTCTGCCATCTACGATACAGAACGTTTAAAGTTGATGATTCGAGTCATTAATCTGAAACTCTTATTCTAACTTCTTACCTTGCGATAACCTCACTATGCCTTCTCAATATAGCTTGACTTTGATCGTGGTTGACGGCGCTCAACTGATCTTTTAGGGATGTGATGTTCTGAATTCCTTCGTGTTCAAACGCGTGTAAACCAGCATCGAATGTCTCCTGTTTTGTCAGCAACGTTTGTACTGTGGATAAATCGCGTCCATATTCTTCAGATTTAACATATGCTTCTTTATCCGCAATCCACGATTCGACCACATCGGCTTTCCACATAAATTGTAGATAAGCCGAGTTATCCAGAAGCTTCGCTTTACGGTGAGCAGCCAAGGTAGAAAGGTTATCCAGTTTACTCTAGAATTATCAACAGGTTAATCGATACTTCTACCGTAAGGAATTGAATAAGAAAAGATGATTACCTGCAGCTGCTGACAACGTTGCGTGATGACTGGCGTATGATGGTTCTTATTAGCGACCAATCTATCTCCAGCATTGCAAATATCAACACATCGATCTCTGTGGACAACAAAATCTGTTTCCAACGCATCATGTTTCTTCAACAAACCCTGAACAGCAGCCATAGTGTCTCCGTAGTCTTCGACCAGTAATAATTGGTGTTTTTCACTGTGTACGTGACCGAGAAAACATTAGCTCAAACACTGTGAGGAAAGATAGAAAGAAAACAAGAAATATTGCATTTACCTCATCCAAGCTTCTTCCTCCTCAACCTTTGCGAGGAATTGTTGAAAGGTCAAGGATTCGTCCAATTTTTGGCCACGAGTTGCAGCCATACCTTTCAACTCAGACCACGCTTCGTTTAACAATTTCAAACGCTTTAAAGAAAATAGATGCTTTTTACAAATGTGCGCACTCTGTATGCACAAGAAGATAATTAAATGAAAATGGACTAACTTGTTCGATTTCAGGTACACCCAAATTAGAAACGTCCATCAATTTTTCGCCAGCTTCTTGTACGGCCTGGATAGCAGGTTCGTGAGAAGCCAATTCTGCCTCCAAACGTTTATGCTTCTTTTTCAAATTTTGTACACCAGTAAGATCACGCCCATAATCATCGGATGCGACCACCAATTTTTTCTCCCTTAAATTAATAAAGAAGAAAGAGGGAAAAAGAACATACCATTTGAAAATATTGATTACATAATACTGTATTCAGATATAAGGATAATGATTTCACACACTTTATCCAAGATTCCTCATCTGCGATATCTCTGAAAAACTGATGCAGCGTGTTGGCTTCATTTAAACGAGCCTGCCTATGCGCAGCCAGATTTTTCACACGTTCGTACCGCTCGTTAATTGATTGTCTCCTTTCCTGAATACTGGACCCATCAAACTGACCACTCTCAATGAGCGAATCTGCCTGAGCGTTCATATCTACATGAAACAAAATTTGTATGAAATTTAAATCCCGACTACGTTTTCTCCATGAAATTATAATGATACAAATTCAGTTCAACACATTTTTATAGTTGTAAGAAGGAACTGACCGTTGATACGATCATCGTGAGCCTGTATATCCGCTTCCACCAAATGGTGTTTTTTAATCAAATTTTGCACTGAAGCCAAATCTTTGCCCGAATCTTCGGATGTCATGAGAGATTCCACTTCGCCCAGCCAGAAGTCTAAATCTTTGACGGCGGCGATGTAAGTACGCTGCTTATTCGCTTCTTTCAGTTTCAATGATTTTTCGGTCGTCTTTTGCGTCAAGAATTCCCATTGGTCAGCAATGGATACAAGTCGAGCCTGTCACGAGAGAGCAACCATTCTCGATAATCAATAATTAAAAACATAATAGGATTTCGGAAAAAAGAAAAGAAGGTTGGTAACGGATTTCACAACAAACAATACTGGATACTCAAAGGTATACTTCTCAAGTTGTTTATTGAATAACTCCTAAATTATAGAAATCTCCGTCTCACATTCGCTCTTCATTTTGAATAACTCGATCGCGTAATTCCTCAAGGACTATTTGCAGTATTTTAAATGAATAGTTTTCACCTGGACAGCTTCTTCAGAACCAGCACACTGATGTTCATCGATCAAATTCTGACCCATACCAAGAACACTTTGAATACGATCTGCGTTTGCAGCTAATTCAGCCTCGAACGCTTGATGCTTTTGATGTTTAGACTGAATATTGGCTGGATCCTACGAAAAAATTGAAAATACCGAGGATTTTATTCTAAGTTAAATTTTTCAAAGTTCCTTTCTATCATGTATAACTTGTTATTGGAACTCATATTTTGTGAGAAAGGTGTTAGTACAGTACTAATATTGAAAAAGTTTTCCAATGGTACAATTCTACTGTATTAGTCTCGCAAATGGAGAGCAGGCCTTGAACGTAAGTTTTTTTAGTATAACACTCTAATCTTATTGGCTATAACAATGCTGTGATTGGTTCACTCTTAGAACTTATTTGTGCAATAATATGACACTGTGTTCTCATTGGCTATAACGTGCTGCTTAGTGATTGGTTCATTCTTTTGGCCCAAATGCTGCGTTTCTACTGGATTACCTGGTTTTCTGCCATCTTATTGGTCAGTTCTCTTCTCCTTCGCTCGTCCAATCACCAAGCCAATAATTTTTTGCAGTCAAATGTAATCACATTGTTCAAGAGGAAAGCTTTCTTCCTCTTTGCTTTTGCAATTTCCTTTTGTTCCCAAGGTAGTCTTCTATTTGCGCAATTCTCTACATGTATGACTTCAAATATTCATTCTCCATTGAGGTGTTTTTTGTAACAGTGTTCACCAACCGGTGACTTGCCATGTTCTTTCTCCCTTGACTTTTCGAGCTATTTATCCTAATCTCGAACTTTCTCCCAGTCTCACCAATCTAGATACCCTTGCGTTGCTCACAACTGAACTCGTACACTCCGCTCAAGCTTTCCTTTCATTTCTGATTCTCTTCACCATAAGTTGGTTATTCTGGATACCAACATTTACATCATAGCCATTGAATGCCTTCATCACTTTCTTTGCGTACTTTCCTATGTATGGTCTTGTTCTGGAGTACCTTCTCACCGTGCTATCATAGGTTCCCTTTTTAGTATCCATTTTCTTAAAGACTCCTTCCACCACACCTCTAAGGTAGCCTTTTGCTTCTACGATCTGCTTTACTACCTTGATTTCTTTTCTCTTCCCTTCATTCTTATTAAGTACAAAAATAGCTCGATAGCAGTACTTCTGAATTACCGCTAACTTGTGCCGGGATGATGGTGTCTGTGTGTGTCGGTTTCCTGTACATTTTGTATTCTATCCTGTTGTTAATCAGTGGGTGTGTAAGATCCTAATAGATGATAGTCTCATTGCTCTTTTCCACGCTAAATTTGATGCACTCATTCATCGCATTAATTTCCAAAAGCAATAAGTGCACACTTGTCTATTAGTGCCTGTCCACCCTATCAACTAATCATCCACATATCTGGCCCAGTGTCTGATCGAGTTTCTGAACTCGCTGCCTTTCAATATCTTGTTTTTCATATCATTCACGAACACCTCCGCCAGGATTGGTCTCAGCGATGATCCCATCGCAAATCCCCTTTCCAGACTATAGAACTTGTCGTTAAAACGGCAGTGGTTCTGATGTAAGATCTCTTCCACTATGTCAGCGTACTTTAGTCCATCAAGCGTCCCATGACATCTATTCTGTTTGAGCAGGGTGGGAAGTTCCTGCTTTGTTTGGTGCAAACTAGATAGCTTCCTTTCAAGAATGGGACTAATATTGGACGAGAAAAAAAGAACAGAACTGACCAATAAGATGGCAGAAAACAAGGTAGCCAGTAGAAACGCAGCATTTAGCCCAAAGAATGAACCAATCACCAAGCAGCACGTTACAGTCAATAAGAACACAGGGTGCTGGTGTAGTATGCGCTCTACAGGTTTAACTCTGGTGTAGTATGCGTTCTACGGGAATTATGTGTACAATTTCTCTAGGAACGTTTATTGTTAGGTGACGCTGATGCCCCGGAACCATGCCACATTTGAGGAACCGAGATGGTGGAGAAGAGGCGGAAAAATCGAAAGGATGAATGGACACCTATTTTCCGGTGTACCAAGCGCAGATGCCAGACGTCACAATCAGTAAGAACTGGGAATCAGTTCTTCTACAGGGACCTTGATGGTCGAATGGATTGCAAGTTAGCTTTGTATGAAATCATAGAGCTTGTGTACCTTCTCTAGCCTCCTCGTGGTGTCTCCTGGGTAATGCTAACAGGCTTACACGCTTTACAAGTGCATACCACCGGTAGATCGCATACTATACCAGCAGCACATGTGCAGTAGATCACATAAAATTTGTAGAGCGCATACTACACCGGCACCGAACACAGTGTCATTATTGTAAGAATAAGTTTCTAGGAGGACACCAATCACAGCACAGCATGGTTATACTACAAAAACTCATGTTTGAGGCCTTGTTCTCCATTTGCGACACAACTGGTGATGGGATAACAACCGAAAGTACTTTTGTAAAAGTAACTAATAAAGTGGAATTGTACATTCAAACAACTTTTTCAATTCATAACTTGAAAATTGAAATTTCTACAAGTTCCCTCCTGTCATACATATACATATAGCTTGAAAAAATTCTAAGTCCACGTTTTTACGCGCCCGTCCTCTCATTTTTTTCCCCCCAGAAAACCCGCCTATAACAGGTTTCTTGTCAAAAAATTGAAAACTAGTCAAAGTTATAGAATATTTTTTGAAGGTAAGATATGAATAGTCACCCTAAATGAAGAAAACAACTCTTCCCGCACAAAAATAGGAAAACAAATATATTATTTTTACGTTTTGGCTAAGGTCAAACTAGTATCCTTCATCAGATCAAAAATGTGAACTGAGAAAATGAACAAGCAGTGGAGAACAACATGACGAGAAAAAACTGATTAAATGTTATGAGTCGCAGAAACGTACTTTGTGCTGAATTTTTCCATAGCCGTGATTTTTCACTATCGCCTTTGTAATTTACGCAGGCACGGATTTAGGGGGGAGGGGGGGGCAAGGGGCCCAGGGCCCCGGGCCTCCACAAATAACCAAATTAGTCATATTTGTTGTAGAGACAACTGAATAAGAAGCATCACTTAGGTTAAGAGACCTCCAAATCCTCCTGGGCCCCAGGGCCACACAATCGTAAATCCGGGCCTGAATTTACGTAGTATTACAATTCAAAATTACAACGATTTCTCTTAGTTTTCTCTCATGCGCGTTACTTCTCATAACGAAGATAGAAACTTTTTCAAGGGTATGCTCTACCCGCGTTATAACGATGATAACTTGGAATATCTTTCACAAGCGTGATACTGCACTGAATGCGATGAAACTCGCGGAGTGTATTATTGAAGATTACTGAAACACCGTTAATTGGTTTTTAGCGGGTTCAGATTATTCGATTTTAAATCAAATAATCTTGTATCATACGCTTAGAACCAATTAGCTGTGTTTTAGTGATCTTCAACAATAAAACTCGGCAAGTTTTTCGCATTCTGTGTAGTAGCACACTAGTGATTGGTATTCCAAGTTACCATTGTTATAACGCGGGTAGAGCACAGAGCATACTCTTAAAATTAAAATTATGACCTTTGTTTTCCGCATGTTTGGATCGTTTCATGCTGAATTTTCTAGTTGAACGAGTCAACGAGAAAGATATTCAAGAGTTACCCAACGTAAACTGAGAGACGAATTTGAAAAAGAGGCAAATTTGGTACAGTGCACACCTTTTTGGACTGTCCTCAAGTTTATGTTGGGGAGACTCTTCAGTATCTTTCTAAGAGACTCTGAACGTGAAAATGATGCAACTGCTCTAGCCAAACATGCGGAAAACACAGGTCCTAACTTAATTTTAAGAAAGCCTTTATTTCAGCTATTAAAATAAACGCAAATAGGAGAAAACCAAGAGAAATCGTCGAAATTTTGAAACGTAATACTGTAAATTACGAACGTGATAGTGAAAAATTCAGCCCAATGTACGCTTCTGCGATTCATAAAATTTAATAGTTTTTCTCTCTTCATGTTTTGCTTGTTCGTATTTTTTCACTCTGAATACCTGTATCCATTTCTTCACTACTTGTTCAGCTTCTCAGTTCACATCTGAGCGGGAAGAGCCGTTTTTTTCATTTACAGTAGCCCAAAGTTGTTCATTTCTTGATCATTCTCACTTTGTAACTCTCCTCAGTAGCGAGTTGCAGTTTTTCGGCTATCCAGTTTTCGATTTCGTCAGCATCGCGACTGAATTGTTGCAAGGTTTGCGATTCGCCTAAACGAGAACGTTTTTCAATCAATGCCTCCTTGAGATGACGCCAACGGTCTAGCACCTGTTCACGCTTATTATCGATATCCGACGAAGCATAGTGTTCAGCGGCGATTAACTGATCAGCTAATGTTTGCAGAGTGGCGATTTTCTCTTCCTAAAAAGATAAAACATGTTCGTGTATCTCCCACTCTTGAAGAAACGAAATCATCGCAAATACTCACCTGTGCACTGATCGCCTTGTCAAAATCTTCGTGTTTTTTGATTAAAGCCTCCACATTGTCACCTTTCGAGTCGACCTCTTCCGAGGCAAGAAACGCTTCACGAGCCGACATCCAATTCTCAGCTTGTTCACAATCTCTGTAGAATAGTTGTAACTCCAAGCACTGGTCAAGATGCATTCGTCGCGCGACCCACGCACTATAAAAATATCGGAAAATATGATGACCATTCGCAATGTTGAATCACAGTTAAAATTACAAACTTTTCTAATTCTTGTCGCGCCTCGGCTAAACTTTCCAATTTCTCTTGGATTTCAACACTCGCGTAATGACCCGACTGCAATAACTGTTGACCAAACATATCAAAAGCTTGAAACGTTCCGGAACGAGCATCAATCTCGGCGCGGTGTTCCTGTAACATACTTAGAGGTGAGTATCAAACAGTTTCAATTCGATACAAAAAATGTTATTTACAGAAAATAACAATAATGGCAATAAAAAATTCGGCGCTTCGTCGTGAACCCCCCAAAAAAAGAAAGTTTTTTCTTTTCGACGAAACCTTAGAAAGCTTTGACGTGGAACACGTCATCTCTCTCATTTTATTCTAGAATAATGAATAAATAAATAGCACTGCGAAAGAACGAAAAAAAAAGAAGAAAATTTGGCGCTTTGATAACACAAATTTACAAGACTCGGAAGATTTATAAAATTCCTTCCTTTTGGAAAACCTCACCAACTGATTCATTCTACGATGGGTTCTAACTGACCTCTACAAACGTGCAATCGAGTATATCGTTTGTTGCAGCGGTGGCGATCATGTAGGTGCTCTGGAGCTTGAGCATCACATGAAAAATTATGAAAAATCGAAATTTGCCTAAAACTAAAAATGTAGAACAATGGTGAACGACTCTTCAGTCATCCAGCTGCGAGAAAAAAAAAATGAGCACCACATGGGACAAAAATGGATCGCCACCCCTGGTTTGTTGACGATGCGGAAAGGTGTGTACAGATTAGTTGGAACAGACTTTAGATATAACTGTAAAAAATGCACCATTCATCCTTTTTCTAGACGAAATGAAACATCAATTTAGGAGTATGTATCTGTGGTAGTAAGGACAATTGCACCTTAGATAAAGTTCAAAATCAGTTTCTGGTGTCACTTTCAAGATTTTGTACCCAACCTCATGCTGGGATATACGCCACACGATAAATAGTTTCAACCCATTTTAATCTTAGATAGTCCAATGTTGTATTTTAGAGTCGATTTCTAGTGTCGGAGTCAGTTTTTGATGTCGCTTTCTTCATTTCATACCCAGCGTATAAGCGTGTTCCACGTCAATAAACTAGTTATGCGGATAAATACATAACAAGAGCTGACGAGCGTGTTTTTATATTCCAGCGTAGAGTAACAAGAGTTGTTCATCTAGCATGTGATGACCTCTTTAAACCAAATAAAACATGCTATTTACATTGTTTTTGCGGGCAAGACTTGTACTTTGAATTTCAATACTTCGAAAATGTGAAAAATTCAAGTGCACACACACCGTTCAAGAAAAATTACTACGCATTGAATGTACTCAATAAGAATTTTAGAAGCGGAAAATTTCGATGGCGTATTAGACCTTGACAATGGGATGAAAAAGTAAAACAGAAAGGCGGGTGAGAGAAGTGAAAGAGAACACATTAAAAATTATTTCATGATTAGCACACACAATCCACGAACACATTAATCGTACCGCTTGGGCAGGTACTCCGTAACGCATGTCAATTTCCGATCTGTGGTTCTATAAAAAAAGACAATCTCGAGATCATCTCTTCAGTGAGGAATATAAGATAACTAAGCGTCCTAATTTTTGTTAACAAGACTCTTCCGACAACCTGGTGAAAAATATTGTTGTTTTCTAACCTGATGACGTTCGAGTAGCGCCTCCGCGCCTGTAACGTCAGAAGCCAGCTCGTCGCTGGAAACCAATCCCATCATCGAGTTTATCCAAGACATCAGGTCTCTGTAATCAGAGAGGAATCTTTGCAAATCGTATGAATCCAACAAACGCTCTTTACGAGCATTTGCTTTTGCCGTCAACTGCGTCCACTCCTCGTTGATTTCCTTTTGCTTTTGGTAAGTTTGGTCCGCAGTATCCGGATGCGACGCCATCAATCGGTTCGCTGTTTCATCGAGTTGCTTGATCTACCGGAGGAGAGAAAAAAAATTAAGATCAAATATTGAAAGTTTAGCGAGGCGGAAATGACCGAATATTAACCTTGTCTCCTAGAGCAGCCAAATCTCTCTCCAAACCTTCGTGCTTACGTTGCAGAGCTTGTACACTGCGTAAATCTTTTCCTAGATCATCATTGTTCAATGCTTCGTCTTTTTCTTGAATCCAATCTTTAGTTTCATCCACATCACGATGAAAACGTTGTACTTCATGCGCAGATCCCAGTTGAGCAGCTCGTTCCGAACTGAGCTGTTGCAGCGAATTCCATTTGTCGTTCAAATCCTGTAGTAAACGAACTCAAATGTCAGGACAGTTGATCACTTCATATAAGTTTGGAGAGTTTTTGAAAATATTTAGAAATATTACTGTCATCTGAGTTTGTATTTTTAACGCTGCTTCCGTCTGTCCCAGACTCATCAGCTGCAGCGCGATTTCGTTCATTTCAGCCAGACGCACTTCATTAGCATGCAAGTCCGACTGGAAATCATCAAACTTCTTTTGCATTACTTCCACCTGTTCCAAGTCTTCGCCGACGTCTTGTATTTGGGCATGACTTTCCTGAAAAAAAAAAAACAAAAAAAAAAATACAATTCCAAAATTGAAAATGATGATATAAAAAGGATACAAAAGAAACGATTGATCTACGGAATAATTATTTCACCTTATCTTTGATCCACGTAGTTAATTCCGAGGCTTCTCGAACCAGGACATACGCTTTCACTGTCTCGTTGAGTTTATTTTGACGTTCGCGGGCTAACGCTAAAAGATGCTCGTACTGCTGCTCAATTTGATTTTGTCGAGCTGCTATCGAATTCTTATCGGCGAGATTTTGTTGCGATGCGGTCAGATTTGATTCGATCTTTTTGACGAACACGGCCGGTACAAAACCTTGCCTATCATTTACCTCTACTTTCCACCACTCCTGAAAAAAAAAAATAATAATAATAATAATAAGTTGATAATAAGTTGATAATATCCTCTAAACGCTTGGACTATAACTTCGATACTCATCGATGTACCTTATTATTAGAGTTTAGTAACGTCAGCACGTCACCTTTCTTCATTGAAATTTCTCGCGGAGATTTTTCGGCATGGTCATACAGCGCCACCACTAATTCTTTTCCGGTAATATCGACAGAAGGCGTTTCCTGCTGCTGCAAATCCAACCGAATATTAAGTAAAATTCAATCATGACACTAAACAAAAAAATACGAATTATAATTTTTCGTACATCACAGGTCTTAGCTTGTTCCCGTAAAGCTTGTATCGTGTTTCCGAATGCTTCCAAATCAGAGACCAACGCCTCGTGTTTCTTCAAAAGCGCTTCCGCTGAATCCTCGTCACGTCCGTAATCTTGGCTCATGACAATTGGCTCTTTTTCCTTGATCCATGATTCAGCTTCATTTGCATCAGCAAAATACTGATGCGCTTGTAACGAATTCTCCAAATCTTGTTTACGCTTCATCGCCTTTTCTTTGAGCGTGGTCCAGTGATAATTTAGGTTACCAATACGCGCCTTAATATCTTCTACCGCAAAGTGTCCTTCTTCAATCATCTGGTTGCCGGCATGAGTTACAACGCCAATGCGACTTTCGTGGTTGTTGATTTCAGCAAGCACGGCCTGATGTTTTTTTATCAAATTCTGTACGCCAATAAGATCACGTCCACGATTAGTAGAACCAGCAACCGGCTCTTTTTCACGAATCCAGGCTTCTTCATCCTCGATATCACGAAATAGTTGCTGCACCTGCAGCGAATCCAACAGTTTTTGCTTGCGTAGAGTCATCGGTTTCTGAAGGGCGGCATACCGGTCGCATAGCGCCGTCTAAGCAGAAAATAAATTCGATTAAGGTTATTTCTACGATCATTGGAGGAAAAAATTTCAAGGTATTGTACGTACTTGTTTGGCACGAATATTATCAGCGTCGAAATGTCCACGTTGCACGAATTGGTCGGCAGCACCACGAATACTTTCAATACGATCAAAATGAGAACCTACATCTGCTTCAAGAAGAGCGTGTTTCTTTTGCAAATTTTGCACACTAGTCAAATCCTATTGCAGAAGAAGATTGATTTCATAATAACAATACAGCATCCAGTGAGAGGGAGGAAAAAAAATAAATTAAGTACTTTTCCGTAATCTTCACTTTGGAGTTGTCCTTCAATTTCGGACAACCATAATTCGATATCTTCGACTGTTCTGTTGAACTGTTGTTGTTGAGATGCCTCCTGCAGTTTCTCACTTTTTTTTTCAGTGGCAGCCACTAACGATTCCCAAAGCTCAATTATTTCGTTCATTCTCGACTGAATGCGAGCTAACGGAGAAAGTAATAAATGAATTATTTTGATCGGAGACTTTGAAGAAGATAATGATAGTAAGGAAACATTTACAAAATCAAAAATAAAACGAAAAATAAAAACTAACATGCTGCGTAATGATGTGCTTCGATCAATTCTTGGCCGGTAGAGGTGATCTCTTCCATACGTGATTTGTTGGCATTCAGTTCTTGTTCAAAATTTTGATGTTTTTGTACCTTTCCGTTGAGGTTGGTCGGGTCCTTGAATACAATCAATGTACATTTATAAAGAGATGAGAGAGTCAGTATAGATATTTACATTTTGCAGACTTATTCTTATTACGGGGCGAATAAAATGTGTAGGCCGCTAACCAGCGTTTTTTGCACTTTATAATGAATCAAAATGATGCGATTTGCGATTTAAAATTGTACAACAAAATGTTTAAAACTAGTTTCTTCGTAGGGTTCAATATTATAAAAGAAAAAGAGCGGCAAGAAGAATACTCGGACCACAAATCAAAAATCACTCATCATAACTACTCGTACAACGATTGATCTTCATCAAAAAAAAGTAACTTCAGTGTAGCGATGGCATTTTCTACTAAACATTAATTGAACATTTTTAAAAAGTAAACCAACAACAACATAGAAACATAAAAAAAAAATAATAATGATATACAAGTTTTTCAAAAACTACTCACTAAATAACTGTCATCGGTGGCAAATTTCAGTTTTTCGTTAATCCAACCTTGAGTTTCGTCGCAATCGCGTTCGAACTGCTGCAACCTATAAGAATCATCGAGTACAGCTCGACGTTCTGATGACCTCTCCAGCAATACCGATCTACGCTCCAGGAGCTACGTAATTTGAAAGTATAATTAGCGACAATTATATCAATCTCATGGATTTGACGCCGACAATAACAGTGGAGTCTAGGCTGAGTCTCGTACGAATTTCAAGTACATGTTTCGAAAACTAACCCACCAAAATACCTTCATTCCCATGAGCTTGTGATCAATTCTACTTTATGCAGGTAGCAAGAATACTTCACTCGTGAATGATATACATCTCACCCAATAATGAGACACAAGCAAAACGCAAAATTTCAGACGAGACTCAACTCAAACATTCAAAATTATGTACCGCAGATCGTCGCTGAGCCACATCATTGGCGGCATAATGTTGACCTTCGATGAGTTTGGTCGCGAATTCGTCCAATGCTTTTATTTTCTCTTCTTGCGCCGCTAGCGACTTCTCAAAATCTTCATGTTTCTTTATCAAAGCTTCCACGCTATCAAGCGAATCTCCAAGATCTTCATTGCTCAAGAAAGCCTACAATGAGAAATTTTATTAAAAAGAAGATTATAAATATCTATCAAATAAAAAACAAATTTCACAAGATCAACTATGTAATCACATTCGTTCCAACAGTATTTTACCTCTTGTTTGGCCATCCACGCATCTGCTTGTTCCGTATCGCGGTAGAACAGCTGCAAATCCATACACTGTTCGTACAAAATACGTCGTTCTTCCCACAAACTTTTCAATGAAGATTTTTCCGCGGCCAACGAGTCTAGCTTCTCCCTTATATCAGATGCGGCAAAGTGATTCTTATTAATTAATGTTACTCCAGCAGCATCGGTCGCACGAAAACTATCCTCTCGAGCGTCAATTTCTCCTTTGTGCTCTTGATGTCGTTCGAGAAGTGCTTCAGCACCCGCCACATCTTTGGCTAACTCGTCTGCTTGAATGATTGCTTTCATGTCACTGAACCAAGACATTAGATCGCGGAAGTCAGCAAGAAAACGGTGTTGAAAATATGATTCATCAAGTTTTTGTTTTCTTTCCTACGAGTAAAGTACAAGAAGATGAAGGAGGGAAAATTTAGATTCGAAAAAAATGAGGGCACAAGACGTACTGCAGCCTTATCAGCTAGGCTTATCCAAAATTTTTCAATTTCTTCTTGTTTAGCCTTTATTTGATCACTATGATCAGGATGAATACCGCATAAACGATTAGCTTCTTGGTCTAATGTCGTTACTTTGTGCTCCAACGCTGCTAGATCACGTTCAACACCTTCGTGTTTTCGCTAGAAAAATACGATTAATGAAGAAATAAAGACTAGAAAATACGAAATTCAAAAATTTCGTCGTATTAAGTTACCTGCAACGTCTGCACCGTAGCTAGGTCACGACCATAGTCGTCTGAAGATAAAACTACATCCTTTTCCGTAATCCAAGCAACCGTTTCGTCCGCGTCCCGATTGAAACGTTGAATTTCGTGGGCACCGAATAACTTGTCTTGTCGCATGGTTGCCAATTGTTTCAAATGTAACCATGCTTTGTTAAGATCCTAAAGATCAAAATAATTCATCTAATATCTTGACTGAAGAGGTAGTATTGAAAGTTTCATTAAATCGCCAGAAAATTATATAGAATATTATAGAGCACTAAAATACTTCGCTTCTTGAACAATAATTATTACTTGTCACCACGATTCACACCAAAGGGAACAAGGGAGTAAAAAGTAACTTACTTCTTTACGTTTAACGATGGTTTCGCGTTCAGAATGTCCCTCAAGGATAAGCTTGTCCGCTATTTCATTCACCTCGGAGACGCGGTATTCTTGAGCCGCCATATCTTTTTGGAATTCGTCGAATTTACGTTGCAATACTTCAACATGCTCAAGATCGGTACCAAATTCATCGGCAGTAACAAACGTTTCCTAAGATTTAATAAAATGAATCATATTCGCAAAATCTCAACACATGAATAATTATAACAGAAGCGTTACTTTGTCATTGATCCAGAACATAACTTCATCACATTGTCGTAAGAATTGCACTAGAACAAGGGCCTGGTGTAATTTAACACCTTTCTCGGCAAGCTTCGCCAGTAGGATTTCCCAAAGTCGATGAAGTTGGTCTAGAAAAACACAAGAGGTTCAATGAACGATTACGAGGACTTCCATTTTTTAAGGAGTATGGGCGTGACTTACCTAAGCGTTCGCAAATTTTATCGGACGCAAAATGATTTTGACTGATCATTTCTTTACCGGTATTATCGAGTACGACAATTGCATTGCTGTGAGCAGCAACTTCGGCTTCAAAGGCTTGATGTTTTTGTATTTTTGCCTGAAAAATCCAACCCCATGTAATGAGTTAGAATTCGTTCAAAAATTATCAGAGAAAATTCTGTCACAAGAATGAAAATTTCACCTGTAGATTTGTGGGATCTTTGTAGCTTTCATCAGAGGCTGCTTGTAGCTTCTCGTAAATCCAACCTTCGAGTTCGTCAGCATCTCTTCGAAAATACTACGCACGTCCAATATATGTTTATTAATTCTCCTCGATAGAATATCAAAGTTAAAAAAAAAAATGCGTTTGAACGCACCTGAAAGCGTCTCGAATCTTCCAATTTGTCGCGTTTATTTCGCGCTTCTGTTTTAAACTGTCCATAGCGTGATAAAACCTGTTCCCTACGTTCTTGAATATCGTCAGCGGTTTCAAGAATTTTCACTTCTTTTGGTCTCACCGCTGACAAGGAACTATCCATAATGATATTCCGGTTCACCAATAATTCAAAAGTCTGCCAAGAAAGAAAAATTACGATAACATTAAACGAATAAACGTGCTGTTGACGATATTTGCTATTCTACGCGTGGTCAGTGGTGCAATGTATGGCGAAAACGGGGACTAAAATCAAAACCTCTAGCGAAGACGAAGACGATTCAGGACGGCAAATATCATCTTGGAGGTCAAACTATCTTAGAAACACCTGAAAATCATAAATTGTTCGAATTGGTCGGCAAAAAAATGGCTCCTTGCTACACGAATCAGAATATCGCTGACCAATTAGCAAAATATGCCCTTCATAATGATCCCAGAAGATAAAACCAGCAAATATGATTAATACTTGAGATACAAACCCAAACAATAAAAATGAAATTGAAGGCACAAATAATAATATGAATAACGATGATGATAGCAATAACTGATACAAAAATCTACCTCCACTTCATTCAGCTCAAGTTTTTTTTTTTTTTTTTTGAAATAATAACTCGAAAATTTTGCAGAAATCATTCATCGATTTTTAGTTTTGGAACATTCCAAGACAACCACGATGTCGAAAAATGATCGTTCATTAACGAAAAGAGTTGAGTATTGATGAAATACCATCGTAAATAAAAGTAATATAGATGATACCCAGTAAGATGAAGCCTAGTACAATCATACAGTGTTATCTGAGACTGTTTCTACAGCCAAAGAATTCATTCTTCACTGATTTATAAAATAGGAATTTCTACAAAAAATTAAAACGATTATTTTAATTGGCTTCTTGAGTTTCTGGTGCGTGGAAATTTTCTTTCATCAACCTTCCTTCAGCGGATAGTTAACAAAGCCGTTCTCCCCATAAGTGTTCATGACATTGCCTAACTGAAAATAAGGTATGTATACATAATATTTTGATTTCATTAATGTTTATGTATGTAGCAATAAACGCTCGTAGTTAACACAAAATAATGGGGCTTAATTGTATCATCATACATGAAACTACAGCTCTAATGAAGGAACTCTGAATCTGAATTACGGGAGCCACATGTCCATTTTTAGAATAATTACTCCGTATTTATAGCGGAACAAGATGATCGACCTCACCTCCACTTTACTTTTGTCTGCGTACATTTGTCGTAGATCAGTTTTATAACCACCCGTCAGATGATACGTTCACAAGTGACGGAAACTCGATTCAGGCAGTAAAGGGCTAATTTAAAACTAACCCAGCTACCAGCTCCAATATGACCCGGTATGGAATTACGAACAGTAGGCAGGGGATTGAATGAACTGAATATTAAATGAATTAAGATGTTGAAGGTCAATTGTCTTTTAGTAAGGAAGTTTTGATAATCATTTCTTCCAATCATGTGAAAAAGTAAATCTCAACTTCTTCAACAGGACGAAAAGTAATCGAATAATGAGCTCCAATGGATGGGTGTGTCTCACTAAACAACGGACATTTGGAAACTATCCTGATGCAAAATGAAATCGCCTCACACCATCAAACTTCTTTCAGAAGCCAAACTTTCTGATGCCAAAGATTAATCATCAGTATCAACACAAAAGTTTAATATTTGCGAAATTTATTCAAATATTCACAGATATCATCTGAAGGAAAAGAGAATAATCTGAGCAAGTATGAGTCATAATAAGTATAATTTTCAGAAAGGCTATAAAATAATTACTATCGAAACAACAGGGCAAATACGGAATAGTTCAGATTACATTCCATTCTCCACAAGAAAGATAGAAACGCAAAATTCATTATTTATGAGATTCGATATACTCACCGACAAATATTTCTAAATTTCGATAATCGTCACTTCTTAATTTAGACTCGAGATCTCAATTTTATAAACAGAAAGTAGAAATCAAGTTGCTTGACGTCTCTGCTATCGTCAGGCTATCCACTACCTCCACTACTCATAGATCATTCACAGCACACATCGACCAGACAATAGACAGTACTCCCATATTTTGAAAAAGTAGACGATTTGTTGCCTTGTTGGATACTACCAAGAGGGTGCGCTGCGTGTTACTGTTATCGCGTTTGGACAGTCCACCAGGCACGCTAGCGTCGTGGACAAAACCAGGATGAGGACAGAGGAGGAAAATATCATATAAACACTTTGACTATACAGTACTGTATGGACTGATATAACAAGGCATCTGCGGGCAAGATCAGTAGACATCCGTGCGTCTACACACCTTGGTCTGCGGGTGGGTAGAATGAAGACGACATGTATGGTGGAGAAGTAAAGGGAATCCGTGGCTAAAAGTGCTGCGGGTTGGGTCGTTTAGGCGTCTTATGGAACAAACATACGGACCGAGTAACTGGATTATGCACGCTGTAACACTTTTAGCCACGACTTTCCCCCTTAGACCATATAGTAACATAGACCGCCGATAGCCCCATTCACGGTCGACGTCACGTTGTATTCATATTTGCTTGACGTGGATCTATCCAGTAGAAATATTGTTGAAAAATATCTAAGAATGAGATCCATATTTCCATCACAAATGTAAACAATTTTTTTTACACGTTATTCCTTATGGGAACAAACTTGGTTCTAGAATTTGTGAAATATAGCGAGAACGGAAAATTTCTTATGAAGAAGTATTGTATGATGGCAATTGGAGAACTTCTTAGTAATAAAAAATTAAGTTTTGGTTCCTTACAATCAATTTCTTTTCGAAGTATTCAACAATTTCTGGAACACTATTTTTTTCTTATGGGAAAGTACCTGCAAAAAAAAAATTGTTTACATTTGTGATGGAAATATCAAACACTAGAAGATCGATAGTTCCCATTATTATCAGTGATGTGACGTCAGCGTGAAAGGCCCTATTGCAATAAGAAGTACGTTGGAACACTGGAGGCAGAAATAAGACAGTGGGTTTAACAGCGTTAAATGTAGCGATGGGCGTGGCTATGTCATCCTCTTACCCCGCGGGTTACCAAAATGTCAATTTGAAAACCCACCGGCTTATTTCTAGCCTCCAGTCTTCCAACAACTGATAACGTCATTTACACACTGTGTCGGCAGTCTATGTTACTATATGGTCTAAGCTTTCTCCTCTCGCGGCACAATGTCGGCTTCACGCAACGCGTTTCATAGGCAATTACACTGACGTCACAATTGTGACTCACGAGATCTCACTCGTTGGCAGTAATACATTGCGGCTTATGGAGTGTATCCTGTTTTCCTCAGTTTTCTCAGAAAATAAGCCTTTATGCAAAAAAATGAAGAGAACAAAGTTTGTTCCCCTTGTAATTTCCTATCGATTGGACCTACCTTTAAAATTTTGTAATTTTTTCTTATACCATAATGTAGGAAATTATAAGGGCAATAAATCTCATTCTCATCATTTTTCCATTTTAGGCCTTCTATCCAAAGATAATTGAGAAAAACCAAACGCGTCCCATAACAGGCAATGTAACATCGCCAACAAGTGAGACAATAGAACATGCCGTGTGACGTCATGTTGAATTCCCTAATATAGTCAAAGTATAAACACATATGAAACTAAAACAAGCTGGTATCTCTGTCAATATTGAAAAATGAAAAAAAATGGTGAAAGCATTTCTTTATCATTTTCATGCATAGAATTACCTGAAAGAAGAAAAAATTGAGATTTCAACAATTTCCTGAAACAGCCTGTTTTCAGGCAGCTTCCAAAAAATCAAAACCATTGAGGGCTCCTACTTTGCGTCCACATGCAAATAGACTAGAAGTAAATACTCTAAACAATAATACTGGAAACTCCTATCTAAATACATTGAGCGCCTTTGGTCATGCAATGCAGCCCATCCAGCGGCATGGGATGTACAAATCTTGGGTTGTTTGATAGTCAAACAATTAGTGACAGGAACTATCGATACTATCGATGGTTTTTGGAAAAACTATTGGAAGAACAATAGTTTTGTGAAAAACCATCAACAATACTGCTGTACAAAGTAGAACGGACATATCTACAAAATAACAATCAGGAGAAAAAGATTTTTATTTTCAAAATGAGAGAACAGAGGATGAAGAAAGGAAATCTTGATCAATTTTCAACGAGAAATACGATGGCAATGATAGTTTCTTTAATACAGACATGTATTTCAAAGGAATTCTGTAAAAATAGATCTTGTGTACATATACGTCCAAATTAGGGTGTATATGCAATATTTACATGAAAAAGTGTTATCAATGTTACTTTTGGCTCAACCCAAACATTCTCTTGCGGCCACCTCTGGCATTAGAATCGTCTCCAAACAGTGAGAATAAAAATTTTCCAATTTTGCAACCATGAAAAACTATCATGGGATGGGTGGACGAGCTGCAGGTATCCCTTTTCTCCTAATTGTTATTTTGCAGATACGTCCGTTCTACTTTGTAAGGCAGAATAGTTTTGTTGATTTGCAAAATACAGAGCGGTGGCGCTGCAGGTGGCGATTTACAGAAACTGGACAAGAAGGTGATTGTGTATTTTTTGCCATAAGAAGATACACTCATAAAATCAGCTCTAACTTGTTTAATATGCATTTCTATCAAAAAGTACAAAGAGCAAAAATTATAGCTGTCAAAATCTTCTTTCTGAGTAACCCCATTTGGAATTTTTTTCAGAACTTTTTTCATCACCATCACCTTCTTGGCTCAATTCACCAATCAGAGAGCCCGCCAATAGATAGCGCATCACTCGATGTATTTTGCGAATAGTTATGGGAATTTACTGATAACACATTTGAAAGAAAGAGAAAGGAACTGGAATGTCAAATAGTCGACCGTTCACCAGTCACTTTTGGTCACATATGTGCTTTTTGAGTGTGGGGCCACAGTTTTATGGTATTTATTAGTCGCGTCCATCATCTGGCAGCACTAGAACACTGATAAAATGAGGTCCACAGACGCGCAACTTTTACAATCAGACAAACAAATAAAATTCAAGATAAAAATTCAATTAAAATAAAACAAACAAATAAAATAACATCTCTGCTTCTTATTCCCAGCAACCATGGAAATCCGCTTTGGCTCTCCATTGTGTGGCATTTGGTCACAATCCCGAGAAACAAAAAGCTTCCCATATCCATGTATGCAGCAAGAGCAACACGCTTAACCAACTCAAGGAATTTGAAATTTCAACCGCTTATAAAAAGGACAAGAAGAATCTACTCAACGATATACAAGAAACAATCAAGAATCCTATAGTACAATGCGTCATCAGCTCATCAAATCTAGATCCTGTAACAACATGATTCCAAATCTTTGACAATATATTATGTGGACTGCGCTAACGTGTATAAAATGAGCAAAAAGCGCATCCACAGACCTGATAACGTATATAAGGAGCAGCCGAGTAAACCACAACCATTTAAAATACACACGTTGCACCTTTCCTCCTCAAAGCATTTGTGGTGTGTACCGTTTGCTCCTCATATACGTACGCCGTAAGCGTAACACAGTCGCACCACTCCCCTCACTGTACATATATTAAACCGTAGTTTTCAATGCTTAGCGCAGTCCATATAATATATAGTCAAAGTTCCAAATCTAATCTCAAATCACATAATTCTCTCCACCTTTTGTCAGTTTATCATCATCTCACAGGATGAAGAACGGCCCTGCCCGCTCAAACCCAGTTGTGATACATTTGACAGACATACATATTTTCATCTCCTCTTTAAATAAATTTAAATTTAATTTGATCTCCTGTTTCAATTCGATTGATTTTAATTTTTTATTTTAATTTGATTTGTAACTTGAATTTTATTTGTTTATTTTATTTGTTTGTTTTATTTTAATTGAATTTTTAACTTGAATTTTATTTGTTTGTCTGTTTGTAAAAGTTACTTGTCTGTGGACCTCATTTTATCAGTATTAAAATGGCTTGTACCTACGAGGAGTGCACTAGAACACATTCCTCACAGGATTTTCAAAAAAATAACGATCAGGAGAAAAGTATTTATTCCACCAGTAGCGCAGATACTTTTCTCCTGATCAATGTTTTTCATCCAAACAATCAAAAGTATTGATAATTTCAGGAAAAACTATCACGCCTATCAATAGTCTTGATAGTACCTTGGAAAAAACAATTGATAGCATGAGACTATTGACTATTGCCCATCACTACTAGAGCATGTAGAACACCCAAGTATTGACATGCGCCATTTTGACTCCTAGAAAGAACGTACTCCCATAAGAGCCCATGTTAAATTTGTGATTTTCAAGAGAGGATTGCTCAAGAACGGCTTGATGGATTTTTTTTGAAGTTACCCTCTTTAAAAAGGAAATTTTATGTAGAATAAATCATGTCCTCTATGTTTTTACTCGCCAAAGCCATTGACTATACACGTACCAGACAAATACTCGCATTGTTGAAAGAGTTGTCACTTTGAAGGATACTGACACCAGAGTGTGCTGCGTGTTAACCAGCAGAGTGAAAGAGACAGAACATCTTTCCCTCTCTCTTACACCAACGTATTAACACGCAGCACACTCGGGTGTCAGTATCCTTCAAAGTGACAACTTTTTTAACAATGCGAGTATTTGTCTGATACGTGTATAGTCAATGCCAAAGCTCATTTCCGGAGTTATCGATTGATGATTCAAACTCTGTTTTTTGTACCTTTCACTTTCGGTTCGCTTCATGCCCTGTTTTACTACGCGCGGTCGCGTGCGCTTGTACAAAAATAAGAGTTCGAATCATCAATCAATAACTCGGGAAATGAGCTTTGGCGAGTAAAAACAAAGAGGACATGATTTATTCTACATAAAATTTCCTTTATGAAGAGGGTAATTTTGAAAAAATCCATCGAGCCGTTCTTGAGCAATCCTCTCTTGAAAATCACAAATTTAACATGGGCTCTTATGGGAGTACGTTCTTTCTAGGAGTCAAAATGTCGCGTGTCAATACTCGGGTGTTCTAGATGCTTTATCACTACAAACAATGAATGTCACTACTATATGCAAAAAACATGAAGTTCATCACATCAACTGTAGTGATGGGTAAAAACTGGTAGTTTGAAACAACTGGTAGACCGATAGTTGTCAAAGCTTTATTACCAGTAGACCGGAGGTTACCAGCAAAAATAACTGGTAGTACCGATAGTACTGGTTGTACTCCAAATTTAAGAAATTTTAAGGCAGAATTCTTGACACCATCGATAGTACTGGTTGTACCTCCGGAGGTGACCAATCAAACTGCAGTTGTCCATGTAGTAAGCAATCAGATTTAGCCACTAGTCACATTTGTACAGCCAAAGTTGAACATGGTTAAGATTGAGTAGAGCTAGGGTACTATAAAGGAGGAGAGGGGGGTATGGCAATACGCCATTTTAGCAGCAAAAAGAAGTGTCTACCGCACAAGTGCGTATTGCACAGCGTTGCAAGACAAGGAACGTGACCAGTGTTGCCCGGCCCTGTCAAATATTCCGCCACACTGCGCAAATGCGTTTGTGCTTGAGAGCCTTCTTTTTGCTGCTAAAATGGCGTATTGCCATACCCCCCCCCCCCTTCATAGTACCATAGTAGGGCTTGTAACCAAATCAACCTTTGCGGTCATCATGGTTACAGTTATAAACCAACTTTTGCCTATTTGGTCATCACGGTTATGGTGAAGAATAGTGGGCCCGCCAATACGGTTATAGTGGTTGCGGTCAGAATTCAATCATACCTTTTGGTCCTGGCGGTTATGGCGGTCATAGTGGTCATGGTTATATAGCTACACAACAACTAGATATTTCTTGAAAATCAATGAAATGAGATGAGAGATTGGTCATTTCATTAACTAATTCCTGACATTACTCTAGAAAAATAATTAATATTAATTTATGAATTTAATTTTGAAGAGTAACCACTAACCAAATGGAAAATGATTAGTGTTCTGCAAATAACAGTTATTTTTTTGGTCACTGCCCGTCACCAAATGAAAAATATGGATTTTGCCCGTTACCCGATACCCATTATTGTAAAATGATTGATCGCCCATTACCCGTTATGCCCAAAACAAATTTTGGGCAAACGGGTAATAACTGGTACCCGCCCGTTAAGATAAGTGGCATAACTGGCGCTGCTTACTGGTCTCAGGTGAGGCTGATTGGCTGACAATTGAAGTATTTGAAGTTGAGCATGGGAAAGAAGAATATCATTCTCGTTTTTTTTGGCAAGTGGACCTTTTTACCTGACTGACTCATGAATTTTGTAGGTAAAAATGGTCCCATTGTAGTTTTGTTTGTTGACCGCAAAGTGATAACATTAACAAACTATTCATTGCAATTTGCTGGGTATTTCAGCACTAAATTTCTATGTTCATGATTCACAATGCAAACAATGAAGTATTGGGTAAGAGATTGCAAGGTCCGCGGTAAAAATGATCAAATGATAGTTTTTGGAATTGGAAGTGAAGTTTTCACTTGTGTGCCACTGTTTGGCTGGTCGATAAGTTCAAATCATTTTCAGGAATTATTGATGTGTGGTCTCAATACACAGAATAATGAGATACCAAGTAGTGATAACTTCCAAGTTTCAACAACGCCAATATGATAATGTTGAAGATCACTTCCATTTATTAATTATTATTAATAGAACTGTACCTTCACAAGGCCGCGGGTGTAGTAAATAATAATTATTAAATAAATAATTGTATGGGTAATTGATTATATCGAGTCGAGCACATCTTACTCAAAAAAAAGTTATTGCCCAAATTGCCCAAAAAAATGCTCCTATTGACATAACGGGCATACCTGGTATCCTGTTATGACCGTTTGAGATTTTACCATTGCCCAAAACCAGTTATGCCCGTTTGACTCCGGGGAAACTTCTGCCTGATTGCCCAAAACCCAAAAAAATTATTTTGGTCAAGAACCCTAAAAATGATACAGTTAAAACAGTTGTAACCGGTAACCAAATGGAAAATGATATGGTTAAAACAGTTGTAACGGTGATAACCAGTTAAAACAGTGTAACCGGTTAGAACGGTCATAACCGGGATAACGCTATGGCAATGGGTTATTGCGGTTATGGTTACTTCAAGATATTTCTCTATAGGGTCATTGTGGTTACAATAACTGATTTGTGAAGTACAATGTGGTCATCACAGTTACAGTTAAGATGAACTTTTTTGATTTGGTCATGGCGGTCATGGTTATTGGTTACGGTTATGGTTACAAGCCCTAAGATTGAGAACTTGGAAAAAGCCTTCAATAAGTTACAAGCATCAGTTTGGGTGTACCCAGGCACTACACCCATCAATAATTATGAACTGTCAAGTGACATAAGCACCAATTCTCCAGATTTTCCCAAAATTTCAAACTATTGGTTTCTTTTCAGTTGTTGTCAATAATACCAGTTTTTCCTCCGAGGTTAAACGACCGGTGGTTTGACTACCGGAAGTGTGAAACAACCGGTAGTATGGGATGTACCTCCGGAGGTGGCACATCACTATCAACTGATAACAGAGTAAAAATGCAGTACAGCAGCTTTCAGCAGACATTGATTGCCATAAGAATAAAATCATGTACATCAGTATTCCAAAATTAAAAATAAACAAGCAATAAAAAGTTTATATTTGTAATCCAGAAGCTATCCAGTACATGAGAATCAACTTTTCATTCTTTATTTATTCTTCAGACAGTTTTCAGATGACATAACAGCCTTGAGAGTTCCCTATTCAGCTTGCCAAGCCTTACAACTTCACGCTGCATGCTGTGGCGTTGAAAAAGTAGTCACTTTTTTTTTGTATGGTATTTTCTACAAGAGATCGTGAAGACCTTCAGAACAAACAAATAATTCAAAGAGGAGGAATAAGTCAAGATGCTGGGGTATCTAATTGAAAACTCAAAACTTGTACCTGAGGCCCTGTCTACATAGACGGCAACCAGGGTTGCGATGTTTTAAACAGGCGGCGTTTAAAACATGTTTTAAACACGTTTAAAACACACGAAAAAAACAAAACATTGTTTTAAACGGGAATATGTTTGAAACGCTGTTTTTTTTGTTTAAAAACTGTTTTTTTTAATCCCATTTAAAACATTAAAAACCTTGTATTTTTTCCCCTATCTCTAAAAATATGATTACTAAATTCTCAGGGTTGCGATGTTTTAAACAGGTGGTGTTTAAAACATGTTTTAAACACGTTCAAAACACACGAAAAAAACAAAACATTGTTTTAAACAATAGTAAATATGCATTAATAATTCTTCCAGGGTTGATCAAGTTGGAAAAAAAATTTAAGGTTGTTTTAAACCACGCACACTGGACGGAATTGCGATTCTAGCCGGACAAAAATCAAAAAATTGAAAGTCTGGTAACACTGTCTTGAATTGGTGAATTAATCAGCTACTGCATTACCGATCACAAATAAAACGCGTTTTTTCATGAGTAGTGCGCGAGACAATTACCATAGCAATATGAACGGGGCAGTGATCTCTACCTACTATTTCTCTCCTCTACACCCCCAATATACACTACTTAAAGAATAGCTCAAGGGACAGTTTATATATTTTTTTCCCATGGAAATCTGAAGGAGCAACATTTGTCACACTGTATCGAACTTGTTTGTAAATAAAATCATAATATTGCGAGCGATCTATACTCCGTTAACGGCCCCTGTGAGTATACTAATATTTCTGAATTTTTTACAGCGGTTCCATCTAAAGTGGGCCAGATAAAAAAAGTATTGAATAGTATTGGTCTGGGACCATATTGAATCGAAAGCTAACATCCTTAAGAACAATATTTTATTTGGGTTATCGTCCACTTTTGTCCATTTTCCTGGAAATATGGAATTGAAGTAGAGCGCAAAGCTCAAGAGCCTCAAAACAACTGCTCTATTTGTTGTTGAGACTATTGCAGGATGTTTAGCTTTTTCTTTCAGTCCCATTTCATATTTCTTTACAAGTGATATAGATTACTTGTCTCAAAAGACCAAACTGCCATACAAAGTTGAATTGATGTATAGGTAGGCCTATCATAATCAAAGATCAGGAAGGAATTCTATTTTCTATAAATGAGATTAATACGGCCAATTGAGATGTAAATCGCCAGTTCTTTCTAAGACGACTTTTTGGTCAACAATTCTATCATCACATCAGTTTCTTGATTCTAGCGTTCCTTCGTTCAATACCGAGGTTTTTGCATTTGCATTGCATAAATTTCTGACGTGGGCCCACATCTGATGCTTCTTTTAACACAATTGAAAGAAAAGTATGCTCTTCAGACGAGAAACAAAACTCTGTTTTTCAGAGTGCAATTTTTCCCTGGCCTGGGCCCCGAATGAGCTGGTTTGCCGTCCTTGGCAAAAAACGTTTAGTCCCTAATTTTTTTTTTTTTCAATTTTCTGAAAATTGAATTGTCACACATAATTTTTCTTCTCTCTAAAATATTTGCTACCCTTCCAAATTTAGGTAAGTGCTTAGGTTCCCTGCGCCTATATCCGGGCCTGGTTTTTCCATCTTGAAAGTAATTAGAGCGTTATCATGATTCACATACATTTGCATGGATTGTCCAAAAGACACAGTTTGTATTGACGTTGATTTGGATAGTCATATACGTCAATCTAACTTTGTACGGCAGAGAAAATGAGTACCTACACTAAAATAAATTATATTACTGAGTGACCAGTTGAATTATTCAAGTTCGAATTTTACAAACAGTAAAAAAAAAAAAGAAGAAAACTTTGAAACCTTGCTGATGAAACGATGAGAAAGAGAGTATACAAGTTTTTCCAAAAAGATGATCGAACAGGTAGTTGGAAAAAGAGTACTAAGTATTGGAGAAAGAGTATTTTGCAAAATTTAAAGAGAGAGTACTCTTTTTTATAGTCTTTTTAAAGGACTGTGATTTTGATGGTTCGAGGCCTTTCCAAAGATTGTAATTTTGATGGCTTGGAGCCGGTAAAATTTGACATCATTTCTGAATTCTACGTTGAATTTGACTAGAGTGACGATCAGATTGGCAATTATACACGGAAAAGGGTAATTTTGAGGGTCTAGAGCCTTTTCAAAGGCCTAACCATAAAGTCTGATGTCGTTTTCGAAATCTATGTGGAATTTTACGTGTAGAAAGCCATTACACCAAGAACAAGAAACACACATGATTTTTGTCCAGCTAGAATCGCGATTCCGTCCAGTGTGCCACGTTTTGAAGGATGTTGAAAACGTTTAAAATGTGTTTTAAACTGGAGAATAAAAACAATATTTCAAAACATGTTTTAAACGTAAAATCTGTTTTAAACAAAAAAAAACGTGTTTTTTGTTTCTTTTTAAAAAAACCGTTTTTTTCGCAACCCTGACGGCAACTTTGCAATAATTAAATAAAGCAAACGTGTTTGATACTTCACAATGTTGCAAATGTAATGGAACGGCTGCGTTCTGCTGTCAAAATGTGGTGAATGTTGCAAAGTTGCCGGCTATGTAGACACGGCCTAAATTTTGCCTGTATGAGGTAAAACATGTAACCCTTAACAAATAATGTTCCTTCGAAGTTACAACACATTATCCTGTTGTTATCACTGTTTCAAATTTGCAAATAAAACGTTAATGTGTGCTTCTTATAAGAAACTAGCACTCATTTATTTGATTGTTGCAAAAATCTCACCTTATTTACATCCTTTAAGGATTTTACAACTTCACAAGAGTAAAGATTCATACAATCTTGCAATGTGGTAATGTATCTGCAAAAGAGCAAACTCCAGAGCTTCATTATTTGTGACTGATACTATAATTTCTGGTGTATGCGAGCTCAAATGAAAGCTGTATCTTCACAGTTTACTGTTAGATACCTCTGTATCTTAACTTTTCCCATCATTTTGAAATATTTGACAATTTCTAAGGTAGTGACATCCTCCTATGGGAATTCCCACACAGAAAAAGTATATTTTTTGACAGCCACAGCATGCAGCGCAAAGTCACAAGGCCCAAAGAGCTGAGTGGGAGCTTTTGAGACTGTTGCGTCATACTGAAACGGTCTATACTGATCAGGGTTGGGAAAAACCGTAACGATCAATTCGCCATTCAGAGCAAAGTGGCTGAACTCTGGTGGCAGAAATTGTAACTTGATTAAGGTATGAAAAAATTACATTACGTTTATGGGAAGAAAGACAAAGCTTCATACCTTATTTGCTGTTTTTTACGTACCACTTTAGCCTAGTCTGCTGGAGCTCTGAATGGCGAATTGTTCCTCACCTAATTATTACCCTATTGCATTGACTATACACATACCAGACAAATACTCGGATTGTTGAAAAAGTTGTCACTTTGAAGGATACTGACACCAGAGTGTGCTGCGTGTTGACCGGCAGAGTGAAAGAGACAGAACATATTTCCCTCTCTCTTACACCAACGTATTAACACGCAGCACACTCTGGTGTCAGTATCCTTCAAAGTGACAACTTTTTCAACAATGCGAGTATTCCTCTGGTACGTGTATAGTCAATGCCTATTGTTACATAATCACCGGTAACGGTCTCCCCTTCACCAGCACAACAGATTTCTGGATCGTTACATTACCTATTGTTACGTTACCTTACTGGTAACAATCGGGCTTGCCAACCATCATACTGATCACGGCCTACTTTATACAAGGCCATAATGCAGCGATGTCACAACGTCTCACTTGAAAAAAAGTGGATACAGATTTACACGTAGGCTTATGGGAAAAAGTGAGAAAAAACCAAATTTTTGATTTGTACGCAATTAAAACGCTGTTTTTGAAAAAATGAAGAGAATATAACTTGAAGAGCAAACAATTTTCTATTTTTGAAGCCCTATTTCAGTAAAATTGGTGCAGTACAAGAGAAGTTATCATCGTTTTAAAATTAAAAATCGGATAGGGGACAAAGTGCGGTACAGTTTCATCATTGTTACACCGCACCGATGAACGTGAACCGCCCCAAAACGTAACTGATAAGTCTAGGGCTGTGCAAAATATGTTGAATTAAGTGCCAAAATATGTATTCCAGTATGCACATTTAATCGGCAAAAAATGCACTAAAAAATGCATTTTCATCAAAAATATGTACAAAATATGCAAATTCAATATGGGTATCATTTTGCAGGAAATTTAACGCACTTTCAAACGTATGATGTAATTTTGATGCCAGACGTACGGATATATCCGTACAAGTACGGATTTTTGAAGTCTAGAAAAAAAAACGGATTTTTGTACGGATTTCCGTCAAAATATGGATTTTTTTATGTCAATACGGATTTTTAAAAATGAAACAGCAGAAACCGATTAAACACAAGTCGCAGCCATTGCTCTTCCCATACATAATACGTTCCGTAGGTATGTCGGCAGGGAGGAACTCTTTTCTTGATCCAACATGAAACGGCGACCGAGCGAACTGAAGAACGGCTTGTTTGCTTGGAAAATCATCGTTCGCCGATTCAGGGATCAATTAAATTGTTGCCACCTGACAAAACGAAAAATATCCTATCAAATTTTTGATTTTTTTCACTCAAAATTTGATTAAAATCCGGAAAAAGTGGAAATATGCACGATATGTACTTAAGAACGGCAAAATATGTACAAAATATGCATTTTATGCCAAAATATGCAAAAAATGCAAATTCAAGTAGGGCTCATTTGAAAGGAAATTTTCTGATTCGGATGATTCTTTAGTCAGTTTCACAAACAGTCATAGTACAACCAACATGCATTTGAAGTTTGGAAATAATATAGAACCAAAAAGGAGTCAACATGACGTTATCAGCCGTTCAGCGATCAGTGTGGCCGATGTTGACCGCAAAAAACGCGAAATCGTAAGACATGTTTGAAGCAGTGTAATCGTATACACAGAATTATTTTCTCTCATTTATTTATGATAGGGTATGCAATTATGCGGTGCGTACGCTGCAATTATGGTGGCTTACTTCTGAGTTCTATGCATAACAGACTGCTGCAAAATTACGGAAATGATATTTAATATATTATAGGTGTGTAAGTAGTCGAACCAAACTTCCATGAATGACTATGAAGTACAAATAATTTCCATTATTCTGCAGTACCTAATACATTGTGAATAAATGTTCTGGCGTTTCAAGGTTCCGAGGTTAATTATTATTGAAGGGCAATGGCGATCCGAAATTGAAGACTGAATTGCTGAGTGTGTCATTGATTGAACTCCAGAACGCGATATAACATGGAAGCACTATAACGTGTGTGTTTTGACATGTTGCATGTCTTTTCTTACAACCTATGGCCTATACACTACTAAAAATTCGCGAGTACCCCCCCCCCCTTCACCCTCAATAATGGACTTGGAAAATTTTTGTGAATTACCTGGAAGGTCATTGAGGAATCTGCGAGTACCACCCTTTTTCGAAAAAATTAAATGAAATAAAATCAGATTAAATAAAATAAAATTAAATAAAATAAAATTAAATTAAATTAAATTAAAATAAATAAAATTAAATTAAATTAAATTAAATTAAATTAAATTAAATTAAATTAAATTAAATTAAATTAAATTAAATTAAATTAAATTGAATTGAATTAAATTAAATTGAATTAAAATTAGATTGAAAAGAAAAAATACCGGTCAGGTGATTGAGAAATCCGTGAGTACCACCCTCTTTCAAAAAAGAGAAAAAAATGGAAATAAAAATAAAATAAAACGAAAATAAAATTAAGAAGAAAAAATACATGGGAAGTGATTGTAAAATCTGCGAGTACCACCCTTTTTCGAAAAAAAAAAAATTGTATAAAAATAAAATAAAATAAAAATAAAATTAAGAAGAAAAAATACGTGGGAGGTGATTGAGAAATCTGCGAGTACCACCTTCCTTCTTTTTGGGAAAATAAATAATAATAATAAATAAAATGAAAATAAATAAAAATGAAAGATACCTGGTAGGTGATTGAGAAATTTGCAAGTACCATCCTTCTCATACTATCTGTAGTATATGTATAATGGAGAAGCGGGACAAACAAGCGGAGCGAGTGAGGCTTAGTAACCTCATCAGCCTGAAATATACTAAAGTAGACTTGTACTGGACCAAGAAGCGGGGCAAACGAGCAGAGCGAGTGAGGCCCAGTAACCTCATCAGCCTGAAATATTCTAATATTGGAAAGGTTTTTTCGTTCAAGGTGAGTTTAGGAGTTCACAGGCACATAACCAAAAGCTCTGTTACCAATAGAGTACCAATAGAGCTGTGCCGGATGCTGAGAGGATTGAAAGCTGCCAGATCAATCAAAGGAGGAAGACTGGACAGTAACGATAGATGTAGACATTTAATAAACACACAATTGTGGTCAAAACATAAAATTTGGTTAAAACATAAAAAAAATTACAAAAAAAATTCATGTTTCTACCAAATTTTTATGTTTTGACCAAAATTGTGTGTTTATTAAATGTCTACATCTACTTCTTACTGTCCAGTCTTCCTTCTTTGATTGATGTGGCAGCTTTCAATTCTTTCAGCATCCGGCACAGCTCTATTGGTAACGGAGCTTTTGGTTACGTGCCTGTGAACTCCTAAACTCACCTTGATACCATGGCTCGTACATATGAAGAAAATGTTCTACTAATTTTAAAGCCTTAGCGTAGAACTCTCAAATATCTACGTCTCGCATTATCCACAACACATCTGATTGGGCAAAATTTTGAAAACCTTCTTTTCCCTGTTTATATACTAGGTTTATACTGGCTTTATGTGATAGCTATATACTACCTTTTAATTGCAAAAACACCTCCTCCTAAGACATGAAACATGATCTTTATTTATTTGGCTATGCCAGAACATTCCTTTTTATTTTTATTGTGACTGGCGTACGCTCTGGAGAACATAAATATTCTTATGGTCCAAAAAAATAAGACAAAAAGTTGATGGATTGTGAACATCAATATAATCATAGATCTTTTTCTGGAATATCTCTGAAATGGCTTAGTATATAAAAAACATACTGAAAATCCACAGCAATTCCGGTTGTGTTTTGTCTCCCAGGGGACTTCAAAGGCCCCAAAATTCATTTTTCTCAAAAATGTTTTTGAGTCGTACTTATGAACATACCTACTGAAAGTCCTCACCCCTCCGCCCTGTGCATCATGCTCCACAGGGGTCAGAATTTCCCAATTTCGCGTTTTTCTCCTGTAACTTGTTGATCATGCGTTCTTTTGAAAAAAAATGTAGATACCAAAATTGAAGAATATTAAATTTTCTTACAAAAAAGGTTCCCATCACTTTTTCTGACAAGCTACATTTACCAAGGTACGAAACAAAGAAGTACAATGTATGAAAACTCATGTGAGGGGGAGGGGGGATACCGACAATTATCACGTAATTTTTTTCTTGCATAAATACATTCCAAAATATTGCTAAAAACGCGTTTAAGCCCAGATAAACATATTCAAAGCAAAACTACACTTATGCGGAAAATCTCACGTGAGATAAGAGGGAGGGTGTCAAGGAAAATCTCACGATGTCTCACTTGGGGGGAGGGGGGCTCGAAAAATCACGAAAATCACCTCACGTAATTTATGGACGCCCCCTAACAGGCTGGTAGACAAAACTCGTCAATGTCGCAATCAGCCTACTGAGATAGACGTTTTGGTTGGTGTGCGGTAAAGTGTGATGGTACCATACTTTGTCCTCCATCCTGACTTTTCATGTTTCAATAATCACATCTTGTTTTCTAATGAACCAATTTCTGCGATGTTGAGCTCAAAAAATAGAAAGCGCTTCACCCTCCAAATTACATTCTCTCCATTTTCTCTCTGAAAGGCACCATATTTCAGAACAAATCAAATGTTTGAAATTTTTGGCTTCTTTTCCATAAGAGGGCATGTAAACGTCAGCCTCTTTGAGCTGTTGTCATTTTTCAGCCTACCAGCCTATTACTAGAGATGGCCACGGGGAAGCCACACACAGGAAGTATATTGGGTTTGGTCCAAATTGGTCAATATTTACGGTTTGATGTGCTCACACTCCCTGTGAAGGGGGTGGGGGAGGGGGGCCTAACGTATGAATGTTGTTGACGGGGCCACACACAAGATGTATACCAAGTTTGGTCCAAATTGGTCAATTTTTAAGGTTGGATATGCTCACTCCCCGTGAAGGGGGTGGGGGAGGGGGGTCTAACGTATGAATGTTGTTGAGGCACACACAAGATGTATACCAAGTTTGGTCCAAATTGGTCAATTTTTAGGGTTGGATATGCTCACTCCCTGTGAAGGGGGTGGGGGAGGGGGGGTCTAATGCATGAATGTTGTTGAGGGAGCCACACACAAGATGTATACCAAGTTTGGTCCAAATTGGTCAATTTTTAAGGTTGGATATGCTCACTCCCCGGGATGGGGTGGGGGTGGGGGCTCCAACGTATGAGTGTTGTTGGAGGAGTCATGTACAAAAGAGATGACAAAGAGGGTAAAATACAAGACATTTGCGTCTCAGATGGCATCTCAAGAGAGGAAGGAAATAATAAGAAATTACCCACAGTTTACTGCTTACAGCGCTATGATGCCCGCTCCTGTCAACCATAAAAACAATAAAAATAACTAGGTTCACATTTCACATTAATTCAAAGATCATGGAAAATTTACCGTCCTACGGCGATGCGGGAATTTTATTGAACTGTACTACACACTGATGAAATTTTGGATGAACAAGATTACATTTTTCATTACCGCTGTTACCTACACTGGTGTTATTTTTCGACTGGAAACTCTAAATATCACGAAAAAAGACGCTGATAACGCATGTTGACCTATGTTGACCGAGCGAGCGGTTCTTGATTAATGGACACGCACCATGCATTTGCATTTTTTGCACAGCCCTACTGATAACAATCCACATGCGCGCTGTTGTCATTTTCTACATTACGGCCTTATATAAAGTAGGCCGTGTACTGATGCATGATCAAATGTTACCAATGCTATTCTTATGGAATTATTCACTGGAAGAAATTAGCGTGATATTGTTCACAAATATTGCATTGCCCTGACGTCACCAGTGATGAACTTTATACACAAGATCATAGTCACAATTTTCACAACTGATGTTAGTTCCTTTCACTACCGCTAGTCGCTTGCGACTACAGAATTGAGGAGAGTTTCCAGTATTATTATTTAGAGTATTTGCTAGAAGTGAGAAAACCATTGTTCCCTCAATGTTCTTTGAACATAGGAATGTATAGAATGCGTGAATTATTTTGACTGTACAAACTTCAAAAGGAGTAGGTACTTCCAATGCGGTTTGAAGTTGGTACAGTCAGAGGTGTATCATTTTTTGGGTTTTGGTTGACCTTATTTTACCTCAATATTTTACTGATAACAAGCGTTACATGCATTCCATAGGTCTATTTGTTTTACCATATAAAAATAGAACGGAGCGGTTTCAGTTATGAAAGAGAACTTGACCAGGTTGGGTTCAAATTTTACTTGGGAGAGAACCAAAGAAGAGAACAGAACTTACTTTGAAGCCGGTTCTGAAAGTTCTAACCTTTTTGAACCTAACAGGCAAGAACTGCTGTGGAACTACAATTGTAGAAGTAAAACAAATGGCTCGCAGTTTCTTTAATGACGTCACTAATAAACCTCGAGGTAAAGCAAATAGGATGAAAAAGGAACCTAGGGATTTTTTTGCTCCAGGTTCAATAGTTCTGGTAAAACAAATAGACCTCATGTATCTCTACATTCTTTGTCTCTGCAAAATGACTTTGTATCCATAAAATTCAATCAATCAAGAGCTCTGCCGTACAAAGTAGAACGGACGTATCTGCAAAATAACAATTAGGAGAAAAGGGATACCTGCAGCTCCTCCACCCATGATAGTTTTTCATGATTGCAAAAATCAAAATCGGAAAATTTTTATTCTCACTGTTTGGAGACGATTCTAATGCTAGAGGTGGCCGCAAGAGAATTTTTGGGTTGAGCCAAAGGTAACATTGATAACACTTTTTCATGTAAACATTGCATATATGTCCTAATTTGGACGTATATCTACCCAAGATCTATTTTTACAGAATTCCTTTGAAATACATGTCTGTATGAAGAAACTATCATTACCATTGTATTTCTCGTTGAAAATTGATCAAGATTCTCTCCTCTCATCCTCTGTTCTCTCATTTTGAAAATAAAAATGTTTTTCTCCTGATTGTTATTTAGTAGATACATCTGTTCTACTTTGTACGGCAGCACTGCATCTGAGTGGCTGAAAGGTTGGCGTGCCTTCTCATCAAAAGCTGAATCAACTGCTCAAGTCATAAACTCATAACTCATAAGAACTAGTGGCCTATTGACTGGCTTTTCAACTCTGTCACACTCCCATGACTGATTTGATTTTGCAACTGACAATAAAGCCAATGAAAACATCACTTTTAGCGTTGACTGGCTTAGACTTTATTGCAACCTTTGACTATACAAACTTCAAACAAATGGAAGAATGGACTGATATTACCAGTCCTCCACAGAGCGGTAGTTTGAATTGGATATTGCGCTGAGGAAGAAAGGGGAAGGTTTATAGTACACTAGAAGAGATAGTTAGCCCACTCGTTCGAAAAACGAGACACTTTTCCATTAATTCAAAACCGTCCACCCGTCGTTATTTTAGCGCTAGTACTGCGTTTTTCTAAGGCGGGGTAAGAGCGGGCTGTAGAAAAATAGGTTTCAGACTTTTACATGGGCTCTTATGGGGAATAACCCTTCAACGGCGATTTTCTCTAAAAGTATGCGTTAAAATACAAACATGTCAATGGTTAACTTGAAGAAAATTTTTTGTACTTTAATTTGTTTTCTCATAAATTTTTCATCAAAATGAATATTTCTTGCTTTGAGTATGAATAGTAATGGAGAGGCAGAAATAGTAGTGCTCTGGCAGGCGTAATAGAGCGCGCTGTTTCAATTATAGTAGAAGAAGTAACACGCAACGCAAATGACACCGTTTCACCTCCCCGCAAAACAGGATTTGAGGGGAGGTGAAACGGTGTCATTTGCGTTGCGTGTTACTTCTTCTACTATAATTGAAACAGCGCGCTCTGTTACGCCTGCCGCAGAACCTTCAAAAACGACAATTTCTGCCTCTCCATTACTATTCATACTCAAAGATTTCTTGAGAAAATCACTCGTAAAGGGTAATTCTCCATAAGAGCCTATGTAAAAGTCTGAAACCTAAATGTTGCAATCGCCTGCGAGTGGCGTAAAAACGAACTTTTCGTTTTGCGCTCCGCGTTACATGGTAGTTTTGAAGGAGTGGGCTAACTATCTCTTCTAGTGTACTATAGGAAGGTTACAACAAAGAAGATTTGTGTTGCATAATCCAGGCTACATCTAACTACATGAGGCGCAATTTTTACAAAGAAGATTTGTGCGGTTGCAGACCCCAACTACATGCTCTATGCGGTATGCGCTGTACTGCCTCCTACCGCACCATGTCGGCATCAGCATGTGAAATACTAATACCAGTTCATACTTCCACTCGTTTGAAGTTTTTATAGTCAAAGTTTGCAACCCTGATTGTTGAAAAAGTTTCAACTTTGCTGATACTGCCACAAGAGCGTGCTGTGTGTGAACCAACAAGGTGAAAGAGACAAAACATGAACATCTTTCTCTCTCTCTTACACCCACATCTTACAGGCAGCACACCCTTGTAGTTGTACTTGGCAAATTGAATATCAAAATAAGTATCTGTCGACGGCCGTGATCTGTCTGTACAAGTATAATCAAAGCTATTATTGAAGTCCTAATTGGAAACTGAAAATAGAGAACAGCTGTAGTAATCCAAATTTTTTCTGAACTCATTTTTCAGTGTATGATACTTTTCCATGATTGTTTTTAATAGGCGCGTGGTAATCTTACAAGAAGGCACAAACTAATAGCAATTACTATTTCTCCCCCTCCTACAGTCTTACAATTGAGGAGTTATACATCAAAAGGGTACCCATGAGCAATAGTTAATGTTTAAAATACAGTACCTTTTCAAATTTTGAAGTTCAGTTTACTCATCCCACGTTCATTTTATCAAAAAATCTATGACAAAATAAATTTTTTGCGTGTTCTCTACAGATTATGAAATATATTATGTTTTTATGGAGATGGGGTTGAGTGATCATAAGCGTGAGTGTAATTTTTCATTTTTTCAAAATTTTGTATGTTGATTGGAACTAGCTCAGAGAATTCAAAAATGAGGATATTAAAAAAAAAAGGGCACCTCTTTGACAGGTAACTCCTTAATTGTTCTTCTCTGACAGCTAGATTTTGATGTGTGATGTAGTACCTTGAAATGATTGTTCAACTAGAACAAGGAAACTAGTTTTTGCATTCAAAAATAAAAATGGGTATACCATAAAATGAGTTTGTAATAATGTTTTTCTTCATTTTCTGGGTTTTCCAATCCCCTTTGTTCTTGTGATGTCACTAACTGATAACAGTGAGTGATTGTGGTTGATGGTATGTAAATATTCTGTAATAGGCTTCGACCATATACATTACATGGACATGCTATACTGATAAGAATCTGTCTCAAAACATTGCAGTCTGTAACTTTTTCCAAAAAACGCATGCGAAAAATCAATTGAGGTGCGCATGCGTGAATTTCACACACACACTCTTCACAAAGAAACGTGGAAGAGACGCACACTCTTACGCTTTGGAAATAGTTACCTCCTGACTATAGCATGTCCATGTAATGTATATGGTCGAAGGTAATAGGTAGTATTGAAAAATTTTGCCGCGGTGCTATACAGCAAACAAGGTTTCACAAGGTGTTTGTGACCAAGTAGAACTAATCTTGGAAGATAATTGTAGAAACCCAGGTTTACACCTCAAATAGTAGTATTCACCTAATCAAGAAAAGACAGAATTTCTACCTGATTCTTGATTTAGATGTACAATCATCTTGCTATAACCATGTAAATCTATATTTACTAATTTTGGTGTGCAATGTGAGGACATAGCTACTTTCTAGCCTTACATAAAGAAGGCTGTGTTTGATTGAATTCCATTTCTTTTGTTATTGTGAGTTGTACCTTCAAATTAACCCAACAAAGTGTTTGCAAAGTCAACTGTCAATAGATGCAACCATCTTAAGTAGGTAGGTCGAGACCATTTTTCTCCATAGTGTATACTAGTAAAGAGTAGGCTAGGCTCTGTATCTGGCAATCTTGACCAGTATTGGATAACAATTTTAGAAAAAAGAGGAAGACTATTATGTAATTATTGTCATTCACCTGTCATCTTTTGTACTGCTGAATTCCATCTCTTTTAGTTGATAATATTTCAAATTCCTGTCCCATACATTTTATAGCTGTATTATTTTCTGTTAACGGGACTTCCACAATTGCGTTTATAATCAGGGCAAACATGATTTGTCGTCCAACATTTTCATTTACTGCGCATTTGCCTTTTCTTGGGGCGCTGATAAATGTATAGATAAAATAAAATGTCTCAGAAATATGAAATTTATACCTACTGAATTTTATTAGAACTTATGCATAGTTTACTCCACCATTTTGAAAAGATATAATTTATAATGCGGTAGACCTGTACAAAATAACAATACTGATCATTCATTGATATTTTTCACTAAAATCCTTTCACAAACTTCCAATACATTTTTTTGTGATGATTTGAGTTAATATTCCAGCAAACACAAGACTAAAATCTTTTCTTAACGACATAAATTCTTTCCTTTCCATTAAACGTTGAGTTCTTAGCGCGATCAATCAATGATAATTATCAATTCAAATTTTTCAAATTTTTACTTCTCACATACTCTTCATTCGCTCTTCCAATAATAATATGACTGCATAACTTCATGAATTATTCTTTAAAATGACCTTGCGCGTTCTAATTATATCATACAAGGAAATGTTGCCAGAAAATGAATGATATATTGGCAAATGGAGTAGACAAAAATACATGATATTACACTCAATACGTAAGGAATATAGGTACGCAAAACGCCGTTAATTTCTTCCTTAAGGTCTTTTGCCATTATTCAACGATATTCCTCGCATTGGAGCTTTAAAACTAGAAGCCGCTTGTTGCTGCAACTGGTAAGCAAGTGGGTGTATTTTGAATCCATATAACCTGTAAGCAGATATAGATAACTTTTATTGATATTCATTAAAACGGAAAAGTTTTATCTCCAATATACTCACTTTGGGACAAAACAGATGGTTGGTTTTTTTGGACGATATTCGGGATGTACCATAAAAAGCATATGCGGGAATCCTGTACCAAAATATGCTCCATCAGTATGATGATGTCGAGATGAGCGCGGCGTATACACCTCCATACAACGGGGACAATACACCTTCACCATTCCTTCACCGGGAAGATCTGATAAACCTGAACAATAAAGAGGTGAGATGAGATTGGGAAGGTTACCTTACTAGTGACTACACTATCACTCTCATCTGAACAGTAAAATCAAATTTACCTGATGAATGCTATAGATGAAGGACTATGAGATTTAGATGAGCAACACAATATTTTTGCAACATCATCAAAAGTTTTATAGTTTTATAAAAACAAATTGTTGACACCTATTATTGAGATAATATCATGGGTCAGATTCTATAATCTTACCTATAGGCAGCATCACTTGCTCTTCGCAGTGCACACGTGGACAGTGTCCAAAGTCTCCATTTTGATATTTTTCGATCATTTGAGCGATGCCACGGTTTGTCAAGATATATCGCGCATGGATCATACCATAGAGCATTTCTGCTGCCTGTTCAATCAGGTCGGACTGATTTGGATTGTCATCCACATCATCTTCTAAGCTCATGCACATAAACAAAAGTCATTATAAGAGACATACTTCTAGGAGAGGAGTTCATGGACCAACATATGATCTTAAATGACTTAGAAATGAGGAGGAAAATTCTATTGGCTTGAATTCACTGGTGTAAAGATGTACTAATACATGACACCTATTTGATATAAGAGTATGATACTTGTGGCAGAAATCTGATTATAGGACATTTTTCCAAAAATGGTTTGTCGACAGACAAATTTTCCGACAAAAATTCATCTCGACAAGTTAATTTTATGACCAAAGCGTTTTCCAACATTGTTTCTTCGTCTTCAATTTTGTCTTCATCTTCTACGGGATTAGGAGGACAATCCGTGAGGGAGTCATACAACAGAAATTGCTCGTCCAAGAGTGTCTTCTGATACCAATTCAAAATTTGCGCACTCGTCGTACAGCTCGCACTAGAGCTGGCTGTTCAGGCAGCTGACTCAGTACACCGGTTGAAGTCACTTGCAGTTCTGCGCACAGTAACTAGACTGACCTCCGTTCAAGATAGTCCTCAGCTTTCCGTTTGATCTGCGCTGGTAATGTTACTGCCGCACTTTCTTCTCGGTTTTAGGCATGAGCGTGATGCAACTCATTCGGCCCTTTCGAGACTTCAATTGCTCCAGTAGCAGCATTGGCAGTAGTTTCAGCTCTAGCTGAGCACTCCTTTTATTTCGCCCGCCGAAAGTTCCAGTAAACCTTGTTGTTCCGTGCTTGAGATTTATAATATATGTTAAGCCGAATCCGTCAAATTGCCGATTTTATAAAATCGGCAACTGAAATATTGTGGTTGTATGTTAATCTACGGATAATATTTTTTTCTCTTTCAATTTTTTTTTTTTACCGGTATTCTTCCCAACATGTTATGAAAGGAAACTGAATCATCGCAATTATGTGATATTTCTTTCTCTTGTTCTCCAATTGTTTTTTTCCCTTCTTGATTGCATTCAATGACAATCTTTGAGGGAGGGGGTGCAATGCGGCCTGCTATTCAGAGCGTACATTTCAGAATCTCGAGGGGTGATTGTTTTTTTCCCTTAACTTCGATAATGATGACGATCAACTTTTTCTGACTTTTTTCAAATAGAATTTTCCCATTTGTAACATGTTATTGTGATTATTTGGTCTACAACATTTTTTTTTAGTAGATATCATCATTTCACCCTGGCCAACTAATAAAATGTTATCGGGTTAGTTAACCTTAATTTGCTTCCATTGTGCTCGCATGAATTCGTTTGCAAATATTCTCAACGTTTATCATCTAGGTACTTCAGATCAAGTAGAAATTTTGCCTATTTTATGAAATTAGCAACAAATTCAGCCCATTTTATCAATTCGGCAAAATTCGTCGCCGATTTTATGAAATCGGCAATTTGACGGATTCGGCTAAACATATATAATAAAGCCGTCTATATGCTTCTTGTTATCGATGATTTCAGCTGGCATTTTGATCGTCGCTTTTCGGCGGACGGATGTGTACTGAACAAATTCGTTTTTTGTGAGTCAGTTGTGTAATGAACGAACCCCCTAATTGTTATGCATTGAAAAAAAAAAAAAGAATTACTGAAAAAAAAATGCTGTTGTAAAGTTTGTTTATTGGAAAAATGTCTGTCGGCACATTTGCCTGCCGGAAAAAAATGTGTGTCCAAAAATTCTTTTGTTGGAAAATTTGTCTGTCGGAAAAAAAGTTGTCGGGACAATATCCCCAAACCACAAATCTAACAGAGAAATTAAAATCTATGAGAACAGAATTCTGAGAAAGCCAACAGCTGGAATTTGATCCAACACACTATTTAGTAGGAAGGAGAATGAAAAAATGATACTAAGTATAATTTGTCCGTCCACTAACCAGTACCGAACCGAGCGATGTGCTTCTTTAGGAACGGCTTATTGTGTGACAGTATATGAGAATGATACGTTTCTGATACGATTTTGAACATACTATCTTAGGTTGCACTCCTTCCTCAACTCGGGGACGGTTGCTCCTGAATGCCAGCTGGCTTATAAAAAGCTAAAGAAATTCATTAAAAACAGCAAGAGTGCTGCTTGGATAGAGCCGTGCGCGATGCCAGAGAAAGACTTCAATAATGAGCCAAATAGAGCCGGATGTTGTGGCTAAAATCATCGACGGCCTACTCCCACAGCAGCCATCACCAATGGTAACGCTACCAATAGTAGAGGAGGACAGTATATCCCTCCTAGGTGCGGGGGAGGTGAATGCAGCAGTCAATATACTGCGGGGAAAGTATAGGAAGGTTACGGGCACGGATGAGATACCAAATCCAGTTTAAAGCGCCATATATTCAGTTGACCCAGCACTGCTTGCTGATACATTTGATGCGGCAGTTACTGAAGGACTGTTCCCTGAGCAATGGAAAAAAGCCAGGCTAGCGCAGATCGATAAAAAGGATAAACCACCTGGCCAATCATCCTTTTATCGACCACTTTGTCTGTTGAACAATGTTGGAAAACTTTTGAAGAGAATGATAGCCAATCGACTTGAGAGCTATCTGAACGACCTTGATGAGTGGATAAACCAACACCATTGTCAGCTAAACTTTCATCTAACGCAGGTCTTAAGCGGCCATGCCTGCATCAACAAATACCTTCACGACAAGTTAAGGAAAGTTGAGCAGACAAGATCTTCGCACTGCGACCAAGGGCGGGATGATGGACCACAGCACACGCACCTTATTCGAGGGCAAGACGTAGAGGCGTGAGCGGGACAAGCTGAGTCAGTCTCAGGCATCGTACCAAATCTCTGTTACAGAAGCTGATCGAATTTCATGAAATGTACGGGTTTTTCATGAATGCTAAATTACGCTACGTGGCTACGACTTATATAAATAAATATGCGTGTCTGATCATCAAAAGCGAATTCTCTCGCGTAATTAATCATGTTCGTACAAATTTTCTAAAAATAAATTTGATTATGCATTCAGTTCTTGGGAACAAGGATTACCGATACAGGTATTCGATCTTTCAATATTCTCATTCTCAGTATACATTACATCATGATAGTAACAACGTTTCAATTCCTTAATTCTCAATTTTTCTCACTGACGTCTCTCACTGCTGCTTTCTCGCACCATCTGTATGGAAGTTTCTGTTGATTGACGAAATAATTTTATCCTACTTCGTCATGAAGGCTACATTTGACAAGTCCTAATCTCACATAATAACTAAATATTTCTTTCTCACCTGGTTCTAAATCGAGTATCATATCCAAAGCCTGCCTGTAATGAGGAACTTGTTCATTGAGACCGGTCAAATTGAACTTATCTTGTATGTACTCTTCCTCAACCTGTAACGAATGAGAAAAATTTAAAGATATGAACGTATTGGTCGTCAAGATTCACTTATCGCACAGAGAATATGTGAATTCTCAATTGATCATTTTAAACTTACTTCACAAAAAAATTCGTTTCCTCGTAATCCGCAAAACCATGATATCCACGATACTTCTTCAGAACTGCTCATTTTTCTGAAGTAAAAAAGATGAAAATTCAACTGCGAAAAAGAAAGGCATTTCGAAGGAGATGCTATTGTTAAACGAGCAATGATCAGCAATCATCCAGAATAGAGGTATGGGACCATTAATTCAAGAATCATTGGATTATAAATCAAACTTATCCAGAATTAGGTAACATCATTCTACATGACAGTACAATACAAATATTCAAGTGGTAGACCTATTCCTCATATTTTGCGAACTTGAAGAAGGAAACATCAGGTTTATGAATGATAAATTTCACGAACTGGACCTATTTTCATTGATAAAATACCATATTCGTCTACTGAACTTATAACTTCGTACGGAGAAGAAAAGTAACACTCGCATTCGGCTCATACCACAACTTATATCAATCACTTTTCATAAAATACAAGTAGAATACATTCGGCGTTCGACTTCTTCGATTGAGTGATTGAGTAGTGTAGATTTATCAAAAATCATCATGAACCCATAGGATAGCCATTTTCAGTTAGGGCTTTCCGCAAAATATGAACAATGTGAACTCTCAATTTCACTACCCTCTTCACGGAATATTGATCTTCATTACTCAGTCGTACAGAATAATTTGGCCCCATTTATCTAGATTGAGAGTAAGAATAGTTTGATGTAGGATAACTCTATTGTTAACTCACCTCTTGAAATTGAAAAGAGCCACGCTAATTGATGAATGGAAAACAAAAAAGTTTTAAAAGCTAAAGTTTTTAATTTTCAAAACTGTACAACTATACTTCCATCAGCACAAAGCCATGGTCTGGTCATTATTGTAAATATTATTTTTTGCTTATACCATTTGGTAAATTTTTTTACAGAGAGGAGGAGAACGTTCTCTATCAAGTCTCACCACTCTGTACATGGCCTCTACAGACTAGAGAGACTAGCCTCTACCAGCCATTGAATGAGGCGCTACCACAGATGTATACGAGCGTATACATCTGTGGGCGCTACCTAGAAAATGGGAGTATAAGGGACGGCCATTTTGACAGCAAGAAAAGAGAGTTCGCGTTGCTCCTGGCCTATAGACGCGCTAGTATCGTGAACGAAAAGGTGATCATAATATGAAAATTTGCATCAGAGCAAATTAATGTTATAGACAAATTTTCTCTGACGTCATGCAGCTGATAAATCCGTTCTGGACTCTGATGTTTACCAGGGAAGCCTCTGAAATTCGTTAACTCCTGTAAAAATAACACAGAGAGCAAAGATCATCAGGTAAATACCTAACTTAATAAAAGAGATTAGAGAACCCTGGTAGCGTTTTCAGTAACACAGTACTAAGTACTGTATAGTTGAAGGGTTCCTAACACTTGTTCATAAACTTCGCCTTGGATACTAAGAAATGGTCTTTGACTATAGAGGGTATGGACTGGTAACGCGCCGTAAGAGCAATGTAAAATGCTTGTCTAGGAATGAAGGGGGTTTCAGCTGTATGCTATTTGAGGTACACCCCGACTGCACGCAAGACAGGTGTATATCTATATATGACACTCACACTTACACACGTAAAGGAAATGGTTCATTCACAATAAGCAATTAAATCTTCGCTAGAGGGCGTCGCAAAATTACCTGCGCGGGTGAAAATGTAGAGGTGATCATGAATCATGATGGATACTTTTGAACGGAAATACCGTTGTCTTTAGCATGGGGAAAAAGAACAGGTAATGGTTTATTTGGTCAGAATAGATTATAAGTTGATTGTTTGATGAACTGCAATTAAATTTAGGGCAAAATTTCTTTCACCACTAAATTCTAATTGATTAAAACGCTATTAAAATTTGCCGTTGGCTAATTTGGACTTGACAACGGAGTGACTGATATCTAGCGGGCATTTCTTGTAACACACAAAACATACACCACTACAAACACACGCACTGGAGTTACCTTATCAACTGTAGGATAAAATACACACGTGTTAACGGAAGGAACATTTTCAGTTTGTCACTTTTTCACCAGAACTTCATTTACAAGGTCAACAAAAACAAATATACAAATTTCAAACCATCGTATTAATATCTAGGAGACACTTTTTCAAGAAATTGAATTATATTTGAGTGAGAGCTCATCAAAAAAATTCCCATCGAAGTTGTATAGAGCCATTGACTATACACGTAACAGACAAATACTCGCATTGTTGAAAAAGAAGTCACTTTGAAGGATACTGACACCAGAGTGTGCTGCGTGTTAACCGGCAGAGTGAAAGAGACAGAACATATTTCCCTCTCTCTTACACCAACGTATTAACACGCAGCACACTCTGGTGTCAGTATCCTTCAAAGTGACTTCTTTTTCAACAATGCGAGTATTTGTCTGTTACGTGTATAGTCAATGATAGAGCAAAAATCTTACCCTACAGTTGATAACAAGGTGCGGTAAGAGAGGTAGCCGCGATGCTAGCGCGCGTTCGCTCTGTCAAGTCCAAATGATAAAATTGTTCATGATCACCTCTAAATTTGGCAGTGCTATCAACATTTTTGGAACTTCAAGTTTAATTGCTTATTAGTAACACAGTGAAATTTACTCTCTGTGCGTTTTTTATGGGAGTCAAAAAGTCTCTGAGCCACAAAAGTAACACCGATTTACAATTTTGACGTCACCAGGAAATTTGTCTGTCTTATTTCAACTAGCTGTATCTATTGGGTTTTTCACTTATCAACGTTACAAGTCTATGTTACCTGTTGTAGTATGTGCTTTTTGTATTTGGTCTTGACCATAATTTTATCTTTATACGTGTGGTCAGTGTGTTGCCTAGTTGTCAATAAAAGCGTTTGGTTTATTTCTTGTGTCAAACTATTTTCCACCCCTCTAGAGTATCTCTTTTAACTCTGAAAAACAAGTACCACTTGTAATAACCTTGTTTGACTCTCTTGACTAGTAGTAGAATAGTATGAAACTCAAAAATAAACATTTCACCAATTTGGAGTACCATAGAATCAAAACTGACACTAACCACTGAACTGGTTCTGCCAAAAGGAACAAAACTTACACAGTATATCTATCATCCCTTCGCACGTTTCCCTTTTCTGCGGAACCGGTTCAGTGGATAGTGTCTGTTTTGATTCTATGGTACTCTGTGAAACATCACCTTCTTGTCTAGTTTCCACAAATGACCGCCATAGCAAATGTAGAGGGCGACTCTTTTTGGGCGCACTGCAAATTCTATTCATTCCATCATTCAAAGCTCACAAGTTATAGGCAGTGCTAGTGAGGAGGTGCCATTCATTACCTTTTTCATTAATTATTTTTTGTTTACAAGGGTCCATAATAGTCGTTCACCGCATGGATTGTGACCTATTCTAAGAAAAAAGTAATTAAAGGCACCAAGCAAATTTTCCAGGGGAGCGAAAACAACTCAATTGAATTTATTGAAAATTTCTTTATATTGGAGAAATGCAATGGCGGCCCTAGAAATCAAATTTTGTTCAAAGTAGGCCAACTGGAGGCCTGTAGATTTTTAGGTGGACCTAGGATTAGGAAGGGTTGGGGGTGGGGGTGATTGAGGAGGTTGAAGCTATAATTTAAATTTTGAGGCAGGCCAAAGGAGGCCTGGCCTACCTGGCCTTCTCTTGGACACGCAACTGGAGAAATGATACACTGTGAAAAAGTGAGTTCTAGTAACACCGCATATCAGCACAATATCAGTGAAAAAAGGTGAACATTTTCACACATGGAGCAAAATTTTGAAATTTGGGTAAAAAAATAATTGTAATCGATGGTAAATTTCATATCCTACAACTTTTATTCTCTTCAAGACTGAAAAGATGATTTTTACATGCAAGGAGATAATATTATAATTAGGTATAAGAAAACAAAGGCTTTTCCCGCACAGAAATAAGGGCGTGCTCTACTTAGTTACTAACATAAAGACACATAGAAGCGTGGGAATAAAAACAAATACCGGAGAATACTCATTACTACTTGAAATGCGCACCAAATTGCATGAAACTTAGTACATCAAAAGTTGAAGGTTTTAAAAAAAGTGCAAATTGGTTTATATAACGCTGATACTACTTCAAATAACTTTATTCTATCGTGAGAAGTATTGCTTCTTTCAACTAATAACGTGTGAATAATCATTTTTTTCATTCAATTGTTGATCAAATAATAATTGAAACTAGCGAGTATTAACTAATTTTTAGTCTTAAATAGTGTCATGTGTCAACTTATTGCAAAGCTTCGAGAGATTTGGAGCTAATTCCAAGTTGTAATTATAGTATTCCAGGATATTTTCCCATGGTGTACTGCAGGTTGTATAGTTCCAAGTATTTATAGTGTATTTTGCATGTGTTAGTGCATTAGGTAGAGCATGCCCTTGATGGACAAGAATACAGATAATTGCCATGTGACTTGTCACGAGAAAAAAACCCTTAGTTGTCAAGGAATGGATCAATAGGACCGGTTTATTGTAGTTGCAGGCTTGCACGTATACAAGGCTGAACTTTGAACTACTGATCCGTTCCTTGACGACTAAGGGTTTTTTTTTTTTTCTTGTGAAGTTGTGACAAGTCGCTTATACAAAATGTTCTCCCTTTTTGTGTTCATAGGAACAGTATTGGTACAGCGCGCTTTGACAGATGTATGATATCGGATCAAAACCATAGGGTTTTCAAAATAACAGGTAGCTTTTTGAAGAGTTCCTGTGCCCGTTTTGTTTCTGTCACCCCTGCCCGCTTGCCCGTAACCAGTTATTTTGAAATGACGCGCCGACTGCTGCCCATTATGTTTGAAATTTCGGGCAGACAGGCATAACTGGCAGCCTGCCCATGCGGGCAAAAATACAACAGAAAGAGCTAAAAGCTCATGAGATAAAGATTAACATTTTTCAAGTTTTTGTTTTCACCAAGTTGATTATAATATTGATTAATTGCAGTGTGGTGTTGAGTAAAAAAAAGAGGACAAGTAGAGAAAGAAAAGAAGAAGAAATATGAAAAATATGAAAAATATGAAAAATAAAAATGTAACTGTATCATAAGAAAAGAAAAAAAGTTGACATAACGCGTTGTTACAGGCTTGTGGCCTCTTATACCAGCTATTTATTTGAAAATAACTGGCAGAACGGGCATAACGGGCTGCAGCCAGTTATGCCAAAGGTTATGCCCCTTTGAGTATTGCACTGTTGCCAGAAATGCCCGCTGCCAGTTATAACATGAATTCGCGGATTCGATTAAGGAACTGCCCTCTGGCGGCAAAACGAATACTGTTCGCTGATTGGTGCAATCAACACCAAAAGGTGAAGATGTGAAAAAATCATACAAAACTGTCCAAAGGTGAACTTTCCTGAAAGATAATTACGAGCGCTACAACTTTCATTCTCTTCATTTTTTCAAATAAAACAATATTTAGGGCAGTAGAAACAATTTTATTTGTATAACCTCTTAGGATCAAAAATGCATCATCACCTTTTGGTGTTACTTCCTCATTTTGCCGTATGCAGCGCTTCCTTAATCGAATTTGCGAATAGACTGCTGCTGATCATTGCCAGAACCTTAGACCATTCTCTTTGAATGGTCTAAGGCCAGAACCCGCTGCACGTTAAAAATCATCTCGGTCAAAAGCCCTTATTTAGACTATTGTAGAGACACCGACCACCATCTAGAGATAATAGAATGACGCTATAACGGCCATGACTTATTATTATTGTAGGGCGATGATAATTATTATTTTGATAAAATGATGGTGATAATTTCAAAAACTCTTAATACATTTCCATCATAATTCCAAAATTAGAAATCTAGTAGGCAGGATAACTCTAATGTAGACAGTATTTGTGGTAGATCGTTGTTAGTGAGACTATTCTGCTTGATATAGTGTTGTCGTCGTCGATTGAGTATGGATTAATGGAAGAAAATAAATTTTGTCAATGTATTTCTCAATCCTGACGAGCAGTTTTGCAGAAGTAGTATAATCCTAGTAGCTAATCGATTTCACAGTCTTCATATCTCCATTACCGGTCATTACCAAGCCTTGCACTCCGTTGCAATTCGTTATAATTCCATTCTAATTCGATTCTTGATCTCCATAATTGAAAGATTCTGAAATGTCTTCTGGAAGACCTATTAAGTGTGTTGTTGTAGGTGACGGAACCGTTGGTAAAACTTGTATGCTTATTTCCTACACCACAGATAGCTTTCCTGGCGAATACGTACCGACAGTGTGAGTTATTCTCTTTTGGATATTATGAGTAATACCACACGAATACGTTGTCATTGTTTTATGAGGAAGGATAAATTCTAAGCAATGGTTATTGTCATGTGCATTTCCTTCTTAATAATCAGAGGCGAGTGTTCTTGCAGGTTTGACAATTATTCTGCACCTATGATAGTTGATGGTGTACCAGTTAGCTTAGGGTTGTGGGATACTGCTGGACAGGAAGATTATGATCGTTTGAGACCATTATCGTACCCACAGGTAGGATGAGGTTATCTGTTCTCTGTCCTTCGGATACATTATCATCTTGACTTGGAATTAACTCGTTCGTATTTGTTTTCAGACCGACGTATTCCTTATTTGCTTCAGCGTAGCAAGTCCTTCGTCATTTGAGAATGTAACTTCAAAATGGTACCCTGAAGTTAAACATCACTGCCCGGACGCTCCTATTATCTTAGTAGGTTAGTGGTCAGATCGAATTATCTTCATCGTAAACAAAGTAAAATCTAGCGCATTTTATTTTGAAATATCCAGGTACAAAAATAGATTTGAAAGAAGATCGTGAAACATTAACAGTACTTGCCGAACAAAATTTGTCGTGCATAAAAAGAGAACAGGGTCAAAAATTAGCTAATAAAATACGAGCTGTCAAATATATGGAATGCTCGGCACTGACTCAACGTGGTTTAAGACAGGTGAGATATCGTAAATTCTGGTTTGCAGAATTCTAAAACTTACTGCAAGATTGGTTAAATAGATAGAAACAATTTTGCCAGAGGAAATATGGAAATTTTGTAGGATTATTCTATATTCGAGTTTCCTAATCTTGAATTGCTACATTTCGAACAGATGTTTTCTTATTAAATGCGAGTTCGATCTGAGAATCTGTAGTGTTTTAATTCCTGTAGTTGAGCTATGCAAGGACAATGAGGTACTGTATTTTTAAATAGTGATTTGTGCAACTAATTTGGAAAAACGAGCACGATGTTGGCGAACCGAGGCGAAGCCGAGAGGAGTTAAAATCGCTTGCGCTGCTAGGAGAGCTGACCGATGAGTGTTTGGTTGTCTGTTTAGTTGTTTTTTCACGTTCTTTCAGTTATAACGAAAAAAAAAAAAAAAAAAAAGACAAAATGGTTCCGCTATTCTATTTCAACCTTAAATTTTAGAACATGATTGAGCACTTGTGCATTATTTTTGTTGAGGTCCAAATCATTCAGATTATCGAATAATTACTTGTGTACCTTACTTAGGCTACATTGGGATCGTACTCAAGCTTTGTTGGTTGCTACCGCTTTTTTCTTCAGTTTTGCGATATTGTTCAGCAATTTTTGTTGAGCGATCTTTCAATTTGCGATGTTATTAATTTATTGATCAAATGAGTCAAGTGTTCTAAAGTCTAGTGCAAAAAAAGTTGCAATCAATGAGAAATTCCAGTTCCTGCAGGTTTTACTCTCTGTAGTTTCTATAAGAAGGTATTTTTTTAGGTTTATCTATTTGACCAAGTATGTTGCAGGTATATATTAGAGAACCTTGACATTGTTCTCGTCAAAAAATCTGCAAGCAGGGAAAACGTCTAAGGGCGGTGCAGAGTATACCACATCTAACACTAATCCTATGAAAGCTATGTATTAGTTTTCTTGAATTTTTAAATCCTCAGCTTTTGACTAAGAATGGTACTAAGAAACTTATCTAAAAATTTCAGCTCAAAATACTTGATTTTTATTCAGGTATTCGAGTTTAAAGTTGTTCAGCGTCTGCGTCTTACAAACATTCGTTGCCTACCCTGATAAAAAGAGTCCGATTACAGAAAACGCGTTAAATGGCGAGTGCAATATCTAGATTCCCAATACGGTATCTACTTATCTATGGAGTACATTTTTTAATAGGGAAATATAATAGGACTCTTCCCCTGTATTATATTGCATACTTGTTCGCCTGATCCTTATCGTTATGGTACGTACTTAGTTTACACTTTACATTGGTCATATGCTAGGAGAGTAGATATGTTATTATTGTACATTCAATTCCGCTGCCATGAGACCAATATAAATTGAGTATCATGACAATGAGGATCAGGCAAACAAATATACAATACAATTTGATAGAGAGGAGGAGCTCCATAGGCTTTGAATATAGAGATACATGGAATGCGTGTATCCCCGTGGCTCTCTATTTTAGCCTCGGCTCAATATCGCTTAGTATTATATGTAACACAATAAGGAATCAAAATAGGGAGCCAAGGTAAATGTGAGCGTCGAACAAAAATTAGATACACGCATTTTATGTATCTGTAGGTTTACATTTTGCTTCCTGACGTTGTAGCGTCATAGGGGCGCGCTGTGACGGATACCCGGCCCGAATGAATGAAGGTTTGTCTCAAAGTTTCTGCTTGGAGACGTTCAGGGTTTTAGATGAGGAAACGGGGTGAGTTCTTTCAATTATACTCTCTACAATGATATATTACACGTTTGAATTTCAGGTCTTTGACGAAGCTGTACGAGCAGTTCTGAGGCCACCGTTATTGAAACGAAATGAACGCAAATGTAAAATCATTTAGCTTGCTTTCATCACTAAGAAGCCTGTTTTATTTATAATGACCGCAGTTGCCATAGTACAAAAGAATGAACAATAATTATTATGGTTCAAGAGTTAATGTTAGTGGTATTCAAGAGCGAGACGGTTTGTTGTAAGTTTAACGAGTCGCAATAAGCGTGAACAAATGTACAAAGAAGTTTTAGGTCTAAAAATTGCCTACTCGAACGGATATCTCACTGTATGTAATAATCTTTGAGTTTTCTCTCTTTCTCCTACATATCTTGTTAACATAGATGAACTAATTGTGTCAAAAAGTCATATTTTCTGTCATTATCAAGTGACGTAGTCCGTAATTAGTAAACTGGAGGACGATAAACGTTTCATTCAATTCAATTCATATTTTTGTTCCCAATGCTCTTAGAAATATTCCTACTGTGAGTACAATAGTGAAGAAGGGCGTTGCATGGCTCACTCAAGTCAAAAGGAGATATGAATCTTTGTGTGCATTGAAATATCTAAATAATGATCTTGTGCGTATGAGTCATCAATATCGTAGTTTTCTTTTTTTGTGTCATGATGTTCCAATGATAATTACATTGGGCAGGGATTACATAGCAGCTTCTATTTTTTAAAATTTGTTGGAATTCTCAGTTTGTGTTATGCCGCGGGACAGGAAGTTATAATTTTTTATGACACGTTGATTTAGGTTCAAGGGATTGAAACACCACAATGCACATGAATGTACGTATTTCATGTATGCGATTCTGAATTATGATGACTCTCTTTTCTAGTAGAGGTACTTTTATTCGTGTAACGCATTTTAATTGTACTGAAATTAAGTCGTCTGACGTAAATTGTGCATTTGAATTAGAATTATGAAGTTGATACGATGACAATTATTTTGTAATTTTAAAATTTTTATATTATTTGTTAGATGTAGTAGTAATGGAAAATGGTATGGCGAGTTTTGAGAAAATTATAAAAAATTTGTATCTACCGTCGAGTTGAAAATCCGTAGGTTTATAAATAATTACTACCTCCCCTTATCTTCTCGTGCCTCGTTAAATGATTAACTCTTTTTATAAAGCCTCCATCTAGTCATAGTCGTTCAAAATCATTCTCATTTTGACCTATAACATTTTTTCTTCTCCGTTTCGTATTGAATTGTATTATTATTATTTCTTTTTTCCAACAATTAAAAATTTTTCTCTCCGTGATGTATTCTTAAATGCTACACATGAAGAAGGCTAATACGCTGAAAAGAAAATACTGCTCTTTTATTGAAAATCCACAGAACAGAATAGTTTTGAAGAACGAACAAATTTGAGTTTTTCAAATGCCATAGTTGGGGAAAGGTGAATACGTCTTCCAAAACTATAACATAACCATGTAAGAGCGATGCTAACGATTCACCTGGCAACCGTACTTCGGATTGAGATGATTACGCCGAATATGATGTCGTAAATTGCGCTTGTAGAAAAATACTCTCGCGCACAATGGATAACCGCAAATGAAGACTGAACGATGAAGAGAATAACAATCGATTATGTGATGCATTATTTTGATCTTACGATCGAAGTGGGATCCACAATGGTCGCATATAAGAACATCATCCGAGTGGCCTTCCGATCTGAGTGAATTATCCGACGAGCCTGAAAAATTAAGAGGTCGACTGCTGCAACGACGTTCATGCTCCACGTACTTTTGTCTCGTTGCATCGGTGAAGCTCTTTCCACACTCTCGACATTTTTGCAAATATTTAATGGCGTGTTGATTGACATGTTTTGTGTAAAGGAGTGAACAATTGAAATGCATATTGCATGATTCGCAATACAAAGTATTCAGGTGTTTCTTTTCGTGTCTTCTTAGTCCCCATTTTGTCTTGAAGAGATATTGACAATGAGGATAGGAACATCTGTACGCAGGACTTCTCGTCAAATCCGGTCGATGACTTTTCATATGGCGATTTAAATGACTAGGGGTTGAATATGATTTACCGCAATCATCTGCAGGACATGGATACTTCTTAATTCCGTAGTGTAAGAGTTCGTGACGTAACAATTTCGACGGGCGGTCGAAAATCAAGTTACAATCATCTTCTTTGCAGAGGTATCTCTTTTTGCAAATATTAGGACACATAGTTTTTGATCAACACGAATGGTAGAATAAGTCGAGGTTGTTCATAGAAATGAGCTCATGACACGGAATGTTGTTAGAACAGAAATTCTCATCAACCTTCATTAATCACGAACCATAAATATGAGCTATTCAATCCAATAGACAAGAGTAGTTCACTGTATTATATTCTGATAAGTGCTGTATATTCTGATAAGTACCTTCGACTATATAAATCATGTGGACTGCGCTCAACGTGTTTAATAAGAGGCCGCGTGCCTAGGCTTAGACCATCCACAGTATAGACTGAGCATCTGCCATATAACCCTGTACAAACGGTTGACGCGAAGACATGATAAGATTATGCTTATATATAGGCTCTGCGGGTGAACGCGCGGTGCAGTTAAAGCATCTAGAACACCCGAGTATTGACACGCGCCATTTTGACTCCTAGAAAGAACGTACTCCCATAAGAGCCCATGTTAAAATTCGTGATTTTCAAGAGAGGATTGTTCGAGAACGGCTCGATGGATTTTTTCGAAATTACCCTCTTCATAAAGGAAATTTTATGTAAAATAAAATCATGTCCTCTTCGTTTTTACTCGCCAAAGCTCATTTCCCGAGTTATCGATTGATGATTCAAACTCTTATTTTTGTACAAGCGCACGCGACCGCGCGTAGTAAAACAGGGCGTGAAGCGAAACGAAAGTGAAAGGTACAAAAAACAGAGTTCGAATCATCAATCGGTAACTCCGGAAATGAGCTTTGGCGAGTAAAAACGAAGAGAACATGATTTATTCTACATAAAATTTCCGTTTTAAAGAGGGTAACTTCAAAAAAATCCATCAAGCCGTTCTTGAGCAATCCTCTCTTGAAAATCACAAATTTAACATGGGCTCTTATGGGAGTACGTTCTTTCTAGGAGTCAAAATGGCGCGTGTCAATACTTGGGTGTTCTACATGCTCTAACAACGTTGGTCGGCCCTTTGGTGATAGCATTGACTATGGTCATTGACTACACAGTACACATGTACCAGACAAATACTCCCATTGTTGAAAATGTTGTCACTTTGAAGGACACTGACACCAGAGTGTGCTGCGTGTTAACCCGCAGAGTGAAAGAGACACACTCTGGTGTCAGTATCCTTCAAAGTGACAACTTTTTCAACAATGCGAGTATTTGTCTGGTATGTGTATAGTCAATGGTGATTGACGTTTCAGTAGTGAGCGGCAAGGAGCTATTGTACCACACTTTATCCCCTATCGGACTTTTTATTTTCAAATGATTATTGCTTGTTCCACACTGAATAGATTCTATCAATGAAGGGCTCAAAAAATTGGAAATTGTTCACTCTTTAAATAACTCTATTGAGTTATGTTTGTACACCGCACCGTTCACGCAACAAAATTGAATATCTGATCTTCTCTTATATAACGTAATGCTTATCTCGCGTAATGCTAATCTTGCGTATACCAGCCTGTTAACTGACGAGGCAATTGCGACAGCACGGGAGGAGCTACGGAACTTAGAATTTTTCGTTGTTTGTTGTCTTCACGCCAGGGTACATTATAGAGGTATTGACACAAACGTACAGTAGCCGTGTTTATTACTGTCGCCTGAGTTGTGTCAGTTGATACATTCTACGCTAGGATCGTTGCAAGGTAAAACTAAACAGCAAAACTATAGGAATACTATGTAGTGTTAATTCATCAATTTTCAGAAATTTGTACAAGAGTCAGGTGTAGACCTAAAAATCTGAAACTTGGTACGAATGGACTATTTACTATGCTCTTCATATTTAAGAAAACAAAATTTTCCTATCTGAATTTCTTCACCTTCTACAACCCTCGGAAATTTTGGCAACATTTGGGTACCTCCAGTAAGCTTCCGTCACAGGTGGGGTGTGGAAGGTATTTGAACGATCGCCGCGAGCGTAGCGGAATTTGGTATGAATTAGCACAACTTGGGCGACAGAAATTTTGCCTTGTGTCAATACCTCTATAATGTACCATGCTTCACGCTCTCTTTCCTATATAACAGCGCGTACGCTTTGTGGCTGCGGATCATATTTTTTGGACTTAGAACATTTTTCAAGATGTTTTTAATCACAAAAACAACCAAGTAGGGAAATATTTTCGGACTTAGTATATTTTTCAAGATGTCTTGATTGGAAAAACGACTAAGTTTGGAATATTTTTGGACTTGGAATATTTTTGTTGATCAAAACATCTCAAAAAATATTCCAAGTCTGAAAATATTTTTATACTTTGTTGTTTTTCTAATGATTCTAGATGTTTTTATCCTAAGAACAATCAAGTATGAAAATATTTTCGGACTTGGAATATTTTTCAAGATGTCTTGATTGGAAAAACGACTAAGTTTGGAATATTTTCGGACTTGGAATATTTTTTGAGATGTTTTGATCAACAAAAATATTCCAAGTCCGAAAATATTTCCCCTACTTGGTTGTTTTTATGATGAAAACATCTTGAAAAATATTCTAAGTCCGAAAATATTCCAAACTTAGTCGTTTTTCCAATCAAGACATCTTGAAAAATATTCTAAGTCTGAAAATATTTCCCTACTTGGTTGTTTTTATGATAAAAACATCTTGAAAAATATTCTAAGTCCAAAAAATATGATCCGCAGCCACAAAGCGTACGCGCTGTTATATAGGAAAGAGAGCGTGAAGACAACAAACAACGAAAAATTCTAAGTTCCGTAGCTCCTCTGGTGCTGTCGCGATTGCCTCGTATCAGGTTAACTGCAGAAGGCCGTGTGTGAGACCTAAGATTCAAGATCCGCAATTCGGACAATTTTTTTGCAATTTGTGCCCTTCCACAGCCTACTTTATACAAGGCCGTAATGCAGCGATGTCACAACGTCGCACTTGAAAAGAAGTGGATACAGATTTACACATAGACTTGTGGGAAAAAATTAGAAAAAACCAAAGTTTTGATTTATACACAATTAAAACGTTGTTTTTGAAAAAAATGATGATAATATAACTTGAAGAGCAAACAATGCTCTATTTTTGAAGCTGTATTTCAGTAAAATTGGTGCAGTACAAGAGAAGTTATCATCGTTTTAAAATTAAAAATTGGTTTGGGGACAAAGTGCGGCACAGTATTTCAGTAAAATTGGTGCAGTACAAGAGAAGTTATCATTGTTTTAAAATTAAAAATTGTTTTGGGGACAAAGTGCGGTACAGTTTCATCATTGGTACACCGCACTGATGAATGTGAACCGCCCCAGGATGTAACTGATAACAATCCACTGCGCGCTGTTGTCATTTTCTACATTATGGCTTTGTATGAAGTAGGCCACAAGTAGGCTGTGAACCAACCCTGCATGTAACATTGTATTTTTATACCATTATCTCAATTTTCTTATCACATCTCTCCTACAGTGTTGAACGTATCAATGGGCGTAGTCTGTAATTGTCCTCACCCTGTCGGTAACCAAAACTTTTATGCTGGACCAAAAAACCTTATTTCTTGCCTCCAGTCTTCCCACAACTGATTACGTTGTTTATGTACGGCTGGCTTTGGCAGTCTATGTTACTATGTGGTTTAAGGAACACGCTGCTAAGACACTAAAGACAGGAGATATGCTGGGACTCCATATTGTATGGAATTACAACACACTACCACATAGGCTGCACACACTCACACCAACACAAGATGCAGAAGCCGCAGATATCAAATGGAGTGCAACCATCAGCTATACAGACTTAATTCTATACAATATGGAGTCCCAGCATATCTCACGTCTCTAGTGTCTTGACGCCGCTATAGAAGCACTACTTTCCCTGTGACACTAGAAGGTGATAAAAATTTGTCTATTATCCCATTCAATAGAATGATTCAGCAGTGACGTCATATAACAATTCACTGTGAGTGAAACTACCCAATGTTCGGCCGACGCATATATTTACTCCCATAAGAATAACATAGGGAGCAAAGATCATTGCGTTCCTAATTGGGAACAACAAATTTCTTAGCTACTAGAAGTAGAGCCCTATAATAACAAGTGAGGACATGGGCCGCCATATTTAGTTGTTACAGCATGAAATTGCCCATTCCCGTTACTGATAACAATTTATCACACTTTAAAAATTGTAAAACAACAACTTAACTAATGTGCCAAATTAGAAATCAAAACTCTACACCATTGAGGAATAAAAAATCACGATATTAATTGCACAAAATCCTTACCTATATAGGAAAGTGTAAGGATAAATAATGATGTAACGACCAAATATGGCAACCCATGTCCTCACCAAATATTATATAGTCGGTTCAGCCTAAGATTACAAATTTGACGTCACCAATTATTCAGTAGTGTTCTAGTGTTGGTGCGTTAGGAACATAAATGGACACACTAACACCAGAGCATTACTGAATAATTGGTGATGTCAAATTTGTAATCCTAGGTTGAACCGACTATAGGGCTCTACTAGAAGTCTGTAACATTATTCTGATTTCTGGGAGCCTTCTACATTATGAGTCCACGTCACTGAAGTCTAACATAATTTCTCATTTTGAATTATTCAAGTACCTAGTGATCTTAGCTCCCTGTGTTATTCTTATGGGAGTAAATATGTGCATTGACCAAACGTTTGGTAGTTTCACTCACAGTGATTCACTGTGTGACGTAATGTCAAATCATTCTATTAACATGGGCAGTGATTATCAAAAGGTTTGTTCTTGTTAAAATTTTGCATTGATTTAGGAAATGAAGAAATACAAAATATTGGGTGACGTTTCTACTATCAATTATCAATGGTTCTTGTGTAAGTTATCGCTTCACTTTTTAAGAAAAACAAATGAAACAAAAAGTCAAAAATTTTTTCATAAGACGCAAGAAGAAGAAGAAGTGGATGCAGATTCTGATTTACATAAAGACTTATGGGAGAAAACAAAAAGTTTGATTTGTACACAAAAAAAACAGTGTGGAAAAAATGAAGAGAATATAACTTGAAGAGCCAACAATCTTCCATTTTTTAGGCCCCACTTTAGTAAAATTGGTGCAGTACAAGAGAAGTTATCATTGTTTTGAGATTAAAAATCAGATAGGGGACAAAGTGCCATACAGTTTCAATGTGGTTACTCCGCATTGATGTCTGTGAACTACTCCAAAATGTAACTGATAAGAATCCACTGCGCGCTGTTGTCATTTTCTACCATAGATATATAACTCAACTACCTAGATATCGGACTTGCCATTTAATGCGTGTTTAATTTTTGAACAGTTGCACAAGCATTTGCCTGAGTGTGGGCAAAAACGCGGCCCACTTCATATAAGGCCGTAATGCAGCGATGTCACAACGTCGCACTTGAAAAGAAGTGGATACAGATTTACACCTATACTTATGAGAAAAAGTGAGAAAAAACCAACATGTTTTATTTTCTACCAGGGGTGTGAACCGTTATTATTTGTTTCTGTAGATTCCGCTTCCATTTGTTCTTCAACTGAATTGCCAGATTTGCTTCCTTTTGGTTCCGCTTCCAAAAAGCAATCGTCGGATCTGCTTCCTTTCAGTTCCACTTCCAAAAAGCAATCGCCGGATCTGCTTCCTTTTGGTTCCGCTTCCCAGCAACCAGCACCGGATCCGCTTCCTTTTGGTTCCACATCCAAGCAGCAAGCACCGGATCCGCTTCCTTTTGATTCCGCTTCCAAGCAGCAAGCACCAGATCCGCTTCCTTTTGGTTTTGTATCTTGATAAAAAAATCTTTCAGGAATTGCACAAAAAATTACGGTTATCCTTTAAAAAAAGGCAAAGAATATCAGATATCCTCTATTTTTTAGGGGATATCCGCTATTTTTCACAGATGAAATATTGGTTACAGTTCTTTGGCCAGGTTTCAAGATCCATTTCCTTTTGGTTCCGCTTCCAAGTAGCAATCACCCGATCCGCTTCCTTTCAGTTCCACTTCCAAGCGGCAATCATTGGATCCGCTGCCTTTTGGTTCCACTTCCAAAACCCAAAAATTCAGGTCCAGATTCCGGATACCATTTGGGATAGCGATTCCAGTTCACACCCCTGTTTTCTACATGGTCTTGTATAAAGTAGGCTGTGGCAGAAAACAAAATTCCCATTAGACCCTGTACATTTAACATTTGTATGCTCATACTCTGTTGGTCTTCATAGTGTTCATTTGTATGGGATTTTGGTACGTTTGCAATTCAAGCAAAGCAAGTGAAGTAGAATACATTTGCGGAACAAGCAAAGCAAGTGGAGTACAGTACGTTTGCAGAACAAGTGAAGCGAGTGGAGTAAATATGCATGTACAAGTTGTAAGACTCACCTATAGGGATGTACATTGGAAAGAAATTTATTTTTTTCCTCAATTAGATTTCTTTCCGGGAAGAAATAATGGAAATTTATGGAAACTTTGGGAATTCAAATTTTTTTTTGCTGAAAACAGATTTCTCTTGTCATATACTATCATTTCCATCAATACCAAATGCACACAAATCTGCATACCAACTGAAACAGTATTTACCATATAAGGGAATAAAAGTTAGCAAATTCTGTGTTTTCAACGTTAAAACAGATACTTTAGCTGAGAATTGCAATTCCAACTGAGAGAACACTGAGTATTGAAAAAAATGGAAAGCTTGGAAAGAAATGAAAAAATAAATTTCCTTCTTTTATTTCTTTCCTTTCCAAGTAACTTTCCGGGAAATTTTTCCAATGTACATCCCTACTCACCTACAATACGCGTACTGTACAAGACTTTTCAACACAAATGAAAAAAAGAACAAAAAAAAAAAAAAAAAGTCTAAGTTCTTGGGCATGCGTGAGTTCACACCGTTGTGTAACTAAAGACCAAAAACCGTTGTGTAAATACCCAAAATGTTGTGTAAAGACCCTCGCTTCACTTTTTGGAACAATTTGTAGTGTTGCTGAAAAGCGCTACCTACGCCACAGAAATTTGTTTTGTAAAGACCTACTTACAACGCATGCGTGTTGAATAGGTTTTGTATGGATGGTTTGGTGCATGCAATGGAAGGGGATGTGAGCCATGCCACGCCCTCTTACATTCACGCTGTAAGACCTAACCGACTCACCAATTCTTCTATGTTCCAAAAATTGTCTCATCATTATAAGCAGTCTATGTACTATATGGTCTAAGGTTTCAACTTCCAGTTTTCAGAGCAAAGGCGTGCTAGTGCATGCCCTACTATAGGGCTCTTCCACCATTGCATATTGCATATGCATTCACCCTATGATCATATTGAAGTGGCAGTGAAAAAGTAAACAAACGCTTATCAATATCATTCCTTTGAACAAGACAGCTGCACAGTCAAATATTTCCCGCAAATGAGTTGTTCAATGGCTTTATTTTTATTTATACATGGACCAGCTACATATTCTGACACATCTTATATACTGTGTACTTACATTGACGACTTGAATTCAATATCACTTGAATATCAGGTTCTTGTGTTTCTATAATAATAATTGAAGAGATGGATGGAAGTTCATAGTTCATCACTTCAAGCGTTATATAAACTTTCAGGAGAAGATTTTTGAATTGCAATTGATGTGAAATTATTCTTTAGTCTCATACAAACAATATATTCAAATTTCAAGAAAAGTTATAATGTACAAACAAAGATAAATTTATTCCACTTTGAATTCTTTAATCAAAAACTACAGTTTTTTTCTAAGGCCCTTCTTCCATCCATCTCCTCAATTAGGACATTCAAACAACCGTTTGAACATAAGCCAATGATATTTGAGTATTCAACTGTATTTGTTGTGCGTGTCCATTAATACACAACCCTCGAATCGGTCAACATTCATTATCAGCGTCTTTTTTGTGATATCTAGATTTTTCAGTTGTAAAATAACTCCAGTGTAGGTAACAGCGGTAATGAAAAATGTAATCTTGTTCATCAAAAATTTCATCAGTGTGTAGTACAGTTCAATAAAATTCCCACATTGCCGTAGGATGGTAGATTTTCCATAATTGCATACCCTATCATAAATAAATGAGAGAAAATAATTCTGTGTATACAATTACACTGCTTCAAACATGTCTTATGGTTTTGCATATTTTGCGGTCAACATCGGCCACACTGATCACTGAACGGCTGATAACGTCATGTTGACTTGTTTTCGGTAGTGTATTATTTCCAAACTTCATATTTGTTTATTTTTTCACTACCCCTTGGATAAGATCATAAGGGAATGAATATGCAATATGCCATGGTGGAAGAGCCCTATAACAGGTGCGTCAAACAGATGTCAACAGTTGAATGGGAATTTGGACTAAATTTGTTGTAGCGCAAAAAAGCAAAACGTTACATGTATACTTCAAATGTACAAAATTTGTATCTCATTTTTATCTACAATTTGAGCCATATCTGAAGATTCTACTACTCCTCTGCGCCAATTTACAGACCAAAATATGCCAAAAATTGACTCATTTGCCAATACTTTTGATAGAAAAATATATTGGAAAATCTTTCAAGCGTCAGATGGGTATTCAGGTATTTTTTTTTTTCAGAATCGGCGTTGAATTTCACTTCAAAATCAGATAAAATGTGGAAGTTGGAACAATTTTCAATTTTGGCTACTTAATGAATTTCTGGCACATTTTAGTCCATAACTGGGCTCAGAAAAGTTGTAGAAACTTTGGATATAGCTCAAATTGTAGAAAAAAAATGAGATACAAATTTTGTACGTTTGAAGTTTTTTTGAGTGTAGTTTTGTTCAGATTAGTCAAGTATAAAGCTTGACCAATCTTGACAAAACTAGGCTTGAAAATTCAAGTTATTGTTTACTCTTTTGATATTATGCATACTCTTTTGAAAGGTCTATTTGTTTTACCACATAAAAATGGAACGGAGCAGTTCCAGTTATGAAAGAAAACTCAAGTTGGGTTCTGGTTTCCTTGGAAGAGAACCAAAGAAGAGAACGGAACTTATTTCAAAGCTGGTTCTAAAAGTTTTAACCTTTTTGAACCTAACAGGCGAGAACTACCAAGGAACTACATTTGGCGAAGTAAAACAAATAACTCGCAGTTTCTTTGATGACGTCACTAATAAACCTCGAGGTAAAACAAAGGCAATAGGATGATGAAGGAACCCAAGGTTTTTTTGCTCCAGGTTCAACAGTTCTGGTAAAATGAATAGACCTGATATATGCGATTACTTTTCTCTTGTGATTTAATACAATTCACAAATCACCAATTAACGCATCGTTCTATCATTTTTCTCTAGGAGTACATGTAAATGTCCAAGGTGTTTGAAAAGAGGTGTGCTCAGTTCAATGTAAACAACAAGGCGCTACATCTAGCTACATCAGCTGATCTCCATTTAAAACAATGTAAAACGGAACTGGGTGACGTCAATTCCGGTTCCGTGCCCCATGGGCCATGTATTTTTATATGTGCATGCGGGTTGCGTTTTGTTTACAGTTGAACTGGGCACACCTCTTTTCAAACACTTTGGTCAACGTCGGCCTGATAATTCTGGTCTCACAGTGTTGACGAGTTTCATATTCTGGCCTGTACACTGAAGATGGCCGTGATCAGGACATTATGATCCGCGGTTCAGAATGTTTGATCCGTGATCCGGGATTCATTGATCTGTCACTGTAACCCCGGAATCACTGATTTGTGATCCGCAATCCGCAATCGCGCGGAAGTACATCATTCTGTATTTTTAAATTTTAATTTTTAAATCCGCCATCCCATTCCCAGTTCCCACCTCAGTTGAATGTTGACCATGTTGACCTTTTCTTTTTTTCATGATCCGCGGATCATTCAGAATGTGACCTGGTCTACGGAAACCCGCATTAAGCGTTATCAGTTACATATGAAAAGCATGCTTACTGATAACGCTACTGCGGGTTTCTGTAGACCAAGTCACAAATGATTTGGATCAAAATCAATTCAAATGAAAAAAATAGGGCTGTTCCACCAATGCATGCTGCATATCAATTCCCCTGATTCTTATTGTAATGGCAGTGAAAATAACATTGCTCTTATGAAACGTAACACCTCTATGGTTTTCATGTATGCAATCAACTCTACACATAAGAGCAATGTTATTTTCACTGTCATTAGGATAAGAATCAGGGGAATTGATACGCAGCATGCATCGGTGGAAGAGCCCTATGATTCAAATAATTTGCGGATCAAAAAACGTGTGGGTCCGGGCAAAAAATGATTTGAATACGGATCACAGATTGCAAATTTGTGACCTGTCGCGAGAAGAAACCCTTAGTCGTCAAGAAACGGATCAGCAAGAACAGTTTAAAGTAGTCGCAGGCTTGCACGTATACAAACGCTACACGGCTGTTTTGTTCTTTGATGACTTAGGGTTTTTTCCTTTGACTATATATTATGTGGACTGCGCTAACGTGTATAAAATGAGCGAAAAGCGCGTCCACAGATCTGATAACGTATATAAGGAGCAGACGGGTAAACCACGACCATTTAAAATACACACGTCGCACCTTTCCTCCTCACCGCATTTGTGGTATGTACTATGTACCGTTCGCCCCTGATATACGTCAGGGTTTGGGAACAAATTGGATCGGAACGGAACAAAACGAGATTTTTTTGATTTTTGATTCGCTCTTGTGGTGGGAACGAATAAGATAGAATCATTTGGCCAGGAATTTTGAAAAGAGTGAGAACAAATGAATCAATTCAAAAAAATCCGAAGGAAAGAAAAGAAGAAAGAACGAACGAATGATTGCTCTAGTGAGGAAAAATTTGAGAGCGAATGAATGAGATTATTTCATTTCTATCTCTGGTTTTCTACAGAGAATGATTCAGAATCAATCGCGAATGAATGGATTCGCTCTTAATCACTCTTCTCTCTTCTCAGCTTCTGCTGATAAGTGTTGCCAGATCCGGCGCTTTTCCGCATGTTGAATGGCGGATTTCGGGCGGATTTTTTCAGGCAACATTGAATTTTGGATTTATTTACTCCTCCGTCGCAGATTTGGAGAAAGAAGTGATTGCACGTTCATTTTCACAGCAGGAACGGCTCTTCTTGCTGTTCATACTACCGGCAGTACTGGAGGCAAATTTGAATGCAGACAGTCCAGACACCCCAGAGGGCCCAGAGTTATTTGTAGCAGCAAATATCCTTTGACTATAGAGGTAGTCGAAGCAAATATCTTATTCGCCGTTCCAGGAACACAAGCATCGGTAGAGCGGCTATTCTCAAACGTCAAATTTATATTTTAACCCTTATCAAAATAGAATGAAAGGGAAAGACCTTGAGGACTGCATCTTATTGAGATCAAACTGGACTCTTCTTTCATGCCTGTTATCATAGAAAGTACCGAGTAGACGCGCCGACGACCTTCATTTTTCATTTTTAAACTTTTTCATTTCTTTTATCAATTTGAGTAACTTCCAAGCAGAGATGTTGCACAAAAGTAAGAAATTTCGTTACGGTAATTTTGTTTTGTTATTTGGAGATTTCTCATCATAACGAAATTATCTTCAATTTCATTACGTTCATTCAGCTTAAAAAAATTTCGTTCATTTTGTTTATCATTTTCGTTACGCGTGTTTTTTGTGAAAAATGTAGTAAATTAAATTTGCTTGAAATCTTGACTTTCCTTTTTGGTTTTAGAATTTTTTGAAATAACGAAATTATTCTACTTAATTTTATTTTTGTTTCGTTATTTTTGTGATTTGTTTTCGGTTTCGTTTTCGTGCAACATCTCTGCTTCCAAAGTTCCAAATTCCAATTTGTTTTTCCTTTTTTCTTACCCATTATTAATTAATAATAGGGATATGGAACGGTCGGATATTTTGGAGCAATAACCGTGAGCGATTGAAAAACTCCGGGAGAGCGAAAAAAAGGAGTGATATAAAAAATTCGTTCAACCAAAAACTGGAACAAAAACCGAAAAATTTCATTTGGTTTTCACTCCACTTTTTCACCCAATTTCAACAATTATTGAATATAAATATGTTTCATTTTTTCTGAATTCTGAAAAAGCTTGTTCTTTTTTTTTTCTTTTTTTTCCTCCAATGAGGAAATGACTATGTCAAAAGTTCCTGACGGCTTCTCAGTCAGTTTGTCAATCCGAGTAACTCAGTAAGTGTTCAAGAATACTTGCCCTGCATCTGCAACACCTCGCAGAAAATGGAAGAGGAGCAATAACCGGAACAAAAACCAAAAACTGATTGAAATGTTTTTTGTTCCGAGGAGCAAAACCGCGGAGCGAAAAAATTTTGAATCGGTCATAAGGAGCGGAACAATTGAGTGAAATAATTTCCTGACGAGGACCGATAACCAAAAACCAAAAAAATTTTTTCGTTCCGTATCCCTAATTAATAATATTATTTCTTGTTTGCAAATAAGTAATGTTGGATTTCTAATTCTTCATTCTTCTTCATGGCATTTGTGAGTCGTGATTCGTGATACTTACTTTGAAATACTAACAAGGAACAAGCAACTTTGTTTTTTCATTTTTTGCAGGGATTTTTTGTGCAAAACCAAAAAAAAAAGCTGAAAGAACAAAAAAGAGCGATTGAAGAGCGAATGGGAATTTTTCACCATTCCTTGTATTGAGAGAAGGAATCAATAAGAACGAATGAAATGCTTCACTTTGCAATTTGAAAGAGCGAATGAAAAAGAATTTTTCCAATTTTACAACTCTGCTTGCTAAGGAACGAATGAGAACAGAGCGCATCGAAAATTTTGCTGCGCTGAACGAGAACGGAACGGGATTTTTATTTTTTATTCACAGAAATTGAGAACGAATGATTCGGGAACGAATGATTGAAATTGAATCGATCCCAAACCCTGTATAGGTACGCCGTAAGCGTAACACAGTCGCACCACTCCCCTCACTGTACATATTGAACCGTAGATTTTAATGCTTAGCGCAGTCCATATAATATATAGTCAAAGGTTTTTTCTCGCAACAACTGTCACATTTCGCGAATAGACGCTAAAGAGTCGCCCTCTACATTTACTATAGCGGCTATTTGTGAAAGCTGCACTAGAAGGTGATGTTCCAAATAATTGATGACATTTTTATTTTTATGAGTTTCATATTATTCTACTAGTCAAGAGAGACAGAAAAAGTCATTATAAGTGGTACTTTTTTTTCAGTATTAACAGAGATACAGCGAGTTAAATTAACATACGCTCTTATGTAAATTTTCATGTGATCACCTTCTAGTGCAACACCTCAGCGCTCCATGCGGAGTGTCCATTCGCGATTTGTGATTCGTCATTCGTGATCCACGATTCGTGATGATCCGATCCGGACCGATCCGTGCCCACTGCCCATCCCCTGTACAGTGGTACCAAGTGTATTTTATCATTTTTTTTTCATTTTTCCAACAATTCATCATTATCAGTGATTAGCAATTAGCGGACGAGTTGAATGCAATGAATGGAAATTAAGAAAACGGCGATGATCTTCTTGCGGCGGGACGAAATGTAAACAGAATTAGAATCAGGCAGATGAGGGTGCTTCATTACAATCGGACTTCGGAATTGTGTTTCTTGAATTAAATTGATTTCTTTTGGATTTCCATCTCTTCTATTTCGTACATATCGATCTGAAAAAGAAATCAAGACCAATTGGTTTTTTAACTTTTAGCCGTATTATAATGACCTGATGAAACTGATTTAATTTTATTCCTGTATTCCGATGCTAACGGAGGGGTTAATAATACAGTCGAGCTGAGAGAATGGGTTTATATTATTCAAAGTTGTACGTTTTTTTATTGCTACTAGTTTGTAGATTGGTCTCGGGTCTCAGTCCTCTATTTGTATCGCGTAAGGTGAAGAAAAACTTCAATTTAGAAGGCATCTACAAGAGATGGGTAAGTGTAATGCTCATCAATCTGGTTAATCAATTCTCTAACATCACTTTGCTCCAAAATTATATCTTCATCGCGTGTCGAGTTCTAGATCTTCCTTTGAAGCAGGTCTTTCGCTTTGTAGCATCTTTCTATTTTGTTTTTACAGCTAGAGAAAGGAGTTTCATACAGTATGGATTTCAGCGGTGGCATTCTGCTCGCCACTTGTTTCGTCCACATGATTCCCGAAGTTCGACACAATCTCATGCGTAGAATGACCGATAGGTATACTTTCCCGTATGCTGAGACCCTCGTATGTATAGGGTTCTTCACAGTATATGCTATAGAAGAGGTGGTTAGGCATATCCTTGAAGACAAATCGTGGTATCATCATCACCACCGGGAAAAGTCCGATGTTCTAATTGAGGTTAGAGACGTTGAGTCACCGTTTACAGACGTGAATATAAATAATGGACGCCAATCTGCAGATACCAGGGATACCATTAATCACATCCAACTGGTATCCACCAACAGAAAGCGTTCACTGTCAACCGAGATCAATGTGGACTCGAATGAGTGTAATAATAATACGAAAAATATGAAGAATGACAACTTGAAATACTTTTTACTGGTATCTGCTTTATCTTTCCACTCAATTATGGAGGGTGTAGCTCTTGGTTTGGCTCCTAGTTTACAAGACCTTTGGTATCTATTTCTGGCTGTTATGACACATGAATGTACCATTCTGTTGTGCGTTGGAGTTGAGCTGGTTGCTAACTGTTCTAATACATCGACTATTATCAAATACATGACTGTGCTTGCTCTGGTCTCTCCTGCTGGTAAGTTCAAGTTTTTTTGTTTAAAATCTCATTACGCTTTGCCGACCGATCAAGTAAATGAGCGTCCATTATATTAAATGGAAACATTCCCCTTCTTCTGTCAGATTTCGACCTATAATCCAAATATGTTGGTGTCGAAATTCTTCAATTCTCTGGTGAATGTTTTTTCTCTTTCCTGGTAACTTGTGGTTGTAAACTTGCACTTAATTTTGTCTCTTGTCTGCCATCTCTTATATCGAGGAGCGCAGTCGAATGAGATCTATAATTTGCGATGGTAGATTTTTAGTCGTACAATAGGTGCTTTCTTACGCTTGATCCTTGTATGCAAAAATGCGAGTGCTAAATATTGTTGTTTTATGAATACATGACGTTGACACTAACTTTCATTGAACCTTTTTCAAGATGACAAATAACTATTAATATTGAGTTTCAAAATTCTTCATTTTTAAGGATCACTCATTTCAGAATAATACAATTCGATGATCAAATTGCCTACGAGGTGATTTTTTTTTTTTCTTTTCTTTTTGCTTGATATAATGAGTTGAATTTAATACATAACAAATTTTTCGATAAAATCAAAATGTTAGTCATATGCAAATGAGAATTCGAAATTAGGCTTTGCAATGCAACTACTTCAGATTTGGTTTTGACGAAAAGAGCGTAAGATTTTGAATTCTGCCTTAAAAAAGTACCCCAAATCTGTTACTAGACATCAAAGAATATGAAAGAAACTCTTATATCAACTTGATAATTTACACATACAAATGTATACCCAAATTGAAGGAAGAACCGTTTTCTATATAATTTTGTTATAATCATTGGGTGTTCATAATTATTTTTCTAACTTCATTCTTTTTTCTTTTTTTTCTGAAAAAGTTTCTCTTGACTCTGATGTGTACTACAAAAGTCTTGTCATTACAATACATATTGTAAAATTAATTGTTAGCTCTGAAGTCATTTTCTTCTACTCTTTGCGGCACTATAATTTATGAAAAGGTGCCCAGATTTCTATGTTTTTGTATGATTTCTAAATTTTCTCATTTTGTTCATTATTTTAAAGTGAAATTATTATCTTCCCTTCGACAAGCCACAAGAAATTAGTCTGTTGATCTCATTATTTATGACTTTCAAAAAACAATCTGGAGAGATCACAAAATTATGAAAAGATGACTTACTAAATAGTATCTCATGAAATAACCATCATTCTTTCTCATTGATATCTATGTAGATGCGGTACATTAATTCCAATTTCATGATAGAACTAAAAATTGTCTTTTTCTACGCAGGCGGTGTTGTTGGCGCCATAATAGCATTTTTTGCAACAGAGAATGACTCAGCGTCCTCATTTGGAATGTCCTTGATTTATATTTTACAAGGCCTAGCTGCTGGTACCATACTCTACGTCACATTTTTTGAAGTGCTTGACCATCACAAGCAAAACCACTGTCAAGTCGGCCATTCAACACCTCGGGATAATCAGCACTTGGGGAGTGATCTACCAAAATTAGTTTTTATTGCAATGGGTTTTTCATTCATGATATTACTTGAAATGACAAGTAAGCAAATTACTAATTGACTTCTATTATCTCAAATTTGAATTTGTTAAAACTTCAACATTCTGAGCCTACTTTCTAGACATTGCTAAGCCATTAATGTTTGTAATAGACAATCTTAGAAAGGGGAAAAAGGACCTTATGTTGAAAAGAGGGTTAACAAGCTAGAATTCTCACTCTTTCAAAGGTTTTGGTGAGCAAAAGTAAAATTAAAATAGTGTAGTAGATTTGTTTATCAACTGTGTCTTGTTGTTTTCACCCACTGATGAATGCGATTCAGAAATTCCGGAAATTTCATTTTTGACAACCTTCATTCTGTGGATCTAATAGTTTCATCTTCTGACTCATATGTGACGTGGAATTAGGAAACCAACCTTACTGCCAAAAAAAGTCGACGCTGGAAAACACAATTCAAGGTTCTGCTTCACTTGAAACGCGTTTTTCAGCGTTTTTTTTTTTTGGCAGTAAGGTTTGTTTTTTTATTCCACGTCACATATAGAAATCTTGGAAATTCTGATGCCTATTGTCTATTGATGATGATGAAAATATTTACTAATATATCATCATTTTGGTCGGTATTTAATTATTCCACATCTTCTATTGTTGCCAGGTAATAATCACCATCAATCCAATCATCATCGTGATGATACTTTCTTGATGAACAGGAGTGATCATTTGCATTTGTAGTCATTTGATAAAATTTGATTTCTTCCTCAACAGTTTTTGTATTATTACTCAATTAATTTTGTAATAGGTATATTTTTGATCCCTTCTAACTCGTTTCTTTTCGAGTTACCATATTTTTTCTCCCCCAACCTTTTTCTCTCCTTTTTTTTTTATATATATATGTAAATGTATGTTCCTCTCCTTTTTTCTTTTTCATTTCAACTATTAATTTGTGTACAAAAATTTTACTTATTCTTTGTTAACAAGTTGATTTGAAGATGTAATCCATGTTATCTGCGCATATTATCTTGTTCTTGTCTGTTTCATTACAATTTTCTTTTACATACATTTATGTATTATTATTGTTCTCTGCATTTGTTCAACTTTTTGTAAAGTACCCTCCTCTCCAACACTCTTTTCAAACAAATATCCTATTTGTTCTCTACCCAAAACATAAGAAACGTAGTTCACTCTACCTATTTTTGAAAATCATGTGATACACCGTCTATTTTTGTGCACCTATTGACTCTTGAAGCCTGAACTTCCAACATCCCACCTTGAAATTCTGAATCAAAGTATGCTTATTGGTGTGGCGTCGGCACGTTCTGAATACTTGAACAACCCCACCCATATTTGTGAAGCACCACTTACCCCAGTTTACCATATTTGCTCAAAACAAATGATCAATTCCCATAAGAAATGCGTGGGAACGTTTTGATCATACATTCCTAATTAAACGTAAGATAAAAATAGGAAATGAAAAGTTCATACTTAGAATTTGGAAGTTATGAAATATTCAATTCTTTATTCATCCTTTTCAAATATTGACAAATGATCAAAACGTCCTGTGTATTTCTTATGGAGTTAATTTTAGTTTTGAACACAACTGGTAAACTGGGATAAGACTGCGCTAAAGTGGGGATTCAAAAAAATTCGGTCCATTGCATCAGAGCAACGCTAGGACTTAACAAGACCTTTATCTATACAAACTTTTATCTCAAAAAATCATCGAGTGAACCGCGTTGATTGCTGTTTGGTAAAAATGACAAGACATTTTTCTTTTGAAAAAACAATTGACATGAAGATTAACAAACATGTATTCGCTCATAACCTTTTCCATAATTTAGTAGTGCAATATGTTGCAATTGGGCCTTGAAACTTGCACCTATTGATCATTTTGTACTCTTCTAAGGTAACCTCCAATCCTGCCAAAAAGTGTAGGCTTGAGGCAGACCAAAACGCACCACTTGTCAGTTGTACTTCTCTAACAAAACAGTGCCAATGAGGTATCCGCATCAAAGGTCTGTAGAGGAAAGAAACAGATGAGAACACTTCAGATAAACAACAACGCGTTTCATCTACAATCTTGCAACTGGTTTCTGTCCTGTTTGTGCCTTGCAGGTTTACAGCAACAGTCAATGATGGACTGCCACCAGAAGTTGCTTCATATCCTGTATATGGACAAGGTGTGGTTCTGTCCAGACCAGTGGTAAACCCACCTAGGCAATTAGCAACGTATCAGCGAAAATGGGAAAGAATAAAAATGATATTTTTTTCTGGATTCAGATAATTAGACTAAGAAAAAAAAAACAAAAATGAAAAAAAGTAATGATGGCAATCTCATTTTTCAACATTTCCCGTTGTCATTTCAAGATTTTAATCATCAGACTAGAAATATCAAAGTAATTCAAGATGATCTTCTTTTTAGCAATTCCTTTTGTCACTTGAAGAGAGTCATTTTGTACACAAAAATGTAGGTCAACATGTGCGCAAGAATAGCTCTAGATGCCACAACAACTCTGTCTAGTACATCTTATGATTGCCTTGTCTAGAATTCTGGCAAAAACGTTCAAACTTCAATTTTCAATCAAAATTTCAAATCAAGCCATGAACCAAAAAAAAAAAAAAAAAGAATCTGCGAATCTTCCCCTGGTCTAGACTCTGGAGCATAACTAAATGTTACAATGTGCCCACTTACCTCCTTGTTGTACTATCATCATAGCGTACGTTTCATAATAATTCATGAACTCTGTCTCATAAAGTGTGTTGATGATTTTTCTTCCTTCCACACAATAATAGCACGCAATACCTACAACTTGATTTCTGATTACTTGTACAAAGATAGAAACTCAATACATTTTCTTATGATTTACTAAACCTGTATTGCACCCATGCACCTACAAATAACGTTTTAGTTGTAGGCATTGTACCTACAAATAACCCCAACCATTGTAAAAGAGAATATGTATACCATTACATTGTAAAAATTTTATCAGTAAATACAAATTTGTAAATCATTAGGTACTTTTTGATGTTCTGCACAAGTAAAAAACTACCCAGTTTTTTAAAAACAGGTGCAAAGAAAGTAGCTGGTTTTCTGAAAAGTAATTACTTCTTTGCCTTAATTGAAACATGAACACTTATTTTTCACACCAAAAACTCTTACTCCAAAGTAAACTTTTTTCACACTCTTTCCAACAATTCTACAAACTGATCATATTGTTTACAAATGTCGCTTACAGTTTTTGTTTAATAACGCAGCCCTTGTAGTCCACCTGTTACAAAGTTGCATTGCAACTGCGTTTACAAAAGGGCAGGTAACCGAGCAAGTATCTGATCTTATCCCACCCGTAATATGCCAATACAAGATTCTGATTGGTCTAGAAAACATTGGTTCTTCCAGCTTTTTTCAGACGTTATCATTGAAGCAATCTGATCAATTGAAAACGGTACATATTTAGCGCACAAAAATTACTCGCAAAATATTCTTTAGTTTTTCTTACTTATACATTCCAAATAAGAGTACACAAATTGATAAGAGTGTATACTGACGCAGGGTTGAGAAGAGACCCATTCATGGGGCTAGAAACGCACTCTCCTTACCCCTCCGCCAAGAATGCGGTCATCAATTCTTCGCACTTTCATTTGGAACGTACGATTGCTTTGCTCGATTTTCCAACCACCAAACACCTCGAGTATCGCGAAAGGAAATTCTTCTTCTTCGCCAAATATCATCACTGAAATTTCATCGTTCTTGAAACAAAAACAAACGAATGTAATTGAAAACCAACAGGGAGGGACAAATACATAATCAAATCCTGGTCCTCTATGATATTTGTCAACATTCCAGTTAAAACTCTAGTTTTCGTGCGGAGAAATTCAATCCATTAATAATCCAATCACTTGCCGTATTGCTTTCTAGGTTATACGTCCTCAGAAACCTAAAATTAGCTACAAACCCTTGAAGAGACCTCTGCTTTTGTCGAAATTTTTGTAAAGAGTTTTCTAAAGATTTATGTGCATCTTCTTGGTGTACTGACTGCGTCATTTGAAATGGGTTCAGATTTTCAAACGATTTATGTAATTCAGCAGCTGCACCTTTGAAGACGTGCTGAACTGTCGTAATCTGCAGATGTTTCTGAGTTCGATTGAGACCTATTCCAAAAATTGACAATAACGTTAAATGTTTTCGCAGCCAACGAATCAAGATGAAATGTACTAACCCTCCAGAATCTGTATATCGTAAATAAACGACAATACTATATCCTCAATTCTCATCGCTAACAATTGACGTTGAGTATCTGTAAAAGATGGTAAGTTACTTTCAAGTTGGTTGAAAACGTCGGACGTCACCACCTCTTCCAGGGCATCGAAATCGCACACAGCAAGTCTATTTGCTATGACTTGTACTGCCTACATGAATACAACAAATGGAGAATCATTTATAGTCGTTAGAAAGAGAGCACAATCCAGAATGGTATTAAGACTCAAACGAACACAGCATAATCGCATAAATTCATTTTACTCGCCTCATTAGTGGTTTTGAGAAATGCACTGAGCGAAAATTCTGAATCTAATTGGGGTTTTATGATGAAGAAGTTGAGAAATAGGAATTTGGCACCAGCAAGAATCGTTGGTTGCATGTGTACAGGTAAATCGGTCAGTTTCGGTAAATTATGAGTTGAATCGGTACTACAAAAGCGACGGGGTAGCGAGAAGAGGGATGATATCCGCTTACTAAAATACACATGCTGAAGATTCACTGCTGAATTTGTAGACGAGGAACACCGGCGACAGAAGACTACATCCACATTTTCTTTCTTACAAAAGTTGAAATTTTCAAGTCGAGGACGAGTATCAGAGAAGAAAAGAACAATTCTATTTGTATTTTGCCTCAGGCTTCGCCTCGTAAGTACGCTCACAGCCATCATCACGACACAAGTTAATAGTTATAAAACCAAAATGATACAAGATTATGCATACAAGAAATTTTTAAAAAACTTCTTCAGCCCGAATGAAAATTCCTAAGGAAAACACACACACACACACACACATCTGAACTTCACGAAGTAGACAACATCAGCTGTAGAGGTGGGACGAATACTCTAGTATTCGAATAAAACCGATTATTTGGCACTCGCGAATAGTGAAATCGATTATTCGGTTTCAAATCGAATATCTCACTAGCAAAGAATTACGTCACTGATGACGTAATAGAACAAAGTTGAAGGTGAGGTATATGGGAATGAACGATCAGGGAAACTGTATTTTTTGAAGTCATGAGGAAGAGCTTTTTTTCCTGATTGTCGATTCAACCGTGTGGTTAGCATTGCAAAGAGAACTCTAATCAAAATTTCAACGATTTGAAATAGTTCAGGTTTCAGGTAGGCTTATCTCGATAATTTCGTTTGAGTTCTTGAAAAGTTTATTGAAATTGGTTCAGAGATTGAATACTTTTATTCGAGAGTCGAATTTAAATGAATAAGTTTCATTTCCTCATTCTATTTGGGTTAGATCGAGAAGATGAAAGACGCTGCCTGCAGACTGCCGAAGCCGAACAAGAAGATAATGCTCGACACATCATTGCGACTGCAGGTTATAAATGATGAGATCGAAAACATTCAAATTAATTTTCGACCATTAAACAGCTTGGCTCAAAATATCGAGTGAGTATAGCATGGTTATTGAAGTAGAAAGGTGTTCTTATCTAAATGAATACCTAAGTTTCATTTCCTCATTCCATTTGGGTTAGATCGAGAAGATGAAAGACGCTGCCTGCAGAGTGCAGACTGCCGAAGCCGAACAAGAAGATAATGCTGGACACATCATTGCGACTGCAGGTTATAAATGATGAGACTGAAAACATTCAAATTAGAATATTCGACCACCAGACAGCTTTGCTCAAAGTATCGGGTGTGAGTATAATATAGCTATTGAAGAAGATGGCCTTCTTATTACCTACATTCAAAGTTTCTTATTGTTTCTCGAATCTAGATATATTTATTCCTCGTATTGCGTTTTAACAGGTGATTATTTTTCACAACACGTCCTACAAAATTCCATTGAAATGGTGATTATTATGGTGGACTGGTGGACTTGTAGAGGGATGGAATAATGGTATACAATATTTTTGGCTCATTTGTTGGGTGCTGTCTGCGAAGAGTTTGTTACGAGCAACGCGGTTGTGAACTGGTTATTGCCTGCAGTTGTGTGGATTGATCCACCGTTATCAGCTGTAAGTCCATCAAGTAGCTGTAGTGTGTAGATCAGGTATAAGAGGCAACCTTTTTCCTTCCGCAGGCCACCTTGCAAAGTTGGTAGCAAGGCGTGGGCTGGATACAAAAAATGCTTCAGTAAAAGCTCTTTTTTTGAACATTTTGTAGAATCAAATTAATCCGAGATTCTAAATTGTCGCTGAAGATGACTGTCTAGTTGAAACCGCTTAGAAGGTTTAGTACTTTTTGCGGTTTTTCTTATTAGTTACTTCTTGAAAAAGAGTATCGCCCTATTCTTCATTTTATAAAATGTTTGTGATATTGTTGCAGGCCGGATCAGTGCCCTTTGCAGGCCTTAGGTTGCCCATGCCTGGTGTAGATGAAGGGTTGGGTTTGGGTTGCAAAAAATGATTGGAGAAGCGGATTAGAAAATCATTGTGAATGATGTAAATTATCGTTAATCACAGATTTAGAATTAAAAAAATGATTTGGATAACTACAGATATGGATTGCATAAAATTTTGACCCCTGATCTCTAAGTCTAGTCTGCTATCTAATCCAGTGATCTGTACTCAGTCTTGATTGTAGCTATTGTTTCCTTCTATGCTGGTACCTATTGACTCTGTTTAATTTAATTTTGTATACAGCGGTTGAACAAATTACAAACTTCAGAGAACTCCAAGAATGATGGTCTTTGTTGACCTTGAATGTTGAAGTGCAAAAGAAGATATTTCTGATACTTGGTGAACTGTTCCTATTTCAAGAATTGAAGATATCATCTCAAGATATCATCAGATAAACGGCGTATTTCTAAAGCAGATGATCCAATTAATTGGTATTCAAATTCACTCTATGTCATTTGATAGATACTCCTATGTCAATGTTGGTAGTCCTATTCCTGTTGAATTTTTTTTTTTTTTTTTTGGTTTTTCCTTTTCTTAATCAAATTGAATTTGTTTAGCCAAGACATCGTCCATTTATTTTTATTGAGATTGCCAGAATTGTTTTCATGAAATTTCTGTACCAAAATTCAACAAAAATTAGCGGTACCTGTCCTACATCTAATTTCTTTCTACTGTTTGTGTCTTGCAAACTGATTAGTAATCTCTTTCACTATAGCCTGTACCAGTAGATTGTCAAACATTTTATGTACCACTAACTTCTTTGAAAAGTAGCTGTCGCTACTGCTGAATTAAACCGTTTTCAAACTGTGACTACAGTCAGAGTGTCACATTAAATTAGCGGGCGAGTGCCTGTAGTCAGATATGTGTAATCGTGTATAACTTACTGCAAAAATACTGATACTTGACAGGAGTATTTCATCAGTTCCATCTCCTTATGTATAGTCATTCTTAATAGCATCATTCAATATTTTATGCAGAGGACCAAGAATAAATTTTTATTTATAATTAGCCGTACTTTCAGAATATAATAAAACATGTTTTTGGGCGTTGAACATAGGACAATTCATTTTTCAAACTTGGTGGATCAATCTGTATTGTATTTTTTTTTTCCTTCAAATTTTTTCATTTCTTTGGCCATATTGAACACTCCTCATTTCTTTTTGAATTTACAATGTAATCATTTTTGTTTCCTTCATCCTTGGGTTTTGAAAAATCCTTCCCGTACGTATTTTTCTTTACAATCATTTTTTTTTTTTTTGAACCTAAAAGACATGAAAAATTTTCATTTCATTCAATGCAACACATTTTTCAAAAATTTTAATTTGTGTTGTCATTCATCATGTTTATGCCAATGTTGATTCAGATTAAACGTCCTATAATTTATCTCATTAAATTCAATTGTTATGAAAATGCACTTGTGGGGTTCAAATAAACTTTGGAAAGAATGTTTATTTTCTATTTCATTCCCCAATTGTCAAACTTTAAAAAATTACCTACAGAGGTTACCACAATGTATTGTTGAAAATTACAAACCGCACAAATACAAATTTAGAATTTAGAGATGAAATTTTGAAATAAAGAAAGAGAAAAAGGAGAAAAAGAAAAAAGATGAAAGAAAGATTAAAGAATAAAGATGAAAGAAAAATCAGAACGTGAGGAAAATTGCCGAAAAATAAATACAGAACGCGAACATAAAGCGCTTTTTGACTCAATAGTCATTATCAAACTGACCAAAAGTTTAGACTGAGGATAAGGAACTAAAGAAACCATACGCAATCACACCGGCGGTGACATGAAACTAAGATAAATCATAGCCGTTGGGTAATGAGTAGAATTTCTCGATAAGATCATTGTCTGGAATAAACCGATTCAAAACTGAAACCCGACTATTATTCATGTGACGTACGATCTCGATGTCCTCAAGAGCCAACCGACGACGAAACGAACTTTCACAATGGAGCATAATAGCCTGGTTCAACTCGAAACTATGGCCGGATTCCGAAAGATGCTCAGCAAAGGCCGAACTTTTTCGGGAGAGGGTAGAAGAGACTTCATCAAGGTGTTCCTGGACCCTGATACAAAGCTGCCGTCTTGTCTCCCCTATATAGACAGCCGGGCAGTTAGAACATTGAAGCTTGTAAACTCCACTTCTCTCAAAAATAGAGGTAGAATCCATGTACCTACAAAATAGGGAACGAATAGTGCAAGGATTATAAAATGCCGGACGGAAACCGAAAGGTTTGAGGAGGTGAAGGAAGTCAGAGGATAACTCCCCCAAGTAAGGCAAGCGAACCCATCTTTCCCTCCTCCTCCCCCTCAGCCAAACAGTCCCACGGGGAAGAGAGGTAATGGAGTCCGTTAGGCTGTCGTTTCGCGCTCCTATCAAATTTCATATATTTTTTTTTTTTTTCAAAATAATCTACATGAAAAGACGATTCTGAAAATATATACCTTTTCGCGCGTACATAACACATTTTTCCGCCGACAAATCGTCAAAAGAAGTTGCGCAAAATAGGTAATTGTACGCGAGCGTACGTGTTATTATTGTATCGAATGAGAACGATCGCCGCCGATGTTGCGTTGAGTGATGCAGCTTGCTCACTAATGATATGATTGATACTGTTATTTTCTTACAGAAAAGTGATTAAAAAACAATGAAGAGGGGGGGGGGAGGGGTGCCGTTTGTGTCACAATCAAATTAATATGGATTATTTCGAAGAAAAAAAAAACAATTTCAATTTAATTGGACTACAAAACGACAACAATCAACTCGCTTCGCTCGTTGATTGTGAAACGGCACCCCCTCCCCCCATCCCCGATTATAAAAGAATAAAATATTGATTAAATCAGAATAATCGTTCTCGTGAGTTGTGAAGAGCGTAACAAAGCACTAGTGCGGCGCGTTACTCGTATTAGAGTAAGAGAAATAGTACGTTCATATAGCGTTTTCGCGCAACTTCTTTTGACGATTTGTTGGCGAAAAAATGAGTTATTCGCGATAAGGTATATATTTTCAGAATCGTCTTTTCATGTAGACTATTTTGAAAAAAATAAATTATGAAATTTAATGGGAGCGCGAAACGACAGCGTAACCGAAAAGGACACGTTTTGTGGAGTTCTATTAAAATTTAAATAACTCTCCAATGATATTTGAAGGGTTTTTTTTTCCGTTTCTTTTTCGTTTTTTTTTTTTTTTTTTTTTCTTGCTTAATGGCAATCAATGATTCTTTTCACGCTTATCTACTTATCTTAATCACTTTTATCAATACAAATTTCATAAAGGATGACAAAAAATGTAAATTATTGTTGGCAGCCCCTAGTTGAGGGTAAATACTTAACCTCTTCATTTGAACGTGACCGTTTCAAAACTACGAACTACGATGGCTTAATTGATCAAACTTTCTCATAGAGAAGAGTTTGCCAGACAATATGAAACCATTTTTAAGGCTTTAAGGCTGGTATTAAATTGTCTGATGATGATAGATTACTACTCTTTCCCAATCTCACACCCAGTAAAAAATGGTCAGGTACTTGGGATAGGGAATTATTAATTATCTGAAAATAATATGAGAATTGAAGAGGAAGGAAGAACTTTTAATTTCTTTTCATTTCTCAATCAGAGCGCAAACTTGAATTAGTAATAATGCGCGATTAAAAATCAAAAGTGACTCAACATCAATGCAAAAGAACGCAAGTTTTGAACAATACCGCCTAGCTTATTACGATTCCCAAGCGATAAATAACAAATAGCGAAATTCATGTAGGTATTTCAAAAGCCCCGAGACAAATCAATCAAATAAATTTTTAGTATGTGCAACAATGAGGAATAAACCTAATGAAATCGTTTATTAAAACGAAGAATAATAACTTGAACCACTATTTACTGTAGGTAAGTCAAATTTATTTCAAAGGTTGTCAAGATTGGGCAGGAATTCAGATGGTCCTCCGCATATGCCCATAATTATGGTTTATTATTACCGTATCCTTTTTTTTTTTTTTTTTTTTTCTTTTCTTTTGTATTTTTTCTGTAAAATGAACAATTAGGCTTACCTATTTGAATTTTATTCGATTCAATTTGTAGGCTATTCTATTCTTCGCGTACTCTCATTATTCTACCACAATGTTATATTGAATTCATATACTTACAAATCAATCCTTACATAAAGAAAACGACAAAGTAAATATTTTGGCTAGAGATTATGTGATACTCGCAAGCGTAGGTAATTTACAGGTCATAGAAATCGGAAGAAATAATAATAATAGGCCTAATAAGTACGTTGATATTTTAAATGTTAATTTTAAATTGAACTCGAATAAAATTAGGTTTTGTGTACATATAACTGTCTTAATCATATTTCTAATATTTGAAATCTACAAGTTTGATAGTGTTAATTATTTCTTTCTAATTACGCATGTTTATTGTTTGTAGTTTTTGTTACGTTCCTTGTTTCTCAGTATAATATATGTACCTATTTCACTTCAATGAGGACTGCTGGTTTCATTCAAAATACGTTACTGTTTTTTGTGAGAATTTTTAAGCGGGGACATTAAATAAATGAACTTTTTCTTGCACATTATCTTCTGTCTTTTTATTTTAAACAAAGGAAGATCACCACGATCAATAGACTGACTCCACAGTGATGTCAGTGAATCAAATATATGCGTAAATGAGTTGTAAATAAATCAGGTTGTATGCTGCAGCCATCTCCCTTTGAAATCTAAACAAAGTTTTTGCTTGTTAATTCGTATAAGGATAATGTAGCGCTTGCAAAAAAGGAAATATTTCAGAAATAAACAATATTGAAGGTCTATTCGTTTCACCACATAAAAATGGAACAGAGCGGTTTTAGTTATGAAAGAGAACTTGACCGGGTTGGGTTCAGGTTTACTCGGAAGTCTTCTTTAGAATTATTTAGACTAAGGCTCTAGAGCGGCACACTCGCTTGGTCTGGTATAAGTCTACTTTAGTATATTTCAGCATGATGTGATTAGGGGGGCTCACTCGCTCTGCTTGTTTGCCCCGCTTCTTGGTTTAGTCTAAGTCAACTTAAGCATATTTCCAGCGAATGAGATTAGGGGACTCACTTGCGGCCGCTCCTCGGTCTAGTATAAGAGTCTACTTTAATATAATTGCAGATGTTGTAAGCGGACCAGGATTCACTGCTTATGACGTCACCGAACTTACAACGTCACAAGCTAATGGCTTCATTATGGCTCTCGGAGTTTTCTTAGCCTCTCAATTTTACTGTCTGAATAAAAAATCGTTTGCCAAGTTTGAAGAGTCGAAAATTTTTTCTTGTAGAGTGTAAGTGTTCGATATTTTTGTCGCAGAATGCATCTGGCATCTGTCTTATATTTAAAAAAAGTGAAGAAATTCTCCAGCGAGTCAAAACTCCCGAATTTCGAGATTGTACTCTTTGGTGAAGAGTTTATATTTTTTCATCCTTATTAAGAGACGATTGCGAGGAGGAATATTCATACTATTTCTTCTTTTTAAGCATAGAACTATCTTATTCGAGAATAAGACCACAAAAATCAAGAGCCTCAATCCCCTACGGACCGAAAGAATAGAGGGCCAAAAGAATAGAATTGTTTGTAGAAATCGGAAAAAAATAATTCAAAAAGCTCGCAAAAGAATCTTAACAAATCTGGCGATGCCATGTTTCCACAGAACCCAAACCCGGCTATACCCTTTAGTTGTAACTCAGATAATATTGAATCAGTCATACATCTTTGTAGTAACATCGTTTTTTCAAGTTTGCTATACTGCAAAACAAACTTTGAAGTCTTTCAATCAAAAAATTTCTCTACAAAGTTCATCTAAGAGAAAAAAAAAACGCTTTCTAAATATTATTTGAGTAATATTTGACATTAAAATATAGTGTCACCCCTAAACTCTGTAGAAGGGGGGCTCAAACCTAAAATCTGATTTCAAATTTAAATTCTACAAGTTCAAAAACCCCCAGATCCAAGTTTTCAACGACATTCATCAAAACTATGAATTTTGGCCACCTAGATTGGTCATCCATCCCACTGTGGGCCGTATACTGGTTAGCGCCGTGCACCAGTTTTCAATGTTGAGCGTGTACAGAAGAGTGATGTACGCGGGTTCGAATCCCGGTGTGGACGGAGTGCTGTAGCTTGCAATGAAAAACTACTGTATTATACTCATGGGTAGCGGAGTAAATTTTTCTCAGGGGGTTAGGTAAAAATTCCGAAGAACTTTTTGCAATAGTATTTCTAAATGAAGTACTTTTTAATCTTTTCAGTCGTTTGTGAGGGGGGGGGGGCAAGCTGGAAAAAAAAAATACTAAAAACACCATTTATTACATCTGTTCTACAGTCCAACAAAATGACGGTAAATTTTCTGTTTCACATGAGTATTTCAAATTCATCCCTCTTGAGATCAACAATTTAAATTTAGTAAAACGAGATAATTTTCGTTAATTTGTGACGCTGTGTTCTTGCATACCTAATATTTATTCAAATTATATCAATACAACGATCAAGGATAGCGAAGGCGACGAGAGAGCATGAAGAAAAATTTGCACAACTACCTATACAAGGAATCTTGCTTTGCAAGTTCAAATTTGGTACACCGGCGATCGCGAGCGCTTTAGGGGATTGTTCTTTATGAATTTGTCGTCGACCGTCATGAGGACGCAAACCGCATGTCGAGTGTTTCTGGTATTCCCGAGGGACCGCACTTTTGAAAGGAGCCCTCGGCCTCGACAATACTCTATAAAACTGCGTTTGAAATTTGCAGGAATCTGTAATTATGTTACAGATACAGATATAAATACACAACATACAGGCTTATGCAATTTTCAGATTATTGAAATTAAAAAGCAGATATCACACCCCATCTTATATTTGAATTCTTTGGTACGTAGGTACGTACCTACACCTACGCGAGTTCAAAGGTACGTAGATATCAAAACACATTACGGTACATCAAGAATCAGAACTCACTTTTCCTGACTAGAAACAATGATTATTGAAATTCTATACTTAGAACGCGGTAATTTATGATCATTATTCATTGTTACGTTCATTGAATCTTTTACAATTTTAATAGAAATTTTAAAAATAATAATAATGAGCTCTGACTTTACAGTAGAAGGAACATTGTAAACATGACCGTTAAAAGCTAATTCTCCTGATCCACTCATCGAACCCCAAAAAAATTCACCTTGTTGGGAGCTAGAGGATCAGGGAGCTGATCACTGTGGCTGACGGCTGTTCCTTATCCTTACAAGCTGATCACAGTTCCTTGAAAGTTGGAAAAGTTTTTCGGAGTCCAAATCTGGTTGTTATATAATATTGTTCTTACAAAATGTCAAAATTATAAGTATGGAGTTAATATCTCGTTTTTTCTACAAATCAGGGGTGTAACTCTTTATCTGAAACAAAATAGCGGCGAAGTGTACTCCAAAATGCGTTAAATAGTACACTTTTTAACATGGATATGTCTACGAGTAAGAACAAACATTTCTATACCTATTATTTTTTTCATCGTGATTCTTTAGTATAATCATAAATGTGGTATGAACTTTCTTAAACTTATAAAAGAAGGAAAATTTTTTGAAAGGCGATGTCGATTTGGATCAATTCCTCGAGGTCTACGACCCGGATGAAGATCTTGATGCGAATATGATGGTCGAGGAGGTCGACTGCATATCGGACGCGGACGCAGAAAATGATGAGCCTGCAGTTGTGCCTGAACCGTCAAAGTCATTTCGGTAAATACCAACAAATTTTTATACCCAAGTATAACTTCATTGTCGTGTGTATAAAGATGCAAAATTCACACTTCTGGCGTTTATTGAACGCACTTTTCGTCCTCATCAAAACATCCACATTATTAACATCAGTGAATTATCAAAAAGAGGAGCACTTTTCTACAGAAGAACACTACCTACAGCCGCAAAGAAAAACTCGAGCAAAAAATTAATTCTCCTTTGCCGAGATTCGAACCCTGAACTGTTTAATTTCCAGACGACAGCTCTACCGCTGAGCTACGAGGATTATCGGACGCCCCGCGAAATATTTCAAGTATACCAAAACGCCGAGAACAAGTGCGTCACGATCCGCAATTTACGGAGTTCAATGTGAACAGAGTGTGAATTCCCTTTGCAAAAATTTCAATGAAAGCGCTCAACAAAATCTGGTTGTTATATATTGTTTCAAAAAGAGGAGCACTTTTCTACAGAAGAACGCTACCTACAGCCGCAAAGAAAAACTCGAGCAAAAAATTAGGTCTTGTTCTCTTTTGACGAGATTCAAACCCGAAACTTTTAGATTTCCAGACGTCAGCTCTACCGCTGAGCTACGAGGATTATCGAACGCCCCGCGAAATAATCAAGTATACCAAAACGCCGAGAACAAGTGCGTCACGACCCGCAATTTACAGAGTCCAATTTGAACAGAGTGTGAATTCCCTTCGCAAAAATTTCAATGAAAGCGCTCAACAAAATCTGGTTGTTATACATTGTCCTTACAAAATGTCAAAATTATAAGTATGGAGTTCGTTTTTTCTACAAATCAGGGGTGTAACTCTTTATCTGAAACAAAATAGCGGCGAAGTGTACTCCAAAATGCGTAAATAGTACACTCTTTAGTAGACCTGGCAATAATAAAGAGTAATCCCCACTTTGTGTGATCCCTGTAGAACGTAAACACGCCTATCACACTATTTGAATATGTTCATCATCGTATTCCGTCCGTCATTCCTCAGTCACCTTTTGCAGTCGTAGGCCCGATACCTATACACACTATTTGCAAACAACAATGAAACAACACAAATAAGGACGAAACAAAAAATAGTATATTACACCATAAGGAGCGAAAGTGAGTTTTTTCATGATGAGTAAATACGTTTGCGATACAAGCGAAGCGAGTGGAGCAAGTATTTACGAATCATGTTAAACTCACTCTCGCTCCTTATGTTGGAAGATATTTTTTCTTACGAATGAATCAAACAAGCATTTTGCTGATTTTTCGCTACGTAATGTCGATATCAGTACTGAAAAACGCTAAAATAGTGTGTCAGAATCGATGTTGCAAAATCCAACTTTCGCTACAGAAAACGGTACAGAAAAAACGCTCTTTCGGTGCATGAGTAAGAAAAAATGTTTTGCCGAAGTGTGTGGTTTTTGGCCAAAACTCAAGGGATTTCACAAAAAGATTGTTCTGCGAATAATGTGTAGCGGCGGCTATGCGTAATCATTATAGGTACTTAAATTAGAGCCGAACTTCCTTCATAGCCATGAACCCATGATCATCCCAAACTATGTGAAACAGGGGTACTGTGAAGCCGTTTTGATGAAGACAGTTCTTTGTATTTTGTTTTTTAAGAGGGGCCATTTGCACAGTTACTAGATCACAACACCCCTGGTGATGGTACTTCCCACAGGAATACCAAATCAAGATTAATTGTAAACGATTCTCTCATCAAACCTCTAAGAAAATTAAAATGATTTTGAGCAGTTACAAGTATCCATAGGTACAACAAACCCGACACAAATATGACAAACCCAACGCAGCAAATACATTATGCTTTCCAGAGATGTAAACTTCAATGTACCTATACGGCCGTTCTTGGTCCTTTGTAAATTGCGCAATAACTTTTGAACCACTCTGATTGTGATATCTAACGGTGACTGTAGTATTGCGTGATTACAAAGCTTCATATTACCTACGCACTTACACCTTGCCCCAATGATCTTTGTATTGCAGATATGTAAATTCAACTTTGTTCAGAACTACACAATTTTTTTCTTTGCTTCAGCAATAAAAAGGAAAGCGCAAAAGAATGCATAAGGGCATAACAGAAACCTGCTAAGAAGTATAGGCGGCAAA